>CAMAPF010001023.1:0-2614695 GCA_945859915.1 Cuscuta epithymum
TAGGTGTCAAATTTTAATTTTATTCTAATTCGTAGTTTACAATTATGAAAAGATTTAATTATCAAAAATTAAATTAATTATATATAGGGAGTATTTATGATATGCGTGCATGCATTTTTTTGGAGATATATAGAATTGTATTTTCGTGTCCTTAATTAGTTAGATTCTTTGGGAAAAAATTGGATTCCTTGGAGAAAATTATCGTTAGGCTTCGTTTGGAACGTCGGAAATGCTAGGTAGAATATGGAAGAAAATTATACTCAGTTGTGAAAATTTAGAACACAATCCTTTGTAAGGATTATAAAGTACGTATTGATCAGATTTAAACCTATAGTAATTGCCTTTGAATAGGACATAAAACGTTTTCAAATTCTAAATCTATTTTTATTTTCTAAATAGAAGTAATTTCAGTGAAGTTTGAAAAAAGATAGTTTATTCCCTTATAATTTCGAATTTGAAGAGATAGTCGGATTTGGTTGTTACTCCTTAAACCTAATCAAATAAATTTGATCTTATTGTTCATCCAAACTCATTTTCAGTCTTGTATTTGGATTATATACATACTACCGAATCTACGTATTTGGAGTACTAAACAATCGGAACAAATGCTAAAAGCAAATTGAATGAGGGCGAGGCGTAAGCACCGCTCATTGGATTGAATTGGAACCGAATCTATCGGTCCTAAACTTTTTAAAGTTATTGGACCGAAGAGGGATTTCTAAGATTCCGGCCCAGATTATTCTGGATTTGACAAGATAGTAGCGGGATAAGGGTTTCTGTTCGGTTTTTATTGATTTTCAATTTGGTTATGATATTATTACTGTAGATAGTATATTTTAGTTCGGTTATGTCTTTTTTCAGTTTTTCATAATTTCAGTTCTTTTTTATTTACTGCTAAATGCAAACCGAATTGAATAGACAATATGATTCGGTTTCGGTCCGATTTAATTCAATTATGTTTGATTTGGTTCGATTGTTTGATCCTGACATAACGATATTTAAAAATAATGATCCAATACAGATGTTGATTATGTTTTTTGGAGAAAGATGTTGAATAAATTAATAACAAGATTTTGTATATGCAGTAAATATTTTACGGAGTAATAAATTTCCTGACTATGATTTATGTTTTACTTTTTACTAAATGTGCTTATCCCTACGCACAATATGGATATGTTAAAACATGGACATTCAAATTCAAAAACGGCCACATACAATCTGAGAAAATATATTCGGGAATATTTGTAAATAGTAGAAGCTATAAAGAGTTGTTTTCTTTAAATTAAAAATAAAATATTATTGTTCTTTTAATATTGAGTTGGCAACCCAAAAGACCCGCTTCGAGACCCGACCCATATACTATGTGAGTCTGTGACTATGTCACAATAACATTAAAAACAATTATAGTCCTTAAAAATTATCATGTCACATTTTCGTTCACCTGTCATAATAACATTAAAAACAATTATAGTCCTTAAAAATTATCATGTCACATTTTCGTTCACCGCTCTATTCCGATTAATATTAGGGACTTTTTCCTAGATTATCACACAGATTTTAACATTAAATATATTTTTTTATCGAAATTGATGAGATGGACCAGGGCACGGTTGGCTCCTAACCCACATCCATGTGTGTAGGGTAATCAATGAATTAATCAAATATATCCACATAATATATTCGAGTTTGGTTGTTGTAGATGGGATTCCTATGATATTCAAACATGATAAACGATTTGTGTATTCGATCTGTCAAATCATGGGCACAAATGTGCCCCTTGAGAACAATTAGGGAGCCGAAATTTGTTATTTAATTGTGCTAGTAATGGTTTTCTTTACTAATTAATTGTCTTGTTTGTCATCTTAACTTCTATTCTCTAATACTCCGTAAATCATTTCCCATCAATAATATCGAATCATAAGTTTCATTTGTTTTATATTCCTTGGTTCCGACTTGCGAGTTGCGAATAAACGATTACAATCTTGACCGTCCAAAAAGAATCTTGACTTTCTCGCATTATTATTGCTTAATAATTGATGTTATCGTTATTGCTTAACTTTTATATTAGAGTAACTTAAATATATTTCACGTTTCATAAGAGTGTGAGTCTATCCGGAACTTTCTCATCAAAACTTAGCATGATCAAATTGCGTTTAATACTCCTATTATATTAAGAATCACGATTCAATATAAAAGATGTGAACTAAGGATGGTTTTACTTGAAGTGAAATTTGTTGGTCGGGTCTGTTTAAGTTTGATTTGATCGTCTGGAAATGTCTGATATCCATGCATTTATAAGTATGGAAGTATGATTTGGTCTGATCTGATCTGTTTAAGTCTGATCTAATATAGGACTGAAAACAATCCAAATAATAACATCCTAATCCATGACTATCTCGAAAGCCTTTTGGTAACACATACTAGTACTAGGTACTTTAAATTTACCAAACTTATTGGTTATTTTTTTTATTTTACACACTCAACATTGTTATAATCAAAACAAGCCATGAGAAGGTCTGGTCTAGTCTTCCAAATTTTGGTATGGTTTGACATGGTCTAATTTAGTCTTGGAATGAATTATATTTAATTAAAAAGATTCAAATTGCTTATGACTTTATAGCACTATGCAATGTTTTTTAATTCCAATGAAAGGCTCCTAATCAATTTGATTTGATTCAAACAGAGGAGACACTGGGTTTTGCAGCCAAGAATGCAGAGAACAGCAAATAAAAAGGGATGAGAGAAAAGAGAAGTGTTCAGTGTTCGCATCCAAGAGGAAGGGTGCCGGTGCGGCCGCCGCCACATCCGCTGCCGCTGCCACCGGGCCCAATGGCGTCGCCAACCCTAGCGCCGCCGTGTAGATTAGTTAGTTACTTAGCCGTAGAACGGTGTCAGATATTTATAGTGCACCGCTACATATGAATCGACACGTGTGTAAACTATACTCCATCTCAAACTTATATATATACTCCGTCTTTTGTTGAGATGATGAGAATAATTGTAGCCGACATATATGTAAGAAGTATTGGGCATCTTTTAATTCAACAATGCTTGATGTACTTACTCATATCCACCTTATACCCGACATGTTTGTGTAGATTTTTTTCGTCTGTGAACCCAGTTCACAGACAATATGTTGTTTGTGCAAAATATTGTCTGTGAGTCGAGGTTCACAGACAAAAAAAACATTTCACAAACATAGGTGGGTACAAAAGTGAGTATAAGAGTGAGTACAAAGATCATTTTTGCTCTTAATTTTCAATTTCACCAATGACGACCAACACGTGGTACAGAACTACACAAGTAAGAATTGTCAATTTGCATAAGTTATGAGACCAATTAGTGACTTTGTTTTTTGGAAGATGTGAGGAAACGTTTTGTGAGGAAAGTTGTTTTTCGCACCAATAAATTTTTGTTCCCGTGCCACATACAAAAAACTTGTCGGTGTGAAAAATAATTTACTTTACAAATGAAAAAAAATTGTCTATCTGTATTGTCAATTTAGACTAGAGTGTAAACTGCTAATCTGCCATTACGGGTACAAAAAAACGTGTACCCAAAGCATTGGATGTTTTTCTTTTTGGGGTACGGAATGCTTAATTTAATTTAATTTGTTGTAAATCCTCCGGTTGATTTGTGTTCCTTAAGGAGTACGGAATGCTTCTTTATCACTTTATGGATGGGGTCGTTATTTGATCAATTTGGAAGTACAGTGCCTTAAACTCTATCTAGTTTGGATCAATTTTAAAGAGAAAATGATCAAATAAGACCTTATACTATTATGAAATCGTCACATAAGGTCGTACTGGAAAAATGATCGGATGAGTCCTAATGACCTGTTGACAACCTCTTAATCCTGATTTTAGCTTACGTGTCAATTTTTTGACTTGTATTTCAACCAATCTTACGTAAATATTCAACGCGTGCCGTATAATCTATTATAAAAAGATGGTTTCAAGAACACTAAAAATCGGGATTAGGAGGTTGTAAACAGGTCGTTAGGACTTATTTGATTGTTTTTTTAAAAGTACACACATTTATATGACACTTTATTGAGTACATGACCTTATGTGACAATTTCATAATAGTAGAAGGCCTTATTTGACCCTTTTCTCAATTTTAAACGATGAAACTTTTCTATTCTATTTCATACTTCATATTATCATTCATTTTGTTTTTTGAAGAAGAAATGAGTTTGTTTATTTAAAAATGCCCCAAGTCAAAGAAACTATATCCAAGTTACTCTAAATCATACTCCATAGTTGTTAGTAAACAATTAAACCGTAAAACCAGCTCTTCACTCTCATATCATCATATTCATTTGGATTTTATCCTTACGTGAGAAATACATTACAAATAGACACAGTTTTCTCAATTTAAAAATATTTGGGAATAAATTCCAAATTCGAATAAAAAAAGATTGACAATCCCAAAATATGATTACTACATTTTCTTCACGAAATAGAAGTTACTCCGTATATGTCAATTGTCAGTGTCATATATCTTGTACTACCTCCGTCCCAAATTGATTTGCAAATTTGACTTTTCTTGGTCAAATAGTTTCGTTTTGTTCACTTAATTAGGATGTCAATTTTTAATTATATTCTAATTTGGAGTTTACAACTTTGAAGAGATTTTAATTTAGTTTATGAATATGTAAATTTTAATTATTAAAAATTGAATTAAATAGCCATACGGAGCATTGACTTTTATTATTGGTTGACCAAAAAATGTTGACTTTGCAAAACAAATTGGGACGGAGGGAGTAGTTATTATTGTCAAAATAATTATACTCCGTTGTACGTAGTACTAGATATTAACATGTCAAATTTTATAGTGAACGTTATCATTGATGTTTAGGCCGGACAATTTCCTAAGATATGGAGTATTTTCTTTTCTACAATTGGAAAAGATAGTTTAATTGGAAATGATAATTGGAGTATAATCACAAGCACAACTAATGGAATGTGAAATCTACACTTTGAAAACTAGAGAACGTGTTTCGTAATATTAAAACTGATCGAATAACTGAATTGTTTGAAGCAGATAAATTAAAATATATGAAATATCATATATAAAATATAATTTTATTAATAAAGTAAAGTTGTAAAGAAAAAAATATAAAAAAGTTAAAATTATCGTAGTGACTACATGTTCATTTATATAGTCATTATAATGTAAATTTTGAACACAACAATAAGTACCAAAAGTTATTAAATCACATATTTATCTACTACTATTATTTTGGTAATATATTAGAAATTATTTCTTGTTATTATTCCCTATTATCTTATTTAATTATATTTTGAAAAAAGATGGACACTTCTCTGATCAAATGATCAAATCCATGGCCGTGCTATAATAATTGGAGGCCTAATTTGCCATGCAAAATTGAGATCTCATATTAAAATTTAAAATCAAAATAATATTTTCAGCCTAACAATTATGTTCAAATCAATTGAATACTGAAGAAACTTGAAAATTATAAGAAGTTACTTTGTAAATTAAAGTCACTAAATGAAGTCTATCTGACTTAGGATCGGAGTACTCTCTAGTCTCTAGTTGTACTTGGTATTTTATATTGTATCTTACCGCTTCGTATTAACTCCATACGTAGTATAACTAGTATCTTTACCCGTGCCGTGCACGGGATAAAATGATTTTGTTGTTTAGTTTTACTAATGGGAAATCACTTATTTAATCGATTATAACATTGGTTTAAAATTCATGTTCTAATTTATTGAGTATGCCTTATTTTTGAACTAATTATCTAAACATGTTTGCGGTCTAAACCTAGTAACACACAGTTGCATCGAATTGAAATTGATATATATTTACTTAAACAAAAAGAAAATGCTTAGTGCCTATTTTTATCCATTAAATTTCATTGGCGACTTACTATTTTTTGTAAACTAACTACACATTTTTGTAATTTCTTTATTTAAAAATGGGTGCTATCAATTTTTTTTAAGATATTAGTTCTTCTAAGTTTTAGAAATATTCAATTTAGTCTTTTGATCTCTTTCTTTAAGAAAAGAGTTTAGAATATATTTTTTGTGACATTCCGATTTTAACGAAGGAGACAATAGCTAGGGTGCATATTGTGATTGACAGCATACAATTTATTTTCCATTAGATTGAGTTATTATATTGAAGCTATATATGATTTTATTAAGTAAAATAAGTGTTATTGCACAAAGAAAAGTTGCATGATTTAGACTTCTAGACAATTTTTACCTAAAAGGTCAGATGAATAAAACATATAAAAAGATTCTCATCACATCAAGAAGTAGCCATAATCGAAACATAAACATATCATATTATGCAATGAAAAATAAAAATACAAATGCCCCAAATTCAACTGAAAAATGATATCAATTTTCATGACCAAATAGTACCATATTAAAGTTACATCCACGAGTAAAAGAATTACTCCGTAACTTTTATATACAGTCTAACTTATTTATCTAGCTCTTGAATAACATTTTAAGTCTCACGATATGATTGTTATGTACTCTGTATGTAAGTAATAAAACTTTTCTGAGAGCTGAAACTCTCAACCAAAATATATCAAAACTATATTACTCCATCCGTCCAAATTTGATGATACCATTGCGGTTTGTGATGTTTGACTAACGATAAAGCAAACAGATCTCTGTCCGCACCCAAATTATTTTTAGAAGATTACATATTCAGAAACCACATTAAAAGCTTTACAAAGTCGCAAACACCTGAATCAAATTTGATATACAAAAATTGATATATAAAGTAAGAGATTAAGAGTGATTTGTGTTGACCATGTGAATAAGAATTGGTACCATCGAATTGGGACAGAGGTAGTAATATATACACTGAAGTAAAAATAACCTTTACTTTCATAAATGAGATAAAAAAAATTGATTCCAATTGGAAATATCCTTAATTAGAAAGGTGAACATAGATTTGAGATAGCATTAACACAAATTTATATTTAGCAAATTCTTATATGTGCAGCCTTGTTGTATATTTTATTTTTTCCCACTTTCATTTTATGATGTTTTGCTATTTTTTTTTTCATTTTAGGAATGACTTGGAAGTTATTAGATTTTCTTTAAAACAATTTTATTGAAATTATTTGGGGGTGCTTAATTTTTTTTGTTTAATTATATTCCACTTTCATTTCCGTTTAGTGCTTGTAGTTATAATATTGAATTAAATAATATATCTCAGCTCTAGACAATATTTTCTAGTTCACACCCAGGGTGGATGTACAACCAGCATTGGGGGGCAGCTGCCCCCATTAATGGTCTAATAATCTCCTATGATCCATAAGAAAATATTGTAGCCAACATAATTACTCCCAATAAAAAAACAAATTAAAATGTCCAATTAGCTCAAATAATATAATCCCAAATGTCAAAGAAAAATCATTAAAATGTTTTCCCGGTTATGTTATTAAATTAGGGGAGTTCAAATTTTAACAGCTTAAATCCATTGTTAGCCGTGTAAAATACAAAATGTATTTTTTACATGAGAAAAATAAATAAACTATCTCAAACTTTGAAGGGGTGTGACTTGTGAGATGAATACCTCAAACTTGCATATGTAATTTAAATACCCAAACTTTATATATATACAAAGTTATTTTAGCACCATAGTCAAATATTATTTCTTTCAAAAATGTAAATTTATGATGTTAATTGCATAATTTAAATATTTTAAAATTCATGAGGACACAATTAACATTTTAAACATCCATTAGAATATAGATAATGTTACCCCCAATCTATATAATTGCAACACTTTTAATTTTATATTTTAAATTAAGCAATTAACCCATAAATTCACATTTGTGAATGAAATAATACATGACAATGGTGCAAAAATAACTTTTAATTTATAGTTTAAGGTATTTAAATTACATATGCAAGTTTGGGGTGTTTAACTCACACTCCTTCAAAGTTGGGAGTATTTTTATTAATTTTTCCCTTTTTACATAGCTACATTTGGTTTAAAATATTTAAAGATTTTTGTTTTGAACGAAAATATTTAAAGATTAAATAGTGGAATAGTAATTAGTTATCGAAATATTTATTACACTTTTTATTAGATTTTATATATGATTTGTTTTTGAATAAAACACCCTCCTCAACACCGGAAAGCTCAAGTGCAAATGTTTTAAAAGTACTTTTCAATATGCTACTTCAATTCCTCAAGAAGTTAATCTGGATGAACTTCCTTTGAATCCTACAAAAAGATGAAAAAATTGTAATATCATCCTAGTTAGAGGTTGAAATTTATAGAAAGTATCTAATTTTAAAGTTTCCCCGGCACAAAAAAAGTTATAAGTTTTTTATATTGTAATATACTTTATTTAATTAATTTCGAAGTTCTATTTATTAATTCTTTTTGCTATTATATTATAATTATATATGGGGTGTTTGGAAAATGGCGTTTCATCCCAAAAATGATGGTCTGACCCCTTTTGACGTTTTCAATAAGTGAAAATGTCGTTTGATAAGTAACTATTCGGCCATAGCGCTTTTAGACGAAACTGCTGAAATGGAAACGCTATAAATAAAAGAGTTTTAGGTTAACGTTATGAAATATGACATTTATTTACTAATTGTTACTGTTAAACAACTAAATTACCAAAGATTTTTTGCAACACGCCAACTTATTCCGCCAACCAACGGCCATGATATTTTTTTCTCCATGTACTTCATTTATAGATTGCCCTCAACACTTTTATTTCCTGGATCCGCCACTGGTTTACACATTTCGAACACTACCTTCCAGCTACATTTCGAAGTGCCAAACATAACCTCACCTATGAGCCTGTCTGGATATTGAGAAAATTTTACATAAATAATGTATAGAACTTTGTTGAAATTTAATCGAATACGACAAAATTTCCTTAATTCTTAATTGTTTGTTTAAAATTATGGGAAAGAAAATTAATTTTTTTTGAAAAAAAACTGTTATACTATCATACTTGTTTTACATTTGGATTACGTGTACCTAAAGATAATTTATAATAGCTCTTTATTACTCATAATATATCACATCATATACGGAGTATGTATTACAAAGAATTACTCAAAATATTGTTTTAAAAATTTTAAATTTACAGAGCCCGTTTGATAACTCTATTTTCGACTTATCAGCCAACTTTTTTACCAAACATGTGATTTTTGATTTCGCGCGCTGAATTATGTAATACTCTTTCCGGCCTGCTAATATTGTCCCATTTTACATTTTCGGAAAATCGCACTAAAATTGTCTCATACCAAATTTGGTAAATTTTGTGTGCCTCTGAATCATTCTTACTTTATCAATATTCTTACTTTATCAATTAATATCAACCACATAAACTCACTTATCTTAATAATCGTGTCCCCCCTTCCGTCTCAATATTAGTGGGACGGAGGTAGTAATAAGACAACGTAAGGTAAGTTATTTTTCTGTCTGTATTGGCTGAAGTTATTGTGGAAGATTATTTTAGCTATTATTAAAAAAATCTTTAATTTATCAGTAAACAATATTTTAAATATAAATTTTCATAAGTCAACAGAATCAGTTTATCTAGTCATTTCAGCCAGAATTTCATAAATTTCAGTATAATAAGTCGATTAAGCCAATTTTTGTGTTACCAAATGAGATCAAAATTATAAATTATCAGAATTTTGTTGTGTTAAATTATAACTCATCAGGGCTCCACCAAAATAAATTCACATATTTGTTATAATGTGGTATACATTTTTTATTTGTACTCCAATTGTTACAAAAAATGTATCAAAATTCACAACTTTTTTTTATCTTTCATATGAGACCAGTGTTAAATATATTAAAAAAAATAACACCTTAAAACACCTGTCTTATAAATGCTATAACATGTTTATTTGTACTCCTTCTGTTACAACAAATATATCAAATTAATAACTTTTTATTATCTTTTAATGATACCAATATTGGATACATAAACTTAAAAACTAATTGATCACTTTAAAATAACATCCGTTTTTTAAAACTTCTACAACTTTTTTATACTCCGATTGTTACAAAATCTATATCAAAATTCCAGACTTTTTATTTTTTTCATATGACACAAATGTTGCATGTATAAAAATATAAAAAAATCAATTCTATTATATATATGCAAGAATATGAACCGCACATATTAATAGATACTTTTATATATGCAAAATGGGTGTCATATGAAAGCTAATAAAAAGTTATGAAATTTAATGTAATTTTTGTAATCATCAGAATACACATAAAAAAGTTACTGTAGTTTAAAATAAACATGGAATGTTATTATTTGAATTGCAAAGTTTTAGGAAGTTTTTTTTAAATAATTGCGTTACCTAAGATTCCAACCGGTAGATTAGTCCTAAACTAATGGCAACATATAAGTTCTAATCTAAGTTGAATACGTACTAAGAGCATCTTCATCTATAATCTCTAATAATTATTTTTTTCTATGATTCTTACCATCTAAATATTGTTACGTAATTAATGTTCAAATAATCTCAAAATTCGGTTATGTCTCTTAATCATCATATTCAAATAATCTGCTTTTTCTCTGTCCTCCATTAACCTCTATTACATATACTTTTCAAATAATCCAAAAATAATCCGGATTCATATTTTGATCTTAGATTATTGTACCAAATAATCTCATTAAATAATTCATATCACTCAATGATAATTTTCTAAAAAAACCGCCACATCATCGATTTAATCTCTTAATAATCCTACCAATGAGGATGCCCTAATAATGTATCGGAAGAATAATTAAGGTATTAAATTAGAAAGAGCAAAAAGAATATAATAATTAATGTTTGCTTAGAATTGAAGGTGACACATGGCAAAACTTTCTATAATGGTATCTTTCAAATGCATTATCTATAGATAGATAGATTGGCGTCATATGAAAGATAATAAAAAATCACGAATTTGATATATTTTTTATAAAAATTTAATTACAAATGAAAAAGTAATATCAATTTAAAAAATAGAGAGTTTTTTTTATTGGAGTCCCATGAAGTGATACCTACTTGACGTAGAATTCTACTACTACGTAGTAATTAGAGTTTTTAAAAAAAAAATAGTAATTAGAGTTCTAATCTCACTTAACTCCTAAAGCAACTCACCGTAACCATTAATATATACTACGTACTAAATTAGAAAGAGAATCTAGCATATTATAATATTATAATAAATGATTATTTAGAAGATGACACATGGCAAAAACTTTCTATAATTGTATCTCTCAAATGTATTAACTATAGATATTCCATCCGTTCTTTACTAAGTGTTCCCTTAGACTTTGGCACTGGTTTTGAGGAGAAAATAATAGAGGTAATGCAAAAGGTGTAGTGATTTGTGTTTAAAAAAGAAAATAGGAAAAAGAAAGAGGTAAAAGTAATAAAAGTGAGGATAAAAAAACATTTTTATTGAAAAAACTTATCAAAATAGGAGAGAAAGACAAATAATTAAAAACGTCCCAAAAAGGAATACAAGACAATTAATAAAGAACGGCGGGACTATTACTATAGAATATTACTACAGTAATCACTAAAATTTAAAAAAATGGATACCCTCTTAATTAGTGAGCTTTATCTACAGAATTTTTTAACTTGTTCATAACTGGCCCTGCTTGTGTAGGAATCAAAGTATCAAACAAATAGATAGTATATTGAAAACATGGGCAGAACCCATAACAGTTTGAAAAGAGAAAACATGCAGATAAAAAACTCATGGATATAATTTTTTAAAATGTTCAGAAATAACATACTATGTATATACTAGTAATTTTTTATATGTTGGCCACCTTGTCTACGCCCAAGAGGCCATGACTAAGGATATGTGTTGCGGTTGATATTTTTATTTTGTTTGATTTTAACGGTAGCCGTTAAAACGGGAATTATAAAGACAAATAAATAGGGGTGGGATCAGGTTGGGTCGGGTTTTGGCTAGGACCGTAAAACCCCCTAAAAGTTTCGGGTTCTACATTTTTGAACCCGACCGGAGGACCAAAACTTTCGGGTTGGTCTGGGTTTTAAGAGCCTCGGGTTCGGGTCAGGTTGGGTCGAACCCGAAAAAAATCGAACTGAGATATCTTAAAACAATTGAAATACAATCACAAAAAAATGCTAATATCTGAACATTTAATAAAAAATATAAGTATGTTAAAACCAAAGCAATATATTTTGAATCTAAATAAATCACACCATAGAAAATGTTGTGGAAGAACAATTGGTTCGAAAACAAAGTAATATTCCCTCCGTCCCAAATTGATTTACAAATTCAAGATTTTTTTGTCAATCAATGTTAAAATTTACATATTCAAAAACTACGTTAAAATCTATTCAAAGTTGCGAACTTCAAATTAAATATAATTAAAAATTGACATCCAAATTAAGTGAATAAATTGGAATTGTTTGACTAAAAATATCAATTTTGCAAATCAATTTGGGACATGTATAGTATAAATCGGTATGATATATTAATAGGTCATACATATTTTATATAAAATATATATTTTTTAGTTACTTAATTAAATCGGGTTTTTTCGGTCCGGGTCGGGTTTAAAATTTTAGAACCCGAATTAGGACCCAAGTTTCCAGGTTCGGGTCGGGTATTTTAACCCGGACCGGTCATTTTTAAAATAAAACCCGGACCAATGTCTTATATCGGATTGGGTCGGTTCGGTTATCGGGTTTTGGGTCGATTTATCCCATCCCTACAAATAAATAGGGACAATGTTTTGTCAAATACGAGTAGATTATTTTTCATAGGTAAAGAAACAAAATATGTTTCGAGAAAGTAACCTCTCTAGCATAAACTCCGTATTAACTACTCCCTCCATTTCACAATCAAAATCACATTTTGATTTCACAAAGATTAAGATTTTTTGTACTGCGGCGGGTAAGTTATACTGTAGAATAAACTGTTTGGCTCTGTTTTGCTTTAATTTGTACTGTATTGATATAGATTTCTTTCCTAAATGGGAAGTAATGGGAAGTGTGACTTTTATTTTGGTACATCCAAAAAAGGAAAGTGTGACTTTCTTTGTGAAACGGAAGGAATATTAACAATGAATAAAAGTTGACGAGACATTGAAATGCTTAGGCTGACCACAACCCAGCTCTGTTAATAAAACAAATTTACTACGGAGTATCAATTTATACCTATTAACTCCGTCAATTCAGTTTTTGCTGCAACCCATTACTGTAAATATATTCACACAGTAAAATTTTTCTTAATTAAAGCTTCCTTTAATTATTATACTTTTACTACAGAGTATTATATATCAATTTTTTTGCCTTTTTTTTGCGAATAATTGTGATTTTAAAAAACAAACATTTCCTTATAAAAATAAGGGAAAAAGAATTAAAAGACTCCAAACTTTGAAGAGGTGTGAGATAAACATCCCAAACTTGCATGTGTAATTTAAATACCCAAAACTTTATATAAAAAGTTATTTTAACACCATGATCATGTATTATTTATTTCAAAAAAGTATGTTTATGGTGTTAGTTGCATAATTTAAAATAGCAAATTGAGAAAGTTGCAATTATATAGAAGTTGGGGGTAATACTATTTATTTTTAAATTGAAGTTTAGAATGTTAATTGTATCTTCATGAATACTAAAATATTTTAAATTATGAAATTAACACAAAAAATTAACAATTTGAAAAGAAATAATACATGGCCATGGTAATTAAATAACTTTTTATATACAGTTTGGGGTATTTAAATTACATATGCAAGTTTGGAGAGTGATAGAGTATTAATCATAGAGAGAAAGGAGAGCTAGAGAGAGAGAAAGTGAGAATTAATATTTCTCAACCCCCTACAACTACCCCTAGGGGGCTATTTATAGGGGGATGTAGATTTGGGCTCCTAGCCTTGGGCTTAGGAGGCCCATTACAATAATAAGGTCTCTTATGAGTTGAGTGCATGATTTATTTGACTAAGTATAGAATATCATTCTGTCAGAGCATTTCTGGCCGACGGGTGACCAGGCCGACGGAGTGCCTAACCGACGGAGGACCACTTTCACTTCTGGGCTTCTGGGCTATACTCTGAGTATTTTTTGGTTTCGGCCGATGGAGGACCATCTGGCCGACGGAGTGCCATGTGGGCGCCAGTCTTTTATATTTGATCCCTTGAGTATGTAAGCCATGGGTCCGGGTCCATATTATCAGGGTGCTTACCTCACACCCCTTCAGAGTTTGGGGTATTTTCATTACTTTTTGCTAAAAATAAATAAATTTGGAGTTTAATTTTTTTTTTATCGTTACTTCAAGCCTTTTTTTAACAAAAGTAATTAAAAAAATTAAAATATGTTTTAACCATGAGATTTGAATTTTTGAGCCGAAAACTATTTAAGAAAAGTTTTGGATCTAAAAATCAATAGGAGTTGAAATGTTATATTTTTTCCTTTACCTCTATATATGTGATATTCGTGTCATATGAAAGATCATAAAAAGTAATGAATTTTGGTATATTTTATATAAATTTTGAATTCCAATTAAAAAGTTATAAAACTTTAAAAAGAATTGGGATTTACAATTATCATGGGACCCACTCTTTTTCTTTATCTGGCACGAGCCTGCGCTGTTTTTTTTTTAATACAAGTGTCGGTGCTTGCACTCCCCTAATCCTGAAGTCTATGAATTACCCTCCAAAGCTAGCCCCTAGACAGTTAAATCTGGATCTGATCACAGTTAGCCTCGTTGGTACTGGTTTCACAGGACGAATCCAGCAGGACATCCATCACTTGTGCGCCAGGCTGTAACAGGGTAGTACTCCTACCACGCGAATCCGCTAAACTGCATTACCATCCTCTCCCTCGTTAGCCGCTGAGCAACTCCGTGAAGGTAGGAAGAATCTTTGGGAGCAAGACCTCCCTCATCTTCCCTTAGGTGCTAGTGGGTTTCGAACACGAGACCTCTCATACACTTTATAAAAAATTGGGAAAATAATCAGTAGTACACTTTGCTCATTTTACATTTTGGTTGTGTTGAATTTGAAAAATTATAACATTTTACTTGTTATGAGTTACATGATCCATTGTAACGGTAGTTTTACCTACCATTAGTATTACTAGCTAGTAGTTGAGAATCAGTTGTAAAGTTGTTGATATAACTGTTAGAAGTAGCTATGATACATGTCTATAAATAATGCTGGGAAGTATCAATAAAAGCAGTTCATCACTATTCCAAACATTTTACGTTCCTTCCAGTTAGTTATGACGTTTATCTTTTAACAAACGTAGTCGCCACTAACAGTCAAGTAAAGCTCATGTTACATTGGTTAAGCCGCCATTGAAGCCATGGAGGAGCAATTACAAGCTCTCGCTTAATAAAATTTGCAATTCCAACAAGATATCAACAACAATTTCAACAATTGTTGTTGTAATGGATTTACAAAAGAAAGTTGATAAAGATTCTTCTTTGAACTCACCAAATTTCATTCATCACAGCGACAAAGGGAGAAACCATACTAAATCACTGGGGTATATTCCTAAACTTGAATTCCCTCATTTTGATGGTAATAACAGTAGTATGTAGATAAAGAAGTGTAGAAATATTTTGCTTTGTGTCAAATACCTGAGGAACAAAAGGTTGATATTGCTTCTTTGAATATGTCTATGAAGGCCGAAATTTGGGTAACCAATTATTTAGCTGATAAAATTGATGTAAGCTAGCTAGAATTTGAAGAAGATATAACAGCTAGATTTAGAACTTATATGGAAAGAGATGTGGTTGAAAGAATTTAATAGATGTCAACAGAAACCCACCCTTGATGCTTATATTGATGAATTTAAAGAACTCAAAAGTTTGATAAAAAGATCTCATCTTTTATCTGAAAAATATTTTTTAGACCGTTTTATTGGAGGATTGAAATCATATCTGAAAGCATTTGTGAGAATCACGAAACCTACAACCAATGTTCTAGAACTCGCTAGGCGCTAGTCGGGCGCCGGGGCACCGCCTAGCGCCTAGGGCGCCTAGGCGCCGACTAGGCGCCGACTAGGCGCCGCCTAGATATTTAGTTTTTATTTTTATTTTCCTAGAATTGTACTCATATAAATGATAAAAAAAGTATTATTAATTATACTACACAAAGTTTTTTTGTAGCAGAATACTAGGAATATGGTGTCAAAAGTGCATAGAATATATAAGAAGTCTTAACTATACTGCTTTTTTGGAAGTAAAGTTTTTTGAGAACTTAATGGTCAACATTTCCTTCAAATTTGAGAA
Source organism: Cuscuta epithymum (assembly GCA_945859915.1). Lineage (NCBI taxonomy): Eukaryota > Viridiplantae > Streptophyta > Magnoliopsida > Solanales > Convolvulaceae > Cuscuta > Cuscuta epithymum. Next base: position 16,258 of record CAMAPF010001023.1, read on the forward strand.
CATAGATCTTTGTTCAAATGGAAGTTTAAACTTCAATCTGGGCTCATCCTTCTGGGCACCAAACGGCCAGGTGTATGCAAGATTCTAAGTTCTGACAAAACTGAAATGCTGTTCTAATTTTTAGAGACTGAAATACTATTCTAGCTTCTAACATATCTGAAATACTATTGCAAATTCAGTTGTATGCAACTGCACAAATCATAATACATTGTTCATGATTCCCCAAAAATAAGACATTCTTCATGACAATAATGATCAAGCAAAAAGCAACTATTGTTCACCCAAAAATCAGAAATATTAGTTAAAAACTACATTAGCAGTGATCACATACTGCAAAAACAACTGCACACAGTCAACCATCAACACATTTGAATATTTGATTAGCACAAACGGACAATCCATGAAGCAATCAACTCCAGTGCCCTATGTCATTTCATCCTCTTCATCCAAGAGAAAATCCATGTCCATATTTGTGTCTTCTGAATCTGATTCAAAGTCGTCGTCATATAGTTCTCTAAGTCTAGCACTTCTTCGTGGTTGGGACAGTTCATTTCCGTCGGAAGCTTCATCAACAACATGATTAATCTCTTCAATTGTTTCATTGACATCAACCAACCATCCTTGTGCATTCCTAGCATCACTTGCTAGTAGATCAATATACTCATCCATTTCTTTCTTTTTCCTTTTCAACAGTTTTGCATTAAATTGGACATAAACAAGACTGTTTAGACGCTTCACATCTAATCTGTTTCTTTTCTTCGAATGAATCTAAACATTAAAAAAAATCAATGCTTAAATAATAAAATTATTTTGGATACGAAAATGTATAATCTACTTCTGAAGTAAGTTAAGTTGTAAAACTTTAAAGTAAAGTAGTGAAAGTTCAAATTACTCACCCATTCAAAAGTACTCCAGTTTCGTTCACACCCGGATGAACTACTAGTTAAAGACAAGATCTTGATAGCTAATCTCTGCAAATTAGGCACTTGATGTCCGTACGTTGTCCACCAATTGGCTGGAAGAAAATATTTATGAAAAGATTGAGGGAGAAAAAAATCATATGAACATATAAAGCATAAAGTGTAAAAGTGCTACTATAGCTAGTTAGCTACTGGAACTGTTCCATGCAGGCAAATGAGTTTTTTTATCATTACAGGAATATGGGTTTTATTACTTTTATAGTATGCAGGCAGATTTTGTATGTATATCAGGCTGATTTTTCAAGATGTGAAGTTTGTTCTATTTTATCAACTCTCAAACATACTGGGATTCTATACTATGCATCTAAGCCTCTTAAGTATAAATAAAAACAACTTTAAAACAGTAATAAAAAGTAAATAATCAGATGCATTGAAAAGAAATGATAGAACTTGAAAGTGAAAAACTAGACCTGGATCAAACTTTCCATCATTTACTTGACATCCCTTAATTGCCAGTGCTCTTCCAAAATGTCCTCCCTTGTTCTTGTACACATTGATTTCATTATTGACAACTTCACTTTGCTTCTCGATATCCCCATAATAAAAAGTCTCAACACAATTGAGAAATCCATCCATAACCAACTCATCCAATTGAATGTTTACATCCTTATAGAAATAATAAGGATTCAAAAGGTAAGCAGTAAGATGCAAGTGACTATCTAGCCTATCTTTTTGTTTTTCCTCAATAATAGCAAATATAAGCTGGAAGTTTCTCTCAAGATTATTACTAGCTTCCTTTATAGAATTCTTTGCCTCCAATAGTTTTCCATAAATGAAACCCATTGTTGGCTTATCCCCATCTGCAAACCGAAGGACATTCACCAAAGGAGCATAAATGTTCAAGCATAAACTTAAGGAATTCCAAAAAGCCGTACTCATTACAGTTGCTAAAGCTTGCTTCCCCTTGACTGTTTTTGAGTGATTGCATTGGTCCCAGTCATCACTCCCAAACATGGACTTCAATTGAGATTTCTTTTCAAGTAAACTTTGCAAAGTCAAGAAGCATGTAGCAAATCTCGTGATTCCGGGTCGCACGATATCTCTTTTCTTTGTAAAAGATCTCATCATTGCCAAGGTTTTATGATGAGCGTAAATATAAATAGTGAGAGTCTTTGCTTGATCAATGACTTTCTTAAATTTAGGCAACTTGGAAATTCCTTCAAGCATGAGATCAATCGTGTGAGCAGCACATCCCGACCAGAAAATGTTAGGCCTCTTCTCCTTCAAATACTTTGCTGCTAATACGTTGTTTGTAGCATTATCGGTAACAATCTGGACAACATTTTCTGGCCCAACTTCTTGAATGCACTTGTCCACATATTCAAATATGAATTCTCCGGTATGAGATTCATTTGAAGCATCTAGGGAAGAAAGAAAACACGTACCTTCCTTACAATTAACACATAAATTCATTATGCTCCGCTTTTTTCTATCAGTCCATGCATCAGTCATTATAGAACACCCATTTCGTGCCCATTCTTCTTCATGGCCCTTAAGCAGTCCCTTAGTCCTCTCAACTTCTTCTTTCAATAAGGTCTCTCTCAACTGATATTGGGTTGGAGGTACCCAATCAGGTCCAAACTGTCCTAGGGCCTCACAAAATAATTTAAAACTATCATTATCAATAGCGTTGAAAGGAATACCTGCTTCGTACACCCATCGAGAGCAATATTGCTGCACAGAGTGTGTTCTCTCCTTAAAAAGTGTGTCTGTGATCACCTGTTGTTTTTTTGAAACACCTAAAGAAGCTTCAGGATTAATGACTGTTGCAAACTTATCCATTGGTCCGAGAAAATTAGGACCCTTCAAGACTCCTAGCTCTTCTTCCAAATCATCTTCCAACTGTTGCCTATCATCAATATTAACCTCAGCTCTAAGCATATCTTCTTCTTTTTTCTTTTTTCTTTTCTTGTTCCTTGCATTCATTATTGCATTTCGGCATATTTCTTGATCTTCTTTTGTTGCTTTTGGACACGGAGCAACGTTTCCAGTGATATGAGCAATATGCTCTTTCATTCTGTACACTCCTCCTGACATACTTTTGGAACACGATATGCACCTTACCCGGTCCAAATTTTTGGGATCACATAACATCCCATATTTCCATCCAACATCTTCTGAATTACGCTTTGGTAGAGAAGAAACCACATCGGAAGAAGCTTGTGATTGTGGGGCAGACGCACTTGAAGAATCCATACCTGAAAATTAATAAAAGTCATTAGTTCAATACAATCTGCTAAATAAAATATAGTGAAAGTGCATACCAATATATTTTGTTATAAAATTGAGTAGCTACTAAATACTTTATCAGTACTTTGTAAAGCTTTAAACAACATTAGATGTTTTATCAATCTGCAGAAAGCACATTTCAAAAATTATTGTCTCAAACTAGAGTGTTAATAACTTAATACTTAATATAATAGGTATCACTGGCTAAGTGAAGCCTATAAGTTGGGCTGACTTGATGTTTTTTTTAATGCAGAGATACTTCAATAGTTCAAATGTTCAATGAATTGAAGCATGTAACTGCCTAGCTAACAGAGTATGCATAAATGATTGCCATGCTAGCAGTAACATATTATATCAGCAACGTTTTAAAGAATTAAAAGTTAAAACACAAAACCAGAATATAACCGAATTTGTTGACCTCATTACAGACTATAAAGAACCTCCATAACCCAAATATAGTTGAATAATTAACAACCCCAACTCCAAATGAGGCATTATCAGTAGCAATTTAGCAAGGAGTAACATATTTAATCATCGTTCACTATAAAAAAAACCTTAAGCTGTTTGAGCAAATTTAGTAAGGAGTCCTAAGGGAAACGGAATAACTGTGTCACGTTTGAGAAAAAGGGTACCTGTGTCGGAAACGGAAAGAGAAGCAATGAGGGTCTTGAGATGATTGAGATGAACGGCGCTAGAAAGGGAAACGAGCAGAAGTCGTACACCAGAAGAAAATTCGAAGCGGCAAAATGAAATTTCATTTGGCTTAGAAGGTTAAAAGAAGTAATTGGCCGACAACCCTAAATCGGCGATTTGGGCGATTTGGCCGCGTAGGCGGTCTGGGCGGCCGATTACGCGGTTCTCCGACTAACATGCCCGATTATGTGTTTTTCGCCTCAGTATACCACCACCCAGCGATTAGGCGGCGCCTAGGCGCCCGCCTAGGCCGAGTTTTTGATCAATTGCCTACAACTATGGCTGAGGCGGTTGAACTAGCTAGAGCACAAGAGGAAACATTAGTTGCCACATATAAATCTTCTAACTTCTATCAAAAGAACCTCTCAAATCTGTCAGCTACAAAGTGGCAAGGAGAATGTGGCTGCTGATGCTTTATCAAGAGTCCAGGGAGCTGAAAGCTGGTGTATGTCTATATCACTGGTGAATTCTGTAACACTTGAGATTTAATATAAACGGATTAATAGTACTACTCATACCAACAGAGGTGCATCTCCTTTTAAGGGAGCTCATTACCTAAGAACTCCAAAGTTAAGCGTGCTTGCTTGGGAGTAGTCTTGGGATGGGTGACCCCCTGGGAAGTTTCTCAGGGCGCGCATGAGTGAGGACAAAGTGCGCGGTAAAGGCTCGTGGTGGTTTGTGGGGACAGTACTATTGGTCCGGAGTAACTACCTCGGGTCCTGCGGGCCCGGGGTGTTACAGGTGGTATCAGAGCAACCCTGCGACAGTGTGTTGACCCGTTGGATATCGGGCGGGCACTTAGCGGGGAAGATTCTGGGATTTGATTGAGATTTGAGATTGGTTCAAGGGCGCAACGAGGACGTTGCGATCCTAAGTGGGGGTGATTGTAACACTTGAGATTTAATATAAACGGATTAATAGTACTACTCATACAAACAGAGGTGCATCTCCTTTTAAGGGAGCTCATTAGCCAAGAACTCCAAAGTTAAGCGTGCTTGCACGGGAGTAGTCTTGGGATGGGTGACCCCCTGGGAAGTTTCTCAGGACGCGCATGAGTGAGGACAAAGTGCGCGGTAAAGGCTTGTGGTGGTTTGTGAGGACAGTACTAGAGGTCTGGAGTAACTACCTCGGGTCCGGTGGGGCCGGGGTGTTACAAGGGGGGTCGAGAACTTCCAAAACTTGGTTTTGGAAGTACCCCAGTTGTTCAGAATATACCATCCAAACCCCAGACAACACAGCCCCCAACCATTTCCATACCTGCTTCCAAACCCTTAACCATAGAAAACCAACAACCATCCACATCAAGGGGAACCCAGGATACAGAACTAGTATTCTCCCCTACAACGACCAAACCTAACCTAACAACCGTACCCTTCGAGGATCTTGTAGCTGAGATCTACGACTGTATACTAGACGTGGAAGAAGGCAACCTCACCCCTCTTCAAAAAGCCCTTCTCCATGCTCTAGATACACAGAACACTTGCCGTGACAGTCTCCGTGGCGCTAAACGTTCACATGAGGATCCTGATGATTCGGATTCTCATGAGGGGGAGAACAAGCGCCAGCGGATACTTGAGCATGTTGCTTCTACTAGCCAACCCTCAAAGCCAAACCAACCCTCTACCTCTACCAATGAGCAACCCACTACTTCAGCTAGCCATAAATCCCTAGCCACTCTCTCTAGCATGGTCGAGCTAGACATAACATCCCGAGGTGCATCTCCTATAGATGTTAACCAAGGACGGAATGGAAGTCCTGATGATGCTACCACGAGTACATCTTCTTACTCAGGCCATCAGCTAGAACCTAGTTCGAAACTGATGTCAACGGGCAATCTTGAGGATCCCGGAGTCACCCAGTCTCAACCAAGGGAGGATTGGCCGCATGTAACAAAGTATAGAGGTCTGGTCTCTGCGCAAGAACATCGTGTTGAGATAATTGAGGATCCCTGCAAGTCTCACCAGGATCCCGATGCTACGCCAGACGTGTCTTCACAGCAGCAACAGGCTTCCTCCAGCTACTACAATGATCAAATGCACGATGAACTTGAGGAAATGCTGGTGCATAACAAATGGTCTGAACTCTGGACAGATGTAGATGAAGCACAGCGAAGAACATACCTCAGAGATCTCTTAGTCAACTGCGCTACTGACGTGATTCTACTTGATCGAAACGAACTCAAGGAGGGAGAAAACTACGAGACACCACCCAAGGAGCTTGAGTCAATCATTAGACAAACAGCGGCTCAAATGCCCAGAAATGAGAAGCCCTGGGAAAAGATCGACATCAACGCCCCCTTTCAAGAAGAAATCAGAGAAAACATCTGGCGAAAAGAGGATAAGGTCAGAGAACTGGATGAACTGAAGATCTGTGGTCTTAACCATCTACGAGGACAAAACAAGGGCGGACAGCTATTTCTACTCAGTCATCACTATATGGGACAACAGAGAGAAGTCTGGCAGCACGAACTTCAAACTGCCAAAGACCCAGTCTGGGCTATTCTCAACGTGGGTGAAACAAACTCCCAAGACATCAAACTCTCTGTCTACCATCTACAACGGTCTGACGGAACAGAATTCACGTGCAAGGAAAATGATCTCTATATGCTAAAAATGGATGACATATATCAGATGTATCTTGCATTTCAAGAAATTCCGGGCACTCGTGACACAACTACACAAAATGGGCTGGATGCACTCAAGCGCTTTATGCTCAGACAAATCAAATTCTTTGCCTCTCATGATCTTCAGATGGCGCTTGAAACAAACATGCCAAAGACAAATCTCACAAAACCAAAGCTGTATGGACAAGAACTTGAGGACTTCCCTGAGTATTACATTTTTGATAGACCAATCACGCTTATCTATGTAAATCATAATGGTGAGAAACGTATGCTATTCATTGATGAAATCAACAAGTACTGTGACGGAACCCTGAAGGTTGTGAAAGAAAAGCTGCAACCGATCAGAGAAGCATTCAAAGAAAGACAGCAACAGTATGCAGATGCGACAGATGCCGAATTAAAGGAAGCACACAGAATAGACAGAATTCTACAGGCTATCCAGAAACAACTTGATAAAAGAAACTCACTCAGAAACTATGAGCACGCACTTAATCTCAGAAAGAACTATTACAAAGCTCAGAAGTGAAGAAACCCAGCAAGACGGCACTTGACCACAAAGGGGGAGATTGTTAGAACTTTTATTGTGGGTCAAGTTTGTCTGTAATGTCTTGTTTAAATAAAGTAGACTAGTTATACCATTTATGGTATTAGATTAGTATTTATTATGTAGCAAATAAGGTAAAGGGAATAAGGCCCAAAAAGGCCTTGGCCCAACTTCCAAGGTTTACCTAAATCGGTAACCTGTACAGCGCCTATAAATACGCGCCTTGTGTACAGGTACCGATATCGATCAATACACATTAGCCTTACGCTGCCAAATTTACTTCTCGATACTACAGAAAGAAGGTTTCACTGTTCTCGATAAATCTAATATCATTATATGAAAATCTTCTCTTCTGTCTATCGATGATGTTCATCTAGCTAATCGTTAGTCTGCTAAACTGGGACCAACAGCAACCTTGCACAGAAAGATCGAATCGAAGACTTTCTCCCCTTCCTTGGTACATGCTCGGGGTGAAAACCAAACACGGGACTCGAACCTCTCTCTTGTGCAACTTGTATTGGGTTTTCATAGCTTCGGAAAACCATTGATGAATTCATTTCTGGACCCAACGATTGAGGAGTTTGAAGTTCACGCCGGTAAACTCGAGGAGTTTGAAGCTCTGGAGCCATAAAAGCGGAGAGCAGTCTAGATGTAGATGTCGATGGAAGAGCAGACGTGGGATGTCGATTGAGGAGCGAAAACGAAAGGTCACTCCGGTTCGTGACCCTCCACCGACGGCATCGTCCGGATGAAGAACGTAACGATGCGAACGAATAAGAGAGAAGGAAGAGCTTCTCAGTCTAAGATTCCTTTAAAGTAGCGAAAACTAATTTCTATTATTTAGAATAATGACCCCGAGCAAGATAGATATCTTATGAGAATTACAAATATGACTCGTTTTTATTTTTGCCAGTATCATTATACGATCCTGATACCATTGTGTCACAAAACTATGTCATATATGCATTTCCAAGACAATATGTCGTCTATTAGTGACACTTTATCACAAAGTGTCACTGACGAAGTGTCACTATAAGACAGTTTTCTACTAGTGAAATATGCCAACCACCTCCCGTATCCACCAATAACCCAACCTGTCACCGCCTTAAACCACCTATCCGTCCAAACCTAGCTATTGCCGCTACAATCCAACAATCCACATGTCCTTCAATAAGTGGATTAACACCCCTTTTTATGTGTTATTATGAACTCGATAATTGAGTGTGAAAAAACGTATAATGAAATATGAATGTACCTTGTACCTATCGATCTGGCCAATGGATTTATTTAAACTTATGTAGGGAGGACCTAATCAAATAGAGACTCACCAATGGGTGGAGCAAGGGATCACCGAGTCAGACGATCTCCAAAAAAATTGGGAGTATAGAATTTTGAAATACTTTCCATTTGATATATTATGGATGTAAGAGGAGCTTTACTTGACTGTTAATGGCGACTAAATTTATTAAAAGATAAACATCATAACTAATTGGAATGAACGTAAAATGTTTGGAATAGTGATAAACTGCTTTCATTGATACTTCCTAGCATTATTTATAGACATGTATCATAGCTAGTTCTAACAGTTATATCAACTACTTTACAACTTATTCTCAACTACTAGCTAGTAACACTAACGGTAGCCGGTAGGTAAAACTACCGTTACATTCCTCCTCCCTTAGACAAATTTGACTTGTCCTCAAGTCAGACCAGGATTCCGCTAACATCAAAATAAGGATATTGAGTCCTCAATGTTTCTGCTGACTCCCATGTTGCTCCTTCAACAGAAAAACCCTTCCATTGTATTAAAAATTGCATTTGCACTTTATTTTGGAACTTGACACTTCTTTCCAAAATTCTTTCTCGCTGAGGCACCATTTCTGCAGACTGTCATCTGAACCAAGCATGAATATGGGCAGCAACAAGTAATTCCCCTCTAAATTTCTTGAGTTGTGACACATGAAAAACATCATGTATTTGAGAATCAGCTGGTAATTTGAGCTTATAAGCAACCTTTCCAATAACCTCTTTGATCTGAAATGGTCCAAAAAACCTTGCTGCTAATTTCTGATTACTTCTTGTTTACACAGACTGTTGCCTATAATGTTGTAGCTTCAACCAAACCCAATCCCCTATAAAGAACTCTCTTTCAGTTCTTCTTTTGTCAGCCAACTATTTCGTCCTTGATCGAGACTTAACCAGGTTTTCCTTGAGCCTTTTAATCATTTATTCCATCATTTGCATTGATATATCTACAGCTTCAACTTTGGACTCCCTAGGCCGATATGGAAGATGTAAAGGAGGAGGCTGGTTGTATATGATCTCATATGGAGTGGTACCAGCTGATGTTTGAAAGTGAGTATTAAGCCACCATTGTGCTAATGGAAGCCATAAACTCCATTCCTTGGGCCTGTCACTACACATACATCTCAAGTATGATTCCAAACATTTATTCACTATCTCTGTTTGACCATCAGTTTGTGGATGGTAGGCAAATAATAGTTTAAACTGGGTTCCTTAAATAAAGAACAACCCTTTCCAAAACTAACTTAGGAAGATAGCATCGCAATCACTCACTATACTCTTTGGCCAGCCATGTGGCTTAAAAATGTTATCCAAGTAAGCTTGGGCGACTTCAACTACAGTAAAAGGGTGTGCTAAAGCCACAAAATGAGCTCCTTTACTAAGTCTATCCACTACCACTAGTATTACCTTTTTTCCTGCAGACTTAGGTAAACCACTAATGAAATCTAGGGATGTATCAACCCACCCTTCCTCTGAAATTGGTAGAGGTTGCAAAAGCCCTGGATAAGCTACATTTTCATATTTGTTAGCTTGACAAACTAAACACTCTCTTATGTACTTGTTGATCTCTTTATGAAGACCCTTCCAGTAAAACATTATTTTAATCCTTCTTAATGTTGCATCCCTTCCTGAATGTCCTGCCTCACCATAAGTATGATGCCAAAACATAATTTTAGCGTTCAATGAAGCTTCATTACCAATAACAATTTTCCCTTTTGTTCATAGCACCCCATCTTGCAAAGAGTATTTCTCTATAGGCTGATGTTGTTGTAACCTTTGAATGATTGATCGAAGGTGTGCATCACATGTATAGCTATCTTGAATCAGTTTTTCTAGGTCTGAATTCACCAGTGATATAGACATACACCAGCTTTCAGCTCCCTGGACTCTTGATAAAGCATCAGCAGCCACATTCTCCTTGCCACTTTGTAGCTGACAGATTTGAGAGGTTCTTTTGATAGAAGTTAGAAGATTTATATGTGGCAACTAATGTTTCCTCTTGTGCTCTAGCTAGTTCAACCGCCTCAGCCATAGTTGTAGGCAATTGATCAAAAACTCGGCCTAGGCGGGCGCCTAGGCGCCGCCTAATCGCTGGGCGGTGGTATACTGAGGCGAAAAACACATAATCGGGCATGTTAGTCGGAGAACCGCGTAATCGGCCGCCCAGACCGCCTACGCGGCCAAATCGCCCAAATCGCCGATTTAGGGTTGTCGGCCAAGTACTTCTTTTAACCTTCTAAGCCAAATGAAATTTCATTTTGCCGCTTCGAATTTTCTTCTGGTGTACGACTTCTGCTCGTTTCCCTTTCTAGCGCCGTTCATCTCAATCATCTCAAGACCCTCATTGCTTCTCTTTCCGTTTCCGACACAGGTACCCTTTTTCTCAAACGTGCCACAGTTATTCCGTTTCCCTTAGGACTCCTTACTAAATTTGCTCAAACAGCTTAAGGTTTTTTTTATAGTGAACGATGATTAAATATGTTACTCCTTGCTAAATTGCTACTGATAATGCCTCATTTGGAGTTGGGGTTGTTAATTATTCAACTATATTTGGGTTATGGAGGTTCTTTATAGTCTGTAATGAGGTCAACAAATTCGGTTATATTCTGGTTTTGTGTTTTAACTTTTAATTCTTTAAAACGTTGCTGATATAATATGTTACTGCTAGCATGGCAATCATTTATGCATACTCTGTTAGCTAGGCAGTTACATGCTTCAATTCATTGAACATTTGAACTATTGAAGTATCTCTGCATTAAAAAAAACATCAAGTCAGCCCAACTTATAGGCTTCACTTAGCCAGTGATACCTATTATATTAAGTATTAAGTTATTAACACTCTAGTTTGAGACAATAATTTTTGAAATGTGCTTTCTGCAGATTGATAAAACATCTAATGTTGTTTAAAGCTTTACAAAGTACTGATAAAGTATTTAGTAGCTACTCAATTTTATAACAAAATATATTGGTATGCACTTTCACTATATTTTATTTAGCAGATTGTATTGAACTAATGACTTTTATTAATTTTCAGGTATGGATTCTTCAAGTGCGTCTGCCCCACAATCACAAGCTTCTTCCGATGTGGTTTCTTCTCTACCAAAGCGTAATTCAGAAGATGTTGGATGGAAATATGGGATGTTATGTGATCCCAAAAATTTGGACCGGGTAAGGTGCATATCGTGTTCCAAAAGTATGTCAGGAGGAGTGTACAGAATGAAAGAGCATATTGCTCATATCACTGGAAACGTTGCTCCGTGTCCAAAAGCAACAAAAGAAGATCAAGAAATATGCCGAAATGCAATAATGAATGCAAGGAACAAGAAAAGAAAAAAGAAAAAAGAAGAAGATATGCTTAGAGCTGAGGTTAATATTGATGATAGGCAACAGTTGGAAGATGATTTGGAAGAAGAGCTAGGAGTCTTGAAGGGTCCTAATTTTCTCGGACCAATGGATAAGTTTGCAACAGTCATTAATCCTGAAGCTTCTTTAGGTGTTTCAAAAAAACAACAGGTGATCACAGACACACTTTTTAAGGAGAGAACACACTCTGTGCAGCAATATTGCTCTCGATGGGTGTACGAAGCAGGTATTCCTTTCAACGCTATTGATAATGATAGTTTTAAATTATTTTGTGAGGCCCTAGGACAGTTTGGACCTGATTGGGTACCTCCAACCCAATATCAGTTGAGAGAGACCTTATTGAAAGAAGAAGTTGAGAGGACTAAGGGACTGCTTAAGGGCCATGAAGAAGAATGGGCACGAAATGGGTGTTCTATAATGACTGATGCATGGACTGATAGAAAAAAGCGGAGCATAATGAATTTATGTGTTAATTGTAAGGAAGGTACGTGTTTTCTTTCTTCCCTAGATGCTTCAAATGAATCTCATACCGGAGAATTCATATTTGAATATGTGGACAAGTGCATTCAAGAAGTTGGGCCAGAAAATGTTGTCCAGATTGTTACCGATAATGCTACAAACAACGTATTAGCAGCAAAGTATTTGAAGGAGAAGAGGCCTAACATTTTCTGGTCGGGATGTGCTGCTCACACGATTGATCTCATGCTTGAAGGAATTTCCAAGTTGCCTAAATTTAAGAAAGTCATTGATCAAGCAAAGACTCTCACTATTTATATTTACGCTCATCATAAAACCTTGGCAATGATGAGATCTTTTACAAAGAAAAGAGATATCGTGCGACCCGGAATCACGAGATTTGCTACATGCTTCTTGACTTTGCAAAGTTTACTTGAAAAGAAATCTCAATTGAAGTCCATGTTTGGGAGTGATGACTGGGACCAATGCAATCACTCAAAAACAGTCAAGGGGAAGCAAGCTTTAGCAACTGTAATGAGTACGGCTTTTTGGAATTCCTTAAGTTTATGCTTGAACATTTATGCTCCTTTGGTGAATGTCCTTCGGTTTGCAGATGGGGATAAGCCAACAATGGGTTTCATTTATGGAAAACTATTGGAGGCAAAGAATTCTATAAAGGAAGCTAGTAATAATCTTGAGAGAAACTTCCAGCTTATATTTGCTATTATTGAGGAAAAACAAAAAGATAGGCTAGATAGTCACTTGCATCTTACTGCTTACCTTTTGAATCCTTATTATTTCTATAAGGATGTAAACATTCAATTGGATGAGTTGGTTATGGATGGATTTCTCAATTGTGTTGAGACTTTTTATTATGGGGATATCGAGAAGCAAAGTGAAGTTGTCAATAATGAAATCAATGTGTACAAGAACAAGGGAGGACATTTTGGAAGAGCACTGGCAATTAAGGGATGTCAAGTAAATGATGGAAAGTTTGATCCAGGTCTAGTTTTTCACTTTCAAGTTCTATCATTTCTTTTCAATGCATCTGATTATTTACTTTTTATTACTGTTTTAAAGTTGTTTTTATTTATACTTAAGAGGCTTAGATGCATAGTATAGAATCCCAGTATGTTTGAGAGTTGATAAAATAGAACAAACTTCACATCTTGAAAAATCAGCCTGATATACATACAAAATCTGCCTGCATACTATAAAAGTAATAAAACCCATATTCCTGTAATGATAAAAAACTCATTTGCCTGCATGGAACAGTTCCAGTAGCTAACTAGCTATAGTAGCACTTTTACACTTTATGCTTTATATGTTCATATGATTTTTTTCTCCCTCAATCTTTTCATAAATATTTTCTTCCAGCCAATTGGTGGACAACGTACGGACATCAAGTGCCTAATTTGCAGAGATTAGCTATCAAGATCTTGTCTTTAACTAGTAGTTCATCCGGGTGTGAACGAAACTGGAGTACTTTTGAATGGGTGAGTAATTTGAACTTTCACTACTTTACTTTAAAGTTTTACAACTTAACTTACTTCAGAAGTAGATTATACATTTTCGTATCCAAAATAATTTTATTATTTAAGCATTGATTTTTTTTAATGTTTAGATTCATTCGAAGAAAAGAAACAGATTAGATGTGAAGCGTCTAAACAGTCTTGTTTATGTCCAATTTAATGCAAAACTGTTGAAAAGGAAAAAGAAAGAAATGGATGAGTATATTGATCTACTAGCAAGTGATGCTAGGAATGCACAAGGATGGTTGGTTGATGTCAATGAAACAATTGAAGAGATTAATCATGTTGTTGATGAAGCTTCCGACGGAAATGAACTGTCCCAACCACGAAGAAGTGCTAGACTTAGAGAACTATATGACGACGACTTTGAATCAGATTCAGAAGACACAAATATGGACATGGATTTTCTCTTGGATGAAGAGGATGAAATGACATAGGGCACTGGAGTTGATTGCTTCATGGATTGTCCGTTTGTGCTAATCAAATATTCAAATGTGTTGATGGTTGACTGTGTGCAGTTGTTTTTGCAGTATGTGATCACTGCTAATGTAGTTTTTAACTAATATTTCTGATTTTTGGGTGAACAATAGTTGCTTTTTGCTTGATCATTATTGTCATGAAGAATGTCTTATTTTTGGGGAATCATGAACAATGTATTATGATTTGTGCAGTTGCATACAACTGAATTTGCAATAGTATTTCAGATATGTTAGAAGCTAGAATAGTATTTCAGTCTCTAAAAATTAGAACAGCATTTCAGTTTTGTCAGAACTTAGAATCTTGCATACACCTGGCCGTTTGGTGCCCAGAAGGATGAGCCCAGATTGAAGTTTAAACTTCCATTTGAACAAAGATCTATGTTCTCAAATTTGAAGGAAATGTTGACCATTAAGTTCTCAAAAAACTTTACTTCCAAAAAAGCAGTATAGTTAAGACTTCTTATATATTCTATGCACTTTTGACACCATATTCCTAGTATTCTGCTACAAAAAAACTTTGTGTAGTATAATTAATAATACTTTTTTTATCATTTATATGAGTACAATTCTAGGAAAATAAAAATAAAAACTAAATATCTAGGCGGCGCCTAGTCGGCGCCTAGTCGGCGCCTAGGCGCCCTAGGCGCTAGGCGGTGCCCCGGCGCCCGACTAGCGCCTAGCGAGTTCTAGAACATTGGTTGTAGGTTTCGTGATTCTCACAAATGCTTTCAGATATGATTTCAATCCTCCAATAAAACGGTCTAAAAAATATTTTTCAGATAAAAGATGAGATCTTTTTATCAAACTTTTGAGTTCTTTAAATTCATCAATATAAGCATCAAGGGTGGGTTTCTGTTGACATCTATTAAATTCTTTCAACCACATCTCTTTCCATATAAGTTCTAAATCTAGCTGTTATATCTTCTTCAAATTCTAGCTAGCTTACATCAATTTTATCAGCTAAATAATTGGTTACCCAAATTTCGGCCTTCATAGACATATTCAAAGAAGCAATATCAACCTTTTGTTCCTCAGGTATTTGACACAAAGCAAAATATTTCTACACTTCTTTATCTACATACTACTGTTATTACCATCAAAATGAGGGAATTCAAGTTTAGGAATATACCCCAGTGATTTAGTATGGTTTCTCCCTTTGTCGCTGTGATGAATGAAATTTGGTGAGTTCAAAGAAGAATCTTTATCAACTTTCTTTTGTAAATCCATTACAACAACAATTGTTGAAATTGTTGTTGATATCTTGTTGGAATTGCAAATTTTATTAAGCGAGAGCTTGTAATTGCTCCTCCATGGCTTCAATGGCGGCTTAACCAATGTAACATGAGCTTTACTTGACTGTTAGTGGCGACTACGTTTGTTAAAAGATAAACGTCATAACTAACTGGAAGGAACGTAAAATGTTTGGAATAGTGATGAACTGCTTTTATTGATACTTCCCAGCATTATTTATAGACATGTATCATAGCTACTTCTAACAGTTATATCAACAACTTTACAACTGATTCTCAACTACTAGCTAGTAATACTAATGGTAGGTAAAACTACCGTTACAATGGATCATGTAACTCATAACAAGTAAAATGTTATAATTTTTCAAATTCAACACAACCAAAATGTAAAATGAGCAAAGTGTACTACTGATTATTTTCCCAATTTTTTATAAAGTGTATGAGAGGTCTCGTGTTCGAAACCCACTAGCACCTAAGGGAAGATGAGGGAGGTCTTGCTCCCAAAGATTCTTCCTACCTTCACGGAGTTGCTCAGCGGCTAACGAGGGAGAGGATGGTAATGCAGTTTAGCGGATTCGCGTGGTAGGAGTACTACCCTGTTACAGCCTGGCGCACAAGTGATGGATTCGATGTCCTGCTGGATTCGTCCTGTGAAACCAGTACCAACGAGGCTAACTGTGATCAGATCCAGATTTAACTGTCTAGGGGCTAGCTTTGGAGGGTAATTCATAGACTTCAGGATTAGGGGAGTGCAAGCACCGACACTTGTATTAAAAAAAAAACAGCGCAGGCTCGTGCCAGATAAAGAAAAAGAGTGGGTCCCATGATAATTGTAAATCCCAATTCTTTTTAAAGTTTTATAACTTTTTAATTGGAATTCAAAATTTATATAAAATATACCAAAATTCATTACTTTTTATGATCTTTCATATGACACGAATATCACATATATAGAGGTAAAGGAAAAAATATAACATTTCAACTCCTATTGATTTTTAGATCCAAAACTTTTCTTAAATAGTTTTCGGCTCAAAAATTCAAATCTCATGGTTAAAACATATTTTAATTTTTTTAATTACTTTTGTTAAAAAAAGGCTTGAAGTAACGATAAAAAAAAAAATTAAACTCCAAATTTATTTATTTTTAGCAAAAAGTAATGAAAATACCCCAAACTCTGAAGGGGTGTGAGGTAAGCACCCTGATAATATGGACCCGGACCCATGGCTTACATACTCAAGGGATCAAATATAAAAGACTGGCGCCCACATGGCACTCCGTCGGCCAGATGGTCCTCCATCGGCCGAAACCAAAAAATACTCAGAGTATAGCCCAGAAGCCCAGAAGTGAAAGTGGTCCTCCGTCGGTTAGGCACTCCGTCGGCCTGGTCACCCGTCGGCCAGAAATGCTCTGACAGAATGATATTCTATACTTAGTCAAATAAATCATGCACTCAACTCATAAGAGACCTTATTATTGTAATGGGCCTCCTAAGCCCAAGGCTAGGAGCCCAAATCTACATCCCCCTATAAATAGCCCCCTAGGGGTAGTTGTAGGGGGTTGAGAAATATTAATTCTCACTTTCTCTCTCTCTAGCTCTCCTTTCTCTCTATGATTAATACTCTATCACTCTCCAAACTTGCATATGTAATTTAAATACCCCAAACTGTATATAAAAAGTTATTTAATTACCATGGCCATGTATTATTTCTTTTCAAATTGTTAATTTTTTGTGTTAATTTCATAATTTAAAATATTTTAGTATTCATGAAGATACAATTAACATTCTAAACTTCAATTTAAAAATAAATAGTATTACCCCCAACTTCTATATAATTGCAACTTTCTCAATTTGCTATTTTAAATTATGCAACTAACACCATAAACATACTTTTTTGAAATAAATAATACATGATCATGGTGTTAAAATAACTTTTTATATAAAGTTTTGGGTATTTAAATTACACATGCAAGTTTGGGATGTTTATCTCACACCTCTTCAAAGTTTGGAGTCTTTTAATTCTTTTTCCCTTATTTTTATAAGGAAATGTTTGTTTTTTAAAATCACAATTATTCGCAAAAAAAAGGCAAAAAAATTGATATATAATACTCTGTAGTAAAAGTATAATAATTAAAGGAAGCTTTAATTAAGAAAAATTTTACTGTGTGAATATATTTACAGTAATGGGTTGCAGCAAAAACTGAATTGACGGAGTTAATAGGTATAAATTGATACTCCGTAGTAAATTTGTTTTATTAACAGAGCTGGGTTGTGGTCAGCCTAAGCATTTCAATGTCTCGTCAACTTTTATTCATTGTTAATATTCCTTGTCACACTTTCCTTTTTTGGATGTACCAAAATAAAAGTCACACTTCCCATTACTTCCCATTTAGGAAAGAAATCTATATCAATACAGTACAAATTAAAGCAAAACAGAGCCAAACAGTTTATTCTACAGTATAACTTACCCGCCGCAGTACAAAAAATCTTAATCTTTGTGAAATCAAAATGTGATTTTGATTGTGAAATGGAGGGAGTAGTTAATACGGAGTTTATGCTAGAGAGGTTACTTTCTCGAAACATATTTTGTTTCTTTACCTATGAAAAATAATCTACTCGTATTTGACAAAACATTGTCCCTATTTATTTGTAGGGATGGGATAAATCGACCCAAAACCCGATAACCGAACCGACCCAATCCGATATAAGACATTGGTCCGGGTTTTATTTTAAAAATGACCGGTCCGGGTTAAAATACCCGACCCGAACCTGGAAACTTGGGTCCTAATTCGGGTTCTAAAATTTTAAACCCGACCCGGACCGAAAAAACCCGATTTAATTAAGTAACTAAAAAATATATATTTTATATAAAATATGTATGACCTATTAATATATCATACCGATTTATACTATACATGTCCCAAATTGATTTGCAAAATTGATATTTTTAGTCAAACAATTCCAATTTATTCACTTAATTTGGATGTCAATTTTTAATTATATTTAATTTGAAGTTCGCAACTTTGAATAGATTTTAACGTAGTTTTTGAATATGTAAATTTTAACATTGATTGACAAAAAAATCTTGAATTTGTAAATCAATTTGGGACGGAGGGAATATTACTTTGTTTTCGAACCAATTGTTCTTCCACAACATTTTCTATGGTGTGATTTATTTAGATTCAAAATATATTGCTTTGGTTTTAACATACTTATATTTTTTATTAAATGTTCAGATATTAGCATTTTTTTGTGATTGTATTTCAATTGTTTTAAGATATCTCAGTTCGATTTTTTTCGGGTTCGACCCAACCTGACCCGAACCCGAGGCTCTTAAAACCCAGACCAACCCGAAAGTTTTGGTCCTCCGGTCGGGTTCAAAAATGTAGAACCCGAAACTTTTAGGGGGTTTTACGGTCCTAGCCAAAACCCGACCCAACCTGATCCCACCCCTATTTATTTGTCTTTATAATTCCCGTTTTAACGGCTACCGTTAAAATCAAACAAAATAAAAATATCAACCGCAACACATATCCTTAGTCATGGCCTCTTGGGCGTAGACAAGGTGGCCAACATATAAAAAATTACTAGTATATACATAGTATGTTATTTCTGAACATTTTAAAAAATTATATCCATGAGTTTTTTATCTGCATGTTTTCTCTTTTCAAACTGTTATGGGTTCTGCCCATGTTTTCAATATACTATCTATTTGTTTGATACTTTGATTCCTACACAAGCAGGGCCAGTTATGAACAAGTTAAAAAATTCTGTAGATAAAGCTCACTAATTAAGAGGGTATCCATTTTTTTAAATTTTAGTGATTACTGTAGTAATATTCTATAGTAATAGTCCCGCCGTTCTTTATTAATTGTCTTGTATTCCTTTTTGGGACGTTTTTAATTATTTGTCTTTCTCTCCTATTTTGATAAGTTTTTTCAATAAAAATGTTTTTTTATCCTCACTTTTATTACTTTTACCTCTTTCTTTTTCCTATTTTCTTTTTTAAACACAAATCACTACACCTTTTGCATTACCTCTATTATTTTCTCCTCAAAACCAGTGCCAAAGTCTAAGGGAACACTTAGTAAAGAACGGATGGAGTATCTATAGTTAATACATTTGAGAGATACAATTATAGAAAGTTTTTGCCATGTGTCATCTTCTAAATAATCATTTATTATAATATTATAATATGCTAGATATTATAATATTATAGGCGCTGTACAGGTTACCGATTTAGGTAAACCTTGGAAGTTGGGCCAAGGCCTTTTTGGGCCTTATTCCCTTTACCTTATTTGCTACATAATAAATACTAATCTAATACCATAAATGGTATAACTAGTCTACTTTATTTAAACAAGACATTACAGACAAACTTGACCCACAATAAAAGTTCTAACAGTTGCCCAACGATAGCTGATTACCATATCGCTGCAATCAATTATCAAACAACTTCGGTAATCCTCACCTCTATTCTTCTGTTTGGATGTTGACATCATTTAGGGTTTTAAGTTTTTTCAATTACACATGGAGTGAGAATGGAGACGCGTGAAACAGAAAAAGTGCTTCAATTTCAGCTTCAATTCGACAAGCTCATTGCTTCATAGGTATACACCCCTTTCACTGTAATGCACGCATGTTTTTTTTGTCCTTTATTTCTTTTTATTCTTCTTCTTGTTCTTCTCAAATCCTGGTTCACAGATAGGACTAGCTCAATGGAACCCAGAAAAGGATCTTCTTGCAATGGTTACAGAGGAATCTAAGCTGCTTCTTCATCGTTTCAATTGGCAGAGACTTTGTACTATATCTCCTGGGACACCCTACACTGTACTCTTTCCCTTTTATATATTTCAGTAGTGCAAAAAAGAATTATTTAATAGTTTGAGCCGTTAGCAATTCTGCAGCAATCATTGACTAAATGATTATTACTTGATTTTTATGTGTGCAAATTTAACTTACAAACCCCATATATTTTCCCCTCACTTGGAGTGTTAATGTAAGCTCTTCTCTATACTCGGATATCGAGAACTTGGTTCTCGATATGAAAGTATCGAAAAGTCCTCTTCGAGATTTGAACATCGAGAACCATCTTCTCGAGGTTAAGTATCGAGAACCTCTTCTCGGTATTTCCAACTTCGAGAAGTAGGTTCTCGGTATTAAACATCGAAAAGTATCTTTTCGAGGTTTAACATCGAAAACCGTTCCTCGAAATTCAAAGTATCGAGAAGTTGATCTCGAGTTCTAAACATCGAGAAAATTGATTTCTCGAGTTCGCACTCCGAAGATATGTCGAGAACCACCTGCAATTTCACATTATCATAATGAAAATCAACAACCACTTTTCGATTCCAAACTTTCGGTTCGAGAAAAAGGAGTTCTCGATATTCAATTTTTGAAAAAAATCTTGGTTTGATATCGAGAACCGTTTCATTACATGCGAAAACCATTTGAAGTTCATTCGAGAACCAAATTACTACCTTTTGTCTGATTCGAGAAGAGTGAGTTCGAGAGAGAGTGCGTTTTGCGAGAAAGCTTTAGATCTGGACTTCGAGAACTGAGGATGCGAGAAAATGAGTTCTCTAGTTCTCGAGGTGCCTTTTATACGCGGAAACATGGGCCTTTCGAGAAGTATACTGGGCCCAAAAGTAGAGCTGGGCCCTGTCTTTGTTAGAAAATGATTTTGGGCCCCAAAGAAAATTTATTTATGTGTGAAAATTGAACTCCCCCTCGAACAGTACATGAAAAAAGGAAAAAGAAATGAAAAACACACACACACACACTCTTTTTCTGATTTTCTCACACACACACACACTCTTTTTCTGATTTTCTTATTTTCTCACACACACACACACTCTTTTTCTGATTTTCTTCTTTTCTCACACACACACACACTCTTTTTCTGATTTTCTTATTTTCTCACACACACACACACTCTTTTTCTGATTTTCTCACACACACACACTCTTTTTCTGATTTTCTTCTTTTCTCACACACACACACACTCTTTTTCTGATTTTCTTATTTTCTCCCCCTCAAAGTATTCTTCTCTCTCTTAATTTCTCCCTTTTCTCCCCCTCAACACATGCAACTCACACCACACACGCACACATTTTATTCAGACCATGCATGGAGATAGCACAATTACATAGGATCGAAGTTCAACATGCCTAACTTAGATACTAGGAACTGGAATCTCTTTTCATCCAGTGCCTTAGTAAATATGTCAGCCAGTTGAAACTCAGTGCTTACAAAGTACAGATCAACATCTCCTTTCTCCACATGGTCCTTGATGAAGTGATAGCGCAAATCGATGTGCTTGGTGCGCGAGTGGTGAACGGGGTTGCTGGTTATGGCGATTGCACTTTGGGAGTCACTGTAGATGGGAATATGGTTGAATAGGAAGCCATAGTCTCTGAGTTGTGTCCTCATCCATAGGATTTGTGAACAGCAACTAGCAGCCGCAACGTATTCTGCCTCGGCTGTAGAAGTTGACACGCAGTTCTGCTTCTTGGAGGACCAACAGACTAGCTTCTCTCCCAGAAATTGGGCACCACCGGATGTACTTTTTCGATCTAACTTGCAACCTGCAAAATCAGCATCTGAGTAACCAACAAGGTCAAAACCCGTGTCCTTGGGATACCAAAGTCCTAAGTTGACTGTTCCTTTTAGGTATCTCAGGATTCTCTTCACTGCATTCAGATGTGATTCCTTTGGATTTGCTTGAAAACGAGCGCACAGGCAGGTTGCAAAGACAATATCCGGTCTACTAGATGTCAGGTATAGCAAGGAACCGATGATAGCCCGATAGTTGGTAGCATCGACGGAAGTCCCAGAAGGGTCAGAGTCGAGCTTTTGTGAGGGAGACATGGGGGTTTTCATGGTTGACTTGCTGTCCATCTTGAATCTCTTGAGCATTTCATGGATGTATTTTGACTGGCAGATGAAGATTCCTTCTGGCAGTTGCTTGATCTGTAGCCCTAGGAAGAAGTTCAACTCTCCCATCATGCTCATTTCGAACTCAGTGCGCATCAGGTTGCTGAATTCTTCGCAGAAATTCGGGTTGGACGAGGCGAATATGATGTCATCGACATAGATTTGTATCAGCATGATGTCACTGTTCTCTTGCTTGATGAACAGAGTGGGATCTATCTTTCCCTTCGAGTAACCTGATTGTACAAGAAAGTCAGATAGTGCATCATACCAGGCTCTCGGTGCCTGTTTTAGTCCATACAGAGCTTTCTTCAGCTTGTAGACATAATGTGGACGTTCAGGATCAACGAAGCCTTCTGGTTGTGCCACGTAAACTTCTTCTTTCAGTTCTCCATTTAGAAATGCAGTCTTGACATCCATTTGATACACGATGAAACTCTTATGAGCAGCATAGGCAAGGAACAACCTAATTAATTCAATTCTGGCCACTGGTGCAAAGGTTTCATCATAGTCAATTCCTTCTTGTTGATTGTACCCTTTTGCTACCAGTCGGGCTTTGTTTCTGATAATCACACCGTCTTCATCTTTCTTGTTCTTGAAGACCCACTTGGTGCCAATTATTGTTTTCTTTGGGGGTCTTGGCACCAGGGTCCATACATCCAATCTTTCAAACTGATTGATCTCCTCCTGCATTGCTATCACCCAATCTGAATCTGCTAGAGCTTCAGAAACTTTGGTTGGTTCAGATTGGCTGATGAAGCAAGAGAAGAGACATTCATTTGCTGTAGCCGT
The DNA here is from genome assembly GCA_945859915.1 of Cuscuta epithymum. Classification (NCBI taxonomy): domain Eukaryota; kingdom Viridiplantae; phylum Streptophyta; class Magnoliopsida; order Solanales; family Convolvulaceae; genus Cuscuta; species Cuscuta epithymum. Next base: position 39,435 of record CAMAPF010001023.1, read on the forward strand.
TCTTGTGCAAACTCCACGACTCGGATCTCCAATAATTTGTTCTACAGGATGTGCCTTTGTCCATTTCCGCTCATGTGTTAGAGGGATTGGAGTTATGATGGTGTGATCCGGGTCCTCAAAAGTAGTAGATGTGGTTTGTTGATGAGTGGAGCGCTCAGGGGTCGATTCAGGTTCTGTGTTTGCTAGAGCTGGTATTTCTGAAACTTGTGCTGGTGAAGTTGCTTGTGTTGTTGCCGTGCCATGATCCTCAGTTTCTTCGTGATCTGATGTATGAGGTGAGTCAGCTTCTTCCTCACTGAGGTCAGGCATGAATGGTGGTTGAGCAGCTTCTGTTGGTAATTGTTGGTTGGCAGTGCTTGCATTTTCATAGAAGTGTTCAAAGAGAGAGTCGAGAATTGCACTGTCAGCCGTTGTTTGCTTTGTTGCTTCAGCTTCATCAGGTTGCTTTCTTTGAACAGAGAGTGTGTTTTCTATCAAGAAATGTTCAGAAGCAAAGTCAGCCATTTCATAGAATGCAACGTTGACACTCTCAATGACTGTTCTGCGATCACGTAGATAGACCCGATACGCCTTTGATTGCGTGGAGTACCCAATGAATACTCCTTCGACGGCTTTCGGATCCATCTTGCTTCTTTCATTTCTGTCATTTAGAACAAAGCACTTGCAGCCAAACACTCTGAAGAATGAGATGTCAGGTGTTCTGTTGAAGAGTATTTCATAGGGGGTCTTGTTGAAGCGCTTGTGAATTGATGTTCTGTTCTGAGTAAAACACGCTGTGTTTATTGCTTCAGCCCACATGAAATGGGGAAGTTTTGACTGAATAAGCATGGTGCGTGCTGCTTCAACAAGAGTTCTATTCTGTTCTGATGATCTCCACACTCTTTTGTAGAAAATTTTGGATTGTCCTGATGAAGGTTATGATTGTTGCAGCTGTTTCATCCTTTGTGCTCAGAAATTTGGTCCATGTGTACCGAGAGAAGTCATCCACAATGACCAGTGTATACTTGCGTCCATTGATGCTTTGGACTCTCATTGGTCCACACAGATCCATGTGTATTAGTTGAAGCAATCGTGAGGAGGATGGAACAGATTTTAACTTGTGAGAGCTCCTTTTCATCTTGCCTAGTCTGCAGGCATCACAATGAGTGTCAGCGGAAGTCTTCAGAGGAGGCAGCCCTTTCACAAGTTTCTTGGAGGACAAAGTAGTGAGATATTTGAAATTGAGGTGAGACAGGCGTCTGTGCCATAGACTGTTTTGTTCAGAGGAAGCTTTGGACAGCAGGCAGATGGCAGAAGGTAATTGTACGCTCTTCAGATCAATGGTGTACAGGTTGGAAGTTCTTGTGCAGGTCAATAATACCTTTCCAAACCTGTCCAGCACACAGCATTGTCTGGCTATGAACTTCACTTCCATGCCACTATCGCAGAACTGTCCAATACTTAGCAGATTATGCTAAACCAGAATTGGGGGCCTACTGTCATTACCAAGTGATAAAGCATCCATCTTTGTAGTTGTTGATTTTGAAAAAGATCGTTCGAGTGTTTTGATCAGATAAAATTAAGTTTTTAACTGTAGAATGTCGAAAACCTAATTTTCAGGAATAAGTTCGAGAAGGGGGGTCGAGAACTTCTATCGAGAAGCAGTTTTCGTTATTTTGATATCGAAAACCTTGCTATCGAGAAGCTAGGTTCGAGAAGCAGCTTTCGAAAAGTCAGTATCGAGAACTTTAAGTTCGAAAACTTAGGTTCGAGAACTGAATGTCGAAAAGCCGTATCGAGAACCTGCAAATGCGAAAACAAGATATCGAGATTTTAATGTCGAAAACTGAGTATCGAGAACAGAAGTTCGAGAACTCTAATCGAGAACTTATGTCGAGAAGTCAGTGTCGAAATCCTGCAAATCAAAAATCAATTTTAAACTAGAATAAAACAGCTTTTTGATAAAGTCCTTGATCTCGAGAATCTCTTTGTGCAGTTTGAAGACTGAAACACTTGTAGAAGCCTCGAGAAACCTGCTTTTCGATATCAGAATATCGAGAACCTCAAATCTGAAACTTAAACTGTTCGAAAATCTAGGATATACTGCTTGCTCGTTTTGAGAGGCGATTTCAGCAGTACATCTTTTACACTTTTTCGTTCAAAAATGAGATTACAGCGATTAAAAGGGTACAATATCGAAAAGAAGAAAACAGAGGACTTCGAAAACTTTTTCTTCGGCGATCACACTCGAGCAGGCTCTGATACCAGTTGTTGGTCCCAGTTTAGCAGACTAACGATTAGCTAGATGAACATCATCGATAGACAGAAGAGAAGAATTTCATATAATGATATTAGATTTATCGAGAACAGTGAAACCTTCTTTCTGTAGTATCGAGAAGTAAATTTGGCAGAAGAGCTTCTCGATATTTAAAACTCGAGAACCTACTTCTCGATACTCAAATCTCGAGAAAATGGTTCTCGCAGTTGGTACTTAGAATATTTTTTTTTGGTTCCACCTTTTCACACCTGATCTGAAAAATTGCAAAAACAGAACAAAAATAAAATTTTTCATTTGAACAATGTGCTGACCCAATTTCTTCAGCTTATCATGTCAGGAACAGCCAAGAATACACAATCAAGCAATGAACTGTACCCAAAAGAGAACTGGGTCTCACTTTATGACAACAACTTCCAATTGGACCTGAAGCTTTTCAAGTGTCAGGACCCAGTCATACTCTCCATTCTACAAAAGCACTACCTCTGGTTTGCATTCAATGAAGCCAAACCGGTGCCAGAGGTATATCTACAACAGTTCTGGGGCCTGATGCACACAGCCTCAGAAAAGGACAGGTCAAAAATCATGACCAAGCTGAATGACAAGAGAGTGGTGCTCACACCCTCCACAATCAGGGAGACACTGAAGCTCCCAGTCCTACAGAACTACATATCCCTGCCTACCAATGAAGAACTGATCAAGGGGATGAAGGATCTAGGCTATGACAGCCCGCTGCCCTTGCTGTCAAATTTCACTATCTCCAACCTGCCCCACTCATGGAAGAGTCTGTTCGGCCTGGTCAACAAATGCTTGTCTCCTAAGCACGCCGGACATGACAAGTGCAACAAGCAGATCTTACAAATCTTCCATGGGATCGCATTTGACAAACAGTACGACATGGCACAGCAAAACCAAGTTTCATTTGAATGTACTTTGTTATATGAAACACATCTGTTTTATTTTAAGACCGTTTTTTATTCTGTTTTGCTTCTAATTTGTTTCAGTCCTTATGTTTTTGTGGGTTTGGTGAGGTTTTATATGCCTTGTTATTTCACATTTTTCAACTATGATAAAACTAACATACTTTTCTTATTCAATTTTTTTATTCATTCTTGAAAAAAAATCATTGGTTGAAAAAAAAAATCTGCCAAGGCAAAGAAAGCTAGAGTTGACAGTATCATTAAGAGGGAAAATGCTTTCTTGGATGAGGATGATGAATTCGAGCTTGGTGATGATGGTGATGGCGAAGCGGAAGGTGGACACACAGTTTCAACCTTTACAACTGGGCAAGGCAGTGGCACAAATGCTTCTAAGGCGAGAATTAAACAATCTAACGTTAGATGATAATGGGATTTTTATCCTTTTATTCACTTCTATGCATTTTAAGACAATTTTAGTACTATATTTTAAGACTACTATATTTAAATATATTTTTATATTTAATTAATACTAGGCCGAGTAATCACCGAGTAATCCTGAGTAATCAGTCTTACTCGCTACTCGGCCCTTGACCGAGTTGCTACCGAGTAGCGAGTAAACTACTTGCTAATCGCTCCTTTGCTTCCTTTGCCTGCAAGGGTATATGTGGTTGCATTTTCTTCTTGTTGCTTAACTTAATATTAACGATATGTATCTAAAAGTTCGTGCTTAATTGTTTCATTGCTTCTTGAACATACTTGCTTAATGTATTTCTTTCTTCCATGTTCCATTCTCATTTATCCCCCGGAGATGTGTTAAAATACATACAAACTACTACGGAGTACTGTATTTGGAAACATGTTTTTTCATGTGACCTTCCTTTAATGGCAAGGCAATGATTCTGGATGACATTTCAGCTTACTTTTCTTTCTTCCATGTACTGCTACTTTTCAGCTCTACGTGCTAAACAAACAAACTGTGAATAACTTATTGTTGGTGTAGTGACCTGCTGCCCCAGCCTAATACATGACTTTAATTGCAGGAGCTTAGAGGCAGGTTGTGCTTTTTCCTCCCCTTCATCTCACAAAGCAATCACTTGTTCTGAGTTTAATAATATTTGTATCATTAAACCTTATTGTGTAACCAAGTATGATAATATTTTCATCTTCAATTTCAGTTTTATCCTAGTGTGTTGTACATGAAATCCAATGGAAGATGTATTGGACATGGACGTAGACAGAATGGTAGAGGTTACGGTTAAGGCCAGTTCCAAGCTATCCGGCCAATGTTCTTTTGTTCTTCATGATGAGCACTTTCTTCTGAGTTTAATATTTCTTTAGCAATATCAACATCAACATGTTGTTTAATATGTAGAAGTGTTAGTTTTTAGTTGTGTCGCTTTAAAATATTTGTGTTGTAATATTAGAATATGTGAATCTTACAATTTGAGTTATTAAATGAATATAGTTGTTTAATGTTTTGTTTTTTATCAATATGATTTACTAATATTAGATATTGTAATCTTGTTATTAAATATCAATATGATTTTATTATTATGGATATACACACACAAGATACCAATGAGTCATAAATATGTATGATACCAACATGTCAAAACATTTTTTGATATTAATGTATCATTAGTTCAGATGATGTCTAGGAGTCATTAAGAATACCAACGCAAATGTATCACTATTCTCTATGATGTTTATATGTCATAATTTTGTGACACAAAAGTAATTTGTTAACAGTGACACTAAATTTTGTGTCACTTGCCCCGCTTTTCTGTGACACTTTCAGTGTGTCATTAAATCGTTTAGTGACACTAATTTAGTGTCACTATAAGCCATTTTTTTACTAGTGTTTATTCTGGCGTCGGGTGAGCGGATTGGTAGTGTGCATCGATCGATTCCAGAGACGCAACAAAGCGACGGAGCAGGCGTGCGCATGGAAGTTGTTGTTGATAGCTATAAGAAGATGGCAATGGGTGAAGATGTGGAGGAGCTTGATCTTGATGATATCGAGGTCGAGGATGCTCCGGTGGAGTAAGGGCCTAAAGGTTTCTCGGTGATTGGGCGGGTCTTGACCGACAGGAAGGTAAAATTTTCGGATCTCAAAGAGATAATGTTGTCTTTGAGGAGACCGAGGAAGGGGATGGCGGTTGAGAAAATCGGGGAAAAAAGGTATCTGTTTACTTTTTCTCATCTTTTTGATATGATGCGTGTGCTTGAGGGAGGGCCATGGCAATTTGAGCGTAGTCTTTTGATGCTAAAAGAAGTCATGCCTGATGATATCCCACATAAAATAATTTTGAATGAGACTGAGTTTTGGATTCAGATTCACAATGTTCCTTATAGTCTTGTTAACCTAGGAACTGCCAGATGTGTGGGAAATTTCATAGGGGAGTTTATTAAATATGATGATAACCAGAAGAGTGATAAATTAGAGCCATATATGTGAGTTAGGGTTCTTATGAAGGTGGATAAATCGCTGAAAAGGGGAAGAAACCTGAAAAAAGATGACAAAAGTTTTTGGGTAGATTTCAAATATAAAAGACTACCCAACTTTTGTTTTTATGTGGTTTCATTGGACATTCAGATAATTTTGTCCTCTTAATTATGAAGAAGGCTTAGTTTTAGAAAAACGGTATGGAATCCAACTTAGAGCTCGAAGTGGGGTGAAGACTAGCCCAATAGGAGGTAATAAATGGCTCCTGGAGGGCTTATCGAGCTCTGGCAGAACAGGGGGATATACAGGTTTTTATAAATCGGAAGAGAAGACAGGTGGAAAAGAGAAAGATGCAACGACTGAATCAGCTCAGAGTATTAAACAAGGAGGCGGGGAGGAGTCAAAGGAAGAGGTCTCAAAGAGAAGGAAAATCTGGGAGTATCAGACATAAAGGATGCAAGAGGAGGATAACATGGCTTTAGATGGGGCAAAAAACGGGGAGGAGGCGGGCTTTGGTTTTTAAGCCCGCCGAAGTTGTTGATGAATGCATGGAGGCCGTAGGTCCGAGGGATGGTCTTCGTTTGTTGGCTGCGAAGGAAGTCTTTTATTTTTTGCTTTGTTTGTCATTTTAGTAATGTTTATTTCAGTTTTGCTATTTGTTTTTGTTTTGGTATTCCTGATTGTAAGACGTTGTTTTTGGATTGGGGGATGAGAATAATATGGTGACCGTTTTTGGCTTTAGAGTTCCCATTTATGGATCAGCGAATTATATTGCTTCTTTGGAGGTGATTAATTCCTAGTCTGGTTCGCGGGATAACGGTTATCAACTTTCTTTTTGTTGTTTGATCCGTACTCTGAATTATCTGTTATCAATATAAGCCGAATTCTTCCAAAAAAAAAATAATACATAAATATTGAATACTCACACTATCGATAAACATCGAGTATAATGTTTGCAAGAACAAAAGTTAAATAAACATTTTTGCAAGGACAAAAGTTAAATAAACATTTTTGAAAGGGCTAAACATTGCATCCAACCATAAATAATAGTAATATTTTTTAGGCTAAAGGGTCAAATAGGTACATGAACTAACTTAAAGTGTTCAATTAGCCCTTATTTAGGAGGTTCTGCCCGGCCGTCGTGTTGGGCCTGCCGCGGGTCTGCGGTCAGCAATCTGCCAGCCTGCCGGTGCAATCGGACCGCGTGGCGCTTTGCCTGTTCTATAAAAGGGGGAAGGGCGTGCTACACTATCAGCGATTGCTTTTAGTGTAGCGGTAAGCGCAACGATCCACAATTGGTATCAGAGCCAAAGGTCACGGGTTCGACCCCCGGCAACAGCATGCTGCTCAGTTGTAGGCTGGCAGGTGCTGGGGGGGAGATTGTTGGGCCTGCCGCGGGTCTGCGGTCAGCAATCTGCCAGCCTGCCGGTGCAATCGGACCGCGTGGCGCTTTGCCTGTTCTATAAAAGGGGGAAGAGCGTGCTACACTATCAGCGATTGCTTTTAGTGTAGCGGTAAGCGCAACGATCCACACGTCGCCAATTGGGGCGGTTCTCAGTTGAATTTTTTGATGAATTTTTTGAGCATCTTCTTCATTAAGTCTAGTTTACCGATATCAAATTTCAGCTAAAAATTAAATCGGGAAGGCAGTCAATTGATTTTCCGAAATGTACTGCGCTGTTTAACTGTGCAGTTATCTTCAAAAAATCATTTGACTGCCTTCCCGGTTGAATTTTTAGCTGAAATTTGGTATGGGTAAACTAGACTTAATGAAGAAGTTGCTCAAAAAATTTCATCAAAAAATTCCACCGGGAACCGCCCCAATTGGCGACGGCCGGGCAGAACCTCCTATATAAGGGGCTAATTGAACACTTTAAGTTAGTTCATGTATCTATTTGACCCTTTAGCCTATTTTTTAATTATGCAAGGATAAACATCGCATCCAACCAAAATTTGCTAAACAAAATTTGAGGATAATATTTTTAAGGGCAATTTCGAAATAGGACTAAATAGTCGTAAATATGTTTGTTTATTTCAAAATAGGTTGATAGGCTCGTTCCGTTCCTATCTTTTCACCTATATTTTGGGTGTTAATTGTCTAATTTTTATAATTAATCGGGTGACTGTTGGGGGGTTTGATTGAAAATTTGCTATTTTTCTGTCCCGACGACATTCATTTACAGTGTGGTATTTTTTTTTACACAATTTGACATTTTTGGAGTAATTTGATTGTAAAGTTACATAATACTCATATTTGCTAGTGTGGTGAGTTGTAATTGTACAGTCTGAATTTTGGGGTGAATAAGGATGTTTTTACTTGGACTGTAATTTGCTGGTCTGGTCTGAACTAGTCTGATTTGATCTGGTTTCATTGTATTTTTATAAATACTCAGATCTGATCTGGTCTGTGACAAATTAGTAAAAACATCGTAACATGTTATGTTAAGGGCTGGAGAATTTATGTATTGGTAAATATTGAGCTCAACCCAAATGAAAAAAACAGAGCAGCGGCAGTTTTTTTAATCAGCAGCCCAAAAAGAAGAGAAAAAGCAGCCCAGCTGCACCAGGAAGTCAGGAACATTCTTTCATCGGAAGCACACAAAAAAGGATAATTCTAAATACAACCCAATTTTTACTAAATACAGCCCTAATTAAATTAAATGGCTAATATATCCCTATTATTTTATAGCCAATAATGCATAGGCTCCAACTATACTATAGACAATACCATCGACCTTCTGCTCTTTTTCTCCTACCCGGACCACGCTTCTTCTCCTTCAACCTGTCTCCGCCGGCGATAGCTCCCACCGGATGGTGGAGTTCGCCCTTGCCAATATACGTGTCGATCTCCTTCTCCTTCAACCTTTCTCCTGCGTTTCAGATTGTCTACCATCCTGGAGAACACCATTCATGGGGTGATTTTCCTTTCCGAAAAGATGGGGCATTTTGAGTCAGTTTTCTGAGTATGGCAAGAGTATCATTTTTTGAAAATGAATTTCTTGATCAGTGTAGTCTCAACAAAATTGATGTAGTTTCATTTTGGTTTGGTGATAGGAGCCGAGTGTAGAAAAAGCACCGCCAAGAGTTTGCCAACTGGGTATATATTGAGGAGAGGTTCTGCTGTGGGAAGCTCTCAATCGTGGGAGGTTAGGTTCTCAGCCGGAGCAGCCTTCGTCTTCTTCATTGAAATATCTCACTTTGACAGAGCATGTTCAGGGGAGGAGAAAAAGAGCCGATGATAAAGTTGGAGCCGATGGTAAAGTTGGAGCCGACGCATTTGAGTACTGGGTAATAAAATAATAGGGATATAATAGATATTTAATTTAATTAGAGGCTGTATTTAGTAAAAAGTGGGCTGTGTTTAGAATTACCCCACAAAAAAACAGCCGCAGGAGATTCATGAATTCTTTCTCTGTTCTGTCAATTAGCAGCAACAGCGGGTATTTTCCTCTCTTCATTCAGCCGCAGCTTTCTTCCATCTTCTGTAACAACCGCAGAAATTAAGGGACCAAGCAGCAGTTTGAGAGACTCAAGGAGTGCCTGAACTTTCTCAATTTCTTCCAATTCATTTTTAATTCCAAATAATCATTGTAAGTTTCAGCAATTTTTACAATGCAATTTCTGGAGGTTTGACTGAATTTAGAATTTGTTTGTCTCTGATTAGTAATTTCAGAATTTTTTATTAAATACTCATAATTCAGTTTTTGTTTCTAGTTCCTTTATTATGGTTGTGTTGTGATGTTAATTTTAAGTATGAGTAGTTAATTCCATATAGAGTTTGAATTGGGGCTAGGGTTCATGGGTTCTTGAGGGTGTGAATTTAGTTTTTGAAATTCAATTAATTTTCTAGAAAATTGTACTCCGTATGAGATTAATCACAATTAGACCTGCACAAAAACGGGTTCGGGCCGGGCTCGGGTGCCAGGCTTTTTATAATTTTTTTGCCCATCATATGTGGGCGGGCCCGGCCCGGCCCGCAAAAACGGGCCTAACCCCATGTCCATACCCGCCCATAAGAGCGGGCCGGGTAGTCCACCGGGCCTCCGGGCCCGGAAAACCTTTATATTTTTTGAATTTTTTTAATACTTTAAAACTAATATTACAACATTTAAAAAATTGTTAATATGCGTGTAATGTTTATAGGTCTTTCACCACATACAAAAATAATACTTACACAAAAATAATAATGAGAAACTATATCTAAAATTTAAAATTCAAGCACAAAGTATTATCTTTAAGTACAAAAATAGATACTATATTAGTTGGACTAGTGGTTCAGATCTAAAAACCTAAAATTAAACATAATAAACTATAAATATGTATAAAGATAAATTATATTAGAAAATATAAATGTACATGTAAATAAATAAATTATATATATATATATATATATATATTAAATGTAGCGGGCCGGGCTTATCGGCCCGAACGGGCCTACACCCTAACCCAAGCCCGCCCATATGTTATTGCGGGCCGGGCCGAGCCCGGCCCGGTGGGTAAATATATATGCCCAAGCCCGCCCATTTGTGCGGGCCGGTTGGGCGGGCTGGGCGGGCCGGGCCGGTTTTGTGCAGGTCTAATCACAATTATCTATATGAATTTGATCACCTCATATATGAATGTTTGGATTTAATACAATTCTTGTCTATTAAAATTGAGTTAAATTAGCTTGGATCTTAGGGGATGTTTGGAACTGATTCTCCTTCTGTTTCTTTTTTAAAGCAAAAACAGAATCAGTTTTTATAAGTTGGTCTCCCATAGCTTCCAAAGTCTATGAGTAAATTAGAGCACCAGAATCATTTCTGCACTTTCACCCAAACAGTTTTAAGAATCAGATCCAAACACCCTCTTATACGAGCAATCTGATCTTAGAAATAAGTTAGGATTGTGAAAATATGATTTAATTCTTGTCTATGAGAATTTATTTCATTTTCTTTCCAGGAATAATTGAAAATTAATCTAGTTAATTTTAATCCCGAAAGAACACCCACAACCCGAACTATCCAATATGAACCATGTTTTAAAATCTAAAATCAATTTAATTTTTTCCCCTCTATTTATTTTTGCACTTGCTGTTAGTTAGTTTTTTTTTATCACCTGAAAACAAATTATTTGGAAAGATTACTATGACTTGTGCTAGCCTGCGATCACGGATAGTATTTAAAACTTCCTTTTTGTCAATCCTTGAGAGACGATACTCGTGGTCCGGTTATTCTTCGGATTAGCTAACTACGTTTTACTTCACTAAAAAAATACACCGATCATAGGTTTATCATGTTTTGACATTAAAAACATGACGGTCATATTTTGAAATTTTCAAACGTTTTTACCCTTATTTCAGAATTTTTTTCTATTTTTAAATAATACGGATTACACCATAAAAAAAACGGATTACGGAGTAGTTAAGTACTACTTCGTACGTACCTAAAGTTCAAACCTGCTAGAAACTTCGTACTTACCCGAAAGCAGAGTTCCATCCACATCAGTCCACGCAACCTCTTTGATACCATAATTTTTTCCTTCCAAATGCCCCCATCCTAACCCCCAACTTTACTCTTTCACAAGTGAAGAAAGATTCTTTTTGCACGTAAATGGGAAAAGATTGGAGGACGACTATTTAATTGGAAAATTTGAAACTAATAATTCAACCTTTCAGCGGTCTTCTTACGATAGTCCCAGTTTTCCGTTATTCATGAATAATCCAACCTTTGCACCTCATCTTCATTCATTGGTCTCTGACCAGTTGATGACTTGTTATTCCAAGTTATTTTTTATCTTTGCAAACCATTATACAATAAATCTCACATTTCACAAAGATAATATTTTGCAAAGATAAGAAAATAACTTGGAATAGCAGGTCACTAACCGGTCAAGGACCAATGAATGAAGATGAGGTGCAAAAGTTGGATTATTCTTGAAAAATGAAAAGGTGAGACTATTGTAAGAAGACTGCTGGAATGTTGGATTATTAGTTTCCATTTTCCCTATTTAATTTTGTAAAGGTTTAAACGTTCATTTTTGTAGTTAGCATGGTGTTTTAGGAGTCTAGTAGCTAGACATGAGAAAATTTCCAAAATAGGATCAAAATATTGAATTAAGAACTAGAAGGGAATAAACAAGACTTCCATTTTTATTAGAATATAAAAGTGGGTTAAATGGCTATATAGCCTAAATAAATAAGGGAAGACAAATTAATAACCTATATTAAGTTTTTTTTTTTAAGTAGATAGCACTTTTGTAATGCATTTGAGGCTATGTGTAATTATAGCTAGCAACTTAGCATACGGTAATTGTTAGCTTTTTATCCTTTTAAATTGTTAGTTATGGTATTTGTTTTATTTATTCAAATATATGACATAAATTTAACTTCACTTATTTAAAGTTGTACATACACCTAAATATTCCTATAAAAGTTTACTAACTTAATAAAATTTAAGTTTCATGTCCAAATAATAATTAAACAAAAAAAAAACATTCCAATGACATACTAGGAAATTGATGGTGCCTCCCCCATGTTTGCCTGCAATAAATCATAAATGTGTGTATTACTCATTACTCGTAATGAGAAAGGTTGAAGTTACTCTTCTACTGAATTGGTCGAAGTTACCGTAAATGATCATTTTAGTTATTTTTAATTTTTTTCAAAATAAAATATATTTTAAAAATATAAGTATTAATTTTCATAATTCAATAACTTCTGTAAACCCAACCGCACAAGCGGAAACTACATTAATTTCAATAAATTCAATTAATTTCAATATCATCAAATCAGTTTCGTAATATTTTAAAAGAATAATGGACAAGAATAATCCCAATTGTGAGTGATCTACTTGAAATAATCCAATATATCAGTTTATCTCAAAATAATTTCAACTATTGAAAAATCTTCTCAAAATAGTTCAGTGACTTATAATTATCCGTAAATAACTAATACTATAGTACTATTCATGAGTAAGTGAAATATTTTAAGAAAATTTTTCAATAGTTAAGAATTTTTTTTTTTTTGAGGAAATTAATAATTTGAATTATTCCAGATTGTTGAGATTATTTTAAATTGATGTAAACCAAACCGATTCAACTCAAGTACTGTGTACTCCGGTAGTTTGGAACTGGTGGTTCGTGAACCAACACCTAATTAGAAATGAACAAAATAAAAATCAATGGACAAAAAGAAAAAGGCAAAGGGTCTATCCACCCAAATACTTTCCTCATTACTTCGTATGGAGTACTCGTATAATTTTTCCCTTATTTCCAAAGGCTTCGATTTCTCCACCTTACCCATTTCAATTTAATATTCACACTCAAGTCTCTCCCAAACCTTCTTCACTTACTCCAATGGCAGATTCATCTTCAGATGTCCCTCCAAAACAAAGAACTGACAATCCAAGTAAGTACTCCTTCTACAAGCACTTGATGTTGAAACCTCTGGTTGTATCAGTTTTCCTTGTTTTTCTCCTTTTATTTCCTTCACAAGCTCCAGAGTTCCTCACCCAAACTCTGAGCACCAAAATCTGGGAAGTCCTCCAGCTCATCCTCGTCGGCATTGCTGTCTCTTACGGCCTATTCAGCCGGAAAATTGATGGATCAATCAAAGAAAATGATGGGTCAACCACAAGAACAGCCAACTTTGACAATGCCAATTCCTATGTCTCTGGACTGCTTCAGGTTTCATCTGTTTTTGGCAATGATGATGAATCTGAGGGCCCTTGTGTCTTTTTTGATGAAAAGATTGACATCAGCAATAATGTTACATATCAGTCTTGGAGAAATCAATACTATATGGAAAAACCCAGAGTAGTGGCAGTTGAAGAACAAAGAGGAGATGAGTTCAGTGTTAATCATTATAAAAATTCAAAATTTGGTGAAAAGCCCCTTCTTTTGCCTGTTAGGAGCTTGAAATCATCAAGAATTGTTGAAGAAGAAGAAGAAGAGCCCATGGAGGAAACAAATTGGAGATCAAGATCTGCAGGAAGAAGAACAATGGAGGACCCAGAATTTCTCAAGCAAGACCCGACTCCAATAAGATCTGTTAGGACGCAATCATCTAAAAGATCACCCTCTCCTTCACCAGAAAAGCACAGATCTTCTTCTCCGGCCGCCGGATCTCCACCGCCATCAGTGAGGATGACGCTCCCTGATGAGGAGGAGATAGGAAGAAAGAATAATATGACACATTCTCCTCCCCCTCCGCGTTCCATTGGAAAGTCTTCATCCATGAAATTGAGCTCAACAGAGCAGAAAAGAGAGGAACCTCGAAGAAGATCATATTCAGGGAGAGAGATGGCAGGGGGGAATGGAAGAAGAAGAAGAAACCAGGAAAGTTTTGTGAATAAAGAAGATGAAGAAGAAGAATTTTCAGGAAGAGAGGAGTCAGAAGAGGATGAGAATGGGGGGATTGGAGAGAACAGTCACAGTGGGGATGTTGATAAGAAAGCTGATGAGTTTATAGCCAAATTCAGAGAGCAGATTAGGCTGCAGAGGGTTGATTCTTTTAGACGATCTTCTCCGGCCGGCCACGGCCAGCCTGCTAATAAAAGCTCGCCGTGAAATGGACGGGGAGTATAATAGTTCATCATTTCTATGACTTTTTTTTGTTTCGGTTTCGGTTTTAATTCCATTATTGTTAAATTTAATTGCTATATTTCCAGATTAGAATATGAAAAAGAATGCAACTTTTTATGGCAAATGTACGGGTTTCATCACTTTCATGGTGGCCATGGCAGCCAGCACCGTCGTAATGGTAGCTGCTGTACTTGGATAAGTCAGCCGTTTCGAACAAGAGTCAGAACAGTGTCAGCATTTTTTGGATCCAAATTTTCCGAGATCAATGCTGTAAATGTACAATTCCAGAGCAATTACGGTTCGATTTTCCAATTTTTATTTTATATTTAAAACGTGTTTGATAACCCTTAAAATTTAAAAATTTGTTTGTGAAAAGCTTCTTGTCACAGACAAAATATGTCTATGCAAATTATTTTGTCTGTGAATCGAATTCACAGTCAAAAGCTCTTCACAAACATGGTGGGTATAAGGTGAGTATTAAAGTGTGTACAAGAAGAAATTCTCAAACTATAATCTGACGAGAAATTAAATATCGTTTATTTGTATTGCAAACATAATTGTAATTGTAATATTCTTCATGGTCAAGCAAATGCAAATGCACAATACATTCTTCATGATCAAGTAAAAGGGACTATTCTTCAATGGAAAAAATCACATAGGTAGTGACCACACATAACTTTAGTAATCGTTTGACTACTTTTCTTATACATTAGAGTTGCAAAATATCATTAAAATAATTGTCACTTTATAGAGATTTTACCTTCCCCTCAATACTATTTACACATACAAAAACAACATTATGAGTTGTAAAACTCACATCCAAAATTTGAGTATTTAAAAAACTAATAGAGAAGTGATGAGAATATATCGCTTGAAGCCTGCTATCATTAGAGGTTCTGAGGTGAAGGTGAATCTTGTTGGAAACTGATAGAGTATATGGGCCTGGACCCCATGGCCCGCATACTCAAGACAACGGTGACCAGGAGAACACCCACGTGGCCCCTTCGGCCATGGTGTGGTCCGCATCGGCCTGGATCGAACCGGCCCAGGAAGCGCACCTGGACTTCCGGGTCCGCGTCGGCCCATGGACCGCATCGGCCATGGGACCGCGTCGGCCAAAAAGCATCGCATCGGCCCGGCTCCGGCCAGGCAGAATGTATTTCTCTACTTTATTTACTAAGTATTGTACACAGCCCATTAGTGGCCCTATTTCGCCCAAAGAAGGCATGATTATTGTAATGGGCCTCCTAAGCCCATGGCTGGGAGCCCAAATCCACATTTTTACCTATAAATAGACCCCTTGGGGCTAGTTATAGGGGGTTGAGAAATATAATTACTCACTTTCTCTCTCTAGCTCTCACTTCTCTCTAGAATTAATACTCTATCATTTGGTGCTTCCATTGAGAGCTTAGAACAGATCAAGTGAGTACCCTTCGTCGCTACTAGACACTACCGCTAGCTATGACAAGAACTAGGTCAAAGAACACTGGTAGGAATGCCCCTCTGAACCAGGAAGGGCAGGGAAACGTTGCTGACAACGTCCCCAATGACCTCATCAACCAGGATGAGAACGCCCAGAAGATCGAGCACGCGACGGCTGACCTTCGCGTCCAGCTCAACAAGACTGCCCCAGACGCCCGCATCGGGCTCGAGGACAGGCGCAATGCTGATCGCGCTTCGGGCCAGCAGGTCTCTCACCCTGCTGCCCCCCAGATAAACCCGGCCGCACTATCGGCCATCGTCGCGAGCATTCTCCAGGACCCCAACGTGGTCAGCGCTCTCGTTGCAAAGACAGGGGAGAACAACACTCCGGCAACTGGAGAGGTCGCAACGGTGCCACCACCGCCACCTCGTCCGCAAGGCGTCACCTTCTTCGGTGACAACGAGGACGTCCTCGCCGTGGACACCCACTCCCACACTGCCTCACCTACCCGGGATACACCGGCCCAACCTCGCGGTAAAATCTCAGCCTTCAACAGGCTGGGTGACATCGCGAGCCGTCGGGTACCTACGGGAGGGGTGGCGGGTCGGTTGGGTGGCCGCGAACCGGGGTCGCCAAAGGAAAGCTTCGGGTCCGTTTCCCGGACAACGGATCGGCCCCGACAAGACAAAGGAAAGGGAAAACTGAATGATGATGATGCGCGTCACCAGATCAACCTGGCTCACGCGGCCCGGATCCAAAACCCGCTGGGTGGCGCTGCGGCCAACACGGACCCGAGGGACGAGATCATCGCCCGCCTGGAGAAGCGCCTCGCAGATATGGAGGCCCGAGAGGCCGCAGGGCGCGCATCGGCCCAGACATCCCAGCATCTCAACTACGACGCACTCCTGGGCAAGGTCAGTGCTCTGGAAAGGGAGTTGGCTGACCGACGCGATGAGCCCGTCATCCAGATACGGACCAGAACCCCCTTCTCTGCGAGGGTGCTCTCCGCTCCCATCCCAGAGAAGTATAAGGGGAACCCGATCAAGCCATATGACGGCCGCACTGATCCTCAGGAGCACTTCACCCGTTACCAGAACAATATGATGATGACCAACGCTTCAGAGGAGTACATGTGTCGTTGGTTCCTATCCACCTTGGAAGGACCAGCGTACGATTGGTTCAACAACCTTCCGGAGGGGAGCATCGACTCATGGCAGGATCTGGCTCAACGCTTCCTCACCCACTTTGCCGGGAGGAAGCGCGCGAAGAAGCACTTCGCTCATCTCTTGACCATCAAGCAACAATCGGAGGAGACGCTCCGAGCCTTCCTCGATCGCTGGACGAGGGAGGCGGACGAGTGTGAAGGAGCCGATGAGCGCACCCTCCTGGCTTTTCTACGCGGAGCACTCCGGCCTAGCCACTTCGCCCGGAGTCTGTTCACGGAGCCGCCGCGGTCATACCTCGCGGCGCTCCGACGCGGAGATAGGCACGCTGATGCCGACGAGCTCCTGAACCAGAAGAAGGGTGGGGAGAAGCAACAAAAGGACTCCTCGTCCAACCCCCACCACCCGCCGGCCAACAAGGGACAGCACCAGCCAAAGAAGGCACACCAGGAGCAAGGCGGACAGCGAAGAGAGGACCGTTCATGGCGCCCAAAATTGGAGGCACAGCGCATTCCTCTCACCCACCCGGTGAGCGTCATCCTCGACCACGCCGAGGCGCAGGGCCTCATTGTGAAGGACCCCAGGTCAGAGGAAGAGATATTTGCGGTCCACAAGGGAGGGACGTATTGCAAGTACCACCGCCAGACATCCCACAAGACCGAAGATTGCACCACCCTGAAGAGGCACATCGACGGCCTCGTCCGACAGGGGGAGCTTTCCCAATTTGTCAAGGGTGCCCCCAAGAGTAACACTTGGGTTAACCCTGGCAAAAGGGGGGAAGGATCCTCCGGGAAAAAGAGGGAGATCGGCGCCCTCAGTGAAGATGAGGACGAAGAGGAGCCCCGCCAGAAGAAGCATCACATCCACATCATCGTCGGCGGGAACACAGGGGGGGACCCGGCTACCCAACGGAAGAAATGGGCTCAGTCCCTATACATTGGTGAGGTAACCCACGCCCCCCCTCAGCCGAAGCGGCGGCATGTGGAAGCCATTACCTTCACCGACAAGGACCTCCCCTTCGGCCCCTTGCCCCACAGGGACGCCCTCGTCGTCAAATGCGAGATTGGCAACAACATCATCCACCGCAACTACATCGACACCGGCAGCTCTGTCAATGTGATGTACGTTGACACCTTCAGACAATTGAAACTAAAGAAGACCGAGCTCCTGGCCGATACGGACTCCGTTATCCGGCTTCACCGGGGACTCTATCGACGCCGAGGGCACGATAGTGCTTCCCGTTGTGGTCGGTGACGGTACCTATCAGGCGAAAATTGACATGGAGTTCGTGGTTGTCAACCTGGACAGCGCCCACAACATGATCTGGGGCCGACCGGCCTTGGAGGACCTTGAGGCCATCATCTCCATGAAACATCTATGCCTCAAGTTCCCCACCAAGGACGGCGTCGGCTACGCCAGAGGAAACCAGAAGATAGCCCGAGCTTGCTACCTGAAGCTCACTAAGAAGATCAATGAGGCCGAGGAGCGGATAGACACTATCACCACCGCCTCGGCCGAAGAAGACATACCAAAGGCCGAACCGGTCGGAGACGTGGAAGATGTTCCGTTGGACGTCTCCCGGCCGGAACGAATGCTGAAAATTGGGACACAACTCCCCCAACAGATCCGAAGGGACATCCTCTCTGTCCTGAGAGCGTACGCCATCGTCTTTGCATGGGGACCAGAGGACATGCCGGGCATCAGCCCGAAGGTCATCACACATCGGCTATCGGTGAACCCGGCCTCCTCCCCCATCAAACAGAAGAAGCGCTACCTCTCAGCCGACAGGAGGGAATTTGTCAAGGCCGAGGTGGCCATGCTGCTCAGCATCAAGCACATCAGAGAGGTGAAGTACCCCACGTGGTTGGCGAACGTCGTCCTCGCCCCAAAGCCGCCTACGTTCAGAATGTGTGTTGATTACACTGACTTGAACAAGGCGTGCCCAATGGACCCATTCCCTCTCCCCAACATTGATCAGTTGGTGGATGAGACGGCGGGGTGCGAGTTGATGTCGTTCCTCGACGCGTTCAGAGGGTACCACCAGATATCCATGCACGAAGATGACGCGGAGAAGACTGCTTTTATGACCCCGGAGGGAATCTTTTGCTACCTCGTCATGGCCTTTGGGCTCAAGAACTCCGGCGCCACCTACACAAGGATGGTAGCCCGGATTTTCAGAGCAGTCTTAGGTCGGACGATGGAAGCATACGTCGACGATATGATCGTTAAGAGCAAACAATCCACTACGCATGCCGACGACCTCCGGGGCATCTTCGAAATCATGAAGAGGTACAACCTCCGGCTCAACCCGAAGAAGTGCACCTTCGGCGTCCAGGGAGGTAAATTCTTAGGGTACCTGGTCAGCCGAAGGGGCATCGAGGTGAACCCGGAGAAAATACAAGCCATCATCAATATGGAGCCGCCCCGCAACATAAAGGAGGTGCAACGGCTGACGGGACGCCTCGCGGCCCTGAACCGTTTCCTCTCAAAATCCGCTGAGAAGTCTCTCCCCTTTTTCCAAGTGATGAGGAAGGCCACCAGCTTCAAATGGACGACGGAGTGCCAGCAAGCCTTTGAAGAGCTGAAACGATATCTCGCCTCCCCACCCGTCCTATCCAAACCCCAACCCGGCGAGACTCTCTTCCTCTACTTAGGGGTGATCACGTCGGCCGCCAGCTCTGTACTCATCAGGGAGGATGACGGGGTACAAAAGGCAATATTTTACGTCAGCAAGACGTTGCGGGAGGCCGAGCTCAGGTACTCCCCCATTGAAAAGACGGTGCTGGCCATCGTCCACACGGTGAAAAAACTTGGGCACTATTTCCAGGCTCACCCCGTCCATGTCCTCACACATCAGCCGTTGGGCGCCCTCATGAGGAGCCCAACCAGCTCTCCAAGGATGATCAAATGGGCAATATTCTTAAGCCAGTACCAGATTGAGATCAAGCCAAGGCCATCCATCAAAGGCCAAGCCTTAGCTGACTTTGTCACCGAGTGCACGGCAAGGGAGACTGCCGTTACCACCACAGGAGCTGAATCGGACGAAGCCTGGACCCTCTACACGGACGGGTCCTCGGCCACCAAAGCTTGTGGGGGTGGCGTCGTCCTTATCTCCCCGGAAGGATTCAGAGCATACTATGCCATACGCTTCAACTTCAAAGTATCCAACAATGAGGCCGAGTATGAAGCGCTCCTCAGCGGACTCAGATTAGCCGCTGGCCTTAAAGCACGCCACGTCAAAATCAAATGTGACTCCAAACTCGTAGTGAGCCAGATGGAGGGTTCCTACGAGGCCAAAGAAGGGAGGATGAAGCAATACAAGGAGGCCGCTGCGGAATTGCTCAAGGCGTTTGATACCTACGAGATCACTCAGATCCCAAGGGCAGAGAACACCGAGGCCGACATACTCTCCAAAATCAGCTCCGACACCCCTGAGCACATCTCCAAGATAGCTAAGGTGGAGGAGTTGAGCATGTCAAGCATTCATGCTAGCCCTATACTCTCCATCCAACACCAGCCGGAGGACTGGATCACTGACATCGCAACATACATCACCTCCGGCACACTACCAGAAGACGAGGAGAGGGCCAAACTAGCCAAGCTCAGGGCCCCAAGCTATGTCATTGAGGATGACAAGCTCTACAAGAGATCATACAACGGCACCCTCCTCCGGTGTCTACACCAGAATGAGGCCGAAGTGGCCATGGAAGAAGTCCACTGCGGCGTCTGTTCATCACATCAGGGGCCCTTTAGCATGTCGCGCCGCCTCGTCGTCCAAGGCTACTTCTGGCCAACGATGGCACGTGATTGTGCTGAGGTCGCCCGCAAATGCACCGCATGCCAACACTATCAAAGGGCACCTGGCCGACCCGCTGTCAACTACGCCCCGGTCAGCACCGCCATTCCATTCTCCATATGGGGCATCGACCTCGTCGGCCCTCTACCAAGAGCTGCGGGCAACAACAGATACATCATCGTCGCCATCGACTACTTCACCAAATGGCTCGAGGCCGAACCACTCGCAAGCATCACTGGAGCGCGGTGTCGAAAGTTCGTCTACAAGAACATCCTCACCCGCTTCGGCGTGCCTCAGGAGATCATATCAGACAACGGCACCCAGTTTGAGGCCGAACCATTCCAAAGCCTCCTCCAAGAATGGGGTATCAAGCATCGTTTCTCCTCCGTTGCCTACCCTCAGGCCAACGGGCAAGTTGAGAACGCCAACAGAACCATCTTGGAGGGGCTGAAGAAGAAACTCGAAGAAGAAGGCGGAAGTTGGGTCGACGAGCTCCCCAACGTCCTATGGTCCTACCGCACTACGCCGAGGAGGGCCACCGGGGAGACACCATTCTCCTTGTGCTACGGCTTCGAAGCCAAGGCTCCCACTGAAGTCACCCTCCCCAGCCGACGGGTCACACAATACGACCCCGAAGCCAATGAAGAAGCCATGAAGATTGACTTGCACCTCATTGATGAAAGGCGGGAGATGGCTTACCTTCGGGCAGAGAACTACAGACGACAAGTCAAATCCTACTACGACGCCAAGGTCCGCTCTCGCGAATTCCAGGTGGGGGACTACGTCCTCCGCCGAAGGGAGGCAAGCAAGCCAACGGAAGGAGGAAAGCTCGCCGTCAAATATGAAGGGCCCTACATCATCAGCGCCGTCATCAAAGCCGGCACTTATAGACTAAAGAACCCTAATGGGTCAGATGTACCACGATTGTGGAATGTACACCACCTGGTGAAATTTTACCAATGACTCGAGAAGTGGTGAAGCGGGCAACGTCCCCCACCCCTCGGCTTATTGGTTGAATAAAACACCGTCGGCCTAGCGCCACTTATTGAATAAAATTCATGTTTCAACCAAACTTTTAAGATTTGAACAAAGGGAAACCTAAGGACCGCATCGGCCTAAGCGGTGCAATCACCCGGGTCCGATGCAACCTAAAGCCGTCGCGATAAACGACGCACCTAAAGCCGTCGCGATAAACGACGCACCTAAAGCCGTTGCAATACACAACGCACCTAAAGCCGTTGCAATACACAACGCACCTAAGGCCGTTGCGATCCACAACGCGCCTACAAAGCCGTTGCAATAAACAACGCACCTAAATACCGTATCGGCATAAGCGGTGAAACACCCAAATCGGCCGGCGATATGCAGGACGAAGGACCTGTGTGCATGGTCCAACGTCTTCAAACGGAGAAGCATACCGCGTCGTCCGCGCGGAAACCGCAGGACGACAGGCCTGAATTAAGGCTGAGGTTACAAAAACTCCACCCGTCAGTAAAATTTCGCTCAGGACCACAAAGGGCGGCCGTCAATAGACGATGCCAAGTCCGGTCCCTCGTCGACGATAGACGTGGAAAGGCCAAAAAAGGTGCCACTGACACACCAAGCCGAGGGCGTATTTACTCCCTCGCACTAATTCACGCGAAGAGCGCAGCGGACAAACTACCGCACATGGACGAAGGGACATTAACCCTTCGGCCACCCAAAAAAAAAAAAAAAAAAAAAAAAAAAAGAGGGAAGCCGACGGACCGTGCACTCGCCGGCCTCGAGCATAAAAACAAAATCCCAACAAAAAACAAAGCCTCAAATCGGCTAAGTACATATCAGGTTTTTACTATACAGAGATCCGAAGTGCAGGCTTCGGCTCCAACCATAGCTTCACAAAAGGAAATCGCTTCGGCTTCGGTTATACAAAACCACGGTCCATTACTCAGACGATGGGACGCACCGTCTCCGCGTAGCAAAACCCGAGTGACGAACCAAAGCAAAACACTCTCATCAAGGAAGCTTGACACTTAGAACATTTTCTAAGTCACACTACAAGAGAGACGATGCGTTACCATCCTATATCTGGGTACCGCTTCGTCCTCAACACTTCAGGATTAAGGGATTCATCGAGACGCCGAGGCGCATCATCTTCAAGGAAATAAGATCGCTACGTCTCAATTAAAAAGGCGCCAAAACAGGAACGTGGTACTTGGACAAATGCTAAAACATTGGGACCACATCTCACTCCAGACGATGAAATACGTCACCTAAGCCGTTGCGCTCCCATACTCACAAAGGGTCGCGACGTCTTAAACGCACGAGACATGTTTTGATGCTGACTCAGAAATTCTGAGGAATAAGTCTCGGGGGTACGCAGACGAAGGAGCGCTTCGTCTCAACTACGCAGGGGCGCACTCCCCCCTGATACTTGGTAATAATTTTGGAAAAAATCAAAAAGGAATACAAGGACGATAAAGACGAAGCAACACATTCATTCAAAGGCAAAAGAGTTCATTAAAATCAGATATCAAATACAAAAGGTGGGCGCTTCGGCCGTTACAATGCACTTCGAGGCTAAAATTACAAAAAGTAATAAAAAAGCCTACAAAACTACGCCGCCCCATCGGCTTGCTCTTTGCTCTGGCCGATGTCCTCCCCGCCACCGCTACTGGTTTCGGCGTCATCATCTTCATCGGCCTTGGAATCGGCAAAGCCCTCAAGCAGATAATCGTCACTTTCACTCCAGGACGCTTCCCCCTCGTCCGAACTGAGAATTGGAGGCTGCCTCTCCGACGGGGGGAGCTTCATATCCTCATCAGGATTTCTCATCCGCCGGGGTAGGCTCAAACCCCTCGGCCTCATCTTCCGGAAGCGACGACGAAGCTTCCTATAAATCAGCCTCTGCATCCTGTACTGGCCGCAGTTGTAGAAGGCTCGCGTCTCGTTCATCCAGAAGTCCTCACCGGCAGGGTCCTTTGTCACCCAATCGGTGAGCCTCTCGGCCACCACTTCGTAGCAAAAGGGGATCTGATCTTCGGCTTTCCACCCCTCGGCTTTGAAATTCACTACGGCCTCCTCGGCGGCCTTCTCAGCATCAGCTTTGAGGCGCTCCGCCTCCTCGGCTCTTCGAATAGCAGCGGCAACGGTCTCATCAGCTTTCTTCCGGGCCGCCTCGGCCTCATCAAGACGCACCTGAAGGAGCTTCATTTCATCCTCCGCAGCCTTAGCCTTGTCCCGCAGATCTTGAAGGGCCTTATCGGCTAAAGCAGCCTTGGCCTCCATCTTCTTCAGCCGCTCTATCTCGGCTTCCTGCCTCCAATGCTGCTCCCTCAGCATAAGGGCACCCTGGACGAAGCAAGACGAAGTTAGAGGTGAAAAAACAAAAGCAAAGGAAAAATTATATAGGAAAATGTCTTACCTGGACGACGTAGTCTATCCCTCCATCGTACAGCCGAACATGTTGGCCTTGTCGGCCGAGGTACTGACGATCATACTCAGGCATAGCCTGAGCAAGCACGTCGTCGCCACTGACGGTCTCGTTAAAAAGACCGCCCTTCACAGGGTAACGCACTGTTACCTCGTACGTCCCTTTGGCAAGGGCCTCCTCTAGACGGGCAGCAGCAGCCGTAGAGGGAAGCACGCGAGAAGCCGAAGCCACCACGGCCGAGGAAGGGTGCTCGTTCACGGGAGGGACCACCGGTGGCTGGACATCCACGACAGCCTGAGAAGAAGGAGCGCCGGCCTCATCAGTCGTTGGAACCCTCTTCGTCTTCTTTGGGGCCTGTGGTTTCAGACCCGCTTCGGCCAGAGTTTTCTGACCTTCATCAGCTCCTCTCTTCTTCTTAGGAGCAGCCTTCTTGACGGCCTCGCCCCCTCCTTGAGAACCGCCCGCAGAGGCCTTTGCTTTCTCAGCAGCCCGGGCGGCCTTGAGCTCCGCATCGGCCTTCTTGGCAGCTCGAGCCATAAAAGATATGCGGTCCATGACAAAACCTGCACAGAACAAAGCAACATCAGTAAGGCAATAACTAAACACATTACAATAAGGAAAAGCAGACGAAGGACAACCTTCGGCTTCGGATGGCACACCAAGTCGGGGCCCGTCGGCCTGCTCATAAGACCCATCCATCTTCGGCCAGAGGTCATCGTCCACATCACCGGGGCAATAATACCGCACGAAGCCGAGGGCAGCCATCCTGTACTCCGTAACATATGTCTTGATGCTCCTCGGCCCCCCTTTGATGAAGGCCTCTACTTGGTTGCTTATTTCAGCACTCCACGGGGGAGAATGCAACTGGAACATGCCACTATGCCCATTTGAAGGAAAGAACCCGCCTCGGCCCAAAGTGACAAATACGAACTTAGCCTTCCAGCCATGAATGGACGTAGGGAGATCCGTAAACGACCTCCTCCCACTGATCTGCTGCAGGGTTGCGTAGCCGGCACAATTTTGATGGCTCCCTCGGCCTATCCGGAACAAGTTCATGAACAGGGCAGTCGTCGGCGAAATCCCCAACTCTTTGCATCGGATCAAGAAGCCGATGATGAGCGAAAAGCTGTTGGGAGTCAATAGGGCCGGAGGGAGCTCCACCATCTCGAGATACTCCTTGATGAAGGGATGAAGAGGGAACCTCAAACCCTTGGCAAAACTCATCGGATATACACCAAAGTAGCCCAAAGGCGGGTTTAGAACATGATCTGACGGCAGGGGGGCTCTGACACGGCCGTAGGGACCAACGTACAGCTGCGCGACATGATAGTCGCCGAGGGACCCCTCCGGCCGAATAATGTAAAGATTGGTAAGATCCAACTGCGAATGCCCCTGCGGCACCCCTCTACGCTTCTTCCGCCGGTACGGCTTCTTCGTTCCAAGAACCGGGGCACCTTCACCCGCAACGGCCGAGATCGGCGGGGGGCAAGGAATAGTGGCCGAAGAAGAGGCCCCATCCCCCCTCAAGGGCGAGCTAGAAATCGCTTCGTCCTCACCAGAGTTTTGAGCACCTGCATCGTCACTCAGCCTCCCCTCGTCAACCGATGTGCGGTAATCTGCGGTATTTTCCATCTCCACAGCCAGCTCGTCCACAAGAGCCAAGTTGATCCGGGGCGACGTATCTGCCTCGTCGAAAGGCCAGTCCTCTTCGTCCAACGACGCTGTTAAGTCAACGGGGGAGGGAGCGCTACGGCCATCAGGAAACGGCATAACATCTAAAACCTAATCCTAAGGGCGGTTTCTCGGATCAAAGTGATTTCCCTACAAACACTAGATCTAACCCCCTAGGAAGCAAAGTATAAGAAAATAAAGAAGAACAGGCAAGAATCTGACCTCGAAGATTTGAAGATCCGAAGGGAGGTTGATGAACACTTGAAGAAACCTTGGGAGCTTTCTCTCTCTAGGAAATTGGGCAGCAATTCGACAAACAGCAAAAGCACAAATGAGGTATCGCCTCGGAGTTGAGGGGTATTTATAGACACCCCTCCAACGGTCACTACACGTGGCAAACTCCAATTGGTCACCTCAACGGCACCTCTCCCAAAGCCAATCAGCGCTTGCCTTTTCACATTCCACTTTGAGACCGCCGCTACGGCCCAACGAGCCCTGAGCCTAGAGTAGGCACCGGCCTACTCACTCAAAAAACAAGGAGAAACCCGCTACGGCCCAATTTTACCAAAGACATGACCGCATCAGCAAAACACGCTACGGCCCAAAGCAACCCCAAGAAACCACGTGTACCGCTACGGCCACTCACGCGCACATCGCTTGATGATGACCCTGGTATTGCGGCCTTCGTCCAAGGGTTCTCCCACAGGGTTACCTTGGACAGGTTCGCCTAAGGGTCGGACTCGCGACCAACGCATGGAGCACCGTATCGGCTTGAGGACATCATGACTCCCTTGTGCCTCGAAAATTCTTCGGCCAAAGGAGTGGGGGACTGGGGGACTGTATTGGCCACAGAAAAGGAGAACAGCATAAATGGAAACGCGACGGCCTCAACACACGAAGGATTCGCTACAGAAAATTCACCTCAATAGCATTGCAGATCGCATCGCATCGGCTAAAGAGCCCTAAAAATTAGAACCCAAAAAACAAAATCCAGCGCGCGACGGCTACAAGAAGAGAGAGCGCAACGGCCTTAATATAAAACGGTGCGCTACGGCTCACCAGCAACAAAAGACGGACAATTCACCTCAGATAAGCATTAAGAGTCGCATCGGCCGCAAAACCCAAAATAAAAAGAAGCTCACCATGCGAGATCTAACACGCAACGGCGGCGTACACGAGAGGACCGCATCGTCTCACCTGAACAAAAACTCACAGGTCAAAACGCTTCGGCTGCATAACAAATCGAAGGTGCGCATCGCATCGTATGCATAAACAGAATCAACCATCTTCATCTCATGAAAGTGGGTCTTCGCTACGGCCAAAAGGACAGATGGGAGCTCTTCAAACCCAAAAAAAAAAAATGACAATAAAAGCATGCCAACTTGTCCACACCAAAATTCATCACATCTACAAAAAAGAAAGCGCATCGCCTCGTCTTCAAAAGCACTTCCACAGAGAGTGCATCGGCCCGCACAAAGGTTACGAATTCCCAAGCACGCTTCATCCAGAATCGAAGCAGAAACTCTTCGTCAAATAAAGCACGCAACGGCCAGCCAGAAAGGAACAAGTACTCCCTTTCGCTTCGGCTTCGCCACAGCTCAGAGAGTGGGGGACTCCTGATAGAGTATATGGGCCTGGACCCCATGGCCCGCATACTCAAGACAACGGTGACCAGGAGAACACCCACGTGGCCCCTTCGGCCATGGTGTGGTCCGCATCGGCCTGGATCGAACCGGCCCAGGAAGCGCACCTGGACTTCCGGGTCCGTGTCGGCCCATGGACCGCATCGGCCATGGGACCGCGTCGGCCAAAAAGCATCGCATCTGTAACACTTGAGATTTAATATAAATGGATTAATAGTACTACTCATACAAACAGAGGTGCATCTCCTTTTAAGGGAGCTCGTTACCTAAGAACTCCAAAGTTAAGCGTGCTTGCTCGGGAGTAGTCTTGGGATGGGTGACCCCCTAGGAAGTTTCTCAGGGCGCGCATGAGTGAGGACAAAGTGCGCGGAAAAGGCTAGTGGCGGTTTGTGAGGACAGTACTATTGGTCCGGAGTAACTACCTCGGGTCCTGCGGGCCCGGGGTGTTACAGGTGGTATCAGAGCAACCCCGCGACAGTGTGATGACCCGTTGGATATCGGGCGGGCACTTAGCGAGGGAAGATTCTGGGATTTGATTGAGATTTGAGATTGGTTCAAGGGCGCAACGAGGACGTTGCGATCCTAAGTGGGGGTGATTGTAACACTTGAGATTTAATATAAATGGATTAATAGTACTACTCATACAAACAGAGGTGCATCTCCTTTTAAGGGAGCTCGTTACCTAAGAACTCCAAAGTTAAGCGTGCTTGCTCGGGAGTAGTCTTGGGATGGGTGACCCCCTAGGAAGTTTCTCAGGGCGCGCATGAGTGAGGACAAAGTGCGCGGTAAAGGCTCGTGGTGGTTTGTGAGGACAGTACTAGAGGTCGGGAGTAACTACTTCGGGTCCTGCGGGCCCGGGGTGTTACAGCATCGGCCCGGCTCCGGCCAGGCAGAATGTATTTCTCTACTTTATTTACTAAGTATTGTACACAGCCCATTAGTGGCCCTATTTCGCCCAAAGAAGGCATGATTATTGTAATGGGCCTCCTAAGCCCATGGCTGGGAGCCCAAATCCACATTTTTACCTATAAATAGACCCCTTGGGGCTAGTTATAGGGGGTTGAGAAATATAATTACTCACTTTCTCTCTCTAGCTCTCACTTCTCTCTAGAATTAATACTCTATCAGAAACCTAAAAGAGAAGCAATGTTCGGGACGTTCTTGAGATGAAGAGTAGCACTGGAGAGATAAGAGAAATGAGAGTGTACAACCATACACATACATCTAAAATTTGACTATTTAAAAAACTAATAGAGAAGTGATGAGAGTATTCACTTGAGGACTGCTATTATTAGAGGTTCTATGGTGAAGGTGAATGAGATCGTGTTGGAAACCTAAAAGAGAAGCAATGTTCAGGACAATCTTGAGAAGAAGGGTTGCACTAGAAAAGTAAGAGAAGAGAGCATACAACCTTACAAATACACCAAAAGTCAAATCATCAAACGGTTGTGTTAAACTGTGTAATTTCTTGACTAGGAGTGTGAATTCACTTTTGGGCCGATTAACCCGCGATTAGATCGACTAGGCAGCCTAATCGCTCGATAAAGATGTGGTCTGATGAACAAGTTCGAGATTGTATTTTTCGCCACAGTAGGATATCGATCGACGACTATGCGGCACTTAGGTGCCCACCTAGGGCAAATTTTAGATCATTTATTTGAATAGTATTCTTATTGCTGCAAACGATACAAACGCAAGTAAGACTGCACATAAGGCGGTTTCGGTGGGTTCACAATATTTTTTAGCCTACCCGCTTGCGTTATTTATCTAAAAAATATTTTAGATAAATACCAAATGTCAGCTCAAAATGCCAAATGCTCAAAATATCTAAAAAATATTTTAAATAAATACCAAGTGTCCCTCATCAAGCCTAGTTTATCCATATCAAATGTCAGCTCAAAATTCGACCGGGAAGGCAGTCAAATAAATTCTTGAAACATACTGCTCTTTATATATGCGCAGAATGACCAGTATGCTTCAAGAATTTATTTGACTGCCTTCCCGATCGAATTTTGAGCTGAAATTTGGCATGGATAAACTAGACTTGATGAAGAACATGCTCAAAAACTTTCATCAAAAAATTCCACCGAGAAGACCCCCAAACGGGGAAGTCCGCACGGGGCTGTCCGGTCAGGCCGCCTGACTCGAACAACACTCTAACTTGACTTAATGCATACATTTTGATAACTTAACTTTAACATTTTGTCCTAATATTTCTCCGTAAATGACTTTCTGTTGGTCCCGTTTAATATGGTAACCAGTCTAGAGGGGGGGGGGGTGAATAGACTGGTTCGTTTTTCAAATTTTCTCTAAGTCCGAAGTGACTTATCAGAGAAGGTCTGATTCTGATGACAGAGAAAGGCTGGTTCTGATATCAGAACTGGCCTTGGCAGCGGATTCTGATCTGTCCGGGTAGCCTCAGAAACACTAAGGCAGATGCCTTTCTGATAACTCTGAAAACAAGATCTGCTGAACACAGATTCCAAGTCTTAGAGTTACTCAGTTAATATCCTAAGTGCAGAAATATAAATTGCAGTAAAGTAAATGACACCGGATATTTTATAGTGGTTCAAGGAACAACTCGTTCCTCTAGTCCACTGTTCCACTAGCTTTGAAGTAGATCGGTTACAAAGCTTAGTTCCTAGCACTTAAGAAGTTCTCCACGCCTTCTTCAAGTCTAGCTGCCACCCAGGATGCAATTCCACGTCCTGATGGCTGATCCTTTCACTCAGCTTCCCGGAAGTATCACCACTTCACTACTGCAGTTACTTGGACGCCCTTCTTTTCAGAAGATCCTTTAAAAAAACAGAGTTTTTCCTCCAACTTGCTTCGTTACAAAGGATGTTTGATGAAGTTCTTGAAGTGTTGAAGAACAGGATGAACTTTGCTTGTTTGTTGGGGATGAAAGATTTGGAGTTTGAATCTTCCCAACGTAAGCTTGTCTTGTTGAAGGTTGTAGAATTTTAAATTCAAGAGAGCTTGAATGATGATGAGCAAAAGTTGTAGCAAAGTTGTTTTTCAGTTCTTCGGTATGTAGCTTATATACGGAGGTTGTCTGCCCGTTGGAGGAGGAGACAACTGCATTAAATGCGCGTACAGTTGACTTGACCGCCGTTTTTGGAAGGTTTCTATTTTTAAAATATATCTTCCCGGATTCCTTGGTCAATCATTGGCAATCAATCCTTCAGCGTATCAGGCTCATTTAATGTGCATTAAATGCTTTCCTTTCATGCACAGTCTTCTAGCCGTTGGATGTTTTTACCCGTTGAATTCATAGCTGTTGGATGTTGCTTGAAAATCGTCTGAGTGTTCGTCGAGCTCTGATCAGGTTCTTCTGATATGTTGGATTCTGAAGGCTTTCTGATGAGTTGAGTTCTGATGGAGTTCTGTTCTCTGACTGAACTCTGACTCTGATAGGTCCGCTGATGAGTACTTCTGATCTGTAGTTCTCATCGGCTATCAGATGTCCAGGTTTATCAGCAACTCTCATGATGCAACTCTGATGGACTTCTGGTAAGAGAACTCTGATGGAGCAGTTCTCATAGAGCAAGTCTGGTCGAGCAGTTCTGATGCACTTCTGATCTGATCCAAAGTAGAGCAACTCTGATCGTCGACTACACTAATACTTATAATTAAAAATTCTAATACATAAAATCTAATTTGGGGGTACTCTAACTTTCTAATCCTATAGCATCATCAAAATCTAGTTACATTTATTCCTTACAATTTCCCCCTTTTTGATGATGCCAAAACCCTTAAACTATTTCCAGAGAAGTGCCTTTCACCATAAAGAAGATAAGTTAAAAATAAATTTTCATTTAAAATCTTGGTGGGCACTTAGCATAGGAAAGTAGTAAGAGTAAGATACAATTAAACAAATAATCAAAATAAGGAATAGCAAAGGTATCAGAGCATACATGGTCAGAGTGCAATATAGAAATAATTTGAAATTGCCATGCAAAATAGAGGCAAGCTGGTTATCTTATTAATGAAAGATATTTAAAGCAACAAGAGGATAGAGTTTAGATATCTTCCTCTTCTAGATCAGCTTCCTTTGCTTCAACTGCCTTCAGATCAGCATTTACCTTTGCTCTGATGGAAGCCAAGTTCCTTGGGTTCTGGCACTCTGACCAGGCAGGTTCAAGCTTGCAGTCTAGATAGTTTCTGATGGCTTCAGATAGGTCCTTGCCAGGGATCACTTTCATCCGCCACCAATCTTCTGCTTCTTGCATTGACCCACCATGGTTAATTATTATGAGCCCATCTTTATCTAGAATCAGATTCTCCTTTTGATGGGGAGTCATGTGTTTCTTCATTTCTTGGAACTGAGCTGCATCAGGCTTGGCTAGGTCACTGTTGAGCCATTGAGCCAGAGTGAAGGTAGAGGCTGTCTTCTTCCCTTTCTTGGATCTGGGAGGGGTTGGTCTTTGGATACCAGCAGCAATCTGCTTCTGTCTGGCTTTCTCAAAATATATAGCAGGATCAGGGGTACCAGAGATGGGAGTCAGAGCTCTGGTGCTTGATCCTTCTGCAGTTCTGATCTGTTCTCTAGTATCTTCCCCCTTTTTGGCATCAGCAAGATCACCAAGCAGGAGTCCAATCTTTGAGAATTCTGAAGCATGGTTTTCCTTGATAGCTTCAAGTGTACCTGGTAGAGTCTGAGTAACAGAAGCCAGTCCTTCAATGATTTCTTTCTGTTTGTCTACAGCAGTCTGAATATCTTTGGTAGTAGCTTCAAGGAGAGTCAACTTGTGATCTCTGTCCTTTCCACTATGGATCAATTTAACGGTGAGTTCTTTAGTATCTTTGCACAGCCCTTCAACATCTTGGAACTCCTGACGAGCTTTATCAGAGGACCATTGGAGATCATCAATGGAATCAGAGATGCCTTTGATTGCATTGTCCTGCTCTTCAAGAACCTTGGTGTGATGGAACAGGACTGCATTGATTCCATCCACTTCCTTAGCAATGTTTCCCAGTCTCTCTGCAGTTTTGTCCTTGTGAACCTCAAAGGCTGTGGCAATGATGCCTACATGTTTCAGCAGTAAGGATATGCCCTTGGATAGATGATTGCTAACATTGGTGAGATGAGCATCAGTCTCAAGCTCAGCATCCAGAATTTTGTCCATTCCCTTGGCTATTTGCTGTCCTACCTGCTCTATATCAGCAATGAAAGATTGTGCAGGAGTATTGTTTTGGGCAAGGGTGAGTACTTGCTTTGAAGGAGGAGGAGATTGCTGAGGAGGAGCTGGTGGAGAGTTCTGAGTATTGGGTTGCTGATGGGGAGAAGTCTGATGAGAGTTAGGGGATTTCTGATGTTGTTGATGGGGAGAAGTCTGATGAGAGGGAGGGGGTGAGGGGGATCGGTTTCTGATGGGGGTTATCTGATGGCAAGGTGAGGGTTGTTTAGGTGAGGATTTCTTAGGTGATGGAGTTTTCTTGAGTGAGGTTATTGGTGAATTTGGAATAGGTTGAGGAGATGGGGGTGGAGTAGGTTTGGGTGAGGGGGATTTGGGAGGTGAGGTATGGGGTTCTGGTGCAATATGAAGA
This sequence comes from Cuscuta epithymum, assembly GCA_945859915.1. Lineage (NCBI taxonomy): Eukaryota > Viridiplantae > Streptophyta > Magnoliopsida > Solanales > Convolvulaceae > Cuscuta > Cuscuta epithymum. Next base: position 72,275 of record CAMAPF010001023.1, read on the forward strand.
GGTGAAGAGTTAGGAATTACCTCAAGAACTGTTTCTTCAAACTGAGAGTCTCTCCATTCTCTGATCAGTTTCATCATTGCCAGAGATAGGTCATTGGCAGTTGATGGCTCTCCCTCTACACCTGGAATGGGTTTCATCTTGATTAGGGACTCCCTCCTTTTCTTCTCCATCAGCCATGCATCAAAGATTGGAATCTCACTCTCTGATAGAGGCTTGACATGCTCTTCTAATGGTGGAGCAGTCAGTTTCTCTTTTCCCTTTAAGCTTTCCTTCTTCTTCTCCAAGACAGAATGTAGGAATTGAATATCAAGAGCAGAGATGGGATCTACTTCAGGAATCCCAGTTGAGGAAGTTGGGTGCTCTTGTGGAGAGATGGTGACTTGCAGTGCTGGTTCAGAGATGGGCTGGATCTCTGATTCAGGTTCCCCCTGAGCATCAGAGATCACCAGTGCAGTAGCCAGCTCTGGTGCTGGTTCCCCCTGAGGTGCTGATTCCTTGGGGGGAGAGTTGGTCTGCTTCTTCTTCTTCTGCACTCTGATAGGAGATTGTGAGCTATCAGAGTCACTCTGGATCACAGCTCTTCTTCTCCTCTTCTGTTTCAACATTTTCTTGACAGGAGTGACTTTGGGAGCCACAACAGAAGTTTCCGGTTCTGATGTATCCTCTTCTGATGCATTTCTCCTAGACTTCTTCTGAAGCTTCTTCTTCTTAGCCTTAGGTTGTTCATCATCAACCTCAACTGTGGTGGCTGGTTTCTCCCTCAGTTGCTCATACTTGCTGGTTTTCTTCAGCTCTGCAGCAACAGCAACATGAATCTTGGGTGAGGCAGTGAGGAAGATGGTCTTGTTGTGGTTGGCTTCATTGGCTTCTCTGAGTGCAATGTTGACATTGGATATGAGCCTAGATATCAGAAGTTCATGGCCCATCTTGGTGGAGAACATCCCTGTCTTTTTGTCCTTCTTAGCAATGGACTCAGAGATGGACTGGAAAAGCACCTTTCCCCAGTTGATGTTCATTCCTCGATGAACAGCATAGATGGCCTTGGAGTTGGCATTGTTCATCTGGTCAGTTGACCCAGTTTTGCACCATAGGCATCTGTGCATAATGCTCATCAGGCGCTCAAAATCCTTCTTGAGCTGGTTCTTCTTCATGTAGAGTTTATCTACTCCGGTTGCATCATCCCGGCAATAGGTGTCCACAAATGTCTCCACAGAGACTTCAACTGACTCCAAGTCGATGAGCGTAGGGGTGTCAATGTCTTGAGAGTCGAGTTTGATGCCGAAGAACTCATTAAGAGAGTCAGCATCGATCTTTAGGTTCTTTCCCTGAACCTGGGAGTGGATGGCATTGTCAGAGATGTAGGCGTTGAGGTAGAACTCGGCTACATCTAGATTACTGAAGTGCTCATAAGGGTGAGCCACTATTTTGGTCAGTTGTGAGTCATTCATTCCGGCAATGACCTCTTTCATCACTTTGGAATTTTCAGCCAGCAATGGTAGTGAGGACATGTCTACTTTCATCCCGGTGGCTATGTTAGCCACAAGCGCCTTGGCTTCCGATTCGGTGAGGTCGGTGATGTTGATGAACTTCATTTTGAGTAGGGATTGAGAATTTCTGAGAGAATGAGTGTTTGAGAGTTCTGAAAAACTGAATACGAAGAGAGATAAGATGCATATGGCGGTTTAGGTTTTCAGATAGGGTATATATGAGTTCGGGTTAGTGGACGTTTGATATAATTTGGGGTTCCGAGGTTGCATTTAATGAATTGTGGGCGGAAAGACGTTTCCGTTTATGAAATTAACTACCGGGGATATAGTAGTAATTTCTGGTCAAATAAATGTACTCGCCCAAACTTTTGAAAATTTTTCTAAGTCCACAGCCCGACTGATGAATATCAGCCCTTGTATCAGAGATAGTGATGTTCTGATACGAGGACTTCTGATGGGTACCAAGTCTGATCTTCGCAATTCTGGTTCAAGCTTCTGATGGATAAGAGCTTCGGGTATCAGAGATGGGGGGGTTCTGATGAATCCACATCTGATACTTCTGCAACTCTGATTCATGTATCTCTGGGAAGATCATCCATCATTCCCAGTTCTTCTCTCAACTTGTTAAACCTTGCCTCAGAGAGAGGTTTGGTTAGGATATCTGCAAGTTGATCTTCAGTTGGAACATGCTCAATTGAGATGTGCTTCTTCTCCACATGATCTCTGATGAAGTGATGTCTGATCTCAATATGCTTTGTCCTGGAATGCAGCACAGGATTCTGAGTGATGGCAATAGCACTTGTATTGTCACACAGCAACTTGATCTCCTTTGCTTGCACTCCATAATCCTTGAGTTGTTGTTGCATCCAAAGCAATTGGGCACAGCAGCTTCCAGCAGCAATATACTCAGCTTCAGCAGTGCTAGTTGAGATTGAATTCTGCTTCTTGCTAAACCAGGAGACAAGTCTCCCACCCAGCAATTGACAATGACCGGAAGTGCTCTTCCTGTCCAATCTACAACCTGCAAAATCTGAGTCAGAGTAACCAATTAGTTCAAAGTTACCTCCCTTGGGATACCATAGGCCTGCATTTGGATTTCCTTTGATATATCTGATAATCTTCTTAGCAGCTACTAGATGGCTCTCCTTGGGCTTTGATTGGTATCTGGCACAGATTCCTACTGCAAAAGCTATGTCTGGTCTGCTTGCAGTCAGATAGAGGAGAGATCCAATGATTCCTCTATAAGTTGTTGCATCAACATCTTTGCCTTCATCATCTGGTCCAATGCCTTGAGATGCATTCATTGGAATTTTGACTGAAGATTTTCCATCTACTCCAAACTTCTTGATGAGATCTCTGGTGTACTTTCCTTGGTTGATAAAGATGCCTTCCGGTACTTGTTTGACTTGTAATCCAAGAAAGTAACTGAGTTCTCCCATCATGCTCATTTCAAACTTCTTCTGCATAACTTGAGAAAATTTCTTGCATAATTCTGGATTAGTACTTCCAAATATAATGTCATCAACATAAATTTGCACTAACAGAATATGATTAGCAACAGAGATTTGAAATAGAGTTTTGTCCACCTTTCCTTTAGTAAACCCATGGTTTACTAAGAATAGGGACAATGTGTCATACCAAGCTCTGGGAGCTTGCTTAAGACCATAAAGGGCCTTTCTAAGCTTGTAGACACAAGAAGATTGAGTAGGAATGACAAAACCTGGAGGTTGTTCAACATAAACTTCCTCTTCAAGTTCTCCATTCAGAAATGCACTCTTGACATCCATTTGGTATACTTTGATGTCGTTGTAAGCAGCATAGGCTAGGAATATCCTGATTGCTTCCAATCTTGCAACAGGTGCAAAGGTTTCATCAAAATCTATGCCTTCTTCTTGACAGTATCCCTTTGCTACAAGCCTTGCTTTATTCCTTACAATGTTGCCTTCTTCATCTGCTTTGTTTTTGAATACCCACTTGGTTCCAATGACATTCTGATGCTTTGGTCTGGGAACAAGTTTCCACACTTCATTCCTTTCAAACTGTGTCAGCTCTTCTTGCATTGCATTGATCCAATCTGAATCTTCTAGAGCTTCTTCTACACACATTGGTTCCATCTGGGATATGCAGCAGGTGAACATGGCTTCTCTTCTTGATGCAGATCTGGTCCTAACACCACTGGTAACTTGACCTATCACTTGATTAGGAGGATGATCTCTTAACCAAGTTAGATCAGGTTCTGTCAGTTGCTGTCTAGGCAACTCTGATGGTTCATCTTCTGATACATCATCTTCATCTTTGTCCATCAGAATTGGATTGACAGGAGGAATTGATAATACAGGATTGATGATGGCCTCTTCTGATGGTTCTGAAGCCTTGTCTTCAAGATTGATCTTCTGCAGGGTCTCTGATAGTTCTTCTGCAGAGGTGCTGTCATCAAACTTGACATGAATGGATTCTTCAACTTGTATAGTTCTCCTGTTGAGTACTCTATAGGCTTTGCTTGAGCTTGAATAGCCTAAGAATACACCTTCATCAGCTTTTTCTTGAAATACCTTCAGATTATCCTTTCCATTGTTTAGAATGTAGCACTTGCATCCAAACACATGGAAGTAGCTGATGTTTGGTTTTCTTCCTTTCCACAGCTCGTAGGGGGTCTTCTGATGATTCTTGTGGATCATGCTTCTATTCTGAGTGTAGCATGCAGTGTTGATAGCTTCAGCCCAGTATCTGATGGGCAGTCCTGATTCTGCAATCATAGTTCTTGCAGCTTCTTTCAGTGTTCTGTTCCTTCTTTCTGCAACACCATTTTGTTGGGGTGTTCTGGCAGCAGAAAGTTGATGGAAGGTGTCATTCTGATCACAGAAGTCCTTGATCACTTTGTTGACAAATTCAGTTCCTCTGTCAGATCTGATTGTTCTGACCTTCATATTCTTCTCAGTTTGAAGTTGCTTTAACAGAGATGGCAACTTCTGAAGAGTTTCATTCTTCTTGGTTAGGAACACAGTCCAAGTATATCTTGAGTAATCATCAACCATAACAAGAGTATATCTTTTTCCACCAACACTGGGAGTTTCAACTGGTCCAAATAAATCCATGTGGATCAGATTTAGAGGACAAGTAGAAAGATCTCCAGCTATGGGTTTGAATGAGGTCTTCACTTGTTTGCCTTTCTGACAAGCACTGCAGAGGGTCTCCTTCTTGTAAACAATGTCAGGCAGACCATCTACAATGTGTTCCCTTGCCAGTTTGTTGATGGTTTTGAAATTCAGATGGCTAAGCTTCTTGTGCCAGTCCCAGCTTAGCTTTGAATTGTCTTTTGCTATCAGACAAGTTCCATCCTTTGCTGTTTGCCAGTCAACAACATAGATGTTCTTTCTTCTTTTCGCTGTAAGAACCACTTCCTTGGTTGTCTCATGCTTGACATAGCATAAGGTCTTGGTGAATTCAACTGTGTAGCCTTTGTCACAAAATTGGCTAGCACTCAGCAAGTTGAACTTTAGACCTTTGACATATGAGACATCTTCAATGATTATCTGTTTCTTGATCAGCTTCCCTCTTCCTTTTGTTTGCCCTTCCTTGTCATTTCCACCGAAAGTGACTCTGGGTCCATTGATTTTCTGGAACTCTGATAGGCAACTCTTGTCACCTGTCATGTGTCTGGAGCATCCACTGTCAATATACCATTCTTGTTCTGAGATGGCTCCAGCACACAGTTCCTGCAAGATTAAAAGGAAGATTTAGGTACCCAAGCAATGTTGGGTCCTGGAGGGTAATGCAGTTTTGGTAGTTGGTACCATTTTGGTCTCATTAACTGAAACCTTGGTGGATGGTACCCATTGTCCACCTGGTAGTTGTAGTAAACAGATGTATGATTCACTTTGGGCAGATGCTTGTGAGGATCATGCGTTCTGTTTGCATACTTCTGCATAGCCTTCTTTGTTGGAAAGAAGTCCCATATACTATCAAGATCAGAGGAGCGCTTAACTTTAGACTTCTGAGGTTGACCAGACAACCTCTTCTGCCTATAGTTAATCTTCTCTTGATATCTGCCTTTCTGATAGCAGTTTCTGATACCATTGTCATGAGATTGTCTGATAGGGTTAGGCCGTTGATTATTATTGTTCTGAAAACTTTTCCTTTTGTTAGAGTGTCTGCCAGGTTCATTAGTTTTCAAACTTTGTTTTGGTTTGGCCTTTAGAGTTTGTTTTTCTGGTATGACCTTCTCATGAACAACTTTAGTACCAGAAGTACTAGCATGGCAATTGGGGCTCAGAGTCTGTGGCACTATGACCTTTTTAGCTTTAGCAACCCGGGTGCTAGGCCTTACAGAAGGCTCACCAGACTCTGGTTCAACATATCCAAGGCCAGAGGTGAAGTTATGAGAGTCACCAATATTCTTCATGGAAGATTGCATCTTCAGAAGGCTATTATATCTACTCTCAAGTTCCTCAATGTCTCTTATTCTTTTCAGAAGAGACTCATTTTCAGCTTTCAGTCTATCTCTTTCCTCAGTTAAGAGATTAAGTTTACACTCAGTCTCTTTCCTTAGATCAGAGATATCAACTTTCAGCCTACTGTTCTCTTCTTTAACAAAAGAATAAGTGGCTTGGATAGTTTGGAACTCTTCCCAGAATGATGACATTGGATCATCATTTAAGGCTGTGCCTACCGAAGAGGAAATAGAATTAGAAGTAGAGCATACCTCATCATCTGATTGTGCCATGAGGCAAAGGTCTTCAGTTTCTGCATCCAAGCAGCAGAATGCTTCATCAGAGTCGGAGTCTGAGCTGGACTCTGATTCAGAGAGTGGATCTCTCTCAGCTTGTTCTGAGACAAACGCTCTTCTTCTTCTGTGTTGATCATCTGGTTTCTTTTCATCTTCATGTCCTTGCTTCTTGGACACTCTTGGATAGGGGCAGTTTGCTTTGAAGTGCCCAGGCTGTCTGCAGTTGTAACAGAGGTACTCTCCATTGCTTTCAGAGGACTTGGTCTTCTGATGTGGTCTTCTGATGGAAGATGGACTCCTTCCATCTTTCTTCATAAACTTCTTAAACTTTCTGGCAAAAGCAGCCATATACTCATCAGATAAAAGAGTAGAAGGGTCAAAGTCACTTACCTTTGAGGTACTGGCAGTGAGAGCAGTGGTAGTCCTTTCATCAGGAACTTCTTCCTTCTCTTCATGCATCTCAAACTCATAAGCCTTGAGATCAGAGATGAGTTTCTCAGTGGCATAAGTCTTGATGTTCTTGCTTTCCTGGACTGCAATCACTTTCATCTTCCAAGCTGAAGGCAGTCCCCTGAGGATCTTCATGTTGACCTCTTTGATGGTGAGCTCCTTCCCAAGCTCAGAAATCTCACTGATGAGAATCAGCAATCTCTCATGCATCTTAGCAATGCATTCTTCTGGTAGGAGTTTGAAGTCATCAAACTTCTTCATTGCAATGGTCAGCTTGTTGTCCCTTTCTTGTTCATCTCCTGCTCCAATCTCATCCAGCTTATCCCAGATTTCTTTGGCAGTTCTGCACTTCTTGATTCTGTTAAAGTATCTTTCATCAATAGCCTTGTAAAGGATGTCCTTGGCTATATTATCTAGATTGTACTGCCTCTTCTCTTCCTTGGTCCATTCTGACCGGGCTTTCTCAATCATCTGGGGCTGAAAGTTATCAATGGAGTGAGCAGGATTGATCTTCATGAACTGGATAAAGGGGCCATTTTCCAAGACTTCCCACATTTCATCATGAAGAGCACATAGATGTGCCTTCATTCTGATCTTCCAATCATCATACTTCTGATCTGTGAACATAAGATGCTTTGCAAGAGAATTATCCATTATAATAAATAAGGAGAGGCTAAGAACAAGTGGATCTTTGTTCAGAGAGTAACCTAAAAGATTACAAGAACAAGGAGGCTCTGATACCACTTGTTGGTCCCGTTTAATATGGTAACCAGTCTAGAGGGGGGGGTGAATAGACTGGTTCGTTTTTCAAATTTTCTCTAAGTCCGAAGTGACTTATCAGAGAAGGTCTGATTCTGATGACAGAGAAAGGCTGGTTCTGATATCAGAACTGGCCTTGGCAGCGGATTCTGATCTGTCCGGGTAGCCTCAGAAACACTAAGGCAGATGCCTTTCTGATAACTCTGAAAACAAGATCTGCTGAACACAGATTCCAAGTCTTAGAGTTACTCAGTTAATATCCTAAGTGCAGAAATATAAATTGCAGTAAAGTAAATGACACCGGATATTTTATAGTGGTTCAAGGAACAACTCGTTCCTCTAGTCCACTGTTCCACTAGCTTTGAAGTAGATCGGTTACAAAGCTTAGTTCCTAGCACTTAAGAAGTTCTCCACGCCTTCTTCAAGTCTAGCTGCCACCCAGGATGCAATTCCACGTCCTGATGGCTGATCCTTTCACTCAGCTTCCCGGAAGTATCACCACTTCACTACTGCAGTTACTTGGACGCCCTTCTTTTCAGAAGATCCTTTAAAAAACAGAGTTTTTCCTCCAACTTGCTTCGTTACAAAGGATGTTTGATGAAGTTCTTGAAGTGTTGAAGAACAGGATGAACTTTGCTTGTTTGTTGGGGATGAAAGATTTGGAGTTTGAATCTTCCCAACGTAAGCTTGTCTTGTTGAAGGTTGTAGAATTTTAAATTCAAGAGAGCTTGAATGATGATGAGCAAAAGTTGTAGCAAAGTTGTTTTTCAGTTCTTCGGTATGTAGCTTATATACGGAGGTTGTCTGCCCGTTGGAGGAGGAGACAACTGCATTAAATGCGCGTACAGTTGACTTGACCGCCGTTTTTGGAAGGTTTCTATTTTTAAAATATATCTTCCCGGATTCCTTGGTCAATCATTGGCAATCAATCCTTCAGCGTATCAGGCTCATTTAATGTGCATTAAATGCTTTCCTTTCATGCACAGTCTTCTAGCCGTTGGATGTTTTTACCCGTTGAATTCATAGCTGTTGGATGTTGCTTGAAAATCGTCTGAGTGTTCGTCGAGCTCTGATCAGGTTCTTCTGATATGTTGGATTCTGAAGGCTTTCTGATGAGTTGAGTTCTGATGGAGTTCTGTTCTCTGACTGAACTCTGACTCTGATAGGTCCGCTGATGAGTACTTCTGATCTGTAGTTCTCATCGGCTATCAGATGTCCAGGTTTATCAGCAACTCTCATGATGCAACTCTGATGGACTTCTGGTAAGAGAACTCTGATGGAGCAGTTCTCATAGAGCAAGTCTGGTCGAGCAGTTCTGATGCACTTCTGATCTGATCCAAAGTAGAGCAACTCTGATCGTCGACTACACTAATACTTATAATTAAAAATTCTAATACATAAAATCTAATTTGGGGGTACTCTAACTTTCTAATCCTATAGCATCATCAAAATCTAGTTACATTTATTCCTTACACTTTCCGTTTAAAATAATGTACCAGAGTTGTGGTCGGAAGGACGACGGGTGGTGAAGAGGAAAGGGTTACGGACTAAATGTGGTTAAATTGAAAGTCAGAGGAGAAATGTGGAAGTGGCATAATAGTCATGGGATCAAAATGGAATTTTTTCTTTATTTACTACTCTCTCATTCTTATGATAAATATTACTCTCTCTGTCTGGATAAGATTATTTCATACTACTTCCGTCCCAAATTGATTTTTAAATTTGACTTTTTAGTCAACCAGTTTCATTTTATCCGTTTCATTAAGATGTCAATTTTTAAGTATATTTTAATTTGGAGTTTACAACTTTGAAAAGATTTTAATGTAGTTTCTGAATATGTAAATTTTAATTATTAAAAATCAAATTAATTGTCAACAGGGAGGATTGACTTTTATTATTGGTTGACAAAAATGTTGACTCTGCAAATCATTTTGGGACGAAGGAAGTATCTTATTTTTGGTTTTCCCACTAAGATTATTATTATCTAATACCAAATTTAGTAAAGTTTGTGTGGTTCTAAGTCACTATTCTTACTTCAATTTATCCTTACTTTATAGATAGTATATTACAAATGTGTTTATATCTTTACGGTTTACGATGTTTGACCGACGATAAAGCAAACGGATCCCTGTCCGCACTCAAATTATTTTTAGGATTTTTTTTGACATATTCAGAAACTACATTAAAAGCTTTACAAAGTCGCAAAAACCTGAATCAAATTTGATAAATTTGTTATATATAAAGTAAGAAATTAAGAGTGATTTGTGTTGACCAAGTGAATAGGAACTGGGACAATATAAAGAGGACGGAGGGAGTATCATTTATAATGTTTACGTAATACATCTCATGCAACGCACGGGTGAGATACTAGTTCATGCTTTAGGGTGTGTTTCATATATAACTCATATTTTCAGCTCACATTCATTTTTTTTCAAATACACAATATTTTATGATCGACTAAGTAAGGTTAGAGCTACTCTTTTTTGGCAATACTGACTGACGTTATTATATAGGACCATTTTAGTTATTTTTTATATTATTTTTTGTTTAATTTATTAAAAAAAATTAATTAGAGTTTGCACCCCATTTTATTGCCCGAACTGGACTTCGCATCCCATATTTAAAAATCTTTGTTTTTGCACCCCAACCCCGTATGAAAAGACAAAAATGCCATCAATCAAGAATATGTTGAAAGTAAAGAGAATTGTTTATGGAGGAGCATTTTTGTCTTTTCATATGGGGTTAGGGCAGTGATGTCAATCGCGCGCTATCCGGGATTGACAACACTAGGTTAGGATGTTTTTACTTGGACTGTAATTTGCTGGTCTGGTCTAGTCTGGTCTGGTCTGATCTGGTCTGGTCTAGTCTGAACTGGTCTGGTCATGTAGGTCTGGTTTCTTTGTATTTTTATAACTATCCAAGTCTGGTCTGGTCTGGTCTGATCTGGACTGGTTTGGGACAGATTACAGTCCATGTAAAAACATCTTTAGGGTGCAAATAGAAAGGTTTTTAGAAACGGGGTGCAAAGTTCAATTTTGACGATAAAATGAGGTGCAAACTCAAATTACCCTTAAGTTTTCATAATTGGGCAAATTCAGGATGTTTTTACTCGTATTGTTTTCAGTCCCAGGTCAAATCGGTACAGACTAGACTTGGATAGTTATAAAAGTACACAGAGACTAAACATTACTAGACCAGATCAGTTCAGACCAGATTAGACCAGACCAGTAAATTACACTCCAAGTAAAAACACTCTCAGTCAATTTAGTCGCTTCAGCAACATTTCATCAATTTCAGCAGATTTAGTCGATTCGCCAACCGGTGCCTTAATTGTAGGTTAATATGTTAGGCTTCGTTAATTATTGATGTTATTGTTCTACATCGAACAAATATAAAATAACCAAAAACATACAAAATCCTCCTTTTCTGGGATTAAAAATTAAAACATGACATGAAGGTACGTTAGTATACATTCATGAGGACCAGGGCCACTGGTTGGTGAAGAAGACGAAGTATGACTGTATGAGGTAGTGAAAGTTGAAGCAGATAGAAAACGTGTCTATTAATTATACAAGTCGACAAAGATGGATGGATGGATTTGATGAAGACAAAGAAGAACGTAATAAGCTCTAATATATTTTCTTAATAAAAGTTAGATACGGAGTATGTAAAAGCATATATTAAATGGAGTTGTTTTGAAGGCAGGAATAAGAAACCCAAATTGTAATACTAAGTACGTATCAAACTAGTACAAATAATAAAATAAAATTGAGAAATGGTGTAAGGACATTATTCTAGTTCTGAGCCTAAACTTGGATTATTTAGAGTACAAATACAGCTCGAATTATTATATCCTAAGATGAGCAACGGTGTAAGGATGATTAGTTGAAATGGTGACGAGGATCGGATACAGAATGTACAACTAAAATTTACTCCCTCCGTAACATTCATAATTTCATATCTTTCCACTTTCCTTTTTTGGACGTAACATTTAGAGTCATTAGTAACCATGATTTTTGACTTTTCAAGCTTATCGGTCAACATATTTATCAAATACGTAACTTTTGCTTTCGCGCACTGAATTTTTTAATAATAAGAAAAAGTAAGGTTGAAGTTACTTTTCTGACTGTATTGGCTGATATTAGTGTAGAGTAGTACCATTTTAGCTATTTTTCATATAAGTTTTTCTTTATTTTTTTAATAAAATATATTTTAATTTAATTTTTTCACAAATCAGCAGAATCAGCCAAATACAGCTTCTTCAGCCAGAACTTTATAAATTTCAGCAGAATCGGTCGATACAACCCATTTGGGCGTTACCAAATAGACCTTAATCTCAGTTCGGGTAAAGAAAAGTTAATATCGGACTTGAGGTGACTTGGCTCGTTTGGTTCGTTGCTAAACACACTTGTACTATTATTGTACCGTATATTGTGAACGTATGGCATATCAAGTTAAGGTTTAGGATGCAGGGGAAGGTGAGTGTAGTTCAATTGGTGACTTATGGTTCAATTCCACCTATAAGAGATCAGGGAGGTCCTTAGAGTTATCAAAAAAAAGTACAGGTTTAGGTCTTTTCTAGTTTTACTTTATCCTATGAATTGTTTTGTGCTGTAATCACAACATTGGTAGAGGATGAACAGCCAGCACATTAAGAGCCCGTTTGGAGAACTCTGTTTTCGGCTTATCAGGCTTATCAGCCAGCTTTTTCACCAAACACGTAACTTTTACTTTCGCGCGCTGAATTGTGTAATAAGCCGAAAAAGTAAGGTTGGGGTTACTTTTCTGGCTGTATTGGCTGAAGTTACTGTAGAGGACCATTTTAGCTATTTTTACATATAATTTTTTCTTTAATTTATTAATAAAATATATTTTTAAAATATTTTTTTCTTAAATCAGCAGAATCAGCCAAAACAGCCACTCCAGCCAGAATATCATAAATTTCAGCAGAATCAGCCAAAACAGCCGATTTTGTTGCTACCAAACGGGCTCTAAATTGAAATGTGGGGACGAAGCAGCCTCGCGGCATGATGATGATAGCTGGGCTGCCATGGTCGACAACTCACCACAATAATATATACACTGTCGTACATATATATGGACAAGGTTAACCCACAACCACGTTTATGTGATCAGATAATTTCTCTTTTTGTAAGATTTAGACGTTTAATGTCCACTTGATAGTCATGTTTTGTTTGTTCATCAAGCCTTCGGTCATATGCTAAATTTGTGTTTTTGGATACAATTAACTAAATTTGTAGAAAAGGTTCATTTTAGTTTGTTTGTGGCACCCACAAAAAATGTCTGCGAAAAGTAAATTTCTTCATAAAATGAAAAAAATTATCAGTGCACAAACAATTCGATCGACGTGTAAAATGATGTGTACAAAAAACGTGTACAAATACTCCTCCATTTTTAAAAGTTGGTTATGTTTTGCCTTTTTGGATGTATTTATAAGTTTGCTACGCTTTCTTTATTTGATAAGTTTCTCCAATAAAAATAATCAATCACCCTTTCATGGACAGTGTACCCGGAGGGTAGCTTATCCGAGGGGTTATTATGAGAATAACCTAAAGAGAAGTCAGAGCAAACAAGTAGGAGAGAGAAGCGATTATATTTATGAACTCGAGATGTGTTGTGTTGGGATCCTTTACAATGGGGAAATGGGGTGCTATTTATAGTAGCAATAAATGCGATGAGAGTACATGTGGCGATGATCTAACGGCCGAGGGGTTACCTCAATCGGGTGGCACAGGCATTCGCATGTGCACCGCATTGAATGCGGTGAGTGGATGTGACGTTGCATTAAATGCGGTGGTTGCTTGTCTCCAAAGGGAATCTTTTCGATGATTGAGTCGTTGGCCGAGGGCTCCCCCTGCGGTCGAGGGCCTGTGTAGCCGAAGGCATGGGAGTGCCGAAGGCTTCCCTGATGTCGAGGGCACCATGTGTCGAAGGCTCCCTCGGTAGCCGAGGCCTACTGTTTTACGTCGTTTTCTCCTAGTAGCTTCGTATGCCCAAATCTGGCTGTCCTGTGTATTTCGGAGCTTTCGGCCAAGGAGGCCGAAGGCACCCCAGTATGCATTTTGGGCTCCTTGAACTTGGGCCGCTTTATTTTGGGCCCCGAATGTTCCTTGGGCTCAATGGGCCTGCGTAGGAGAAGTAGAAGTCTATGGGCCGGGGGTTCCTAGGCCATATACTCCATCACCCTTATTTTTTATCTTCTTTTTCATATTTTTCCTTAAGAAATAATGGCAAAAATACTACCTAGAAGGTTTAACTGGACACAAATATAACCATTTTTGAAATTTCCAAAAGTATGCCCTAACTAAGCGTCAAATCTCCTTAGCGTCAAATTTCCGCTTCGTCCTTCATCATCGCTGAACAACCACTTCCTTCGTCGTTGAACAACCACCGCCGAAGATCCAGCCCCACCGTCGCCTTTCCTCAGCCATATTCCTCTCGAGCCGCCACTGCAAGTCCTCCCTACTGCACCACCATCATTCATTTTCTTCTATTTCTGTCTAGTTGCAGGGATGACGTGATTCCCAACGGCCGAGCGCAAATGGGGTGATTCCGACTGCAAAGGGGCTAAATCCAAGCTATGAGGGTAATGAATCCGATGGGCGGGCATCGAGGGCGGCGATCGACCGCTGCCGGTTCCGCCAACCTTGGTGGACGACGACTCAGCTTTGGCGCAGATGGTGCTAGATATGTCGGATCCACCGTCCTCGAAGTCGGAGAGGGGTTGAAGGACCGACAGGGGGTGGGGCAGGGGAGGGGAATGGAGACCGGGAGTAGGCGGCTAGAGGCAGGGGAGGGGACTGGGCAGGGATGGCAGTTTTGGATGGGACAGGGGCGTCAGTGGTGGATGGGGCGTCAGTGGTGGATGGGGCAACGGTTGTGCTGGGGACAAGCAGGGGCGGCGGTGTCATGCCGTAGTGTTGGTAGTGGTGGTTGTTCGCCGGAAAATTTCCAGGCCGTGACATTGACGAGAGGGTGATGGTGGCTGGAGTATCTTCCGATGGTGTCGTCACTGGAAAATCCGGTGTCACTGGGCACCGGCGGTGTCCCTGTGGCGGCATCATTGTGATGGTGTCACTGGGGCGGCATCACTATGGTGGTGTCACCGGGGCGGCGTCAGTGTGGTGGTGTCACCGGGGCGGCGTCAGTGTGGTGGTGTCACCGGGGCGGCGTCACTGTGGTGTTGTCACCGCGGCGACTCACTGGGGCGGTGACTATTCTTAGTGACATGAAAAAAACGCAGTTACAAATTTTGGCAGGGACATCATGTTTTCCATATATGTGACCTTGATCACTTTTTGTCCATTTTTGAAAGTACTCACGTTTTTGGAAATTTAGTTTAAATCAGTAATATTAAGGTAAAAACCCATTTCCTTAATCTCTCCTACTTTTTCAACATTATTCATTACACCTAGTATTTCATCCTTAAATAATGTGTCTAAACCTATTGTAGTGAACTTTTAAGTACGGAGGAGGGTGTGTATCGTTTTTCATTCTAGATTCCCTTCCTAAATAGAATAAGTATTGTCATGCTTGAAAAGTAATTTTAACCGTGAATTAATACAACTAATTAATACGAATATCCGACAATGCTAAAATATGTCAGTACGTATAATCTCAAGATAATAATAATTTACTCTTATTGAATTCGTAGTAAACGAATATTCTCAATATAATATTCTCAGTATAATATGAAACAAATTTAGTAAAACGTAAAAAAGTAACAAAAGTGGTGGGATGAGGAAAATATTTGATTGAGAATCAAATCAAGAAATAAGTTTTTTTTGCTCAACTTTTTCTTTTCTCATAGTGTATATTCTGTTAAATGTCAACATCCATGATTGGGATGTGTTTCGAACATGTGACCTTCTCCTTGAGAATGTCACAGTGATATCATCGGACCACAAGCTGCTTGTCAAGATTAGCTCTAATAGCCAACTTCTTACTCCTTTTTGTAAACTAAGAGTTGTAATGTAGGAAATTCTCATATAGAAACTCTTACGCATTAAAAGTCTATTTGGTAATTTTGAAATTGACTGAACCAACTAATCTTGTTGAAATTAGACACGACAAGGTCAGGGCGGGATAGGGGTGGACTGGGCCCAGTCCGGTTCCGGTTCGGGCCTAGTCCCGGCCGGGCTTGGAGGGTTATGAGTAAGGCCCGGAACCGGCCCGGAGTCTACCGGTTCCGGGCTGGTTCCAGTTCAATTTTTTTTTGTTGCTTTCTTATTTATTTGAACCCCCACCCCCCAAACCCCTCGGAAACACCCAGCCAGCCCAACTAAACCTAGCCCAAACAAAACAAAAAACAAAAAAACAAAAAAAAAAGGCCCGGACCGGCCGGGCCGGTTTGCCTTTTCAAGGCCCGGAACCGCTTACCCCCCCGGGCCGGGCCTAGGCCCGGAACCAGAACCGGTTTCCCGGGCCGGGCGGCCCGAACCAAGTCCATCCCTAGGACAGGACGGATACTGCAAGATCAAGAATGTGCCCTGACTTTACTAGGTGTACTCGTCCAACCCCGCCGTGACCGCAGGGTCAACACTTCTTTGTCCATGACCCACCCCGCAATAATCTAATTAGCTATTATTTGTTTCTATTTGCATGAAGTGATTACTAGTTGATTTTACATAAAATTATCACTAAATAGTTATAAAAAAACTGATATATTAAATCGAAATCACAATATGCTGAAAATGTCAAAATTACGAAGAAAAAAGTATCTAGACTTGAATAGTTAATCAACTTATATTAACAATTCAATATATAACATGCTAAATATAAAATGACATTGACAACTAAGTAGTCGTTTACCCGTTTAACTCATTCAAATATATATATTAATATATTATAAGATAAAAGGATTTGATTTACGGGGTATTATAGGGGTTTTTACTTGGATATTACTAATTTTGAACCAATTACCTAAAAAGTGATCACATTTAAAAAGAGGCAAAAAAGTGATCAAGAAGGTTATATATGTGCTATTAGAAAACACGATGTAACTGCAAAAAGTTTATGTCACTGCGTGTTCGTTTTTTGTAACTACAGCCACCACCCATGTCACTACAACCACCGTCCGTGTCACTACAACCACCGTCTGTGTCACTGTAGCCACCGCCCGTGTCACTGTAGCCACCGCACGTGTCACTGCCGCTACTTTCCGTGTCACTGTGGCCACTGCCCGTGTCACTACGGCCACCGCCCGTGTCACTGCGGCCACCACCCGTGTCACTGCGGCCACCGACCGTGTCACAGAAACACCGCCGCAATTACGCCGCCGCCTCCCGCCACAGTGACACATAGGTAGTGACATTACCATACAACTCCGTTTTGACACACAATTACTCCGGTCACTGTAATTCCGGCCAGGCTATCACCGAACACCACCATATCACTGCCACTGCTTCTACCCATACACTGCCTACGTCCATTCCACCTTCCCATCCCAACGCCCAGCACCGGAAAACCCCTAATCTCCAGCTCCAGCCCCTTCCACCTAGAGCCCCGCCCCCTGATATGCTCTAACCAGTAACCACCATCCCCATCTCCTAGTCCGACCAGCCCAGCCCCCAATCCATCCATCTCCAGCCCCCAATCCACCCATCCCTAGCCTCAATCTAGCCCCAATTAGCCTAACCAAGAGTCAGCGCACCATTTTCCACGCACCAATTCCCACGCTCAATCCCCAACCTCTGTTGTGTCAAGCCGTAGCCTCGGCCAGAGTCAGGGGAAGAAGAAGAGTGCAGACATGGACGAGATGTAATGGGTTGGCTACGACAAAGAAATCAGCGGCGGTGGGGGTTGATTGCGACGAAGACAACACCGGCGACGTGTGTTGGCTTTGACGAAGACAGCAGCGACGGCAAGGGTTGCTGAGATGAAGACGGCAACGGCGGCGTGCGTGCGTTGGCTACGAGGAAGTCGGCGCTGGTCATCTCCTTCAATCCATCGCCGATTGCTGGTAGATCTGGACAGAGGAGATGCACAGTTTGTTCCAAGAGGGATAAGGAGAGTCGTCGGTTCATTACGAAGTGGAGATGGAGCCATAGACTGAAAGTTAATTTTTTAGATCACATTTTTAGAAAAATCAAAACGAGTCATATTTTGGTCTTTCAAAAGTGTCCAGATCATACGTGTGCCATTCTTTCGGTATTATACACACATATGTATGTTTTGTATATTTCTAGTATAATTTTAAAAATATTATGCATACTTATGTATTGAGCGAAGTGGGTCGGAACGGGGCAGGACGACACTGGTCAATACTAATACCTCTGAACCCATCTCATTGTGTGGGCAGGGCGAGACTGACCCGCCCTATTGTGTGGGCGGGGTAGGGTGGACCCGCTCCATTTGCAAGACAGGGCAGACCGAACATGCCCCAAATGTCACGGGGTAGAGCGAGTTTTTTACATGCCTGGTTGCAATTGGTGAAGTTCTGGCTAAAGCAGCTGAATTTGTTGAATTTTGACACAAATATGTTTAATATATATTTTATTAATAAAATAAAGAAAAAAATAAATGAAAATAGCTAAAATAGTTTTCTACCGTAATTTCAATCAATCAAGCCAGAAAAAAACATCAACCTTACTAGTGTTCTAAAACACCTGAAAAGGCGCCGCCGAGGCGCGCCAGGCGAGAGCAATCCGCCCCGCATGTTAATATGCGTGGCCAAAGGCGTGTGAGTTTGTGTTGGGCTACCAAATGTTAATTTTTAACTTTAATTTCTTGCCACCTCATAGTAGAGCTACCTATTGAAGTTAGGAAGCGCTGCTAGCTTACATGTTGCCTTTAGAAGAGGATGTCTACAGTATATAATGTGTTGGAAGGGAGGAATGTTGCATCTGCTTCCGGTGTGGGATGAAGTAAAACCCCAGGCCGGACAAATGATACCAAGGCTCTGTTTGCAAACACAACTGGGAAGTGCTTTTAACTTTTTTAAATGATTTGGTAAAAAAGTGATTAATAGTAAAAGTTGGTAGTGTTTGAGAAAAAAGTGATTTTGAAAAGTAAAAGTTGGTGGTGTTTGGTAAAATAGGTGTTTTTTGTGTAATAGAAAAAGTAAAAAGCAGATTCTAGCTTTTAGCTTTTAAGTAATTCATTTAGGGAGTGTTTGCAATTGCTTCAACTTTAAAAAAGTGATTTTTTAAAGTGATTTGGGGAAAAGTGATTAATAGTAAAAGTTGGTAGTGTTTGAGAAAAAAGTGATTCTGAAAAAGTAAAAGTTGGTAGTGTTTGGTAAAATAAATACTTTTTGTGTAATAGAAAAAGTGAAAAGCAGTTTAAAGCACCCTTCCACGTGCTTCCAGTTTTTAGCTTTTAAGTGATTAATTTAAGCAGAAACTGTCATTTGAACACTCTTTTTAACTTTTTTTAAGCCAAAAGCTGAAAAGTGCTTTTTTTAATCAACTGCAAACACTCCTTTAAGTAGAAGTTGTCATTTGAAAACATCTTTTTTAGCTTCTTAAAGCCATAAGCTGGGAAGTGTTTTTTTAGTTGTGTTTGCAAACAGAGCCCAAGACCAATAGCATTTGTCAATTAGGCTCCAACAAATACTTTTAAGGGTCTGTTTGCAACAGCTTCTGCTTTTAAAAAAGTGCTTTTTTAATGAAATGTGGAGAAGTGATTAAATAAAAGTTGATAGTGTTTGAGAAAAAAGTGATTTTGAAAAGTAAAAGTGGGTAGTGTTTGGTAAAATAAGTGTTTTTTGTGTAATAGAAAAAGTAAAAGCACTTTTGACGCGGAAGCCGAGAAAAATAAAAGTTGTAGTGTTTGGGAAAATAAGTGTTTTTTTAAAGCCAAAAGCTGAGAAGTGTTTTTTTAAAAAGAGTTGCAAACCAACCATAAGATTGGATCTTTCATAAATTATAAGGGAGATTCTATTTGCAGCCTCCATTTTGCTAAATACAGCCCCAAAAATAAATAATTATAAATAATATTATATTAAGTCACCATTTTAACCTTGAGGAAAACAACCGCCCAGATGAGTGATGGCTCGGCAGCGCACCCCCACACCCGGTGACCTAGGTGAATGGTTTCCAACCAGTATCCGATTGAAGAACGACGACCGGCGGAGGAGGAGCAAGAATATCTCCTACTCTCTTCCCAAAACGGAAGAAGCACTATTTGATTCGATGATGAACAGAAACCAGAGAGAAACCATCAATCTCATGTCACCCAATCCATTGTACGCTTGATTTGAATCTAGGTCTTGCTAATTAAGATTAGGAATATAACCAATTTACTGTTATAATAATAATAATACAATCACTCATATATACTAGCAGTAGCCTGTGCGGGTCCTTTGAACGTGCCGGCGAACCAGCTTCAGTGCCGGTTGAATCTCATGATAAGCAGCGCTCTTCTAATCGATGTACATTTTCTGTTTTTTATTGTGGGAAATTGATTTTGATTAATTTGTTATTTCAATCAATTATTTGGACTTCATCAAGTAGGTATTCTTTTTGTAAATCTCCAGTTCATGTGCTTCATCTCCAATTCAAGATGAACGAGAGTAGAAAGAGACTTGTATGTAATACAAATAGCCGAAGGGTAATATAGGTATATATAAAAAAATATTCTACCGATGGCTGTGAGTAGTAAAAGATGGGCTGCATATAGAATTCCCCAAATTATAATAGAGTCTTAGCTTATATACTACGTATTTGTTGGGTTAATGGCCCAGCACTTGGGCCGGCCCATTCACCTCGACCTGACGAACGTCTCCCTCGGCAGGACAGCCCACTCGGATGAACGTCCGTACAAAGGCAAGTGGATCAAATCCACAGACAAATGCAACGGCGACGAACGTCGCCTCCGGAAGCCACTGCCACTTGGAGCCAATCCAACCCATGCGACAAGTCGTCTAAGGGCCAGGATACGAACGGCCGTTACCCTTTGCAAATATCACCAGGAGCAGGCCCCCTTATCCGGACTGGACGAACGTCTCCCCAATCAGGCGGGAAACCCAGATTCTGGTGGGAAGCGCATTTAATGTCGGAGATTTGGTGGTTGGGACATCAGCCACACATAAGCCTCCACGTCAGCATAGCCAGCTACCCATTGGTAGTATAAATAGCAGCATTTATTTCATTGTAAAGGGTTGACAACTTACTATTCTTAGCACTCTAGCTTATAGCGTCCTTACTCGCAGCTCTTCTACTGCCTTGTAAGATGAACGGCCGACGAGCCTTAGCAAAAGTATTGTATTGGGAAGTTATTAACTGATTAATAATACCTAATCTCTTACTCGCTATCTTTTGTTCCCTGTAATCCATCTTGCTTGTTAGTTGGGCTAGTTATTCATTCACCACTCCACTCGAAATTCTTGGGCTTAGTATAGAATCACACAAATTTTTATCAAATTTAGCATTTAGACGGTCTTATTGAAATAATAACGAAAAAGAAAGATGAGACAATTTTAGCGGGACGGAAGGACTATATGATTATATGATTATTATTATATATTCGTAATTGCTATTATTATTAATATTGTTATGAGATCATTATTTTATAATCATTATCATAGTAAATACAAGATCCTTATTAATTATATGGTTATTTATATACTACGTATATAGTAGTAATGATTGTTACAAACAATTTTCGTATTGTTTGCAATATCATTAAACTTTTTGTATACCAGATTCATAAAATAGGTGTCACTTTTAGCAATTTAGAAGTTTTTTTTGTTCGAAAATGTGATACTATTATGTTTTGCATGATATTTTATAATATTACATTTATATATTTATAAACATTTCTATAAAATCTAGAAAAAGTACTAAAAATTAAAATTAAAACGCCTTTTCACGCTTAATCCCCGCATAAGCTCGCCTAGGCTTTAAAGGCTTAAGGCTCCGGTGTGCCGCCTCGTCACGCCTCACACCTTTTAGAACACTGAACCTTACTTATTTTCATTATTACACAATTCAGTACATGAAATCAATACATGAAATGAAAAGTTACGTATTTTGTGGGAAAAAATCCTAATAAGCTGATAAGCCGAAAACAAGGGTCACCAAACGCGCACTAAGCCTACGCAATTTAAGAAGTGGATCGTAATTTTTAAGATTGTTAGCTTATTATATCTCAAACTATCATCAAATTCACAAATATTCTATTCTTTAATTTCTATTAAAAAAAGGACTCAAACTTTATTTTTTTCAAAAATTATGTTTTTCTGTTTGTTTTTTCAAAATTACACATTTTCATTACTATCAATACTTTTATAAATTAGTACTAAACTTTTGTTTTTGTTAATTGTTTAATTCTTTTTTATTCTTCACGAATTAGCAAGAACTTAAAAATATCTTACCAAATCTCAATACTAATATAAAATGATACTCCAATTATCTGTGAATTTAGTAGCTAATACATTAATGTTTTATAGAAGTTGCTAAAGTAGATTAAACACTAATAAATAACTCATATTTATTTAATACTACGTATAATTTATTTATTTTCCTAGAAAATTATGAACTCCTACATAGTTATATATGAGAATTTCATTTTTGTAGTTATCTTTCACATGTTATGCATTAAAAGTTGATTAATTATAAGTAATACGAAAGTACTAGTTTGTACAAAAAAAAATTATTCTCTATAGATAAAATATTTTATATAATAAGGTATAAGCAATAGAAGTTTGTAATCTTACAACTGAAAATAAATGAAAAGATATGAAATATAAATATGATTTTTTTCTTAAGTACTACTAGTATTACTTATTCATCCAACAAAAGTGTAATTGTGAGAAAAGTTGAAGTATGAGATTTTTTATTAAAAGTGAAAAATATGATAGATTTGTGAATTTGATGATAGTCAGGGATATATTTAGCTAATAATCCTACTTTTTATATACTATAATTAACCAGGGCACAATACATTAAAACAAAAAAGTTAATGAGTTAGAAAAATCTCCCGTTTAATTATTAGTTCGCTTGTCTTCTTATATTACCTAAAAGTACTACATATGAGAGAGAGAAATCTTCCGCTCAATTATTAGTCCGCTTATCTTATACCTAAAAACACTACAATGAATTAGAAAATTCCTCCGCTTATCTTATGAATGCTTTTATAAAAGCATTCATAAGAGAGACTAAATTATTTCGCTCAATTATTAGCCCATTTATCTTCTTATACCTAATCGCACTACATATATGAGGGAGCAAAATTCTCCGTCTCAATTATTAGTCTGCTTATTTTGTACCGTAAACGGCTAGAAGCACTGCTTTTGAGTAGGGTTGTAAACGAATCAAATAATTTGTGCTCGATTAGCGATTCGAATTTGTATAAGACGATTCGAATTCGGAAAATTCAAATACAAATAAGAATATTAAATTTGATTCGAGTTGTTATCAAATACAAATAAGAATATCAATGTATTTGGTTCGTATATTAATTAAAATATTTAATTAATAATAGTGGTAATATTAATAATAGTATTAATAGTAATAGTAATAACACTATAATAACTTTTAAAAGATAGCGATACTCTCAAAATATAGCCCATATATACATTTACGCATACACATTTCAAGCCCATTTGTAATAAATCAAAATATAAATACGAATACGAATCAATTTTTTGGTTCAAATAAATGTTTTTCAAATACAATACAAATAATTATGTATTTGATTCTAAGAATAAAATAAGAGTCGTTTGACTTTAATATATACAATTATCAACTTATTTCAAACATTATAAGTATAATTTCTAATATGTGTGTTAGTGTTTATTTCAAAAAGTTTGAAATATATTTATATTTATTAATCATAAAATTGATTCAATTTAGTATATTATGCACACTCTAAAAATGCATTGGTGCATTAAATTTAAATTCTAAAAATACATATTAAGTCATAGCGTGCATGTACAACATAAAAGATATAAGAAAAGTTATTTTAAAGTGATATTTGACCAATACTTAGCCTATGCTCAAATCGATTCGATATTCGTATATTATTCGTTAACTATTCGTATTGTTAAACAAATACAAATACAAATCAAAATTAATATTTGTTTCATATTTGAATTCATATTCGTATTCGAAAAAAATAAAAAAAATACAAATGCAAATCCAACTATTCGACTCAATTCGGTTTGTTTACAACCCTACTTGTGAGAGAGAAAATTCCCCCACTTGTTGATTAATGTGCTTCTCTTTACCTAAAAACACTATATATGAGTTAATAGTTAATTTTATCCCTTAATTATTAGTCCGCTTACCTTATACCCAAAAACACTACATATGAAAGAAAAAAATCTTCAACTCAATTATTAATTCGCTTACCTTATTATATCTAAAAACATTACATATGAGAGAGAAAATTCCCACGCTCAATTATTAGTTTGTTTACCTTATAACTAAAAGTACTATATATGTGAGAGAAAATTCTCACGCTCAATTATTAGTCTGCGCGCTTATCTTATACCTAAAAACAATACATATGAGTTAAAAATTAATTCTCCCAATTAATTATCAGTCCGCTTACCTTATACCTAAAAGCACTACATATGACAGAGAAAATTCTTCCTCTCAAGGATTAGTCTGCTTACATTATAACTAAAAGTACTATATATGTGAGAAAATTTCTCGCTCAATTATTAGTCCGATTACCTTATAACTAAAAGCATTGCATACATGCGAGAGAGAAAATTTCTCCGCTCATTTATTAGTAGTCGGCTTATCCTATACCAAAATGCACTACATACGTCTATGTAGAAATATTTCATCTTTGTGCAGTTATAGAGTTTGATGTTTATTGATTGTCATAACATAGGTGATAATTATACAAAAAATGTCTTCTCACACGGTTAAAAGGTCGCAGAGAGAGAAAATATCAAAGAAGAAATTCTTTCAATCAATTATTAGTCTGCTTATTTTATACCTAAAAGTAGTACGTCCGAGAGAGAAAAAATTTCCACTCATTTATTAGTCTGCTTATTTGTTGTAACGGTCAGAGTACAAATTAAAAAGATATAGCATTTTAAAAAATTAGGGGACATTATTTGATTGAGATAAATTAATATAAAATCTTAAAATTAAGCGAAAATTAAATTGTAGTTGCAGAAATGTTTTACAATTACAATATACAAATTGCAAACTTGTGAAATCCTGGTACGAATTACGTAGTATGATACGAATTACGTAGTATGATAGGTTTCATCTTTTAGAATTATCATGATCATTATTAGAAGAAGAAACACGAAGTTAGTATAGTAGTAGGGAATGCAGAGAAGGAGTCAATTGATGTTTTGCTTCCATTACAAAAAAAACTGAATTCCTTTGCAGAGAAAGAAGCAGCCACGTGGCAGTGTGGCACTAAGAAATGAGAGGAGAAAATTATGGAGAGAGTGACACGTAAGATTAATGAAGGGTGTAATTGTCTTTTGAGGAGCTATTTGTTTTCTTATATATAAAAATAGATTTGGGGGTGTATAACAAGATTGTTCGGCGCATAAACAAGACTTTTGATTATCTATCATAAGGAAATCTAACTCGACTTTTGGTAGTGGACGAAGTAAAAAACTCCGGTGGTTCATTTGCCGATTGTCCCCAAGCAAGAACCATTAGCGTTTTTTACATTACGGATAGATAAAAAGGAATGAGCAACTAAAAGCATGTCTGGTGTCAAATATTTAGTCTGATATTTTTAAAGTCGAGCTAGCCAATATTATTGTTTGACAAAAACTATAAATAGATTAAAGAGTTCACAAAAAAAAAACTGTTTGATAGAGCTAAAAATAGATTTAAAATTTAGACAGAAATTTCCTCTTAACGCATTTATAAACTGTTTAAAATTTAAACAGAAAAGTATTATAAACTGCTATTTTTAGTACTTACCCGTGTAAAATCAAAATACCAGTGTTGGCCAAAAAATCTACCAGAAAAGCAACAAAAAAAGACAACGCTACAACAGGGCATTAAATCGCACTGGAAAAGAAATGCCGCATTTCAGGATCACTGATACAAGTAAGAACTTTTCAAGAAAAGATTTTACAAATTATGAAAATGATGAGAGACGATTTAAGTGAGAACTTTTAGCTTAGAAAAGTTTTTGCAGGGATAGAATGGTTAAGAAAGTATAAAAATGAGGATAAATACCATATACAACTTTTGTTCTCGCCCTGAAAGACACTTGCCGCTAAGAAGATGCACATAACTGCTGGAAGCAGCGAGTACTCAATGATTATTACACACCAATTTGCAAATATCTTCGTAGTCAATAGCCTTGAGAACCTTCCCATCATATATCCCCTTTTCTATTTTCAGCTTGGCAGAGAAATGATCGGTATCGATGTCTAACAACCTTGCATTTGACCCCCGGTAAGCCCCGTTAACTATCCTCACAAGACCACCTACTTGGGGGATCACAGTTTCAAGCTCTTCCTGATCAACTCTCAGAATGTGCTTATTATCAAGGATTTCAATTTCCCCAACATACTTATCAATAACCTTTTTAACAACACCCTTTTTCTTATAGTATCCCTCATTAGCTAATAATCCCTTGCTCATAATCTTCACCACAATTCCCTCACATAACCAATAATCCTTCCTGTTTTGTCGTTCTTTTGCTTGTTCTTCCTCTCTCATCAGCTCATGCAACACCCCACCCCCACCCTTTCCTCCAACCAACTTTGCTTCCCTACCTTTTTCAGTCTTGTCCTGATGATAATCCATCACATCAAAAACAGATCTTGAGCAGCTTTCAGGTATACCTTTATCATTGGGGGGTTTCAATGATGAGCCCAAAGACAGCTTGACTTTCTGGTCGCAACCCTCCATCTTTTTGTCAAGTAACTTACGCTCAGAAGAAACATTATTCTCATCTGTTATGATGACACCCCCCATCAGCTCTTCTGCCCGCTCTCTCTGTCTTTTAATTGCTCTCTCTTGCTTCTCTTCATCTGCTATATCAGCTTTCATTCGTTTGTTTTTTAATTTCTCCTTTAAAAGGGTCTCAGAATCTCTATCTATATAAGTAATAAACCACCCCTTTGGAGTCTCCTCAACTTTACATTTCCCAGTCCTGCCTAAGTACTTAACAAACTCAGTCAAAGTTGCCCACTCAGTGGAATTCATGTGAATATGATGTCGGTCAGCAATGTACTCATTGTACACAACTGTGGCAGCTACACGGCTAAACCGGTGGCTCCTCTTCATGTGTTCAAGGAACGAGCTCTCAAACTCTTCTGAGTAGCCACTGACGATCCGGTTAGGGTTCTGCCCAAACACCTCCATCTGGCGCTGATGAGACTCACTCATACAGTGGCACTTGAAGCCATTCTCGTCTCGGCATTGCTTCTCACACATCTGGCAATACCATCGCAGCTTCTGCAGACCTTTTGCTTTAATTCTGTTAGCAATAGCTTTCGGGGTCAAGAAATCATTTTTTCCCATAGAGACTGGCTTGTGATTGCAATCAGAAATGTGTCAAGAAGTGAATGTAGCTGGGTCACCAGACAGAGCGATGTTCATCAACAACTAGCTTTGCCACCTGTTCAGTATAAATATTAAGCGAAACAATTTTACTCAGAATTACTGAAACTGTATGCATAAACTTGAAATATATCAATGTTTATTCCTAAACAAAAGAATGTTCACATGCATCTTCCAAAAGTACATTATAAGGGTTTGAAGTAGCCTGCATACAGCGCTTTATAATATTTCAAATTTGGTTATATCCAGTGTTGAATGTCATCACTAGTTGGGATTCCGACTGAAGATGGTTGTCCATTAAGCCATACGTATAAGCACTGAAGTCATCATTACTTTGAGTTTCAACTGAAATGTTTCTCTAAGTCACTAATCTCTATTCGGTTCAACCTACTTTCAAATT
The DNA here is from genome assembly GCA_945859915.1 of Cuscuta epithymum. Taxonomy (NCBI): domain Eukaryota; kingdom Viridiplantae; phylum Streptophyta; class Magnoliopsida; order Solanales; family Convolvulaceae; genus Cuscuta; species Cuscuta epithymum. The sequence goes on from CAMAPF010001023.1 coordinate 99,563, forward strand.
GTATTATACGTAGTATATGATCTTCACTCATCTTGAGAAATCATAATAAATTCATTACTCTGAAACTTTTTACACCACATCCTTACATTTTTCATTGAATCAATCACTAAATGAACTCTTCAATTTCATGCTAGGAGCCATCTTGAATACTTGTATACTCGAATACTTAGTATTTAAGAGTAGTTCTAACTCAGCTATGGTTTTACCTTGTTTGCAAGTTGTTCTTAGCATTCCAATATATACTTGTACAACACAACCTATAAGTGCAGCAGCTACGCCATATGTACTTATGTAGCATGCATATTTCAGATTCTATTAGGCTTTCATTCTCACACAGCTTGCATGCTAAAGTTTGATAACAATCAAAATTGGAAGTATATCATAGTATCATACATTGGAGTAGAGTATATAAGAAGAAAAGAGGACTACAAAGTAGACATGGATGAAGAGAACTACAAAGTATACATGGTCACATGGATGACTGGAAATATAGAGTATATACTGGAATAAGAAAATGAACTTCAATGAACTGATACATGTAAAGAAAGATGACAAAAGAAATGAAAATAACTAGAAGCTGAAACAAAAAACTATTGCAAGTCACGATGCAGGTTTAGAGGGATTCAACGCGGGTTTATGTTGTTTAGCGTTTAGCCCTACTATTTGAATGGGCTGTATATTATCATAGATATGGGCTTATTTAAACAACGCTCGGATTTTTTTTGCAAACACTAAAATAGGCTCAAATGTTATTTGCAAACACAAAATAGACTGACAAGCCTTTATTGGGTCAGGCATCTAACGCGTGCGCTTCGGTTCTTCTGCACTCCTAGCGCATAACTTGCGCCTCAGACAGGCTGCGTCGCATGGAAGACTTATAGGCGCTGGACCTCTTATGCGCTTAAGAACCCAGGCACTCGCTTTTTGGTTGCACTGTGTTACACAGATTCAGAATAAGGGTGTTGATTACCTATACACCAGGTCAATATACTTCAGGTCTTAGTTATAATATCGTTCTAAGACCATCCAAAATGCCTTTTCTTGCAAAGTTCAAATGGGGATGAAAATATAACCGCCTACGGATGCCGATAAAAGCTGCAACCTATTTAAAGGAAAATAAAGGCACATTTGCAAGTAATAACAATGATTCTAACATTTTGATAAATCTGCTCATGCATGCACTAATGTTCATATTTTACCACGACTAAATTAAGGTGTGTTGATGCCTATTGAAGTATTGAGTACCACCTGTTTCATACAGAACACATACAATGGTGTAAGTATTCAATCTATAATAAACATGTAGTAAAATAATGCTTAGCCCATGCTGCAAATAAAAAAAAACTCTGAGAAAAAGCTACTCATACAAACATTGCTTCAATCTCCATATGAGAAAACCTTGACAAAAAAACAGTCTGGTGGATGTGAAAACGTGGATAGTCTCAAATTTTAAGTACGAATATCCATTACCTTAAGTACCATAAATATCAAATACGTGTTACACCTCCATTAGCATTTCCAGTACAAGCAAGAGGATTCATAAGAATCTAGTATGTTTCCATTTTAGTAAATTAAACTACTAAAAATTATCCCTTGCTAAAAAAACTATCCTCGAATCCTCAACTCAATTATTAGAAAATTATGCATTACTGAAGCCTGAAGGTATAAATTTTCAAACAAAGGTCAAGGAACGGGAAAAAGTACTATCATATATGCCAAAAAAAAATGAAACTTTGCATCCAATAAGGTTTCTATGTTGAGTCTCTCAGAAGCACATGCAATTTGCGTTTTCAGTTAGGATATTAGAGGTGGGATGCATCACATGTAAGCTTGAAATATATCAATGTTTATTCCTAAACAAAAGAATGTTCACATGCATCTTCCAAAAGTACATCATAAGGGTTTGAAGTAGCCTGCATACAGCGCTTTATAATATTTCAAATTTGGTTATATCCAGTGTTGAATGTCATCACTAGTTCGGATTCCAACTGAAAATGGTTGTCCATTAAGCCATAAATACGCGCTGAAGTCATCATTAGTTCGAGTTTCAACTGAAATGTTTCTCTAAGTCTCTAATCTCTATTTGGTTCGACCTACTTTCAAATTGTATTATACATAGTATATGCTCTTCACTCGTCTTGAGAAATCAAAATAAATTCATTACTCTGAAACTAATCAATCACTGAACTAACTCTTCAATTTCTTGCAGGAGCATCTGGATGAGAATTAATGAAAGCTTTATTGCAAAAGCACGAACATGAATTTAATATGACACGAAAGTTTTTTAGTAAGCTAAGATTAAGGTAAATAACAGTACTTAGTATTCAAGAGTGATTCTAACTCAGCTATGGTTTTACCTTGTTTGTTTTTTAGCATTCCAATATATATGTGTACAACACAGCCTATAAGTGCAGCAGCTACGCCATATATACTGATGTAGCATGCATATTTCAGATTCTATTAGGCTTTCATTCTCACACAGCTTGCATGCGAAAGTTTGATAACAATCAAACTTGGAAGTATATCATACATTGGAAGTATATGGAGTATATAAGAAGAAAAGAGGACTACAAAGTAGACATGGATGAAGAGAACTACAAAGTATACATGGTCACATGGATGACAGTAAATATAGACTGGAATAAGAAAATGAACTTCAATGAACTGATGCATGTAAAGAATGATGATTGACTGAAAGAAGAAAATGAAAAGAACAAGAAGATGACAAAAGAAATGAAAATAACTAGAAGCTGAAAAAAAACTATTGTAGTTTCAGTTCAGCAGAATACGTGAGTATGAGTACAAAGCACAAGAGAGCAGAGATGAAGTCACAATGAAGGTTTAGAGGGGTTTAACGTGGGTTTATGTTGTTTAGCGTTTAGTCCTACTATTTGAATGGACTGTATCTTATCATAAACATGGGCTTATTTAAAATACGCTCAGATGTTTTTGCAAACACTAAAATAGGCTCAAAAGTTATTTGCAAACACAAAATAGACTGACACGCCTTTATTGGGCCAGGCATCTAACGTGTGCGCTTCGGTGCTTCTGCGCTCCTAGCGCATAACTTGCGCCTCAGACAGGCTGCCTCGCCTGGAAGACTTATAGGCGCTGGACCTCTTATGTGCTTAAGCACCCACGCACTCGCTTGTTGGTTACACTGTGTTACACATATTCATAATAAGGGTGTTCATTACCTATACACCAGGTCAATATACTCGAAGTCTTAGTTTTAATATAGTTCTAAGAGAGTAAGAGCATCCAAAATGAATCCGCTTGCAAAGTTCAAATGGGGATAAAAATATAATCGCCTAAAGATGTCAATTGCCAATAAAAGCAGCAACCTGTTTAAAGAAGATTAAAGGCACATTTGCAAGTAACAGCAATGATTCTAACATTTTGATAAATCTGCTCATGCATGCACTAATGTTCATATTTTACCACGACTAAATTAAGGTGTGTTGATGCCTATTGAAGTTGGGTGTATTGATGCCTATTGAAGTATTGAGTACCACTTGTTTCATACATATCACATACAACGATGTAAGTATTCAATCTATAAACATGCAGTCAAATAATGTCAAATAATGCTTAGTCCATACTGCAAATAAAAAACTCTGAGAAAATGCTACTCATACAAACATGGCTTCAATCTCCACGTGAGAAAACCTTGACAAAAAACACTCAGTAAATACATTGGGTGACGTGATGTCATACTCTGGTGGATGTGAAAACGTGGATAGCCTTAAAATTCAAGTATGAATAACCATTACCTTAAGTACCATAAATTTCAAATACTTGTAACACCTCCATTAGCAATTACAGTACAAGCAAGAGGATTCATAAGAATCTAATATGTTTCATTTTTAGTACATTAAAATACTAAAAATGATCCCTTGCTAAAAAAAATTATCCTCAAGACCTCAACTACTCAATTATTATACATTCCTGAAGCCTGAAGGTATACAGTTTCAAACAAAGGTCAAGGAATGGGAAAAAAAGTACTGCCAAATGTGCCAAAAAATGAAACTTTGCATCCAATAAGGTTTCTATGTTGAGTCTCTCGGAAGCACATGCAAGTTGCGTTTTCAATTAGGATATTAGAGGTGGGATTCATCACATCTAAACATGAATGTGTGGTATAGTTGTGATATGAGAGTTATATAGGTCGAATACCTATAAAGCACGGGCATGCCAGCCCTGTGAGAAATCGCAAGGCGTGGATATGGGCACCCGACACGCATATGGCATTCCACGTAGCGTATAATTGACCTGAAATGGTAACAAAGGCCTCGGGAAGGGAACGGCTGTTAATCTGATATAGGCTTGAAAACGACAGGAATCTCAGGTCTTCGCTTGAGTTGAGCTTTTTGGCAAGGAAGTGACACAGAGTATCCGGTTGCAGCGACCTGATGAGCTTTTGGGGACTTTGACGGGGAGGGACGACCTGAATTTTCTGGCCTGGTCCTATAATCTGGTCCGGTTTGGTCCGGTTTGGTCCGTTAAATGTCTGGTTTTTGTGTATTTTATAATTATCCAAATATGGTTTTGTGTGTTTTAGTTTGATTTGGTCTGGGCAAATCTGATCTGTTCTGGTTTGGGAATGAAAACAATTCAAGTAAAAACATCCTGAGAGGCAAAAAGGGTACTTGGTCGTTGGAGAAATCCATCGGCATACAACTGGTTGTAAGGCATAACCGGTTGTAAGGCTTGCACTATACAGCGGGTGGCCATTTTGATAGTTTAAGTTAAATTCGTGACTTTCGTTAAATGAGCATTAATGCACGTTTAATGAGCATCAGATCTATTTTACTGAGCATTGAGAGTTTTTTAATCATAAAAACGGCTTTCCATTAAATAGAGCAAACACGCAAGATCAAATATATACAGATATTACAGATCTGATCGTAAGCACTGAGAATAAACATAGAGCCAATCACTCATACAAAGCAACATGACTCACTAGACACAAAACGGGCAAGAGGAAGCCTAAAACGATCGAAAATGAAACAATGTCTATCAAAAGTTAATCAAAACTCAAAATACTTCGACCATACCTGCTCGAACTGAAATAAAAAAAAGTACTGCGAGGAGAAATATAATATGAATAAAAACTTTCCCCAAATTACTTCATCGCAGGGAGGTGGTTCCGGAGGAGGGCGAGCTGCTGTGGTATGGTAGAAGAGAAATTCAACCTCCAGAAAATTCGTTTGAGAACCAATCACCGGAACGGTCACCTTCCCATCGCTCACCACAGTTTCCCCTCAATTGTCATCATCGAATATCAATCCTTTGTTGTCCTCACCGATTGCCATCTGTTTGTACTGGTTCACAATCTCTTCCATCGAACAACCCCCACTTGTGCCGTTGATGCAGACCTTGCAAGACCTCACCCTGAGTCTCGGTTGCGCACTTCTCACAAAAACAGAAGAGCTGCGGACCTTTTGCAAAACCTCACCCCACTCGCTGACAGACCTCTGCCTCCCGGCGGGTGCTCCTCGGTAGAGCCGATAGCGGACAAAGAAACCCTAGCGGCGATAATTGCCCTAGTAGTAGATCACTACTAGGCATTTAGACTTTAATAATTAACATCGCGATATCAGTTTCATATCTTATAATTCACTTTCTTTTTCTTACGTAGTATTTTTAAAATATCTACAATGTACCTATATGTAAGGATGGCAATGGGGGCAGGGACCCGTGGGGAACCGCCCCGCGGGAGGAGGATGGGGTGGGGCTTGGGGCGGGGGCGGGGATGGGTGAGATATTTTTATGCCGTTAAAATATGGGGCGGGGGATTGGTATTGCTACACCCGCCCCGTCCCCGTTATAAATATATATATATATATATATATATATATATATATATATATATATATATATATATATATATATATATATATATATATATATATATATATACTCAAACATTTTTTTAAATATATACTCAAACATATATATACACATCTATAAATATTGTACACACATATTCAATCAAATTATATGTAGTACTATCGTATATAACAAACACATATACATAATTACATATAGACATACATATATAATTGTATACGGTTTAATCATGGTTAATGAATTAATAGATATTATACTAAAATAATAATAAGCTAGTAATGATTAAAAATATTTATCTGTTACATGAGTATTAAGAGTGAGCAAGTGAGTAAATAAATACACACACATTTATATGTAATATAATACGTAATTAATTGTATTATAATTGTTGAAAATTTTGAAACAACGTATATGATGATAATATGCTTACTTATATTCTTACTTTAATTGTCTTCAATTCAACAAACTTATTCAAATTGAAGAATTATTAAAATTGGCGGTATTGACTTTTAACAAGCACAATACTTCAGTGTTGCGTTTGTGTATCATATATCACTCTGTGCGCGTAGATATATATAGGTTTAGGATCAAATGAGAACAACGCTTAACGTGAGAACGTGCGAACACCACATTTACTCTCAATGTGAAGCAGAATGGGCTCACACAATGCACTTTTTCGTATTTAGCATAATATTTACAAAAGTGTCAACGTGATTATTTATATTAGCTTGTATTGAGCAAAGTCCAACTGTCCAAATGTGCACTAGAATGGCTCTATTGTGTATCACATTGGATTAAATGTGAGTGTTCCAACGTTAAGCATCGTTCTCATTGGAATCACACTACATATATTTATGATGAGAGATTAAAAGTATATGCAAAAATGATAAATTAAATCTATATGAGGGCAATCGTGGGCACCCGTGGGGGACAACGGGGTGGGGCGGGGATGAGGCGGGTCTGGGAGTAACGGGGGATGGGGCGGGGATGGGTGGAACTTTTTAGACATGGGGCGGGGGATGGGGGAGTGTACCCCCGCCCCAAACCCGCCCCATTGCCATCCCTACCTGTAAGAATCCAATATGCGAATTTAATGTAATACTCTGTATTTATACTTTTGAAATTTACAAGACTATGACATTTTAAAATGAGTATTACATCGATATCAAATGAGCATACATAAATTACGAAATAAGCATCGAAAAAAAATCATTTAAAATCTCTACCATGTTCAAAATTTCATTTGTGTGTGCTCATACATGTAAAATTATGTATAGCTTGGGTTTCTTCTAACCTGCGGTCAACACGCAACCAAACTCACCAAACCTGCGTCAGAGTGCAAAGAATAAGAGAGGGGGAAGAGGCAACTAGCGCTGGAGTATACACTCGGCAGAGCCGTCGTCTTTGCGCAAGCCGGTGTTTGAGGTGCTGCGTTCATGGTGGAGGATTGCGAGTGACGAGTCGTCATCTGTTTACGGCAACGAGCGAAGGATGAGCAACGAGCAAAGCTCGAACGAACTACGAACTACGAGGAACTAAATGTCTGACTGTGCCATGTGCACGATATAGTTGGTTGTACGATATAATTTTTGCCTAGTTGTTAGTGTACACAAGCAGCTCGTTCAGAAGCTATTGTGTACACAGACAACTAAGTAATGTGTAAAATAAATGTGTACAAGCAACACCACCCTTATAAATAAGAAGTAGTGGTTCTACTTCTTATTTAATTCAATCAAATAGAATTAGAATCAATAAATCATAATCAATTATTTGTGGAAGACGGAGAAGAACTTTTACTTTATTGTTATTAAGCTAGTTTTTTATGATGTCGATTTTTTTTTGTTTATTTTCAGCTTGTTTTTTTGTTATGTTGTAAGACTTTGAGCTTGGATTTGGGTGACAGGGAGTCTGCGGTGATCTTCTTTGGCTCAGTTGCGCCCATTAAGGGATCATCGAGTTATATTGCTTCTATTGAGCTGATTAACTATGAGTCTGGTTCAGGGGTCGACAGTTGTCAGCGGTCTTTTTGTCTTTTTAGCTCATATCTGTATGCTGTGATATCAATATAAGCTAACTTTTCTAAAAAAACACTTTTCAACTTTTGCACAAACACTCTAAAATTTATTTTTCCTTCTAGAAGGAGCAAAAACAGTTTTAAGAAGTAAATCTAAAACCCTCGAAGTAAGGAGTTATGTCAGAGGTATGCCATATGGTAGGGGTGGGCACCGGTTCAAAACCGCACTGAACTGAACCGGATTGAAACTAATATTATTAAAAAATAAAAAAGGAAATCAGACCGGATATATCACGGTTTTTAACTGGAACCGAACCAGTTTAACCGGTTCAAAAACGGAATCGAAACAGAAAAACCGGTTTCTAAATTATTAATTTTTCTGAAATAGTACAACTAATATTTTTGTAAACATGGAGTATTTAATATTAATACTAATATTATTGTTATATACTTATCTGTAGTGCTCTTAATCTTATAAATAATCTTGCTCATGTCCTCGAATCATCTCCGGGGACTCCTGCTACGCAAGAGATTGTCAACAGACTGGGTTAAGCTACACCGGCACAAAACTAGTGAGCATGGGCTGGATCGAGTTGCGCTCAATATAAAGTAAATTAATTAATAGGATTGGCTGTGGTTTTAAATAAATTTATAGCGTGCTCCGCCCATCCAGATTCACTAATAGAGTCGGACTAGACAAACTCACGTGTCATTAATAAAATCAGGTCTATATGATTAATATGAGCTTATAAGAAAAAAAATTCTTTATGTACCACGAAAGACAACATAATCAATCGCTCTCTAGACATGCATTCATGTATGCGCTCACAAACTTCCCATATAATCACATGCCATAAGACTATTCACTTAAACACACACTATACTTTGAATTTCTTATCGGATGCTCTTCTTTTTTAACTTATTTCATGAGTAGCACTTTTGATTATTTTAAGTTTTTCTCGAGAATTATATAAAGTATGATGCTAAATAGTCAGGTAGAATCATATATAAGAGCAAATATTTTTATTATTTCTTAAAGAAAAAGTCTTTACTAATTTACAAGTTACTTCTTTCTATAAAAAGTCATAATTTTGAACAATAGAAGAGGGGACTCTTATTTCAACAATGAAAGATATTTGGGATTCTGATACGAATCAAGATATGTGCAGCAAAGCTAGGGAAATTTAAAGAGAACTTGAACAGCCAAATTAAAGTGTTCAAGGGAAAATTACTTGCCTACAAAGAACTTGAACACTCAAATTAAAGTGTACAAGAAAATGCATCAACAGTCACATTTCATGAGGATGAGGTCGCAATCACATATGGATTTCAGTGGCTTTGATTGAGCTAGGGCTTATAAGGAGTTCCTCTTTGGTCGCATTTCGGATTGGGATTTAGTTAGGAAAATGTATCATTTTTTTGTTTGCTTTTTTTGTTTGTTTTTGTATCATTTTCCGCCTTCCTGCTCGATTAACTGTGTATCTCCTTATGCTTGGTAAGTTTCCATATCTGATTTTGAGTTTGGTTCTATATATATATCGTACTTCTCCTTCTCTGTGAGGGCGGGCCGAAACCTTTCTTCCAAAATCGCACCTCTGTGGAACCCTAGTTGAGTTGGCCCGAAAATTGCTTGAAGGCTGACGCCCCATTTTTCCCTTTAGTGATTCTAGTGGTATTTCATCCTTTGTGGGTGAATTTTGATGAGACCTTGCTGGGTAGTCGATATAACAAAATGTGTGGCCTATCCACAACTGCCAAAAACATAACCTTTCCAATGAAATTTTTATTTTGGCAACTCCTATATGGATCATCCTCCCAAGGAAATAGATAGAACCTTTGTGTTTGTTGTGATATGTAGAACCATTTCTCATATATGTGAACCATATATACATTGCACTAGATTTAGGAATTGTATAAACTGACCTTGGTATTATCTGGTTCATGATGTGTTGTAGCCTTTTTATCATGTGTGCATGGATTAATTTAGGTTTGATTTTATTCGTATTAGCTCTAATATGTCCACTTTTGATCATTCTGTAAACATTTGAATGACATATGTCAAGAGCTATAGATAAGGACCTAATTGTTGTCCTTTGTTGAAGTGGCACAACATGGAGTCTCTCTAAATCAAACACCTTGGTCTTTCTTATCACTCTTCATTTTTTCTTGTTTTTACATATTTAGTGAACCCCTGCTCATCTGTAATTTGGCAGCAGACCAAAGTCTCCAGACTGTTGTTCTGTGGACATTACATTCTGCTGCAACTTGTGATGCAACGCCTTTTGGTAAGGTTTTACCATCACTGAGTACTAAAAGCTTTTCTACAAGATGTTTCTTTTGATTATTTTGTAACTATGGTTTTTTCCTTCCCATTGATGTCCCAGTAACTGTAGCAGAAACACTATTTGCATTTTCTGGAACTTGTTCTTCATTTTCTGAATTTTATTCTTTATTTTCACTTTCAGAGAAGAAAGAAGAGAAGATGACAGCATCTAGGTCGAAATTAACCACACCAAACATGAAATCTTCCTCCAGTTGAAGAAGCTTTGCAACGTAACCGTGATAATCTTCCTCCATTAACAATGCTGATTTTGTTGTTATTATTGAAGTGTCAACTGTCAGATGTTGCTGCTAGTTTTTTCCAATTTTGTTCTTTTTGGGGTAGCTTTTAAGTGCAGCAAAAGGTAGCTTTTAAGTGCAGCAAAAGGTTGATTTTGTTGTTGCACAAAGGCAGAAGTAGAAAGGTTTCTGGTGCAGAGAGTGTTTTCAATGTACGTATAAGTAGTGTGTTATTTTTTGTTGGAGGGAAGTTTTTGTTTTTAATTTTTTTGTAATTCCCTCTCAAAATTTGGTAGAAGATGTATTATCAAAACAATTGTACTATGTCGAGAAATTTGTTGATTTAGTCCCGTAACTTATAGCTATACCCGATATTGGTCCTGTAACTTTATTAACTTGCAGATTACATCCCGTAACTAATAAGTTGGTGCAATTTTGGTCCTTCTCTGCCGGAACTTACAAATTTCGCCGGAAAAGACACATCACCTGCCACATGGTATATTATTTGGAACTCATTTGCTGACTCAATGTTGGCCCTTAGCTAGAGTTAAAAAATTATTTCTTCTTGGTTGCAGCAGGAGCGTTTTTTGAATGAAGTTTAGAGCTTTTTGGATTCATGTTTTAAGAATAAAGCATTTGAAATGTTACATCATCGTCACTTCTCACATCTTTAACATGAGTAAGACCAGGAGCAAAAACACTAGCCCCACAACAACTATGAGGATCCTTTTATTTTTAGCCTTCAACTTTACAACCTCTTCCTCTTTTGAATTGAGTCTTCTAACCAATCCTGGAATTATCATCGTTCAACGATGGCACATAGGTGGGTCTGCCCATTCAAAAAATCTGCAACCTTCTGTCTGTATCAAAACAAGATGAAGCTTAACTTACTTTTTACTGCTTTGAACACAAAAATACATTATCAAATGCCCCCAACAAATAGAAGATGATAATTTTATTAGCAGAACCTAGCTTAAATTATAAAATACATTTTAATTTTCATACAAATTTATTATTCAAATGTTATTCTTAAATTTCTAGTTTATTTAGTAAAAAAAGAAGCAAACAATGTAAATTAAAAAGCTGAACTTCTTACTCTGCTTCTAGCGCGCACACGAAACCTCCTTCCAGGATCGTTATCAGTCCAAGAAGTTAGAAGAGAAACCTTTTTACCACAATCACACTCCATAAACTTTTCTCTGATCGAGAGCCGTTACTAGCAGATTTGAAGAATAACTCACTCTCTCGACTTAGTTCAGGAGAAATCTTCAGGTAGAGTTATATGTTCTTCCCCCTTTTGCAGATCCGATAATAGGCTTGGTATGGTTGTGCACGCACTTAGCGAAGAGCTTTCGTACTCTGGTTTTTTAACTCCAGCTAAGGGCCAATATTGAGTCAGCAAATGAGTTCCAAATAATATACTATGTGGCTGGTGATGTGTCTTTTTCCGACGAAATTGATAAGTTCCGGAAGAGAACCAAAATTGCACCAACTTATTAGGTACGGGATGTAAATTGCAAGTTAATAAAGTTACAAGACCAATATCGGATATAGCTATTAGTTATGGGACTAATTCAACAAATTTCCCTACTATGTCTGCGCACTACTTTTGGGCTGCTGGGACAGTTTACTGTTTTGAACAGTGTTCATTACAAGCTTTGTTGTGCACCGTGTAGTTAGAAGGGCAGTATAGGGAAAAAGTATTACAGTGGCACCTTTCTTAATTCTTGTGTCCAAGTCTATGTTGCATCTAATTTAGAATGAAGGACAGTATTTACTATGGCCAATCTTTAGATGACACGGTTAGTCATATAATGAGAAAGATCAATTCTGTATCATACACATGGTAAATTACTCTTCATAATATGCAAGATTATTTTTCTACATGCTCGAGAGCCGAGGTAGACTAAAAAGGTAATATACATGGTGAATATATGTAGTGACTACACTTTTGAGAGATCAGTCAATATAAACACATTTTTTATAAAAGTCAACCATTCGTTCTACTCTCAATTAATGAACAGTACAATGATGGAGTGATGGTGGATGTGAAGGGGATGAAAATGGGGAAAATAGAGAGGAAGTGGGAGGTTTTTGTAGGGGTGGGCACGGTCCGGGACGGAACGGGAATTGGGTTGTTCCAGTACCTAACCCGTTTTATAATAACGGTTCGGAACGGGACGGGACAAGACGTTGTCCTTTTGTTGTCCCATTTAAATCGGTATCGGGACAAAACGGGACGGTTTGGGACATCCCAAACAAATGTAATGAAAAAATTGCAATCCCAAAAACAAAGCAAAGTTCTTTCAAAAAATTAAAATAAAAACTAGAGCAAGAAAACTCTATGACAAAAAACAATATAGCTAATCTGGAAAATTGTGAAAAAAATACAACTTACCATATTAGCTCTGTTGGGGTTTATTCCCGAAGATCCGAAAGCCCAACACAAGCTTTGGATATTGTAGGGATATTGGATTGGATTGAAAAGTGTATAAAATATAAAATAGTGAGATATTATTCAACTCAGGAGCTTACTGGTATTCAATAATTAGGCAATTACACCGGAAACTACCCGAACGGTAGATGATAATGAGAATACAAGGATAGGAGATATAAATCTATTGCTAAGCTCTGAGTAAAAATGCTCACCCTTTACAATGATCTAAACATGAGTATTTATACTAAAATGGGGATGGGTAAGGTGGCCACGTGGTCGAATCTGGTAGGCTGTCACCTCTGCCATGTAAGCACTCATGCCCCCACTTGCAGCCGCCATGATCCAGCATTAAATGCGGCTTCCACTTGCTGACCGCCCGTTCGGGCAAGGTGTTCGGTGTGTGGGACCCCGCAATAGGTGTTATCTTGTAATGGAATTATCCCGAACGCCGATCGGTATCTGGCCCTTGTTACTTTGGCATAGTTGTTTCCCGGAATGTTCCAAGTATAAGTTTTATCCCGAATGCTGTTCGGGAGGACTGCCTTGGGCCTGCTGCTCCTTCCTGGATTTGGGGCCTAGGGATATTGGGCCTGGACCTAATATCCCAACACTAGTCCCCCACTTCCTATGTCTCGAACGGTAGTGAGCGCATAAGGAAGTAGAAGATTATTGCCCGAATGCTGTTCGGGTGAGTATCGGATGGCATTCCGCCGGTTCCCGAGGCATATTTTGACGGTTATTTGCAACTGCCGTTTCACTTCTCCGATAAACGTCATGATTTCTTAAGAAGGGTTCTCCGCGTGACACGTGTATCCGTCATCATTACAGAAAACGTGTCCTCTTCTGATTGGCTGCTGAATCGGCGTGACAGAGTATAAATAGGCTCTTCTGGTTTTGATTATGGGTTTCGAAACTTTGCACCTCCGGCTTATAATTCATCCTTTTCTCTAGAGCTATTTTTCAGATCTTGTTCAGGTATTTTCTGGCCTTTATCTCATTCCTATACTCCTTGTTCGGTCACTATGGCTCCCCATCGTTCCTCCGAAACCTCTTCTTCACATGCTGACCCTCCAGAGGATAATCCTATTGTCGCCGGAGAAATTGCCCCCATCCCAGCGGTTATTAATGATGATGCTCCCCTTCCTCGGATGTATCCTGACGGTACTCATTCTGAGGACGAACTGGAGATCATGGAAGCTGGTCCCCCAAATGGCGTTTCATGTCATAAGCTTGACCTAGCCCTAATTAGGCTGATGCGTCAAAAACTTACGGCCCAAAATAGGGCCCAAATTCAGATGATGATCCCGGACTCGGTGGATTTCCGACTCCAGGCCGGGCTTCACCCGATGCGTCATTTCCCTGGGATGGTAGTGGTCCACTTTGACTCAATTAAGGCCGGTCTTAGGTTCCCACTTCACCCCTTTTTTGTCTCTTTCTTAAATTTTTACAACGTAGTACCAGCTCAGATAATGCCGAACTCCTACCGGTCAATAGCCGGTTTCATTTGTCGTTGTCATAGCGTCAAAGTCACACCCACCCTAGAGCTTTTCCACTATTTCTTTTCAGTTATCCCCCAACAGTCCCATGGCTTTCTGGTGGTAAGCTCCCGAACAGGACACATTTTGTTCTGCGATGCCCCTTCTTCCATTAAGGGTTGGAAAGATAGGTTTTTCTTTGTCTCTGTCCCGAACAGTTTGATTCCTAGGAAGTGGAACGCATTTCCTCCTAAATCCCCCGAGCCATTCATCTCCGAGGAGCTCAGCAAAGATGTCATTGCTGTGGAGGCAGGAGGCTGCTTCAAGATTATGTCTTACCTGACTCCCGAACGGCTAATTAAGGCTGGGATAGGTACTGCCCGTATTCCTGGACTTACTTGACTGAAAACCAAGTACCATGGTCCGGGCGGTCCTTCCCGTGTGATAAAACTTTTTATTCATCCACGTGTGAACCGCTCGGTACTAATTTGTCCTTTTGTTATCTTTTCAGCTCCAAAGCAAGGCGAATCTTCAGACTCCGAAGGAAACAATCCCGGACAACCAGCAATGGACGATAGCAGGCTTTTTACCGTTGGTTTCGATGATGAGCCGCCAACCTCCCCTAAGCAGAAGAAGATAAAGAGGAAGAGGTTGAGGAAGGCTGATAAGGGCACATCCTCTTCATCAGCCCCCCTAGTCCCTGAAGTTCCCGAGTCCGTTCAGGAGGTAGAGCCAGTACAGCAGGTTGCTCAAGATCAGCAAACTCATGCTGATACGCTGATGGATCAGCTTTTTTCTGATCAGCAGTCCCACCATTTCTCTGCTGAAGAGGTGGCTGCCCATCAGGCTGACTTGGCTAGTCAGTTCGAGCGGATCTCCCTCTATGATCCTGCTCATGAGATGTTGGAGCGGGGTGGCTGTCCGGCGAGCCAGATCTGGTCCACATCGGGATTCCTTAATGGCCACAATCTTCCCCCGATACCGGTGGAGGAGGCCGAGGAGTGTATTGCTCTGACTGTCCTGAAGGTAGCTCATTATTTTGTTCTCGTAATTCACTTTTCCCTTTTTTCTGTTTGATAGCTTATCATGTGTTTATATTTTACTTTCTGATCATTAGGCGGGGATATACAGCCTGAAACTCAGAGAGGCCAGGCAGGCAAAGGAACAAGGCCTGTTGATGGCCAAGGAAACAGCTGAGCAGGCAGTGGAAGCCGAACGGCGAGCATTCGCCGAGGAGCAGAGGAAGCTGGAAGCTGAGGCCGGGGAGCTCCGTGTTAAAGTAGGCTCCCTCCAAGCCATGATTGTGGCAGCTGAGGCCGCTCAGGTCAAGTTTTCTGAAGCTCCTCCTCAGATCCCGGACGGTCCGGCCAAAATGACAGTTGACCTTTCCGCCGTTCGGGATTCTTTCAAGACTTCAGAGGAGTTTCTGGCCCTGAAGGAGAAGTATGCCACCGAACAGCTCCCCGCTGTCTTCGGGAGGCATCTGGAAAAACTGGCCGGAGAAGAGCTCCAGAAGGAGGGGATCAGGGTGCTTGATCAGCATCCTATCACCAAGGAGTGGGCCGACAATCTCGCCCGGGGTGTCTACAGCTCAGGCTGTCAACATATGCTCCAGCCTCTCCTCCCCCTCCTGGAAAATCACATGGGCCGAGCGGTGCAATCCTCTGACTTCCCCCCTGACCTTCATCCGGGTCATCTGAACGCCCCGATGGCACAGATGAAAAAGTGCCGGCGAGCCCTGAGGATGGAGGTCGTGCAGGTTGTTGATGAAGACGATGATGAAGAGGGTGACGATCATCCCGAACAATAGATTAGACATCTTCATCTGTACCCCTTTTCCTTTAAATTAGTATTTTTTGTACTTTCCGGCCAGTAGAGCCGATGAATACACAACTTTTGTTTGCTCATTCTGTCTTTGTACCTTCCTTCTACCGTACTTTACATTCGTTTCTTCCTCATCAAGTCGCCTTCGCAATATATTTCATGTTGCTTTGTTCCTGTTTCAACTCCATAATTTATAGCGATCAATATGGACTTAATAACTTTCCGGCCAGACAGCTCTTCGCTAAGTCCAGAATTTGGGACTTGATAATCTCATTGATTCATGTTGTTTCTTTACCGATCACGCTGTCTGTTCGAGATAATCTTCATAGTGAACCCGTTCAGTCTACACTCATGATTCCAACATTTAGGATTCCAGTGCCTTTTTTCACCCGTCCGGGGCATAAACCCCTGTATTTTTCTTAGCGTTCCTGTTCGCAAGCTTCCTTTACAACTAGTTAGTACTTGTGTTCGGGCATTCGGGAGGTAATATTGCTCTCTTCGTTCGAGGTAATGTTGGATAACCATACTGTTCGGGCACGCCCATCATTCTTTACTACTTTTAGGGTGTATTTTTTTCTTCCTGTTCGGGACCTGATTTATGAATACCTTGTTTGTCAGTATCTTTTATCCTGTTCGGGGAAAATGCTTGTAGCCCTTTTCTCTCTTGGTGTATCCTGAAATTTGTTGATCCCGACCCCGTTCGGGTGTTCACCCACCCCAAAGGATGCTTTAACTTCTCCCAACCGTCTTGACACGTGTCTGTTATTCATTTGAATTCTTGGCGGTAGTATTTCCCTATATAAGGACACAACTACTTTGTTTCAGTTTTTTCTGCTGCTTCTGAATTCCTTCAAACTTTCTCTCTCTAGAATCTTCTCTGTTATTTCATGTCTGCTTTTTCTGGTTCGTCAGACTCCGAAGAGATGGCACCCACTTTGATCCGTCATTCGAGGGGAAAAACCCATCCCAAAGATCAAGGTACATCTACCCGGTCATCGGGTTCCAATGGGTCCTCTGGGACACTTCATCCCGAACAGCCCCTCCCCGATGATGGATGTCATTCGGGGGATGACCTTGCCGTTTACGAAAGGGGTATGCCTGAACGCCCCCCTCGCTATAGTCTGAACTTTCACTGCATCAGGAAACAGCGTCAACGCCTTCCTGCAGATGCCGAACAGACGCTCCGCCAATTATTACCGCCACCCCGTCAGTTCTATGCGGGATATATTAAGCATCCCATGCGGCATCGTCCGAGATGTGTGCTGGTTCATATGGACGCGCTGATCGCCGGTCTACGGTTCCCGCTGCATCCTTTCATTGTGGAGTTCCTCCGCCGGGTCTCAGTACTGCCGGCACAGTTCGTGCCTAGCACTTACAGGATCCTGAACGGCTTTATCGTCTGGTGCCATGATTTGGGGATTGCCCCTAGCGCCGATCTCTTTTTGCACTGCTACGGCGTCCAGCCCTATTGGACCACCGGGTACCTGCGGCTTGTCGCCCGTCCTGGCCGTTCGCTCTTCACCGACAACCCCACCCCGCCCGAGAAATGGAAGGAACGATTTTTGTTCGTTCATGTGGGGTCACCGCTGCCGTTCCTTGACTGGTGGAATACTTACCCTGCTCAGGATGTTCCCCCAAGGTGGATGCGGCTATTCTTTGCCAGTACGAAAGGCTTCGTCTGGCTGGTTCCAAGAACCTTCGGTCTTTTTTGACTCCTGCCAAGATGCTGGCTGCTGGCATCGGTATGATTCTTTCCTTACTTGGTTCGTTCGGCGTATTTTTCAATCTCTGGTTCATTTTTCTTTGTTCGTTTCTATAGGTGTGATCCCTCCTGTTTCCATAAAGCGTCCTGCTCCTACTCCTTCCTCTACCACTATTGTCAGTAAAGGAAAGGAGAAGGCTATTCAGCCAGGTTCTTTCGCTGGCCGGGAATCTGGGCCTGTTAACAAGCGGCCAAGAATTGAAAGCAGCAGCGCATTGGTCCCGATCGATCAGATCATTGATCTGACGGATCCTTCTGTGGAAAGGATGCCTGTGGTCCCCTCCCCCCCAAGGAAGCTCGGCAACAGGGGAGGTGTTGCTTCTGATAGTTTCCCGATCCCCGATCAGCTGACAGTGGAATTCTCCGCCATGGGCCCCCGAGCCGAATGCCGGACGCTGTTCGGGCAGACTGCCTCATCTGTTTGGTGCAGCATGTCTCTGAAGGCTGGTGAGGGTTTTACCAACCTTACCCATTGGTCTGACCTGGTTGAAGCAGGCCACACTGAGTCCCTTAAGGTATGCCTTTGACTGTTCAGTCTATTCAGAGAGAGAAATTTTTTGGACTTGTTCTTATTGCTGTTTCTTTTTTCCACAGGCCGGTACATATTATCACCGGGCCTTCCTAGCCGCTGAACGGGAGATGACCCTCCTTCATCAGGAGCTGGATGAGAGCCAAACCCTTTTGGCTGCTGCTAGGAAAATGGCTGCAGATCTCCAAGATCGAGCCAACAAGGGTGACAAAGCCAGGGAGGAGCTGGCTGAACTGGAGCAGAGGCTCCAACGACGCGATCGGGAAATCCGCGATCTGCGTGCCAAGGTGAAGGTCGCCGAAGCCGCCGGCCTGAAGATTGAGAAAGCCAAGGGGGAAAATCCCCCTGCCCCCTATACCGCCGATGTTTCCAAGATCACCAAGAAAACGGTGATTGACTTCCAAAGGGGGAAAGGCCTGAACCTCGCCCTAGAGAATACTGCTCGGGAATTCCTTGGCAAGCATCTGGGCGAATTCTTAGAGAAGAGCAAGGATCCGTTGCATGACGGTCTCAAGCTTCTAGATGAAACCCCGTCCGGGACAGCCTTTGCCAATGCTCTAGCAAAGGACACCCTTGTTAAGTGCCAGGATATGCTGGTCGACCGGAATCTGGAGGTGATCAAGGAATCTTTTGATGAACCCTTCGACCCCAAGGAGGAAGGTTTTGATCCGTTATTCTGCCGTGCTTATCAACGGGTAATGGAGAAGAGGCAAAAGGCTAAAGATTCAGCCAATCCCCCAAACTCCAACTCGGATGCTGTGCCGAATAAGGATCCTCCCGTAGCTTAGCTCTCTTCATTGTAATCCCCCTTTCTTTTTCTCATGTATGATTCCCGGCCAGTAGTGCCGAAGAATAAAGATTGATCCGTTTCTGAATGACTGGCTTCCCGAACACTCATTTTTTTTTTAATACAAGTCAGCATCATGATTGAGATGCAAGCTGTTCGGCCCGTTCCTAACACCAAAGTTGAGGTGCAAGCTGTTCGATTGATTTCCGTCGGTTGTTCTTTGTTTCCTGAACGCGCAAGACATAATGTTTAACGCTTGCTGCGCCCCCGAGCACCATGTTTCAGATGCATGCCGTCCGGTTTATTACCGTTGACTGGTTGTTCCCTGAACGCGCAAGTCATCAATGTTAAATGCTTGCTGCGCCCCCGAGCACCATGTTTCAGATGCATGCCGTCCGGTTTATTGCCGTCGACTGGTTGTTCGTAGTTTCCTGGTTCGCGAGGCATCACCTCTTGCCGCCTGCTGTCTCGTAGGCTCAAGGCTGATGTAACCTGTTCGGGTTATCGTCCGTGTTTGTTCTTATCCGCAAGGCAATCACCTCTTGCTGCCTTGTAGGCTCAATGCTGATGTAACCTGTTCGGGTTATCATCTGTGTTTGTTCTTATCCGCAAGGCAATCACCTCTTGCTGCAAGACAGTTTCACAATTTGTGTAGTGTCTGCCATCTTCCAAACCCATAATTCCGATGCATACCGTCGGTTTTACCGTCCGGGGTCATCCATATCATGAGGTTGAGATGTCCACCCTGGACCATTGAGAATAAGGCTCCCAAACCGGGTCTCCCCCTTATTCTCTGCCAGAATGGAGACTCGCCTCCAGGTTACAGCTCGGGTTCCACCACAATGAATCCCTTCATCGTGGTTCGGGCGAGCTGCATAGCCAAAGCGAGATTTTAAGACCAGAGTCCCGATCCCCCGCTCGGTCACCCTATGCTTTCGGATGCCGCCCGGTTCGTCCTACTCAAGATCTTTTATACCATCTCCCAAGCTGAGTCCGGGCTTGGTTATCCTGCACACATTTTTTTTGTTTTTGAGATGATGGCTCCCCATGGATCGAGATGAATGACATCTATGGATCAAGGTGAGACTTTTCAGCTGAGTTGGTGATGATGTCGTTCGGCCTGTACTATTTCTCATAACTCTGGTCTTTGTGGAAGCATTGTTCTCCCACTTTTTTTTTTTTTTTAGAGGTGGCAACAGCCGTTTTTATTGATAAAATTTCCGCAAGTGCATAGCGTTCCATACTCCTGCCGGACAGCCTTCGGTATCCTGAAGGAAAAAGGTTCCTATCCGGTATTTTTTCGAGACTCGGTATGGTCCCTCCCAATTCTTCGACATCTTCCCGCCCTCTAGCGGTTAGCTTTTCTCTCTATTCCTTAGGACAAGGTCCCCAACTTCAATCGAACGGATTTTAGCCTGTTTATCCACATATCTCTTTGTCGCTCGATGATATTCTTCCATTCGTAAAGCTGAGAGGTCTCTTCTTTCCTCTATGAAGTGGAGTTCAGCACGCAGACTGTCCTCATTTTGTCCAGGATCATAGTGGATGGTTCTGTGAGTGGGCACCAAGACTTCAGTTGGGACCTTAGCCTGAAATCCGTAAGCGAGGGGCGAACGGTGTCTTCCCCGCTCGCTCATCATATAACCCAAAAATTTGCCCCCCTTGACTGCGAAGGCGCACTTTTTTGGATTCAGTCTCATGTTGGCCTTCTGCATGATCCCGAAGACCCTTTCCATGTCCCGGACATGATCCTCCTTCTTCCTGCTCTTGATTAGGATGTCATCCACATATGCTTCCATGGTTACTCCTAGCACCTCTTTGAAAAGCATGCCGATCATTCTCTGGAAGGTGGCCATGGCGTTCTTCAACCCGAACGGCAGGACGATATAGCAGAACACGCCGTCCGAGGTGACGAACGCAGTTTTCTCTGCATCATCTGGGTGCATGAAGATTTGGTGATAACCCCGGAAGGCATCCATAAAGCTCAGCAGTTCACACCCGGCTGTCTCGTCCACCAGCAGGTCTATTCGTGGGACAGGATAGGGGTCCATGGGGCAGGCTTTGTTAAGATCGGAGTAGTCCACACACATTCTCCAAGTAGATCCTTTTGGAGCAAGGACCACATTAGCCAACCATTCGACATGGATGACTGGTCTAATGTGCCTGATTCTTAGTAAGGTGGCTACCTCCTGCTTTGTGAACTCCCTCCGTTCGGCCGCCTGATATCTTTTCTTTTGTTGGACTGGCCTGACATCAGGCCGAACGGCCAACTTGTGGCATATGAGGGCCGGATCAATTCCCGGCATGTCTTCGGGTCCTCGGGCAAATAGGACTTGGAATTTCATCAGGGCAGCGATCACCCCTTCCCTGATTTCCCCTTCAAGGTCCACCCCGATTGCTATTTTACGATCGGGAGGGGAATCAAGCTCGATGTACTCTAGGAGGGTGGCTGGTTCGGGGCGTCCTTCAAATTCCGTGTGCCGGGTCTGCACCTCAATGCTGTTCACCCGCTGTCCCCGGGTGGTCATTTGTTTCAAAGCTTCCCTGTAGCACGTTCGGGCTATGGCAGGATCTGTTCGGGCCACCCCTACTCCAGTGTCAGTTGGGAACTTGATGCATGAGTGTCGAACAGAAGCAATTGCCTCCAAATCTTCTAGCCCTGGTCGGCCCAATATGGTGTTGTGGGCACATGCAATGTCCACCACCACAAACGTCATCCGGACTGCTGCCCGGTGCGTTTCATCACCAATTTCCACCAGAAGTTGGATGGTGCCCTCAGCCTCTATTACATTGCCGGTGAAACTAGCCAGCGGCGTCTTCAGCTTGGTCAGCTGATCTTTCTTTAGCTTCATCTTTTCCAACGTGCGTAAGTACAGCACGTTCACACTACTCCCCGTGTCCACCAGAACTCGGTGGATCAAGGCGTTGTCTATACACATACTCACCACTAGCTCGTCCCTGTGCGGACTTGGTGAGTTGGGCAGGTCAGCCACACCGAACGTAATTGGCTCCAAGCGGCCCTTCTTTGTGGGTGGTGCAGCTACAGTGGCGACATAGAGGCCACGCTCAAATTTCTTACGTTCGGCGGCCGTATCCCCGGTCTCTCCTCCACCAAAGATGACTTTCACTTCCAGTCGTGGCTTTTTTCCCGGGTTCCCGGATCCCTCAGCCTCCTCTATAGGGGGGCGGTATGAATCATTACTGGGCTCTGCATCCCGCTGGACATCTCGCTTCCAGCTATTGGATCGGGGAGGGCGCTGGTTGGGGGAAGGGCTGTTCAGGTTGGCGCTGACATACTTTCTCAGGTAGCCCTTTTGGATCAGGTCCTCAATTGCCACATGTAGGGCGTGACAATCCTTTGTGAAGTGTCCATTCCGTTGGTGGTACCTGCAGTATGCATTCGGGGTAGGTCCCATCACGGGCCTTGTGTCAGTAGGGGAGGAATGGCATTGTGTTCCAAATGAAAAACACCGGCTATAGACATGACCAGGGGGGTGAAGCGCGCAGTCCTTCGATGAGGTACTGCAGCTGCCGGTGCGGGCCCCAAACGTTCTGCCAACCTTGAAGTGGGAGGCTGTGGGGCCTTTCGGTCCCTTATCTTGATCTCCTCCTCCAGGGCCGCATGACCCCTGGCCCTTTCCAGGATGTCTGGGTAACTGGTTCCTGGATTTCTCTTCAGCTCCCTGTATAAATCCCCCGTCTGAAGGGCATCGGTGAAAAGAAGGATGGCAGTCTCATCTGTCATGTCGGTCACCTTCAGGGTTTCGGTCCTCCACCTGGTCAGGAACCCGGAAATTGATTCCTTAGGTCCTTGCCTCACACTGGTCAGATACCCGAAATGTAGTTTCGGGGTTGTGTTGGAGGCGAACTGGGCTAAGAATAAGGTGGATAGCTCCGCAAAGCTTCCGATCGATCCGGGTTGTAATGTTCCGAACCATTCCTGGGCTGGTCCCCGAAGGGTGCTGAAGAACAGCCTGCATATTGCCGCGTCGGTGGCCCCCAATAGCATGAGGCCACCCTGGTAACTTCTCAGGTGTACGTGGGGATCTCCCACCCCATCGTACGTTAAGCCGGTCGAGGGACGGTAGTCCCTCAGGATCTCGGCATTCATGATTTCCCTGGTAAAGGGAGATGTAATCCCAACCCGTGGTGGCGGGGTTTGTTAGGGCGTCCGATTGACTTGCTCTCTGAGCTCGGTCATCTGTCTTCTCATTTCGGCCATTTCGTCGTCTTGGGCCGTTCGGGGAATATGTGGTATCCTAGCGTCCACATGTTCCGGCATTCTGTTTTGGGGAGGGGCAGCTGTGTTAGCTCTCCTTCGGATGAAGCGTTCCCCATCCCTCTGGATATACTGGAAGTTTTGTCCAACGGGGTCTACCATGGGGGTAGGTTCCCTATATCCGTTCTGAGGTGCGGACGGGGTTCGGCTGGTTGGTGCTCCTCTACGTCTGGGGGTATGGGCCCTCCAGTGGTTCCTGCGGTGTTCCTCGGAATGAACTGAGGCTGTTGTGGTCTCAATGTCTTCCTCTTCGTCGAATGATGGCATGGGATGTACCGGGGATGGCGGCTCACGAGTTTCATCGGTGTAGCCCTGTTCCTGTTCATCCGCCATGCGTTGCATGGCTTCTGCCATCTCCCTCATCAACTGGGGGTTCATCCTTACATCCCGGGGGATGATTTGCTCGAACTCCCGGGTGGCACTGCCACTAGCGTGTCCCTGCATGGACCACCCTTCAGAGGGTCTATTGCCTCCTCGGCCCCTGGATGTAGAACTCGGTGTCGCGGTAGTAAGTCTAGCCATTTCAAGAAAAAATGGTGCTTAGATCAACGGTTTTGCCTGGACTTTTAGTGAAGTTTCCCACAGACAGCGCCAATGTTGGGGTTTATTCCCGAAGATCCGAAAGCCCAACACAAGCTTTGGATATTGTAGGGATATTGGATTGGATTGAAAAGTGTATAAAATATAAAATAGTGAGATATTATTCAACTCAGGAGCTTACTGGTATTCAATAATTAGGCAATTACACCGGAAACTACCCGAACGGTAGATGATAATGAGAATACAAGGATAGGAGATATAAATCTATTGCTAAGCTCTGAGTAAAAATGCTCACCCTTTACAATGATCTAAACATGAGTATTTATACTAAAATGGGGATGGGTAAGGTGGCCACGTGGTCGAATCTGGTAGGCTGTCACCTCTGCCATGTAAGCACTCATGCCCCCACTTGCAGCCGCCATGATCCAGCATTAAATGCGGCTTCCACTTGCTGACCGCCCGTTCGGGCAAGGTGTTCGGTGTGTGGGACCCCGCAATAGGTGTTATCTTGTAATGGAATTATCCCGAACGCCGATCGGTATCTGGCCCTTGTTACTTTGGCATAGTTGTTTCCCGGAATGTTCCAAGTATAAGTGTTATCCCGAATGCTGTTCGGGAGGACTGCCTTGGGCCTGCTGCTCCTTCCCGGATTTGGGGCCTAGGGATATTGGGCCTGGACCTAATATCCCAACAAGCTCCATGAAACAAAAGTTACAACAAAAAAACTTTAACACAAAAAAAAACTATCAAGAAATCTGCAATAAAAAATGATAAAAGAATACTATACAAAGTAAGGCCTTTGGGAGTAAAATATCATTTTCTTTTTTGTAGATAGATGATACTCCGTAGTCCATAGTATGTGATACTAGGTAGTTTACAGTTTTTAGGTGTTTTACTGTTTAACAACTAATATTTCAATAATTATTTTGTATTTTAGTTGTGAAAAAAGGATTATTATTATTATTATTTGAATTACATAATGAATTGGGTAGACTCACTAACCTACTACGGAGTATTATACAAAGAACAATTTTGGTTTCGGGACAACGGGACGGAACGGCTTATATTTTACTTGTCCCGATCCCGTTTTGTTTTGAAACGGTTCGGGACCGGTACGGGACAAAAATAATATGTCCCAAATATAACAGGACAATTTCGGAACGGAACCGGAACATTCCGGAACGGGCCAACGTACGGGACGGAGTCTTTTGCCCACCCCTAGGTTTTTGTATGAATGAGAGAGGGAGAGAGGGAGGGGTAAAAAAAAGTGAGGGGTTTATATATCGTGTGGGGAGTGTGTACATCATATGTGTGCAATTAGCATTATTGTTAATTTCAACCGCTTCATATAGGGATATTATTAGAATACTTTGTACTTCACCGTTCTTTAATAGTTGGATCATTGCGATTTTTTGCACCGCGCGTCCACACACCTTACTTTGACCATGATTTTCTACTAATATATATAATCAAATTATTAGGCATAGAATGTTATTAAATTTCTATTTTTTTGTTATTAAATTTCTATTAATGTGAATTTACATAATATAATTAAAATCAAAGTTGTGTGTTGGCAAACATGAAAGTCAAACTGTTGCAACATGACTATTAATTAAAGAATGGAGGATACTATATTTTTATTTGGCCGCGATAACAACAATAAACATAACCCAATTTCATTCCATTTTAGAAATTTCAGATTTTTGGAAATAAAGTAATGGGATCGTGTAGGTTAAATGTCTCATTAGTATGAGCAATAGCGCGCGAAACAAAAGCAGCGTTGGTGAGGTGTTGGGCAGGATTTACGTTATGGCGGTTGATAATAAAGGCAAATTTAATTTTTCTGTTTTAATGAATTTTTTATTTTTAATATTTAGTCCACCTAGCTAAAGTTTAAAACTAGTATAGTTATTATTTTGTCCAATCAAACGTAGAATTATACATTCTTGTTCCCCTAATGAAGAGACTCAAGTGAGTAAACACTCATATATACTTTATACCCTCTTGTGAGAATCTCGAATCTTCATCATTCTCTTAATTTCCACATGTATGGAAGTAACACGTTTGGAATGTATAACACATATGGAAGTAGTGTTAAAATTACTCTCTTTTGTGAGAATCTCCAATCTTCACCATTCTCTTATAAAACTCATATTAGTTCTCTTTTGTTAACAACTTAACACGCTTCCATCCAATTAGTAATCTTACGCAAAAATACACCCTACACGAGAACTAATCCTTGATTCGAGGCGACATTCTATTTTATTGACTTACGTAATTATTACGAGTATAGTATAATTATAAGTATTTGCCCTTAATATATATTAGTATAAAATACTCTATTTTTTCTAAATAGCAGTTAATCTCCAATCTTCCCTAAATATGACTAAGCATTAATTTTACACCCCAATTAAATCCAATTGATTAATATAATATAATTAGTTATCACTAATTCTCTTAGGTAACCAGGTCAATCCTGTGATGCGTGGCAACAGAAGAATGGTGGCAGATGCATTATGGGATTTTTTTGCAGTGGCGGGTTCAGAAGACCGTCGTTCGATAGCAGATCGGACAACGGTGGCAAATCAGATCTGGAAATTTTCAATGGATTCCGATGACCAGCAACAACTCCGATGACGACTCCGGTATGGGTATCATTGTCTAAGCTATAAAGAATACTCCTATTTGGGATATTTTAAAAATCTACTCTTATTTATGCACTTTCTTCATGTTTTACTCGTATTTGGAGAATTATTATGTCTATAATTATAGTGCAAGTAATAATATAATATTAATAATAACAAGAATAATATGGAGTAATAATAATAAAAAATAATACTCAGTAATTAAAATAATAATAGTATTATTTTAATAGAAATAAAATAATTAAAATAATAATATTAAATCATAAGGGCCGACTAAAAAGTAAAAATAATAATACTACATAAAATATGGAGTAGTAATTAATACGGAGTAATAAAATTGCATGGTTCACATCATAATGTGGAGCAATTTAAAAAACGTGCTGACAAAAAGTCTAGGTCATGAAGCACCCGGAATTTGAGACGAAGTAGAATTTATGAAAGGGTCCGCTTTGGAGAAATCTAGGCGTACTCAGGAACTGATGCGCCGCAGGGAGAATATAATGGCCATTCCTTAACCAGACAAATCATTATATAAATAATTATTATTTTTATTTACACAGATCAGACATAAATGAAAAACCCTTTTTAATTGTCTTCTTTCTGCACCGTCACCGCCGCCGGCCATGGTGCCCCTGCCAAATCCAGTGACCACAAAAGAGGTTCCTTGCATTATACGCCCCGCCCCTTCTCGGCGGCCCAGCAGAGAAAAATACTCCAAGAAACCCCAGATTTCGCTCTCGGCCCAAAACCATCACTCCCCGGATGAACAGCACGCCGCCGGCGGATTCCCATCGTCCGGGAATCGGACGATGCTAAAATCCGCCTTGTCGGTGACAGAACCGCCCAATAAGTACCGCCCCGCTACGGCGGTTTGTCACCTGCAAGGCGGCGCAGACGATGTGATGAGACCGTTTTCGAATTCGTCTTCCGCTCTCCGGCAGCCACGTCACTTTTCCGATGGTAGCACTCACCCCATCGATGACCTATCATTCTCTCAGACCAGGTATACATACACACAAATGATTATAATTAAATGCTTTTTATGATTTATGTGCTTGATTTATTTGATACCTTATTTGCATTATACGTAGTACGTCTATATAATACTTCGTACTACGTATGCACGATATGTATTATATCTGTAGTCATTTGTATACTGAGTATGATCTATTTACAAATGTTTAGACGATAATATAACTGGATTTAGAGTATTTGATGAGCCAGATTTACTTAAAACCATATCAAAGATGTTTTTAGGGTTTTCTGAACCCTAGTTTAAACGTTGAGTTAAGAAGTAATTTAGCAAACTGATTTTAGCATGCTGTAGTTAACCACACACGGCCTTAGCTTAATGTAAAGACGACTGAGTAAATGAGTAATACTGTATACCCCTTGAACCACAATGTAGAAACTTACGTAGTCATATATTTTCTTTATTGAGAATGACATTATGATAAACTTGAGAAGTTTGATTTTTGTCCTATTAATACTAGTTCGTTGAAACTAATTGAAACATAGAAATATAAGCTTATATGACAAGTGGGAGTGGTTCAAATGGATCAACTTTCACACTTAACATCCTCTCCATGTGGGAGGTCTTATGTTCAAGTTATCAAGAAGTCAAATTGAAGAGGATTATTTCCTCTCACCTAGCTAGCTCCGGGGCTAGCTCGGGTGCTCATGCAATTATTGTTTCGTCTCGCCTCAAACGACAGTGATGCATCATAGAGTTAACATTTTGTTAGGAACCCAATGGCGTCCGAGTTTACATCTTGCTAGGAACCCAATGGTGTTTGACCAATTAGTTACAGTTCTCTCTGAACCTGTGCTGGGAACTTGAGGACACACGCACAATCACTTAAATGTGATTCAATATGAGCAGTGGTGTATAGATGGTGGTGGGAACCTATTAGATTGTTCGAACGACTCATTTTTACATCTATAGGGGGTTGGGGGTGGGTTCTTGACAGCATATGAATGTATGATTAGTACAACGAATTGAGGTTCTCTCGGTGCTAATAACACAATGACCTCAAAAACAAACGTAGTAGGAGTATTATATATCAAGAACTCGTTTTTATTTCATGTACTTATGACTATGTCCCACGATAATGGTCTTAAGAATGAGGAAACATGAAATGAGAAACACAATCTTTTAATAGAAAAATAAGTGTTTGAAGCTAGAGTTTTAGAAAGAGTAGTGTACTACTCCGTATGTATTAAGAGTTTGTATGTCATAGTTTATGACATTACAATAGCTTGTAATAGTGATGGATCACCATAATAGGAATATCGAATGAGTAATGAGTAAATACATGAAAGAATGCCACTTATTTCTAATACGCACTACTTTGTATATTAAGTTTCTAAGTTTGACTTCACACATATTAAGAAATAAATTTGATTTTACTGTGCAGCACACTGTTTGAATACTCTTTGACACTGTTTTGGTGTAAATCATTTGCCAAATAAGGAAAGGTTTGAAGTAGGAACTTTAATATGGACCATCCCAAAAAGGAAAGTAGGAACTTAATTACGGGACGGAGGGAGTAGTACGTAGGCATTGTTTGCAACCACTTAAGAAAAGTGATTTTGGTTTTTTAAAAGAAAAAAACACTTATTTTACCAAACACTATCAACTTTTACTTTCTCGGCTTCCGTGTAGAATCTACTTTTTACTTTTTCTATTACACAAAAAGCACTTATTTTACCAAACACTACCAACTTTTACTACTAATCACTTTTTATAAAAAAATACTTTTATTTAAGCACAAGTGGTTGCAAACAAAGCCGTAGTTACGTACTAATAGACAACTCCCCGTCTCCCCCATCTTAAATATATAACAAATTAAAGATTTTACAAAGAACCACAAAACTTACAAAAGCAGCCATACTTCTTTATTAATATGTACAACCAACCCATGATATCATTGGCAAGGGTAATGCGTTCACATTATCTTAAGTATCTTCAATAAAAATCTTGACTAAATAGCACAGTAGATAGAAAATGTCAACTTTTAATTCAATAAAAACAATGTTTAGAGAATTCCTTTAGGCAAGTTTGGTTGGGGTATTTCGAAGGGGAGGAGAGGATTCATTTTTTACTTTATCAATTTATCTCAATTTGTTAGTTTTAGACCAGAAAAACTATATAATTAGTTAATTCATGTATTTCTATATGTGTACTATTTTGTCTTCATTTCAATTTTCTAAATGTAAAAACTATTTGATATTTAAATATTCCGTATGACCCCTATCAAACTGGCCCATAATAAAACTCCCTCCCACGTGTACCATAGGAATTTGAACGAGACAAATTTGACTATGTGAATTTTTATTAAAGAAATAGGGGTTGGGGACTTGGGGAGTTGGGGTGATGGAAGGGATATGCTATTATCCGGTCACTTTTTAATTTGGTCAAAAGAAATAGGAGGGCAAAGTCGTATATGCTCGGATTGCCCCTCTCATATAACCCTCCCCACCTCTTGTTGATCTTCATGAACCAAACACACCTTTAAAGCTAATTCCACCTTTGATTGAGTGATTCAAAGTCTTTTTGGTAACATTGGAATTGGTTGAATTAGGTGAATTTGTTATAATTCTAGCTGAAATGACTGAATTGGTAGATTGTAAAAATTATTTTCAAAATGTACGTAGTATATTATTAATAAAATTAAAGAATGTATATATGAAGAAATAGATAAAATAATCTGGACTCTATAGTAAATCATCTAATTTAGTAAAAAAAAACTAAGGATGCTTTTACTTGGATTGTCTTCAGTCCCAGATCAAATCAAATCAGACTTAAACAAACCAGACCAGACTTAAACAACCCATACCAGACTTCTATAGTTATAAAATACACAGAGACCAGATCAGTTCAGACTAGATTAACAAATTTCAGTCCAAGTAAAAATATCCTAAGTAACTTCACTTTTACTTATTTTGATTACTACCTTATGTAGTGCATGAAATAAAAAGTTATGTGTCTAATAAAAACATTAGCTAATAAGCCCCTTACAGTGAAAGTAAGGGTTATCAAAGGCCCTCATCTTTGAGTTTGATACACTGGGAGAAGGAAATTATAATGGAAACTACTGTTTCAATTGAAAATGAATGGACCAACTGTTGTATTGTGACACATCAGACAATATCCATCCATTAATCTACAGTCAATTTGCAATAAAAACGTAGTTGGTTTTTTGGTTATATTTCTTTTTCATACATAAACATCCATCGGAATATAAAACATATCTAAAAGAATCGTTCATGTTAGTTAATTGCCAGAAAACAAAGTGAAAAACTGAAGTGTTTAGTCTTGGATATGGTCAAATGGGAGACTATGTAGCATGGAAACATTCGGCAAAGAGGACGTTTCCGTTTCGGAAACTCTACGGAAACTCTCAAACAAACATCTTTTGAGCAAAAATTGACATTTCCCATTTCTTCAAGATTTTCATGTTTCCGTGCTAAAACTTACCCAACCGGGACGAGCTGTTTGCTTTAAAGTGGTTTAAAGTGATAAATACCAAGTAATTAATATACGTAGTACTTGTCAAGTTGTCATTCGAATGAGACCCATTGCGTCAAAATATACGTCCCAACAGTATTTGCAAAATAAGACTCACGATATAGGGCAAAGTTTTGAAACACACTAGGATTTTTCTTGTTGTACCTACTATTGTATCTATTTTTGTACCCACCATGTCTTCATAGACATATTTTTGTCTATGACCGGGATTCACAGACAAAAAAAACTCCTCACAGACGTGGTGGGTACAAAAATGAATACAATAGTGGGTACAAACAGATTTTTCCAACACACTAACTATCTAACACCATATTATATTTCTTTGTGATGATAAAGAAACTGGGGCCTAACTCACCTGGTAGGAAGAGGGTGTCACAAGGAAGAGATTTCGGGTTCAACTCTAAATAATGATTTGAGATGGAGTCTCACACTCTTTCCCGATCGGAGTGTGCTCAATGTTTAACTTACTGATAATTGTTCTGTCAGTTCATGAGGGGGCCTCATGAAAGTGGTGTCATCCTTTTTTCTGTGATAATAAATAATAAATAATAAATAATCAACAATCCAACTATTGAATAATCCCGTTGCACAAATCCCATTTTCATCTCATCAATTTAGGGGTTGCATGTTTTGTTTTTATATTTACTCTACAACTTAATTCAGGAGTCGTTAATTCCATATAATATAGAAAATTTAATTTAACATGTCAACATCTCTCAAATCCATTGTAGGGACCCTGCTTCTTTGCTCTACATATTTATCCATTTCAGCCCCTATCAATTTAAACCAATAAGTTGACTAAAAAGACCACAATTTTCTTCTATACCATCCTCTTCATCATCCATCTCCTTTCCGATCTTTTTCCACTCTTCCATACCGTTTGATTCCTATGTTTAAAAAACCGACCCGACCCAGCCGGGTTGACCCGAAACCCGGTGACCCGGACAAAAAACCGGTTCGGTTTTTTCAAAACCCGGAAATGGTCAAAAACCGGAAAAACTCGGTTGACCCGGGAAAACCCGGTCAAGACCCGGACCCAAGAAACCCGAAAAACCCGGTAAAACCCAGTTTTTGGGTGTTTTTACCAAAAAAGAGTAATTTCTTTTTTATTTTTGATGCATTTTTTATACCAATAAAATTGCAATTTCAATACCTTAAAAAGAAAAACTACATAATATATTTATATATTTATTTAAGAATGAACATTATGCCAAATTATAATATAGATGTACAATAAAAATAAAAATATCATTATATATTTTTATAAGATCAAAATATACATTGAAATATTATGAGAGTGTATTAAATGCTTAATAAGTAGTATTGTTAGTTGATTATTATGAATAATAACTAATTTTTATTATAATTATATATATAATTATATGTTTACTATTATTATATAGACGTATAATCATTGACCGGTTTTCCGGCGTTGACCGGGTTGACCCATCGGGTCCAGGTTGACCCGTGACCCAGTCATGTGGCCGGGTCACTCTCCGGTCTGATTTTTACAACATAGTTTGATTCGTGGGAAGTGAAGGTAAAGGATATGAGTTCTTCTCCCTTCAACCTGTCCAGGTAAGAAAAGTATCTCCTCATAACTCCTTTGGAATGGGCAATTGAAAAGGAAAATGAGTAAAAAGTTGCTTTGAAATCAAATTAACTTTTTACTTTCAATATATTGTTGTTTTTTCATTGAACTGTATCATTAAAGTGGGGGGAGGGATGTTCTGCTCTTTCCATATAAATTCTTTCCGCACCTTAAATTGAGATTATTTGGAAGGAAAAATGATCAAGTTTTCTTTGAATACTAAAGTAGCCACTTGCAAATATGTTATTCTATTTCTTTTGAGGTGTGCTTGCATCACATATCTCTTGGGAAGTTTTACTGTTTTAGTATGTAACTATGCATACCATGAGTCATGCAGAGATGCACTTTTATTCTCTTATAAATATTGTTCTCTAATTAATAAATTTATTCATATTAAAGACTCTTTTACTTGAAAATACCATTTCTGAAAAAACATACTTCCTCCGTCCCAAAAAATTGTTCTCGGTTTTTCAAGTTTTCGATAAACTTTTTCGATAGAAAGCGTATTTTCCGAGTTTCCATGAGAAGAGTTCTCAATGTGGACTTATAAGCTACATGATCAAATCTACCCGTGATTATGTTATAGGACAAAAAAAACGGCACAACAAAAAATTATGAGATTAGTCTCATAATTTTCTCCCTCGCCTCTTACTTTGCATCCAAATACACTGCTCTACTCTTTATTGATTGTTTAACTAATTGAGAAATACATATTCATCTTTATGTTGTTTGGAAACATAATTTAACTCCTTCCCTTTCGGAATACATACATATGTGTTTGACACTCAATTTAGAAAAATGGAAGAGGTTGTTATTTCTAACTCTAATACTCAAATATGAATGCAAAATTAGTACTTTTTCTGTCCCATTTCATAATTCTTTGTATACAACGAAATTTGAAAATGAAAAATATTTTATTATGTAAATATAGAAATTCAAACAAATCTAAGTTCACTATATGAAAAATGACGACAACCTTAAATTAGTACAAATGAAGTATCACTATGCAAAAAGTAAAAAAAATGATAAAAGTAAAGTAAGAAAGTACGTAGTATAAAACTAGTGAAGTTTAAATTAGAAAACGAAATACTTCATCCATCCGTTCTTTTTTATTAGTCCTTCTTTTTTTTTTGAGACGTTTTTTCATTTGTCTCCTTTCCCTTTAAGGAAAGTTTTTGAGAAAATACCCTCACTTTTATTACTTTTACTCTACTTACTTTTTACAAACTACTTTCTATTTTCTACTTTACCATCACTTTACTCTTCTTAAAACACTCTCTTTCCTACTTTATCATCACTTTACTCTTTTTAATATACCATCTTTCCTACTTTATCATCTACCCTACACACTCTATACTTACTCTACTACTTTATTATTAAATCTCGTGCCAAACCCTATGAGGACTAATAAAAAAGAACGGAGGAAGTATAAAGTAAATAAATTTGATTTACTAGATAATTTACAAAAGCATGAGATATCTATATATGCAACAATACTCCCTCCGTCCCTGAAAATTGTTCCCTGTTTCCTTTTTGGGCCGTCCCAAAAAATTGTTCCCCTTTCCCCTTTTGGAAAGTTTTTTGTGGCTACAATTCATTTACCTTTTTCTTACTCAACCACAACCATACATTTCCACTTTATTCTCACTTTCCTAATCTCCGTTCCAATCAATGCGGGAACAATTTTTCGGGACGGAGGGAGTAACTGCGTAGAAAATAGTGATAAAATAGTTGACCAAAAATTCAAAATGACGTAGTTTTAGGGGGTAGGAGGGAATATTTTATTAGAATCTCCTACCCTTTTCCCCTCCATTTGAATCAAATTGCACGGGTTGGTGAGTGTAGTCCAAGGGATGACCATCCACTTCCAAGTCTCTCCTTTGTAGAAGGTCTTGAGTTCAATTCCCACCAAGGAAAGATGAGAGAGGTCTTGCTCCCAATGATTATGATTCTTCCTACCTTCACGCTCAAAGGTAATGTAAGTCCTACTGGATTCGTTCTTTTGAGTCGATAGTTGATCAAATTCAAATTTAACTATTTAGGAGCTTTGAAAGCTAGTTGATAGACTCTAGGATTATGTGAGTGCATACTAGACACCTCAATTATAAAAAAAATTGAATCAAATTAAGCAGCTGCAGCTCTCTTTGTCCTT
This sequence comes from Cuscuta epithymum, assembly GCA_945859915.1. Lineage (NCBI taxonomy): Eukaryota > Viridiplantae > Streptophyta > Magnoliopsida > Solanales > Convolvulaceae > Cuscuta > Cuscuta epithymum. Next base: position 134,541 of record CAMAPF010001023.1, read on the forward strand.
TAACGAAGTACTGTTCAAGTGATTGGCTCTTTCCTCAATCATCATCTCTCGTACACATTTCAAGCCCCCACTATCAAATTTCACGTTACTGTCCCACCCCTTCTTTCTGTCCTCTCCATCCATGGAAAGAATGGAGACGAATCAGCGGGTAGCTGAAATCTATTGTTCGAATGTTATGCATCGAAAAAGAAAGAAAAATGTGCAAGCAGGTACCACGTGGTCATACTTACCACAATTTTAATGATTTAAAATGCCGCCCTCTTTATATTTATGACTCCCACCAGTCACCGTCCTTCAATTCCCCAACCAAACCCCAACTAAATTCTTGCTACCAGACATATCCGAGGAAGAAACTGGGAAAGACTTGAGCTTGTTGACTTTCATATTCTGGTTCTTATCCATTCTTCCTCCAATCTTGGATCGGATTTCGGAATGATTTGCAAGTGAACTTTTTATAAAGCTTGGAGCTTTTTTGGCTTCTTAGGTGACTTACTGCAGCACCTTTCCACGCTTTTCACTTTAATGCTAATTTCGGTTCTTTTCTTTCCATTTCCCGTCCATTTATCGCGTTTTTCAATCTGGGTATCTTTTTTTCTTTTTCGTTTTAGTTTGATACTGTTGATGAACTTTGCAAATCAGTTTCTTGGGTTTTATGGTATGTTTGATGCTTCTGTTTCCCATCCAAACGTAACAAGTGCACTGATTTGGGATATCAGATTGACTCACTTTGTATGTATAAAATGAGTCATTGTTTGACTTAATTTATCCAACTCTTTTAAGGAAAAAATTGCAAATCTAGCATATATGCGTTTATACGGTAGACTGGTAGTTAGGTTGGCTCACAATTAAGTGCTTTCCCCCCAGTAATTAGCACAACTTCTCGTTGTTTTTTTCCAATTTTGGTTAAATATATAATTTTCAGTAATTCCTTTGTTTTGCTTTTTGTAAACTTTGGAGTCTGGCAATAAAAGTGGTCCTAATTCTTGTCTGGTTTATGTGATCTGTTTTGCATACGAGAATTCTTGCTAGATCAGCAAGTTGGAGTAGTTTTTTTTTTTTGCAACCCACATGTATTTACTATTTCATTCAATCACTGACTGTTTTTTTGGGTTTGGGGTTCAGGCAGTTCAACATGTCAGAAGCTCAGAGGAGGCCAAGTTTGCTTGGTGCCAAGAACAATAATGGGTATGTCAATGGAACATTTCCTTTGAGATCTCCAAACATGAAACCCGAAGTAGATGAGTTCTGTCATGCACTTGGTGGGAAGCGGCCAATACATAGTATATTAGTTGCCAACAATGGGATGGCTGCAGTGAAGTTTATTCGAAGTGTTAGGACATGGGCTTATGAGACATTTGGTTCAGAGAAGGCAATATTGTTAGTAGGAATGGCCACACCAGAGGATATGAGAATAAATGCTGAGCATATTCGTATAGCTGATCAATTTGTAGAGGTTCCTGGGGGAACAAACAATAATAACTATGCTAATGTGCAGCTCATTGTCGAGGTCTGTGAATGTCTTTTAAATATTTTTTAATAGCTTTCTGTTTCCATTTCTGTTTGTTCATTATTATTGTTACGGGGGAATTATAAGCTATAATTAGCGCCCACCTTTCAGTTTTTGGATGTATAATGAACAAAAAACCTACTCTTTATGATGTAGGTTGCATATGAACTAAAACTTAGTCATACTTATTTATAATGCTATTTTTGAAAACTGCCAACAAAAAACTGGAAGTTGTCTTTTCTGGTAATCTTGTTTCTAATATTTTGTGTTTTTGGGTGTTTTTGCAGATGGCGGAAATAACACATGTTGATGCTGTTTGGCCTGGGTGGGGCCATGCATCGGAAAACCCTGAATTACCAGAGGCATTAGATGCAAGGGGAATTGTATTTCTTGGGCCACCTGGCACGTCAATGGCAGCACTTGGTGATAAAATTGGTTCTTCATTGATTGCTCAAGCAGCAGATGTACCCACCCTTCCATGGAGTGGCTCCCATGTAAAGTTTCTTTGCCAACATTTTATGAGCTCTTGGATAAACCATAATCTTTAATTATCTCAAAACAGTAAAACTTAATGTTGCAGATCAAAATTCCACAAGAAAGCTGTTTGGTATCTATCCCTAATGAAATATATACAAAGGCGTGTGTATATACAACTGAAGAAGCAATTGCCAGTTGCCAAGTTGTTGGTTATCCCGCGATGATCAAAGCATCTTGGGGCGGCGGTGGTAAAGGCATAAGGAAGGTTTGAGATTTATCTCCTGTTTCAGTAGATGATTTGACATAGGCTATGTTTGGAACCTGGTATATGGTAGGTATAGGAAAAAAGAATGTGTGCGAAAGTATTTTCTTAATGCTGGTTGTACTCTGGAAGATGCTAAGGAAAGTCAAGTTTGATTAAAAATTTATTTTTTTAACATATTTAAATTATTAAATCTTTATGATGGGAATATTTTTAATTTTATTTTCTTCTATTTTCATTAACTAGAATTTTCTATGTTCCAAACAGACCCCTAAGTTATAGGTTACACACAATGGAAATTTTAAATTCTTGTTGGTACTTGAAATGATAGGTTCATAATGATGATGAGGTTAGAGCTTTGTTCAAGCAAGTTCAGGGTGAAGTTCCTGGTTCCCCAATATTCATAATGAAGGTTGCTTCCCAGGTTAGCCCACCCCCTTCCATATACCTCTCCCTTATGAGTGTTTTGTTATAAATCCAAGTCAAAGAACTAAGGTGCCCCTTTTTCAAATGAACAGAGTCGACATCTAGAAGTGCAGTTGCTCTGTGATCAGCATGGTAATGTTGCCGCTTTGCATAGCCGTGATTGTAGTGTCCAAAGGCGACACCAAAAGGTTTGTCTGATCTTTTTCTTGCAGTTGTTCTGATTTTCTTTGGTAATCGGGTACGACCTGCGTCCCAAAATAGAGCCTTATTTCACCAAGGTACAACTTTTTTAACTTTAGGAAGGGACAACTTTTTGAAATCATCAGTTCTAGCTATATCCTGATTCCGTTTTTAAAATGTAATATACCTAGCTTGTTTGGGACATATTTGCTTTGAAAAAATGCAATAATTATAATGTACTTTAGTTTTTTTTGTTCGAAATTGACTTTCATCCCAATAAAGTTTTCAAACTGAACTTATTCTTTATAATTGTTTCGGGGGACAATGGGAGGTTTATGAGAATAAAATTAGCAGCAACACTTAAATATATATGTATATATATCATTATTAATATATATATATATATACACGTCTTTTCATGTATATTAGATTATTGAGGAGGGGCCAATAACTGTTGCTCCCATAGAGACTGTGAAAAAGCTTGAGCAGGCTGCTAGAAGATTAGCAAAAAGCGTCAATTATGTTGGAGCTGCCACTGTCGAATATCTCTATAGCATGGAGACTGGGGAGTATTATTTTTTGGAGCTCAACCCGCGGTTGCAGGTATGTGGACTTAACTTTATGATAACTCTATGTCAATCAGAGACATTAGACGTTTTCTATAAATTTGTTTTATTGTTATGGTGATTTAGGTGGAACACCCTGTAACAGAATGGATAGCTGAAATCAACCTTCCAGCAGCCCAAGTTTGTGTTGGAATGGGCATTCCTCTCTGGCAGATTCCAGGTTTGATGCAAGATCATCTGAAAGTTCTCACAAATATGGTTTTTTCTTCTTTGTTATTGATATAACTTGTCTGTACATTGTGTTAGAAATAAGGCGTTTCTATGGAATAGAACACGGTGGTGGATATGATGCATGGAGGAGAACGTCACTTGTTGCCTCTCCATTTGATTTTGACAAAGCAGAGTCTATAAGGCCAAAAGGTCATTGTGTTGCTGTCCGTGTAACAAGTGAGGATCCCGATGATGGTTTTAAGCCTACTAGTGGCAAAGTGCAGGTTGGTATGATTTTGATTTTTTATCACTTTGGTTGATCGGAATTATTTTATCATAAAAATTGTGGCCCTTATGGTTGATCGAAATTATTTGAATGATTTTATACAGGAACTGAGTTTTAAAAGCAAACCAAATGTATGGGCATACTTTTCTGTTAAGGTAATAGTTTATTCCTTGATACTTATTGTGAAATATTCACACTTCGCATTTTATATTGAAATGTTGGTATGGATTAAGCAATTGTCAATGAATGCAGTCTGGTGGGGGTATTCATGAATTCTCAGATTCTCAGTTTGGTATGTTCTTCTAATCCTTTTGAAATCTCAATACTCTCGGGCTCTCAACATACTCCATTATAATGTAACACGCTGCAAATCATTTACATTTTAGCTGGATTACATGACTTTTTGGCTGTTTTGTAGCCACTCTTTTGAATACTGGTCTGATGAGTTAGACTGTTTACCAAGTACTAGTACTAATTTATTTGACTATGCATACTGTAATGGGCTGAATGTACTTTCTTACCGAAGTTGTTGAAAATGATCATTTTAGTTCTTTTGATATTTTTTTCTTTATTCTATCAATGAAACAAGTTTTAAATAAATCAAACTCTCATAATAGCCACAATTTCAGCTAAACTCACTTTGCCAAATGGGCCTTTTATGCTTGATATGAGCCTGTAGGAATAATTGATCAAGTGCCTTGTTTGTGCTCTCTAACTGGTTGTGGATTCCGGTTACATCAGGGCATGTTTTCGCTTTTGGGGAGTCGAGAGCCGTGGCCATTGCCAACATGGTACTTGGCCTAAAGGAAATTCAGATAAGAGGAGAGATCCACACAAATGTGGATTACACTATTGATCTACTACATGTAGGTGCTCCATTTAAGTACAATTATCAATTTAAAATTTCGTGTCATTCATTGAATTTATTAAAACTCTGCAGGCTTCAGATTATAGGGATAACAAGATACACACAGGCTGGCTGGACAGTAGAATTGCTATGAGGGTTAGAGCAGAAAGACCGCCTTGGTATCTTTCTGTGGTTGGAGGAGCACTATATGTGAGAAACTTTCACTTCTCAAATATTTAACTTGCAAACAATTACTCTTAGCTTGCTATATTTTATACCCCAAACCTTCATTTTCCCTCGTTTATCAAAGTGCAGAAAGCTTCTGCAAGCAGTGCTGCCACAGTTTCAGAATATGTTGGTTATCTCGAAAAAGGACAAATTCCACCTAAGGTACCATAATAAACTCTAGACCTAGAGCTGCTTGGGTAATGCCTGTAATGGTTAAGGTGGCTGAGTTTGCTAAAATTGTGACAAATTTGATTGAGTTGTTTAAATATTATTTGAAATATTTATTAAAAAGATAAAACTTTTATAGAGAGTACTCCCTAATATCTAAATCTGAAGAATGAAGTGCTACCATTTTCAATAATTTCAGCTAAAAAGTAGACTGAGTGTTGGATAAAACATTGTGTGATAAGGCTGACAGCCTGAAGATGCCTACCAAACAGGCACTGAGATGAAAATGAGCCATTGTTTTGCGCTTTTTCTATTATTGATCAACAATAATCTCCCTGCAGCATATCTCACTCGTGAACTCTCAAGTTTCACTAAACATTGAAGGGATAAAGTATACAGTATGTAGTCTATCTCTTATCTAATACGACATCTTATTGTCCATCCTAGCCAGTTAACTATCTCTCTAATGTTTTATATCTGTTCAATTTGTGTTTTCTTAGATTAACATGGTGAGGGGAGGACCTGGAAGCTATAGGTTAAGGTTGAACGAATCAGAGATTGAATCAGAAATACACACTCTTCGTGATGGAGGCCTATTGATGCAGGCAAGCAAATCATTCTTTTTCTACATCTTCAATTCGAGTTCTCTGTCAATTGGAATTAAATTTGAGTACTCTTATGAGTTATGAGAGTTATAGTTGCTTACACTGAGTTTCCACAGTTGAATGGAAACAGTCACATTATTTACGCAGAGGAAGAGGCAGCCGGGACCCGTATTCTCATTGATGGCAGGACATGCTTACTTCAGGTGCTCTGGAGTTTTATTTTCCCACTTTGAATGCTTTTTTATCATCAAACTTTTGTCCTCGTATCCTTTTGGCGATCAAAACTAACATTTCAGTCTCAAAACTTTATAGTTCATGTCATTTAGATCATTCTGTTTAGTTTTTCATACATTTTACTGTTCAATTCTACATGGGTTGCTATTAGCCACATGGTATCGCACATTTGACTTTGTATTACTGAAATGTATTTGTTTTTTTAATGAAATGTATTTAAATTTACTAATTATTTATAACTTATTAACAGGTTTTTGTAATAGTCTCATTTATATTGGCACATATGTTTTTTTCTCAAAAATTATACATAGTATATTCCTAAAATCTATGTTGTAATTAAAATAATATTTTAATAAAATTGATTAGTTATTGCAAACTATAATTACAAATTAATATTTTGAAAAACATTACTTGCATAAGTTGCATTCTAAGTAGTATGAACTACACTGCTTTTATATGCTGAAATCTGATAACTAATCGTTATTTGGTCCAGAATGATCATGATCCATCCAAGCTCATAGCAGAGACTCCATGCAAGCTTCTTAGGTATTTGGCTATGGATGGTAGTCATATAGATGCCAATACACCATATGCAGAGGTGGAGGTTATGAAGATGTGCATGCCCCTGCTTTCCCCTGCTTCAGGGGTGATCCATTTCCGGATGTCAGAAGGTCAAGCAATGCAGGTCAAACCTACTAAGCACTATTTCTGATGTCCCCGCGTATTGGGTGCAAATCTGAATCTAATGGTTTTCTTATTTATAGGCCTCTGAGCTTATAGCAACACTTGATCTAGATGATCCTTCTGCTGTAAGAAAAGCAGAGCCATTTACTGGGAGCTTTCCCATCCTGGGACCCCCAACTGCAATTTCTGGTAAAGTTCATCAGAGGTGTGCTGCAAGTATGAATGCAGCTCGGATGATTTTGGCTGGATATGAGCATGCTGTGGATGAAGTATGTTGTTGTTCTGATTACACTGTTTAATTAATTATTCCCTCCGTCCCTTATAACTTTGCCATTTTTCCTATTTCGGTTATCACAAAAAATTTGCCACTTTCCATTTTAATCAATTAATTTTTGGTTCATGTTACTTCTCTCTCCTCGACCCAAATCTCATCCACAAAGTTGTTATCCAATGCTTAATATTTAACTTGGAAAATCAAATACGACTATTTGTTTAACTTTTTACTTTTTTATATCTCAGTCTTCTTGTTATAACAGACAAATAAATTAATGGGTATAAACCAAAAATTAAACTAAATTCATTGTGATTTAGCCTCTTTTTTTGCCCTCGGATTTTCTTCTTCGTTTTACTTCCCAGTATTTTCTAGGATCTAAAAGGCCCTTAGAGTTTCTCTTCGAAAATAGTCAAAATTGATCTTTGATCAAAATTTAGCTTTTCAAGGTATAATGAGAAGCTTTCCTTTAAAAAAGCATGTGTGTGTATATAATATAAATCTTGATTTCCAGGTAGTGCAGAGCTTGCTAAGTTGCTTGGACAGTCCTGAGCTTCCCTTTTTTCAGTGGCAAGAGTGTATGGCTGTTCTGGCAACACGGCTTCCCAAGGACCTCAGATCCAAGGTATTCAATGCCCTTGCTGATAATTTTGAACCTTGTTTTCTGAAACCATGTTTCAATCTTTTAAGCATGGTTATATGCAATTCCTTTTGACAGCTGGAAGCAAAATACAAGGAGTATGAAGGGATTTCAAACTTTCAAAACATCGACTTCCCAGCCAAAATTTTGCGGAGCATTCTTGAGGTATATTTAATTTGGCTTTCTCATTACCCACACTGACGTTTTTAATTGTTTCTCAAAGGCAATTTTTTTTCCTCCAGGAACACCTGAATTCTTGCCTGGAAAAAGAAAAAGGAGCTCAAGAAAGACTAGTTGAACCACTAATGAGTCTTGCAAAATCTTATGAAGGGGGAAGAGAGAGTCACGCTCATGTTATTGTTCAGTCCCTTTTCCAAGAATACCTTTCTGTTGAAGAATTGTTCAGTGACAACATCCAAGCTGATGTTATTGAACGTCTCCGGCTTGAGTATAAGAAAGATCTCCTCAGGGTTGTGGATATTGTACTTTCCCATCAGGTATAGTACCCCTTTTTTTCAGTGCTTATTATTTGTATTTTATTCTTCAGCTATGTTGAGAACTAAGTATGCAATCAATGCCATTGATTTTGCAGGGTGTAAATCGTAAAAACAAACTCGTATTAAGTCTAATGGAGCAACTGGTGTATCCTAGTCCCGCAGCATACCGTGACCAGCTAATTCGCTTCTCTTCACTTAATCATATAATGTATTCCGAGGTTAGAAGCCTTTTCTACATTTGATGCTAATATATGCCTTAATTTCATTTGTTTCATTCGCTCCCTAATCATACCCTATCGGGTCTCTGCTCGTGCTTGTGATTGGTCAACTATTTGATCATTTTATATTCCCCAGTAGTATATAAAGATCATGTAATAAGATGTTTGTCCTGTAAGGTTGCTTCACTTTCAAGTTTAGGTTCCATTTCTTTACAAGAAAAATCGAAATGTTTTCTGATTTTCATGTGTTGGTCCTGGAGTGCTTTATATTGGCACCAGAAATTATTTTCCTCTGGGTCCTGGATCTTTCTAGGGAAAAAGGATAGGAAAGGAATATAGAGGAAAATTAGAGGGATAGGAAATGCCAGAGAAAATAACTTGTACACTAAAATAAATAATATTTAAAATGATTTATTTTAAATATCTTTTTGATACAGCTGTGCCTTTTGATTGATAAATAGAAATTGAAGTAAACCAATTTGGCTGTGTTGTACAGTTGGCTCTAAAAGCAAGTCAGCTTCTGGAGCAAACAAAACTGAGTGAACTGCGTTCTAGCATTGCAAGAAGTCTTTCTGAGTTAGAAATGTTCACCGAAGAAGGTGAAACTATGGACACTCCCAAGAGGAAAAGTGCCATAAATGAAAGAATGGAAGCTCTAGTTAGTGCCCCTTTGGCAGTTGAAGATGCACTTGTAGGTCTGTTTGATCACAGTGATCATACCCTCCAGAGAAGGGTCGTGGAGACATATGTTCGCAGACTCTACCAGGTACTCATTACCAATCCATATTCTTTAATGAGACTTTCAATTCAGATGATTCTTAATTAATTATTATCAATTCTCGTTTTTCAGCCCTATCTAGTCAAGGGGAGTGTTAGGATGCAGTGGGACAGATCTGGTGGATTGATAGCTTCATGGGAGTTCTTGGAAGAGCACATGGAGAGGGAAAGTGGAGTTGAAGGTGAAATGACAATTAAACCTATGGTGGAGAAGCATAGTGAGAGAAAATGGGGAGCCATGGTGATCATCAAATCTCTCCAGATATTGCCAAAAGTGCTAACAGCTGCTCTGAAGGAGACAATGAACACCATCCAGACTACAGGGTCAGATGGATCACTTCAGCAGGCTGGTCATCATGGTAATATGATGCATATTGCTTTAGCGGGCATTAACAACCAAATGAGTACACTCCAGGACAGGTATTTCATGTACCATGATGCATGTTTATTGCCATTTTGATGCATGTTGGCTATCTTGTTCCTATCCTAGTTCTATCTTAAGACAGCCATACATTAAGCAAGTCCCTAGAAACCATAAAGCTTTTGTACTTTTAGGTACATCGTAGTAGCCCTCTAGTGTCTTTTTTCCTTTTTTTCTTCTGTAAGATATATTCCATTTGATTTTCATAAGGCTCAAAGGGTCAAGTTTGGCTTATTTGGCTGGATTATTTTCATACATGAGTTACTGTGAAAAAATAAGGGTTAAAGTGTCATTTTATTTTATTTCATTCAAAAAGTAACTCATGTATTACTTTGCTGTTTTCTTTATGGCCAGTTCAGCCTACACAGTTAAATAAGTTAGTATTTTGTAGAAGATCTGATCAGAACACTATCCTACCAAACAAGCACCTAATCATTCAGTTTTTGTTCTTTTCAACTTGAATGATGATTTTCCTAATATATTTTTTATCATTCCTATTCACTGTAGTGGCGATGAGGATCAGGCCCAAGAAAGGGTTGACAAGTTGGCAAAAATATTGAAAGAGAGAGATATAAGCTCCAGCCTTAGAAATGCCGGGGTAGGCGTAATAAGCTGTATCATTCAAAGGGACGAGGGGCGGGGCCCTATGAGGCACTCTTTCCATTGGACTGAAGAGAAGCACTACTACCAGGAGGAACCTCTTTTACGTCACCTCGAGCCTCCTCTTTCAATTTACCTTGAATTGGTTAGTTATTTACCTACATCATCTTTTCTCTTCATTTTCTTTGTGATTGACTGATTAGAGTCTTAATAATAAAAATTTCATTTCCTACACAGGATAAGCTCAAGGGCTATGATAATATCAAGTATGCACAGTCTAGGGATCGTCAGTGGCACTTGTACACGGTTATAGATAAGCCTCGCCAAATCCAGAGGATGTTTCTCAGGACTCTTGTCCGACAACCCATATCTGATGAGTGTTTAACTGTGTATCATGGGATAGGGCGTGAAAAAAATCACGCCCCACTGGCAATATCTTATACTTCAAGGAGCATTTTGAGGTCTTTAACATCTGCACTTGAAGAGCTTGAGCTTAATGTCCACAATTCAAAGGTCAAATCTGACCATGCGAATATGTACCTATATATTTTAAGGGAGCAACAAATTGAAGATCTTTTGCCATACAACAAGTATGAAGGCACTTTACGTGTTAAATAGTTAATACCTTTAATTTATTTTATATTACGTCTGTTCATTTTTAAAACGTTGTGGTGCATGTACTTCCAGGAGACCCGATGTGTATGAAGGTGATGAAGAAGCTGTTGTAGACCAGATTTTAAATGAAATGGCAAATGAAATCAATGCTTCTGTTGGGGTTAAAATGCACCGGTTAGGTGTGTTTGAATGGGAAGTGAAACTTTGGATATCATCAGCTGGAGAAGCCAATGGTGCTTGGAGAGTTGTGGTCGTGAATGTGACTGGCCACACCTGCATTGTCAATGTAAGTGATTTATTGTTGGAAATTCTATAAATCATTGATTGAGTACCCATTCAACAAAAATGATTATTAGGATGTTTTTACTTGGACTGTAATCCGTCCCAAACCAGACCAGACTTGGATAGTTATAAAAATACAAAGAGACCAGACATTACCAGACCAGTTCAAACCAGAACAGACCAGACCAGCAAATTACAGTCCAAGTAAAAACATCCTTACTAGAGTAAAAATGTTGCACCGATGGTCAATTGGCCATGGCCAATTACTGAGGCAGTCACCAATAGACTGGTTAGTGACTGTTGGCAACTGCTTTGTAACATTGTTGTCATCTGAGTTTTACTTGGTAAGATTTAAGAAAAATCCCTTATTAATTTATTATTATGATATAAAGCTCTTGGTGATTTAAACTATATGGATTCTTTCATACAACAACAACATCCAAGCCTTATATGGATTCTTCCATATTTATATAATATCATTATCAATTACACTCAGATATACCGTGAGATCGAAGATTCAAACAAACACAGAGTAGTCTATCACTCAACAAGGGAGATGGGTCCTCTGCATGGTGTTCCAGTTACTGCATATTATCAGCCTCTGGGAATTCTTGATCAGAAACGACTCTTGGCCCGTAAAAGCAGCACAACCTACTGCTACGATTTCCCCCTGGTAAATCCTAACAAACCTGTATCTAAAACATGCGTTACTTTTAAGGATGTGATCAATCTCAACTCAAAGTTTAAGCTAGTAGCTTGAGTTCATATTTATATTTTATACACATTATTATTATTAGTAGTACTATTATTATTATTATTATTTATTATTATTATTATCATTACTATAACTATTACTCCCTCCGTATTTTAAATTTTACTACACTTTTCATTTTGGGATGCATTTAAAAGTTTGCTACACGGTCCCCTTTCGGTAAGTTTTCCCTTTAAAATACTCAATTACCCTTAATTTTCTACTTTTTATTTTCTTTTTCATACTTTTACACCCTCTCTCCTACTTTTCTACAGTATTCATTACCCCTACTACTTTCCTTCTTAAATAATGTGCCGAAGCTATATGAAGCAATCATTAAAATGTGGAGGGATTATTACTACTATAATCATTATTTTATTATTATTATTTGATCGACCAAATACCACCTGTAACATTTTTTAAAGTATTGTGACCCGTTTAATTTCAAACCCAAGACCTTTTGATGCCATGTCTAGACTAGTAGACTAAAAGCTTCAGCTGGTAGTTGGATTTCACGGGGTTAATTATCTTATTAGTATTATGATTTTTTTCAATAAAAGATAACTCATGGACACAAATATGGATGACTCTGTTTTATTATGTGTGTCATCTGAGTTCTATGATTGTGAATACCCGTTTCTTGTTTCACTCTTTATATTCTCTGAATTCAATATTTGAAATTGTGATTGGATCTATTCCTTGATAAGAACTGATGCAATAGATTTCTTAGGTATACACGGGCACCATATTGCCATATTGCTTTTGAACCAGATTTGAATCAATTTATACCGATTGCCATATTGCCATCATTTTTTGCTCTATGCCTACCACCCCATTTTGCGATAGTTCCAGAAGCAGCTTGTCCAATTCACTGAAAAATAGTTATTCTCCTGATAAAGAAAAAGAATAAGGTGAAAGAACCTTAAAGATTAATTTTTCGGTTCAGGTGATAAAGTTGAGCATTACTGGTAACTATACTCACTACATGTTAAAAATCACATTTTGTTTATCACTTTAATAATTTTATTTTAGTCATATAATTTTAAGTATTCATATTATTGTATCTCAAACAATTACTAATATGAAATCATCATCTTTCATAGGCTTTTGAAGTAGCATTGCAGAAGTCTTGGGCAGCCACTCAATCTCAAGGAATTAACAAGCCTAATGGAAATCCACTAGTCAAAGTCACCGAGCTTGCTTTTGCAGACGCAAAAGGTTCTTGGGGTACTGCTCTTATTCCAGTGGAACGCAAGCCAGGGCTCAATGATGTTGGTATGGTGGCCTGGATCTTTGAAATGTCCACACCTGAGTTCCCTTATGGAAGGAAAGTCATCATAGTTGCAAACGATGTCACCTTCAAAAATGGATCTTTTGGTCCAAGGGAAGATGCATTTTTCCTAGCCGTGACTGATCTAGCTTGCGCTCAGAAACTGCCCCTTATCTATCTTGCAGCCAATGCTGGAGCTAGGATAGGTGCAGCCGAGGAAGTGAAGTCTTGCTTTAAAGTTGGATGGTCTGATGAATCTAACCCTGAACGCGGTATTCATTATTTGTACTTGACCCCTGAGGATCATGCATGCTTGGGCTCATCAGTCATATCACATGAACTGAAAATGCCAAGCGGAGAAACCCGATGGGTGATAGATACAATTATAGGAAAAGAGGATGGATTGGGCGTTGAAAACTTAAGTGGGAGTGGGGCCATAGCCAGTGCATATTCACGGGCTTACCATGAAACCTTCACTCTAACATATGTAACGGGTCGAACCGTCGGCATTGGGGCCTATCTTGCCCGGCTCGGCATGCGTTGTATACAACGGCTTGACCAACCCATAATTCTCACGGGTTTCTCTGCACTGAACAAACTCTTGGGCCGGGAAGTTTACAGCTCACACATGCAACTCGGTGGCCCTAAAATTATGGCAACCAATGGAGTGGTTCATCTTACTGTTTCTGATGATCTGGAAGGCGTTTCTGCAATCATGAAATGGTTGAGCTTTGTCCCGCCGTATTCCGGCGGCCCACTCCCTGTTTCTATAATCACAGATCCTCCCGAGAGACCCGTCAAGTATTTCCCTGAGACAACCTGTGACCCACGGGCTGCCATATGTGGGGTCAAGGATGCCGCAAGTGGGAGATGGATGGGAGGGATGTTTGATAAAGATAGTTTCGTGGAGACCTTGGAAGGGTGGGCGAGAACGGTCGTGACGGGTCGGGCAAAGCTGGGAGGGATACCAGTGGGTATAGTCGCCGTTGAAACGCAAACGATGATGCAAGTCATCCCGGCAGATCCGGGTCAGCCTGACTCCCATGAACGGGTCGTTCCTCAGGCTGGTCAAGTTTGGTTTCCCGACTCAGCAACCAAAACAGCCCAAGCATTGATGGATTTCAACAGAGAAGAGCTCCCGCTTTTCATCCTGGCCAACTGGAGGGGATTTTCTGGGGGACAGCGGGATCTATTTGAGGGCATCCTTCAAGCCGGCTCGACTATTGTGGAGAATCTTAGGACGTACAAGCAACCCGTTTTTGTGTACATCCCCATGATGGGAGAGCTCCGGGGTGGGGCATGGGTGGTTGTGGATAGTAAGATCAATTCTGATCACATTGAGATGTACGCTGAAACAACTGCTAACGGAAATGTTCTGGAGCCACAAGGTATGATTGAGATCAAGTTTAGAACAAGAGAACTGGTGGAGTGCATGGGTAGGCTTGACCAGCAACTCATTGATTTGAGGCGGAAGCTTTCAGAAGCAACAACAGGTGATGCTGCTGCAAAAGTTCAGCAGCAGATAAGATCACGCGAGAAGCTTCTTCTGCCAATATACACTCAGATTGCTACCAAGTTTGCAGAATTGCATGACACGTCATTGAGGATGGCTGCAAAAGGGGTGATCAGAGAGGTTGTTGATTGGGAGGGTTCTCGTTTTTTCTTCTATAAAAGATTGCTTCGAAGAATCGAGGAAGAGTCATTGGTCAAGACAGTGAAGGACGCGGGAGGTGATCTGGTTTCTGATCAATCTGCTATTGAGATGGTGAAGAAGTGGTTTTTGGATGGTAAAGTAATTACCACACAGAGCAAAGGAGATGCTTGGGCAGACGATGAAGCCTTCTATTCCTGGAAGCGAGACACTAGTAACTATGAAGACAAGTTGCAGGAATTGCGGGCGCAAAAGGTCATGGCCCACTTGTCTAAGATTGGCAATTCGGCGTTAGATGCGCGCGCTATACCTCAAGGCATTGCTGCACTTCTTCAAAAGGTAATTATTATTATTATTTTTGGTACTCTGTATTTTTGCAATTGTGAAAATCAGAAAGGAGCTGGCATAGTAGTGTTCTTTGCTTTCATTTTTTTTAAAAACTCTGAATTTTTTGGCAACGTGAATTCATGTATTCATTGCTTTATGTTTTGTCATTGTTGGTTAAAAGTAGTTTTTTTTTAAATCATAAAAAGAGACTTAGCCAACATGTTCATATATATTGAAAATTTTGAAAACAAAAGATGAGAAAAACTTAAACAGGGAGTATTACCAAATGAATCCCTAAGTTGTTTACCGAAAACTTAAACGGGGAGAAAAACTTAAATGTTTTATTATTACCAGTATGGTACTTTCATTTCAATTAATTTGGATTTTCAAATGTGACTTACTTACATTGGGATTTAACTGTGCAGATGGAGCCATCAACTAGAGAGCAATTGATAGTTGAACTACAAAAGGTCCTCAAATGATAAAGCAGCTTTTGAGAGCTACAAGATATAATGCACTCTAAAGCTGCTCAGATACACATACAGTTAGACTAATCATTGAATCTCTACTTTGGCATGTGGGAGTGTATTTCAGAGAAAGAATAGGGAAGGGACATTTCATACGTTGTGTCCAAGTCATTACTGTAGTTAAATTACATTCTTTTATGTTGTAATACAACGATGATTGATTGATGAGGGTTCTATGCCTGTTTCTTTACATCATTCAAGTCCAAAATTCTTGTTAAAGCTTAATAAAGTGTTTTGGTATTCCTTAAATGTGCTGAACTTCCATACTATATAAATGATAAGAATTAGAAAAGTAAAATCAACGGGGTGAACCGTTGCCCAGATAATCAACGATAAATTAATACCGTTGCCCATAGCCAAAAGGCTAAACCAAACTTTTATTCCAAGATGATAAGAATGAACCCTGGCGAGGGGTATAAATAGCCTTCTACAAGCAACCCTAATCAAGCCCAAATTAATTAAATCCTAATTAGGCCCATACTACTCTACTAAGTACTCTACTAATAAAAGGCCCAAACGTATGAAATGTTTACCTTCATACTCTATGAATGTTTTCTTTTGGACTGTTTTCAGTTCCAAACCAAACCAGACTTGACTTCCGTAGTTATAAAATACACAGCGACCAGACGTTTACCAGACCAGACCAGACCAGTTCAGACCAGACGAGCAAGTTTTAATCCAAAAGAAAACATTCCATGTATGAGAGAGACTAGTAGCGGAGCCTCACGAAAAGAGTTCTTTATCTTTTCAAATCCAACGTCTAAGTGAAACTTAGTGACCCTTGGATAGCTCGTTTTAGTTTATATAAGTCAATTTTTATTACAAATTAAGTTTTTATTTTATTTTACATGCCCTAATTGATTAATAATCTAAATGAATAAGACTAATTAACTAATTTTATAGTTGTATAGTTTTTAATCTGTCTAACGTTTTCTTTATTTCATTAATAAATAAATGTTTATTCTGTATGATTTTAATGGAGTTTAGAATTCCATCAGAATTCAGGTGTCCCCGATTTGGATTCCAGTGGAATCTATAAAAATAATGGTGTTCTCAAACATTCCATGGATTTCTATTGTTACTTATTTGAATGGATTGTGATGGATTTCTACGTACAAAAACATTCCACCACAAATCTTGTAGAATCCCTCAATTTTAAAAATTCATGATCTTTTAAAATCCATCCAAATCCTAGTTGGGGATACCCCCTAAATTTTTAAGTAGACCAAATAAACACAAATTTATACTTTTTGAATCCAGTTCAGCCACCCTTTAACGTCTCCCTTAGATATGATGACCCTTCCTTGTCGTTAAACAACACAGCCCTAATGTATGAAAACTAAGTTCTGTGGGTAGAGAACTAAAGGTCCCGTCTTTGGCTATAAGAGGCATGGTAGCCTTCTGTTTGAGCGGCGTACTCGGATCAAATTAAGAAGGGGGTCTACGCTAGCTTTCTGCTGGAGGATGAAGAATCTTAGGGCTGCTGTTGAGATCAATTTATGAAGATGAGTGCCGTTTGGTGCACTTGAGAGAAGAAGAGCCCAATCGGCTAGTTCCGATTTCTAATGGGGGGATTGGGAGCAAGCAGTGATGAGGGGAAGTCCATAACTAATCTCTTCCGGTGGTGCTTTCTAGCGGCATCGGAAGGAACAAAATAACGGAGCAGTTAAAGCGGCTGAAATGGAATCAAAAGGTTTAAAGCTTGAGTAGTCAATCTGCACTTCATTAAAAACCTTAGTGTCATTTTTGTCTCTTTTCCCTTGAATTTTTTCACTTTGTCCTTTGAATATTGTGAAACACACGCTTTTGTTTCTCAACTCAAAGTTTTTCCACATTTATTTCCCTAACTATTATCAAAAGTGATACTTGGATTTTTCAACTATTATCACAATGACATTTAAGTCCTCCACTTATTGTGCCAAAATCATAGACGAAGGATTAAACGTCTAACTTTTATAAAAGTCGAGAGACTAAATACGAAAATATTCAAAGTTGTATCCAAAAATGAGTATCAAAATGTTGCATAATAGTGGGGACTAAAAGGAACAAAAGCTTTGAAGCATATTCAACAAATTTGGGTAATGTGAGTCTTATTTACCATGCTCTTAATTGTATAATGTTTTGTTAGTTTACCTTTGTATATTGTATGTGACAGAAATATTGCTAATTAATCTGTACCATTATTTTTAACCGAATTGTAAAGGGTAAATGGGAGTGTGGAGTGAGCTACATATAACAACCTCTTAAAGACTTCAAGAGTGAAAGAGTAATAATAAAACTACATGATAGAACAAGCATTAGGATTTTCATCACTGAACATGAGAGTGAATTGTTGTTCCATGGGATCCAAATAAGCAATGGATGGGTCAAAGGATGCCCTCACATAATTAGGGGGGGCTTTCTTGTCATAAACCCCTGGCATATAAGGGTGTGCCACTAAACCATAGGGAACATATGGCCAAATCTCACACTTCTTCCCAGTTGATTTTGCAGCTCTCATCACTCTCTTTGCATCTACAAACCCTCTGACTGTTGCCTTTTGTTGTTTCATATCCACTTCCACATTCTGTGCTCCTGCATTATACACAACCACACTATATAACAAGTCCTAAATCCCATATCCATACAATGTGTTAGAGTAGGGAAAATCTAATGATTTATGACAACAACAATATCCAAGCCTTAATCCTAAAAGAATTTGGAGCCGACCAACATGAATCGATCAATGAATCTAGGAGAATTAGTGACTTACTATTGAAAATTATTTTTGTGCTACAACATTACGTACTTGTCGATGATGTCTAAGAATTAATAAGTTTGTCTACATTAACAACTTTTTTTATCGGAGTGTATAATTTACGGCAAAAATGCACCAGAAAAATTGTTGTATGAAATTCTCTATCAAATATACTACCTCCGTCCTACTATGTTTGGGACAATTCGGTTTACGATGTTTGACCGACGATAAAGCAAACAGATCCATGTCTGCACTCAAATTATTTTTAGAAAAAATAAATTACATATTCAGAAAATACATTAAAAACTTTACAAAGTTGCATAAACCGGAATCAAATTTGATAAAACTTTGATATATAAAGTAAGAGATTAAGAGTGCTTTGTGTTAATCAAGTGAATAGAGTCTGGGATAATCTTAGCGGGATGGATCGGAGGGAGTAACATATTTCGTTGAAAAAGTTCTTAATGAAGATAAATGTATTAATATGATGATATGACTAGCAAGTGGTGGAGTAAAATTACAATACTGGAAATGGGCACAATTATAAGTTGTCGAACTAAATCTGCAATTTTCCCTTCAAAACCATTTTAATATTAGATGAAAGTCGAACTAAATCTGCAATTTTCCCTTCAAAACCATTTTAATATTAGATGAAAGTCATGAAACTAATGATTTTAGGGAAAAGGTGCAAATACGCCCATGTACTAACAAAAAAAAGTCAAATAAGCCTTTATTTAGGAGGCTCTGTCCATCCGTCGTCATTTGGGGTGGTTCCCAGTGGAATTTTTTGATGAAATTTTTTGAGCATCTTATTCATTAGGTCTAGTTTACTCATACCAAATTTCAGCTAAAACTTCAATCGGGAAGGCATTCAAATGAATTCTTGAAGATAACTGCGCTTCTAACTGCGCAGTTATTTTCAAGAATTCATTTGAATTCCTTCCCGATTGAAGTTTTAGCTGAAATTTGGTATGAGTAAACTAGACTTAATGAATAAGATGCTAAAAAAATTTCATCAAAAAACTCCACCGGGAACCACCCCAAATGGCGATGGCCGGACAGAACCTCCTAAATAAGAGCTTATTTGACCTTTTTTGGTTAGTACATGGGCCTATTTGCACCTTTTCTCATGATTTTATGAGATACTATCGTATGATCGTAAGTCAATACCTTCGTCGATAGAGGTCGAAGCACTTCACAACATTACAATATCTTGGTTAATTTGGAGTCTATATCTTATCAATAATATAAAGTACTCCGTAATATGTTGGTTTAGAGACTATTTTAGCAATAATTTAATACTCCCTGTGTTGGTTTAGAGTCTATTTTACCAATAATGTAGTATTTCATCCTTTTTAATAGTTGCCGCATTTTAATTTGATTTTTACATTATACCCACACCCCAATATATAATCAAATGATCATATATAAAATATTATTAAATTTATATTCATGTGAATTTCCAAAATGTTAACTTTTTATACGAGTAATATTTATTAATACGGAATTAAATATAATTAGAATCAAAATTGTGTATTGACAAACGTGAAAGTTGTTGCAATTAATAAAGGGGAGACAATACTTCATATATATATATATATAGACTCGTTTAGATCTGAGAACGTTATTCAACACATAGTATGGTGCCGTTTGGATAATAGCGGATGGAGCAAACCGCTGATTAATTATAACAGCAAAATGCAGCTGTTAGCTACCCACCCGCTAAAAATCAAATGAAGCCTATATCTTATAAATCTTGCGAGCATTGTCATTGACTTTTCTTCATTGATATAGAATTGCTGTATATTAATTTGTAGATAAATTTACTTATATTGTTTTAAAAAACGTTTTAAATAACAAATGTAGTCAATCATGTCTACCTCCGTAACAAAAAATCTTCTCACTTTCCTTTCTCATCCGTAACGAAAAAAATCTCCTCATTTCTAAATCTTCTCATTCCATAACATTATTTCACTATTTTCTCATCATACCCTTAATAATTAGTACACTTTTTCACTATTTTTAATCTACCTACTTTTGAAATGAGAAAGTTTTTTAAGTTACGGAGCGGAGGGAATAGCTCGTTATGTAACTATAGGTGATTGGCCCCTACTCGTCATGTTGCTTTTCTTTGTTGCCATTTAGACTTTTTAAAATATTGACAATTTTGTCTGATTATCTATATTTGAGAAATTAAAGACGAAAATCTAAAACGAAATTATATTCATCTATATTTAAGTGAAATGGATGGGTATATTATAATTTTATAATAATGGTATTATTCGAAGTGTTTTGAAAGGTCAAAATGTAATGTATTTTTTTCTTATTGTAATTGTCTAACTTTTCATCTTTAATCCTAAACAATACATATTTTTAGAGAACATGACCTCCTAAATGTATCCATTATAGTAGTAACTTAGTCTTATAGTGATGTACTATAAGACTATACTATAGTCACTATTAGTCACATTTTTGTAAATAAATTTTATTCCAACATACCATACTACCAGTGTGTTTCGACTTGATTGAGAATTTGAGATAAGATTAAGGCTTTGTTTGCAACCACTTGTGCTTAAATAAAAGCACTTTTTGGGAAAAAGTGATTAGTAGTAAAAGTTGGTAGTGTTTGGTAAAATAAGTGTTTTTTGTGTAATAGAAAAGGTAAAAAGTAGATTCTACACGAAAACTGAGATAGTAAAAGTTGGTAGTGTTCTGTAAAATAAGTGCTTTTTTCTTAAAAAAAAAAGCCAAAAGCACTTATATACAGAGATTGCAAACAGAGCCTAAGATATGTAACATCCATTTAAGAAAGTAACAGATTTAATTGGTCTGGTTGTGGGCGCTAGCTTGTAAAAAGAGTTTTCAAATACAAATTCTTACAAAAATGTTATATACTACTACGTATGATACTAATATTCAAATAATGTTACTTGAATATCCACTAGTTTTCAAGCCCGTGCGATGCACAACGGTAATTTAGCTAATTTTAAATTTGATTTTTTTAGGATCATATATAATGTGATGCAAAAGCAAAATAAACTCAGTCTAATATATAGTCTGTTTGATAATACTAAAATTGGTCGAATTGGCTTATTTTGCTGAAATTGATTAAATTCTAACTGAATGGGCTGAGTAGGTGGAATCACCCGAATCATGAAAAAAAATGTAAAGTATATTCCATTTGTAAAATAAAGAACAAATTATATGAAAAATAGTTAAAATGATCTTTAACATAACTAATCTCAAGTAAACATAATAATAGTTAGGAATCCAATTTTAAAGATTTTATAATCTCGCATCTTCTAAATTAGTTTATTATGTACCTCAATAAGATTTTAAACATAATAAAGATTTTTTTCTAATATTCCTCATTCAACTTGGTATGAAATACTGAGTACATGCTTTTAACTTTTAATAATAAGATGTTACATTTTACTCATTATTTCGTCACATTGTAAATGTAAAAAAAATGGAGTTTCTATACAATTTACTGATTATTTTGTTACATTTAAAACAACTTTTAATTGTTATGAACGTCAAAATTATTTTATTGAGCATTTCAAAATAATATGTTTCTAATATTTCTCATTCAACTTGGTGTGAGACACGTATTTTTAAATTTTAATAGTGAGATCTTACATTTCACTCACTAATAAGGTCTAGTAGATTAAAGATTCGGGTTTGATTTGTTTGAATTAGTATGGTCTGGTAGATGTCTGTTTTACATTTTATGTGACTTATTATTATTATTATTATTATTATTATTATTATTATTAAAGTTTGATCTGATCTGATTTAGTTTGGAACTAAAATCAATCCAATTGAAAACATTCTATTGAATAAAATTAGGAATTTGTAAACATACAAAGATTTCCTAATTTGGATTAGGAATCTATTCCAAATGCAAAGGAATATTTAAATTGTAGTTGTAAAAATAAGAAAACAACCAAATTAACATATTTACCTTTTTGGCTAGGTTAAACGTAGTATTTTGTTACCAAATTAAATAAGATGGATTTCTCTGGTCTTTTGTTTCCATATCAATATGCAATAAAAAATAGAATCTAGTAAAAATAAAAGGTATAATAATAACTAAATAATTGTTATATATAATGATATGATATCGCAGGATTATGTGGCACTTTGTATGGTCTTACAAAGTTCCTCTTTTTATACTCCCTCCGTTTAATATAAGTCCTCTTAGGCTTTGGCACTGGTTTTAAGATGAAAATAGTAGGGGTAGTGTAAAAGGTGTAATGAGTAGTGAGTAAATGAAAAAGTAAGAAAGAGAAAGGGGTAATGGTAATAAAAGTGGGGTATAAAGGTATATTTAAAGTAAAAACTTTCCTTAAATGGAAAGAAGGACAAATAAAAAAAACGTCCCAAAAAGGAAAGAAAGAATTTTATTAAAGAACGGAGGGAGTATTGATTTTGAAAGTTGGGTGTCAAATTGTCAATATAACTAAAAGAGGCCGGTTTTACCAAATTCGATCATACATATAACATATACAATTGTTCGACCAGAATCATGTTTCACGAAACCCTAGTTAGCTTTTTTCCGTTTTAAACGCGTTTTAAACACGTACCGTTTTTTTGAGTAAAAAAACACGTTTAAAACAAAAAATAATGTCGGTCCGTTTAAAAAGGAAAAAAACTCCTACTTCCCGTATAAAACGTATTTTTCCCGTATTTTACAAAAAACAGAAACATGAATTGATCAATTAAACGAATGCATTAAATGCATAGAAGATCAACAATAGTTTAAAAGTAGAAATGAAAACACTCTCCTCGTGATCCCGTGTTTTTGTATTGTTAATTACAATACAATTATTAATCACTAAAATTAATTGCATGACGGTTAAAGCTAGCATCCTAAAGACTAAAACTTAAAACACTACTCCCTCCGTCCTTAATAGTTCTTTCATAGTACAAATGACACACATATTAAGAAAGTGGGTATTGTGTTGTGGAGAGTTGTGCAAAAGATAAATAAATGTGTAAGAAATGTTGTGAATCACTAATTCATTACCAAAAAAGGAAAGTGGAAGTTCTTTTGATATGAATGAAAAAGGAAAGTTGAAAGTTCTTTCAGGGACGGAGGGAGTACTAGATTTCTGATGTTTTTTCAAACAAGCTTATCAAAATTAAGGTTTTTCTAAACTGGACATTTTTTAGTATAAACTTTTACACAAACAATAATAAGCGTAGCAATTGCACAACTTTTCTCATATGTCATCCGTCATTTTGATGAAAATTATGAGTATAACTTGAGTGTTATTTGATGATAATAGAAAGATAATGATTTTAACTTAGTCTCATTCTATTGTTATTATGCCTTATTTTTTGACGTCATTTTGCAAAATTATGTCTTGGACTTGCACCAAGAGGCTCTCCAGTAGAATTACGAATTATGTTTAGGTAGCAATGGAATTTGCCTCCTTGTCCTGGAGGCTCTCCGGTAGAATTACGAATTATTTTTATGTAGTAATGGAATTTGCTACATGAATATGTGTACTTTTATTTCTTTTTACTATATATGTTGTTTTATATAAAGTATATACTTTAAATGTTCAAAATAATGCCCCGTATTTTTTGTCCGAATTTTTGTAACCGATGACGTATTATACACGTATACGTATTTACACGTTTTATAAAAGTCAACGTTTTTTTCAACGAATTTTTGACCGTTTTTTTCATTCATGTTACCGAATAAAACGCGAACGTATTAAACCTCGTTTAATTCCCGTACCGTATTTAACTAACTAGGCACGAAACTACTAACTAGTATGTATGCATATATATTACGTACCTTTGACTTTAGAGAGGACGTTCCTGACTTTACGCACACAACCTTCACAATCCATTCTGATCTTGATTGACACTGTGCTCAACTGCTTCCTCTTCCTCTTCTTGCTTTTCTTGGTTCCAATTCTACCTATGAGCTTCTCAGACAGGTACTCAAGAGTTGTTATAATTCCCATCTTAGCTTAGCTTCAATTCTTTTCTTCCAATGCTACCAATGCAATTAACTCAGTAACTAATTGATTAAACTTGATTAGAGAAATTAAATTTAACACAAGATCGATGTTGCAAGGAAATGCGAAAATATAATCTTGAGGAAACAGAAAACGATAAACGTCAACTTTTGCTCAAAAAAGCTTGTTTGGAGAGTTTCTACAGAGTTTCTGAAACGGAAACGTACTCTTTGTCAAGAGTTTCCGGGCTAAATAGCACAAGATTGATTATATTGGGAAATGGAGATAGATCGTGAAAGAATAGTGATCATCAAAAGGATCAGTGTACAAAGTGAGTTTTTGTCTCTCTCTCTGTTGTAAAGAATGTTAAGATACAAAACCGTAAGCTAAGATTTCAAGATGGAAAAGAACTAGTGATTATACGGAGTATATATTAAGTGGTGTTTTGTGAAATGATATACTTGCAAAATGACAGACTTGCAAATGGCCGGATGTATATATATGTGTGTGTTGTGTGTTGGAAAGAGGTGTTATGTAAGAAATCAGAAAAAATAAATATATATGGTGCATGGTTTTTGACGTTTAATGACTCTAAATATGACAACATTATTAATTAACATTCAAAAACAGGCTCACTTTAAAGTGGAATGTTTGAACAGAAAATCTCACTCTGTATATTTTAGACGCGCAAAAGACTTCAATTCGCTTTCAAGAGTCGACTTTGCAAAACAATCTTGGATTGTTTTTCTTTTTTAATTCCATTTAGATTTAAATCCTTCCAATTATAGTTATCAAATTCAAATGAAACCATATTTGATTTGGTTAATGTTGGTTGAACTTAGATATGTTTATGGGTTACTCATTTAGTGTATTAATTAAGTTTGTTTATTTCCTTCTAATTTATTTTAATTCAAGTTAATTCAGTTCGATCAAATGCAACCGGAATGTCCACTCCTAAATATAGTGGTTATCGAACTTATGCAATACATCATTCGTTCTTATTTAGTTGTCGCAATTTGAATTTCATATTTATTAATGCACAACTCTAACTATTAATAAACGTAATATTTAATTCAATATAGGTAACAATACAAAAAAGATCATATTTTGATATTTAAAATAAAAATAAATTTAGCAGTAATATTTTAATAATATAGTTTTTGTACAATAATAAATAGAATATATATCGTCAAAATAGAGTATGTAAATGAAATAAAATTATAATTAAAGTGCTATAACTATTAAAAAACGAAGATAGTATTGTGTGTGTATATATATATATGTGTTGAGAAATGACTATAAATATAGTTGAACTTTGTATCTGATAATAATATAAAATTGGTAATTAATTAGATGAAGTGTATATCAACCTAATAGTAATGTGTTTGAATTATGTGAAGGACTATTTCGAGGTCTTCTCGGCAATCAGCTATGACCACCCTACATGTGTTTGCCTTCTTGGGTGTCATTAATTGGATAGTCCCAAAACACCATCTATCGTAAACAGTTTACTCCTAATTTCTGGACCGATTGGGAATGCAGCTTTTCATGAATCATGCCATAGTACTAAAATAAAATGAAATGAAATATAATGCATCGTTAGGTGAGGTTGTGATAAGTGGCAACCAATTGCCCGCAATTGGATTAATGACACAACATAATTAATCCTTCAATTCTAAAAACGAGATGAACAGTCATGTAGTTAGGGTTGGCCATGCCGGTCTGACGCAAACCAGGATTTTTGGTGAATCAAAAGAAGGAAGAACACCTTTTAAAACAATACTTTTAAAAAGTTAATAATAGTATTTTTAATATTTTTTAATACTCGCTTTTATTTAAAAATCACTACATTATATTTTGGCACAATATTAAAGGGGAAATAATAATGGTAATGAATAGAGTCGAATTAAAAAGTATGAGAGAAGGTGGAAAAGTAGGAAATAGAAGATGAAAAGCAGAAAAAACAACGGTAATTAAGTATTTTTAAAGAAAAAACTTGTCAAAAATGGAAAGTGTAACAAACTTTTAAATACATACTAAATAGGAAAGTGTAACGAATTTTAAAATATAGAGGGAGTACTACGCATAAAATTAAATTGAATATGAAAATTTTATTAAAAATGTTCCTTATTTTAAAATATTTCATAAAAGTATAAAATTTATAAATTACATACAAAAATAATACGGAGTAATTAAAATCATTGTTCAAAGTTTGTTGTCGTTCGACAAGAATATGATAATTTTTTAGACAGGTAACATATATTCCCTCAGTCCCGTATTTACGTCTACACTTTGACTTTTCGAATCAAAATTTGTAAATTTGACCGTTAATTATTCAAAAATCGTAATATTTTATAATATCAAAATAATTTTGAATGCTTCATTGTAATATATATTATTGAAATGTTGGTTTATAAAAGTTTTATGAGTATATATTTTTATATATCAATGATCAAATGTCATCATTGAAGACTGTAAATTAAAATGTTTAATGTAAAGTTAATGAAGAGACGAAGGGAGTATATATTTGTTCCTCTATAAAACATATCCATGGTTTGAAATATGACTACTACCAACTGACCAAGTACATACGGACTATATTTTTATTGCTATGCCTATATGAAATCTATTTTGTCACAAGTAAAGAACATCATTTACTAAATGAAGAAGATTATTAATTATCTCATTAAATATAGGGGTCATAAAATTTGTGACGGTGGTCACTAATTAAAAAAAACATGTACTCCGTATTATTATTTCATAATAGACAAATTATTTAAATATTAAGCTTGACTTTACGGGTGGTGACGGATGAGATCTTTTTTATTAAAAAAGTTGTGCCATTTCATCATCTTCAAGTGAGCAAATTTTTAAATGCAAGAGTCATGACGCTGCCATATATTTTATGACTATTGGAATTGAATCTTGTGGGACATATATAATACTACCTTTTTACTTAAACATTTTTTAAGTTTCTCGTCAAATAAAATTTGACCAATTATTTTAAGTAAAATTTAATAATTTTATACTATTATGAGTGTTTTGATAAAAACATTTTCATGTTATTTTCATATTACCAATGTTTATGTATGTGTATAAGTATAAAATCGATCAAAATTAGATATTTTGTACTCCCTCCGTATTTAAATGTTCACTACACTTGCTTTTGGCACAATATTTTAGGATAGAATAGTAAGGATAGTGAATAGTATAGAAAAAGTAGGAGAGAGTGTGTAAAAGTATGAAAGAGAAGATAAAAGGTAGATAAAATAAGGGTAGTTTAGTACTCCCTCCGTCCCTAATAACTTTGCCAAGTTTGACCGGCATGGGGATTAATAAAGTAAAAACTGTGTGGTTGAGGTTTGTGCAGAGGAGAGAGAATTAACTGGAACCACAAATTCTTTACTTAAATGGGAAAGTGGCAAAGTTAATGGGACATCCAAAAAAGGAAAGTTGGCAAAGTTATAAGGGACGGAGGTAGTATATATTATAAAGGATAAACATACTAAAAATGGAAGTGCAGGAAACATTTAAATACATCCCAAAAAAGAAAGTGTAGGGAACTTTTAAATACGGAGGGAATAATGCGCAAATTATCAAACGCACCCTCATTTAAAGTGTAAGTTAGCATTTAATACGTAAGTTCAAGTCTTATACACATAACACATACATGTAGCAATTTGACTAATAATTAATAAAAGATGAATCAACATATTAATTTGAAGGTGCATTAATTGCATGTATGGTTTGATGAAAAAGAGTTGTTTGTACTAAAATTTTACTCCGTAAAATGCTAAAAAGAAGACAAAGGCATTCATAAATTCCTGGTCGAGTTTGGCTCAATTATTGGATTTAAATAATGTGTACAAAGGCTAAATTTCCAAAGATCTTTACGACTTTACGTGTAAGTTGTAGATGCATGCTTTGCACGATTATTAAGGTCCTGAGTCGTGACATCTGTAAATGTTGTTTCATGATTGCTACGGAGTATTTGCTACTTTTATTAGGTGTCTAATTAACCCCTTTTTGATAAAGTTAATTGACAATAGAAGTTCTAGCTGTAATTCCTGTAAATCTACAATCCAAGTTAGAATGTCATAAAAATTGATATATTATGAAAACACAACTAAATTGTATTGACTAAGAAATTTAGATGAGTAATTTTACAAATCTGAGCGACACTACTAATTTGCTCCGCTCAAACGATTTGCAAAGTCAGATTTTCTTTGCAAACAACACAATTTTACTTTAATTTATTTACTTATTTAGCATATCAATATTTTATTATATTATCTTATATTTTGGTAAATTTTGCAACTTTGTAGAACTCCAAGTATATTTTATAATTTAGTTTCTGAATATATAAATTTTAATTGTTAAAAGTAATTTAGTTAGGAAGTATTAAATTTCATTTAATTTGTTTATGTATAATGCATGTACGGACCTATTAATATTAATATTAAAATGTGCTTAGTTTAACTCTCATATACATGAAGAGTTAGTTAGTTAGCACTCCTTACTGGATTAACACGAAGGTGGTTAGGCTGATAGCTATCCTGTAACTTGAGTGTATATAAATAAACATGCATGTACGATCAAAATTATTAATATACAAAAATTAAAAAATATACGTAGTATATATCACTTCTTCAACCTAATGCATAATACGAACTAGTATAGACTCAGAGCCGGCCAAGCCCCTGAAAAAATAGAAGAAGAAGAAGAAGACAGAAATAGGCCTAATTTTTTTTTTTCTATACTTTTATTTTAAGTTCAACTAATTAGGCCCGTTGTTTTATTTTTGCTGACGATTTGGAAAATTTAGAACATAAGTAAAAAATCTACAATGGAGAAAAGTATGAAAAGGGATATACATTAATTTTAAGTATGACGGGTTGTAGTTGATCTTCAAAGCAATGTAATTGTTGCTGAAATAATAAAAGGTCTGCCTCTTCCGTTTTCACATCTCTTCCGTTTTCACATCTCTTTAGCCTGTAAGAATTGTTATTCCATTAATTATAAAATTACAAATTTATATATTATTGTCTAGTCTGTGTCTCTCTCCAATCTAATCCCAATTGTTTCAATTGGACACAAGGTGATCGATAGATAATATTCGAATTCCTAATTAGATAGTTTAGTGTTGTTTACGAAGTATGTGGCATTTTTATTATTTGTGTGCTATACTGCGCAATTCTATATTCCTTTATTATTTGTAGTTTTAATATTGGAAAATTTTGACTATGAAGCAATTATTGATGATCTCGCTTCACAAATATTTTGCGATAAACGTCCTTAAGTAAGGTTTTTTCTTTTTATGTGATATTTGTGTTGTTAATTACGCACAACTTTATTTTAATTTTTAAGTATTTTTTTTATTTTGCTTCACATCGTTTAGGCTTGTGCCCTCTAGAGATATTATTGACAATTTTTCTATACCGTGAAGAGATGAACAGAATTTTGGTGCAACTAAAAGTTAAGTATTTGACTTCGTGCCTCATCTTTAACAGTGTTCTAAAAACAATTATGCCGTTCTTAAATGGCAGAATAAGGTTTAGGGTCAATAATAAAGATTTAGAGAGAAGTTAAACAGGATTTAGACAAGACCAAATAAAAAGAAACATAGAGACTAATCAAAAAGGCCTAATGCCTAAACAAGACTTAGGTGAAGTTAAACTGGGATTTTGATAACAGCTGGTCATCCCCTTAATAAATGGTCTATAATGATTTTTATAGAAAATGTTGCAATAATGTGACCTTCGCTCCCCATCGTATGATATGTCCATATGCCGTAAAGCTTCTTTCTGTCGATGACCATGACAATTGACAAGCTAGTGGACCTAATTCATTGATTAAGCAGCTTAATTAATAATTTACGAGTCTGTCACTTAATTACAAAACATCAACGACCAATTAATTGAAAATCATTAATCATTTAACTAAACATTCACTTAGCTTCAATGTGATTACTAATTCTTTAATTAATGTAATGTTCGATACTGAAACTAAATACTACTCCGTAGTACATATTAATTCAAGTAATAACTAATGCTGGCTAGTTTACCAATTACCATAGACTTGCTCAATCATGTTAAGTCCAACCCCGGTCTGATTTCATCGAAAATATTTTTTCAAGGTAACGTCCCAACTCGCAAGAACTATACATGGTATGTTTCACTAAATCAAATACACGAGAAGCCTTTTATCCATTTGGGTAACCAAGAAAATAAAAAATGCAAGCACTCTCCCTTTCGCCAAATTTATCATTTTGTTTCTTATTGTGAGCATACACCAAACATCCAAAAACTCGTAAATGTATAAAATTATAATTTCTCAAATAACATTTCATAAGGACTTTTATTGGAAATGATTGGTGATGGAAGTCTATTAATAATATAGGCGGCAGTAAGAACACATTCCCTCCAAAAATCAATAGGTAAGTCTGACTGGAAACAGAGGGCCCTAGCTACCTCTAATATATTTCTGTGTTTATGTTCAACGACACTATTTTGTTGAGATGTGTCAGCACATGATGTTTCCAACATTATTCCATGTTGTCTGTAATCATCGAGTAAAATTTTGGTTTGAAATTGAGCACCATTGTCCGCTCATATCATTTTAACTCGCTGCTCGAATTGAGTATGCACCACTTCAAAAAATTGAATCAAAATTTGGAAAACTTCAGATTTATTTTTCATTAAATAGACTCAAACACCTCTTGTAAACTCATCTACTATGGTCAAGAAATAACGTGCACCAGTAATAGATTCACACTTATATCCTCCCCAAATATCACAATGTATTAATTCAAAACAATGAGTTGTCGTAATTGTACTGAATGGAAAAGGTAAGTGTGTCTGTGTAGCGCGTACACAAGAGTCACAAAAATTGTTGGTTCATTCTAATACTTGAAAAGAGGCATTGTGATGTAACCTGTTGTCTGATGCATATCCTAATCGCTGATGCCATAAATCAAGACTAACTGAAACTGCCATTGTCACCCCCCTTAATTTTAGGTGACTTTAAGTAATAGAGACCATAGTTCATTAAGGAATAGAGTGAACATAGTTCTTGAATTGGAACCTCGGTTGTGTTGGTGTAGGATAAAGCAACACACTTAAGGCATTGACAATGATCTATAGGGTTGACGCTTTGCGGTCGTGCATCCTGATCTAGTCTAAAGAATGTCATCGAGAATTAACACTTATTCTTTTATTCTGGCCACCCAATAACATTCTCATAGTTGGGCATCTCCAAGAGTGCATTGCTAACACTCTGCTATTAAAGCTTGATCCCATTCAGAGTCTTAAACTCTTACTAACTACATCTATAAGGCTTTTCAAGAAATAGAACTCATAAAATTATTTAAAGAGATGCATGATTCACTCTACGATTTGTTTATACCACATTAAACCTACTTTATGGGTTCTCCACTCAAATAGGTTGGGTTGACTTTATCACTTGATTTCAATCAAGTCCTTTGTTAATTAAAAGGGTCTGCTGTGTTATCTTTGGATCTAACAAAATCAACAACAAACACTCCTTGAGACACAAATTTCCTTATAGTTTTTAACTTGAATGTGTCTCCTAATCTTTTGATTATACTTGGTACTCCTAATTTTTGTAATTGTGCTCATACCATCACAATGCAAACAAATAAGTGGAATTGGCTTGCTGAATATAGATAACTCAGTAGTATCAAACGCACATAATTCAGGCTCTAAAGTATACCGAGAAAGAACATTTTTAGTGGACTTCTAGGCAACAACCCCACGACCAAATGTAAACACATAGCCGGTACACCCATAACTCCCGGAGTTCATAGCTATTCAGCTTGTAGTGTCACTCTATCCTTCATGAACATGAGGATATTTACCATAATGCAAACGTAAGGAAATAGTTCCTTTCAAGTATCTAAATATAATACTCTATCTAATGCATCCCAATGAGTTCTGTTTGAACAACAAGTATACTGACTTATGATGATCAGTTTAGACAATGAAAATGCAATATCAGGTCTAGTAAAGTTAGCTAAGTAATCCAAGCTACAGTCATCTGAGAATATCTCAATTGAGACACGGGAACACCACTTTCATTTTTATACAAAGCTACTAAAGGATTATAGCGCGTTTTAGCAATTCTATTATCTTTAAATCCAAATTTCTCAATTACTTTTTCAATACAATGAGACTGAGAAATAGAAATGTATTCTATTGATCTAGTCAACTTTAGCCCAAGAACTACTTCAGCCACCCCTATATCCTTCATTTCAAACTTTATTTTCAAAAAATGACTTAGACTCAAAAATAATTTTTTCATTAGTGTCAAATAATAATATATCATCAACATATAGGCATAAAATAATACTTATATCACCTTTGCGTTTATAATAAACACTTTGACCAGCATCTATAAGAGTAAATCCAAATGAAAAAATTATTTTATCAAATTTTGTGTTCCATTGCTTAGGGACTTGTTTAAGTCCATATAAAGACTTAACTAATTTACAAACTTTTCTCTCATTACCTTTTGCCATAAATCCCTCAGGCTGATCCATATAAACTTCTTCTTCAAGGTCATCATAAAGAAAAGTTGTCTTAGCATTCATTTGATGAATTTCAAGACAATATACGAAATCCAATGCTATAAGCATTCTTATTATGGCCATTCTTGCAACAGGAGCATATGTATCGAAGAAATCAATGCCGTCTTTTTTGTTTATAACCCTTAACAACTAATTTCGTTTTATATTTATCAATGGTTCCATCTGGTTTTAACTTATTTTTAAAAATGCATTTACATCCAATAGTGATAACCAGGAGGAATGTCAACGAGCTTCCATGTTCCATTTTGAACAATAGAGTCCATTTCACTTTTATGGCATCCTTCCAATAAATGACATCAGACATGGCCATTGCATCTCTAAAGGAAATCGGATCACCCTCAATATTGTAAGTGATAAAATCACTTCCCAAAATCCTTAGTGATCCTAGCTCGTTTGATCCTTCTAGGTTCATCTAGATCATTTGATTCAAAATCAACATGACTAGAACTACCAAATTATACCCCCACATTTATCATTTTGTCAATGAAGTTCTACAATAATATTGACATCTATGCCACAAATTTCAGATTTAAATAACCAAAAATCTCAATGCATAAAAATGTTTAACATAACCAATAATAAAAATAGCATCAACAGTTTTTGAACCAATTCAAGTTTCTTTCTTTTGTGTTCAGGAACTAATACTTTTACAAGATAACCCCACACTTTGAAATATTTCAAACTTGGTTTTCTTCCTGTCAAGAGTTCCAATGGAAACTTATCTTTATGTTTAATGGGAATTCTATTCAGAATATGGAATGTCGTATTCAAAGCTCCCCCACATAAACTTAGGTAATCCAGGGTTCTCTGATAAATTGTTAATCATATCTTTAAAAGTTCTATTTTTTCGTTTAGCTACTCCGTTTGATTGTGGTGAATAAGGAGCTATTTTCTCATGTACTATACCATATTTTTGGCATTCTAGTACAACTAAATTGGAAGTATACTCTCCTCCCCTATCAGATCTAATCCTTTTAATTTTCTTGCCAGTTTGATTCTCTATTTCATTCCTAAAAATTAAGAAATTTTCAAGAACTTCATCTTTACTCTTAAGTAGATACACATAGCAATATTTAGAATAATCATCAATAAAAGTGATAGAGTATTTCTTTTGGTCACGAGTAAGCACTCCATTAAACTCACAAATGTCGGTATGAATTAAATCAAGTAATTCTGAATTTCTATCCATTGAATGATAAGGTTTTCTTACTTGTTTAGTAGTAGCATATACTTTGTAGAAGACTGTAAGGAACTCATGCAAGACTGTGTGGGCCTTACTTTGCGAGAGGGTAATAGGTGTGCAGATTTTCTAGCAAATTTGGCTCATTCGGCACCCCGGGGCTCACAATCCTATTACATCCGCCCCATGGGCTAGCACAAATTCTTTGGGAAGACGCTAATGATTTAGAGATTGTCAGACTGTAGCTTGATTTTCTTTTATTTTCCGATGTACCAAAAGAAAAATCAATAGAGTGCTTAGGGATTAAATTTAAATTGATCATTCTTTTTACAGAATCTAAATTAACGTGACCCAAACGAAAATGTCATAAGGTAGAAGAATTACAATTCTCAGATACATAATTCAATTCAAAATAATCAACCAGAGTCTTAAAAAATCCATCCGACAAGTAACCCTGTCAATAAAAGTTCCACCAATTTTCCTATTTCTTGCACAATAGCAACACTTGTATTTCCCAGCATCATTGTTCTTCCAACCGCACATGCATAAGAAACAAAGAGCGATTTATCAGCACATTCATGCACATTCGCTCACGTATCTATTAGCACTCATTGGAATTATAAATAGTGAAAACTTGAGGATCAATATAAACATACCCATTGGAACTAGTCCCCCAGTCACCATATTGACTTAAGGTCCCTCAGATTGAGCCTTGACCTTTTTATTATGACACAGTTTAGCCCAATTCCTCATCTGTCCACAGTTCCAGCAAGGTCGGTTTGCCTTTGGTTTCTTTGTGATTTTTAATTTTGCCTTTATGGGTTTAAAAGATGGTAATTGTGTATTTTTAGAATTTTGTGAGTGCTTTCCCTTGGTTACAAAATGAACCTTCAGTTGAAAATCAACAGGCACAATGTAGCCCACTTTCTTATGCTTTTCCTTAACAGTTATAGAATGCATTAAAGATTTCCAAGTGATCTTTTTTATTTTATGTTTTAAAGTCATACCAAATTAAATCTTCCCATGATTTGGGAAATTTTTCTATGACCAACATCACTTTAAATTTTTCAAGCAATTTCGTATCCGCTTCACGAAGAGAATGTAAGATAAGCTCAAATTCGTGTGTCTGTTTTAACACCGGTTTACCTTCTTTCATGTCAAATCGTAGGAATTTAGAAACGATATACTTTTCAAGACCGTAGTCCTCAGAATTATATATATTTCCTATCCAACTCATCCCAGAGGTCATTAGTCGTGCCATGGAGGGTGTAATATACATCAAATAACATTTCAGAGAGACCCAACAAAATCATGCATTTTGCAATTTCATCCCTCTCACACCATAAGTCTGACGCTCAAGACTTTTGGGATCCGATTCAACAACGAAGGGACACACCATCATAATTATATTACCGAGAGCAAGTCGTTGGTGATTAACCAAATTTTCATGCGTTGTTGCCAATGCTAGAAAAAATGCTCAGAAAATTTTTCTGACATCACTGTTACATCAACCCTATACGAGCCCGTAGCAACATAGTCATGTGTGTCTCCACAATTAGTTACATACACAAAATTAACATTATTTTTAAGGATTTCATTCACACATGAAAAATTATCAAGAAAAAATTCTGAAGAAATCAAACTCTTCGGTAAAAAAATACCATAAGACACCAATATTTAGAGAAATGGGATGCTACGCGCCACCCAAAAGTTGCCAATGGATTGGAGGTTGATCCGACTTTTCCTCACCATCTAATTGGCAGTGTTCTTTTATTTATAGTTAATTTTTCTTTTATCATTTCATACTTTAAACGTTTTTTCATATTAAACATATATGGCTTAGTATGGATGACATCTATTGTTTTTCCTATTAGACTACATTAAACCATGTTCATGGATATAGTATTGTTGTTTGACAGGTAATGGCACGTGGCGAGCCAAGTGTTTTTATTTGATTTTTTAATAACACAATACTACAGCATAATGTTTCATACAAATAGGATTTTGTATGGGCATATTGCTACTTCCTGATCCCCGATAGTCTAATCCTTCGTGGAACAAACTAACCACTTTTACTCTTCTTTAATAGATTTGTTCGTTACCACTGAACTTGTGGAATACGGAGCAGGAAGTGTTGTTTATTTAGAACATGCTTCGAATAAAAAAGTTAGGTCGTATTTCAAATGGGAACTTATGTTGCTGTGATGACTCTTAGTGCTGCTCTAACATGTAAGTTCTTTGTAAACATTCTTTGGTAGATAATATATATTCATGGTGAGATTATAGAGCACGCTTGGTTGGGTTTATTTTAGCTAGAATGGTTGAAACTGCCTAATTTTCCGAAACACAAAGCATATTTAAAATCCATTTGATATAAATAGATACACAAAATGCTACTTTTTAGACTCACCGGATTCTTATTATGAGTCAAGTTTTTATTGCATTTTTGACTTAATCAAATTGCATTTATTGAAGAGAACACTTTTATTGAAGACATACATACATACATATATATATATATATATAATTGTTTTGAAAAATATAATTTAACTTAAATATACTTATTTCATATAAATTTTGCT
Organism: Cuscuta epithymum; assembly: GCA_945859915.1. Classification (NCBI taxonomy): domain Eukaryota; kingdom Viridiplantae; phylum Streptophyta; class Magnoliopsida; order Solanales; family Convolvulaceae; genus Cuscuta; species Cuscuta epithymum. The sequence continues at coordinate 171,147 of CAMAPF010001023.1, forward strand.
TGACTTAAATATATTTTCACGCATATGTCGATCTTCTATACATTCAGTCATACTACCACAATTGAGTCTTACATCTTGTTTTCTATTGGAAAATTAAAGTAGATAAATATAGTAGAATTACTCTTAAAAAAATTGAATGAGTAATAATGATAAATCAGTAAATCAGTAAACAAAAATAAACAATTTGTAAAGCACTAAAATGGATGTATGGGCATCCTAAACAAAAGTGTATATAAAATACAAGAGAATTATTTAAGTTTCACATTAGACGTGTGTGTATATATTTAATTTAATAGTGTATTATATATTTAAGAGTGATGCAACCAATCCTGCACAATGCTGCATTAACGGAGTAATGGTAGTTTATGCTACCAATAAATAAAGTGCAATACTTAAACAAAACAATACAAAATCTAATGCACATAGAAGATGGACACACTATAAGGGTACTAACCAATATTCATATTTATAGGTTTTTTAGATTCTTGTCTTTCATTATGGAAGTATGAGCACCTCATGAGCTGCAGGATTTGGCATATATATATATTTGTTTTAGAAGACACATTATTTTGTTTTCATTGGAAGTATTATTGTTATTTAGTTTGGGAATTCTCATGTATTCTCATATATTTGTTTTAGAAGACACATTATTTTGTTTTCATAGGGTTTTTTACAAGAATATTACTAAAATAGAGCTTATTTACATAAATATGACTATTCATTACTACAATGTAGTGTTGTAGTAACTAAAGTTCAAAACTTGAACATGAATTACTATGATTTCATTACTACTCTAGTAACTAATCATATTTTTGTAAACCATCTTTATTTTGGTCATATTTATGCAATTATTTCTATAATTATTGCATGTATTTTGTTACTATTTTTGCTAATCAATTATATTATATATACTTCCTCTGTCACTTAAAATTTTGACAACTTTCCCTTTTTTGGTTATTAGTCTCGCTAACTTCACCACTTTCTCTTTTAAGTAAAGAATTTATGGTTCCATTTAATTCACTCTTCTCTGCATAAACTTCAACCACATAATTTTTACTTTATTAATCTTTGCATCAGTTTTAAGGGACGAAGGGAGTATTAGGTATTATTATATTTTCTTCGTCATTTACGTCATTGTTAGAGCTGTCAAATGGGCCAACCCGACCCAAACCGCCCCGACCCATGACGGGTTATGCTTTATGTGGGTTGGGTTGGGCCAACCCGTTTAATGACGGGTCAGAATTTCTACAACCCTAACCCAACCCGCCTAACCCACGGGCTAAACGGGTTGGCCCGTGGGCCGTTGCAAAAAATATATATGAAAAAAATATTCTTTAAAAATAATTATCCTTGAGTATATATTTATATTAGTAAGTAGTAGTATATGAAATATAAGAAAAAAAATGAAATATAAGAAATCAAAATACTAAGAAATTAATACTTGTTAAGTTTAATTAAAAAAAATATGTAGTATTAAATAATACTACGTATGTAACACTTGAAATTTAATATAAATGGATTAATAGTACTACTCATACCAACAAGATGCATCTCCTTTTAAGGTAGCTCATCACCCAAGAACTCCAAAGTTAAGCGTGCTTGCACGGGAGTAGTCTTGGGATGGGTGACCCCCTGGGAAGTTTCTCAGGGCGCGCATGAGTGAGGACAAAGTGCGCGGTAAAGGCTCGTGGTGGTTTGTGAGGACAGTACTAGAGGTCTGGAGTAACTACCTCGGGTCCTGCGGGGCCGGGGTGTTACAGGTGGTATCAGAGCAACCCTGCGACAGTGTGCTGACCCGTTAGATATCGGGCGGGCATTTAGCGGGAGGGAGCTCATCCGCTAAGAACTCCAAAGTTAAGCGTGCTTGCATGGGAGTAGTCTTACGATGGGTGACCCCCTGGGAAGTTTCTCAGGACGCGCACGAGTGAGCACAAAGCGCGCTTAAAAGGCTAGTGGCGGTTTGTGAGGCCAGTACTAGTGGTCTGGAAGGTGTGTTGGAGTAACTACCTCGGACCCTGCGGGGCGGTTTGTGAGGACAGTACTAGTGGTCTGGAAGGTGTGTTGGAGTAACTACCTCGGACCCTGCAGGGCCGGGGTGTTACAACGTACTTCATACTAGTTATACTAGAATTTGAAAACTATTAGAGTGTTATGTATCAAGAGTACTCATTGTATAAAAGCAAATATGTACTTAAACTTTTTGGGTGATTATTTGTAAATCATGACTACTAATTATTAAATAATTAATCGAACTTCACATAAAATATACTCCGTATGTTTCAACAATTTATATGAATATTTATTATAGAACTAATAACTATTAGAGTGTATGTATCAAGAATACTCATTGTATAAAAGCAAATATGTACTTAAACTTTTTGGGTGATTATTTGTAAATCATGACTACTAATTATTAAATGATAGATCGAACTTCACATAAAATATACTCCGTATGTTTCAACAATTTATATGAATATTTATTATAGAACTAATAACTATTTTGCAATAATTATTTATCAGACCAGAATAGAATAGACTTCCATAGTTATAAAATAAACACAGATCAGACATTTTCCGGACCAGACCAGACCAGTTCAGACTAGATCATTGATAAGTCCGTATTTAGACACGCATTTGATGCGTGTCCGGGTCGGATTTTGATGGTTTTCCTGGCTTTAAGGCGTTGCAAGTCTCAATTTTAATTTGGCTCAAGTTGTGTTTAGCAGGCGTTGGATCGAGTTTCATTGCATTTGGAGTTGATTTGAAGAAGTTAGAGACCGACATCGGCGCTTAGAGAAGCAATCGGGAAGAGTTGGAGAACATTCGAGAGAGATTTGAGAGTTTTGGAGGCCACCGGAAGGTTCACGGCGAAGATTTGATGAAGAAACGGCCTTTGGATTGATTAAAGAAGTATCCGGGAGCAAACGGGGAAGAAAATAGCAAGAAAACGGTTCTAGAGCAATCCGCGCGCCCCGCGGTGCGGTTCCGCACGCCCCGCGGGTGATTCTGAGAGCAAGAATTCAAGAAGTCTGAACTGCACTATGTGCGGCCGAAACCGCACACCGCGCGGTCGAAACCGCACACCGCGCGGCCGAAACCGCACACCGCGCGGTCCAGAAATAGCCCCCAGAAATACCCGCGCGGTTGCATAGTGCGGCGCCCGCACACCGCGCGGGCGGAGCGAAAGTCGGAAGACAGAAAAACGCGCGCGTGACCGCGCGGTGACCCGCACTACGTGCGGACTACCGTGCGGCCTGATTTTCGGCCCGTTTTCGGATTTTTCTATAAATAAGCCCTTGTTTTGCCTGTTTTTGGGAGGAGCTTAGAGAGATAAACCCTATTTCGATTTTTGAGAGCTTTTCAAGCCTTGTTCTTCAAGATTAAGGGATTCTTTGTAAGTTCTATCTTTTTAATTAATGACAATTATTTCTATTCATCCCAATTCTGTTAATTCTTCAATTATGAATTGTGAGTAGTTTAATTAGGGATTTGGGATTGATGAAGGGGTTAATCATGATTGATGGCTAGATTCTTGTCGGTTTAATTGCATGAATGCCGTTTAATTTGTGTTTGAATAATTTAACTGATATCTTTTATAACCTGGAACCGCGGCTAGAATTACAATTGCATGTAGAATGAATTAAGAGAGATCTAATTTATTCTAGGACACCTTCACACACACTTAATCGTTCGCTAAGAGATTAGTAGCGATTAAGGAGCCGTAAGCTCGCTCGTTTTGGCAATAATTTAGGATCTTGTCGCATGAGAGATCAGCCTGGTCCCCTAAATTATTGTAATCTACGCCGCGAGAGCGGTAAGAACTTAGTAATGATTAGCTAGGCTCAATTAAATTAAATTCATGTAATTAGGCCTGTTCTGCCAGAAATCTGATTACCCCGGAATCAATCCTTGTTCTCTTTGTCGTTAATTAGAAAGAAACCAAACATTTATTTTATTCGCTCATTCACATTAGTTTAATTTAATTTTTATTCAATCAATCAATCTCGCACACTTGCATTTTATTTTATTTTATTTTTATTCGCTGAATTTAGTTAATCTTTAATTCCCTTTTGTCCGTCCCTGTGGAGACGATACTCGTACTTTCAACCACTTTACTACATCATTTTTAAGTGCGAGAAAACACACATCAATCATACCAGAACAGAGTAGCAAATTTTAGTTCAAAAGAAAACATGTCAGTAGTACTTTTCAATGGCTATTCCAATTTCTCAAGAATCGGTTACCACTTTCTGAGTGATTGTCTTGTTTGTTTTAGAAGGAAAAAATATGTATTTGAAACTGTTGCAAAAAAAAATTATACTCCCTCCGTCCCCTTTTAAATGTCTCGGAAGAGGGTGACACGGGTTTTAAGAAAAGTGGGTTTTTGTGGTTGATATTAATTGATAAAGTAAGAATTGAATAAAGAAACATGAAATACGCTTTTATATTTCATCTCAATATCCGTGCAAGAGAAATATAACAAGTGGTGGGGAGCTATTGGTAAGGGGAATGAGTATTAATGAAATTGACCTACGTCATAAATTTGAAAAACTCAGTGATTAAATGGAATTGATGTATGAGGAGTTGGATGCTAGGGTGGAAGACGACATTAGCAAAGACAAAGTCAAAATTTCTTTGTCTTCCCAAACATCACTGTCAGTTAGTGGCGGTTGTACCATAGATTTTAATAAGAACTTTCATTAAACATGACAGAACTTGAAAAGTAGTTGGCTCTCAAGGAGCAAAAAAGAGGAAGAAGGCTGATATTATAAACAATGGTGTGGATATGTATCTTTGAGATGATGCTGAAGGTGATGAGATTCAAGTTTTGACATCTTGAATTGGTGGAGGGTGAGCATGATATGCTTGTAAATACCCTATTTTGGCATCTAATGAAAAGGATATTCTTGTTATTTTGGTGTCCACAATTGCTTCAGAATCATTTTTTAGCACTAATGGGTGAGTAATTGATCCATTTCATAGTTCATTGAGTCCTAAAATGCTCGAGGCCTTGATATAGACATAAAATTGGCTTAGAGCATCTTTAATGCTTCATTGTTAACATTGAATAAATTTTGACACATGACAAACAATAAGTGGAATGTTCATTCACGTCATATAAGAGTGAAGTAAATAGATTATGAAATCCAAAAATCTTGTCCAATGCTTTATATGTTAGCATGCAATGGCGGACACAAAGGGTGGCAATGGGGAGCTGCTGCCCCTCCAAAAAAATCTAGGTATATTTACTCATAAATTTTTAATATATATGTATTTGTATGTATATTTTTGTACTGCCGCCCCTGCTACCGGGAATACCTACATCCGCCGCTGTTAGCATGCAATATAAATGTTACGTGTAAGACTTTTGCTTTTATAATAATAAATAAATAAAAATCACCATATTTGATTAAAATTAACTGCACGTAAGAACCCTTCCAAGTTTGACTTGCATGTTCAATTTTAAAAAATGAATTAAAATATATGGTTGTGAAATTCATTAAAAGAAAGAAAGATCAAAAGATATGGTTGTGAAATTCATTAAAGAAAAGTACGCAGTAATAATTTTGAGAAAGGAAATTTGTGGATACTCAAAACATGAATACAAGAAATTAAGCTCTTTCCTTAACACGGATCTACTACGCTGGAACCTGGGATTCTGGAAGTGCTTTATTCTTGATAGGTGTAAATAGATTAAATGATAAAATTAATCTTCTGTGGTAGAGAAGAGAATTAGAGAAACTCATGTACTATTTGTTGGAGTTGTTGGACATATATGTCGTGGGTGATTGGCTGCTTTGGTTCGATATGTAGAGGTATTTTTTGGATGGGAGAATTTGTAGAGTTTTTCTACATTGTTGCAGCATTTCTAAAACGGAATGTGTCAAGTCAGCATGTCAAGGACCATGTTATCTCAAGACAATCATCACAACATTGTTTACAATAATTCTTTACACATCAACATTGTATGAGTTCAAACATATTGCACTGGAGATGTAAATAATACAAACAATATTGACATGGATGACGAAGCAGTTTTTATTAATGTGAACATGCTCCCATTGGTGATGCTCTTATTAGGAGTACTCACGTTGCATTATATCATGAATCAACTATTGAAGAAATGGAATTCTGTGAAGAGACGGAGAAAGGTAAATATATTACTCCGTATTTGTTATACAAATTTATTTCTTTAATGTACTTGTCAATTTTTTTAATTCCTTTCCCTTCTTGTATTTTGTTAACACAATTTAGAACTTGCATGTGGAGAAATCCTCAACATGCCTTCAAATGTTAGGAAATAAAACTCAAGAAGGAAGCTTGAAGTTGAAGAATCAAAACTGAAATGATGATGCATATACTTACTCCAGTTGATGAGAATGGAAGATGCTTGAAGAATTTACATATTGTGGATGCGGATGTTGGTCATTAAAGTTTAATGCACGTGCTTTTAAGTTGACTGCATTTTATTTTTTGCCACACTATATGATATCATGTCAAGTTTACCGCACTTTATTTAAAGTGTAAGGCAGTGATTCACTTTTCTCGTTACCTGTGTTTTATTTCCCTGCACTTAAACATCTTTCTTTTTCTTTTGCTTATGTTGTTATTTTGCACGTCATTTCTTTTTTAAAATAGTGTCTTTAGGTTTAAAATATAAAAAATCAAAGTCGAGTCGAACAAAACCAAACGGATTGAACTGTGGTTTCAAAATAAATATGAACAAATTGAACCGAACTGATATTTTTAGTTTGGATTTACATATGGTTTTGATTCAAAATTGAGCTGAATGAAGCAAACTCACCTCTAATCCCATTAATTAGCTTTGCATACACCCAACTCAGATATTCTAAATCTAGACATTTTTAAAAGTTACAAAAGTATTTTGATCAAAATGGGATAAACAATAATTGCATGTGTATGCATACTCACAGAGTCACAGATAATTGATAATTATGGGTTGAATCTAATGGTGTTTTTATTTGGATTATTCTCAATCCCAGACTAAACCAGATCAGAGTTGTTTGGAAATAAACATATCACACCAGACTTAAATATATAATAACAGACTAGGTTTCGATAGTTGCAAATTTCAGAGACCAAACATTTACCACTCCAGACCAATTCAGATTTAAACATATCAAAGCAGACAAGACCATATCAGACCAGAAAAATGTTAATCCAATTAAAAATATCTTAGGCCTATATTGGGCCTTACTCATAATAAGACTCGATAGTTAATCAGAAGAATGATAGAAAAAAGATTGATTTAGAGGGTTAGTTGATGATGATGTGTTAAACATGACCAAAGTCCTCTATTTATATCAGTCACAATTGCATTAAAATATGTAGAGGATTACTAGAGCATTAGTTCTATCAGCCCAACTACGCACCAATGTGAGAAGCTATTTTTGTGTGTGAATATCGTTCACGGACAAAACATGTCTTGTTTTGTTTGTGCAAACTTACACGGATAAAACAAGTCATGTGTTGTCTGTGGGGGTGTTTGGATCTGATTCTTAAAACTGCTTATGCTCCCTGAAGGAGCAGAAGCAGAAGTTGGAGTGTTTGGGGTGAAAATGCAAAAGTGATCCTGGTGCTTTAATTTACTCATAGGATCAGTTTTTTAGAAGCTGGGGGAGACCAACTTCTGAAAACTGATTCTGATCCTCCTTCTGCTTTAAAAAAGAAACAGAAGCAGAAGCAGTTCCAAACACCCCTGTAAACAACATGATCCAAAGACAAAAATAACAATCTCTGACATTGGTGGATATGAAAGTGTGAGTATTAGGGTGGGTCGGTGGGCACAAATAATTTTCGGATGATTCTATCTATAACCTCCTTATTACTAATCACAGCCCCCAAATTTCATATTAATAAATAAATTATTTTAAATCCCTAATTTACCCTTATAACAACCCACTCTTCAGTCGTGCTTCATAGAGAAGATATATTTTTATACGCATGAATCACTATCGAACACTTTCCATTAATATAAGTTATAGGATTTTCATTGTATCAACAAAGCAAGACATGTCGAAGAAGTAAACAAAAGCAACTGATCTCTGAGACTCATTCTTCACGATTTTGTGTAGAGTCTCCTAAACATTAACACAGGTTTGGCAATTAAAAGCGGACCTGTGGAGAATCTTAATACAAGTCTATTTAACAAATCATTTCTATTGCCATTCAACACAGCTCATTCCATTATAAATTTCCAATCACGATTTTAGGAAAAATGCCAAAGTGATGTGTGCGTGGTTTGCAAAGCTTCTTCCATATCTGAAGTAACAGACTTAAAATCGTCATTAAATTAAAAAACTTTTATCCAAATCAACTATAGAAGAACTGGTTGAGCAACTTTTTGAAAATTTCACTCTGGAGGATAGATCTACACTTTCGTGATATTCCCTCGTTCTTCTATGGCTCTGGTCAGGGCACTGAAATAAGCTTTTCGAGGACAAAATTGCTATTGATACCCCACTTTTACCACATTTTTACCCCATATAAAAACCCTCCCCCACTTTTCTTCTCCCCTCCTACCCTCTCTCCTTTTCACGCAACCCCTCCATCCCCTCCCCTTTCTTTCTCTTTACTCCAAATCTTGATTTCTTCCTCATTTCAAGATCTCTTCCTATTAACTTTTGTATCTTTTGAAACAATATCAAAAATCGTTTCTTTACAATCATACATAGTACCGTATTTATACAGGGATATAATCAGCCCTTAGTTGACTAAGTTTGGCCGCAGCCCATATGAACAAAGATTAAAGTAAATATTTAAGTATACTATACAAGCCCAATAATGCTAAGTGCCCAACACCCCCCCTCAAGTTGGAGCATGTAGATTAAAAATGCCCAACTTGCGAAGTAGATAAAGAAACTGTTGTTTGCCTAACGGTTTGGTGAAGATATCGGCAAGCTGCTCAGTAGTGGAGACATGGCGAGCAGTGATGAGTCCCTCTTGAATTGCGTCACGAACATAGTGACAGTCGACTTCAATGTGCTTTGTACGTTCATGAAACACGGGATTATGTGCAATATGAAGTGCGGACTTGCTGTCACAAAACATAGGCATAGGCTGTGAGTGTGTTACGCCGAGACTAAGAAGAAGGCTTTTGAGCCACTTTAACTCCGCTGTTAAGGCAGCCATGGATCTATACTCGGCCTCGGCAGAAGAACGTGAGACTGTGGGTTGCTTCTTAGTTTTCCAAGAGATCGGGGAACCACCAAGAAACACAATCCAACCAGTGAGAGAGCGTCGGGTGAGTGGGCAGCTGGCCCAATCGGAATCACACCATCCGGTTAAAATCAGATTACAAGAAGAACTTAGAAGAATGCCTTGCCCCAGTGTACCCTTCAAATAGCGAACAACGCGAAGCGCGGCATCCCAATGTTGTTGTCGTGGAGATTGCATGAACTGGGAGAGAATGTGAACGGCATAGGCTAAATCCGGGCGTGTAAAAGACAGATAAATCAATCTGCCAATAAGGCGCCTGTAGGGCTCGGCATTATCAAGTAGCGGTCCGGTGGCGTGAGCAAGCGCGTGATTTTGTTCCATTGGGAACCCAACGGGTTTGGCCCCAAGCAAACCTGTCTCAGAAATAATATCGAGAGTATACTTTCTTTGGCATAAAAAAATACCTTCACGATTACGCGCTACTTCAATGCCAAGAAAGTATTTAAGAGCACCCAAATCTTTCATATGAAAACATTTGCTCAGGTATTGTTTAAAAGTAATCAAAGTGGCAGGGTCGTTACCGGCAATAATGAGATCATCAACATAGACGAGTACATGCATACGAATGGGGCCACGTCGAAAAATGAACAAAGAATAATCCGAATAAGACTGAGAAAAACCATAATGTCGCAGAGCAGCAGCCAATTTCGCAAACCAACAACGAGGAGCTTGCCTTAGCCCATATAGAGATTTCTTTAAGCGACACACAATACCAGGCTGAGTAGGATGAAATCCAGGAGGAAGCTTCATATAGACTTCCTCATCTAAATCACCATGAAGAAATGCATTATGCACATCCATCTGATGAAGTTCCCAATCTTGAGCCGCAGCCACAGCTAAGAATGCCCGGACCGTAACCATTTTAGCTACGGGAGCAAATGTCTCAGTATAATCAATGCCTTCCTCCTGATGATTTCCAAAGACAACTAAACGTGCCTTGAGACGCTCTACTGTACCATCTGAGTGATATTTGATTTTGTAAACCCATTTACAACCAAGAGCCTTTTTACCTGGAGGTAGAGGTGCCAACTCCCATGTTTGATTATCCTCAAGAGCACGAATTTCACGTTGCATGGCGTGTCGCCATCCTTCATCCATCATGGCCTCTTTAAACGATCTAGGTTCAAGACCTGCAAGTACAGCTCCAAGAAACTCCCGATGTCGTGAAGAAAGTGCATCACAATTCATATAATGTGCTATAGGATAAGATGACAGTTCAATTTTGGGACATAAAGCACTTGGTTCAGACGTTGTTACACTTGCTTAATGCAGAAACGCGTCCTAATGATCGCATGTCCGGTAAGTCTAGTAATTTTGATTGGATAATTGACACTGGTGCTTCCCGACACGTGACAGGTGATCTGAGCCGTCTTGTTGATGTTGTTAATATTCCTAATTGCTCTGTGGGATTACCTGATGGTCGTATGGTTACTGCCACACTGGAAGGCCGAGTGATTTTGTCTGATAATTTTAATCTGAACCAAGTGCTTTATGTCCCAAAATTGAACTGTCATCTTATCTCTGTCTCTCAGTTGACTGATCAATTGTCATGTATTGTTACTTTCACTAATTCTATGTGTGCTATACAGGACCTACCCTTGAGGAACCTGATTGGAGCAGGTGAGAGACGGGATGGGTTGTTTTATTTCCGACGTGTGCCTGTCCTTCATGCTGTACAAGTGACTGGTGCAACAGAGTTTGAGTTATGGCATCGCCGGTTGGGTCATCCATCAGACCGGGTTCTTAAGTTTGTTCCTGCAATTAGTTCTGGCTGTTTTAAAAAATCTTTGAATAATGCTTGTGTAGTATGTCCACAAGCAAAGCAAGTGCGTGACTCTTTTCCCGTTAGTGACAATAGAGCAAGACACATTTTGGAATTAATTCACTGTGATTTATGGGGTCCTTACAAAACCCCTTCCAGTTGTGATGCTATTTATTTTTTAACTATCGTGGATGATCACTCTAGAGCAGTTTGGGTTTATTTATTGCGTGACAAGAAGGAGGTGTATAAATATTTCATCTCATATTTTTCTATGATTGCAACGCAATTCCATGCCTCCGTGAAAGTTGTGCGTAGTGATAACGGGACGGAATTCAAATGTCTGCTTCCTTATTTTAATGATCATGGTATTCTTTTTCAAACTTCTTGTGTCGAAACGCCACAACAAAATGGTCGGGTTGAACGAAAGCATCGCCACATTTTGAATGTGGCTCGTGCTTTGATGTTTCAAGCTCATGTTCCTATATCTTTTTGGGGGGAGTGCGTTCTTTCTGCAGTTTATTTAATTAACCGCACACCATCTGGAGTTCTTGGAGGCAAAACCCCGTATGAAGTACTCACTGGCCGTGTACCCGATTTTGATCATATAAGGGTGTTCGGTTGCTTGTGCTTTGCTCACAATAAGAAATCCAAGGGTGACAAATTTCTTCCAAGAAGTAAACGGTGCGTTTTTTTGGGATATCCTCATGGACAAAAAGGGTGGAAAGTTTATGATATGGAGACTGGTGATATATTTGTTTCCCGTGATGTCAAGTTCCATGAGAATGAATTCCCATTTGAAACCTCTCTTGCTGGATCAAATTCAACACACGAACTAATCCCCACGCCCAGTGTTCCTACTATCTTGGATGATGAATGGCTAGACCAAGTTGACATACGTAATCATGATGCTGACACCCATGATGAGTTGCATGGACATTCAGGGGCAGCTACGGCTCCTCAGCCACCTCCAGAAGCCATGCCAGTTACGCCCGCGGATACCATGTTGGGCCGTGGACAGCGTGCCAAGCGCACATCTGTCCTTCTTCGCGATTTTATCACCCATGTTCAGACGTCACACCCATCCCCGTCGCTCCCTGTTTCATCCGGCCACTCAGGTATGTCTTATCCTATAGCACATTATATGAATTGTGATGCACTTTCTTCACGACATCGGGAGTTTCTTGGAGCTGTACTTGCAGGTCTTGAACCTAGATCGTTTAAAGAGGCCATGATGGATGAAGGATGGCGACACGCCATGCAACGTGAAATTCGTGCTCTTGAGGATAATCAAACATGGGAGTTGGCACCTCTACCTCCAGGTAAAAAGGCTCTTGGTTGTAAATGGGTTTACAAAATCAAATATCACTCAGATGGTACAGTAGAGCGTCTCAAGGCACGTTTAGTTGTCTTTGGAAATCATCAGGAGGAAGGCATTGATTATACTGAGACATTTGCTCCCGTAGCTAAAATGGTTACGGTCCGGGCATTCTTAGCTGTGGCTGCGGCTCAAGATTGGGAACTTCATCAGATGGATGTGCATAATGCATTTCTTCATGGTGATTTAGATGAGGAAGTCTATATGAAGCTTCCTCCTGGATTTCATCCTACTCAGCCTGGTATTGTGTGTCGCTTAAAGAAATCTCTATATGGGCTAAGGCAAGCTCCTCGTTGTTGGTTTGCGAAATTGGCTGCTGCTCTGCGACATTATGGTTTTTCTCAGTCTTATTCGGATTATTCTTTGTTCATTTTTCGACGTGGCCCCATTCGTATGCATGTACTCGTCTATGTTGATGATCTCATTATTGCCGGTAACGACCCTGCCACTTTGATTACTTTTAAACAATACCTGAGCAAATGTTTTCATATGAAAGATTTGGGTGCTCTTAAATACTTTCTTGGCATTGAAGTAGCGCGTAATCGTGAGGGTATTTTTTTATGCCAAAGAAAGTATACTCTCGATATTATTTCTGAGACAGGTTTGCTTGGGGCCAAACCCGCTGGGTTCCCAATGGAACAAAATCACGCGCTTGCTCACGCCACCGGACCGCTACTTGATAATGCCGAGCCCTACAGGCGCCTTATTGGCAGATTGATTTATCTGTCTTTTACACGCCCGGATTTAGCCTATGCCGTTCACATTCTCTCCCAGTTCATGCAATCTCCACGACAACAACATTGGGATGCCGCGCTTCGCGTTGTTCGCTATTTGAAGGGTACACTGGGGCAAGGCATTCTTCTAAGTTCTTCTTGTAATCTGATTTTAACCGGATGGTGTGATTCCGATTGGGCCAGCTGCCCACTCACCCGACGCTCTCTCACTGGTTGGATTGTGTTTCTTGGTGGTTCCCCGATCTCTTGGAAAACTAAGAAGCAACCCACAGTCTCACGTTCTTCTGCCGAGGCCGAGTATAGATCCATGGCTGCCTTAACAGCGGAGTTAAAGTGGCTCAAAAGCCTTCTTCTTAGTCTCGGCGTAACACACTCACAACCTATGCCTATGTTTTGTGACAGCAAGTCCGCACTTCATATTGCACATAATCCCGTGTTTCATGAACGTACAAAGCACATTGAAGTCGACTGTCACTATGTTCGTGACGCAATTCAAGAGGGACTCATCACTGCTCGCCATGTCTCCACTACTGAGCAGCTTGCCGATATCTTCACCAAACCGTTAGGCAAACAACAGTTTCTTTATCTACTTCGCAAGTTGGGCATTTTTAATCTACATGCTCCAACTTGAGGGGGGGTGTTGGGCACTTAGCATTATTGGGCTTGTATAGTATACTTAAATATTTACTTTAATCTTTGTTCATATGGGCTGCGGCCAAACTTAGTCAACTAAGGGCTGATTATATCCCTGTATAAATACGGTACTATGTATGATTGTAAAGAAACGATTTTTGATATTGTTTCAAAAGATACAAAAGTTAATACAGATAGGAGGAGTAGCACTTGGTTCAGACGTTGTTACACTTGTGACGGGGATGGGTGTGAAGTCTGAACATGGGTGATAAAATCGCGAAGAAGGACAGATGTGCGCTTGGCACGCTGTCCACGGCCCAACATGGTATCCGCGGGCGTAACTGGCATGGCTTCTGGAGGTGGCTGAGGAGCCGTAGCTGCCCCTGAATGTCCATGCAACTCATCATGGGTGTCAGCATCATGATTACGTATGTCAACTTGGTCTAGCCATTCATCATCCAAGATAGTAGGAACACTGGGCGTGGGGATTAGTTCGTGTGTTGAATTTGATCCAGCAAGAGAGGTTTCAAATGGGAATTCATTCTCATGGAACTTGACATCACGGGAAACAAATATATCACCAGTCTCCATATCATAAACTTTCCACCCTTTTTGTCCATGAGGATATCCCAAAAAAACGCACCGTTTACTTCTTGGAAGAAATTTGTCACCCTTGGATTTCTTATTGTGAGCAAAGCACAAGCAACCGAACACCCTTATATGATCAAAATCGGGTACACGGCCAGTGAGTACTTCATACGGGGTTTTGCCTCCAAGAACTCCAGATGGTGTGCGGTTAATTAAATAAACTGCAGAAAGAACGCACTCCCCCCAAAAAGATATAGGAACATGAGCTTGAAACATCAAAGCACGAGCCACATTCAAAATGTGGCGATGCTTTCGTTCAACCCGACCATTTTGTTGTGGCGTTTCGACACAAGAAGTTTGAAAAAGAATACCATGATCATTAAAATAAGGAAGCAGACATTTGAATTCCGTCCCGTTATCACTACGCACAACTTTCACGGAGGCATGGAATTGCGTTGCAATCATAGAAAAATATGAGATGAAATATTTATACACCTCCTTCTTGTCACGCAATAAATAAACCCAAACTGCTCTAGAGTGATCATCCACGATAGTTAAAAAATAAATAGCATCACAACTGGAAGGGGTTTTGTAAGGACCCCATAAATCACAGTGAATTAATTCCAAAATGTGTCTTGCTCTATTGTCACTAACGGGAAAAGAGTCACGCACTTGCTTTGCTTGTGGACATACTACACAAGCATTATTCAAAGATTTTTTAAAACAGCCAGAACTAATTGCAGGAACAAACTTAAGAACCCGGTCTGATGGATGACCCAACCGGCGATGCCATAACTCAAACTCTGTTGCACCAGTCACTTGTACAGCATGAAGGACAGGCACACGTCGGAAATAAAACAACCCATCCCGTCTCTCACCTGCTCCAATCAGGTTCCTCAAGGGTAGGTCCTGTATAGCACACATAGAATTAGTGAAAGTAACAATACATGACAATTGATCAGTCAACTGAGAGACAGAGATAAGATGACAGTTCAATTTTGGGACATAAAGCACTTGGTTCAGATTAAAATTATCAGACAAAATCACTCGGCCTTCCAGTGTGGCAGTAACCATACGACCATCAGGTAATCCCACAGAGCAATTAGGAATATTAACAACATCAACAAGACGGCTCAGATCACCTGTCACGTGTCGGGAAGCACCAGTGTCAATTATCCAATCAAAATTACTAGACTTACCGGACATGCGATCATTAGGACGCGTTTCTGCATTAAGCAAGTGTAACAACGTCTGAACCTGTTCCCGAGTCAGTTCCTGGAGCGGATGAAAATCACCGCGATTTGCAGTGGAGGATTCCGATGCTGCCACCAAAGAGGAATCGGCAGGTGTTACTGCATGAGCGCGTGCTCCGCCCCCCTGACCTCGTGTGACTGCTGCGGGCAGATTCCCAACTGCCGTGCCGCGTCCAGCCGCACCGGTTTTATTCCGACTACGTTCCTCCCACCAGTCCGGATATCCATAAATTTTAAAACATGTGCTCACGTCATGACCTTTCTGTCTGCAATGTGTGCACACCAGTCGGGTCTTTTCTGCCTTGTCCATTCTTCCCTTGCCAGCAGTGTCTCCTTTAAGCGCAAAGGCCTGGACATCGGTTACATGAGCTTTCCCTCGTGCTATTGCACGCGATCGTTCCTCTTGAAGGAAGGCCTGGTGCGCGCGAGTAATGTCTGGCAGTGGAGTCTGGGATAACAAGTTGGACCGGACCGTCCCATACACGTCGTCGTCAATGCCAATTAAGAATTGGTGAAGTTGCTCTTCGTTCCGATCTGCTGCATATTTCTCCGCCACTCCGCAGGTACAGTTGCCACATGAACAAGTATGCGGTGGTTTGAGACGGTTTAGTTCGTCATACAGTCCCATTAACTCAGTAAAATACGCATCAACCGACATCGATTTGGTTTGTTTGCATTCGGTTATCTTTGTTCTCAATTGTTGAAGACGAGGGCCATTTGCTTCGCTGAAGCGTTTCTCCAGGTATTGCCATAACTCTCGTGCCTCCTCATGATAAGGGACAGAGGCTGCCACGCTAGGTTCCATACTCCTCAGCATCCAGGATACGATCATCGAATTATTCGTAACCCAGTCGAGAATCTTGGACGCCACAGTTGGTTTTCGTAGAGTTCCATCGATGAAAACAAATTTCCTCCTTGCCTTCAACGAAAGGCTGAAAGCTCTCAACCACGCCACGTAATTGTCACCTTTGAGAATCACGTGGGTGATAAGGTTTCCGGGCTGATCTCCGGAGCTCAAATAATATGGTGAAGCCGGATCAAGTCTGGGAGTTGTTTCGTCCCCCATAGCTCTCAGCGCATACGCACGCGGGTGCTGCACTGAAGCTTCGGCAATTCCTCAGGATCGAGATTAGCGTAGGTCTGCCGCTAAAGGCTCTGATACCATATTAACTTTTGTATCTTTTGAAACAATATCAAAAATCGTTTCTTTACAATCATACATAGTACCGTATTTATACAGGGATATAATCAGCCCTTAGTTGACTAAGTTTGGCCGCAGCCCATATGAACAAAGATTAAAGTAAATATTTAAGTATACTATACAAGCCCAATAATGCTAAGTGCCCAACACTTCCTTCATTAATACTTCTCATTTTTTCATATTTCCCCCCTCCATGCTTCTTCTCCTGCTTCTCTCCTCTTCCGCCTTTTTTTTTCGTTTCAAATGCACGAGCTACAGTAATCGGACGAACGGGGAGAGCTCCGGTGATGTTAGATACATGGGAGACAACAATGAATGTGCAGACCAAGAAGATTTGAAAGACTTGAGCAGATCTTCTTCTCTTGATTTTTTGGTGTGTTTTCGCAATTAAAAGAGTTGTCTGTCTGACAGACAACTTGTAAGTGCAGTGTCTGTCTGTCTGTAATTGATGGTTAATTGTTTTTCATTTGATTTGAGTTGTCTATATTTGTTTTGAGTTGTCTGTATTTGTTTTGAGTTGTCTGTATGTAATTTGTGATGTTTATTTCTTGAGATGTAATTAGTATAACGATAAAGACATTAAATATACACATACAAACAATAAGTATACACATATAGACATTACTTTATTGTGAATTACCATTTTGACATATGTTTCATAAAAAAGACAGACAATACGTATAACTAGACAGACAATAGAGATAACCAGACATACATTATTTTTCACCACAAATTACATACAACTCAGAATGAGATGACAAAAAAATAAATATGAGTTACAAACAACTTCACGACTCTTACAGACACCTCACAACAACATAACAGACAAGTCATTACAGACAACTCAAAACAAATACAGACAACTAATAAACAAATGACAAACAATTAAATATCAATTACAGACATTTATTTTCCAAAGGACAAACAACTTCACGACTCTTACAGACACTGCACTTACAAGTTGTCTGGCAGACAGACAATTCCTTTTATTTCCAAAACACATCAAAAATCAAGAAAAGAATATTTGTTGCTCATGTTATTCAAAGCTTCTTGGTATGCCTTCGTCATTGTCTTCCCTTGAGGTTGCATCCGAAATGGTAACCGGCATATGCCCGCAGTCGGCAAGTCGGCAACTGGCGTAGGGCCGCCGTTGGTAACGTCACCGGTGGAAGAGGAGATAAGCAGGAGAAGATTTGAGGTTGAAGGGGGAAAGATGATAAAAATGGAAAGTTTTATAGAATGGGAAAGATATTGAAATGGAGAAGAAAGGGGAAGGGAGGGGGTGCGTGAAGAAGAGGAGAGGGAGGGAGGGAGGAAGAGAGGTGGGGGTGCAAGAGAGTGGGAAGATGGAAGAAGAAAAGTGAGGGTGAGTTTTTATATGGGATACAAATGAGATAGAGTTTGGAGTACATATAGCAAAATTGTTTCTAGCATAAGGCTCGATTATACAAGGGTAAAATTGAAAGATCAAGCCATTTTTATTTAATCATTTAAAACGGGGGCTTTGTTTAGCAAACCGATGACTGTATATAGAACTCTCCATAATTTTTTTTTGTGCTATTACCAAAGAGTATATTGGGCCTCTTAAATTTTGGCCCAACTTCACATTTTGTGAATGGACTCGGGCTCAAATTCTATTTCTTCCTAGAATTATTACCACGCGCCTAAAAGGGTAAGAATTGTATGATTTCACAAGCTTCCCCTTCAACTCTGTACTCCTACTCGCCAATTCACCGTTCTTCATCAACATACATACATCCAGGTATTTCCCCGCTTTTACGCTCCATGTTCAGTCGACAGACTTACCTCCTTCAACTTCCAACCTATCAAATATTATTATTCAACAAAAAATGCTATCTTGTTTCAACTATCCTGATATAGAAAAAATTAGTGGATGTTTTAATCATTAATGATTTTTAGATGGGCTAAATTGGAAATCTGAAACACGGGATATCTTCTTTTAGCCCTATGAAACGCCACTCTGCAGATCTTGTTTTCACGTTTCAGATACGGAGTTGCTTTATTACATTCGTGTCAATTTTGGGAATTTTTATTTACAGACCCATTTGGTTGTATGCGTTTTGGAATTTAAAGATACGTTTTTTCCCATTTTTTCTTGAAATCTTAGGAGTGTCGGCCACATATAATTGTTTTATTTTGAATAATACGTATTACATTATTAAATCTGCATCTTTTGTGAGTTTTTCGTTGCTTGGGCAAAAGTAAATTTCATGCTGACATCAGGGGCGGCCCTAGGGGTGCAAGTGAGGCGGGCACCCTAGGCCCAAAAAATATGGGTAAAAAATAGGCCCAAGTTTAGTTCTTTGTAACATATGTGAGCAGGCTGACTTTTCGGTCCTAAAATAACAATTTTTCGAGTGGAATTTGTTGAAGTTCTTCTGAATGAATTTTTTTTGCGAAACTTATGATCATGTTTTCTATGAACTTTAGAATATGTGAGAAAAAATCAGTTTAAAGTTTTATTTAGAAGTCACCTAAATAAATTATTGAAAACACTGCTTTTTTATACATATTTTGGCGCATTATGTTTCAATAATTTATTTAACTGACTTCACGATTGCATTTTAAGCTGAAATTTTATGGATATAATCTACACGTGATGAAAAACATTCTCTTAAAATTTCATAAAGAAATTCCACTCGAAAGCAGATTAGTCTGATATGATTATTTGATTAGTTTATTAATTGATTTCATTCATGGTTGTTTGATTTCTTAATGGTTGACTGCTTTCTAGTGAGTGTTGGTGTTAAACTTGTTGATTTTGTTAGACAAACATTTTCAATTAGGGTAAAATTTATAAACTTAATTAATTTCAAAGTATAATAAAAAGGATGGAATCTGAATACGATTAATACAAAAGAATAGAAGATTAGAGAAAGCAGCTATAAGTAAAAAAAAAGCTCAATGGAAAAGTTGTTTGTGTAAAGAAGTCAAATTCTGAATGTCCTTCTCAAGATGAGAACACATAGTCAAATTCTAAATGTCTTGAAATATTATTATTATTATTATAATTATTATGCATGTCATTTAAGATAGAAAAGAGTTCTACAAATGTTTTGTAACATTAGGCCCATTTTAATTTTCTGCCCCTAGGCCTTCGAACATACAGGGCCGCCCCTGGCTGACATTCTGGATTGCTGGTACGAAAGAGTAAGCTTTTTTAGTTCAATTTTATAGACATCTTGAGCTGTTTCCACCATCCATTCGTTGGGCCAGAATTTTTCAAGAAGCTTGAGTTTTTCTATAGGGAACCACAAAATAGCTATCATTAATTCACTACTGCTAGTTTGAAATGCTCTGCACAAGTTCCACTTCTCACGGTTCTTTTTATTGTAAACAAGGAAGCAATAAAAACAAGGAAAGTGCCATTTGTACACGTTTTTGTACCAATGGCCGAAATTGTGTGTGTACATGTTGTGTCTGAAATGTACATGGCATGTACACAAAACGTGTACAGGAAGCATGCTGTAAAAACAAATATATAATAAATCTCTAGATACTTCAGTGAAAACCCCCAGTTGCCCGTATCCTTATCGAGTCAACAATGCTATAGTTAGGACTTAGGAGTGATTCTTTTTCAGTTAGTTTTGGCAGGGAAATTGGAAAAGAGAACTACATTACTATATCTTGATAGCTAGATAATTCAGTGCTTGTGATGCACTAAGTCATGATTGACTTTCTGACCGATCTACTTTTCATTGTTTTTAAATTTGAGAGCATGTACTCACTGAAACTAAGCTGACCAATATGAAGTTTCAATCTTTTTGGTAATACTATTCACAGGTTATTGTTATTTGTGTAATTATGTTGCAGGGGGGTATTTATTTTGTTTACTTTGGGAACATGCCGAAACAATATCCTGTTCTTGATAACCGTCCCATTAACAAGTGGAAGGTAGCAGAGCTGAGGGATGAGCTTAAGAAGCGTAATTTAGCTGTGAAGGGATTGAAGGATGACTTGGTGAATAGATTGGATGAAGCAATTCAGAAGGAAAGAGAAGCCCTTGAGATGGAAGAAGATGACAAGGGTTCTGAAAGTGAAAGTGAGACAAAAAGTATGTCTTCTGAGTGTGATAAAAAAGTTAATGAAGCAGAAGATAGTGTGCCTAAGGATGAGACCATGGATTTACCTGATGAAACAGACTCTACAAAAGGGATATACAATGATCAGAGTGGAAAGTCTGTTAGTTCTCCAACGGGAGGTGAAAGTAAAGGTTCAGGGACTCCTTTAGAAACCATACCTTCTGTTAATGCAAACGAGGGAATCCATGATGGGATAGCTTCAACTGAGTCAGTCCCACAAAGAGTAACAGGGGAGGATGACGTAACCAAATCTTCCCATAATGATGACGTGGAAACAAAAAAAGTATCTTCTGGGCCTGATTTGTCTCATTCAAGCACCACCCAAGTACATGATGTCATCTCTAATATAGGGTCTCAAGTAGAATCTGTTACAGGCGATGCTCAAACTGGAAATTCTATTAATTTTCCAACAGCTGGGGAAAGTATAGATTCAGATGCTCCTTTGGTAAGTGAGGTAACCATACCTTCAGCTGATGCTAATGAGGGAATCGCTGATGGGATGGTTTCAACTGAGTCGGTGCCATTAGGCAAAGTTGAGGGGGACGAGGTCATCAAGTCTTCCCAAAATAATGATGTGGAAACAAAAATATATTCTGCCGAACCTGATTTGTCCCACTCAACCACCACCCAGGTACATGAGGTCATCACTAATTTAGGGTCTCAAGTAAAATCTGACTCAATTCCTACTGATACTTTGCCGATTTACTTAACAAATGAACATAACTATGATTTGAGTCCTGATAATGTCATTTTAGAAAAAGAAATTGATAGGTCAGAAATGGTTCTTCCATCGTCCAACAAAGACCTCTCAGATGTTGGCGTAGCTCATCCAATGGATGCAAAAATGCCAAGTGTGAGTCATGGTCTTGTTGGAGGAACTGATGACCAAAAGTCCCCAAATGTGAACTTTAGCATGAAAAATGAAAATGCAGACCAATCTTTAGTAGTAGATGCTCTCATTATAGAACATAATAAGGCTTCAAATAGTACTGAGCTGCTGGAAAAGAAGGAAGCATCTGAAGAAGAAAACATTGGAGTTGGTGCGTCTACAAAGGAAGCTGATCTTCAAGGTATGATTGTTATTACCATTTTTTGGAGTATCCTATCCAAATTGTCTACCTGGTTTGAGTCTAATATATACAATCTTGTTGTAAACCTCACCCGTGGAGGTGTGCCCATCCACCTGATGATTTGGGACAGCCATTGTGGAAGTCGGTTTGGGCCCATTTATTCACCATGTTAGTTGTCTAATCTGATTTGGGGTGAAAGGAAGTATTGAATATCCCATGTTGTTGTTGTCTAGTGGGTATGTGTCTAGTAGATAAGTATGGGATCACCCTTGCCCAGTTTTGGCTTGAGGATTCGTTTGAAGACATAGGTCAAATTTAACATGATATCAAACTCTTGGCTGGTTTTGGGCCTTTTGGCATGCGGGCTGCTAGCCTAGATGATGGTTTGGGGTAGCCCGTCTGGGTCAATTTGGGCATGCTCACTCTTAAGATGTGCAGTCCAGAGGGATGCATTGAGCATCCCACATCAGGTCACCTTACCCTATGAGGCTCTTTTTTGGGCAGGTTTGAGTGTTTGACTCAATTTAACATTTTTTCCCTCCTCGAGTGTATCCCTCTACATCTCTACTAATGTTTTATATTCTAATGTGTTCTCCAATCGGTACTAGATGTTTCCATCATAGAACACAACATGAATGAGACAGATTCAAATAGTACTCAGCTATTGCAAGGTCTGTCAAATGATGGAAAGCTAAATGAAGATAAGTTTTCGTGTAAGGAGGAGTCATCTGAACAAGGAAAAATTGATGTGGATGTGTCTACCATGGAAACCGATTCTCAAGGTATGATGGGCTATCGTCATGCTTTTTCCTTCCTTCTCTTACTCTATTTGGTATCCTTGTGTTGTACAAACCCTTAGTAAATTTTCCCATTATAGAGCTTAAAATGGATTGCAAGGCTTCAAACAGCATCAAACTGCTGGAAGAAAGTGCGAGTGAAGCTTTGTCTTCATTTCAAGAGAAGGAATCATCTGAAGAAGAAAAAATTGAAGGAGAGAAAATTGATGTTGATGCTTCTACCATGAAAACCGATTCTCAAAGTATGGTGGCTATCCTCATGTTTCCTTCTTCCTTTTCTTATTCTGTTCGCTATCCTATTATTCTCTCCAATCCTTAATAGATGTTTCCATGATAGAGCACACCATGGATGATAAGGCTACAAATATTACTGAGAAACTGGAACGGCTTTCAAAAGGTGGAGGTCTAGCTGAAGATAATTTTCAGTGTAAAGAGACCGATTCACCGGGGAAAGAAGAAGTTGATGTTGCTGCTTCTGTCAAGGAAGCTAATTTTCAAGGTTTGGTTTTATCTTCATGCTTTACCCTTTTAATGTACATAATAATAATGTCCATTGACGAAAGATACTAATGTGGATGCCAATGGTTTACTGAAGCGGAAGGTGAATCTACTGATATTGCGGAAGGAGATAATCTTGAAAAAATAAACCTCGACCAGTCTTCTCCAGATGATTCCATGGACGAGGACATAGCTGACCCAAAGAACATTGATTCTGAGCACATCTCCTTTGAAGTGTTAGGTAAAAAGACAGAAGAACCCCTTACTAAGAAACCTGAAGTTGAGGTTGAAGGTAGTATTAGTGCTACAATGCTTGACATTTCTTCTGATGCATGTCAAGTTTCTCTTGGAGATCAGAAAAACATACTAGACTTACCTGACAAGAGAAAATTTCAAGGTGTGTATGCCCTATTGCCTTCCCTTACCTTCAAGTTCTCAATACCTGATCAGCGTTTATTTCTGTGATATTTTAGCACAATAAGAGTTGGGAGGTGCCTCTTTCCCGTTCGCAAATAGGTTTCTATCAAGGAAAAATAGGGGTTTAAATAAGTTAGTATTGATATCAATCGACACATGCCCCAATAGATTTTCAGGTACTAAACATAACTAAGAAGTCAAATAAAAAAGGAAGGGCAGCTAAGTCATTTGTGTTTTAATTTATTGGATTGCCAAATGACCAGCTGGTCCAGCTATTTTAACTTACCGAGTGAACTTGCTATGTAGTAATAACCCACCATCTATTTGGTTTACAAATAATAAAACCATCCAAAGCAAATTGGCTTATGCAGTTTCTGGTAATGAATAATAATCATTAATAAACAAAGTGAAAGTTATTAAGTGTTGCCTAATGTGACCATATACTGTATACTTGGGCAAAAATAGTGTACCATCTATGACCTTCACCCAAAAGGTCATTTTGTTCCAAAAAAGATGTCAGTTTGATCAAAATAAGCTGATCATCATGTAACTTCAAAAAGAGCCAGACACGTCACAGATGATATTCATAGCTAAACCAATAAATAAATTTTAAAAACAAAAAAGTAAGCATTGTCAAACATGATTTTTTGGATCAAGGCTATAGTTAGCAGTTAGCAACTTAGCACTATCGCGTGTCTAAATCCTCAAGCAGTTAAACATCAATAAAGGTGCATCATGTGCTTTTATTTGTGTCAATTGGCAGACGCAGTGGCAGCAGGAAACAAGGAACCTGCCAAAAGGCAGCGTAAATGGAACTATGAGTCTGTAAAGGCATCTGAACCAAAAAGTCCCAGTGTCTTGCTCCTCACACCCAAGCAAATCTCCGAGCCAAATATCACTGGCAGTGGCTCTGTGGTCAAGGCTGATTCCCCAATGGAGCGCATTGGTCAGCATATCTTTTATTTTCTATGTTGTAAGTTTTGTTTTAAATAAACACAATTTCTTAATAAGTTATTACTCTTTGGTTGTGTATTCCAGTTCCAGAGTCATCAAGAGTGCCTACCGATTCTCTCAGAATTGATAACTTTCTGAGGCCTTTCACAGTGAAAGCTGTGCAAGAGCTTTTAGGGAAAACTGGGAATGTTTGCAGCTTCTGGATGGACAATATCAAGACCCATTGCTATGTCACGGTAATTTCATTAGCATTCTCATTCTCAATTTTGTTCTCACTAGACCCAACAATTTAGTATTTCCCCTGTAGCACACTGCACATTTAAGCAAGGTTCGAAATTGCGAATTGCGTAGTCGTGGCATTTTTTTAATATTGCATATTGCGTAAGCCTCATTGCGCAATGAGGCGTATAGCTGAGGCGTAATATATATATATATATATATATATATTATAAACATAATAAAAAATAAACATATTCATCAAAAGTCATCAAATGTTATATTAAAACAAACCATAAGAGGCCAAGCAAAGTAACATGTTCAAACTTCAAAGTATACCAAAACATTCTGAATCATTTATCAAAACAAAAATCTAAGATATGAAAATTTAAATTAATTAGATTGATTGACTGAAAAATTCAATCAGTAACTACTGGTTTGAAATAGGGATCATAAGATCAATTATAAAAATTTAAAAGTGGGCCGAGTGGGCCCAAATAATACCCTTACACCCTGACCTCCTATTGCGTACGCCTCAGAGCGCCTTATTGCGTATCCAATATTGCGTACGCCTCAGTGCAATATTGCGCACATCACACTCCCAACGCCTTATGCAATGCCTTTTACGCCATAGTCCAGGAATTAGCTGAGGCGCGCCATGAGGCGCAATTGCATTGCGCAATTACAAACAATGCATTTAAGTACAAATTGAAAGATTTTTGCTAATATTCAGGGTTTGGGTGGGATCCCTGAACTTGGGTCCTAAGGCACTCAGGCCAAACAATACTAAAAGATTGAATCCAAACAATTTAGGGTCACTTAACAGTTAACACCATTAAGCACTTGCGCTGAACCATCAAAAAAGATTGAATTTAAGTCTATTAGCTAGTCTAACCCGTGATCTGATTAACCAATTATTATCTCTTTAATTTTCCGTTGCGGGACTTTATCACTTCTTTTATTGCTACAAGTAAACTTCTTTTTAACCTTTTGAAGCATTGCTGTGTGAGTTTATATATAGAGAATTATTAATTTATGAGCTCTTTAGTGTGTAATCATTAATGTATTAAGGTTGTGATGAATATTTTCGGTACAGTTTTCTTCCGTGGAGGAAGCTATAGAGACTAGAAAGGCGGTTTATGGCCTTCAATGGCCCACATATGGAGGTCGTTGCCTGATTGCCGATTTCGTGGACCCACAGGATGTGAAGGCACAGCTTGTGGCTGGCCCTTCCAACCCAACTGCTCCTCCAGTAAGCAGCACTCCAGCAATCCCCTCTCCAGTCCAAACTTTGCCTCAGCCTGCCTTGCCACCAGCCAGGCAACCGAGTGGTCCCTGGGAGCAAGTTGAAAGACCCCATCCGCTCTCCCGACAGCCACCTGCTCATGACCACCGGTCCACAATGAAAGAGAGGGTTGCTAGACCGCCTTCACCTGCTGCTCCCAAAACAGAAACACCACCCATGCCTACTTTGGATGACCTGTTTAGGAAAACGAAAGCCACCCCTCGGATATACTATCTACCACTGACGGATGAACAAGTATCCATAAAGCTCAACACACAAAAGGAAAGCAAGTAGGTTTTGCATTTGGAGAGTCAAGCGGGTAACTTGTATGCAATAAAATCACCATTAGGTGGAGGGCTTAAAATGTAATCCAAAATAGATTGCCTATTTGTGATTATTCTTATTATTAAACTAATAGTAGGCATAGTGTTAGAAGTTTTGGTTTTTAGTTTTGACTTCTGAACTTCATGGAACCACATACTATTTGGTTTTGGTGGTTTAAACCTATGCTTACTTGACATTCTTCTTATTACTGTGATAGTGTGATATATTAAGAAACAATTAGCAGCAATATGTTTGGAAACTATATTACCAGTGTACAACTATGATCGAGGTTCCTTGGCATATGCGACGTATAGAATAACTCATCTAAGTGTACAATTTAGTTTAATTAATGTGACAAATAATACAATCAATGACTATTTGAGAGAACTTTATCACGAAATGAGAGTCACGTCTCCAATTTTTGTTGTGTTTCGTCTCCCAAGTCCCAACTAACGCTGAAAATTATCAGTATGTCTAGAGTGAAGATGCAATATTGTTATCTGTATGGCCAAAACTTTAAATATTGCTGCATTTTAAATTTCTTATATAAGTTTTATTCTTAAATTTAAAATTAAATTTTGATGAAATGAGATCAATCACCAATATATTGATAACAATTTAAAATGATATACTTTTGCTAACGATATAACAATTGTTCAATATCACCGCATACAATATTATTGATTGTACACTCTTCTATTTTAAATTGTGTAAATATTAATTAATCCTTGTGTTAAATTTGATCGATCACTTTTCTAATCAGAAATCATAAATTAATTCAAGTTGATTTGGATTCATCTAAAAATAAAGTCGAACCGAACTACTGTCCGGTTTTCAACACCGATAAAAAACTGAAACACCCTTGTTCAGGAGAGGATCTATGTATAGGCTATAGTGGGCTGAAACTCAAAGTATCCTATTTTTTCAAATTTTTAGTGTAATTTTTTTCATTTTGTATATTCAGCTCACCCTGCTAATGTTTAAGATTAGTATAATTGCTTTCCAGTCCAGAGCATCTCAGATTCCTGGATCTAGGGATGGACTCGGGTCGGGCCAACCGGCCCGGAACCGGACCGGCCCGCTACTGTGCGGGCCCGGACCGGCCTGGTGAACCGGTTCGGTCCCGGTTCGGGCCTCCCGGCCCGGTGGTATAGCGGTCCGGGCCCGGGCCTCCAGTTTAGTGAACCGGCCCGGCCGGGCCGAGCCCGGTTCGGGCCGGAATTAATTTTTTTTTTTTGAAATTTTTTTAAGTTTTGGGTTGGATTAGGTATTTTGGGCCATTTGAGGTGGTTTGGGGTGGAGAGGGAGGGGTAGGGGGTTAAATAAGAGAAGAAGAACAAAAAAAATTAAAAATCCGGGTGGCCCGGCCCAGTCTGGCCCGGAACCGGACCCGGAACCGCCCACCACCGGTTCGGGCTCGGGCCTCATTTTTCTGAACCGAGGCCCGGCCGGGCCCGAACCGGAACCGGTCCACCCCTACCTGGATCCACCCCTGCCCTTGTTAAACATTCAATGATATGTTATCCAATATGAAACTCGTTTTCACGAATGTATTGTTTTAATAATTTTCAAATAACATAAAAGACACATACACATAATATTGGCCTCTTCAAGAACTCAACTTTTAGCTTGTATCCTCCTCTAGACTGGGCTGACATCTCAAATCTCCTTGTAAAGGAGTGTTTGGGTTTGCTTAAAAAAAGCGCTTTTCAGCTTTTGGCTTAAAAAAAGTTAAAAAGAGTGTTTTCAAATGACAGCCTCTGCTTAAATTAATCACTTAAAAACTAAAAGCTGGAAGCAGGTAGAAGGTAATAGTGTAATTAATACCATTAATTAGGTTTCTATATTTATTAGGTTTCCTAATGTATTCAGGACATGTTTTATTATATATATGACACCTAGGGCTACCACATTGGTAAGCCTTTCCATTATTCTGACATGGTATCAAGAGCTCTAGGGTTTTAGAAAGTTTAAATTTTTTTTCGTTCCAATGGCTTCCCCGGTATTGTCCGCCGCCGCCACCGAGCCCACTGCCGCCGTCAACTCTTCACCGACGAGCGAGCAGCTGACCATGAGCGCGGGACAACAACCAGCAACGTCCGAGCCGCCGTCCGTCAGCTTCATCTCCGATGACGTGCTGCCAACGTCGCTGAGCTCCGCCTGGATTCCGCCGATCTTCACGTGGACTCCGACTCCACCGTCCCTCACGATGCCGCCGCTGCTTTCGGCCGACTCTCACAGAAGGGTGCTTTAAACTGCTTCTCACTTTTTCTATTACACAAAAAATACTTAATTTACCAAACACTACCAACTTTTACTATTAATCATTTTTCCTAAAATCACTTTAAAAAATCACTTTTTTAAAGTTGAAGCAATTGCAAACACTCCCTAACTCTTACCATCAAATTCCATACAGATCAAGATCTATATCTCTGATGAGAGACCACATTTAGTGCCATCAATGTAGATTGGGCCATCTAGTGCATTTCCTTTTCCTTTAGTGATCCATCTAATATTAGTGATGGATTCGGTTCGGGCCACCCGGCCCGTGACCCGGCCCGACCCGCTACTGTGCGGGCCCGGGACCGGCCTGGTCTGGCGGTCCGGGTGCATACCCGAACCGGGGGTGTAGCGGGTGGCGGGCTCGGTTCTTATAAAAGGTGGCCCGGCCCGGCCGGGTCGGGCCCAAGTTCGGGTCCAACGGTCTCATTTTTTTTAAAGAAAATCTTTTGGGCTCAAAAGAGCCGTTAGGCTGGGCTGGGGCTTCCCAAACGGCTATATAGCCATTGGGAGGGTTGTGGGGGGGGGGGGGGGGGGTCCGGGCCAGCTGGGGGAGGGGGGAGGGTGGGCAGGGCCGGCTCTAGCATATTTGAGGCCCAAGGCATTCAAATAAAAGTGTTACGTAGTACTCGTATATAACAAAATACTACCTTCATTTTTTCAAAAAAGAAAAACCACTACCTTAAATTGTTTTATAAAGTTGTAAAATTAAAATTTAAATAAGAATTGATATCCTAATTCAGTGAATAAAATACGAAGTAGTACATAATGATTTGTTTAATAAATTACTAAAATAGAGCATTACTATAGGTATACAATCAAGATCTTTGGAGTCTAGAATGAACATAATTATAGGATAAAAATATATCATTTTCATATTATATACTCCGTATTACATACTCCGTACTCCGTACTTTTTTGTATAAGAATTTGTGAGTTTTCAAAGTTAATGTCAATAATCAATAAGGTTAAAATAATAAAGACTAAAATACAAAGAATACATACTCTGTAAAAATTGAAACTAAATACGGAGTAATAAAGAGAAATGATCACTAATTCGATTCCGAACTTTAAATTTGTGTTCACACATATTTAAAATTAAATGATGGATGCCACTATAAAATACTTGTAATTGATTTGCATTAGGGGTGGGCGCGGGACGGGACGGTTCAGGATTTGACTTATCCCGGTCCCGACTCGGTATTATAATAACGGTCTGGTACGATTCGGGATAAGTCATTATCCCAATGATGTCCCATTTAAAACGGGACCGGGACATCCCGAGAAAAATCGGGACGTCCCATAAAATATACATTTGTGAAATGTGATATAAAAATAAGCATAACATCAAAATAAAGATGTAACTGTTTTTGCAAATTTAGCTTATCTAAAAAGTTAAGTAAAACCTCTAATTAACTATTTTTAATTATTGTCTTATAACTTTTTTTGGTCCCCCCCTAATCTTATGTTTCCTCGTAGAATAGTAGCACAAAATATTTGTATACTTTTTAGTACACTTGCAACTTTTCAATATCACATTAAATTAAATATCATATCTATAAGGACTATATATGTTTACTAGTTGTTATTTTGGAAAATATTAAATCTATAGCAACACTATATTTTGGAGTAATTGTTATTCCATCATAATAATATTCCGCACGTAATAATATATTACGGAGTAGTATCAGAATGAGAACTGAAGAAATTTAAACAAAAGAAACAAAAGAAACGAGACGAAGAGAGACATGAAATACGATAAAATGACATTAAGGAGACTAAGGGTTAGAAAGTTTTAATTGGGTTTGGCTTTTACATATCATTAGAAATTTAAAATAACCTACTATTTTCAAACGGGACACCGGGATGGGACATAATATTCTATAACTATCCCAGTCCCGTCCCAGTTAATATCAGTACGGGAGCGGTTCGGGATGAAAAAATTGCATCCTACATGAACCGGGATAGTTTCGGAACGGTATTGAGATTTTTCGAATTGGGTCACTGGGACCGGGATTTTTGCCCACCCCTAATTTGCATCCTAATTTAAGAA
Organism: Cuscuta epithymum; assembly: GCA_945859915.1. NCBI lineage: Eukaryota > Viridiplantae > Streptophyta > Magnoliopsida > Solanales > Convolvulaceae > Cuscuta > Cuscuta epithymum. The sequence continues at coordinate 201,930 of CAMAPF010001023.1, forward strand.
TGCAGCTGGGATTACGAAGGAATACAATCATCTCTCAAATAACACACATAAATATATATAAATAGCATTTCTAAAAAATTTGAGGCCCTAAAAATATGGAGGCCCTAGGCACCTGCCTAGGGTAACTCCCCCTATCACCGGCTTTGAGGGTGGGGGTGGGTGGGGGTGGGGTAAAAAAAATCCTATAAATACTCCTAATATTAAACATTTTTCCACGTCTTCTCTAACTCTTCCTAAATCCTCTCTACTCTCTAATCATCTCCATCTTCTTCATCTTCTCAAATTCTCTTATTCTCCAATATATTTTACATTTTTACTATTTAATACTTATACAAATATTATATCAACTTTATATTAATTATCTACTTATAAATACATATATTATATTAGTTATTGTTGGGCCGCGGGTGTCACGCCCCGGTCTGGCCGGACGCGCTAACAACCGCCGCATAATCCGATTAAGGCAACCGCAGTTCACCCTACTCGAACCATGCAAGGCGTACATGAATACCATTCACACAAGTACATCCATAAACAATCATAAATAAAGCATTTCAAATATACGCAGCGGAATACAAATACTTTTAAAAAGTAAAAGGCCACACAGGGCGAACATGAGCACGCAGGCTCCCAATTCATTTATAATTTAAAAATAGTCCATGAGCATTATTTTATTTATATCAAAATAGAACTGGAAGAAGCACGAACCACGTCTTCTCTCCATGGATCACCCGAAGCAACGGGAACAGGAAGCAAGCTCTAGCTTCTACCTGAAACTGTGAGGTGGCCTCCCCCGTGAAGGGGATGTCAGTACTTGGAAGCATATGACAAGTACAATGACAACTATACTGAATATAATTCATGTTTCAAACACAAGACTCTCAAAATAGGGTGATACTATATTATGGGCATAACCTACAGCTACCCCATTTCAAATCACTTGTATAGAATATATATACCAAGTCAAATAGCCGACCCGTAGGTCCATTTGTATTTCAAAACAATTCCCCTTGTATAGCCCTTGGCCTATTCTTGCATATAGCAATATCGAGAGGTTATCCCACCCCTAGTCTAAACCCAACTCCATCGAGAGGGTTACACAATTTATCATTTGTACCCGTCCACGTTGGACTTACCCACCCTACGGGTGTATTCATTCATTTTGGGCTTACACCCCCAGTATAATATCTTTGATTCATTTAGGGCTTACACACCCCGTATATTCTTAGTTCGTGTAGGGCTTACACACCCCGTATAATACTTTACTCATTTAGGGCTTACACACCCCGCGTAATACTTTACTCTTTTAGGGCTTACACACCCCGCGTAATACTTTACTCATTTAGGGCTTACACACCCCGCGTAATACTTTACTCATTTAGGGCTTACACACCCCGCGTAATACTTTACTCATTTAGGGCTTACACACCCCGCGTAATACTTTATCATGTAGGGCTTACACACCCCGTATAATACTTCATTCATTAGGGCTTACACACCCCGCGTAATACTTTATTCATTAGGGCTTACACACCCCGCGTAATGCTTTATTCGTGTAGGGCTTACACACCCCGCGTAATATCCTTTATCTCGTTAGGGCTTACACACCCCGTATATATATCTCCGTATACTCATTGTACACGAGCAATCATAATCTATCAACCTCGGGCTAGTCTTCATCAAGACTCCCCGGGCTGCCTTCATATAGTCTAGGTAGACTCCACCATTTCCTTTGAGTGTGACCATAGTCCATCACTCATTCTAAGTTCATGCCTATCTAATTCAATACTATAGATAGCACATACAATTAATCACTACGGATTTATATCACTTTGATCATGTCAATAACTCAAGTATTCCTTACTTCACATTTAATCATTTTGCCTATCCACATAGGTATCCATATATCCCTTTTAAGATCTTATGGAATCACACATTTATCAACATTTGTCTATATCATGTTAATCCTCTATATCAATTCAATAATTAATATATTTCAAGGATTTCTCCCCTCATGCATAATGCCTTTGCTTATCCACCTTAGTAATATCATGTATCAATTTGTATGACCACATAGCAACACATTTATTCACATTGGAGTATATCATTTAATTCCATCAAAATCATAATTTGATTACTTAGGTAATCTCATGCTCAACTCACGAGTTATAGACAATATAGTCAGCCATCCTCACCTTAAATATGTCCAACAAGGTTGCCTATTGAAGCCCCATCGTTAAACCTTCGATCGGGAATGATACGAAACAAGCTTGGCTGGCAGAGGGCAAAAGCCGCCCGGCTTTTGCAAAAGCTGCCCGGCTTTCGGGTTCTGCTGCACGAAAACAGCACCTAGAAGTGGCGGTTTCCGGCGATTTCGATTCCTATCGATTCAACAACTCTTCCAAGTTAATTACCAACTCTTTATATCATATTTCCACACTTTTAAACGTGTAGAACATCCCCTAGAATCCATCATATGATTTCTATAAAATCATATACGAAAACTATATAAAAAGGAAGAACAAGAACCGAAGCTACGAGATTCTTACCGCTAGGCTTCGTTTCCTCTTGGATTCTCTTCTCTCCTTCACTCTCTTTTCCTCCTGAGCTCTTGTGTGTGTTGAAGACTCTCCAAGCTCTCCCTCCTTCCTCAATCTTACGTAGAACATCTCAAATGAAAGGATGAGGGGGCTCCCCTCCCTTATGTTCTATTTTAGAAGGGTGGGCTGATCTTATTTGGGTTCGGTTCACGGGCTGTTTCCTTTTAATTAATCCGACCCGAAGCGATTTATAAATTAATCCCCCCGTTGATTATGGTCCACACTTTATACGGAATACCCCGAATTAAAGTGTAGGAAACCCTTCACCCTTATAATTGCTACTTTCGGTAATTCGGGCTAGGACGCCAGTTTGGTTACTTGATATATCTCGGTTCGGCCCAAATGACTTTTATTCATTTATTTCTATTATTAGCAAGTGGGCTCGAATGATCTCTCATATTATTTATTTATCTTTTATTCGGTCCGAACAATTATATATTACATACTTCCTTATCCTTGGGCTTTTATTTAACTTATCTTGGTCCAAGAATATATATTAGTTAGTCCCTCCCCATGTTTGAGGTCCGACCTTCAATTTAATTAATCGGTATTAATTTAGTCAATTAATCATTTCTAGTATGATTAATATACTGGTAACTAGTTTTCAAAGTGAATATATAATCATGACTTTAACTAATTTTCCTCATTGAAATTAGTATTTGTACTTTCACTCAGATTTTAATATCAATGGATTAATAAATCCAAGTTTAAATTGGGAGCGGTGTTACAGCGGGTATGAAGGCACATGATGTGAAGGCACAGGTTGCGGACCCACAGGATGCCAGCCTGCCGGTGCAATCGAACTGCGTGGCGCTTCGCATGTGCTATAAATGGGGAGGGGCGTGCTACACTATCAACGATTGCTTTTAGTGTAGCGGTAAGCGCAACAATCCACAATTATATTTCTTATCTACTTATATATTAATTATCTACTTTTAAATGCATATGTTATATTACTTATATTCCTTATCTACTTAATCTCTACTTATTATTTACTTTTTTTAAGAGGATAATAATAGTGTTTTGATGATAAAGAAGATGTTCTGTTTTCCTGAAAATTGCGAATAACAACAATAGAAGATACTACAAGGATTAACAATCAAGTCATTCTCTGAGCTGCTTCCTTCTGAAGAACCCTTTCCTTCGCTTTTGTCTTGGCTTGGGATTTAGAGCCCATGACTCCACTGCACCTCCCCACTTCTTGCGATTTTCTTCATATTTATCATTGAAGTTGGCCTTAATTGCTTCCAAAATCTTAGAGAACTCTAACTGAGGTCAAGCACAAAACAGATGCAGTCTTCTTGTGGACAATAAGGAATTTCCATCTTTCTGCACAAAGCAGTTGGAAGCCAGACAACCAGTTCAATCGGGTCCACGTCATGAGCAATAACCACCAATTGGGCTTTATTCTGCTTGAGATAGGTTACGTGCTTGAGCCCATACTTAACAACAATGGGCTTCTTCAGTTCAGGGGTCTTGGGAAATTCTATTTACAGCCAAGTAATTGCTAAATACAGCCCAATAATTTTAAAATTCCTATTATAACCTTAGATTAAAACGATGACTGGAGTCTGACCTATCTCCTTCGTTCGCTGCTAACGCATATCTATAGTATGTTTGCAGATACAGATATGAAGAGCGATCATCCCCTGTGCTTGAAAGTTATTGAGACGGCAATGTAAATTGGCCGACACCTTAATTTGTAGCAATAGAGCAGTTATTATTTAGGCACACAACAAGAGAATTTGTATTTTTGTATAAATTTAATAGATTTCAGAAACTTCAATGAATCTAACAGTTTTTAATAATAATACATAAACATCCAAAATTCACTTTTCAAATTGTTGTTAAAGTAAGAAACTCGTTAACTGAAATCACAAAAAAAAACAAGCAAGATAAAGTCAAGACCCGATTTTACTTCATCATCCAATAACTAATAGATTTCATCCATCCAAGGACAAGAAACATAGCAACCGGGTTTTGCAAGAGGAAGAATTTTTGTTCGCCTGTAAGCAAATGAGAAATCATACTCTCTGTTTTAGTTAGTCGGTGAATTCTCTTGCATCCGGAAGAAAGTAAGTTTGTTAGGGATTAGGGGTAAAATAGACTTTGTTTATTTTTTTAGTTGTTTCGGTGACTGTACATAGCAAATAAACGGCTGTGTATAGAAGTGCCCGGGGTCTTTCCCTCACTCTCGGCCTGGGCCCTCTTTAGAAGACGCTCCTTAGCAGCTTTATCTTCCCCTTGAGTAGCACCTTGAAGAGGTTTGTTGCTAGGTTTTTATCAAGGTTGTTATTTACTTATATTACCTATATTACAATTTATATCTACTTAATATACACTTTATATATTAAAGTATTAAATATAAGTGTATTTTAGTATGCTTATATATTATATACTATAAACATTATAATATATATTAGTTATACATTTATTATATCTACTAATATAGTTGGAATTATATCTAATTAATTCGAAGTATATTAATTAGTATATTAAGTATATATATATATATATATTAAGTATATATATACGACTTTTACTAATATATTACTTTTATAGTTTTATTACATCTAGTTAATATATTAAGTGTATATATATATATATATATATATATATATATATTAGTTACACTTTAATTAATATTAGTTAAATTCATTCTATTACTCCCATTAATTAGCATACACTTTCATACATTTGTCTTATTTGTTTAATTTTGTATTAACATTACTTGATTAGTTAATTAGTATTCACACGAATTGTTTAATTTTTCATTAAAGTAGTTAATTACTTCATTACAATTTTTTATTAATTGCTACCTTTGACTCTAGTTTAAAAAACTAGTTAATTCTGATTATAGTTAAAGTTAAACTTTAATAATTTGATTTTTAGTAAAAAACAATAGGTAGTGCAAAAAACTAGTTAATTGTTAGTTTTGAGTATTTATTAAACAATAGTATTGATTAGTTCAAATAACTAGGACAAAAAACTAGTTAATTCATTACTCAATTAATTTTTGCTATAAATTTTGTACTCACATTTTATTAATATTCGAATTTTAGTTCAATTCACATTTTAATTAATTTATTTCACTCGAATTGTTTTTATAAAAAATAATAGTTAGAATTTTATTTGATTAAGGTAAACTTGTTAGATTGAAGTATTATTTAAAATAGTTTTAATTACTTGCATTACTTGTGTACTCATTATTAATATATTTTTTGCAATTTAATATTAGTTACATTTTTTAGATGGAACGTGGTAGATATTCAGTTGATATGGGTAACCTCGAGCACAACCGAACAAACGAGATTGGGAGTAAGAAAACCCGCAAAGGTAAATCACATATCGGCTCTTCATCTCAAAGCCGAGATGATTTTGATACGGCTTACCAAAGGAGGGATGGGGATGCGATGTCCGACATGCAACTACAACAAGAATTGGACTGACATAATAACCGCTTTTTCCAAGACGAACAATACCCGACGACCATTGACGAAGAGAGCTCGAGGGCGACGATGTGGAGGAGACGGTCTAAAAGCGTTAGGACATTTTCCTGCTTTTTTAAAAGAATATGATAACTATATTATAAACTCGGCTGATCGACACCTGCGAAAAAATTTGTAATGCTTTGGTATATTTTTATAATGCAACTCAAACTTTTAGTCATGTTTATAAACCTACCTCAAACCATTTTATTCGTGAAGCTGTTAATCTCGCCGGTGCTTTTAATGAATTTGAAAATGCCGTTTACGTGAATTATTTTGCTGAATCTATGAAGGCAAAAATTTTAAAATATTATGCACATATTCCGCATATTTATAGTATTGCATTTGTTCTCGATCCTCGTTTTAGACTTGGTTCTTTAGAAGATTGTTTGAAGTATTATTATCTTGCCTTTTTTGGTCCTTTTCCAGTGTATGACGAAGCCTCAATAGATTGGAAAAAAGAATACAACGAGGTTAGTGAATTATTTTATGCCTTATTTAATGAGTTTCATGCATAATATGGCAACACGCCCCCTCCCTCGACACAAACATCTTCATCTAAAGGAAAATCAATTTTTAAATCTACATTTTCCAATCTTATGAAAAAAACTAAAACAACTCCCGCTACTCAACAAAGCACAATTAATGATGAATTTGACGTTCTAAACTGGTGGAAGGGAAAAGAAAGAATGTTCCCGGTTTTAGCAAAGATGGCTGATGTGAGTTTTCTCGCACTTAAAATAGATCGTAATATAGTGGTGTAAGTACGAGTATCGTCTCCACAGGGACGGACAAAAGGGAATTAAGAATTAACTAAATTCAGCGATTAAAAATAAATAAAATAAATGCGTCGTGCGAGATATGATTGGTTTGGAAAATAAAACTAATGCGAACAATTAATCTAGGGGGTTCTTTCTAATTAATGACGAAGGGAACAGGGATCGATTTCGGGGTAACCAGATTTCTGGCAGATCAGGCCTAATTACATGAAATTAATTTAATTGAGCCTAGCTAATCATTACTAAGTTCTTACCGCTCTCGCGGCGTAGAGTACAATAATTTAGGGGACCAGGCTGATCTCTCATGCGACAGGATCCTAAATTATTGCCAAGACGAGCGAGCTTACGGCCCCTTAATCGCTACTAATCTCTTAGCGAACGATTAAGTGTGTGTGAATGTGTCCTAGAACAAATTAGATCTCTCTTAATTTATTCTACATGCAATTGTAATTCTAGTCGCGATTCTAGGTTACAAAAGATATCAATTAAATTATTCAAACACAAATTAAACGGCACTCATGCAATTAAACCGACAAGAATCTAGCCATACATCATGATTAACCCCTTCATCAATCCCAAATCCCTAATTAAAACTACTCACAATTCATAATTGAAGAATCAATAGAATTGGAATAAAAAGAATTAATTGTCATTAATTAAAAAGGTGGAACTTACAAAGAATCCCAAAAGATTGATGAACAAGGCTGAAAAGCCCTCTAAAATTCGTGCTAGGCACTCTTTCTAAGCTCCCCCTTGAAAACGGGGGTTTACAGGCTGTTTAAATAGAAAAATCGGGTGAAATTTGAGCTGAATTAGGATTTTCGGAGTCAGACACGATGCCAGGCACGATCGTGCCTTCGATCGTGCCTCCGGAGCAAAAACGCGCATTTTGGGCAGGCACGATCGTGCCTCCCTCCAGGCACGATCGTGCCTGGCTGGCAGTAGCTCTGCGGTGCTTTTCTCTTCAGGCACGATCGTGTCTGACTTTGAGGGAACGATCGTGCCTACTTAACTTCCGAATTTGACAAAACTTTCTTCATGAAAGTTTTAGATAATGAAGTCCTCTATCCACCCCAATTTGCCGAATGTGATTTGAATCATCCAATCAAGAGATATGATCAAAACGGTGGAAGGTGTCTTTCTGAAATCGCAGCAGAGATCATCTGACTTCATCGTCTGTTTTCACCTTCTTCCTCTCCGATTCTCGCAAAGGTGTCTTCATATGATTTGTAGCCCTTGAAGTTGGCTTTCCTATGAAACTTGAATCGTGTCCATTGGTTGTTTCTACAAAGAGATATGATTGAACGATTGACAGAAGGTCATCCTGATCGTCGTTTTCAAGCTCTATTCGTCTTCTTTTTTTATCCCGAAGCCAGTCCTAGAGCTCTTTTTCCTTCAAATCTTCATTGTGAATCTTCCGGTGACCTCCAAAGCTATCAAATCATTCTTAAATGCTTCTCAAATCATCCCGATTGTTCCTCAAGTGCCGGTGCCGGATTCAAATTCCCTGATTTTGACTACAAACAACACAAAACTCGAACCAACGCCCGGTAAACATAACTTGAGCTAAAATTGAGACTTGCAACACCTTAAAGCTGGGAAAACCATCAAAATCCAACTCCAACACGCATCAAATGCATGTCTAAATACGGACTTATCAGATTCCCCCACACTTAAGCCTTTGCTTGTCCTCAAGCAAACTGAACAACGGGACTTACGATAATCACCACACGAAATCAAAACAATTAGCATGCACACGTAGTTAAAGGGATATTCACAGAACAAGTAGACTAAACCACGAAAATTCTTCCCTAAACTACATCTTTGTACCCTAGCTAAAATATTTGACAAAATTATTCACAACATCCTCAAAGCAGTGACAGCACACACAAATAAACTAGTTATTGATCAGAAGGACTTGTGAAGGTGGTGGTGAATGGATCATGGATAACAATAATAGTCCCTTTCTTTTGAGAGATTGGAATATTCTAACAAAGACTCAATGTATTCAGGAACTTCAGGGCTATTCTTAGGAACAAGGAACTCAGTAGGCCACAATTTAGGAACAATCATTTAAACCTATGCAGAAAGTAGACATGGTGTACAACTAAGCTAAACCGTCTCGGCACATTTGTGCTTTGACGTATACTTGAAGTACGCGGAGGACTAAAGCTAAATTTTGAGATAGCCTCCAAGTTCATTAATTTAAGTTTAGTTTTCCTTGTCATGTTGGCACGAGAACGCCGTTTCTTTCGAAAGATACTCAAGTCTCATCTTACGCTTTTTGACCGGGGCTCCCATTCTCTTTTTCGTAAGGCAAGAGGTCTAGCTATATTAATTTTTCACCTTTCGGATTCTCACTAGACATTACCCCATTCTAATTTCGGTCTCACCAAGGAAAAATAGCAATTAAAGTTCATTAATTTAATGTGAGTCCATGCCTACAATGCAATCCTCGAAAGTATCAAATTCCTAAAAAGTGTCTGCTCTTACCCCATTTGGAGCATAGGAACAGTGCCAAAAATGGCTCCTACACAAAATTCCCTAAACCTAGCAAATTAATCCCTTAGTTCCCTAAACATCAAGACTAAGTCAGAAATATTCATGGGTAAGGAAACACAGGCCATTTGGCTATGGAGCTCAATTAATTGGATAAACAATAAAAGGTCAGGCTCAAAATGGCTTCTCCTAAAGGATTTTTTTTCAGGTGGAGGGATGATTAATGGAAAATTCAATGGGTGACTAATGCCTTCATCCTTTCAACAACTATATTACCATGCAAGCAATTTAAGCCTAAACACTTCAAGAATGTCATAAAAGCATAGTCAAAATGCCAGCTAGCTCACAAAGACACAGTTTAAAGAAAAATTTTCAAAATTTTGCATGAATTTCCTATGAATATACAACTGACACCTGCGCATGCTAACTCTAATAAATCTCATGTAACAACCACTGCCCGAATGCCCAATTCACTCCCCCACACTTAAACTTTGGCATCGTCCTCGATGACCAAATATGCATTATGTACTAGGGGGTAAAGAGGATAGGGTCACACATGCTCAACTTAACTCAAGTCAATATTTCAACAAGCGAGTAAAAGAGTCAAAGAGACTTCCCTAAGGCGTTGGTCTGTGCAGAACTAAATTGAGTCAATGATCCTCGGCACATCATCCCCAAAGCAAGACCCTGAGCTGCAAAAACAAAACACACAAGCACAAAAACAAACCCAAAAAACACCCCGGTTTTTTTTTTGTTCTTTTTTTTTTGGGTGTTTTCTGAAAGCAAACAAGCAAACAAACAAAAAAATGCAGAAATAAGCTTGGGTTGCCTCCCAAGAAGCGCTATTTTTAACGTCGTTTGCCCGACGCAACTTCCTCATAGGCTCTCAAATAGCACAGACATCAGTGGTGCACTAATAGTCAACATCTCCAGCTTCCTCTCAACAAATGCCATTAGATGGCGCAAATTCTTAAATTCTTCAGTCCACGAAGGTAGCATATGGTCTTCATAACCCTCATCAACACAGAAGTGAAGTATGAAACTCTCATCCTCTTCAGGTGGATAGGGAACATGAGTGAAAACTTTGATTACTCTAGGCATCACCGGAAGCTCAAAACATGTCTCCAAGCAAGGAGTAGGAGCAACACCGTAATCAAACTGCAACATAGAAAAGTCTTCTTCTTCCTCACAAATATCATCTACATTCACAACCTCTCCTCCGGACTCTGTATCACTCCCCATGAAGGCATACCAACTCTCGTTAACATCGTTCTCATCAGGGTCTTCTTGGATGATGTTGTCACTCTCCGTACAAAAAGGAATATCATCAAGTAGTGAATCAAAGAAATCCAAATCTGAAACCACGTAAGAGTGGATCGGTGCAGGTGTACAAGAGGAGTAATCTTGCTTGTGGAGCGGTACTTCTTCATTGTGGACATCATCTACCTCGCCCCCACTCTCTTGGAGCATGTAATCATATTCTCCCAACTCATCTTCTATACCCAAACCTACCTCAGTGGCTGCATCAACGTCATGACTGATTTGCTCCTTGCCATCCTCGTTAGGTGTTGAGACTAATGGTAAATCAAACGGCTGTGGAGTTTCTGTATGAAAATCGCAGTGATCAGTGACTTCATCAGTTACAATTTGTACCGTTTGAAACTTTTTCCGGTATTCTTGGAAAAACAACTTAACACTACTATCTTCTTCTTCATCTTCAACCATAGGTGGGTCTTCAAAGGTATCAGGAAGTGTATCATCCATCATATTCCCACCTTCACAGTCCGACTCACTCACATGATCATCCCTATTGGTCTCCTCAGGTTGGGCTTTTGTGTCGCTAGGATGGGATCTCCCGGACTCCTCAGATAAAGCCTTTGCAATCTGCCCCAATTGATTCTCCATGTTCTGCATACTTGCATCAGACACTTGCATGAATTTCTTTAGTGTCTCTTCCAGGTCAGACAGCTTCTCTGAAATTATCTCTTCCAATTCGTCGTCTGAATCTTGTGGCTCATAGCTTGGCAAAGACGTAGGAGTGATTGAAACATTTGAGTTTGTAAGTTGTGGGGAGGACGAAGTGGGGTATGCAGTTGCCCAGTAAGGATGGTCGTATGGAGGAATGGGGCAAAGACATGAATGATGACCGCCTCCGCAGAAGGAACAAATGCTATTTTTAGGAAAGCAATCAACCAATTCCTCGGGACTTTTAGTTTGAATGAGAAATTCCATTATGGAGCCTGGTTTTGTCCGAGGATATTGTGGATAAGGATACTGATTAGGAGAATGAGATTGGGAGTATTGCGTATTTGGAAGAGGGTAAGAATAGGAAGATGGAAACTTTTGTGGTGTTGGAGAATAATTTTGATGAGGTGAGTAATATTGAGGAGGAGGAGGAGGAGTGTAAGGAGGGTATGGCGTATATGGTGAATATTCCATGGAGGTTTGAGGGTAAGGAATTCCTCCAGGAATTTGGCTGAATGGGTTCATCTCATGCCTCTTAGAAATTACCTGAAAGGTTAGCACAGAAAAATCCTACGAAGAACAAAAAGAAAACTAACTAAAAAAATCTCGCTGAAATTAATTAACCCTTAAAACCGACACCGTCCCCGGCAACGGCGCCAAAAACTGATGTGAGTTTTCTCGCACTTAAAATAGATCGTAATATAGTGGTGTAAGTACGAGTATCGTCTCCACAGGGACGGACAAAAGGGAATTAAGAATTAACTAAATTCAGCGATTAAAAATAAATAAAATAAATGCGTCGTGCGAGATATGATTGGTTTGGAAAATAAAACTAATGCGAACAATTAATCTAGGGGGTTCTTTCTAATTAATGACGAAGGGAACAGGGATCGATTTCGGGGTAACCAGATTTCTGGCAGATCAGGCCTAATTACATGAAATTAATTTAATTGAGCCTAGCTAATCATTACTAAGTTCTTACCGCTCTCGCGGCGTAGAGTACAATAATTTAGGGGACCAGGCTGATCTCTCATGCGACAGGATCCTAAATTATTGCCAAGACGAGCGAGCTTACGGCCCCTTAATCGCTACTAATCTCTTAGCGAACGATTAAGTGTGTGTGAATGTGTCCTAGAACAAATTAGATCTCTCTTAATTTATTCTACATGCAATTGTAATTCTAGTCGCGATTCTAGGTTACAAAAGATATCAATTAAATTATTCAAACACAAATTAAACGGCACTCATGCAATTAAACCGACAAGAATCTAGCCATACATCATGATTAACCCCTTCATCAATCCCAAATCCCTAATTAAAACTACTCACAATTCATAATTGAAGAATCAATAGAATTGGAATAAAAAGAATTAATTGTCATTAATTAAAAAGGTGGAACTTACAAAGAATCCCAAAAGATTGATGAACAAGGCTGAAAAGCCCTCTAAAATTCGTGCTAGGCACTCTTTCTAAGCTCCCCCTTGAAAACGGGGGTTTACAGGCTGTTTAAATAGAAAAATCGGGTGAAATTTGAGCTGAATTAGGATTTTCGGAGTCAGACACGATGCCAGGCACGATCGTGCCTTCGATCGTGCCTCCGGAGCAAAAACGCGCATTTTGGGCAGGCACGATCGTGCCTCCCTCCAGGCACGATCGTGCCTGGCTGGCAGTAGCTCTGCGGTGCTTTTCTCTTCAGGCACGATCGTGTCTGACTTTGAGGGAACGATCGTGCCTACTTAACTTCCGAATTTGACAAAACTTTCTTCATGAAAGTTTTAGATAATGAAGTCCTCTATCCACCCCAATTTGCCGAATGTGATTTGAATCATCCAATCAAGAGATATGATCAAAACGGTGGAAGGTGTCTTTCTGAAATCGCAGCAGAGATCATCTGACTTCATCGTCTGTTTTCACCTTCTTCCTCTCCGATTCTCGCAAAGGTGTCTTCATATGATTTGTAGCCCTTGAAGTTGGCTTTCCTATGAAACTTGAATCGTGTCCATTGGTTGTTTCTACAAAGAGATATGATTGAACGATTGACAGAAGGTCATCCTGATCGTCGTTTTCAAGCTCTATTCGTCTTCTTTTTTTATCCCGAAGCCAGTCCTAGAGCTCTTTTTCCTTCAAATCTTCATTGTGAATCTTCCGGTGACCTCCAAAGCTATCAAATCATTCTTAAATGCTTCTCAAATCATCCCGATTGTTCCTCAAGTGCCGGTGCCGGATTCAAATTCCCTGATTTTGACTACAAACAACACAAAACTCGAACCAACGCCCGGTAAACATAACTTGAGCTAAAATTGAGACTTGCAACACCTTAAAGCTGGGAAAACCATCAAAATCCAACTCCAACACGCATCAAATGCATGTCTAAATACGGACTTATCAATGGCTAATCAAGTGCTATCAATGCCGGTTTCAACAGTTGCCGTGGAACAAGAATTTAGTTTGACCGGCGACGTCCTTACGCAATCTAGAACGAGCTTGAGCGCGAAATCTCTTGAGACGCTTGTATGCTACCACGATTGGTTGAAGGCGGCCCGTAGAGCTCAAGAAATGAGCATCACCCCCTCCCAACACTTTATGGATGAATCAACAATCGAGGGTGGCTCTACGGCCTCTACCTATGCCTGAGATTCCGATTGATTAGTATTTGATTTTTTTTAAATGTATTTCATGTTTTAAAATTTTTCAATTCTCAATTGTAATTTGTAAACTTGTAGTTCATATTTCAAATAAATATACGTTCATTTTTTTATATGTAGCACTTCTCAAATTAAATAATTGATTATTAATTATATTATTATTTATTAGAAAATATATTTCATATTGTTTTTTTCTCAATTCTCAAATGTAGTTCCCATTTCAAATAAATGCACTTGAAGTTTGTTTTTAATATTCATAACTTGTATGAATAAGTAGCAAAATAGGGGAAAAAATTAAACCTGACCCGACCCGGCCCGACGGGTAGCCCGGCCCATGACCCGGGCGGGTGGCCCGGCCTGAACCGGAACCGGCCAAGAAACAGGCCGGTCTTGGGCCCACGTTTTCGGAACCAGCGGCCCGACCCGGCCCGAGTCCAGCACTATCTAATATCCAACAAATAACAAGATGTAGTAATATAATATGCAGCAGTATTGGTGGTTGAGAATGGCTTTGGAAATTGAAAAGCCCATTTCATGTTTAAGAGTGCAAAACTCAAGAAAAAAGATTTGACAAATACAATGCATTTAATAAAAATATCGGAAATGGGGCATCAATAAATCCATGATATTGGTTTGCACAATATTGTGAAATAAATGATGCGTATATCAGTTAGAAGGGATAAGGGTCAGATAGGGCCTCGAACTTGAAAAAAAAATGTCAAATAAGGCCATATTTAGGATGCTCTGTCCGGCCGACACCATTTGGGGTAGTTCCCGGTGGAATTTTTTGATGAGATTTTTTGCGAATCTTATTCATTAAGTCTAGTTTACTCATATCAAATGTGAACTAACAATTCAATCGGGAAGGCATTCAAATGAATTCATGAAAATAACTGCGCTTTTAACGGTATAGTTAGCTTCAAGAATTCATTTGAATGCCTTCCTGATTAAAGTTTTAGTTCAAATTTGATATGAGTAAACTAGACTTAATGAATAAGATTCTCAAAAAATTTCATCAAAAAATTCTACCGGGAACCACCCCAAATGGTGTCGGCCGGACAGAGAATCCTAAATATGGCCTTATTTGACATTTTTTTTTCAAGTTCGAGACCCTATCTGACCCTTATCCCCAGTTACAAACTCGTTCATGTTTTTAGGGCTTGACCCGTTTTTGACACATTATTATGGGCGGGACCGCGGGAAATGTGCCTATTCTCACACTTCCTTTGGTATATATAGCAGGATATAGACTAAAATAAATCTTAATGAAATGCGGACATTTTTGTTCGTGAAAGAGTAACACATGGAGATCTCGTTGTTAAGTACACTCCCACTCAGTATCAGTTAGCTGACATTTTCACTAAGAATTTATCTAGTCAGCGTTTTGAGTTTTTACGTTCCAATCTGCACGTGATTTCCCCTGCACATATTGAGGAGGTGTAATAGTGTAATTATAAGGACTCTTATGTAAATACTCTTTATACTTCTTAATATAAATACCATACGAGGGCTACCTATTGGGTATGCCATTCCATCACAATTATTCTTTCACAATAAAGTCTATTTGAAAAATTCACATTTTAATCAAATAGTATGTCCCAGATTTCTTTTTAAATCTTTGTATACGTAGTGTAGCCTGCTTTAAATTTCTTGTCAAAACTGGTGGATACTGGATCATGGACCGATACAAAGAAAAAAATTACACAAATTTTTTTACTTTAAAAATTTTTGGTCGGCAACCTTATTCCTCCAAGACAAGACACATGTAAACCTGTTGAAAATTATTAAACGCGGTCAATTTTTTGTTCATCTCGTTCTAGGATTGAACCTTAGAAATGATTGTAGACTTCTCCATAGCTTCTCTGATGAACGGTGTTAGTTGTTAGTTGTTACCCAAAACTCTTAAAGAAATTTGGCCAGCAACTAAAAACTGCTCCTAGAACGTTGATGTACGGTCACGTAAAAACCTAGGCAACGTAGCACCTCACGTTCCCTTTTTTTAGTCGCTATATGTTGATATAAAATGTAGCTCAAAAAGAATATTTGAATAGTATAAATTCATAGTATTGCAATTCTTTAAGAGGGGATATACCGATAGTATAAAAGTGCAAAAATAATGAACAAAAACCCTAACCTTAAAACGATCAGTAGGTTATATATATATAAGCCTAAAGTTAATTCCCACCAGAGATCTAAATCTAGTTAAGATGGATCATTGTAGCCCAAGTGCCCAACCATAACAGGCGAGCCGAGAAGACGAGAACAAATTTTATTTTAGCAATTTCTTCTTGTCGTAAAGTTGAAAAGAAAGAAGAAATAATTCGAAGTCATTTCATTCCTTCCCAAAACAGCTCCAACAAAAACACCCAACCCCCTCTTCCCCCCAGGAGAAGCCCAGAGCACACTCCATTGCTGGTTTCTGTGTACAGGAAATGGAGTTTTATGATTCCACAATCCACAGAAATCCGTTTCTAATCTTATAGTTTACTGTCATTGCCCTCGAATCACTTCAATCGACTGCGGCATATACTGAGATTCGTTTTTCTCTGCGCCTGCTCGACTGGCGGTCCGGGTCAACGGCGGTTTGAGCTGTGAAGGAGATGAGTAGTCTTAAGCTCCAAGCTCTTAAACTACATCCCGGTTTGACTTGAGAGAAAGGAGAACGTCTCCAGTAGTGCACGTTCACATGGCTAAGCGCGTGTATGAAGTCTGGAAAGGAAGCAATGTGAGAACTGCTTACACATCTGTCCGTTTTTTTAAATTCAATTTTTGTTTAACTTGTTTCTTCATCATTCGTTTATCGTTAGTTTCGCATCAGTTTATGTGGGTCTTTGATTTTTATGATTGGTATTTGCTTCAACGGATCTTCTAACTAGTATCATTTTTTTTATTTAACTAAATTCAGCATTGGTCCCAATCCAGCCAAAGTAGGTCACATATTCTTGTTTTGTTATATGTGGAATAATAATTTGCAATTTTAGGCGATTCTTACTGTAGGTTTCTCATCGTTTTTAATGAGCAGATTAAGTATTGTCAACAGTTACTTCAAAGATGAAAGATTGGTTATAGTTTGAATTCTCACCCCATCTTTTCGTACAAGTTTGAGTTCGCACACCATTTTTTAAAAATCATCAATATTTGCACCCTACCCTGCTCATCAAAATAGGAGACTAAAAAATGCTGTTGGAACCCCAATTTGGGGGGAAATGTGGTGCAAATTACCACAGGAACAATCTTATAGGATTCAATCCCAATCTACGGGAAACTAATAACATACCTAACAGGTCTGCATATAGTATGGTCTAAAAAATTGAGTGTAAACTCAAAATTGGATGAAAAATTGGGTTGAGAACTCCAATATCCCTAATTTATACTAAGCATTATTACTAGTTAAGCATTTCTAACTTGCTCTTTCCATAATATATTGTACAGAAGTTTTTTCTTGGTGGAAGATTGATATTTGGTCCAGATGCGAGGTCGTTACTTGTCTCTATTCTGCTAATCACTGTGCCTGTTGCTACTTTCTGTGTATTTGTTGCAAGACATCTTCGTCACCAGTTTTCTCCACATAATGTTGGGTATGCAGTTTTAGGGGTGCCAATTGCTTTTACCATTCATGTAAGCTGCAGCACTTTTAGTCTTGTTGGATTAATAACATGCATTTTGTGTTTTGATAATCCTTATGTATATGAACCATCTAGCTCTCTGAATCTTCATGTACAATGATCACTCATAGAATGTGGGCGTTGATAATTTGACTTGTGAGCTGTTGTAGGCACTCAGCTGAGATGTAAACCGTTAGGAAAGTGGTTTGAGTAAAGTTTTTTTGGAGTTGTGAAAATGCCTTAGAAAGAGAAAATTGAGAGGAAAACGAGAGGAAGATGGAAAGTAATGAAAATTTGGGGAGAGACCCGAGATGCATAAAGGATAGAATCAAATCAATAAATTTGTTTTAGATATATGTTCACAGTTCAAACTTATCTTATTTAATCATTTCTATTATATAAGGAGTTAAGGACTAAGAAAGTTAGATACATTAATGTGTCTTTATAAAATTAATCAGATTTCATTTTCCTTTAAGCTATCAAGGCAAGAAAATTATACTAAAATAACTTTTCTTGGGATTTTTCCTTTTCCCTAGCAGTTTCCTTGATACACACATACCTAAGGCTATGTTTGGAACACAGAAAATGGTAGGGAAAGGTAAAGATGTGATGGAATGTTTTTTAATATTTCATTTATGTAGAAAATGAAACTTGATCATAACTTTAATTATTTTCATATATTTATGTAGAAGTTGTATATAAATACAATATATTTGAACTAATATCTGAATTAAAGTATTGAGTTCGAACCCTTTTTTTGTTTTGCCCTAAATTTTCCTACGTTTCCCTCCGCATTTTCTTTTCCTAGAGCATTTCTTGGTTTCCAAGTGGAACTCAAGTATCTTCTGAAATCCATGATTCCTACTTTGAGCTTCTTGTTAAAGATTTCACTGTACTCCTGAAAGTTGCATATCCCCCATCATTAATAATGGAAATACTGCAATAAGTATATTAACAATTTTTTGTATTGCGTTTCACAATCTTTGTTTTATTGCTATCATGCATCTGGCAATGACGTGGTTTTGAATTCCTATGGTATGAAACAAATTAAGCTGCGCTTCATACTGGGTAGCATTATTATTCTTTTTGTAGGTATTGGCTCTACTACTGTTTACATCATCACGAGATCCTGGTATTGTTCCACGCAATTTACACCCACCTGAGGAAGAACTCCGTTATGACACGTCAGCATCAGCAGAGGCTGGCGGGAGGCAAACACCAAGTCTTCAATTCCCCAGAATAAAGGATGTAAATGTTAACGGAGTTACTGTCAAGGTAAAATATTGTGATACCTGCATGCTGTATCGCCCCCCTCGATGCTCTCATTGCTCCATCTGCAACAACTGTGTTGAGCGCTTTGACCACCACTGCCCTTGGGTAGGCCAATGCATAGGATTGGTAAGAAGCTACTTTTACACTGTGCTTGGGAAGAAACAATATTAGGATGGAAGGAAAACAACGAGCTCATAAATAGAAAGAAAATAGGGAAAGTTTTCGAAATAGGACTAAAACAGTTTGGAAATAGGACTGTCATGTTTTTCATTCCCAAAATAGGAGTAATTACTGCCAAGTTTGCAAAATACTGCCATGTTTGAAGTCTGGTACTGCCAAAACATGACAGTAATTAGTCATATTTTAGGAATAAAAACATGGAAGTCCTATTTTGGAATTTTCAAACCTTTTTAGTCCTATTTTGGGTAATATCTCAAGAAAATATAAGACATAATTTCCATTCTTCTCTTTGTCTCCAAATTGGATGGGATATTTACTAATCAATACTCCGTATAAAATTTACCTTATTATCTCACCTTTTAAATCAGAAATTGAGTGTAAGTGTGTGCTATTAGGGTTAAAACTTTGCCAACTTTATTTTTTCAGTTGTCTCACTAACTTTGCCACTTTCCCTCTTAAGTAAAAAATTTGTAGTTCCAATTATTTATCTCTCTAGTGCACAAACCTCAGCCACAATTTTTACCTTATTAATCTTCTGGTGATCAAACTTGGCCAAGTTTTAAGGGACGGAGGGAGTAGCATTTTCTTTAATTCCCACCAAAAATATATAAATTCAAATAAATACAAAAAAACACCTTCTTTTCTTTTCTTTTCTTATTTTACCTCAACGGCTCAACCCAAACACAAGAGATGGTAATATGAGTTTGTCAGTTCGAAGATTTTGGAGGGAAAGGAAAGGAATGATTGACTTTTAGTTTTTAATTCTATGAATTTATTTCTATGTTTTAGTTTTAAACTAGAAATAATTATATGGTTAGTTAGATCATGTAATTTTATATAGTTCTTTGTCTTCACTTAATTCCTGACCAATAAAATGTAGAAATTATTTACAAATGAATATCACACTCCCCTCTAGAGTCCTAGAAGGCTAGAAACAAACAAATCCAAAGAGTGGAAGATGATTTTTATTTTCTTGTCCTGCTTTGAAGAATTTCCCAACATATGCGTAGTTATTTATTTCTGTTTGTGTTCAAAGAAAGTTGCATCTACAGCCTATTAATTTTTATTATTACTATGCAGCGCAACTACCGTTTCTTCTTTTATTTCGTTTCGTCTGCAATGCTTCTTTGCATCTATGTGTTTGCCATATGTGGTTTCTACATTAAGGTTCTGATGGATGATCACCAAAGCACAGTATGGAAGGCAATGAAAGAATCTCCAGCTTCTGTTATTCTAATGGCTTATTGTTTTGTTGCCTTGTGGTTTGTCGGTGGACTCACCGGTTTTCACTTGTACCTCATCAGCACCAATCAGGTCACTATCTTCTTCTCTCCCTCATATTCTGGGCTTAATTGTGGTGTGTTTGCTGTTAGTTACTAAAATAACCACTAATCATTGGATCCAGGACTCCCTCTGCTCCAAGGTTTAATAACATGTTGCAGGAATTTTTTTCTTTAAAAATATTTTGATGGGAAGTAGGAAACAAAGTTGTTTAAATGGGAAGTCATTTTCAACAAAAGCTGTGGTATGTTTGGATGCAGAAAATTCTAGAGAAAAGGAAAAGAGCTGTCAAGTTATTGTCTTTCTTATGTTTTAGTTTTTTATGAATAATTTTTAAGTTACTTACAAATGCTCATGTGTCACCACCACCACCGCATGAACCTACTATGACGAATTGAAAATGGGTGCTGATGATGGTGCCTCCTGAACTTATATGTCTCCATAAAGGAGTCATATATGACCACTATTTTGTGGAAAACGCAAAGTAAAATGGAATATGGTAATTTTTGTTAACATTTTACGTATATTTATGTTTTCTGCTGTTTATTTAACATAAATAAGTAAATAAAATGAGTTTGAGCATATCTAAAACAAATGTATCTGGTTTGAGCATATCTGTTATCTTCTCCCAATGTTTTCCTGCTAATTCTCCTCTCTATTTTCCTCCCTAGTTGCTTCTCAACTATTTTTTGAGTTTCAAACATGACCTGAAGATTCAAGAAAAATATTTTCCAATACAAATATTTTTTCGGTGCTAGGCACGGTAATATCTTTTTCCGTAAATACTTTCGGTGCCAAACATGGTAAAAAACCTTGATTCATGTAAACAGAGTCTTTAGCTAAGGATCACTTGAGCAAGTAGTCAAACAATGCATCACTATGTTCTAAAATCTCAGCCTAGGCCCTGTGTAAGTTCCTCTTTCACATTGCAGACAACCTATGAAAATTTCCGGTATGGAGGGAGTAGCAGAAGACATAATGTGTATGACAGTGGCTGTTTGAACAACTTCTTTGAAGTATTTTGCACAAAAGTAAAGCCTTCGCAAAACAACTTCAGAGCATTTGTTGCAGAAACTGAGGAGGGTCCACCACAAAGACCCCAGGAAGTTGAGTGTGAGGAAACAGGCGGGGAGGATCGTCGTGTGAAAGTGGAAGACGATCTAGACATGGGTGGTGTGGACTTCCTGAAGATCTCACAGCGCCATAAGATTGGTGATGTCGGAGAAACAGATATACGCAGTCGAGGGAGTGATGGGTCCCACCGTGGTTCACCTGATGCCAATGTGAGGCGATCAAGTTGGGGAAGAATTGGGAGTTTGGAAAGTGCATAAGATTTTCAGGGGGAATGATGAATTCCAGTTATCACCAACACCCCTCCCCCTTACCACCCGCTTTTGCTGTGTA
Source organism: Cuscuta epithymum (assembly GCA_945859915.1). Lineage (NCBI taxonomy): Eukaryota > Viridiplantae > Streptophyta > Magnoliopsida > Solanales > Convolvulaceae > Cuscuta > Cuscuta epithymum. Next base: position 223,648 of record CAMAPF010001023.1, read on the forward strand.
TGGCTTTCAATTTGTAGAATTTTAATATTAGTTCCGGTGAGAGGGAACCAAAACTTACTCTAGGTAAAATTTGTGGCACACTAGAATTCATCATTCATCATCAATCATCACTACCCAAAACTTCATTCAAAACTATAGTTTTTTCTACCAAGGAGCTCTAGATGCAAACAAAAGGTGTGCATGCTTTTAATAGATTATTAGAATGATGGCGTTTGTGCTTTTTGTTGAACTTGTTGCTCGATTTTCCCCTCATTCCCTTTTGGTTTGAAATTGAAAGGGCATATTGATTATTTTGTCTATAATTAAGTTGTGAAATTATGTATTTCCTTGAAACAAAATGTCATGGAGGTTTAAAATTCCATACCAACTCTGAAAGCCTATAAAGAGACATGTAACCTCTCATGTTTTGACTTTTGAGATGAATTTTGAGACATATAACGTAGATTGTCATTTTAGATCATTTTGTAAATTGTACTGATAACGTTCTACTAGTTAGTTAGCACTTAGCAGTCTATTTTGTTGTCGAGTTAAGACATTCTTTCTCTCAATTGTCAACTAATAATAACACAATATGGTCATTTTTTATACTATTTTGCTTCGAGATAATCCAACTACAAGTATAAGATTTCTAAAGTAAAGTTTAAAAATGACACATGGTAAAGATTAAGTTTCTACATTAACAAATTGAGCAAGAAAGATCATTCTAAATCACAAAGAATCAAACTCTACCAAAAGTGATCTATGGTCTATCCCATTTTATTCTATCAATTTTGAAATCAGTGATTGGACCATGTAAATTAGAAATAATTTTCTTTGAACAAATAAACAGATGAATGATCTATTTAGATTGAGTAAAGAAAAGAAATGAGTAAAACATTCAATCTATTTAGATAAACACTCGATCTAATTGATCAATTGTGGATTCCCTGCCATTCATTCGTATAGGAAAAGATATTTTTAAATAGATATTTCTTTTTCTTTCAACCATATTTTTGACGCGATTTTCACTATGGATCATCCGGAAACGGCCTCTTTGTACTTTAGTATAGGGATAAGGCTGTGTACTTCCGACCCCTCCCCCTACCCCACCGTAGGTGGGAGCCTTTGCGGCACTGGGGTGATGATGATGATGGTGATGATGATGAACCATATTTTGATTGCTAACATGACTAAAATTGATCAGTCTATTGTTTTTTGAACCCTATAAATTGGGTGAAAGTATAAGACTAAAAATCTGTGTCAAACAATTTTAAAAACAGTAACTGGGAGACTAAAATAAGAATGAAAGATCGAGTTCACGAGTTGAATCAAATTCGGCTCAATTTCAGCAATGCAATTTATTCAACAATAAACTAAATGACCAAATTTATCTGAAACATAGAGCTATGACACAATCGAACCCAAATGAACAAAACGTCAAATTAAATAGTACCATCGTGTACTGGGGATTATTACTCAATTTTGTACTTGTTTTATTTTTCAATTTATTTCTTCAATTAGGATAAAAACTATTTTTAATTAGACTGGTTAGGCAACTACCTCGTGGTCTGATTACATCACTACTGATCTCCCAAAGATGAGGTCGCAGGTTTGAGTCCCATCGCAATCAAGGATGTTGTCATTAACAAGAGCAGATACTATAATAGGTTTATGTTAAGTTACGCATGCATGGCATGCATGTGTATGCATGACATATGTGTTACGTAGGATTCCATTCCCACCATATTTAATTAATGATAATACCATGTAAATATTAACTCCTAGCTATACGTATGCATACAGTTCGGCTTTGATAAAGCCTCCCGTTTTTATAGATTACACGGCACTATACCTAGAAACTTAGCCGGATAGCATTTGTATTAGATAGAATTATACTTAGCGTATAGTTAGGAACTGCATACGATGTATTTTGACTATTTATACGATTGAATAATAGAAGACACTTACGGTGAATTTATCTCTTCTAACTTGGTATCAGTTGCCAGTTAATATTTCCCTTGCTCTCTCTTTCAATGTCTTCTTCCAAGAACTCTTTTCACCCGGCTTTAGCTATATCAAATATCAAGAATTTCATTCCTCTAACTCTTGATCTTGATAACGTCGACTATGCTTCTTGGGCGGAATTATTCAAAATTACCGCCTGTGCATATGAAGTTCTTGACCATATAATTCCTTCTACCACCACCACGGATTCCTCCTCCACCACAACGGATTCCTCTATCACCGATGACCAACGTGATGCACTTGCCGCCACCAAAGCCGAGGCGGCCGCCTTATGGTCTCGTCTCAATGCCATTGTCCTTCAATGGATTTACGGCACTATCTCTCACGACCTCCTTCATACCATTATTGAGGTCGATTCCACGGCTCATGATGCATGGGAAAGTCTTGCCGACCTTTTCCATGACAAAAAGCATGCCCGGGCTCTATATTTGGAGAATGAGTTCTCAAATACCCGACTAGACCAGTTTCCTAACGTTTCTGCATATCGTCGGGGTCTCAAAGACCTCTCTACCAAACTTAAAAATGTGGGAGCTACGGTCGGCAATGATCGCCTTCTTTTGCGTATGGTCAATGGCCTCTCTTCCATTCCGGATTACAACATGGTGGCGTCTCTCATTCAACAACGGGAACCTCTTCCCGTTTTCTCTAAGGCCAGGTCCATGGTTGTGCTTGAGGAATCACGTCGGAATCAGTCCTCCGGATCCCCTGCCACCGATTTAATTCACTCCACCGGCGATATCACACCGCCCGACCCATTTTCTTCTCAGCGTGGCGGTCGTGGAGTCTCATCCTGTGGTGGCAGTCGTGGGCGGTCTTCTCAACGCGGCGGTCGTGGACGGCAGCCCAGACGTGCGGACCCCACTCCTGCGTCCGGCCAGTGGCCTCAGCCTCCTCCATGGGCTTACTAGTTGCACCCGCAAGCTTGGGCCATTGCACCTTGCCCGTACTCAGGTCTTCCTCGGAACGTCCAGCCCGGTCCACGTCCTTCTACTGGACCCAGAATTTTGGGTCCTCGCCCTCAGCAGGCCCACATGGCCTATACTACATCTACACCTACTGATTTGGCCGCTGCAATGCAGACCATGAATTTGACCCCACCCGGTGACCAATGGTATGTGGATACAGGGGCTACCTCAAATATGACAGCTCATTCAGGTTCTCTCCTATCTTTTTCTAATTTAAGCACTCAAAGCAAAATCCAAGTTGGTAATGGCAATACCATGCCCGTTTCCGGCTTCGGGGATACAATTCTTCCCCCTCCCAACCCCCCTCTCACTATTAAAAATGTCTTATATGCCCCATCACCCATTAAGAATTTAATTTCCGTCCGTCATTTTACTACTGATAATTCTGTATCTGTTGAGTTTGACCCGTTTGGTTTCTCTGTGAAGGACTTTCAGACGGGCATTCCAATCATGCGGTCTAACAGCACTGAAGACTTGTATCCGCTTCACTCATTCTCCCCGCACTCACTGCAGCAGTCCACGTTCGTTACAGTCCCGGCCCAAGTTTGGCATGACCGGTTTGGCCACCCCGGGGCCCCCATTTCTAAATTTCTTAGTACAAATAAAATGTTACCTTGTAACAAACTCATTTCCCGTTTATGTAATTCCTGTCAAATAGGCAAACACATTAAATTGCCTTTTTCTTCTTCTGTATCTTTCACTTCTAGACCATTTGAAATAATACATAGTGATATTTGGACTTCACCTATTATCAGTACATTTGGTCACAAATACTATGTTATTTTCATTGATGATTTTACCAAATTTATTTGGACATTTCCGTTACAATACAAATCCCAAACTTTCTCTATTTTCTCTCGTTTTCATTCTCTAATTCACACTCAATTTGAATGTAATATTAAAATTGTTCAATGCGATAATGGAAAAGAGTTTGATAATGATTCCTTTTGTCAATTTCGTGCAACTCATGGCATGCACCTACGTTTTTCATGCCCCTATACCTCCCCCCAAAATGGTAAGGCTGAACGTTCTATTCATACAATTAATAATATTGCATGTACCTTACTTTTACACGCTTATGTCTTGCCCAAATTCTGGCCTCACGCCGTTAATATGGCCACTACTTACGTAACATTCTCCCTTGTGCGTCCATTTCGTTCCTTATACCGACCGATCTCCTTTATCATAAACATCCTACGTACTCTCATCTACGAGTATTTGGGTTGTCTATGTTATCCTCATCTACCGTCTACCACTCTACATAAACTTCAAGCCCGTAGTATACCGTGCGTCTTTATGGGTTTTCCCCCTAATCACAAAGGTTACATTTGTTTAGATTTGTCCATAAATAAATTTATCATCTCACAACATGTCACCTTTGATGAACACGTTATCCCCTTTAAAACCCATACAACGTCCAACAACCACACAGATACGTCACATGTCTATTACAGACTTTATCCCCTCCGGCCCTCAACTTCCGCACCCCAACACTCTGACAACACCCATATATCCCAGTCAACCCCTCCTCCCACTACTTCGGTCTAGCTCAACACTCCCCGGACACCACCAACTCCCAGTCCACATTCACCACCTACTGCCTCTCCACCTAGCCATGACTCACATATCACTGCCTCTCCCCCCACTCAACCTAAGTCGCCTGCTCTATCACGTGTACACCCCATGACCACCCGCAGTAGGGCCGGCATTTTCAAGCCAAATACATTCTATAATCCTAGCCATTCTGTCACCTCGTCCTCCCTTCCCAAATCGCCTATCCAAGCTCTTCATGACCCGGATTGGAAATTGGCCATGGATGATGAATTTAGTGCTTTAATTAAGAATAAGACGTGGGAGTTAGTTCCCCGTCCCCCTGACGCTAATATCGTTCGTTGCATGTGGCTCTATAAATATAAGTACAGGTCCGATGGATCACTTGAATGTCACAAAGCTCAACTAGTGGTTAATGGGAACTCTCAACAGGTTGGTATTGACTTTGACGAAACTTTTAGCCCGGTTATTAAACCCGCTAATATTCGTACAGTCCTTACATTAGCTCTCTCTCACAATTGGCCGCTGCACCAACTTGACGTCAAGAATGCTTTCCTCCACGGCCATCTTGAGGAAACCGTGTACATGCATCAACCCCCGGGCTACCGCAACCATTCTCATCCATCACATGTTTGTCGTTTACTCAAGTGTCTATACGGCCTTAAACAAGCCCCCCGGGCTTGGTACCAACGGTTTGCTACTTATATAACCACCATGGGCTTTTCTCACAGCACATGCGACCTCTCGTTATTCATCACTAAAGAAGGCAGTAACACGGCTTTTCTACTACTGTACGTTGATGATATCATCATCACAGCTTCCTCTCCCAGTTTCCTACAGCAAGTTATTGCTTCTCTAGCCTCAGAATTCGCCATGACTGATCTAGGCCCTCTCACGTATTTTCTGGGCATCTCCGTCACACGCCATCGTCATGGTTTGTTTCTCTCCCAATCAAAATATGCCTCGGAAATTTTACAATGGGCCGGAATGCTCACATTTAATCCCACTACTACACCTGTTGACACCCATCCAAGTTGAGTGTGTCGGCCGGCCCACCGGTGGAGGATCCTACTATGTACCGTAGCCTTGAGGGGGCGCTACAATATCTCACATTTACTAGGCCCGGCATATCTTACGCGGTACAACTATGTCTCTTCATGCACGACCCACGTGCACCGCACCTTCATGCTTTGAAACGTGTTTTATGTTATATTCAAGGCACTTCAACACTCGGCCTCCATCTACGCCCATCTCCCATTAATGATCTTGTTGCATATACTGATGCCGATTGGGGTGGGTGCCCCGAAACTCGCCGCTCCACCTCCGGTTACTGTGTGTTCTTAGGTGACAACTTACTCTCATGGTTCTCTAAACGCCAACCTACTCTGTCTCGTTCAAGTACTGAAGCTGAATACCGAGGGGTTGCTAATGCGGACGCTGAACTCTGTTGGTTGTGCAATCTTTTGCTTGAACTTTACCACCCTCCACATAAAGCTTCGGTTGTATATTGTGACAACATTAGTGCGGTCTATCAGTCCGGCAATCCCGTCCAGCATCAATGCACTAAACATATTGAAATGGAAATCCATTTTGTTCGTGAAAAGGTAGCATGCGGTCAAATCAAGGCCCTTCATGTTTCATCTCGACACCAATACGCCGATATTTTCACTAAAAGATTACCCCAGATTTTATTCGAGGATTTCCGCTCCAGTCTCAGTATTCGGCTTCCTCCCGTTGAAACTGCGGGGGCGTGTTAAGTTACGCATGCATGGCATGCATGTGCATGCATGACATATGTGTTACGTAGGATTCCATTCCCAGCATATTTAATTAATGATAATACCATGTTAATATTATCTCCTAGCTATACGTATGCATACAGTATGGCTTTGATAAAGATATTTAATTAATGATAATACCATGTTAATATTATCTCCTAGCTATACGTATGCATACAGTTTGGCTTTGATAAAGCCTCCCGTTTTTATAGATTACACATTTACACGACACTATACCTAGACACTTAGCCGAATAGCATTTGTATTAGATAGAATTATACTTAGCGTATAGTTAAGAACGGCATACGATGTATTTTGACTATTTATACGATTGAATAATAGAAGACACTTACGGTGAATTTATCTCTTCTAACTGTTTAGAAGAATATTCTAAAAAAAATACACTAGTTTTTTTGTTTGATATATTTCAGCCTAGTATGGTCTAGTCAAGTAAATGTGTGGTCTTTGTATATTTTATAATTGCTGAAGTATAGTATGGTGCCTCTAAGTGTGATCTAATCTGATTTGAAGATACATTTATGTTTGATTTGATTTGTTCTTGTCTGGTTTGGAACTTATAATAATATGAGTAAAAACATCCTAAGAAACGAGAAACGTCAAAGTAATTATCCTATGTCTCTAGCATGACCAAAGTGTGGGTCCTATGTCTCTAGCATGAGCAAAGTGTGGGGGTAAGTGAGATCAATGACTGATATTATTGGAAGGATTCATTTTGACCTGGAGGCGTTTGGAACTGATTCTGCTTGTGGTTCTTTTTTAAAGCACAAGCAGAATAAGAATCAATTTTCAGAAACTAGTCTTCCACAAATTTAAAAAAAAAACTGTTTCTAGGTGTAAATTAGAGCATCAGAAGTACTTTTGCACTTTCACTCAAACACTTCAACTTTTGCTACTATGAAGTGTTAAGAATCAGATCCAAACACCCCTTATGAAGTGTGGTGTATGCGTGTATCTTTTAAAAAACGGATGAAATATAACGAGTTTGATGCACCAAACCCTTGGTGAAATAAAAAGGTAGCACATTAGCCCATGTGATTTAAAAAAATGTGTTAAACCCTCCTGTGTTATACTCGTAATTAATAATAGAAAAATAATTAATTCTCAAATGAAAAAATTTAATTCTCAAATAAAAGAAAAATAATAACCATTTGTATAACTTTAGAGATTTGACAAATCTACTTGCATATTAAATAATAATATTAAGAAAAGAAATTTCTAAATTGGTAAATTTATTTATAAAAAGGGGCTCTACGCATTAATAACTACTCCGATAACACAGAGGGGTATGGCACATTTCTTAAATCACATGGTGCTACTGCTAATGCGCTAAATTTCTATATCACGAAGGGGTTTGATGCACTAAATCCAAAGTATATCATAACTTGGACATCTATTTTAAATATATATCCAAATTTTTGAGAATAAAGGAAATAATTTTTTTTACTTAACATAATTTTTTTTATCATAAAAGAGAGGCCGTTATATTAAAGTTGAGAACCATACGAGACAACTTTCAGAAAGAATTCATAGATCCCATCGTGAATCGTAAGAGTAGATTTAGAGTCAGCCACCTCATACAAAGCAACCTGACTCAATAAACCTCAAACGGGCAAATTTAGGTCTAAAACGACCGGAACTAAAACCATGTCTATCAAAAGAATACCAAAAATCTAAACATCCAAAGAAAACCTACTCGTACTAAAATAAAAACAAGTACTGCTAAAGAGAAAATAATATTGAAAACTAGCTAGTACAAAGAAAGTTCTAGAGGAAGAGCTATCGGAGCTAGCCGACCAAAGCTGCCTCGTCCATCACTGATACAAACTCTCAACCAAAATCCATTTGACCGCCAACCTAGCGGTCTGGTTCGCATCATTGTCTACCATGTCAAAGGCTAGCTCTTTCTCATCATCCTTCACATCCATATTGTCATATTGCTTTTCCGAGTGTGTCACTGCGGTCGCCCCTGCTCCAGAAAAGATGCTCGCCCGCACCAACGTCAACAAATGGAGAAACCAGCAATCCAATAAATGGATGTGAAACTTTATACACCAACGAACCAATCAAATTGAACATCCAAAAACCTGCAACTAAAAAAACCAAAGAGAGAAATCTGAAACATAAACTATGCCGCACAAAAATTATGCGGAAGGAAAACCCCCTAACTCTCGTAGGGAGATGGTCGCCTCTCTAATGTCTTGATTCACATAACATTGTATCAAAATACACATAGAACACATAGAACATAGATCTATCAAATCACAATAGTTCAAAACAATTCAAATTCGATCAACCCATATTTTAAATTATTTGATAGGAAAATTCCAGCCCAATTAAAAATATATTATTATTTTTTAAAAATTATTAGCCCAATTAGTCCTTTGAGAACCTTAATAAGTCTCTTTCTCTAGGTTTGCCGCAAGACCAACCGCTAGCTTCGATCGTCCGCTATCGGCCTAGCCGAGGAGCAGGGCTTGGATTTTCCGACCATTTGTCTTTTAGCTGTGAATAGGATTTGGAGAGAGGGAGTCGAAGGAGGCTGGAAACTGGGCTGATTCGGATTGACAGGTTCATGGACGTTCTTGGACGGGCAAGCTGAGGAGACAAAACAGCAAGCGGAGGAGTGAATACAGACAGGCGAATCGATTAGCTATCCGGGGAAGCAAGGGTGTATGGAAAACATCGTGGATCAGTACAAAATGATGGCGATTGGCGCGGAGGAAGAAGAACTTGATCTTGATGAAGCTGAATTTGAGGATACTTTGGCAGATGAGATCGAATAGACCGGGTTTTCCGGTTGTGGGAGTTTTGCTGACAGATAGGAAGGTCAAATTTTCGGCCTTCAAAGAACTCATGACATCTCCGTGGAGGCCGGGGAAGGGAATTTTGATTAAAGAAGTAGGTGATAAAAGGTATCTCTTTACTTTTTACCATCCTGTTGATATGAAACGTGTGTGCTTGATGGTGGTCCTTGGCAATTTAAGCGTAATTTGATGATATTCCACATAAAATCAGTTTAAATGAGGTTGGGTTTTGAGTTCAAGCTCATAATGCTTCTTACAGCTTAGTGAATTTAGGCCCTGTTAGGCGGGTTGGTAACTTTATTGAAAAATTTATCAGATATGATGATAAGCAGTATAGTGAGAAGTGGGAATCTTATATGAGAACCAGGGTGAGTATAAATGTGGAAAAGCCTTTGAAAAGGGTACAAATCGTAAGAAAGTTGCCCAATTTCTATTTTATCTGCAGTTTGATAGGGCATTCAGATAAATATTTCCCTCTGACATATGAAGAGGATGGAGATAGAAACTAATGAGGCATCGGGAGAACAAAAAAGAATACGCATTTGGGATGCACAAGAGAAGGACAAGTTCGGGGGAGGATAATATGGCACCAGATGGAACAGAAACCGGGGAGGGGCAGGCTTCGACCAGTAAGCTCGCCCAACCCGCTGCAGTCAGGACCAGGGCGAAGGATATGGGAGCTAGTGTTGTTCGGGAGGCTAGGACAAAAATTTTACGTTATTAACTTTATTTTATTTTTTCGTGACATTTTTTTCTTTGGTGTGGTTTTTCGTTTCTTTTATTTCTACTGTAAGATTGGATTTGAATGTGGGTGATGGAAGGATTGCGTTAAACTTCTTTAGCTCAATTATGCCTATTAATGAATCAATCAGTTATATTATTATCAATTTTAGCCCTATTTCGAATGTGTTTACGAATCAGCAGCTGAGAATGTCGCAGTACTCTGTTATGACGGAGTTCTATTATTTTATGTATCACATTGATTTACTATGTATTATTTTATTCCGTTTATTAGGGATACATTGTTCACCTTGATTATAGTAAAATCGCCGTTCTGAAAGTCTGATGAACTAAATCCGAAAAGAGGAAGCTATCAGGAATCAAGGACAGCAGGATCGGCCAGCGACGAAGGAAATAGAGAAGACAGGTCAAAGGGAAATTGACAATTTTATAAGGATTTTAGCCGGAACTTGGTCGCAGCGGCGGCTATTCATGCGTTGCCGGAAACGATAACTGCCTTCTGAGGTTGGGGGATTAGGCGTGAAGAATAGAAAAGGCCCAAGCTGTACAAGTTAACCCAGATTCCGAAGCATGAAGCGCAGTTTCTCGGGTTCGCCATCATCTAGCTCGATTGGACCACCTTCATCTAAGTTCAAATACAACGCACCAGGTGATTTTCATTAAATTTCGAGGTTTGAAATTGCTATATTAACTTTCGAACTTGAGCTATGGAAAGTACTACTTGCATGAGCTCAGCGTTTATGATGATTTGGAACAGTTCTGGTATTTCGCTTGCTAAATGGTTTTGATCTAAAATTTGCACCCTCGGAAGTAAAAAGTATATCTTTGGTTCAATGATTTTGTCTTATTATTATAAAGTGGTCATACATTTAGAATCCTCCTACATTGCCTGTGTTCAATCTGGTGAAGTTCAGCTTCAAGAGGATCTTATTGATCAAGAATGCAAGATCAGTGTGTTCTGTTATACACTAGTTAGAAAATATGGCTTTGACATAAAGTTTGCTACAATGCTACTTTAGTAAATTGGTCTTAAATTATAGCAACCCTCCAACTTTCCATCTTCCAAAATCTGAGTTTCAATCAATCATCATTTACCCCAGTGCCGCAAAGGCTCCCACCTATGGTGGGGTAAGGGGGTCAGATGTACGCAGTCTTACCCCTGTACTAAAGCACAAAGAGACTGTTTCCAGATGACCCATAATGACAAATCGCGTCCAAAATTGCATGGACTGACTACTGCTTCATAACAAAGAAACGCAGACAGTTTGGTGAGCCATTTTCCTTTATTCCATCATAAAAGTTCTGAATGCATCTCTATTGTGATTAGGCGACTCTCAGTTTTTGGAGGATGAGAGTACAAAAATATTCGCCAGGAAAGTTGCTGATCATTATAGTGCAAGGACCAATCAGACCCTCGAAGAGCGAGAAGCAAGTCCTATTATCCATTTAAAGAAGCTTAACAACTGGGTAAGTATTTTATATCACTTTCCTTTAGCTGGTGAGGTTAGTTAATGTCTGAAACAGCTATAATGATTCTTTAGTTTTATTAATTCTGAATATTACGTTTTAACCAGATCAAAAGCGTCTTAATTCAACTTTACACCAAAAGAGGGGATGTAGTTCTCGATCTTGCTTGTGGAAAGGTATTTTTGTACAAAGCATTTAAAAATATCTGATTTTTTTTAATATTCAGTTCTCTTGCAGATGATACTTCTCTATTATCTTGAGGTAGTTGTCTTATTTTTCTTATTTTAATTTTAATCAGGGTGGCGATCTTATTAAGTGGGACAAAGCAAAGATTTCATATTATGTCGGCATTGACATTGCTGAAGGCTCAGTAAGTGGAGTAATCCATTTAATTACATGCTGAATTTGTGTTTTTGGAATAGCAATAAAATTCTCCCCTACCGATTAGGCTCTTGTGTTTGTTCCTCAAAATCACTCCATTTCCGTCCAAGTTTTCCTTTCAATTACAATCTTGAAATAAGATTTATTCTCATCTTTTATCCAAGTATGCTTCCATTGCTCTTAATAATACGTCTAGCAATTATGTGCAGATTGAGGATTGCCGTACGCGCTATAATGGTGATGCAGATCATCTTCAACGGCGTAAAAAGTTCTCTTTTCCAGCTAGACTAATTTGTGGAGATTGTTTTGAGGTGCAATAACACAAACTCCGATTTTTACTCGCTTTTACATCACACGTGTCCATGATAGTTGGATGTGAAATCATCCCAGGAATGAAAAAATAATATCACACTGTCTATCTATTTCATGGGTTTCAGGTTCGGTTGGATAGAGTTTTAGCAGACGATATGCCTTTTGACCTTATTAGCTGCCAGGTTGGTTAATCTATTGCATATTGGTGTTGTCAGTTCAACAGCTATAACCAATTAGATCTCTAAATATGTTGATAAATCCTTTTAATAGTATTTGAACATTAAGTTATATGCTACTTGCTAAATTGTATCCTTGTTATTAACTATTTACCCTCTCTGTCCCTAAAACATAATCTAATTTGACCGGTCACACAATTAAAGAAAATAAAAATTGTGTGGTTGAGAATCTTGAGATATATTCAGAAGAGAGAGAAATGTTGTGGACCACACAATATTTTTGGTAAAAAAATCAGAAATCAACAATAACTTTGAGATTGAAGGAAAAGGAAAATTTATAGATAATTTAGGGACACAGGGAGTAATATTTAACTGATGTTAGTCAAGCTCATAGTCTCTTAAAGCTTTGTTATTATATATTCTTCATTTTTTTACAGTTTTTGTGTGTGGTGTCTTTCTCCAATGAAATTTTAGATTGCTTTACAAAGCTTTCTATTTTGTAGTTTGCCATGCATTACTCATGGTCAACTGAAGCACGTGCACGGCGCGCATTGGCGAATGTATCGGCTTTACTTAGACCTGGAGGAATCTTCATTGGAACAATGCCAGATGCCAATGTTATAATAAAAAAGCTTAGACAAGGTCTTAAGTTCTTACGGTCTGCCCTTTATCTTATGTTATTACATAAAGCAGAAATGCCAAGTTCTTATAATGGGTATAGCATATCATTTCACAGTTTGGTATTACATTTCACGAATTGTGCAGCTCAAGGGCTAAGTTTTGGTAATAGCGTGTATTCTATAGAGTTTAATGAAGAATACTCAGAAAAGGTAGGATCTATTGTAACTTGTCAAGTGGTATTTGTATGAGCTTCATTCACATGTTTAAGAACTATTAGAGTTGCCGCTGCCTTATTTGATCTTTTGCCATACAGAAATTCGGATCTTCTGATCCTTTTGGCATCAAATACAAGTTCCACTTGCAGGTCTGTTATTATGGGTTTTATGCCCCGTGTCTGTTTTTTCATTATTTTATTGCTGCTTAATTCATTTATGATGTGTATATCTCCTCAATATGGAACTTTTTATATAGTTCATTTTTAGTTCCCACTCAACTACTCAAGACAACCAAATTTTTTAAATACAATAACCGTACATATTGCTTCCTTTTAATACAAAAAGGTAGAAATAAAATCTAAGCGAAGTTCTTAACTTTTATATATATCAAAACTTTGAAATACGAAGAACAATGAAGATGATGGCTGCCTTATACGACATCAGATAGAAGCAAAATTTTGTTTGTATCAAGTGACAACATGAACTAATAAATCCCTTTCTTAATGCATAGTGAAGTTTCTTGACTATTAATCATTTTACTTTCTCTGGTTAAAAAAAATCAAAGCACAGAATCACACATAACATATTAGAAGTTTTGTTTTGCAGGACGCGGTTGATTGTCCTGAATGGATTGTACCTTTCCACCTTTTCAAGGAAATGGCTGAAGAGGTTAAAATGAAAGAGTATCATCGTTCTATTCCCTTTTTTAATAATTATTTCATTAAAGATTGACTCAAGAATAATGTGGAAATGCAGTACGATTTGGAGTTGGTATTTGCAAAAAATTCGCATGCATTTATTAATGAATATATGAAGAAGCCGGAGTTCGTCGAGCTCATGCGAAGGCTCGGTGCATTGGGTGATGGAAACCAAGACCAAAGTAAGCCTCCATGAGAAATTCCTATTCAATTGAGTTTTTTTTTTTGGAGAATTTCAAATATCTAATTATTTCTCCTCTTTTATTTACTTATGACATTTACATTTAATAATATTTCAACCTGCATTGGCTTGATAAAGGTACCCTCTCACCAGATGAATGGGATGCAGCGTATTTATATCTTTCATTTGTCTTGAAGAAGGCAAGTGGCATCCTTAAGGATCTGTTTGGTAGTCTGATTGGACTATTTTGATTATCAGCAGAAGAAAAAGTTCTTGTTTGGTTGCATTAAAGGGTTTATTCTCCTTATTCAGAATAACCACAATAAATACTTTTGGCATATCTATTTGGTTGAAATAGCTTTTACCAAACACTTTTCCTGTAAGGAAATTCAACATATTCATTTATTTCAGCCAAATACCCCCACCAAACAGGCCCTTAGTAGCTCTTGGCTTGTTTGGTAGAATTGGGTGTTACCAAATGCTCCTTCCGAAAAAGTTAAATAAGCATTTTGAAATTTCAAGTGATTTATATTAAGTTTAAAATAAAATGCTTATGCTACTTCATATCAAACTGGATATTTATTTGTTTACAGAAGGGGCAACCAGACCAGAGACCCATTAACCAGAGACGGGACAATGGCAAGATGCAATTGTCAAAGGAGGATATCATGTTTATATAAACACTCAAGACCCCTCAAGTAGGATGGATAGCTTTTCAACACTCACTTTACAAAGTTTTGTAGAACCATATGATAATATTGAGAACACACAGGACTGGGGAAGAAATATATGATCACTTGCTGTGTTTATTAAAGGTCTTTTTCGAGTCGAGATGTGCTGTGTAACAAAGTTATATGGCGATTGTTACTGTTGTGGTTGTCGTCATCGTTATCATCATTATCACTAATCATTATTATCATCGTCGCCATTGTCATAATGAAGCACATTTATGGCTTTGACACGTCCTATAAAGAGAAAATCATATCGTTAACCATGCTTTGAACATTAGGTTGGCTATGATAGCCTCATTATTTCTGGCCAGGAAACATTTACGATAAATATACACTCATCCAAGAAGGCTCAAACTGAAAAGCTAACTTGATCTAAATTCTAAAATAATACGGAGTAGTTGATACCACATCACTAGGTCACTAGGTGTCATAATCCCTTGATCATTATTGATCTTCCACCAACGTCGAGTCTGCCTCCAGTTGACTGATAATCACCACTTGAATGTACTAAATTTTCGAGTGAAATGATCCATTTTGATGTGCCACATTCACATATTTTGGATCTCCCATCTCATTAGTTTTACCTCCAGCGTCGGACACGTTCTCTTCATCCATCTTGCTACTAAACTTAAAGAATCCTCCTCAACCGGTCCTCCATCTCCTCCTCCCCAACTCCTCAGCTAAAAAAAAAAATTACTCGGGCTCGGGTCTGAATCGCTTTTTCCTTGAGTCTGGGCCGGTTTCGGGCACACGACCGGTCCAGTCCTGGATATGCTTTCCTGAAGGCTAAAACAAATTCGGGTCGGGATCAGAACCTGGACGAAATTGCCTGGTTCGGTCCCAAAAATCATAGTTGGTCCCAAGCCCGAAACTTCTCTAAAGTCTAAATGAACCCGATTCCGTTCCAATTCCCAAAGTAATGTCAGACCGGGTCCATGCCTACTTTCTCTAAACGAAACAATTTTTTTTTCAAACACTTCAATATTTATTCTTTTAATATAACTTCGAAAACCGGCTAACTTTAATTATCGAGACTTTCTATAGAATCTTCAAAAAATAAATAACTTCGCAAACACAAAAATGCCAAAAACTGAATCACACCCAATTCATACGTAACAATCGCAGTTTGGCCGGGCTAATGTGCTCTTCTGATATAAAAAATATTGGACACCGATTACAACTATATTATAAAAATAAAGTTGGCCGGTCCGTGACTCGACATGTTTACCTGAAAATAGATGATAAAGATCGTCTTGTCAAATTTGAGTAGGCCTGTGTAGCCCACTAATCAACATGATTACCACTAATCTTTTCTGCATTATTTTATTTGTTGTTTATTTTAAATATTTTTCATATTTAAAAAGATTTGCAAAATCATACGTAGAAGGACTTTTAAGTTTTACCACATCTAAATAAACATGAACTATTTTTATTGATTAATTTTACTATCCTTTGTTCTTTTTTAGTTACAACATGTTGAATTTTACACTATTCACATGCTCTACTTTGACTACATTTTATTTATTAACTTATACGAATTATTTTAAAAAAAAATATTGTTCAATTTGTTTCATTACAAATTTTCAAAATCTATTTTTAAATTTTTTTACTAATAGAGAATAAGAGATATTGACGGTCAAAGACGTGCGTTGACAAATGTGCAAAGTTGACTGTTGCAACTAAAAAAGAACGGAGGAAGTATATTCTTAATAATATGCAAATCAGCGGCTAACCAGATGACTTCGAGTTCGACATAGATCGAGTTGTACTTGATAAATAAACGTTGAGTTTTGTTTCAAATCAACATTTTACCTTCTCGTCGATGATGCTAAAATGTGCATACAATGAATTTCAAACGATATGAAAATGTTCTTTATTATTCCGTATAAGATTACCACAAAAGTATTAAGGCAGTGTTTTCCATTGCTTTTTTAAAGCACTTATCAGCTTTTCAATTGAAAAAAGCTACAAAGTGTGTTTGCAAAGATGAAATTCTGCTTATTTGGAAGTGCTTTTGGTCTAAAAGCTGAAGCTACCATATACATGCTTTTAATAGCTTCTTAGTATTTTGGTAAATATTTGAAACTTTATGGATATTTATTAGAATAAATATTTTTATTAAACCCAAATTACCCTCCCTTCATTCCTCCGAACTCCAACCTGCCTCTCTGCCCTGTGCCCCTGTCAGCTTCTTCATTTCCCAAACCTCACCTGCCATGCCTCATCCTTCTGGACTTCTCTTAACATGGTATCAGAGCCAAATCGATCCATGGTGTGGGAGCCCCTTATGAATCGTGATGACACGATTATAAAAAAAATGACAATTATGAAGAAAAACGGACCGATGAAAAAAATACGAATGATGACACGATCCAGACGAAGTGTCTGGTCGTGAGGAGGGGTGTTAAATGTCCCACACCGGACATCTTTGGAATGACTAAACACTATATTAAGATCCAGGTTACTCCTCCTATCAGGGTTGACCTTTTAGGATGGAACCCCGGATCTTAACAACTTCTGGTATATACACATATATAGATAAATGTAAATATATATATGCGTATTTTTTTTCAATCCCATAGCATTTGAAATGGAATCAATAGGAGAACAACGAAGCTCTCAGATCTCCATCTCCCCACCGCTGAAAAATCTTATGTCGCCATCGGAGGCCAAGCTTGAATCTCACTTGCTGCCGGAAATTCCGAAAAGGTTGTCGCCACGATATCATAGCTGCAGCTGAATTGGCTCTTTATCAATACATACATACTCCGTAATATTCAATTATTGTAAGGGCTTTTTAGTACTTTAAAAGAAATTCATATCAATAATCACTTTTTTATCAAACACTTCAACTTTTACCTTACAATTAAAATCACTTTTATTTACAAACACTATCTACTTTTACTATAAATCACTTTTCCAACAATCACTTAAATAAATCACTTTTGAAAAGTGCAAGCAAACGCAAACACACCCTAAGTTTACTTCCACAAGAATAAAGTTTATAAGTTTTGCTTTCAGGTTGTATTCAAGCTTATCCCAAATTCCTATTCTAAAAGTAGATACTATCGTATATTTTAGACAAATAGTTTTATTTTTTATCATGTTTAAGCACATGCATAGGTGTATTCTTCATTAGTCTTTCAAAGATACATCAATGTTTTAAACTTCTCCCCAGTTCTTGCTTAGAAATTAGGACTGTTTACACTTTTATTTAAAACTGTGTCCGACTAATTTTGATTAGTTCTGTTTGAACACGGTCTAAAAGTGTCTAAAACTCGAATAACACTTGCAAAATATTGAGCGTGTTTGGAAAATGATGTTCTACAAAAAATGACAGTTTGACTACTTTTAACGTTTTCAATAATTAAAAATGTCATTTGGTAAATAGCTATTCGATCATGGACGAAATCGTTGAAATGAAAATATTGAAATAAGAGAGTTTTAAGTTAGCGTTTTTTAAAAATGACGTTTATACTGATATTTATGACGAAACGACTAAATTACCAAACATGTTCCATCAACCCGCTTCATAAAGTATATGGGCTTAGACCTCATGTCCCACATACTCAGAAGGTCAAAGACATCAGAGGGACATCCACCGATCCACGTAGCACCCTTCGGCCTTTGGGGCCCATAACGTCCAAAACCGAAATAGCCCAGAATACTGCCTGGAGGCCAAGTAGACTGCATCGGCCATGGATCGCATCAGCCAGGTGGTTCACGTCGACCAGCAGGCCCGCATCCGCTAGGGTCTCCCCCTGGCAGAATGTATTTTCTTATCTTTTTATTTAAGTATTGTACCCAACCCATTAGTGTTCCTATTCCGCCCAAAGAAATCATGATTATTGTGATGAGTCTCCTAAGCCCATGACTAGGAACTCAAATCCACATTTACTCCTATAAATAGTCCCCAAGGAGGTAGTTATAGGGGTCTATCACCTCCAAATTATTCCACTAGTCAAACCACTTTTCAATTGAATCGGGTTTAGGTATAAAATGACTTGACTTTATTTTGGATTTGAGTCAATTCGAGTATGAGATGGTGAATTATCTTTGAATCGAGTTAACCTCGAGAACTTCCAACCTAACATTATTGACACCATAATACCGAATAAAGGATACTATGAGATTATTATTATAGGTGTGAAATATTTCATAAAATTTCCCTAATTCTGCAAATAAATAAATGTATAGAAAGCAAAACTAGATGAATTTCAATGCATGAATGTACCATATCTGTAGAAATTATGTTAAACAAAATAAAAATTTTAACTGTTACCAAACTAATTGGTTTTCGATCATTTTTCCTGTAATTCTTTCTCCCTAAAAAGTAAAAACTGAAGAGTATTGTTTTTGTGCATCAAATTAAAGGGAAAAGATGAGTCCTATGCAGAAATCTCAAATCAACTAGAGGATGGGGGGTATTGAGCAGAACTAGTCCAGAACGACGGTGGCTGTAAATTGTCGGAACTCGTCGCCGGCATCTGAGTCGACGATGGCTGGGATGACCCAGATTCAGTTGAATGTTGGCCGCCGGAGAAGTACATCGGACGTCGAGGAGAAGAGGTGGCGGAGGAAGATGAAGAGGGCAATGCCTGGGAATTGAAAGCCGCCATTGAAGAAGCATAGTACATTTGCTCGATCAAGCTCGCCGGCGGGTGACCGCGAAGATCACCGCCGGTGTTCTGAAGGAGCTGCGAGTACGCCCAGTAGTCGCCGGCAATGCCTTGAATCTGCTGCTGACCTTGGACTAAATTAATGGCGGGAAATTGGGCGCGGGAGGCGGAGGGAATGGCGGGAGACGGCTGCTGCGGTGGCCGCATTAGCCGGGCGTTTTCAGGGAAGTTGAGCTTGGCCCTGTTCCCTCTAAACCTCAGGGCGGCTTCGTCGTATGCTCTGGCGGCGGCCTCCGCCGTCTCAAACGTCCCCAGCCAAACCCTGGCAGCTTTTTGTGGGTCCCTTATTTCCGCCGCCCATTTTCCCCATGGCCTCTGCCGGACTCCTCTGTATCTTGGTCTCCTTTCCCCTGTTTCTTGATCGGCAGCTGAAGTTGCTGCCTTTGCGGCTGTAGCGGCGGTGGCGGCGCCGGTAACCGCCACAGGCTGGCTCACAATGCCGATAGCTTCTTCTGGGAGAAATTAAAATCAACACCAATAATTAAAGAAAAGAGACTAAAATCTGAAATACTTCGAATTAATTACTCACAAAGGTGACAGACAGAGTAGGCAAAAAAAAGAGATTTTTGAGCTAATTACAGAAAATTAATCAAGAAAAGAACAGTTAATTACAAACCAGAATGAACAGGGTAAGATGATTCTGGAGGGTATCCAAAATTTTCAAACCCTGAATGAACCCTTTGATGAGAATGTTCTGGAAGTTGTTGGATTGCATTTTCTTGGTACTCACGTCTCCTCTTCTGCCCGGCGGCGGCGCTTGACGGCGAAGTTGAGCTGCTCGAAAAGACGCCGGAAGTGTCCTGCCGCCCATAACTCCACTGATTTCCCTGTCTCGGACTCGAAATCACATCTGTGAGCGCCGTCACCACCGTCGACATCTCTCCCGGCTGGCCGTACACGGAAAACATAGGCGGTGGCGGCGCCGCCGATAACAGGTAGTCCGTTTCGTGCTGCATCTCTCGGCGAATCATTTCCTCGAAGGAATTGAGGTATGGCGGTGATGGGTCTTCTTCGGCGGCGGCAGTTTCTTGACTTTGTTGCTCATCTTCTTCTTCTTCTCCGCTCGCGGTGGCCGGAAACCTGTCATACTTGTCGGAACCTCTCTGGTTCGCCACCTATACAGAAAAAGAAACATTTTTACACCCAGAATAGGAAGGAAGCAAAAACAGAAGAGCAAAATTACGAAGGGGCGGATAAGAACCTTTGAATCGGATAAACTTTTGGGATTTAAGAGAGTCCGATCGATCCGTCAGCTTTTGAATCAGATCCTGATCAGCTTTGCTCTGGTACGTTTTGGTTTCCTTTTTGTTGCTTGTTTTGAGAAGATTTTTCCAGATAATCCTACTGAAAAAGGATATTTAAAAGGGGAGAGGGTTGAAGCGTAAGCTGCCGTCAATACAACAGTAGTTGTTATAATTAGAACGTGATCGCCTCAAAAGACTCAAACTTAACAATAGTAATTTACGCAACCATTATTTAATTTTTCTCCCCGCCACATTTAATATGTCATATGACGTAATGCAATAGGATTTAGAGCCCGTTTGGAGAACTCTATTTTCGGCTTATCAGACTTATCAGCCAGCTTTTTCACCAAACACGTAACTTTTACTTTCGCGCGCTGAATTGTGTAATAAGCCGAAAAAGTAAGGTTGGAGTTACTTTTCTGGCTGTATTGGCTGAAGTTACTGTAGAGGGCCATTTTAGCTATTTTTTACATATAATTTTTTCTTTAATTTATTAATAAAATATATTTTTAAAATATTTTTTTCTTAAATCAGCAGAATCAGCCAAAACAGCCACTCCAGCCAGAATATCATAAATTTCAGCAGAATCAGCCAAAACAGCCGATTTTGGTGCTATCAAACGGGCTCTTAATTCATTTTCCTTTAATCCTTGTACCATTTTTTCGAGGAAATGTATTTGCACGGAAATGAGAAAATGACTATGAATTGGAAAATGAGAAACATCGACTTTTGTTAAAAAAAAAAAAAACGTTTGTTTGAAAAGTTTTCAAAAAAATTTTGTATAGATTTTTAAACGGAAACGTACTCTTTCCCAAACAATCAAAGAAAAATACCCCATACTACTTCATGTATTTTCCTAATATATGATAGTATATGTGCTTTTCAATTGTATGACTTAATTTATCATGGAGATGGCCGTATGAGTTTATCTGAGCCATCAAACTGACTAGAAAATAGGAAGAAATATTGGAATGTAGAAAGTGAATGGTAACTTGCATCGGAAAAAACGTATGTAGTCATATATTAGAAAATTATGTGTCTTGTAATAAATTAAAGGTAATTTTCTCAATAATCAATACTCCATTACTACTATTATTTATAATTTTTAATTTCGATATCATCTGTTATATATATGGTAGGATCCTAAATTTTTTCGGAATTAAGTTTGGATGTTGTTGTATATCCTATTTACTTTGGGGATGATAGTTGATAGAGTATATAGACTCGATCTGGACACGTTCTCACGATTATTGGGTCTGGGCATATCCACACACGCTTAGCAGACATAATTTATGCGTAGTATTATTGTATAGTTCATGAATCATTTGTATCTACTGTATTGATCTTTTATGTAGTTGGATCTAACCAATGTTCTAAAAGGCGTAAGGCGTGCCGAGGCGGCACGATCAAGCCTTAAGCCTTTGAAGCCTAGGCGGGTTTAGGCGGGACTTAGGCGTGAAAAGGCGTTTTGATTTATTATGCTTTATTTTAATATTCCTAAAGCTATTTTTAAATATGTAAATTTAAAATTAAATAGGGTCATTCAGAAACATCATACTTTTCTCATTTTCAACATAAAGGATTTGTCGAATCCTAAAACTAACAATTACAGACTATAAATTTTACCAATAACACAAAATCTCGATATGAAAAAAGTTGTAAATATAACAGAACATATATTATAATAGGTAGTACATGAAAAGAAGGAGTTGTTAGTAAATATACACGTAATATAAGAATATATCATGTAAAAACATCAAACTTTTACACTTTCGGACAATACAATTTTAAATATCTATCAATGATACAATATATGCACCTACTATATACAAGTAAGAAATTGTAAAATATGACATTGACAATGATAATACTACTTCCGTCTCAAATCGAGTAGCAAAAACGATTGTTTGGGGTCATACAGACTTATTTTATTCACTTAATCAAGTTATCAATTACGGAGTATTAATTAAATTTTAATTTGGATTTTGAAAATCTCTATAGAGATTTTAATGCAATTTAAGAATGTATAAATTTTAATTAAAATTGAGTTAATTATTAATAGAAAGAATTTAACTTTATCATGAGTTGACTAAAGATTGTTGTCTTTGCAAATAATATGCTTCGGAGGTAGTACTAATAACATTAATAAGCATATTATGATAATTTAGTATTTAGTATAGATAATACAATGATGTTAATGATTATTATTCAAGAACAAAAGTGATTGAATGAAATTTTATAATCATATAAGAAATGTAAATTCAAAACTAAGAAATAAAGAATGCAAGGAGCAGATGGGTACAACCGTGAAATGTAGTATGCTGCAATGCTGCATTCCTGCTTTAGTGTTCCCACACCGGCAGTGAGTAGAGAACTCCTCTCTTGACTTTCTATATATTAAATCATTCATCCAGTAAAAAAGTAACTTACTTGGGCTTTGGTTCTATGCGTTGTCCATGGGGAAAACAACCAATTGGCCCTTTCCACTACCACGTGGATTAAATACGGCCTATCACACCGGTTGGCAATTCATTTTCAAAAATTTTAAGGCTAAACACGCTTTTTATCACGCCTTGGGATTTGCCGGGCGTTTCATGTGCGCCTTGCGCACAGGCGCGCCTCTGCGCCGCCTAACAAGGCCTTTTAGAACACTGGATCTAACTGGCCCATATTAGCGGTCCAACCCGCTATACTTCTTTTGGAGCTTCTGTAAACCCTAATCAAATCCTAACACACTATCAATATTATTCACAATCTCCTTCATTTGCTCTAGTTTTTATCTCTCTAATATTATATATGTTTGAATACCTCATAATTAATTTAATCAAAAATGATCTTTGCACCCACTCTTATATCCACTTTTGTACCCACCTATGTTTGTGAAGTGTTTTTTTCTGTGAACCCCGACTCACAGACAATATTTTGCACAAACAAAATATTGTCTATGAACCGGGTTCACAGACAAAAAAACTCCACAAATATGGTGGGTATAAGAGTGGGTACATCAAACTTGTAATTTAATAGCAAACTCAAGATCTCCCGCTTAGCAAATGGATGCTCTAACCAACTGAGCTATGGTCTAATTTGGTATTCGGATTTGCAATATAAACTTTTTGCTATAGAAAACTTATAATTGGATTTGATGGTTTACACTAATAAATCCAGACTTACAGAGTAATAATTAATGGTGTAACATAATCATTTGCTATTATTTTTACTTTCCAATGGACTAGACAAAATCCAAGAAAAAAGTGGTGGGCAAATGATGGTACGTTCACACCAAAGATCAACTTGTGTTTTAGGGAGGTTACATACACATGTCTTAACCCTGACGACCTTTTCTTTCCGAATGTCGGTTTATTTTTTGTGTATGTGAGTAGGCACCGATAAGAACTCATCTTTGAATTGAGTTCTCTATTTTTAATACAATAATACTTTTTTATTCATGTTTTTCCACTTCAACTTGTCGTTCATTGAATCATTGAAGTTGATCCTCAAATAGTGCTAGGTGCCCATTTATGCATGCCCAAATAAGGGAACAACCTTACAATAACAATTTGGGTAATAATTTTTCAAATTTATATTCACTGAGCTAGGGAATTGAATGCTTTTTTCACAATTTCACCAACTTATTATTAAGTTAATTGCCAATAACAAGGTCTTATTTGCCATGAGTAAACTCGTAGCTATTAGGTGATTGTACTAGTTATTTTAACCTGATGACCGATTTAGCAACTTTGACAAGTAGTAATCCTAACTATCACTGATTAGCTTTTAATTACCTTAATTATGTATTAATTATGGGTGGTCCCTATTATTTGATGACATGACCGTCTGTCTAGAATCGATTCAGACAATTATTGGTAGACGGTTACTATAGTTGGAACCACCCATGAATAATCAATAGTTGCTGAAATTATTATAATAAACGAATCGGCAACAATAATTGATATTCTTTTTTTTCAATTTTTTTCTAAAATATATGAAGTAAAATTAGTTGTTTATTGTATTTGCAAATGGCTACTTTTAGATAAAACTGTATTTGTGGTCATGTCCTCATTTGTGTAAATTATTGGTATTTTATTATAATTATATAATTATTATATACTACTTTAAGTTCTTTTGCTTATAATTCTCTCATTTCACACCGTTGAAATACCTAGCTAATTTTGGTCATGCATATTACTAAAGTAAATTATATACTCCATATATGATATATGTATACACACAACCACTATGTATGCACATATATATGTACACCCACTATATACTCCCTCTGTCCCGCTATAACTTCCTACTTTGACCTACACACATATTTAGGAAATAAATTT
This sequence comes from Cuscuta epithymum, assembly GCA_945859915.1. Taxonomy (NCBI): domain Eukaryota; kingdom Viridiplantae; phylum Streptophyta; class Magnoliopsida; order Solanales; family Convolvulaceae; genus Cuscuta; species Cuscuta epithymum. The sequence goes on from CAMAPF010001023.1 coordinate 248,548, forward strand.
GACTTTATTGTTTAGACACTATTTGGCACTGTTTAGACACTGTTTGACATTGTTTAGACATTGTTTGGCACTATTTTGCACTGTTTGACACTGTTTTGATGTAGGATAACTTTCCATTTAGGGAAATGAGAAGATGGTTTTGGGACGACCCAAAAAGGAAAGTAGAAAGTCAATAGCGGGACGGAGGGAGTATATAATAATCAAAATACTTAAATATATATATTGCAACACAAAAATATGAAAAAATTCAAATTAGCCGAAACAATACATCATAATATCAATTTGGTGGATGTAAGTTTGAGGTTCTAACGACCACTTCTTAGGTCACTATAGATTGATATAGTCCAAGAATTGACTATTCACTATACTTTGAAGAATATAAAAATAAACGTTGAGCCAAATAGCTCGAACGGTCAATACAGTCATTAACAAACAACAATATTACGTCCAAAAATTGATCGTTTATACTTGTGAGGCATCTTTTTCATGGCTAATCTCATACCTCAATTATCCAAAAATACATATCACTAAAAGAAAAAATTACGTCCTTTCTTAAATAAGTGCAATGATCAACTTTTCACGTTTGTCAACACACAGTTTTGATCATTAATATATTTAATTCTCTATTTTTAAAAAATTAAAAGATTCAGATTTAGAAAGTTTACGATAAGAGACAAATTCAACCATATTTTTTTAAAAAATAAATTATTATTAAATTAATAAATAAAACGTAGTCTAAGTAGAACATATGAATAGTGCAACATTCAACATATTGCACTTATTTAAGAACGGGCAAACTATATTTTTGGTCCCAAATAGTTGAATGGCCGGTCGGAGAAATGAGAGAGGTCTAGAGGGAAGCCACGAAGGGAATGAATAGATTATATTGTTCATCAAAATCTAAAATACAATTGATTCCTTACACATAATTATCCAAAAATACATATCAATGGTCAATACATATATTTTGTATACATATTGCTACCTATGAATTTTATATTGTGTTACCCTAAACAATGTAACAGCAATAATATGTGCAATAATGCTAACACACACTGACATATTGGGATCCCTATATTCTTCGATAGATGCATGTGAACGTAGCTCAATTAATAGATAGGAGTGTCACAAGGCATAAGTCTTCAGTTTGAATTATAGTAACTATGATGTGAGGTTACTATGTATGTAAAAATGCATAAACTCTCTGCAAATACTTGTACAAGAGTCTCACTCACTATATGTCAACTGGTAATTGAAGTCCAATTTATATGGCACTCCCCAGTTAATTGTCTGTCCAGTGCTGAGCACTTCGGGATGGAGTGTCATCTTTTTTAATTGATGAAATGCAAGTTTCATACCATTTTGTCCATTCATATACTCTACTTATTAAATTCCTATGTTTAACTTACTAATCTATTAATGAATTATATTATCAAAATATTATAAACTATTAGAAATGGAGATAATATATATATTAGAAACTAATATGTTACATCTACAATAATATATTACTGTTGCTTGTTATTACATTATTATCAATCGGCACGTAACACAAATTAAAGCTAAAGTTCTTATTCACACATTTAAATACAATTACATGCAGTTTTATGATGAAACATTGGAATTTTATTAGTTTCTAAATCAATTGCAATAATAGTCATAACTAAATTATATTCGTGATTCTTAAAACTAAGAATACATAAGTTAAGCATGCATGATTTTTTAAATTTATAATGATTTTTTGGATAAAAAGTTGAAATAAATGAATTGAATCAATTGTACGGTACGTATGGTATTTCTATTTTTTTTTTCTATTAAAGCATGTAGTAACAATTTTCATAGAGTAATTTGTTTTTGCACTCCACGTTTTGGATGGGACATGATATTCGACATTGCACCTCTTTTTTTTAAAAAAAAATTGATTGTGTGCCTCATTTCACTTAAAAAACCTTTGATTTTGTACATCATTCATAATTTTTTCCTTACATAATGTTATGTGATGGAGTGTAAAGTCAATTTTTTTAAATGAAGTGTAAAGCCTAATATATATCGTCCAAAAGTTTAGGTGGTGCAAACTCAAATTTCCCCATTTTCATATTATCTCATCAACTCACATATCAAACAAATTATAGTATCTCTTGGCGAGGAGTACGTATCCATCCATGCTGAATCTTTGTTGTTTGGTGCTGTCGATTTATTTATAATGCATGAGTTTCACACTTTACTTCATTAAATTCTACTAAATAATCCAAGGGCAAACAATTCTATTGTGGCATATTGCTCAACCGCGTCTTGTTTGACTTACATAAGTTTTAATTAATGGGAAAGTAATTTTGTGATAAGAAAATCTTTAAATATTTTCATGGATGTTATCACTTATCACTTACGTAGTATCACCGTAGAATGCATATGTGTGCAGTGTATCATAAAATAACTCACGCTCAAGTCTCAATATATGGGAAAGTAATTTGAATGAATTCAACCAAACATGCTTTAAATAATTATAGTGAATGTGTAAAAGTAAGAAATTTTACCTCACCGAAAAAAAAATTGAAGTTTACCTCCTTCGTACCATAATATCTAAATTTGACCCAACTAGTGGACGGTCAGACGGTGCAACTGTATTTGTGGTTTGTCGGCTTCACATTGTGAGACTTCCGATCTCATGTTACAGACTCCGTATATGATACTCCCTCCGTAACATAAAGATCTTCCCATTTTGACTTTTTACGGTCTTCTAAGTTGAACTTTGACTGCAAATATCTACATATCTATATTTATAAAATTCATAATAAATTAACATTCAAATAATATGTTTTACAATGAGTTATATAAAATAAATTTTTAATCATAACATAATGTGAGTTTTGAATAAATAATGGTCAAAGTTCATAAAGTTTGACCCAAAAAAGTCAAACTTACGGAGGTAGTATATAAGTAAATACTTCGTATAACCTAATTGATGTTTGATTGTGTAAATAGATTCTCGATTATAATTGAAATAAGTTTCGTGATAATTGTTCAAGGGGATAATGATGAAGCAACAAGAACAAAAATGCTTAAGTACAAATAAATTTACAAAAAAAGACTTGCAAATACGGCATGTGATACTGTCACATACCTCTTTTGTAAGAAATTTTGAAACTGTATTCTCCTCTAGCATAACTTTAACAAGAATGTATAACACGATAATAACAAGCAATGTGACCAAAAACAAAATATATTAAACATAATCCTCAATGCCACCCCTATATTGAGTTAGCTTTAAAGTGCCCTCTCAAGAAAAAATCACTGAAATTAGAAGTAAAAATTGTTAAACATTTAATTTAGATCACGGGTAGTTATGAAAGTGAACTTTCAACCTTACTTTTTTAACTCCAACACTTATCTAACGGTCAATATTTAATTTATTATAACTACTTTTGAAATTCTGAATCACCCCTACAATTAGTTTGTTAAACAAACATGGTATCTATGTACAATTGCACGTCGTGGAGCTTACAATATAATTCCATTCAATCTATAAAAAAATATTGACTAAAGTCACCATCACAACTAGTTTTGATGGTACTTCTCCATGCTTAACCTTATAAAAGGTCCCTAAATAAGCTTAGTACGGGAAAATATAAAACACTTATATAAACTGAAGAGTTTTGACCAAGACAAACGTGTTGGTGAAAAGGTTATGGACCCAAATTGGTCAAATTGGGGCACAGTCAACGCTCGCTGCTACCTGATGCACACGTGAGATTATATTATCATCAATCATCATTTAGTAAAACTTATTGGTGTGAGAGTTGGGTTATGTCTTGTCATAAATGAAAGCTAGCCTAGCCCCACAACGTTGGCCGGCCATGTCAGGCTAATCCACTATTTCTTGATCAACTCCTCTCTTAAACTGACCTCCCTACAATTTTTGTTGGGCTCTTTTGAGTCCTACATCAAATCACACTAAATTAGACTAGTTTTCTCTAGTTATAAAATATATGGAGATCAGATATTTACTGGATCAGACCAAACAAATTTAGATCAAACAAGATCAGATCAGGCTAGACTTAAGCAAACCAGACCAAGCCAGATCAACAAATTTCAATCCAAGTAAAAGCATCTTTAGTGTTCTTTGGGCCCGAGTATCGGGGTATACCTCTCTAGATTCGAGTCTAATTCGGGCTTCTCATTACTTAAAGTTAGCGTGTCAACCTTTCTATCAATAAACTCCCCGTATTTAAAAGTTCACTATGATAGGTTTGAGCACACTATTTAAGGATGAAATAGTATAGATAATGAAAATTGTAGAAAAGTTACAGAAAAGGTAGAAAAATATGAAAGAGAACATAAAAGGTAGAAAAGGTAAGGTAATTGGGGTTTTTAAGGAAAAACTTATCAAAAGAAAAAATGTACTAGGTAATAAACTTTTATATACATCCAAAGAAGGAAAATGTAGCAATTTTTTGAAATATGAGAGTATTATTTTTAATTTACCCGCTGAATTGTGAAGTTACTTTCTAACTGAAATAACTGAAGTAACTGTAAATGACCATTTTAACTATTTCACATATAACATTTTTTTATTTATTAATAAAATATATTTTAAATATAATTGTTTCATAATTCAGCGAATTCCGTCAGCTAACATCTCACTAATTTCAATTGATTCGATCGATTCAGTCAAATTTAATGTTATCTAATTAATTAATGAAATGTGACACCTCAAGCAATTGAAATTGCCCTAGGTATGATTAAAGTTTCCCTAAAACGCACAAATAGGACTACAACTTTTTAAATCCCCCAGTAGGACAAAACATTGATTTCTACCCTAAATATTCCTCAAGGGTATTAATTCATATGAAATGTTTTAATTCATAATAAAATCATTAAATATTAAAAAATATCTTTAAAAAAATATAAAATTAAAAAAAATGTTTATTTTTCTTAAAACAAATTAATACGGAGTAAAAAATAGTAAAAACTCATAAAAAATATGGATACCTTCCCCACCGCCTCCCAGCCAGGGGCGGATCTGGCCCATGGCCAGGGTGGGCCTAGGCCCATGCTCAAAAAAATTATTAGTATATATATTATGTATATATTAGTATATAGTGTTTTAGTAATTATGATATAAAAAAGGGGTAATTTGAGTTTTCACCCCATTTTATTGTCCAAATTTGACTTTGCACCCCAGTTTTAAAAAACTTTTTATTTGCACCCCCAAGCCCATATGAAAAGACAAAAATACCCATCCATTAACAATTCGGTTGGCCTTCAACATATTTCTGATTGAGGGTCATTTTTGTCTTTTCATACGGGGTTGGTGTGCAAATACAAAACTTTTTAAAAACAGGGTGCAAAGTCTAATTTGGACAATAAAATGGGTGCAAACTCAAATTATCCCTATAAAAAAAGCTAATGCCAATTCGTGAACATCAGTCAAGTTAGTCCAATGGAAGCACACTAATGATACACTGTCCAAATTATTGGGCTTTTGGTAATTGGTCTGCAAAATTAATTAGTTCAAATCATTTGGCTTTTGAACATTAGCTTGAAAAATTAATCAATTCGATTCATTAGAATTTCAAATATTAGTCTAAAAAATTAATTAGTTCACATAATTGGACTTTGAATATTGATTTGAAAAATTAATATGTTCAATTCATTCTGCTTGGTAGGTGAAATTTAATTAGATTACTTTTTTACATAGAGCATAGACTATGGAGTCAAGAGAAAATTGATTTTCGAGAAATCATCTTGAAAATTGGTATTGAACACTTCAGCAACCGACGCGAGCCAATTTCGATTAGGTATCTATGGCTCTTTTAAGATAATTAAATTTTCGGTTTTGTAATATTTATTTATTTTTTTCTTTGGCACTTTTGTAAAATTATATAACTACATCTTGTAATTTTAACATTTTTTGCAAAATAAATTACGTATTGGTAATTGAAATTTGGCCCCACCTCAATGCAAATGTTAGATCCGCCCCTACTCCCAGCACCACCACCATCGATCCGTGAAAATTATGCCATGTGTGTAAAAATGCCATTTTTTTAAATGCCAAGAAAATGACATTATTGCTCTTCATAATGTCAAAATTTTCATTGAATCTACCAATATTATGGCATTCTTTAAAATATTGGCAAATTTCCTTCGGTGATAGGAGCTTGTGGTGCTGGGGGTGGCAGAGGCAGCGGTTGTTTTTACGTTTTTATTTTTTTTTTTAATTTTTTAATTTTTTAATTCATTTTTTATTTTTTTAGTTTTTTTAAAAATATTTTATTAATTTTTTATTAGTTTCTTACGATTTTTATTATTTTTGTACAACTCTTGTGATTTTTTTATAATTTTATTATTAATTAAAACATTTTGAAAGCTACAAAGGTATTTGTCTAAACGGACATAAATAATCTACTGGAGTGAATTTTTTTTATCATCAAAACTGGCCTCTATTCATATCAAAAGATTCAGGATCACTACATCAAGTAAAAGGAAAATAAAACTGACACCAACTGAAACTCCAACAACTACGACTGAAACCCTATGGTGAGACTTTGAGACTGTCACCCCTGAGAGAGCAACACGAATCGCTAATCATGTAGTGGGCTTGACAAGCCAAACTTGTTCCCATAGATCCAACCATACCCAATGACATAAAGAGAGACAAAAAACTCAAACAAACTGTCAAAACCAACAACAAAAATGGACACAAGAAAACAAATAACAAACAGATAAAAACTACAAGAAAAGCGTTCACGAACTCTAGCACCTCGTACATCCCATGGTGGTGGTTCAGGAGGAGGTCGTACCACCGGTACCATGCTAATTGATCCTCCGTGACCTTTGGCTGCCAAAGACCATGCATAAATCCTCCGCCCCTGCATAACAAAACTCATCCATGCTCCGTGCGACCAGAGTAAACAGATAAGCGGCGCCGATCTTCTCCAACGACGACAGCAATGCCGCATCCTCGAACCTTGACCACAACGGCGATCTCCTCGAGCCATGACAGCAAATCCGCCCTCCGAGGACGAAGCACAAACAATAGCGGCCATCCTTCGATTAAAATCGAAGACGGAAAAAGCGGCCGTCCTTCGACTAAAATCGAAGACGGAAAAAGCGGTCGTCCTTCGATTAAAATCGAAGACGGAAAAAGACTCTAAGCGGCCGAAGCCCTAGAGAGAAGCGATAGGAAGATACCACTGCGGAGAGTATTCCTTGTGTCGGGTAATATTCTCTACCAGACACAAGGAGGGAGCACTATAGCGGGAAAGCAGATAACCAACATGAACACAAGCTTCGGTCTTGGCAGGAGATCCACGCGGACAAAGTCACGATGAGTTCTTCACTGTGGCCATAGTTAATACGGAGCATATAAATTCTCTATACTAATCCCTTATATTACTGGAGTGAATTTAAAACATGCAGTCCTATTTGTTCTCTTTGGTCATTTTTTTTTTGTCATATTTAGGTAATTAAATCCTCAAACAAAGATATTGCATCCCTAAAAAATGAAATGTAGGATGTTTTTTTCTCTTACAACACTCGATTTAAAGCACAAGTGACAATGTACATCCACGTTACGTTGATTTGAATATTAGTTTAAAATACGTTTATAACATGCAATGAACATGGAATTAAAGTACGTAGTCTCTAGGTCATGATGTTCTTATGCTCATGTTCTTATGATTTGAATAAAGGCATAACCCACGCAAATTTCAATTTGTATTCGGTACTCCATTTTACTTAATTCAGATGTATCCATTAGATCATTTAGCAAACATATTTACTTTATCCTGTTAATTAATTCGATTGATAATGAGAAGAAATCATTATATGTTACTCCATTTGAAAGAAGACTATTTTAGACAAAAAAAAATTGGAAAATTGCATGTCTTAAACCGTACATGTTTTTATTTCCTAAATAAGATCAATCATTGTCATCATGCTTTGGTAAAACATACTTTAAGTATGACATTATTTTAGAAATCTCAAACGTTTTTATTCATATTTCGGGAATTTCCCACACAAATTTGAGGTTCAAATTCATCTTGTCCTTGATTAAACTGTCGCCGAATACATTTCTAGTAATTCTCTCAAATCTAAAACTCCGACAAAATTCGTCCCTTACCTCACCATAAGATCACAGAATACAAAGTACGGAATATTTAGCCATTAAGAAGCTCCAAGGAAGGATCAGTTTTGAAAATTATATTTTTGGATGTGTACATTATTCATTCAAGCTTTCCAAGTAAGCAGCAGGATTTCATTCAATGGATCTCATGATATGAAAGCAAGTATGCAGTTTAATAATATGTGGTCCTTATTCTCTTATTTTGTTGGTTTGCGAGATGTTTTACATTACGGAGTAGTATATTCATCAAAGCAAAAGGGGGAAACAACAACAAAATATACCCAATTATTGTTTGTGCATATATGCCTAGCTACAGGCCTACAGATATATGCACATTTTTTGTTGATCGTTGAACGCAATGAAGTGAAGATAAGTATGTTTACAATATGTTGGCACGCAGGGCGGACCCAGGAAATTGATATTGGGGGCGATAAATTAAACAAAAAAAAATATAGGCGATTATTATTATAAGTTATAACCTTAATGTAATACGGAGTAGTAATTAAATGAAGCATTATAATAGAAGAAGAGACAAATATATTATTACAAAATAGTTAAAGTTAGTACTTTAGAATTGTACCCAACGCTTCTTCAACGAGATAAATTCCTCAATCACGGCTTTTTAGTCAAAAGTTTTAGCAATTTCTCTTTCAATATAAACAATAAGGTTGTCTGCAACATACTCATCCTCCATTTTATTGTGAAGCCTTGTTTTTATAATTTTCATTGCGGAAAAAGTCTTTTCGGTTGTTGCTGTCGAAACCGGTAGAGTCAACAAAAGTCGGATCAATTTGTCAACAACCTAAGAAAGTACACTTTTGACATCTCTGTGTCCGCTAATCTTTGACAAAGTTCACCCATTGTAGAAAAATTCGCCAACTTTGGATGGTTTAGAACATTGAGCTTATAATGTTGCAATTGAAACCTCAAGCTCACCTTCTCCTACTCAATAAAATCAAAGGAGTAATATTTATCCACTAAAGAACAAATATCATCAATGTTAAAAGACTTATATGAGTCCTTAGGATCCAAAGCACCACTAAGAGTAAGAAGATCCATTATTTGTTCACCGAATCTGCTATTCAGCTCCAACAATTATGAATCTATGGCTGTGTAAAACATATCAACCCGATAGTGACGTTCAATATCAAACCCTTCTTGATCATGGCGTTTGCGTTTTACCGCATAAGGAGACTTCATATTAGGAACTTCAATTTCATGCTTGTGCAAAACTCTTTAACAATTTCTAAGTTATCCCATCCACCCTCCCTTAACTTTCGGATCAACAATTTGGTGCTTGACACCAAATGCATAGCATTTACTATGTCTTGGCACTTCTTCTGTATATGCTGACATAGAGGATCTGTAATGCCCATAATTTCTTTAATAAGATGCAACAAGAAAAAAAATCAAAAGATTTAATCTTCTTAAGTTCTCTAGCTGCATTTCCACGAGTAGAATAGTTATTGTCATTCTCTTCAACATCTTCTAAAACAGAACAAGTTGCAGCAAACATCCTAATCAAACTGCAAACAGAACTGAAATGTGAGCTCCAACGAGTTTCCCCAGCTTGTTGTAATGTACCAACCTAATTAAGTCATCTGCTTGTTTCAAGCTCACCAATTTCCAACATTCTTGCAATTTCAAGTGCTTGAGCTTCCTTTAATTCATCACTTCGTTTGCAAGAAGAATTAGTCACATTAATAATAAAGACTGAATCGATGAAAAAATTGTGCACATATTTCACCTCTCTAGAAGCAGCAACCAATGCTAATTGCAACTGATGTGCTAAGCAATGAACATAGTAGGCATATGGACAATCATTTAAAAATAATCGATCTTTCCGTTTCTTTCTTCTAGGTGCGCATGTTTTTCATTAGTTTGGTCTGGGCGGTGGGCTGGGATTAGATTTTGGGGTGGGTTAATGGGGAATAAATTTTGGAGTGAGTTGATATAATATTACTTGTAAAATTTCTATTTTTTTATGCTCTTAAACAATTGGGTTTCTGCGAGTGGGCTATGCTTTGGGGGAGAAAATATTTTTGGGGGGGTTCAAAAATTTTCTTGGAGGGGCGAGAATTAAATGTTGAGGGGGTAAAAATAAAAATTTTGTATATATATATATACTAAAAAAAATTGTTGGGGGGGCGGCAGCCCCCCTGGATAAGAAATCTTGATATGAAGTCGGGTATGAGGAGAGGTCATAACATGTTTATATATATGACACGTATATTAAGAGTAAGGGTCAAATGAGAATACTTCTTAACGTGAGAAATGAGAATGATTCTAGAGCGTTGGATTTTAACATTATATTGTGCATCAAGTAAAACAGAAATGTGCATATAAAAAATTGAAAAATGTGCATTTCAAGTGTGCAAAAGTTTACACGTAAAAGTGCAAATTAGAATTTTGCATTACTTTAAATATAAATGTGCATTTTCGTGAATGAAAAGTGCATCGTTTTGGAGCGTTCTCATTTCCCACGTTAAAAAGTGGTCTCACCGGAACCGCACCCTATATATTAAATCCATATCCCTATTAGTTTTATTTAAACTTCCATATATCTAAACTACATATGAAACATTCAACTCGGGTATAGTCTAAAAGTGATCTACCATTTTCATTCTGTATATAGTCGAGTTTCGACCTCTAGGTCAATTTTGTGGCTTGGCCATTCAGAATAACATGCATAGTACGGAGTTATTTAAAATCTTACATTAAAACACTTCATTTTGTCTTAACACAATTAGTTTCGTATCCTACCTATTCTATCCACTTTTCCTGTCCATCACAACAATATGATCGAGTTAGAATATGCACTTTATGTATATCCTTTATGGCTTTATATCCTACTATATACTAAAGAGCCAATAAAAGTTAGTTGGTCCTATTCCGTGAAAATAGTGCCCGACGATTTCCTACGTCCGTGTAAACAGTACCGCGCCTCAGTATACACCACACATCAGTGCCCGATCTTCTACGATCTTCACTCTTCCAATTCTTAAGCTAGGGTTCTGAAAAATTCTCCCGCCGCGCATTAGGCCCTTCTTCCTCCGCCGAATCCTACCAGCGTCCACCGACTCGCAGAGTATCGCATCTCTCCGATAATCATCGCCTCTCATGATGTTCTTAACTAAGGTTTCTTTTCCTATTTTGCTTCTCTTCTCTCCTTTTCCTTTCATGTTTAGCCTGAGTTTTCATTTTGAGTGGAGGTTATACACGAGTGTACTGATTTGTTGTCCAGAAGTATACTAATTTTGTTATTGTTTGGTTGAATTGCTTATATATCTTTTAGGAGAGGATGGTTCCTTCCTCTATCAGGTTTTCACGCTACTGAACAATATTTCCACTCACTGTATATTTTAATCATCGTTTAGTCCTTATTCTTTTAGGACTTGAATGTTGTTGTTGATGTTTGATCCTTTTCTCTGTTTCATTGTTGTTTCATTGTGTCATAGTTTCTTAACCAATAACTTTTATTCTCTATTGAATCCAGATGGGTGGTATCGATGAAGCTGCTCTTGTTCGGCTCTGGCTTGTGACTGAAATGACTAAACATATTCGAGTCAGAGGACTCAGAGCATCTAGGGAAGAAATACAGCATCCGAACTTGGACAATTCTCACCCATTTTTTTCTGGCTGCTTAGAGTAATTTTGACCTCTATCACATTTCATCTAAATTTTTCTAATTGCATCTCTCAATCGCTTTGCTGATTTTTGATACCTTTCATAAATCACTTGACCTGTATTTATGAACACGACTTTTATTTAGACTTAACTGAGGATAATAGGAAATTACACCAAGGGATTTCTTGGAGCTTGCGTTGAGGCCAGTCCGAGGTGGTGGGAGAGATGTAACTTCCAAAAAGTGTTATAGCGAAGATAATAGTGAATGGAGTTGGTCAGTAGCATGAAAAACCTGATAGAGGAAGGAACCATCCTCTCCTACAGAATTTAATAAGACCCATGTTGCCCAACACAAAGCAAATGGCGTTATAGCAAATTGTAAAGAAAATGAAATACTAATCGCAAGAGTATCACAAATACAGCTCAAGATCGATTTCTCTTTAGTTGTACCCTAACATCTTGCTCCTTTTTGTGTGTGTGTGTTTATCAATCAAGATACTTACTGCTTACATCTCTTTTGTAACTTTGTTTGTAGCTTGAAATTGATTCAAGCATCTGTTGTTGTTCTCTGCTTACCCCCACAGTGCGCTTTTCGCAGAAGAATTATCAGTTACCTGCTTACCTACTTCGGCAAGTAAGTATCATATGTGAGTGTGTGACCTTTTATAATAAAAAATCTTGCTTGGATAAGGTTTGATTTCACTTTTCACGTTAGATTCCGAATTAGCAGTTTGCATTAGTTTTAATATGTGATTGTTACATTGCGCAGCTGACCAAAATCTGTTGGCATTTTTGCAGATCCCAACCACAAAAGGTTCTATTTTAGAGGTAAATCAAAATAGTTTGATTTTATATGGTCGGTTTTATTTTAATTTAATTTATGATGTGAACCACATTTGTTTCTTTGTATTGGTGTATTTTTATTCACTTTAGAGCATGAGTTTGTTTTTTCAATGAATGTGTTGTTTGTGTTGAGTTTTATGTTTCATATGCTTTGTATTTCTTAGTTTTTGGCAGCATAAAATACATTCCGAAATGAGCAACTCTCTGTTCATACCAATCCAGACATTGAGTTGCACAGAGCTCTGATTTTTTATTTAAGAAAGGTAAACTAAAACAAAGTTTCATTTGAATCTATATGACCGCTTTTGTTTGGATTTAGTTTGTGATGCAAAACACATTTTTTTCTTTATAAGAATGACTTCTTTGTTCATTCTTGCTTCTGATTCCCTATGCCTATATTTTGGTGGATTTTGTGAGGTTTTATATTTCTTGTAACTTACCTTCAATTATATGGTTTGTACAATAGAATATTACACTTTCGTGTTTACTATGTATCTTACTTGTATTGCTAATTATTTGTTAGTTTTTTCAATTTTTTTCAATTATTGTTTCCCGTATTTATATACTACCTCCGCCCCGCTAAGATTGTCCCATTTTACCTTTTCGATCCATCCCACTAAGATTGTCCCATACCAAATTTGGTAAAGTTTGTGTAGCTCTAAATCGTTCTTACTTTATTATTACTTTATTAATTCAATATTAACCATATACACCACTTTTTATTAATTTGTGTCTCACTCTCTCTTGTCCCATTGTTAGTGGGACGGAGGGAGTAATTCTTTTTGGTTTTTTTAGAGATGTCATTTCAGATAAATAATTGTTTTGAGCTGTTCTCTTGTGCTAATTAAGAATGGCTTATTTTTTCCTCCTCTCCTTTTGATGTTAAATCTGCGTTCCTCAATGCGACTCTATGCAGTTTTTTATTGAGCGTTCCTCAACGTTTAGATGTTCAATGACTTCAAAATGTTTCCTAAATATGATGAATTTGACACATTTTTCTTATTCATTTTGAATGCAGATTCAAATCGAACTCCATCTGTTGCTTAATGGATCCCTAAGATTCAACTTCACTATCAATCTTCTTTCAAGTAATTCCTATTAATGCGATTTCATTTCACGGTTTACATTATCCTTTTGAATTTAGATCCATCTGTTAATTTAGATGTGCTTTTCATTTCAGTTCATTTTGTTGGATTAATTAGAGATTGTGTATTCATTTTTACTTCCCATGTCTAATTCTAGGGTTCATTTATGGTTATTTCTGATATATCATTACTGGATTAAGTTGAGGTAATAAAAACTTAAATGGGCGAATGTCTTGTTTTCATTCCAGTTAATAGTGGACTGACTACCTTCCTGAAATGGGTCTTCAGCTTGCTGAAATTTTAACTCTAAACAAGTTAATAACAGGTCACTAGCTTGGGTATTTTTTTGTTTCTTGTTTTAGTGTGCTGTATTCAAAGACTTTTATACATCTATTTGTTGCGACTCAAACCTACGTCTAGATCTTCAATTCCTTCTTAAATCAGACTTTCACTTGTTAATGTATCAAAAGTCCCTTATAGTTTGCTCTTTAAGTCAGCTGCTCTTTGACCAAAGGACATTGATTTGAAACTCTTTGACATTACATATGTAAGTATTGGTTGATTACTCGTTTCTTTTTGTCTTTAAGACTTAAAGGATCTGTCTTATGTTTATTTATTTTAGCTTTAACGTGAATGGAATTTCAATTTTGATGATTGAAATTAGTAATGTTTGTCAGTGAATTATACACTTTGAGTGATTGTTTCGGTTTGGAGTTTTCTCGGGTGACTCACATTTGATATTGCTTTGTTTATTTTACTCTTACAGGTCCAATGTGGTGATGTTGAGGTTGAGAAAAAAATAGATGAAAAGATTAATCACTTCATCGAAAGGGTGGAGAAGTACCCCCAACAAGAAAAATGAGGTATATGTTTAAAAGTAAAATGTGAATATGGTTTTGTCCACTCGGGACACATACTTCATGTGACCATGTCATCATGTTGCACATTTTATACCATGGTGTGGTCAATCATGTGTTTTATCTATTACTTATTTATAAACTATGGATACGTTTCTAATGCTTTTTGTTGTATTTTTTATTTTTTACTGCAGATTTGTTTATCATTCCATGAAATAGAGGTTATTTTTTTAAAACAATAGTTACTGATTCTCTTTCCCTTTTTCAGGAAAGAAACTGCATGGTGTTGTTAGTTGGGCCTGCAATCATTTGGTGTAGATGATGCTTATGCTGATGTTCTTACTGGTCTTTACTCATTTAAAAACATATTGTTTTGACCTTTGAATATGCTTTTTTCAAAGAGTGGTTGTACTAATGACATAGAACCAGTGTCGTTGTAGTACTCTTTATAATCTAATAGTCTCAAATCAAATGAAAAATCATCTGCTTGTAGAAATGGGTCATCCAGAAGCTCTCTCGCAGATAGTCTGTCAGAGACAGCAGCTAAGCATTTATCATCAAACCGATGCATTTCAGGATCAGTGACTTTGTAAAGGGCGTTTGGTTTTTCCAAGAAGTCACTTTCTTGTATATATGTGCCGGGTGAGTGCACTCGTTATATGGATATTTAAATGTCACGATTTCTAATATACAAATTCCGAAGGAATAATTGTCAACTAATTCATTATACTCCTCAGCATATACTTCCGGAGCCCTGAATTCTGGAGTTCCAACACAGTGCGCGACATGGATTTCCGGAGAATAGCAGCAAGACCAAGATCACCAATCTTGACCTCCCACTTATTACCGTTAATAAAGATGTTGTCACACTTGAGGTCTCTATGTATGACAGGAGGGTCACAACTATGGAGATACATAAGGCCTTCTATGCGATCTTTGGGTGGACTAATGTGGTTGCAACCGCCCAACCCGACACGGTTCTATTTTTGAGAAGCTAAATCAAAACCACGTTTGATTTTATAAGTTGGTTTTGTATTAATTTAATCTGTGATATGAAGCACTATTGGCAGGTCTGATTGTTACCAACATACTTAATATAACAGCAATTGGTCTTTAAGTTGGACTTACCATACAAGAGAGCATAACTCTGCATAAGGATTGAGTTTCTTCTCTCTCAGAGCGGCGAATTTGGATTTGTGGTATTTTCATTAGCAAGCAGGTTTCTTCATGCTTCCCTATATTCTATAACTGGTGTATTTATTAATTGTTTGGCATTTTAGCTTGAACTTGAGCTGGACAAACTTCACATAATTGTTGTTGTGTTGTCCATGACTCTGACCCCTTTACTCAATTGAATTGGAAGAAATGAGGTTAATCTTATTGGTGAGACTTTTGATGTTGATGATGCAAGTCCCTTCTTCTTAAGCTAATTTTTGTCAAATAGCAGTTGATACACGTGTAATTTCCGTATTTATGTTTGCATTTTTAGTTACTTTTTGTAGTTTAGCATTTCGGAAATTACACACTTTTGGTGTAATAGTTTAGTTTGTTAAATTCTTGTAAAATGTTTAGATTAGGTTTATTCTGGGCTCAAACAGGTCTGCCATCGCTCAAAGGATAGTTGGTGAACCCCAAAAGTGGAAAGAAGGTGCAAAAATCACAAGACAAAAAGGAAATCCTGATTTTGGTCTATACTCGGTCGAGTATATACATATACTCGATCGGGTATCTGGTTGAAATTTCAAATCGGATCGGATCCGAAAACAAAAGAACATGCAGGAGAAGATTTTCCCACGATCGAGTGTCTATACCCGATCGGGTACACCGACATACTCGATCGGGTATAGCTATGGTTTTTACTCGAGTCTCGATCGAGTATGGACCGAATTCCAGTTTCTACACATACTCGATCGAGTATATGTATATACTCGATCGAGTACCCGACCTGCACCTCAAAAAGCCTATAAATACACCTCCTTTCCTTCACTTTTAGAGACCAATTCCTTTATACTCTTAAGCTCAGTTTAGAATAGAATTTCTCTATATTTCTTTTAGCATGTTTAGTCTCCAAATGAGGAGCTAAACTTCCATTTCTTGGTTTTGCTCTTGAAGCTTGATTGATTATTAAAGTTGTGAGTTATTTTCTTACTTTCTCCTCTTGATTATTAATTCTTCCCTTAATCTCATTCTATATTAATGTTGGAGGGTGTCTAAGTGACGATTAGTTAACGTTCCGACATTGATTATTACTAGAAACGATCAACGAACCGATGGTTAAACGTTGATGGTTTCACAAGTAAGTAACTTCGGTTTATTAATGCACGGTCGTGGTTAATAAACTTAAGAGGGATTAATTTTGTTGGTTAAACCGAAACCGTTGTGTTGAGGTTATCAATCTTAATTGATTTCATCAAGGAGTTAAAGAGGTTAAAAGCTACTATTATATCGGTATACGGCGTTGTTCTATATTTGATAAATAGTAAGGGTTATTAATGAACGGTCGTTGTTAATAACTACCCTCGATGAATTGGATATACTCCTCGATTGAGTATTCGAGAGGGGATAAGTTATAGATATAACAATGATCGACTAAAATATATCAACAAGTGGAAAGTAGCAAGACCAAGTCACCTTTTCCTTGAATTTAATCCCATATAACTCGTTCATCTTCGTGTTTAATTTAATTAAATCACTCAACAATCTAAACCCCCCTTTATTTGCTATCTTTATAAAAAGAAAGTTATTCCTTTCCCTGTGGATACGAACTCTACTTCACCTATACTACGTATAAGTGTTAGTATCGATTTATTTTGAGTGCACTCACGACAAAGTGCACGTCAAATTTGGCGCCGTTGCTGGGGAACGGCAATTAATTTTTCTTTTTATTTTATTTTAAGAAAAAGAAAAAAATATGGTTCAAGTATAAAGATTTCTATTTCTGCTGAGCTTTGTAGTACATGGTAAAATATCGTTCACTGAACGAAATCACATACCACTCAAACCCCGAAATAGAACGAACTCTCGAGCGGTTGAAAAACAAATTCTCAAACTCCGACTCGGGAGAATCATCAAGCGCTAGTTCTCAATCTAGCGAGACCGAAGAGCCAATCACTATGGCTCACGAAACGAGAACATTGAGGGAGCTCACAGCTCCAAATCTAAATCAACAACCCCTATGTATCACTTTTCCAACTTTTGATACGGGGGTCACATTTGAGCTAAAATCTGGGCTCATTCATTTACTTCCCTCTTTCCATGGCCTACGGGGGGAAGATCCTAACAAACATCTATCGGAATTCCATATTGTGTGCACGAGCATGTGCCCCAATGGCGTATCCGAGGAACAAATCAAACTAAGGGCTTTTCCGTTCTCTCTAAAAGACACCGCGAAGGATTGGTTTTTCTATCTTCCTTCGGGTAGCATCAACACATGGGCTCAAATGAAAAAGAGCTTTCTCGACAGGTACTATCCCGCATCTATCTCTTCAAGTCTCAAAAAGCAAATTAGCAACATTGAGCAAGCATATGATGAGACCTTGTACGAATATTGGGAGCGCTTTAAAAAATTATGCGCTAGTTGCCCATATCATGGGTATTCGGAACAATATCTCATCCTCTACTTCTATGATGGGCTTGTTGATCAAGATAGACGCATGGTGAATGCGGCATGCGGAGGGGGTATTGTTAACAAAACCCCTTCCCAAGCAAGAGACCTCATTTCGGAATTAGCCGAAAACTCAAGACACTACAATGGGAGGTCATCATCAAAAAGAGTTATGGCAGTGGAATCCAACAACTCGTTGGAAAGTCAAGTGGCCGGCTTGACTTCTTTGGTTAAAGATTTTCTTTTGAATCCAAAAACCCAAGAAGTCAAGATCTGCGGCATATGCTCGACACAAGGGCATCCCACCGATTCCTTCCCAACACTTCAAGAGGAGAACCCCGAGCAAGTCAATGCTTTGGGTTTCCAAGGCCAAAGGAGGTATGATCCTCACGGAAACACCTACAATCCGGGATGGAGAGATCATCCCAACTTAAGGTATGGAAACTCTCAACCCCCTCAACAATCAAACCCTCCTCCTCAACAATTTAAACAACAAAGGCAAACATCGAACTCGAGCATGTCCACTGAAGACATGATTCGATCACTGGCCATGAACATGGCCACGATGCAACAAAGTATGACCCAATTCCAAGAAACAACAAAATCTAGCATCCACAACTTGGAAAATCAAATGAGCCAAATCTCAAATGCCGTGAGTAGGCTTGAAGCTAAGGATTCGGCAAGACTCCCATCTCAAACGGAGCCGAATCCAAGGCAACAAGCTCACGCGGTCACTTTGAAAAGTGGCAAAGAATTGGTTATGGCTAAGGCAAAAGCAAAGAGCCATGTTGGAGAGGAGGAGGAGGATATCTTGGTACCAAACACAAATCCTCAAAATGAAGAGGAGGAGGAGGAAATCACACCTCAAAGGAAGTTTCCACCTCTCGATTCATACGAGCCGGTACCACCTTTCCCGGAGGCTCTCAAGGACAACCGCAAATACAACAATGACAAAGATATCTATGAGACCTTCAGCAAATGTGAGGTAAATATTCCTCTTCTCAATTTAATAAAAGGTGTTACTAGGTTTGCAAAGTTTTTAAAAGAGCTTTGCACAATTAAAAGGAAACACAAATTAAATGGCAAGCATAAAATCCAAGTAAGCGAAAGAGTGTCGGCCGTTTTTCAGAAGAAACTGCCTAAAAAGTATAGTGACCCGGGAATGTTCACTATACCATGTAAACTTGGAAATTCTAGTTTTTCTAGGGCTATGTTAGATTTGGGAGCATCAATTAATGTCATCCCATATTCTCTATATAAGTCCCTAGAACTAGGCCCTTTACATGAAACAGGGGTTGTTATCCAACTTGCCGATAGATCCAATGCTTACCCGAAAGGTGTAGTAGAGGATGTACTCGTCATGGTGGATAATTTAATTTTTCCCGCTGATTTTTACGTTCTCGAAATGGAGAACGATAAAAATGCAGTCCCTATTTTATTAGGAAGACCCTTTTTGAAGACGGCCAAAGCAAAAATTGATGTATTTAGTGGAATATTAACCATGGAGTTCGATGGTGAGAAAGTTGAATTTAATATCTATGACTCCATGAAATATCCCACCGATAATCACTCCCTTTTTGCCATTGACACTTGTGACACTTGGGTCCAAGATGTATTTGAAGTTGAGGAAAAAGATGAAATATTAAGCGCAATTGAGAATGATGTAGAGGAGTTCACTTTGGAATACTCTATGTCAAATAGCATGAAGGTTATGGTGGCGGAGTTAAATCAACTCTCACTTTTGCCACCGGGCTCTAAAGCCCTCCCACTAACCATCCCAAGCGAGAAGCCGCTACCATCTGTTTTGCAGGCACCGGAGGTGGAATTAAAACCACTCCCTGAAAATTTGAAACATGTGTTCTTGGGCGAAAATCACACTCTACCGGTGATTATCTCAAATGCCTTAGCCCAGGAACAAGAGGAAAGATTGATTGCGGTCCTCAAGGAGTACAAGTTGGCCATTGGATGGTCTATTGCCGACATTAAAGGCATTAGTCCATCCACATGCATGCATCGGATCTTACTCGAAGATGAGGCCAAAGCGGTGAGGCAGCCGCAAAGGAGATTGAACCCACCCATGATGGAGGTGGTGAAAAAAGAGGTGATCAAGTTGCTTCAAATGGGAATCATCTTTCCCATTTCCGATAGCAAATGGGTGAGTCCAACCCAAGTGGTGCCAAAGAAGACCGGAGTGACGGTCATTGAGAACAAAGAAGGCGAGATGGTACCCACCCGAATTCAAAACGGGTGGCGAGTTTGCATTGACTACCGAAGGCTCAATTCGGTAACTAGAAAAGACTTCTTTCCATTGCCCTTCATTGATCAAATGCTAGAGAGACTAGCGGGGCACAAGTTCTATTGTTTTCTTGATGGTTACTCCGGGTATTTCCAAATACCAATAACCCCGGAGGACCAAGAGAAAACAACCTTCACATGTCCATTTGGCACTTTTGCCTACCGACGAATGCCCTTTGGATTATGCAACGCACCGGGCACCTTTCAAAGGTGTATGATGAGCATCTTGTCCGAATTTGTAGAAGTATTCATGGAGGTCTTTATGGATGATTTCACAATTCATGGGGACTCTTTTGACACTTGCCTCTACCATCTCACCCTTGTGCTCAAAAGTTGTATTGAATCCAACCTTGTCCTAAACTCTGAAAAATGCCACTTTATGGTGGAACAAGGGATTGTTCTTGGGCATGTGATCTCCTCAAAAGGCATTGAAGTAGACAAGGCCAAGATTGATGTCATCCAAACACTCCCGTACCCAACTAATATACGGGACATCCGCTCTTTTCTTGGTCACGCCAGTTTCTATAGGAGATTCATCAAAGACTTCTCAAAATTTTCATCTCCTCTATGCAAACTTTTGCAAAAGGAGGTTGAATTTGATCTCAATGATGAATGCAAAGAGGCCTTTGACACTTTGAAAGCAAGATTGGTAACCGCCCCCATCATACAAGCCCCCGATTGGTCTCTTCCTTTTGAGATCATGTGTGACGCAAGTGATTATGCGGTGGGGGCTGTTTTAGGCCAAAAGGTTGGAAGGGCTTCTCATGTCATCTACTATGCCTCCTCGACCCTCAATGAAGCTCAAAAGAACTACTCCACCACCGAGAAGGAAATGCTAGCGGTGGTCTTTGCTTTGGAAAAATTTCGTTCCTACCTTCTTGGAACGAAAGTTATTGTTTACACCGACCATGCCGCCCTCCGTTTCCTTATGACCAAGAAGGAAGCCAAACCAAGACTCATTCGATGGGTCCTTCTGTTGAGTGAGTTTGATGTAGAGATTAAAGATAAGAAAGGAGCGGAGAACTTGGTGGCCGATCATTTAAGCCGACTCATTCCTCACAAGGACATTAAAGATCTTCACACAAACCTCATCAAAGGCGAATTCCTGGACGAAACTCTTTTCTCCATCAAAGTCATACAACCATGGTACGCAAACATTGTAAACTTCCTCGTTTCCGGCAAATTTCCTCCACAATTCTCAAAAACTCAAAAAGAAAAATTAAAAATGGACTCAAGACTCTATGTGTGGGATGACCCATATTTGTGGAAACATTGTAAGGATCAAATAATCCGAAGATGTGTCCCCGAATATGAGATAGCTCACATTATAGAGTTTTGCCATTCTTATGCTTGTGGAGGAGATTTTGGCCCGAAACGGACGTCAATGAAAATTCTTGAAAGTGGTTTTTTGTGGCCGAGTCTATTCCGGGATGCACATGGCTTTTGTCAATCTTGTGACAATTGCCAAAGAGCGGGCAACATTTCAAGGAGGAACGAGATGCCACAAAACCCCATGCTTTTCTGTGAGATTTTCGATGCATGGGGTATTGACTTCATGGGACCTTTCCCAAACTCTCAAGGTAACATCTACATCCTACTTGCGGTAGATTATGTCTCCAAATGGGTGGAGGCAAAAGCAACAAAAACTGATGATGCCAAGGTGGTAGCAAGTTTCCTCAAATCACACATATTTTCAAGGTTCGGGGTTCCTCGAATTTTAATAAGCGATCGAGGCACACATTTTTGTAATAAAATTGTGGGATCCCTACTCAAGAAATATGGTGTGACTCACAAGATCTCCACCGCTTACCACCCTCAAACCAATGGCCAAGCGGAAACCTCGAATAGGGAGTTGAAATCTATACTCCAGAAAACAGTGAACCCGAACAGGAAGGATTGGAGTATTCGCATTGATGATGCACTTTGGGCATACCGAACCGCCTACAAAACTTCAATCGGTATGTCACCTTAAAGACTTGTGTTTGGAAAAGCTTGTCACCTTCCCGTAGAGCTTGAACACAAGTCATATTGGGCGGTAAAAGAATTCAACCTCAATCTTGACGAGGCCGGTATACACAGGAAGCTCCAAATACAAGAATTGGAAGAACTCCGCCTGGATTCTTATGACAATGCGGAGATTTACAAAAGAAAGACGAAGGAGTGGCATGATAAAATGATCATAAGGAAGGATTTTAAACTTGATGACAAAGTCCTCCTATTTCAATCACGCCTTCGTCTATTCCCGGGAAAGTTGAGATCCCGTTGGACCGGACCATACAAAGTGGTCAAAATCTATCCACACGGGGCGGTGGAAATTGAAGACCCGGAGACGGGAGAAGTTCTCAAAGTGAACGGACAGAGACTAAAACCCTTCTTTGAGGGTTTTCAACCCAAGAACGTGGAGATCATAGACCTTTCTGAGCCGGTCTATGAATAAAGGAGAAACGAAGATATCGTCGAGCCACGACGTTAAACAAAGCGCTTCTTGGGAGGCAACCCAAGCAAGGTATGTTTTCTGTATCATTTTATCAAGTAGAGTGTGTGAGTTTAAAATCAAAAAGAAAAAAAAGAAGACAAATGTGGAAAAAAAAATGATACCTGGGGATATACCCGGTCGAGTATACATACATACTCGGGCGGGTATTACTGAAAAGAAGAACCCGAGTTCAGTACTCGATCGAAACAAACAAATTTTATCAAAAATAGAGTCATACTCGATCGGGTATATGACTGTACCCGGTCGAGTATGAGCTGAAATGAGAAGAAGAAAATACCTGCCTCCAGTACTCGATCGAGTACATGTTCATACTCGGTCGAGTATAACGGGAAAAACCATTTTATTTCATCCCTGCCTCCAGTACTCGATCGAGTACAGGTTCATACTCGGTCGAGTATAGTCAGAAAAGCCATTTTCCCAACCCCTGTCTCCGGTACCCGATCGGGTATACAGGGATACTCGATCGGGTACCCCTGCGGATTTAACCCCAACAACACCCCAAAAACACTTCATCTTCCCCAACACTCCCAAAATTTCGAACCACCTCTCCCCCAAACTCCATTTTTCTACCTTCTCTCTACCATAACTCCCTCATTTCTCCACCAAATCATCCCATTTCACCACCAAAATACTCCCCTCACTCTCCTCTCCATATCTATACCCATAAATCCCATTTACCCCAAACATCCACAAAATCCAAAAACCCTACCCCAAATTCGAATTTTTGGATTTCAAACTCAAAAGCTTCAAAAAAATGGCTCCAAGGAAGAATAGGGGAGAGAGCTCAAGCACCATAGCACCCATCCCGGGCTTTGAAGACATCATTCCCGCCGATAACGAGCACCGGGCTAGACTCCTCTCCACGATTAAAAGGCAAGTAAAACCTTCCCGTTTTCTATGCCACAATGCTCTCCATGAATTGGGTGTGTATAAGAGTATGAAAAAGTTCTTGTATGAGTTGGATATGAATCGTATTTTCAAAATGAAATACAACTCAAATGAAAGGATTATCTACGAATTCATGAGCTCGGTGCAATTTGAGAGTGATGAGGATGACTTTAGGGATGATAGACTCAAGTTTCGTTTGTTCAATCAAAACTATTCGATTACAAAACTTGAGTTTGCCGAACATTTTGGCATCCTCGTGCCCTACGAGAGAGCCATCTCGGATACCACCATTTTCGGGCACTCCCTATGGACAAAAATGATCGGGGAAGTGAAATTTAGTTCATCCCAAATGTATATTAGTCATGTCCAACACCCCGTTCTCCGGTTGTTCTTGAAATTCTTAGCAAATTGCTTGCTTGGCCGTCCCAACAACCATCACACTAGAATCGGGGACGTGTGTTTGATGTCCGTGGCCTTATTCCGTCGTCACGTGGACTTTAATCTGTGCAATCTCATGTGGGCACATTTGAAAAAAGAAAGCTTAGCAAAAGGGGCCATAGTTGTGGGTGGAGTGATAATGCACTTGGCAAGCAAGTTCGGGTATACGGATAACTCCCCTATACCCGACTATTGCTTGATGGATATGGGTTGGTTGGGACGCTCGGGATGTACATCTTTTTCCCATACGGTTTATATTGGAGACCAACCAAAAAACATGTACAATTGGGTCATACACGTACAACCTGTCCAATACTTCCTAATGCCAAACCCGGACACCCCCAAACTACGCTACAAACCGGAGTTCGAAGAGCCTCACTACCTCTTCCCTCACGCCCTCCCACCACATTTCCAAGATCCTCAAGCCCAAGACCCCCCCCGAAGATCAACCCGACCAAGAACCTCAACATGAGCAACACGAACCCGAGGATGCACTTCCCCACATGCCCGAACAGAACCGAGCTTTCCCACCCCCCGACTACTTCCAACAACTCCTTGAAGGATTCAACAAAGTTACTAATGAAGTTGGAAAATATCGGGAAGAACAAAGGGCGGGATTTCAAAGACTAGAGGAGCAACGGGCCGAAGACAACCGAAGGTATGAAGAAGATCAACGTAGGTTCTATGGACCTATGTATTCTTACATGGCTCATCAAGACCAATTCCACACCATGGCTCAACCACCACCACCCCCCTCTTGGTATGACCCCACTCAATGGGGCAACTTTGGAGGATCTATCTCCGGGGGTGGAGGTTATGACGGCGGGGACGGCGGGGACGCTCACATGGGAGACGGGCGCTTTGGAGGCGGATTTGGAGGCGGCTTCTACGGCGGAGAAGGCGGGCACTAGGGACCGTGCTTGATCTAAGTGTGGGGGAGGAGACCACTCATGGTATGTAATTTCATTTTCTACCCTTTACTATGCATGAATTTTCTTTTACTCCTTGTAAACACAAAAAAAAAATTGAATAAAAGAAAAGTAAATGCTAGTTAGGTTGAAAACCCACAAATGGGCAATCTAAGCAAAAATGGCTTATTCAAAAAAGAAAAAAATGAGTGAGTGGGGAGAATGGAAAATGAAAAGAGATGCTAGGATGAAAACCTGAAAAGGCTCCTAGGCAAAATGAGAGATATGAGAGAAATATTTTTCTGTGTGCAGGAACTCATTTGATCTCTTGGAAGAAGAAGAAGAAGAAGAAGAAAAAGGAGAAGAGGAGGAGAAGATGAACACTAGAAGACCATAAAACCCAAGATGATAGTTGTAATTTGAGCATTAAAACTCATATTTTATCCTTGGTGGTCTTTGTGTCTTTATTTTGTAACATTGTTGGAACTCTGGAAAGACTTGACACTTGTGAACATTTGACTTTACTCGAGGCCGAGTAAAGAACTGTGTGTGGGGGAGTTTGATACACGTGTAATTTCCGTATTTATGTTTGCATTTTTAGTTACTTTTTGTAGTTTAGCATTTCGGAAATTACACACTTTTGGTGTAATAGTTTAGTTTGTTAAATTCTTGTAAAATGTTTAGATTAGGTTTATTCTGAGCTCAAACAGGTCTGCCATCGCTCAAAGGATAGTTGGTGAACCCCAAAAGTGGAAAGAATGTGCAAAAATCACAAGACAAAAAGGAAATCCTGATTTTGGTCTATACTCGGTCGAGTATATACATATACTCGATCGGGTATCTGGTTGAAATTTCAAATCGGATCGGATCCGAAAACAAAAGAACATGCAGGAGAAGATTTTCCCACGATCGAGTGTCTATACCCGATCGGGTACACCGACATACTCGATCGGGTATAGCTATGGTTTTTACTCGAGTCTCGATCGAGTATGGACCGAATTCCAGTTTCTACACATACTCGATCGAGTATATGTATATACTCGATCGAGTACCCGACCTGCACCTCAAAAAGCCTATAAATACACCTCCTTTCCTTCACTTTTAGAGACCAATTCCTTTATACTCTTAAGCTCAGTTTAGAATAGAATTTCTCTATATTTCTTTTAGCATGTTTAGTCTCCAAATGAGGAGCTAAACTTCCATTTCTTGGTTTTGCTCTTGAAGCTTGATTGATTATTAAAGTTGTGAGTTATTTTCTTACTTTCTCCTCTTGATTATTAATTCTTCCCTTAATCTCATTCTATATTAATGTTGGAGGGTGTCTAAGTGACGATTAGTTAACGTTCCGACATTGATTATTACTAGAAACGATCAACGAACCGATGGTTAAACGTTGATGGTTTCACAAGTAAGTAACTTCGGTTTATTAATGCACGGTCGTGGTTAATAAACTTAAGAGGGATTAATTTTGTTGGTTAAACCGAAACCGTTGTGTTGAGGTTATCAATCTTAATTGATTTCATCAAGGAGTTAAAGAGGTTAAAAGCTACTATTATATCGGTATACGGCGTTGTTCTATATTTGATAAATAGTAAGGGTTATTAATGAACGGTCGTTGTTAATAACTACCCTCGATGAATTGGATATACTCCTCGATTGAGTATTCGAGAGGGGATAAGTTATAGATATAACAATGATCGACTAAAATATATCAACAAGTGGAAAGTAGCAAGACCAAGTCACCTTTTCCTTGAATTTAATCCCATATAACTCGTTCATCTTCGTGTTTAATTTAATTAAATCACTCAACAATCTAAACCCCCCTTTATTTACTATCTTTATAAAAAGAAAGTTATTCCTTTCCCTGTGGATACGAACTCTACTTCACCTATACTACGTATAAGTGTTAGTATCGATTTATTTTGAGTGCACTCACGACAAAGTGCACGTCAAATTTGGCGCCGTTGCCGGGGAACGGCAATTAATT
This sequence comes from Cuscuta epithymum, assembly GCA_945859915.1. Classification (NCBI taxonomy): domain Eukaryota; kingdom Viridiplantae; phylum Streptophyta; class Magnoliopsida; order Solanales; family Convolvulaceae; genus Cuscuta; species Cuscuta epithymum. The sequence continues at coordinate 275,702 of CAMAPF010001023.1, forward strand.
TTTCTTTTTATTTTATTTTAAGAAAAAGAAAAAAATATGGTTCAAGTATAAAGATTTCTATTTCTGCTGAGCTTTGTAGTACATGGTAAAATATCGTTCACTGAACGAAATCACATACCACTCAAACCCCGAAATAGAACGAACTCTCGAGCGGTTGAAAAACAAATTCTCAAACTCCGACTCGGGAGAATCATCAAGCGCTAGTTCTCAATCTAGCGAGACCGAAGAGCCAATCACTATGGCTCACGAAACGAGAACATTGAGGGAGCTCACAGCTCCAAATCTAAATCAACAACCCCTATGTATCACTTTTCCAACTTTTGATACGGGGGTCACATTTGAGCTAAAATCTGGGCTCATTCATCTACTTCCCTCTTTCCATGGCCTACGGGGGGAAGATCCTAACAAACATCTATCGGAATTCCATATTGTGTGCACGAGCATGTGCCCCAATGGCGTATCCGAGGAACAAATCAAACTAAGGGCTTTTCCGTTCTCTCTAAAAGACACCGCGAAGGATTGGCTTTTCTATCTTCCTTCGGGTAGCATCAACACATGGGCTCAAATGAAAAAGAGCTTTCTCGACAGGTACTATCCCGCACCTATCTCTTCAAGTCTCAAAAAGCAAATTAGCAACATTGAGCAAGCAGATGATGAGACCTTGTACGAATATTGGGAGCGCTTTAAAAAATTATGCGCTAGTTGCCCATATCATGGGTATTCAGAACAAGATCTCATCCTCTACTTCTATGATGGGCTTGTTGATCAAGATAGACGCATGGTGAATGCGGCATGCGGAGGGGGTATTGTTAACAAAACCCCTTCCCAAGCAAGAGACCTCATTTCGGAATTAGCCGAAAACTCAAGACACTACAATGGGAGGTCATCATCAAAAAGAGTTATGGCAGCGGAATCCAACAACTCGTTGGAAAGTCAAGTGGCCGGCTTGACTTCTTTGGTTAAAGATTTTCTTTTGAATCCAAAAACCCAAGAAGTCAAGATCTGCGGCATATGCTCGACACAAGGGCATCCCACCGATTCCTTCCCAACACTTCAAGAGGAGAACCCCGAGCAAGTCAATGCTTTGGGTTTCCAAGGCCAAAGGAGGTATGATCCTCACGGAAACACGTACAATCCGGGATGGAGAGATCATCCCAACTTAAGGTATGGAAACTCTCAACCCCCTCAACAATCAAACCCTCCTCCTCAACAATTTAAACAACAAAGGTAAACATCGAACTCGAGCATGTCCACTGAAGACATGATTCGATCACTGGCCATGAACATGGCCACGATGCAACAAAGTATGACCCAATTCCAAGAAACAACAAAATCTAGCATCCACAACTTGGAAAATCAAATGAGCCAAATCTCAAATGCCGTGAGTAGGCTTGAAGCTAAGGATTCGGCAAGACTCCCATCTCAAACGGAGCCGAATCCAAGGCAACAAGCTCACGCGGTCACTTTGAAAAGTGGCAAAGAATTGGTTATGGCTAAGGCAAAAGTAAAGAGCCATGTTGGAGAGGAGGAGGAGGATATCTTGGTACCAAGCACAAATCCTCAAAATGAAGAGGAGGAGGAGGAGGAGGAAATCACACCTCAAAGGAAGTTTCCACCTCTCGATTCATACGAGCCGGTACCACCTTTCCCGGAGGCTCTCAAGGACAACCACAAATACAACAATGACAAAGATATCTATGAGACCTTCAGCAAATGTGAGGTAAATATTCCTCTTCTCAATTTAATAAAAGGTGTTACTAGGTTTGCAAAGTTTTTAAAAGAGCTTTGCACAATTAATACGGAGTATGAAATATCTGTTTGTGTAATTAGTTTGAACCTATGAAAAATATTGATTCATCAAGCTATCAAGACTTTATAAATACTTATTTTGACTAATGTTTCTGCTATTATACAGTCTGTGTGTTAAATTATTACTTACACATAGTTAATGACATTTGGGCTTTGATTCAGATTGAAGAGACTGGTTAATGGCAAGTGTTGAATGACTTTTCTTTATATGAACCTTCAACTTGACGATTGAAATAGACATGAAAATAGAGTGATATGTGTGTGCAACCCAAAAATACTTGATGACTCAATTAAGGTACCATCCATTGATCACTTGAGTGTTTTCCTTATTTTCATTCCATTAGCTTCTGTTTATGGTTTGCTTCATCTATTTTGGTCATCCATAGAATAATCTTTCGCACAATTTATCATTCATTTGACTAAAGACTAAGCAATTATTTTAATTTCAGGTGTTATATTTTTGGACAATAAGAGAAAGCGGCTTTTGGACAAGAGTTAGTGTCCCTGTAAAGATGTTATTGTTAATGATATATGCCCTCTATAGAATAATCTTATATGGTTGTAAGGTTTCATGAATAGAAGTGTGAAGCTGCTAATTCACACTTTCTTTTTTTGCATCTGCGCTCCAGTTTCTAAACTTGTGTGTCACCGCTTCAATGTCATTAGCTCATGTTATTTGAATTTAAAATATGTCTTATTTGGATCTCAGTAGACTCCTAGAAGTGTATATGGATCTTCTAATTGATTGTTCGAGCTTGCTTTATGCAATGGTTTAGTTGTATATGTCTTACTTGCATTGCTTTATGCAATGTTATTTAGGCATTTTATGGTCTGTCTTTGATAAAATATTAAAGGAGGATGGGAAAATTCAAACAGAGGTTATTCTTAGTTTAGGAATTTCTGATAGTTATAATAAAAAACTAAGACAAAGTTGAAACCTTAAAGTTAACTACGAGGGCATCTCTTTCAATAGTTTAAGTATTGAATAATCTATTCTCTCTTTTTAGCTTTTGATTTTACATTTGTGTTAGAGATATTTTCATTATATTGTGATCAATGTTTCTTAGCTATTTTATATTTAGCATCTTGATTAAATAGATTAGCTAGAATAGTGAATAGGCCTTTTAAGGCAATTTGTAATAAAAGGTTTTATACCTTTTTAGGTATGGGCCTCCTAGGAAAAGGAGCCCAAATGATTGTAAAACCTACCTCTCCCGTTAGGCTATATATATGCCTTAAGGGAAAGGCTAGGTTAAGCTTTTCGATATTCTAGTGCCGCAGTGCCTATTCTTGTGATAGAAGTTTTACGCTAACATTCATATCATTCTGTAAACTTCTTCATCACATCAATGGAAAGCTTCATTCCCAGATCTATCTTCCATACATACATTTTATAGACTAGAAAACAGGGACCTAACATCTGGTATCAGAGCAGGAGCTGATCGATCGATTGAAGGCTGAAAATCACTCCTGCGCGATTCTTCTTCGTTGAAGTTTCGCACTTGAGCGATTTTTGGTTCTATTTTTATTGTTGTTTTTGCAGAAAAATGGCTGAAGGAAAGTGTTTTTCGGATTGCTGGGATCGATTCTGAGAAAAATCTCGCTGGAAAATTTGGCGTACAGGTTAAGCTCGATTTGAGCGATTTTACAGGTTCGCGCAACTCGTCTAGGAAGAAGAACAGAATCGCGCAACTCCCCTCTGCGCTATCTCGAGCTTCGCGCGATCTGCTTCCTGCGCGATCTCAAGCATTGCGCAACACGTCTTGCGTGATTCTGGACTGAGCAATCCTCCTGCGCGATTTGAGCGTTAGCGCAATCGCACCTGCGCGATCCTCTCTTGCGCCATTTTGGACCTGAGAGATTTGGACTTAGGATTTTTTTTTGTGTTGAGCGATTTTCTTTGTAAGTTGAGCGATCCTTTTAAAGAGTTGAGAGTTTGTTTGTAAAGTTGAGAGATCCTTTTTAAAAGTTGAGCGATCTTTATAAAGTTGAGCGATCTTTGTAAAGTTGAGCAATCTTTTGTAAAGTTGAGCGATCTTTTGAAAGTTGAGCGATCTTTTGTAAAGTTGAGCGATCTTTTGAGAGTTGAGCGATCTTTTAGAAGTTGAGCAATCTTTGTAAAGTTGAGCGATCCTTCAACACTTGAGCGATTCTACTTGCAAAGGACCTTCTGCTCAAAGTACTGAATCAAATCAATCAACTGATCAGCCCGATCATTTAACATGGATGCTTTATCTATTGGAAATGATACAAGACCCCCGATTCTACGAAGAGGGGAGTACAATGTATGGAAGAACCGATTTCTGAACTTTCTTGAGAGCAAGGACCAATCCTCAGGTCTTCTTGACTCTATCACAAATGGACCTGCACAATTGATGATAGCAGTTGAGAGAGATAACAGAAACAACCCACCAGTTGAGATTGAGTGGAGACCCAAGACTGTTGATGAATATGATGACGAGGACAGAGCAAGACTCCGGGCAGATCTCATTGCCAAGACCTACCTGCTGCAGGCCATCCCGAACGACATCTATATGCAGATTGACAGCATGTCAACTGCAAAAGAGATGTGGGATGAGATCTTCAAGATCATGCAAGGCACTGAGATCGGAGTAAAAGCGAAGAAAGCTAGCACATTCACTGCTTACGACTCATTCAAAGCCAAACTCGGAGAATCACTTGAAGACACCTACCTGAGATTTCTGCAACTGATAAATGAGATGAGGAAGATTGGCGTGCATAAGTCCAACATGGAACTGAATGTGAGATTTCTATCTTCTCTTGGAGCTGACTGGAAGAAGCTGAGCTCACAGATAAGGCACACGAAAGACCTTGATGAGATGGACATTCATGCTGTGTACAACACACTTGACCAGTATGCAGAAGATTTTTCTGATCTTGTGGTAGCCACTGTGACAGCTGACAAAGGGAAGGGAGCCGTGGACAAGCTTGCTGACACCCTTGCCCTGATGCTTGACAAGCCATCGAAGTCTGGCTCCAAGAAGGATAAAATGATAGTTGAAGAAAGTGAGACTACTGACAGTGACGCAGGAATGAAGAATGATTCAGATGATGATGAGATGCATGATTTTCATAGGCAAATAGCCCTTCTTACTTCGAGGTTCAACAATCATATGCAGATGAAGAAGAACTCCTCTAACAACAGGCTCCGCAAGTCCTCTACCAGCAACAGCAAAAGAAAAGAGCGATCTTTTGATTCTTCTGAGAATATTGTTGCTGAGGATGCTCCAAAGTGCTTCAATTGTGGGAAGACTGGACATCTGATGAAGGACTGCAGGATGCCTAAGAGGAAGAAAGATGCCGAGTACTACAAGCAGAAGATGTACCTGAACAAGAAGAAGATGTTGCTGGCTATGGAAGAAAACAAGGAAAAGAGTGCTCTCATGGCTGAAAAAGACCACTGGATGGATGATTCTGATGAGGAAGAGAATCTGGCCTTGATGGCAGTGGTTGAAGAAGAAGAGAAAGAGAAGGATGCTGAGAAGGAAGGAAAGATGAAGTCAACCCCTGCTGCTGATGAAAAGGAGAAGAACAAAGCTGAGGAGAAGAAGAACCTGCCTACTGCAACCAATGCTGATGTAGCAACTGCCCTGACTGCTGAGAACAGAAATGCTGACAACGAAGTAAGTACCTCTAATTCATCTATTCATAACTGCTCTAGAACAGATATGCATGATAAATTCAAGGAGCTAGAGGTGAATTACAAACGGTTGTATGAGGTGTATAACCAACTGCGTGAAAAACAGACATGCTCAAACATTAAGATAATCAATTCAGAGAAAACAATCACTAAGCTCACAACTGAGAATAAGCGACTTAGTGCTAGTGAGAAAGAGTTGACAGAGAAACTTAGAACAACTGAAAAGGAAAGAATTAGGCTTTTTGGTGTAAATAACTTGCTAATGGAAAGAAGGGGTGCTCTGTATACTAAAATCAAAGAACTTGAGGATCTGTTAGCCAAAAGGGACCAAACAGATCAGACTATTTTCCTTAACCAGCCTAAGGACACTCGTTTCTATAATGCCAAAGAAGGCTTGGGTTTGACCAATCCTCAGAACCTGAAAAAGGTCAACTGTAAACAACTCTATGATGTTAGATACATGAAAATAGGATTGACCAAACTCATGGCCTTCACTGGTAATGAAGAAACGAATGCCCTTGAGGATGAAAAGAGAAAGACAAAGGCTGGTGTAGAGGTTCCTTTTGACTACACCGAGTTAAACAAGAGCTACAAAACCAAAGCACTCCCTTTGACCCCTGCTGAAGAAATCTTGACATATCCTCCTGAAAAGGAAGCTGAGAAAGACGGAGAGGAGGCTTCCACATCTGAACCAATTGAGAAACCAGCCTACATTCCACCATTGGTGAGAAAGTTTGCTGAGTTAAAAGATTCTTTTGAAAAGGAAAAGCAGGTTTTAGAAAAAGAAAAGGATGAACTTTTAAAAGAAATATCTTCTTTGAAAACCGGCTCTCAGTCTAACACAGCTTCTCAACCCTCTTCCCCTTCTACTTCTGAAAACACTTCTGAAAATTCAAGCGATAGTTTTAAGACTTCTCCTTCTCACCCCAAGTCTCATTCTCCGACAGGGAAAGATGTGAAGAAGAGAGTCGAGAGGAAAGGAGAGTGGATTGAAGACAAAATAAGAAGGAAGAAGAGAGAAGAAGAGTCAAGATTAAGAAATAAGTGTCAGCGGTCGAGCGCCATATTTTATGATAAGAATAAGTCTAGTTCTAGCATTAGTGAGCCTTCTACTAGTTATACTAAAAGAGTGGCTCCTAAGTCTTCTAGTTCTAAGATTTCTGTCTCGAATCGTTGTACTAAATGTGTTTCTCTGAATTGTGTTAAATCTATGAAATGTTGTTGTTTTGAGTCTGTTTCTTCTCGCAAACCAAATGATCCTGTGATTGTTAAGAATGTTGTGAATAAGCCCAAGATTGATAGGGTGAATGTTGAGAGTGAGGTCAAATTGCCATTTTTAAGGTATCCTCTCAAGATTCACTCAGTCAAACATCTGAAAAGGCTATCATGTGAACCAATTTTGAAAGATCATTTATCTGAACAATCACTTAGGACAAATGAAAGTTCCCTCGCTCCAAAAATCGTTCAAATAAAACAAAAATGGGTTCCTAAGGCTGAAGCAGAACAATTAAAAATGAAAAACTCTTCTCAATCAGCCAGCCTAGGATCCCAAATCAAAAAGAAGTTGAAACAATTGCTCACTGTTGATAAGGAAGGACCCATCTGGCGATGGGTACCTAAGCGAAACTAATCTGTTTTGCAGGTCAGTCATGTGTGGCATCTTGATTCGGGTTGCTCGTCACACATGACTGGACAGATTGAACTACTGAGCAACTATTCTGAAAGGTTTGGAGGAAATGTGAGGTTTGGGAACAATGCTTCATCGCCCATACTCGGGATAGGAGATGTCATTTGTGAGAGTGTCACTATCAGAAACGTATCATATGTGCAGGGACTGAAGCACAACTTGCTTAGCATCGGCCAATTTTGTGACAATGGAATGGAAGTGAGATTCCATGCTAGGCAATGTTGTGTGATGGATATGGGTGGGACACCATTATTAAGGTGTCAGAGGAAAACCATTCTCTACACCATTGATCTGAAATCGGTACGATCCCCCATATCCATCTGCCTCCTGTCCAAAGCATCAGAAGAACAAAGCAGCCTATGGCACAGACGTCTCTCACACTTGAATCTGCCAGCCATCAGTTCCCTCTCCTCAAAGAAGTTGGTGAAAGGACTGCCTGTTCTGAAGAACTCCCCCAACCATCACTGTTCTGCATGTCATTTGGGAAAGATGAGGAGAGCATCACACAAGTCAAAACAATTTCCCTCCTCATCTCGTCCCCTGGAGCTACTACATATGGATCTGTGTGGTCCGATGCGCGTGCATAGCATCAGTGGACGCAAATATACTTTGGTAATTGTGGATGACTACTCACGCTACACATGGACCAAGTTTTTGCGCTCCAAGGACGAAACTGCAAACTTAATCATGACGTTCATCAGGACCATACAGAACTATCTACAGCAGAATGTGAAGATCATCAGAACTGACAACGGGACGGAGTTCAAGAACAAGGAACTGACCGAATTCTATGAAGCTCAGGGAATTACTCAACAAGTTCTCTGCAGCTAAGACACCACAGCAGAACGGTGTTGTAGAACGACGGAACAGAACCTTGGTAGAAGCAGCCAGAACCATGCTGATACAGTCAAAGCTTCCTCACTTCATGTGGGCAGAAGCTATCAACACGGCTTGCTTCACACAGAACAGAACAGTGATCCACAAAAGATTTGACAAGACACCCTATGAGATTGTGTTCAAGCGGATCCCTAACATTGCCTTCTTCCGCGTCTTCGGCTGTAAATGCTACATTATGAACGACAGGGATGCTAGGGGGAAGCTTGATCCAAAAGCAAACGAAGGGATATTCATTGGGTATTCTACCAATTCCAAGGCGTACAAAGTATACTTGAAAGACAGAAGAACCGTCATGGAAAGCATCAATGTGAGCTTCTATGAAATGGCGGACTTGGCTTCTGAACATTTTCATTCTGAACCATCAACCTCTGCAAACAATGAAACTCCATCATCTTCTGGAGTAGGAGGGCAGGGAGGTGAGACAAGATCTGATGAGCACGTGGTTCTGGATTCTCTATTTGAGCACTTCTACAGCCAACCACGTGCAGCACCAACTACAAATGCTACAATCACTCAGAACCCCCTGTTACCTGCTCCAACTACTGAAGAAACCAACACTCCTACTCAGAATGATGATGAGCATACAGATAATGAAGCTGAACATGAACCAACCTCTCCTGTTAATGATCAACCTGAAGAAGCTGCAACGCAAGAAACCCCAGAAGTACAACCAGAACAAGAATACTCTGACCCTGATCATCCAATCATAACTCCACTACCTCTACAACACGAGAGAAAGTGGACAAGGGCGCATCCGCCAGAGCTGATAATTGGAGATCCATCTCAAGGAGTCAGAACCAGAACGGTATCAGTCAATGAATGCTTATACTCATGTTTTCTGAGTCAGAAAGAACCAACAAAGATGACTGACGCATTGGCTGATCCGGACTGGGTAATTGCGATGCAGGAAGAAATGAACCAGTTTGAAAGATTGAAAGTGTGGACCCTGGTGCCAAGACCTTACAAGAAAACCATTATCGGCACCAAATGGGTATTCAAGAATAAGAAAGATGAAGACGGTGTGATCGTGAGAAACAAGGCCCGCCTGGTTGCAAAAGGTTACAATCAACAAGAAGGAATCGACTACGATGAAACCTTTGCACCAGTGGCAAGAATTGAAGCAATCAGACTATTTCTAGCTTACGCTGCACACAAGAGCTTCACAGTGTATCAAATGGATGTAAAGACGGCATTTCTTAATGGAGATTTGAAAGAAGAAGTCTACGTTGCACAACCTGACGGCTTTGTTGACCCTGAACGCCCCAATCATGTATACAAGCTGAGGAAAGCCTTGTATGGTTTGAAACAAGCACCGAGAGCCTGGTACGAAGCTCTATCAGATTTTCTTGTGGAATCAGGCTTCTCGAAGGGAAAGATAGATCCAACTCTCTTCATTAAAAGACACAAGGGTGACATCATGCTGATACAAATTTATGTTGACGACATCATCTTTGCCTCGTCGAATCCAAATTTCTGTAGAAAGTTCAGCAATCTGATGCGCACCAAGTTCGAGATGAGTATGATGGGAGAGTTGAACTTCTTTCTAGGGCTTCAGATCAAGCAATTTCCAGACGGAATATTCATAAATCAGTCCAAGTACATCCACGATATGCTAAAGCGCTTCAAAATGGACAGCAAGTCGACGATGAAAACCCCTATGTCTCCCTCACAGAAGCTCGACTCTGACCCTTCCGGGAAACCAGTCGATGCTACCAATTATCGGGCTATCATCGGTTCCTTGCTGTACCTTACATCTAGCAGACCAGACATTGTCTTTGCAACCTGCCTATGCGCCCGCTTTCAAGCAAATCCGAAGGAATCACATCTGAATGCTGTTAGAAGAATACTGAGATATCTCAAAGGAACAGTCAATCTGGGCCTTTGGTATCCCAAGGAATCAGGCTTTGACCTTGTCGGATACTCAGATGCTGATTTCGCGGGTTGCAAATTGGACAGAAAGAGTACATCTGGCGGTGCTCAATTTCTTGGTGACAAGTTGGTGTGCTGGTCCTCCAAAAAGCAGAATGGTGTGTCCACTTCTACAGCTGAGGCAGAATATGTCGCGACTGCTAGTTGTTGCTCACAGATATTATGGATGAGGACCCAGCTGAAAGACTACGGGTTCACATTCTCACACATCCCGATCTACAGTGACTCTCAAAGTGCAATAGCCATCACGTGCAATCCGGTCCATCATTCAAGGACGAAGCATATTGATCTCAGATATCATTTTATAAAGGATCACGTTGAGAAAGGCACCGTGGACATGTACTTTGTGTCTACGGAATTGCAACTGGCTGATATTTTCACAAAGGCCCTGGATGAAAAGAGATTCAATTTCCTGATCTCTAAGTTGGGGATGCTGAACCTAAACGACTGAGTAACATCTGAACTGTGTGTGTGCGTGTGCTTTCATGTTTTGCATTTTAGTCATCTTTGCATCACATTTTTTTTCCTCTCTCTCTCATACATTTTTTTTATTATTCATACATCACATTTCTTTTCCCTTCTTATGCATTTCATTTTTCATGCATCACATATTTTTCCTTTTATTTTTCATGCATCATTTTTTTTCAATGCATAAGTTGAGGGGGAGCTTTTCTAAACTGTTCATAAGTTGAGGGGGAGCTTTTCAAAAATATGTATAAGTTGAGGGGGAGTTTTCTAAATTTTTCATTCTAAAAAGAAAGCAAGTGTTGAGGGGGAGAATTTTAATTTGAAATCTGACTGATCTGGGCCCGTTACACTTTTGAAAAACCTCCCGGGCCTATTTAATCTGTGAAATCTCGCAACTCCTCCCCCATCCTTCTCTCTTGCGCTAAACGCTTGAACTCCAAGAGCTCAAAATCTACCTTGCATATTCCATCTCTACCTCTTCGAACTTCCAAAAGGGTAAAATCTCTTCGTCTTTTTCTTCGATTATTAATGCTCAAACAGGATCAATGATAAAGACGACGAACAGGCTCCTGCGTGAACCCCTTTGCGCGATTCCTCACTTGTGCAAAACCAGGGGTTGCGAGATCTACTTCTTGCGCTATCGATCTGGTCGCGCGATTCGACCCCATTGCGCGATTTCCAAGTGTTGCGCGAACGAAAGGAATTGCGCAATCTGACTACTAGTCTGGTTTTACTTGCGCGATCTGCCCTCCTTGCGCGAACCAAGGAAGCTGCGCAATCTTGGCCTATTGCGCGATCTGAAGTGTCTTGCGCAATCCAGAATGGGTTGCGCGTTTCGTCCCACTTGCGCGATCCATCACACTTGCACAATCGAACAAGCCTGCGCGATCTGCACGGCTTGCGCGATCTATGTCTTGCGCGATCCATCCCCTTGCGCGATCTGAGGAGGCTGCGCAATTTAGGGGGCCTGCGCGATTACACTTGCTCAATTGTGATGGGCTGAACGAATTTAAGTCAGCCCAACCTGGACCAAACCCTTAGTGGAAATTTTAAGTGGGCCAAAATAATCAAGTCCAGGCCCAACTTCAAATCAAGACCAATAACATTTTCAATTGGGCCCCACTTAAAAAAAAAAAAAAAAACAGACATTAAAGGGCCCAAGTGAGAAACAAGCTGTGGACTTAGCCATTTTCGATCATATGCTCTAATCTCTTTATCTTTTTCAGACTGAAATGGCTGCCAACACTCCAATCAACATGATCTATGCTAGGGAACACTGGATCCCGATCAAGGAAAACAACTCACAGTTGGACCCCGAGGTGTTCTCTTGTCAAGACAATGTGGTCGTCTCCATTTTGAAAGGCCACAAACTCTGGAAGGCCCTGAGCAAAAATGCTGAAGTCCCTCAGGTGTATCTCCAACAATTCTGGGGTACACTTGATAAGGACGTGGATGCTAATGGCAGGCAAATCGATGACGTCCTAGCTGCCACAATCTGCAACACCCGAGCCACAATCACTAAGGAGCTCGTCCAACAAGTGCTACAGATCCCGGAGGAGGAACACTATGACGCGTTGGCCTCAGAAACGCAAATCTTTGAGGACATGATCACTCTAGGCCACGCTGAGCCCCTCCGGTTGATGTCTGCAATCAAGACCGCACGATTTCCACGACCATGGAGGACACTTATGGCCACACTAAACAAGTGCTGCACATCTAAGCACAGTGGCTTCGACAAATGCAGCGGTTACCTTGTCTACATCTTCCACGGCATCGCTTTCATGAAGAACTATGACTTCGCCTCACTAATCTGGGGTGACATTCTGGAAATGCGAAGAAGGAAATTTGAAACTGATCTGATCAAACATCTACCATACATGAGATGGTTTTCACTGCTGGTGCGACACTTCTGCAGAACAATTCCAACAATTCAAAGGCGCAAATCATCTGAGAATGTCAGCACTCCAGCCCTACAATATCTGAAGAGAATGCCAGAGGTACGCTCACTGGTACCATTACCTATTCCTGTTCCTCTCCTCCTGTTAGCTGGGCGAAATGATCCACATGTCATACGCTACAGTGAGGAGAATGGTATCATACTCCCTATGGCTCAGATAAACCCCCCTGAGCCTACCCCGGGGAGTCAGCCGAGAGTAAGTGAGGGTCCTGAGAGTTCAACCCGGCCACAGAGACCAGTGGCAAGCCGGCCCCATGATGATCAGACTCTGTCTGCTGAGGGCCACACCCGTGCTGAAGAGTTTACCCGTGATTCGCCAAGCGTAGCCACAACACAAGACGCTGACGATGAGGGCTCTGGGAGCAAGGCTGAGGACGACAACGATGATGATGATGAGGATGACAACAATGCCAAGGCAAAGGGCAAGAAAGTCGAGAAAGCCCGCGCTAAGAAAGGACGACTCGTTATAAGGCTTTCTCGGGCTACAACACAAGAGCAGTCTCACCAAATCAAGGACACTCGAGGAAATATCATCAGTGAGACTCGCTCCAAGGTACGTAATGACAACCCCTCCTCATCATCTACTCCTGTGCAAAGAGTGCAAACCGCGAGCAACCTGGCAGAAGAGTTAGCTTTGTATGACAGCTGCTCTGACCTAGACACAATAAACCGGGCTAACCCCATAGGTGCAGAAACTGATATTTTCAGTTTCCGAGTAGAAGACGCAGCATCCAGCCCAACTGCGCATGCACAAGCCTCACCTAGCCACTCTGCTGCCTCCCAACAGGTAGTAGTTTCACATATAGGGGATATTATACCCACCTCGCTGTCTCCCTACGAAGCAGCTGAGGATTTACTTTGTGGTCTTCCGCCCCAGACCACTACCCCCCCTTCTAGCACGTTGAGTCTAGTTTCCACCATCCCAACATTTTCAACATTTTCTAGGACACATACACTGCTCACACCACCGCACACGACAGGTGCACTTTACTTGTCCTCAACGATCGGAGATACGTCGATGATGATCGGAAGTCCTGTCGCTCAACAGATATCTCCATCATTATCTGCAGGCCACACTTCGGTAATCTTTACTGATGCTGTGACAACGGTTACTACCCCTGTAACCGGACACCCTGACCCCACCGACCTTTCTGTCATTTTGCAACGTTTCTTGGATTCCACCATCAAACCATGGGTGCACGAAGCAATAACCGCTCGGGCACAGGAATTCAGGAACACCCCGACGCTGCTAAATGACATCATCCAACCCCAACCAACATCCTCACATACCCAACAAACCCAACCACTTCCTATCATACCTACCCAACAAACTTCTGAACCATCCACAACCCTACCCCACTCACCTACTGCTTCAAGGGGAACCCAGGATACAGAACTAGTGTCCTCCCCTACTTCGACCACACCTTTTCCTGACCCTAAAACTTTACCGTTCGAGGTACTCGAGAACCTAATGCTACATCAACTACTAGCTACCGAAGAAGGCAACCTAACCCAGAAACAAAAAGACCTTCTTCGGATCCTTAAGCCTGACAGCTCATGCCGTGATAGTCTCCTCGGTCACAAACGTTCGCATGAGGACCCCGATGACTCGGATCCTCATGAGGGGGAGAACAAGAGACAAAGGACACTTGAGCGTGATGCGTCAACAAGCCAACCCTCTACGCAATCCAACCAACCTGAATCCTCGAACAATCAGCCCCCACCATCCACTCATCATAAAAGCCAAACAGCCAACTCACCCACATCTAGCCCGGTCGAGCTAGAAACAACACTCCTAGGCTCATCTTTCATAGATGTAGACCAAGGATGGAGTGGAAGTCCTGAGGTTGCTACTTCGAGTACACCTTTCTTTTCAGGCCATCAGAAAGAACCTAGTTCTAATCTGATGATAACGGGTAATCCTAGTGATCCCGGAGTTACTATTGACAGAGCGCCACAGCAGCAGCAGACTCCCTCTAGCCAACCTGATGATCGAATGCATGACGAACTTGAAGAAATTCTTGTTCACAACAAGTGGTCTCGGCTATGGACGAATGTGGATGAAATACAGCGAAGAGCCTATCTCAGAGAGCTCCTAGCTAAATGTGCTGCTGATGTAATACTGCTTAATGATGATGAACTTAAGGAAGGAGAAAACTATCAGGAACCTCCCAAGGAGCTAGAATCCATCATCAGACAAACAGCGGCTCGAATGCCCAGGAGTGAAAAGCCTTGGGAGAATATTAACATCAATGCTCCTTTCCAAGAGGAAATCAGAAAGCGTATATGGCGGAAAGATGACGAAGTCAAGGAATTGGACGAATTGAAAATCTGTGGACTCAATTATCTGAGAGGAAAGAACAAGGGTGGTCAATTGTTTCTGCTTAGTCATCATTACATGGGGAAACAGAGAGAAGTATGGCAACATGAACTGCAAACCGCAAAAGACCCAGTATGGAGTATACTAAATGTAGCCGAAATAAATTATCAAGACATCCCACTCTCTGTTTACCGCCTGCAACGCTCCGACGGGACGGAATTTACCTGCAAGGAAAACGACCTTTATATGTTAAAGATGGATGACATCTATCATATGTATCTAGCCTTCCAGGAAATTCCAGTCACCTGGGACAAATCTACACAAGAGGGACTCAAGGCACTCAAGCGCTTCATGATCAGACAAGCCAAATTCTTTGCTTCCCATGATCTTCAGATGGCCCTAGAAACAAATCTGCCAAAGACAAACCTCTCAAGACCAAAGCTTTACGGGCCAGAACTTGAGAACTATCCAGCCTATTACATCTTCGATCGCCCGTTAGCTATCATCTATCTGAACCACAAAGGTGAGAGGCGCTTGTTGGTGGCAGAAGAAATCAACAAATATTGTGATGGAACGCTGAAGATCATTAAGGAAAAACTGCAACTTATCAGAAAAGAATTTGAAGAAAAACAACAGAAGTATGCAGATGCCACAGACGATGAACTAACAGAAGCAACCAGAATTGACAAAGTTTTGAAAGCCATCGAGAAACAACTTGACAGAAGAAGGTCTCTCAGAAATTACGAGCATGCACTAAATCTCAGAAAACATTATTTTAAAGCTCAGAAGTGAAGAAAAGAAGAAGCAAGAACATCTGATCACAAAGGGGGAGATTGTTAGAGATATTTTCATTATATTGTGATCAATGTTTCTTAGCTATTTTATATTTAGCATCTTGATTAAATAGATTAGCTAGAATAGTGAATAGGCCTTTTAAGGCAATTTGTAATAAAAGGTTTTATACCTTTTTAGGTATGGGCCTCCTAGGAAAAGGAGCCCAAATGATTGTAAAACCTACCTCTCCCGTTAGGCTATATATATGCCTTAAGGGAAAGGCTAGGTTAAGCTTTTCGATATTCTAGTGCCGCAGTGCCTATTCTTGTGATAGAAGTTTTACGCTAACATTCATATCATTCTGTAAACTTCTTCATCACATCAATGGAAAGCTTCATTCTGTACTGGCTTATTTATAATAAGATTATTCTATATAAAATTAGTTTATGATTTATACTTCTGTTAATAGTTTTTTTCTCTACTGCAGCCCGCTGATTACAAGCCCTCTTTCTTCAGAGGTTGCAAAGAGGATGATGCCCTAAACCCATAACCCGTGGACTAAAAGTCTTCTCAAAATGGACATTGGAAATGCAAATAGTAAACATTGAACTAACTCTCAAGGTAAGAGGTTTAAGTTGTACTGCAAGGGGAATTTGATGAGCATTTGATACATTGAATTCGTTTTTATGTGCTTAAAGGTTGTACAAAGTGCATGCTTAATTGTTTCATTGGATGAGCATTTCAGACATCTATTCCATGTATAGCATTTGATGCTAAATATTTTTTCCTTGTAATGGTTACTTCGACAAGTGAAGTGTCCTTGACTCCTGTGAAAGTGACATTGATGACAATCGTAGTGGTATTGTGAGCATCACTGATGACTCTACCCAAAGAGATGACATTAACATTGATTGTGAGGTTAAATTCTTTCGGTAGAGTTATAGTATCCATTTCAAACTTGATTTATAATTTACATGTAGCTTTTGCGAAGCCCCAAAAATATTGTGACATTTGTTATGCATTTCAGTCAAGTCAATATGGTCATTATCAATACATACTTGCTATTTTACTGAACTTGTTGTGCAATGCACATAGACCTTCTTATGTTTCGTTTTTTCCCTTCTAGCAATGCTAATTTCAATAACCATTTGCCCCTCATTGCATCTCCCCCGTTTATGTTCAATTAATGCTCTGTGAGGTGGAATATAGCAGATTTGGAGCATCCTCTTGGCCTAGTTTTGGCGTCGCTTGGGGAATGAAACACCACCTGGAGTGGGAGGGAGATCGTCCCAGCAGGAATGGAACTCTACATGTTTCCCTGGGCAGACTGCCGCCTATATATTAGAAGTTTTTTCAAAAGATGGAAGCAAATTTGCTGTGAACTGTGTGAAGGGGTCCAACGAAGGGGTCCATAGACTACAAACATGTTTAGATGTGAAGGGGTGCATTTATGCAGTTTTCTTGTTTATTTCCCGTCGTTGGGCCCCACCCGTCGCGCAACGCGCACGCCCCGCTAGTAGTTTGTATATGGGAGATGAGTCGATCAATTGAGGCCTTTCAACTTAAAATAAGTTGTAAATGTGTTAATTGTTGGATCTTGTGATGACTCTAATTGACTTATTCCACGGGCAGCCAATAGTCGATAAAGTTACATTTTGTTTAAAAACTATAACTACGTATACTGTAGATAGTTTGATTTTTAAGTACACATACATAGTACGTAGTACAAAATTAGATAAAGTTATACTATCGTATTATACAGGGATTAGGCCAAACTTATACTACGTATGTACTATTTTGTAGCACAGCAACATCGTACATTCATAAAACAATACATAGATTTAACATATTAAATTAATATTGCGTATGAAATTAGTGGAACAACAGCTGGAGTAGCTCAGTTGGTTAGAGCGTGTGGCTGTTAACCACAAGGTCGAAGGTTCAACCCCTTCCTCTAGCGGTAATTTTTTTTCTTTGACGTGAAGCATGTCAAAGCCATTTAACCATGTAATCGGGTCAAACCTCAAATCAATGCGGTCATTATTGGTCAAGTCAAATACGGTAATTTGATACTAATCAATTACGGAGTGAATAATTTTATGGTTACTATAAAATTTGGTGAACGAGTCATTTTGACCTCATTTTTTTTATGGATACCATACTTACCTTGGGGCTGTGGATTCCGTGACGCATCTAGATTTTTTTTAGTAGTTATTAACTTACACTAGAACTTGGTTACATATTTCACAATTAGAAAATACGTTATTAGTATTGTTTGATTAGACATATTTTAAGTTATAAATGTACAACTATGTATAAAAAGAAGAGCAATTTATATTATGTGCGTGCAAAGATGAAATTGAAAATAAAATTTGAGAAATATACTTAAATAGAAGTTAAATTCAATGATGTTTTTATCATTTTATTCTATCTATAGGATTACACAAATCCTATGTTTAGGGAAGAAAACACTTTCTCTTAATCCTTTTTTAGATTTTCCATATGTTTAACTTCCATTTCCTATAGATTTTAGGTTAGATGTAGGGGCAATGTTGGGGTTGAGGGGAGAGCAACTGCTCCCATTGCCCTCACAATGGATAAACCCTCGCCGTAGTAAAGTGAAGCATTGAAATGATACACACGGACAAAAAAATCAAGAAGAAGAGCAAGTATATTATTAGAAAAGATTAGAGTTAATGCTTTAAAATTGTGTTTGACATTAGTCGAAATAGATAAATTCATAAATCAATGTTTTTTAATCAAAAGCTTAATTATGAGAATTATCTCATTTTATTTTCATACAAAATATTATTATAGTCATGTAAATTTGGATTCCTATTTTTAGAAATTGGTTTTGTCTTCAAATTTGAGAGTTTTGTTTAAAACTATACAGTCATTCATAATAAATAGATTCATATAGACTACGTCTCATTTTTTAGCTTTTGATTTATATTTTTTTATTTCATTCACTATTACCCTTAGAAAAAAATTCATTAATATTTGAGAAATTAATTTTTGCATTTTCTTATAATTTGGGTGCCAATATATATATATATATATATATATATATATATTGGGGGGTCAAATTTATCTTCCTGATATATATAATGAAAAAAATTGTGGGAGGCCGTGGCCCCAGGGTCTCTACTAGGTGTATGTTTGGCAGACATAAGTATCTGTTTTCTACCTTTTGTACTATTTAAAAAGCATCTAGAAGCTTATGAGATGTTACAAAGAGTAGATGCTACAAAGAGTAGCATATGAGAAAAGTTTGTGGCTTTTAGTATTAATTAGTCCTAACAGCTTGTATGTCAAATACAACTTAATCAACCAGTCAACTTTTTACCAAACTATTATCACCTTTTCAGTTACTAAAAGTTAACAGGTACTAAAAAGCTCACAAAAGTATGAAGATAAAAACAATAATTAAAAATGTAATTTCTTATATTTTTAGTGACCGTGGTTATATTTAATTCTACGTTGTTGTGATAAAGAAGTTATGCACATAATAACTAGCTTAGTCATACTTTTATTCATAAGTTTTATTAGAGTAATTTCTAGAAAAACTCTAATTCTATACGATAGTATAAAACTAAATCTGTAAAGCGAATAGCTACATCATCGTTAAAATAATAATGTCTACAAATGGTTGATTATATTCTATGTGAAGGGGAAAAGCACGGAGGACTAGATGTGGAAACCAGGGATATTGCATCGAGCAATTCATGAAAGTAGGGTACTGACCCAAGTCAGTTTGCAAAGGAAGGTTTGTGGATGATGGAATGAAGTAGTGTGCGTGAGAAGGGAAATAAGATCAAAGGACAAAAAGCTAGATGATCGAGGAGGAAGATATATATAACAGCAACTTGGCAAGAAAGGAAATTGAGCTAGCGTCCCCAAAATGGGAAGAAATAAGGTGAACCAAATTGACATTGCCTAGACAAAGATTGGGGGTAAGTTGATAGGTCAAGAAGGGCTTCGCCTAGAGTTAAGTTGTGATTAATTACTTCAGTTTTAATTTGTGTTAGTTACTTTTTCATTTTTGGTACTTAGGGTGTGTGTGAGTTTTAAACATGTGGTGTTTCATGTTGGTTTGCTTAGATGTATTAAACACTAGTGTTGATAGTCTATTTGATCTAGTCAAGGAGTGGCCGAGTGGGAAGATTTTCAGATTATTTTGAATTTAGTCTGAGAGAGGATAGTTGATTACAAGTCTAATGTAACTTTGGTTTTTTATATCAACACTAGTATATACTCCGTACTAGTATATAAATTGCATGCATAATTACTTCATAATTTTTACACTAGGTCAAGACCTCGTGCGTCCTAACATTATAATTAATAGAAATTTCTCTAAGACCAAAAATAACTAAAAAGCACAAATATGACCATTACATTTTTTACCATCCAAAATAGGACAAAACAATTCATCTTACCAGAAATGCCCCTAAGGGTATTATTTCATAATAACATTTTATAATGGATTATAAAATCATAAAAAATAGTAAAAAAAATCGTATTTTTTTTAAAAAATCGTACAAAAATAATACGGAGTATAAAAAATAAAAAATAAAAATTTAAAAAAAAAATTAAAATATTTTTTTTAATTTTTTTTAAATTATTAAAATTCTGCCACCTTTTAATTCTGCCAAGAAAATTCTTAAAAAATTCTGCCAGAACCACCGCCTCCCAGAACCACCACCTTCGATTGGTAAAATTCTGCCACATTTTATATAAAAAAATCCATTTTTTCCCGAAAATGCCAAGAAAATGGCATAATTACTCTTCATAATGCCACGATCTCATTGAATCTGTCATTATTATGGCATTACTAAAATTCTTGGCATATTTCTTTTTTTTATTTTTTTGAACAAATTAATAAAAAAACAATAAAAACCAATAAAAATGGATAACTCCGATTGGTGCAAATTCTGTCATTATTTGTAAAAGAAATGTCATTGTTTTCTGAAAAATGCTAAGAAAATGGAATTATTACTCATCATAATGCCAAAATTATCATTGAATCTGCCATTATTATGGCATTACTACAAATTTTGGCAGATTTCCAACCGGTGATGGGATGTGGTGGTGCAGGGCGTGGCAGAGGCGGCGGCATTTTTTTACATTTTTTTATTTTTTTATTAAATTTTTTAAAAAATATTTTTTAAATAAAATATTTTATAAATATTTTATAAATTTTCTAATAATTTTTGACTTTTTTATTATTTTTTACGTTTTTATTATTTTTAGGAATTTATTATTACTTAAGACATTTCAAAAGCCTTAAGGGTATATTTGTCCAAATACACATAAAATAGTCCTATTAGGGGGAATAAAAAACATGTAGTTCTATTTGTGCTCTTGGGTCACTTTTTGACCTATATAGGGAATTAACTCTATAATTAATTGCACATGTCATACTCTGATTGGAATGACGATTTTAAAATTTACAAATATTGTGAATGTGGACGAATAAAAATTTTAAGTTTGTAGGTTAATATATGAGATATAGTAAAGTAGTTTGTTAGCATTTAATAAAATAAGAGTATATTGTGAAATTTGTAATGAGATTTGATAATAAGTGAATCCAAAAAGGAAAAACACACGTGATTATTAAGCTAACATGTTACATTTTGTTTAACATATGATATAAATGAAGGATTAAAATTGTAATTCCCTCGTACATAATCCGGACTTAAATTGGTTTGGAGTCGAAGCTGGTACGAGCCCATCCTAGAATAGAGTAATAAATATGCACTACACTGTTAAATTTCAAGAAGATTGAACCAACTAGGCATGGACCCAGGCCGGGTCGGGCCCGGGCCGGGTCAAGGCCCGGTCGGGCCTCGGGTCCTATAACGGTAGGACCGGGACCGGCCCGGTCAATGACCGGTTCCGGTTCGGGCCGGGTCACCCGCCCGGGTCACGGTTCGGGCAACCCGCCGGGCCGGGCCGGGCCAGTACAATTTTTTTTTTTTTTATTAATTATATATTATACAAATTGCTATTAAAAACAAAGTTCAAGTGCATTTATTTGAAATAAGAACTACATTTGAGAATTGAGAAAAAAATAACAATACGAAATACATTTTGTAAATTGTAATGAATATCAATTGGGATTTCCGCCACCGTTGGTTGTTGTTTTCCCTTTGTCACAGGACTTCATATGTTTTATTGGCATCCCGTATCCGTATGAACGCCCCAAGCAACAGTCTTTCTTGCACCACCTGCAAGTTGCCCACCACAGTCCGGTCTTCGGGTCCTTCCACTTGTCAAAATTGTTTTGCATAAGGGAAGATGTACTTTCCATATTTAAAATGCTATATGTATAAGTAGGAATGTAGGATAATAAGAGAAGATGAAGATGGAGAAGAGTTTGAGAAGAATTGGATAAAAGGTGTAGAAAAATGTTAGAAAATAGATGTATTTATAGGTGTTTTTGAACCCCACTCCCCACACCACCACCCCCGGGACCCCCCTGCCCCCCACCCATAGCCCCAACGGCTATATAGCCGTTTGGGAGCTTTAAATTTTTTTTTTTTTTTTTTAAGTTATACACATATTGAAAAATAAATTAATTAATTTAATGAATTAAGTAAAACTAAAACAAATGTTACAAAATAGGTGTATAAGTATTTAAACAAATTACATATTCTAAATGTACTTTTAATTTAAAAACCGGCTTTATATTTTAGAAAAATAATTTTAAGTCGTTAGATTGTAACCAATTAATTAATTTGAGAAGTGCTACATATGAAAAAGTGAACACATATTTATTTGAAATATGAAGTACAAGTTTACAAATTAATTTGAACTACAACTACAAATTTACAATTTTGAAATATGAAATACAAGTTTACAATTTTGAAATATGAAGTACAAGTATAAATAAATTTGACAAGTGCTATAAAATACATTTTGTAATAAATTCTAAAATACTAATCAATCGGAATCTCCGGCATAGGTAGAGCCACCATCGGTTGTTGAGTCATCCATAAAATCTTGGGAGGGGGTGATGCTCAATTCTTGAGTTCTACGTGCGGCCTTCAACCAATCGTGGTAGCATATAAGCGTCTCAAGAGACTCCGCGCTCAATCTCGATCTAGATGCCGTTAGGACGTTGCCGGCCGAACTAAATTCTTGTTCCACCGCAACTGTTGAAACCGGCATTGATAGTACTTGCTTAGCCATCCGTGCTAAAATCGGGAACGTTCTTTCTTTTGACTTCCACCAGTCTAGAACGTCAAAGTCATCATTTTCTTCAAAATCAACTTCATATGTTAAATACAAAGTAATCTCATTCAATGCGCTTTGTTCAGTGACGTGAGTTGTTTTAGTTTTTTTCATAAGATTGCCAAATGCAGATTTAAAAATCGATTTTCCTTTAGATGAAGATGTTCGTGACGGGGGAGGGGAAGCGTTGCTATATTGTGCACGAAATTCATTAAATAAGGCATAAAATAAAGTACTAACCTCGTTGTATTCCGTTTTCGGATCTATGGGGTTATCGTCATACATTGGAAATTCACCGAAAAACGCAAGATAATAGAAGTTGAAACAATCTTCCAAATTAGCAAGTCTATAACGAGGATCGAGAATAAATGCAATACCATAAATATGGGGAATATGCGCATAATATTTTAAAAACTTTTCCTTCATATGATCACAAAAATAATGAACGAAAACGGCATTTTGAAATTCTTTAAAAGCATCGGCGAGATTAACAGCTTGTGGAATAAATTGGTTTGCGGTAGGTTTATAAACATGACTAAAAGTTTCAGTAGCATTAAAAAAATATATCAAAACATTACAAATTTTTTCGCAAGTGTCGATCTCAGCCGCGTTTATAATATAGTTATCATGTTCTTTTAAAAAAGCAGGAAAATGTTCTTTATATCTAAGAACAACTTTAAGTAATTTATAAGTACTATTCCAACGTATACTCAAATCTTTAGGAAAAGCAACATATCTCACACCTCTTTCAGTCAAATAACTTTGCCATTTTAATCTAAGTTGACCATTACCCCAAATACGTCTAATCCCCCCCTTTATTACCTCCATGGAATCTCCTAACGCTTTTAAACCGTCTTGCACACATAAATTTATAACATGACATGCACAGCGTTGATGAAAAAATCTACCCATCAAAGAATTGGCACCACACAACTCACGCAATCTAGGTATAGCAGCAGTATTATTAGTAGCATTATCGAAACCAATAGCAAACACCTTATCAATCAAATTATACTCAATTAAAATACGCTCAATCAAAATATAAATATGTTCAGCGGTGTGACGATCATTAAATTCACGAAAAGCAAGAACACGTTTATGCATATTCCAATCCTCATCAATATAATGTGCAGTCAGACCCAAATAATATAAATGATGAAAATCATCCTCCCATATGTCAGAACAAATAGTAACACGCCCATCAAAGTTTGCAAAAAAAAATTGTAACCTTACCTTTTCCGCATTATAAAGCCTTATTATTTCTTTCTTAACAGTTTTGCGACTATAATTTCTAAATTGAGGATTTAAACTACCTTGTGCATAATCTCTTAAAGCAAGACTTTCAGAAAACAAATAAGGCAAATTTTCTTCACAAATTAAGTTAGCCATACCAGTCAAATTTTGTGCATCATTGTAGGAGAAATTACCAAAAGGTTGAGAATTCGCAAACCTCGATATTTGAGTTTGCTTCCCCGTTCCGCCGCCTAATTTTGCATACTCCACGGGGTGCTTTGCCTTAAGATGCCTTGCGGCGGATCCGTATCCGCCGGAGGTTCCCAAACTATAATTGTTGTTGCACCACTTGCAAGTTGCGTGCCAATAGCCGGTTTGTGGGTCCTTCCATTTATCAAAATTATTTTTCATTAGTTCAGACTTACTTTTTTTATTACCGGTGGCGGTTTGGGATGAGGCAGGCGCGTCGGCGTCGTGGCTGCCGGCACCCTCCTCCTCGGCCGTCTCCGGTTCCAATTCCTCCGCATCTTCATCCTCAAGCTCCTCTTCGTCAATGGTCGTCGGCATTTGTTGTTGTTGTAGAAAGCGGTTATTATGTCGGGCCAATTCTTGTTGGAGTTGTTCTTCGGACATCGCATCTTCATCTCGCCTTTGGTAACCCGTTTCAAAATCATCTCGGCTTTGAGATGAAGACCCGGCAAGTTCTTTACCTTTGCGGGATTTCTTCCTACCAATCTCGTTTCTTCGATTGCGTTGGAGGTTACCCAAATCAACCGAATATCTACCACCTTCCATCTAAAAAATGTAACAAATATTAATTCACAACAAATATAATAATGGATACAAAACTAATGCAACTAATTAAAACTATTTTAATTAATACTTCAAACTAACTTTGTGCAAAGTAGAATTAATGTGTGTCTCTACAATTAAAATTATAGCAACTTTTGAAGTAAATAACTAGTACAATAAAAAATGTAACAACAATGCTAATTAAGTAGTTAACTAGTATAGTGACAAATGTAACAAACTAACAACTAGTTAAATAAAATGTGAAGTATTTTAATTAGTATAATGAAAAATGTAACAAGAATGCTAATTAACTAATTAACTAGTATAATGAAAAATGTTACAATAATGGTAATGAACTAATTAACTAGTATAATGAAAAATGTAACAAGAATGCTAATTAACTAATTAACTAGTATAATACTAGTTATAGTAAGTAATATATAATATAATGTTTATATTATATAATATATAAGTAAACTACTATAAGATGAGTAATACACTTATATTTTATACTTTAATATATAAAATATATATTAAGTATAAGAATTGGAGATTGGAAAATAAGTATATATAAAATATAAGTAGAGAAGTAGATATTATTATGTATTAAGTATATAGTAATAGTTTATAAAGTATATTTAATACTTTATTATATAAAGTATATATTAAGTAGATATAGTATGTATGTATGTATTAAGAGATATAAGTAGAGATTAAGTAGATAAGAAATATAAGTAATATAGTATATGTAGATAATAATATATAAGTAGATAATTAATATATATAAGTAGATATAATAATTGTATAAGTATTAAATAGTAAAATAAAATATAAAGGAGAATAAGAGAATTTGAGAAGATGAATATGGAGAATTGGAGATGAGTAAAGAGTAGGATTTAGGTAGAGTTGGAGAAGAGGTGTGAAAAAATGTTTAAAATTAGGAGTATTTATAGGTTTTTTTTTTTAACCCCAACCCCCACCCCACCCCCCCCACCCAAAGCCCCCTGACCCCCCCCCCTGGTACCACCCAACGGCTATATAGCCGTTTGGGTGACCGTTGAGCCACCAAAAGAAGCAAAAAAAAAAAAAAAAAAAAAAAAAATTTAAATTTGGACCGTTAGGCCCGGGCCCGGGCCTCCAAAATCAGGACCCGAGCCCGGTCCCGCTTAACCAACCGGGTCTGTGCCCGAACCGGACCCGGACCCGGGAACCGGGCCGGTTCCGGGCCCGCACAGTGGCGGGCCGGGCCGGTCCCGGGCCGGGCGGCCCGAACCGGGTCCACGCCTAGAACCAACCTATAGTTTCTTCATCACTTTTATTTGCTCTATTTTCATTATTTACAAGTTTTCTCTTTCAAATTGTTCCTACTTTCTTCATCATCTCTTTTTTCACTTTCTGTAGTATCTGTTGTCCTCAAACTACAAGCATGCCCAACTTCCTTGCAAGTTCAACCGTTCAACTATAGCTTGCGAGTAAAAGTAAATCGACAAAATATAACAATTTCTTTTGATTAAACAAAAATGTATATTAACATTCAAAGAAACATATAGCTAACAAAAGCCAGCTACAATTGCTCGAAAACAAAAGGGTTAAGGGACCAAAATTTTAACAAAAATCAGAAAGCAATCAACTCTGGGAGAAAAGGCTAAACAAATTTTATAGATCATGCTCTTGGCTTAGGCGATTATGTCCAATTTTTAAGAGTCGTGGCGTCATAGCGAGTCGCATTCCTTGTTCTCCAGATCCGGTACATCGTGCAGCAAAACGCCATCCTTATAACCTTTGACTTGATCAAAGCTCCTTTGCAAGACTTCTGAATCCACTATATCAAGCTAGCAGGTCTTGTCATGCTTCTACCAATACCAAGCTAATCCTAGACTTCACTTCAGACCATACAACTAAAAGGACAAAGGAAAAAGATGTGTGTGACCATTTTCGGCCCATTCTGCAAAAGATACAAGTGTTATCCAAATTTAAATAGTCAAGATTATCAAAACTGACAAGCCTATTTATAAGGGCCAACTAAGTGGAAGGAGAATTTAGGAGGGGTGTAAACTTTCCAAATAAAAGTCACGCCATTCTCTTGGTGGCTTTAGTCCATACTCCGAAGCATATAATAGATTTCGGGCGATGAAAGTTTCCCTTTGACACATGTCTTTCAATGAATTAATAGTATCAAGTCGTGTATAGGTCGGAGAACCGGGGAAGGCAACCAAGGCCTTGGCTCAGCCATTTCTGGTGAAAATGTGAAATCATACTTCATACAGTAAGTTAAAATAGAGTTACCATATCATCCAGGTAAGGAAAATTATATATGCAGGAAATTATATATTCATACAGGTAAGGAATGACCATAAATATACCCCAATGTCATTAGTGAACTCGTCAAAACTTTGCTTCATTAAGAGAATAATTGGAACGAACTCTTGACTATACATTCGAATTCTTCCACAACCTTTTGTTAACTGTATCACTAATCCACAAAATATAGTAGTACGGAAAACATGTTACTCCAAACAAGTAGATTCTTATGCTTTGACAATACACACCAGCCACAGCCTACAAGGGGACATCAGTGTCTCCCCCGGCGAGCAGTTGGGGGGAGCTTCTCGGAAGGACCACATGGAAGCTTTTGTCCTGTCTCGTGTTCTATTCTGCTCTTCAGCTCTCTTAGTATTAGGATTTGACTGAGTTTTTCAGGAGACAGCTCTTCCCAATAAATCCCTATTTATGTTACAAATAGAAATGATATTGCTGCCACCTTTATCTCAATAAACATGAAGACAATGTAGAGCCAACTTCCCACTTTTCTTAAATACGTGTATCAAATGGTTTATTTAAAAAAGACATAGCTTTAGTAAAAGACCTTGAGGCTTTGGGATGGTTGTATTTGTGAATATGACTTGGGTTGGAGTGCATATGATATCAACTGGAACGTCGTGGATCAATAGCTTTTCGACAGGAATATCGTCAACCAATTGTTCGTCATGTACTATAAACACAATATGCAAAAAACAACAGGTGAAATTATGGTTGTGGACATGCAGCTCATTAGGGATGGTTGTGGACATGCAGCTCATTAGGGATGGCTGTTAGATATAACCTAAAATAAAGAATATTATAAAGCTTAAATAAAGAATATTATAACCTAAAGTAAAGAATATTGTAAAGCTTTATATATTAATTTGTATCTTTATATGTGTCTGCCGCGGGACGGCTTAATTGGAACCACATACACAAGAACAACCAAAGTTTTGTTTGGTAGCGAATGTGGCTTAGGGGCTGTTTACTTTCGACTTAATGGACTTAATGGCAATAACGGTTTAATCATTCAACCATTAAGTCATGTTTACTTACGAATTAATTGGAAACATGACTTAATCATTCAGTCAAAAATTGACTTAATCATTAAGCTAAAGAATAGCAGCCTTGCCATTAAGACGTTTTTTTCATCAATTTTTTCAAATTGATTGTGGAATAAATTTATATTAATAAATGAAGTTTTACATTGACATTATAATCTAAGAATAATACTACATTGATTATTTTACTCGATTTAGATTGTTTATTCAGCATACACTTTCCCCCTAACCCCTCGGGGGCATCTTCCAGCTCATTACACAGCCTCACATACAAATATCACTTAATCCCAGACAAACATCTTCAAACAGACGTCTTACAGGACTTAATAGAGATTAAAAAAAATGTAAACAGGCCCCTACTTTGCTCTTTATTCAGAAGTGCTAGGTAAAGAATTATACCAGATGTGACGATAGGTGTTGAGTCATCAATTGCACCCATGTAACGTAGCATGCCATATTCAAGCTCAGCAAACCCCTTAAATGATATGAAAAATTGAAGTTCTGATAATATAATATAATCAAAATAGGGGGAGGAACCTAAATGTTGAAAAGCAGTCAACTTTTTTTCATACATTATTATAATACCATGCATAGACCAATCTGTTATAGTCATATGCTAATTGCATAATTCTCTTATGGTATCGATGTTAACCATTATGTGCAAAAGGTCAACCCAAATAAAAAGCCAGCTCGTACCTCTCCCTTGCCAAGTCGAGCACCAGTTGTTGGATCAACAGCAACAGAACCAATAACAATTAGATCAACTCTGATCTTCTCATCCAGTCCAATCGGCATTCCATATTTAGCCACACCTGCAGAGGTGCAAGCCTCTTTGAGAGTATCAGGACTCAATAATGCCTGAGAAGGTTCGAGTAAGGAGAAAAATCCAGTCCTAAGACGAGGCTGTGGAGTTAATAGTATCTTTCTTCCTGCGCATATATATGAACAAGCCATGCAGGTTGTAATTTAACAAAGATGGAATGTGTTTCGTAATTTAACAAAGAACAGAATTAGATAGCCCTGTCTGGTAAAACATGGGAGGGTTAAAGCAACAATTATACGAAGCGACTATCCTCTTTGGCATGGCTCTAAGTCTTAAAAACAAGCCTGCATGAAATTTATTTTGCTATTGTGCTTGGGTTGGATTGTTGGCGTGTTCTTGTGAGAAGTCATTTATTTTAGAAATTATTTGCAAAGTTTTTAATAACAAAAGTTCAGTAGTCATTGAAAGTAAAAGTGGCTTTTAAAAAGTAGAGTTAAGTGATTGGTAAGAAAAAAGTACTATTTGGTATATCGTTATGGCCTGCAAATAAGACGTTCAAGAGAAAAAGTGGGGAAAAAAGGTTTAACCACCTCTCCGAACTGACAGCCTTTAAGCATTAAAATGCTAAGAGTAAACCAGAACCAGTAGTTTAAAAACACTCCATTTTAGCCTTTTTCAAGAAAAACAGAAAAGTGCTTCCTAGAAGCTGTTGCTAACACTTCCTGTATAGGCATATAGTTTTATTATTTCAACAAAATACAGCCACACTTAGCCAAATGAACGAACAAATGTGGCAAAACACAAGAATGAAGAGTCATAAATAGAAACTTAACCCCCTTCCCCATCAATATCAAGTTCTCATCTCATTAACCACATGTTTTTGAACGGTAAATTTGAGTGGAGGACAGAGTCTATATCTTGATGTATATATCAACATATATATTTGAGATTTTATTGAAAAACTGATGAAAGAAAAAAGAAAAATGTAATATGTGATTATGTGCCATTTCTATCACCATATATTTATTATTGGGATATTCTATTTACCGAATATCATCTTCGGCATGGCTTGTAAGTTGTAACAATAAGACTGCATGAGATTTATTTTGCTATAGTGCTTGGGTTGGACCTGTTGGCTTGTTCTTGTGAGAAGTCATTTACTTTAGAAATTATGTGAAAAGTTCTTACTAACAAATGTTGGTGGTGTTTGAAAGTAAAAGTAATTTTTAAGAGCTTGGTAAGAAAAAAGTATGATTTGGTATTACCTCCGTCCCACTCAACTTTACCAACTTTATGTTGAATGTGAAATTAGAAACTGTATGGTTGAAATTTGTGCAGATGAAAAAGAAATGAACAAAGTCACAAATCCATTGCTTTAAAAGGAAGGGAAAAGGTGCAAATAGGCCCATGTACTAACCGAAAAAGGTCAAATAAGCCCTTATTTAGGAGACTCTGTCCGGCCGTCGTCATTTGGGGTGGTTCCCGGTGGAATTTTTTGATGAAATTTTTTGAGCATCTTATTCATCAAGTCTAGTTTAGTCATACCAAATTTCAGCTAAAACTTCAATCGGGAAGGCATTCAAATGAATTCTTGAAGATAACTGCACTTCAAACTGCGCAGTTATTTTCAAGAATTCATTTGAATGCCTTCCCGATTGAAGTTTTAGCTGAAATTTGGTATGAGTAAACTAGACTTATTGAATACGATGCTCAAAAAATTTCATCAAAAAATTCCAACGGGAACCACCCCAAATGGCGACGGCCGAACAGAGCCTCCTAAATAAGGGCTTATTTGACCTTTTTTTATTAGTACATGGGCCTATTTGCACCTTTTCCCTAAAAGGAAAGTGACAAAGTTTTTGAGACAAAAAAAAGGAAAATTGACAAAGTCCCGTGGGATGGAGGGAGTATATTAATTAAGGCGACATGTTATAGAAAAAGTAAAAAAAAAAAAAAGTTCTAAGCACCTCTCCTAACTTACAACCTTAAGCACTAAAGTGCTAAGAGTAAACCAGAATCAGTAGCTTAAAGCACTCCTTTTTAAGCGAATAAAACAATAACTTAAAAACATAAAAGTGCTTCATAGAAGCTCTTGCTCCCACTCCCTACATTGCTTTATTATTACAAGAAAATAAAACCACCCTCAGCCCAATTTACTAACCGTTGTGGCAAACATAAGAATTAAGAGTGATACACTTTCACCATCAATACGTAGAGTCATATAAATCATTACGCTCATTAACTACAAGTTTTCAAAAGGTAAATTTTGATGGAGGCCAAAGTCTATATCTTGGAACACAAACATGTGTGTGCATACTCAGTTCAATCACCCTCTATTTATTATTGGAATATTCTATTTATCAAGGTGTATACTCAGTTCTCCAAAATCCTTCATCCAAACTGAGTAACTGTCCCTAAGTTTCTAGTTAGCTGAGGGAGTTTTTAAGCAAAAACAGGAATCAGCTAATCTGAAAATATAAAAGAAAACAAAGAGTTTGCAGGAGATTACCATTAAGTGTGAGAAACCTCACTTGTTTCTGTGGTGTATCTGGGTTCACTTTCACACAATTAGCCGCTTTGAACACATCCAATTCACTCACCTGTCAAAACATTTTTTCTGAAAACTTAACAAAATGGAAGGAGTCATTAAACCCAGATGAATTTCTCTAAAGGAATAAGAAATAAAGGAAAAAAGGTGAAGTCTTTATTGGACGGAGTACCTTTTTAGCCGCAACAGAAGCGCCGACGAAGTTGGGTATCCGATGATGAACGGGTCTGGGGAACTGGGCAATGTTCAGAGCTTCCATCAAGTCCCATATCCGTTTCCGGATGGCCCATTTCCACGCCTTCGGGTCGCTCTCGTTTCGGGTTTCCCTCTCGGAGGTCTCCGCCATAGACTGACGCGCCGCCGCGTCGAGCCTCAGCCGTTCAGCCTCGTATGCGGCTTCGTCGAACTCTTTCCCGCTGCGGTTGCTACCACTTCGCATCTCAGCCTTAATGGAGAAAGGGCAGTTTCTTCTATGAGGAGAAATTGAGTCGCCGGAGACGGAAAAAGGAACTTGTTTTGACCTGAATTGGAGGGAAAAAGAAGAGGAAAGCCGTCCTACTACTTGTGCATCCATGGAGGAGAAAAGAGAAATCTTTAGGCCATCTCAAGAAGCATATCTTCAACACCAAAATGGTGTATATGGCAAAAAAAATTCTCTAACAATGACACCAAACATTACACATTACACCAAAATGGAGGAGGGGATGACTTTAAGCCATATATGATTATATGGCCCCATATATGGCCTAGTCCATATCTAACACCATCCAACTTTTTTAATTTCTTTTCCTTTTAAATGTGATCTTGAAGTTTTAATTATTATAGTTTTGACCCATTTTTAAAACAACAAATTAGGATGTTTTACTTGGACTGAAATTGGTTTGTCCGTTCTGGTCTGGTCTGATTTGATCTGGTCTGATCTGAAATGATGTGGTCTGGTCTGATTTCTTTTTATTTTTATAACTACTCAAGTGTGGTTTAATCGGGTCTGATCTGATCCCGAGACAAATTACAGTCCAAGTAAAAACGTCCTTATAGAACAACAAATTAAAATTATTAATTTGATAGAAAAAAATATAATAAAATTTGAATCACACAATATTATAAATAAAGTTTCAAATCCAAACAACATTATAACAGAATACAAATGGTACTTGATAATGTGAGAGATACATCAGTTCCAGATGTTGAAGTTGCAGTTGATGAGGCGGCACGGTTCACTCAATTTCTTAGCCGACATAACCAAATTCACGACAAAGACGCTCATATTGAGCTCCGCAATGCTTTAATTGATCATTTGTGGGAACAATTCTCAAATTCCGATAACTAAACTAAGAATGTTTATTTAATCTATTGCTTTAAGTTTAAGTAGTACTTTATTAATGACGTACAAATTATTATAATATTATTGTATTATTTAATTTTATGTGGTTTTAGCTTTTATTTGTGAAATATTGATTGTTGTATTTTAATTAGTGAAATGCGTGAAAATACATATTAAAATGATGTATTTTAGTTTGTATGTGTGAAATAATGTGTGAAATGTCAATATATTAAATGAGGGGCTAATGTATAAATATATGATAATTAGATACTTAAATAGAAGAATGGTAAAAAGTTAGTAAAAAGAGAATATTCTTTTTTGGTGATGAAAATGGTGTAAACTGTTGGACATAAAATACTGTTTGATGTGATGTTTACACCATTTTAGAATAAAAAATGGTGTTAACTGTTGGAGATGGCCTTAATCAGTTAATCTTGCAAGTGAGAAAGTTATGGATAAGTGGTGGAAGTTTGAAGAATATACGGTCACAAAAAAAATACCGCTGCCGGGATTCGAACCCGGGTGTGCCTACGTCCATCGTCCGCAATATGGATGCTACAGCGGCTTGTTGTTTAGAAAACAGCAAAGTTTTTATAAATACGTTTTCACTTGCACTTCTCCAAACTAGTTGTCCTCCAAACTCCAAAGTTTCCTTGATTTGTTATCGTTCTCGATCAATTTCTTTTCTCTTTTATTTTTATTTATGGCTGGACAAAATGATTTGGTTTATCCAAATTTAATCAAATCAAACCACAAAATTGGTACCTTGGAACCGTTTATAACAACTTGCTCAAACTAAATGATTTGGTTTCGTTTGGTTTAAAAATGAAAAATCAAAATCAAAACCAAACACCAAACACTTGTAATATATAAGAAAATATTTTGTATATGTCTTCCTTTTTCATCTTTCGGATATAAACAAATAATTTAGATATTGAAAATACATTTTTAGCATATATTATTTTACCTTTACACATTTGATACATTCATTATGACAAAATTAGCTAATACGATATATTTGTATTTGTTATGTTTTGTACTCCCTGTATGAAAATATGTTTGACGATAATAATAGCAAATTACATTTATATTTTGTTCATGATTCATTTGAATAAATTTGTGAATTTTACAACATTTTTATCAATGACTCATTTAGTTTTCTTTGAATACTCTATGTGATATTATAAATGTTAATCAACTATAAACTGTTAGACATTTTCATGTCATCAATTTTAGTAAGATAAATTAGGCATTGATTTATGATATTTTTATTATTATTTTTTCTATCTTTTATTTCCCTTTACATTTTATTTAAATACTCCCTCCGTCCCTGAAAATTGTTCCCTGTTTTCTTTTTGGGCCGTCCCAAAAAATTGTTCCCCTTTCCCCTTTTGGAAAGTTTTTTGTGGCTACAATTCATTTACCTTTTTCTTACTCAACCACAACCATACATTTCCGCTTTATTCCCACTTTCTTAAACTCTGTTCCAAGTCAATGCGGGAACAATTTTCCGGGACGGAGGGAGTAATAAATACAAGAAGATGAGATGGACTACTATTTTTATTTTTTAATTCTAAAATATAGAATTTGATCAAATAAAATAATAAACATATGAAACCGAATCAAATCGAACAAAATTGAACCTAATAATTTTCACTCTGTAACCCAGAACATCAAATCAAACCAAACTGAAACTGCACAGAAATCAAATCGAAACACAAATGATATTGATTTGGTACAATATCTCTCAAACGGAATTCTCATCTCTAATTTTATCTCTAAAGCAATTTTCATCAAATTGCTTTCGAGCATCCTAAGCTGAAATTCGATGAATATAATCTACACTTCATGTAGAATATGCTCACAAAATCGCATCAAAAGTATCTATCTGGAAGCACCTCAAATGGAGGTGGTCAGATGATGTTCCGGTCACCAAATTCCTGTCAGAAATATTTGTCTTGCACAATATACCTTATATGTTGAGGACCATGCCAATCCAAGTAGTTATTATTTTACTAATTTAGTCCCCTTTTTTATTTATTGTTTGAAATTGTATTTGTTACTTGAGTTCACCTAAAAAGGGAATTAATATTCTGTTGATTATGTTATTATTTGTTCATAATAAAGTACTAGTATTACGGGCGATTTAATACTACGTACTTCTTACTTATGGTGCACTACTAGTATAAGAATATTATTTTGAGGTTGAACTACCTTCTATTGGATGTGTACCTTGGACCTATTAAATCCTTTTGATGTCTATTATAAACCTTTATGTTTTTGTTATGTTTAAATTGAATGTTTACATTACATTATTTTTGTAATATTTGAACATTGGGATATCATGTATCATGTATGTATAATGTAATTGTCATAATTTTGACAATTATTTTCATGATTTTAAATTTGAATTTTTTATGTCACTGAAGGTAAAATATGTTCGTTTTATGAAGATAATAATCTTTTATAAGGAAACAAAAAAGGCAAGAACCGAACCAACAGGTTCTAATCTTTTATTAGAACCAAACTAATTTATCACCTACAATTTTTAATATGGTTCCACTAAATTTTAACCTGAACGGAACCAATCCAAGACGTATTTCTTTTTATGCTTCTACTCTAATGTTCATGATATCCCCTCAACCCTAACTCTATTTTTATCAAAAATAATAACTCGTCCCCTTCTGAAGTCACTGCCACTAGGTGAATTGATTCCATGGGCCTCGAGATTGTATTTGTTTTTTATCAAATGAACGAATACAATATTTGAATAAGCATCGATCGAGTCATGTTTTTATAATTTTCTGTAGTAATGCTCTTTTATTAAAGACTACGTTGCTAGATTGGATAGGATGACGGGCAATTCTTCTAGGATTGATGCCTTGATGGTGTGTATCGCCTGCCTTGTTAATGCTAGGGAAATTTAGTAACTATGTTGACATTTCTTAAAAGAATCGGACTTTTTAAACACACACACACAAATACATAATTCCTCTCGTACTTGCCTGCAAAATTGCAAATTACTAAATTTCATACACATCATTTCATCAAAATTCCAAAAAAAGAACCATATGGGTGTGTAGTTGCTTTTTTCTAATCTTCCAGTATTTTCCTATGTTTTTAGATCATTGTCAATTGAAGCTTGAACTTCAATGGTTTCAGTCTTGAGTTTTAAAACCATGGCTATTAGAGTGTTGGTCACTTGGTCAAGATTTA
Organism: Cuscuta epithymum; assembly: GCA_945859915.1. Classification (NCBI taxonomy): domain Eukaryota; kingdom Viridiplantae; phylum Streptophyta; class Magnoliopsida; order Solanales; family Convolvulaceae; genus Cuscuta; species Cuscuta epithymum. Next base: position 311,675 of record CAMAPF010001023.1, read on the forward strand.
AACATAAATGGCACCATAGTACCATACCAAAAATATCGAATTGGTTATTGGTTTAGTCTAACATTATAAGGGACAGTAATAAACTAATAGTTGCTTTACACTGCATATGTAGATTAGTAGATATGCTCATTAGTCATTACAACAACAAACCAAAAATGTTCTTTTACTGGAAAAAGGGGATTCAGATAGCACAATTGTGTTCTTTTGATGCATTTCTTACAATGAAAATGAATGAAATTCTTATCTGCACCAAACCAAAATGTTCTTGTGGGGTCAAACATGGAAAAAAGCTTCTTTGGGTAGCAAAGAAAAATTACACTGTGGAAGTTCATTTTTTTCTTTATTGAGAAAGAGATACACTCCTTAATTTATGAGGCAGGTCCTATAAATAATAAATAATATATATGTTCCTTTTGAAAGATTAACACATACCCTTTCTGCAGCAAGCCACCACCACATACTGTACCTAAAGAATGAATTAAAAAGCTTTCCACAAAAACAAAGATTTGAATGTGTCTGTCTGTACACAACCACCACCTGAACCCTTTCTTCTTTCTTCACTTCATCTTCTGCTACTGAAGTCTCTGCTCTGTTCTCCAATTCCTTTAAGTAAAAAGAACTGTAAAAACAGGGTTCCTCTTTTACTCGCAATCTAACCCACATACCTCTAACACAAGCCCGTCCCGTGACACAAACGGGTTTATCCGAACCCACAACAGCGAGAAGATGGAAGCAAGAAGAATCGACCAGACGACAATGATGGTAGGCACCCCGTTCTGTTTCCCCATCAAACCCTTGAGGAAGGGGTACAGGTGAATGATGACCCAGAGGGCGAAGAAGAGCCTGCCAAACAGTGGGCCCCACGAGTCGTACCCATTGTTGATGGCATCAGAGACTCCGACTATGACGCCGATGATGTTGATGATGAGCAGCGTTGTGGGAGGGATCAGCAGAGCCGTCCACTTGAAGATGTACAGATCAGCAAAGTCCCCGTCATCAGCTGCTTTGGACGTGACGGTGAAGTTAGTGTTGACCCCGGCTAAGACCTTGAGAAGACCTTGCCATAGAGCAAAGAAGTGGGAGGAGACTCCTCCAATCACCCAGAACTGCTCGTTCCTCCACCAGTCATCTATGCTGACACCTCCCCACTGCATCTCCATTATACTTGTTGCAGCAATGGATATGAACATAGCCATGAAAACAATACTTGCATAATTACTAATCTGCGGATCAATGGAATGACAAAAGTGAGGAAGCGTTTCGGAATGTTAAATTACTATAAGGGTGCGCATCTATTAAAAAATATACAAACAAGTTACATAGAAAATTAGATTATATTTCACATTTAATTGAAAAATGTTACTATTATTCTTTACAAGTAAGGGTATACTTGGAACAAAACAGAATTGATTAAAGACAATTGACCAAAGCGTATACTTTTCTTACCTCAGGAACAATGAACTTTCCAGTGAGCAGGCAGACAGCTGGCAATGTACAATAAGCAAGCAATGGAACAGAGGTCAACGGATAAACAACAGAGTTTATATAGGAAAATCGTTCCAGTGATTTCAGACCACACCCATAACCGTACCAAATCGGGCAATGTCTGCTCAACAAAATCTCTACAGATCCCAAGGCCCACCGAAGAACCTGGTGCAGACGGTCTGAAAGATTAATGGGAGCCGAACCTTTGAACGCGGGCCTTTTGGGCATGCAATACACGGATCTCCAGCCATGGCAGTGCATTTTGAAGCCCGTTAAGATATCCTCAGTAACGGATCCATAAATCCACCCAACCTGTTAATTAAAGCCCAAAAATTGCACCCTTTGTCAGCAAATGTTATGTCAAAAACTGGAAGAAAATATTCCATTTTTGTCCAGTTGTTCCATGACTGAGTATTTTACAATTGGAGTACTGGTCCCCAACTGTCATTATTCCATCTTTGGTGCACATCGGTAGATTTTTTCTTTCACGGTCCCTCCAACCACTTATAAGGTCAATTCCATACACTTTCCGGTTGAATTTTGCAGGATAAGTTGCCCAGAGGACAAAAAGGGACAAAAGAATCATTGTAATGCACCAAAAGTGGGGAAAATAAAAGTTGGGGACTAAAGGTGGGACTTTTCAAAACAAAGGAGCCCAAGGGTGAAGCAAAGTCTACATACCTCTTTGCCCCATTCAGTTTTATCCTCATAGCCACAACTTATGACATGGATAGCTTCTTTGAGAAGGGATGCTGATGTGGTTCCTGGAGGAATACCGCCGTCCTCTAGAAGTGTTGAAGCAACAAAAACTGGCGACTGGCCAAACTTTTTCTCTAGTTTTACTTGGGGCATAAGTGCTGCTTTTTCACTATCAATTCCTGCAAAACAGTAACCAACTCAGCACTTAATCAAAATTTTAAGAACAATAAAGTGACATAAATAATCAAAATTGTTTGCTAGAAAAAATCATTTAAATTTTATAAACCAAAATGATTATAACTAAATTTATACATAGTACATTTTATACACATACATTAAATACACATTAATTGCTTTTTATCATGTGCCCATGGGCACACTTTAGAAATACCCGTATTACTATTATCAACATATTATTGTTACCTTCAATTCCTTCCTCGATGTTTTCAAGAGCGTGAATTTGCGGAGAAGTCTCCTTGCTTTTAGCCTTCTTTTTGTCCTTTGATTTTCCTTTCTTATCCTTTCGAGATCCAGAACAACAGCAACACAGCTTTGGCAAACAGTTGCATGTTTTTCCGGGAGGTTTCTTCTTTTTGGGGGCATCAAATCCATAAAGAGCTTGCCTCCTGAACACACAACCAGTTCCAACATATATTGGACCTTGTATTCCATCAAGCCCTTTCATATTTATCTGCAAACATCAAAGCACAAAAAAATCAGAGAATGCCACGACTGACTCACTCTTATAACTTATATGACAGATGAATATGATCAACTCACATCGAAGAAGACAACATTACGGTTGGAGTATCTGTCGTGCCGATCAATTCCATCAAACCTTTGTGGGAACTGCACATAACATATCTTTTTCCCGGACTGTGGGTCCATCATAAAACACATAGCTTCTCGGAGTGCTTTACTGTTGTTGACGTAGTGGTCACAATCAACATTCAGAATATAAGGAGCATTTGAGATTACAGCTGACACTCGAACCTAGAGGTAGTACCATGTTTCATAAAAAATGAATAATCAAGTTTCGCCCCATAAAACACAATAAAGCAAGCTTTTTACACACTTACCAAGGAATTCATGGCACCAGCTTTCTTGTGGTGCTCAAAACCCGGTCTTTTCTCACGAGAAACATATATAAGACGAGGCAGTTCTTTTCCATCAATGTCACGGACACCATCATGGCCCAAGAAAACCTATTTGTGCATATAGTTAAGAAAAACAACCTGGTATCATGAAAAGCAGCAAGGGTAGAGGGACCAAGTAAGAAATATAAAAATACAGACCTGGATCATTCCTGGATGATCCCTGATTAGGTTTCCAGGCCAAGGAGTGCCATCTTGCATGGTCCAACCATCTTCCGGAACCTTCTGTGCCATGGCAACCAGCCCATTGATACGAACTTTAAACTCCTCATACTCTCTCTGTAATGATAATTAAAGGGTCAATCATTAATTATCGTTTTCCTTTGAAAATATTCGGGGATATGATTGCGTCCCACAAAATGATAGATGAAGGGAAACAAATATTACAAAGCAAAGTTTTTTAGTTTTGCTTTACATTAGATAATGCAAGAGAAAATGAAATATGATTAATTTTTTTTTATTCAGATTTCAGTGTTTGCATATCATAATGAATTAAATAAGATGAATTTTAAATTGTCGAGTTTAATGAATCTTATATTTACCCCAAATTTTATTTCCCTCCAACTTTACTCCTTATTTCCTCACTATTTTCATTCCCTGACATTTTCTAAGTTCCTAACAGGCCCTTAATAGGCTCAGTGGATAATTTTCTGAAAATAGGAATATATGCAGACAAGCAGAACTAAGCAAACCTTAATTGCACGGCGTTCCCGGACAAAAGTTGGATCTACTTTGTTCCTCAAATAATCGATCTTCTGACAAAAATACCACTCGGGTGCACGAGGCTCGATATTGAATCTTTTGCAAAACGGGACCCATTTCCTTGCAAATTCAGATGTCTCAGATAGGGCCTCAAAAGTGAGCATGGCAGCACCATCATCTGAGACGTAGCAAGACACCTTGTCAACCGGATAATCAACGGCCAGGATGGAAAGAACAGTGTTTGCAGTGATCAGTGGAGGTTCTTTCATGGGGTCCACTGTACTCACAAACACGTCTATATGGGCCAATTCAGATGGTTTCCCTTCTTTGTCATACCTGAGGAGATAATAAAAAATGCTTAGAGAATACGACCAAAAGGTATCAAAAGGAAGCAGGATGTTAATACCAAATCATGTATTTACCTCAGGGACAGCCTGTCAAGGTATGTTTCTCGTACAATGGGGAACCATTTTGGGAACTGATCAAAGATCCATGAAACAGCAAACCATATCTCACATATGATAGATGTCAGCCACAAACCAAACGCGTCATTGACAGGGTGAAGGAGTCTATAATGGAAAAAGAACCCTAGAATCACCATGCGGAGTAATATGATTAGTCTGTAAGGACTTAATTTGCTTGAGGGAATTGATATCTTTCTTGAAAGCGGTTGCCTCCCTTCATCCATCCTGCAAAACAGCAAATATATTACCAACTCAATCCCTCAAAGCAAAGTAATAAGATATGCCATCTGTCCAACACTGTTCTGTATTCATGCAAATGATAATTTGTGCATCTTGAAGACTTAAACTAACATCCTTCACATTCAGCTTACAAACAATTAATTAGGAGAGAATAAATGAATTTGCTTAGTCCACAAAATCTTTTCATTAAACATTATCTGAGTTTCCCATGACATCTTTTTTCTTTATCTTGCATCAATCTTTAAAATATAGGAGGACCCAAACTGAACTATTCTTATCTATATAGTAATAATTTATCTGGTTCATTAAGTAAGGAAATGGTATGCAAATTATGGCAAAAGACCTAAATATTAGCTTTAAGAAATCTAAATCCAAGGTGTGGATTAGCCCACTTTAGCAGGAACATAAGCATCTGACCAGCAATTAGTATGAAAGATTTTCAGTTAAGTGGTGCCCCTGAAATACTAAGTAAAGAACAAATACTCTGTAACAAATACGAATTAAATCCTTTTATTCATTAAGACCCAGGTTAAACTTAACTAACAGGTTGTAAGATTCTAGAAATGAAAGGTGCTCAACTGCTCATAGAAAAAACATTGCACCATTTGAAGTCACAAACTATAAGAAATTTCTTATAGAAATAAATAAAGATCACTGTAATAAACCTACTTAGGCAAATCAGGATCGTCAAGCTCATCACCTCCGCCTTTATCTCCTTCATGCTTAACTACCTGCAGTTTATCATTCTGCTTTTTCTTCCACTCGTCCATTCTTTCCTTCCATGCAACAGTTCCATACCCATATACGGCCAAGTCTTTCTTTGGATCCATGGGCCGAGGTGGCATCGCTACACAGAAATCAGTAATCGGAGAGTCAAGTCTAATTCACTATACTTGCTGGTCAAAGATTAACATTCATTCATCATCAGAACCAATATGTTACTTACATGCCACGGACGCAGTGTCAGAGAAAGGAACAGGATGAACTTTCTTTCCACGACTAATAAATGGGGGAATGATAAGAGCATGTTTGTCTGCTGAAATGCCATCATCCTGCAAAAAGAAAAATCAAAAGTTACAATCTTTGAAGAATTTCCGGAATACAAAGGGTCCATTTGGAACTCTCAAAATGCTGTCAATCAAATAAGGAGGAAAATATGGATGAAAATTAGTAGGAAAAAAGTGAGCGGAGATAAAGAATTTTTCAGACAATAAATTTATTTTTATGAGACTCGTTTTATTTATCTACTTCAATTACACAAAGAGTCAAAGACTAAGAGAGTTTTAAAACATTATTCATATTTCATTTTCATTTGTATTTCCCATGGTAAACCGAACACAATAAATTAATTTCCCATTGCATTTTTTATCTTTCCCTACTATTTCCTTGGATTCAACATGTCCTAACAAAACAAAAAATGTGATTGAATCTACTACCTCTTCACCATAGGTAAGTAGAGGGATTTTTGAGTCAAGGGAAGACGGATCGGACTCCATTGGGTTAGTCCCCAAACCATGAACTCCAAGCCCGCCATTAAAGCGAGCAGAAAGCCCCGCCTCAGTAAAATGTTCAGGGTAATCAAACTCGTGATCCAAATCATCAAATTCATCCTCTTCTTCATCACCTTCAACTCTGGGACTCCCTGAAATGAAGTAAAGATTCAATCTTATCAAAATTCACATCTTGTGTATCCCAAATGAAGAAAATGAAAAGTTCAAATAGAGGGACTTGGATTTACCTTTTATGCGCTTGTACCTAGTTTTGCATTGAGGGCAAGCTTGATTTCCTTCCCTCCTTTCATATTCATAGCAGGGTCTACAAACAGGGAATGCACATTCATTACAAGCAACAAATGGCTCTCCATCCACCGTAATCTCAATCTCATCCCCACAAATCTGGCAAATCTGCCCACTTAACTCCTTCACCGAAGTGACCTGTTTTAATATTCATACATCAGATTAAGAAATCCCAGTATTTGAGTAGAAGATTGAACAATTAAGTCATAAACACGGAAAATGACCAACTACACCCCCAAAACCAAATCCATGTATAACAGATTTGGTAAGAAAATCAAAGAGGGCAGTGACTTTCTCCAATAGTCAGTAATTTTGACAGTAAGCTACAAGAAACCAATTTTAGCAAGTGACATCCATAAGCCTATGTAACTTTCTAACGAAGTCAAAACAAGAGCAAGGGAAATCTGATGTAGATTTATGCAATTAAGATACATACGATTTGGATTGCGAAAATTAGAGAAGAGATGTAGAGAGGAGAAAACGCTTCTTAGCTGAAAACCGAGCATTCAGCTTCATGTTTTTCAGTAAAGGCCAAATCTTTGCCAAGAAAAATGAACATGCTCAAAGGGGATACATGAAAAGCCAAAATTGAGGCTAAAGTGCATAGCACCGACACAAAAATACCACATGAAAACTGGGTTTCAATCCACAAATCTTTTTCCCTAGGGGAAGGGAACAAGAAAGTTGCCATCTTTAGAGGCACTCACCCTTCCAACCTCATCTGCATTTATGAGCACAAACTCATTCCTATTATGTGAACCAGCAATTAGCCTCCCTTTGGTTTCCATTGGACCTTCACAGCCAGCAAACAAGGAAAGAGATAACTCCCTCTTCCCTTTACCCCCCTTCTCTCTTTCAGTGAGAGAAGCCCATTATGCAGAACAGTCAAGAAAGGCACAGCCTGTTCTCTTTCTTCAACTCTCTTAGTTTATGATAGTGTGCTCTTAATAACCAGACTGGCTGAAAATGATGTACAAACGCACAAATACAGATACGGTATTAATATCAACTAATAAATTAGGTGTATTATCTACGGTGTATAACTAGTGGGGTGGGTGTGGGTGGGGTTGGGGTGGGGTGGGGGTCGATTCCTTTCTTGAGAGAAACCCAGATTGGGATTAATGGGTTTCTCTCCTCTGAGCTGTAGGTGGCGTGGGATCAGGGAATCAAAGAACGTAGTGTCGACAATGACAAATTTAGAGAGTGGGTAAGAGAGAGAAAGGGTTTTAGTAAGAGAAATTTGAAGAGAGAGATAAGAAGAAGAAGACTGGAAAGTGCAACGCGTAATGCACAAGGGACAGAAGAGATCCGGCTGTATATAGAGATAGAGATAGATAGATTTAGATCTTTTATTACTGATGATGAACGGGGAAGTCAGGGTTGGGGGTTTGATCTAGGTGGGGCCCTTGGAGTTCGCGGGGTGACGGTAGTGGCGGAAAGTAACGCGCCCCGCGCTACTGGCACGGCGGCTCTTGAACTCTGCACCGCCGGATAAATCCGGAAATTCACGGCACGGTATACGGAGTTTTATGCTTTGTTTTTTTCTTTCCTAATTAAAATTAGAATACCATTAAGATTTAAGAACCTCTCGAGTCTCGAGTAAGACTTTAAAGGGTAGTTGTTGAATAAATTGATATGGTGTAATGAGAATTATTATAAAGTTTTCTATTCGTAGTTATACTTCCCTGTTCGTATTCTTTGTTTCTTACCGTATTGGTGATCTCTTTGTTTTTCCATTGTCTTTTTTCAGTTTTGTACTCCCTATTCACATTAATCTTTACTCTTTCCTTTTTTGGAACGTCTCATGTTAACTTTACACTTCCTTATTTATTTTATTTGGCAAATAAATTTATACAAAACAGTGTCAAACAGTGTATTGTACAGTAAAGTTAAGTTTATTTCCTTAAAAACTGTGAAGTCAAAGTGTAAAGATCTTTGTGAACCGAAGGGAGTATGTTATTATGTTATTTTTATTTTTATTTATTTTTGTCTTAGTCATTTTATCTTTATTTTTTCATTTTCTTATCTTCCTTCTTTTTGGCTCTGATATTATAGATCGATTCATATTAGCCGACCTCAAAATCTTGTAAGAATAAGGCTTGAATGTTGTTAGTATTTTTAAATTCGCACTTGTTCGTTACATCTTTTTTAAAATTATTTTTTATGTGTTACATTTTCTCACTTGGATAAGTTTATCCTTAAAAATGAAATTACTATTGTTTTTTCTATTTTTCGTATACTTTTTATATTTTCCGGTCTTTTCTCCTACTTTTTATACTATCCATTGTCATGTTATTTTTCTCTTAAGTATTGTGTCAAATCATATTGTAGTAAACAATAAAATACGGAGAAAGTATTTGTTATTAAAACATTATAAAATTGAAAAGGTTCTTATTAACCAGAGTGAATAAGAAAGCAAATGTCAGTCTAGGTCTTCACAATATGTGAAGTAATTTTTTGGCACCGCTTCCTCCGAGTAGCACGGTAGTAATGGTTTGGGCAGCAAAGGTTCTTTCGTGATAGTTTTCAATAGAAGATCTTGAAAGTCAATGCAATAAGATGGCTTTATAAGATGAATATGAGGGCGATGTGGTAGCGGTGATTTGAACGCCGATGGAGGGTAAAAAGAAGGGTTGGAACCATCTACGTTTGGCTTTACGAGATCATTGTTGTTGGAGAGTGGAACTGTGGAACATCCCGAAGAAAAACATGGTAGGCGGATCGTGATACCTAGACTCGCATACGAGGATGAAGCTAGCCCAGTCTTGACATTTTATAGATCTGGAACAACTTAAATTCTAAGCATTTAAAATTACATATGTCGTGTGTTGAATATAATTAGGGTGTATCTATTATCTATCTCTGAACTTTGTCAACATACCCATCTATATTAATTGATTTTAAAACCAAAAATACAAGAATTGTCAAGAATTTCACTAAAATGTTGGTGTGTTAAATAATCTTGAAGTGAAAAGAAGAGCAGAATTAGAAAACGGGCAATTCTATTCACAGCCACACAATTGCTAATCACAACCATAAATTAAAATTAAATAAACATCTCTTTTTAAGTATCTATTTTACCCTTTTCACTTAAACGAAGCCATCCAAACGCATACACAGTGTCCGCTGGGCGCTGAATGAAACATAGCCAGCGAAGAAGCCGTGGGATGAGCAGATCCGTCGCGCCTGTTCACGGCAGTCCCTATTTTTTGGACTTTGGTAGCAGAAAATTCATCAAAATTAACAGCACTTTGATTGGGTGAAGAAACACGTAGCGCTGAATTTGTGAGGTTTGATTGGGGCTGCGGTTGGTAGGGAGTTTTAGATTGGAAGTGACTTATCTACTGTGTATGTAATTCGATTGTGCATCTGGGCTCTTCAAACTTATTTTAGAAACTATTATTTATTATGATACGTGTGAGTTATGCCTCACTTACAATTGAACTATTTGAAGAAAAATGGGTGGTTTCGTAAGAGTCAATTGCCAGACTGAGAATTTATCGTTGCCCATCATTCAATTCTACTCGAAGAAACCTTGGTACATTTCTTCCCATCTATATGAACACGTAGGTCATGTTTAAAAATTCCCTCAGTTGGAGTCTTTGAGAATTAACAACAGCTCCGAAGTAGGATATAGTGATCGTGAGATTTGCTGAAAACATTAGTTTGTACACTGAACTGCAGATGGGTGGAAGGTGGGTATGAAACGGGAGTATAAATTTCACGCAGAAGATCACGACTGAGGGTAAATTAGACATTTGAATTAAAATTTATTTATTAAAATTAATTATAGTGACTGTGAATAGCAATTATGTGGCTGTTGTTAGAACTTCCCTTAGAAAACCTTATATGGGCCCTTGTGGAGTGATGGACCTTGGGCACAAAGCCACTTTGTCCATGCTTTTGAACCGGCCCTACGTTGAAGGATCATTTTTTATTCAAATATGTAGTATCACTTTTTGTTTAGTAATTCTCTTTTTATTTAAATTTGAGTCTTTATGTTTGTTTTGTTTTTATACTCAATGTTTGGAATAGTTGAATGTTTTTACATACTACTGGGTCAGCCATAGCTGCGTGGATATTGTTTTGAATGTGCATCTCATCTTAATATAAGTCTTTTACCATCAAACAAAAGCTATGATCAGAAATTAATGGCAATTACAATGATTCTGATCAGATCAAATCAGAAAAATTCTGATCATACTAGTTCGAAAAAATCCAGATCATGTCAAGTCCTAAAAAATTCAGATCACAAACATTCAGATCAAATGAACAGAACAACTTTTAAAGACGGGAAAAGGCAAGCAATTCTATACACGAGGAGAATATGCGTGCAAATGAAAAAGTTATAAATCAGCCTATTCGCCAAAAGAAGTACTTTGATTAAATTTTAGAAATAATTCCAAATATATAACCATAATAAAAATGGTGGACAACAATATGACTCTAGTAACTTTAGTGACTTTAGCTTCATGTATTCAAATGTTATATCATAGTGACTATAAAACCTACACATAGTAATATATAGTCACATTTTTGTCCATGGATTTTTCATTAGTAATATTTTCAGAAAAAACTCTAAATTTTAACAAAAGTTCATTTGTGTAAATATGTTAACCGTGGAGTCTAATAATAAAAAGTACAAATATATGAGTAAGTGTTTGTAATTTATACATACATACATACATACATACATACATACATACATACATACATACATACATACATACATACATACATACATACATACATACATACATACATACATACATACATACATACATACATACATACATACATACATACATACATACATACATACATACATACATACATACATACATACATACATACATACATACATACATACATACATTCTTATGTATTAAATATTCACTAAGTGAACTAAACTTATGCTCAATTATGTATATTTTCATAATTATTTCTTTTCACCATGCATCATTATAAAATAGTTGTTAATATTAATTTTGTCCCATGTCCACACTTGCCTAACATAGCCGGGGTTTGAATTTTGGCAATAACGTCTTGGCACACCATGATCACATCGTGTTTCACACCATTATTTTAACACTCCCGTCATTTCACCCCTTTTTTTATCCTGGCCACACCCTTCTCCTAATGTGGCCCAGTCTTATATTGGAATTAGATTGGTCAAAGTTCGAACATCTGACATCAGTTAAAATAAAAAAACGCGTTCACAAGTCATAATGTTTTTTGCACACATCAGAATGGACTACAATTAATTTGTCTGTGCTATACAGTTTGAATGTTATCCCGCATGAGAGAAACATAGGCTCAAATTTATCAAATATTCAAAATTGGTTTATGTGATTAGTGACAATGATGTCATTACATGTAAAAAAATCTTACCATAATTAATTTTTATCTTTTGAATGAGAATCACTTATATTGATATAAAATAATCATACACTACTTCAAACTACAATCTACTGCCCTTTTCTACTTGACTCCAACCCCAAATGTCCTCTCACTCTCTAGTTAGACATAGAAACGAACGTCCAAAGCTAAGTAGATCGTTTCGCTAACCATGCAACAGCTTTGAAGATAAATTTGACACTGAAGTTCATAATGCTTCAAACCATACAAAATTTAAGCAAACTAAAATGACAATTCCATGCACCCCAATGTCCATAAAAGAAATTAAAATGCAAAATATAAAAGTACGAATTAAAGCTGAAATAAAACACCAAGTGATAGAGTATACGTCTGTAGACCCACGACACACATACATATCAATATGCAAGCGGCCCAGACCAGCAGCAGGACTACATCCCTCATATGGGGCCATCGGCCAGACGAGGTACCGCTATCACAGGATACCTGTAAATTGGTACAGAGAATCACATGGATGCACTAGGCCAACCCTTGGCCCGCACAGACTCGGCCAAATTCCTTCTTGATCTATAAGATTACTCTCTAACTCATTGCAGTCCAGTTCTTGCTTCTATATCGATTTTGGCGAGCCGAGCCACCTCGACCTGCCATCCATCCCAGTTTTTGGCTTATAGAGTTTGACTTCCATGATCTCTATGAATTGTATTAAGCCCCCTCCTCATCTCGTAGTCTACGCTTCCGCTATGGCCTTCACCTTTCTCCAGTGTTTGCTGCCACTGTCTCTGAGTCTAACTTATCAGCCATCTGTTATTATCCTAACTAGCTTAGTATCAGGAAAAACAGCTTTTTGCCTCAAGGAGGCATCGTCTGTTTATTTCCGCCTCCACCTTGCCGCTCTAAACCAAGTTCCAAATGATCATTCCATACATTCTAAGTTGTAGGCCATTGCAATACAACAAAATTTCTCTGCATGAACAATTATACAGCACACAAATCAAAATTTGGGCAGCTTCTATTGCATGAAATTCCACTCAAACCCCAACCACCTTCTCTCTTTTCAACTTTATTATGCATTTAGTGGTTTTGCAATGTCTATAGCTAACCTAATGCGAATAAAAGGTTCCCACAATGTCCCAAAATTATAATCATTACCCACACAAATGATCCAATGAAATTTCCAACTCTTTCTTCAATTTTTGAAGTTAAAAATCCTCCAGATAATTTATGGATTTAGATCGAAATTCAATCCACCATGTTTATTGTTAGCGATGACTAACAATCTCTCCCTTCCAGAATAGTCAATGACCATCCTTAAGAATTCTATAAGTATTCGCACCGTGTTAGAATTGAAATAAAAATCGGCATGAAAATGGACCAAACTCAGTAATGGTAACCTCAATGGGTCCACTGACCCAACTCAGCAATGGTAACCCCAACTCGATTTAACACTATTAGTAGTCGATAATGTTAAAACTGTTTGAACATATATGTCTGGACGCACTACTACACAAGTGATGGGAGGAATTTTAAAAAGCTAAGTGCTATATAATTTACTTCTAATTTTATTGCTTCCCATTTAAATGTTATGTATGTGGTTTATTGATGTCATTTTTACGTAAACGTGGTCTTTAATTTTTTTAACATGGATTTTGTAATACTTGAGAATTAATTTAAATGGATTAATAGTACTACCCATATCAACAAGGTGCATCTCCTTTTAAGGGATCTCATCAGCTAAGAACTCCAAAGTTAAGCGTGCTTGCACGGGAGTAGTCTTGGGATGGGTGACCCCCTGAGAAGTTTCTCAGGGCGCGCACGAGTGAGGACAAAGTGCGTGAGGCTAGTGGCGGTTTGTGAGGACAGTACTAGAGGTTTGGAATAACTACCTCGGGTCCTGCGGGGCCGGGGTGTTACAGGTGGTATCAAAGCAACCCTGCGACAGTGTGCTGATCCGTTGGATATCGGGCAGACATTTAGCAGGGGAAAGATTCTGGGATTTGATTGAGATTTGAGATTGGTTCATGGGCGCAACAAGGACGTTATGTTCCTAAGTGAGGGTGATTGTAATACTTGAGAATTAATTTAAATGGATTAATAGTACTACTCATATCAACAAGGTGCATCTCCTTTTAAGGGAGCTCATAAGCTAAAAACTCCAAAGTTAAGCGTGCTTGCACGGGAGTAGTATTGGGATGGGTGACCCCCTGGGAGGTTTCTCAGGGCGCTCACGAGTGAGCACAAAGTGCGCGGAAAAGGCTAGTGGCGGTTTGTGAGGACAGTACTAGAGGTCTCGAGTAACTACTTCGGGTCTTACGGGGCCGGGGCGTTACAAATTTTTACGAGTTTTCCCCAAAATAATGCTAAATAAATAAATATTTCTGGAATTAAGGTCGGATTAATAATATTTCCCAAAATACTGTTGGGGACCTCTTGGGGTTGATCAATATTTAAAAAAAAAATCGCCATTTAAAGTGGCGCCTTCTATGAAAGGGAAAATATCGTAGCTGACTAACAAGCCCACAACCAAAAGAGGAGAATTCACTCATGGGACACATCGAAAAAAATCATTTGTATATTTTAAGCTGCTATATCTTTTTTAACTCGTGCATTGCACGGGATGAAAAGTTGGTTATTTGGACAATTATTTTTCTATATGAGCCATAATAGTGTCTTTTGATGTAAGTCAAAATTAAAATGTTCTCAATTGTATTCAAGACAAAATGTAATATTACAAATTGGTAAAAACCTCTTTGTATACAACATTTAATGTGGAGTTTGTCGATATACCATAATCGTCACATATCAAAAACTTCAAACCAACCCAACTCGTTACTCTTGATACAACAACATAAAGCTGCCCATGGGTGAAAACCGGTCGCCCTAAGAATTTCCCAACATTTTCCAATAAAGAGCAGTCTTATCACCTTCAAAATTAAATGTTGACTTTTCCAAAACTGTAACATCAGCTCCCAAGTGTCACGTCACGACTCACTGCTTCCATTTTATTCATATTGGTTACTGCTATTCTTCCATTCTATTTATTTATTTATTTATTTCTAATCCTTATTTTTAACCATTACATTTTGATAGTGACTTTGAGTTATTATCATATTAATAAATTATTAGCTATAAAATGATGGTGTGCTATGAATTTAATTTCCATCCTTTATATTTTGTTCAAAACTGATGTTTATAGCATAAACGAATAATTCATATATAATAATTTTGAATGTTGAATAAGTTATGTAAATAAGTTAGAATACTCATAAGTTATAAATTTAGTTCTAAAATAATTCTATATTATACCTTTTTTTGAATTATTTTTAGAGCTGATGTGGTAACTCATATTTCCAAGTTATAAGTCTTGTTAGTCATTTTTACTAAATAAGTAACTCTTGATTTCATGCGTTAAATTGTGTAATAATAAAAATTAGTAAGAGTAGAGTTATTTTTCAAAGTGAATTGAAAGAAGTCACTATAGAGAATCATTTCAACTATTTTTTATACAATTTGTTCATAATTCACCAGCTAATTTCAATCCTTTCAGTCAAAATTTCATCAATTTTAATTGATTCAGTCGATGTGTATATTAAAGCCTTTGTAGTATAGAGATAATGTTGTTATTGTGTTGTTGTTTTTATGTCTTAGTTCACCCCATGTCATAGTCAATTAAGTGTGAAAATTGAACATATGTTACTATGACTAAATTACTACTATAGTCACTATACAAAGGAGGTCAAACTTTTGTAAACAACATTTATTTTAGTCTTTTTTTTTTTGTATTTCTTATTTTTATTTCATTATAGTAATATATATGTAATTATGTCTTAATCAACAACAATCTCTTGCATGAAAGTAGCTATATATTTTAGGTGAATTCTTCATACTATGTCCGCAACTTTGAATCTCATTTATGTTTGTTTTCTTCTATCATCTATGTGAATTCATAATTTGATTAGGAGATGAATAGCTCTGAAGTTAATGAGCAGGGATCGGTATCAGGTCCTCGTCAAAAGAGAGGCCAGTAAAATCTCAAGCAAAATGCCCACAACTTGCAGGTCAAGAAGGCAAATGTTTCTTATCTTTATTTATGTTTTTCTTGTTTAAAAAACATGGCTTAATTCAAAAGATTGTAAACAGGTACACAAAAGAAGAAAGAGAGGAAGGCCACCAAAGGCACTTGTTGAAACTCCTGACGTACAAATAGAATATCAAGTTCCAGGTTAGGAATGGCCTTTTTGTAATTTTGCCCGCTTGGGTGTGTTATGGTTTATGTAATAAATAATCATGTTTATGACATTTTACATTAACATCACCACCACCACCACCACCACTATAATATCTATAAATGTTATTATTATACCAGCAAGTAATGGGGAGCTAGGCACAGAATCGGGTGAGAAGTCTGCCAAGCAAAATCCAGATGGTAAAGTGACAACTGCAAGTGACCTCCACCAAAGCCTGCCTTTTGTGAAGAAAGACACACTTCTATGGAAAATAATAGAATCCAGAGAGGCTTCCATAAAATTCCACAGAATCCGCATTTTCGGCCACTAGAACATGTTGAAGACTTTCGCCGTGAAACACAAGCTTTCTTCTACATGGGAACTTTCACAGATATAGTAGATAAGGCCTTCAAATATGAAGTTGATTGTCCGAGAAGCACCATTGATGGAATGATGGACACATTTGTTGAATTGGAGTCGCATGGGTTTAATGCTACCCCGATACATGGTCGTTTGAATGAGGTCATGTCATATAAAGACAAACTGGATATTCTCCAAGCCTTGTCAAAGGTAACCTGCAATGAAATGGAGAAGCTCAACATGGATAAACAAGAGCTCATGAAGCAAGAAGATGAATTGGAAAAAGGCCTTTCCGAGGTGGTCTCCAAGATAGACTCCAATCAAGGATAGTGACATTGCTTCTGCACATTACATAAACTTCAATCTAGATAGAGACGTTACGCTTGAGACCACAACATAAAGTTATCCATGGTGAAAGCCGGACGTCGTTAAGAACACCAAGCCTCTCCAAAAGATTATCCTAAAAAAGGGAATACATACGGATTAACACAATTAGTAATATGTTAAATCTTCAACACAAAGTATTATGTTAGAATTATTAGATTGTTTTTAGATTGGTTGTAATACTGTAGTCTGATCTGGTCTGGTCTGTTTATAAACATTGTATTTTTAGGAACTGTTTAAAAACATTGTTAAAAAATAAACTAATTTTCGATTTCTATGTATAAATTTCCAAAATATGAATAAAATGTTTTGAGAATTCAAAAATAGAACATAATATTTATCACCATTAGTTTATTACCATTAGTTGAAAAAACAAATTTGCCATAAAATTGAGTAAAGTTTAACTTAATAATACAATATTAAATACAATATTAAGAAGAAAACTACAACTATAAAAATGAAAGAATGAAATTTAACATAAGCATGAAGTCAATTATAATTATTCTTATTAATTGTACTTTATAAATTTCAAAGAGATATT
The DNA here is from genome assembly GCA_945859915.1 of Cuscuta epithymum. NCBI lineage: Eukaryota > Viridiplantae > Streptophyta > Magnoliopsida > Solanales > Convolvulaceae > Cuscuta > Cuscuta epithymum. The sequence goes on from CAMAPF010001023.1 coordinate 329,102, forward strand.
ATATTCAACATTTATTGGCTTATGAGATGTCTATATTTTTTATATCAAAGTACCGTACATGCGTCTAGAAAGTAAGCTTTTTGATAGACTTGTTATTATTTCACATGTTTTTACTCTTTTTTTCATGAGTTGTTTTTCAAAAAAAAAAATAATAACAAAAATATGTAAATCCAAATTGAAAGTGAAAAACCAATTATTGAAAATGAGATATACCATTGCTAAATTGTTAAATGTTGTTTCATGTAGATATGATATGTCATTTGACTTCGGAGGTATGTTATATTGATGGAGTATATGGCCCAGGAACCCCCGGCCCATAGACTCCTACTTCTCCTACATAAGCCCGTTGAGCCCAGGGAGCACCTCAGGCCCAAATACAACGGCCCAAGCTTCAAAGGAGCCCATAACGCACACTGGGGTGCCTTCGGCCTCCTTGGCCGAAGGCTCCAAACTACACACGGCAGTCAGCTTTGAACATAAGAAGCCACAGGGAGAAAACGGCGTAGAATGGTTGCCCTCGGCAATCATGAGCCTTCGGCACTATCAAGCCCTCGGCAATCATGAGCCTTCGGCACTATCAAGCCCTCGGCATCAGAGAAGCCTTCGGCTACACAAGGAGCCTCCGGTCACACAAGGCCTTCGGCTACACAGGGGTCCTTGGTCACATGGAGCCCTCGGCTACGCAAGGAGCCTTCGGCCAAACACGCTCAATCATCGAAGATTCCTTTTGGAGACAGCCAACCACCGCATTTAATGCCACGTCACATCCGCCAACCGCATTCAGTGCGGTGAACGTACCACTGCCGGTGCCACCCGGCTGATGTGACCCCTCGGCCGTTGGATTACTGACACGTGTACTCTCATCGCATTTATTGCTGCTATAAATAGCAGCCCATTTCTCCTTGTAAACCACCCACATCCCAGATCTAACTCCACACGCTGAGTTCATTTAATAAATCGACTCTCTCTCCTCCTATTTTGCTCTGACTTCTCTCTAGTTATTCCTGCAATAACCCCTCGGATAAGATACTCCCCGGGTAGACTGTCCATCATATATAATTTGATTTTTTTGGCAGTGGCAATGGTATAGAGTCTCTTTATGATGTTTGTTAGTATAATTTGTATAAGGTATAAAATCAATTTCAATTTAGTTCAAGGAGTAAAATTGTAGATTTGTACATTTTATTTTAGTTGAAAATTAGTAGCTTTGTCGTCCAAATTCACACACCTAAAAACATAATAATGAAAAACATGTATTAGTTGACAACATGTATTGCTCCAAAATGTGGCTCTCATGCAAAAATGCATTTTTTTTCTTTCGTTTTGGGCTATGATTTGGAAACACTAAGATTATAAGTAGTGAAAAGTGAAATTCTCACTACTCAAACCTATGCCTGGATTTCTTCTCTTTATCACAGGATTTGTAATTATGCTTGCTTGGTTTTTAACCATCTTTTTAAAATAAAAACTGAAAGAATCAGACTTAGAGCGATTATTATGAATATATAATAGAGAAAATTAATTATGAATATATAATTTATATGTTCACCAAGATGTATAGCTCCTAAATTGTATACTACATCGGACTTAGAACGATGATTTATATATGTTTCAAGATATTTTGTATGAAATAACTGAATTATTTGAAAATAACATATGAGTTTGATATGCAATTGTTAAGGTGTTACCTAATTCAATCTAGTTAACAAGTCCAACTTTCTATCAGTCGCAAAATGCTATGAGTACATTACAGGCATAAGAAAGCTGCTAACTCTTTCTGGAATTTCATTAGAGGTTTTTCCCCAAATAAGAAGGTGGTTGAATTGGTGCAATTTTTGCAAATGTTTTGTTTGAAATAACTAATTTAGTTTGAAAATAAATCTAAATAATTAATTTGTATCCTTTTATGTGTGTACAGAGCACGTCACAAGAAGGTTTGACATAATTTAACATTTCCATGTTACTATCGCAGTCGCAAAGTGGTACAAGCACGTGTTTCAAGCAATATGTTTCTCAATATTATATTTTTTTATAAATTCTATAGCTCCTTATATATGAATTTATAATCACCAAGATGTCTTTCAGGTTTCATTGCCATAAACTAATGACAACGTTTCTTGAAGAAAAATTTAGGGTGTAATGACAATTTGTAATTCAATCTAAACTTTTTCGCCTCTCAAGATTGGAAACTGCAGGTAGTTGATATCTTTTACATTGAGGAACATCATATATATAACATTTGATATTTTAATCAAAATATCCAAATAGTATATTTTCGAGTTTTTTTTTCGAATTAATGTTAATTAAATAATTATTTACGAAAATAATGCTGGAAAAAAACTTATTACCGATCTACTGCTGGCCTAAACCATGGTCAGGGGTAAGTCGCCCAACGTTGGACGACTTATAAGTCGCCAAACGGTTTGGCGACTTATAAGTCGCCCAACCGTTGGGCGACTTACCCCTGAAATATGGTTGAAGACGAGCAGTTACTGCCAGCCACGCACGATCGTGCATACCCTGGGACGCACGAACGTGCCTAGGTCTGAAAACAGCATTTCAGCAGATTTTTCGCTCCAGTTCAACCCGGACTCATCTGTTTGCTATAAATAAGGTCTCTCTTCTCCTGTTTAAGTGTTACGAGCCAGATACACCACATTATAAAACATACAACACACGTCTTCACAATCACATACATAACACCTACTCTCATCAACATAAAAAACACCTTGAAAATACCCTTTACAAATCAAATACAAAAACTTACATTCATAACTGGTATAACACAGTACAATCATCCAATATTCATAACAAGTAATCAGCTAATATTCATACTCGAACACATCAAGACAACATACAAGACTTTACAAGAGAAAATACGTCAAATGTTGTAAATTGTTCCTACAACATCTACTGCATAATAAAAACTACAATACTATAGACAAACTACAAGTTCCCATCATCAGCTTCGTCATGGAGATGTTGTTGCTCATGTCTACGCCTACGCCGTTGTCGTGGTTGAAGAACCACTCTCTCATGTTGCGTCTGGGATGATGAAGCCGCCGCTGCACTAGACGTGGATGGCATCTCCTGAGATGGGGGCATATGTATAAGATGGTCGTAGTCGACTCGTCCCAACACATCTGAAACACAAGGAGGCAATGCCTGTCAGAGCCTGTCCATACATGTCCACATCATGACTATCAGTCACTGTGGTAGTAGCCCGCTGATGAAAAAACCAATTATTAAATATGAAACACGATTACAGTTACATCTGAACATAATGAGCGCTGCAAAGCTCGTGTCTGAAATATGAAACACAATTACAGTTACATAGAAATACATACAAATATTAAATAAATAAAATGGCTTACTTTACTAATTACTAATATACTCACCGTAAGATGCAAAGCCAAGGAGCTAGGCTGATAATGATGAGTAGGGATTCTGAACGAAGGAGACACAAACAAACGAGTGATGCTGTAATACCATCCCATATAGTCTCCTGAAACAGATGGGACAAATGTCGGTGTCCCAGCCACAACTAGCTCAGCTCGCCTCTCCCACATAGTGACGTATCTGACATGTCTGAGTGCCCAATCCTCTGTATGCTTCCCACGCCTATCTAGCCTATGCAGCTCAACATAAGTGTCGATAGGCCGTGGAATGACCTGCTCAAACCCAAACTGTCGCAACACTCTATCAGGCAAATGAAGCTCAACAATGTCAAAACATATCAACGGCACACGTGCTCGCCATATGTGAGTATGCTCTCGTCCAACTGGGGGAAACTCTGCCAACATGTCAGGTGTAAACGGCATCCATGTGATCTGTTTCATAAAGATACAAAAGTTAGTATTTATTCTATACATATTATAGTTAGTGTTATATAACCCACACCATACCTGATCCTCAGCCTCATTTTACTAGTTTCACGCCTAGTAACAAAGTAAGCATTAACCCGGTAAAAAAAACCTGGACCAAAGCGGTGATGGGCAAATATCTTGCATTTTTCATCACGCTATTGAAAACCTCTGCCAGATTAGAAGTGATGGTACCGTATCTGTACCCGCCATCGTGGTGCAGTGACCACATTTCCGGGGGGATGTTGGTAAAAAATTGTCGTGCCTCCAAACTCATTTCACCTATCTTCTTGAACCCACCATCAAATTTCTTTTTCTGATGTTGTCGTGCGGTCCAGACAAAAAGATTTTTTAGATGAATGTCTTTGAAATGAGTGTGCACATTTGATGCAAGATGGCAGATGCATAGCCTATGATGCCCATAAGGTTCCTTCCAAGTACTGCCCACCTCATTCATTGCCCTGATAATACCTCCATGTCTATCAGAAATGACACACAACTCCCTAGAAGTGACAAACTGCCTAATACATGCCATAAACCATGGCCAACTATCTCCATTCTCAGATTCAACAACTGCAAAGGCCACTGGAAATATTTGGTTGTTCGCATCACAGCCCATGGCCACGAGCAATGTACCCTTGTACTTTCCATACAAGTGTGTACCATCAATAGTAAGTACGGGTCGACAATGCTTAAAACCATGTATTGATGCCTTGAATGCCCAAAAAACTCTTTGAAACTGCATATAACCTGTGGGAGTATTGGGGGGTGGGTACCACTGAACAATAGTTCCGGGATTTGAATGTTGGAGCGCTATCATGAAACGGGGCAATTCAGAATATGACTTCTCCCAACCGCCAAATATTTCTGCTATGGCCTTTTGCTTCCCCATCCATGTTCTCCGGTATGATACCATATACCCATATTTTTCCTTCAGCATCTCAATGATAGTATGCACTTTAAGAGAAGGATCAGTGCGAACAATGTCAATCACATCTTTACAAATGAAATCTGAAGTCAAAGCCACGTGATCGGTAGTGTCGGTGTTGCCAACGCACGTAGCAGAATGAGGTCCAGGATAACACACAATTGTGAAGGTGTCAAGGCTGCCTTTGTTCTTTGTGGCGCGTATTCTCCAGGGGCAATCACATTCTTTCTTCCTTTTGCATTGTGCCACCCACTTATGTTTATCGGACTCTATGACCCAATAAAATTGGTTCTGTTTGATAGAATAGAAGCTCACCATATTGATGACTTGTTCTTTGTTGTCAAACTGTTGACCGACCTCAAACTCACCATCGGGGGTAAACCTTTTCTCACCTGATCCACTCATCCACGCATCAGTAAAGCCTTCAGGGAGATCATACATTCTAGTAAAGTGGCTAGACGGGGCAGTTGCCGTGACAGTATGACCATCATCTTCATCAGATTCTGTCATGTCATCACCATTGATGTTCTCGTCAGCATCATCATCACTTCCCTGCCCATCCATAAATGATGCACCGTTGTGCACATACCTACCATCTTCCTGTATACAGGGATGGATCTAGGGGCGGGGGCGGGGGGCGGTCGCCCCCCTTGGGATTTTTTTTAGTATATATGTAGTATTTTATAATTTTTTTTGTTTTACGTTGACCGAGTTAGTGAAGTTCGCCCCCCTTGGCTTATAATTTTTTTTGAATTACCATATAGTATAATTAAAATTAATTTTAGTTTTAGAGTTTCAAAACTGAAATAATATTTTAACAAGTACGGAGTAGTATTGATCATTTAGATTAATTGGTTAGAATGTTATATTCTTAATAGTTTTAGGCCACAAATATAATAGTAAAAATTGTAGGGTTGTTAATTGTTAAATGAAAACAAAGTTAGGCAGCCCATTGACATTTCAAAACCGAGAACAATACTAAGCAGCAGCTTTCACCCTAATTTTCTAATTGCTACGCAGGCACGCAGCAGCTATCGCCGAAATCCGGGCAATCCGGCCAACGGGCCAAGCACCTGGAGGCTAGAGAAGCTAAGCAATTCGCCCGATTAGTCGACTCTTCATCTCTCTGGCCATCAGACTTTCTGAGGAGTACTGGAAATCTGGAATAGCCGAACAGAGGCACAGAGCACCCATTACTTCACTGAATCTTGCTTTGTTGCTCGTTTGCATCTGTCTTTAGAGTTCCAAAATCAAAATTAAGGGGAAATACTCGATAGTCTACTTTGCTTGTGGAGTTCTTGGCTCGCTGATTTGCTCTGTTGCTTCAATTTGGGCGTCTAAGTGAGCTTAGCAGTTAGCAGGTTTGTCTTAAATTAAATCTTATTATACTTTTTTGTATTAATTTTTTAGTGTATACTCCCTCCGTCCCAGGGAGAAGTTCCCGGGTGGACTTTCACACATATTTAGGAAATAAAGTTACTGAGGGGTAAATTTTACTGTTTGGCACTGTTTCGACACTGTTTGGCACTGTTTCGACACTGTTTGACACTGTTTTGCACTGTTTGACACTGTTTTGATGTAGGATAACTTTCCATTTAGGGAAATGGGAACTTTTTGTTGGGACTACCAAAAAAGGAAATTGGGAACTTCTCCCTGGGACGGAGGGAGTAATATTATTGGTCATAATATACTTTTCCTTGAATTGAGTTATTTAAAAAGTCTGTGAATATGTGATTTTGTTATTTACTTAATTAGTTAATTAATTACTTATTTGAAATGCCTAAGTGAGTCTGTATAACCATGTCCAGTACAGGAGCCTTTGAGGAGTTCCCTGCATTCACCCCTGCATTGACATCATGCGTAGATACGACAGCATTTGATGTTGATTGAGTACCATAAGCGTCACAGGATTCCTCAATGTATATCTCAAGCGTCGACATATCCTCCATCTGAGTTATGCCCCACATATTTGTTATAGCTAGCTCATCAATGAGGGGCATAAGCATGTACTTTCCCCCGTTCATGGGAAATTTCATTTTCAACCGCAAAGAACGGCTAGGATGAATCATTGTGGCTGCATGTATTTTTTGAAGGATCTCCAGCATGCATGCGCCACGAGAAACCATGACAAAGCTGGTTCTACCACCTTCAATGCATATTTGCCCAGCATCCTCATAATAGTTCCCTCCCCAATGACATATGATTGGGAAGCTTGAGAAATCCATATTCTAATAAAAATACATGTCCAATTTTCATGAGTACACATTAATATACACACTTTATACACATTCAAATTTTAAATAGAAAAAACTACCTACATTGTAATATACCCAAATGACAAAATTCACAATCAATTCACATTTCAATATCAAAATACCCAAATGTTGATATCTACATTGAAGTCTACATTTCAATACCCAAATTTAGCAACATTCAAATCTACCCAAATATCAAAATACACAATTAAATTTACAAACAATTTCATATCAAAATTCAACATTTCATACATATTCACATTACACAACAAATCAATTCACAAATGAATTCCTAATTTACAAAATCAAATTTTCAATATTCAAAACCCTAACATAAAAAATGAGATAAATTGGAGAGATTTACTTACCTAGAGTGTTGAAGAAGATGGAGATGAAAGATTATTGGCAAGATGGAGAAGACCTCGCCGTCACCGGAGCTCGAGATTCGCCGGAGATGGAGCTGCAGCCGTCGTTCTCGCTTGAGTTCTGTTCGCCAGAGAGTTTTAGCTTTTGGATTCGTTCTGCTTTCTGTTCTGTGGCTAGGCGTTGCCCGATAATTTTACTTAAGGGTAAGTCGCCAAACCGTTTGGCGACTTATAAGTCGCCCAACGGTTGGGCGACTTATAAGTCGCCAAACGGTTTGGCGACTTACCCCGACCATGGTTAACCCAGCAGTATATTGGTAAATACTTTTAACCCAACCCTATTTTCGTAATTATTTAATTAATTAACATTAATTCGAAAACAAACTCTATATTTTCACTTCCGGTTTAGACATAACAAATTAAACATGACTATCTGCCGTAAAGAGACATATATGCTCTTCACCAAGAATGAGAACACCTGAGTAAAAGCTTCACTCCTTCCCAGAAAGTAGACACCGGGAAACATAAAGACCTTTTCGTACCGTAATTAATACATTATTATTTTCATTTTGAAGGTGTTTGTTATTGGTTGAGTCCAGATGGTCAGAAAGTTGCATGTGGTGGCAAAGGCAGACTTTTGAACCTGTGGATGGGTTAATATTATATTTATATGTCTTTCAATCTCACCTGAAAAATAAAATTTTGATCCTGTTGAATGTGAGCAAAAGCCATAATTTTGTTGTTCCAAGTTTTAATTTATTCATATTTATTTTACTTATTTACTCCCTACTTCTTTTAAAGGTTTAATAGTATGCTTCTAATATGAGATTATGAAGCCATGTGCTTTTTTAGTTTTCCAAAGTATGATATGCCACCAACAAGAGTACATGCATTTAGTGTTATTATTAAAAGTCACTTTAGAAGTTTTGTTATTAGAAGTCACTGTTTGAATATTCTTGAAACTCTTTGAAGGGTTTAAATGTTGCAGCTTTAAATATTCTTGTGGTTTGTACTATTCAATGTTGTTTTAGTTTGGTTTTGTTTATTAATTGGAGTTTTTCATTAAAGCTCTGCCCTTGCAATTTGCTCTTTCAATAATAGTTCAAAGTGGTTATTCTCTTTTATTTTTTGTTGTGTTTATTGTTTAAATTTAAAAGTCTAAGTAATTTGTCTGCCCATTCATAGCTAAAAAAAAGTTGACATATATATATAAATGGAAAAATTGACAAGAATAATCCCACCTTTCACTGGTCTTCTCATAACAATCCCACCTTTAAATAATCCCAAAATAATCCCACCTTTGCACCTCATCTTCTTTCATTGGACCCTGACCATGTTTTTTACTCTTTCTTTGAAAATTATACAAATAATCTCACCTTTCACTTTTTAATTATATCCTTATAAATGTGAGATTATTTATATAAGATTTTTAAAAAGGTAAAAAACTTGGTCTGGGTCCAATGAAAGAAGATGAGGTGCAAAGGTGAGATTATTTTTGGATTATTTAAAGGTGGGATTATTATGAGAAGACCAGTGAAAGGTGGGATTATTCTTGTCAATTTTTCCTATATAAATCAAGAGTTAACATTTTCTTTTACTCCAAGAGGTGTCTGGGGAAGGGGCCTGGAGTAAACTGGGTTGAAATTTAGTCCATTGAGTTTCGAACCCGAGACCTCCCATAAGGGAGAGTGAGTCATCGACCAGCTGAGCTGAACCAACATATCAAGAGTGTAACAATTTAAATTAAACAATACTTATAATTATGAATTGTTTAATTTGATTCAAAAGTATATTCATATATCATCATGAGATGGTTATCAACAAAATTTTGTCTTATACGTATAATAAAATTAACTTAAAGTGTATAGATATGCTAAGTATCATTTTGGTTAATTTTATGCAGAGGTACATGGTGGAAAACACATTCTGTTTTTCGTATTAGATGTGATTGAAACTCCGATTTCCTAAAACAGAAAGCTTTTTAATTTTTCATTAGAGGGGAAAAACTTACCAAATTAGAATCTAGGATAATTGTAGGCTTAATTAGCACGTCAGATCACAATCCAAACCAATTGACTCTTCTTTTTTGGGATACAAGGTACATGTATTTAGAGATCAGTAACAAAGTACAGTAACAAATGGTCATACCACGTATCTATCAATTCTTTTGGTTTATATCCACAAAAAATAAGTACATTGGATGACAGATGCCAAATCAGAATTCAAATTGCCTAAATTTCATGTGTCTATACAGGATTTATAAACCGGGCTGTTGTTAGCAATACTATGTCCACTTCAACCTTCTCAAACATCAGAAACTATTTAGTACAATATAATGCAATTCTCACAGCTCTCATAAAGATAAATCAAAGTTTGTTGTAATATTAGATGAATTGATTAAATAAAAAATGTTTCATAATGTTTTACTCTTTACATATTAGATGAATTGATTACATTTAATTGTCACTAAAATTCTAAAAAAAATTACGAATATATTACCATGTCTTTAAGAACAGTAAAAATTGTGGGCAGAAGCATTTTGAGTAAATATATTTAAAATAAAGAAGTTCACTCCTCATAGAACTTCATAAAACAAATCTTGCTCACTTTGATCCCAAAACGCAAGTACAAAAGACATCTAGTCATCAGAGACACATGAGAACTGATTAGTTTGGTGATTTTAAAGCTTTCTTATCCATTTGATTAGGTTATTGATGAACGTGACAAGATCAACAATTACATGTAGGGATTAACTCCAAGTGTGGTAAAGACATACTTAAACTTGGATTCAGCATATTCTTCTGACTCAAATAGTGCACTCCATCAAGAGACCCATTTTTCTAGAATTTCTCAATACCATTAAATGTTCCGGTGTGTCAAGTCGTGTGCTGAAGTTGAAAGTGGCTGCACCTGTTATGCTAATGAGAAATATTAATCATTCTATCAGTTCGTGTAATGACACTCACATTATCTTCACTATGCTCGGAACACATATTCTCGAGGCTCAGATGATGTCAAGAAAAAATGCAGGACAATAATTGCTTATTTCGAAACTTAGCTTGACCCCATCTTCCATAAAGTTGTCGTTCACATTTCAGTGTAGACAAATCCTTTTGATGCTTAGTTACGCGATGACCATCAACAAGGGTAAGGAACAATCTTTTGAGGTTGGTGTTTTGTATGTCATTCGAATTTCACCCGTGGACAATTTTACGTCGCAGTCTCAAGAGTAACATCCCCGTCTCAATTGAAGTTTATTATATGTGATGATGATCGACAAAAAACAATAAAGAAGATTGTAAATGTTGTTTACAAGAAAGTATATATAATTTGTATTCTTTTTATCTGCATTTAATTTTGCTAAAAAACAATATATGCATTACTATATCTTTATCATAACATTTTTATATATTCACAAATAATTTATTAGTTACTAACTGCATCCCGTGCGAAGCACGAGTGAAAAATCTAGTTGAAATAAAAATCGGCATGGACATGGACCCAACTCAGTAATGGTAACCTCAATGGGTCCACTGAGCTAACTCGGTAATGGTAACCCCAACTCGATTTAACACTATTAGTAGTCAATAATGTTAAAATCGTTTGAACATATATGTATGGACGCACTACTACACAAGTGATGGGAGGAATTTTAAAAAGCTATGTGCTATATAATTTACTTCTAATTTTATTGCTTCCAATTTAAATGTTATGTATGTCGTTTATTGATGCCATTTTTACGTAAACGTGGTCTTTTAAATTTTTTAACATGGAGTTTTACTAGTTTTTCCGCAAAATAATGCTAAATAAATATATATTTCTGAAATTAATGTCGGATTAATAATATTTCCCAAAATACTGTTGGGGTTGAACAATACTAAAAAAACCGCCATTTAAAGTGGCACCTTCTATGAAAGGGGAAATACCGCAGCCGACTAACAATCCCACAACCAAAAGAGGAGAATTAACTCATCGGACCCATAAAAAAAAATCATCTGTATATTTTAAGCTGCTAAAACTTTTTTGTTTGAACTCCGATTATTATAAAAATATATATCAAAATTTTTAACTTTTTATTATCTTTGACACCAATATTGAATATATATAAAAAAAAATTAGCAATTTCAAAAAAATCTTTTGTTTTTTAAAGTGTTGTAACTTTTTTAGTTTTACTCTGATTATTACAAAAAACGTAATAAAATTCATAACTTTTTATTATCCTTCATGACAGTAGTATTGCATATATAAAATGAAAAACAAATTTGGCACTTTTAAAAAGCCTTTATCTTTCAAAATGTTGTAATTTTTTTATTTGTACTCTGATTGTCATAAAATATTAAAACTCAAACCTTTTTAGTATCTTCCGTGTGACACCAATATTGCATATATAAAAAAAAGTTGAAGATGTGGCTAATAGAGACTTTTACCTCAAAACTTTAAATTTGGAAAAAGAGTTTGTGACGGTATCTTCATTTTTTTTTAATATTTTTGTATGTGTAGTATTAGTGTTAGACGAAAGATATATATTAAAAGGTTATGAGTTTTGATATTTTCTGTGACAATGAGAGTACAAATAAAAAAGTTACAACATTTTAAAAGATAAAAGTTTTTAAAGTGCCAAATAATTTTTTCATTTTTATATACTCGGGGTATGCAATACTGGTGTCATATGAAAGATAATAAAAAGTTATTAATTTTTATATATATTTTGTAAAAATAGGAGTAAAAATAAAAGAGTTACAACACTTTAAAAAATAAAAGTTTTTTTGAAATAGCTAAATAATTTTTTATTATATATATATATATATATATATATATATATATATATATTTAATATTGGTGTTATATGGAAGATAATAAAAATTTATATATTTTGATATATAACAATTGAAATACAAATAAAAAAGTTATTATAGCAATTTAAAACAAACATATGATTTTTTTGTGGCACCCGGAAGTCAAATCATCCTCCTTGCGTATTCCTCCATTTGCCTAAGCCGCCACTTGGAGTGGCAGTTTTGTTAACCCCGGTCAGCCCTTCAGCACTATTTTGGAAATTATTATTTTGGGAAATGTTTTTTTATTTAGCAATATTTTGAAAAAAAAACTAGATTTTTACTATGAATTTATGCCTTTAAATTTGGCTGAACACATTGTTTTCTTCTAGCTTCTTACATTAGTCACTAGCCTTGCTATGTTTATGTTTAGAGACCTACACTCAAAAATTAGGAAGTAATAAATTGCTATTTTAAGTCTTGAGTTACTCCTTCTATTATACTAAAATCTCAGATTTTAATATGGTATCAAAGTTAAAGCAATCCATAATCATAATGTTGGCTTCTTATAAAAAATGACGACGATTATCAATACTTTGACTAATGATCAAAACTCACAACAGACGTGTAAAGGTCTAACTCTTGTATGTTGTACTAGACCGCCTCTCGTGCACACATATATAATGTCTATCACTATTAGAACTGATTGATTTATCGGATCGAGTTGTGTGATCGCGAAGGTTGAGAATTCAACCCTTTCGACAGCGGTTACAAGTACGTATATTTGCATATTTGCACACCAACCGCGTATAGGCTACCTGTATATGTACTGATAGAAATGTAATCACCCTTCAAATTCTCTACACGTAATTCTCATTGCATACAAATCCCAAAATTAAAAACCGTCTGCTCATAGTCATCCTAATCCACACAATTCCTTTCCTATAAATGTACAGTCATTTACATGGCCGTGTGCCAAGTCGGTCCAACTTATCAATCAAAATGTATCAAATACAAAAATAGGAAAGAATAAAACATCTTCTCTAAAACCTAAATACGAGAGGAAGGTTACAAAACCCTCCAAATGGTTCACGTAATAATATAATAAACAAATGCGCAAATTATACCAACAACAACCCATTAATTAATTAATTTCCTCCTTTCATTCATTGTCCAAACATTGGGGCCTCTTGGAGTCATTGCATCAACTTAAATAGGATTCTGTATTTTCATTTAAAGTTGATGTTGACTAATAGGGCCTACCACATATTATTATTTACCAACAATTTCCTCAATTCATTTTCTCATCTTAAGGTCCACCGACACTGCTTCAACCAAAATTAAACTTTATTATAAAAATGGTATCGGATCGCAATCAACAGCCACGCACATACTATTTCCTACAGGTCATATACTGTAGGAATGTGCTTAGTGAATTAACCTTTTACTATTAGCCAGTTAGCCGCTATTACGAGTTATGTTTGTCATTCTATTTTATTTTATACGTTGTATATATATGTTGAGGTTATGTATGTTAGTTAAGTGTAGAATTTGATCAAATCAAATAAAAATACGATATAATATGAGAAGAATGATTATAGCAATAATGATTATGCGAAGTATTAATGTGACATACAAATAATGCACAAATAATAATATAATCATTCACCAACACCGTGCATTATTCTACTCTTCATGTTTGTATTTATAGCGATAATGAAATATACTATCGTAATAACACCACTAATTTGTGGCTATTGTTTTTCCTATATTCTTTAGTTTATTACGATGTAATATGTATTAGAAATAATTTACGTAGTTGTTTTACTTTGAAGTAAGAGCATAAAAAATAAAGCGAACTAGTTGGAGAAAAGAAACTTTTACTTGGACTTATTTCCGCTCTAGAGAGAGGAGTTAAACAGATACGACTAAATCAATCATAAACATATTAGACTATACTTTAATTCTTTAACAGTTCTAAAATAAACACATACATATAGAAATCTATCGGATCAGATCAAACTTAAATAAACTAGACCAGACCAGAAATCGCAATCCAATAAAACACATTCGAACTCAAATTGGAGGTCAAGAAGAAAATGTATGTTAAACAAGAGTAAAAATGTTTGTGAATATCAAAATAGTACTGACATGATTTTACTCTCTAAATAGAACTAATTATTATATTAGTGTCATGTTTTGACCGTATAAGACTTTAAAATGCTCGTATTTTTCAAATTTGGAGAAATTACTCTTATTTATTGAATAAATTCTTGACAACTTTTTCAGAATTCTTAAACGGTCGTACTTTCGATCGAGAAATAATAGAGGGTAGGCAAAGAAGCTGCTCATCGAAGCTCTTTAAATTCCAGCTTATTCGAGTCAATATAATATACCAAGATAAAATTACTCCTTACAAGAGACTAATTAAACACATTTGAGGTTTAATTTGGTCAAGTTTTTCGTACTAATTTGATTCGATTCACGTGTGAACGTGTACAAAAAAAACTCATCTCTTATTGTGGCGCTTTGCTGTCACGTTTCGGTCATGTTTAGTTCCACTCTTGCTTTGTTTCTTCAATTATTTTGGTAAGGTTGGATGTATTTCCTTCGATTGGTTTCCATCTTCCTTAGTTCCTTATATGATTGTTTTTCTTTCTTTTGTTGGGATCTTTTGTTGTTGTTGTGAAGGGTTGAGTGGTTGACTATTGATGTGAGTAGGAAAGAAGAAAAGAGAGACCAATTAGTAGGGTCACCACTAGCTTGTTCAAGTGGAACCTTTTTAATTCGTTCTGTCAATTATAACAACAAAAGACGTATATATGAAATTAAGAGTTAAGACGATGCATGTCATAGTTTTCCAGAACAAAAAACACAAACTAACGCATACTTTGTAATGTTTTCACTTGGAAGTTGGAACAAATTTGGTGTGGTAAAAATTTGGTTTATATGTATTTTACTATATCCGTATTATTTGATTTGGTTTAAGACTGAAATAAGCTAAAATAAAAATATTACTAATAATAAGGAGAAAGTGATCCAGTTCAGCTGGTCCTCGACTCACCCACCCACATAGGACTCACCCACCCACATAGGAGATCTCGCGTTCGAAACTTTGTTGAAAGAGTTTCAGCCTTGTTTATCGCAGGACCCCCAGTCCTTCTCCTCCGACCCTTTGGGGTAAAAAAAAGGCATTTAATCACTCTGTATCAAATATTGGAAAAAGGACAAATAGCCCCTCAAACTATTAGCGATTCTGGAATCAAGTCCATCAACAGGTAGACTTGCAAGTGTCTTCAACTCATTGAAAATTAAGCAATCAAATTCTTTTTACTTGCTTGTGTCAATAATTTTTCATGAGAAAGTTATCTCCTTACAAGATTTACAATTCGGGAGTCTGATTGCAGAATCATAAATAATTCGAATGCGCATTTTCCTTTTTTTTTTCTCTTTAATATTCCGAAACGGTAATAAGGTTTGAAACCATATTCCCGGCCTAGTGGCCTATTTGTGTTGTATTGTATTTAAATAGAAGAAACACATTTTTCTTAAGAACAAATCGATAAAGTTTGAAGCCATAACGAAACTCTAAAATCTACATAATCTAGGCCTACCTATTTAAAGATATATGACTGTCTTGGGCCTGAATTAAGAAAATCATATACCTCGGGCTTCTCCAACCCTAATCACCTTTAAACAACAAAAATCTTAGCTTTCTACAAAAAAAAAGAAAACCAAAATAAAGAATAAACAATTAGTGCAAGATTGAAAGCTTATGCAAGGATCACATGGTTATTATGTCGTAGGTTTAGTTTATTCGTTCATTCGCATATATAACGTTAAACAAGAGGTGACAACATGCATATATGGTATGTATATTGGTATGTGGTATATATGTCTTGTTTTTCTGGAAATTAAAGGTAAGTTACACCGTACCATGACTTTGCAAGATGATTTATAACGGGCATCTTTCTCAACAATGGTTCCACGCACATGAATGACATTACGTACACTAGTCGCATAGTGTTAAAGTTCTATCATAATGGATCATGGAAGATTGGAAGCCCGACAATACTGAAATTGATTGAGCAGTTTGAATATATCAAAATAGGTCAAATATGCTTTATTAGTGTCACTACAAAAAACAACAAAATTTGCACGGATTTTTGGCATGGATTTTTCAGAATTCATAGGATATTTGGCACGAAGTTGACACAAATATTAAAATTTGTGTCGAATTCCGTGTCAATGTCGTTTTGGAACAAGCTATTTGGCACGACATTCTTTCAAAAACATGTTATGATCCGTGCCAAACTCGGTCAGTCTATGTTAATGCCGTGTCAATATCGTTGTTTTCTTATAGTGAATGCGATGAAGCAAAGAAAAAATCATATGAAAAGCCATTACAATGTCCGGTGGGTTCTAAGGGTCTCAAAGATGGAGTGTTATCTTTATTGTATAGTCATACGGAGTATGCATTTATTGGTTCAAGTTCATGTTGTAGTCGAAAACACAACGTACTATACATAGCGTTGATCAAATCTGAAAAGTGTTGCAAGTACAACTTAAAATTATGGTAATGTTAACCACATGTAAAGGTATACTACCTCAGTCCCACTATGTTTGGGACAAAGTGTGACGCAACTTAAAAAATGGAATTGTGTGATCAGTATTGATAAATTGTAAATAAAGTAAAAATGTATTGTAACCACCCAAATATTACCAAAAATGGTATGAGACAAATTTAATGGGACGAACGAAAAAGGTAAAACGGAACAAAGTTGGGAGACGGAGGGAGTAATAAATGAGATTAACATAGTTATTGTGACGTCAAAGAACAATATACTGAGTACAAAAGTATAAAGGAGAAGATCTAATAAGATACGCAGTATTTGAAGAAGAAGAATAAAGACATAACATGCGTACAGTAATGCACCCACATCCCACATGGTCATATCTAAATATGCATATGGCATATTATGCCCGTATAAGTATGTATACGTAGTACGGAGTATATAAAAAGAGAACAAGAAAAAAAAATTTGAGACAGCTGCTACACTCTTTCATTAAAAAAATAAAAAGTTCAATGGACCATTTTGAAGCATCTTCTCCGTATGTTTCAATCTCGATTATATAATATTAATTCTGAACTCTCAAGAGAACAGAGATCGAAAAATTTTCAATACTTTTTTTACTCTAATAATTTAAATGAATTGAAATAAAAATTTAGAGTGGAGCTGGGCCTTTGGCCCCTAGCTCTGCCTTCACAAGAGAATCTGAGAATGTCCCAAATCCAGAGTAACTTTGGGAGTTTGGGAGGACCCTGGCCACCATCCGGGTGTAGGTGGCACCAGAGTTCTTTAGGCCGAAGGCCATCACAAGATAGCAAAAGATGCCTTCGGGTGTCATGAAAGCTATTTTTTCGGCGTCCCCTTCATGCATATAGATTTGATGATAGCCTTGGAAGGCGTCGAGGAATGACATGATTTCGCATCCCGCGGTCTCATCTACCAATTGATCAATGTTCGCTAGAGGGAAGGGGTCCATAGGGCACGCCTTGTTCAGATCGGTGTAGTCCACACACATGCGGAAGGTAGGAGGCTTCTGCGCGAGGACTACATTAGCCAACCACGAAGGATATTTCACCTCCTTGATGTGCTTGATGGAGAGGAGCATGACGACCTCTTTCTTGACAAAGTCTCGTCTCTCAGCCGAGAGGGGCCTTCTTCTCTGCTGTACCGGTTTGGCCGAAGGGTCCACCGCCAGGCGGTGAGTAATGACCCTCCGGTCGATTCCCGGCATGTCTTCCGGCCCCCATGCAAAAACAATGGAGTAGGCGCGGAGGGCTTCAGTGATGCCGGTCTTCAGGTCTTCTGGGAGCTTGACTCCAATCTTCAAAACTCTCTCCGGCTTGGCCGGATCGAGCGCAAAGTCTTCGGTCTCTTCGGTAGGCTCAGCCCTCGGCCTATTCTCTTCTTCCTCCAGGGCGTTGGTAGTGATTGTATCAATTCAGAGTTCAGTTCTACTAACCTTCCTGGTGAGTTGAAGGTAGCAAGCCCTGGAGAGCTTCTGATTCCCCCTCGAGTAGCCGATGCCAGTAGGTGTGGGGAACTTGAGGCACAGGTGCCTCATGGAGATGACGACTTCCAAACCTTCGAGGGCGGGGCGGCCGAGGATGATGTTATGTGCGCAGTCGAGGTTAACGACGACGAATTCCACATCGAGCTTGGCTCTATGGGATCCGTCACCGAATTCAACCATAAGGGTGATGACGCCTTCGGCGTCTATGCTGTCCCCCGTGAAACCGGAGAGGGGGTGTTGATGCGCCGAAGGCTACCCCTGTCAAGTTCCAATTCCTGGAAGGTGCTGAGGTACATTACGTTGACGGAGCTTCCGGTGTCAACATAAGTGCGGAGGATGATGGCGTTATTGATCTCCGTGCGGATGAAGAGGGCATCCCTGTGAGGAAGGGATCCCGGGGGCAGATCCGCATCTGTAAAATAGATAGGATCCGCCCTCGGCCTCTTTGTCGGGGGCATGTGGTTGACTTCCCCGATGTAAAGGGATTGAGCCCATTTCTTTCTTTGGCTCGTGGAGTCGCCTCCGGTGTTGCCACCATTGATCATGTAAATGTGGCGCTTGTATTGGTGTTGGGGATCTTCCTCCTTTCTGAGGTTCCCAATTTCTTGCTTCTTCCCCTGTGGGTTTCCCAAGGGGATGGTGTTTGGGTTCACCCACTTATGAGCCTTCGGCGGGGGCCCTTGGTGATGAGGGGGGCCCTGAGGAGGAGGGCCCTGATAAATTGGGACAAGTGACCCGCTTGTATTAGCCTTTCGATGGCCGTCTTTCGCTGATGGCAGTCATCAGTCTTGTGCCCATGGTGGCGATGAAAACGGCAGTAAGGTTCGTCAGGGTTGATGGCATATACCTTGAGGGGTGCACGAGAGTCTCGCTCCACGAGGCCTCGCTCTTCCGCATAATCCGAGATGATGCTGACGGGGTGTGTCAAGGGGGTGCGTGGGTGCTCTAAGAGGACGGGTTGCGCCCATGCCTTTGGGCTATTCTTGTAACCGCCCCCGGGTCTGGCTTGGCCACCTCGGGGGCGATCGTTGTACTGCACCTCGTGGTTTGTCGGAGGGGGTGGCCCTCCGGGGCGATTTCTGCCATCATTCTTGTGTGAAGGCTCTGGATTCCGGTGATCCTTCTCAATCTCTTCGACCTCGGCATATCGGTCCCCCCGCTGGAGAGCTTTTGTATAATCGCGGGGGGGATCAGTAATGAGGCTCCTCGAGAAATTTCCGTTGCGGAGGACGGTGTGGAAGAGGGCCATCAAGGTCCTGTCATCGGCCCCATCGACTTCGATGGAGGCCTGCCTCCAGCGTTCAAGGCAACTCCGAAGGGTCTCCTCCTTCTGTTGCCTCACGTTTAGGAGGTGGGAGAAATGTTTCTTTGATCGGTGCCTCCCGGTGAATTGTGTGAGGAAGCGGTGGGCGAGTTCCTGCCACGAATCTATGCTGCCCTCGGGCAACCGATTGAACCACTCATACGCCGGCCCCTCCAAGGTGGAAAGGAACCAACGACACAAGTATTCGTCCGATGCCCCCATCATCATCATACTATTTTGATATCTGCTGTAGTGTTCTTTGGGATCCGTCTTCCCTTCGTATGGTTTGATGGGTTGTCCCCGATATTTGTTGGGGATTTTAGCCGCCAGCACCCTTGGGGTGAAAGGCGTCCTAGTGCGGAGTTGGATGAAGGGTTCGTCAGAGCCTTCGGCGAACTTGCGCTTCATCTCCTCCACCTGTGCTCGGAGGGCGGCATACTCCGGATCTGGCCCCGGCGTGGAATCCGTCGGGGGCGCTTGACGTGCCTCCTCGAGTTGACGGAGGAGGGCTTCGATGATCTCATCCTTGGGGTCCTTCGGGACAACCCCTTGGGAGTTGGCACGGAAGGATTGGGCCTGATTAATTTGGTGCCTGGCATCGTCGGTATGGAGGGGGCGTTTGCCTTTGTCCCGAGGGGGAGTTCTCTCCTCGGCCCCCGAGACGGAGCTTCCGCTTTCTTGCGGTCTGCTGGTTGCCTTCCCACCGAGGCGGTCTTGGACCCCTCGGCGCTCTTGAGTTTGGCCCAACCTCTCGAGGGCAGAGGTTCGGGGCTTCTCTTTGTGACGTTTATCCTTGGATTGAACCTCTTGGGAGGCGGTGTCTTGTGCTACGACCCCCTCGGCGTTGCCAATCCGTATTACAGGATTGTTGAACAGAAGAGGGGGCGGCAGACAAACGGCGTTCCCCCCAAAGTAGGGTTGGAGTGGTGCCTGAGATACGAAGGCTCCAGGGTTGAGAGCCATGTTTTGGACAAAGGCCGCAAAGGCAGCCTGAAGATCGATGGCCGGGGCCGGAGGGGGAACTTGGTTCTCACTCCGATCCCTCCTTCCATTATCAAGCCCTATGCAGGCATCAGGGGCAGCCTTCTAGAGCTGCTGACAGAGGTCAGCGGTGGCTTGCTCTATTTCGGCGATAGTACCGCCTTCGGGTACCAAGAGCCTGTTGGAGGCTTCGGCCCCGTTGGTTTCGCCGGGGGCTACGTGGTTCTCCTCGAGGGTTTTGGACTGACCACGAGTTCTTCCCATTTTGATAGGTGTTTTTGTGTTTGGCAAAGGGGAGAGTTTCTTAGTTGATTGTTCGGACCTCTCAACGAGATCACAAAATGATGGACAGTGTACCTGGGGGGGTAGCTTATCCGAGGGGTTATTGCGGGAATAACTTAGAGAGAAGTCAGAGCAAACAAGTAGGAGAGAGAGGCGATATTAATTATGAACTCGAGATGTTATGGTCCTTTACAATGGGAAAAAGGGGTGCTATTTATAGTAGTAATAAATGCGATGTTGGTCCCGTTTAAGTAGGGAACAGTCTAGGGGGGGGGTGAATAGACTGTTCTGCTTTTTCAAACTTTCTTCTAAGTTAGAGATGACTTATCAGAGATGGTCTGAGTCTGGTGACAGAGAGGGTCGAGTTCTGATATCAGAACTTGACTTGGCAGCGGATTAGAGTTCTGTCCGGGTAGCCTCAGGGAAACACTAAGGCAAATGCCTTTCTGATAACTCTTAGAACAAGATCTGTTGAACATAGAGTCCATGTTCTTGGGAGTTAAACAGTTAGAGTCTTAAGTGCAGAAATTAAATGCTTAAAGTAAATGACACCGAAGTTTTTATAGTGGTTCAAGAAACAATGTGTTCCTCTAGTCCACTGTTCCACTAAGCTTGTAAAAACTGCAGTTTACAACGCCTTAGTCCCTAGGAATTAAGAAGCTCTCTACGTCTTCTTCAAGTCTAGATGTCTCCTGGGATGCACTTCCTTGCTTCCTTTAAGACTGGTCCTTTCACTAAACTCCTTGAAGTATCACCACTTCACTCCAGTTACTTGGACGCCCTTCTTTGCAGAAGATGTTTGAAAACAGAGTTTTTCTCCAACTTGCTTCATTACAATAGATTTGTAATGAGGTTCTTGAAGTGTTGAAGAACGGTTGGACTTTGCTTTTTGTTGGAAGAAAAGATAGGAGAATGATATCTTTCCAACGTGGGCTTTTCTTGTTTGAAGAGGATGGAATTTGAATCTCAAGAAAGCTTGTAGTTGTGAGAGCAAGAATTGTAGCAAAGTTGTCCAGTTGTTCTTCGAGTAGTATCTTTTATACTTGGGTTGTCTTCCCGTTGGAGGAGGAGACAACTGCATTGAATGCGCGTACTGTAGAGTTGACAGATTGGACCCACGAATTTGGTAGCTTGCTATTTTTGTATAATATTCTACAGGAATCTCGATCAATCATCTGCAATTACTCCACAGCGTATCAGGCTCATTTAATGAGCATTAAATGCTTTCCTTTTACTTCACATGGAAAGTCTTCTAGCCGTTAGGGTATTTCCCGTTAGTTTCACGGCCGTTGGAAGTACCTTCAGAGTAGCCGCAGGTCTGATGAGGTTCTCTCATATTACTCTGATGACTAGCTCTGATGGCAGCTTTGGCGTCGATCTCTGGTGCTTCTCTGAAGAGTGGCTCTGGTAGTAGTTTTGATGCTCTCCTGAGGGGCAGCTCTGATAGCAACTCTGATGCTTTCCTGAGGAGCAGCTCTGATAGCAACTCTCATGAGAAAGCCAAGAGGGTCTCTGACCAGTCGACTAAGCTAATACTTACAAAGAGAAATTCTAATACAAGATTTCTAAAGGGGGTAGTCTAAGTTACTAAATAACCTAGCATCATCAAAATCTAAGTACAATTATTCCTTACATGCGATGAGAGTACACGTGGCGATAATCTAACGGCCGAGGGGTCACCTCAATCGGGTGGCGCTGGCATTCGCATGTGCACCGCATTGAATGCGGTGGGTGGATGTGACGTTGCATTAAATGCGGTGGTTGCTTGTCTCCAAAGGGAATCTTCGATGATTTAGTTGTTGGCCGAGGGCCCCCTTCGGCTAAGGGTCCTGTGTAGCTAGGGACGCTGTATAGCCGAAGGCTCCCCCGATGCCGAAGGCACCATGTGTGTGCCGAAGGCTCCCGGTAGCCGAGGGCTACCGTTTTACGCCGTTTTTTTCTAGCAGCTTAGTGCACTTAAACTTGGCTGCCCTGTGTATTTTGGAGCCTTCGGCCAAGGGGGCCGAAGGCACCCCCACGTGTATCGTGGGCTTCTTGGCACTTGGGCCGCTGTATTTTGACCTTGGGCGTGTCTTGGGCTCAATGGGCCTGTGTAGGAGAAGCAGGAGTCTGTGGGCCAGGAGTTCCCGGGCCATATACTCCATCAACGAGTATAATCTAATTTGA
The DNA here is from genome assembly GCA_945859915.1 of Cuscuta epithymum. Lineage (NCBI taxonomy): Eukaryota > Viridiplantae > Streptophyta > Magnoliopsida > Solanales > Convolvulaceae > Cuscuta > Cuscuta epithymum. The sequence goes on from CAMAPF010001023.1 coordinate 352,101, forward strand.
ATTTTTCTAATACGACGTACTCCGTATAATATAGATAAATCAATCCAACCTAGTTGATGAAAATAATAATAATAATAGTAATAAGCAATACAATTAAAGTAGATACATTTACTTCTAAATTTGACCCTTGCTGTAACTGTTATACTTCACCGTCTCATTTTACTTGTCTTATTTTTCTTATTGTGTTATCATAATCTAAGTGTGAATATATATTCTTCAAAAAATAATATATGATGTACAATATTTCACTTTATTATATTCAAAATTTAATCACAATTTTTACTTTTCCAACAACTTTATTAAATATCTCTATCCAACTAAAATAGGACACCAAATTAGTATCTGCTTTGTGAAAATTAATATATAAAGGGATGCAATAATAATGTCATTAAGTAGGCACACGAATTGGAACACTACCGCTTCAACACATACGATGTTTTTACTTGGACTGTAATTTGTCCCAGATCAGACCAGATTAGATCAGATTAGACCAGACCAGACTTTGGATAATTATAAAAATACAAAGAAATCAGACCAGTTCAAACCAGACCAGACAAGATCAGACCAGACCAGACCAGCAGATTAAAGTCCAAGTAAAAACATCCATACTCAGTATTCATACTCCGTATTTAGTTGTAGCATTTTTATGTGACAAAATTCGGTTCAAGTTGTTGACATGTCCTAATTGTTTTTCGATCAGTTCCATTCTGAATTTCTGACAAATTAACCATACGAGGGTAACGAGGCTACGTACAATTAATATCAGTAGTCGTATGGAGTAAGGATGTTTTCTATTGGAATGTTTTCGGTCCCAGACCAGACCAGACCAGATCAGACTTAAACAGATCAGACCAGACCAGACCAGACTTCCGTAGTTATAAAATACACAGAGATCAGACGTTTACCAGACCAGACCAGACCAGTTCAGATCAGACCAGACCAGACTTAAACAGACCAGACCAGACCAGACCAGACCAGCAAATTTCAGTCCAAAAGAAAACATCCTAACTCATAGCCCATAAACTTTCTATGCTTCAATGTTAATTTATGGTTTTAAAACCTTCTCTAATATAGAAATTCAGGATAGAAGAAAATAATTGAAATACTTCAAACTTTAATGGGGTGTGAGATGTGTACCCCAAACTTGCATATGTAATATGTATACCCTGTATTTTATATAAAAGGGTATTTTTCGCACAATGATTATATGTTTTTACAAATACAAATTTATTATTGGAATAATTATATAATTTAAAATACATTAAGCCTTGTTAGAATGCAATTCACATTCTATAATATCATTTGTGAAATAAATAATACTCCTATTACATACTTTAAAGTCCAAAACTCCAACACCAAAGGTCAACACTACAATCAAAGCTTCCAAGAGTCAACATTGAGATTTAAAAAAAAAATCAAGGTAGATGGTACCTTGATTTTGGACCTTGAAATGTAGCTTGGTTGTTTCCTATCAAGGTCCAAGATAGTATTGTTACATTATGATCATGGAACGCAAACCACGGGAGTATAAATAGATTAAGAAACCACAACTACACTATTATTCATTCCATCATAGAAACACCTCATACGAATTGTGATGTAAAAGTCTATAACCCTTGATTGAGAATGTCACCAAGGCAGCTGACTTCGTTAACAACTTTAATAGAGATCACTAGCTTAAACCTTGACACTCCTCATTGCACATTTTGTGATTCAAGTGGAGATCAGCCCCTAAGTACATAAAACGGACAGGGCATATATGCAGCACAGAATAAACAACTTACCATCAGAGCTAAGAGGGCGGGCAACTTGTAAGAAAGTGCATGGAAATACGAAGTATAAAAGCAACAACCGTGAAATTTTAACACAACACTGCCCCATTTTGGTGCTGATCAAACATAAGAAGGTTTCTGCAAATCATTTGAGATGCAACGCTGAACTACTATCTTGATGGTACCTTGATTTTGGACCTTGAAATGTAGCTTGGTTGTTTCCTATCAAATTCCAAAAATCAACATGAAAGGAAGTAAATGATAGGAAACAATACTATCTTGGACCTTGAAATGTAGCTTGGAGTTTGAGAAAAATAGTCTTAACCTTGATTTTTTTTTAAATCTCAATGTTGACTCTTGGAAGCTTTGATTGTAGTGTTGACCTTTGGTGTTGGAGTTTTGGACTTTGAAGTTTGAAGTGGCTCAAATTTGCTCTTGAAAAAAAAAGATGGAAAAGTGTACACTTTTAAGCAAAGGTGGAAAGTGAGCTTCTTTAACTTTCCCACACCTAAACTCCTTGAGAAGTTTGAAGCCTATAAATATGAACCACTCCTCTCTTAGAATTAAAAGGTGAAGGAGAATAGGGGAGCTCTCGCGCACACAAGAATTCCGGCTTTCAGTTCAGAATCGAAAATTCGCACCCCCCCTGCGCGGGCGACCTGCGGACACGATAGTCGTAAAATTCAACGGGTTTCAAAAGACAATTTTGCCCCTCTTTTTTTTTTAGCTTAACCCGGATTTTTAATTTACGGGTAAGTCGCCATCCGGTTGGGCGACTTATAAGTCGCCAAACGGTTTGTTTTATTATACACACAAGTGTAAAGTTGGTGAGAAATAAATGTGCAGATGACAGTTTTCACAATTCGTGGGGTGAAAACTCCAAATTCAAGGTTTTCACTCCAAAGTAGCTCCAACCCGGGTCAAAAAATAGTAAAAGAAGGTGCCAGAATGACTAGGGAACACTTTGGAGTGGGAGCCTGTCCACCGCCGGATCCAGAGCCTCTGCAATACTTCAAAGTAAGGCACTGTGCCCGGTTCTCGGGAACCGCCCGATCAAAACGTGGACGGTCGGAGATTTGAACGCACAGATCCTGAAGCCCTCTCTTCTCCATCAGACGGACCCCTGCGCGCAAGGCACTCTGCCGTGCGGTAGAGGATCTCGTTCCGTCCACATCCCACCTTATTCACTTGGTGCCCTAACACTTGTTTGGTACGGTCCGTCATTGAAAAGCACGGTTGGGAAAATGCTGGATGGAAAGCAAAACAAAAATCTTCCTTATAACTCTTTATTTTAGAGCCTGTTTGGTAGCACGAAAATCCACTTATTTGGCTGATTTAAGAAAAAATTAGTTTTAAAATATATTTTATTAATTAAATATAGAAAAGATTATATGTAAAAATAGCTAAAATGATCATCTACAGTAATTTCAGTCCATACAACCTGAAAAGTAATTACAACCTTACTTTTTCTACTTATTAAACAATTCAACGCACGAAAGTAAAAGTTACGTGTTTGATGAAAAAGTTGGCTGATAAGCTTGATAAGCCGAAAAACAGCGGTTCCAAACGGACCCTTAATTTCAATTTTTATGAAAAATATATATGAATATCATACTAATATTGTATATATAAAATACAAAAATACATATGTGAAATTTGACCGCTAAGTATATGTTTTCATACTCAAATTTTTTAAATAAGTATTTATATTTTTCATGGTTAAAATATTGTATTAATATCTCTCTGTCATATTTTTTCAAAATTAAGTATGAAGTAACAAAAACGAATTTTAACTCTAAATTTATGTACTTGTACATCGAAATGTTTGACTTTAAATCATAATTATTGGTAAAAATAAAATATCACATAAATGATGTGTAATAAAAAAAAGTATGAATTTATGCATTTAAAGTATGATGTGCTAAATGAATATATTGACGGTATTGAGCTGTAGAGAAAAACTAGATTGAGTGGGCGAATTGGTATAAACTGGTGAATGATTAGATTTATCAACAGATTGAGTTGCGATTAGCCTTATACAAAATATGTACTAAGTACAGTAGTACTATTTATGTCCCTCTACCATTCATACATGAGTAAGAAATGTAATCATAAAGAAAATTGAGTTTATATGATTAATTTTGAATTCATGAAATGCAACTAATGTACTCCCTCCGTAACATTCATATCTTCCCACTTTCCTTTTTTTGGACGTAACATTTATATCTTCTCATTTCTAAATCTTCCCATCATACCCTCAATAATTTAAAAAGTAATACATTACTACACCTACTTTTTTTGGATTTATCCTTCATTCCATCACATTATTTTACCACTTTCCCATCATACCTGATGGAGTATATGGCCCAGGAACCCCCGGTCCATTGAGCTCAGGAAACAACTCAGGCCCAAATACAACGGCCCAAGCCTCAAAGTAGCCCAGAATACACACTGGGGTGCCTTCGGCCTCCTTGGCCGAAGGCTCCAAAACTCACAGGATAGCCTTCTCTGGCATAAGAAGCTGCTGGGAGAAAACGGGCGAGGACATGAGCCTTCGGCATTCTCATGCCCTCGGCACCAGGGGAAGCCTTCGGCTGAACAAGCCTTCGGCTACACAAGGAGCCCTCGGCTACACGAGGAGCCTTCGGCTGAACAAGGAGCCTTCGGCTGAACAAACTCAATCATCGAAGATTCCTTTTAGAGACAGCCAACCACCGCATTTAATGCCACGTCGCATCCGCCAACCGCATTCAATGCGGTTGACGTACCACTGCCGGTGCCACCAGGCTGATGTGACCCTTCGGCCGTTGGATTACTGACACGTGTCCTCTCATCGCATTTATTGCTGCTATAAATAGCAGCCCATTTCTCCTTGTAAATGATCATCTACATCCCAACTCCACACGCTGAGTTCATTTAATAAATCGACTCTCTCTCCTCCTATTTTGCTCTGACTTCTCTCTAGTTATTCCCGCAATAACCCCTCGGATAAGATACCCCCCGGGTAGATTATCCATCATTTGGTGCTCTCGTTGAGAGGGTCTGAACTATCAAGTAAGAAACCCTCCCCCTCTACCAAATACATAACACTTACCAAAAAATGGGAAGAACCACTCGTGCCCAGTCCAAAACCCTAGAGGAGAACCACGTAGCCCCCGGCGAGACAAACGGGGCTGAGGCCTCCAACAGGCTCTTGGTGCCGGAGGGTGGTATCATCCTCGAATTAGAGCAGGCTACTGCTGACCTCCGTCAGCAGCTACAGAAGAATGCCCCTGATGCCCGCATTGGCCTTGATAATCGAAGGAGGGATCGGAGTGAGAACCAAGTTCCTCCTCCGGCCTCGGCCATCGATCTTCAGGCTGCCTTTGCGGCCTTTGTTCAAAACATGGCTCTCAATTCCGGAGCCCTCGCCTCTCAGGCACCCCTCCAGCCCTACGCTGGAGGGAATGTTATTCAATTACCACCGCTCCCTCCTCTGTTCAACAATCCTCCCCCGGGGATTGGAAACGCCGAAGGGGTCATGGCGCAGGATACCGCCTCCCAAGAGGCCCAATCCAGGGATAAACGTCCCTTGATGAAGGAGAAACCCCGGACCTCTGCACTTGAGAGGCTTGGGGGAGCTCCCGTACGCCGAGGGGTCCAAGACCGCCTCGGCAAACAGGAATTCAGCAGGCCTCAGGAGAGTGGAGCCTCCGCTTCGGGAGCCGAGGGCATACCTCCGCCCCGGAGCAAGGGCAAAGCCCTCCTCCATGCCGATGACGCCAGACACCAAATCAATCAGGCGCAATCCTTCCGGGCCAACTCCCAAGGGGTTGCCCCGAAGGATCCCAAGGACGAAATCATTGAAGCCCTCCTCCGGCAACTCGAGGAGAATCGTCAGGCACCGCCGACGGCTTCCACAGCTAGGCCAGATCCGGAGTACGCTGACCTCCGAGCACAGGTGGAGGAAATGAAACGTAAACTTGCCGAAGGCTCAGGCGAGCCCCTCATTCAACTCCGCACTAGAACACCCTTCACCCCAAGGGTGTTGGCGGCCAAAATCCCCCACAAATATCGGGGGCAACCCATCAAGCCGTATGAGGGGAAGACGGATCCCCAGGAGCACTATAGCCGTTATCAGAACAGCATGATGATGATGGGGGCATCAGATGAATACTTATGCCGTTGGTTCCTTTCCACCTTGGAGGGACCCGCGTATGAGTGGTTCAACCGGTTGCCCGAAGGCAGCATTGATTCTTGGCAAGAACTTGCCCACCGCTTCCTTACGCAATTTGCTGGGAGGCATCGCTCAAAGAAGCACTTTTCCCACCTTCTAAACGTGAGACAACAGAAGGAGGAAACCCTTCGGAGTTTCCTGGAACGCTGGAGGCAGGCCTCCCTCGAGGTCGAAGGCGCTGATGACAGGACACTAATGGCCCTCTTCCACACCGTCCTCCGCAACGGTAACTTCTCCTGGAGCCTTATCACTGATCCCCCCCGCGATTATACAAAGGCCCTTCAGCGGGGGGACCGATATGCTGAAGCGGAGGAAATCGAGAAGGACCGCCGCAACACGGATCCTTCTCAAAAGAATGAAGGCAGGAATCGGCCCGGAGGGCCTCCCCTTCCGGTCAACCGAGAGGCACAGTACAACGATCGCTCTCGGGGTAGCCAAGCCAGACCCGGGGGCGGTTACAAAAACAATCCGAAGGCATGGGCGCAACCCGTCCTCCTTGAGCACCCACGCACCCCCTTGACGCATCCCGTCAGCGTCATTCTTGATCATGCAGAAGAGCGGGGGCTCGTCGAGCGAGACTCCCGTACACCCCTCGAGATCTACGCCATCGGCCCTGATGAGCCATATTGCCGCTTCCACCGCCACCACGGGCACAAGACCGACGACTGCCATCAGCTAAAAAATGCCATTGAAAGGTTGATACAGGCGGGCCACTTGTCCCAATTTATCAGGGGCCCTCCTCCCCAGGGCCCCCCTCATCATCAAGGGCCTCCGCCGAAGGCCAACAAGTGGGTGAACCCCAACACCATCCCCTTGGGAAACCCACAAGGGAAGAAGCGAGAAATTGGGGGCCTCGATGATGAGGGAGAGGGCTCCCATCAACAATACAAGCGCCATATTCACATGATTAACGGCGGCAACACCGGAGGCGATTCAACAAGCCAAAGGAAGAAGTGGGCACAGTCCCTTTACATTGGGGAAGTCAATCACCTGCCCCCAACTAAGAGGCCGAGGGCAGATCCCATCTTCTTCACAGATGCGGACCTCCCCTCGGGTTCCCTGCCGCATAGGGATGCCCTCGTCATTCGCACTGAGATCAATGACGCCATCATCCACCGGACTTACGTCGACACGGGGAGTTCTGTCAACGTCATGTATCTCAGCACTTTTCAAGAGTTGGGACTCGATAGGGGGTCCCTTCGGCACATCAACACCCCCCTCTCCGGATTTACGGGGGATAGCGTAGACGCCGAAGGCGTCATCACCCTAGTGGTTGAATTCGGCGACGGGTCCCATAGAGCCAAGCTCGAAGTGGAATTCGTCGTCGTCAACCTCGACTGCGCACACAACATCATCCTCGGCCGGCCTGCCCTCGAGGACTTGGAAGCCGTCATCTCCATGAGGCACCTCTGCCTCAAATTCCCCACACCCACCGGCATCGGCTATTCGAGGGGGAATCAAAAACTCTCCAGGGCCTGCTACCTTCAACTTACCAAGAAGGTTAGTAAAACAGAGTTACGTGTGGACACCATCACCACCAAGGCCTTGGAGGAGGAAGAAGGTAGACCGAGGGCTGAGCCTGCCGAGGAGACCGAAGACTTGATACTCGATCCGGCCAAGCCGGAGAAAGTCCTGAAGATTGGAGCCAAGCTCCCCGAAGACCTGAAGGCTGACATCACCAAAGCCCTCCGCGCCTACTCCATTGTTTTCGCATGGGGGCCGGAGGACATGCCAGGAATTGACCGAAGGGTTATCACCCACCGCCTGGCGGTAGACCCTTCGGCCAAACCAGTACAACAACGAAGAAGACCCCTCTCAGCCGAGAGAAGGGAGTTCGTGAAGAAGGAGGTATCTATGCTCCTCTCCATCAAACACATTAAGGAGGTGAAGTACCCTTCTTGGTTAGCGAACGTAGTCCTCGCACAAAAGCCTCCTACCTTCCGCATGTGCGTGGACTATACAGATCTGAATAAGGCATGCCCTATGGACCCCTTCCCTCTGCCAAACATCGATCAACTAGTGGATGAAACCGCGGGATGCGAAATCATGTCATTCCTTGACGCGTTCCGCGGATATCATCAAATCTATATGCATGATGAAGACGCTGAAAAAACTGCCTTCATGACACCCGAAGGCATCTTCTGCTACCTCGTGATGGCCTTCGGCCTAAAAAATTCGGGCGCCACCTACACCCGAATGGTGGCCAGGGTTTTTCAAGCTGTCCTAGGACGCACCATGGAGGCCTACGTTGACGACATGATCGTCAAAAGCAAGAAGGCAGGCACCCACGCCGACGACCTCCGGGAGATTTTTGCCATCATGCAAAAATTCAACCTCCGGTTGAATCCAAAGAAATGCACCTTCGGCGTACAAGGTGGGAAATTCTTGGGCTACATGGTAAGCCGAAGGGGTATTGAAGCCAACCCCGAGAAGATTCAGGCCATCATCAACATGGAGCCTCCACGCAACGTCAAAGAAGTTCAGCGGCTGACGGGTCGCCTGGCGGCCCTCAACCGTTTCCTCTCCAAGTCAGCCGAGAGGGCCCTCCCCTTCTTCCAAATCATGAGGAAGACGGCGGGTTTCCAATGGACGTCTGAATGTCAAGTGGCCTTCGATGAACTTAAGAAGTACCTCTCTTCTCCCCCAGTGCTCTCCAAACCAAAGGTAGGGGAGACTTTGTACTTATATCTCGGTGTTAGCCCTGCGGCTATCAGCTCAGTACTAATCCGAGAGGAAGACGGCATCCAGCATGCCATCTTTTACGTCAGCAAAACCCTCCGGGAGGCCGAACTCAGGTATTCTCCCGTCGAGAAGACGGTGCTAGCCATCGTTTGGACCGTCAAGAAGCTTGGCCACTACTTTCAAGCTCATCCGGTCCAAGTACTCACTCAATTACCCCTCGGCGCCCTCATGAGAAGCCCCACAAGTTCTTCCCGAATGGTAAAATGGGCCATCTTCCTGAGCCAATACAACATTGACATCCGTCCGAGGCCTGCCATCAAGGGCCAAGCCCTGACAGACTTCGTAACGGAATGTACCGCGAGATCAGCAACAGACGAGGAGCCTTCGGCACCCCTCGATGAGTGGTGGACACTCTATACCGATGGCTCCTCGGCCACCAAAGCATGCGGAGGGGGGGTAGTTCTGATCACACCCGAAGGCTTCCGCGCCTATTATGCCATCCGCTTCTCCTTCAAAGTCTCCAACAACGAGGCCGAGTACGAAGCCCTCCTATGTGGCCTTCGGCTGGCAGCAAATCTGAAGGCTAAAATGATCCACGTCAAATGTGACTCCAAACTCGTCGTGGGTCAAATTTCCGGGGAGTACGAAGCCAAGGAAGGGAGGATGAAACAATACAAGGAGGCCGCCAAAGAGTTGCTTAAGGTATTTGAGGCACATTCTCTTACCCAAATACCGAGGGCTCAAAACTCTGAGGCCGACATTCTATCCAAGCTCTCGGATGAATCCCCCGAGCACCTCTCAAAAATTGCAAGAATTGAGGAACTTAGCCTCTCAAGCATCCACGCGAGCCCCGTTATGAACGTTAACCTGAGGCCGGAGGACTGGATCTCTGACATCATCGCCTTCATCACCACAGGGCAGTTGCCCCAAGATGAAGCCCGCACCAAGTTAGCAAAACTGAGGGCTCCCAGCTACACCATCGAGAACGGGAGGCTTTACAAGAGATCTTACAACGGCACCCTCCTTCGGTGCCTTCATCATGATGAGGCCGAAGTCGCCATGGAGGAAGTGCACAGTGGCACTTGCTCAACTCACCAGGGACCCTTCTCCATGTCCCGAAGGCTCATTGTTCAAGGTTACTTCTGGCCCACAATGGCTAGAGATTGTGCGGATCTAGCCCGGAGGTGCACCGCTTGCCAACATTTTCAGAAGGCCCCCGGCAGACCAGCGGTCAACTATGCCCCTATCAGCACCGTTATACCCTTCTCCAGATGGGGGATTGACTTGGTAGGCCCTCTGCCGAGGGGTACCTCCAACAATAGGTATATCATTGTGGCCATTGACTACTTCACCAAATGGGTAGAGGCCGAACCCCTCGCCAGCATCACTGAGGCACGGTGCCGCCATTTTGTTCTCAAAAATATTCTCACAAGGTTTGGCGTCCCCCAACAAATTATCTCCGACAACGGGACTCAGTTCGAGGCTGCCCCCTTCTGTGCCCTCCTCGAAGCTTGGGGAATCAAGCACACATTCTCTTCCGTTGCCTACCCTCAGGGCAACGGACAAGTGGAAAATGCCAACCGCACCCTCCTCGAGGGGTTGAAGAAGAAGCTGGAAGCCGAAGGGGGAGGATGGGTAGAAGAGCTACACAACATCTTATGGGCCTACCGCACCACCCCTCGGCGCGCAACAGGCGAAACACCCTTCTCCCTATGCTATGGCTTCGAGGCTAAGGCTCCAACAAAAGTGACCCTTCCCACCCGGAGGGTGGAACAATATGAGCCCGAGGTCAACGATGCCAACATGGCCCTCGACCTTCATCTCATCTCGGAGCGCCGGGAACGAGCTTTCCTCAGGGCCGAAAACTATAGGAGACAAGTCAAAGGCTACATCGACGCCAAGGTCCGCTCCCGGGAATTCCAGGTGGGAGACTACGTCCTCCGACAAAGGGAGGCCAGTCTACCCACCGAAGGAGGAAAAATGGCACCCAAGTTTGAAGGCCCCTACATTGTCTCAGCCATCATCAAACCAGGGACATACAAGCTTAAACGTCCCAATGGGACGGAGGTCCCTAGACATTGGAATGTGCACCACCTAGTAAAGTTTTATCAATGAGCGGCCAAGCCCTCATCCTCAACAAGTGTAAATATCAATGGCCCAAGGCCCCATCTCTTTTTGAAGAATAATCAAAAGGCCAAGCCTTCATCACGTACATATTGTACAAGCGGCCCAAGGCCCCTTCTCTCCTACAAATGGGTGGCCGAGCCCTCATCTCTTCACCAAAATAGGCCCAAGGCCTCTTCCTCTCATGAGGGGGAACAACAATTTAGGTACCAAGTACCAAGTGTATGGGTCACCCCCATCACTCTTTGAAAACACCAAGTGTTTTCTCACTAAGCCGTACCCCACGAGGATGCAATCATGCATACATCATGCACACTTTTACATACCCTCCAAAAAAAAAAAAAAAAAAAAAAAACGGGGGGTGCAACACCCCTCGGCTCCGGCTGGTACCAAGTGCCCCCGGCTATTTGTGTACCACACACAAATAAAACCCTTCCCAGGAACGCTTTCCGCGCCATCCCCCAAGGGGAGGCAGGCAACGGACTATGTCCCGGGCCCAGGATTCGACTTCCACAAACGAAACGCTCCCCGCGCTATCCCCCAAGGGGAAGCAGGCAACAGACCATGTCTCGGGCTGAGGGGACGACTTTCAAAACCGAGGCGCTTTCCGTGCTATCTCCCAAGGGGAAGCAGGCAACAGACGATGTCTCGGGCCGAGGAAACGACCCTCAAACCCTTCGGGATATCGGAAGGTCATTCCCGAAGGGGGAGCCAACGGTTTGTTCCGTTGCCTCCCATTTAGGCCAAGCCTTTCCTAGAAACCAAGTTTCTAGATGCCTCTCCTACACCATCTCAAAAAAAAAAAAAAAAAAAAAAAAAAAAAAGATGTGTAGGGGGGAAGGAACTCCCCGGGTACTATTCTCCCCGGAGGCTCAACACTTCGGATATATATTCCCGAAGGCTCCTACAAAGGCACAAGAAAATCTCGCAAACAACAATTCATCTGGCTACAAAGCCGAAGGCTTCACTGCATGAAACCTTGGAGTACAAGAATTCCACCGGAGGCCCAAGAAGAGGGCTTACTATCAAAGCTTCACCTAAATTTGGCAAAGTCCTAAATCTGGCTCGAGTTGGAAGTCCACGTATTCGCATCCTTCGGGAAACACTCATCGAACCGGGGGGCTACTCACAAGATCTGTTGGAAACACATCTCAGAATTTCACTAAGTCCATAATCTCGAACCCCTCGGCAACCATATGCACCGGGGGCTCAGGCAGTTCCCACGCTCGAAGGTTCACTACAGATTCGTGGCCGATGGCCTCCTAAACTACTTGGCGATGGCCCGAAGCTATGCTACTAGTCGAAGGCTCCTGAGTATCCGGGGGCATAAGATGCAGTTTCACTTGGAAAATCTCCTAAGCCTAATTCGTTTTAGCCCTCGGTCCTACTACTACAACCGGAGGCGATGGCAATGGTTCATCACCGAAGGCAGACTCTGGGATCTTACTCAAGGAATTTTCCAAGTCCATAATCACAAACCCCCCGAAGATTCTACTCTACATCCGAAGGATTCTGATCAAGTTTACTTGGAAAATACAACGGCTTCCACAACAAACAAGCTCCCGGCAATACTACACTACAACCGGGGGCTAGCAAGGAGTTGCACTTAGAAAATTTTCCAAGTCCGTAAACTTGAGGACTCCGAGAACGCAGACATCCGTTCAAGAAAAGGAAGGCTTGCTTAAAAATAAGACCGAAGGCATACATTCATGAAGGAAAGGAACGAAGACAAACAGCGAGTAAATAAAGAAGGCATTCATTCACAAAAGGCCCGAGGGCGTACCAATCATTTACCAGAAAAATTCCAAAGTACTAAAGTGTTTGTTTACATCATGGCCGAAGCCGAGGCCTACTACTATTACAGGAGTTACATTTAGGAAAATTCAGGCTTGGGTTTCTTCGGCTCCATCTTCTTTCGGCTTTGAGGAGGCGTCATCCGCAGCTCCTTCATCATCACCCTCTTCATCTGATGCCAGCCCATCGAGTTCTGAATCCTCCAACAGCTGTCTCTCCTCGCCCTCGAGGAGGGGGATCCTGATATCTGGAACTAGCGAGGGGAGGCCATGAGTCTCAGGCTTGAAGTCTTTCGGGTCCAGGCCAAGGTGCCGGGCCAGCCTCCGGTACAGCATGGCTTGGGTGAAGTATTGACCCCCTTCGTAGAATGATTTTCCCTTGCGGGCTAGCCACATCGCCCCGGGGCCCACCACCCACTCTTAAACGACTTCCGGCACGACAGAAGACACCCACTCCTTGTGGCTCTCGGCTCTCCATCCCCCGGCCTTGAAGGCGTCGAGGGCACCCCTTACAGCTTCAGCTACTGCCTCCTTCTTCGCAAACTCGGCGGCCTCGGCGGTAGCCTTGGCAGTCTCAGCAGCAGCTTTCTCAGCTTCGGCTCTTCCCTCGGCCCTGGCCTCCTGCTTCGCGGCCTCCAGTCTTTGGTCAGCCTGCCGGAGGGCCTCTTCCAGGCTGGCCAATTGCCTGATAGCCTCGGTGTTGTTGGCGACGAGTTTCCTCATAGCCTCATCAGACTTTGCCTTCTCGAGGCGGTGCTGCTCCGCCCTCCTAACAAGCTCCCCGAAGGCCATGCTAGCCTGCAAGACAGGGAAGAGGGGCGGTCAAGGTCAGGATATGCAAAAGAAAAGGACAAAACATTACAGAGGAACGAAACACTTACAGTGACCGAAGCTTGGAGAGCCTTGAGCTCGAGGGATTCATCTGCGAACCTGCCGAGAGTGGAGCGATCGAGCGGGGGGGTTGCACCTTTCAGGAACTCCCTTGGATCGAGGGTGCCGTGCATGAGGGTAGTCCCCTTCTTAATGGGAAACCGCACATTTTCCAAGGGCCAGACACCCTCGTCAAATTCCTCCGGAAGGGCGGAGGCCGAAGGATGGCCCGAGGGAAGGTCATCGACGATTACAATTGGGGGAGCCTTCTCCCCGGCATCCCCCTTCACCTTCTTCTTCTCCGGAGGCTTTAAGCCCTTCCCAGCATTCTTCCTTTTGAGCTCCCCCGCCTTGGAGCCCCCGGCGTCATCAAAGAGTATCGCCTCCTTGGAGGGCCCCTGATCCTCAGGGGTCTTCTCCTTCCTGAAGGACGTGTCCACCTGTGGCTGTGCCGAAGGCCCCTCTTCCTTCTTTTTGTCCTTGGGCAATTGCCTGGACAGCTTGGCGAACGCTTTCGGGTCCATAATACCGCCTGCAAAAAAGAAAAGAACAAGGAAGGAGTTAGAATCGAAGCAAGTCAAAGACTTACATCTATAAGTACTAATAACGAGGGCTCTCGGCAACAACCTCTGGAACCCGGGGGACCCCGGTCAAGAAGGGGATATCTCTCATCCTTCTTCCCCGGCAAGCGATACCGTTGAAATTCTAACTTGAGCAACTCCTCCGGAAGGGTGGCGGCCTTGATAGTCGTCAGCTTTTCTGAACCGGGTGGCTTCGCTTTTAGCTTTTTCCCGTCGGCCTCAAGGGCAGCATTGCCCACCTTGGGGTGTCTCCGAAAGTGGTTGCGGAGGGGCCTCGGGAAGGTGGCTCCCGGCATCCTGAGGTAACAGAAACGGTCCTTCCATCCCTTGTGGGACGAAGGCACCTCCGAGAAGAGTCTCCATGTCGGCACCTGCTGGAGGTTTGCAAAGCCCTCACTATTGGCGGCCCCCCCCGGCACAAGTTGAAAGATAGGAAAAATTGGTCCAATGTGGGGACAACTCCTCGGCTCCGGCATTGCGAGAGAAACCCGGTAATGTAAGAATGACTGTTCGGGGTCAGCTGGCAGGGGGCGAGACCCACGAACCGGAGGTACTCTACCAAAAAAGGGTGGAGCGGGAACCGGAGACCCAACTCCACCGAAAGAATGTGGACAGCATAGCAACCCTCCGGAGGATGCAGCAGCACGTCGTCGGGCCCTGGCACTACCACCTGTGCCGACGGACCAACCAGTAGTTGAGTCTTGAGGTATTCCGCCTCTCCCGCCGACGTCTTCAATTCAAGTGCAGCCGTGTTGAGATACGAGTGCCCTTCGGGAATTCCAACCGGCTGCCCCGCATCTACCGCGGCCTGTTTCTTCTTCGGGGCAGCATTCTGCTTCTTTCTCTTCTTCCCCGAGGCTACCCGGAGGGGGACAGCGTCAATAGGCTGGGAGCTACTCGCCTCACCAGCACCTCGAGGGGGCATTACTGCGATGCTCACCCGGCGGCGCTCTTTTTCTTCTTCTTCTTCAGCCACTTGGATCGCAATGGCCATCTCTTCGTCTTCGGCCACTTGTTCAAAGTCTTCTGCTTCCAACTCCACCCGAAGCCGGCTCTGTACCTCTTCAGCGACGGCTAGGTCATTGTTGATGGACGGCTGCTCACTCGAGGACTCCACGTCCGAGTGGCTCTCCCTCTGCGCCGACGGCTCCCTCGAGATATCCTGAGAGTCGCTACCGGAGGACATTTTGCTACGATGGTGCACGAAGATTTCTAAGGGAGGAGGCTGTCTAAAAAGTCTTAACCAGAGGTTCCTAGGGCCACTAACACTAGATCTACGGCCAAAATAGCAAAGTATGCTAAAGAAACGAAGAACTGGAGAAGAACTGACCTTAGAAATGGGGTTTGATCGAAGCAAAGACTTTCTCTCTCTAGAAATTTTGACAGAGCTTCGCTATCGCATAAAAACGCACAAGGGAACTGAGCTCCGCCTTGGGGTATATATAGGCTTTCAGCCTCGAGAACTGGGCCTCGATCCGAAAAGGCCATCATTGCGGGCCGCCGGTTCAACCAATGGATGGCACCCGCCCCCCATCTGCCAACGAACATGCGCCACGTGGAGCCCTCTCCCAACGGCTATATTACAACGACTATATTTCGGCAACACTGGGGTGCCCCCGAATGATAGCCTCCGGTTATCACTCATCGCAGCCTTCAGGCAACGAATTCCACCAAACGCCTTCGAGCCCGTAGCAGCATAAGCCTTCGGCTTATCAATGTTACCACCCCTCGGGGGCTCATCAACTCATCATAACTCCTTCAGCCCGAACTCGCCTTCGGCCTAAAGGAGTGGGGGACTAGGATACACCCCTCGGGAATCACACAGAACAAAATTTCCTCAAGCGAAAATCCACGATTGACGCATATAGCCCCCGGGCAAAACATCAAAGGGAAACCCCTCGGGTACATACTTCAATGTACCCTTCCGCAGCAGCAGTACATCAAAAATTTTCCTAAGACACTCACGGAAATAAAGCAGCCCTCATCACAACGCGTGCAGGCAACACATCTACGCTTTCCTCAGAAAACCCTCGACATGTGAGGGACTGAGGGAAGCCTTCGGCAGTCATACAAGTGTTATACTGCCCTCAGAAAACCCTCGACATGTGAGGGACTGAGGGAAGCCTTCGGCAATCAGCAGAAGACAAGTTCTCCAGCAAAGGCACCCAGCGAAATGATGAAGCCTCCAGAAGAAGCAACACATCTACTCCTTTTCCCTCAAGTACCTTTCGGCAAAAGGAGTGAGGGACTCCTGATGGAGTATATGGCCCAGGAACCCCCGGCCCATAGACTCCTATTTCTCTTACACAAGTCCATTGAGCTCAGGAAACAACTCAGGCCCAAATACAACGGCCCAAGCCTCAAAGTAGCCCAGAATACACACTGGGGTGCCTTCGGCCTCCTTGGCCGAAGGCTCCAAAACTCACAGGATAGCCTTCTCTGGCATAAGAAGCTGCTGGGAGAAAACGGGCGAGGACATGAGCCTTCGGCATTCTCATGCCCTCGGCACCAGGGGAAGCCTTCGGCTGAACAAGCCTTCGGCTACACAAGGAGCCCTCGGCTACACGAGGAGCCTTCGGCTGAACAAGGAGCCTTCGGCTGAACAAACTCAATCATCGAAGATTCCTTTTAGAGACAGCCAACCACCGCATTTAATGCCACGTCGCATCCGCCAACCGCATTCAATGCGGTTGACGTACCACTGCCGGTGCCACCAGGCTGATGTGACCCTTCGGCCGTTGGATTACTGACACGTGTCCTCTCATCGCATTTATTGCTGCTATAAATAGCAGCCCATTTCTCCTTGTAAATGATCATCTACATCCCAACTCCACACGCTGAGTTCATTTAATAAATCGACTCTCTCTCCTCCTATTTTGCTCTGACTTCTCTCTAGTTATTCCCGCAATAACCCCTCGGATAAGATACCCCCCGGGTAGATTATCCATCAATACCCTCAATAATTCATACCTCATTTCATTATTTTTAACCTCACTCACTTTGAAAGTGGAAAGATATATGTGATACGGAGAGAGTATAATAAAACTGATTTGAAATCACACAAATATAACTAAATTTGATACTTAGTATAAAACAAAAAGAAAGAGTTTGCTAGTAGTCTATTACGTATCATAAAAGTAGAATGGAAATGATTGATCTGAGGATGACTTAGGTGGGTTCATTTTCTTTTGTAAACAAATGAATAAATATACTCTAAAGTCTAAATGATAACAATTAATGTTAAAATATGTGGTTCCATGTTAAAAGGTTAAGATATGTTAAGATCTTAATATAGCACTTCGTTAATTCAAATTTTTCAGATGTGTGACTTTGATTTTGATACTCCCTCCGTCCCAAGGAGAAGTTCCCGGGTTGACTTTCACACATATTTAGGAAATAAAGTTATTGAGGGGTAAATTTTACTGTTTGGCACTGTTTCGACACTGTTTGGCACTGTTTCGACACTGTTTGGCACTGTTTCGACACTGTTTGGCACTGTTTTGCACTGTTTGACACTGTTTTGATGTAGGATAACTTTCCATTTAGGGAAATGAGAACTTTTTGTTGGGACTACCAAAAAAGGAAAGTGAGAACTTCTCCCTGGGACGGAGGGAGTAATTTTTATGCAGAATGAATAACCTTCTTACCGACAGGGAGATGAGAGTGAGGACCATACACGTATGTTTCGTACATTAGTTTATACGACACAATGAAAGCATATATGTCCCAACCATCTTTCTTTAATCATTTACGTAGTATGTTCGAATGGAGTTGGGGAAATTAATTATTTTTTGTACACCACTGTCAGTTCCAACTTCCAATGCTCCACAATCCACATTGATTAACATGTTCATAATCTTCATATATATGCATTTGATCAATTATAGTTACATTTGTACTCTCATTTTAGTTTAATTAAAAATTGATGTTATTGACAAAAGTTTTTTCAAATTAAGGTAGTATCTGGCTATCTGCCAAACATGACGCATGTCTAAGAACCTTGACCACTCTCACTTGCCACATTTTACTGCCATAACTAATGGGACAATAATTAAGATGACTACTTCATTTTCGAAGTTCTAACTATTCATAAAATTGTCCTACATAATTATCCTCTTCCAATAGGCAGCATATTTTATTTTCCTTAACTCGAACTAAAGTTAGATTTCCCTTAATATAATTAATTGCCCTAATTGCCCTAGTAAAATCAGGGCATTTCGATGATGGTACCAGTCTGATGATGACAATTTGGTAGCATACTGGCAGTGGCGACCGGCGAGGCGGCGAGGGATTTCCGGCAACTGGCCACCTGCTGTGGAGAATGTTCCGTAGTCTAGCAGTGGTGCTCCAAACTGTACGTATAAGAGTGTTGTTGTCCAATCACCAATAATAAGTCCTATTTTTTTAAAAAAAAGCATTAAATCCTATTTTCCGAAAATGAGTACTCCCTCCGTTTCTATTTGGTTGACACAGTTTGACTTGTCAAGATTTAAGGGAAAAAAGTTATTGAGGGGTAAATTTTACTGTAGAGTACACTGTTTGGCACTGTTTGAACACTGTTTGGCACTGTTTGAACACTGTTTGGCACTGTTTGAACACTGTTTTGCACTGTTTAGGTAAAGATTTGTTTACTAAATAAGGAAATAAAGAAATGTGGCATTCATTTTGAAATGTCCAAAAAAGGAAAGTGTGTCAACCAAATAGAAACGGAGGGAGTATGTTTTAATCGTATTTTGAGAGTTCTCCTTAACTATTACTAGTACATTGCCCATTCCTTTATTAACTTCAGAAGATCCTACTGATTGAAGTATTATGTTTTAGCTAGGTTAAATAAAAGTCACTCCTGTCATATTCGAAAAAGGTTGTCAATTAAGACACTTTTTTACAACATCAATGTTTTCTTTTCGACCGTTTTCAGTTCCAGACCAAATCAGACCAGACCAGACCGGATCAGACCAGACTAGACCAGACCAGACCAGACCAGACTTCCGTAATTATAAAATACACAGAGACCAGACGTTTACCAGACCAGACCAGACTAGACCAACAAATTTCAGTCCAAAAGAAAACATCCTAATCATCAATTCATGATAGTATAATTTGAGAATGACACTAATTCACTCATATTTTTGAAAAATACTAAGTAGTACTACCTCCGGTCCCTATTAAAGTTCTCACTTTCCTTTTCGGGATGCCCCTTATTTAAATTCACACTTCCATTTTAGGAAACAAAACGATGTAAAACAGTGCCAAACAATGTCCAAACGGTGTCAAACAGTGCACTCCACAGTAAATTCAAATTTATTTTCTTAATCTGCGTGAAATCAATGTGTGAACTTTAATAAGAACCGGAGGGAGTATATAGTACTCCCTCCGTCCCTAAATGTTGTTCCAATTGCGGATTACGAATGTTGACCGACGATAAAGTTAAATGATCCCTGTGAAAACTCGGATTATTTTTAGTAAATAAAATTTACATATTCAGAAACTACATTAAACCCGCTACAAAGCCCGCAAAAAATAATTCAACTTTTATAAAATTTTGATATAAAAAGTAAGAGATTAATAGCGATTTAAGTTGACCAATTGAATAGTGAAATGGAACTTCTTTTAGGGACAGAGGGAGTAATCATGCTTATGAAAATAACATTAGTTTTCCGTGGGATAGTTACTTAAGGTTGCCGAAATAAGTGTTTCAACCGAGCAATCTTCTATCATTGTCTATCTCTAAATTCTTCTTATTATAAACAAATGCGATAATCTAACTTCACGTTTCTAATTTTTTCAAATGAATCTAAGATAACTTAAAACTTAAAACTTAGTAATAATTTCAATTTCATTAGATCTAATACGAAGTATAAATCAAAGTTCACACCATTAATAACAGCTCAAAAGACCTTGTAAAAACACTTTAAGGAATTGGTCGAGTAGTGAGAATCATTGGATCGAGGGTGTCCATGTTTTTTTAAATATAGTACGTCAAACTGGTCCAATTTGTCAAAATTTTGGTAGAAATCTACATCTATTTATTTTCTTTAGTATCTAAAAAGTATTCCCAAATATATTTCTCGAGTAGATATTGCTATAGCTATGTATGTTGGTGGTGACTGGTAAATTAGAAGTCACTTTCTTCTATATATATACGGAGTATATATATGTCTTCTTTGGAAAACATTATTAGTCCGATTTTTCAATTCGTACTCTCTGTCTCTCTGCCGACACTAAAATGTGCATATCATATGTATCGCAATCAACAATTTAAATATTCTGTTAATGGGTCGTTTTTTTAATCCTTATGATTGACCAATCTATTGTGCTTTGTTAGCCACCGACAGTGCACCACTAATGACAACGGAATAGCTCACCATTTGTAATGACAACGGAATAGCTCACCATTTGTTTATCGAGAGTTATTAATTGGATGGAAATTTTCCGGTCTAACATTTCTTTGTTTGATTTGGTTTGAACTAGTTTGGTAGATGTATGGTCTGTTTTATAAATATTAAAGTCAGTTCTGATTTGATTTGTGTAATTCTGGAAGATCTGATCTGTTTAAATATGTTTTGGTCTGATATGATATGAGATTAAAATAAATTCAAATAAAAGAATCCTGATAGGAATATTTTCTGTTTTCCAGAAAACTAGAAAACCGGAGAAAAGAAAACGTGTTTAACTGTTTATTCTCCAAAATTGAGAAACTGATAATTGTCAATGATTTTCTTTTTAAGTTGGAGAAATCACTTTTCCGTGTTTTCTAAAATGGAAATACGCACTTACGCAGTGCTAAAATGCGTCTTGTATTTGTTTCATGCTCAGGTATTTGATCGGGGTAATTTTTTTTAAAACAATATATTTTTTGAAGAACTATGCAACCGTGTATGTTGAGTAATGTATTTTATTTGTTAAATTAGGAAAATCAATTTTAACCTTCTATGTTTTATAACTTACTTTTAAAAATCATATTCTTCCCAAATTAAATAAGTTTCGAACCGATCAACTGGGTCCGCTCCTATCGATCATGGTGAGTTGAGTCTTTCATGGTTAGAACTTAGAAGCCGCAAGCTTGACTTATAATTTTTCCATTGAAAAAAAAGTACGGTTCAATTTTAGCTTTCATATTTGAATTGAACTCATCTACTTTCATCTGATTTGTTTAAAAATGTATTTTTTTGCTATGTAGTAAGCCTGGTCTAGTCGGTCTATTATGAACTAGTTTAAGACTACAACTAGTCCAAATGAAAACATCATTAATCACGAGCTCAAATCTTTAAAACTATAGTTAAATGTATTTATATTTGTCATATCTCGGATAACTTGTAGGACAAGAAATATGTTTACACTATCTTTTTTATTGCTATAAATAACTTAGAGGTTTTGACTTTTGAGTTTTGACATGAATATACATGAGCAAAATTAAGTCAAGGAGAAATAGGACAACTTGTGAAATTCCCTAAAAAAAGAGTAATTATGATTTTCTACCCTTTAAACCTTTTCCCCTAAAATTCAATTTATTACTTCGATATAGAACCATATAGGTACAAGGAATATAATTACTAATTTACTATGAATACAATACTCAGTAAATTTTTCCTGAGGCTATCTTTATTAATCATTTATGTAGTTGTACTTATCGAAAAGTTTGTCATTGATGATATTTTTTATACATCGGAAAGGAGTTTGCCATATAGGTACAAAGAATATACTATCGTAATTACCGTGAATACAGTACTTGTAAATTTTTCATGAGGATATCTTTATTAATCATTTATGTAGTTGTACTTATTGAAAAGTTTGTCATTGTTGATTTTTTGTAAATATCGAAAAGGAGTTTGCCATATAGGTACAAGGAATATAATTACTGTGAATACAACAGGGAAAATTACGACAATAATACTAAAACACATACAAATTCTCATAATATGGCTTAAAAACTCAATAGTCCAGAATATAACTAAACGTGATAGTACATGACTACCCGTCTATTAAAAACAAAATAAAATGACCCCATTGCCCTCTTATCCCTGTGCGTAGAGTTTTTGTGAAATGGAAATTAGCGACTTTGTAGGCTTGCAACACTCAATATTTATTGCAGGGCGGGAGGAGAAGAACACCTTCCTTCTTCAGATGCATATCAAAAGAGATGCGACGACATGTGGAAATAGACTTCGAGTAGAAAGAAAAAAAACGATAGCGGATAATATGGAGGATGGTGGATCGAGCCATGGATGCAATAAAAGGCGAAGGTCACCAATCCTTCGGCCCGGGCGAGTAACATTATTACAGTGAGCGGGCATTATTAAGGCATTGTGATGTGTTAAGATGCGGACTGGAATCAAATGTGAAATCTATTTTATCGAATAATAGCCTGTAGTATCCATAGACTACGTAGGGCTGTAACTTTGTGAATGAATAGAACGGGTGGGAAGTAGGACATTAAATGATAGCAGTAGTTTAACTTGGGTACGAGAAAGGCAATAACTTGGGTAAGGAATCTCTTTGGGCAGTACATATAAGGAAGAGGCA
The DNA here is from genome assembly GCA_945859915.1 of Cuscuta epithymum. Classification (NCBI taxonomy): domain Eukaryota; kingdom Viridiplantae; phylum Streptophyta; class Magnoliopsida; order Solanales; family Convolvulaceae; genus Cuscuta; species Cuscuta epithymum. The sequence goes on from CAMAPF010001023.1 coordinate 374,662, forward strand.
TTAGTTGGGCAGTAATTCGCGAGAAGGGCAGTAATTCACGTAGAAGGGAAATTAGAGCAGTAAAAGCAATAATGAGGCATAGAAGGGCAGTAATTCACGCAGGGAGTAAGGGTTTCCAGAATTGAAAAAAATGAGGGCAATAAGATTGCTTTAAAGTAAAATGGGCAGTGATTGGACAAAATGCAGTAATAATCAATTCTGGAAAAAGGACGAGGGCAGTAAGAATCAATAGGTATATACCAGAAAAGGGGATGAAAAGGAGGTCTAACGTAGTGAAATTTGTTAGTGTCAGGACAGTAAGTAAAGACGTCGGAGATCAGAACAAAAATAAGTATAAGAAGGATACATATATTGATATATACGAAGTACATACTAATATTAGTACTAATAGTAACGATGGAAAGATTTGCCTTCTTACGTTATTTCCTAGCCTTATTTTTAGAGGTCCAATTAATATGCCAATTAATTAAATCTCCTAAACGGTTATCAATTGATATGCTAATATTCGGTTCTCACGCAATCGTGCAAAGTAAATTAATAAAATAGATAAGTGGATGGGCATGACTTATGCGAGTATCATATTGGGAATAAAACATCATGGAGTCATCATATATCAAGAAAGACATGTTCTTTTAAGTCATACGAGTGTTAATTTTCTCAATACAATACTCGTAAATTTTTCCTGTGAATAAAAACTACCAATGTACAACTTTTGTCTATATTTGTTGCTACGAAATCAAACCCAGGCTTAAAACTCGGGCCCAATAGTTATGCTGCTAATGGCCGGCAGAACAGCCCATATCAAAATACAGTCCACATTCGATTGATGGAGTTAATTACCTCCATGATTACCACAGATAAATGACTGTAATGTTGTCTCTTCACATCCTGAAACAGCCACGAGCTACCGGTATTCTCTTTTATAATTACTTCATGATTATTACTCATGTAAATAAAAGTAAATTTTGGAGTCCTCTAAGCTTCCTCCATCAGTTACCACTCACACCCTGTATATAAGTATCCATCTCAGTACGATCAGATAATGAACTACTTTTGAGATTATTGCTGTCATTAGGAGATATAAGAAACATATATCAATCTTATGGCTACTATGAAGCTAATCCCTCTCATACTACTAGCACTACCATGGGCTGTTTTAGCGACCGCCAGGGAGACAACTGACGTGAACGTGGCGGTGGGATATGGGATTGCTGCAAGGTTGAATGGCAGCGGGGGCGGGGCAGCACAGTGTTGGGACGCAATGTTGGAGCTGAAATCATGCACCAATGAGATCATACTTTTCTTCTTCAATGGGGAGGCTTATTTGGGGAAAGAATGTTGCAGGTCTATAAGGACTATCATGTACGATTGCTGGCCTTCCATGCTCACTTCCATTGGGTTTACAGCCGAGGAGGCTGACATTCTTCGCGACTATTGTGGCCCACCTACACCCACTCCCGCAGTGGTGCCGGCTGCTTAAACTTCTGGTGCAGTCTAGTTTCTGATGCCACGAGCTTATATCTGAAGTTTTATTTTTGCATGGTAGTTATTTGAAGTTTTATGTTTTCCAGTGACCGTTTGAATATTGATCATTTCAGAATAAATCACTGGTATTCTTCAGTTTTATCATATTCAGGATTTACTTCCCTCCCCCCTTTTTCTTTGTTATTTTATACAAAGCGTATTGTTTTTAACGCATAATTGGAATTACAGTAAACTCAACCAGTGGCAATTTTTAAAACATCACTTTACTTGAAGCTAATTTGGTTAAACAGAGTAACGGATGATTTAAAAGTAGGGACTGGAAATACATAATTTGGTTAAACTTCACAATTTTAGCTTACCAAACAAGCTTTTTCATCACATAAATATTTCACTTAAGTAGAAAATTTAACTGCACTATGTCGTTTATAGCTAACCCGGACATGTTGCATTCTTGTATTCATGGTGTAATTTGTTGACCGGAGCATAGACTTGACAACAACGATCCATATATTACGCAATGAAAACCAACCTGAAATAAACATGTCTTCATACAAGTAGAATCCACACTTTCAGTTTCAGCATTCGTTTTCAATTCCGAGCTGGCATTATCTGTAGCCAATATTGAAAACCCCATACTTCCAATCCATCTTAAATCAATGGGATCCTTGACCAAAACCAAAAACCTACCCTCCTCGGAAAGAAAATGCCAAACTTTTGGTATCAAATCGGAGACACAATTCAAGAACTGTCTACTTATTTCCGGAAGTTCCACATTGAAATTGTGTTTCTGAAGGGTGCACTTTTTACAGCTTTGACTTGAGAATGATGAAAATCCTTCCACAAGACTAAGCAAGGACTGACCTGCACTTGTCCAAAAATTTGCATAAGACACTATAAGGGAAGGCTCAAAGAGGAACAAGTGATGGGTCGAACAAGCTAATAATAAGGAGTAGGCAGCACTGGCTTTGCTGAAACTAAACGCCTTCAAATTATCCTTCTCACTCATGGGGTTGAAAGCCAATAAGTCACTTGCTAAGGCTTTATAGGCTGAGGCAAGTGTTGTATAGGCTTTTAAAGAAAGATGGTGAAGCGGGTGAAGCTTGAGAGTTTCACATGTCATTTCAGTAGGATAACCATGAGTTAGCAGGTTCTCTAGCTCAGAACAACAAGATATGGAGTTATCCGATGCAAGGAATTCATCTATAGCTTCATCAAACCGTGCAACCAACTTCTTGTTGGTAAAACTAAAATCCCCACAGAAGTTGCTAGTAATGGTCGAGGTTGGACAACCATGACTGGTGAAAGAAACTTCCTGTAGAGAAAAGTAGAGGAAAAGCATTAATGTGTGATCATCAAGAGACAAATGTCAATTGTTATTAGAAGAGCCTGTTTGGTACTTCGATAGGGCTCATTTGTGACTTATCAGCCACTAAAAGCCGCACCTGGCTAATTAAAAGAAGTACTGCAACTAGTCTCCAAGTGGTCCTTTTTTGCTGAAATGATGAAGTTGACACTTCTAGCTTTATTACTACGTATTAGATACTACGTATTATTTTCTATAATTTGTTTAAGCATATACAAGTTTTTTTTTGTAAAAAATCTTACATATTTAGTGAATTCAGCCACTACAAGTTTACAACAACAACTTCACCAAATTCAGCCAATCAGCCACTTCAGACACTTTAAGCTTAACCAGACAAGCTCCAAGTGAAGGTAGAGTTGTTTTCATCACCTCCAAAATATGATCCACATACGTCTTAGGATCTGCATTGCATCTATAGCAACAGCAAAGGAACCGATACTTTAACCACAGGTCAAATCGTCTCATCCCCTATAAACATAAATAAATTCTATCTGACCATAGCTTCAACTTTAGGGAAATACTACGGATGTGTTTAAATGAAGAGAGAAATATTCATCATAAGAAAAAAAGTATTAATTTAACTGTAATGCATACCTTACTACCTTAGGTTGTAACAAGTCTGTGTATGTTATTAGCAGCTCCTCTCCTTGCTTAATATTCTTTATGCTGCGAATAATTAAACTGGGGCCATATCCTTCCTCAATTCCTGCAATACCATAAACGAGTTACTACAAAAAATAGATACCCAAACTCAGAATAAAATAAGAATTATGAGAAAAAGAACAACTCTAACAATCATGATCAAATATTTGAAAATTATAAGCAGAATGAATGACATTTTTATTGAAATGAAATGCTGGTGAGAAAACATTACCTAGTGACGATAAGAATTTGAAACTAATTTTAGTGTTGATCAGCTCACTTCCATTTCTATTATCACCATCTGTGGGCTTGGGGTGTATAAGCCCGGATGATGCAGCTCCTGAGCTGGGAACTGTTGAAAACCAGTAAGAAGAATTGGGAGAGCAGCTATGGTTAATCCAAGAGAACCTTGGACCATAAACAGCCACCCCCACGCTACACCCAGTCCTATCCTGCACCTCTACGGCGTTAGTTAGCACCAAACACAATACAGCCTCCTCCACCGCGCAATCTTCAGCCAATGATGACTCCAAATTCAGACCGTCTCGCATCCTCCTAGCAGCCGCCATAGCTCTCGCGCCTTCTCTAATCCTCTCGGACACCTCTTCGTATTCTTCGCAGGTCTCCATATCCTCCTGAATCTCCTTCCTCAACAACTCCGCGCGGTTCGTCATCAAACCTCCAATCCTATCCAATGCCGAGTCGCGGGAAAAGAGACGCAGAGTCTCGAATCGGTGGAGGAGGCGGAGAGAGAGGCGGAGGTCGGAGGTTTCGGGTAAAGTGGGGGCAGGAGAGTGTCGGAGGAGATGGAATTCTGCGGAGGAGAAGTGGAGAGAAGAGTCGAGAGAGGAGCAGCGACGGGAGCAGTAGCGGAGGAAGTGTGGCGGGGCACTTTGGGAATCTGGAGAATCATGGAGAGGAGAAAAACAAGCGGAGCAGTGAGAGAAGCGGGAGGAATCGTGGAGGGCGGCGGAGATAGGTAGGATCGGAGGAGTGAGGTTTCGTCCTATGGCTATGTCTTCCACCACTCTCATCTCCATTTCTGTAAGCTTCCTTTCCCCCGCTGAAAGTCTGAAACCAGTTCAAGTCCGCAACGACGACGTATAAAGATACCCTAAATTGACTTTGGGGACAAACACATCAAATAATACTACATTTAACCAGTTAAACAAAGATTATGCATCTAGTACTACATAAATTACTATATGACCATTATTTTATCCAAACATATAACACAAATAAAACAAATACCACTTTCTCTCATGAAACTCAGTCACTCAAATTATCAAAACTGATGAAGACTATCATATACCGAGTACAAATTAGGGGAAAAAAATTAAAATTCCACAAATTTTGAAGGGGCGTGAAATAAACACTTCAAACTTGCATATGTAATTTAAATACCTCAAAATTTATATAAAAAGTTATTTTAACATCATGATCTTGTATTATTTTTTTCAAAAAATGTAAATTTATGGTGTTAATTACATATTTTAAAATATTTTAGCATTCAATAAGATGCAATATAATTAACATTCTAAAATTCCATTGTAAAATAACTAGTATTACCCCCCCCCCCCCACACACACACACTCTATATAATTGCTTTTTAAATTATGAAATTCACACAAAAAAATACATTTTTGAAAGAAATAATACATGATCATTGCGTTAAGATAACTTCTTATATAAAATTAGGGGTATTTAAATTATATATGAAAGTTCGGGGTGTTTATCTCACACTCCTTTAAAGTTTGGGATATTTCAATTATCATCCCTACAAATTATTTGATTACTTAATGATTTTAAAGCTAAGTGACCGGGTTTAGTGTCAAAAGATAGTGTTCTACATTTTCATTATACATTTGAGATGCTGGGATATGAAATGATTATTTTTGTATCATTAATCTGTCAACTATAATTGACAGGAGTGTTATTTAATTTTTCTTCCTTGTGGATCAAAGCATAATACACCCTTTCTCTTACATATTTTTTTTGGAAAAATTGAAAATAATAATCTCAACTATTGTCGGTCTGCTGACAATAATCCTAACTATTGATTATTTTTGTATAGTTCCAACTATATGGACCGTCCGTCAATAATGGTCCATGACCAGATATTACCTCCTATAACAAGTGAATGTTAAATAGAAATTAAGGGTAAACATTAAAAGTTAAGATTATGTATAGGGATTACTTACTATATCTCTTCTCATTTACTTTAGAAAATACAAGAATTTATTTATAGGGACCATTATTGGCGGAAGGTCCCTAAAGTTGAGATTATTTTGAAATAATCGATAGTTAGGATTACTATGAGCGAACCGCCAATAGTTGAGATTATTATTATCAATTTTTCCTATTTTTTCCCACGCTCTTCCTTATCATCTATTTCTTTTTTATTTTGCCTTACTTTTCCACGTGAGCAGATCCAGAAGCTTTTTTGTAAGGTGAATTGGAAAATGAATTAACTAAGCTAGAGACATCATGGTAGGCACCAGGGGCGGAGCCAAGGGCGGGTCAGGGTGGTCAGCCGACCCCGCTGAAAGTTTAAGAACATAGAACTTTGAAATGCTCGTATCTTCGATTTGATATATTATGAGTCACGTAACTCATTACGGGTAAAAAGTTATGACTTCTGAAAAAATCAGCACTATCTTAACTTGAAATAAGGAAAATTTGATGTGTGACGTTGATTATATTCTTAAATATAAAAATTAAACACCTTATTCAGTCATTAATTGTGTGAACATTATGATACATTACATATATATATATATAATATATATATATATATATATATATATATATATATATATAGAGTAGTCTTCCGGTCAGGTATACCTGACCGGAGCCCCGTCCGGCCTCCTCCATTTGGGGGCCTTCCCGGTGGTATTTTTTGCTCAAATTTTTTGTGTAGGTTCCTCATCAAGTCTAGTTCATCCATACTAACTTTCAGCCAAAAATTCAATCGGGAAGGTCGTCAAATGATTTTTGCAAGTTAACTTGTCCGGAATATGTATTTTCCGGACCAGTTAACTTGAAAAAATCATTTGACGACCTTCCCGATTGAATTTTTGGCTGAAATTTGGTATGGATGAACTAGACTTGATGAGGAACCTACACAAAAAATTTGAGCAAAAAATACCACCGGGAAGACCCCCAAATGGAGGAGGCCGGACGGGGGGAGTGGTCCGGCCTGGCCGGACGGGGGGAGTGGTCCGGCCTGGCCGGACGGGGGGAGTGGTCCGGCCTGGCCGGACCTGAATATTAGTCTGTATATATATATATATATATATATATATATATATATATATCAATACATTAACCGAAAAATGCTTATTAAACTACCATTTATTTCAACTACATATGAAGCATTTAACTCAAGTATTGTATAATAACTACCCATCATTTTGTTACTGTATATTGTTAAATTCCGACTCTCCTCACACATTTTTCTGGCTCCGCCCCTGGTAGACACAATATAAAATACTCGTATCAGTTTATTTGTCTCACTTTCTTTTTTGAAACATATCAAATTAATTGTCTCATTTCTTTTTTAGGAAAAAAGTTCACTAAAAGCAGTAACAATATCACTATAGTACCAAAAATCTTTTACTTTTTATAAATTCGACCGTAATTATCTTAAATTACGTTAAAGCAAATGAGACAGTAGACTGTAGAAATATAAACTCATATGAATATAGTAAAAGATATCGTGGAAGGCTAGATAAATAAAAGAAGAAAAATTTCCCATTTAGTACCACCAGCGTTGTAATGTAGATCAACTTCTGATTTCTCCTGTAAACTATGCAGAGCTTAAAACTATGTCCCAAATTTTTATGAAATATAATGAAAAAGTGGTTATTCGGGCCCAATTCAAAAATATATGGTGTCACTTTTATAAACACGCTCTTCTTTTATATGTATAAAAATGATCATTTTTTTAATTTACATCACTAGCTGTTAAAATTTACACCTTGTTTTTGTAGAGAATCATTTCACACTTTTTCTTATCAGGCTCGTATTACTTTCTCAGTTTCTCTTCCATTTACTCCATTACTATTCAAGCCAATCTAAAATGTGTTTTACTGTTTGGGCCCGAGCTTGAGGTAATGCTAATACAGATAAGAATAAAATAGGGGGAACTTGACTTTGCACCTCAATTTTTGGGTGATATTGAACTTTGCATCTCATTTTGAAAAAACTTTGATTTTGCACCTCATTCTACTTAAATTTCCTTTGACTTGCACCCCATTTAGAATTTTTTCTTCACAAAATGGTATGTGTTGGGGTGCAAAGTCAAAGCTTTTTGAAATTGGAGTGCAAAGTCCAATATCATTCAAAAAGTGGGGTGCAAAGTCAAATTCCCCCAATAAAATATTATACAAACCTAAAAGTGAAAGTAGCAACATTTTTTTTTGAAAGGAAAAGTAGCAACAAATTTAGGAGATGAAAGTTGACACTTGACACTAAAAACCCTTCAACAGTTGAATCGTGTAAGAAATTGCAAAACAAGTTCCTTATGATTATTGATAGAATGCTCGAACTCTAAAGAATTACCGAAACTGTACTATAATGCTCTAATAAAAAGGGTAGAGTGAACTTAAAAATAGGCCACTAATTTTGGCAAAAAAATCTTGAAAATAATAACGTTAGGGATTTGGGTGAAAGAAATAAAAAAAAGTTGTTTGATGTAAATACAACAGGTTACCTATCATTATAATAAGTACTTGGTGTAATTAATTGCATAAATTGTTCATGAATTACCAAATGCAATAATATTCGAAAAACTTATGAGCCGTTGATATAATAAATTAATTGTTATTGTCGTACGTTGCATACAGTTACGCATGTACAAGTGTACAACACCAGAACCAAAAACAAAAAAAATAGTGCAAACCAAACCCACAATGTCAAGCCATAGTAAAAGCCATAATAAAATGCTGTCATTGAATTCAACCAATAATTTATTTATTTATTTAATCGGGAGTAATGACTAATTCTTACATATGTTAGTAAAAATGGTTACATACATAATTACATTAGATCCTACCTACAAAGTAGCTACCTAAACTCTACTACCAAAACATACAGTCTAGTTATACCGGAGTTGGAGAGAGCAGAAACTCTGGTTGCAACCTCTGCAAAAGAATCCCACAAAAAGGGCACCAAGGCTTCGTTGGATGTGTAGAAGAACGCTGCTGATGGATAAAAGGTTCAAAATCTGATGGATATTCTGGCAGTGTGAAAAGGGTTGAAGGAGCTAGTTGTGAAGCCCAGCGCTTACAACACACGCAATGCCATGGAGGAGTGGTTGGAGGGCAGACCAGCATGGAAACGGAGCAGCGGGGTAGTTTATGGCTTGGACCGCGAGTCTCTGATTCGCTGGTCTTCTCTCCTTGACAAAATGCAAATTCTGGAGAGTCTAATGGAACCGATGCTGAGCAGAAGCTGCACTCCTCTTGCATTGTGTAGATGGAGTTTAATCTTCTGTAGCCAGATGCAGTAGAAAACAAGAAGGTGCTCAGTGCAAAGCTCCCAAACAATACAGGTAGGGGAGTAGGGATGGAAACGGGTGGCATATCCATCCGTCTAACAAAACTCAAATCCAACTTATAGTAACTTCAAACATGTCCCAATCACAACAGTTTTCTGCTTGAATCTTTCTCAACTCCATTTACCATTTACCTATGGGTACCAGAACACGACCCTAACCCCATTTTAAATATTCTAAACATAAGAATATGTAAACCCACACTCGTAAAAATATACTACAGTATTTTAATGCTCTATTTGTTCCAAATTCTTCTGTTGTTTCACTATTCATTGGTTAAAATAATCTCTTGCTTGATTTTTGAGTAATTCTTTTATCAAATCCGACTTTGGTTTTTTTTGAATAATTTTTTCTTTCAATAGAGCTTTAAGTGTACTTTCTAAATATACAAATTTTTTATTATTAACACAATTAACTTGCAACCCTTATTTGCAAATGAATTTGGGATGTGGGTAGTATATTATTTATAATTTTATATATTGATTGATGTTAATATACACTCAAGTTTGGATTCTGCTAATGTGCTAAGACTCTCCAACCTTTCCCATAGAGTCTCATGTTTAATCTCACCCCAGCTCCTCTGAGTTTATCATCATCCATCAAAATCATGAGTTAGTATAAGTGTATAACATAGAAACAGATCTAGACAGATGTAAGTACCTTTTTTTTGTTCTCTCCACATTTTCCGCAAGACGCATCAGATTCTCTTTCATATCAGCTTTGTTGAAATCAACCCACCTCTCCATTTGTGCTAATCCTATAGGAACCCAACCTTCAATCCTACAAACATTATCCTCTTCATCACAACCAGACACGATATTTGATGAAATAACAGAAAGGCTAAACCCGACAAGCCGATCCCTTAATTCTCTTTCAACATCTATGTGCACCTTCTTCCACATGTCCCACAGTTCCACTCCACCAAGGTCTTTATCATCATCCATCTTTAACACTACCTGTCTGGTTATCACATTGAATAGTTGTAACGTTCGGGATGCCAATCTCGGGAGATACCTAGAGGAGGCTTGAGATAATACTGTAGAAATGTCACATTGGGGCCCTCCAAGTACTGACGCCAACCATTTTAATAGTATATTTTCTACGCATTTTGGATTAGACTGATTGAAGGCCAGAAGTGCTGCTACAAAGTCCCACATTATCAAAGGCTTATCTAGCCGATTATGATTGAATTGCTGTAGTGACCATAGTATATTAGTTTCCAAACATGTCATTTCTCTCTCGGAGGAATCTGGAAGTATATCAGAGATGGGATCTAGATGCTGCCCTCCAATCCACAAGAACTCTATTGCAGCTTTACAAGACCTGTGTGTATTTTTATGAATTGTTGATGTGGATCTTGTTAGTATTACCAATAATTATACCTCCCATAAATACACTAAATAGATCGCTGCAAATTCGTAAGAGTACGTTTGGGCTGCAGAGGGGAACGTTAAGTAAAGGTTTGTGGTATGTATGGCATACCTTCAAAAATGCAAATGAAAAATAAAGAATGATCAACTTCAATAGTTTTTCAAATGTATTTAGTTTTTATATAGTTGTATAGTACAAATAAGTAAATAAAAATAAGTTTGAACAAATATCTACAAATAAATAAGGTCGACAGTATCTTTTTTTCTCAAATTTCTTTCTTTCAAACGTACTTCCTTACTTCGTTTCCTTGCTAGATGCCAGTTTCGAAAGAAAACTTAATACGATTATGACCTTGAGGACTAAAAGGAAATCTTAAAAGAAGCTACATAACTTTCTCGTAATAAAGTGAAAAGAAATTTAAAAAACTGACCTTGCCTCATACATTGGGTTTAATAGTTCAGTGTCATAGCCATGTACCTGCACAAATTGGCTTATGTAACTTAGCTCAACCATTTTCTAATGACAACACATGAGCAATGACATCCAAGAAGTTACAAAAAAGAAATTAAAAATCATGTGATTTATAATTCTTTTCAGGGCCTGATTACCAAATGATACCCTTGGAAATTGGAGATGGTTATTATAAGTACATAAGTATACAATAACAACGGAGGTGATATAATAGGATAAAATATTAAACAATGACCAAAAGGGTAGAAAACTACCACAGCAAGCACAAGACTTCCCGGTGATACTGCAAGACCGCAACATGAATCAAAAGCAGTAGGCATATCAGCAGAACTCATCATTCCAAGGGTGTTTGGGGGAATAGAAACTTGGTGTAGGTAATTTTCCATCAATATCCAGCTGCAAAGGGTGTTATCCTGCATATTATTCAGATTACAGAGTTATCTAACATTCTAACCATTAATGAATTACATACATGGGTTACATTTTCCAAAGAAATATTACACTCCCTCCTTCCCTAAATGTTTGTCCTACTTTGACATTTTGAGTCAAACTTGTTAAACTTTGACCGCTAATTACTCAAAATTAATACTCCCTCCGTCCCTTAAAACTTTGCCAACTTTCATTTTTTGGATGTCCCATTAACTTTGCCACCTTTCCTTTTTTGGATGTCCCATTAACTTTGCCACTTTCCCTTTTAAGTTAAGAATTTGTGGTTCCAGTTAATTCTCTCTCCTCTCTCTCCTCTGCACAAACCTCAATCAAACAGTTTTTACTTTATTAATCTTCATGCCGGTCAAACTTGGCAAAGTTTTAAGGGACGGAGGGAGTAATATTTTATCCCAAAAATATTATTTAATGTGATTCTTTGTACTATGCATTATTCAAATGTCAATTTATTAGACTTTCTAGGTATATATTTATAGATGATTACGGTCAAACGTCTACCTAGAAGACCGCAAAAGTCAAAGTAGGACAAACATTTAGGGACGGAGGTAGTATAAAAGTAATAACAAATGGTAAGGCATCATAAATGTTGAGAAGATAAACATCTAAAGTAGATTACCTGACTGCAGCTGTAAAGGCAGTGTCCATTAAAAGCCCAGGCCAGACCCGTGACCTGTGAAATTCCACATGTGTTAAAGGTTCACTTGAATCTCAGAATAGACTTGGGAAAGAAATGAGGAGGAAAATAGAGAAGAAATTTTGAAGAGCAGAATATTTGCCTAGGTTAATTAGAAAGTCAAAGATCTAAATCTTTTTTTTATCATAGTTAAAGATCTAAATCTTAGTATAAATAAATAAATAAAAGTTAACCATTTTACATTTCTGAGGCTCGAAACAAATGCAGAAATGTAGCGGTTTGACACGTTGGCATGGACCAGAGGAGGGTCGGCTTAAGTTAAATACGGACGTGTCTTATTTAGCCGGCAATGTTTGTTTGTGGGGGTTTCTTTGTTGCAGGTGGAGCCCACAAGTGGATAGGAAACTCCCCACAGGTGGCTGAAGCTCTTTCTATGAGGGAGGCATTGAGCTGGTTAAAGCAACAAGGTTGGGATAACATTGATGCTGAATCTGATGCTCTTCAGGTCATTAAAAGTATTTCTCATGGAGGAATTGATTCAGCTATGGGTTTGGTCATTGATGATATTAGAGAAATTGCATCTAGTTTTACTAGCATTACTTTTTCTCATGTGAAGCGTTCTGCGATTCGGGTACCTCACGATCTAGCTAGGGCTGCTGTTTCTATGTCTGATCGCTGTGTGTGGATTTATGATTTTCCTTCTTGTATTAAAACTTCGTTGGACTTTGATTTTATTAATAATAGTTAACTAGTTTTCCTTCAAAACTAACACTCCTTGGCATTTCCCCCTTTCGCTAGCATTTTCCATGATCTAAACATACTCTAGGGATCAATGATGAGAACATACAATATGATCATGTCCACGGTAAGATCCAACTTTCTTGAATGTGCTGCTACACATCTCACAAATCCACACATGAACTGTTCCTGATCCTTTCCCAATAGCTAAAGAAATTTTGCTTGGTGAATCTAAAGGCACTATGACTGAGAGCACAGAAACCGGTCCACAATCTACGTTTGTGACCTGTCATCATATATCCAACAAACTCAATATGACTGAATGAATACAAATATAGTGGACCAAGTGTATGGGTAGAGAAATTAAGGCCAACAAGGTTCAGGGAATACCAAAAACCCCTTTAGGAGAGTAAAGGTTAGCAGCCCATACAGGCATACACCATCACTTAAAGGGCCTTTTTGGTCAAATTAATAGCATTCTTTGAAACTTCCCCTGAATCTTAGATTGCACATAACTTAATTGATTAAAATTCTCATTATGAAATTGAACCTCTTTTAGAAGAGAGAATGAAACATGACTGATGTCTGAAGATTCCTGAAGTTCTTTATTGCATGTTCGCCAGATCTTCACACTACATAAATGAAAAGAAAAAGATAAGCCAGATATTCACACTACATCCTCAATACGGAGTATAAGATAAGCCACACAAAAGTACACAAAAGAGGCTTATAAGGGGACCTTCGTGGTTGGTAATATTGGTTGCTATTACTGGTTATGAGTTTTATGAGTGTGCGGTAAGCACCTCTTCTAGATCTTTTTAGGTATATTATACACAAATTAATACGGTGCCACAGTCTGGTCTAACAGTAATTTAACACTCGTGGGACATAAGCCAATTTAGTGGTTTAAAGTGTTTAGTTTGGAATCTGTTTGGGTCCATTTGTCCAACCCATTAGTTATCAGACCGACTTGAGCTGTGGAGGATGTAACGAGTACACACATTGGTTCTGTGCCAACTGCCAGGTACGTATCTAGTCTAGCATATATAAGTGTGAGACTGTGAAGTCAACCTTTTGGGGTGAGGTAGACCCAATCTTACAATATCTATACTCACCTCCCATTACAACTTCCTGTGAAAAGCATAACTTGATGATTTGAAGCATCAGAATCAATCAAAGTCCATGTTATTGATGTAATCCAAGTGTTGTGGGCTTGAAGGAACCCCAAAAACGATGCAGGGTTTGATTCAGGACTGCTCCTTGTGGAGTAGCATTGTGGTTGATGGAATCTCCAAAATGAAAGTCTACCAGACTTTCCTCCCACCGCAAGCACTGAAAAGCCACTTTTCCATCGTAGATGGGGTGACCATGCCACAGTAAGTGAAGATATCATTGCATTACGAGATGCATATTCTTCGGCAGAGAGATGCAGTGTGTTTTTTTTCACCACACCATCTTTGAAGTTTACTACCTGTAGATGGAATAAAAAATTCAATAAGCAAAAATTTCCCTCTAAAAGCTGGTTATTTTTGCTTAAATCAAATTGTTCAAATCTTTCTTCAGAATATAAGACATATAGTGACATAGTGTACATTACAGTCAAGGCTTTCAGCTTCCTTTGCTTTTTTGTTTTCAAGAAATGAGATAACGTCATGTCTTCTTCAAATTCTTGGTTATCACAGGCATCAGTTGTCTGTTTATCAAACAAAGGAAAATGGAGAAATTCTCTAAGGCTCCATCTGGGACAAGGAAAATAGTAGGGGGGAAATAAGTGCGGGGGGGGGGGGGGATAAGTGAGAGGGGGACTTGGGGAAAAGTGAAGAATAGACTCGACCTATATAAATTTACTTTAGTTTTTTTCTCAAATACATTTTTTATATAATTCTATCATTCTATGATACAAAAACTGAGAAATTTAAAGGTATGGAAAAAGTAATTTTAGAGCACATTTTTATTTCATTTTCACTAACCAAGCAAGGTAAAGCCCAACAAAAGAAAGTAACTTTGCTTATCACCTTTTTTCTTTTTCCTAGCAATTTCTATGATCCAAAGATTCCAAACGTACCCTTACTGAAGAAACAAACATGGACATAAAAAAGAAAGAATCACTAAGGTAATGAACGATATCCATAAGTAAAAAAATACTCATGAAGAAGGGATATAACACAGCGGTAGAGTGTCACCTTGACGTGGTGGAAGTCATCGGTTTGATCCTGTAATCCACTTACATATGAAATATTAGAAGATATGCTCGCATCCTCAAAATTGGCATTTTCTAGATAAGTGTAAAGCATCTCGGATATATCCACTACCTACTAAAGTTAAAAGAAGAATGGTATAAATGTATAATAACTATCAACAAACTAATGAAGATGAAATATTATAACAAAAGGACATATTGTGGAATGTTTGTTTCCTCGCTGAATACCTCTATCCACTCAACTCTAAACTCACAGAAAGGCATGCGGTAAACCTTCACACGCCCCTCGGTGGTGCATATGGCAAGAAAGCAGCTGCTTAGATAAATCATCATGACAATTTAGAGAAACAAGCCAAATACAGACTATGGTATATGGTAGACCTGTAGTTTTTGGAAGCCAAACCTGGCATTTGAGGCAAATCCAATAGGAGACCATGAAATTGACCTAACACAAGGGTGAATGTCTCGTGATATGCAAATAGGCAATAAACAATCAGATGTCAAGTCTGCAAAAATCCCAAGAAGGACAAACATGAGGTCAACTTGATTTACATTGACGGCAACACTACGTAACGTGCAATATCAGAAACAATTCACATTAATTCCTAGAAAACTAAATAAATCTTCTTTAAAGAACTGGCAGAAAAATTAATGCCACTCTGTTCCATCTCAATAGAAAATACACAAATGTACCTTCCTTGTCAACCAGCCCAATTTGAAAGGGCTTGCTGGTAGGAACTGTAATTAGTCCACGAGCTACAAATGGCTTAGCAGGGTTCTGGAAGAAAAAAAATCAGACAAATTTCCTCGGTCAGACAACGAGTTTCATGATATTTTGTGAAAATAAACTATACTGGTAATAGGAGTACGGAAATAGAACCAAGACTCAAAAAAAGATAAATATTTTACCAGAATAGTAACAAGATGACCTGAAGCCACGGCTACCAAATTTTCCTCTGACCAAGCAATAGCATTGGGGCAGGAAGGTGCGCCCACCAATGCAGCAACTTGGAAGCCCAAGGACATTGTCTATAGCCGTTATTCAAAACAAGTATAGCAGACCAAACCTCGATATTTCCAGCTCCAAACTACTCAAAAATTCAATCTTTCAGATGACAGAAGGAAGATTAGATTTTAGCTTTGTAGTTTTGTGAGTGTGTGTGTGTGTTATTACAAATATATTACCCACACACACATATACATGTATAGAAAAAACTAGGAAAAGAAAAAGAAAAAAAAAACTCACACATTTACTAAACATATACTGTACTCCTTAATAAGTTTGAATTATAAGTTGAATGAGAGTAAATGATTAGAAATTCTTAAGGGCTGTTTTCTCAGGCAAGCCATTTACCATACTCAATTCCTTTATTTTATACTCTCTCAATCCCAGACATATTTTCATATTTGACTTTTCTGGTCCGAGACGTCAAACTTCCAAATACATATTTTTATAAAAAATTATTTATAATATTAAAGGGAGTAAATGCTCTTTATTAAAACTACTATCATACAAGTATAAACTTTATAAATTTCACTAAATATATTGATGAAGAAGGCTCACTTTGACAAAAAAACACGAAGAACTGTTTTGGAATAAATAAGGAATATCAATTGGAAAAATACCGGAACTAATCAATAAAAAGGGGAAGAATTGGAGGAATACCGGAACTATGGAAGGTGACTATTGAGAAGGGCGGAATGGCCGAACCGCCGAAGGTCGACGGAATTGAGGCTAGTAGGCGACGAGCGACGAGACGCGCTGCGGTGCTGGTGCCTGGCGGAGTTGCGGTGTTGCCGTGCTGCGTGCTGGCGCTTGCCGGAGGAGAAGCCGGAAGGGGGAGTCGGGAACTTAGCTGGACTTTTGATGGAGATGAGTTGTGATGAGTTGTCTGCTCGGCTTTCGTTTGAAGTACTGCGCCTTTTTGTTAATTTTCGACTCTTGAAACCCTATTAAACTTTCTCTATACAAATTTTGGATTTTCTCTTCAAAATAATACTGTAATTTAATATTAGGAAAAATTGATAGTAATAATTCCAATTATTGGCGGTCCGCTCATAATAATCTCAACTATTGATTATTACAGAATAATCCCAACTTTATGGACCTTCCGCCAATAATGGTCCCTATGAATAAATTCTTGTAGTTTCTAAAGTGGATGAGATGAGATATAACAAGTAATCCCTATAAATAATCTCAACTTTTAATTTTTACGCTTAATTTCTATTTAAAATTCACTTTTTATAGAGGTGATATATGGTCATGGACCATTATTGACGGATAGCCTATATAGTTGGGATTATACAAAAATAATTAATAGTTGGGATTATTTTCAACGGACCGGCAATAGTTGGGATTATTATTTTCAATTTTTCCTTAATATTATGGTATTAGAATTTTAGGATTGAACATAAGTTATTATGATTTCATTACTACTTTAGTCACTAGTCACATATTTGTAATCAATTTTTATTTTAATCATAAATATGTAATTATTTCTAAAAGTTTATATTAAAAGGGTGTTTGGTAAGAGAGTGAAGTATAATGACGTAAAAGATTTACACTGTTTAGTTTCATTGTTTAATGTAATTTGCAAGGTACATTTTAAAAATATTTCGCATTGTACTTTGCACGCTTTTTTATAAAGCATTGCAACACATTCGCGTGCAAATTAAAAATACATTGTATATCTAGGTAAACAATTTACGGCAATTGACAAAAAATAAGTATATAAGTAGTTGCCAACCAAAAGGCGTAACAATTACGCAAAAGGTGTAACAATTAACAACAAATTTCAATTTTTTTTATAAATTTCAAAATATTAAACTAGTACAAATATTATAATAGCAAGCATAAAGCCTTATTGAATATGAAGACACTAGTGCATAACATTTAAATACTTAACCATAACACATCACTTATTCATTATTGGCGTGGATCGCGTGGGTGAGTGTTGAGTACTTCATATAGAAATGTCTTCAATTCGTAGCGTACCATAATCGTTGCTTACCTGTTTTCCCAAATACAAAATCTCTTGATAATGATGGCATTGTGTATAAAACATGTCATTAACATGTTCGTATAGATAGAGTACTAAAGTAACATTGTTTCCTAACAAAGATGAATGTGTGTGTGATTGTGTGAATATATTAAATATAAATGTAAAGATGAAGAGTGGAAGAGAAAAGAGGATAATACATTGTAGAATGAAGGAGTTTTTAAATGAATACTTATAGAATTTTTTTTAGCTCCCCAACCCCTAGGCCATAAAGTAACATTGAAGTTCGAGACCGAGTAACATTGACCGAGGCAGGGGGTCATTTTCTGAGACCGGAAAGCCGATCCCGGGTTAGTCACATACAAACTCATAAAAGGGATGAAAAGAATTCATCTGGGCACACATATGACCCCCACCCCACACTCATACACAAAATGTATATGTATGTATGGTCATAACCTCAAACGTGTATTCTTCAGCATATGTTGTTCATACTATCTTAGACAAGTGTTGTTCATACTGGACTACTAGTACTGATTAATGATAAATTGATAACTTAATTTTCATCTTAAAGAAACCACGTTTTTCTTTAGAATCTTTTGGAGGGGATGAGTGAAAGGCTTCCCATAATGGGAATCCCATGTTCAATTTTTTTTTTCCAAATAATTGACAAGTTATTCTGTCAAGTATTACTATAAAATTCTAAGAAATTACATTCGACACATATTACAGCCTTACAGCCGTTACAGGTATACTACACCAAAGAAAACAATGGTTGAAGCTTTTAAAAATGTCCATTTCATAACCATCTTAGTAACCAAAACGGTGAGGATACATACATTAATGAAAAAACACACAAACAAGTCTCGTATCTGCTTAAAAAGTTGAGAATAAACAGGCAACAGACGGGACTCATTTCCATTCAAAGTTAGAAGTTTACAAAAGTACTTCCATTAGATAAATAGTTAAAGCAAACTATCCAGCTAGATAAATAAACACAAATTAATTACTCTAATTTTATTAACAGTTACTTCCTCCTGAAACTGTTTCTCCAGAGCATTACAGCCATCGACGGGAGAGCTCTGATGGTTCCAAAAAAGCCCTCAGCTTTTACAATCCTCTTGATGTGGGCGTAATCCTCAGGTCGACAGACAATTCTGACCTCATCAATTGGAATATTTTCATCGTATTTCACTTTTGACTTCGTGCCCCGTACTAACAGCTTCAACCCGGACCATGAACCTTTCATTCTGTCACTGTAAAAAACAAGAAAAGTCTTATAAATCACGAAAAACTCTATATATTTAAAACTTTAAAAGCTGGACTGCCTAGGATAACTGTTCCCGCTTGACAATGATGACATCAATGTGAGATCATCAAGATGACATCAGGGGATTATGTGACATGTGCTCACAGTTAATCTGCAAAATTTTGGAGTTCCATCGTTCAAATGCAACACTGTCAACATATTTGTTGGTCATTAAATTACAGCTTATTACCAGTGTTACAAAATCCGGACCACCAGACCGGGAGGTCCAACCCACAACCCGGCTTTGGATCCACTCCAGTATAGCCCAACCCCGCAAATGTGCCTTAAAGTGGAATTAACCGCCTAACCGGCAACCCGTAATAAACTGGAATTAACCAAATCACTCCATTAAAAAGCCTACGACCAAGGGTTTCCCTTGGTTGCTAGCTTTGCAACACACCAACAACACCACCTGTGATACTTGGCACTACATGTTCACTGGTTGCTTTAGTTTTGTTTATTTTGCTTACTTAACATTTTTAGACTTACAATTTCATTATTAATTATAGTTATAATTAGCAATCATAATAAGAATATAATTGCTACTACTATACTAATAAAACATTTAAAAAACCTTATACATAGTATGTAACAATCATATCTATAATTTTTATGCTACGTATATAAATATTATTTGAATATTTATCTAATCTAATTCTTAACATTTTTAACTTTGATTTTTTTTATATTGGGTACATTAGTTTTTTTCTTATAACCATTATTAAATTATGAATGGGAGTAATTCTTAACCTTGCATCTTTAAACTAATATACATTAAACTAATATACAACAATACATTTTTAGGTTCTACGTAGTACTTTTCAAGAAATATTGACCGGGTTTGACCCGTCATTGAAGGGGCTGAGACTCCCAGGTCCCGGATGACCTTAATCGGTCCGGGTTGCCTACAGGTCAGGTTTTGAGAACACAACTTATTACAAGTTTACAAATCCTTAAATTAGGAAATTATTCATCGTTTAAATGAAAGAGCAGATAGAGAACGAAGATTAACAACATCCTCTAAGCTTGATCTATTCACCACTGATAAGATATAAAAAAAAAAATATGCACGAACAAACACAACAATATGTGATCAAATAAGAAAAGACAATCAGAAATAATCGACTAACCTTAGCGGTATTAGAAGAGCGGCGTTACGATCGTCGCAGCGGCAGAGAGAGATGTGGCCAAAGAGAAACTACTGGGTAATTACAAGCGGGAGTGTAGCTAGGTTATTCCAGATCTTGGGCATGCGATTTTCTAAATGGACCGGATCAAACACGTTGGGCCAATAACTTTAAATCATTTAGGGAGTGTTTGCAATTGCTTCAACTTTAAAAAAGTGATTTTTTAAAGTGATTTTGGGAAAAGTGATTAATAGAAAAAGTTGGTAGTGTTTGAGAAAAAAGTGATTCTGAAAAAGTAAAAGTTGATAGTGTTTGGTAAAATAAGTACTTTTTGTGTAATAGAAAAAGTGAAAAGCAGTTTAAAGCACCCTTCCACCTGCTTCCAGCTTTTAGCTTTTAAGTGATTAGTTTAAGCAGAAGTTGTCATTTGAAAACACTCTTTTTAGCTTTTTTAAAGCCAAAAGCTGAAAAACACTTTTTTCAAGCAACCGCAAACACTGCTTTAATTTGGCAGATTTTAATTTTTTTTTGTACTTATTCAGTCAAATGGTAATATTGAAATCAATTAAATGGATTGAAATCAGTTAACCTACTCATAAAATTTAATCACATCAATAAGCATTACAATATTTAAAGAAACCTCATAAATTCTTTTAGCCACAATTTATTATTTTATAAAAAAATGTCAGTTCATACTTCATAGATATTCATTTATTTGAATTATTAAGAAAAGTTCTCTAATTGAATTTCAATATTTTTTAGAAGAATTGAAACATGTGAAAGAAAAGCATGCAAGGTTGAAAAAACATTTAAATATTCTACTACCATGTACACAAATTACGATGAATATTGATCAATATAGTGCTGCATACTTCCCCATTGCTACTAATAGTAGTCATTGTTCTAGAAATCGATCTAGGTGTCCGACTAGTCCCCGCCTAGGTGCTAGACGGTCGTCGGACGCCCTGATTTCTATTTAGATGCTCTCTACTTATTGGTTTGGCATCTAAGTGAATTAAACCAGATAAAACCAGATCAAACTTTAATAATAATACGAGTATAAGACACATAATATGTAAAACAGACATCTACCAGATAATATTACTTCAGACCAAATCATACACAGAATTTTTAATTCAATTTAAAACGTCCTTATTAATGATGTTTACAATGTGACAATATAATGAGTAAATTGTAAAAACACCAACTTTTTGCATTTTCAATGTGACGAAATAATGAGTAAAATGAAAGATCTCGCTATTAAAATTAAAAATATGTATTTCATACCAAGTTGAATGAGAAATATTAGAAAAATATTATTTTTGAATGCTCAATAAAGTAATCTAGACGTTCATATGAAATAATGAGTAAAATGTAATAAAAAAAACTCCATTTTTTACATTTTCAATGTGGTGAAGTAATGAGTAAAATGTAAGATCTTACTATTAAAAGTTAAAAGTATGTATATTCCATATTTCATACCAAGCTGAATGGGGAATATGAAAAAAAATTGAGGTGCATAATAAAGTACTACGTAATTTAGAGGATGAGAGATTAATTAAGAAGCTTCTTTGTGATTCTTTAAAATTGGGTTCACAACATTATGTTTAGTTGAGATGCTTATGTAGAAGAATATTTTAAATATTATTCATATAATTGTTTCTTTATTTACAAATGGAATTTTCCCCCCATGATCTAGGAGATTCCGCCCATTCAGTCCATTCAACTAAAATTTAATCAATTTTAGTAAAATAAATTGATTCCACCAATTTATTTTACTAAAATTGATTAAATTCTAGTTAAATAAATTGATTCCACCAACCCTTCAAAAAAAATTGATTCCACCAATTTTAGTTTTATCAAACGAACTCTATATTTAGACTAAATTTATTTTACTTTTGCATCGCATTATATATGATTCCGAAAAAAAAAAACAAATTCAAAAGTTACCTAGTATCCTATATTCCTATTTGACCTAACCATTTGATACTATTCAGATGTCCTATTTGACCTCATGTTTAACACACACAATGTTACATAAAGTTCTACGAAGTATTAAGAGCCTTGGTGACTCTATTTTTCGGCTTATCAGACTTATCAGTCAACTTTTTAATCAAACACGTAACTTTTGATTTCGCACGCAGAATTGTGTAATAATAAGAAAAGGTAAGGTTGAAGTTACTTTTGTGACTGTATTGGCTGAAGTTACTGTAGATGGCCATTTTAGCTATTTTCATATACGTTTTTTGCTTTATTTTATAATAAAATATAATTTATTCACAAATCAGCCAACACGGGCTCTTCAGCCAGAATTTCATAAATTTCAGCAGGTAAAATAAGCCGATTTTAGTGTCACCAAATGAGCTCTAAATTTATTTTAATATATATTGTTAGAGGCTCAATCCGATACTCATTTACTTGAGTTTCTGGTATGAATCTTTTATCTCCAACTATTTGGGATCTCATTTATGCACCAACCAACCCCCATTAAGCTTTTATATTTATACTAATGAGTGATATAAAATATTCTTTCTGTTTTTATTTAGTTACAACACTTTAATCGGGTTTATTTCAAAAATATTACTAAAATAAAATATATTTGCAAAAATATGACTATTGGTTATTACAATGTAGCAGGACCATCTAATGAATTTGGAGGCCCCGGTTCTAAATGTAATACCGATGCCCCAAATTAATATAATTTTTTTAGAAAAATATCAATCCAAATACTTATACTCAAATCAATTGAATACTCATTAAAAAAAATTAAAAGAGTAAAAGGACCAACGAAAAATCATGCATCTATATTTTTCTTCTTTACTAATTTTATTTTACTGATTAGTATTAATATATAATATTCCTCCATACTATATAATACTAAAAGAAATTAAAAATTTGGGGGCTCCATAAATTTGGGGGCCCTGTTTTGGATAACCTATTGAACTCCCTAAAAACGACCCTACAATGTAGGGTCATTATAACTCAAGTTTTAAAAATGAACATAACTACATAAGTTACTATGATTCCATTACTACTCTAGTCACTGGTCACGTTTTTTTAAACAATCTCTATTTTAATCATAAATATGTAATTATTCTTTACCTTTCATATTTCATACTACACAATTTTGACTATTAACATACTCAATTGGGTATTACTGAAAATCACGAAAAAAGAGATTTTGACATTTTACATTGGAGAGATCAAATTAAAGTTAATAAGAAAGGATGATTGATCTCTACTTTTTATTCTTCTTTTTCTTTGTATGTTGTTTTAATTCCGATATTATATGTTGAAACATGTTGACCAATCATAAACTCATTAGGATTAACGAATAAGCCTTGAATGTTGTATAATTTGTCGATATATTAATAATAATAAAAATTAAGTCAAACTGCAATTATCAAACTTTTCCACCAATATAATGAAAGAACTTATGTAGTACTAGTAGCAAAAGTTATATGTTTATAATTTTTAAATGTAAAAGTTAAACGGTTTCAAGTATAAACTGTAAAAGAGGATGGACGATAGCTCATAACCGTTCATCATATCCTTATCTCGTTATTACAAGGACAGTAGGACACAATGTTACTTGTTTCATATATTTTGCACGAGTAGTCTTCCGGTCAGGTATACCTGACCGGAGCCCCGTCCGGCCTCCTCCATTTGGGGGTCTTCCCGGTGTATTTTTTGCTCAAATTTTTTGTGTAGGTTCCTCATCAAGTCTAGTTCATCCATACCAAATTTCAGCCAAAAAGTCAATCGGGAAGGTCGTCAAATGATTTTTGCAAGTTAACTGGTCCGGACCAGTTAACTTGCAAAAATCATTTGACGACCTTCCCGATTGACTTTTTGGCTGAAATTTGGTATGGATGAACTAGACTTGATGAGGAACCTACACAAAAAATTTGAGCAAAAAATACACCGGGAAGACCCCCAAATGGAGGAGGCCGGACGGGGGGAGTGGTCCGGCCTGGCCGGACCTGAATATTAGTCTATTTTGCACTAAATGAAATCATGTTAAATCAAGTGTCAAACCTTGGCACAAATAATATGGTTTCATTTTCATTGGAGAGAAGTATATGCATATATACAGACGATATGCATGGATAATATATAGATGATTACTATGTACATCCTTCACTTTTTAAGTTCGGTTTCTCGGTCCAAATGAAAACAATTTTGTGGTAAAAATCAATGTCTCTCCTATGAAGTAAGATATACATGTAATACTTATCAAACAAATTACTCAAACATTAATCATGTTTTTAAAAGCGTCTGATTTATTAGTTCTTCGTTTTCACTTTTCGGGGTTGTTTTGAAGATCTAAAGAATCGAACCAGAATGGTTACGATAGAAAGGAACAATGCCGAGCCCACATAAATAATAGGAGTACACAGTGGCAGAGCCAGAATGTAGTGTAACTGTGTAAGTGGTGTCAATTTATAAAAGATTATTTATATTATACATAGAATTTTTATTTTTCAGTGGTATCAATTTAAAAATTTTAAAAAATTATATACCTATACATGGAGAAAAACAAAATTAGTGGTGTCAATTGACACCACACGTCAAAGGGTGGCTCCACCACTGGGAGTAGATAGCATGATGCTTTTCTCACGACTTTCATCTTCTTTCTTTTGGCTCTCTTCTCCCCTTGCGTGATGATCATGACCTTCTTCAACCTCGGCTTCACGTGATGGTAATAGATATTCTTCATCATGTGCTTCATCTCTTTTAGGCAGCACATCTTCTTTTTCATGTTCTTTGTCTTGTGCTTTAGCTCCTGATCATTCCATATTGATTAAATATACTTGTACCAATCAACATATAAAATCTCTAGTTACTGAATTGACTTTTTAAGATAGAACCTCATTTTTTAGTACCTGACGAAGACTCAGCTTTTTTGTCGCTTGTTTAGTCGCGGTTAGGCTCCGTTTCTTTTGGGACTACAAAATTGTGGTACCACAAAGCTCATATAATTGTTCATTTGTATAATTGTATGTTTGAATGATTGAATTAATATCTCTTGTAACCTAGAACTACAACTAGGCCAGATTATAATTATATGTAGAATAAATTAAGAAATATCTAATTTATTCTAGAACACTTTCACACAAATTTAATCGCTAAGAGATTAGTAGCGATTAAGGGGCCGTACGCTCGCTCATTTTGACAATAATTTTAGATACCTGTCGGCTGTCGCATATGAGAGATCGGTCTGGTTCGCTAAATTATTGTACTCGATCTACATCGCGAGAGCGGTTAAAACTTAGTATTCATCAGCGTTGCTCAATTAAATAATGTTCATGTGATTAAGCCTGATCAGCCAGAAATCTGATTACCCGGAATCAATCCATGTTCCCTTCGTCATTAATTAGAAAGAACCCTTTAGTTTAATCGTTTTATTCGCATTTTAATTTTCCAACAACCAATCTCGCACAATCATCGCTGAATTTTATTAATATTTAGAAATAATTACATATTTATGACTAAAATGAAAACTGTTTACAAAAATGTGATTAGTGACTAGAGTAGCAATGAAATCAAAGTAATTATGTTCAATTTTTAAACTTAACTTACTATGACACTACATTATAGTAACTAATAGTCATACTTGTGTAAATAAGTTTTATATTAGTAATGTTTTTGTAAAAAACCCTAATATTTAATTACCTTTTTTTGTCCATGTGGAGATGATACTCGTACTTACACCACTATTCTACGATATATTTTAAGTGCGAGAAAACTCACATTATTAGGTCCCAGGTTCAATTCTCAATTGAGTGAGATTGATCCCAATTTAACCCAGCCCCCAAACCCCCTCCCCTGACGCACCCCGGCGTAAAAAGAAAAAAAGGCGGTGAAAATTCACACTGCTCTGCGGGGCACTCTGACCTCCATTTGGAGACATTGGTGAAACCAAGTCAAACATTTATTGAGGGTAGAATAATTTAAAAAACTAGTGAAAAAAAAAATTTAAGAAGGTATTAATGTAATATTACAATAGTAATGTTTTTGTAACAAAATACATCGCAATGGTTGCACTACAGGTTCTAAAAAAGCTCATCCAAATAGAAAATACAATTTACTAAATTTGTAATCTAGCAAGTCATAAATTAAATTAAATATAATTGATGTAAATTAATAATCCTATAGTAAATTAATAGCATTATAAGAGTTTAACCACATTATTTAATATTTATATCAATTATATTAAATCAGGGCAGCACAAAGTGCCGTACAAAGTGGCCGCCTCAGAGCAATGGAAAATAAATAGGAAAATTTTATGGTGCGTTTAAGTTAGGGAATGTTTTGGTGCATCCCAGACATGGCACCATCCTATTGGTCCAACTCATATTTTTTTTTTTTGGATGAAATGTAAATATATATTAACACCCAGAAAAACTATACATCACATATCCTAGATCTCCTAAAACCTCCCCCATAACCACATAATGTGGGGGTGAAAGGAGGTTTTTATTCGATCTATTCTATGCCAAAAATAACCAGGTAAAGACAACCCGCCCCATCAAGAAGTTCAAAATACATCGGTGCTGCAGATGCACGCACACAGATCAGAGGCTAAATTCTAAGAAAAGTACAAAAGGTGCTGGTAAGACACACACCAAAATATCAAAGACCGTGCTACATGCCGCGGCATCCATAATGTTCATGCCACGTTGTACGAAGAGCCCAAGCCGCGGCATCCATAATGTCCATGCATCGGCGCTCCAAGTAAACATGTATCGGTCAACACAAAAACCGCGGCCTCCATAATATCCAACCCCGGCCTTCTACTCAGAAAGTGATCAAGTCATGCGGGTATAAATTGAAGAGTATTTTATACACCACATGCTTGATTTTTGCAATGACTTCCTCTTCCTTCACATCCTTTTCATCAAATCGATTGGCGTTTCTAGCGTGCCAGAGGTAGTAAACCGCAGCACCAAACGCAATCCGGACAGCCTTCCCTTTGATCTTTGAACCCTTATGATCTTTCAAGATCCATTTCACGGCGCTGCATAGTGTGGTCATCTCTCGAGTCATGCCCAACCATTCCTTAATTTTTTTCCAAACCCTACAGGTGTAATGACAACGGAAAAATAGGTGTGGTATTGTTTCCAATCCACCCTTGCACAGGTCACAACGGTTAACAATATGGAGGTAACCAAGGCTGTCCTGCGTAGGTAGCCGGTTCCTCATAGCAAGCCAAGCGTTAAATGAGAACTTCGGAGGGATATAAGATTTCCAAATAAAGCTCATCCACACTCTCGGCGTCCCTTTAAATCTTAGCAACTCATAAATCTTTCCAGAACAGAGTTTACCATTTAAGGATCTACTATTTAGGCCCATAATGGTATCATTCAGATTGTTAAAACACCCCAAGATTTGGTCCCGAATGTGACTCAGTTTCTTCATGAACATTGAGTCACGATTGTGTGGGATAAAATCCCACACGCTCCTACCTTTAAGGTAGACCCCATTTACCCACCTTACCCATAGGGTATCTTTTTTCCTATGGACATCCCAAAGTGTTCGAGAGAGGAGAGCATGATTCCAGATTTTGGCATTAAGGATGCCAAGGCCCCCCTCCTCTTTTGGTAGACAAATGTCATCCCAAGCCACTTTGGAATATTTCCCACCCCATAGAAAAATTCGACAAATAGAAACAATCCTATCTAGGATTGTTTGGGGGACTGGGAAGACCTGGAGCCAAAAAGATTGGACCCCTTGGATCACAGATCTTATTAGCTCGAGTTTTCCGGCATAGGATAAGGTCTTCGTGTTCCAAGCCTTTAAAAAATCCGAGATTGTGTCAAGCAGCGGTGAATACTGTGCCACAGAAACCTTAAGAGGGGCAAGTGGAATTCCAAGGTATTTCACCGGGAATGTGCCACGCCCAAAATCCACAAGGGCCATGATCTCCTGGAGATCATTTTCATTAACTCCCCCTACGAAAATATTCGACTTCTCATGATTCACTTTAAGGCCCGACGCATCCCCAAACTCTTCGAGGGCTTTGACGAGTATTTCAATTGAATACGTGTCTCCCCGAGAGAAGAGTATTAAGTCATCTGCATAGGCCAAGTGTGTCACTCCAAGTTTCGCACATTGGGGGTGAAAATTAAAATTTGGCCCTTTGGTTTTTAGATTAATAAGTCGGGAAAAATATTCTAAGCAAAGGACAAATAGCAATGGAGACATTGGATCTCCTTGCCGGATACCCCTCTTACCCTCAAAAAAACCGTACAATGAACCATTCAAAGAGACGGAGAAAGAAGCCGTGGTTACGCACTCCATTATCCATCCAATAAATCTAACGGGGAAGCCCAAACCCCTTAGAACACTCTCGAGAAAGCTCCAAGAAACAGTATCATAGGCCTTGCGCAAATCCACCTTGATCATACATCTAGGTGAGATCCGTTTCCTCATGTATCCCCTAACAAGTTGTTGGGCTAGAAAAATGTTATCAAACATGAGGCGGCCATCAACAAAAGCACCTTGGGCTAAATCAATCAAGCCGGGGAGGCATGGAGTGAGTCTAGCCGCAAGGATTTTTGTAATAATTTTATACATCACATTTGTACATGAGATTGGTCTATAGTCCGAGACCTTCGGTGAGTGATTCTTTTTTGGGATAAGCGCAATAACCGTGTGGTTAATTTGCTTTAGTAACTTTCCCGAACGGAAAAACTCTTTGACGGCCTGGACTATGTCATGCTCAATAAGTTCCCAATTAGATTTAAAAAATGCAGATGAATAACCATCCGGTCCCGGTGCCTTATCATTGCCGATGTCAAATAGAGCATTTTTAATCTCTATTGTCTCAATCGGCGCAAGCAGGCTGTCATGGAAACTAGGTTCCACCAGGGGACCGGATCCCAACACCATGGGATCAAAATGATGGCATTCGGTACCTGTACCAAACAAATCAATAAAAAATTTTACAAACTCATCACCAACTTGCTCTAAAGATGTAGTAAGACTACCATCTTCAAGAGTGATAGAAGATATCGAATTCCGCGTGGCGTTCCTCTTCACGATCGCATGAAAATACCTTGTGCCTTTATCTGCCTCCAGGATATGGTTCGCCTTTGCCTTTTGTTGGTAAAAGCTTGTTTCCGCTTCACTAAGGAATGTGGCCCGAGCCCTTTTCTCCTTCAATTGACGTAGGAGTTCGGCATCCGATGGAGATTGGAGCACAAGGTTTTGAATTCTTTTAAACTCTTCTTTAGCCGCTTTAGCTTTGCTAGAAATGTGCCCAAATTCCCTTTCGTTCAGTTTCTTAAGAGGCACTTTTAGCATCTTCAATTTTCTCACAAGTATGTACTGGGCCGAACCACCAATTTCTTGATGCCAAACCTGTGCAACTATGTCAGAAAAGTTCGCGTGCTTAATCCACATGTTAAAGAATTTAAATGGCTTTGGTTTAGCAAAGGAATCATGGAGTATAGAAAAAACGGAAGCCGAATGATCAAACTCCACCTCTATATCAAAGAAGTGAGCCTTACATCGAAAGCCATTTTGTCCCCAAACATCATTAATTAAGACACGGTCAAGCTTCGCCCAAAGAATGCCCCTATTCCAGGTATGGAAAACACCCGTAGATGGGGCATCCTGGAGGTTAGCCGAGACCAAAAAATCACTCAAGTGTTGCATAACATATGCCGAAGGAGGGGTAGGACCCACTCTTTCATTTGGCGAGCAAACACAATTAAAATCACCACAAATTACCCAAGGGTCGGAAATAGAAACTCCCAAAACCATTAAGTGGTCCCAAAGTTCCTTCCGCTCCAACACAGTATATAAAGGATAAACAAAGGTAGCATATATAATAGTTTGGGTCACCCGGCAAGTACATTTAATATGCATATGTTGTTTATCTATTTCCAAAAAATTACAAATCACAAAATCCGGGTTCCAAATAATACCCATACGGCCACCCTGAATAAACTGAAAATTAGTTTCGAGCAACCAGCCCGGCCACACATTTGAAACATATTTATTAAAACTGTCCAGGTTCATTTTTGTCTCTAAACAACAAAATAAATTTATATTGTTAATCCTAATAAAGTCCTTAATAGTGTTATGCTTAGAAGGTTTTTTCAAACCCCTAACATTCCAAGTTGCTATTTTAAACATCATGTTAAATAAACAGGCCGAAGTACACACAAACGCATTAAGAGAGATAAAGGTCTGATGAGAAAACCTCATCTTCGGGGTCAATCAAACCTTTTTCCTTCTTTTCTTTTCTAGCCCTTCTCCTCATTTCTTTCAAGTATTTCTTATTCCTGTCCAGGTTAGGATCAAAGAAAGATAATACACGAAGGATAAAGGCAGATTTATCAAAGTCATACCAGTCGCCATTCTTTTTTACCTCCGGGCAGCTAAGTAGGAAGTCTTCGGTGAAGTTAACTCCATTATCGTCGCCCTTTAGGTCTTCCAGTTCCGGTCCAAGCTTGACGATGGTAACTCCCTTCGGTATTTGGTGTGTTTCCCATGCATAGGCAACTGTTTTACCTCTCTCGTTCACTTCAAGCAAGGTAATCACATCATCATAACCCATTTCGTACATGTTTGTCACCAAATAGCCTTTACCTCCATTAATTTGCTTATCCCCACGGGTTTCAACAAAAGGAATAGAGGTGGAGGCATTCTCCTCAATGCTAGCCAGTCTTCGGGAATTCCAATAGTCAATATTAATTTTAGCCTGCGGGTCAAAGAAGCAACCAACATTAAGATAAAAAATTTCTTTATTAAAATTGTACCATCTCAGAGTTCTCTTGACCCCAGGCAGTGAAACCAAGCATGGATCTGTGAAAGAGATAGCAGGTACATTGAGATCATCCTCCCTTTGGAGATATCTTCCAAGCCTTGCCACCACAATGTAGCTCTTGATTTGATGCCTTTTCTTCACAAAGGCCACGTGCGCCCCATTTTCATTTGTGATGAATTTGTTGACAATATCATCACTCTCCAATTCATGCATGCTCTCAACCTTTCGGCCTTCCCAGTCAAATATTTCAGCAGAATCCGAAGTTTCCTCAGTATAAGGAACCCAATCAGAGGAGCTGGCAGAATTATTAGCGGCTGGTTTGGCAGTAGAAGTGTTCATTTTTGGAGCACTGGATCCAGCAGGTTTAGGGGCAGCAGTTGTCTTGTTTCCAGCTTTCCCAGTAGGCTTCATAGTGCCTTTCGGTGGCTGCTTGTTAGGTTGTATCCGAGGAACAGGTCTGGATGTTGAAGCCATGTTTGAGTTCAGTTCCTTTCTCCCATGGTTTACAAGTCTTTTGTTACTAACCTCCACAAAAGGAGGTTCATCTTCCAGAACATTTTTTCCCTTATCAACAGCCACGGTTATCACTTTGAGCTTCTCTTTTGGAGGGTTAAGCACCAAGCAAGTGAAGGGATGATGCCCGTATTTTTTACAATGATAGCAATACTCCGGGAAGGTCTCATAAACTACACGTTGCAAATATTCCCTACCCGAGGGGGGTACAATGGGAAATTGCATCACCGGGGCCTTAGAGATATCCACTTCAATGAGAACTCTTGCGAAATGGGTGTAGACCGTGTCCTGTGTGACCTTATCAGTGGTGATAGGCACACCAACTTGGGAGGCGATCATTCCCAATTCTTTTGCCTTCCAAAGCCGCATGGATAAGTTAGGGAATTTCACCCAAATAGGCACCTTTAGAAACTCCTCTCCATCGATAGAGAAATCTTCAGAAAGCTCTTTGAGGAACATAGTTTTGCCATACAGAATATAAGGCCCCTCGGCAAGCACACGCATTCTGTCTTCCTCAGATTTAAATTTGAAAATGACCCAACCCTTACTGTGAGATTTAACCTCCACAGCCACTTCCCAATTTGTAGTCATTTCATGAATGGCCTTGAGGCCTGGAAATCTGCCAGAGAAGTGCCCAACCAAGCAATAGCCCCACACTTCAATCAATGTAGGTACCTGGAGATGTGAGAAGTCGAGTTTTTCCCCGGTAGGTGGAAAATATTCTAGTTTAAGGCCACTAGTAGGAGCTCGATTGTCTCGGAATAATGAATTCCACTTCTTGGGTTCACTGTCAGGAGCAGCATTTTCATCAACTATCTTCAAAGGCAGTGTATCATGTGACCCTAGAGAGATAGAGTTCTCGGGTGCCACTTGACTGCCTCCATCTGTTGCATCCGAGACCTCAAGTATAGGTTCTTTCCCCGGTTTAATAGTCAGTGAAAACTCAGGTTGTGTTATAGCATTTGATGCGGCTGATCCCATATTATATTCGGTATCATGGGAGCCAAGAGTGATAGACCCCTCGAGTTCCTCATTGTCCCCAACAAGATTTTCATCCAATATTTCAAATAGGGGCCTCTCCCTTTCATTCACAGTTTTTAACACAAAGGAACCCTCCTGTGTTGGTGCGGATTTGGAGGAGGCAGAACCCAATCCCAATAATTTCTCACCAAAAGACATGCCCACACCCGAGCCCTGTGATGCCGCAGCATTGACAGTATGTGCCACGGTTTTGTGCGGTTGCCCTCCAGTTGGTGTAGCACCGTTGTTCACAAGCCCTCCAATTTCGGTAGACGCTCCGGCATTAGAGGATGCCTCCAAAGTGGAATTTGAGGAGATAACAGGAATATCATGTGGTAAGACCTCCATGGCCCCCTGTGAAGATTCAGTTTGTACCGCGGCATGAAACTCCATAGAGTTAGAGGATACAACCGGGAAGGATGAAGGAGGACTCTTCATCAGGGAACCCTTCTTCTTCTTGAATTTCTCCTCTTCCATGGCAGCTTTCTTTGCAGCAAGGTATTTGATTTTCTCCTCAAAACTCTTGTCTTTAGCCGGCGGGGTTCGATGTTGCTTGTTCTTCCTCGTCATAGTTCAACCGAAGAAGGGGATGAACATTGATCCTTCCTAAATTGCTCCAAAAATTCTGGAAATAGTATATAGTGTACTCCAAGATATGTGGAAGCTAATGGTATGCTCCGTTTGACCAAAGGATAAGTGAGGAATTCAGAAAAAATTCCTAACTAGTCCTGGGTTCGTAGGAAACACTGTAGCTTGCAGTCTTGAGGTAGAAGACAGTGAACAGTACCCACTTCACAAGAAACAGCTCAGAAAATTCTGACAAAATAATATGATGTGCTCCTGAAGATGGCGATCCCCACCCTATGCTTCGTTTGAATCCAGACCTACACAAACTCAAGAAATAAAATGTTAGCTATGTCATACCTGCGCATAAGTGAACAGGCCGATGAACAGTAGCTTCAATTTGATTTCCTTCGTTATAGTAGCTCAGATGGGTATCAAAATGACCGCAAGGAACAGACGATCCTCAGAGCAGGCTTGGATTGCAGAATAAACAGGAGAGTTTGTAGAAATCTGGAAAAAACCCAACTGCAGTGAACAGTGGTCGAAGAAAACGGCTAGTTGATAATTCCCAATTAATGGAGTTTCAGGCAGCAAGACCTATATCCCTGGGTTCGCCAAGAGATGGCGACCCCCAAACAAAGCTCTTTAACAGCAACCAATCGTCCAATTAGGAGCTAAGCTAAAAAACACTTCTGCGATGAACAGTAATTTCTGCGAGCAGAAAATTAAAATTCCAACTTGTTCTGCTACAAAAATCACCAACTTTAATTTCCAATCGGTAGCTATTAAAGGAGATGAAATTCCGAGCAAGAAACAAGAAACAAAACAAAGATTAATCGAAGGATTATGAGTGAAGGAGCAGTTCAAGATCGCGAGCAAGCTAGAGAATTCCGACCGTTGAAGGTGCGAAATTTTCTAGAGAGAAGTCAAAGGATTCCCAACGCGCGATGACAAAATAGAACATACTCTTCTATTCTCATTTTTTTAAAGAGAACATGTTTGACGACCTTTTGACGACCTTGGAACAGGTCTATGCCTGAGTAAGATCTCATTGGAATGGTAAAATGACCTTTTGATAAGTCTGTAGCTCTCTTGATGAACTTACAAGAAAAAAGACATAAACTTATTTTATGTCTTTTTTACTTAACATGAGAGAATCGTTGAATCTGCTTCCTTTTGTTTTTGTTTTGAAAACTATGAACTTTAGATTGGATCTATCATGCATAGAGGTGCATATGGGTAGTAATATTACTTCGTATTAGAAACCAGTTATGTTATTTTAGAAAGTGAACATGCCATTTTAAAGCCCCGTTTGAGGGTTATGTGGATCAGATGAATTAAATGACTGAAAAGAATACATTATACAAGCATATGTGTAAAACTATACATGTTCTACACATAGATACAATGAGTCTCATGTGCAAAAGGCAACCATTAGTCTTTTAGTATACCAATAGACTAATGAAACTTCAAGATTGTTATTTTCCTGCACAAGACATTGATGCAGTCATGCAGTGTACTTGCATTTGAGAAGGATTTTATAAAGGTCTCTCCCGCTGGCGGGATAAGAAATGGTTGCGTTCAAGTTTTAATC
This sequence comes from Cuscuta epithymum, assembly GCA_945859915.1. NCBI lineage: Eukaryota > Viridiplantae > Streptophyta > Magnoliopsida > Solanales > Convolvulaceae > Cuscuta > Cuscuta epithymum. The sequence continues at coordinate 409,476 of CAMAPF010001023.1, forward strand.
GTTAATAACATGGTAATGGCCCATGCTAATTCCATTGCTTTAAGTTGATTTTTTCCACGAAAAACATCACAATTTCGTACTAATTCCATACGGACCAGTACTGAATGTGTTAATACTTTCCAAATATATAATTTTCTTAAAACTCCAAAGTAAGTTGGATAGTAATAATTCACAATTCAAGCATAATGCATATCCTCTACTAAATTATCAGTAGAGAGATCAGTTTCATGTAGAAATCAATGTTTAAGAACCAAAAAGTGGGTAGAACTCAATGTTTATGAAGATATCAATGCTCATTGTACGGGAAAGTAGGTAGAAGATAATTTCATAATAAATCTAAATAAGTAAAGAATCCAATCTCTTTTCTGTTTAGCATTGAGTATCTTAACAAAATTAAATAGAAACAGGGGGATATGAAATGGAAATAAAATAGGAACATAATCTCTTACCTTCCACCATCAAACGTCTTATGTTCCCAATTGCAATACAAATCTGGTGAAGGAATCCCTTCTGTGAGGACACTAATAACCCTAAGTAGCGATAGAAATAAGAATAACAAGAGGGCTCCATTCAAGGGCAGTCAAAATTTGTAGGAAAATTATTAGATTTGGAGAAATGAAAAAAGGTTCCCAATTGCAATACAAATTTGGTGAAGAAAAATCCCTTCATTCAAAAGTCAGAACACTAATAACCTTAAGTAGCAATAAAATGAAGAATGAGAAAAGGGGGTTCAATTCAGTGAAGGTAGGTTGTGATTTGTGAACGAAATGAAATGGAAAAATGAAGAAAAAAATATTAGTGTTGGCTACAATAAGGGAACCTATACTACGTACAATCCAACGCTTCAGGAGGCTGCTACGAAAGAAACCACGCAGTAGACGGAACCTACGGCAAGGCTTCAAGAGGCTGCCGGCGTCTGCTAAAGGAAGAAACGTGCGTCTGCTGGAAGAAATGGCGTGGATTCCCAATCGGATTTCTACTAGTATGTCTGCTGTTAGGAATTCTGAAGAAGACGATTGGAATTCTATTTTTGTGTGTGAAAGAAATAGGAATTATTCTATTGTGCAGGGCTCATATGTAAAAAATTTAAATTCCTAAACGAAACTGCTGATATGGAATGTCTTCCACTCATATTCAGCCACATGTCTAATGCACCAGAACATTCTACAAAGGGAATGCACGGGAGAGCTCCCCAAATAAATAAGCCAAACGTCAATTAATTAAAAGGATTTCTAAGTGACGTGATACGAAGTGGATTAGGAGGACTAGGACTTTGAGTTATTAAAAATTCTTCCAATGCATAAAGTCTCAATTGTACATGTGGCTTTTATATATTATTAATAAAATATTATTATTATTATCCCTGAATTTTAGTTAGCTTTCAAAGGGAACTGATCGTGCTTTCAAAGGCTTTCTACAATTGAACTTAGAGCATCTCCAATCCACTAAGTGTTCACATTAAAAGATCTGTTGCGTCATCCGTATATAACATTGTTGTAGAATTTTTGTTTCCAACGGAGGATGTTAACCCTCATGTATTGCTGACATCTTAAAAATTAATTTAGACATTGTTTGAGTCACTGTCATCATATAACATCGCCCTTCACAGCGTGACTCAGCAGACGTGAGGGAGATTGTGCCGAAATTATAGAAACCCCAGAAACTTCTCCCGCTGATAACCATATTTGCCAGCCAAGATTTTATTCATCTCACCTTCCACCTCCGGAGTAAACTTCCGGAAGTCCCATTTGGAGTAAATCAGTAAAGCAGCAGAGATCAACAAAGGTGATCGATTTCTCTAGTCGGGTGTTTGGTTAATGACCTATCAGCCATTTTTTGGCTGATTTGAGCAATATTGGCCTTTTGACCGGACCAATCAGCCAACAAGTGTGTTTAGTAAAATAACTTTTTGATTTGACTTGTGGTCTCAAACAGCTAAAATGAAAAGGGAAAACGACACGAATAGGAGCAAAACATAGTGAAAGAACCTAAATAGGAGCTGATGTTTTTTAAACCCCGTATAGGACTAATTTTAATGTAACAGACAAAATTACCCTCACATCAATACAAAAGGCAATTGATGGCCAATTTATGTATACATCCCGTAGGCAATTGACGGAGGAGATGCGCCAAAGCGAATGAATCCTAACCGTACCGCCGATTCCTCGTCGTGTAGTCACTGCCGAGGGCCTCCATTCGTCGTCTCCGAAGTGGTCGCCGATGCTTGTCGTCAGAGTGGTCGCCAGATCTTCTTCTTCCCTTTTGACGGAGTTTCTTCTCTCCTGCAGTGCTGCCATAACTCTTCGTAGCTTTTTCTCTTATTTTATCTTTCAATTTTGGTGAAGGAAAACTTTGAAGCTACTTTAGTTGCCGATAGCTGTATAAGCCAGAGATGCTCCTATTTTGGCCAACTGGAATACGAAGTACAGAGCAAATTTTATTTTTTATTTTTTATTTTGCTTTGTTCATTCATGGAAATTTCATTAAAGTTAGGGAAAAGGCACATATATACCCCTATAGTATAGATGCAGGAACAAATATACCCTTGTTCTATTTTTCGGAACAAATATACCCCTGAACTTTAAAAAAGGTGCAAAAATACCCCTCATGTTCTTATAAAGGAGCAAATTAATCCTTATTGACTTTAAATTAATAAAATAAATTTCAAAAAACACCAAAAAATAAAGGAGAAAATTAATCTTTATACAAAAAATATTTAATTTTTTAATTTTTTTATATTTTAATTTCGAATTTTTAATTTTTTGGTGTTTTTGGAAATTTATTTTATTATTTTAAAGTCAATAAGGATTAATTTGTTCCTTATAAAAACATGAGGGATATTTTTGCACCTTTTTCAAAGTTCAGGAGTATATTTATTCCGAAAAATAGAACAAGGGTATATTTGTTCCTGTACCTATACTATAGGGGTATATATGTACCTTTTCCCTTAAAGTTATAGTCTACGCTTTTTTATTTGTTGTGTACAGTGTATAACTTCATTAAATAGTCTACGCAAATTCATCTTGATTCCTATGTATCCAAAAACTAAAAATCAACGCAATAGTAGTTTCGTAAAGTAATAGTCCGTACTTAGTATAAAAACATTGAAGATCAGAATAATACTTCTCATTGTTCAAAATTAGATGACACATTGTTACGATTTATATTTATAACAATGTCAATGTTACTATAATGTCTGTCAAATTTTGAAGATGTCAATGTTATTAAAATGGCATTATGATAATTACAATATCAATGACAATGTCAATATTATAAAAAATGAAATTGTAATTATCGCAATGTCAATAGCTGTCAATGACTATTCTGACAATGTCAATGCTAATGACAATGTAATATACAATGTCATTATATGATAATGAAATGATGTCATAGCTTTAAAATTTTTAACATTGGTAGAAAAAACAGAAAGCTAAATAAGAAATTATAAAAATATGATTGTGTTAAACATTGTTAATATGTATAAAAATGAAAAAATGTCAAATAATAATAAATTCATTCTCATTATTATAAATCATGACATTGCAACAATGACATTGAAAATGAAACTGAAATAAAAAAAAAAATCAAAATGTCAAACATTGTCATTACAAGTATTTCCAAAACAAACAATGTTATAATATTGTCAACATTATCATAATTAACAATGTCATTGTTCCAAAATTAATGTCACTATTCAAAAATTAATTTCATTGTGTAAAAATCGTTGTCATTATATGACAATGTAATATAATTTCATTATTTAAAAATATAAAAGAATCACGTGATTAAAAGCAACATTAAGTGTCATTATTTAAAATTAAAGATATTGTTTTCATAATGACTACACATGCCAAGATTAAAAGGTAGAAAATATGTCAAAATGGAACAACTACTCTTTACATTAATGTAATAACAATACCGTAAATAATGAGATTATAATAATGATAAAGTTAATGTCGATGTCATTGACTGTCGTGACAATGTCATTGCCAAAATATAGAAAAATGTTACAAGGTCAAAATGTTCCTTAAGGAAGAAAATGACACAATACTAGAAACAATATCACAATTTACTTTATTAAACTGTTTGTTTGAGGAAATTCAGACCCCGTAGTAAATGATCTTAAAGCAAGAAAAGTGAATAGAAATTAGAAAGTACGGATGTAGATCTAGAAAATTTGAGAAAGGAATTGAGCCAAAAATCAAACTAAATCTATACGTATATGGCTTTAAATGGATAGAAAATTTTGTCCGCCACGAAATTCTCCATCCCCCTTCCCTCCTTAAGTGGAAGAACTCCAGCAATTCGCCGATTACCTGCCATCAGAAGCTGTTCGGGGGAGATTCCGTGATCTTTTCTTCTTGCGGTGGTAGATTCGTGTGTTTCTGCAATTGAAAAAAAAGAGAAGAAGAAGGGCCTCCATGCTCAGCGCTGGAGACTTCGAGACCTAGTCCACTAGAGCCACAACGACGACAAGGAGAAATTTGTCTTTCTGGCTCTTTGCTTCAAGAAGAGGATGATCTGTTAGGAAGAAGAACTCAGAAAGTACGAATGTGTGATGGCTGGCCGGCGATCCTATTGCGGTCGCCGTCACTGATGGCCTGGTCGGCGCGAGAACAAAGACGTCGGAGGGGAGGTGAGAAGCTTTGTCAGATTAGATGGCTGAAAAAAGACTGACAGCGTACATCTCAAGCAAGACGGACGGGAAGAATATACCGTGCAATTAAATCAGGGGTACACTTGATATTAAATAAAAAACCAGTCCTATTTGAATATTAAAAAGTAGGTGCTCCTATGCCGTGTATTAAGTAAAATTTTGGTCTTAATTAGGACCATTTCTCAAATGAAAAACGCTGATAAACTTAGGATGTTTTTACTTGGACTGTAATTTGCCCCAGACCAGACCAGACCAGACCAGTTCAGACCAGACCAGACCAGACCAGACTTGGATAGTTATAAAAATACAAAGAAACCAGATCTTACTAGACCAGACCAGACCAGTTCAGACCAGACCAGACCAGCAAATTACAGTCCAAGTAAAAACATCCTTAGCATTTAGAATTTAGCTGTTCGGTTTCCGTCGTATCATTCCCAAGATACCCTTCCCTTCCCTTCACCCTTTACTCGCAGGCTTCTTGTTACACACTCACACATCCCTTCAAGGTGTGTTCAATCAGTATCTTCAATTGAATGTCATCAGAACATTCCCGTCAATCTATCTTTGGTTTCCCCATGAGTATCGGATGTCATAAGACTATTTTCTCTAATTTTTATACTCCGGGTATGTATATTCTTCTACATGTAATTAAGTAGATTTTCTTGAACTAACGAATACGTAGTACTATTACGGAGTAGTATTTAAAATAGTACTCACTCCGGTTTTATTTAATCTTTACACTTTGACTTCACACAAAATAAGGAAAGAAATTTGACTTTACTGTAAAGTCACTGTTGAGGCACTGTTTGACACTGTAGAGACACTGTTTGGCACTGTTGAGGCGCTGTTTGGCACTGTTTTGATGTAGATTTCTTTGCCAAAAAAGGAAATAAGGAAGTGTGAAGTTTATTTTAAACCGTCCCATAAAGGAAAATGTGAAGTTTATTAAAAACCGGAAGGAGTAAATGGTTGTATACAAGCATCAATTGATCGAATAAATTTATAGAAGCCATAATCGTTTTTGCTTAATTTTTAAACATTAGTTTCTAACCTTTTTTCTTAAAGTATGATAATAATAAAAAAGCCTTTATTCTTAAAGTGATTAAAGTGGTAGAAGTGCATCGGCAAAATTGTTTATCAAACTGAAATTTATATTGTTATATGAAAAATTGTTTACAAGAATTGTTACTTGCGAAATTAAGTTTTTTTTAAAAAAACATAAAAATGGTTTAAGTAGTTGTACGTACAAATAACATCAACAAAAACCTATGATATATATATAAGTGCATCATAAATAAAAATAATAATTGATGTCCTTAAAGTCATTTGACAAGTTATCAGCTGAGTGTAAATAGTCATTCTTACCAAACACCAATTTACAAACTGCTAATAATATCGGCCAATCAAAACAACCAACAAAAACTGTTGTCTTCAATCAGCTGACACAATCGGCCAACAGCTAACCGCCAACAGCCGATTTCCAAACACCCCCTTATTCTTAAAGTATGATAATAATAAAAAAAAAACCTTTATTCTTAAAGTGATTAAAGTGGTAGAAGTGCATCGGCAAAATTGTTTATCAAACTGAAATTTTTATTGATATATGGAAAATTGTTTACAAGAATTGTTACTTGCGAAATTAAGTTTTTTTTTTTTAAAAAAAAACATAAAAATGGTATAAGTAATTGTACGTACAAATAACATCAACAAAAACGTATGATATATATATATATATATATATATATATATATATATATATATATATATATAAGTGCATCGTAAATAAGAATAATAATTGATGTCCTTAAAGTCATTTGACATGTTATGAGCTGAGTGTAAACAGTCATTCTTACCAAACACCAATTTACAAACTGCTAATAATATTGGCCAATCAAAACAGCCAACAGAAACCGCTGTCTTCAATCAGCTGACACAATCGGCCAACAGCTAACCGCCAACAACCGATTGCCAAACACCCCCAGTGCCCGGCCAGATACAATCTAGCGAGTCACAGTTGTTACACTTTCCTAGAAATTATCTGAATTTTGCAATTTTGCTTTATCCAAGAATCCAACAAAAAAGTAAAAACTTTATTTAGAAGAAGTGAATTGAATAATTGATTATCATCTCAAAATGGCTTACACATATAGTTGTTACATGGGACATTAAACATTGGACTTGGTTTTTGTGTTTTAATGTCTTCCTAGATAATTTCAATATGAGGTGGAAGACTATTCCATTTATTGAATGCCATGTGTCAAAATTTATTTAATGTTAACAGTGTAACATTAAAGATGTTCTTAACTCCTCACACCGTCTAACAGAAATTTGCCACCTCACCATGAAAGAACGTAGGACTAGATGCATTGGAAGCAAAATTAAATGGAGTGTCTAAATTAATGACATGGCACACTACCCCAACACTAGAAAGAACCCAACACTAGAAAGAACCACATTGCGGTTGCTCTCATAACTCATGGTATAATACATCTGTAAAAACATGGGCAAATAGAAACGTAGATATAATTCAGTCTTTTTAGTTTGTTTATTTTATGGTATGGGTAGTGCTTCTAGAAACAAAAATAAGGCCTTTTAGCTTGCTTATTTTGAATTATTGTGGTATACTTATGTCAATATTTAGGTATGGATAATGATGCAATATTTAACAATGAACAAGGAGGACAAGGAGGAAGTCAAGAACGCGGAGAAGAAATAGATGGAACGCAAAATGGAGCACCCAAAACATACAATGTATGACAAATTTTCTTGAATTTGCTGTCAAAATATTCTTGAATTTGTTTCATTGTGTTTTGTGAACTTGTTTCCTCAGTAATTTAATATTATCATAAATTTTATGCGATAACAATATCATTCGGAATAGTAAAAGTAAACAGACAATATTCAACAGAATTAGCACTTGTTACACTTGTTACCGGCACAAGAATAAATTGGTAATTGAATAGCATTCAGGCAATGCATTCAACACATACAGTAAATAACTTGTTATACTAGTGTCACTTATTCCAGACAGACGTCTTGATACTTAATACAGACATCTTAATCCAGAAAACAGTTAATGAAAGAAAAAGTAAACAGCCCTAAGTCACTTCCTAAAGCCATACTTCCATAAAAGTACGGCCCAGGAAGGAAGAGCCCGAAGGTTGCCAAATATGCCTTCAGCCTTTATAACCTTCTTAATGTGAAAGTGTGAAAGTAATCTTCTCGCCGACAGACGATTTTAGCCTCGTCTATCGGAACTCTCTCATCATAAATGATCTTCACGTTTGTGCGCTTTATGAAACGCATCAACCCAGACTCTGGAACCTTCATTCTGCGGCGGTAAAAAACAAGCAATTGTCTAACAAATCATTAAATTTTGGGAAAAGGTGCAAATAGGCCCATGTACTAACAAAAAAAGGTCAAATAAGCCCTTATTTAAGAGACTCTGTCCGGCGGTCGTCATTTGGGGTGGTTCCCGGTGGAATTTTTGGATGAAATTTTTTGAGTATCTTATTCATCAAGTCTAGTTTACTCATACCAAATTTCAGCTAAAACATCAATCGGGAAGGCATTTAAATGAATTCTTGAAGATAATTGCGCTTCTAACTGCGCAGTTATTGTCAAGAATTTATTTGAATACCTTCCCGATTGATTTTTTTAGCTGAAATTTGGTATGAGTAAACTAGACTTAATGAATAAGATGCTCAAAAAAATTCATCAAAAAATTCCAACGGCAACCACCCCAAATGGCGACGGCCGGACAGAACCTCCTAAATAAGGGCTTATTTGACTTTTTTTGGTTAGTACATGGGCCTATTTGCACCTTTTCCCTTAAATTTTCAATATCTTTAAAAGCTGTATTGGTAGGATCACGGTCCTGCTTGACACTGATGACATCAGTGTGACATCATCATGATGTCATCACAGGGTGATGTGGCACGTGCTCACAGTTTTGTTTAGAGAAACGTGCTCACAGTTAATCTGTGAGGTTTTGGCTCTCCTACGTATGAAGGCAACACTGCCAGTGTGTATTGGATGGTCATTACACAGCCTATTACAACTCCTTAATTTAGAAAATTATTCATGCTTTAAATGAAAGAACAGATAAAGAAGAAACCTCAGCAACATATAAAATAAGAAGACAATTAACCCCAGGAAGTATAGAATGAGTATTTGTCACTCGTGGTTCCAATTCACCGCTGGAGTAGGTTTGTTTATTGGGTTCTTTAAATGATACATAGTATTATACTTTTATGTCATAACATGTTTAAGTTAAAACTCCTATTGTTAATATTAATAATAATACATGGTATTCCTATTATTATTACACTGCCCAGTATGTATACAACATTCTAAATATAAGTACAAATGCTTATAAATCTTCTAAAGGTTTGTGATAAACGTTATATTCACATCTATGGTTTATCTATTTCCAACGTATTCTGATTTTAGTTAAAAACATGAAATATTAGACCTATAGTTTCATGACAGTAGAAAAAGTTCAACTATTGCAGTTATTTAACTTAATTGGTGGCAAGTTGTAACTAAAGCAATTGGGGGAGGAGCAAAGTGTCCAGGTGTATTTCAGTTATTTTCTGAAATAGGAAATTGCAGCAAATAGGCGTTTTTATGTTTACAAAAATAATTTATTTCATTTTTTGGGCAGATGTCAACTGAAAGAAAAGAATTCCTCACAAGCAGATAATAATATTTTGCATTTGCCCCTTAATAAAAAAAACAAAAGATTTTTAGGTATTTGTGCAGAGTTATTTTTTTACTTTGGAGGCAATGAAAGTTTGATTGGCATTGACATAAGGATCATTCCAAACAAAATCACCAAAGTAAAGATATCCTCACTTGCCAATGCTAATAACTCCACAAAACAACCAAAACAACCGGTCCATTGGTTTATTCATATATAAAAAAGACTACTATGGGGAAAACTACCGATTTGATTTTATCAAAATAATACAAGGTATTACTCGAAGCTAAAATGCATAATTTTTGGATCTCCACCGTAGGCAAGACACACTGCCAGCGTATTGGTTGGTCATTCAACTACAGCTTATTACAACTCCTTAGTTTAGAAAATCATTCATCGTTTAAATGAAAGAACAGATACAAAACGATCCTCAAAAGCATATAAAATAAGAAGACAGTAAGTAATAATCGACTAACCTGAGGAAATTAGACTGAACGATCGGGTACTATCGTCGGAGAGAATGAGCAGCAGAGAGATGATTTGGTTAACCGAAGAGAAACGGTGGAAATACAAGCTAACAAGCGGAAGTAGGGTTAACTTATTTCTTGGGCACGCCAATTCTAATTGGACCGGGTTAAACATCTGGGCCAAGAACATTAAATCATTTAGAGACCATTTGGTAACACCTAAATTGGCTGAATCAGTTGATTCTGCTGAAATTTCTGAAATTCTGACTGAAGTGACTGGATTGACTGATTTTGTTGATTTATAAAAAAATATATATACAAAATATTTTTGTTAATGAAATAAAGAAAAAATTATACTTCGTATGAAAGATAGCTAAAATGATCTCTTACAGTAACTTCAACCAATACAACCAGAAAAGTAACTTCATCCTTACTTTTTCTTATTATTACACAACTCAGCGCGTGAAATAAAAAATTACGTGTTTGATGAAAAAGTCGGCATAAGCTTAAAAAATAGGGTCACCAAACAGGCTCTTAATTTGGAAGATTTTAGATTGTATTTTTTATTACTCATTTTTGGTAACATTGAAATCGATTAAATGAGTTGAATCTATTGAAACTAATGAAAAGTTACACTAATTTTCATATTTGCAGAAATAGTATATTTAAAATATTTTTTAATTATAAATGAAGAAAAAAATTACGAAAAATACTACAATGATTTTGGACGCTAACTTCAATCAATTAATCACAAAAGTAACTTAAAACCCACTTATGTTGAATATTATATAATTCAGCGCGCCAAATAAAAAGTTATGTGTTTGATAAGCAAAAATGACAGATAAGACCGATAAACTAAAAATACTAACTTTCAAACATTCCCTTAATAGCTTTAAGCAGGAAATTAAATGTTAAAGTTAGTAATACAATTTCAAAAAGTAATATGTTTTTATATCTCATAAACTAATGTAATATTTAACCTATATGTAAAATTCACTCACAGCAATACACATTGATTTATCCAAAGATACATTATAAATTATTTTAGCCACAATTTATTATTTTATATATACCATATTTTATTAATCTTAATTTTTAATGTTTATTATAACTATCTATTTCTTACATTAATTGGTGTTTACTAAAACTGTTGTATCACTTTCGTAAACGTGTGAAGACGAAGCTATTGAAAGCGTGATCCAAAATTGCATTACAAAAAAAAGAGAGAGAAAAGTACTCACGGCTAGGGGTGGACCCAATCCGACACTGTTCGGGACCAGCCGACCAGACCAAGTCCATTTTTTAGATTTGAGCCTATGACTGGGCATGTCACCCCAAACGGGGTACTCGATTTGGGTTCACATATTTGGGGACAGAATCAGGCGGTCCCGATCCTTCTTCCGGTCCCAACCGAGAATTTTTTTAAGCCTTGGAAGTGGACAAAAAAAATAGAACAAGATCGGGACAGGACTGCCTAAATATCTGGAACCGGCCCAGACCCAGATTAAGAGATTTTACCGAGTACTATTTTTTAACAAATTATTTTAATGAATGTTCACTTTCAAAAATAATACTATGTAGTCCGTAGTAATCCATTCACATGAACAATAACTGATGTGGCAATGACAAGAACAACAATAATATTGAAATACAAATGATATTTATCCAAGTATCCAACAAAAATTGTTACCACAACTCATAACCGTTCATCCTTATCTCGTTATAACCAGAGAAGTATGTATACAGACGACGCACATGGATAATATTATGATTACTATGTACATCCTTCACTTCTTAATTTCAGTTTCTTGGTCCAAATGAAAACATTACAACAACATCCAAATGAAAACATTCTTGCAGTAAAAATTAATATGTCTCATCTCAGAAGTATATACATGGAATACTTATCAAACAAATTAGACAAACATTTATCATGTTTTTAAAAGCGTCTATGTATTAGTTCTTCGTTCTCGGGGGTTGTTTTGTAGATCTAAAGAATCGAACCAAAATGGTTACAAGAGAAAGGAACAATGCCGAGCCCACATAAATAATAGGAGTACATAGCATGCTGCTTTTCTCACGACTTTCATCTTCTTTCTTTTCGCCCTCTTCTCCCCTTGTGTGATGATGATCATGCCCTTCTTCAACCTCGGCTTCACGTGATGGTAATATAAATTCTTCTTCTTCATGTGCTTCAGCTCTTTTAGATAGCACGTCTTCTTTTTCATGTTCTTCCTCTTGTGCTTTAGCTCCTGATCATTCCATATTGATTAAATATACTTGTACAAATCATCATATAAAATCTCTGGTTACTGAAATGATTTTTTAAGATAGAACCTCAATTCTTAGTACCTGACGAAGACTCGGGTTTTTGATCGCCTGTTTGGTCATGGTTAGGTTCCATTTCTTTTGGACTTGATTCGCTTTTTCCCTGAGGGGAGGACTCATGGACGATAGCACTTTGTTTGGTTTCTTGATCATGGGGCTTTTTTGCAATTTCTTGATGATGATCTTTGGTCATTTCCTCTTCTGGGAGAGCTTCTTGATCCTCTTTTTGATCACCGTACGGATGATTAGATGGCGCCTTCGAATTATCTTGATGACCTTCAATTGTTTCTTCACCCGACTTGATGATATCAGACTCCTTGGAGGTCCTTTGCAGAGCTTCAGAGCCTTGTCTCATAACATCTGGCTCTTCCATTTCCTCAATCACTGTCCCGGACATTCCTTTCACTGTCTTTGGCATTGAGACAGTTAACATTGATTCATCACCTTCTGTAAAATTGGCTTTTATTTCATCCAAATCCACTCCCTCAGGAATTCTAAACCTTTTCCTGAACTTCATGGTTTCTATTCCATTCTTGTACCTCCACCATCCCACCAGAACCGCCACATTAACCGTTTTCTCACCACTTATCACCAGTATAGTCCCATCCTGGCTTATTTCGATATTTATATCATCTTCCTCATAACCTGCAACAGGTTTCATAACAAATTAAAGAAGACAAAAAAACAAAAAGGTGGTGGGCGTAAATGGGAGGGAGGTTGAAGAGGCAGAACCTCTAAGATGGGCTGTTAAGATGAACATGGTGTTGGTTTCACTAGACTGGAAAAGAAGGCTGCTTCCATCTTTTGAAAACTGATAATTCAAAGAGCTGGATTCATCTGCATTTTTTCTTGTGACCTTGAACCCGAATTCAAGATCCATTTTTTTCGTTTTCTGTTGCTTGAATGTGCATATGCTTTAGGATTATAAAGGAGAAGATCGTATGAAGTTCAATTTATGAAGGTATCAGACCTACTAAAGGTGATATTCTTTGCTTCAGATAACGTACGGAGTATGTAATGATGCTTTGATTGGGATGCTAAAAAGATGGTCGCCATTTTCTTATATCTGCCTTTGGCTATAAGAAGTGATATTTTATTCCACAACAAGAATTTATGCTTCCATTCCACCTTAAAGAATGACATTCCAAATTTTATTCAAAAAGTGTGTACATTATGAGTCCGTGGGAAATATACTTGGCTTGTTATACTAGTTTTGGAAACTAACTAAGATCGTTTTGAAATGCATATCCAAATGTAGATTTTTCAGACACACATATGTATAATATATGCAGAGTTAAAGAAAAGTATATTTGGTGTAAACATAGAGGAAATCCGACAATGCAAGACTCTTTACAAGAATACTACAAGTCTATAACAAGTAAATCAATCGAACTGTATAGGACATAAAAAATTAAAGGAGAATCTCCCAAAATAGTGTCATATTTAGGCATTACTAGACATTAATATAAGAGTATTAATGTCACAATTATAAGTACTGTATTTTCCAGGCATTATAGTAATTACATTTTTTTCGAATTTCATATTATTTTTACTCTTATTTTGGATGATTTCCTAAGTCTAAAATATTGAAGGCAGATCTTTATACAGTATATATGATGTTATGATTAATTGATAACACATTGAATATGGGTTTGCGAGAGGAAAGAGCAATGAACTATGTAAGCAGTCTTATTTATCAACCATTCTTGGTGTACACAAAATTTGTACACACTTGACACACTCTTCTGTCTACATGGACAATTGCTACCTTTTTTTTGTTTTTTTGCCAGTCTACAAAGATAACTAGAGAGTGTACACATTTTTGTGTATTTTACACTCGTTTATGCACACAGATAATTGTTGTTTTTTCTTAAACGGGATGTTTGTGTATACGGGAAAGTTTGCCAAGTGTGTAGAAATTATGTGTACAAATAGAATGTTTCCTTATATATTTAGATGAACCTTAAATCATTTACTCAATTAGATAGTCATAGTCATGGGAGACTGGAGTCTAGGGATAGCAATGGGGCAGGGGTTCACTCCTCCATCCCCGCCCCATGTGTAAAAAATCCCCCTCACCCCCGCCCCATCCCCCACTACTATTCGACCTGCCCCATCCCCCGCCCCAACCCGCTAGACCCACGGGATACCCAACGGGGGAATTATTCATCAAAAATTAACACCATTTTGGACCCTGACAAATTTCAAAAATTAAACACTTTTAAGTGTCAATGTATTCTTATATCCCATTTCAAATCTAGAACATATTATACACGTTTTGATTTAGCTATTTTATCAAACACTTTATTAGCATTGTTTAGCTCTATAATATTTTCTTAAACTCTGCATTCAATCAACCATGATTATTTGAGAGCATCTAGGACAACCTATGATCACCAAAATTTTAATAGCCTTAACTACAACCATAAAGATGACATTCGTAAGAAAAGAATTATTGCACTGTAATAGTAAAAGAAGAAAACATTCACACTATATCTGAGGCGTTTAAGGTAATATCACTTTATAATTTTCCCAAATTCATTTTACTTCATGATTTTGATAATCAATTTTACAAGATAGCTGAGTTATTAACAAGAATTAGATAGACATATTAGGCACAACCCATTAGATAGTAAACCACTAAATCCACCAGGCCACCATGTTATTTTAATTACTACTTTTTATTAGTATTATTGTTGTTGTTGTGATTATTATTATTAATTATTAATATGTGTATATATACGGGGGACGGGACGGGGACGGGAGTGCATAACCCATCACCCGCCCCATATTTAAGCGGGGAGGAAATAATTCCCCACCCACATACCCGCCCCACCCCACCACCCACCCAACTCCCCCACGGGGCCCGCCCCCATTGCCATCCTTACTAGAGTATGGACGGCATTTTGGGATGTATTGGTGCAAATGAGATGAATTTGATTTGTAAAACTAATTATAAAAATTGATCTAAGTAAGAGTAAAATTTGAATGAAATGCAAAAACAGAAGTGTTTAATCCCATCCTAAAAGGAATTGAAGTACGTAAAGCTCGTTTGGTGATTCTTTTTTCGGTTTATCAGTTTTATTCCCAACTTTTTCACCAAACTCATAACTTTTAATTTCGCACGTTAATTTGTGTAATAATAAAAAAAAAGTAAGGTTAAAGTTACTTTTCTGATTTAATTGGCTGAAACCATTGTAGAGTTCATTTTAGCTATCTTTAAAAAAAAATCTTTATTCTATGAATAAAATATATTTTAAATATAACTTATTCATAAATCAGCAGACAAACAATTTAGTCACATTAGCCAAAACTTCGTAAATTCCAACAGAATTCGTTGATTCAGCCAATTTCAATGTTACCAAATGAACACTAATTTACTTAGGGGGTTTCTTGATTAGTAACCGATAATGAACCATACGAGTCAGTACGATTTATCATTTCTCAATTTGATGGGTTCACCATTGATCAATTTAAAAACATAACAAGTTCAAAAATAATATACGTAGTATAAAATACAGAGGAAAGTAAATGGAGAAGATGAAAGGGAAGTAAATAAAGAAAGTGGAAGGGGATAGTTTGAAAGGGAAGATGAAAAACAGTTTTTACATCTTGTTTGTCTTTCGGCCTCTATTTAGTACGCAGTAATATATACATAAAAAACTGCAGAAAGTAAAAGTAACAACTTACATGGCAGGTTGCTCCAATCCGTTCGATTTATTTTAGAGTTTTGATCTTCATTATGTACAATTTGAAGAGGGAGACAAAACGAATATAGTTACTATATACTTTTTATAATAAACTGTCTAAGATCAAGAAAAATAGATAATAGCCAGCTTGTATTGATGTTTAAATTTGAATGGGTAAACTGCTTGCTGCAGATCACATTTTGGGTAAATTTTGGTATACAGTGCCCAGAAAAAATGCACAAGTTAAAGAGGTAAGAAACAGAATTTTAAGATTGACCAGTGTGAGTCATTAGCAGGAATTGTGAGTCACATTACCAACATGCAATGCACATTACACAGTCATAAGAAATTAAGCATATGTATTAAGCTTAAGATGGTTGGTTCAAGTTATCTTAGATCTATGGGGGCCTTGCCGCATAAACAGCCACCTAGGCTCACTTTTAGTTGTTCTTTATTGACAGAAGTGGTATCTACTAATCCATAAATTTCTAGTCCATACTCAAGACTTCAGGAGGCTTAAGTTAGTCCGTTGAGAAACCACTGCAACAAATATTCAGATAAAAACTCACAACAACAACCCAATCGGGCTGCTTGATTTAACCCGGAGGCCGGAACCAAAAGTTTATTTGATATCAGGTATGGCTTTGGTGTCCTTTGAAAACAAATGAAACAGAAAGGACAATTTCTACACACTTAGGTTGAATGAAAATTTACTACGATTTTAGTTCTCTTCAACTTGTTGAGCTATCCCTAGCAATTCTTTACAAATTTAGGAGAATACTTGATCTCATTAAACTGAGGAAGTTTTTGAAGGTGTGAGTTGAGAGAGAAGACCTTTTTGCCTGAACCACTAAGTGAGAGCTCCAGGAAGCCTTAAACAATCATGTGCGACTGTAAAAAAAACTTTTTTCATTATAAATATTACTCTCTGCATGTGTTACAAATTGTGTGTTTCCACTGTTCTAGAAATAAAATCCCTACATAGGTGTTAGAGGCTTTTCTTAGCTGCTTACTTTTTTTTACCCTTTTATATTGTGATTTATTGTGATTTCCTAAAATGGTCAAAACTGAATGGACCAAAACTTAGCTAGAGTAATGACATCATAGAATCAGTGAAACACCATAAAGATGCTTTTTGCTTAAGATTCGTGCCAAAATGACATGAGATAATAAATTTGGGACGATGTAGTGTAGAAATCAACAAGGTTTTGGTCATCTAAATTGGTCCTACTTGTTGCCAAGCGCTTGAACAAATAGAAAACCTCTGGAAGAAAGACACTGGAGAAGAAATGCATTAGCTGAATATACACATTTTGGTCTATGTGCTTTTCCCCTGATGATACTTCTGGTTGGGTGGATGCTCCTACGCTTTCATTTTGGCTTTTTTTCTACCTTTTTTTCTCATCCCAACCATGGCATGTTTATATGAAAAAGTGTTCTAAGATTTCAAACTTCTGCTGCATGTGTTATATCCTTGATCCGTTAGTTGGTGTAAATTTCTGTAACAATTTGCTCATGAGCTATGACATGTGTTAATAAAGTTTTAAATTTAAAAGAACGGATGACTTTCATGATTCTTCTCGTCATAAGTAAAATATTTATTTCGTCGAATAAATCTAAGGATGAGAAATGTTTAAGAATACCATGGATTTGATAAAAATACCCTTTCAAGTGAGAGCGTAGGGCATAGCCTCACTTAGTCTGTGAAGGGTGATTCAAGCATTTCTTAATCTTTGTCCCAAATTTCCCAGTTGCTCTTTCATGATTCAAAGGGTGATTCTGCATTTTCTTGTAGTCAAATATGAGAATTCTTTGAATATAATATGGAGTGAACTAGAAAATGAAGTAAATGGACGTATGCAGCATATGTATGATCTATAATCTCTAGCACTGAAGGGATAACTTAGTGAGCTACAAAGAAACTTATCCACTATCATTTACTCTTGGTTAAAGCTTAACACAACAGACCAGACAATATTTTATTACAAGTTCATGTTACTGTAATTATGAATAGATTGTCAAATTAGGGTCACAAGTGAAGGAACTTTGCTCATTCATTGATCTATATATAACATGGATACAAACTGCTCAACTACAGAAAACACCAAACAAGTGAGCAAAATCACAAAGTCTCAAGCAACACTTCAACAAAGCCTGAAATATACACTTACAAAATAGGACAACCTTCTTGAGCTATAAAACTCGGGTCCTCCTCTGAGGTATGCAAGTCATGGTGGAGCAAGATCTGTAAGGGAAGGTCACACCATTTTTTGAACTCGATAGTATATCTATAGTAACTGAGACACAATGCTTTGTATAAGTGCCATTTCAAACAATAAGAATCATGCCTGAAAATGAGAGAATTTTACATAAAGCCATATACCCATCCTTTTCATTGATCTATGCACACATTATTTGAAACAAAAATACACTTGAACTAAAAATACAACCTTTATGAGTTACAACACCCGATTTCCATCCCCTGTAAGATACACCTGTACCCATCGTCACATATGAACAGCTATACAATGCTCAACTGAGGAACCCTTTAGACCACTAAGAATCATATCTGACCATAAAAGAATCCCACGCATATCCCCAGTTTCATCCTTTCCAACCTTAATCTGGGCACACATTATTTCAGCCCCTTTGCCACTACTACCGTTCCTTTCCCATGTAACACACAACTTCTCCTCAGAACTAGCCATTGTGGCACCACACAAGAATCTTGGTAACCCCTTCTCTATTCCTTTCAACTCCTTCCACCCATCTTCCCTCACATCATATCCCCTAATGTTACCCAAACAGTCATAGCAATATAATACCTCACCCACCACGGCAGGCCGACCTCTCCACCCCATGTATAGCCGCTTCGGGATAGTTTCCCACCTTCCAACCCCAACGTTGTACACCAACCCACCCCTATCCGCCACTGCGTACAATTTACCGTCCATTACCGCGCTGGCATGCATCCATTTGTCCTTGATGTCATTCGGGCTTGGCAATATCTCTGCCCAGTTCCTTGAACGGAACCAATTGTCAACAACACAGCCGCCAATCACATATATCCTCCCACCCACTACTCCTGCAGCCGCGAACTCCCTTCCGACCTTCATTCTCGGCCCCATTTCCCAACGATTGAACCAGCAATCGAAAATCCACATCTTGTTGGATGGGATATCGTTAATGGACCCTCCAATTACATAAATCTTACGACCTAGAACTGCAAAAGCGGCGCCGATAGGCGCTGATGGGATTGACGGGAGAGAAACAGCCTTTCTGGGTTCCCGGCACGGGAGGAGGGCGTACAGGTGCAAAGAAGAGTTGATTCGGAGGATGAAATAGAGGAAGGCCTGAGTGGTACGGAAGGGGGACCGGGCGGTGAAGAGCGCATCCGAACGCACCGCCGAGCTCCATGACTTGCAGACTAGAGAGAGGGTGGGGTGGTATAGAGGAGGGATCCGAGCCAGGCAACGCATAGAGACGTCATACGGCAGGCCGGGGATCAGCTGCAGAGAAGGCAGATCTACGGTGCTCCGGTCAGCCATCGAGAAGTAAACAGCTTTTGGCCAGCCGGCCAGGTGGTGCCCTGTTTTAAAGAATAAATTTCACTCTTGATCCCACGAGTATCACACCAATTTCACAATTGGTCCACATCTTTGACTATTTTTGGTACATGACTATTGTGTTTTCGCCCACATATAATCCTTCCGTCAACTATTCCGGTGATTTAAATCACCGGAAAAGGACGTCAAATGGTAAGAAACATTAGTCGAGTATCAAAAGTAGACAAAATGAAAGATGTGGAGTAAATGTGAAAATGAGATCAAAAGTGGAATTAAATCACTTTAGCCAGATGCTAAATTGATTATGGCGTATAAATAAATGTTATTATGATACCAATGTGTTTGACCCATTTAGTTATTAGGGAAAAGTAGCAAATCACCCCTTACATATGAGGCTCCATTCGGCCTTCGCAATTTAGGGCAATTCCTGGTGGAATTTTATTATGAATTTTTTTGAGCATCTTCTTCATTAAGTGTAGATACTCTGGCATGATCAACCGGAAAGACAAGTCAAATGATCATCTGAAATTTACTACGCTGTTTATACTGGTCCCGGTAGCTTCTCGGGCCGGTGCCGGGCTTCACCCCAGAAAAACCAAGCTCGCCCGATCCGGAATTGGAATCGGGCCCGGTCCATCCCTACCTATGGGTCACACAACAAGTGATTATGCCTTCTGATTGAATTGTTAAAAGAAATTAAATATTATTAATTAGATTAAATAATATCTTATTCAATATGATGAATTAATTATTAATTAAATTAATATATTTAATTCATGATGTTGAAGGATTGTTCTATTTGATAAAATTAATTAAGTGTGATAAATTATATTTATTATACTTAATTAAGATGTATTTTAAATAAATAAAGATTCCTTATAATTTAGAGTTAGAAGAGAATGAGGTGGCATACGTGTAGCCCCTCTTCTCCCTTAATATTATTGTCCAACTAATTTATTCATTTAATTGATTAAATTATATGATAAATATTTTATCCAAGTTAGATCGCAACTCATTATTGAGTAAGACTTTCATTAATGAGTTTTTTCCTCTTTTGGAAAAATCCCATGTTTTTCTAAAAGCTTGCAACTTTTTTATTTCTATCCCGATTGTTGCAAAAAATATATCAAAATTCATAATTTTTTTTATCTTTCAAATGACACCAGTATTGGATATATAAAAATTAAAATTAATTTAACGCTTTTAAAAACATCTATTTTTTTAAGTGTCATAACTTTTTTATTTTTAAAAAAATATCAAAAATAATGACTTTTTTATTATCTTTTATATGATACCAATATTGAATATATAAAAATTAAAAAATAATTTAATGATTTATAAAACATCTGTTTTTTTCTTGGACTTACATACCCTGAGTGATAGCTTAAAATAAAATTATACAAATTTTAAGGCAAAAAATAAGACACTAAAAAAGTGATGGAGTTTGTTAATAATGTATATTCTAGGGACATATTTTGTAATTTTATAACTCTTGGTTTAGTATAAATATATCATCAACACATCCTATTAGGGTGGGTGATTATTCCACAAAATATTTTTGCATATGGTATCAGTTGCCTAGGTTAAACCTAGTTGTACGAGACGCATCTCTCTCTCGTTACTATGGCCGACTCCACCGATACTTCTTCTTCTACAGCCACGCCGTCTTTGCCTTCAAAGGTAGCTATGGTGACGGCGCCCGCATCTTCAATGGCGCAGCCTCCCTCTTATGCGGTGCTTAATTCACGCATCCTCTTCAGCAGCAACGCCTTCTGGAACGGTGTCTCAGTCCATGTCACATACTATGTATTCTGGTCCGACCTTTTCAGGACAGGCGGGTATTGCCCCCTTGCCGCAGCAGCAGTTTAATTCCATGCCAGGTTTTTCAAATCCTCCTTCTTATTTGTCCTCATTGGCTTCCCAGTTGGCGTTTTCTACGCCTATCGTGACCAATATCGTTACAACTCGTTTGAGTGTTGTCGAGGATTATCTCTCGTGGCGAACTCAATTTGAATCCTTTCTTGTTTCCCACAGTCTCCTTGGGATTCCAGATGGATCCGTTTTGGCTCCGCCAACCTATACATTTGATGTTACTGCCCGGGGAGTTCCCAATCCGGAGTACCATCACTAGCTTAAGATCGACCAGACCATTCGGTCACGGTATATCCGTATATGTCACCTTGTCACGGGATATTTTAATGGAGGTTCATGATTTGAAATTTTCTGCCCGAATTTGGGAGTGTCTTCAGACTCGATTTCAGTCAGCCTATTTGGCCAGGCCTATGGAACTTAAACGTTTACTGTCTCACATTAAGAAGAAAGAAAATCAAACCATAGATCAATATCTCTTGGAGATTAAAATTCTGGCGGACTCTTTGACTCTAATAAATTCACCTGTGAATAATCGGGATTTAATTGACTATACTATCAATGGGCTTGGTCCGGCTTATGAATCATTAATTACTGCTGTCACATACTTTCCTGGAGATGCTACTATTGAAAGTTTGAGGCCTGTTCTTCAAGCACAAGAGCAAAGAAACATCTTGTTTAGCTCGGAGGATCCACCCATCATGCACCAGGCATATGCGGTTGCCCACGGGGGACCTCCATCAGATTGTGGGGGTGCTGCCCGAGGCCAGGGGGCAGGTTTCATGGAAACCGAGGTAATAGGAGAGTCCGAACTCGTGGACAGCGGGGACGTGGATATGGTCAGAATTTTCAGAATCAACAAGGCAATTACGTCTAGAATTTTCCACCGGCACAACCCGGTTATGCTCACGGCCAACAACCTAATGGAGCTCCCCGTGGTCAATTTCAGCCGGGAAACTCAGGTACACTATTAAGTAATGTCTCGTCTGGTTGTTCGTATTTTAATCATTTATCGTATTGCGGTACTAATAGTGTTAGGGCAGGTTTTCCGTATGTGGATAATTCATATCAATCACATCCGCTCCCAGTTGTTTGTCAAATATGTTTCTCCCCAGGTCATTCGGCTCTTACATGTTCTCGGTTTCTGGCTATGTCGACCCCAGCTCTGGCTGCTATTCCTTCGGGCGAAACAAATAGCTCTGTGTGGTATCCTGATTCGGGAGCATCGGCTCATATGACACCTCATGAAGGTATTCTGACTTGTAAATCTCCTTATAGTGGCTCTAAAAATGTGCAAGTAGCTAATGGTACTAAACTGCCCATCTCTCATGTTGGTAATGTTACTTTAAATACTCCAGGTCGCCCGCTATCCTTAAACTCTGTTTATCATGTCCCACACCTCAAATTTAATTTATTATCTATTCATAAATTGTGTGCGGATAATGATTGTACGGTGATTTTTAATAAAAATTCTTTTCTTATTAAGGACAATCAGACGGGGATGCATCTACTTTAGGCTTCCAACAAAGATCATCTCTATCCATTTCATGCTCTTCAGACTACCCTTGTTTCTGGACCTACATGTCACAAACGTTTGGGGCATTGTGGTGACCGAGTTTTACACACGTTTCGGCAAAAAACATTTTATTTCTTCTACTAGTAATTTTAATCATTATTGTGTCTCTTGTAAGTTGGGAAAATCCCACAGACTACCTTTTCAAGATGTTATTCATTCTTGTACCGCTCCTCTTGAACTTGTTCACTCGGATGTTTGGCAATCGCCTGTTTTATCTAATCTTGGTTATAAATATTATGTCTCTTTTATTGATGATTTTTCTCGCTATACTTGGGTTTATCCCATGCGTCGTAAGTCCGAAGTTTTTACTCATTTTTGTAATTTTCAAACTCTTGTTGAAAACCTTTTGGATGGGAAAATTAAATCTTTTCAA
This sequence comes from Cuscuta epithymum, assembly GCA_945859915.1. Taxonomy (NCBI): domain Eukaryota; kingdom Viridiplantae; phylum Streptophyta; class Magnoliopsida; order Solanales; family Convolvulaceae; genus Cuscuta; species Cuscuta epithymum. The sequence goes on from CAMAPF010001023.1 coordinate 432,703, forward strand.
AGTGATGGAGGTGGCGAATTTGACAATACTATTTTTCAAAATCATTTTTTAAAACCAGGGATTTTATTTCGCAAGTCTTGTCCCGATACACCCGCACAAAATGGTGTTGCTGAACGCAAGCATAGGCATCTTCTCGAATTAACTAGGACCATCTTAATTGAATCCTCGATTCCTCTTAGTTTTTGGGTAGATGCCCTATATACCGCCACTTATATTGTCAATCGCCTACCAACACCGCTTTTGAAAAATTTAACTCCTTTTGAAAAACTTTTTAATAAATCTCCAGATTTTAATTTTTTGCGTGTATTTGGGTGTAGTTGTTTTCCGAATTTTATTGCCAAGTCCTCTAATAAACTCTCACCCCGCTCCACTCATTGTGTTTTTCTGGGATATGCCCCGAGGTATAAAGGGTATCGTTGTTTAGAACTTGTTTCTGGTAGAGCTAGTTTACATTAGCTGGGATGTTCAATTCCCTAAGAATGATTTTCCTTATACCCGTCTAATTTCCTCCAAGTCCACTTTACCTGCTTCCAGTTTATCCTTTTCCTGGCCTACTATTGCTACCTCTAGACCTCCTCCTTCCAGTATACCCGCAGACCCTCAGCTATCTACATCCCCAACCGAAGTATCTCCCAGCCCCATAGGAAACTCTATATACCCTCTCCTCCAAGTACACCAGTTTATTCGTACAACCACACACCCAAGTCCACTCCCAGACCGAGCACCAACTCTCTCCAGCAACCCACGCCAGATCAACTTACTCCACCGAGCTCCCCTACCGAACCGACTGTCCCTCCACTTTTCTCCAGTTCACCACCCTCTTTGTAACATCCTCAAAATTTACACATTTTAAAAACCTGAAAATAAAAGTAATTATATATGAAGAATTAAAATTATTCAACAAAAGTTTATACTTATGAGTTATGATGGGTATTTTAGCTATTTATTTAAACTCGATCTACTAAAATAAACTACTGTTAAATAAATAAAAAATTTGAACAATTGAATCGAACTAATTAAAGTCATCTTTAGATAAAGAAACTATGTATGGTCGGATAGAAAATGATATGAAATGTGATAATTTACATAGCCATATAACATTCATGTGGAAATAGATTAAACAAATGTTTCAAAGACAAAAGTAAATATACGAAGTATATTAATACATCATACCATGCATATCAAACAAGACTCAACCACCACATAAGAAATTTCATGACATTTGGCTACACGTATCATTGAGCATGCATAATAGACAAAGAGCCATGCACATGAAACAAAGAAGAAAAGATCAATTCAGAAATTTCCTAGACATATGGCTAATTAATTAAGAGTCAAGTGTTGAAACTAAGCAATTAATAATTGATATAGTAATAATAGGAACACAAATTTATGAATGAGCAGAGAGACTTCTAGTCTTCATAAGACACGCAGCAAGCTCATGGAAGAAGCAAACAAAAATTACATGCAAATATAAATAGACACTACACCTGGCCAACTAGCTCACTCATTAAAGTTCAGCTGCAAGAAAATAAAATTATACTTACCACTTAGTATACACCATTAAGATTAGAGAAAAAGAACTGGGAGATGAGCCACGAACCAAAGAAATAAAATAAGCAGAGAAAAGTCCTTGAGGAAGGGAGAGCAAAAGAGGGAAAGAAAGAAGAAAATGTTATCCCAAGTTTAAGGTTTGTGTTCATTCCTTCTCATATCCTAAATTATATGGTTATAATATTTTAACATTTTATTGTTATATTTTTGTGTTGCTTATATATTCTGAAATGGTATATATATATATATATATTATCGTTTAATTCTATTATTGTGATTTTATTCTATCATTAATGTTCATTTACATGTAGATAATTGAAAATTTAGGGAATTATATTTATAATTTTGAAAAGTATATATACTCCGTATGTAGAAGTAAGCGTGGATCCTTTTATTAGAAGAGGTACTTTTAAAAATTGTCCCACGTCATACATTAAAAAATATTTCATTTAACGTACTGTTTCTTATTTTTAGTGTACATATATGAAAATTTTGAATAGGCCACTCGTATTGACGAAAAATGAATACAGATGTATTAAATTCAAAATAAAATGTTTGACTCAAATTTTAAGTTAAGAAGTTCAAATCGAAGTACTATACATATAGAAAAGACCAATTAAGTTTCGAAAATAATGTATTGAAAAGGAAATAATTAAAGTCATTTGAATGACAATAATCTGTAAGTATAAATAATACTCCGTATTGTTTTAAGACTTGAAATTATTTTGATTATAATAAGGTAGAATTCTAATGTAATATAATCTATCTTAAGCAGATTCGGAAATTATTAATTATTAATATATATATATATATATATATATATATATATATATATATATATATATATATATATATATATATATACACATGATGAGTTAAATTCAAAACTTATGTACGTAAGTTTATAGATTATAGATTTATTATGGATCATAATAGTTAACTTGAATTTATTCAATGACTTATATATATACTTATATGCATACGTGAAAATAGTTGTTTGAATTGAATTATATTAAAAATAATTGAGGTGAGATTTATAACAAAGTCAATTCAACACAAATGTTATACATGCATATAGAGATCTATATATTAGAAATTTATATATAAAAGAAATTTATATATAAAAGAAATGAACAAATACGAGAGTTGTATACACAAACCAATTCCGAATATCATTATGTTACAACTTGAAATTATAATGATATTATTTCGAATTGAGAATAATTTTAATGATACAAATTGAAATGTGTTGAATACAAAACATATGGAATTTGAAACCTAGTTTCTGGATTTGGATAGGTTGGCATGCCAATAGGGATAGTTAATACGGCCGTAGAATTTGATCGTTTAGGGTCCGCAGTCACAGAGTGGACAGTACCCAAACGAAAGGCCTGACCCACACAACGGTCAGTGCTGATACTATATCCTAAATCTTGAACTTTAATCGTTTAGGGTCCGCAGCCACAGAGTGGACAGTACCCAAACGAAAGGCCTGACCCACACAACGGTCAGGCTGATACTACTCAGATGGTCCGCAGCCACAGAGTGGACAGTACCAGATGAGGAATGTCCTGTTTATCCAGTCCATTAAATTAAGGAGTAGAATTCCATAAATTTAATAAAAGTGTGAAAAAGAAAATAGAAAGATTGACATTGAGCAGAAGATGAAAATTGAGTAATTGAAAGTTAAAGTGAAAATCAAATGGAATATTGAATTACAGCTAGATATAGCTCATGTGAATTTCGACTGTGACACAAAGTGGTGAAAATCGAGATAGAGAGCATTGAATTATTGAAAGAAAATGTGCATAATGAAAAATATACTTTGAATATCGCTCTATATGTTATAAAGGAAACTACGAGTTATTAACAGCTCAACTAAAGAGTAGAATATTAATATGGATATTGTACATTTAGAAGGATATTAGAATAACTACTTTGAACAAATGGAGTATAATGAACTAGCTACTACGAACGAAGTGATATGATATATATTTTGAAATAACTAATTTGATTGATGATTTTGTATTATTCCTGATATACGAAGGTTAACATGCTACTATAACAAATAGGGCTTGTACTTTGAATATTTGATTATGAGACATAGAATTTAGGGGTGAATTATAAGTTATTAAAGATTTCAACGAAAGAGTTGACTTTTTATTATATTACTAAATAGCTATTTGGGAACAAAATGGATTAAGTTTATATTTTGCAATATAGTATATTTGCAATGTCATTTTTAATTGTTGATTTACTATGTGATATTTGACACTAAATTGTAAAGAGAAAGAATGAACACCACTAAGCAAGATTTGCTTAGCGCGTTGGATTTTGTATGTCCTTCGCGTAGGTACCTAGTCGATACGAGGCACAAAGTTCAAGGAGGAAAGCATTTGGGAGCAACCTGCCAATCACCACAGAGTCACACTTGCATTTAGTAATATTCATATTTAGTCTGCATAATAAATATGTAATTATCATACTAGTATGATGTAATAGCACATTTAACATTTACTTAATTATTATGTGTAAAATATGAATGCTTCCGCAAACATAAAATTGGATAAAGTTATTATCATTATTAGTTCACTTTTAAAATAAAAGTGTTTTTGGGATAATGAAAAAGAGAATGAAAAAGTCAGTCAACGCTTTGGTGCTTCAGCACTGCGGGTAGCGCTCCCTTGCCCGAGCCTTCCGGGCCGGGTAGGGGGTGTTACACTCTTCTCCCGAAAGTCTAGCCCCTCCAATCAATATTCATCCTATGAGAACCGAGCCAAAGATGGTATCTGTAAGCCTAAAAGCATTTTTAATTTAAGTGTGTTTTCGCCCCCAGATGATCCTGCTTGTTTTTCTCAAGCTCAAAAATATTCTATTTGGCGGGCTGCCATGGCAGATGAATTTAATGCATTACTTGCAAATAAGACTTGGGAACTAGTACCTTGGGACGGCACTAAAAATGTAGTTGGTTGTAACTTGTAAGTGGGTTTACAAGACAAAATATAATTCTAATGGTTCTGTTGAGCGCCACAAAGCGTGTTTAGTCGCTTAAGGGTTTAAACAGCAGACCGGTATAGATTTTACTGAGACTTTTAGCCCTGTTGTTAAACCCACGACTGTACATTTAGTTATGTCTGTTGCGGTCTCACGTGGGTGGTGCATACGTCAGTTGGACGTTAAAAATGCGTTCCTACATGGTCATCTTACTGAAGAAGTTTACATGCGTCAACCACCTGGTTTTATTCATCCATCTTTTCCTCATCATGTGTGTCGCCTTAAAAAGGCTTTGTATGGTCTCAAACAAGCTCCACGAGCTTGGTTTCATCGTTTCAGTGGATTTCTTTTGACTCATGGGTTTTTTCAGAGTAAGTCTGATTCCTCTATGTTTTTTTAGAGATAACTCTCACGTGGTTTATATACTTTTATATGTGGACCATATGTTAATCACGGGCTCTTCTCTATATATCTCTTCTTGTTGCTTATTCTTGTTAATCACTTCTATATGTTAATCACGGGCTCTTCTCTACTCATCTTTTAGCTGTGAAGCGTATTTACATATATTTGCAGGGCACTGTGGATTATGGCCTATGGCTCCCGTCCAATCCCGATATATCTCTTCTTGTTGCTTATTCTGATGCAGATTGGGCTGGTTGTCCTGACAGCAGTCGGTCAACCACAGGTTATGCTATTTTTTTAGGCACAAATCTAATTTCATGGGGATCCAAGAAGCAGCCTGCAGTGTCTAAGTCCTCTACTGAAGCTGAATACCGTGCCATTGCTTACACGGTTCAAGACACCCTATATATCCGCTCATTACTTACTGATATGGGTATCTCTATCTCTCATCCTGTTAAGCTTCATTGTGATAATGTTTCTGCATCATATCTAGCGGTGAATCCTATTCAGCATGACCGTAGCAAACACATCAAGATAGATTATCATTTTGTTCGAGAAAGAGTGGCTCATGGTGATTTGGTGGTTAAATATGTCCCTACTCAATTGCAGTTAGCTGATATTCTTACCAAGAATTTATCTAGTCAGCGCTTTGAATTTTTGCGTTCCAATCTGCATGTTGTTTCCCCTGCACAGATTGAGGGGGGTGTAATAATATATAGTCTAGGGACATATTTTGTAATTTTATAACTCTTGGTTTAGTATAAATATATCATCAACACACCCTGTTAGGGTAGGTGATTATTCCAAAAAATATCTTTGCATATTTGTGAAGTTTTATTTTAAGTTATCACTCTGGACTTCATGTGTACGGTAAAACAAGATCCTAAATAGCATAAATTAATAGAACTATTTTTTTTAGTTTTATATATGCAACATTGACGTCAAATAAAAAACAAAAAAAATATGAATTTTGATATATTTGTTGTAACAATTGCAGTAAAAATGGAAATATATATGTAGTAGCACTTTAAAAACTTATTTTAAAGTGTTATTTAATTTATCTTTATTACTGAATATTGGTGTCAAATGAAAGATAAAAAATCATATGTTTTCAATATATTTCTTGTAACAACCGAAGTACGAACAAAAAAATTATCAGTTAGAAAAGCATACGTGTTTTAAAGCGTTAAATTAATTTTAATTTTTATATATTTAATATTGATGTCATTTGAAAGATAATAAAAAGTTATGAATTTTGATATATTTTTTGCAACAATTGGAGCAAAAATGAAAAGGTTATAAGCTTTTAAAAACATGGGATTTTTCCAAAGTGGGACCCTATTACCATTAATCTTTTGTTGTCAGGCTTCTAACCTTCACGTATCTTTAGTACTATGGCTATGTTTGGCAGACATACGTCTCAGTCTTCTACCTTTTGTATTATTCAAAACGTCTCTAAAAGATTCTAGTCGTATCTTTGGCATGACAATTTTTAAGAACTTTTCAAAAATTAAAAAATCTTTTTTGAGATGCTACAGGGAGTAGCATCTGAGAAAAGCTCGTGACTTTTAGGATGTTTTTACTTGGACTGTAATATGTCACAGACCAGATCAGACCAGACCTGGATAATTACGAAAATACAAAGAAACCAGACATTACCAGATCAGACCAGCAAATTACAGTCCAAGTAAAAACATCCTTAGTAATAATTAGTTCTAACAGCTTGTACACAAAAAACTCTATAAATACATCATCTTCCTTCATATTTGATAGACCAGTTTTCTAGATTTAGTATTACCAGTTTATTTCCTTCCGAAGAGATTTCCTAGCCTTTCTCTATGGGAGATCTAACTGTTCTTTCGGAAAGGAGAAATCACATGGATACCTAAATCAAGGATTATCCCTGCTAGGCTGGAAGATCTGTAAGTTCTATCTCAGATATATTATTATTGTTATATTCGTTGTTTTGCCATAATCAGGGGAAGATCTGCTTGAGAAAATTTTAAACTTTCGTTGTTGTACTTTCGAGGTACGTTACATCAATTTTCTAACAGTTCATGTTAGAAACACCATTATAATTGTTGCTCATACCTTCCATTACACCATTAAGTTCTCTAAAATATATCCCAGCATTTAAATTCAATTAGAAACACCATCATAATTGTTGCCCATACTTTCCATTACACCATTAAGTTCTCCAAAAAAGAGAGAAAAACCATGACACTCCTGGAACTATCATCTAGGGCAGATTCGGGGTGGAGTGAGATGAGCGGTAAAAAAATGTAACTACACACACAATGTTTAACTTAGAAATGTTATATGAAGCCAAGCTTTTCTCAAACTAGTCGAGTTTGAGTTTGATTTCGAATCTAATTTAAAGACGCAAACTTAACGAGCTTCGAACTCGAACACAAGCTAGATTTTAAGTTCAAATAGTTATTCAAGCTAATTTTGAGCACATTAATTTTCGGTTTGATTCGGACCCGAGACAATCAACCACTTATAAATTATAGGAATAAATTGCATGTATCTTAAAATTTAAACGTTTTAGTGTGATTGTATAAATTTAGTAAAGATTATTAAATATTTGAATATTTATTGAATAATTTAAACACAAATCTTTTAACGATCATAGTCTGAAATTCTACACGAGCATGTTTATCGAGCTTATCGAGAGTTTGAATCGAACACAAAAATTTCATAGATTCAATCTCAAGGTAAATTTTCTCTTAGGTAAATATTCATTTCATTGTTTCGATGTAGCACATTAATGGTAATTTCGAATATTCATTTCATTGTTTTGATGTAGCATATTAATGGTAATATCATATGTAGTCATGGACCCGGGCCGGCCCGAGGCCGGGGCCGGCCGGGCTTTTTTTTTTGGGAAGGAAGGCCCGGGACCGGCCCGGGTAGCCACCGGGTCCGGGCCGGGCCTCCAGTTTGGTCAATTTTTTTTTGCTTTCCTAACCCCCCCCCCCTCACCCCCCAAACCCCTCCTTACCATCAAGCCCAACCCGGGTAACCCCAAAAAATGAAGAAAAAAAAAAATCAATTCGGCCCGGACCCAGGCCCGACCCGGCCGGGCCGGTTCGCCAAATACAAGGCCCGAGCCCGGACCCGCCCCCCACCGGGCCTAGGCCCGACCCGGACCCGAGAACCGGGCCGGTTCCGGCCCCGCACAGTAGAGGACCGGGCCGTTCCCGGGCCGGGCGGCCTGAACCGGGTCCATGACTAATCATATGTATTGTACATGACATTTAGCACATTAAATTTTTGTACATGAAATTATTCTCCAATCTTCAAATACATATGAAATTATGAGGCTTTAAAAAATTAGAAGACCAAAATTATGAATTACTCCGTATATTTTAAATTAATTTTTAAAACTTTCATTTTCATTTTTCAATAAGTTGGTAATAACGAGTTATCTGTTGCAAATAAGATTTGCATATTGTTGTTGGTAAAAACCACTTATATCAACACCTTTTTAAAAATATTAATAAATCATTAGAACTTTTACTTTTACCCAATTATTAAGGCTCTGTTCGGCACACTATTTCAGCCCATAATCGACTGAAACTTTCCAATATTAGCTAATTGTAATATCATTAAACTCGTTTGGGAGAAAGGCTGATATTAGCTTGAGCTGAAATTATCGGACTGAAATCAAACGTTAACATCCATAACGTTTCATTCTACCCACTGAAAGCAGACTTTCGCAATCCAAGAATATCCCTGATTGCCAGTCCGCCATTCTTATGCGGCTCCTCCCACTTCGTGATTTTTTTTTATCATTCCCACTCCGTGATTAAAAAAAGAATTCTTTTTTTGCTTTAAGGAATTATAATCACAATTACGAAAATATATCGATGAAAAATTAACCCCAGTTGCAGAGAGGTTGAAGCCAAAAGGATGATTGGATCAACCCATATTGAGTACGGAGTATTTGAGTTGCAGCCAACTCATGACAATTGTGTTGGTCTCCGTTGTCCTATTGTCCTGATCTATCAACATAATTGAGCACCGGAAGAAGAGCTAAGCTGGAGGAGGACAGACGCCTAGACGATTACTCCCTCCGTAACATTCATATCTTCCCACTTTTCTTTTTTGGACGTAAAATTTATATCTTCCCATTTCTAAATCTTCTCATCATACCCTCAATAATTTAAAAAATAATACACTACTACACCTACTTTTTTTGGATTTATCCTTCATTCCATCACATTATTTCACCATCTTCCCATCATACCCTCAATAATTCATACCCCATTTCACTATTCTTAATCTCACCCACTTTGGAAGTGGAAAGATATATGTGATACGGAGGGAGTATAAATTACTCCGTATAATACTAGTACAATTTATTATATTATATTATATTATATGTCCTGTAATGTAATTTCACATTATCTCTGCTCTTTTTCAGTTCTTTTTGCCAAACGAGTTTACTTCATTCTGCTAGCAATTCAGATTCAACACTTTCAAGTTCAGTGCATACAATAATCTCTATTTCAGACAATAGACCCTATTTCAGACATTAGACTCCAGTTCCAACTTGTTGTGTCATACATATCCTAAGTCTATTCAAAAGTTTGTTTTATCAAATTGGTAATATCTCCAGGTACGTCAAAATCTGCTGTAAAGTCGGGCTGCGGTGAAAGAAAAATTATTTTTTTAGAATTTGTTAAAATTTTAAAGGAAAAGTCAACATGTAGAGAATTTAAAGGAAAAAGTCAACACTAGTAGAATTTAATTGGAGTCACGTAGTGTGTACATGTTGCACACTTGCGCATAGCCATAAATAAATAAATTTGGTCTTCTGGGACCGCTGGCGGCACAGAAGTTTGAAAATTTCCTTGCTTGACTTTTTGATGTGGATTCATTCGACAGTGGCGCAGCGCTTTGCTGTTGCTTGTCTTATGTACGTTGGCTCGTCTCCTATTAATTCCTACCACCATTTTTAATCCAACTTAAACAAATACTCGGGCAAAGAGCTGGTTTAGTGATCATGATTTTTCAGCTTATGAGATTTATAAGTTATTTTTCTATTATATACATAATTTTTTTTATTTTGCACGCTGAATTGTGTAATTATAAGAAAAGTAAGGTTGAATTACTTTTCTGGCCATACTGACTGAAGTTAATGTAGTTCGCAAACAAACATTTTAACTATTCCTTCATTTAATTTTTTCTTTGTTTTATTAATAAATATATTTTAAATATAATTTTTTTTTATAAATCCACATGATCAGCCGATGTAACGAATTTTAGTGTTTTGAAACAAATTCTAAAGTTTTTTTCTTTTCCTTTTTACACGTCCCAACAAAAATTTTCCATTTTTATTTTAAGAAATACGTACGGAGTAGTATTTTTCTTTGTTTTAGTGGCGGTGCTCTTTTTGTTCCAAAATGTTCAATTGAACATTCAAAACTTTAAAAAGTATGTTTAGTGTATTAATGTACTCCTATATATTTAGTGTACTTATATTCATTCTTATTTTAATTTATAATTGTAAAAAAGTTGAACACTCAAAATTCTAAATCCCACAAATTTTGTGTCACATTCCATGTTTTAAATAGTAAAACTTATGTGCCTAATACTTGCATTGTCAAAAGAGTAAATTATACATTACGGATTCTTTGCCACAAGAAAAATTTGATTTACATTCACAAGTCTTACAGTTTTAGTATAGGAGCGAAAGAGTATGTAAACGTGAGGTAAATTGATGAAGGAAAAACTCCAGTAACATTTATTTTTGTACTACAATAGCATAAATATAATAAATTTACTGAGCATTCGGTTTCGGCGAATCCCCTGTAATAAATATGCATATATCACACTTTCACACTACTACCCTCACAACAAGTAAAAAAACGCAATCTTGAGAATCAGCAAAATTTTTGTCATTATGTAGAACTGCAGATAAGGCTGGACAAGAGCTAAACTGCAGAACCTGTAAATAAATTCCAAACCGAATAAATCATTTTTTTACAATAAAATCACAATAACCGTGTGGACTCGGTCTCATATCCAGCAGCAATACTGAACTTCAGATAGCATACTCCAAAGATGTCCATTCCATGCCATCGCTCTAAACTGTAATTACTTGGTGCATCACCCAGCCATGAACCATGGTTCTTGCATTGATCTGAGGTCCCACTATTAATCCAACCCAAAGGGGCATACTTGCTGTTAATCTGTAATCACAATATCCAAATGCAGAGAAGAAGAGAAAAGGCACACTGAATTACGGAGTAATTGACTAATCTCCAAAAGATCTGAGAGCACAAAAAAACCCTGTAAACCGACAAACAGCCATTTGAGGAATGTCATTTGGGTAACTAGGGAGCGCTCAAGTTGTTTAAGTAGATTTTGGGAAGGATTAGTCCTACAAGTAGGGGTGTATCCGGTTCATCAAAACAAGAATCGTGCAAGTAACACCTGAGCTATAACTGTTTTAATTGGGACTGGACTGGAATCCAAAATTGGCCCAACCTGGGTGCATTCCCAGTTCTTCCAAAACATGAAGGGATCGGTTTTGGTTCCGATTATTGCAATTAGAAAAACAACTACGGTAAAAACCAAACCGGAAATAATATTCAGAACCAAACTGGAACCGTGTCTGAGATTACAGTTACGGTTACAGGTGTGGCGCCAGGAAACAGCCAGTCCGAACCAGATTGGGTCTACCAACCTGAGTGTAGGTTTAGTTTTTTCTAGGGCCTAATTGGAGAGGGAATGCAAAGATGTGTGTGGGAGAGGCTCTAACAATATGTAGGTTCTACCAAACAGTAGTTCAATAGCATCACTGTGAGACTCCTAGAGTCGGAAATCATCCTAGTTCAAAAACGTTGACATTTAACAAAGAGCAAATACTTTTTAAGTGTGAACACATCCAAAAACAATGTGTAAGAGAAGTGTGAACACATCCAAATAACAATATGTAGATTCTTAAAATTTGGCAAAAAATATATTTTTCAGATTTGCAAAATCTTAAAATAAGAGTGTGGGGGTCCATTCAAGTAAGTGGATGTGAGGATATCAATGTTCTGACAAAATATGTGTGAATGGCCCATAGCTATGCGTTGACAAAAAATGTTTGTGTGTGTGAATGCAACATATCAATGTGTCAATCAGGTCAACAAGAAAACAAAAGTTGCATCAGACCTTCAAATCAGTCACCTTTTAAGAGCTGGTGGTCAAGAACGACTTTGGGAACAAAATTCTGATTCTAGAAAAGAAGTCCGTTTAGTGAATAGTCAAAACCAACAAAGTTTCTCACTCACCCGGCTGCTTGGTAGCCAAAAATGGCTTATTCTAGGTAGATCAACATTCACAACTCACAAGTCACAAAATCTTCCTTTTTCAGGAAAGAAAACTAAAATCCACACTAAAACATCAGGCAAACTAGCAGATTTTTATTCTACACATAAAAAACACCAATAATAGCATTACCAAGGATCAAGAAGATCCATATCATTCCCTAATTCCTTTGAATAATACAATGTTAAACATTAGTAGATACACAAGACTTTACCTCTCTATGAACCCTTCCTTTTATTTCTAACCAAAAGGCAAAAAGCCCAAAACCACAGTAGCATATTACTCCATCATCAGATTGCTACAAAGGACTAACCAATTGTATCATTCAAGTCCTTCAGTCCTGCACCGAACAATCTTATGAAACACTTCCCTAACCCTGCACTCCAACGGGTTCAACCCATCCTTGAGAGCATCAAACACGACCCTAATCTCTTCCACTACCTTCTTCACCTCGCCCTCTTTCTCCTCCGTGAGAGGAAAATGGACTGCATTGACCAATTCGTTCACATGACGAACTGATTTCTCAATATCATGAATCTCCTTCAACAATCCACAAGCATTTCTCCTGTCTCTCTTCTTAGACTCCTCAAGAATCCTCTCGTGAAGCGACATGAGCGGGCCCGCCCAGGTGAACTGCTGCTTGTTCACATAGAAATGGGTCTGAAGGCCTCGATCCTGGCAAGGTATTGCGGCAACCAGTGCCCACATCACAAAATAAAGAACATAGCTCATAGTGAAAACAGACAAAGCTAATCCGTTAGAAGAGATGACTTCATTGTTTCTTGGGGCGGAGAGATTATTCCCAATGGTTTGAAGCTGCTTCGCAGCAGACCAGTTTCTGGAAACGCTCCAAGACAGTGAACGGAAATGAGCTAAAGACTTGCTGTTATTATCCCTTTGGCGCCCGAAAGAGCGGTTTCTGTGGGGAGGAGATGAATTGCTGGACTCTTTCTCATCAAGCATACTTATAGCCAAATCAACCAATGCCTTCTTGGCTCTACGAAACTGGCCTTCACCTAGACTCCTGTGATGATTATCCAATGCGCATAACATAATCTCCAGATGATTCTGCCATTGCCTGACCTGCTCAATTCCGTCCCGAATCGCGTTGCAGACGTCCAAACCCTTGATGCTCCTCTCGAAATACTCAATAAGGCAACGATCCGTGGGGGGTTTCGTGAAGAACCCTTTGTTGTTCAAGATTACGGATCTGAATTCGTCTTGGCAGGAGAGGAAGACGTCTAGGAGCTTCCGAATCCACGGGATGGAGAGTAACTCGTCGGAATCGGCGGCTAATAGGTCGGAGAAGCGGTCGGTTACATGTTTCTGGAAAGTCTGGAGGTCGAGCTCTTCGTGGGAGACGAAGTCCATCGAGTGGACCTGGCCGCGGCGCATATTCATAATGGATCGCCCGAAGCTTGACAAGGAAGACGCCCCCTGGTGCTCTGTAGCTCGCATTTCCAGAAATCAAAACGGAACTTCCGATCAAAGCCAAGAAACTAGCAAATGAAATCTTGGATCAAATAATTGGAGGAAAAAGGTTATTGTTATTCTGTAAAGGTGAAGAACAGATGCGTCTGTGACGATTTCAGAGGACCCAGTGTGATTCAATTTATTTCCAGTATTAAAATGAATGAAATCCGGAAAAGATGGAGGCCCTGGAATTGTAGAGAGAGGATGATGAGGATTTTCCTGGGGAATCGGAACCCTAAGTCCAGGGCTTTTAAGGGGGGATTTGGACCGCGTATTTGTTTGCTCGAAAAAGGGTAAAAACTTGAATATTAATACAAGCATTAACAAATAAAAAGTCTCGCAAAGAACGTAGGGGGTGACGCTACAGTGACCTTTTCTTGCCAGTTGACTGACTATTTTTACAGGCAATCGTAATTCGTTAACGAAAATGAAGGATGGAATAGTCTTCCATGCCGACATCGTGAAAATACTCCCTCCCTCAGTCCCATTGGATTTTGCCAATTTTCTCTTTTTATTTATCACAAAAAACTTTATCACTTTCTTATTAAAGCAACTAATTTGTAATTCTGCATATTTCTCTTTCTTCTGCACAAATTTTAAACACACAATTTTTACTATTCTTATTTCTCACATACTTTGCACTTGACAAAGTCTACCGGGACGGAGAGAATATTATTTAGTAATTATAATTATGTTTAAATTTACATAGTAAAAATTACTCTGTATATGTAAATTACTGCCATGTAATGTTTAAACATAATTATAGACAAAAAATTACGTAACAGATACTCCGTATATTACGTAATTTTTTGTCTATAACTTTTTTTATATTAATAATAGCAAAATCCCCTAAAAATAGAACTCGTACAATTAGATGAATATGGCTCTTAAAGTCTTAGAGGTGGAAATTGTGATGAATTTAACATCGATAAATTAAATTGCACTTCCTCCTTATGTTCTTACTATTTCATCAAATTTGATCGGCACTATAAGTAAAAAAAATCAGGCTAAAATACATTTTTAGTCCCTGCATATATGACACACTTTGTTTTAGGTCATTGCAAAATAACTTTTTTGTTTTTCATCCCTGTAATATGCACCATTTTAGTTTTAGTCCTTCTAAAATTTCAAAATCACTCTACTCAGGGAAAAAATTATATCCGGTTGCATAGATTTACTAGAAATATTTAAATTTGTCCTTTTATAATTTTTTTTGATGCTAATATGAGAGTAAAAATAATTTAAAACTAAGTATTCACATTTTAAAAATATATATCACAAGCCTTCAAAAAAATAAAATAAAATATCTTTTTAATAACATGACAAATAATTAGAGGAAATGTATTAGTCAGGGTTATTTTGAAGTCGATCAAAGGTTGTTATCATCAATGATGGACTACAACGAAAACTAGCTTAATTTGCAAGGACGAAAAACAAAAAATTAATTTTGCAGGGATGTAAAACGAAATGTACTAAATTTGCAGGGACTAAAAACATATTTAAACCAAAAAAAATTGTGTACTCCGTATATAGATGAGTGACAAATAATGTAATCACAAATTTAATAATTAAAAGAGAAGTATCAAAATTTTGGGACAACCTAAAAATGAAATAACAAAAGTATAAAGAACGAATCAGGGATAAAAAAATAATTAAATAACATTATAAATTTATGATTTAATTAAGGGAGGAAGGTAGTAAGAATGATTATAAATTTATCCAATTTGATAAACGAAACGTAGAGATGTTTCCCCTTTTGGTCTTTTACAAGGACAAGTTATGCAATTGAATTAATTTATCAAGAGAAAAAGTAATACTAGTATTAGAGATGGCAACGGGGCGGGTTTGGGGCGGGGGTTCACTCCCCCATCCTCCGCCCCATGTCTAAAAAGTTCCCCCATCCCCGCCCCATCCCCCGTCACTCCCAGACCCGCCCCATCTCCGCCCCACCCCGCTGTCCCCCGTGGGTGCCCACGGGTGCCCCCATATATATTTTAATTATCTTATTTGTGTATTTTTTAATCCATTTTATAGATAAATAAATATATATAGCACTGAAAGAGTTAAACTAGATAATATTGTGTTCGATAAAAGATGGTACCGCGAATTTTTAATAATTCTTCAATTTGAATAAGTTCTATGAAAATAATAAAACTAAAAATATAAATAAACATATTACCATCATGTATGTCATTCCAAATTTCTCATCAATTATACTACAATTACTTATATACTCCCACAGTCCCTCTAACTTTGTCCCGTTTTACCTTTTTCGTCCGTCCCATTAAGTTTGTCTCATACCATATTTGGTAATATTTGGATGGTTACAATTCATTCTTACTTTATTCACACTATATCAATTCAATATCAACCACACAATTCACACTACAACATTTTAAGGTCTAATGTAACAATAAAATTGTAACATTTGTCTAAAGTGTTACAAAAAACGGGTCTAATGTAATAGTTTTCAACAAATTGTTACATTTAAGTCAAAAATGTTGCATTTTTCTAGTGCTAATGTAACGCCCATATATGATTTCATAAACTGTTACATTAGTTCACCGGGTGTTACTTTTGGTGGACCCTAATGTAACGCTTGTGAAGCGGCAAAATATGGCGCCATATATTTTCATTAAAATTTCGCTAAAACTATGGCGCTTAAAAGCGGGGATGGAAGAAAACCCTAAGTGAAAATATAAACGCCTCCTCCTGCGAACA
This sequence comes from Cuscuta epithymum, assembly GCA_945859915.1. Lineage (NCBI taxonomy): Eukaryota > Viridiplantae > Streptophyta > Magnoliopsida > Solanales > Convolvulaceae > Cuscuta > Cuscuta epithymum. The sequence goes on from CAMAPF010001023.1 coordinate 449,173, forward strand.
CTTTACTTCTTCAGCCTAGATCATCGCTAACTCCAGTTCACAGAGATAAATGCCGGAATGTAGCCCTAGCAGCCTCCTCCCGTCGGATAGTAGACACGCCTGCGCCTCGTCTGCGCCTCTCCGCCCTCCCTGTTGCTTTCTTCGACAGTCCGCCGGATAGCAGACAGCTCCGCGGCCCGCCTGTGCTTTTCCGCCACTGGCCGATGCTTTCTCCATTTTTCTGACTGTACCTTCCGATTTGCTTATCCGGTATGTACGTTCTCCGCCCTTCTCACAGATGTATGTTCTTTATTGGTTACCGCACATCCCCCCTCGCATTCCTCATTCCCCATTTTTGGCATTCATAGAAGAATGGTTAATTGTTGTTTGGGGCTTTGGGATTACTGGATGTAATAATGATTTCACAAATAAATCTCAAATTAGGGATCTCAGATTACTTTGTTGTTTTGTGTGATGCAGCCAAAACGTGACTCGCTTTAAATTGGTAGATTTTTATTCAATTTTTACGAGCACATTTTTGACAACCTCTGGATAATGTTTTGTGTGATTGTTTTTGGTTCCAAGCAGTACGTGACCCAAACTCTTATATCCTTCCTATTGAAATATTGAAGACTAAGAAGAGCTAAGATTTTACATAAAGTGACATTAGTAGGGAAATGGTTATCAATACCTAGTCTAAGGATTTTGCTATACTCATGATGTGAGAACCCACACTTTTTCTCTTTTTGTTTTGACAACTTATCTAGTTGTTGTGTACATACTTGCAGGGGCCTGAACATTTGTCCTGGAAATGGAAAAAAGTATATAGGAAAATATTTTTAATTTTTAATGCTTTGAAATAATGTTCATAGAGTTGGTGGTCGATTGTTTTACTTCAAAGGTTAACCGATTTTTATTTCATTTCAGGTTTACAGATGAGGTTCCCCTGTATATATCATGTAAACGTTTCTCTTCCCTATTACTTATATTTGCATAGGATAGACAATGAGCTTTTTCTTTTTTATACCATATACATAATCGTGACATCTTTTAGATGTCTATCACTTATGGGATATTTCCCACCATTCAAGTTCTCATTTCTATATACTTGTTTTGAATTGCAAAGTAAAAAACAAACTCTCTCAAACTTGTGAATTATTGGATAGGCAATAATTCTTATATCCTAGTATTTTCCTTGATTTCAGTTCAATTGCAATCTATGATGATGAAGGTTAACATTTAGTGTATTTACCCAACTTAATGTAAGATTATGAGATAACCCAACTTCAGCATAGTACTATATGTTTTAAATGTGTATTAGTTCTATGGTTGATAATCTTACATTTAATTCAATTGCAATCTATAATAATGGGGGTTAATTGTTCATATATTTACCTGACTAGTGTATTAGTTTCTACAGATACTTTGCAAACTTAATGTAAATCTGTTATGAGACTATGTATTCAATGAGAAATTTATATATAGACCACTAGTGCATATTTGAGTTGGTACCTTTATTAAATATGAATGAGCAGGGATATATTTCTCTTAAATATGAATAAAAATGATTTCATAAAAAAATTGAAAGCTAGCTATGAGTAGATTAGATACTCTGTTCTTTTAAAGTTTTTCCCATAAAAGAGTTACACATTTGTTAAAACTCCAACTCTATTACTTAGCTATGAACTCAACAAAGTTCAATTTGTCACTCATAATAAAGAAACGGTAGCAGACTCCATTGTTGATATTATTCTAAAACTTATTTATTCCATACATTGTGCCATGTGCTTTTTTACAGGTTGTGCCAGAGTCTTTGGTTGTTGTAGTCCTTGCTCACAAGTAAGTCATTGCGGCACTAGATCTATGACATTTTAAGTATTTTCCCACAAGTAAGTTGCTGCCCACAATGAAATTTAATTAAGTTTGCACAATCAGGAATCGCTCCAAGGAATGAGCAATTATGGACTTTTTGAAATTATCTAATTCTATGTAAAATATTTCTATTTTCTAATTTGCTCTTTCTGGCGTTCGCATCCCTTTCACTCTAAGTAGGGTGTTAAATTTGATAGAGATGAGTAGACGACTGAATTTTGATATTCACATTAGAGCATAGAACAAATAGTTGGGTAATTGTGTCTAATTTGTTTCAGATTTTTGAATCCTGCGACAATGTTGCTCATCACAAGTACCAAAAAGTGGAAAGTTACAGTATAATTCATAAATACAATGCATGGTCTCTTCACTAAAGTGGAATATCATTAGTTGAATACTTGATTTTTTTTTCATAAATACTTTTAGTATATTCCAATTGAGTTCCGTTTATGAGCACGGTCTCGTCACTAAACTATATGCAGATATACAATGTTATAAAAAGAATTTCAGGGAAGCAAGACTAGGGAGAAAAACAGTGAGTTTACTTTTATCTTGCACTGTCTACACAATCTGAAAAAGAATGAACTCTGGACTGTTTGAGGTAATAGAACCAATATTTATGAAGGTATACACAAATTAAGTTGAGCGTGTATAAAAGTTTGTACAGACTGCATCCCTCAGAGATGATTACTTTCTGAACTTACAATCAGGTTTAGTGGTTTGGCTTAAAACAACTGATTAGGCCTTAGGTGAGACAACATGTTGCTGAAATATTCGGAACTTGTACGACTGTATTTGTACATGGGATTAATGTTTAGTTTGCTTATGATGTGTTATATTGGGTAAGTGACGTGCACTTGTCGTGAGGTGCACTCAAAATAAATATCAATACGACACTAATACGTAGTATAGCGAAGTAAGGTTCGTATCCACAGGGAAAGGAATATTTCTCTTTTTAATTAACTAGTAACAAAGGGGGGTTTTAGATTTGATTTGATTTAATTAACACTAAGATGAATGACTTAAATGAGTTTAATTAATGAGAAGAAGACTTGGCTTTGCTTTTATCCACTTAATGAAATGTTCGTCGATCCCGGTTATATCTTTAACTATCTTCCTCTCGAATACTCAATCGAGGAGTATATCCAGTTCATCGAGGGTAGTTATTAATAACGAGAAGCGTTCATTAATAAAACTTACTATCGAGTCAATATAGAACAAGCGCCGTATATTAACTTGATAGTAGCAATAAACTTAAGATGAAAACGATTGAGATTGATAACCTCAACACAAGCGGTTTATTGGTTTAATCAATATAATTAATTCCCCTTAGATTATTAACCATGAGATGCATGCATTAATAATCCAAGTTTACTACCATGAAAGGACCGAATTAATAACAAGCGTATTAATCGACCGATTCTAGTATTAATTAATATATGAAACAAAACTAGTTGATCCTTTAAGTAATGTTCAAAATATTAATATGAAATATGAATAGGAATTAATTAATACTCAAGAAAGAATATTAAAGAAGATGAATCCTACTATAGTTAATATCAAGATGTTAACTAATTGTCATCTTAGTAACACTCCCCAATATTAACGTAGAGGAAGAAATAACTATTACTATAACTAATGTCAAGATGTTAACTAATTGTCATCTTAGTAACACTCCCCAACATTGATATAGAAATAGTATTTAAAGAAAGAATTAATATTCAAGGAAGAAGATTAAAGATAATAACTCACAACTTACAAATTCATTAAGCTTCAAAGTAGCAAAACCAAGATGGAAGAGTTTAGCTCCTCATTTGGAGACTAAACATGCTATAAAAATATAAAAGAAATACTATTCTAAACTGAGCTTAAGAGTATGGAAGAAGGGATGATTAAAAGTGAAGGAAAATGGGGTTATTTATAGGTGTTTTCAACACCTAATGCCGGATACCCGGCCGGGTATTTGCTATACCCGACCGGGTATTTGTCAAATCAAATCTTTTTCCCATGTTCTGGTGTTCTTCTGCACGTTCGTTTGCCCGAAATCACTTCATACCCGACCGGGTATAGGGAATACCCGACCGGGTATTTGCTAATTTCGTAGCAACTTCCTTTGTCACTTCATACCCGGCCGGGTAAAGTCCATACCCGACCGGGTTTTACATAAAACTCGGGTTTTTCCATCCTTCTTGCTTCCAAATCTATCCTAAACTTATAGCTCAACTAACTACAACTTACAACAAACAATAAAATGCTAAAAATACGATTACAATCAAATGTAAACTAACGACTACAAACTTGCATAATACTAGTAAATAAATATTACAAACGATAATAAAAATGTACACTTTAGGCACTAACAACTAGTGCCTATCAAACATCCCCACACTTGAACTTTTACTCGTCTCGAGTAAAACAAATCCTGTCCATGAAGTTTCCGAACCAACAATAGTAGCAATCACAACCATTCACAAGTGTTTTTTGAAAATCAACATAAAAATGTTTCAACGATCAAAAACACATAAAAAGGTCTTCAACACCATTAGATTTCTCTTCTTTTGCTTCCTCATGTATATGCCCTTAGGATCCTGCAAAGATAAAAGAAAATACTTTCTCTCATTCTCTCATTTTGCCTAGGTGCCCTTTCGGGTTTTCATCCCAGCTTCCCACATTTCCCTTTTTTATTCTCACCAACTCACTCTTCTTTTTGCTTTTGTTTTGCTTAAGTTGCCCTTTTGGGTTTTCAACCTAACAAGCTTTGTTTTGTGTTTTTTTTTTTTTTTTTTTTTTTTAAAGGAAAGAATAAAGAGTATGAAATGAGAGTGTACCAGAATAGTTCTCCCCCCCAGCTAGTTCAGGGCACTGTCCCTAGTGCCCGCCAGCATCTCCTCCATCAAAGAATCCACCCTGGCCATAATATCTGTCATGAAAACCACCCGCATATGGATACTCATCGTCGTTTGTGTCTGAGCCGCCGCCGTATCCGCCATCACCGCCTCCCCCACCTGAGGTCGATCCACCAAAAGTACCCCATGCTGTGGGGTCATACCAAGAGGGTGGTGGGGGAGGGGTGGCCATAGAAGAAAAGGAACCGTGATGTGCAATGTAAGAGTATATAGGGCCGTAGGTCCTCCTGTGATCCTCTTCATACCTCCGACGGTCGTTGTCGTATTGCTGCCGCTGATCTTGTATTTGCTCCTCCAATCGCTCTATACTCTGCCTGTGCTCAGTGCGAAACAGTCCAAATTCCTCCCGAAATTGGGTGTAGTTGAGGTTTAGGGCACTCATGCTGTGGAGCATCTGTTGCTCAAATGAACTATATTGAGGGTGTTGGGGGTCAGCTTGTGGTTGGTCTTGTGGTGGGCTGGGGATGGGTGGGGGATCAAGTTGAGGGATTTCATCAAGATAGTGGTCAGGGGTGGTTCCGGGTAAGCAAAGGTGTCTCCTATCCCCGAGTTGATGGTTAAAAATGTTGGGGAGTTCGTCGGAGGGGATTGTAAAAACTTGTGTGGGTGAGGGGTGTATGGTCCAATGGTAAAATGTCGTGGTCCCAATAGTGTGGGAGTGACTCAAATCATGGGCAGTGAGCAGAAAGTCAAGATTAAGGAAATGCCATGCTTCTACTTCTCTATTCGCATGATAGCCAAATTTAGTACAAATATGGTGTATGTACCCTCCTATGAAAATTTCACCCATAGCTTCACATTGTGTTTTTAGATGTTCCCATAAACATGAAGCAACATCTAATCTAGGAGCTTCTGGAAAGATACCCATAGCAAGAATGGCCAATTCACTAATCCTTGTTTGATGATTATTTGGCTTCCCAAAGATATTATACCCAAACCATTTTAGTGCAATTCGAAGGGCAGGGTGTTGAACATGTGTAACATGCATATGTGAGGATTTGAAGACCCTAACCCCTGTCATTCTTCGCCACAAATCATGCACAATTGTTTTATCACTTCTTGCTTTTCTTTCCTCCACACCTAAAACTGGTAAACCAAATAGCTCGGCAAACTCACGTTTCGTTAAGGTTCTTGGTATGTTGTTATACCGAAACGTGAGTTTGCTCTCATAGGTGTCCTCATCGTTATCAGTAAATTCAACAGAGGCTAGGAACTCATACACAATTCTTTTGTAGATATTATAGGACATATTGAACAGTGTAGTAAGTCCTATGTTGTTGCACAATTCTAGCATCATATCATACAACATCAATGCTCTCAATGCTGCATGACAAAGAAATCGGGTGGGATATACCTCTCGGTTGAGTTGGTTGAGGAATTTCTTGTGATGAGACCTAGAGGTGAATTCGATGCTCTCATACCCCGGAACTCGTGGAATTGGAGCATTTGAGTTGGAGGAAGATGCTCTAGTCCTTTTCGGAGCCATGATTTTCCCTTTGCTTGAGATTAGTGAAGAAATTTCGAGCTTGACTTGGAGAAGTACCAAAAAATTCGGATTTTTGGGTTTTGGGTGTTTTTGAGGGTGTGGAGGTGTAGAGGATGATGGAGGGAACAAGAAATTGGGTTTAGATTGGGATATTTCGAGCAAAGTCGAATCTTTGGGGGATTTGGGTAGGGTTTTCGGATTTGGGGGTTTTGGGGTTTTGAGTGATATGGTGGGTGTAGAATTGGAGGGGATGATGTGGGGAGGAAGAATATGATGTTAATTTCGGTTTTTGGTAGGGTATGGAAGGTGTATTGAAGCTTTTGAAGTTTGGCTATGGAGGTTTGGGGTGGGAAGCTCGAGTTTAGTGAGGAAGATAGGTCCAATGTTTGATTGATCGAGCTTTTGTTTTTGGGGAAATTCCCGTAAACCCGGCCGGGTATTTGTTTTACCCGAGTGGGTTTTCAAAACAGACGGTAGCAGGGGCTTTTTAGCCGCAAACCCGGTCGGGTTTTAGGAGTACCCGGTCGGGTTTTATGCTTTTTTTCAATTTTTTCAGCTTCTTTACCCGGCTGGGTGTGTTGCCCGGGTATTTTTTTTGTTCAAGGAACCCGACCGGGTGGCTATGATACCCGGCCGGGTTTCAGCCCAGTTTTCATTTTTTTTTTTTTTTTTTTTTTTTTTTTTTTTTTTTTTTTGAAAAGAAATTTTCCCACAATTTAAATAACAATAAACAGAATGCAAAAATTGGGTTGCCTCCCAAGAAGCGCTTGATTTAATGTCGCGGCACGACGTTATTTTTATTTTATTTTCTGTTTTAAGTGGGATCGTGAATATCCCTTGTTTCATTCTTTTTCTTCGGCCTTTTCCAGTAAGGTCGAATTTTCTTCCTAGTTACCACTTCAATGGTAGGTGGTTTTCCTTTCAAAATGGATTTTCTGGGTTCTTCCTTAACAAAAATATTCAGTGTTGGTGGTTCAAAAACATTTAAAGAACAAAGAGATTGATTTTTAATTTGTTTTTTAGTAGAATCAAATATGTTGAATTCTACTTTTTGGTTATCAAATTCTATCGTTAATGAACCACTAGACACATCAATTTTTGTTTTGGCGGTTTTCAGAAAAGGCCTTCCCAAAAGAATGGGTGTTGTTTGGTTATCATCCCCCATTTCAAGAACATAGAAATCAACAGGGAAAACCAAATTTTCTACTTCTACTAGCACATCTTCTATTACACCTTTTGGGTATGTATTAGATCGATCCGCTAGTTGAATCACTACACCAGTTTGATGTAGCGGGCCGAGTTGTAAGGATTTATACAAGGAATAAGGAATGACATTTATTGATGCTCCTAAATCCAACAACGCCTTAGAAAATATGGTGTCCCCTATTTTACAGGGAATAGTGAACATGCCCGGGTCACTACATTTTTCGGGAAGTTTCTTTTGAAATAGAGCCGATACATGTTCACTAACCCTGACTTCTTGTTTTTCTTTCAATTTATTTTTTGTTTTTGTTTTGCATAATTCTTTTAAAAATTTGGCAAAACAGGGAACACTTTTAATTGAGTTAAGGAGTGGAATGTTTACCTCACATTTGGAGAAAGTTTCATAGATGTCAGCATCTTTGTCCAGCTTCCTTGTCTCCTTCAATGCCTCGGGGAATGGGGCTACTAGTTCATATGATGAAAATGGAGGGAGTTTCACCTTTGTGGTTCTTTCCTCAGATTGAGCTTCTTTTTCATGATCAACCTCCTCGATCTCTTGGTCATTCTTTTCTACCCCCTTCAACATGATTGCATTCACATGTTGTCTCGGGCTTTGCTCCGTTTGAGATGGGAGTTTACCCGAGTCCTTTGCTTCAAGTCGGCTTACGGCATTTGAAATTTGGCTAACTTGGGTTTCCAAATTTTTTATGCTTGACTTTGTCTCATGTTGGAATTGTATCATGGTTTGTTGAAATTGTCCCATGCTTTGTTGCATGGTAACCATGTTTGAAGTCAAAGCTCTTATCATGTCATCAGTTGACATATTAGGTTGAGAATTTGAGCCTTGATTGTTGAAAGGTGATTGAGAAGGTGAGTTTGATTGTTGGGGGTTTCCGTACCTCAAGTTTGGATGATCCCTCAATCCGTGGTTGTAAGAGTTTGAGAATGGGTCGTACCTCCTTTGTTGATGTCCTTGGAAACCCAAGGCGTTGACTTGCTCCAAATTCTTCTCTTGTATTGATGGACATGAATCGGTCAGATGCCCTTGTGTTGAACATATGCCGCAAACCTTGACTTCTTGGGTTTTGGGTTTTAAGAGAAAATCTTTAACCAAAGAAGTCAAGCCGGCCACTTGACTTTCCAACGAGGTGTTGGATTCCGCCACGGCAACCCTTCGGGTTGAGGATCGCCCATTGTAGTATCTAGAATTCTCGGCCAATTCCGAGATGAGATTTCTTGCTTGAGAAGGGGTTTTGTTAACAATCCCCCCTCCACTCGCCGCATTGACCATGCGCCTATCTTGATCCGCAAGACCATCATAAAAGTAAAGGATGAGGTCTTGCTCAGTGTACCCATGATATGGGCAGCTAGCACACAACTTTTTGAATCGCTCCCAATATTCATATAAGGACTCATCATCTTTTTGATCAATGTTGCTTATTTGTTTTTTCAAAGATGATGAGACAGAAGCGGGATAATACCTTTCTAGGAAGCATTTCTTCATTGCTGCCCATGTATCTATACTCCCCGAAGGGAGATAGAATAGCCAATCCTTTGCGGTGTCTTTAAGGGAGAATGGGAAAGCCCTCAATTTGATTTGCTCCTCGGTGACTCCATTTGGGCACATGCTCGTGCAAACAATATGGAATTCCGAGAGATGTTTGTTTGGGTCCTCTCCTCTTAGCCCGTGGAAGGAAGGAAGTAGATGGATAAGCCCCGATTTGAGCTCAAAAGTATTACCTTCATTGAGTGTAGGGAAGGTAATACACAATGGTTGTTGGTTGAGATTTGGAGCGGTGAGCTCCCTCAATGTTCTCGTCTCTTGAGCCATAGTGATTGGCTCTTCGTTCTCGCTAGAATAAGAACTAGCGCTTGATGATTCCTCCGAAGAAGTATTCGGAAATAAATTCCTAAACCTCTCGAAGGCTTGTTCCGTTTCGGGATTTGTTTGGTAGGTGATTTGGTTTATAGATCGGTGTTTAACCATATACTCAAACAAAGCTCAGAAATAGAAAATAAGAGTTCTTTATATTTTTATTTAATTATTTTTTTGTTGATTTTTCTTGAAATAAAATAAAAAGAAAAATAATTGCCTTTCCCCGGCAACGGCGCCAAATTTGACGTGCACTTGTCGTGAGGTGCACTCAAAATAAATATCAATACGACACTAATACGTAGTATAGCGAAGTAAGGTTCGTATCCACAGGGAAAGGAATATTTCTCTTTTTAATTAACTAGTAACAAAGGGGGGTTTTAGATTTGATTTGATTTAATTAACACTAAGATGAATGACTTAAATGAGTTTAATTAATGAGAAGAAGACTTGGCTTTGCTTTTATCCACTTAATGAAATGTTCGTCGATCCCGGTTATATCTTTAACTATCTTCCTCTCGAATACTCAATCGAGGAGTATATCCAGTTCATCGAGGGTAGTTATTAATAACGAGAAGCGTTCATTAATAAAACTTACTATCGAGTCAATATAGAACAAGCGCCGTATATTAACTTGATAGTAGCAATAAACTTAAGATGAAAACGATTGAGATTGATAACCTCAACACAAGCGGTTTATTGGTTTAATCAATATAATTAATTCCCCTTAGATTATTAACCATGAGATGCATGCATTAATAATCCAAGTTTACTACCATGAAAGGACCGAATTAATAACAAGCGTATTAATCGACCGATTCTAGTATTAATTAATATATGAAACAAAACTAGTTGATCCTTTAAGTAATGTTCAAAATATTAATATGAAATATGAATAGGAATTAATTAATACTCAAGAAAGAATATTAAAGAAGATGAATCCTACTATAGTTAATATCAAGATGTTAACTAATTGTCATCTTAGTAACACTCCCCAATATTAACGTAGAGGAAGAAATAACTATTACTATAACTAATGTCAAGATGTTAACTAATTGTCATCTTAGTAACACTCCCCAACATTGATATAGAAATAGTATTTAAAGAAAGAATTAATATTCAAGGAAGAAGATTAAAGATAATAACTCACAACTTACAAATTCATTAAGCTTCAAAGTAGCAAAACCAAGATGGAAGAGTTTAGCTCCTCATTTGGAGACTAAACATGCTATAAAAATATAAAAGAAATACTATTCTAAACTGAGCTTAAGAGTATGGAAGAAGGGATGATTAAAAGTGAAGGAAAATGGGGTTATTTATAGGTGTTTTCAACACCTAATGCCGGATACCCGGCCGGGTATTTGCTATACCCGACCGGGTATTTGTCAAATCAAATCTTTTTCCCATGTTCTGGTGTTCTTCTGCACGTTCGTTTGCCCGAAATCACTTCATACCCGACCGGGTATAGGGAATACCCGACCGGGTATTTGCTAATTTCGTAGCAACTTCCTTTGTCACTTCATACCCGGCCGGGTAAAGTCCATACCCGACCGGGTTTTACATAAAACTCGGGTTTTTCCATCCTTCTTGCTTCCAAATCTATCCTAAACTTATAGCTCAACTAACTACAACTTACAACAAACAATAAAATGCTAAAAATACGATTACAATCAAATGTAAACTAACGACTACAAACTTGCATAATACTAGTAAATAAATATTACAAACGATAATAAAAATGTACACTTTAGGCACTAACAACTAGTGCCTATCAGTAAGTCATGTACTTTCTAAGTGTGCCAGTGTATTACAAAGTTGAACTAATTATATGACTGCATTTGTGAAAGAAGAAGAAAAATTGTGTGTGGCTGGTGTTTATTAGTTTGTTTAAATTTTGAATTTTGATGGAGTGGAGGATCCCTGTATTTTATTAGGTGAAGTACGTAGTGTGTTGCTGAGCCCTTTCTTATACTGGGGCACATCCTTGTGATCATGTAGTTTTTGTCTTTACATTTTGTTGTTAGCAGTCATCCAAAAAAATGATGCACCCCAAGAGTATAATTGTTGTTGATGATCGTCTATCAAAGTGAGTTTCTAACCATTAGTTGATATCCCTTTTAGCTAATCATATGTGTACTAATAATTTGGACTCTTTGTTTTATAGAAAAAGATAGACATGAAGTGAGGAGGTTGGAATAGATTATAATAATGAAAGACGTATGGCATGCTAAATCTCCAAACTTTTTGACGGGTTGCTAATGGCGTATACACAAAATTTAAGTTAAAAATGGATTCTCCTGCAGGTTTCATCTCATTGCTAGGCTTATTTATGGCACCAGTAAGCTCTGATCTCATATTGAAGGCATTCAGACTTGCTCACTTTGGAAGGTGGGGTATCTTTTAGGCATTGTCGGAGGCAAAATATATGTGCACAGCTCATTCTTTAGTGAATTGAGTCCCAGTTTTGATATTAGTAACTGTAGCAATATTATTGTATTGCTAGTTTACACTCAAATGTTATAGGCTCTGTAATTATAGACTTTGGGAGTACCCCACATGCACTAGAGCTACTTTTTTTTAATGGGTAAGGTACATGCCCTCCCAGATTTTTGTTGTAAAATGCTATTATTTTGAATAAAATTTGATAAATGTCACTATCTTATTTAGCCTTGTTAATTATATACGCAGAAATTATATATGTGTGGGTGCGCGCGCGCGTGCATTTATATATATATATATATATATATATATATATATATATATAGAGGGCTCTTCTCATCAGGCCGGCCTGACGGGCTGCCCCGTCCGGCCGAGCCCGTTTGGGCACCTTCCCGGTGCAATTTTTTGATGAAATTTTTTGAGCATGTTCCTCGTCAAGTCTAGTTTGTCCATACCAAATTTCAGCTCAAAATTCGATCGGGAAGGTCGTCAAATGATTTTTACAAGTTAACTGGTCTGGAAAATACATATTCCGGACCAGTTAACTTGCAAAAATCATTTGACGACCTTCCGGATCGAATTTTGAGCTGAAATTTGGTATGGACAAACTAGACTTGATGAAGAACATGCTCAAAAAATTTCATCAAAAAATTCCACCGGGAAGGTGCCCAAACGGGCTCGGCCGGACGGAGCAGCCCGTCAGGCCGGCCTGACATGAACATTCCTCTATATATATATATATACACATATATATAACTGTTACATTAGACAATAGTAATTAAATTAAATGTGAAAAGTGTTACCTAATATTCTCAGATGTTACATTTGTGTGGGTAAAAAAACTGTTACGATTGTACTCAATCTATAGTAACAATTATGGTAACACTTTTAATTGGTTGATAAGAGCGTTACAATTAGTTCTAAAAGTCGTTACATAGTGTTACATTAGAGAAAAGGCAACGCCAACGAATGTAACGACACAAAACTGTTACATTTGGGTAATTGTAACAGACTTTTAGATCAATAGTAACAAAATTGACCGTTACAAAAGGCTTCTAAATGTAGTAGTGTCAATTTTTTCTTTAAAACCACACCACGCTCCTTTGTCCCAAACTTAGAGGGACGGAGGTAGTATATTATACATACGTGTGTGTGTGTTTTATTTACTTAGTTTCTCACTTTTAAAACTCATATATCATTTATGATAAATATTTTTAGTCATTACTTATTATTCTAATATAATACTTATGTAGTATTAGTTCATTAATCATGACTAATACACATACATGTATGCATGTCTATAAGTATGTGTTTGTTAAATAGTACAATATAATTTAATTAAATATGTTTATACCCATTATTAATATATGTATGTATGTATATATATATATATATATATATATATATATATATATATATATATGTGTGTGTGTGTGTGTGTGTGTGTGTATGTTTGTGTATATATTTATAACGGGTACGGGGCGGGGGCGGGGCGGGTGTAGTAATCCCCATCCCCGCCCCATATTTTAGCGGGGTAGAAATATCTCACCCATCCCCGCCCCCGCCCCACCCCAAACCCCGCCCCATCCTTTCCCCGCGGGGCGGTTCCCCACGGGTCCCCGCCCCCATTGCCATCCTTAACTAGTATAGTACTCCGTTTAGTGTTGAGCAAAAGAAATGCGAGTGGGAGTAAGAAGTATAGTATGCGAGCTGGGTCATCGTAGTCGCGTGGGACTCGTTCCACATAAATCCCACACGCCCTCAGCGACAGGTCAACAGCTTACCCGTAATAGCATCTCAAGTTCGTAACTAGCTCCTTTTAATTTTTAAATATACGCGCTAATTTTAGAGTATATAATGGGGAAAATTTTACAAATAGGACATAAACATAACAAATTTTCAAAATTAGGACTACATCTATGAGTAGGACTTAAGTTGAGCTGATATGACCATTTAACCCTTACTTTTAAATTGTCAAACAGATCAAAGGACTCCTTTCAGACTGCAGGCCCAACTACAGATCAATTTCTCAACTAAGGAAAAAATTGCATCGATGAAATCCAGAGCCGAATTGACGGAGAGCTTCCAAATCCTACCAGCTTCCCAATCGATCTGCTCCATCTGGTTCTTCCCTTGTGGCTACATCGAGGAGTTCATAAGCAGCCTCCCGAATAGTACGGCCGTCGGCCACAGCGGATGGAGACTCATTTGTTCGGCGAACTTGACGGAAAGTATCCACAAGCTTCGCCAAGTAGATTTGTTGGACAGTCTGGCTCTTCCACCTGATCCATCCACACATGTAGGATGCGTCTGATCATAGTCTGAAACGCAGATGTTCCCTTGCTTCTTCCATGATAGGTTTGAGTTGACATTAGGATTTGCGATTGAAGATCAGATGATAATTCCATGGTATCAATAAGCAAAATTCGTGAGTTTATGAGATAGAACGCTCTTCTATCTTTGTGGTATTGCAGTCCAAAACTAGGCCGCAGAAATATGGAGATTCAAATGCAACTGGAAATTAAAAAGCGAAAGTAGACATTAATTAGTCCTTAATGACACATGAGTAGACATTAAACTCCTATAGCTAAAGTAAGTATAAAAGTTAAAACAAAAGTATAAAGCAAATATGAAATTTAATAGACTCAATTGATGAAATAATGCTTAAATATATTTAAGATGCATAAGAACAATACACATCACGTGATATAAATATAAAGTTGTTAAACGTAGAAAATGTAGTCTTATTTTAGTGTTATTCATAAAATTCTTTTGAAATATGACTATGTGCAATGTCTTTTTTAACATTAAATTAGTATCACTAAAGTACAACAATTAGTATAAAATTATAATGCAGACCTCATTGAATATGAACATGGAGTTCTTAAAGTTGCACAACTAAACATGTGGGACACCAATTGTTACATATCCATATTAAGTTCAAGATTTTAGTGACGTATGACTAGACATAGTTAATGTAATAAGTAGGAAGAAGTGGGTTGCTAAGTGCAATTTGATTTAGACTGTGTAAATAAACTAGCGAGATAGTCATTAAATACATAGTAAGAAGACATTAATTTTGAATATGTCTGATACTTAAGTCTATATGACAATCAAAAGTACATCAACTGAAACGCTAAAAATCATGACAACATAAATTTAAATGCCAACAAATCATGGCAGTTACAAATGTTATTCTCGGAAATAAAAAACTAAATCCATAAAATATTCTCAAAATACTTCTTCTTGTGTCGACCTTTGTTACATTGTGAGCAACGTTGTTGGTAATCAAACTCTCCAGTTGAACTTCAACAAATAACCAATAATAGGAGGATCTTGTGGTAGACTTGACTACTTAGTGAACTTCCATGACAAACCAGTGACAGATCCTCTAATTTTGCTCTAATATTGCCTAAAATGTGTTGACCACCGTAGCCATGTTCAGCGGGTGGAGAAACTGTTCTTGCTAAATCAATAATACCCTCATGCCTATCTGAGACAAAAATAAAATTATCTCCATGAGCAAGAGCCTTCTCTATCTTGTACAATGTCACACCATAATCTCTATTCATGTCAACACTATATTATGAGAATTCTAATAATATCGGGACTTTATAAGTTCTGCAATAGTTTCAAATATGGATTGTTGACGATGAAATTATATATAATCAATGGAATATGAATGGTTAGAATCAAACCTGAAAAAGAAGAACACAAAATATCATATAAGTACAGTCACTAAATAGTCATTAAATAGTCCTTAAACAAGTACACAAGACATTAAAATAAAATAAAAGGAAGTATATAAATTCAGAATAGACACAACACACCACTTGTAAAATCAAAACATATACTTCTAATCTGGAACATATGACTTACAGAAAGCATCATTCCACAAACAGCTTAGATGCATTCATCATCAACACAAAAACATCCAACTATATGAGTATGATGGAAGTTAGAAAGAACTTCAAAATCAAGAACAACAAACAAAGAATTGAAATGAGAGTTTGAATCATATAATCGAGAGCTTCACTTGAAGAAGATAAAGCTAAAAAGTGTTGATATGAATCACTAAGTTGTCTTCTAAATCTTCACTAGAAGAGGAATGTGCGTCTTAGTTCATCGAATTGTTTTTTGGTGCACACTGATTTAATGTAAGTGGAACTTTATACCATATTGTTTAACTAAATTTCAAATTACAGGATAGATCAATTCACATCATAAGTTCCCTATCCATCTGTGTAATGGAATTCATGCAAAAGCAGACAAAAGTATCCATACTTTCGAGCTCGAACATATTTAGCGTAGGTTTTTTCAGAAGTTTTTTCAAGGGAGCAGAAAATCAAAATTGAACCTAACTAACTAACTTAAAAATTCATAAGATAATGGATGAGGAGTGCAAAAATGAACAGTCCTGAGACAACCATCATCAACACAAACAACATGCAATATTTTGGGTTTGAAGTATTTATCTTATATTGACAATGATTTGTAATTGCATACATCTTTAAAATGGTAATCTAAAGCTTTCTTATTTATATATATAGCATGTTTGACAATATGAGTAAGGTGAAAGTGAGAAAAACATCAAAATCGGGAACAACACACGAAGAATTGAACGGCATTACATCTTCTTCTTCCAGGAGTAAAATATCATCCCGAGACTGACCCAGGTTTTTCCGGAGACTGCACTGGTTTCTGGTTCATGATTTTTGTCGAACACTTTATCTACATCAGTTGAACCCTCCATTTCAGCAAGCTCTTGGACTACAACCGACTGTATATGGTTCACCATAAGACGATCAAAGAACTCTTTGAAGTAGAAAAAAACAGAACACATGTTAGAAACTAAAAACAGAGAAGACAAATGCTTTGAATTGCAATTTCAATGTCACAATGAGAAACCAAACTTAAAGATGACAAAACTGATACAGATTATATAAACGAAATTCGTTTACAAATTAAAACATCAAACAGTAACAAATTTGTAGAAAAAAAGAGTAATAAAACTTACCAAAAAGTACAGAAAAATTCGCACATCATATGAAGCTCGATGAACGACTAAAGACACTTCAGAACAGTTCGTGAACCATACGAGAACGATCGAAACCGGAGAAGTGAGATGGGATGATTAAAAAGACAAAGAACTCCAGCTTCGGTGATTTCACAGACAAAGAACGAAAGAAGAAGAAGGTGAAGGTCATTTCGGAAGAGATCGGTAATTGCTCAGGTTATCGTCTTAAAAGCACAACCTAAACTCGAGGGTAAAATCGGAAACAAAAAATTAAGTTTCCTAAGATAGGAGTAAATAAAGCTTACGGATGGGAAAAAACAAACTATGTCCTAATCTTGTAAAGTTTGTATGATTTAGTCTTGCTAACTGCAATTTTCTCTATATAATGTTACTATCAAGTGTCTTCTAGAAAGCTAAAACGACTGGATTAATTAGTCATGTACTTTTACCAACTTATCAAGTGTCAAAAACGGAAAACTCTTCTTGAGTTTGTGTACACCCTTTTACCATTTACACATTTTTACACGCGTCTCGGTGAGGACAATCTTTTTGTTTATAAAAACACTGTTTTTTTCTGTAAACGAGTTTTGTCTGTGCAAACACGTGTACAAAACTACAAATGTTGAAACAGTAAAAACGTGTACAAAGAGATTTTTCCGTCAAAAACACTCACATTTTTTCTTTTTTTATTCCAGGGGGTTTGGGGGAGAGGGGTTATGGGGGCTTGGAGAAATCATGGCTGAACCTCACTCCATTGAGTTTCAAACCCTTATGTGCCTAGCGGATTTCGAACTCGAAACCTCTTGCTAGGCACGGTAACTAGCAATTATGGGCTAGGTCCGTATGGGCCTAGTATGGGCCTAGTATAAATTATTAAACACAATTTTCATTTCATTGTAAAGGATTGACAAAGTTGCATTCAATAACTTAGTCTCTCAATTCTCCCCGTAAACTCTCATTTTAGAAGCTAGAGACTCGATAAGGGTGTGATGTAATGGTTTTAATATTCACAAAAAAGAACCTAACACAGCTTAACACTCGTCGCTTGTTTGCTTTACTTACATCATCTATTGCTAATTAACCACACTAATCAATCCATTTCTAAGAGATCCAACGAAACAAGGATGGTGTTGAGCCTTTGGAGTGCGAGAACTTAACCTCAACACAGAGAAAATGAAAACTATCAATCCAACATTCCAGCGGTCTTTTTACAATAGTCTCGATTACCTTATCGTTATTCATGAATAATTCAACCTTTGCACCCCTTCTTACAATAGAACTTTGATTTTCTCAAATAATCCATAAAGATAAGGTGATAATTACTTATGTGTTTGCATAATTTTTTTTAATGAAAAAATAATTCAAATTTTGTTTCAAGTCCCGATATTTGAGAAAATCAAAGTTACATTTTTTAGTCTTTTTTTTGGCACAACATTTTTTCAATCTTGTGCTCACTAATGTGTTGAAATGGCAAAAAGAAAGTTATTTCATGCAGTGTTTTTTTAATGCAGTGATATTTATGCAAGTTTTTAATTGGACAAAGTAAGTCCTATTTGTAGAAAAAACATACAGTAGTACTTAATTCTATTTTTCTAATTTTTTTTAATGTTTTAATCCTATCTGGAACAAAAAAAAGTTAATTTTTTATTTATTGAAGAAATTGAAAAAATGCATGACATCAAGTCTTTTACGAGTATCACCCACTTTCTCTCTGCTCCTAGCCTCCTATTAATTAGGGAAAACTACAGTAAACGTACTTGTGGTTCGGGTGTTTTCAATTCGGGGCATGAGATTCATTTTTTGACATCCACGGGCGAGTGATTCCACTCCGTTATCTCACCCGGGGCACCGGCCTTACGACGTTAGTAATAACTGACGTGGCATCATTTATTTGGCCACGCCCGCTCCAACACACGATTTACTTGGAATTGAATTTAGAATTAAACATCATGCTTTATTCTTACAATTTAGGTTTAATAAGGACGAAAGCTTCAGCGTGTCAGCGCCGGTAACCGTGGGTCGATTTTGCTGGTGAAGTGACATAAGAAGACGGTGACCGGTAAACACCTGGTGTTTCTGTTAAACGTAAGTAAAGCATTTGAGGTTTGCTTTTTGTACTAAACTTTTAAGTTTTGGAGTGGATTGTGTGTTAAATTCATGTTAAATTCATAGGTTGCAATGTGTAATTTGTGGTTAATTTCAAATGTATAAATGTATGTATAGGTCGGAATGACAGAGTATGTGAACTTGGTTATTCGCCATGGTGGTAAATGGGACGGTGCAAAAAAGAAAAGGGAATATTTGGGGGGTGAGGTGACCAAAAAGGAAAAGGTAGACATTGACTACCTCAGTAAGTTCGAATTGGATGGGTATGCAGAGGACTTGGTCTATAAAGATGGTGTACAAATATGGTTCAGAAGGTTTGCAATTAAAGATGTATGTGGCCCAGCTGCTTTACAAGAAATTCAATGTGATAAGGATGTACATGACATGCTTCTTTCCAACATAATGGACCCATATATTGAATTGTTTTTTGTCTCAAAGAAGAGTCCAAAAGGGAAAGGGAAACCAAAAGTACCAGAAGGCCCCTCAAACCCTTCCCAAAGTGCAGATGCAACCCCAACTTGTGATTCAACCCCATGGACTGATATAGCCATAACCTGTGATGCAAGCCCTTCTTTACAACCACTCATCCGTGTGGAGTCAACCCACACTCCATTACAATCCCAGCCTAAACCTGAGGGTCTTCCTGCATTTCTACAAGCACAATACCATAGTGATACTGAAGATGAAGATTACCAACTGTCAAGTAGTGTGAGTGAATCTAGTTCTGAAAAAGCAGTCTCTTTCACAGGTTAGTCAAGATGAAGCAAGCTAGTTATATTAAGATCTAGAAGGCAGTGAAGATGAAGTTTTTCAGGATTTGATCAGTGAAGATGAAGCACCCGAGTTTAATGAAGCTCATGATGAGGGGAATACACCTGAATTTAATGAAGACACTGTGGTTGCCCAAGACTTAGATGAGTTCAATGTAGAGGCAGCCTACAGTGATGACCTTCACAGCTACAATGGATCTTCAGATGATGAGGGAAATACTCCTGATTTTAATGCAGACAATGGATCTAAACACGGTGATTTGTGCAAAGGTATGAGATTCACATCACATGTGAAATTCAGAAAAGCTTTATAGGAGTGGGCTGTTAAAAGTGCATTTGATTTCAAGTATGTGAACAATAAAAGAGCTAACATCATTGTGGTCTGCAAAAATAAGGAAACTTGTTCATTCCGGGTTCATGCATCAAAAATGAGTGATTCCGGGTATTTCCAAATAAAGGCTTTCAGGCCCAAGCATGAATGTTCCTTTAGTAATCGAAATAGTCTAGTGACAAGCACCTATTTGAGTGAGAAATTTCTTGATGAGTTGAGAGACAATCCAAACTGGGATGTTGTAGCAATGCAAAAGACAATTCAAAGGCAGCTTAGGGTGCAGGTCAATCTTGCCATGTGTTATAGAGCTAGAGTTAAAGCAAAGGCCAAGATTGCAGGTGATATCACAGAGCAGTACAGAAGATTAAGAGATTATGATGCTACTGTCCTTAAGTATAATCCAGGTAGTCTTGTCAAGATTAAAACTGAGGTAGTCTGTGAGGAGGTCCAACGAGCAGGTGTGGGTGAGGCAGTTCCTTCAATACCCAAAGAGGTCACAATATTTCAATACATGTATATGAGGTTCACAGCTCAGAGACAAGGCTACTTTTCAGGTTTAAGACCCTTAATCTGCTTGGATGGGTGTCATGTGAAGACTTCAATGGGAGGACAACTTTTATTTGCAGTTGCCAGGGATGGAAATGAGAATATGTTTCCCCTAGCTATTGCATGACAGCGAAGACAAAGATTCATGGACTTGGTTCCTACAGGTTCTCTTTGAAGACTTTGGAAGACCAGAAGAGACTAAGTGGACTTTCATGCCTGACAAACAGAAGGTAAGGAGTGTTTGCACTCATGCTCTTTTAATTGTTTTTTTAGTCTGTAACTTATAATTGCTTACTATGTATATTTTTTACATGTACACTTATTTCAGGGGTTAGTTGAGGCTTTTAAGGCTGTCAATCTATTGAATGAGCATAGATATTGCTTGAAACACGTGTATGAGAACTATAAGAAGTTTTTCAGGGGTGGGGAGTACAAGAAAAAGTTGTGGTTAACAGCAAACACTGAAAGTTTAAGGTCCTGGTAGAGACATATGAAAGCCATTAAGAGTTTTGATGAGGGTGCCTGACGTGCACTTGTCGTGAGGTGCACTCAAAATAATAATACAATACAACAAATATACGTAGTATATTGAAGTAAGGTTCGTATCCGCAGGGAAAGGAATACTTTTCTTTTTATGGAAATAAAAGTAACAAGGGGGGTTTTAGTTTGATTTGGTTTAATAATTTAAACACTAAGACGAACGAATTAAATGATTAATTAATGAGAAGAAGACTTGGCTTTGCTTTTATCCACTTAATGAAATGTTCGTCGATCCCGGTTATATCTTTAACTATCTTCCTCTCGAATACTCAATCGAGGAGTATATCCAATTCATCGAGGGTAGTTATTAATAACGAGACACGTTCATTAATAAAACTTACTACCGAGTTAATATAGAACACGCGCCGTATATTCACTCGATAATAGCAATAAAATCAAGATGAAAACAATTGAGATTGATAACCTCAACACAAGCGGTTTATTGGTTTAATCAATATAATTAATTCCCCTTAGGTTATTAACCATGAGACGCATGCATTAACAACCCAAGTTTACTACCGTGAAAGGACCGAATTAATAACAAGCGTATTAATCGACCGATTCTAGTATTAATTAATATATGAAACAAAACTAGTTGATCCTTTAAGTAATGCTCAAAATATTAATATGAAATAGGAATAGGAGTTAATTAATATTCAAGGAAGAAGATTAAAGAAAATAACTCACAACTTACAATTCATTAAGCTTCAAAGTAGCAAAACCAAGATGGAAGAGTTTAGCTCCTCATTTGGAGACTAAACATGAAGAAAATATAAAGAAATAACTTGTCTAAACTGAGCTTAGAAGTATAAAGGAATTGGTGTCTTTTGTGGGAAGGAAAGGGGTCTATTTATAGGGAAATGGAGCATGCAGGGGTGTGTACCCGATCGGGTATATAAGGCTCCCGATCGGGTACACTCAGAAGCTTCCCAGAAGCTGAAAAATAAGGTCATACCCGATCGGGTCTGTCGGTCACCCGATCGGGTATGACACTCGAACGTGGTCAAAATCTTCCTCGCATGTTGCTTGGTTCCCGGGTTGATCCAATTTGATTTTCCAGTAGGGTACCCGGTCGGGTATAGGTCATACCCGACCGGGTACAGACCAAATTCGAAATCTTCACCTCTTTTTCTTGCATTTTTGCACTTTCATTCCACTTGTGGTGTTCACCCATGGTCCCCAAAGTGTACTTGGACTTGTTTGAGCTCAGAATAAACCTAATCTAAACAAATTACAAATATTTTACAAACTAAACTATTACACCAAAAGTGCGTAATTTCCAAAGTAACAATCAATCTAAACTAATTAAAAATACCAAAATAAACATGGAAATTACATGAATGTCAACTCCCCCACACTTAATTTCTTTACTCGACCTCGAGTAAAACCAAATGTTCACACTATGTCCATCAAAAGATTATGAGTTCATAGATAGGAAGAAATAAGAAACTAAAACCACCAAGTATTGTAAATGAGTTCTACAAAACAACATGTCCTTGGGTTTGAGGGTCTTCTTTGTTCCTTATTTCTTCTCCCCTTTTTCTTCTCCTTCTTCTTCTTCTTCAAAACATAATGCCCTGCAAAAAAACAAATTGCTCTCTCATATCTCTCATTTTGCCTAGGAGCCTTTTCAGGTTTTCATCCTAGCATCTCTTTTCTTTTTTCTTTCCTTACCACTCACTCATCATGTTTTTGTAAGCTCTTGTTGCTTAGATTGCCCTTTTTGGGTTTTCAACCTAACTAGCATGTCATTTCTTTTTTTTTTTTTTTTTTGGTTTGTATTCTTTTTTTTTCATATTTTTTTTTTCAAAAAAAAAAAAACTTATTCATAGAAAATAGTGCTTAGTACAAGGTAAAAACAAGGGAATTGTGACATACCAATAGATGAGTCTTCCTCCCCCACACTTGAAACGTGGCACTATCCTTAGTGCCCGCCGGGACCGCCATAGAAACCTCCCCCAAAGCCGCTTCCGGGCAAGTCATCACCGCCTCCCTCGCCCATGGTGGTATCCCCGCCATCATAGCCACCACCGCCGGAACTAGAGCTACCAAAATTACCCCAGTCAGAGGGGTTGTACCAAGAGGGTGACGGGGGTGGTGAGGTCATAGATGAAAAACCGGCTAGATTGGACATGTATGCATAAGTAGGACCATACATCCTCCGGTAGTCCTCTTCATACCGTTGCATGTCGGCGGCTCTTTGTTCTTCCATCCTTTGAAATGCCGCTTGTTGCTCCACCCGGTATGCATCGAATTGCCTATCCCTTTCCCGTTGTTCCTCCCGGTAGTGGCCTATTTCTTCTTGAAGTTGGGTAAATTGTCCTCCCATTCTTGTGTAGTCGAGGCTCATGTTTTGGAAGCCGGTGAGGAGAGATTGTTGACCCGCCAAAAGTTGTTGAAAAAAATCGTGTGGTGGCGGGTTTTGAGGGAAGTCGGGGATGTCATGGTGGACATTTTCATGTCCTTGGTAGGCGGCGTGTTCGGGTTGAGGCTCGGGTTGGTGTTCGGGTTGTTCCTCGGCTTGGTTGGCTTGTGGTTGGAGGTGTGGTGCGATGTTGTTGGGGAGGAGGTAGTGTGAGATTTCAAAGGGCTCCATCCTATACCGAAGCCTAGGTAACTCATCACAAGGGAGGGGGAAGTATTTGGTGGGCTCGGGGTACTTCATGTGCCACCTATACCGTTGGGTCCCATTATGATCTTTGTTGCCCAACGAGATCAAGCCCGCGTTGGACAACCAACTAAGGTTCATCAAGGAATCGGCATGGATTGGGGTATTGTCCGTGAAGCCAAATTTGGACACCAAATGCATTATTACCCCCCCGACTACAATATTTCCGGTTACAAGCTTCCTCCAAGTGATCCCACATTAAATTGCAAACATTATAAGGGGTGGGTTCATGAAAAAAGGCTAGAGTGAGTATGGCCACATCCCCCATCCGGGTATGGTGATTGTTGGTGCGGCCAAGAAGGGAATTACACAAAAACTTTAGGAAAAGCCGGAGAAGAGGATGTTGAACGTGACTAATGGAGAGTTTAGACGCGTTAACCTTCACCTCTCCGGTCATTTTTGACCATAAAGTATGACCATCAAGTGTGCTTTCCGGGATTCTCCTCTCATGGGCTATGGGGATGCCAAAGTGTACGGCAAACTCACGTCTCGTTATTGAGTATTCGGTGTTAAGTAACCGAAACGTGAGTTTGTCGGAATTAAATTCCGCCGGATCCTCATGAAGGTCAAATTTCATTGAGCTCATGACCTCATATATAATTTTGTCAGCACAATTATATTGCATATTGAAAATCAAATTCATACGCAACCTATCAAACAATTCCTTCATTCCATCTTCTAGGCCTAATTTCACAAAAGCATCATGGCAAATAAATCTAGATGGAACCACTTGCCTTTTGATAGTGGCAAAAAATCGAGCTCGGTGATTTCCCGGTCCAAAGCGGATGGTTTCGTACCCCGGGATCGGTCCTCTAGCATTAGAGCTCTCCGGTTGGTTCCTTTTGGGTGCCATTTGCCCAACTTTTAAGCTTGAATTCGGATTTGGGGATTTTTTGGGGTAGGGTTTCGGATTTTAGGGAAGAGAGGGAGATATGGTGATTTTTGGGTATGAGGTTGGAGAGGATGGTGAGAGGAGTGTTTTGGTGGTGGTTTTGGAGGATTTGGTTGGGTATGGAGTGAGTAATTGGAGTTTGAAGGTTCGAAAATGGGGGATTGGGGAAGAGGGGTTCGAAATTTGGGAGTTTGGGGAAGATGAAAATGGTGGGTTTGGGCATGTTTCAAGTTAAAAATCTCGTGTACCCGATCGGGTAGCCCGTAAGACCCGATCGGGTAATTCTCGCCGTGGAAAAATCGGATTTTTTTTACTATATCACCCGATCGGGTATAAGAGTCACCCGGTCGGGTCTCCTTCTATTTTTTTTTCAAAACGCTCCAGGGCTTCGTACCCGATCGGGGTCAGGGGGTACGCGATCGGGTGTATCGGGCCGTGGAAATCTTTCAATTTTTTTTTATTTATACCCGATCGGGTGTAAGAGGTACCCGATCGGGTACTCTCCTGAAATTTTTCCAGACCCTCGATCGGGTCTCCTTCTGACTTGCCTTTCCCTTGTGCACCCGATCGGGTATCGTGAGGGGGCCCGATCGGGTGTACTCCCCTGGGGATTGTTCTAGTGCACTTTTAACTTCTTTTTAGCGCGGATCCGATTGGTTGAGTGATGCAGACCGATCGGAGGTTCTCCCAAGTTTTCAAAACATGATTTTCCCCCATTCTCCCAAAGTTGACATTTTAAAAACAAGAATTTTGAAAAGACAAAATCCAAAAAAAAAAATGCGTACCTTGGCTTGGGTTGCCTCCCAAGAAGCGCCTTATTTAACGTCGCGGCACGACGCCATCGTTTCGTTCATCCTCCATAGATTGGATCGAAGAGATCCATGTATTCAACGTTTTCTTTTTGGAAGCCCTCAAGGAATGGTTTGAGTTGATGTCCGTTAACCTTGAAGATTTTGTCGGTGTCAAGGCTTTTGATCTCAACCGCTCCATGTGAGTAGACTTTGACCACCTCAAATGGTCCTTCCCATCGTGATCTCAGTTTACCGGGGAAAAGACGAAGGCGTGATCGGAATAGAAGGACTTTATCTCCAACTTGGAAGTCCTTCCTTATTATCATTTTATCATGCCATACCTTCGTCTTTTCCTTGTATATGGCGGCATTCTCATATGACTCAAGTCGAAGCTCCTCTAGCTCTTGGAGTTGTAGCTTCCTTTGCATTCCCGCTTGCTCCATATCAAGGTTTAATGTCTTCACCGCCCAATAGGACTTATGTTCGAGTTCGACCGGGAGATGACAAGCCTTCCTGAACACAAGTCTATAGGGAGACATTCCAATTGGTGTTTTGAATGCGGTTCTATATGCCCACAAGGCATCATCCATACGAAGACTCCAATCTTTACGGTTAGGATTTACCGTCTTTTGGAGTATAGATTTTAATTCTCTGTTTGAGACATCGGCTTGGCCATTTGTTTGTGGGTGATAGGCGGTGGAGAGCTTGTGGGTGACACCATATTTCTTCAACAAGGCACTCACAGTTTTGTTGTAGAAGTGAGTGCCCCTATCGCTTATCAAAATGCGCGGGACTCCGAACCTTGAGAAGATGCGGGTTTTGAGAAAGTCCGCCACCACTTTGGCATCGTCGGTCTTTGTGGCTTTTGCTTCCACCCATTTTGACACGTAGTCCACCGCCAAGAGAATGTATAGATTTCCATGAGAATTAGGAAAAGGTCCCATGAAATCTATTCCCCAAACATAAAAGATCTCCACATAGAGCATAGGAACTTGTGGCATCTCATGTTTTCGAGAGATGTTGCCCATGCGTTGGCAATTGTCACAAGATTGACAAAAGACATGGGCATCTCGAAATAAGCTTGGCCACCAAAAACCGCACTCAAGTACCTTCATGGCCGTTCGCTTTCCTCCAAAATGGCCACCACATGCATGTGAGTGGCAAAAGGCAAGGATGGATGCTATCTCTGTCTCAGGAATGCATCTTCTAATGACTTGATCCTTGCAATGTTTCCACAAGTATGGTTCATCCCATACGTATTGTTTTGCATCGTGTTGGAGCTTCTCTCTTTGAGCTTTAGAGAAGCTCGGTGGAAACCTGTTTAGAACAAGGAAGTTAACAATGTGAGCGTACCAAGGGCGAATTTCCTTAAGAGAGAAAAGGGTCTCATCGGGAAATTCCCCTCGGATGTCATCTTTGATATGATCATTTCCTTCATCAAGGACTAAACGGCTCAAGTGATCGCCCACCAAGTTCCCCATGCCCTTCTTATCTTTGATCTCAACATCAAATTCGCTCAAGAGTAGTATCCACCGAATCAACCTTGGTTTGGCCTCCTTTTTTGTCATTAAGAACCTAAGAGCCGCATGATCGGTGTAAATAATCACTTTGGTTCCAAGTAAGTATGACCTGAATTTTTCAAGTGCATAGACAACGGCCAACATTTCTTTTTCGGTGGTGGCGTAATTGCGTTGAGCATCATTGAGAGTGGTGGATGCATAGTAGATCACATGAGATGCTCTTCCCACCTTTTGGCCCAAAACGGCCCCGACCGCATAGTCGCTCGCATCACACATGATCTCAAATGGAAGAGACCAATCAGGGGCTTGGATGATAGGTGCGGTTACTAGCTTTTCCTTCAACGTGTTGAAGGACTTCTTGCATTCCTCGGAGAAGATGAATTCCACCTCCTTTTGCAAAAGTGTGCATAAAGGGGATGCAATCTTTGAGAAGTCTTTGATGAATCTCCGATAAAAACCTGCATGTCCAAGGAATGATCGTATCTCCCTAACGGTGGTAGGATAAGGGAGTGATTGGATGACTTCAACTTTGGCTTTGTCAACCTCTATCCCTTTGGATGAGATTACATGGCCTAGAACAATTCCCTCTTCCACCATGAAGTGGCATTTTTCAGAATTCAAAACAAGGTTTGATTCTAAACAACTTTTCAAAACAAGAGATAGATGGTGCAAGCAAGAATCAAATGAGTCTCCATGGATGTTGAAGTCATCCATAAAAACTTCCATAAATAGCTCAACATACTCGGAGAATATGCTCATCATGCATCTTTGGAAGGTGGCGGGTGCGTTGCAAAGTCCAAATGGCATGCGTCGATATGCAAAGGTGCCAAAAGGACAAGTGAAAGTGGTCTTCTCTTGATCTTCAGGGGCTATGGGCACTTGAAAGTACCCGGAATAGCCATCAAGGAAGCAATAGAATTTGTGTCCCGCAAGCCTTTCAAGCATTTGATCAATGAAAGGTAAAGGAAAGAAATCCTTTCTAGTTACCGCGTTGAGTCGTCGGTAATCTATACATACCCTCCACCCATTTTGAATTCGGGTGGGCATGAGTTCTCCATCTTTGTTCTCCACCACCGTGACTCCGGTCTTCTTGGGAACCACTTGGGTTGGACTAACCCACTTGCTATCGGATATGGGGAAGATTATTCCCATTTGGAGAAGCTTGATGACCTCCTTCTTGACCACCTCCATCATAGGTGGGTTCAATCTTCGTTGTGGTTGACGTACCGGCTTGGCTTCATCCTCCATCAAGATGCGGTGCATGCAAGTAGATGGACTAATGCCTTTGATGTCGGCTATAGTCCATCCGATTGCAAGTTTGTGCTCCTTAAGCACCGCAATCAACTTCTCTTCTTGATCTCCGGTCAATTTGTTTGAGATTATTACCGGTAAGGTGTCTTTTTCTCCCAAGAACACATATTTCAAATTTTGTGGGAGTGGCTTCATTTCGACTTCGGGAGCCTGCAAAATAGAAGGCAAAGGCTTCTTTTCGGGGATGGTTAGTGGAAATGCTCTTGACCCCGGTGGCATGAGTGGAAGTTGGAAGTGATTATCCAATTCCACCATCATGGTTTGCATATTGGGGGTCAAGGCAAGTTCTAAAGAATTTTCCCCGAAATCATTTTCAATTACGCTCAATAATTCGTCCTCTCCATTTATTTCAAAAGTGTCTTGTACAAGGGGATCAATAATATCAATGGCAAATAGAGAATGATTTTCATTTGGGTATTTCATGGAGTCATAAATGTTGAATTCAACTTTATCTCCATCAAATTCCATTGTTAAAGATCCACTAAAGACATCAATTTTCGCTCTAGCGGTCTTTAGAAATGGCCTTCCTAAAAGGATAGGAACCGCATTCTTATCATTTTCCATTTCTAAAACATAAAAGTCGGCGGGAAAGATCAAATTGTCCACCATAACTAGTACGTCTTCGACAATACCCTTAGGGTAGGCGTTTGATCTATCCGCAAGTTGGATAACTACTCCGGTTTCGTTTAAAGGGCCAAGCTCGAGTGATTTATATAAAGAATAGGGGATGACATTAATTGATGCTCCCAAATCTAGCATGGCCTTTGAAAACGTAGTGCCTCCCAACTTACAAGGGATAGTGAACATGCCCGGGTCATTGTATTTCTTCGGGAGTTTCTTTTGAAAAACCGCGGAAACACGTTCACTAACTTGGACTTTTTGTTTTCCATTAAGTCTATGTTTCCTCTTTATTGTACAAAGCTCTTTGAAAAATTTTGCAAATCTAGGGACACCTTTTATTAAGTTAAGGAGGGGAATATTTACCTCACATTTGGAGAAGGTCTCGTAGATGTCCTTGTCTTTGTCCACCCTCCTTGTTTCCCTTAGAGCTTCGGGAAATGGTGCTTTCACTTCTTGGATGGCCGGTGGTGGGGTGGGGACGTGTGTTTCTTCCTCCTCCGGTTGGGCTTTCTCCCCAAGCTCCTCTTCTTCCTCCTCGCCAATGTGGCTTTTGGCTTTTTCCTTGGCAATCACCAACTCTTTGCCACTCCTTAATGTTACCGCATGGGCTTGTTGCCTAGGATTCGGCTCCGTTTGAGAGGGGAGCTTTGTTGAATCCTTGGCTTCAAGCCTACTCACCGCACTTGAGATTTGGCTCATTTGATTCTCAAGGTTTTGGATGCTTGATTTTGTCTCATGTTGGAATTGAACCATGTTTTGTTGCATGGTTGAGACATTTGAGGTGAGTGCTCGGATCATGTCTTCGGTAGACATATTTGAGCCTTGGCCTTGGGGTTTAGAGTATGGTTGTTTATTTGGAGGAAATTGATTTGGAGGGTTATTTTGTTGTGGGTTTCCTTGCGGATTCCCATAACGGAGATTGGGATGATCTCTAAACCCGGGATGATAAGTATTGCCGTAAGAATCGTACCTCTTTTGATTTGGGAACCCCAAAGCGTTGACTTGCTCGGGGTTGTCCTCTTGGAGAGTCGGGCATGCATCGGTGGGGTGGCCTTGTTGAGTACAAATGCCGCAGACCTTAACTTCTTGGGTCTTGGAATTTAACAGAAAATCCTTAACCAAAGAAGTCAAGCCGGCAACTTGACTTTCTAGTGATGATGTTGATTCGGCCGCCATGACTCTTTTCGTTGATGACCGCCCGTTGTGATATCTACAATTCTCGGCCAACTCCGAGATGAGATTCATAGCTTGAGAAGGAGTTTTGTTAACGATTCCTCCTCCACACGCGGCATTAATCATCCGCCTATCATCATTGCATAGACCATCATAAAAGTATAGGATGAGGTCTTGCTCCGAATAGCCATGATATGGACAGTTTGCACAGAGTTTCTTGAATCGTTCCCAGTATTCATAGAACGATTCATCATCTTTTTGCTCCACATTGCTTATTTGTTTTTTCAGAGATGAGGAGACAGAGGCTGGATAGTACCTTTCAAGGAAAGCTTTTTTCATTGCCGCCCATGTGTCTATACTTCCCGACGGAAGATAGAATAGCCAATCTTTTGCGGTGTCCTTGAGTGAGAATGGGAAAGCCCGCAATTTGATTTGCTCCTCGGTGACTCCATTGGGGCACATGCTTGTGCACACAACATGGAATTCCGAGAGATGTTTGTTCGGGTCTTCTCCTCTTAAGCCATGGAAGGAGGGCAGTAGATGAATGAGCCCTGATTTAAGCTCAAATGTATTACCTTCGTTGAGTGTTGGGAAGGTAATACATAGTGGTTGTTGATTCAAGTTTGGAGCTGTGAGCTCCCTCAACGTTCTTGTTTCGAGGGCCATAGTTGTTGGATCTTCAGATTCGCTAGAACTGGAGCTAGCGTTTGAGGATTCCTCCGAGGGTATGTGCGGAATTAAATTTCTCAACCTCTCGAAGGCTTGTTCTATTTCGGGGTTTGCTTGATAAGTGATTTCGTTTATAGAACGATATCGGACCATATACTTCACAAAGCTCAGAAATAGAAAAATAAGAACTCTTTATATTTTGGTTAATTATTATTTTTTTTTTGATTTTTCTTGAAATAAAAAGAAAAATAATTGCCTTTCCCCGGCAACGGCGCCAAATTTGACGTGCACTTGTCGTGAGGTGCACTCAAAATAATAATACAATACAACAAATATAC
This sequence comes from Cuscuta epithymum, assembly GCA_945859915.1. Taxonomy (NCBI): domain Eukaryota; kingdom Viridiplantae; phylum Streptophyta; class Magnoliopsida; order Solanales; family Convolvulaceae; genus Cuscuta; species Cuscuta epithymum. Next base: position 480,224 of record CAMAPF010001023.1, read on the forward strand.
GTAGTATATTGAAGTAAGGTTCGTATCCGCAGGGAAAGGAATACTTTTCTTTTTATGGAAATAAAAGTAACAAGGGGGGTTTTAGTTTGATTTGGTTTAATAATTTAAACACTAAGACGAACGAATTAAATGATTAATTAATGAGAAGAAGACTTGGCTTTGCTTTTATCCACTTAATGAAATGTTCGTCGATCCCGGTTATATCTTTAACTATCTTCCTCTCGAATACTCAATCGAGGAGTATATCCAATTCATCGAGGGTAGTTATTAATAACAAGACGCGTTCATTAATAAAACTTACTACCGAGTTAATATAGAACACGCGCCGTATATTCACTCGATAGTAGCAATAAAATCAAGATGAAAACAATTGAGATTGATAACCTCAACACAAGCGGTTTATTGGTTTAATCAATATAATTAATTCCCCTTAGGTTATTAACCATGAGACGCATGCATTAACAACCCAAGTTTACTACCGTGAAAGGACCGAATTAATAACAAGTGTATTAATCGACCGATTCTAGTATTAATTAATATATGAAACAAAACTAGTTGATCCTTTAAGTAATGCTCAAAATATTAATATGAAATAGGAATAGGAGTTAATTAATATTCAAGGAAGAAGATTAAAGAAAATAACTCACAACTTACAATTCATTAAGCTTCAAAGTAGCAAAACCAAGATGGAAGAGTTTAGCTCCTCATTTGGAGACTAAACATGAAGAAAATATAAAGAAATAACTTGTCTAAACTGAGCTTAGAAGTATAAAGGAATTGGTGTCTTTTGTGGGAAGGAAAGGGGTCTATTTATAGGGAAATGGAGCATGCAGGGGTGTGTACCCGATCGGGTATATAAGGCTCCCGATCGGGTACACTCAGAAGCTTCCCAGAAGCTGAAAAATAAGGTCATACCCGATCGGGTCTGTCGGTCACCCGATCGGGTATGACACTCGAACGTGGTCAAAATCTTCCCCGCATGTTGCTTGGTTCCCGGGTTGATCCGATTTGATTTTCCAGTAGGGTACCCGATCGGGTATAGGTCATACCCGACCGGGTACAGACCAAATTCGAAATCTTCACCTCTTTTTCTTGCATTTTTGCACTTTCCTTCCACTTGTGGTGTTCACCCATGGTCCCCAAAGTGTACTTGGACTTGTTTGAGCTCAGAATAAACCTAATCTAAACAAATTACAAATATTTTACAAACTAAACTATTACACCAAAAGTGCGTAATTTCCAAAGTAACAATCAATCTAAACTAATTAAAAATACCAAAATAAACATGGAAATTACATGAATGTCAGTGCCCACACTTGGTTGCTGCAATATGACCCTAGGACTTGGAGTAGTGCTCATTTCTCACCACATACCCAGTCAGATGCCCTACAAAACAACATATGTGAGTCTTTCAGTTCTTACATTCTTAGAGCTAGAGATTTCCCTATCCTAAGTATGTTTGAATGGATTAGAAAACGGTTAATGAAAAGGTTTCATGTGAAGTACACCGGGATGCTGAAATATAATGGGGCAATCTGTCCTAACAAACAAGACCTTCAAGAAAAATACAAGTATGAGAGTAGGAATTGTTTTTGCACACCAGCTGGTGACAAGCTTTATGAGGTAGAATATTTTGATAGAAGCTATGTGGTCAACTTGAATGAAAGAAGTTGCACCTGTAGAATGTGGTATTTAAATGGTATCCCCTACAAACATGGAGTGTCTGCTACTTATGCCAATAGAGAAAAACCTGAGGAGTATGTCAGTCCTTATTGCTCAAAAGATACCTACCTGGTAGTGTATAACCATATGATTCACCCTGTCCTTAGTAAAGAAGAGTGGGAAACCACTGACTACCTTGACATCAAGGCACCCATTCCAAGAAAACCAGCTTGTAGGCCAAAGAAAAAGAGAATTAGAGCTCCTGAAGAAACAAGGAATCCATATAAGGTTTCTAGGTCTGGGAAGCAGGTTGTTTGTGGTAATTGTAAGCAGGTGGGCCATAATGTAAGAGGATGTAAGACATTCCTTATCGGAGAAACCCCATGGCAGAGAAGAATTAGGCTAAGAAAACAAAAGTCTTCCACGGGAGGAGGCCAAGAACCTGATGCTCATGAAGCTGAAAATGAAGATTCTCATGTCAACACTCAGGTTGTGCAGACCACCAGTGAATCAGTCCATATTGCTTCCACTCCAAATGCAACAAGTTCAAGAAAAAGAAGAAAGACTTCTAGTTCTCAACCATAACAAACTTCATCAAGAAGAATTACCAGATCTTGCAGCTCACAACCACCACAGTCCCTGGTATGACTTAATGGTGTGACATTAATGACCTTTAAATCATTGCTTGTATACCTATTAAAATTGTTGTTTATGTGTGCAGGACAATCATTGTTGAACATGGGGTTGCTTCAATTTGAATGGATGTCATATAATTGCTGAAAAGATGTCTGAGCTTGATGTTATGGTGATGTAATTGTAATTGTAACTGTGATGAATGTAGCAAACAATTTGTTATGTCAGTTGGATTGGTTTTTGCAGTTATTTAGCTGAAATGTAATGTGTACTATGTTTTGGATGGATTTTAGCAATGAATGTATGGTCTGTGTACTTGCACACATTGCTTTGCTTTATCTTAAAAGGCAGGAACTGTGTACTTGTTGTTTTGGATGGAATGAAATGAGTATGGGTCATATTGTTATGTTTCAGTATAATAGGATGTTCCTATTATACTTACAATTGGATGTTCATCAGATTATTATGTTGCTTTGCTTTATCTTACAGTTGGATGTTAATCAGATTATTATGTTTCAGTATGGGATGTTAATCAGATTATTATGTTTTAGTATGGGATTGCTAATCTGATGTGTCCATAAAGGATGTATTAGGGAGTCCATGATAATAAACATGACAATAAAGAACAAAAGCTTAGGGAGTCAAACATTATCATTCACATCTGATTTGCTTGTCATCTAATATGCTTCCATAATGGCTTAAACCCATTTTGCAGAAATCCCTCAGTAGGATATGTAATACACATATGCTTCCAATCAATATGATAATAGACAACAAAAGCTTCAAAAAGACCATAAGCTTCATAACCAAATTCATAATCTTCATTACAACAATACATCCAAATCCAACAACCAAATCAGTACCCACATACAACCACACAAGAACTAAACATCTGCTAAAGAAAATGACAATTAATTGAGAGTGAAGTTTGAGTGACACATTTTATCAAACACATGGCAACCTTACACACCTAATATATCCTACTTCCCAGCAAAATGATAACCAACAATCCGAACCACACTACATTCCAAGAGAAAGTCTTATTGCCTTTCTTTGACATCTTAAGTTCCTCTTCCATATTTTAGAGTTTCAAAAGCCCTATCCCACGAACACAACTCTTGATTTCAGCGTGCATCTCCAATTCTTTCACTCGGAAATTCTCTTCAACACTGGTAATCTTCTGGAGCAAAGTATCTATCCGTCTCAAACAAGTAACACATTCCTCATCCTCAACCCATTCAAAAAAATTGCATTGTTGAGCACTCAAGAAACGACCACACCCATGAAATCTTTCCCCCCTGTTTTTGTCTGTCATAGCAGTCCACACTGGTTCTTGGAGTCCACACTCACACCTCTTAATTCGTCTTCTTCCATCCATCTATTGGGACTCAACGCTCGAAGAACTCATCACCGTCTTACTCCCCTTTCTTTATTTCCTTCATCGACGTCTTAAGGACAGGATTAAACAAGAGGTTGAAGGGTTTTAATAATTACGCAGAAAAGATAAGCCACGTGTATATGCGTAAATGAACCATTTGAAATTTCACCGTTAAAAATTTTGCCACATCAGCCCAAACTAACGTCATAAGGCCTGGTGCCCCGGGTGAGATAACGGAGTGGAATCACGCGCCCGTGGTTAGGGATGGACTCAAACGGGCCGGCTCGGGCCGGAACCGGCCCGGCCCGCTACTATGCGGGCCCGGACAGGACCGGGACCGGTTGGCCGGTTCCAGGCTTTTAGGCCGTGTGGGCGGTTCGGGCGGGCCGGGCTCGGGCCCTATATTTGTTGAACCGGCCTGGGCGGTTCGGGGCGGGCCCGGTTCAATGTTTTTTTTTTTTGGTTTTTTCAATTTTTTTTTCTTTTCCTAGGGTAGGGCTGGGTGTTTTGGGGAGGTTTGGGGGTGGGGGTGAGGGGGGGGGGGATCGGGGGATAACAAGAAAGCAAAAAAAAATTAAACATTGAACCGGGCCCGGCCCGGTTAGGCCCGGACCCGGTATCAACCCGGGCCGGTTCCGGGCCCATGTAACCGGAAAAAAGCCCGTCCGGGCCTGGCCCGGAACCGGAACTGGACCAGCCCGGGTCCATCCCTACCCGTGGTTGTCAAGAAATGAATCTCATGTCCCGAATTGAAAACACCCCAAACCACAAGTATGTTTACTGTAGTTTTCCCTATTAATTATTCAAATTTGTGGACTATCATCGAATTCACAAATATATCCCATACTTTTACTTTTATTTAAAAAAGACTTGAACTTCAATTTTTCCCACAATTACACGATGAATTAGTAAAACTTAAGAATAAAATCATATTTATATTTCATATTTTTCACTTCTTTCTAGTTTAAAGTTTACATGTATTGCTTATATCTTATTGGTATTGATAAAATTTGTAATTTTGAAAAAAGAAGAAGAAGAAAACCATAATTGTTGATAAAAGTGAAAGAATATGATAGATTTGTAAATTTGATGATAGTTTGAGATAAAATAAGGTAATAATCCTTTTAATAATTAAAACAAAAACCATGGAGAAAATAGTTACGAGTATGATGTTTATTTCCCTGTTTGCGCTTTGCAACATGGTTCAACTTTTACTTAGTGATTATATGTTCATTTAGTTTTAAAGCGATTGCATCAGTCATGTTCAAATTGTGGTTTTAATTGTGTGCATAATAATGTGTTGATATTTAACATCCTTTTATATTACGGAGTATATGGTGAGGTGTGTAAATGTATAGATTGATTTCACCCACTGTAAATTTTCTGGCAAAAAACTTTTGAGAAATAATCAAGAACGAGAACCTCTGCCTTCCTTAAGAACAAGGTAGGGTGCCTCACTTTTGGGAATGGTCTAATAAACAATTCAACGGTCAAAGATGGGTCCATTTTTCACTAATCTCAAGGCTGTCCTCCTTGCTATCTTATTGCTGCTGCCATAAGGTATTCTGTCGTTCAGCAGAGGTTCAGAAACGAATCGAAATAATCAACCTTGAGAAATTGTTTTGTCAACTTGTGTTGAATACTAAGAGATTGTTCAGTTTATAACTCGATTTCAATGTTTCTTATTTAAATATTTAAGATACAAATATACAATTAGATTAGTTCTGATCTGAATAAAATATTTTTAATATTAATACATATTACTTCATATTACAGAATGGGTAATAATATATATATATTTTTATATATTTAAGAATTGCATTTTTATCTATATTTTTGTATAAATATGATAAGTAATATTGTATTTTTGTGTGTATAAAATACATATATACATATACATTAACAATCATGAATGATAGAATTATCACATTTAATCATATATATGTAGTATATAATAACTAATCACTTAACTTCATTATGTTATAAATATAAATAATCATAAAATTTAGGTATATATACAATCATAAATAATGATATATCTTTTACGTTGGTTATGATTATTAGATTTAATATTATGATGTACAAATTAAATAAATAAATTTGGAGTTTAATTTTGTTATTGATATTTATACAATAGCTATTCTAAAAATGGTGGAAATATGTAGACAAACAATGATTGCATATTGTATTATCACGGACACTTCCTAAGACATGTTATGAGCTCAGGTAAGGGCTATCAAGCCAAGTTAGCCAACTATATAACAATGATATGATATTTAAATACACATATTTTTTGAAAAGCCACAAAACTGCAAGACTGTTTTGAGGTACATTGGAATTGAACTCAAACTCAAAAATAGTAGTCAAGGTATAACAATTAAAGCATCAGACCTCGCCTCAATGGTTCTTTGAAAGCATCCATTACATTGTCTTCTTATTCTTCTTGATGTTCTTCCTTGCTGCTTAAGATAACATCAGCCAGAAACAAGCTCCCAGAATCACACCATCCCCCAACCAGGTCCCTGGCACAGCACTAAACCAAAAAAAGAAAATAACTCAATTCCACCCACTATAAATGATCCATCTCACATTGTATTCCAATTGAATCACCATATAAACCATACCTTGTTGAACCCCAGCCAGTTTGAATCACCTCTAAATGAAAAACCTTTCTTTCCATCGCTCCAATATCCACACACAACCTGCCAGTCCAGCAAGCTCGTATATAACGTTGTGTTAAAAGAATGCAAATATATATCTATACACACAAATATGTATGTATGTATGTATGTATAGATATATACAAACTAACACCTTCCATTGTCTATTACTTAGATCATTCCTTTAAAGGAATCAAGTAGTTTTTTCACTTGTTCTTTTTAGATTATCAAAAGTTGTCGATGGACATAAATGCCCTTCATTGATGTGTTTCTCTCTCCAACTTTTCACATTTGACACGCCATAAAATACCTCTATCACATTTAAGCTGAAAATCATGAAAACCCCTTGACTTGAATATTAAAGAAAAGAAGAATTCATGTTTCTTGAAATATAGCTAATTCGTAAATGTAAAATGCCAAAAAAAGAATTGGTGGTAAGATTATGGACTTAAAATAGTGGAAGTGTGGAACCTTCTTCAAACATGGATACTTTAATAGTAGAAGTATATCATAAGAGACTCATAGGCTCATAGCCAGTTTATTATTGCTAATAAAAACTGTTGAGCAAAAAAATTGTTTGGTGTTTCATGATAATAAGTAATAAGATTTTGTCCCAGTCCCCACAGACAAACAAGTTTCATAAACAATGGTTTTAAACGTCGCTAGAAAAAAATCAGCAATTCACACCTCATAATCAACTCCTTGCACATAAATGTAATCTGAATCAAATGAAGAGAAAGCAAGTCTTGTTATCTGCAATATAGATAAAACTTAATAGTGATTGGAAACCAAAAGACTACTTTTGATGATAAAGAGCACATTATCTAAATGAATGCTTCTCAGATAATTGTCACCAATAGAAGAATCTGACGGTCTGACCTCATACTTTGAGCAGTTCATCCATCTTGACACTGTCGACCATCTGCATTCAATGAGTTTAGGGCAAGGAAGAAGAACATATATCAATACGTCTTCCCCCATATAGACCCCATTCGGTAAAGGATATTTGGCTAAAATGGACATATCCGCTGAATTTTCTTAAATGTAAAGAATTTGTAACATTCATTTCAGCCAAATAATTAAGAGTATGTTTGGTAGCTTGATTCTGCTATGTTCTGCTTTTGGCTGAAATGAATTCTACAAATTGTTTTTCCGATCACCATTTCAACCAAATAACCCTTGTAAACAGGCTCTAAATCAAAAGTTACTTATTCTGCAGAATAAGCTGGGTAAGGCTACCAAAAGGGACAAAAATAAGTGAGACACTTTAGCAGCCAAATTAATATGTGGAATGACTAATACTTCATAAAGCAAGCCACAACCTGCGAGGGTCGTAGACAGAAACAGTGCGATCAGCTCCACCAACTGCAATACTTCCATTCGAAGACTCACAGACTGAATATAAAATATCTCCCACTGACCCATAAATTCTATGCACACACCCTCCCTTTTCTCTCATTCGTAAGTCCCATATGCTAAGCTGCAGTAAATTATATGGCAATAAATGACTAGGAAAGAGAATAATAGCATGATTAAGAGAATTCATGGGGATATGTGGGGAAAATAATATTTATTGCTCAGAAATGGAAAACAAGAAGTCAAAAGAAAATTTTCGTTGTTTCGTTTGTAGGGAGCAAAATGTCTGCGCATGAATATTATATTGTCTACTTAACTTTGAAATGATTAAGGAGTAAGTAATATAAATACTATAATATCCTAAATGTGTTTTTCTCAAACAGTTCTACATACTTTATGAGGGTATTTCATTTTGAACATATCCTCGTTTTCTTTTGTCCATAAGGAATAAATACAATGTAAGAAGTGGAAGGATTACGTTTTCCTAAAACTAAAGGAAAAAAGTATTCTGAACAAGACCAAGTGACCAACTATTAACATACCAAACAAAGGAAATACCTGGCACCCTTCTGTGAGGGCTAGCGTGGAGCATTCGCCTTGACCACTCAGATTTTGCATAAAAGTCAGTGAAGTTGGATACCACAATCTGCTAACGGGATTGAGGGATAATTGATTCAGGACACATCTTTAAGCAACAACATATAACAGGGTTTCCATGTTTACAAATCCATCTATTCTCAGCTGAACATAAGACTAAAATGTAAAAAAAGAAGTAACAAGGTACTTGCGTGCGTAAAGTGCGAAGATGAATATCTTGGTCATACACATCAATGCTCTTCCCAAAACTGTGTGCAACAGCTGCCTGCAGAAGACTCAGTTGATTAGTGAAGTTTATAGGACAAGGAACAAGGGTGGGTCTCTATTCTCATGTCCATGAGATTGCATCAAAAAGAAAAAAACAGAATGTGATCACTTATTGATGAAAAACAAAAAATAATTGCATTATGAGGCTAATTAACTTGAAATCGGTGGCAGACAAGACATTGCAAATACCTTTAGCATATTCCCCCAATGTTTAATTTCAACCACCTTTAATTATTTGGGAAATTTTCCAAAATAGGAGTAAAAACAAGGTGATCTTCCTAACTAGGAGTACTGAGTTTATTTTCAAAATAGGAGTAGAGTTCTACAATGTTGAAATCATACTGCCATATTAAGGCATTACCAGGCCTTAATACGGCAATATTATTTCCATTATATGGCAGTACATTTTAGGATGACAGTAAGTCAGTAATTACTACGGAGTACTTATATTACATAAAAGAAACACAGTATTCCTACTTATGGAAACCAAATACTACGTAGTTTTTACTACTATTTAAGACAATTTCTTTAATTATTTTCACTATACTCATTAGTCACTTCAGTTTTTTCGTAAGTTGCTGAAATTAAATACTCCGTGTGTCCATTTTATTGGTCTCAAAGTGAATACACTGCCCAGTCTGCCCTCGTTAAATCATCTTTCTACTTTTCCAATTCACACTATCTTTTTAACTTTTTTAAATGATTTGACACCCTCAATCTCACTTCAGGGGAAATTTTGAAAAGTGGTTAACTACTATGCAATCGAAACAAGTGCATTGAAAATTATAAGAAATAAAATGACGAGAAAATATACCATGGACCACTGGGTTGGATTGAAGCATAGACCAGCCCAACTACCTTCTCCAACACCACAATCCCGAGGAGAGATTGAAAAGGTCACACTATCTACATCTGGAGTACATTTTGTAAATGCAATTATGTCATCCATTACTCAGTCTTTGTACAAAATGATAGAAGATAGAATGAAAAGTAGAAATGCATACCTTCACCATGATGAAATTTTTTGAGCATGTTCCTCATCAAGTCTAGTTTGTCCATACCAAATTTCAGCTCAAAATTCAACTGGAAAGACAGTCAAATAAATTCTTGAAACTTACTGCACATTCTGCGCATATATAAAGTGCAGTATGTTTCAAGAATTTATTTGACTGCTTTCCCGGTCGAATTTTGAGCTGAAATTTGGTATGGACAAACTAGACTTGATGAGGAACATGCTCAAAAACTTTCATCGAAAAATTCCACCGGGAACCACCCCAAAAAGTAAAGTTCGGACGGTCCCTCCCGTCCCTCCGGAGGGACCTGACCAGTCCTCTATATATATATATAGAGAGAGAGAGAGAGAGGAATGATCATGTCCATCCGGAGGGACGAGAGGTGCCGTTCGAACTTTACTGCCGGTGCAATTTTTTGCTGAAATTTTTTGAGCATGTTCCTCATCAAGTCTAGTTTATCCATACCAAATTTCAACTCAAAATTCGATCGGGAAGGCATTCAAATAAATTCTTGAAACATACTGCACATTATATGTGCGCAGAATGTGCAGTATGTTTCAAGAATTTATTTGAATGCCTTCTCGATCGAAGTTTGAGCTGAAATTTAGTATGGATAAACTAGACTTGATGAGCAACATGCTCAAAAAATTTCATCAAAAAATTCCACCGGGAACCGCCTCAAACAGTAAAGTTCGGACGGAGCCTCCCGTCCCTCCGGATGGACCTGAGCATTTCTATATATATACATATATATAGGGGAAGGTTCAAGTGAAAACACTCTCTTAGGAGAGAAATGAGAATTAAATCCAACCACACATTAATTGAATCATGCGGCCGAAACATGAGGTTTGGAATTCAAAACTCGGATGTTACGGAATGTGTTGTTAGAGGAAAAATAGGAAAGCATGAATGGTTTTTTTTTTTTGCATGATGGGTTTTATAACTGAAGGGTATTTACGTAAAGAGGTAAGGTTACATTTATCTCTATAACCGACCACTACCATTCTTTCCATAAAAATCTCTTATGTTTCTCAACTTTTGGTAAAATCTTGGACATCCATTTAATAGGCATTGAATTTTTTATTTATCACTTGCACACGTGAACTTATAGTCTTATAGCAATTGGATCTTTCCTAATAATTAGGAAACGTAGCTCCTCCACATAGAACTCCCTCATATTTTATTTTTCACATGTTTTTCTGGTTTGGATAATTAAATTACCTTTTAAAAATTCATGTTTATTTTTTGCATTGATCAAATAATTTTTTTCAAAATAAATACTTCCTCATAAATATTAAACTATAATATGTCAAAAGGTTTGCATTATGATTTTGTACAAATGCACTTTTATTCAACACTGAACAAGGTTATTCACACAATTTGCACTGCAGTATATAATAGCTGCACTTTTATTAAAAATTTATGCAACATAGATTTAACTAAATATATAAGGGTGTAAACTATCAACTATAATGTTTTCTAAAATTCTACATTGACACTCTCTTACAAAGTAAAATGCACTTTTAGTGTGCATTTAGATATGTATAAAAGTGCACTAGTATCACATTTTTCTAAAATTTTACATAAACACTTTTTACACAGTGAAATGCACTTTTCTTCCGAAAACATCACGAATTCCATTATGATTCCATCTTCTAGTGTCACTTTTATCGGGGGAAATGTAAAATGAAAACTATTGAAAAGTGCATGAAGAAAATAAGAAAAGTGCATCAAATTTTAACACAAAATTTATCATTATTATCATAATAGAAGTTAATAGATGACTATTATCTTATTATCGATTTTTTAAGGACAAAATTAATATTTTTATTCAATTAACCTTTACACTTAAGTCATTAATATGCACTTTAGTCTTTGTAGTTGTGCACTTCTATATATTTCTAAGTGAAAATGAAAGTAAACATGTGAGGATTTGTAAACAAATAGCTATCACGAGCATTTCTGATATAAATAAAAAGTGGTCCATTATATTATACATGGAGTACTTTGTAAAATTTTTATGTTTGCACTTTGTTACAAAGTTAAATGTATTTTTATCATGTGTGTTTTAAATATATGCAAAAGTGCACTATTATATCGCACAAATTAAGGCCCTTTTAGTGACAATTATCTAATTAAGACATTGTCTTTTGGTGCCACATGTGTTTGTAAAAAAAGAAAACTAAAAATAATGGAAAGTGCATGAATAAGATATGATAAGTGCATCAAAGTAATCTTAGTTATGTTGTGCACTTACATATGAGTTGTTGTGCAGTTTTCAATTAATATGAAATGAATTCTTATAAACGTGACCTACATCTTTATTGCACATAAAGAAGTCCCAAAAATAGATAAATCAAAATAGATAGAATGAAAAATGCAAAAACTAAATAGAAGATATATGTAAAGAAAAGTACAAAGAAAAATGTTATGAAAAAAATAAAATATAAGAAATAGTGTGTAAAACATAAAATAATGAAATGATAAAGAAAAAGTAAACAAAACCTCAATGAACCGAATTGGAGATAAAAGAGCATTTAAAAAAAGGGAAGTGGAGAAAAGAATTGATTTTGACTGGTCAAACAAAATTTAATAAGAATATGTAGTGCGGTTATGGAAGCCATCCGTTATCTGTATAATGATGTGGAAGTTTCCTAATTGCCCTTAATGAGAGAGTTCCGAATTATTAATAAACCCCAAGATCTAATGGCTATAATTCATTCTCAATTCTCGCTTAAGATGATATTCTCATATGATCTCTACTATATGTGTGTGTGTGTGTGTGTGTGTGTGTGTATGTACTGGTTTTGGTGCAAATAAGAACACGGTCTTATGAGAGAAATGAGAATGAATCTGAACCGTTAGATTTGATTCAAGTGAAATTTTGTGTGCATTAGAAGAAACTGTAATGTGCATTAGGTGAAATTGAAATGTGCACAAGGTGAATCTGAAATGTGCATAGTAAAAAGTACGATGTGCATGGGATAAAATGATTTTGTAGTTTAGTTTGCATAATGGGAAATCACTTATTTAGTCGATTATAAATGCATATTCTAATTTATTGAGTACGCCTTATTTTTGAACCAATTATGTAAACATGTTTCCGATACATATTTTCTAATAAAAAGAGCATATTTTTTTATAACTCTCAGATGCATCCAATTAAAATTAATATATTTTTACCTAAACAAAAAGAAAATGCCCAGAGCCTATTTTTGTAACACCGCCCCCAAGTATTTGTACTTTATCAAATTATGTATTGAATCATGGGAAATGAATAAACGCATTTTTAAGTAATTGTAAATTTTTATCATTTCTTATACATGAATAGTTAAATTCACGTGGGCCCACACCAGAAGTGGGGGCCACCCGATATCCTCAAGACCACATATTATATTCATCTGGGTCTAGATAATATTTATATGATGGTGGATATCCATGTTGGGCTATAAAAACCACGTGAGTAGGCCAGTTGTGCATATAACGCCCATTTATCGGTATTGGCGTAATGACAGATAAAAGGCATAATAAATTATGGAGACGGCTAAATTAAAAGTTGGGGAATATATATTCATTCTATAAGTCGATACTAATTGGGAGAATGACACATATTTTATTTGACCCGATAAAATGAAATTAATTAAAACAGTCCAGAAAATACAACTTTCGGGACCAAGTGTACAGTTGGGGACACAAAGGGATGACCTCCCACATAAGTGGGGGCCACCCCACGTTTTGAGTCTTGCAAAAGGTGTGGAGAGTCGTATGAAGAGCAAGAAAATAAAGGGGAAGTGATTGGGGGACAAATTTGAAACAGAAAGAGGCCCTCTCCCATGTATTATTATGAGAAGTGCCAAAAAGGCATCCTCAATCACCCACCAACCCATCCCATTTGTATCAAGCAGCATCCAAGGGGAGAGAAACTCTGCAAAACTCCATTGTTATCATCCATACACGCAACAAGGACAAGGGAGGAAGAAGGAAGGAAAACGAGAAGAGAAAAGAAGAGTTTAGGTGGGAAAACTTGTGGTTAACAAGGTAATGATTTAATTAATCACATTTCTTCTCTTTAATCAAAATCCGTACTCCTAGTACTAGTATAGTTCTACACATTTAAAAGTGTAGAATGGGGGTTGAAAGGTAGTTCTAAGTTCAAGAACGGACTTAGAGGCCAAAATGACGAGTTCGCCGGAAAATAACATTTTAGAGGTTATTTGTGTTGTTAAGGGTTTTATGATGATAAAATCTTGTTATTAACTTGTATAAGGTATTTCAAGAACTTTCACGGAGTTGAAAGGGTCGCTGGAGTTCGTTGAAGTTCGCCGGAGTTTCGCTGAGCTAAATTGGGAAGGCTAGAACTTCATTAAGGTGAGAAGACGGCTATATGCTTTATAACTTTTGCGTGAGGCATGAAATTACATAAATTAATCAATAATATGTTTTATGAATTGATTAATGGTAATAAATCATGTGTTATGTCATATTAAAGAATATAACATTGTTTAAAAGCATGATATGTAAGTTTGATTAGTGAAAATATTATAAATTGATGTGCATGATGTTCCAAGGACCCAAATAGGTATTAAATCATGTAAAATTTCACGTTAATCGAACTTCGTTTGGGCGGTCAAACAGGCGTTGACTGCCAAGTCAACTGTTGTACCCGAATTAATTTAAAATAGCCCCAGGGGCTACTGCCTTCTATACCCGACCGGGTATAGTTGGGTACCCGACCGGGTATTGGGTTTTACACCCAAACGGTCAATTTTGAATGAGTATAACGTGGGTCGTTCGGGTGGGACCTGTCGAAATTGATTATTAAGGATTATTATGTGACTATAGGGCTAGGTATTGTCCATAGTTAAAGGACCCTGAAATTCGGTTGGGGTTGAATATCCCCGGGACGGTAAATGATCCTGAAACTCGGTTGGGTTTGAGTATCCCCGGACGGTAAATGATCCTGAAACTCGATTGGGGTTGAGTATCCCCGAGATGGTAAATGATCCTGAAACTCAGTTGGGGTTGAGTATCCCCAGGACGGTAAATGATCCTAAAACTCGGTAAGATGCTATGAATGTAGAATGTAGCTTGTGAGCAGGGCATTCGGGAACGGATGGGAAAGGTCGGGTAAGTACCTTATCTCTAAAAGACTATTTAAATGAAAATTACTTACGGGTTGAGTATTATACAAGTATATACTCTATGTATCACTTTGTGAATGAGTTAACGGTGGTTACACCTACAAATATACGTATTACTCTATTTTTGGGTCTCGTGTCTGAAACATTAGTTATTTCTCATATAGCCTGCTTGTCAATAGTACTTTCTATGGAGTATTGACCCTTTCAGGGACCTCACATTTTTCAGGTTAAGGCTCGAGTCCTATTACCTGCACCTTTGCCTAGGTGATCATCAAATGAGGAAGATGTGATTTGTGCTTCCAATCTTATTTGAAATTATGGGATTGCTCATGGATATTTAAACAATGCTTTCTATTAAACTATAGAAAGGCCTGTGTGCTCATATTTGCCACGTGTGGCTAAATTATCAAACATATTTTATTTTTGCATTTGTTTGATTAATATATTGACGTTGATTGTATGGGTTTACTAATCGGTTTGGCAATAGAATCTATCGGACGCCTTGTATGATTTAACAAGAATGAACTACGTTGTTCTTATTGGATTGTACGGCGGTTGTCTACGTGGCACGGATGCAGTCTGGGGCATGATAATTAAATGGTATCAGAGCCATCGATTTCTAAACTATATAATTAATCTCTCAATATAGTTATCATAAAAAAGTTTTGAATAAAATCATGAGCAAAAGTTTTTGTACTTAAGGAACCTTTGGAAACCAAGTTATTGACCTCTTATTGTTAAGATTGTACTGTTAACAGTTTGTTGGCCATAATGTTGGATCAAGTGGTGTCTTTTGTACTATTCTGTCGGTTGACATTGAAACGAGTCTAACGACTCATTCCAAATTTCTTTCAGAAATGGAGGGTAGACGCATGGCAACGAGAAACAACCCGAGGGGGCAAGCGCTAGTAACGTCCATAGGGGCTAACCAGGCTGCACCTTGGGGTTCAAGAGGAGGTCGAAGAGGTCGTGGGGGTCATCGGGCTCAAACTGTGAGTGATGACCATGTTAGCTCGGTGCATGAAACCAACACTGAGAACTATGACTCAACATATGTTCCCGAAACGGTACATAAGGAGACCCCATACGATGGGGGTGATACGTACACTGACAATGACAACGATGAGAGTGGTGCCAAATTCGCCCAGATGGGTGAATTGTTCGAGTGGTGAGAAGAGATCTTAGGCGCCAAACCAAGTGTGTCTCACTCCTCTCTTATCACCATCTTCCTCATAGAACCCTACCCTCAATTTGAAGCCTCAATCTCGACCCAATCTTCTCTCCTTATCTTCATACCCTCAATCGAATTCCCATATGAAGTCTCAAGCCGATGAGAGATGACCTAGAAAAGGGCGATGGAGACGCAACACCAAAACTAGCGGACATAAGCGTGAAGCATCACCTAAAGACACGCCATGGAGAAGAGTGATAACGAGAAACCAAAGGAGGAGGACTCCATGGGAAAAGCAGTGGCGGTGAGGATTCCATGGAGGAGCTACTGAGCGAAAATATGAGAAGGCAAAACGAGTCGGCTAGGTAGCTTTAGTTGATTGGTACCGAGAAGGGAAATGAAAATAAGGGCTCATATGAAATTTCCGTATCCCTCCAGGCCCTCCTTAATCTTCATGCCCAAAACAAGTGGTACCATCAAATTGGGACAGAGATAGTACATATTAAATTTTTTTAAAGGAAACAAGAGATTATTTTAGACAATAAAAATGTTCGTCAAGGCCGAAGGAATACACATTTTATTTTATTTTTGAAAGAGAATGAGCCCTTATTAAATACGTAGTATTTGATATTGGTCGAAACAAATCACACCAAACAAAGAAGAATTAGTACAAGCTTACAAGGGTTAGATATAGGGTTGTAAACGAATCGAATCGAACCGAATACTTGATACTATTATTCGTATTCGTATAATTATCGAATATTTGTATTCGTATTCGTTTAAAATTCGAATCTTATTTTGTATTCGTATTCGATTTGTTTGATATATTCGAATATATTCAAATCTTTTTCGAATCGAATTCGAATATTCGAATTCGAAAAACATTAAAGTTAATTTGTGAAAATAATTAAAATTATTATGTATAGTTTGCCCCTTTTAACTCATTTTCATATTACATATTTCATAGGAAACAAAATACATTTATACAAGTCACTTCAAATTTAATATCAATATAAATAAATCAATGGAGAATTTTAATTGTAAATTAAGCTATTTTGACCTAGTAAAGTAAAAATGTTAAATTAAAATATGCAATATATATACATGAATATTATGTTATTAATATTTTTACATAGAATTATATGTATTCATAAGAAGTACGAAGTAGTATATAATGTATGAATATACATACACACACATAATTCGAATATATTCGAATAATATTCAAATCGAATATCATAATATTTGTATTCATATTCGTAAAGTATTCGAATCAAAAAATAGAATTGTATTCATATTCGTATTCTACTTACTCGAATTCGAATCGACATTTTCGAATTTGAATCACGAATCGAATCAAAATTATTCGATTCGTTTACAACTCTAGTTAGACACACCCAAAAGTTGGGCACTTGCACGAACCCAGGCACCAGCATTACTGCTTAACAATGACTCAATAATACTTCAAGTCTTCAAGTAAAAGTTTCCACTTTGAAATCATTAGCAATCTTAAATAACATTTGATCATCAAATAGTAAAAATAGTACATCTATAACACAACCGTTGTCACCAATGGCGTCAATCAAAACTACTTTAAAAAAATCATGACATTTTTCAAAAGAAACTTTAAGTTGGGACAGGGATTATAACTAGTAGGGCTGAAATTTGAATAATCATACAAAAGTGCTCTTTGATTTGTACCATTTATACTACATAATTCAAAAGGACACCAAATATAGCAACGTATACAATTTACTAACTAATTACTTTGTAATAATATAAAAACAGAAAATAAAGAACCTGGAATTTAGCAAGAAAACCAATGAATCAATAGTAACCCATTAATCAATAGTATAAAAATACCGAATCAGTGTAACGCGGAATATAGATCTCTACCAATGAAGCAATAGGCGTCTGGGCGGTATCATCTCTCGCTATTTTACTTTCAACCACACTAATAGTGTTAGAATGTTAGATATGGAACTGCGTTCATATGCATCAATTAGCCATCACGTATGTTAGGTATGTACTTAATATACAAGCCCTAGAAATAAATACATGAAAACCTTGAGAGTATGCATTGATCATATGGACAACATGTGAAATCACTTGGCACAAAGAATGTAACACGACAATATACTAATCACTAACACCACAGCAGGAACACATACAGAAACAAATGCTCAACGAACAACCAAAAATGCCGTCTATCTACGTCTTTGGCGGGAGAAACTGGGGGAACTTATATGTTGTGAACCTTTAAAACTCCGAGTTGTTGAATCTCTAAAAGACGCATAAGCTGCTTTTGCTGATTCAGGAACAGAGTCCAAGGGGATTGACTCCACAAAGCATGCCGTGTTAATCCGGGTCCTCTCTAGCTCAGTCTGAAGCAACTCTGAACTGTATTGTTGGGCAAGAGCGATGAGGTCATCAGGTGAGACACTCATGCCTTGTCTGTCATCTGTCATCACGTCATCACTTCCACGTGTTGGTCGGCGGCTGTGACTTGGAGTCTCGGAAGTCTCCATTACAGTCTCAGCTGCTTTCTCTAAGAGAAGTCCTTGCAATGACTTCAGGGATTCCCTTGCTTCCGGTGTGAAATAAGGATTCAGTATTGTCTCGAAATATTCAAGCTGCAGGATTCAAGAGCTGTTAACTATCACAGGCTCCTAGAGATGTGTGTGCATGTGTCGGGGGCGACCCAAACCCTATTTTAATAGTTTTTTATATATTGGGTCAGGTTTATCCTGATTATTTTAAAACCCGGCTGAAATTATAAATCTAGGTTGCACCCAAAGTCTGCCCAAACATTGTATAGTATATTAGTATCATGTCTACTCACCTCAAGCATAATCTGGCAAAAACCATTAGCATCCAATGCTCTAAGATCTTGCATCTGGTTTTCATTGAAAAGGCTGATGAAAGTATCTATTAGGCCTTCAACAAGAATGCCAAGTGTCTTGTCTAGCAGTGGCTTACAACCAGCAAAAACCTGCACGGAATAACTCAACATGTTACGATCCCAAACCGGTCAATTATGGGATTGACCAGTGGCTTATCAGCTAGGTGTTCCCTCCTAATCGGCTGGTCTTTTAGGAGTGAGTTCTACACCTGGGCTTATGGCACTGGTATGGGCCTAGTATGGACTAGGTCTGTAACAATTGGTATCAGAGCCATCCCCATCTTCCTACTCCCGACACTCGGAGTGGTGGCCTATGGAGTGGTGGCTTGGGCCCTGGGGGGTGCCAACCGTGACCAACATAGCCGTGACCAACGAGGACGTTGGCTCTTCGAAGCGTGGGGTATTGTTACGATCCCACACCGGTCAATTATGGGATTGACCAGTGGCTTATAAGCTAGGTGTTCCCTCCTCCTAATCAGCTGGTCTTTTAGGAGTGAGTTCTACACTTGGGCTTATGGCACTGGTATGGGCCTAGTATGGGCTAGGTCCGTAACACAACATTACCCATAAACAAAGTTTTGGTCTTCTTTTTTCAGGGGCGGGGGGTGGGGGGTGAAGAATATACCTCTGCATGTACTGCTACTAAGGTGTGCAGCAACTCCACAGCAGCATCTCGAACACCCTGTTGATTACATTTAGATATCATTTCAAAACCCAAACAGTAAAATTCTCAGCACAATGAAATCCAAGAGCATGGGAAACAAACCCGTACTCACTTTAACAGCAGGCGCTGCACCCCACTGAACTCCGGCATCTAATAAATAGTTATTTGCCACTGCTATAATCAAATTTGTCTGAAAATTACGCAAAAAGAGCACATGATGGCTAAGGCAGACGACATAGCACAGGCATGATCCATTTATTTAAAATGTTAAGAAGTTGATACAATGGCATGCAAAAGGTGGAAGTGGTCGAAGTGAAAGTGTAGTATAGAGATTATGGATCCAGTAACCTGATGTAGTGGGAGTATGAAAATTTAATCTTATATGGAGTTATTTTAGGCAACAACTGACATATTGACAGCTTTAAATGGGGGGAGGTAGAAACAATTACCAATACAGTCCCCAAAGGTCTGTTTGGATGGAGGGATTGGATGAGAAGGTAATGAGGATTAATCTATATCTTGATATGTGTTTGATATTCTATACATGATCATGTAATATTCCAAACACTTTTTATTTGCTTTGGTACATTATATTTATCAAGGTATTATTGAGCCCTCAAAACCCTTCCACTCTAAACCCTCAATCCAAACAGACCCTAAATATATTCTCGGTATCCAATTTAAAATATTGAATCCCCCACAGGCCACAACTTGTTAAGAAGTGTTTAATTTTTCATTTACACTTTCAACATGAACGGCGATCGTATTTAGTATGACATCTTAAAGGCATTCCTGTGATTATATAAAAACAAAGCCAGTGTTACATGGATGGATGTTCAGCTAAGAACCAGTTTCAAATTGAACAAAGATTAGTCATACCTTCGCATAAGTGTAATGCTCCAGGACCTTTTCTTCAAGGCTAGAGAAAGATGTGATCAAATCTTGCATGTCAGTGTCCTCGTCATCCTTGCCCCTGGGTTTTCATAAGCAAGAAAACATGATATGAAATAAGTAATAACACATCTGGGAGCCAATCGAAAAGCTTTTCCAGCATTACATCTGGAAAAAACTATATGACAAGATAATAATGGGAATAGAATAATTACATCCTTGCCCCTATATGCATAGATTATCATGTTACTTGAAATCCAAGAGCAGTTAGGATGGGTTATCAATGTGCGATTTACTCTTTGTAGTCTTGTGTAAACTAGTAAATGTATGATAGTGAATTGCAAGTTGTACCAAATCAGACTCAAAATTTAGGAATTTAGGGACTTCATTTAAAATAAGGCTAGTTCAGACTTTAGATCTACATATTGCTGATGGGATAAACGTAAGGAACTACATTTACACAGACATCATGAATTTTGAAGAGTTCAGTACAAAAAAAAATAATTAAATACCTAGTTTGTATCCACATGTGTTTGTATTTGTTGTACATTTCACGAGCAAGTTCATCTTTGCAATATCCTATATTGCTTAAGACCATTAAAAGCTGCTGATGTGGATCGGTAACACTTCCAGGAAGAGGATCAGATGATTTATTTTGTGGTTCATAAAATCCATTTCCAAAACGTGCACCATCTGTGCTTGATCTAGTCTGGATAAGCTCACTACCAACATTTTCCAGATGAGCTGATCAACATATAAAATCTTGTTAAGGTAGGAGCAGCATTCGTTTTTGTTTAATCAAATGGTCTAGATTGAAAAACAAATACTTTAAATGATCATACTAGCAAAACCCAGCAAACAATTCAAGAATGCAAGTCGAACAGCTTCCTGGATTTCTTGAAGCTGCACAAAGATATCTTCCGATTTTTTAGCATTGTTCTTCAAAGAGTCAATCATTCTGGTCATAATAAAACACAGCAAACAAAGAAAGCATAAATAACTCAAACGGAAAACTACAAATTCAAATGAAAAATCCAATTACTTCTTTTTTATAAATAATAGTTCAAAAGAGAATGCCCACATACTCCTCACTGCTTAAGAGATCATGAAATACATCAGTGCTCCAAAATCAATCACTACCAATTATAACGAACCATGGGCTAGAGAGCTTCAGCAAGAATTTTAGTTTTATTTTTCTTAGAAGGGGGTGTGGAAAAGCATTCCTCTTGTAAAATGGACTTCATAATCTCCTTTAATTGGAAAAAGGTAAACTTTAGCAGCAGGGTAAGCATTGTCATCAAGTCAAATCTGATTGCTAGCAGACAGGAGTAAGACTTCTAAGAATCTACCTTGATGTGACTTTGATTTGATTATTGCTTGAAGTTTTTTCACTACATCGGTTGAGGATAAAATTACTAACCAACATATACGTTTTCTGCGACTTCACTTACCAGGTTAACTTTGTCGAATGACAAATCTTATCATAGTATCGTTTCAACTGTGATTTGTTCGTTTGTTTGACACTCATGATTTTGGGAGGCCCGTCTGAGTCATTTTGGCCCCTTTGTTCACCCCAAGATGTTTTGTCTGGTTTGAGCTGTGAGCGTTGTGCATAATATTTGTTTTGTAGCAGTGTATAAATTATAAACCAACATATAAGATTAAAGAAATCATCCTAAATAGAAGTAAAAAAGTTTGTGAATTCCAAAATATGACTACTATGTTTTTATTCACTAAATAGGAGTCATTATAGTCATGTATTGGCATTACGCCATTACCGGACTTTAAATATGGCAGTATTTTCCAAACTTGGTAGTAATTAGTAATTACTCCTATTTAGGGAATAAAAACATAGTCGTCCCATTTTGAAATTCCAAAATGTTTTTACTCTTATTTAAGGAATTTTCCCATAATATTATGTGCCACTCTTTTCTACCCATTAATCTTTAAGAATGAAACTCGAACCTTATCACTAGAACATCAATTCAAAATCTTAGGAACTGGATAAAAGAAAAATGGCTTCTTCAATTTTGCAGAATGACATTTACATAACTACTTTCTTAGTACCAGTTTAAGGATTATATTAAAAAGTTTGTCCAGACCCCTCCATATTTAGGCTAAAGTATCTTTTCAACCAAAAACTGATCATCTATCTCAATTGAGTATATATTTTTCCCAAATTCTTCAATTCTAACTACGCTAGCCACATCAATTCAGGATGCGATTATTCAGTTTTCTCTTATCATTTGAGTTTAATTTTCAAGCAATTCCAATTGCATCCATGATAGATTCCAGCTCTACCACACCACCACCATCAACGACATCAGATATTTATCGAAGCACACCTTACATCACCACATCTATATCATGCTAAAGTCCCAAATAATATGCAATTGGCATCATACATACCCCCAGCTTAAAAGAAAAGGAGAAATGCGAGAGACCGTATTGATAAAAAAATATAGGATAGGAAACATAGGGCAAACACGTGAAGAGAAAAAATATAAGGATGTAGTTATAACATTTTTTTTCATAATTATGTTAAAATAGTTTTCATATAAACTTCGATATTAGCCAAAGATAAAAATAGTTTAGCAGTCCAAATACAGACATTATTCATGTATAAGTACATAACCAAATATAAAATGCAATACATTTCTAGCAACGGTTAGCGTTATGAAATGTCACAAAGACTATGCTGCTGTGAAACAACTTATAAAAACTATTGATTTCTAGCAAGTAGCAACGCTAAACATTATGAAATCTCACAAAAACTATGCTGCAGTGAAAAAACCTATAAAAATCTATCAATAAATCTCATTAAAAAAAACTATTTTCCATCAAGATATCACACAAAAAGTAAAACAAACAAACACCAGCATATCAAGTAAAAATTAAGGAAACAACACGCTGGCACAAAAACAATAGTTTGATGTTTCCGAGCTCTTGATAAGTTCCCGACTCCAGAGTTCCCAAAATGGCAAAACGAGAACTTAAGGGAGTTCTCATGCGTCTTAGTAATACAAAAACAACCACAACATCCAAGCCTTAATCCTAAAGATTCTTAGGGATGTTGAAAAAAAATAAACTTAGGAGCTACACAGCTCCACCAAAGAAAGGAACAATGACAATTGTGCTCTAAAGATAATGGAGAGTTTTTACCAAACCTGATGTTTACCTCTCACTATTTGTCTTTACATACACAGTTAAGCACACATCAAGCATAATATAAAACCACAAATATTAATCATAAGATATAACAATATAATGAGAAGCAATTTTTTTGTTTAGCAGAAAACTTACAAGTTAATCTGATCCATCACAGAAGCCATAACGGACCGAAATGCCATAGGCAATGAAGATATTGTATAAGGGGATTTATTCCTTTCTAAAAGAGACACTGGAATCCAGGATTCATCTTTAGATATCTCTTCTGTAGTAGCTCGCATCCATGTACAAAGCCTCAGTATGTAAATTTTTGTAATCTCACACTGTAGTGTCCGCAATGCTAAAACTGTCAAATAAGACCAGAAACATTTTATGAAATTGCAGACTTATAACAAGCAAACTAGGCAACCAAAAAAATATACCAGCGCTTGGAGGTGCACATTCTTTCATTTCAAAAGCTTGACATGCTTTACATATCTCTTTTATGGCATCGCTCATGTATGGACGAAGAACATTGGGTTCTTCAAAATCACGAAATGTGCTATGGACCTGCCACGATAATTAACAGATACTCTATTCGTAAAGCAGAATATTTCATTAAAGAAAAAAGGCAGTGTATGCACAAATTGAATAGATCTCAGGAATATGCAACAGGAAGTATTTAGCACCTTAGACTCATAGAGCATGAGAGTATCCTGCAACATCCCAGCAACTTCATCAAGAGAGTGACTAGAGTACTTTACATCTCCTGCTTTCTCTTCAGCTTTGTTTGCAGCAGTACTTACGCTTGAGTCAGGAGCTACCTGGGAAGACTACAAAACATGAACTATTTCAAGAGTGACAAGATAAAAATATACATAAATTTATAAAACGAAGCTTTACATTTCAAAGAAAATGAGGCAATATAGCCAAGATTTAATTTCAGCCACACTCAAATATTAAAACAGCCATTTAGAGAGACCACTAGTCACAACACAATCACGCTGATGCAGAGCTAAGGACTGAAAGACACGACTAGTCCACTACTTCAATTTACCTGTAGTCCTGTATGTAAGCATCCAAAGCCCGCATCTATTACACATCTAATAATATAATTACTGAATACAGCAGTGTGATACCTTAGCAAATTTGCCACTGAAAACTGAAACAGCCACTTTCCAGAAGGCTGGGACATGATGGATGATTACAGCAGTTAACCTGCATATATATTTCTCTCTGAGAGCATCAACGTCTTTGCCTTTCAAGTCATACAATTGAATATCACCCAGCAAATGTGTATCTCCAGAAGAAAGAGAGTAATCGACATCCGCCTGTTTGTTTTATAATTTAAACAAACAAATAGAAAAACAAAAAAATAGAGACAACAGTAAACTCCACTCAACTAGCAACTGGCTCATCAGCTTTGCTTACAGATTGATTTGAATTCTGCTGAATTTGCCTCCATTTTGCATCAGATAAAGCTTTACTGCGCATTTGATTTAGCAAATTTTCCATCCTTGTTTCATGATCAAAAGTGCACTTTTCAAGCAAGCCTCGAATTCTATGGTTCTGTCAAAAATAAATTAAACAAATGAACTAAGAAAGAGCATATTCCATATGTAAAACTTAGAAGAGAAACATAGGGAAAGCGCTTCAAAAGAGAGCAAAAGACTCTAAAGATAGATCAAAAGCTAATTCTTGGATTTTACGAAAAAGGACGTATTTCTGAGCTTGATGTTTGCATCAATTTAAGATGCAGAAATGTAAATACACCAATACAGTAAGCTTATGTTTTCCAGTTAAAAATATATAGTTGCACATTTAGCTCAATGTCATACAATTCATTTCATACAAGGTTTGGTTAGAACTTTCTAACCTGTATATTCAGATAATGCCACACAGGATCCGACTCAGGTTCCAACTCCAATAAAAGCCTCACAATATTTTCAAGCTACATGAAACATCAAAATAACAATAAATAGAAAATACTACACACTTCATTAATCTTTTATAGCTTATCATCTCATCATGTAACAATATTCAAAAATGTTGATATCACACAACCAATAAAGCATTACTCTTCTTTGGACATCCTTTTACCAACAATATATATTGCTGTAGCAAATTGTACAAGCACTTTACATTTGTTAGGTCAATGTTTGGGTCTTCCATGGACTTGTATAGCATTGCCTTGAACTCCTGCATTACTTTTTCAACTTCCTCAAGTACACGCTTTAGGATGCCAACCTAAAAATGAAACAGAAAATGAATTAAAGGAAAAGACAGGTGAAATAACAGCTTATAGGTACAAGTGAATTTACAGATATGCCTGTTAAACAATGAAAGAACTATTGTAATAGTGTAAAACTCAAAAAATCAAGAAAAAAATTGTACATAGATAGTTAGGTAGAATAAGAGCCCATTTGGTGACCCTGGTTTTCGGCTTATCAGGCTTATCGGCCAACTTTTTCATCAAACACGTAACTTTTGATTTCACGCGCTGAATTATGTAATACTCTCTCAGTCCCATTTTGTAAGATACCTTTCCTATTCACTTGGTCAACACAAATCACTCATAATCTCTTACTTATATATCAAAATTTTATGAAATTTGAATTATTTTTTGCAGAATTTGTAGCGGTTTTAATGTAGTTTCTGAATATGTAAATTTTATTTTCTAAAACTAATTTGAGGGTTGACATGGATCAATTTGCTTTATCGTCGGTTAAACATCGTAAACCGTAAAGTGCCTTGCAATTCGGGACAGAGGGAGTAATAAGAAAAGTAAGGTTGGAGTTACTTTTCTAGCTGTATTCTAGCTGTATTGGCTGAAGTTATTGTAGATGATCATTTTAGTTGTTTTTTCATATAATCTC
The DNA here is from genome assembly GCA_945859915.1 of Cuscuta epithymum. Lineage (NCBI taxonomy): Eukaryota > Viridiplantae > Streptophyta > Magnoliopsida > Solanales > Convolvulaceae > Cuscuta > Cuscuta epithymum. The sequence goes on from CAMAPF010001023.1 coordinate 506,582, forward strand.
ATCTTCATTTTATTAACAAAATATATTTTAAGTATAATTTTTTCTTAAATCAACGTAATCAGCCAATCCAGCCACTTCAGTCAGAACTTCATAAATTTCAGCAGAATCAGCACATACAGCCGATTTGGGCATTACCAAACAGGCTCAAAAATTCACAATATTCAAAAGCCATTATTTAACACTAGATACCGAGATTTTTCCAAAAAAAAAACCTAGATACCTAGATGTTTACCTTTTCCTTACATGTACATGACTGATACTAGATTTAAGAAAAAGCTCTTAAACAAACCATTTCCTAAACTAATAGGAATCAAGTTCGTAGAACAGATTAAAAAGGGGCTCTAGATTAATAAGGTTCTAGAAAAAGTAATCATAAATCCCATTGTCATATTAATTCTTTCAGCTTGGGTTCTTATTCTGAACTGATGAACTTAAGTGGTGATTATGGGCTGAACAACAATGATGGAACCCGAAGCAGAAAATAAAACTATGTGCATAAGAGAAGCTGGTAGAAGATTGATTGGTTATTATTATAACGTAAGATAATGATAAAAGTGATGTCTATGAATGGGAGTAATAAGTGTTTTTCTGAAGAAAAAGACAAAATCTGACAAAATTTCCATAGTCCATACATGAGAAGGCAGAACAATTGACTTGGCTTTCCTGTACTCCCTTACTGCCAAGTCATATTCACCGCTGCTAATGCTCTCACGGATCGTACTGGGTAAATTAAATAACGTTCGGAACCTTTGAAGCATTCCCTGAACAGATCTTATCTTCTCAGCTTGAGCCTACACAAAGAGCAATGTCTTTATGGTTTGTAAAAGACAAGAGTTAACAACTTTCTTTAGACCCCCACCATCTAAATGAAATAGGCGACTTTAACAAAGAATGCAAAACACCGTTACAGCCTACCTGTCTTTCAAATAGAGATTCAAAAGCACGATTAGCGATTGAACTGACTCCCTGGATACAGTTAAATAAGTGAGATGTTCCAGATCCTTCAGGATCTTCCTCAATCCGCCTCAATTTTGATTCAATGTCTGTAACCGGAAAAGTTTTTTCATGCTCATCAAAGTCTTCCTTTAAATAGAAAGGGGTAAATACAACTGCAATAGATATAAAGTGAGCTTACCATCAATTGTAGTTTTGCAAGAAATAAAGCAATCAAAATTTTCTTTGACCAATTGCTTTTTTTGCTGAGTACGTCCTTTAAGATCAGATTTCAAAGAAAGAGCACCAGATTCCAGGTCTGCTGCACTAGTATTTTGGTGAATTCGGGATAAAAACAACTTTGGATCAAAGTTGTCGGAGAAGAAATTCAACCTCTCTGCCAGGTTCAGTAGTTAATTGTCAAACACATGATTACGAAATATCTATGAAAAAATATGACCATGCAAAGTCTGTTCCAAAAAATATAACCTAACTATTATCATGTAAGAGTGTAAGACCATTCACGAAACTGCTCTGCACACTTTGTATCAGTTAATGCATACAACAACAGCATCCAAGCCTTTTTCCCAAAAGAGGTTGGGATGCGCTTACATCTATCAACAATTCAACATATGGCATCAGAGTTATTTGCTATGCTTTATAAACTATTACCGCCTCCGCCCTTTTTATTTAGTCATGTTTGACTTTTCCGGTCAAAGATGATAAACTTTGATTCATTATTTTAACTAATATATTTATGTGAAACTTGATAAATTTATACTTTTATGATATTTAACAAAGAACATTTTCATATCTTCAAAATTACCGTGTGTAAATATATAATCGGTTAAAGTTTAACAACATTGACTTGAAAAATAGTGTTTGGCTAGATAAAAAGGGATGGAGGGAGTATAATAGATGTTCTAGTTAAATGCCAAAATCCTTGACTGGGATGGATTTCGACCCAGTGACCTTCTCATTGGGAGTGTCACAGTGATGCCATCGAACCACAAGGTACTTGGCACATATGATATCGATGTTAAAACACTAGATAAAGAAATGGTTTTATGTGTAATTAATAACATCCTACTCCACCAAAGAAAAGAAGTAAACATAAACAGGTTTTACTAACACAGATTCTTACATTGTACAAGGGAAGGACAATAATAACAATAAGCAATTCGATTGAATATATAGAACATCATCATTGAATTTATTCAACATGTCTGCCATATTATTTAGGTTTTCGGGATAGATATACTATGTAATTGACAGAGGGCTCATTATTTGAATAACTAATAACAGAAACTGAACAAACTGTCCAACACAATTAAAGTAGTCTTGTGTCGGAAGAAAATAACTAATAAATACCGCGAATATCAGGATTTGAATGATCTCTATCAGCAATAGATGGAGAGCTTGTAGAATGCTCAGTGATCAATCTCAAGGTTTTATTGTCAATAATCCTGCAGGTTCATAGAATTTTAGAATATCAATTTAGCATGACATGTGCATCTAAGTATTGGCATCCACACAGAGACTGCATAGAGAAATTACAATACCCCAAGCCAAGAGGATCTATACACTCCATGCCACGAGGAAATGACTGTAAGGTGTTAAGTCCCTTTTTCGCTAATGCTGTCGGATCCGGCATAACCTTAGGTTGTACCACCGGAACTGCTCTTGTCTCCCTCATCTCACGGACCCGACGCCTTAGCTGCCAGTAGTTCAAATTTCATAAGTTTTGGCAATGCTTAGAATCACAACCAGATTGTACTATGAAACTCATATAACCACTCCCACTCCCACCCACTCCCCACAGTGATGAATTTAGGGCAGAAGTTTAATTACAATGTATAAGCAACCAAATGTAAATCATACAGAGTACTAAACGTTTCACCTTAAAGAAAACATCAGCAACATGAATGTGCATAAGAGCAAATACATTAACAAGAATGATAGGCAAAGACGTGTAGCTCAAAATAGCAACTATCAGTACGCAAATTAATCAGCAATTGCCCTTGGAAACAAATTCAAGCAATGGCATAAAGGTGTAGGAGAAGGAAAAAAGAGAAGGAAGAGTATAGAAATATGCCACTGAGGCGATTGGATACCTCCGCTTCGTCAACGTGTTTCCAGCAACCAGGCTCGTCACCATCCCACGCCCTATCTTCGTTCTTCCCACCTCTCCCACGGCTTGCGGCACCGCTTGCATCCCCGAAACCGCGGTCCTTGGAAGAGTCCTCGTCCCCGGAGGAAATGCTGAGCATCTCCACCTCCGAATCATCGTCTTCCTCCGCTGGCTTCCGCTGCTTCTGCTGCATCGTCGCGCTGGGAGGAATCGACCTTCCCGCCGCCGCTGGCCGTTGATTCGCTGCTGCTGCCGTAGGCTGAGGAGGTGGCTGGACGTAGTTGCGCACAGGCTTAGACGGCTGCTTAGCACCAGGCCTCTGGTAGTTGAGATCGCGCTGGGATTGCTCTCTCAATGCGATCTGCAACAGCTCATCCTCGTCCAAATCATTACTGTCGCTTGACATTTTTCCGCTATTTTAATTCTTACGGAGTATTATTTATTTTGTACAAATTAAATTTTAAATTTAATAGTTGTGTCAAAAATATACAAGAGGTTTTCTTTCCTACTCCGTATAGAGTAACCCAAACAAAGTCGGAATTCTGAAAATTAAGATAGTAAGGTTTCTGAATTTGGATCTGTGAGTGAGGCTGATGACTAGTTGCTGTTAACGAGGGAATCATGATACAGTATTTCTGCCTTTTTTTTTTTTTTTTTTTTTGGTAAAAATAGTATTTCTGGCTTTCAGGTAAACAGATGAAGAAAAGGAGGGTGAAGGGGGCAGGGTGGGTGTAGGGTTGGGCGCTGAAAAATACTCCGGATTGAGTTGGGAATAATTTTTAGACTATTCAATTTCTAATTAGTTTATATCAAAATTATGTATTCATTAATTTTACTTTGTTAATTCAATTTTTCTTTGTAATCCAATATCTTCAATATATTCATCTAACATATTTTTTTAATTAAATCATTACTTTTGTTGCAAATGAGCCGCTCGGTCAAAGCTCGAATCGAGATCGGTCAAACTCGAGCTCGAGCCGGCTCGTTAAGTAGTCGAACCATAAACGAGCCTAATAATTTAGGCTCGTTGGCTCACGAGCCTAGTTTTATGTATGTGTATTTTTTTATTTTTCATATATGTGTATTTTATACTAATATACATAATATATTAATATACAATATAAATTAATATATACATAATATATTAATATACAATATAAATTAATATACACTATTCTCCGGTCAACGTGCATTCCTCTTAATCTTTTACTTTATATATTGAAAGTTTATGAAATCTAAATTATTTTTTGCAGGTTTTGTAGCGGTTTTAATGTAGTTTCTGAATATGTAAATTTTATTTTCTAAAAATAATTCTATTAATGCCAGGAGTTAGTTAACTTTATGGTCGGTCAAACGTCGTAAACCGTGTGAGAACCTTAAAGTGGGACGGAGGGAGTAATATATATTAGTATATATAATATATAGTATAGATTAATATATATATATATATATATATATATATATATATATATATATATATATATATATATACGGAGTATATAATACTGATTCATAAATGTATATGAGGACCAAGGAGATATTATTAATTATAAATTAATTTAACAAAAATAATCAAAGTTTCATCCACAATTTCTTCATGATTTGACACTTTGATTTATATTACAAGTACAACTGGGTGAAGACTTGAAGTTAGGATTATAGTTTGTTTATTTTCCGGTAAGTTTTTGTTATGCACAAATATTTAAAGATTATTTCATACTTGAGCTCGAGTTTGAACCCGAACTTTCGAGTTAATTGAACTTGTAACTTTTGAACGAACCAAAACTATCGAGCCTTTTCGAGCCATGTTAATATTTGCGAGTCGAGCTCGAGCCCGAATTTTTTAAGCTCGTTCGAGCCGAGCTCGAGCTCGAGCCAATACAATATATTCGAGCCCGAACTCGAGCCTACATAAACTCGGGATCGGTCGGCTCAATTGCACCCCTACTTTTAGAAATATAAATTTTTGTAAAATTTGGAATAAAAATAAAAAAGTTATATCACTTGTAAAAAATATTCATTTTTCATCATTAGTTCTACCACATATTTTTTGTCCATCTCCATACACGTTTCTTCTTCTTTTTCCTCTCTCCTAAGATGAAAAGTAGGTTGGATACTCCCCACTCAAGGCTCCCACATATCCATTACCCCTTCAAATACCAAAGTTGTATGAAACATTGGGGTGGATAGATCAAATATATTTTTTCACCCCTAGATTGCAAATTGTCTTAGCTTAGTAAAATAATTAAATAAATGACGGGTGAAATAATAATTCGGTATCCAAAAATGTTTTTCAGCTTTCATTTTTCTAAAATTAAAAGTATTCCTCCGTTTCGTATAAAATACGTAGTACTCTGTACTACGTAATATGAATCAAGTATTCTTTTTATAAACATATCAAAAATCAAAATATTTGTTACATATTTCATTATAGAAAAGAATTCACTCTAAAACATTTACAATAATTGAGAAATTAATCCGAAGTGAATTTTCCGTCTCTTAGACTTCATGCCATTAGAATATATATACAATTGGCTACACGTATACAAGTCCGCTATTTGTCTAATTGCAGAAGAGTTTTCATCCTATGCGTAAGATGGAAAACTAATCTAATAACAACCTATTTACAAAAGATAAGTGGAAATAACAAATAAGTAAACAATGAATAAATAATTACTATGTATGGCCTTGTGCCGTCATTAACATGCATGTGCACTACGAGCAAAATAACTCCAATAGCAAAATAACTCCAACACCCCCCCCCCCCCCTTCAAGATGGAGCATGCAGATCTTGAATGCCCATCTTGGCAAGAAAATAATGAAATTGAGAAGCGCCCAATGCTTTAGTGAGCAAATCTGCAAACTGTTCTTTGGTAGATGTGTAAGAAGGAATGATATCACCACAGCGGATATGATCACGAATAAAATGACAGTCAAACTCTATATGTTTCGTGCGCTCATGAAACACTGGGTTGGAGGCAATATGAAGAGCGGCTTTATTATCATAAAAGAGTTGCATTGGCGGAAGCGGAATCCGCGAGGAGAAAAGACTCTTCAACCAAAGGAGTTCACAAGTAAGAGTAGTCATCGACCGATACTCTGCTTCAACAGAAGAGCGTGAAACTGTGACTTGCTTCTTTGTCCGCCATGAAATTGGAGAGCTACCTAGTGTCACAAAATAACCTGTAACAGAACGCCGAGTGTTGGGACAGCTAGCCCAATCGGAATCACAATACCCAATAAGAGAAAGTGGGGAATTGCGTCGGAAAACAATTCCCTGACCCGGGTGTCCCTTGAGATAACAAAGCACTCGTATAACAACGTCCCAATGAGCTTGCCTTGGCGCTTGCATAAACTGGGAAAGGATATGAACTGAATAACTAATGTTCGGTTGAGTGAGTGTGAGATAAATAAGTTTACCAACCAGACGTCGGTATCGTTTAGGATCCGAGTATACCGGACTAACGTTGGACTGGAGCCCATGATTCTGGGACATAGGAAAATCAGCCGACTTTGCTCCTGTCAGTCTTGTCTCATCAAGAATATCCAAAAGGTATTTTCTTTGGCACAAAAAAAAACCATGCGAACTACGAGCAACCTCCAGGCCAAGAAAATATTTCATATGACCCAAGTTTTTGACAGGAAAAAAGTACTAGCCAAATAATGTTTGAAAGAGGAAATCATTTCAGGACTAGTACCCGTTATGAGAAGATCATCAACATACACAACAATGCATAATAACTCACCACCACGATGAAGAGTAAATAAGGAATAATCCGCATGAGACTGAGAAAATCCATAAGTGAGTAGTAAATAAGGAATAATCCGCGGTGCCTGTCGAATACCATAAAGAGATCGAAGTAATTTGCAAACCTGACCAGGTCTGGAGGATGAATAGCCTGGGGGGTAAATGCATGTACACTTCTTCTTGGAGGTCACCTTGCAGAAAAGCATTGTCCACGTCCATTTGGTGTGTCTCCCAACCACGGGAAGCAGCAATAGCCAAAAGAGTACGTACAGTGACCATTTTAGCAACAAGAGCGAATGTCTCGTTATAATCAATGCCCCCAATTTGCCGGTTACCACACACAACCAGCCTGGCTTTGTAGCGATCAATGCTCCCATCACTTTTGTATTTTATTTTACAACCCCATTTACAAAAAATAGGTTTCTTACATGGAGGGAGTTCCTATATCTGTCAAGTCCCTGTGTGCTCCTTGCATCAATCTCACGTTGCATGGCATCTCGTCAATGAGGATCCCCAACAGCCTCACAAAAAGTTCTTGGTTCTTAGGTGGCGGAAATGGCTGCAAGAAATGCACGGTGGTGTACCGAAAAACGATTGTAATTTACATAATGAGATAAGGGATATGGATTACCTGGTTCAACCGTTGGAGACGAGGGACAAACGGGCGGTTTTGACGAGTACTGCGTCGGTTAGACGGAGGAAAATCATCCCCATCTTGATTAGAATTAGATGATGAGTCGGCCAAGGTAGCAGTACCTAAGTCCATGTGTGCCCCAGCTCCTTCTTCGGATAGGCTTGGTGAAGGTGGGTCATCGGTCAAAGATATATGTGAGCTGTCAGTATTATTAGACCCCTGAATAGCTGATTGGGAATTTTGTCTCAAAGATAAATCATCCTCCTCGTGATGGAAAAAATGAGAGGCATGGGCACCCCCATCATTAGCCAACATAGCTCTAGGTTGGGTATTTAACTGTGAGGAATCCATCTTAATTTCGTCTGCGTAGGGGAATTTTGTTTCAACAAAGGTAACATCACGTGAAACAAAATATCGATGGCTTTCAAGATCATACAATTGCCAACCCTTTTGTGAGTAGGCATATCCCCCCAAAAACGCACCTTATCCCTCGCGAAGCAAATTTATCACCTGTTTTCCCGCGTGTGTGCGTGCATAACACAGACAACCAAATACACGTAGGTGGTCATACTTAGGTGTCTTATTGTACAACAATTCCTAAGGGCTCTTAAAATCCAAGACAGAGAAAGGCAATCAATTAATAAGATAATATGCAGTCAACACACACTCGCCCCAAAATTCATTTGGCAAATGTGCATGGAAACGGAGAGTCCGAGCAATATTTAAAATATGTTTATGTTTTCGCTCAACCCTTCCGTTCTGTTGTGGAGAGTATACACAAGTAGTTTGAAAAAGAATTTCGTTCTCCAAAAAATAAGATTTCAAACATACAAATTTTGTTCCATTATCACTCCTAACAATTTTCACCCGTTTTCCAAATTTCCGTTCCACCATTACAATAAATTGTTTAAGAAACCGTGATACTTCACTTTTCTCCTTCATTAAAAAAACCCATACTGCACGGGAGTAATCATCAACTACAGTCAAGAAATATCTAGCACCACATGACGCGAGAAAACTATAAGGACTACCCCACACATCACAATGAATCAGATCAAATATTTCAAGTGCTCTTGAATCACTAATATGAAAAATGTCACGAGTCTTTTTCCCATGCATCACAACTTTGATTTAAAACAACATTCGTCATATTATTATTGAAACCAATGATAGGACGTAAAACTTTGACTGATGAGTGTCCTAACCGGGAGTGCCACAAATCACTTTGGTCCTCCTTTGTTATTGAGCAAGCACGAACTGAATCCAAACTATGAAAATAGAACACACCCCCACGTTTTCACTTGCTCCCATCGGCGTCATCGAAAGTAGATCCTGTATCACACATTTATCATTAGCAAAAAATATACTGCATTTCTGTTCATCAATTAGTTGTGCTAAAGAAATGAGATTGCATGTCAATCCAGGAACCAACAACACATTTGTAATTTTAATTTCACGACTCAACTGCACCACACCTTTGCTTGTTGCATATGCAACATCTCCGATCATATGAAAAGATGCGCCGGAATCCAACAACCATTCAATTGTATAAAGATTTTAACCCGAGAGCTTATCGTGAGGGGACGTTGCCTTACACTGATTTATTAGCTGGAGAAAATTTCTCCATTGGTCATCTGTGAAAGTAGGTGCCCGTGAGGATTCTCTTGAATCATTTGGCTCGTTGTTCATCATTGGTAAGTCGTTCGTGAAAAATAGGTCGTGGATCGGTAATGTGCTCCGATACCAAAATGAACAATTAATCGGAAGTGAATTTTCCATCTCTCTTCGACTTGATGCCATTAGTATATATACAATTGGTTACACGTATACAAGTTTGCTATTTGTCTAATTGTAGAAGAGTTTTCATCCTAAACGTAAGATGGAAAACCAATCTAATAACAACCTATTTACAAAAGATAAGTGGAAATAACAAATAAGTAAACAATGAATAAATAATTAATATATATGGCCTTGTGCCGTCATTAACATGCATGCGCACTACGAGCAAAATAACTCCAATAGCAAAATAACTCCAATAACTCCAACAACAATACACTTTAAAATAGTATACAGTACTATTACGGTATAAACATTGGATTGGGGCAGGTAATAGGCAGGCTTGGTATCAAGAAGAATGTTCAAATGATAAGAGGCATTGTCGTGAAAAATAAAAATAAAAACGCCATCAATCTCTAAAAAAGTTGATGCATTAGACCATTTTATTTCCGGCATCTACCTTATATCGACCTCATATTTATTTTGTTTCAATAAATAGTTGTTGTTTACAGTTTTATTTTCAGCATCTACATCACCTACGAAAAAGAGAGTACAATGGCGGGTTATTAAGAGATAGATATTCAAGAAGAAAATTCAAAAAGAAATGGATGAACATATCATTGACTTGAAGTATATGCAATTAACACAAAGGGAACATAAAAGCTTGATATTGTCTCCTAGACAATTGAAGAAGATATGCATAGTTGGATGAGTTTAACCGTAATACGGGTAAAAATAAGGGTTGTGAGTTGGAGGCGGATTAAAGACAATGGTACAACAATAAAGAGGAAAGGGATTTATAGAACGTGTGATGAAGACTATCACAACAATCCTAATTGTATCCTACACTATAACTTTTATGTTTCACTTTTGTTAATGTTATCGTTCTATTTGTATAAATTTTAGCATCTATGATGTCAAGCTTAAATAGCATGATTGAATTGCACCTTGATAACAGTTAAGGAATTTTGATTATCATGTTCTTAATCTAGACACCACTTATTTAGTCAATATTAAAAAGGAAGAACTTTCAAATAGATCTTTTTACTATAACAAAAATGTCAATTGAGTACCTGTACTATCGAAACACTCAATTGGATCCCTAAACTATTAGAAAACACTCAAATTAACTTTTTAGTTTTTAGCCGATTGGATACCTATTAATTCGGTAATTGTTGGTGTGGCTGCCATGTGGCGTGATTTTTTTGCTTTGTTAGTCAATTGACCAGATTAAAGGATTGTTTTTGGTTGCTTAAAAAAGGCGCTTTTCAGCTTTTGGCTTAAAAAAGCTGAAAATAGTGTTTTCAAATGACAGCTTCTGCTTAAATTAATCACTTAAAAGCTAAAAGCTGGAAGCAGGTAGAAGGGTGCTTTAAATTGGTTTTCACTTTTTCTATTACACAAAAAGTACTTATTTTACCAAACACTACCAACTTTTACTTTTTCAAAATCACTTTTTTATCAAACACTACCAACTTTTACTATTAATCACTTTTCCCAAAATCACTTTAGACCCATGTGCTTCTAGACCCATGTGCTTCTTGGACTTTTTATCTCTTCCTGGTGTAAGTGGCGATAATGAAGCCGTTGAAAAGTGTGGCCAAAGAGTTTAGGACTCACTCATATGCCATTGTTATTACCTCAGCTGGTAGTGATTAAGGATTTGAAGTGTTCCTGATGAAGCGAGAATATTATTTCACCTTTGATATATATTATTAATCTGATTTTTTAAATTTGTTACAGAGAAATCTTCAATCTTCAAGTTCTTAATAGTATTTATTAGGTGTATACTAGTCATCGTTGCTCAAAATTTCAATGTGAAAATAAATATGTGATTTGGATGCCGAATGAGAATCTCAAATTGCTTTCAATTTGGGAATTGAAGCATTAGAGCTCATCGTTCTCCACTTTCCGCCAACCCCAATCGATGCTTGCCCATTTCCCACTAGTAGCACCCAAATCTCGATGCTCCGCTGCTTTGCCGCTAGTGTAGGATTCATGATGAACAAGAAGTCACTCGTCAAAGCGTAGGTTATTTTTTTCTTGGTCCAAGTGGCGGTGGTTCCCCATTGACAAAGACAATGATCTCCATGGCAAGTTGATGCAAAATGAAGAAGATGCAGTTGGGCGAGAAGAGAGAAGGACTAAAGAAAAAAAGGAAAAAAGGTAAAATTAGCCACGTAGACTGCCACATGTAAAGAGCAACCTATTAACCGGTTGTGTACCGGGTTAAAAGCGAATTTGAACGTTTTTTAGGAATTGGAGGGTTTGATCGAGTGATTTATTAAGTATAAGGACTTAATTGACTTTTTGATACACTACGAGGTCTTATGTGATATTTTTCCCTATTAAAAATGTCTCCTCTTACCCATGGGTGGACTCGGGCCGGGTGGCCCGACCCGGAACCGGACCGGCCCAACACTGTTTGGGCCCGGCCCGAACCGGTGGCCCGGCCAAGGACCGGCCCGGGTAGGCCCGACCCGGGGGGTTTACGGTCCGGGCTCGGGTCTCCCAAAACACAAACAGGCCCGGCCGGGGCGGGCCCGGTCTTGGGCCTTTTTTTCAATTTGTTTTTTATTTTTCTGGGTTGGGCTGGGTGTTTTGGGCCATTTGGGATGGTTTGGGAGGGGGGGGGGGGGGGTTGGGGAATTATTAGAAAAGTAATATATATATAGGGTGTAGTTCTAGTGAGAACGATGCTTAACGTGAGAACGTGATAACACTCACATTTAAATCAATGTTGTGCACAATGGAGCTATTCTGTTGCACATTTTCAATTTACTCAAATTAAGCCTATATTAAATAAACACGGATGCATTTTGGTAAATACTGTGAAAATGTGAAAACGTGCAACATACAAGCTTCATTGTGCAACACATTGGAGAAAAAGTGATGTTCTCACGTTAAGCAATGTTCTCATTTGATCTTTATTCTATATATATATATATATATATATTGGTTCAAATGAGAACAGCTCTTAATGTGAGAAGTGAGAACAAATCCTCACCCTTCAAAATATGTGTAGATCTACGATGAAGTGAATGAAACAAGAGGGCATTTATGTACTATTCTTTGGTGGCTATTTAACTAACGGATCTTGTAGTCAATGTGTTCCACATATTTAATTAGGGATGGAAAAAATAAATTGCATGCCATATTAATTTTTAATTGCTTCTTACGAAAACTTTTTCTCACCTTTCAATTTATGAAAAAAGGAAAGAGAATATAATTTCCTTTTTATTAAATTATCCGATCCCTTCAATAATCTTTCTCCTTAATTGTTAATCGATCACCATATCATAATTATATTTTTTAACACAAATTTTCCTTTTTATGTTATATACGAAATGTGAGTTAGATACAAGTTCATGTGCATTACATAAATGGATTGTGTGTCAGATATAAGTTCATGTGCATTCCATATCCGAGTTTGTGTGTTAGATATCAGTTCTTGTGCATGACATACTTGTTGTGATTCTCTATGTCCATACTATGTGCCAGATATGAGTTCTTTAACGTATATACATATTGTGTTTTGGATACTAGTTCATGTGTACAATATGAAATCCTTGTGGTTAGATATTAGTCCTCAATTGTTGTGCGTTAGATATTGCTTTTTGTGATTGGGATACTTGTTATGATGCTTTATATACAAATTATGTGTAACATACTACTTTTCACGTGCATTAAATATTGATGGTTGTGTGTTAAATATATGTTCTTGTGTGTGCGGTAGCTGATGATGGCTGTTGTGGTTTATTGTATACCTATTATGCTTATTTTTTTAAAAAAATATTTATATATGCAATATTGGTGTCATTTGAAAGATAATAAAAAATTATTTAATTTGATATAATTTTTTATAAAATTGGATTATAATTTAAAAAGTTAAATCAAATTTAAACTAAAAAAAATTATATGATTTGACTCATTATTTTAACCTACATTTTCGGAAATGGGTTCTCCAACTAGTGCGTTAAATTAAAACATGATATGGAAGTGCTGCCCCATAAAAGGAATGTGCTATGTAAATTACTAGTTCACCCTTAATTATTTACACGTTCCTATTACCATTTCTAAGAGACGAAGATGTGCTATGTAAATTACCAGTTCACCCTTAATTATTTACACGTTCCTATTACCATTTCTAAGAGACGGAGTACAATGTGCGAAAGTGCATCTCTTATATTATGCACCAATTAAGTAATAGCCGATCATTTAATTAGATGGATGGTTACGATTTGTTCTCACTTATCACAATAAGAGGTGTTCTCATTAGAATCGCTCCCTATATATATATATATATATATATATATATATATATATAGGGAGCGGTTCCGGTAAGAACGGATCTTAGGAGGAAAATGCGAACGAATTTGGATCGTTGGATTGCATTATGTGGAACTGAATTGTGCATTTGGTGAAACCAAAATGTGCATGAGATGATGTTGAAATATGCAAAATAAACATTTAAACTCACATGTGCATTAGGTGAAACTGATATGTGCAGAATAAAATGTACAAAAATAACATTACATCGTACCTTTTACTCTGCACATTTAAGTTTCATCTAGTGCACATTTCAAGTTCACTTAATGCACAATTTAGCTTCACATAATGCCACTAGATCGTACCCTTAGTGCTGCACATTTCAATTTCACCTTATACACATTACAACTTTATCTAATGCACATTAAATTTCACATAAAGCAAATCTAACGGTCCAGATTCGTACAAAATGTGATTCTGGTACAAAATGCAAATTCATCTCATCCGTCCAATATTATGCAATCAATAGTACGATTTGTTAGGAGTTGTTTTGAACACTAATAAATGAGCCGTATGGTAGGGGAGTTTTTTTTTTGGAGTTTTTTTAGGATTATAACCTCTACATAGAAACCATCTACACCCTTATTTCATTCATATGGATGGCCTAGATTAATTTGCATTTTGTAAATTAAGATTACTTTGTATGTGATCCTATATATATGTGTGTGTGTGTGAAGTGGTCTGAGGCCCGGCCCGACCCGGACCCGCCGGCCACCCGGGCCGGTTCCGGTTCACCCATTCCCTAATAAAAACCCGGCCGGGCCCAGGCCTGAAACGGAACCGGCCCGGCCTGAGTCCACCCATGAGTCTTACCTACTACCTTTGTCCCGGTAGACTTTGCCAAATGCAAGTTAGATGAGAAATAAGAATAGTAAAAACTGTGTGGTTGGAATTTGTGCTGAGAAGAGAGAAATGTGTAGAATCACAAATTAGTTGCTTTAATGGGAAAGTGGCAAAGTTTTTTGAGATAAGTAAAAAAGGAAAGTTGACAAAGTCTAATGAGACGGAGAGAGTATAACAGTTCAACCATCCGAGATTATTTTAAAATTCGATTGTGACTAAGCTATTTCATGCGAGTTTGCGTCAATACTGTGGACCCAAAAAACATGTTCATATCATGCAACTCTTTGTAGGGTTTAACAAATGCAGCCAAGAAACCTATTCGTGTACAAAAAATTCTCTTGTGTTTATGAAGATGATCATTACACACACAAGTTACCTTTTTTATGTGTTGGTGTTTTAACATTCTAACAAGAAGGAGGTCATATGTTCGAATCACATCCCATTTCAAGAATGTTGGTCTTAACATATAACATACTTCCTTCGTTCTTAATTAGTTGCAACATTGTGATTTAGCACTATTCACACACATTACTTTGATCACCATTTTATACTAATATTTATAATGAAGTTATTATGCATAAAATGTTATTAAATTTCTATTAAACTTAATTTCAAAAAATTAACTTTCTATAATGTTTATTAATACATGATTAAATATAATTATAGTCAAAGTTGTGCATTGGTAAACGTGAAAGTCAAACGGTTGCAACTATTAAAGAACAAAAAAATGCAATTTATCAAAGATTAAGAAATGAAATAGGGAAATTATCATTGATCCCTTAAGGTTTGTTGTATACCCCATGAACTATAAAATAGAGTTTTTTTCGGAATAATGCTAACTAAACAAATGATTCCAAAAATATTGTTGGTTTAAAAATAATTCCCAAAAAATACTGTTGAAATTAACCATGATAAGAAAAGCCGCCACTTAAAGTGACAGTTTTTTTCTTACAGTACAAGAGCCGCCACTTGAAGTGGCGGCTTTATTAAATAGGGAGTATAACGCAACTCACGGAACGAAGTACACAACATTTAATGCCCAAGTCCACATTATATATGGTAATGGGTCTCATCCAAATTAAAATTCTCCTATTTTCTTTGAAGCGCTGTAACTTTTTTTTACATGTTGTGTACTTCCATATAATTAGCATTATTTCAGGAAAAAACTCTAGAAAACATATGCTCACCTCTATACTCCCCCCTATTCTTTGACATGAGTACGTAATAGCTTCTAACTTATGTTTCGGAGAAAGTTATAGATTTAGTCCTCTTTTAATACTGTAGCTTTATTTAGTAATAACATATTTGATCTTGTTTATTAGTTACATAACTAATATATTTGTCAATATTAAGAACATTTCCATCGGAAATCTTTTAAGTGCATGTTTGGTCCACATAAGTCTCAAATAAATTTCATGTGTTGGTCATACGAGTTTGATGTCAATTTCACATGTAGTCTACTTCTTACACTTTGTCCACTTTTAATAATGACTATTGTGTTTTCGTCCATATATGGTCCTACGAGTTTAATGTTTTCAGTGATTAAAATCGCTGGAGAAGGATTACAAATGGTCAAAAAACATTAGTCAAGTATCAAAAGTGGACAAAATGAAACACGTGGACTAAATGTGGAATCAACATAAAATTTGTAGGACCAGAAGTGGAATTAATTCCATAAGTTTCTATCTTCTAATTTTAATACTATTTGAAAAGTCTATAAAAGTTCCTTTTGTATATTTGACACAATAAGTTTAAAAAACTTTTTAAAAACAAAAGTATTACCTAATTACAACACCTTGTTATACCAAATAAAAGTAAATCAAACACTCAGTTTTTGTTATCAAATAGATACAATTTCTTTCCTTTAAGATTTTTTTTATCACAAAAATCTAACAGTTACAAAAAAGCTCATAAAAGTATTTGTTCAACTAGTTGTGTCGAACATACCATAAATCATGTTGCTTACCTTCTATCCTTAAATGCTACGAATATGAACCAAACATGTAAGGGCATAAAACATGCAAGGGCATAAGTGGGAGTATTTTTTGAATAAATTTTCACAAATTTTTAAACATAAAATATAAGCACTTGAAAATTTTGGATAGATTGATCTCAGAGCATCCACTAACTACCTCCACAATTCTAAATCATTTAATTTCTAACAAAGTAAACTACTTAATCACGTGTTTGATTCTTTTATCTATAGATGGTTATGGTCTTCCATACATTAGCTAATTTCTCATGTAATTAATTTTCGAGTAAGGTTATTTGGGCCTTTGTGAGGATGTTTTCATTTGAACTGATTTCTGTCGTAAACCGGACTTAAACAGACCATGTCAGACTTCGACAATTATAATATATACATAGACCAAACACCTATCAGGCCAAACTGGCCCATACATAAATTGACCAGACTAAATCAAGTCAGACCAGAAAATTTAGTTTGATTAGAAACATCCTAATTAAACCTCTATCTAATAAACCATTCAATAGCTTAATCAAATTAAAAGGCACAAGTCATTCACATCTATAAATAATATATTTCAAAGATATAATTATAAAAAGTTTTGCCATGTGTCATCTTTTGAGCAAACATATTCTAGATTAAAAATTGGAATTATTATTACGTTGGGATATATTCTAGATTAGAAATTACAATTCTTATTACGTTAGGATTAAGTATGCATCTCAGAAATCACCAACAAAAAAATCTCTCTATTTTGAAATGGCTAAAGGGTCAAATAGGCCCTTGAACTGACTTAAAGTGTTCAATTAACCCCTTATATAGGAGTTTCTGCCCGACCGTCCCCAGTTGGGATGGTTCCCAATGGAATTTTTTGATGAAATTTTTTGAACATCTTCTTCATTAAGTGTAGTTTACTCATACCAAATTTCTGCTAATAATTCAACCGGGAAGGCAGTCAAATGATTTTCCGAAATGTACTGCGCTGTTTAACATCACATTTATCTTTAAAAAATCATTTGACTACTTTCCCGGTTGAATTATTAGCTGAAATTTGGTATGAGTAAACTAGACTTAATGGAGAAGATGCTCAAAAAATTTCATCAAAAAATTCCATTGGGAACCGTCACAATTGGCGATGGCCAGACAAAACCTCCTATATAAGGGGCTAATTGAACACTTTAAGTCAGTTCAAATGCCAATTTGACCCTTTAGCCTTTTAAAATTGATATAACATTTTATTTGCAATTTTATTTTTGTAAAAAAATATATCAAAATTCATGAATTTTTATTATCTTAGCTTTCATATGACACCAATATTGCTATTTAAAATAAAAAGAATTTTGAATATACCATAAATGAAGGTTTTTAGGCTCATTTTTTTTTAAATAGATCCAATCTTTAAAATTAAGATCTCATGATTGTATAGCGTAATTTCATGCTGCAATTAGGGGATAATTTATTTTTTGACTGAAAATGTCAATAAAGGCATATTAAGTTCTAAAGCATTTATTTAAAAACAACTCAAATTGAATCAACAAAACAACTCAGTTAAGTCTTCCTTAAGAATCAGAAAACATAAACAACACTAGCCAGCTAGGGGAAAGCTACATGTTTGGGACCCCCAACTTAAAAAAAACTTTTTTAAATTTGCTATAACTTTTTTATAATTTATAATTTGATTTATACAAAAAATATGTATAAAAATTTAGAATTTATTATATTTTTTCATGTGACACCAATATTGCATATATAAAAAATTCTATATATACGATTGATGGATGCATTTTATTTATTTTATGAAAGTGTCAATAGAAAATGCTTGTGATCCACTTAATTTTAGAATTTGGATTCACGTACGAACAATTTTGAGCCTAGAAACCTCCATCAACCGTACAATTAGATTTATGTTTACTTTTATACATGATTAAAAGATAATAGCAATTTATGATTTTTGATAGAGAAACAACATCATGCTGCATGATGGCAATTGGTAATTGGGACTGTTGGTCCAAAATAGGACGCTCGTAGGCTTTTAGGAAAGCTACGTAAGAGCACTCAAGCAGAAATCAGGAAAGTAATACGAATAAGGAAAGTAGCTAGGGAGTTTCAGAGCCGGAAATAGCATATAGAAGTTCCTTTAATTTGAATTACAATCTGCCTTTTATAGGCGTATACAAATCGTAACCGCTATCGATAATAATGACTAATTAATTACAACATTAATACGAAATTAAATACATAATTAAACAACGCATTAATTGCTTGACCGTTACTTTTCCCAGCTGGCAGGTCGGGCGGACTGACAGGCTCCCCGCTGGACTGGTAGATAGGTTCCAGGTCATGAACTTGGATCCACGGGTCCAAGTTCGGGGCTTGGGCCGATTAGGCTCTGGGCCTAGTCTTATTACTCCATCACGAGTCCCCCACTCCCTTAGTCGAGTAGTAAACTCGGCTAAGAGGGAGTAGTCCAAGTCAGTTGCTCTTCTTCGAGACTGGAAGATCCCCGCCTTTGTCCATGTCGGGGAGATGCCTCATTAAAAACCTTCATTAGGAAAAAACCCAATGGGAAAAAATCCCAATGAAGGGAAAAAGAGTACATCTGACGCCCCCAAGATGAAGCAAGAGGTGAAATCCTCAGCCTTTAATGCAATGCTCGCCATCTGTGAAGAGGATGACTAGAACCGTTCTTCTCGTCGGGCTTGAACTCATCAGGCTACTCCTCGTTCAGTCGTACCTACACATAAAAGCAACAGGTGTATAATAGAGCATTTGGTCTGGTGTTGAACCACGACTCAATGAGTGAGTGAGTCGGACTCACTACTTGAAAAGAGTGACATCAATTTCCCAAGTTAGGCCTTAACCCAGCCTCCGAAAGGAAGATTGAATCCGCGAGTAAGTGACTCGGAGTCACCATTCGAACGGATAATCCAACCCCACAGAACTAAAGTATATCGACCTTTTCAGGAAATGTGAATGTCAAATAAGTGAGTGAGTGAGTCGGACTCACTACTTGAAAAGAGTGACATCAATTTCCCAAGTTAGGCCTCAACCCAGTCTCCGAAAGGAAGACCGAATCCGCGAGTAAGTGACTCGGAGTCACCATTCGAACGGATAATCCAACCCCACAGAACTAAAGTATATCGACCTTTTCGGGAAATGTGAATGTCAATTAAGTGAAAAAATTGCTCGGAAGAGCGTGGCTCTAGGCCCCTAACAAGAGTTTAACTCGGCACCTGAGGTTAGTAGTTCGAACCCGCAAGTGAAGACTTTTGAACGGGCGACACGTCCCCCGAGGTCGGAGTGTGATGCACTGGGAAGGGGTAAGAGCACGCAAGAACTCGTATGAAATCAAGAGTGTGCGGTATTAACATTTATATTGGAGCTTATTAATCGCCACACCCATATGACGTGATCCGGTGGCGCGAGTGTGTGTGCTCGACCATTGTACGAGTGTGTGTGCTCGTCCGGTGTACGTGAGTGATCGGATTTCATAAGTCCGTTTTCAATGTTAAAATTACACACATTTGAAAAGAGTAAAAGCAATTATACCACTTAATGTACTTTTCAATATGCTGCAATTTATGATTTTTTTTTTGCAACTTAATCAATTTTTCTATGTATCAAATATCATCAAATATACGGAATAGATGATTTTTTATACTTAGCTTTTGTTTGGGCCATTTGTTGATGGGCTTGGCTGAAATGAATAAGAGCCTGGTGATTCCCTTGGGCCCATGCTAAATAGTGGAATGCTGCAGACTTGTTGAATGATTGTGGTCCGTCTTCTTCTCAGCAACTCCCGTTAGGTCCGGAGAAATGAGGGCCGTTCTGCAGCTCCGGAGAGGAAGAGGAGATGTCCTCGATTCCGCCGGAAAGGGAGGACGAACTCGCCATCGTCGAAGTAGGGGCGGCCCTCAGTTCCTATTGCCAGCCCGGAGCATCTCGCCCAGGGGTCCCCAATACCGCAACTCGATCTCAGCGTGCAGGCCCAGCAAACCTCGACGGCGGGCGGCGCGGTGACAGGTGCGGCGGTGATGGAGTTGCAGAGCTCGTCTTGGAGTCATACGGTATGCGTCGATCTCCACTTTGCTGCCGGTCATTAGGCTGATTCAGGCCTGGACGGCAGACCGTGGGTTCATACGTTGTTTAGGCCGTATGTTTGCAGGAACCTTCATGGCGGTGGTGCTAAAACTCGAAGCGACGGTGGTGCTGAACCAGGGGCGAAGGCGACGAGAGCCGCCACGACCCGACAGACTACAGGTGGTGCAGTGAAGTGCTCGAGCTTGGCAATGATCTTGACTGCTTCAGTAAGCCCGATTAGCTGGAGTTCGGGTCAACAGAGGAAGATCCCAAACTTTTTTGGATTTCCAGAACCGATTTATTCGTGTTTTCATTTTTTTTCAACAGATTTTCCAGAAATTCCCTTTCTTGATTCCCACCGGAGTGATATGAGAGAATCCAAGCTCTCAATGAAAGCACCAATGTTGGTCCAAAATAGGACGCTCGTATGCTTATAGGAAAGCTACGATAGACACTCAAGCAAGAATCAAGAAAATAATACGAGAATGGAAAGTTGCTCAGGAATTTTAGTTGCCAAGAATAGCATATAGAAGTTCCTTTAATTTGAATTACAATCTGCCTTTTATAGGCGTATACAAATCGTAACCGCTATCGATAATAATGACTAATTAATTACAACATTAATACGAAATTAAATACATAATTAAACAACGCATTAATTGCTTGACCGTTACTTTTCCCAGCTGGCAGGTCGGGCGGACTGACAGGCTCCCCGCTGGACTGGTAGATAGGTTCCAGGTCATGAACTTGGATCCACGGGTCCAAGTTCGGGGCTTGGGCCGATTAGGCTCTGGGCCTAGTCTTATTACTCCATCAGGGACTTTTGGCAGCGACACAAGGAATTAGTTTAAATCTGACATATTCAAACCCAAATCAAATTTTAATTTAAAAAGTGATATTACAACATGCGATCCTACTTGTTTTACTGTTCCTAATAAAGATATTAAATGGAGAGGCCATGGCTAAGGAGTTTATTGCACTTATTGATCATCATACCTAGTATTTAGTTCCTTTTAATTCTAGTAAAAATATAGTTGGGTCTAAATAAATTTTAATAATAAGGCCAAATTTCTTTCTAATGGGTCAGTTGAACGCTAAAAATCTTGTTTGATTGCTCAAGGCTTTAATTAGCATGATGGTGGAGATTTTTGTAAAACATTTAGCCCTGTTGTTAAGCCTACTATTGTTCGTATAGTTCTCACTTTTGTTGTTTCTTTTGGTTGATCTATTCGACAATTGGATGTTAAAAATGTTTTTCTTCATGGTCATTTAACTTAGAAAGTTTACATGATCATTGTTCTCACACATTTTAACTATTTTCACACAATTTCTTCTATAATTTATTAATAAAATATATTTAAATATAATATTAACATTATTCAGCAGATTTAATCAATTTAGCTACTTCAATAAGAATTTAATTAATTTCAATATTGAGCCATTTTAGCCGATTACACTCTTATCAAACATGCTGATATGGTAATTTAAGAACAATTAATTAAAAATAAACTAAAAATAAACTAAAAATGTTGCGATGTACTTTTACTTCATATATTTATAGGAGAAAATAATTTAAATATCACAAACTTTGAAGGGGTGTGATATAAATATCCCAAACATGCACATTTAATATATATACCTCAAACTTTATATAAAAAGTTATATTTGCACCACAATCATATTTTTTTTTACAAATGCAATTTTATGGTGTTAAGTACTACATACATAATTTAAAATATACAAAACATTTATGAGGATGCAATTAAAATTAAATTATACCGGATATAATATAACTTATTTAACAAATGAAATTTTAGAATGTTAAATGCATTCTGATAAAGCTTAGAGTCACTACAAAAAAACACGCGTTTAGTCACGGATTTTAGTCACGGATACGGTCCGTGACTAATTAGTCATGATCTTAGTCACGGACTAGTCACGTATATTTAAAAAAATTGTGGCGGATCTGTCCGTGACTACGTCCGTGACTACATTTAGTCACGGACGAAGGCCACGACTAAGGTCCTCTGGTCACCGGAATTCCTTCTCCAGTTGAATTTATTTTACTCCAGCATTTAGTCACGGACATATCCGTGACTAAATCCGTGACTAAAAGGAAAAATTAATTTTCAACGGTCCTTATTCAATTCAATTTGTACGAATAAAGTTAGTCAGGGACTAATCCGTGACTAAATCCGTGACTAAAGTTTTTATATATAGATGGCCTAACTCATTCAGTTGAATCACACCAACTCATTCATAATATATATTACAGTAGCTGTCTGAAAGATTAAGCGGATGTAGTCTACCTTCTGTCATTTTCCGTGTTTATGCAAATAAGGTATGTCATTCACTTACGTTTTTTTATTAAGAATTAGTTAGACGTAGGTTTAAACGTAGTGATGCATAAAGTTGAATTAATTAGCTAAATTAGTTGAATTCATGAAAATATTAGGTAAATTTTAGGTTTTATTTACTTAAAATGGGTTTTAAAAAGGTTGTTAATTAATTAACGAAATAAATTAATTAAAATTAGTGAACTTAGTGCATGATGTTGTATTTAGTTTGAATTACGTAAATTAGTTAAATTTGTAGTAATTTATTGCATTTTATAAATTATGATTTTTTGTTAATTAATTAACGAAATAAATTAGTTAAAATTAGTTAACTTAGTTCATGATGTTGTATTTAGTTAGAATTACGTAAATTAGTTAAATGTTTAATAATTTATTGCATTTTATAAATTATGATTTGTTGTTAATTAATTAACCAAATAAATTAGTTAAAATTAGTTAATTTAGTGCATGATATTGTATTTAGTTAGAATTACGTAAATTAAATTAGTTAAATTTGTAGTAAATTATTGCATTTTATATTAACGAAATAAATTGGTTAAAATTAGTTAACTTAGTGCATGATGTTGTATTTAGTTAGAATTACGTAAATTAGTTAAATTTGTATTAATTTATTGCATTTTATAAATTATGATTTTTTGTTAATTAATTAACGAAATAAATTAGTTAAAATTAGTTAACTTAGTTCATGATGTTGTATTTAGTTAGAATTACGTAAATTAGTTAAATGTTTACTAATTTATTGCATTTTATAAATTATGATTTGTTGTTAATTAACTAACCAAATAAATTAGTTAAAATTAGTTAATTTAGTGCATGATATTGTATTTAGTTGGAATTACGTAATTTAAATTAGTTAAATTTGTAGTAAATTATTGCATTTTATATTAACGAAATAAATTGGTTAAAATTAGTTAACTTAGTGCATGATGTTGTATTTAGTTAGAATTATGTAAATTAGTTAAATTTGTACTAATTTATTGCATTTTATAAATTAGTGTCTGATTTAAATGATTAATGACATCATATTATCGTATTAGTTCTAGTTAATTAATATTATTAATTGAAAGTTATTGTTTCGTAAAATTAAATATATTAATAATGCTCCTACTATACATATGTGGTTAATAATGTCTATAATTTGAAATTTTTAACCAATATTTTTTTTTTATAATATTCAGGCATAATGTATAGGCAAAATAGAATTTGGATGTATGATAAAAATGCGGAATTGTACGGAATGAAATCAAATTTTCTTGATGGAATTGCGGAGTTTATTAAATTTGCACTTGAACACCCGGATTATTATATGAGTGGTGATAATATCAGATGTCCTTGTTCAAAATGTAAAAATATGAAATTTAAAGACCAAGACGCTGTTGGGTGGGATTTGTACGCGGACGGGTTTGTTCCCAATTATTATAATTGGACTTGTCATGGCGAAGCCTATGATCCATCTCTTTTACCACAAACAGTGGGTTCATCTCGTAACGTCCCTGACCAGATGAGTGGTTGGGGAGAATATGCTGGAATGAGATGGGATCAACAAATGGTATATGACAGATACGGCGTCCCGTCGTCTCAGTTTAACCCCCCACAACAATTTAACGATCCTGCTGAAGCCTCCGGGTCCGGCTACCAGCCTTATGTCGATGAAGATTTAGCTGAGAGATTTCAAGATGTTTTAAAAGCCGCGGATCAACCTCTGTATGCTGATTGTGAGGGATACTCTCAGCTGTCCGCCGTTACAGAGTTCATGAACATAAAAGCTGAATACAGCCTCCCTGAAACTTGCATGTCTAGAGTGTTGCAGTCAGTTGGAGGAATGCTACCGCGTGACCACAGCCTCCCTGATTCATATTATAACATGAAACAATTAATATCTAAGTTGGGGCTTCCTCACATAGAAATTGATGCGTGCCCTAAGGGATGTATGCTGTTCTGGAAGGATGATGAGACACTTGAGATCTGCAAGTTCTGTGGAGGAGACAGATACAAACCTGTTCGTGAAAGTAAAACAAAATCACGAAATAGATCTGCATTCGGACTGTGAAGCATGGAGACACTTTGACCGTTGCCATCCTCAATTTGCAATGGAAGCACGAAATGTGCGTCTGGGATTATGTTCAGATGGATTTGCTCCTTTTGGAAGATTTGGGAAGAACTATTCCTGTTGGCCAGTCATGTTAACTCCTTACAATCTCCCGCCCGACATGTGCATGCAAAGTCATTTCATCTTTTTGACTTTAATTTGTCCTGGTCCTAATGATCCTAGAAAAAGGATAGACATTTATCTCCTACCCCTTATCGAGGAGATGAAACAACTTTGGACCGTTGGGACACGAACTTATGATGTTTCAACAGATCAGATGTTCACCATGAAAGCTGCCATCATTTGGACCATTAGCGACTTCCCTGCATATGGTATGCTTTCGGGATGGAGCACGCACGGTCTTATGGGATGTCCGATATGCATGGAGAAATCAGGTGCGAATTGGCTGAACTACAGCAGAAAACCAAGTTACTTTCCGCAAGTTTCTCCCGGCAAACCACCGATACCGAAAGGACAGAAAGTCTTTCATTAGAGGTAGAGTGGTACGAGACCCTCCACCCCTGAGATTGTCTGGTTCACAAATTTTTGACCGGGTTCGACGTATTCCTACGGCTGTGCAAGAGCCCCATGAGGATCCATATGGGTACTGTGATACCCATAAGTGGACAAAAAGGAGTATATTTTGGGAGTTGCCATACTGGAAAGACCTTCTCATTCGTCACAATTTAGATGTCATGCACACTGAGAAGAACGTCTTTGACAATATATTTAACACAGTGATGAATTTCAAAGGAAAAACCAAAGATGGTCTTGCATCTAGAAAAGATATGTCAATATGGTGTGACAGACCGAACTTTCTGTTGATCCAGAACATGAAGGTAACAAAATCCCAAAAGCAGTCTACCAAGTCACTGAAGCACAAAAGGCATCTATATTACAGTGGCTTGTGTCTCTGAAGTTTTCAGATGGCTACTGCTCCAACTTGTCTAGATGCGTGGACATGAACAAACTGATCACGATTGCGAGCATGAAAACTCACGATGCTCATATTTTTTATGTAGTTTCTAAATATGTGATTTTTTTTTTCTAAAAATAATTTGAGTGCGTACAAGAATCAGTTTTCTTTATCGTCGGTTAAACATCGTACACCGAATTGTCCCTAACATAGTGGGACAGATATAGTAGTAGTCTGCTTAAAAATATTCTTTTATTAAATTGACACCACTGACACCTGACTCCGTCCCTGGGTTCAGCTCCTCTATTTTCTCTTCATTTGTTTTTTACTTTCTATCTATGTCTATCGTGCTCGCTAAATTGAGGAGCTGCTACCGAAGTCTTCTACGGAAATCGTACATCATCCGTGATTGTCCTTCTCCACTCACATGCCACTGTCTCTGTTTTTTGTGACAATAGAATTAATTTGCTTTAAGGCATTTACACTTATTCGGATTGTACGAGGTACATCACTGTCCTTCTTCAAGGATGCACAGTACCCCCTTATAAATTATTGATCCCTGCACATCTTAAAAAAAAGAACTGACACTTCATCCCGGAAGGCTTCAAACACCGGTCGAACAGTTAGATGGAAGAATGTGAGTTGAAATTTAATCATAAGCTGACAAACAAAGATTGAGATTCTGACCTTGATACATGTAGATGCCCTATGCATTTTTAAATCTCTAATCGCAGTTGACGAGATTTGGACTAATAACATAATTTAGCATAGTAAATTATTGATCCCTTCGCATCTTCAATTTCTTGTACATATCAGTTTATTTTGGGTTAAAGACATACTCCGCACATCAAAAGTTTATTTAAATTTAATTAAATTTATATTGTAAATCACACGAATTGGAAATAAGTAGTATAATAAAGTAGGGCACAACCAAGAATTGAACACACATTTGAAATTTAAGCTGAAGAAGAAGATTGACTCATGACTAAGAGCCCGTTTGGTAGCACCAAAATCGGTTGCCAATAAATATATTATTTTAACTAATATATTTATGTGAATCTTAATAAATTTATATTTATATGATATTATTTTTAACAAAAGAACATTTTCACATCTTCAAAATTACCATATATAAATATAAAATCTATCAAAGTTCAACATCATTTACTTGGAAAAATAGTTTTGGTTGAATAAAAAGGGATGGAGGGAGTATAATAGATGTTCTAGTTAAATGCCAAAATCCTTGTGTTCGACCCAGTGACCTTCTCATTGGGAGTGTCACAGTGATACCATCGAACCACAAGGTACTTGGCACATATGATATCGAAGTTAAGGATGTTTTTACTTGGACTCTAATTTGTCCCAGACCAGACTAGACTTGGGTAGTTATAAGAATACAAAGAAATCAGACTAGACCAGATCAATTACCAGACCAGCAAATTATAGTCCAAGTAAAAACATCCTAAAACACTAGATAAAGAAATGGTTTTATGTATAATCAATAACATCCTACTCCACCAGAGAAAAGAAGTAAACATAAACAGGTTTTACTAACGCAGATTCTTACATTGTACAAGGGAAGAACAATAATAACAATAAGCAATCCGATTGAATATATAGAACATCATCATTGAATTTATTCAACATGTCTGCCATATTATTTAGGTTTTCCAAATTTGATAAATATATTGTGTAATTGACAGAGGGCTCATTATTTGAGTAACTAGTAACAGAAACTGAACAAACTGTCCAACGCAATTAAAGTAATCTTGTGTCGGAAGAAAATAATTAATAAATACCGCGAATATCAGGATTTGAATGATCTCTATCACCATTCACCAATAGACGGAGAGCTTGTAGAATGCTCAGTGATCAATCTCAAGGTTTTATTGTCAATAATCCTGTAGGTTCATAGAATTTTAGAGTATCGATTTAGCATGACATGTGCATCTAAGTATTGGCATCCACACAGAGACCGCATAGAGAAATTACAATACCCCAAGCCAAGAGGATCTATACACTCCATGCCACGAGGAAATGACCGTAAGACCATTTGTAGTGGTCAAGAGTCCAAATGGTTAAATTTGGACTCCGTTCATATGAAAACAGTGTTTAAACTCTGTCAATACTGTTTTTTCCCGCACTCGTGCAACATCAATAAAATACACTCTACATACGAAGTATTTTTTTACATATCAGTAAAACATTAACTAAATTATTATAACAGATGTTTTACTTTTATTTTTCTCTCTAAATAATTATGAAATAAAAAATATACATTTTTCTCACGTACAAAGCCCTGCAGGCCGCCCCTCCCCCACTTTTTTTTAACTATGTCAAGCCAAGCATCTAGTTATACACTCCTTCACTCCCCTTTCCACTTTTACTCTCTCTTTTAATCTTCGGCTACATTCAATTAAGAGTCTAAAAGTTCCATTTTTAATTTTTTGACTCCTAATCCTTAACCATTACAAATGGTCTAAGGTGTTAAGTCCCTTTTTCGCTAATGCTGTCGGATCCGGCATAACCTTAGGTTGTACAACCGGAACTGCTCTTGTCTCCCTCATCTCACGGACCCGACGCCTTAGCTACCTGCCAGTAGTTCAAATTTCATAAGTTTTGGCAATGCTTAGAATCACAACCAGATTGTACTATGAAACTCATATAACCACTCCCACGGTCCCACCCACCCCCCACAGTGATTAATTTAGGGCAGCAGTTTAATTACAATGTATAAGCAACCAAATGTAAATCATACAGAGTACTAATTTCACTTCTTAATTCAATTTTTCTTTGTAATCCAAGACCTTCAATATATTTATCTAACATAATTTTTAAATTAAATCATTGCTTTTGTAAATGCTATATGGATCTCATATGAAAGATCATAAAAATATAAATTTTTATAAAATTTGGAATAAAAATAAAAAAGTTACATCACTTGTAAAAAATATTCATTTTTCATCATTAGTTCTACCACATATTTTTTGTCCATCTCCATACACGTTTCTTCTTCTTTTTCCTCTCTCCTAAGATGAAAAGTAGGTTGGATACTCCCCAGTCAAGGCTCCGACACATCCATTACCCCCTCTTCAAATAACAAGGTTGTATGAAATATTGGGGTGAATAGATCAAATATATTTTTCACCCCTGGATTGCAAATTGTCTTAGCTTAGTAAAATAAATGACGGGTGAAGTAATAATTCGGTATCCAAAAATGTTTTTAACTTTCATTTTTCTAAAATTAAAAGTATTCCTCCGTTTCGTATAAAATACGTAGTACTCGGTACTACATAATATGCATCAAGTATTCTTTTTATAGACATGTCAAAAATCAAAATATTTGTTACATTTTTCATTATATAAAAGAATTTGCTCTAAAACATTTACAATACACTTTAAAATAGTATACAGTACTATTACGGTATAAACATTGGATTGGGGCAGGTAATAGGTAGGTTTGGTATCAAGAAGAATGTTCAAATGATAAGAGGCATTGTCGTGAAAAATAAAAATAAAAACGCCATCAATCTCTAAAAAAGTTGATGCCTTAGACCATTTTATTTCCGACATCTACCTTATATCGACCTCATATTTATTTTGTTTCAATAAATAGTTGTTGTTTATAGTTTTACTTTCGGCATCTACATCACCTACGAAAAAGAGAGCACAATGGCGAGTTATTAAGAGATAGATATTCAAGAAGAAAATTCAAAAAGAAATGGATGAACATATTATTGACTTGAAGTATATGCAATTAACACGAAGGGAACATAAAAGCTTGATATTGTCTCCTAGACAATTGAAGAAAATATGCATAGTTGGATGAGTTTGACCGTAATATGGGTAAAAAATAAGGGTTCTGAGTTGGAGGCGGATTAAAGAGGAGGAAGAATTGACAATGGTACAACAATAAAGAGGAAAGGGATTTGTAGAACGTGCGATGAAGACTATCACAACAATCCTAATTGTATCCTAGGCTACAACTTTTATGTTTTACTTTTGTTAGTGCTATCCTTCTATTTGTATAAATTTGAACATCTATGATGTCAAGCTCAATTAGCATGATTGAATTGCACCTTGATAACACTTATGGAATTTTGATTATTATGTTCTTAACCTAGACACCAATTATTTAGTCAATATTAAAAAGGAAGAACTTTCAAATAGATCTGTGTACTATAACAAAAATGTGAGTACCAGTACTATCGAAACACTCAATTGGATCCCTAAACTATTAGAAAACACTCAAATTAACTTTTTAGTTTTTAGCCGATTGGATACCTATTAATTCGGTAATTGTTGGTGTGGCTGCCATGTGGCGTGATTTTTTTGCTTTGTTAGTCAATTGACCAGATTAAACATAGGTCTAGTGTTGTTCATTTTAGACCCATGTGCTTCTTGGACTGTTTATCTCTTCCTGGCGTAAGTGGCGATAATGAAGCCATTGAAAAGTGTGGCCAGAGAGTTTAGGACTCACTCATATGCCATTGTTATTACCTCAGATCAGCTGGTAGTAATTAAGGATTTAAGTGTTCCTGATGAAGTGAGAATATTATTTCACCTTTGATATATATTATTAATCAGATTTTTTGAATTTGTTACAGAGAAATATTCAATCTTTAAGTTCTTAGGGGGTGTTTGGAACTAATTCTGCTTCTGTTTATTTTTTAAAAGCAGAAGCAGAATCAGAATCAGTTTTCAGAAGCTGGTACCCCCCAGCTTCTAAAAAAACTTATTCTGAGAGTAAATTAGAGCTTCAGAAGTGCTTCTGGAATTTCACCCAAACACTTCAGCTTCTGCTTCTGATCCATGAAAGAGAAGAATCAGATTAGAGAATCAGATCCAAACACCCCCTTAATAGTATTTATTAGGTGTATACTAGTCATCATTGCTCAAAATTTCAATGTGAAAATAAATATGTGATTTGGATGCTGAATGAGAATCTCAAATTGCTTTCAATTTGGGAATTGAAGCATTAGAGCTCATCGTTCTCCACTTTCCGCCAACCCCAATCGATGCTTGCCCATTTCCCACTAGTAGCACCCAAATCTCGATGCTCCGCTGCTTTGCCGCTAGTGTAGGATTCATGATGAACAAGAAGTCACTCGTCAAAGCGTAGGTTATTTTTTTCTTGGTCCAAGTGGCGGTGGTTCCCCATTGACAAAGACAATGATCTCCATGGCCAGTTGATGCAAAACGAAGTAGGGCTGGGATTTTGGAACCGGGAACCGTAGAACCGGTTGGAACCGAACCGTTAACAACATCTAGGAACCGAACCGTTAATAATTAATATCTCATTCGTAGGAACCGAACCAAAGCGGGTTATAACGGTTCGGTTCCCGGTTCCTATAAAAAATATATGCATGGAACCGTTAAGGACCGTTATTAAAAAAAATAAAAAAATAAAAAAATATTAGTAGTAGTAGTAACAACAACAGTAATAATATATAATAATATAATATCAATAATAACCACCACCACAATAACAATAATAAAGCAATATAAGATATTTAATTAACTATTCTAATTTAATCAACGAAAATGAAGTAATAAATATTGTACATGAGGTTGATATAATACATTAAACTCCTATCTACAAATCAAGTTTTATTCTATCACATAAATTTTATAAATATAAAATAACCCAAATAACTTGTAATTGATTGCACATATTCTACTTTACTATTTTAATGATATTTCTAATGTAATAATGTTTTTTATATCTATACATGCGAACTTAATGTATTTTTTTATGTTTTGAAAGACTTGAAGTAGATGTCCTATTCTTGCTACTATGATGACGAGTAACCTTCATCGTTCCCGCTCTACAACGATTTTTATGTTTTATTTATTACATGAAAATCTAAATCATTTTTTGCTCTATTAAGTGTTCACAGTGTATTAGTTAAGTTTGATCTTTGATGTTTGAAGTGATTAGAGCTTCAAATAAAATTTTAATACTCGTGTTTTGAATTTTCGACGTGTTTATGTTGTTTGTAGAAAGAAAATTATGTGTTAATTTTTAGATAAGAAAAAATTATTCTAGGAACCGGTAAAAGGAAGAACCGAACCGTTTACTATCGGTTCGGTTCCATAACGGTTCTTAATTTTTTATATAGGAACCGAACCGATTTCAATAGTTAAATCTTTTATAACGGTTCCACTCATTTTGAGTAAGAACCGAACCGGTCCCAGCCCTAAAACGAAGAAGATGCAGTTGGTGAGAAGAGAGAAGGAATAAAGAAAAAAAGGAAAAAAAGGTAAAATTAGCCACGTAGACTGCCACATGTAAAGAGCAACCTATTAACCGGTTGTGTACTGGGTTAAAAGCGAATTTGAACGTTTTTTAGGAATTGGAGGGCTTGATTGAGTGATTTACTTAGTATAGGGACTTAATTGACTTTTTGATGTACTACGAAGACTTATTTGATGTTTTTCCCTATTAAAAATGTCTGCTCTTACCCATGGGTGGACTCGGACCGGGTGGCCCGACCCGGAACCGGACCGGCCCGACCCGGGGGGTTTACGGTCCGGGCTCGGGTCACCCAAAACACGAACCGGCCCGGCCAGGCCGGGCCCAGTTCCGGGCTTTTGTTGGGTTTTTTCAATTTTTTTTTATTTTTCTATTTTGGGCAAGGTGTTTTGGGCCATTTGGGGTGGTTTGGGGTGGGGGGTGAGGGGGGGGGGGTCGGGGATTAATTAGAAAAGTAATATATATATATATATATGTGTGTGTGTGTGTGTGTGTGTGTGTGTGTGTGTGTGTGTGTGTGTGTGTGTATGTGTGTGTGTGTGTGAAGTGGCCCGGCCCGGCCCGACCCGGACCTGCCGGCCACCCGGGCCGGTTCCGGATTGCCCATTCCCTAATAAAAGCCCGGTCGGGACCAGGCCTGAAATGGAACCGGCCCGACCCGATTCCACCCATAAGTCTTACCTACTACCTCCGTCCTGGTAGACTTTGCCAAAGGTGTGAAATAAGAATAATAAAAACTGTGTGATTGAAATTTGTGTAGAGGAGAGAGAAATGTGTAGAACCACAAATTAGTTGCTTTAATAGGAAAATGATAAATAAAGGTTTTTGAGATAGTTAAAAAAGGAAAGTTGACAAAGTCCAATGGGACGGAGGGAGTTTGCGTCACTACCGTGAACCCAAAAAACATGTCCATATCATGCAACTATTTTGCAACTTTATTATTATTATTATTATTATTATTATTATTATTATTATTATTATTATTATTATTATTATTATTTTTTTTTTTTTTTTTTTTTTTTTTTTTTTTTATGCAACTCTGTTGCAGGGTTTCACAAATGCAGCCAAGAAACCTATCCGCGTACAATAATTTCTCCTGTTGTGTTTATGCAAATGATCATTACACTCACAAGTTACCTTTTTTGTGTATCGGTGTTTTAACATTCTAAAATTCGAATTCCATCTTGTTTAGCAAACAATGTAGTCATCTGTCATCGTATTAAGTAGTGATATCGTCATTCCGAATGGCATTTATATGTCCATTGCTCGAGTTTAAACGTGATTATGTGAATGTTAAGAAGGTCTAAGAAAAACTTTGGAATGTTGCATCCAATCAAGTAATAAAGATCATTTACTTTGGAGCTCTTAGCAAATTTAGGGGTGGACTTGTATTTTTCAATGCACTCTAACAAAGTTAAGTAACTTTACTTTGATGACATCATTGTGACTCTTCCAACATTTTTGAAATGGGATGTGATTCGAACATATGACATCCAGGGACGGATCCAGGATTTAGAGTTAAGGGGGGCGAAATTTTTTCGTTAGTGTAAGGGGCAAAAAAACGTTCACTAGTGTAGCGGGAGAATTTTTTTTTTCACTAATGTAGCGGGACAAATTTTTTCCGCTAGTATAGCGAGACGAAATTTTTCACTATTGTAGGGCTCCGCGGCTAATTTTTATTCAAAAAATAGAAAAGGATATATAACATTTTGTCAAATTATTTGAAAGTAAAAAATTTAAAAGGTAATTAAACATCAATCGATGCCTTTTAAATAACTTATGTTTTGTTTAACCACATGAATCTTATTGGAATAAAGAAATGGTTTTTGAATTGTAGTTTTTGACTTTTTGTCTACCAAGGAGGGTGTTCATGGGTCATGAGAAGTTTATTTTAATATTACAATAGTATGTATGTGATTATTATCTTCAGAGTAACATTATATGTAGTATTGTTAATTCATATATATGGTACATATTATATTTGTATTAATGCTAAAATACGTTAAAGTTTATTATTTATGCAATAAATTGCTTTTAGAAAGTAAGAAGTAAATGAATTGTATAATTTAATGTCAACAAACATTTATATTTTGGATTCACTTCCCATGATCTAAAACTGTTTAACTGCTGTGTCTGGTATTTACGGAGTACTATTTAATATCATTTGTTCTTTTACAAAATTTAAAACTAATTATCTATAAAGATAATCAAATATTACAAAACCTAGGGAATTTTTATATAATGGGTACTCTAAATCTTAAACTATCTAAATTATTTTAGATCTTACCTTTTCTAAATCTCTAATTAAGTATTACACTATGTAAGACTGTATATTAACTTTGAAAACTAAAAGTCAAGGGAGGCGAAAACATATATATCTAATTAAAGTATGAAAATTTTATGAAAATACTACATATATAGTAGAAAATTTTGAAAGTCCAAGGGGGGCGACCGCCCCCCCGCGCCCCCCCTTAAATCCGTCCCTGATGACATCCTCCTTGATTCCGGAATAATGCTAACTAAGTAAATGATTCCGAAAATACTGCTGGTTTAAAAAATAATTCCTAAAAAATACTGTTGAAATTAACCGTGATTAAGAAAAGCCGCCACTTAAAGTGACGGTTTTTTTCTTACAGTACAAGAGCCGCCACTTGAAGTGGCGGCTTTATCAAATAGGGAGTACAACGCAACTCACGGAACGAAGTACACAACATGTAATACCAAAGTCCACATTATATATGGTAATGAGTCTCATCCAAATTAAAATTCTCCTGTTTTCTTTGAAACCCTTGGACCCAACACGTAAGCCCAAAGGTTTCGAGTGGAGTGAGTGTATGAATGTCTAGCCCAACAACTATCAGATGGATCAGGAAACAAGAGTAATAGCAGGCAATGTAAATAGGTATTATTAACTCCGTAATAACTCCCCTAAGTACAATCTACTTGCTAAAAAGGGCACGTCGGCCGTTCGTCTTACAAGGCAGTCAGAAATGCTGCAAGTAAGAATGCTGAAGCTAGTATGCTAAGAATAGAAAGTTGCCAACCCTTTACAATGAAATAAATGCTTCTATTTATACCCGCCAATGGGCAGGTGGCTGTAGTGACGTGGCAGCCTGTGGACCGCTGGTGTCCCAACTACCCAATCTTTAGCATTAAATGCACTTCCCGCCAGAATCTAGGTTTCCCGCCGGATCAGTGGGGACGTTCGTCCACCCAGGAAGTGAGTTGGATTGCTCCAAGTGATCCTCAGGTGATACCGGCTGTTCGTCTCCTGGCCTTGATAGATACTCACCATGTGGACTGGGTTTCCTCCGATGACTACAGGCTTGCTCTGGGGACGTTCGTCGCCATCCCTGGTGGCCCGTGGTTCTGCTCCTTGTCCCTGTATAGACGTTCGTCGGGATGAGCTGCTGGGCCTGAGCCCCCCAACACCAGACGTTCGTCCATCCTCAAGGAATATGGGCCTGTGGGCTGGCCTAGTGTTCTAACTGGACGTTCGTCTGGCAAAATGGGTTAGTGGGCCGGACCTCGGCTTGGGCCCTTAACCCAACACGCTGCAACTTTTTTTATACATGTTGTGTACTTCCATATAATTAGCATTATTCCGGGAAAAAACTCTACAAAACATATGCTCACCTCTATACTCCCCCCTATTCTTTGACATGGGTACCTAATAGCTTCTAACTTATGTTTCGGAGAAAGTTATAGATTAAGTCCCATAACTTTCAATTGTATCCTCTTTTAATACTGTAGCTTTATTTAGTAATAACGTATTTGATCTTGTTTATTAGTTACATAACTAATATATTTGTCAATATTAAGAACATTTCCACCGGGAATCTTTTAAGTGCATGTTTGGTCCACATAAGTCTCAAATAAATTCCATGTTTGGTCCTATGAGTTTGATGTCAATTTCACATTTAGTCTACTTCCTTCACTTTGTCCACTTCTGAGACATGATTATTGTGTTTTCGCCCATATATGATCATTCCAGCAATGTTTTCGGTGATTAAAATCGCTGGAGAAGGACCACAAATGGTCAAAAAACATTAGTCAAGTACCAAAAGTGGACAAAGTGAAACACGTTGACTAAATGTGGAATTGACATAAAATTCGTAGGACCAAAAGTGAAATTAATTCCATAAGTCTCTATCTTCTAATTTTAATACTATTTAAAAAGTCTATAAAAGCTCCTTTTGTATATTTGACACAATAAGTTTTAAAATCCTTTTAAAAATAAAAGTATTAACTAATTACAACACCTTGTTATACCAAATAAAAGTAAATCAAACACTCAGTTTTTGTTATCAAATAGATACAATTTCTTTCCTTTAAGATCTTTTTTTATCACAAAAACCTAACAGTTACAAAAAAAGCTCATAAAAGTATTTGTACAACTAGTTGTGAACATACCCTAAATCATGTTGCTTACCTTCTATCCTTAAATGCTACGAATATGAACCAAACATGTAAGGGCATAAAACATGTAAGGGCATATTGTAACACCGCCCAAATAATTGTACTTTATCAACTATGTACTGAACAAATGAGAAATGAATAAACATATTTTTACGTGATTGTAAATCTTTATCGTGAATAGTAAAACTCACGTGGGGCCCACACCAGAAGTGGGGGCCGCCCGATATTATTAGGACCACATATTATATTCATCTGGGTCTAGATAACATGTATATGATGGTGGATATCCATGTTGGGCCATACAAACCATGTGTGTTGGCCATTTGTGCGTATAAAGCCCATTTATCGGTACCCGGTGTACTGACAGATAAAAGCCATAATAAATTATGGAGACCGTTAAATTAAAAGTTGGGGAGTATATATTCATTCTAAAATCCAATAATGATTGGAAGAATGATACATATCTCATTTGAACCGATAAAATGAAATATAGTTAAAACAGTCCAGAAAATACAACTTTCGGGACCAAGTGTACATTTGGGAACACAAAGGGATGACCTCTCACACATGTGGGGGCCACCCCACGACCTTAGTCTTGCAAATGGAAAGGGGAGCCGCACCATTTGGCGGGTGAAAAGGTTGGAGATGATTGGGGGACAAAATGAGAAGGAAAGGGGGACCCTCCTCTCATATTATGGCTAATAAGCCAAGAAGGAAATTTCCCTCACCCCCACATCCCATCCATTCGAACCAAGCCTCCATCAAAGGGGGAGAAGCTCTGCTTGAACACCATTCCCACTGCTATTTTCGCACAAACCAAGAGGGAGAAGGAGGAGGGGAAAAAGAAGAGAAAGAAGGAGGAAAACTTGAGGATTAACAAGGTAATAACTCCATTAACCTCATCCCTCTTCATTAATCTTCCAATATGATTATATGATCATATTTCATACCCCTAGGATCATTCTACATGTTATATGTGAAGAATGAAGGGTTGGAAGGTTGATTCATATCCAAAACGGATTGAGAGAACAAAGTTGACCGTTTCACCGGAAAATAACCTTTTTGAGGTTATTTGTATTGATATGGGTTTTATGATGATAAAACCTTGTTATTAACTTGTATAATGTATATCAAGAACTTTCACGGGGTTGAAAGGGTCGCCGGAGTTGTCGCCATAGTTGGTTGAAGTTCACCGGAGTTTCACCGGAGCTAAATAAGAAAGGCTAGAACTTCATAAGCTTCTTTCAAGGTGAGAAGACGACTATATGCTTTATGACTTTTGATTGAGGCATGTGATACGCGTGTAATTTCCGTGTGTATGTTTACATTTTTAGTTACTTTTTATTGTTTAGTATTCCGGAAATTACACACTTTTGGTGTAAGGGTTTTATGGATCTATTTAGTCTTTCACATTTCACACCATGCAAAAAAGAGCAAATAAACCTAGAAATAGATAGGAAAGAATCAGAATCTAAAATATACTATCAATGTGTTATATATATGCTGTGAATGTAAGAAGATGTAATACATAAATGATTGTATCTGCTGGTTCAAAATAGTGAACAAAAAAGTAAGAATGGTTTACTTTAAAAGTAAGAATGCACTCCAAAAATATCCTATAGTATCCTATAATAATGTACATGTTAAGTCAAGATGTTTAGTCCTAAAAGTGAAATGCTTATTCCAGAATCTAGAGACAATATGTGTATATTTCAAGTAGGAGTGATAGTTCTTTTATAATGATGGTTTTAAAATTAAGTGATCTACCTGTTTCTAATTTAAAGACAATATACATATTACTTCTGATTTTTTAAAATACTTTTATGTTCTCCATAAGTCATCCCCAAAGCAACTGCCAAGCAAAAACAGAAAAACTTAGATGCTCTGTTTTACAAGTCTGATGCCACTAATAATTAAGAAAATCGGTTATTATTAATATTTCATTTCTTCAGCTCAAATCTAAATTATATACTCCCAATCTTTTTCAACCATTATATTTATAAACAACAAGTTTATAATGCATGCTAACTGACCAAAAAATATTAAGTGAGTGGTATTTAATGCTCAAAATATTCCTTACAACCTTTATTTTGCTGCTGGATACAATAAAGAAAACGGATTGAATGGACCAAGATATACCCGTGAGAAGATCAAGAAAAGGGGTTTCTATTCTCGTTTGGAATTCACAACATTTCCTGAGATTTTCCCCCAATATCGTCTCTGTGATTTGACTGATTTCCCACACTCAGGCGGGAAACACCCTTCACCGGACGGCAGAAATTCAGCTGTTGCTCGGCATCTGTCCGGACTTCAGGTTTTCGGCAGCTTCCCAATGGTGGCGTGGAATTCGTGGATGTAGCTCGAGACGGCTAGCTGGGCTTTCAGATTTGGCGACTTGCTGGTCGTAGATGGACTCACCGTCTGGGTTCAATTCTTTGCTCCTCCAAGATCTGGCGCACTTTAGATGCTAGGTTGCAGGAGAAATGGGAAACGATAATGCTATGGAATTATGGATGGAGACGATCTGGATTCTTCGCTCCTCTTTTGGAAAGTTCAGTGGACGCTATGGATGGAGTACATGTCGCGTAGAAACTATCGGAGTACGAGAAGCGGCGTTAAATCATTTTAAGGGTACGGATGGAATTATAGAAAAAACGGAAATGGTGTGTGTGCATTTAGCAAAACCGTGACTGTAAATAGAATCAGCCTTGACTGAGGCGCTGATGGATCCATTCCAAGCGATTTGAGGGTAGGGCAACGGCCAGTTTGGGCTGCGGCGCTGGATCGTGGGCCTATGAGGAGGGTGAATTGGATGCGGGCTTTTCGCTGGGTTTGGGCCTTGTTTTCACTACGCAGAATTGCAGGAAGTTGGGCTTCACTGCTTTGATTTCTTTTCGTGACACTGCTGGGCAGTTTACTGGGCCGCTGGAGCTGATCCCTTTGTAGGATGGGACGTCACTGTTTCGGATTCCTTGGGCTATGCGGATGGCGGATTGGTGGGCAGCTTTTGTTGATGTATTTATGATACGAGCCGGAGCCTGTCCCGTGCCGTTTCGGCTTTCACCATTAAACCTCTCCCCTCTTGCCTCCTCAAGGGGTGGGTGGGGGCGAGGTTTGAATGGTTTGATACTATTTAGTCAGTTTACTAGCTTTCCAGTTTTGATACATTGTACTATGTTATTTTTGGCAAAGCCGGTGATAGGGGGAGTTAACCTAGGCGAGTGCCTAGGGCCTCCATATTTTTAGGGCCTCAAATTTTTTAGAAGTGCTATTTATATATATTTATGTGTGTTATTTGAGAGATGATTGTATTCCTTCGTAATCCCAACAACATTCTTAAATTAGGATGCCAATCAATTATTTTATAGTGGCATCCATCATTTGATTTTAAATATGCGTGAACACAAATTTAAAGTTCGGAATCAAATCAGTGATCATTTCTCTCTATTACTCCAATACTCCGTATTTAGTTTCAATTTTTACAGAGTATGTATTCTTTGTATTTTAGTCTTTATTATATTAGCCTTATTGATCATTGACATTAACTTTGAAAATTCACACATTCTTATACAAAAAAGTACGGAGTATGTAGTACGGAGTATATAATATGAAAATGATATATTTTTATCCTATAATTATGTTCATTCTACACTCCAAAGATCTTGATTGTATACCTATAGTAATGCTCTGTTTTAGTAATAGTTTATTAAACAAATCATTATGTACTACTTCGTATTTTATCCACTTAATTAGGATATCACTTCTTAATTAAATTTTAATTTGACAACTTTATCTTTATTATTGATTGATACAGAAATGTTGACTTTATAAAACAATTTCTTATGGAGGTAGTGTTTTTTTTTTTAAAAAATGAAGGTAGTATTTTGTTATATGCTACGTAACACTTTTATTTGAATGCCTTGGGCCTCAAATATGCTAGAGCCGGCCTTGATTTTTGGGTGTGCTTAATATACTTACATTTCATCCAAAAAATATAAAATATAATTTAAATGTCAACGAACAAAAGCTAAAAGCAAAATTGAAAAAGGAAACAAAAACTTAATAAAAACTAAAATAACAGTTGGGATAAAAAAACAAAGTCTGATCAAATAAATCAATTGGAGCAGGAAGCCAGGAAGACAACTCCACGCTGGATAGTACGAAAAGATGTGCCATGCGGCCGATTGAA
This sequence comes from Cuscuta epithymum, assembly GCA_945859915.1. Lineage (NCBI taxonomy): Eukaryota > Viridiplantae > Streptophyta > Magnoliopsida > Solanales > Convolvulaceae > Cuscuta > Cuscuta epithymum. The sequence continues at coordinate 547,248 of CAMAPF010001023.1, forward strand.
AAAAAGAAGACGGGGATGAAGAAGAATCAAATTAAAAGATTGTGGATATTAAAACTTACCTATATTGATCATCGCCATCCGCCGTCCATCCAAGTTGGAGGAAAAAAATCACTATTTAAGTCTCAGCTCTATAATCCTTTGGAGATGGAGAGTGCAAGAAATCAGATCCAGAAAGTAGGGGTGCAATGTGCATAAAACGGTGCCGTATTGCCCCCTAATGATACTGAACCGAACACTTGGTATTTAAATGTTTCTATAGATTTTTGTCCTGTACCGAAACCGAGCCGTTTGAAACGGGTACGGAACCGGTTCTAGATTTTGAGAACAAAAAAATACCAGAGCAAGCCGTTTGAAAATAATGCATATGATTTTTTATATTTTTCTATACCTATATCAACCATTTTAGAGCCCAAGTATGTATTAATATATCCTTAAAATAGCTAAATGCTTGTGCTTATATTGTGTGTGTGTGTGTATACTCCGTATTATTGTTATTTTTTTTTAGACAATTTGTGTTATATTTTGGTATGTTTTGAAAAATATTACTCGTAAAATTTTAGAAACCATTAATGATATTCATTTCTAGTTATGTAGGGCACATGACATTTTGTTGTATCATATTTGTGCAATTTTACAATTTAATTAATATGGTTTAAATCTTAGCTCTCAAGGTTCAACTATAAATTAAGAGCCTGTTTGGTAACATGAAAATCGGCTGTTTTGGCTGATTCTGCTGAACTTTATGAAGTTCTGATTCAAGTGCCTGCTTTGACTGTTTCTGCTAATTTAAGCAAAAATTATTTTGAAAATATATTTTATTAATAAAATAAAGAAAAAGATTTTATTTAAAAGTAGCTAAAATGATCATCTACAGTAACTTCAGCCAATACAGCCATAAAAGTAACCCCAACCTTACTTTTTCTGCTTATTACACAATTCGGCGCTTGAAAGTAAAAGTTACGTGTTTGGTGAAAAAATTGACTGATAAACCTGATAAGCCGTAAAATGATGTTACCAAACAACCTCTAAAACTATGGAGTAATATTTAACCAAGAATTATGGAGTAATATTTAACCTAGAATGAAGATGAAGAAGACGAACGTTGAAGATTTTTATTATATTCAACAATTTGATAATATTCTTTTTTATATTATATTTCACGAACTTAGTATATTAGAAATGATATTTATCTCGTGCGACATTGTTTTGTTATACTTTTTCTTAGTTGTGTCGTAGTATTTGTGTATTTGTAAATTTTAGTATTACGTATGCAATTTCTTTTATTTATATCCATATTTCATGTGACTTGATTGGTGTGATGACATCTACTAATTGCAAGATTTGTTCAAATTTTTACCATGTGTTTGACATGGTAATATATCGTTTTGTACCATTCCGAAACGACATGGTACCGAAGGGCTCCATTCGTGGAACCGGGCCGTATCGAACCGTTTAAAAATCTCACAAATACATTACGGGTTTTACCAATTTCTCAGACCATTCGAGGCCATGTCTAGCCCTAAATTGGGGGTTGCGTACACGCCTGAGAAAAGTCTAACAAATAAAAGGGAATCTTACAAATTCAAATACGGAGTCAATTATTGATCAATAGAGGTAGGGGTATAGCTGGCGAAAGAAACGAATCATTTAACTCATAACTCCATTTAGGAAATAAATGAAATTTATACGGAGTTTGCAGGTAGAGTCATCATCAATCAATCAATAAATAATATAAGCATGTGACACGATGACCGACCGTACAATACGAATAAATACGTGGTAGTACTCCGCGGTAAAATTTTACTGACTGAACTTTTCTCTTACGCCAAATATATATACTAATATACTCCGGGTTAATGAAATTGGTAATGACTAATGAGGACAAGTATGAGGGTGCTAATGAGGTTGGCCGCCGCCGCAATGGCAGCTGCGTTGGTGGCGGAGATCGGATTTTGCACGTCGGCGAGCAAAGCTGGAGTAGCTCTGGCCGGGTGCCCGGAGAAGTGCGGCAATGTTACGGTGCCGTACCCTTTCGGCGTGGGGCATAACTGTTCCTTGAACAGAGATTTTAAACTCACCTGCGACAAATTACACTCAAAGTTATTGACTTCCGGCGGAATCGAAATCACAGGCATTGATTATGTCAAGGGGCGGTTGGAAATGCAGATGCCTGTATACAGCCTCTGTTTCAACGAATCCGTAAAACAGGGGATGGTGGATTTTCCTGTGGGGAATGCCGCCTTCGCCATTTCCCCTAAAGAGAACACGTTCATCTCCGTCGGCTGCAACGGCTCCGCATCTTTAATCGGCCGGACGGACTCCATTAATATCTCAATTGCGTGCAACAAGGACACCGGAAACTACTGTTCCGAGGTTGGGTGTTGCCAGGTTGATATTCCGGTGATCGGCTGGTTGAGGGAGCTCCAGCTTACTGCCAATAGCTTGGGGTTCAACAACTGCTGCCAATCTTTTGTCGCAAAAAAAAAGTGGTATAAATACCGCCGGGAGGATCTCACACATAGACGTCTGGGGTTTAACTCGACGCCTCTGGTCGTGGACTGGGCTGTGGGCAATGGGAGTCAAACGTGTGAAAGTGCTGCTGCAGAAGAAGGGTATCTTTGCAAATCCCACACAAAGTGCAAAATAGGGAAAATCGAGTTCGGGTACCGGTGTAAATGCAAAGAAGGTTATACCGGGAATCCATACCTCCCTAATGGTTGCCAGAGTAAGCACTTGTTATTCAAGTTTCCATTTTTATACGGAGTATCACATAAACAACACAGGTCAAATATATAGATCCCTTTATGGTTTCTAATTAGGAAAAATTCACAACAATAATCTCCGGGGATGGATTTAAGGGGAACTCGATATATATGTGTTCACCCCCTTATCTTCTAGTTTTTAAAATTTGGGAAAAATAATTAAAATACCCCAAACTTTGAAGGGGTGTGAGATAAACACCCTAAACTTTCATATGTAATTTAAATACCCCAAACTTTATATAAAAAGTTATTTTAACACCATGGTCATGTATTATTTCAAAAATTTATGATATTAATTGCATTAATTAAAATAGCAAATTGAACACATTGCAATTTTATAGAGTTTTAGGGGGGGGGGGGGGGGTGATACTATTTATTTTACAATAAAGTTTAGAATGCTAATTGTATCTTCATGAATGCTAAGATGTTTTAAATTATGAAATTAACACCATTTATTAACATTTTTGAAAAAAAAATAATACAAGATCATGGTGCTAAAATAACTTTTTATATAAAGTTTGGGGTATTTAAATTACATATGCAAGTTTGGGGTGCTTACCTCACACCCCTTCAAAGTTTGGGGTATTTTAATTATTTTTCCCTTAAAATTAATATATAAGCTCACATAATGTAATATACTACCCTTAGTTGGAGATTTAAAATAAGTAAAGTCTAAAATAATTTAAATAATTTAAACAAATAAACAATAGAACAAGTCATTGTTTAAGACTTGTGATACCTATTATATCAAAATTCTTAGTTCCATAATGTTTAATTATTGAAAAATTCCCGGGATATGACTAAAACAAAGTGAGTTTCTCAAAATGTGAGTAGTTATGTTTTTTTCCCAAAGCATGACTGAAAATATATATAAAAAAAAGAAATTTTCGTTATATTAAATTTTGGAAGGACGGAAATATTCTTTTTCTTAAAAAATGCATTTTACTCTACTTTCGTCTAGGCCTGGGACCGGTTCGGTTCCTAAGCAAAATATGTGGAACCGTTTGAAAATATGAAATTTTACTAACGGTTCGGTTCTTATAAATTATTTTATAGAACCGATAAGGAACCGAACCGTTCTTAACGGTTCGGTTCTTGTCATTTAACGGTTCCTAGTCTTTGAAAAAATTCTTACAAATCACAGCTAAATTTTAAATACTCTGGACCTTCCGAGTTCCGACCAGCTGGAGTTTGAACCTAATGAGGGGCCTAAGAAGCCTAATAGAACTAGTTGAAATGAATAATAGTTTTAAATAGTTAAATAACTAAACTAAAATAATGAATATATATAATATAAAAATAAATAAGTAAATATACATTACAATATATATATATATTCATAAAAAATATATTTAATTTTAATTATTATATATAACGGTTTCTTAACGGTTCCTGGTACATATTTTTTTCAGGAACCGAGAACCGAACCGTTAATAAAAATTAGGAACCGAACCGTTAACAAATAACTAATAAATGTCGGAACCGAACCGAACCGGGTCATAATGGTTCGGTCCGGTTCGATTCTCCGGTTCTTGGTTCCAAAGTCCCAGCCCTACTTTCGTCCAGGTAAAAATAATGCACTTTATGAAAGAGTCATTGCACAACATTTATTGCACTTTATGTTGTGTTCACTGCACGAGATTTAATGTATTTCATGCAATTAAGTTATGACACTTCAGTTTATGGGTTTTTGTAGTTTTGATAACTTTAGTTTTTACGTTTATTTAAATATAATGCACTTCATGAAAGAGTTATTGCACAACATTAAAAATTTGTTAGGATTTCATATACTTTTTCATTTTAAATTTGATAATCGCACTTTATGTCAATGTTAATGCGCTAATTATTGCACTTCTTGTCATAATCACATTATACATGGTCATATCATTGCACTTCTTGTACCAATCATTGCATTTCTTATGATATTCACGGAACTCAATACAAATTATTCATTGCACACAATCTTCAATCATCTTCAACCTTGGGTTCGCCTTCAACCTCGACCACCTTGGTTGAAGAATCTGAGTTGTTGGAGCGGCAGTCCAACGCCATTCTTTGAGAACATTAATTCCCAACCCCAACTTCAAGAAATACAAAAAGAAAAAAGGAGAAGGGGAAGGAGGCAACCATGCGGCGGGTTTGCGGTTGGTGAGCGGCGGCGAGCAATGGTTGTGCGGCCGCCGGCTAGATGGCAGACAATACATGGACGCTGCGCAGCGCCTTGGAGCCCCGGTCGAGCGTACGATTGCACTAGCTATCGTCGATTTACACCCAGATCGCAGTTATGTGCAAGGCGGCGGCGTTGGACGGTGGGTGGCGGCGCTGGACTGTGGGCTAAGACTAGGCAGCGAGCAGCAATTGGGCGGAGGGGCGGCTGCGTGAGTGAGCATTGGGGGTTGTATCTAGGGTTGTAGAATATGAATAGGAGGTTAGGGTTTTATAGGGATAAGCTAAAGGGTGTTTTTGTCCATGAAAATTATTTATTAATTATTAATTACGAATTTTAATTAATTATTATGAAATGTAATATTATTTTGGGAAAAAAATAGTTAGGTCATAGATTGGGAAAGTGAGAGAGTGTTAGGTCCCTGTTTTCTAGTCTAAAATATGTATGTATGGAAGATAGATCTATGAATAAAGCTTTCCATTGATGTGTAGAAGGTTTTACAGAATGATATGAAACTTAGCGTAAAAACCTTACACGGAAATAGGCATTGCGGCACAGAATGTATTGAAAAGCTTAACCTAGCCTTTCCCTTAAGGCATATATATAGCCTGACGGGAAAGGTAGGTTTACAATCATTGGACTCATTTTTCTATGAGGCTCATACCTAAAAAGGCATGAAAGCCTTTATTACAATTTAACTATAAAAGGCCTATTTATTATTAAAACTAACTACAAAATAGCAAGGTAAACATTGATCACAATTACAATGAAAATACCTCTAACAGAGAGTTTTAGTCATATGGGGGATAATTATTTCTTTAATTAACTTTATTAGATAATTAGTACTCGATATGTAAAATATCAATGATATAAAATATCGGACACAATAGTTAAACAATTTTTAAAGGATTCAAAGTAAATCCAAAATATACGAAGTATGATAAAAAAAGAAATTCAAAATATAAATATTTGTTGACACTAAATTATACAATCAATTTACTTCTTACTTTAATTTGTAAAAACAATTTGTAGCATAGATAATACGAAGTAAGTTTTAATTTATTTAAGCATTAATACAGATATAATATGTACCATGTATATATGAATTAACAATGCTACATATCATATTATTCTGAAACTAATAATCTCATACACACTCTTACACTATTTTAATATTAGGAAAACCCATCGTGATCCATTAATACCCTCTTTCATAGACAAAAATTACACTTCAAAAACCAATTCTTTATTGTGATAAGATTCATGTTGTTAAAAACATCGGTCCATGTGTGCCTTATAAACTCTTTACCTTCAAATAATTTGATAAAATGTTATATCCTTTCTTATTTTCAAATAATTTTCTAGAACACTAACAATTATTAAATCAAAATTATTTTTTCATTGTCTAAAATTAGAATGTAATATAATAGATTTAAATGTCATGGAATTTTTTGAACAAAATCTAGTCATGGAGTCCTACACTAGCGAAAAAATTCACCCCGCTACTCTAGCGGAAAAATTTTCCACATCCTACACTAATGGAAAAATTTTCACTTCCTACACTAATGAAACAATTTTGCCCCCCTTAAATCGAAATCTTGGACCCGTCCCTGATAATCTCATCTTTGATCAGGCCCCTGGACAGTGATTGCCACATCCTTCCCCCGGCCAGTGAGTGTCGATGTTCGCTCCTTCCATTGAACCAACAACCCATCAGGCAGCAACCGCACCCAAACCCAAGTCCCAAGCCCAACCCCACCACACCCCAGCCCTGCACAATCGTTGCTAAGATCAAGGACAAAGCGAGACCGTAATATCAGTGGTGTCAACAATTATTAAAGTAATAGGAGTATTATAAAAACTATAATGCATAAAAATATCAATACATAAATAATTTTTATATTTTAACTCTTAAAAATATCAATACATTCTCGTGTTCATTTCACTTAATCATTCAATAATTTTTATATTTTAACTCTTAAAAATATCAATACATTCTCGTGTTCATTTTACTTAATCATTCAATATTGAATTCATTTTTAGTATTTATTTATCAACTAAATCAATAAGGAGAAATATATATACTAAGTATTACTTCAGCAAGAATTTCACAAATTTCGACAGATTCGGCCGATTCAGCCAATTTGAGTTATACCAAATAGGCTCTAAAATTGGTTGAATCGGATGAATCAGCTCAAATTGATGAAATTCTAGTTGAAGCAGTTGCAATTGCTACATCTACTGAATTATGTTAAAAGTAAATTTAATTTTTTTTATTAATAAAATATAAAAATATTGTATCAAAATTGTTAAAAGGGTGTTCTAAAGTAGCATCAGCCAAGAAAATCACTTTAACCTAACTTATTCTAATTATTATACACTTCAGTCCCAAACTCTTATTCAGCCCCAAAGTCAAAATAAGAGTTATCAAATGACACTCCATGTTATGTAAATCATTCATACATAAGTATATATGTAAATAAAGTGATATATTTCGTATTAAATTTGTTTTACCCCCCACCCAGCCACCCCCCCCCCCCCCCCCCCCAAAAAAAAATGAGACCCACAAAACAACAAACTTGAATACTAAAAGGTTAGAAGCCCAAATTGAAAAATCGATTAGAATGTTTTCTTTTAGACTGTTTTTAGTCCAAGGACAGATCAAACAATAGATCAAACAAAACTTGAATCATTATAAAATACACAAAGACCAGACATTCACCAGAATAGACCAACAAATTTTAGTCCAAAACAAAACCCAAATAACAACAAGGGAAAAGGTGCAAATAGGCTCATGTACTAACCAAAACAGGTCAAATAAGCCCTTATTTAAGAAGTTCTGTCCGGCCGTCGTCATTTGGGTTGGTTCCCGGTAGAATTTTTTGATGAAAATTTTCGAACATCTTATTCATCAAGTCTAGTTTGCTCATACCAAATTTCAGCTAAAACTTCAATCGGGAAGGCATTCAAATGAATTCTTGAAGATAATTGCGCAGTTATTTTCAAGAATTCATTTGAATGTCTTCCCGATTGAAGTTTTAGCTGAAATTTGATATAAGTAAACTAGACTTAATGAATACGATGCTCAAACATAAAAAATTTCCCCGGGAACCACTCCAAATGGTGATGGTCGGACAAAGATTCCTAAATAAAGGCTTATTTGATCTTTTTTATTAGTACATGAGCCTATTTGCATCTTTTCCCAACAAAGCAGCTATAGCAGTGACTAGAAGTCTAGAAAACTAGATCGTGTCTTCGAAGTGACAAAACCCAAGCCTCCAAGCAATAGCCAATTACTAAAGACTAAACATTATTTTAAAAATTTAAATGAAGCTAAAAGGAAAAGTTTATTTGTGGTTCTGAAGCAGAAGAAAGGTTCGCTAATTCTGCCGTCAGCTTCTCTCCTTTGGCCAAGCCACTATTCAGTTACGTTGCAGACTTCAGTATCATCAATCTCTCATTCGGATATCTCTAATTTTTTCTTTGTTTTGAAAATTAGGAGTTCTGAATAACTATGAATTGCGCTATTTAGGGTTTCTAAATTTGATTAATTGTTAGTTCAAATGATTGGCAAAATTCTTTTGTTGATTGCTTGAATTGTTAAATGTAAAAAGAACTGAAAACCGTGTTGTTTTTTGACATATTTGATACACCATAATACATAACTATTACGGAGTACTCATTATTATCTCTTCGTCAAAAAAAATACGGAGTAATAATTATTATCTTAAGGGAAAACTGTCAATTAGATTCTTGTACTTTTGAAACACTCAATTTAATCCTTAAACTTTTAAAAATCATTCAATTGTGCTGTTTAGCGTGTTGTTATACCGTGGGAGCAACCCACGATGAGCATGGTGCTCCCAAGAGTCTAATTCGCGTGTTATTGTTCACGCACGTGAACTTTTATTCTTCCCTTGTTCCACTAGCAGAGTGATGTAACTCGTGTGTAAAAAGATGTAACTCACGTTGTTGACCAATGTAACTCAAGTCCATTCGAAATGTAACTTGTCAAATACATAGTATAAAAAATAAAATATTGATTTCAATGTAAACAATAAAAAAGTCTAATTGCACAATTGCTTTACATAAATAGTGTATATGTTTTATTTTTCAATGTCAAGGCCATTGAAAATGATTTTTAAAAAATCCTTTTTTTTTTTCATTAGCAGGGGTTCATTTTTAAATGTAACTCGCATTGAGGCAAATGTAACTTGTGTTGATTGAATATGTAACTCACATGTATGCAAAATGTAACTTTCTGAGACAAGCTCAAATGTAACTCGCGAGTATATAAATGTAACTTAAGCCAAAACGAAATGTATATGAGGTTAATAAGAATGTAACTTGCCAAATTTAAATTTAAGTTTTCTAAATAAATGGTGTTGTGTTTAATTTAATAGTCATTAAAGTACGACTTCTCTTCCCCTTCCTCTCATTCTTTCCACAAGATCAAAGAACAAGACAAGTAGAGGTGGATAAAGTTCTCTTCTTTGGTTCCTTCGTTAGCTTAGAAAGGGTGAAGACAGTGAGTTTGGAACCAATGACACAGTTGAAGAGAGGTGGCCGGCAGATAGTAAAGGCCAGCCATGGTTGCTGAGATCCTGAACAGATATCCGCCGAGAAAAACCATTTGGATTGGTAGGGGATTGCTCTGGAATCGGGATTCAACAGAGCTTCTCCAGGGCGGCGCCGTTTAGGGATCAGCACACCGTGCGCACGGTGGGTCGATCCCACGGTATAATTTGCGCTATTTTGGAGGTAGTTAACCGGTTTCCTTGGTTAACTGCACATGTGGCGGCCTACCTGGCAGCCTTCGTGACATTTATTTTCCTTATCACTTTCCTTTTATTTTTATTTTCTGTTTTGTTTTCCTTCTACCCTGGAATCATTCCCATCTGCTCAGCTACTTGATGGCATCATGTTCTCTGCACTCATCTAGCTGAAAATCGCCGGCCACCGGTACACCCTTCTTCATGCCGGACACAAACACACCCCTGACGCCGGCCACGAACGGCAACTCCGTTATGGCAGTATTTCCATTTTCTTCTTTCTCTGGCTTTCTCTTTCTCCAAATCTGTTCTTGCTCTCCCGTTCTCTTTCTCTAGGTCGTATTCTTTGCATAAATTGATTTTACTCTCATGATTATGTGTCATCCTATCTAGCCAGACTAATCAGGCCTTCCGTATCTAACCATTTGTATATGTGTGTGTTAATACATATATGTATACTCAATTGAGAAGACAAATTTCAATTCTGAGTTTCAAGTGCTCAACTACAATGAATCGACTTCTCCAGTAGTGCCACCCCTAATTTTGCAAAAAAAAAAAAGATTAGGGATTCAGATTCATCTCTGATATTTTAAATTTATGCCAAAGATTAGTGCTGTGTTTTGGTAAATGGAATTAGCGGTGAATGTTTAGTTCAGTACCAGAAATATGAAAAGGAAAAAATAAGAGAAAGAGGAGATGCTCAGGGATGTGGGAACTGGGAAGAGGGGCAGTTGGACGAAGGAAGGAGGAGAGAGGGAAAAAAAGAAATAAAATTGACCCGGTGGCAACATACAAAATGCCACATGGCAAGCCATATCACTTGTCACTGGCATCACCAATACTCGACCGGTTGAAATGGGGTGTTTTTGTATAGTTTGAGGGCTTAATTAAATGATTTGATAGTACAAAAACTTAATTGATTAATTGCACATTGTAGGACTTATTTGACAGTTTTCCTTATCTCAATGATGTCATTGAGTTATGCTCCATTTCTTCTTATAGATATAGAGGAATGCTCCAATAAAGCATCACCTGATTACCGTTGCGATGCCAATGCACTTTGCAACGACACTCTTGGCAGCTACACTTGTTCGTGCCCGAAAGGATACAAAGGCGATGGGTACAAAAAGGGAACACGTTGTACCCTCAAGCAGGGTGGCATTAATACCTTGCTGATAATTTGTACAAGTAAGTGATCTCACTTTGAAATAAAAGAAAACAAAAAGATGGAAGACACTAATATCAATTCATCAATTTTCTAATTGAACTATTTATTATCATTAACAATCTTTACTTATAGATCTTCGGTGCGAAGAATATGTTGAGAAATTATCAAAATTAGCTAGACTTTTTTTTATTATCGTAAATTTGCTAGACCTTATATAGTCGAAATAATGCACATACAATTTAATAAAAAATGGGGAAAATAACTTTAAATAATACCAACTATCATTCATGAATCGATAATAATAATAATACAAACTTCGAAAGTGACTTTGAAGAATACCAACTATCATCCATCAAAAAGAAGCGCAGATAATTTAGTCACTTTAGTGAGTCATTTTGCTTTATTCCATCAAATATTTACCTTTTTTTGTTCCTTCAAAATTATTTTTAATATCTTTTTATGAAAAAAGAAGCGTGTTTTCACAAATTTTCTCTTTCCTTATTAAATGTTCTGTATAAAAAATGCATATCTTTACTTTCTTAAACTACTCGGCTAGTCAATTCAGGGATGAATGGAATATGTGTGTATTCAATACTTCCATGTATAGTACTTGGTAGTATTTAAAAGAAGGCAATACATTCATTATTTTACTTCAACTTGTGATATGCAGGTGTGAGTGTTGCCGTCACGTCATTTCTAGCAGTTAGCTTCTTCATATATTTGGGGTCGAGTAAGAGGAGGCTTAACAAACTCAGAGAGCAATTCTTCCATCAAAATGGTGGCATGTTGTTAGAGAAACAAATAGCTGGAAATGAAGGACCAAGCGATACAAGAATGAAAATCTTCACACTAGAAGATCTTGAGAAAGCTACCAACAATTTTGATGAAAAAACTATCCTAGGGCAAGGAGGATATGGAACAGTTTACAAAGGTGTACTCACTGATATTGGAGTGGTTGCTATAAAAAAATCCAAGATTTGTGAGAGAGGTCAAGTTGAACAGTTCATCAATGAGGTCGTCGTTCTCTCGCAAATCAACCATAGAAATGTTGTCAAGCTCTTCGGTTGTTGTTTAGAGACAGAAGTTCCATTACTAGTCTATGAGTTTATAACCAATGGCACTCTCTATGACCATCTCCACACACATGCCCAATCATCAAATCTTTCATGGGAGGCTCGTCTAAGAGTTGCATCAGAATCTGCTGGAGCATTGTCATATCTACACTCAGCTGCTTCTCCTCCAATCATTCATAGAGATGTAAAGACAGCAAATATTCTACTAGATGATAGGCTCACCGCAAAAGTTGGCGACTTTGGAGCTTCAAGGCGTGTGCCACTTGACCATTGTCAAATCACAACATTAGTGCATGGAACATTTGGATATATAGACCCAGAATACTTCCACACGGGTCAATTAACAGAAAAAAGCGATGTTTATAGTTTCGGGGTTGTACTAGCAGAGCTATTAACGGGAGAGAAGGCTATTTCACCTACCAGGGAAGAAGGGCATAGGAATCTAGGGGCTTATTTTGTTTCTTCTCTGAAAAATGGTCGGTTGTCTGAAATGGTGGACAATCGGATAATTAATGATGTCAACTTTGATCAAGTTATGGAAGTTGCGAAGATTGCGAGCCGTTGTTTGAAGGTAAAGAGGGATGATAGGCCAACTATGCAAGAAGTGGCAATGGAGATAGAGGGATTGAGAGTTCTTGAGAGACGCCTAAGGGGAGGATTAGGGGAAAATGAAACGTCTTCAAAAGAGATTGAGTATATTTCGTCATTTGCATCTTCTCACACAATTAATAATGTCAGAGATTCTTTCACTAGTGGTGGTAAAACGAGTGAAGGAGAAAGCATGGAGATGTTATCTACGTCATTGAGTTGTGGGAGATGATGGTAATTTGCTTTTTATTTTCCCTTTCGCTGAATTTGTTTTTTTGCATGCTATATTTTAAACTTTGGTGACTATCTTTTTCATATTCTACCAAAATATTTGATATTGAGTAATTTGTGATTGTTTCTCATTACTTTCAACAAATTTGACTTTCTTTTTCCTATTACTTTCTTATTTCATGAACCCATCAAACTTAACAAACTCTAACCGAACAAAAGGAGCATAATTTTTGCCATCCAAATAAATACCGAAAATATTTCTTTCGATTAGCTAAAAAGCATTTTTAGTAATTAATTTCTTCTTGGTATTGTTTCTCATTCCTTTCAAAAAATTAGATACATGGCATTTACTTTTTTTTATTTCATGAACCCATCAAACGTCGCAAACTTTAACCGAATAGGAGCATAATTTTTAGACAACCACATCAACATTGAAAATATGTCTTCCTATAGACAAAACATATTTTTGTGAAATTTATTATGTACTTCTTCGATAGCTGCTATGGGGATCCTAAGAGGAGAAGAGTGCTGGAGTTCCATGAGCAGGATGGGTAGGAAGCGGGTGCAATGGTGATTATTGATGGAGCAAAAAACATAAAGGAGACGGGTTTAGGTTTCTAGACTTGCCTAGCATCTGCTTTTATAACTTTTTTGCTGTTATTTTAGAAAATTGCTTTGGTAAAGACAGTAGGTGTTTTTTTTATGGGTATGTTTTGCCCATGGTGACTTGTTTTTGTTTTAGTTGTTGCTTTGATTTAGAGTCAGGAGATGATAAGTGATAGGCATGGGAATCTAGATCGATCATAATTAGCTTACAATTGTCCAAATGGGAATTAGCGAATCAAGTGGCTTCTTTTGAGGTGACTGATTCTAAGTCTGATCCAAGAGCGTATGGTCGAGCTATGGTTTCTGGTCTTTGTAACTTGTCCATCCGGGTTGGATGATACTTTTGGTTTTACTGGTACTTTAATATTTTATAACCTTAGCAATCAATATATATATATATATATATATATATATATATATATATATATATATATATATAAGAGGAACTTTTTAAAAGCATACAAAGTGCCACATAATCCTGTCATGTCATTATATATAGCAATTATTTACTTATTTTTATACCTTTTGTTTTTATTAGATTCTATTTTTGATTACATATTGATATAGAAACAAAAATCCTTAGAAATCCACCTTAATTAATTTGGTAAGCTTCAAATAAGTAAAATAATTTTTGGTTATCAAAGTGAAATTCTAATAACGTTTATTGATATGGAAACTAATTTATATTAGTTTACTAAACCGAATTGAATAGAAACAAACATGCAAATTAGTTTACTTATTAATTTGACACCTATTGATAAATTAGTAAGCTTCAAATCAATATATATATATATATATATATATATATATATAAGAGGAACTTTTTAAGAGCATATAAAGCGCCACATAATCCTGTCATGTCATTATATATAACAATTATTTACTTATTTTTATACCTTTTGTTTTTATTAGATTCTATTTTTGATTGCATATTGATATGGAAACAAAAATCCTTAGAAATCCACCTTAATTAATTTGGTAAGCTTCAAATAAGTAAAATAAATTTTGGTTATCAAAGTGAAATTCTAATAACGTTTATTGATATGGAAACTAATTTATATTAGTTTACTAAACCAATTGAATAGAAACAAATATGCAAATTAGTTTACTTATTAATTTGACACCTATTGATAAATTAGTAAGCTTCAAATAAGTAAATAATTAAAAATGAAATTAAAAATTATAACCAACATAAAGTATATCTATTTTCACAAGTAAATATGTCTAGCCTAGCCAAACAAGTAATTTTTTTTGATTGTTTCTTTATTTTACACCTAAAATTTAAATATGTCTTCACTTTGAAATAGATTCCTAATCTAAATTAGAAAATCTTTATAGGTTTACACATTCCTACTTTTACTTTAATAGAATGTTTTTAATTGGATTGGTTTCAGTTCCAGATTAAATCAGATCAGATCAAACTTTAATAATTATAACAACAAGTCAAATAAAAAACAGACATCTAATAGACCATATTAATTCATACCAAATCAAACCCAAAATTCTAATTCAATTAAAAATGTTCTTATTAATGAGTAAACTGTAAGATCTAACAATTAAGAAATATAGAATTGTTTTTATTATTGGGTTCATAACAATTATGTTTACTTGAGATGCTTACGTAGAAGATCAATTTAACTTTTTTTCATATTTTTTTCTTTGTTTCACAAATGGAATATATTTCACATATATTTTTCATGATTTAGGAGATTCCACCTATTTAACCAGAATTCAATCAATTTCAGCAAATAAATTAATTCTATTTACTTTAGTATTATCAAACAAACTCTATATTAGACTAAGTTTATTTTTCTTTTAAATCACATTATATGTGATCCGATAGAAATTAAATTTCAAATTAGCTAAATTACATACTGCCCGTGCATCGCACGGGCTTGAAAGCTAGTGGTTTAATATTTTAAAGATATTCTTATATCACTGGAGGCACAAACATTATTTCTGTTACCATACTTTATGTAAGAAATATTTACTTTCATAGAAAATTATAGTTACCATTTTGAATTGAGTCATAACTACTAATCCAATTAACTTCGTATATTAATCCATTTTGGATATTTACTTTAATATATAGAAAATTGTAGCTACCATTTTGGATTGAGTCGTAATTACTTCAATTCAACTTTGTATGCTTAAAAGTCTATAGTTACCCCGTGATTTTTATCCTTCCCTCGTCAATATTAATCTTATTAGACTCCACACAACTGTTAAATGTTATGATAATTTTCTAAATTTTCTGCCTTTAAATTTAAGAACATTTCCTTATAATCAATATAAGACATGTTTGTTGTTGATGCAAAAAGTTATGAACAACACTAAAAACGTATGTTGATGAAAGAAAGGCATTTTCATTAACATTAATAAATTTAGGTTATTTTTACTAGATTTAAAAATCTAGTGGAGTTAAATTATATAAGAAGCTAAGGTATTGTACTTTGAGTGATGCACGGAACACAAATACAATTAAATTCCTAAATGGGATGCCCTTGTTGTATACAAATGCAGCAGACCTTGACTTCTTGGGTCTTGGATTTTAAGAGAAAATCCTTAACTAAAGAAGTCAAGCCGGCAACTTAACTCTCCAATAATGACGTTGATTCCGCAGCGGCAGCTCTACGAGTTGAGGAACGTCCGTTGTAGTGTCTAGAGTTCTCGGCCAACTCCGAGATGAGATCTCTTGCTTGAAAAGGGGTTTTGTTGACAATGCCCCCTCTACACGCTGCATTCACCATGCGGCGATCTTGATCCACAAGACCATCATAAAAGTAGAGAATGAGGTCTTGCTCGGTGTATCCGTGATAGGGGCAACTAGCACATAGCTTCTTGAATCTCTCCCAATATTCATATAAGGATTCATCATCTTTTTGTTCAATATTGCTTATTTGCTTCTTGAGAGATGATGAAATAGAAGCGGGGTAGTACCTTTCAAGGAAAGCCTTCTTCATTTGTGGCCATGTAGTGATACTTCCCGAAGGAAGATAGAATAGTCAGTCCTTCGCGGTGTCCTTCAAAGAGAATGGGAAGACCCTCAGTTTGATTTGCTCCTCGGACACGCCGTTGGGGCACATGCTTGTGTACAAAATATGGAACTCCGATAAGTGTTTGTTTGGATCTTCCCCTCGTAGTCCATGGAAAGATGGAAGTAGATGAATGAGCCCATATTTTAGCTCAAATGTGACCCCGTATCAAAAGTTGGAAAAGTGATACATAGGGGTTGTTGATTAAGATTCGGAGCCATGAGCTCCCTCAATGTTCTTGTTTCATGAGCCATTGTGAATGACTCTTCGTTCTCGCTAGATTGAGAACTAACACTTGATGGTTCTCCCGAGTCGGAGTTTGAGAATTTGTTTTTCAACCGCTCGAGATTTTGTTATATTCCGGGATTTGAGTGGTAGGTGATTTTGTTCAGTGAACGATATTTTATCATATACTAAAAAGCTCAGAAGAAATAGAAATCTTTATACTTAAATACTATATTTGAGCATTTTCTTTATATTTGAATAATATTTTTTTTTCTTTTTCTTAAAATAACATAAAAAGAAAAATTAATTGTCTTTCCCCGGCAACGGCGCCAAATTTGACGAGCACTTTGCCACAGTGCGTCAAAATAAATTCAGTACTAGCACTAATACGTAGTATAGTGAAGTAGAGTTCGTATCCACATGGAAAGGAATAACTCTCTTTTTATTTAACTAGCAAATAAAGGGGGGGTTGATTGAGTGATTTAATTAATTTAATCACGAAGATGAACGACTTATATGAGATTTAATTCAAAGATAAAAGGGACTTGGCATTGCTACTTTCCACTTGTTGATATATTTCAGTCGATCATTGTTATATCTATAACTTATCCCCTCTCGAATACTCAATCGAGGAGTATATCCAATTCATCGAGGGTAGTCATTAACAACGACCGTTCATTAATAACCGTTACTATTAGTCAAGTATAGAACACCGCCATATACTGACTTGATAGTAGCATTTAATCTCTTAAATCCCTTGAGATTGATAACCTCAACACAACGGTTTCGGTTTAACCAACAAAATTAATCCCTCTTAAGGATATAAATTGAATTTTGCTGTCGCTTGGATGAAAAGAAAGTGAAATAAAACTGTACGGCTGTACCGTACCGACGGGCGACACAGAACAAGTCAAACAAAACTTTTGAGGCATCATTTAATTCGAACTGAACTGGAACCAGAACAAACTTCATAACAATCCGAAATTTCAACACTACGACCCAGCAGTGTAAAGCCTCAACTTCCTCGAAATTAATTCACCAGGACTAGTACTACTATATCTAGATGGAGAAAGGACCACAACGCTGACCAAGTCAAAGTTCAATTCGCACCAAAACTAGCTCCCATAAAATATCCTCATTCAAAAATCATGACCATACAATCAGAAACTTCACAAAAAAAGGAGAAGATGCAAATGAAGCTAGCAATAGCAGCTCTGCTCGCGATTGGATTCGCCACTGCGACGGCGGCGACCATGGCCAAGCCCGGCTGCCCCGACAAGTGCGGCGGCGTGGACATACACTTCCCATTCGGCATCGGGAAAAACTGTTTCTTGAACAGAGGATTCAATCTGTCCTGCGACCAAGATTCAAAGCTATGGACGACCCAATCCCATAACTCCCAAACCCAGAATTCCCAATCCCAAATCACCGCCATTGATTACCTGAAAGGGCAGATGGAAGTCCTGATGCCCATATCCCGGAACTGCTTCAACGAATCCGGTGGAGTCATCATCGACGAACAGCCGTGGCTCGGCGTCCCGGATTCCTTCACCGTCTCCAGCGACTCAAACATGTTCTTCACCGTCGGCTGCAACACCTATGGGTATTTCAACAGCTACAAGGGAGACAATCAGTTCTCGACAGCTTGCATATCGAAGTGTAACAGAGCGCCGGAAAAGAAGGACGCCGGGAAGTGCTCTGGGTTTGGGTGCTGCCAGATTGGGATTCCGGCGGTCGGGATGAGGGACCTCCAGGTCGATGCATATAGTTTCGGATTCGACGAAAATGTGTGGAAATTCAACAACTGCAGCTATTCTTTTGTGGCGAAAAACGGTGGGTATAACTTCAGTGCGGATGATATTACGAATGTGAGGTTCAATTCGACGCCTTTGATGATAAATTGGGCCGCCGGGAATGAGAACCAGACATGTGAAAGTGCTGCTAAGGAAGATGGATATGTTTGCGGCTCAAATACGGTGTGTGTAGAGACGGAATTCATGTCTGGGTACAATTGTAAATGCATAGACGGCTATGGCGGGAATCCATACCTCCCTATTGGTTGCCAGAGTAGGTCCTCTTTACTCCATTATTATTGATTGTTGTCTGTATGGGTATTAGTCGGTTCGGTTTTGTCGATTTTGGTTTTATCAATTTCAGCTTTGGAAAAGTTGAAACCGAACCACACTACTTCGAATCGGTTTCGGTTCGGTTAACTTCGGTCGGTTTCAATTGATTTGAAGCATGGTTTTGTCGGTCGGTTTTTTAACCCAAAAGGTTAACCGTAAATCGGACCGCCAATGGTTAATGGTTTTTGTCGGCTTCGGTATGAGTTGGTTTAGATTTTGGTTAGTTCGGTTTTGGTCGGTTTGTCGGTCGGTTTCAGTTTTTCGATTTTTCGTTCACCCCTAATTATTGGTTAGAACTCTTTCATAATACTGAAATATGCTAAATCTATTGATATCGATCAAATTATGAAAAAAAAATATATAATTAAAAGAAATAATTACATAAATATGACCAAAATAAAGATGATTTACAAAAATATGACAAGCGATTAGTGACTAGAGTAGTAATGAAATCATAGTAATTCATGTTCAAGTTTTGAGCTTAAGTTACCACAACACCACATTGTAGTAATGAATTGTCATATTTATGTAAATATGTTTTACTTTAATAATATTCTTGTAAAAAACCCTAATTAAAATACATTTATCAATAAAATAATGAAAAAAAATTATTCCATATGAAAACTAGTTTAAAGGTCATTCTAAACAATTTCGATCAATGTAGTTAGAAAAATAACATCAATGTTATCAGTTTTGATTATTATGTGATTCGTCACGCAAAATCAAAAGTGTGTGCTTGATCAATTGGTAAAGATGATTAGATGAAAATAAGAGTTATCAAACTTGCTTTTAATCTACACAAAAAAGGAAAATTTTGGGTGGTGTAGAAGTATGTTCTTCCCTTATTGTCATGTTGTTGTTAATGCTCCATTTCTTACAGATATAGATGAATGCATTGAAGAATCGACTAATTACCCTTGCGTTAAAGAAGCAAAATGCAAAGACAGTCCTGGTAACTATACTTGTACGTGCCCAAATGAGTACGAAGGAGATGGCAAGAAACAAGGAACGGGTTGTAAGCGCAAATCTAATGGCAATAATACCTTGCTAATAATTGGTTTGAGTAAGTGATCTCTCTTTTTTTTGCTATGAGCTTTTGAAAAATAACTTTTCTAGCGCTATTCTTTTAAATAAAAGCAAGCCAAAATATTAGAGATGTTAAAATCAATTCAATAATGATTTCCAAGAGTTGACAGAAACAAATGAACTATTCCATCATAACATTCTCTATATAGGGGGTGTTTGGTTAATGGCCTATCAGCCATTTTTTGGCTGATTTGACCAATATTTGGCTTTTTGACCAGATAAACAGCTAATAAAAGTGTTTGGTTAATTGGCTTTTTAACTTGGCCTTTTATCCCAAACAGCCAAAATAAGAAAAGCCACAAAATGTGGCGTTTAGTGTTGGCCGTTTGAACATCCATAAGGATATTCCTATCCTACCCTCTTTTTGTACGCAAATGTTCTTGGTCTACCTGCGGCAAGCTATCTCTGCCAAGCATCATGCATCATACAACACAACTTTTCTTTATATTTGTACTTATTATCCCATTAATTAATTATGTAGTAAAATACAATCATATTTATTTATTAAATTTATGAAAAACGATAATCTAAAAGCTACATGAGCATGCAACACAACTTTTGGTTATATTTGTACTTAGTATTCCATTAACTAATTACGTAGTAAAATAAAATAATATTTATTTATTAAATTTATTATGAAAAACGTTTAAAATTCTAAGTGGTTAGTAAACAAAATAAATTAATCGATGTCTTTAAATATCATTTTACATTTTATCAGCTGATTGCAAATAGCCATTTAACCAAACACAATTCTATAAACAGCTAATACTAGCAGCTAATCAAAACAGCCAACAGAATCTGCCGTCACCAATCAGCCAACAGAATTGGCCAACAGCTAACAGCCAACAGCCAATTGCCAAACACCCCCATAGTTCTCCATGCAAAGAATATTTTGAGTAATTATAAAAAATTGTTAGACTTTGGGTATGTTTAATTTGGCAAATGGCTTATCAGCCGGCTTTTAGCTTGTTTGACCCATTTCAGTTGTTTGATTGGTCAAAGAAGCTAATAATGATGTTTGGTAAATGACTTTTAAAATTAGCTTGTTGAGTTTGAAAAGCTGAAAAAATGGATTGTTGAAGAAGCTAAGGGGGGGCTTATTCATTCGGCTGGTTCAATTTACACTCTATTAGCCATTTCGAAACAACCAATTTTACCAAACAGTTATCTATAATCAGCTAACATAACCAGCCGGTCAAAACAGCTAACACAACCAGCTGTTAGGAAACAGCTGACACAACCAGCTAACAACAACTAACAGCCATTTGCCAAACATACCCTATATAGTGAGAATTATGCACAAGTTTAATCAATAAACGCTTCTCAGCTATATAATCATATACGGAGTAATGTTTATACTTTCTTAAATTTAAAATACTAAAATAGTCTTTATTCAATAAAAATATTTTATATACGAGTACTATACTATAGATACATTACTTTTAAAATGTTAATCTTTGAGATTGAATCGAACAAAATGTGTATGGCCACAAGAAGCACAACACTTAGTCGGAAACAATTTTTTCTCATTTCTCATCAAATCTTAACAGTATACTATACTTCGTATCTAGTTGCTGAAAGTGTGTGTCAAGTCAAATGGGCACAAATATAAGTACAATGAACTGAGTGAAGTATACTACTCTCTCCATCTCGAAATAAAGTTTATATATGTTTCCTTTTTGCCAAATGATCCTACACACACGCACTTCATACTTTACTCTTATACTTGAAGTTACAACTTTATTATTTCAACTTTACATGTTTTTTACTACTATAGTGAAAGAGGGGATAGTTTAGGTTTTTTTTTCACTTTCTTAATTTTTGTGCTCAAAAGTTTTGTAACTTTAAAAGAAGGCTACATACCTATTATTATGCTTCAACTTATGGTGGACAGGTTTGAGTATTGGTGTCACAGCTTTGCTTATAGTAAGCTTCTACATATATTGGGGGTCGAGGAAAAGGAGACTTTCTAGACTAAGAGAGCAATTTTTTCATCAAAACGGTGGCATATTGTTACAACAACAAATAGCAGGAAATAGGGGACCAACTGATACAAGAATGAAAATCTTCACATTGGAAGATCTTAAGAAAGCCACCAACAATTTTGATGAAAAGATGATCCTAGGCCAAGGAGGATATGGAACAGTTTACAAAGGAGTATTAGAGGATAAAGAAGTGGTAGCCATAAAAAAATCCAAGATTTGTGACAAAAGTCAAGTTGAACAGTTCATCAATGAGGTCGTCATTCTCTCCCAAATTAACCATAGAAATGTCGTCAAGCTTTTTGGTTGTTGTTTAGAGACAGAAGTTCCGTTACTAGTCTATGAGTTCATAACTAATGGCAGTCTCTACGATCATCTCCATAAACAAGACCAATCATCGGATCTTTCATGGGCAACCCGTTTAAGAGTGGCATCAGAATCTGCAGGAGCCCTCTCATATTTACACTCCGCTGCTTCTCCCCCAATAATTCACAGAGATGTAAAGACAGCCAATATACTACTAGATCAAAGGCTTACCGCAAAAGTAGCTGATTTTGGAGCTTCGCGGCTTGTCCCTCTCGATCGAACCCAAATCACAACTTTAGTGCAGGGAACATTTGGATATCTAGACCCAGAGTATTTCCACACGGGTCAATTGACAGATAAAAGTGACGTTTATAGTTTTGGGGTGGTTCTCGCAGAGCTATTAACTGGACAAAGAGCAATTTCATTCGCTAGGCCAGAGGAAGACAGGAATCTATCAGCTTATTTTGTTTCATCTCTGAACAATGGACGATTATCTCAAATTATTGATAATCGGATAGTTAACGAAGTGAACTTTGAGAAATTTATGGAAGTTGCGAAGATTGCGAGACAGTGTTTAAAGGTGAGGAGAGAGGATAGACCGACTATGAAAGAAGTGGCAATGGAGATAGAGGGATTGAGAATTCTTGAGAGGCACCCATGGGGGGAAAGTGAAATGTCTTCGGAAGAGACGGAGTATCTTCTGAAATCGACGGGTGTTGCTTCTCATGCGGTTAATATTGGAGATTCACTAACCAGTACTAATAAAATAACTGATGTAGAAAGCATGGAATTGATTTCTATGGGATTGAGTGGTGGTAGATGATAGCAATTTGTTGTTGGTGTGAGATGTAAGTAATGTTCTATTTGTTCTTTTGTGTGTATGGTTTTAAGTACACCAAGTAAACACCGAACATATATTATCTTTTTCTATTACATTTTACCATATTTTCACTTGAATATCGTATGTGCTTATTAGCTTCCTACTACGTACTATATCTGATGGGGTTATAGGACTAGGCCCAATGCCTAATCGGCCCAGGCCCCTAACTTGGATCAACAATCCCAACCAGCGGACCCAGCAATCCGGATCTCAAGCTGGCCCAACTGATCAAGCCCATCAAGAAGCGGAGGTCCAACTGAGTGGAGGCCTAAGATGGCCTGCCTACCAGCCCAACCAGAAGCCTGCCTTCCGGCCTAGCCAGGAGCCTGCCTCCAGCCCAGCGGGAAGCCTCCTGCCTCTAGCCCAACAGGGAGCTCGCCTCTGGCCCAGCAGGGGGTCTGCCTTCCGTCCAAGGGGCTCAAGCATCCAGGCTGACCCGCCAGCCAGCCAGGAACAGAAACGGCCAGAGCAATTAATGCACGACTTGATTATGTATTTAATTCTACATTAATAATGTAATTAATTAGTCATTAGTATCTTTGGCAGTTACCATATGTAATCGCCTATAAAAGGCAAGTCCTGTTCAAATGAATGACAAGTCATTTCTGGCAATTCAATCTCCTAGCACTTTCCTTATTCATATTACTTTTTATTTTCCTGCTTGAGTGTTCTTACGTAGCTTTCCTAAAAGTCTACGAACGTCCTATTTTGGACCAACAATATCTGGTGCCAAGTACATTATGATCTCATGACATTATTGTTTTCATCCTAAATTAGAGGTTGTGAGTATGAATCTCATCCCAATCGAAGAAGTTGACATCGTCATTGAACATATTGTCAACATTTCATTTCATTTCACTTCAGATAGGCAAACTCATTACTTGTTTGGCACCATCTTTTGAAATATCAATTTGCAATATAATCTTAACTAATTTTAATAGATAAATAAATTATTATATAACTTTACTAATATCTCACATGCTTACTAAACCCTGGCTTTAAGTGCTCAGCGACAGTCATCCTATGCATAGTGGCTCTGCAATGTCTTTTCCCATCCTAGTTTAATTCGTTTTGAAGAGTTCTTGATGAGAGTTCATAGTTTATCTATGTTTGATTCATTAGTAACTACTCTTTTAGTTGTGTGTTGTGAGCGATAATAAACTCAAGAACACATGACCATATCAACAACATCATCATTGATAAAGTCAAATTTAAATAAAGATAACTTGATTAAGTCATAGTATATCAACGCTCAGTTAAAGCTACTGGATCTTTACACAACTAATGGAGATGGCAAATGACGAAGACCCAAAGGCGGTTATCGACATTTGAAGGCATTATTAGAAATTAAATAGTTAATGAGTTAATTACGCCCATCAACCATAATTATGTAAACTGATCGATATAAGATGTTATGAGTATGAATAAAACAGACATATATATATAATTACAATCAATGGTGGTGGAAGATGGAACCTCCACATGGTTGTCCAACACCACCACCACTCTCAACCGGAATCACTCCCAGTAATTTTCTATAACAACTCTTAACTACAAAATCCTTTCACATCCCATCTCCAGCACGATCTGCCAAGAACAGTCTTCTTACTCAAAGAAATACTAATCAAGCCCGCAATCGATTGATTACTCTCAGAGGGGAGCCATGGTTTTGTCCAAATACTAATAGATATTTTGTTCCCTACTCAGCATTCATACCCCTTCTTCAAAATACTGTGTAAACATTTAGGACCGGTTCAGAGCTCAATCACCAAACCACGAAGGTTGCTCGTCATCCAACCACCAAAGGGCTTCAAAAGGGAAAAGGGAAGGGCAACAACCACTGCACTCAACCTCACAGAGAAAGGGACCTACCGGAGAAACCCCCCAACCCACTAGCCCAGAGTGAAGCACTCAAAGGTAGGGGTGTGCACCGGTCCAAAACCGGACCGGACCGGACCGGAACCGGTTAGGACCGGAACCGGAATCTTAAAATTCTACGGACCGAAGACCGGACCTGTTACTAACCGGTCCAGACAGACCCGGACCTGAATTTTCCGGTCCGGTCCGGTTTTGACCTAATTGACCCGGTTTAAAAAAGACATAATTTCTTAAAGTTTGGTTTCAAACTACTCCGTATAATTTAATCTGCAGATCTGCCAAATAATTGCTTAATTCATTTATCACTTTTAGCATATAAATATTTAAAACCAACAATTACTTTCCCACAAAAATAAACTATCGGTATAAACTATATCCTACAATGTAGTCTGAAACTTTTGCAAAAACATTCACTGCTATGCAAATAGAATGTAGTCTACCAGTCTGCAAGTTGTATATCCCTAGTGCACACAACACACTGCACACCTACAGAGTAATCTTTTTAAACTATAAAAAATTTATTTGCTTTTTGTTTATGTTATAGATTTATAACAAAAATCTACACAGTCTATTGTCCGTAGTCACTAATTATCATATACAAAGGTAATCAGGTATTTAGGTCTGTAGGTAACCTGTAAACATAAATAAATGGGCTATACAGAATGAACTCAGGAAGTAATTTAACGGGCTACCGGTCTAGACCTGAATTTTTCCGGGTTTGACCCGGACCGGACCGGAACCCGGAATCTTAAAATTCTAAAGACCGAAACCCGGACCTGTTAATACCGGACCGGTCCGGACCGGTCCATTCCGGTCCGGTTCAGGTCTAAATTACGGTCCGACCCGGTTAATGCACACCACTACTCAAAGGTATCCCAGGAGACCGTCGGGGGTGGCCGGAGCACAAACCCAACACAATTCCTACACTCTCTCACTCTAGAACCAGGGCAACACTCAGAATGACTCCTCGAAGGAGAGAGGGTGAGAAGGAGTCAAATACAATGATCCAGAAGGATCCGGACTAATACAAAGGGGACCATCTCATAGGGTGGTGTTGTACAGAATGAGGGTGGTAATCTAAACAACAAAGATGGTGTTGTAGACAATGAGGATGCTGCTATAGAGAAAGAGGATGCAAATGTTGAGAGTGGCCATTCAGGTGTAAATAAGGATGCTAATGCAGAGGCTGAGGATGCTAAAGAAAAGACTGAGCATGGTGGTGGTTTTCCTGCAGGAAAAAATGAAAAAGAAATGCAAGAGAAGAAAAGTGAGGAGATAGAGAAGAACGCTGAAGAAGAAGCTTTTGACATGCCTACGTTTAACATATTAACTCAGTCTCAAGGTAGTGCGGAAAAAAAATGAAGACAGTGTGCAAATGCAAGAGGAGAGACTATCTGCACAAGAAGATAAAAAAGACACTGCTGAATCTGGTTGGGGTATGGGGTCACAGGACAATAGTCAATTTGTCCAAGAGATGCGCAAGAGTGCTGATGAATTGGCAAAAAAGGCTTTTGAGAGCTCTTCTTCTAATCCATGCAGAGCAATCATAGTAAAGACTGACCAGGTAAATACCAAAACTCGGTAAAATGACATTCAAGTGAACTTTTCACATGTTCAAAATGACATTCAAGTGGCAATGTTTATGACCATTTTGTAGTATGACATTGAGTGTTGTCATTTATTACTTCCTTTTCAATAAACATATAAGAACATAATAAATATGATATATTATGCCAATGTCACAGGAGCATCTTCCCAAACAAGAATGTGTTGTTAGGTCACCAGTGAAGTCCATGGGAACTGAGCATGCACAAAAGAGGAGGAAGAGAGAAAAGGCAAAGAAAAGAGAAGATGATGAATTTCTGCCACCCCTAAAGCAAATAATTGGACCTTTCTCTGAAGATCCAATAGAGAGCCCACCAGTTGAAGAAATAAAGAGGGTGAAAGCGTACCTGCAAGTTGGATTGCTGAAGAATAAAAATAAAAATGGCAGAAGGCACAAAAAGGACGAAGGCAAAATGACTGCAAAATCATTCCTGCTAGACACAATGAAAGTTGAATAAAAAACATTGTTATATGACCTGTTTATGAATCACCAATGGATTACAGACAAGGTATGTGTATAAATGGTCATATAGTTGTCAGTAAAAATACAAAGTGTCATTTTAAATACATGTATCTTTGTACAGAATGCCATTATTAGTCAGTTTACTTTACTTTAAATTGTTAAATATGTATTTTATTTCTTGCAGCATGTTGAGGTAGTAATGTACTATTTGAGCATGAAAAGGGTGCATTACCAACTGCATCAGAAGTATACAACAACTATACCATTTTTCTTGCAAATAGTGAAGCGTGAACTTGACACTATATCAAAGGGTCATTACACATACCACAAGTCGGCAGAGCAAGAAAACATTGTGCGTGAAATAATAGGTTGTAACAACGACAGCCTGCACTGGAGCAAGGCAGACTTTGGGTACCTTCCTCTGAATACTGGCAATCATTGGGTCTTGTTAGTGCTTGATATCAAGCAGAGAAAAGTAAGGGGTGTACAATTCCAATGCCAGAAGAGGTGATTCACTGAGGGATATATGATCCTATTTTGCAAGCATATATAATAGTGCTCCTGCCCAAACTTATGGATTATCACAATGTCTATCAACTGATGGGTGAAGAGCCTGTAGAAGGATGTCCACAGCAAGATGATGGGTAAGAGGATATAAATTTAATTAAACAGATTATGTAATAGTGTACTTCTTTATTATTTTAAGAAAGTGCTTTTATTTTTGTTGTTATGCATCAGGGGAAATTGTGGAAAGTACATGTTGAAAATGACAGAATTTCTAATGCTAGGGATGGACATGGATGCCATATATCCCGATGCAATACCATTGTTCAGGGGGGAAAATGGCAACCAAGCTGGTACTCTACAATGAAAGAAGGCAGTGCGAGAAAGAATGAAGCGAGGCTTTGGAAGACTATCTCATATGTACTAAAATGATGTGTGTATTAGAAGACTGTCTCATATGCTTATCGTTTGTTATTGTTTTCGAACAGCATGTTGTTTCACTTTTTTTAAGACAATCAGTTACATTTTGTTTTGAATGTATGACATTTGGTTTTGAAAATAGTGATGGTTTATCTACAAGTCATTTCTATTTATGTATGCATCTTGTAAATGAAATTCGGATGACAGTTGTTAGAAGTTTAAATGACATCTACTATGAAAATGTCATTATTCAGTAAACAAAAATGCCATTCATAAAATGACATTTAACATGACATTCATTTGAATAAAAAAAATGCCATCAAATCTGACATATGCCACTTAAGGATAAATAAAAATGTCAAAACATAAGTAATAAACATCAATAAATGCTAGAATGTTTAGGAACAACATGTTATTTGACTTGTTAAACACGGTGAGAATTCATTTTATTGAATTATGCATATTATTATTCATACTTGTATTCATCTATGCATGGATTGTTAGTGGGGTCAGATTTGATTACATACAACAAATGACATAAAATGACACTTAGATGACATTTGTTAGAATGTCAAATGACATCAACAGTGATAAATGTCATTTACAATTAAAAATATGCCATCACATAATTGACATGACATTTTGGGCAATGCAAATGGCTAAAAAATATTACACTGAACTGTTTACACAAGCTTCTAATAACTATAAGGAACAATGTCATGTAAATGACACGTCAAAATGAAATGGAAAAACTTAACATGTAAATGACATGTGAACAATACAATTTTTTAAACTTAAAGGCCATCAAATCTTACATACGTTAGTTAACAATAAACAAAATGTCAAACCATAGGTCAACTGACATCAAGTGTGAAATATATCATTGAAATGTATCCATTACAAATTGGCATCAAGTGTGAACCACAACTGCCATCAAATCTGTAATATGTCAATTAAGCTTAAACAAAATGCCAAAACACAACTCATAAACACTAAATGCCAGAACATTCAAACAAATGATAACTTCGTCCACACCACATAGTAGAATTCTTAAAATTTGTTTGAATGAATAAAAATATAATCTCAACTAATTTTAATGAATAAATAAATTATTTAACTTTACTAATATCTCACATGCTTTCTAAAACACGGGCTTTAACTGCCCAACGACAGTCATCCTATGCGTAGTGGCTCAGCAATGCCTTTTCACATCCTAGTTTAATTCGTTTTGACGAGTTCTTAATGAAAGTTCATAGTTTATCTATGTTTGATTCATTAGTAACTACTCTTTTAGTTGTGTGTTGTGAGCGATAATAAAATCAAGAACACATGACCATATCAAGAACATCATCATTGTTAAAGTGAAATTTAATTAAAGATAACTTGATTAAGCTACTAGATTTTTACACAACCAATGGAGATGGCAAATGACGAAGACCCAAAGGCAATTATCAACATTTGAAGGCATTATTAGAAATTAAATAGTTAATGAGTGAATTACGCCCAACAAACATACTTATGTAAACTGATCAATATAAGATGTTATGAGTATGAATTTGTTTTTTTTACTCCAACTGACAGATATATTAATTCACCAAATTATGCGCCAATAGGCTTACAATAGAGTCAGGAATACTATCATACCAATAGTACTGATCCGAGATTGACACATGTGCTCTTGCTAAAGCAGGGGCAACACGATTCGCGGATCGTTTACAAAAAGAGACAATGAAATTACTCTTATCTTTTAGTAAATGCCAAATATCATCAAGAATAAGGAAAAGGCAAGAAGACCCCCCTTCATTTTTAGACCCTGGACCACCGAGAGAGCATCTGTTTCCACCTCCACATGTGACCAACCTGCCTCAGCCGATCCCATCAAAGCATCCCGAACACCCATTGCTTCTGTTTCCACCACTGACCAACTAGTTGCTTCGGAGACCCCTCTTGCCTTCAAGAAATTACCATAATGGTCTCGTGCCACCCATCCCCAGGCCCTAGTATGTGTGCTTTCATCCACCGCCCCATCAACATTAATCTTTACAAAACCCTCTTGCAGACGCTTCCAAACCGTCAAGGAATTATTTTCTCTCCTAGACCCATCTGTACTCTCAGAACCTTGCGCATCTCTGATCTCCATCCCGAGATAATTCCCGTCGCTGAGTTGATAACATCTGCCGCTCCTTGCCATTCGTCTTTCCAGACACATCCATTTCTCCTCTTCCACAGACTCCATAAAATAGCTATGAATCTGCATCAGTCTTCCCCATTTGGTCTGTCACGCCCCGGACCTAACCGGACACGTCAACAATCCGCCGTACAGTACGAATAGTCAATCGCAGTCCAACACATCCATATTATACAAGGCGTCTGGAATATCATTCACACATAGTACATCCATAAACAAACATAATGTAAAATATTCATTTAAAGCAGCAGAAACATTCAATACGAGTGTTCATGCCACACCTTGGCAAACATGGGCATACAAAGCCCCCAAATAAATATTTAAAAATAATATCCATGAGCATTAATTTAAATAGTTTGTAAAAATGGAAACGGAGGAAGCACGAACCACGTCTTCACTCCTTGGATCCTCCCGAAAGCAACGGCAATAGTAGCAACCTTCAAGTTCTACCTGAAACTGTGAGGTGACCTCCCCCGTGAAGGGCAGGTCAGTACTTGGAAGCATTTGACAAGTACAATGACAACTATACTAAGTATAATCAAAGTTTCAATTTCCAAGACCCTCAATCTAGGATATTATTATTTTATAATTAACTCACGTTCCTTCATGCTAGAGCTCGGCTCATAGTCATACTAATTTGTGCTAGAGCTCGGCTCATAGTCACACTACATCTTGTTAGAGCTCGGCTCATAGTCATACTACATTTTGCTAGAGCTCGGCTCATAGTCATACTACATTTTGCTAGAGCTCGGCTCATAGTCATACTAATTTGCTAGAGCTCGGCTCATAGTCATACTACCACGTGCTAGAGCTCGGCTCATAGTCACGTCATCTAATCCTAAACAATTTCTTAGTCTAGGTTCCATTCATTTTGAGTAACCCTTAAGGCTTACTCCTAATGTAACTTGGGTTCATAAAGTTCACCTTAAAAATATCCTTTAAGGTTACTTAGCTCCAATATCTTGGGATTAGCCCCAAAGACTATTGAACTAACATTTCCGACTAGTAATTCTATACTAGTCGTTTAATCTTAATATAACCAATGCAAATTCATAGTAGTTCGTATATTTCAATTTAATTCCACATTCAAGTATTGTTTGGCTCTAATATCAAAATATCACTTTTATCCCTCCATGACTTCTTCACATGAGGTAAAAGTATATTTATCACAATGAACACTCATGATTAATACAACTATCATGCCATTTTATTCATAACACATAATCATACACAATTTATTCATAAATTTGTATATTATGCCTTTTCACTTATAAACAATATAAATTTCATTTAGGCACCTTTTATCATTAATAAACCATGCCAAACACATTTAATTAATTTAGGAAATCTCATGAAATTAACCCAATAATTATAAGCAATATAGTCGGTCATCCTCACCTTAAGTGAGCTTAAGCGCGTTCTACGCTTCTCGATTGAACTTTGACTAATTCCGGCGAACTTTGACCAACTCCGGCGAAGCTCAAAAATACTTTAATCAAGTTCCTAACAAGGTTTTAACATCACAAAACCTTAATCAATGCAAATAACCTCTAAAAAGTTATTTTCCGGTGAACTTGTCGGTTTGGCTCCTAAGTCCGTTTTTGGACTTAGAACCACCCTCCAACCCATTAATCCACACTCATGTCATGTGGAATAATCCTAAAGGTTCTTCATATGATATATATCTCATATGGTGGAAGAAAAATGGAGAAGAAGTTATGATAAGGTTATTACCTTAATTTTTCACCCTTTTAGCACCTTAATTCCTTTTCTTGAGATTCTTCCTTGATGAGCTCCCTTCAACAATGGAGAATGAGGGTTGAGAGCTTCCTTGGTCTTGCTGGAGTAGTGCTGGACGAAAAATGAGGGAGGAGGATGGTACATGGTCCTTTTTGTCTCAATAGACCAATGAGTGTGGGTGGAAGGCCCACCTCATGTCTCTTTGATCCTTTTCCAATCAACCAAACATCCCTCATCCTTCCTTCCTCAATTCAGCCGCCCAAGAATTGAAAAAATGTGGCTAAATTCGTGGGTTGGCCCCCACCCATGTGGGAGGTCAACCCTTTTTGTCCAGAAGTATACAATCGGTCCCGAAAGTTGTATTTTTGGACTGTTTTAAATATATTTTATTTTATCGGGCCAAATAAAATATATCATGCGTTCTTAGTCATCATGACATCTAGAATGAATATACATTCCCCAACTTTAATTTATAAGTCTCCGAAATTCATTTCAGGCTGTTATCTGTTAAATTACCGATACCGGTATTTGGGCCTCTTTTGGCCAATCGGTTCACATGATGTCATTCCTTTGGACCAAATAAATTATCCACCACTATATTAATATTATTTAGACCAAGGTGAATAAAGTATAGGGTCTCGGGAATATCGGGCGGTCCCCGCTCCCGGTGTGGGCCCCACGTGCGAATTTACTATTCACGCAAAAGAATTAATAAAAATTCGCAACTTCGTATATTCATTAACCATTCCATAAGGTTCAATACAATATTCACTTAAAAGTAAATACATTTGGGGACGTGCGAAAGCAGCACAAAATTTGAGGGGAGGCGGAAAAAAATTCGAACGGCTGGTTGGAAATATCCATAATCTGTATCATTTTTGTTTATATTTATGATAATTTGATCTCAAATCCAATTTCGACATTAAGTGACACTTTATTTGGACTTATATGTAATTCACACACAAGAGCACGCATACATATACATATCAACTTAAATAGACATTTATTTATTTTTATATGTGTTTTGTTAGTGCATAAACAAAATAAAAGACTTCGTTTATCAAACGAGTTTATTTCGATTTAATACGCTTCTCCTTTTATTTAAGAATAACAAGGTTTATATTTTTAAATATAAAAATCGCTAAACAAGTAGAAGAAGATAAATTAATAATATATATAAGTTAGTAACTTATCAAGAAAATAGTAATTTTATTTTTCTCTTTTCAAATCAACGTCACTTGCAGGTTATTTATTTTGCAAATGCATTACATAAATCTAAATATACTCATATACAGTAGATATTTAAAATATCAAGAAGAAATTTTGGCATACTTGTACTAAATCAAGGAATAAATAACTATGTTAAAATTCAAGTCGTGTTGAAAACATTCCTGATAAACTCCTTGTAAAATGATTTAGGTCAATGTTTAAATAGGAAAGAAATAGTTAAGGGTCATTTGTTACTACTATTGCACTAAATAGAAAATGTAAATAATATTTTAATAATATTGGAAGAAGTAAAAAAATAAATATTTTGAATTGTAAAAATATAAATGTAACATAAAAGTAAAAGAAATCTGGAGTGGTATAAAAATATTAAAACTAATACCATCCCAAAATGTTAAGAGAAAAGTAGAGGAAATTTAATTGGAGTACATAGTAATTAAAAATGGGGCAGCAGGAATCGAACCTGCGTCCCCCACACCTCTGCCGCGCCCTCTTACCATCATGATACTACAACCATTACTTCAAAACCGGGTTCGTTAGTATTTATTACTATTTCTGAGACGGGGTTGAATCTATACATATACATATATATACACTATAAGCTCCGGCGAACAGGGGGCGGCAGCACCGGCTCGCTCCCCCTAGTTCCGCCACTGATTTGGGGACGGTGTTACATGGTCCGCCCAGATGCCGCCAAAACCACATATTCACCGACTCTACCGGGCTGCCCAAATCCACACCCACCTTTCTCCAGACCTCTTTTGCTCTTTCACAAACCCGAAAAACATGATCAGTATCCTCAACCACATCGTCACTAGGGGTGGGAAAAAATACCGAAATTTCGGTATACCGGACTAACCATATCGAAAAATACCGAATTTAGCGTAATGTTTGGTATACCGACACTTTTGGTACGGTATGATACCATACCGAATCACTTTGGTCAGTGGAGGAGCTGGGGAGGGGCATGAGGGGGCATGAGGGGGCAAGCGCCCCCGCTTCGGGCAAAAAAAATTAGTACTACTACTCTACTACTTATAATAATACTGAGTATATTTAATGCATCCCTTCTTCTTTTCCAAAATCAATACCAATTAAGATTAATTTTAGATTAAGTGTTATAATAAAAGGTAAAGACTTTCAGGAAACGTACGTATCTCTAGGAATACAAGTACATACCACACTCATTTGAATGCAAGTGTGCATTTTTAAGACCTTTAATTACACACTGTTGGCTTTTCGTGGTTATATTGAGCAAGAAAGTATTGAGTTTGATGAATATGTTGTCACATTTCTTGCAATGAAAAGATCAAGATATTCTCGAGACTGTGTTGGATTCCCTCCTTAGTGGAGAAATTAACAAGAATTTTATAATTTACAATCTTACAAAGATGTATAAGATTTTCTATATGTGTGTAGATAAGTATTGAATGTTCTAGAATAATAATGTGGAGTTTTTTAGAGAACCTTCATTCAGTGCTTCTCTTTGTTCTAAACTCTTTGTTCTTTAGAACAAAGAGAAGCTTTAGAGAAGTTTCCTATTTCTATGAGAACCTTGAAGAGAGCTCTTGAGTGATTGAAAGTGAGAGTCTCTTTGAGAGAGGAAAGTGAGAGCCTTCTTGTGAAAGAAGACACAAAAATATCACTTGATGAAGTGTATGTGATCATGATCGAGTTAGGTAAAGTATAATATTCCCAATTACAAAGAGTGAATGTGGGTAATAGAAAATGATTTTGCCAGATTGAGTCTTTGTATTATGAGTCGTGTTTTTCCAACATGAACTTATCATACAACATTTTGAATAAATTAAAACTCGTATGATTGATTTACCCAGATTATTGATACGAGTCAAACAATATGTAATAAACTATATATGATTTATTTACCCAGATTATACATATTACGCTTTTATTGTTTTATTATATTTTGAGCAATTACACAATAATTCTTAACCTTCGGTACGCCCCTCCTTCGAAAAATCTCTGGCTCCGCCACTGACTTTGGTATGGTATCGGTATATATTTTGAAAATAAGTGGTATACCGGTATACCGTCATACCGTAATTCCAAGCCAATAATTTCCTTAAAATTATAAAAATAACTAGAAACACAACACTAATTCAAGGATAAATGACTTTAAATCCATGTTTCTTGAATTATTTGTACTTTTTTGTTTGAGATCGGTGTTATTTTATTTATATTTATGTTGTTTAAATTATTTTAGCAAAATGTGTTGTTATCTTCGTATATCATGTGTTGAAATATCTATACATATTTATAATATTTTTTTGATCAAAGTTGAATAATCTCATTGGTATTTTATAATTAATTTCATTAATGATTTTAGCATATCACTGTTAACACTGATTTTCTTTATTTCATTTGACATATAATAATTTGTTACATTAAATCATGATAATTTACTGATACCGTACCGAAATTTCAGTATACCGAAACAAGGTATACCAAAATTTCGGTATGGTAACAGTATGTATTTTTGCATCCTGAAAGCTTACGGTATGGTAAAGGTATGCGATAAAATATTCGGTAGACCGTACCGAACCACCCCGAATCGTCACACACTTTACACCCGTCAAGAACCTGCACACATTTTTTCCCTCAGATTATCAACCGTAGGAAGAGAGCCATCAATAGCTTGCCAGGCAAAATATTTTAGCATCGGTGGGATATGCAACTCCCATAACCGAGCCCAATCAGTCCCGTCCCCGGTCTGCAACTTCCCTATAAGCAAACGGTAACATCTTTTCACTGAAAACTTCCCACTATTCTCACCATTCCACCAGTACCCATCCTTTCTGTCATAGGAACTAATGGGTATACTCAAGATCTTCCGTCTGTCATCTGCATTAAAAATATTAGAAATTCTCTCCCCGTTCCATTTTTTCCCAATTATATCACGAAGGGCAGCAACATTCATATCTCTAATTCCAGTTGGTCTGGTCGACGAAACCCGACCCTCCCCCTCACCCGGGAGCCACGCATCAGCCCAAACCTGAACCTCAATCCCATTCCCAACTCTCCTTCGGATGTTATTTTTGAGGATATTTTGAGTCTCAACAATACTCCGCCAGATAAAAGATTTGTTATACCCCACCTGAGCATGTAAAAAGTCCGAGTTTGGATAATACCTGACCTTCAATACTCTGCACATACCCCTTCTTCAAAATACTTTGTGTA
Organism: Cuscuta epithymum; assembly: GCA_945859915.1. Classification (NCBI taxonomy): domain Eukaryota; kingdom Viridiplantae; phylum Streptophyta; class Magnoliopsida; order Solanales; family Convolvulaceae; genus Cuscuta; species Cuscuta epithymum. Next base: position 583,478 of record CAMAPF010001023.1, read on the forward strand.
AAGATTTAGGACCGGTTCAGAACTCAATCACCAAACCACGAAGGTTGCTCGTCATCCAACCACCAAAGGGCTTCAAAAGGGAAAAGGGAAGGACAACAACCACTGCACTCAACCTCACAGAGAAACGAACCTACTGGAGAAACCCGCCAACCCACTAGCCCAGAGTGAAGAACTCAAAGGTATCCCAGGAGACCGTCGGCGGTGGCCGGAGCACAAACCCAACACAATTCCTACACTCTCTCACTCTAGAACCAGGGCAACACTCAGAATGACTCCTCAAAGGAGAGAGGGTGAGGAGTCAAATATTCAGTAACTTATTTCAATTTTTACACTTAGGAGAACATGACACGGTAATATAGTAACTTTTAATGATATTTTTGTAAATAATTTATTTCAAAATTATTTTAAAAAAGGTCTAAATATATTTATTAAACTAAAACAAAATTACATGTAATGAAATTTAGCCATGGTTAATATCTTTTACACTTTTCAATAAGTGATGCACTATAATATTTATTCAAGACAAATATAACGAAGCTTGAATTCAAAACTTGACAAAAAAAACTATGATTAAGGCCCCAAATGAAAGAATTAATAGATTATTATGTTGACACTAAATTTATATAAGATAATGTGTAACATAAAATCTAGATAGTCATTCTTTCACACATGTAATATTTGATGAATTTATTATCATAGTGTTACTTTATTATTTAGCTACATTAAAAATTCTTATCAATATATAAAGTGCATGAAAGTAACAATGATGAGAAAAATGTACAACATTTTAAAGGGAACATAATGTTAGATAATACCGAAACGATCACCATTTAAGAATAGTGAAACAAATTATAGGAATAATTAATTCATTTCCAACTATTATAAATACACACACACACGAAGTCAAATACATATATAAGAGATGAAATACAAACCTCTCATAATTTACTAACTATAAACTAATCTTGACCATCTGATTAGTTTATCTAAAGGTTGCATATGCACGGTGGTATTTTGGTATTAAAACCGAAATTTTGGCTCAAATAATTGAAGAAAAACGTATAATCATCAATATATAAAGTTTTTAATATTGTGTCATAGAAGTAGAATTTAGCTTAAAAAATTGACACCACTCAAATGAATCGCTGGCTCCGCCACTGAGGCCGGGTCATCTACTACGATAAGAATATGAAGAAGATCAAAAGTGTGATGAATAGGTATGTGATAAGGGCAACTAATGCTAGAATCTTACCAGCATTTCCTGTTACGTAAACTAAATCCATTTAAACTTATTACTACTAGATCCATCCTCATAACTACATTTGACCGTGGACAGTTTTTTATAAGTTCAATATTGTTTGAACTCTTTATTTAAAGAGAAATTAAAGAATCAATATAAGTCACAAAATCATTTCCTTGTAAAGGTAATGGAGATAATTTATGAACATATGAAAAATCAAAAGAATGAGAGAGTAAATATGACTTTATTTGTTAATGATGAGTTTCCTTTTCTCAGAGAGCAAACACATTTAGGTAATATATAAAACCTTTACAAATAATCTGGTTATTCCTAATAAGCATGCAAGGTCAAATGCCTTGAGAATTGAGATGGCTACGGTGGTTCACTTAAGCCCTTAAGTACATACATATTAATACATTTATAGTACAAATTTAGTCAAATGGGATTTGTTCAGCCCCTAGATTTAAACATGAAGCCATTGGCCATTCAATTCACCTGATTTTTTTGCTGTGTAGTTTGTTGGCGGCTGTTTTCTGCTACATTTTGAAATAGATAACTATTTCAAAAGTCCTTGTAATAACAATTGGTATAAGCTCCAAATTCATCTAATTAAAAGATATACACTACAAATATACTCCAAATTCCTCTAATTAAAAGATATACACTACAGATATAAACTCCAAATTCATTTAATTAAAAAATATACACTACAAAGTCATCTAATTAAAGATATACACTACTAATTCATCTAATCATGAAACAAGCATAATTATACTATTGTTTACATTACGATTTGTCTGATTCCCCCATTAAAGATGGATTACTAGTCCATACAAAACAAACCTGAAATTGAAAAAAAAAAAACTATTCGAGTCACAGGCCATAGGTGCATGTTCCGGATATCCATGTGAAGAAAAAATCCACAATAGAAATTAACATACTCGAATTTCTAAATAAATTACCTCGAAGATCAAACTCCACTATGAGGATAACTGAAGCGCGCAGGTGATCGATGGCGATGTCGGCAACAATCTGTTAGAAATCGGGGAATGTAGAATGAAGTGTCGTCTTCGAGTATAAACATAATTAGCAGCGATCTGATTATCTGAAGAGAAGCGAGCGATTTGCGAGCATTTGAGACTATTACCCGTCATCGATTGAGTATCTGATCTAATTTTATTTTTTTGCTCCAATTTTATTACTTCCTCCGTTCTTTTTTAGTTGCAACGATCAACATTTCACACTTGTCAACGCACGTCTTTGACCGTAATTTTATCTTAATCTCTATTAATAAAAAAATATTTAAAAATTAGATTTTGAAAATTTGTAATGAGATGAATTGAACAATATTCTATTTAAAAATTAATTTTCATAAAATATTAATATAAAATGTAGTCAAAGCGAGTATTAATTAGAAATATGTGTATGGGCTAAAAACGTACTGGCCCGGTAAATTGAAAGGATACAGAAATGATTTTATACGTGTGGACAAAATACTACTTGTATACTCCGTAATAAAAACTGTTGTCAAATAAGCTTTCAGTGTTTCACTGATGCATTTAAAAGTATAATTTTTTTAAACATCAGCAACACTATTTAAAAATGTAGTCTACGAAATCATAAAGCAACAGTTTCTCGTGAATAAAAAAGTTAGGTGTTGCCGAACCTCTAAAATGTTGCAGTGAGAGTCACGGTCTGGTAATACAAAATAAGGACAAGTGGGCTGGGTAAAGACAAGCAAGGGCAGATGGGCTTGGTCGGCTAGGACAGCCCAGATGAAAAAGGAATATTAATGAATGGGACCAATACCAACTCACATTCTCCACTTTATTGTCCCTGATGGTGTTGAGCATAATGTGAAAAGGGAGGATCATCATCAATTCATCGTCGGTTTCTTGTGTACTTGTTCTTATTTAACCACAGATTAAGTTAAATGTATGTTTACAAGATAACGGTTTTTCAAAAGAAAGACATTTGGTTCCCATATCAGCTGGGTTAAACTCAAAAGCAATCTTGCAAAGATTTACTTCTTTGTCAACAATATCCCTGATAAAATGAAATTTGACATCGATATGTTTGGTCCTATCATGAAACACTGAATTTTTGCACAACTGGATAACAGTCTGGCTATCTGAGTACACTGTCACAACCTGCTTTAGAAAACCAATTTCAGTTATAATAAATTTCAGCCAAATAGCCTCTTTAAAGGATTCAATGAGTGACTGCAACGTATTCAGATTCAGTAGTAGAAAGTGCTACAATTGGTTGCAGTTGGGATGTCCAACTTATGCAAGAGCCACTGAGAGTAAAAATATAGGAGGTAGTTGACTTCCTATTATCCCTGTCATTCGCATAGTTAGAATCAACAAATCTAATCAAAGAAATACCAGCACGGGTGTTAGAGAAAATCATACCATGGTTAATGGTACCCTTGAGGTACCTTAACCACCACTTCAGGTCATTCTAGTGTGGCAACCCAAGGTTGGCCATGTATCCTACTCAGGCAACTTAAAACATAGGCAATGTCAGGCCTAGTGCTTACCATGACATACATGACCCCGGCCCTATTGCATTGGAATAGGGGACAACATTCATACTCTCAATTTCAGGGTCAGTCTTTAATTTGGAGACTGATCCTTACTTAAAACAAAATGAGAAGCCAAAGGAACATTAACAGGAGTGGCATCATTCATATTAAACTTACACAAGACTTTTTCAAGATAAGAAACCTGATTTAAAGTGAGGGAACACCACCTACTTTTGTCCCTAATGATATTAATGCCAAGGATTCTTTTTGCATCATCAAGATCATTCATAGCAAAATTATCACTAAAGCACTTTTGAACATGTTTAATGGAATTTAGGGAAGGACTAATGAGTAGCATGTCATCAACATAAATTAGCAAGAAAACAGCGATAAAGGCCGTATTCTTAAAATACAGACAATGATCAGAGACAGACTCACTATTTTTAGCCTCAACAAACCCTTCAGGTTGGGTCATCAAAATTTTATTATCTAAGTCACCATGCAGAAATGTAGTGGTGACATCCATCTGCTTCATTTCCCAGTTATTGTGGGCAACAAGACCAAGCATTATTTTAATAGTAACAACCAGAGCAAATATTTAATAATAATCAACACCTTCCTTTTGGGTGAAACCCTTAGCAACTAATCTAGATTTGAATCTAATGTCATTTGGTTCTTCTTTAACCTTAAAAGGCCACTTACATTCTACAACAAAACTGTTAGGTGGTCTAGGTACAGGAGTCCAAGTCTTATTTAACCTGAGTGACTCTATTTCACTTTGCATAACACAAAGCCATTTTTAGGATTCTTTAGATGTTAGGGCTTCCTTATAGGATTTAGGTTCATTTAGGTCTAGGGTTTCAAAGACAAAGAAGTCAAATAGAGAGAGAAGTGCCACATGTATGGAAAGCAAAGTCAGTCATGCTATAAGAAAGTCTCCTAATTCTCCTAATTATTATGATCAACATCCTCCTCCAACAACAACAACATGCAACATCTCATTATTTCCAGGTTCACGGGAATGCTCCACCTCATTAGAGGTAGAGGAGTTTTCATGTTCACTTTGAGAAGAATCAAAGGAGCCATAAGAATCAGAAGAATGAGAAGATTCAGATTTGTCCATATCAACAAACAAAGGGTCAGCAGCAATAGGGATGGGCTCCACCTCACCGGGAGGTTTCCTAGACTCAGGATCAGGATGATTTACATTTTTAATTAAACACGGAATGTCAGACTCATTAAACACAACATCCCTGCTGACAATGACTTTAAAACCAATCTGATTCCTATCCCAAATCTTATACCCTTTCACCCCTTCAGGATAACCCAGGAAAACACCCTTTTTAGATCTAGGTTCAAGTTTATCAGTCTGTTGGTGTACATAGTCTGCACACCCAAAAATCCTTAAGTTTGGCATATCAATGGGTTTCTTAGAGAAAACAGACTCATGACATTTTCCCCCTAAAGGCACAAAAGGAGACCTATTGATCAAGTAGGTGGCATTGTTCATAGCTTCTCCCCAAAACTTCTTGGGGAGGCCAAAAGTAGCCATCATACTTCTGACTTTGTCAAGGAGGGTCCTACTCATTCTTTAAGCTATCCCATTTTGTTGGGAGTGTAATGCACATTCTTGTGTCTCCTAATCTCACACTCAACACATAGCCTATCCATATTGATCATGATGCAATCAACATGTGACCCATTATTATTGATCATGATCAACAATACCTCTCATGTGATCTTCTTCTTACTCATCCACAATCATGCTTTTTCACTTTATTTACACTTTCTTAAACTCATATCCAAATCTAATTAAAGTGGGAACTGTTTTATGAGATGGCGGAAGCATTAAATAGAGTTACATTCGGGTAGGACTCCATGACGCTGTTTTCTGGGTCCGCCACTGCATATAGAAGGAGATATATTTACATGTGTAATTGGGATATTATCTGAAACAACAATCACTCAATTATTGTACAAATATCCAAATCAAGACAAGTTGCAACACTTTCAGAGGTGTTCTAAAGAAAAAAAAAGTTGCTTTTAGTTTATGGTTTTCCATCTAAATAAAAATCTTCCATATCATTAAGAACTAGACTCACCCGAAAAGGTACTGAACAAAAAATCTAACACGTCCCTTATGTTCAAAATGACAAGTTAGCTTCTGAGGTGAAAATGAACCAAATAGATTCCAAACAAAATAATACATACAAAAAAGTAACTTATTTAGGCATTTCTTTTATGAATATTACATAGTACTAAATTATATACCGTAGACAAAAATCTGACATGTTTTTAAGTTTTCCAAAAATGTGTCTTACAATATCATTTTGTCCTTATTTAATGTTACATTTATTATTTTGATATTTCATTTTTGTAATTAATTATTAATCAATGCCTCTAGCCACCCTAATGACTGTCACCCGCCATCGCAGCCGTCGCCACAGTACTTCGTTGTCTACATTCTCTACTGACTCCGTTTCCCATGCCCCACGGTCGCCCCCTTCACAGGGACTTCGTTATGTATCTTCTTTAGGGACTTTGTTTCCCAACACCATATAGTGACCGTTTTATAGTGACTCTGATCTGTCTTTGTTGTTGTCGCCACCACAGTGACTTCGTTATCTACCTTCTTCAAGGACTCTGTTTTCTTGCGCCATATAGTGACCATTGTAGAGTGACTATCACACGCAGGAACATTACATAGTTGCTCCATCCATCTTCACTTCCCATTGTAACTAATGCTAAACCCGACCAACCCTCTTTATTTATGATGGGAGTGACGGTAGTCATTTCTAAACCCGATGGCGATTACAGTGACACTACCCCTCCCCTACAACTGCAACACACAACACAACAAATACGGGTGGAGCCATGGCACTTTGGCAGTACAAGGAATATGTTTTGGAAAAAAATTCACACAGAATTTTTTACAATAAAAATATAAACATTTTTAAAATTTGGGTTGGGTCAGGTTTGCCCCCCTAGCTATGCCCCTGACAACAACCAGCCAAAACTCACTGCCCTAGCCAAAAAATCACAGCCCCATCCAAAAAACCACTGCCCCGACTTTTGTGCAATCAATTCAAGCTGTCATCGTGCACCCACCACAGCCCTTTATTCCCATACACCAAAATTATCTGAAACTAAGTCGTCGTCTAGTCGAACAACAACACCGGCAAAGACGAACGATCAAGGGATATATATATTTGGATCTAGTGGTGACAACGTTTTGGGAAGAGAAGAAAGAAGAAGTTGAGCAAAGTTGTGAAGGCGGCAGGCGATGACCGTCGATAAACAGGCAGAGGTGTGGGATCCTATCGGTGATTATACTAGTCAGCTAAGCTAGGCAGCGGTGCAGATTACTGTGGGTGGAGATAGAAAGTGGTGCAATTGCTATCGGAGAAATTAGAGTACGACGTCACATCAAGGAAGGCGGGAGCTCGAGGTGAAGCCATGATGGGATCCGACACGCTTAGGGCACTCATATCGGAGAAGATAGGGATGGATCGAAGATGCAAAATGAGTGATCGAGGCGGCTTATATGTAGGAGGTTGTGACCGAAAGATATGATACGCAGGTCGATTAGGGTTAGGGGCCTATTCATTATTCCTTATTTAGTCATTTTTTATCCAACTTGAAATCTGGTCATATATTTGTCTAATAAAACTTTAGGGGGGAAATCGTATTTTTAGTCCCTCAAATAGTCACCATATTGAAATGTCGACCCGTGTTTCCGAGTTTGTAAATGTCACCCCTCTATTATCCAAATTGTTGTAAAACTTTGTGTTGCTATATGATTTACATTTGATTTATTTATTTATTTATTTATTTATTTAAAACTTTGTAACGATTAATGTTCTTACTCATTAATAAAGAGACAAAAATTCTTGAACATTCTTCAGACATTGAGTTTTCTTTTTAATAAAAATAAATTTAGATTCTTATGTTTCATTTATTCTTGTAGAACTTTGTGTTGCTATATGAATTACATTTGGTTTATTTATTTATTTATTTATTTATTTATTTATTTATTTATTTATTTATTGCTTATCACACTTTGTATTATACATAGGAAACTACTCACAGTAGGACTAAAACATACTCCCTACGGTTCTAAATCATCTTTACACTTTTCTTTTTTTGTCAGTACCGGATTATACTTTACACTTTCTTATTTGCCTTACAAATCTACACCAAACAATGCAAAACACTGTCAAACGGTGTCAAACAGTGTCAAACAGTATACTCTACAGTAAAGTCAAATTTATTTCCATACTATGTGTGAAGTCAAAGTGTAAAGATGATTCAGAACCGGAGGGAGTAGCATTTTTCTTAAAGTATGATCATGTGTTTGATTTTCTTTAAATATGACTAAATGTTACATATTCATCCCAAATTTAATTAATTAATCGATATAATTTATTGTCCCTAATTCCCTTGCATACCAAAGCGATTTTGTCGGTGATGGACCAATCAGATGACGACGGCAGGAAACTCCGGTAATGGAGGCGGACAGGCAGATCAGTAGCGACAACCTAGGTAAAAATTCTGACGATCAATAGTGACGATTAGGGGTGGGCAAAAATCCCGGTCCCGGTGTCCCAAACCAAAATATCCCGATACCGTTCTGAAACTATCCTGATCCATTTAGAAAGCAATTTTTTCATCCCGAACCGGTCCCGCGCCGATATTAATCGGGACAGGAGCAGGATAGCTATAAAATATCATGTCCCGACCTGGTGTCCCATTTGAAATTAATATGTTATTTTAAATTTTTTAATACTATGTAATAACCAAACTCAATTAAAACTTTCGATCTAATCCTTAGTCTTCCTAGTGTAATTTTATCTTATTTCATGTCTCTTTTAGTCTCATTTCTTTTGTTTCTGTTGATTAAAATTTGTTTAGTTCTCATTCCAATACTGATCCATAATATATTATTACGTGCGGAATACTATCTATGATGGAATAACTACTAGCTACTCCAAATTCTAGTGTTGTTATAGATTTAATATTTTCCCAAATAACTACAAGAATGTGTGTGTGTGTGTGTGTATATATAGTCTTTATAGATATGATATTTAATTTAATGTGGTATTGAAAAATTACAAGTGTACTACAAAGTATAAAAATATTTTGTGCTACTATTCTACTAGAGGAAACACAAGATTAGGGGGACCAAAAAAATTTGCAAGACAAAAACTAAAATTTGTTAATTAAAGGTTTGACATAAAATTTTAGGGAAACTAAATTTGCAAAAATATTTACGTCTTTATTTTAATGTTAGCTTATTTTATATCACATTGCACAAACGCATATTTTTCTCAGGTTGTTCCGGTCCCGTTTTAAATGGGACAACATTAAGATAAAGACTTATCACGTACCGTACCGGACCGTTGTTATAAAACCGGGACGGGATTGGGATAAGCCAAATCACGGACCGTCCCGGACCGTGCCCAACCCTACTGACGATCCACTTTTGAAAATCTATGAAATCTTTAAAAATTAATAATCTATGAAAAGTTAATTTAAAAATCAATAAAATCCATTCATAAAAAAAGGGATGACCATAAATTTATAAGTTCATTTACTTTTTTTTTTTAAAAAGTCTATATATCGTTATAAATTTAATACTGTAGATTAAATAGACGCTCATCACTTTTGACAGCTCTGAAAATGTAAAACCAGGAACCGGAAGTCTGGAATAAACGGCGCTGATCGGTGATTTACCCGCGTAGTCACAACAGCTGGACGACAATGGCGGAGTGGCAAAAGATGAAGACGACACATAGATAGGAGAGATCACCGTAACCCACCGCTCGGAGCTGGAGTGCTGAACTGACGTATGATACCTTCTTTTCCTTCGTTTTAAGCCCCCCCCCCCCCCCCCCCCCCCCCCCGGTGAAGAAAACTCATCCTCACCCTCGTACTCGGAGTTAGAACCACTTCTTCGTTTTGTTTATCCGGCCGGATATTCATTTCCTTTTCGTTTTGTTGATAAATGGCTTCTATTGCAGCAATCGAACTTCAGGAACGGGGGATTCCGCCACTGCTTCACAACCGGAATGCACGTTCGGCACCTTCTGATTTAAGCCTGATACACGTGCAAGTGGCTGGATAGTATATTCTAGGAAAAGGAAAGGCAATCAAAGGTTTATGGAAACAAATCAGGAGCAAATCAATAAGGAGACATAATATAAAGAAGAGCACAATTAGTGGGATTACTCATTAATGGCTACAGTAGCACAATTTAAGGGATGGGACATCTATATTGATACACTTACTTTATTTATGCAGAATAATCTATTATAAATAAGGTCCTAGACTAGGAGAGGACGATATCTGGAGTCATTACAATAATTTAGAATAGTTGGGCAGAGGTTTATCTCTGTTGGAGGTTGCCTTCTAGGTATACCTTGTCGTTGTTATCTCTTTTTTTTTTCATTTCCGGAATAAAGAATAAAGATTTGCTATTCTGATTTAAGACCATCCTGCTTCTTTACTCTATCAAGTTGGTCCGACCTGCCGCTTGACGATGCCAGCAACTCGCATGGATGAACGAGTCGAAGCGTTAGAGAAGAGTCAGGATGCATTCCGTACAGAAGTCAATCAACAATTCCTCAGTATCCACGAATCCCTTTCCTACTTGACTGGGTTACTGAATCAATCATCACTGGCCAAAGGACAGTTTGACTCCAGCACTAACATTCAGGATGCTTCCACCCTGGATTCATCGAAGGAGAAGTCCACAGACACTACTCCCCATCCTCGAGCCACGTCTCTAGATGATTGTCAAATCCCTATTCACCATATCAAATTACCAATTTTCTCTGGTACAGATCCCATGGGATGGCTAGCACGGGCAGAACAATTCTTTGCCATTCACTGTACTCGAGAGGATTTGAAGGTGGCGACGGCTTTCATTAGCATGGAGGGCCCTGCTTTGCATTGGATTCAATGGCTTCAGCAACACAACCCCCTGCTCTCGTGGGTGCAATTCAAGAGCGAACTGCTCGAAGAATTTGACGGTGAACTGTCCGGCCCCCTGTTTGAACAGTTGGCAGCACTTCGCCAGGAAGATACAGTTGCTGATTTCACCAACGAGTTCCGGGCTCGGTTGGCACAAATCCCTGGCCTCGCATCACATGTTCAATTAGGATTATACCTAAATGCTCTTAAACCGGAAATTCGTGTAAAGTTCCGACCAAGTGACGTGGTTGATCTCCGGACAGCCATGAATGTCGCAAAATCTGTGGAACGGGAGTTGCTATTTTCAGCAACAGGTCGCCTCATGGGCGGCTTCAACAACGCTAAGGAAATTAAAATAAACTGGTCCTCCGATGTTGGGCAAAGTGGGATTGATGGGAGAACACCGTACGGCCCAACTAAACAGTCTTCCTTGTTTTACCCAAAGCCCCGGCCTGATAGATCCACCACTTCTCAGCCTGAAAAGCATCCAGGGGTGCACACCACTTCATCACACGGCCCACCACAACATTTTTCTTCTACTCTCCGACACCAGGGGCAACCTTCTGCGTCAAAACCAGTTCGCCGTTTCAGCAACCGTGAATATTTGGACATGCGGGCCAAGGGACAATGTTTTCGTTGTAAACAACAATATAGTCCTATGCACGTCTGCCCAAATAAATCGCTCCAGATCCTCATTGCAGAGGACGATGAAGATGAACTTTCCAAAGAGATGAACCCAACCGACTGCCTAGAGGTTGATCACCCGCCTGCAGACTCGTCCCAAATTTTTATCTGTGATCTGCCCTTGACAGCACTTGGAGGTATCGATGGACCCAAAACCCTAAAGTTTTTGGGTTGGGTCGCAAACCAGGAGGTGGTTATCATGGTTGACAGTGGAGCTAGCCACAACTTCATCTCGGAGAAATTAAAGGACCACATCAACCATCCCTTGAACGCCACACATCGCTTTGGAGTACGATTAGGAGATGGGAGACAAGAACAATCGTCGGGTAAATACTCACAGTTGCCGGTCAATTTGGGACCAGTTACAATGTCTTTAGATTGCTATTTGTTTCCATTGGGCGGCGTTGACATCATCCTCGGGATGGCTTGGTTGGAGACTCTGGGGGATGTCACTGCTAATTTTGCCAAGCAGATTTTAAAATTTAAGGTGGACGACCAGTTAGTGCAATTGGTAGGTGACCCATCTCTGTCTCGCCTACCCATGACGTTCAATTCTCTGGAACGCATGACTTACATCGATACTTGCTACCTCTTTTGGAGTTTGGATGACGTGTCTCTCTCAACTTATGAAGGTAGTGATATCTCCTTGGCTCAACAAACTCAGTTAACAACATTCTTACATACTCATTGCCAAGTGTTTGGAGAGCCACATGGTCTTCCCCCTTCACGACTACATGATCATCAGATCATTCTGAAGGATGGAACAACTCCAGTCAGTGTTAAGCCATACCGGTATGGGCATAGTCAAAAAAATGAAATTGAACGGTTGGTGGAAGACATGTTGCTTGCAGGTATTATACAACCCAGCTCTAGCCCATTTTCCAGCCCAGTTCTCTTGGTCAAGAAAAAAGATGGCAGTTGGAGGTTTTGCGTGGACTACCGTGAATTAAACAAAGCTACGGTGCCGAATAAATATCCCATTCCAGTCATACAAGAGATGTTGGATGAGCTCCACGGCGCCCGATATTTCTCTAAAATTGACCTTCGTTCGGGCTATCATCAAATTCGAGTGGCTCCTCAAGATGTGCCAAAAACAGCGTTCCGTACTCACTCAGGCCACTACGAGTTCCTAGTCATGCCTTTCGGATTGATGAATGCGCCAGCCACTTTTCAGCAAATTATGAATGACATTTTTCGTCCACACCTTCGACGCTTTGTCCTCGTTTTTTTTGATGACATATTAATATATAGTGTGACGTGGGAAGACCATTTGCAACATCTTACTGTGGTGATGGACATTCTGAAGCACAATCAGTTCAAGGCAAATGAAAAAAAGTGCAGTTTTGGAAAGACATCAGTGGAATATCTTGGGCATATTGTATCCCAATTCGGGGTAGCTATGGACCCTTCAAAAATCAGCAGTGTGCTTCGTTGGCCCCAACCGCAATCTTTCAAGGCTGTCAGGGGATTCTTAGGGCTCACTGGCTACTACCGTCGGTTCATTCGGGATTATGGTAAGCTTGCGCAGCCTCTTACTGCCTTGTTGAAGAAAGATTCTTTAGCCCGATTTCAATGGTCGCAACCTGCCCAATCAGCTTTTGAGGCACTGAAAGCGGCAGTAACCTCTGCTCCTGTTCTTGCAACCCCAGATTTCTCTCTACCATTTCTGATTGAATGTGATGCCTCCGGCACAGGGGTGGGGGCTGTTTTGATGCAAGGACTACGTCCTATTGCATATTTTAGCAAGGCATTGTCCGGTCGCACGTTGGCCAAATCTGCTTATGAGAAAGAATTGATGGCGCTAGTTTTAGCCATTCAGCATTGGAGGCCATATCTTATAGGCAGAAAGTTTGTGGTCAGAACCGACCACAGAAGCCTACGACATCTACTCCATCAGAGAGTCACCACACCCTCTCAACAAGATTGGATTTCTAAGCTCCTGGGATATGATTTTGAAATTACATACAAACCAGGGAAAACCAACAATGCAGCAGATGCATTGTCACGTCAGCATGAGACAATGCACTTATCTGCGATTTCTCTACCAGTTTGGGCGGATTGGAGTGAGTTAGAATCAGCTATCTCTAGAGATGCTTATTTGCACTCTATTTATGAGCAACTCCAGCGCGACCCCGCCAGCAGCCCACCATTCCAGTTGATTAATGGGCGACTTTTTTATAAGGGTCGAATAGTTCTCCCAGCCAATTCACCTTGGATTTCGAAGCTTCTAGAAGAATTTCACTCAACACCTATGGGAGGTCACTCTGGAGCCTATCGAACCTACCGTCGTTTGGCCGCGAATGTGTACTGGAAAGGAATGATGAAACGGGTGCAGCAGTTTGTATCTGAGTGTCTCATATGTCAAAAAAATAAGTATGAGACCTTGTCACCAGCTGGGCTTCTTCATCCACTGCCCATTCCATCTGCTATATGGGAAGACATTGCTATGGACTTCATCACGGGCCTCCCTCGCTCCAATGGATTCGATTGCATTTGGGTGGTCATTGACCGCTTCACAAAATATGCACATTTTGTGGGACTACGCCACCCGTTTACTGCCAGATCTTTGGCAGACGTGTTTGCCAAGGAAATTGTTCGCTTACATGGGGTACCACATTCCATAGTAAGTGATCGGGACCCAATTTTCTTGAGTAACTTTTGGACTGAATTTTTTGCCAAGTTAGGCACCAAACTGCGGATGAGTACGTCATATCACCCACAAACCGATGGGCAGTCAGAGGTTGTTAATAGGTGTCTCGAACAGTATTTAAGGTGTTTTACTTCCGAGCAGCCAAAGCAATGGGGTCACTACTTGCATTGGGCAGAATACTGGTACAACACTTCCTTCCAGGGAGCCGCGGGGTATACCCCTTTTCAGACACTGTATGGGCGAGCAGCACCAACACTAGCTCAATATTTACCGGGGGAATTTAAAGTGGCTGCAGTGGCAGATGATCATGAGGATCGCAATGAGATTCTACGGCAGCTCCGTTACAATTTGGAGCGGGCTCAACAGCGAATGGTTAAAGTTGCCAATGCCAAACGTCGCGACTTGGAATTTCAGGTGGGTGACAAGGTCCTCCTTAAGCTCCGACCGCACAGGCAGACCACAGTGCAGAAAAGGATCAATCAAAAACTGGCCCCAAGATATTTTGGTCCTTTTGTCATCATCCGTAAATTAAGTGCAGTTGCTTACAAGCTTGCACTTCCCCCATCAGCTAAGGTCCATCCCGTTTTTCATGTCTCCCAACTAAAACGAGTTACTGGAGAACATCCCGCTCTAGCAGAACTTCCAGAGGATTTGGTGGTTGAAGACCCAGTGTTCGTTCCTCATGATATTATAGCTTCAAGAAAAATGAATGGGGTCCATCAGGTTTTGGTTCACTGGGAAGGCAGACCTACCGATGAAGCCACCTGGATGGATGCTGCAGATTTTCGCGGTCAGTTTCCCCACACCAGCCTTGTGGACAAGACTGTTTCCTTGGACGGCGGCAATGATACACGTGCAAGTGGCTGGATAGTATATTCTAGGAAAAGGAAAGGCAATCAAAGGTTTATGGAAACAAATCAGGAGCAAATCAATAAGGAGACATAATATAAAGAAGAGCACAATTAGTGGGATTACTCATTAATGGCTACAGTAGCACAATTTAAGGGATGGGACATCTATATTGATACACTTACTTTATTTATGCAGAATAATCTATTATAAATAAGGTCCTAGACTAGGAGAGGACGATATCTGGAGTCATTACAATAATTTAGAATAGTTGGGCAGAGGTTTATCTCTGTTGGAGGTTGCCTTCTAGGTATACCTTGTCGTTGTTATCTCTTTTTTTTTTCATTTCCGGAATAAAGAATAAAGATTTGCTATTCTGATTTAAGACCATCCTGCTTCTTTACTCTATCAAAGCCGCACCCCGGAAAGGGTTAAAGCCGCTGACTTGGAAGCTGGTTCCTTGGCAATTTGTTGGATTTGCTTCGAATCTGTAGTAAACGGTGATAATATTATTGATGCACAAGAGTTCATCGTTGTGTGATTCTATCATGTCTTAAATTTGTGATTTTTACCTATTGTATATTTGTATGAACTTATTCGCCATGGTTTATTTCAACTCTGCTGCCAATGAAGAGCATCCCCTTTCCTTCACAGACACTGATTTTTGGTTGGGGATAAATAGAGGCTTCATAGCATAGTTAGTGATTAAATAGATAAATACCTGTTTTTCTCTTGATCGAGCTTTGTTGATTAAATAGATAAATACCTGTTGCTTCAGGCGAGAATGTCATATCTCCATGTTTATGCAAGGGTTCGCAACAGTTTGTGCACCGTCAATGTCTAAACTCTTGGCGGTCCATAAGAGTGAGATATACACATTCATACATACTTGTAGTTCAATACCATGAATTATTGTATTTGAATGTAAAGTTCTTATGTGGTTGTATAATTATTTGTGTAGGAGGGATTTGCATTTTCAAATTGTACTACCTGCCGGGCTCCATATCATCTGCGATATGTAGAGTTAGAGGACAAGCCTTGGTGGAATCTGAAGCACCGAATACTTGTGGCCAGGGATGCCTTCATTATGTTTTTGTGTGTACAGATTGTAAGTGATATGTTTAGCCACACGTTTACTTTTCTCATGTTATTTAGTTTTAAATTCCTAAAAATGTCAACAAAGCCAGAAACCCATAGTGTGGACTGTAGCTTTCAAAACTGACTTTTAAACACAAATAAAACAGTTCACGAGAAGTAATGCATGCACTACCATGACATATGTTTTTGAATGAATAATTAGATGTTATGCAATTTCCAAGAAGACCACATATATTTTCCAGTGCTAGTGACACTTCCTTTGATTGTAAGTATGTAACTAACTACCAAATGGTTTTAATGCCAAAAATGTATCACACATACGGAGTGCATTTTCTAGGACATTTTAAATAATATTCAGTTTATGGAAGTCACATTTCCAAACATCTTTACTCATTTCAAATGTCCATTTTTAGATTTTTAAATGATCTTTAATAGTACGCGTATTATGAGGTATTGTTTTGTTGTATTTAATATAGGTGAACAACTGTGGAAGCATTTTCCGAATTTGACACTTATGGTATTTATAGAATGCCTTGGATCTATTTCTTAACTTAATGAATTCTTACCTTTGTATCTTTACCATTACAGCTGATTGGGGTTTTTGGTGCCCTTGTAAGTTTCATGGATAGAGATGGAAGTTTTCAGGATGCATTTAATGACTCTTGGAAGCAAATGATTTCTAGACATCCAGTTTGCTTCTATTACAGCACAGGTGTTTGTTTTCCACAAACTTCAAACAGTAATCTAGGACAATCTAAAGCTTAAAATCTAAAGCTAAGGGATAAAACTTTGCGAGGCATATTTTTTGTAATTAAGTATAACTTTGATATTGTGAATGGAACAGGAACAATTGTGGTTTTTCTTCTTGCTGGGATTATTGGTTTTGCATATTATTTATGGGCAATCGACACTGAGAAGAGGGAAGAGTTCCGGATTGCATGTTTGGGTTGGATTATTTTGGAATGTGTTTTGACATCATCAAAAACATTCATTCCTCTGGCTCTTGCTTTAATATCCGCCTTTACTATTTTTGGTGTTGCATATGGTTTCTTTTTGGGCACATTGGCCTTCCATAAAAGCTGGCAGAAACACCGTGATGTTCTCTCAAAGCGATGCCTTACAGAGGTCCATTTCACCTCCCTTGATTTAAATAACAAGGCAGTAGTAGTAGCTGTCATGTAACAGTTCATATTATGTTTTTCTCTTTGACAATTGAATGTTGGCCCACCCCAAAGTCTTTTTGGACTAAGGCTTGGATGTTGTTGACAATTGAATGTTGCAGGAGTACGTAGTGGAGGATCTTCATGGCTATTACTTTGCACCGCCAAAATTGGATCCTGAACATGAAGAACGCTTGAGAGCACTTAAACTTATGTAGGCATGCAAAGTTAAGTGATTTTCTCTTTGAAAATGTGATTGATTTGTCTGCAGCAGCCGATTAGTTGTTTAAGTTTACCTATTTTGACATGGTTACTTGGTTAGTTCATAGAGAGGGGGGGGGGGGGGGGTTGACAACCTGTTTATGTCATATCCTGGTTCTTGCCAGTGAGCCTTTCCCTTTCATAGAGTTATAGATGGTGATGATGAATATTACTTTGTAAATAACAACCTGTTTGACAACCTGTTTATGTCATATCCTGGTTCTTGCCAGTGAACCTTTCCCTTTCATAGAGTTATAGATGGTGATGATGAATATTACTTTGTAAATAACAATGCACCCATTTGTAATGTTTTGTTTTGTATTGAACAAATAGAAAGTCATTTATCATGGCAGCGTCTTAATATTTGAAATTGCAATTGATGTCTCATGTTAACAGTCTCATGTGGTAGTGTAGAAATTCATTTGGCATTCATGGTACGAATGTCTCATCATGTTTGACCCCAAAACTTGTCGTGGCAGCGTCTTATGTTTGACGCTGCCAAAACTTGTCCATAACAGTCTCATGTATCATGGCAGCGTCGTACGAAGTCATTTATCGTGGCAGCGTCTTATGTTTGACCCCAAAACTTGTCCATAACAGTCTCATGTTAGCAGATCGTAATCGAGGTGGGCTAATTTTTTTTTTCTTCAAAAAAATCGAGGTGGTCTATAGATGTCAGTTGATTCGCATTTCCTTCGCTCATATGGTAGTGTAGAAATTCATTTGGCATTCGTGGTACAAATGTCTCATCATGTTCAATGCATTAGTCTTGTGCTTCTTTGGTGAATGTTTCTCACCAAACTTGTTCTTCTCACACATAGGGGTGGACTCGGGCCGGGTGGCCCGAACCGGAACCGGCCCGGCCTGGCACTGTTCCGGCCTGGTGGCCCGGTCAGTGACCGGTCCGGGTAGGCCCGACCCCCTGGGGGGCGGTCCGGGCTCGGGCCCCCCAAATCACGGCCCGGCCGGTTCCGGGCCTTTTTATTTTATTTTTCTATTTTTTTTACTTTTTGGGTTGGGCTGGGTATTTTGGGCCATTTGGGGTGGTTTGGGGGTGAGGGGGAGGGTTGGGGGTTAACTAGGAAAAGAGAGAAAAAAAATTAACTAAGGTCCGACCCGGAACCGGGGATTACCCGGGCTGGTTCCGGGCCCCCCATTCCTGAACCGGAGGCCCGACCGGGCCTAGGCCCGGCCCGGCCCCGAACCGGCCCGAGTCCACCCATACTCACACACATTAACGGCTCACGCAAACACAGTTTAGTAACACAATGAAGGATGAGAAGATAGGTGCCAAGCTCCCACCTGCTGACAAGAAAAAGATTGAGGATGCAATTGAGGAAGCCATCCGGTAGCTTGACAGCAACCAACTGGCAGAGGCGGAGGAGTTAGAAGACAAGATGAAGGAGCTGGAGGCATTGTACAATCCGATCATAGCTAAGTTATACCAGGGTGGTGGAGCTCCAATGGATGATGATGACGCTCCTCCTGTCAGGAGCATCTTTTTTCAGCTGCAAAGAAACATCTATTTAATTCAAGACATTTCAATAATTTCAGTGATTAAGACAACAACTCAAATTAAAATTGGATTAAAAAACATCCCTAACTTAATCTATCATGATTCAGATGCAAATCAGGTTTTGTTAATAATTCTTGCAAAGACTTATCACTTCAGTCCAAATCTAAAGAGTGGATATTAGCACATAAAAATTAAAATTGATTAAACAATTTACCAAATATGATTAGAAAAGGTTAATAAAATAATTATAGCTAAAGTTGAAGATATTAATAAACTAAATTGCAAAATAATTTCTGGACAAGAGGATAAGATTAAAATCAAAACTTAGTAAAATAGTTTTTGGAGAAGCTGGGCCAGTTTTGAACTTTCACCAGCAAAGTCATATACATATACAACAACAACTACTCACTATAAAGAGGGAGAGATAATATATGCAGATAAGTACCATCTAGCTTACCTGAATAAAAAATCATGGTACCTTGGAAGAAGCCATCCCTGCAAAACAACATGAGTAAAATAGTTATCTGACAATTTGAGTATATAATAAAATGTAAGCAAGTAAAGTATACAACAAACTGCCTCGGCTCTAATACTTGGTCTAGCGTCCCACATTAGAATATGTTTTTTTTGTTCAATCATGCAACCTATGGATAGTTTATGTTCAGATCATTGGAAATAACATTAGGTACAGATTGTTTGGTTTACTACGTTCAGTCTGGACAGTATCAGACTCAGTGACACCAGTACCTGAATTTCAAAATATATTGGGCTGAAGACCGGACGAATATAATTTCAGACCAGTTCAATATACTCCGCTAATTCAATATACCCTTATAATAGACCAGTTCAGTTTGGTCCAGTTTTCTGGTCAGGACTGGAATACGCTCACCTCTTATTGTTGTTTTATTAACCCGGAAAACTTATATATTTAAGAACCTAGAGCAATGGCTATTAGTGATATTATTTCTCTTTGGCTTTACCCTGAGAAGTTGTCACTATAAATTAAAGACAGTTCATTTCTAAAGCCTTTAAAGAAAGATAAACAATGTTAGACATCTAAAAGCATATAAAGAGTTATAAGAGACCGTGTTTGAGTAACCTTGAAGTTGAAGAATTCCACTTTAAAGAACGAGGAAAACAAATGCATGTGAAGTATAAGTTGTAAAGCACCAAGAAAACCAAATTAACTTAAAGACTTTGAAATGTTAGTTAATAAAAAAAAATCGATCAAGAAGCTACATATAAAGCCACTCAAAAGTGGCCTTCCAGAAGAGCCATTCAAAGATATGAAAAAGCCAGGAAGGAATTAAAATCTATCAGATAGATAAATATAGTTAATTTTAATATTTCATGTAAAACAGGTATGCTCTGTAAACATGAAGAAATGCTATATTAGGAGGTTTAAGAGGTTTTGTTTGTAATCAGATTTTAAGTAAGTGACAATAATGAATAAGGAAAACTTTTTTTTAACTTCCAATTTAAGTAAATGATTCGAGGAATTCCCTAATAAAATTTTGTCAGCAATTTGAAATTAGTAGTTATTTGGGACACGATTGAATAACACTTTGACATTTCTTGAATGTTCATAACATTTGGTTTTTCAAGGTATTGGTGTGCAGTGAAGCTTACAGAGTAGAAGTTTCGTTTCCTATAGGTTTATTCTGAATATTTTACTCCGAATGAAATGTGTCTAGCCAATTCATTGTGAGTAAGATTCAAAAGTATGTATGTTTTTTTCTATGTCTGGTGGATTAGTGGATAATAATAGCATGTGTATTGGAAAGAATGCGTGTGCAAACCATTAATGAAACATTTTAGGATTGCAAGTGAATGTATGAGTTTTTTCTCCCAGAGTCAAGGGTGTTTGAAATGGAAGAGATCATTGCACATGTACAACTGAATTCTGCATTCTTAACAATGGTTAAGGCATTTTATCGAACAGATGATGGACATTCATGAAATAACAGGTAAGAACGATTTGTGCACATAAATGTGAACAATGTGGTTTGGGAGCAGAGTCCAGACGAGTTGTAAGTGTAGGTTTTAGGAATAAAACTTTCTTGAATATTATTGAGCCATCGGCAGTGGTATTTATACAGAGTACAGATAACAACTTTGCTATTCAGATCCTAAAAAATAGGATCTTTCTATCTACGTGCTTATCTATTAATTAATGAAGTCTATCAGCAGTTTATCATCTCTAATTCTTATCTAATACACTACACCCGTACATTAAATAAAAATTACAAACACATGTCACATTTTCTACACGCCCCCTCAAGTTGGTAAGTATATATCATACATTCCTAACTTGCTTATAAGTAGTTCAAACACTGGTTTGAACAATCCCTTTGTGAAGATATGAGCTGTTTGTTCTTTTGTAGATATGAATGGAGTACACACAATCCCAGCCTCAATCTTTTCTTTAATAAAGTGTCTGTCAACTTCAATATGTTTGGTACGATCATGTAGCACAGGATTATGAGCAATATTAATGGTTGCCTTATTATCACAATATAACCTCATAGGTAGATCCATCTTCATTCTCAGTTCTGACATTACCCTCTTGATACATAGTAGTTCACAAATTCCATTAGCCATAGATCTAAATTCATATTCTGCACTACTCCTAGCAAACACATTCTGCTTCTTACTTCTCCAAGTCACCAGATTTCCCCATACATAGGTACAATACCCAGAAGTAGATCTTCTATCAGTAATTTCCCCCTACTGTTGTTCTTTCTAAAGTATAATCCTTTCCCAGGACAGCTTTTCAAATACCTTAGAATTATGTAAGTTGCATCAAGATGTTCCTGGAATGGATTGTGCATAAACTGGCTAACCATACTAACTGCAAAAGCAATGTCTGGCCTTGTATGTGCCAAATAAATCAATCTTCCCACCCATCTTTGATACTGTTGAACATTAACTGGAACTCCCTCTTTGACATCTCCCAACTTTTGATTAGGATCAATAGGGGTATCTATTGGTCTGCATGCACTCATACTTGTTTCTTGCAGAAGGTCTAGTACTTACTTCCTCTGTGATACCACAATTCCTTTTTTTGATCTAGCTATCTCCATGCCAAGAAAGTACCTCAATTCTCCCAGATCTTTGATTTCAAATTCCTGGGCTAGTTTCTCCTTCAGACTTGCAGTTTCTTTATAATAATCACCTGTAAGAATGATATCATCAACATACACAATTAGTACTGCAATCTCCCCCTCACTTGAAAATTTCATAAAAAGAGTACGATCAGCTTGAGCTTGCTGAAATCCCTGTCTCTTTATGAACTGGGTGAACCTCTCAAACCAAGCTCTTGGGGACTGTTTAACTGTTTAAGCCCATACAAGGCTTTCTCCAATCTGCACACCTTTGAGCCATATTTGCCCTCAAAACCAGGAGGAGGACTCATGTATACTTCCTCTTCAAGTTTACCATTTAAGAAGGCATTCTTCACATCTAACTGCTGAAGTGGCCAGTTTAGATTAGCAGCTAAAGATAAGAGAATTCTTATAGTATTTAGTTTTGCAACTGGGTCAAAGGTTTCAGTATAGTATATGCCATAGGTTTGTGTATATCCTTTGGCAACTAACCTGGCCTTATACCTTTCAAGTGTTCCATCTGCCTTGAATTTAGGAGTAAAAACCCATTTACAGCCTACAGTAGGTTTGTTCTTGGGTAACTCTACAATCTGCCATGTCTGATTCCTTTCAAGAGCATTCATCTCTTCCAAAACTGCTTTCTTCCACTCAGGTTTAGATAGAGCTTCCTGTATGGTTAAGGGAATTGCAATAGAAGAAAGACTAGTGGTAAAGGCTGCAAATGATAAGGATAACTGGGAATAAGACACATAGTTTGAGATAGGATATCTGACACATGACCTTTTCTCTTTTTTGAGAGCAATTGGTAAATTTAGATCACTGAAATTATTACCTCTTTCATTTGCTGGCATTGAGTCAGAGTCATGAACAGTTGCAAGATCAGAGATGTCCTCTATTCTTTGATTTGGAACTCTCCTTTCATAAACCTTGCCGAAAAATCTGCTTGTCTGCTGTTCATCCTCTTTCCTTGTTTCACTTATATTTATTTCATTTTCTTCTAGTTCTTGACTATTTTCTGATGTATCTAAGTTTCTATTATGATATGCATCTAGATTAATGTCAAGGAACTCAAGATTTTCATGAATATGCTATACACTGTTACCATCTTCACTAGAATTCTCCCCCTGAAGATAAGTGCTAAAAAAAGGTCGATTTTCAACAAAACTGATGTTCATAGTAACAAACATCTTTTTTGTTGTAGGATCAAAACATTTATATCCTTTCTGAGTTGAAGAAGTCCTAGAAAAACACATTTTTGATCCCTAGGGTCAAATTTGCTTGTTGTTCTGTCAGGATTGTTAACAAACATTGTGCAACCAAATATTTTTAAGGGAAGAGAGCTGATAAGTCTAGATGTAGGAAAACGTTTTTTGAAGTGTATCAATAGGGGTTTTAAACCCTAAAGTTTTTTATGGCATCCTATTAATTAAATAGGTAGCCTGTAAAACAGCATCTCCCCATAAATATTTTGGAACTCTAGTTGAAAACATAATTGCACGAGTGACCTCAAGTAAATGCCTATTTTTCCTCTCAGCTATGCCATTCTAGGCATGTGTATTAGTGCAAGAACTTTGGTGTACAATCTCTTTTTCAGCAAAAAGATTGTTTAAGCTTTGAGAAAAATACTCACGACCATTGTCACTTCTTACCATTTTAATATTGATATTGAATTGAGTCTGAACCATTGAGTAAAATTTTTTAAACACATCTTTAACTTCAGATTTTTCTTTAATCAAGAAAACCCATGTTACCTGTGTGTGATCATCTATAATGGTTACAAACCATCTCTTCCCTTTCAAAGTAGAAACTCTAGATGCACCCCAAATATCACTATGCACAAGAGTAAAAGGACTAGTTGGTTTGTAACAATGGGGAATATAAGAATTCTTATGATGTTTGGCAAGTGCACACATATCACAATGAAATGATGAAGGATCTTTATTATGAAATAACTGAGGAAACAATCTTTTTAAATAATAAAAACTAGGATGACCTAATCTCTAGTGCATCAAATACACTTCATTATTACAAGGAAAAGAAATAGTTTGCAGACAAGCCTTTCCTTGGCCTTGTTTATTTAATTCAGTCCCTTCATCAAAAACATAGAGTCTATCTTCCTCTCTAGCACTGCCAATCATCCTCCCCGATGTTAGATCCTGAAAAATGCAATAAGAGGGATAAAATCTAACACAACACTAAAAGTCTTTGGTTAACTTTCTAATAGAAATAAGATTACAGGAAAGTTTTGGAACATGTAAGACTTTAGAAAGGTGAATAAATGAGGAGATATTGACATTTCCCCATCCCTGCAATGGCTGAAAAAGAGCCATCTGCAACTTTGACTTTTTTATCCCCTGCACAAGGTGTATATGAAGAATAGAGATTTGGAATGAAAGTCATGTGATCAGTTGCACCTGAGTCAATGACCCAGGTGGTTTTTGTTTTTTCAGAACAGAAATATGAAGTAATTTTACCATTTTGGGCAAAAGAACAAGAGGGGATTTCTTGGTTGGGTATTTTTTGGGTAGCAAGAAACTGGAGTAGGTGCTCTATCTGTTCCTTTGTGAAAAGAAACTGTTTGGAATTGACTTCCTGCTCTTGTTAAGTTTCAGTCACAGTAGTATTGAGAGCTTTTTCAAACTTCTTTTTCCCTGCTCCAGGTGGCTTCCCATGGATCTTCCAACAAGTCTCCCTTGTGTGACAAAGCTTCTTGCAGTGATCACACCATGGCTTTTTTTTTCTCTTCTCCCTTGACCACCAATGCTGAGGAGTCTCCAGTATCATTCTGAGGTCTTGGAGTGTTTTTCATAATCCTTTTCCTGCTCTCTTCAATTCTAATTTCAGAGAACACCTCTCTGATTGAAGGCAAAGGCTTCTTTCCCAGAATCCTTCCCTTCACTTCATCAAAACTTTGATTAACTCCTGCCAGGAACATATAAACCCTGTCATTTTCTTCTCTCTTTTTGTGTTTGGCCAGATCTTTTGCACTTTCCCATTCATCATCATTGTATTGGTCCAACTCCTGCCATAGAGACACCATTTCATTGAAGTAGGTAGTGACATCTCTATCGCCTTGTTTGGACTGCCAAAGAATGGTTTTTAACTCAAAAATTTGAGAAGAATTTTCAAGGTCTGAGTAAGTTTCCTTTAGGGAATCCCGGAACTCTTTTGCTGTCTCCATAAACATATGAGGTTTGGCAATTGAGGCCTCCATGGAGCTGAGAAGCCAGGCTGTTATAAGTGAGTTCTCTGACCTCCATGTGTTATAGCCTTCCTCACCAGAATGTTTTGGTTTGACTTCTACCGTTAGGTACCCCAGCTTTCCCCTCCCATCAATTGCAAGCTTGACAGATTGAGACCACTCCAAATAGTTTTTTCCATTCAATCTATGGCTGGTGATTATCATAGATGAATGAATAGGAGATTGGTAATTTGTCATAGAGCTAATTTGGAAGTTAGGGTTTGTAATATGGGATGAATCAGAATCTGTGGTTTCTACCATCGTGATGTGTAAACCGAGGCTCTGATACCATGTAGGTTTTAGGAATAAAACTTCCTCGAATATTATTGAGCCATCCGGCAGTGGTATTTATACAGAGTACAGATAACAACTTTGCTATTCAGATCCTGAAAAATAGGATCTTTCTATGTACGTGCTTATCTATTAATTAATGAAGTCTATCAGCAGTTTATCATCTCTAATTCTTATCTAATACACTACACACGTACATTAAATAAAAATTACAAACACATGTCACATTTTATACAATAAGCATGTACACATGTAGGTTTCAATAGTGATTACCGAATTAACAATTTCAGAAATAATTTCCATTGCAAGCAGATTAAGAAAGTAAAGAGATTTGAAATGAGTGAAGGGTAGCACGACAAAAGAGGAAGAGATGCAAGCGTCAATGGCGAGCCTGTGATACATACGAACTGAGTTGATAGTTTTTTGCTGTTGAATAATTGTACAACGAAGGAATGGACGCTTAGAAATGGTTAGATTTTGTGTAAACTGTAGACGGCGCCTTTGAGGGATATAGACGGTCGGCAACAGACAGACGAAATTAGACAGAAAAAGGACCATGCTAATCAACTTTGGCTTTTATTATTTAAACAGAGATGTTACTTCAAATACATTACTAAACACAAATACATTACATAAAACTCATTACCACATACTACACCTAACTTACTACCTTACCATACTGTCTTTTAAATCTAAAGTGACTACCAATCTACCCCATCGGCCATCACCATATAGGTGATGACTAGTTCAGGTGTTCAGGCGTAGTTACTAAAAAACCCATTACTTTTTTCTACCCCTCCATTATTTTATTCCCAGCCTTGAAGTACTTACTACACTCCCAAAAACACTATAAATATGTATTTCTAAATTACTACAAAATTCATTAATCCATTCTCTTGTGTAAATTAGTTACTACTCAATTTACTGCCCTCTTAGTAATTGATGTGCCTTCAAATACATTACTAAGCACAAATAAATTACTTGAAAATCATTACTACATACTAGTATACTACAACTACATTACTATCGTACCACACTGTCTTCCAAATCAAAAGTTAATACCAGTCTACCAAAGCACCAAATACTTCCAAATTAATTACTTCATTATACTCCATAAATTAGTTACTATTCTATTCCCATCCACATCAGAATTAGTTCAACGATATTCCATTGCAAAACCAAAATAATAAGAGTCATGTTTATCATCGGATTTTTGCATGAGTTTTTTACACTTATATTACCAAAAGTAATTGACTTTACAAAAATATGACCATGACTATTTTAGACGGATGGAGACCCGTAAGTGAACAAGTCAAATTACCGGATTGCCCAAAGCGGTTAAGACATGTATAGCACTATATCGATGGAAAGTCTGGATTTTCGGAAAATCCGTTAACTGATTGCGGAAGTGATGGAGGTCACTCAGGAACGCTTCAGTTGGAACAAATTCTCAATTCAGAGAGGGGAAAAGTATCATGCCCGTGAAGACCTCAAATTTACAGATTCTGTAGGTTAGTTCCATTGTTTAAACTTTCTTCTAATGTAATTCTGAGTGTTTGAAATACAATGTATGTTCAGGGTGATGAAAAAATACTAGTTATTAATATTGTCACGTAGTAGTATAGTACTATATAGCTAGTTTGTTCATGTGAACTTTACATGGCCAATAATTTTAAATTTTATGTGAATACATCGAATACTTTTTTAATTATCAATTAATGATGTATAGATTGATAATATGTATTTAAATACTAAAAAACGAAATAATTGGACCAAAAATATCATTAATACAGAAGGCAGGAATATAATTATCATTTGGTGTATATAGTAGCTTGAATTAATACATCTCTTATATAGGTATAGTCGGGATTTTTTCTGAAGTATGTTAGAAAATTTCATGAGGAGAAACTTATTACTTATTTGGACTCCATATTTTTCTTTTATAGAAATAAAGAATCTAAGAAAACGAAATGATAATTACTAATATAATTGTACATGAGTTACTAAACTATATAAATATATAATTTTAAAATGCACCCTATAAGATATTGTCTTTATTTTGATGTATATTATATCTAAATAATATGTATAATAAGGATGTTTTTAATTGGTCTGAAATTTTCTGGTTTGATATGGTCTTAACTGGTCTGGTCTGGTTTGATATGATAAATATTTAGTCTCTATGTATTTTACAGCTATCCAAATTTGGTCCAATTTGGGACTTAAGACAATCCAAATAAAAACATCTTAATGGTCCTGATTAATAAGCCTAAGTAAGGAAATATATAAGATATACTAATGCTATTTTAATTTTTAAGTGTCCATATACATTAGATCATTGATAGTATAAATATTCATGCATTGCGTGATATTGTAGAGGGCCTAGTTTGCTTTTACTTTTATCATAAAAGTTTGTCCAAAAAATTGAGAAGGAAATTCCTATCGAATTAGAAACTAACCTTTTTACTCGTCAAGTCAAAAGGTAGATTTTATTGAAAATATTCATTATTGAACAACAACTTATTATGAAATGAAAATAGCATAATACTAATATGATAGTGAATCATTTTTATATTAAATTTTAGTTTTATTATAAGCATACACAAATTGTAATATCTTTTTATTATAAAATAACATATAAACACTACTATTATATCCGGTGAAACTTGTTACATAATTTTTTGGGGGGTGGTGGGTATTTATACTTCACTATTTATAATATATAAATGTTAAAAATAAATAGATTACTTTTATATAAAAACAAAATAAATAGACAGACTAGGTGAAGTGATCATTTGATATTGAATTAGAATTACATGAAAACAATTTCTTTATTTGATTTATATTATAGATAGATATTGTTTTTTCATTGATTGATGTTACTTCTTTTATCATTACAATAAACATTTGTGCATTTTTCTTTGGACACAAATATTAGAGTAAAAATCAATAAATCTTCACAGATTTATATTATTATATTAATTTAAAAAATATATATGATAAATGAGAGAAAAGATTATAACCAAGCTATATTATTATTATTATTATTATTATTACTATTATTATTATTATTATTATTATTACTACTACTACTGTTGTAATTATACATGAGAAACAAAGTTCATTACTAAATTAGAAATCTTACCTTGAACTCCGTATAACTTAACGATATTTTGGGAGGGAGTTTTGGAGCCAAAATTGGTATACAATTTGTTACTTTATATATATATATATATATATATATATATATATATATATATATATATATATATTATATTAAGAAACAAATTATTATTATTACAAGTATTCACTACATTTAAACTACAACACATTGTTTAAATACACCCAAGTTTCCAATATATCCTTACACCATCATCATCTTAGAATTTAATAATATTGGATATTAGATTTACTTTTTCTAATAATATTGTCTATAACATGAATCATTACTCTTTATACTGTTTGCTTTACCATGCATGCCCTAATGTTGGGTGGGAAGTTTGACTCCAAAAGTATAGCAACTTTACTACTTTATATAATAATATAACTTACTACTTTATATAATAATATAAATTTGCTACATAAAATTTTTAGGAACTTTTATTAATGTACTATATATGAAAGATGAATATAGCTTCTATTTTAAATTCATTCTCAAGTATATACGTTCAAAATATTTGATATGTTTCACGGTAAAGTAAATAAATTCGAAATGAGATGCAAAAACTTGAAGTATAATTAATATAAAAGCAAAATAAATAGTAAAATTGTAAGATGTTCCCCAGCACCCAATGTTCTAAAAGGCGCTAGGCGCTAGTCGGGCGCCAGCACAGCGCCTAGGCGGTTAGGCGGGCGCCTAGGCGGGGATTAATCGAATACATAGAAATTACAGTTTTATTAATATTTTTGCATAAATATGATTAATAATGTTGTGTGTGTTTATATATAAAATATAGACACACACATACACACATTAAAATGCATGAATGATAAGAGTTTTCACATTTAATAACATATTATACATACTTACTTCTTAACTTCACGTAATACTACGTAATAATTATTAATAAATAATAATAACACTTAGGAATATATATATATATATATATATATATATATATATATAAACATGTATAGTATTTATTTTAATCTATAACTAGTAGTTTTCTTCATATGCGTTGTTAGAGTTAAAGATACATATATCTCTTAGAATACTAAAATAAAACGCAAAACAATTTTTTTGATGAATCTAGTTGCCTAGGCGGCCGATTAAGCGCTCTAGGCGGGTAATTAGGCACCTTAGGCGGCCGACTAATTCACCTAGGCGCCAAACCAATTAGTCGGAGCGCCTAGACTAAAATCAGGGCGCCCAACTACCGCCTAGCGCCTAGGCGGGGACTAGTCGGACGCCTAGAGCGATTTTTAGAACCATGCCAGCACCTACGACAACCTTTCAATGTTGGTATGACACTGGGATTAGAAAAAAGTAAAAAATTATATTCAACTTGTGTTGGAAATCGATGTGGCTGTGTTGCAGTTCGTTGTGAATTTTCACAAAATCGATTTGTTTCACACCACAATTGCATGTGGTCCGTTGCGTTTGCAATCCACAATTTAAAATCATGCTATTTCACATCCATACATTTTGGGTGGGGTAGAAAAATTTGACCCCCTTCCCCAGGGGAGAATTCTCATTTTTATGTTTGGAATTCAGAACCATCAGCTCTTTTGTCTCTCTATGCTCATTTCCTATTTGTTTTGTTAATTGAAATTGCCTCAATTACAGAAGTAGAACTTCAGGCAGGAGAAACTTTACCTCTACTTCACAGTAGGGATGCACAATCGACACTATCACTTTTGATCACAAGCTAAGAAAAGGTTGAAATTGGTTATTTGAAAGCTCGATCTTTAGGGATTTATCGGATTTCCTTGGATCGACAATGCATGGTGGTAACAGATCATGGACAAAAGTTCATGTTCATTTATGTCAAGCCTTAAATTTGTGACTGTTGCATGTTGTACCAACTTATTCTTTACGCACGATGCATTTCAACTTTATAGATCTAACCAATCATTGCATACTACTCTTTTTCGTATGTTTTAACTCTCCTCCCACGAAACACCCCACTTTGCTTGCACAAATATTTTTTTCGGGATAAAAGTATTATTATAGTGTCATATAGTTCATAGAATAAATGCCGTACACACTTTAACATACTGTAAACATTTTTCCTTCATCTAGCTAATGGTTTTTAACTCTTAGATACACTATGTACAGTTTGAGTGCATTCACCCTTGCACTGCTCATGCACGACTCATGCACGAATTGTGCACAAGTCATGCACGGATCTCACCGAATTGGTATGAAAATTTTAAAATGTCATTTCCTTAATTAATGTAGTCGGGTTGCGTAGACTCAAAGCATTTGCACAAAAATGACACCGGTAAAGTTAGAAGTACATCCATTGTAGTGTCCAGTGATAAATCTAACGACGGCAAAAATTTATAGATTTCATGGATGGGTAGGAATTACAACCAACAACTTGGCTTTTTTTGCGTCGATCTTCATTTCCTTTTTGTTTTATTGAGAAATGGCTTCTAATGAACAACACCCCATTTCCTTCACAGACACTGTTTTTTGGGGATAAATAGAGGCGTCATCACATAGTTAGTGATTAAATGGATAAATAGTTTTTTCTCTTGATCAAGCTTCCCATCCCCCCCCCCCCCCCGTTTCAAGCGAGAATGTCATATCTCCATGCTTATGCAAGGGTTCGCAACAGTTTGTGCACCGTCAATGTCTAAACTCTTGGTGGTCCATAAGAGTGAGATATACACATTCATACATACTTATAGTTCAATACCATGGTCCATGGATTATTATATTTGAATGTAAAGCTCTTATGTTGTTGATATAATTATGTGTGTAGGAAGGATTTGCATTTACGAATAGTACTACCTGTCGGGCTCCATATCATCTGCAATATGTAGAGTTAGTGGACAAGCCTTGGTGGAATCTGAAGCACCGAATACTTGTGGATAAGGATGCCTTCATTATGTCTTTGTGTGTACAGCTTGTAAGTGGTATGTTTAGCCATACATTTACTCTTTTCATGTTATTTAGTTTTAAACTCATAAAAATGTGAGCAAAGCCAGAAACCCATAACGTGGACTGTGGGGCTTTCAAAACTGTCTTTTAACATAAATAAAACAGTTCACGGGAAGTAATGCATGCACTACCATGAAATATGTTTTTGAACTAATAATTAGATGCTTTGCAATTTCGAAGAAGACCACATTTGTTTTCCAATTATAGTGACACTTCCTTTGAATGTAGGAATGTAACTATGAAGTAAATAACTAGTGCCAAAAATGTATCACACATAACGAGTGCATTTTCTAGGACATTTTAAATAATGTTCAGTATATGGAAGTTACATTTCAAAACATCCTTACTGTTTCAGAAAATGCATTTCAAATGTCCCTTTTTAGATTCTTAATGATCTTTAATAGCACATGGATTATTAAGTATTACTATGTTGTATTTAATAAAGGCGAACAACTGTGAAGGCATTTGCCAAATTTGACACTTATGGTATTAATTAATAGGATGCTTTGGATCTATTTCTTAACTTATGGATTCTTACGTTTGTATCTTTACCATTACATCTTATTGGGATGTTTGGTGCCATTGCAAGTTTCATGGACAGAAATGGAAATTTTCGCACTACTACAAAATGGACATATCACGTCACACATATAACGTCGGTTCTGAATAAACTGTTGTTAAAACATCGCTTACGTCGGTTGGCAAAAATAACCGACGAGAAAAAGTATAACAACGTACCTTTCTTGTACATCTAACGACTGTTTATTTGGAACCGGCGTTGTTAAAAAATATTTTTCGTCTTTCAGGAGTCTCCTACGACGGTGGTTTGGAACTGACGTGAGAAGTGTGCACTTTTTAAATGTTCCGTATAATTTTTTCGCAAGACCGGTTCGCTATGCTCCTAAATTAACTAAAAATCTATCTCGTCCGTTTATAGAAACCGTTCAGATATCTCATATTGCTTCTGAGCGGGCCTAGAAACTATCTCATATGAATGAGCGGCCCTTTGTTTTAATTCTAGATTGAAAACTTAACCTAGAAACCAATCCTCTTCCTCTCTTTCGCTGGAGCTGGAATTTTTCCATCTAACCGTTCCTGATGTTGAATCATTCTCCCATAGCAGGTATCTATTGCATCGACTTCGCTTTTCCGTTTATTGTCGGATCTTCATCTATTGCTGAAATTTTCACCGTCTACGACTTCGTAAGTTTCCCTCTAGTGCTGCGACTTCATTTTTCTTCCTTTCTCTCACGCGAACTACGACTATATCATCAAAGACAATAATGTATTTGTTTTAATTTGCAGCTGCAACCCTAAATCCCAACCCATCTTCGTTTCTCTTCTAGACCTGCAATTCCCACTGTGGAAGAGTCTCCGCTAGCAGGTTTCTTCTACAGATTTTTCTCCTATATTTGATTTAAAAACAATCAACTCTTTCTCAAATCAGGATTTGTTATTATAATTTGAAGTGTATTAGACTTTTAATTTGTTATTGTTAAAGAGATTATGTTGTTTCATACCAATTCCTAAAGATAGAAACGTTTCCTTGTTCCAAAGTTCTAATTGGTTTTAATCAAATTCATTTAATTTTGAGTGTCAACTTGACTGAGATGGAAAAGTTTTGTTAGTTGACCTGCTAAAAGTGTGATTCTGGAAGGAACTAGTTTGTACAATAAAGTATTGTAAAGTTAGATGGAAATTAAATAGAAATTGCTCAAGATAAAGTTTGTAAATAGCAACTTGTGTTGGCCATATATCAGGTTGCTACTGGTTTGTGGAAGTAGCAACACACGTTTACTTTGTTATTATTATCAAGTTGCTACTTGGCTATGCAACAAATTACAAATGCTTACTTTCTTATTGTTATTTTTGTAATTTATAACATCAATAAACACCCCTATTACGTTTTGCATTTATACAATGAATTGTTTTGATTCCTTCCATTTTATTGTGGAATATACCTACCATTACTACATTGATTCCTTTCTAACCTGATATTTCGATCTACTATTTCCATACAATTGATCTGTTCACCTTTCACTTATATGATTACCAAGTGTGTTAATTTGATGCAAAAAGATTATTCAATTGATTAAGAATTAAGAACTCCGATTTTATTTTTAACAGATTCCTCATACCTTGCTCAAATGCTTTCAAAACTTGTGTTTCTTGATGCTTGAGCTAAGTAAATGGTAGGGAAATGTTATTTCGACACCACAGGAAGACTAACTAGTTTCATGTGAGCTAGTAGTACCATAACAGGTACTCAAGGTGTTATTAAAAAACTTGTTTAGGTACGCTTTGACTTGTACTATAGTACATATCAATTATCACTGTTTCTCGGAATGTATAAGCTTAAATTGAATCAAATCTTTGATATGTATGTCAGTTTGTCATAACTACATCTTGGTAGAATCTATGTATCCATACTTTTATACAGAACATTTTTAAACTAATATTTTATTTCAACTATTTTCAGTTCTTCTGGGGTTTATAGTTTGTTAGGCCATGTAATGTTAAGCATCCCATGTAGTTTGGACTTAGAGAACTAATTAGCTCTTCGTTGAATTCAGTTCTATAGTAAGTATTTAACGAAGTTGTTAAAAACTGCTAGAACATGTAAAACAAACAGCACGATGATACTTGAAACCAGTTATCTTTGAATTAAATTTGATGAGGCACTAATGTTTGCTATAAAATTAGATAATGATTGTCACCCTTTCTTTTATGATTATGTAAACACCTAATTTATGGTCATTCTAAGAATCTGGAACAGACCAAACAACAAATCCGTAACATTTAATTAAAGTCCCCCCCACCTCCCTACCTCTGCATAGTTTTTGCGTTTTTATGATTTGATTTCAGCCTTGGAGATATTTGAAGAGCCATGATGATTTGATATGTGTGTGATTGTGTTTAATACTCTATTTTTCTAACACTTACTTATATTTGTCTTTTTTACAGGAAGTTGAGATGAGCCCCTTTCAATATGTTTACAGTTCTATTTTAGAGGTAAGTATTTGTTTGGTTTATTGTTTTCTAAATTTATGCTTAAAACTTTTGTTATGGTTATTATGTTATGAGTTTTTGCTTAACAATTTT
Source organism: Cuscuta epithymum (assembly GCA_945859915.1). Taxonomy (NCBI): domain Eukaryota; kingdom Viridiplantae; phylum Streptophyta; class Magnoliopsida; order Solanales; family Convolvulaceae; genus Cuscuta; species Cuscuta epithymum. The sequence goes on from CAMAPF010001023.1 coordinate 618,282, forward strand.
CATTTGTTTCCGTATAACTTAGTGGGTTGACAAGTCAACATTTCAGTTGAGCAGCTTCCAATTTCCGCTATCAATTATCAATCAAGCTGAATAAGAGCCGTAATGTGAACATATTTGAGAACATGGATGAAGAGTGCCAAAATAATTGCATTGGTGAACAAAATCTGTGTTTTATTAGGAACATTGGTGTTTTTAGATCTAGCTGATAGTCACTTCAACAAAGAAGTATAGAATCTTGAATGATATTATCATGTCACACATATTGATAACTATATATGATGTCATTAAATCCAATTGCCTGAACTTTCAAACTCTAATGAGTAACAAATTTCCGGTTTGTTATTTAGGTCAGGGACTGTCCACCACTTATTGTATCCATCCATTTCCAGCCTATGGATCCAATAGAAGGTGGGATTCAAGTCAAGATGATAAAAATGCTAGAAGAGCTGAAGTGGTATGTATTTCCTTTTTTCTTTTTCCGATGTTTTAATCCCTTTTAAGTGTTTAGGTAGTGATTATGTGTGATTTTACTACATGGCATTTTACAGAGTAAATGATGAGTTTTAATGATGCTGCTAATTGAGAGATCATTGTTTGTAAATATCTCGTCTCAGTTATCTAAGAGTCCAAGACTTGGACAGTTCCGGTATTTTAAATATGAAGTATGCCATTTGTTTTATTTGAGTTGTTGTAGTGCTAAAGTAGTTTCAGAGTATATTTTTAAATTATACGTGGTATGATTCAAACATTTCGGTTTGTGTGGTACAACATTTAACCAAATGCCACTCTTATCCTTTCTTTATAGGTGCTATAGTGTAGCTGCACGAAAATGGTTGGAACTGCTTAATTGGAACACCAGAGTTCTGTTTTTTTCAGAACAAGAGGGGAGCAGTTTCTTTTGATGTAGCAGGCGAATTGGTTATTTGCCTATTTGTACATTGTCTTTAGTTTTGGATAACATAATTTGTATAATATGCAGAGGGAGAGACTTTTTTATTATGTTTGTATAATAAAAACATGCATTCTACGAGACTATTTGTAAATGGCTACTATTTTTTTTGTTTTCTAGAAGTACATATAACGTCGGTTTCTTTAATAACCGACGTTATATGTATTTTTTTTTAATTTTAATTAAAGCTTATTACGTCGGTTCTCTAGAAAAGCGACGTTGTAGGTCATCATTATTATAAAAAAACGACTACTTATTACGTCGGTTTTGTAAAATAACCGACGTGGTAACTTACCTATTACGTCGGTTTAGTAACCGACGTAATATCTTATTACCTATTACGTCACGACATTCCTCGTCACTCCAAAAACCGACGTGAAAGGGTATAAATAACCGACGTGAAAACTCTCTTTTGTAGTAGTGTCGGGATGCATTTGATGACTTTTGAAAGCACATATTTCCAGACATCCGGTTTGATACTATTACAGTGCAAGTGTGTATTTCCACACAATTCAAACACTAAATGTGGACATTCAACAACTTAAAATCTAAAGTTAAGGGATAAAATTTTAGGAGGCACATTTTTGTGATATAGTATAATTTAGAGGGTGTTTGGATCTGATTCTTAAAATTGCTTCTGCTCCTTCAGGGAGCAGAAGCAGAAGTTGGATTGTTTGGGTGAAAGTGCAGAAGTGATTCGGGTGCTCTAATTTACTCCTAAAATAAGTTTTTTCAGAAGCAGGGGGAAGACCAGCTACTGAAAACTGATTCTGATTCTGCTTTAAAAAAGAAGCAGAAGCAGAATCAGTTCCAAACACCCTCTTAATACTGTGAATGGAACAGGGGCAATTGCAGTGTTTCTTTTTGCTGGGATTATTGGTTTTGCATATCATTTATGGGTTATCAACACTAAGAACAGAGACGAGTTTCGGAACACATGTTTGGGTTGGATCATTTTGGATTGATTTTTGGCATCATTTTGGTGTTGCATATGGTTTCCTTTTTGGTACATTGGCCTTCCATAAAAGCAGAAAGAAACGTTGTGATTTAAATAACACGGCAGAAGTAGTAGCATATCATGGTTGTACTTCACACCACCAAAATTAGATCATGACAATGAAGAACGCTTGAGAGCACCCAAACTTTTGTAGGCATGACAAAGTTGAGTGATTTTCTCTTTTGGCATGAGATTTGTTTGTCTTTAGGAGCTGATTAGTTTGTAGGGGAGAGAGTTGAGAACCTATTTATCTTATTTAAGAATATTACCTTGTAAATAAGTAAATAACAATGCACCCATTTGCTAATGTCATTTTTTGTTTTACATTCGAGATATAAAGCTAATATTGTGGCAATGTGTAAATAATTGAAATTGTAAATAATATTTTGTGTAAATCGCTTATTATGAAGAGGGGCTGTAGATATGAGTTAGTTGAATAACATTTTCTTCTTTTGAATGGTGGTAGAGACATTTATTTAGCACTAATGTTATGGGTACCATGTTCAACGTATACATCTTGTGCCTATACATTTGTGATTAATTTCAACCATTAACAAATTTTTAAGGAATGAGAGAGAATTATGGAAGTAAGTGGAACTAGATATTCCTTTGTATTACTCTCCACTAATCATTTAAATGATGGTTTTGGTTAGATATGGATATACGAACAGTTCACGGTTGTTCACGGTTGCACTCACACTTGCACCATTCTTGCACGAATAATGCCCAAGTCATGCACGGTTTGGACACACACTTGAATCATTCTTGTACCAATGATGAACAACTGCACGAGTCATGCACTGTTTGTACACACTTGCACCACCATTCTTGTACCAATAATGCTCAAGTCATGCACGACTTGGACACACACTTGCATCATTCTTGTACCAATGATACACAAGTCATGCACGATTTGTACACATTTGCACCATCATTTTGCCAAGTCTAATTTTGACAATAAAAACATTAAGAATTTCAAAAACGTAGTGCATAGTTTAATTTTGACAATAAAATGATGTGCAAACTCAAATTACCTTTTTTTTATTAAAAACGGTACAATGTTTAAATAAAGGTCAATGGGAATAAAGGGATCAATGATTCATCGGCGTGCTCTCACAACAGCTGCACGAAAAATGGCTCGATAATTCATCCCATCCATTTGTCTGGCGGAGTGGGAAAAAATGTAGATGACACTTAGATAGGACCGATCATCACTGTAACCCACCGCTTGATGTTGGACTGACGTAGGATTTCCATCTTTACCACCTTTTTAAGCCTCCCCCTCCCAGGGTGAAGAACACTTATTCTCATCCTCATACTTGGAGTTAGAACCAACTTCTTCGTTTCATTTCTGGATCATCATTTCCTTTTCTTTTTTTAAAAATGGCTTCTATTGCATTAATCGAACTTCAGGAACGGGAGATTCTGCCTCTGCTTCACAACCGGAATACAAGGTCGGCACCGTCAGATTCAAGCCGGAACCCAGAAACGGTTAAATCTGCTGCCTTGGAAGCTGGTTCCTTGTCTATTTGTCGGATTTGCTTGGAATCTGTAGTAAACGGTGATAATATCAGTGAAGCATAAGAGTTCATTGCTGTGTGATTATGTGATTTGTGTTATGTCTGAAATTTGTGATTGTTACTGATTGTATATTTGTGTGAACTTATTCACCATGGTTTAAATGGAGATATAAAGCTAATCATTGTGGAAATGTGTAAATAATTGAAATTGTAAATAATATTTTGTGTAAATCGCTTATTATGAATAGGGGCTGTAGATATGAGTTAGTTGAATCACATTTTCTTCCTTTGAATGGTGGTAGAGACATTTATTTAGCACTAATGTTATGGGTACCATGTTCAACATATACATCTTGTGCCTATACATTTGTGATTCATTTCAACCGTTAACAAATTTTTAAGGAATGAGAGATAGAATTATGGAAGTAAGTGGAACTAGATATTCCTTTGTATTACTCTCCACTAAACATTTAAATGATGGTTTTGGTGAGATATGGATATACGAACAGTTCACGGTTGTTCACGGTTGCACTCACACTTGCACCATTCTTGCACGAATAATGCCCAAGTCATGCACGGTTTGGACACACACTTGAATCATTCTTGTACCAATGATGAACAACTGCACGAGTCATACACTGTTTGTACACACTTGCACCACCATTATTGTACCAATAATGCTCAAGTCATGCACGACTTGGACACACACTTGCATCATTCTTGTACCAATGATACACAAGTCATGCACTGTTTGTACACATTTGCACCATCATTTTGCCAAGTCTAATTTTGACAATAAAAACATTAAGAATTTCAAAAACGTAGTGCATAGTTTAATTTTGACAATAAAATGATGTGCAAACTCAAATTACCTTTTTTATTAAAAACGGTACAATGTTTAAATAAAGGTCAATGGGAATAAAGGGATCAGTGATTCATCGGCGTGCTCTCACAACAGCTGCACGAAAAATGGCTCGATAATTCATCCTATCCATTTCTCTGGCGGAGTGGGAAAAAATGTAGATGACACTTAGATAGGACCGATCATCACCGTAACCCACCGCTTGATGTTGGACTGACGTAGGATTTCCATCTTTACCACCTTTTTAAGCCTCCCCCTCCCCGGGTGAAGAACACTTATTCTCATCCTCATACTTGGAGTTAGAACCAACTTCTTCGTTTCATTTCTGGATCATCATTTCCTTTTCGTTTTTTAAAAATGGCTTCTATTGCAGCAATCGAACTTCAGGAACGGGAGATTCTGCCTCTGCTTCACAACCGGAATACAAGGTCAGCACCGTCAGATTCAAGCCGGAACCCGGAAAGGGTTAAATCTGCTGCCTTGGAAGCTGGTTCCTTGTCTATTTGTCGGATTTGCTTGGAATCTGTAGTAAACGGTGATAATATCAGTGAAGCATAAGAGTTCATCGTTGTGTGATTATGTGATTTGTGTTATGTCTGAAATTTGTGATTGTTACTGATTGTATATTTGTGTGAACTTATTCACCATGGTTTAAATGGAGATATAAAGCTAATCATTGTGGCAATGTGTAAAGAATTGAAATTGTAAATAATATTTTGTGTAAATCGCTTATTATGAAGAGGGGCTGGAGATATGAGTTAGTTGAATCACATTTTCTTCCTTTGAATGGTGGTAGAGACATTGATTTAGCACTAATGTTATGGGTACCATGTTCAACGTATTCATCTTGTGCCTACACATTTGTGATTCATTTCAACCGCTAACAAATTTTTAAGGAATGAGAGATAGAATTATGGAAGTAAGTGGAACTAGATATTCCTTATATTTCTCTCCACTAAACATTTAAATGATTGTTTTGGTAAGATGTGGATATACGATCAGTTCACGGTTGCACTCACACTTGCACCATTCTTGCACGAATAGTGCACAAGTCATGCACGGTTTGGACACACACTTGAATCGTACATATACCAATGATGAACAACTGCACAAGTCATGCACTGTTTGTACACACTTGCACCACCATTCTTGTACCAATAATGCTCAAGTCATGCACGGCTTGGAGGCTTGGACACACACTTGCATCATTCTTGTACCAAAGATGCACAAGTCATGCATGGTTTGTACACACTTGCACCATCATTCTTGTACCAATAATGCACAAGTCATGCACAGTTCGCGCACACACATGCACCATTCATGTATCAAGAATGTACAATTCATGCGCGGTTTTCACACACACAATTAATGTGTAGTTTGTATGAAGAATGCACAATTCATTTTCCCTAATCAATACTTTTTAATGGACTATATATGAAAGCTCAATGTCAGAGGATGACATAGAAACTTCTCCTAGAAAAACTACTTGATTATTCTTCAACAAATGATATGTTAAGGGACCAGTCTTAACCAATTATATGTTCTATTATTATATTCTTTTAGGCAATCTGTTCCGTTTTTCTTCTATCATTCCCCCCTACGTTAATCATTATTTTTATAATGTACTATGAAAGCTAAGTGTCACAAGGAACATGTCACTTCTTCTTGAAAAACTGCCTCATTGGTTTGTAAAAAAATAACACTACGTTCAACACCAAAGAATAAAAGTTAGTACAAGTAGGGTAAGGTTCAAGTGAGAAGAATCATTTAGGTGAGAAGTGAGAATGAATCTTAGCCATTGGATTCGACTAAGTTGCAGTAAAAGACACTTCATGATGCACTAAAATATGCAATCTAGCACGGTGGCATTTCTGTAAATACTTCTAAAAATCTGTATTACACTTGTATAGTGCAACATGAAGCTATTTCGTACAACGCCATCAAATATTAGTGCAACATGAAACAATTTTAGTGTAACATTGCAAAATTTAAATATTACTGCAACATAAAGTCATTTTTAGTGCAACTTCGTAAATCTAATGGCTGAGATTCATTCTCATTTCTCACATTAGATGCATTTCTCACTTGAACCAAAATCAGTACAAGTATATAGGATATATAAAGTAAAACCAATCTCTTAGTATGTTATCTATTCTACTGGGTAACAACTAACAATGGTATTTTTGCTTTGACCAATCATCGTTGAATGTTGATATCAGATTTAATTAATTTTATCTTTTATATAATTATCAAGTAACACTCCAAATTTTAAAATATTAAGAGCATGTTTAGTAGCAATTGGAATGACTTGAATCGGCTGAACTTGCTGAAATTACCCTCATATTTTGATTGAAGCGGGTGAATTGGCTCAATTTGATGAATTATATAAAATTATACTTTAAGATATATTTTAACAATAAAATAAATAAAAAGATATATAAAAAATAGTTAAAATGACCGTCTACCGTAACTCCAGGCAATTCAGCCAGAAAAGTAACTCCAGAAAAGTATCTTATTACTTTTGAAATCAAAACTTACGATTTTGTTAAAAGCTAGTTGATAAGTTTTTTTGAATGAGTTAGATGATAAGTTGAAAATAAGGGTTATCAAAAGGGCAATAAATTTTATTATTTTGAATTTAGGATATCCAAAATAATATGTAGTATACACTATATTAAGGACACAAGTTTTGAGATGTGGGAATATTTTCCTTCATTGTTATTTAAATTTTTGTAAAGAATATTTTCCACTTTTGAATATCATGTATGTCACTGACACTTTTAGTACTAGACTTTGGAATTTTTCACTTTTAGTCTTTCGACAATTGTGCGAAAGGCGCTTTTAGTATCCTTCTTTGAATATTTCCATGTTTAGCCCTTCAACTTTCATAATATGACATTTTTTGTCCTTCAACTATTATAATAGTGACATCTTTAATTCTTCACTTATTAGCGAAAGAATTAATTATTGCAGGAGGGAGTTACAGAAGTGGGATTCTAAAAAGAAAAAAGGTATTTCGTGCCCAAATAGATTCTTGTGGTCTTCATAAAAAACTTCATTCTTGTGTTCATAAAAATCAGTAAGCATCTTGTTGTAGTTATTCCACAGAGTGCAACCAATGTGGTTACCCCTATAAACTTGTAACATAATATTAGAAATGTATAGAATAATGTTAGTGAGATCCGATTTTAGGATCTGGTACATATTCAATATCGTCAAATGTCAACTCTATAAGTCTCGCGGGTTTTCCATTGATAAGGTGCGTTTGGGGTGAAGTTTTGCCCACAAATTTACCCAATAACATCTGCAAGTAAAAAACTAATCTTAGTTGAAGAGGCAAACCAAAATGATAGAATTGTATTTAGACTTATAACAGAGTATTACCAATAAGTAATTTGTCATTGATAACCCTTAGGCTCTGGAGCATATCAAATTGGTGAAAGTTGTACACACAGTTTGGAAAAGGTTTCCGCAGGGATATCTTTCAGTTGTTTCTTTTTGAAAAACTGCAGAATATAAGAGTGTTATGTCTTATTGTATGTGTACTAGTTGTAGAGAACTAAGAAGTTTCAGATTGCATAGCATCCATTTTCTACCCACCGGGACTTTACAATGGCATAAAAGGCCTTTTGTGAACGCATGTATAGGGTCTCCCTTCAATGCAACATAAGTTATCAACTTGTTATCTTCATCATGAAGTAACATAGTTATACATGTAGTACTATATCGAAAACAGGTGTATCTAAACTACCTATTTTACTTCCATACTTTGTGATGCCGCTACACTTCTTATTGTTTATGTGTAAAATTATACTAATAGTAATTTTACACAGAGACCAGACGTTTATCAGACCAGACCACTTCAGACCAGACTTAAACATACCAGACCAGACCAGTTTAGACCAGACTTAAACATACCAGACTAGACCAGACCATCACATTACAGTCAAAGCAAAAACATTCCTTAATGTTAGTATTTAGTAATTGTATTTTTTGTATGTTGTAACAATACAAAACCACGAGGTTACTGGAAGAAGGTTTTATGTTTTGCTTTTAAACTTTTGTTGGATCTCCTATGCCATTTAATACATCATTCAATTGATCGAGTTATATTTCTCTTCTAGTAAAATACAGGAAACATACATTTTAAACGGGAAATATGAAATTTTTCTTTCTTTTTAAACGGACCGACATTTTCTTCCATTAAAATCCTTGGTATTCGCACCCATAACCCCGCATGAAAAAACTAAAATTCCCATCAATTAACAATTCTGGTTGCCTTCAACATATTCCCGATCGAGGAGCATTTTAGTCTACTCATACAGGTTGGGGTGGAAACATTAAGAATTTAAAAAAAAGAGGGGGCTTAAATTGATATCAAAGCATTAACATTCAGAAGGGAGTAAAAAGAGTAAAGAGCCACATACAACCGTCAGCCCGCGAACCAAACCTGGAGTTAATCACCTTCAAACTAGCAATATAACTCGTTGATCCATTAATGGGCAAACCTGAACCACAGACGATGGAAGCAGACCAAAACTCACTCAATCCTAATGCAAGAGTCTTACAATTGAAAGAAATAACAACAGAAAGAAACATAGTCTGATCAACAATAATCAAAATAAAATTATTCTTCGCCAATGCCATGAACATCTCCACCGACGCCTCCTTTGATCTTCTCGGCCACCCCACAAAGACCGTCGGACCTACATGAGGTCCGCCACCACTCCGTTTTTTTTGTCCGTATAGTGCCATGCCTTCCCCTGTAGCAGCTTCCCGTCTCCCTTCCTCCCAGGTCCTTCTTCGCTTTGGCTCCCCCGAGTTCTCTTCTGGACTAACTGAGTTCCCTTCCTTTATAGAGCTAGTTCCAGTGCCTGTGGTTTCCTTTCAATTATGTCTGCCAGTATCTTGTCCATCTAACATCCCCATCCCAGAACTGGAGGACCCTTCAACCAATCACTTTGTACCCCCTGTAGGGCTGGTCTTCACCCCGGTCCCCGCCCTAAGGTCCACTTCATAGTTTTTATCAAAAGTGATATTCTCTCCCTCATAAACCATCAGGCAAAACTTATCCGAATGCCCAATAATACCACAGACAAAACAGAAATTTGGGAGCTTCTCATATTTGAAATCCACTCATTGACTAATACCCACCTTTTTCAACATAGTACCTTTTTTCAGGGTCTCCTAACATCCATATGAACCCTAATTCTCAAATACGATTTCCAATTTTCATCATATTTTTTATCACCAAAGCTAATGAATTTTCCAATATGATTATCAATACGTCTAGCAGACCCCAAATTCAAAAAGCCATAAGCAGCATTGTGCACTGGCACCCAAAAATGAGCCTCATAAAGTTTGATTTGCAAAGGAATATCCTCTGCCTGAATCTCTTTTAGCAGCAATAAATTCCATTCAAATAACCATGGTCCTTCATCTAGGACAAACCTCATATCTAATATGTGATAAAAGGTAAAGATATACCTTTTTTCGCCGATTTCTTGGATCGAAACACCTTTGACCGGTCTCCACAACGAGGCCATCAATTCTTTGAAGAACTGAAATTTGATCTTACGATCTGTCAGAATCAGGCCTACCACTGGAAAATTTGTCGAGCTCTTGCTTGATTCCTCATCCTCTTCTTCCTTGTCGAAAAATTACCTCCTCCTTATCAGCCCCAATAGCCATTTGTTTATACTGATGAACTACGTCTTCCATTGAAATCTTCTGCCCTGCTATCGCTGCACCCCACGACCAGCAAAAAACGCCAAAGAAACAACAAGACCCTCGCTCGACTCCATCGTAGAACGGAAGCGGACTTCCGTTGATGAAGCTCGACAAGAAGAACCAGACGGTTGTCCTTCGAAAAGTCGAAGATGAAAAAAGGCCCTAGCAGCTACGGTGCCCTAGAGAGAGAGTTTTTTAAAACTCATTTGCTCTTCCTTTCACCCTAAGATTCTTAAAGAGTTAATATTTTAACAGAAATTGCCCTAAATAGGAGTAAAAACGTTTTAAAATTCCAAAATAGGAGTATCATGTTTTTTTATTCTCTGAATAGGAGTAATCTGCCAACAGAAATAACAACATCCAAACCTTAGTCCCAAAAGATATTGGGCGGCAAACATGAATCGATACATGATATCACCACCAAAAGGAAAAGAAAGAAAATAAAGATAAAAAAGATAAGCTATTATGAAAAGGATAATATATAAAGAGATTAATATACCTAAAAAAGATAAAATAAAAAGGATAAAAATAATGTTTATATATATAAGGATAATACGAGATCACTCCTCCACACAAATACTCACCCTCTATTTTGCTCTCTCCAAAGTCATACCCTCATCTAACCCAAGAAGAAGTATATCACTTCGGACTCCCCTAACTCACGTCTGTTTGAGCCTTCCTCTCCCTCTCTTCCCTGTCACTTCTCCACACATCTCAACTCGTCTGACAGGTGCATCAATCAATCTTCTACGCACATGACCAAACCATCGTAAGCGCGACTCCCGCATCTTGTCTTCAATAGGTGCTACTCCCACCCTTTGTATGATTGTCTCATTCCTCACGTGGTTCTTCCTAGTATGCCCACACATCCAACGCAACATGCGCATCTCCGTCACACTCATCTTTTGAATGCCAAGTTTGAAAAAAAAACATGTTTAAAGCCTTTTAATATCAAACTTGACAGAAATTTACTCCTATTTAGGAAATAAAAAACATGATACTCCTATTTTAGAATTTTCAAAACGTTTTTACTCCTATTTAGAGAATTCTCTCATATTTTAACATAAAAATAAATGTGTGTTTTTTATTTTTAGTCCGAAATAATTTTTCCTTTTCATTCCATTTATAACCCTCCCAGGCCGCCTCTGTCAGAACGTCCCTCTTCTCGTCAATCTCCCACCACCTTCCTCAAGCTGTATTCTGCCGCCCAGCTTCTCAATCAACCGTGAGTCCTTGCAGCATCAGGTTTGTCTCTTCCTCTCCTATCCCTCTTCTCCTCTATTCTTCTTCCCTCCTCCTTTCTCTCTGTAATATTGTTGATTTAGTTGAATGAGATAGATATGGATTGCATATGGACCTGCACTATAATATTTTTTTAATTTTTTTTTTTGTAGATTTACTTGCTGTAATATTGATTTAGTTGATTCACATATGATTTGCTTTGATATTGTTGATGTACGTGACTGGGATAATCTGTGTACCAATCTCACACACACACATATACAAACTGTTTGTTAAAATGATTGAGTAACTCTTTGTATAATTGCCCATTATCTATCTTTTTCCACCGGGCCTAGTGGGTTTTTTGAGTAGGACTTACAAGATGAAGGGAGTGTTTGCAATTGCTTCAACTTTAAAAAAGTGATTTTTTAAAGTGATTTTGGGAAAAGTGATTAATAGTAAAAGTTGGTAGTGTTTGAGAAAAAAGTGATTCTGGAAAAGTAAAAGTTGGTAGTGTTTGGTAAAATAAGTACTTTTTGTGTAATAGAAAAAATGAGAAGCAGTTTAAAGCACCCTTCTACCTGCTTCCAGCTTTTAGCTTTTAAGTGATTAATTTAAGCAGAAGTTGTCATTTGAAAACACTCTTTTCGACTTTTTTTAAGCCAAAAGCTGAAAAACGCTTTTTTTAAGCAAAACCCAAACACTCCTGAAATATGTTGTGTGTTACACATGAGTAGGGAAACTGTATACGGAATAGTTTTTAACCAAACCAATATGCGCATTATGTGCGTAAAAGCATCACAGGGGTCATAATCTAGTACTTCCTCCGTCCCGAAAACAACTTCTCAGTTGGACTTTCACACACTTTTAGAAAATAAATTTGACTTTACTGTAGAGTGCACTGTTTTGCACTGTTTAAACACTGTTTGGCACTGTTTAAACACTGTTTGGCACTGTTTAAACACTGTTTGGCACTGTTTATCACTTTTTTGATGTAGATAATTTGCCAAATAAGGAAAGTATTGAAGTGTGAAGTTAATTTTGGGACATCCATTTAAGGAAAGTGGGAAGTTGTTTTTGGGACGGAGGGAGTATTATAGACCTTCTAGTGCCTATATAGTACACCCAAATGCATCATGATATTTGTATTCATTGAAGAAAACACAAATGAACATTCTGTAAAGGGATTCTTTTGTAGAGAGTCAGTAAAAGGCCTAGAATACTAGATTATGATGTTTGAGGTAGTTTTTCCACTTTTGGAAGTACAATAGGGCGCAAGATTGTTTGGCAGCAATGCTAGACCCTAGAAGAACTGCAGACACATAACGATCATCCTCAATTCCTCACAGCTAATATTTTTTATTTCTGTCGCTAATATTTTTTGCATATCAATAGCATTTTTCTGCCTTGACTTATTGGAACCTGTTGAATGATGATTATGCTCCACATGATATCTTACTTGATGTATCACTATCAATCCTGCAAGGTAACATACAAAATACTAAATGCAAAGAAACTGAACACTAACTCTAATAAGAACAGATTACATAAGTCGGGTCTCACCAGTGAGTATATTTTTAATTTTTTATTGATTAATCGTTGTTGCATAAATACATCCTTTCTGTAAATTCAATGAATGAAAGCATTATAAAGACACCAAAAACACATTGAATGTCTGCTTTTTTGAAAAAGAGTTCTTACAGGCACATGATATACCTTTCCACCTTACCCAAACACAACATTAGAGTTAGATTTCATTTTAATTTGGCCGTACCTGCAATTGCTTGATTTTAATTTGTTTTTTCTTCTATTAATTGCAAAAATAAACGAACCTTTTATGGATTTAGGGAGGAATCAAAGGAATATACATGAGAGTGCTACCGGAGAATTGTAATCTTCTGCGAGATTAGGGAGCAACTTTGTTTTGAGTTGAAGTGCTCTGAGAATTATAATTTACTACGGAGTATTATTTTAATATACGCATACTAAATTCCATGTACTGTCTACACCAATTTGGGCCGGATATGTTGTGCATTGGAGGCTCTTTTGGTAGTTGAATATCTAGTCAATAGACTTCCTATTATGTGTACCAGAAAGCAATTTACTTATATGACACTTGGCACAGTTTATTGAGACGAGAGACTACTGCATTGGTGATGCTCTTATATTGTATCTTCTGCAATTACTTACGCGGATGTGAGATGAGTGGTTGGCATCTAAAAGTCTTCAAAGATGGAAGCTTTAACATTTATGCCAAACCACACGCTCTTCGCTTCAAGAGAAGATTTTCCCTGTGGTCTATGAAGAAAGACCCAGAGCTTGAATCTGCATTATGCAGAAACCACCGCTGGATTGTGAATAATCAGATAAAAAATATAATCTTGAGATATCCAAACCAGGTGGCCCCTGTTAAGTTCCTCCAGAAGAAGTTCAAGAGTCTTGATCTCCAAGGGAAGGCCATGAATTGGCTAAAGAAGTACCCCTGTTGCTTTGAGGTTTTTCTGGAGAAGGATGAGTACTACTGCCAGCTCACCAAAAGAATGATGTGTTTGGTCGATGAGGAAGATTCCATAAAAGATATGCAGGAACCTGTGGTTGCCGAGAGGCTAGCTAAGCTGTTGATGATGAGCCGTGACCAGAGGCTGAATGTTACGAAGCTTAATGAGTTAAAGAGAAACTTTGGGTTTCAGGATGATTATTTACTTAGAATCATACCCAAGTATGATAAACTTTTTAGAGTTGTCAATCACACAGGGAGGAGAAGTTCAATGGAGATTGAGCTCATATCTTGGGATCAAAACCTAGCAACCTCTGCAATCGAAAGGGTATCACAAATAAAGGGTCAAGTGCCACGATTCTCGTGCTCTTTGCCGGAAAGTTGGGTGAAATCAAGGGAAAGGTTTGAAGAATTCAACTCGACGCCTTACATTTCACCTTATTCAGAACATAAATGTTTGGCAGAAGGCTCATTAGAGATGGACAAGAGAACAGTGGGGCTGGTGCACGAGTTACTATCATTATCCTTGTGGAAGAAAGCATCAATTGTCAAGTTTGGTCATTTTAGAAGAGAGTTCAGCATGCCTGAGAAACTAAACATCCTGTTGCTCAAGCATCCTGGCATTTTCTATGTTTCTAACAGGTACCAGATTTATACGGTTCTTCTTAGAGAAGCTTACAACGGATCTGAACTCATTGAAAAGGATCCTCTTGTAGTTGTGAAGGAGAAATTTGGAGAGCTAATGCAAGAAGGGCTGCATGAGTACAACCGGCGACACCACTTGATGAATTTAGAGAAGAAGAGAAAGAAGGGAATGGTTGAAGCAAAAGAGGTCAGAAGGAGAAATGGAAATTGTGAGAGTTTGGAAGAGGGAGAACAAGTAGGCGGAGATCTAGGGGGAATATTCGACTCAGAAGAAAGGAAACGATTCTATAGAGCTCTCTTTGATGACAAAACTCCATAATCTGTTAGTTTTTTCTGGGCACATAGGGGAAATGTAGCTGACCCCAAACTCTTTTTGGGATAAGGCTTAGATGTTGTTGTTGGTGCATAGGGGCGATGCTCTTTATCAATGAATACTGTGATGCTCTATATCAAGTCCATGTTGCCAAAGACTAAATCCAGCTTATAAGAGTTCGGAGTTCTCAAGTTTTAATAGTAACTGTCTTTAGTTTATACATAAGGACGGGCATTGGCAGAAAATTAACCCCCCCCCCCCCCGTCCCACCCCTTAAAATTGTTTAGAATAGTGACTCACTATTCTAAACAAACCGAGACGTTTCAGGTTTTCACCCCTTTATAAACTGCTCCGATTCCAGTACCTTTATAATGAAGACATGACCAGCTACTTTTGGTCACCAATGCGCAAGCCGCAAAGTGCTTTGAAAAGTCTGCTGCAGAACGGGATCAAGACTGACGGTTTAACATGACAGGTACATACACTTGAGTATCGGTGGAGGTTTCATCCAAATGGAGGTTAGAAACATGTCAATGCAGAACACCACTGCAAATGCCCATGATTAGATTTGCTGACATTTATATTCTAAATAAATATTAGAGCAAAACTACATTTGCAATGTGTCATGTGTTCTGAAATATTCAAAAGGGATCTAGTTGGGAAAAAAAACATTTGTAGTTATCTATTTAATCTAAGCACTAGAGTAAAAATACATTTCACTACAATCGCATGGCATATTAATTGTGTACATGTGTCCGTGCATGTGTGTGTTAAGTGTGTTGGTGCAGGCCCTCGTCCACGGTCTATTCTTGTAGTCTACTCTCCATTAATTGCGAATTGCTTTCCTTTGATATCTGCCCCAAAAGGAATCTGTAACAGTGTGGTATGCGTGTTCGGTTCATTTTCAATTCACCTTCTTCTTACATCACTATTCACTAGCCCGTCCTGCCGAGTGGTGTACCCGGGCCAGTTCTGGTATGGTTCTTGACCGGCTAATTCCCAATTGATCCTTCACCACCGTTACTGTAGTCCAGGACCGGAATATACAGGTAATGTCTGGTTTTAATACCCGTGAAAGAATAAAATAAGCTGGAACAAAACAAGTCTGGTCTGGTCCCATTTGGAGGAACCAGAACTATACCAAGTTGGGCTGATTCTTGTCCGATCTGAAGTAATGGCTCTAGTCCAGGTGCTGACCAATACTGGGACCGGGTTCTCCCCTACTAGTTCCTCATAATCTGTCACTAGAAATTAATTAAAATTGAACTTGTTCAGACACTCAAAACTATTTATGGATCTCTTGATTGTAAAATATTGTAGTACAGTTGGGTAGATTGTTATTGACAACAATGACGAGGATATACTGATATACATATTATTAACAGGTTCTCACTTTCGCCTAGGTTCTCACTTTCGCCTAGGTTCTCACCTCCCCTCGACTTAAGAACCAGGCATGTCGAGATAAGTTATGAAGTTATCTTCTGTTATAGACAAACTAACCATATTCATACACAAAAAGAATAAGTTTACATAAGTTTGAGCAATCTCATGTGCTCTTCAAGTTCAGGATCCACTTTTGGACGTTTTGGTGCTCAGCCATGAGGATCCTCCACCATTTACTCCTGCAGTCCTGCGACATTCAGTTTGCAGAAAGAATAAAAACTAAAATCAACTACTGAACTACATGAATATGCACAAAATTAATAAAATACTTCGTATCATAATATGTATTACAAATTTACGAGTTTGCCTTTAAATAATTGAAGAGGGGTAAAATGAACCTCCACAAGGCTTTGCTTCTATAAAATGTAACGCTGCCTCTGCCAGCTCCTGGGGAGAGTGTCATTGTACCCACACAAAATTCATACAACAGCAAAAACTGTAAAGACATACTACGTATATGATACAAAGACCTCGCACATGAAAGCTTTTGGTGAAGTCTTAAAAAATAGAAGTATAAAAAATAAGTCATTCAGTTCTTCATTGTACTCTCAGCAATGCAGACACACAAAGATTATAGAAGAATAATTTGTATTGAGATTTAAAATTCACCCAAAAAGAACAAAGAGTTTCATTTAACAATAACCATAATCGAGAATGGTGATTTCTTTTAAATTATGTACGGAGTAATTAGTATCTAAAAATTGTGTTTTAGTGATGATAATGATGATGAGTGTTTTAAAGGTGTGTAAATGCATACCTGCGCTCCATATTGGCTGGAATAGAAGAAAAAGTGATGTTTAGACAACATGCGCTCTCAGCCTCTCAGGCCTTATTAAACACATTCCAAAAGTTTCCATCTCTACCAATGATTCTTGGAAGGTCACAAACAGTACTATGAACTTGAAAGGTAACACCCTCAAATAACAATCCAAAATAGATCCATCTAATACCAGCTAGAAGCCTCATATTCATTCAGTTAAACAGTACCATACCAATTCAAGCTACCATTCAACCTTCTTCACAAAACCTTAAAGGGAACAGTTGAAATCCCATAATCCCAAAATGAGACATTGTTTCAAAAGGCGACTTCCATATAAAGAGTTTTATTAAATATAACTGCTTTATTAAAAGATCTAAGAAAAGGGATGTCAACATGCGAAATTCTTTGGCTTCTTAACTGTTTTATATTAACACGCATGTACAGGCATTGCAAGTTGCATTTTTTTTAATACACAGCTTGGAACAATGTATATGATACTTTTGGAAGTTGCCTAGAATCCACACATTCATTCTAAAACTGTAAAACGTATGAACCTATGAGAATTAACTGCATGTGATACTTCGTATATTCTTTTATTTTACCACTAACACTTTGGATAGGTCCCAACTAGAGATTTCTGACTTCAAGTCTCAAATTTAACACGGCAAACAAAAAACGAGAAATATGTCTTATGTGGGTTGCCCTTTTTGTGTTCTTATAACCACTTTCTGTTGAGAACGAAAAATGACACACCTTTCAAATGAAAAGTGTAAAAGGTATGGGTAAACATAATACTCACAGTCTGTACAACAAAAAAACACTGGGAGGGCACAAGCATTCGGTGCTTCAGATTCCACTAAGGCTTGTCCTCTAACTCTACACATCACAGGTGGTATGGAGCCTTACAGGTTGTATGATCTGAAAAATGAATCCTTCCTATACATTTTCTTTTTAAGATAACATATTTATCGGTGACATAAGAACTATACATCCATATATACTCATGGTCTTAAACTACATTATATAAGAGGGTGTATGCATCAGTCATATGAACAGCCAAGAGTTCAAAGAATGGCGGCGCACCAACTGGTGCCTGCCCTTGCTTAAACATGGTGATATGTGATTATATACTGAAGGGGGCGGGGATGTGCTAGACCAGGGGGTGGACTACACACATGGGAAACAAAATATATGCTTAGGTTATGAATTTGCAAGTTACATGTTAATGAATTTGGCACTTATGGATAGAGATGGAAATTTTCTGGATGCATTTGATGACTCTTGGAAGCACAAGTTTGTATTTCCACACATTTCAAACATTAATTTATTAGGACAACCAACACCTTAAAATCTAATGTTAAGGGATAAAATTTTACTAGGCACATTTTTGTGATTTAGTATAACTTTGATACTGTGAATGGAACAGGAGCAAAAGACGAGTAACATGATCATGTTTGGGTGGATCGTTTTGGAATGTTTTTGTGAATTTACCCTAAATAGGACTAAAACATTTGTATATTCCAAAATAGGACTGTCATGTTTTTATTCCCAAAATAGGACTAATTACTGCCATGTTTTGTTAGTACCAGACTTTAAACATGACAGTATTTTCCAAACTTGGCAGTAATTACTCCTATTTTGGGAATAAAAACATGTCAGTCCTATTTTGGAATTTTCAAACTTATTTACTCCTATTTCGAGGCTTGGAGAAGTTTGGGAGAGAGATGCGTCGAGTTGTTAACAAGTTTCTTCAACATGATTTGGAGAAACAACAAGATGCCAATGAGTTGGAGGAAGAGTACCCCTTATTCAAGAATAAAGGTGATGTACAAGAATGTGCCAACTATCGAGGGATTAAGCTTATGAGTCACACCATGAAACTTTAGGAGAGAGTGATTGCGCAAAGACTTCGAAGAACTGTGAAGATTTCAGAGAATCAATTCGGTTTTATGCCTGGTCGCTCAACAACTGAGGCCATTCATCTTTTTCGGCAACTTATGGAGAAGTATAGAGACGCTCACAAGGATTTGCATTTGGTGTTCATTGACTTAGACAAGGCTTATGATAGAGCACCTCGAGAAGTTCTTTGGTGGGCCTTAACTAGAAAAGGCATATCACGCAAGTATATCAGCATCATCTTGGATATGTATGAGGGCTATACTACAAATATCCGTAGTAGTGTAGGGAGGACTGCGGAGTTCCCTATTACTATCAGAGTGCACCAAGGATCGAATCTGAGCCCTTTCTTATTTGTCATAGTCATGGATGAACTTACGAAGTCAATTCAAGACGAAATACCGTGGTGCATGATGTTTGCCGACGATATTGTATTGATTGATGAGACACAATCAGGTCTTAAAGCAAAGTTGGAAGTATGGCGACAAACATTGGAGAACGAGGGTTTCAGAATAAGTCGGAGCAAGACAGAGTACATGGAGTGCAAGTTTGGTGGAGGTAGAAGCAGTGGTAATAGCGGAATGACTCTGGATGGTAAAGAGATACCGGTCAGCGATATGTTCCGTTACTTGGGCTCCATAATTCAGAAGAACGGTGAGTTAAATGGAGATGTATCTCATAGAATCAGAACAAGGTGGATGAAGTGGAAGAGTGCGTCAGGATTTCTATGCGATAGAGGTATGCCGACTAGACTGAAGGGTAAATTTTATAGGACAACAATTAGGCTTGCATTACTATATGGCGTAGAGTGTTGGGCGGTGAAACAATGTCACATTCAAAAGATGAGTGTGGCAGAGATGCGCATGCTGCGTTGGATGTGTGGGCATACTAGGAAGGACACGTGAGGAATGAGATAATAAGACAAAGGGTGGGAGTAGCACCTATTGAAGACAAGATGCAGGAGTTGTGCCTACGGTGGTTTGGTCATGTGCGTAGAAGACCGGGTGATGCACCTGTCAGACGAGTTGAGATGTGTGGAGAAGAGGCAAGGAAGAGGGGAGAGGAAGGCCCAAACAGACGCGGGTTAGGGGAGTCCGAAGTGATATGCTTCTTCATGGGTTGGATGAGGGTATGGCTTTGGAGAGAGCAAAGTGGAGGGCGGGTATTCGTGTGGAGGAATGATCTCGTATTATCTTTTCCCTTCATTTTTTTTTTAATCTTTATATCCTTTTACGTAGTATATATAAACATTATTTTTATCTTTTTTATTTTATCATTTTTAGGTATATTCATCTCCTTTTATATTATCTTTTTTATAATAGCTTTTTTTTATCTTTATTTTCTTTGTTTTCTTTTTGGTTGTGAACTTGTGATACCATGTATCGATTCATGTTAGCCGACCTCAATATCTTTTGGGACTAAGGCTTGGATGTTGTTGTTGTTACACCTATTTCGGGAATTTTCCCGATGTTTTTTGGCATCGTTTTGGTGTTGCATATGGTTTCTTTTGGGTACATTGGCTTTCCATATAAGCTGGCAGAAACGTTATGATTTAAATAACAAGGCAGTAGTAGTAGCATATCATGTAGTAGTTCATATTATTTTTTTCTCTTTGACAATTGAATGTTGCAGGAGTACGTAGTGGAGGATCTTCATGACTGTTATTGTGCACCACCAAAATTGGATCTTGAACATGAAGAACGCTTGAGTGCACTCAAACTTCTGTAGGCATGCAAAGTTGAGTGATTTTCTCTTTGAGTATGTGATTAATTTGTCTGTAGTAGCTGATTAGTTATTTAAGTTACCTATTTTGACATGATTACTTCATAGAGGGTGAGGTTGAGAACCTGTTTATGTTATTTCATGGTTCTTGCTAGTGGACCTTTTCCTTTAATAGAATTGTAGATGATGGAGAATATTACCTTGTAAATAACAACGCCCATTTGCAATATATTGTTTTATATTGAAAAGATAGAAAGTCATTTTTTGTGGCAGCATCTCAATATTTGAAATTACAATTGATGTCTCGTGTTAACAGATTGTTATGGAGGTGGGGCTACAGATGTCAATTAGATGAATCACATTTCCTTCATTCATATGGTAGTGTAGAAATTCACCACGAATGTGTCCTCATGTTCAATGCATTAGTCTTGTGCTTGTTTGATGAATGTTCCTCACCAAACTTGTAAAGGATCATATACATGCTGACATGCGCTGTGAATGCGCTGCTCTTCATTCACGGTTCATCTCACACACGCATAAATGGCTCAAGCAAACACGGTTTAATCTTGTGAGAACTTCTCCTAGTGTACTGTAGAAGTTAGTAACTATTAGCAATTCTTGTTCCATTGTAGGAATTTGAAAAGCCCGTTAATCGCCAAATAATAGAAGAGTTAATCGCCTTTTTTCAATGGAGGCTGTTTTGGTAAGAATACAGTTGGGGCAGGGTCAGCCGCACAAGTGACCATTCATATGGTTAAATATAAAGGTTTTGGTGAAAATAGAAGCGGAGGTCCTGATAAACAACCACCACAAGGAGGTGGATACCCATTTGCATATCTTCCTCCTGTGCCGCCACCTCATGGTCAATTTTACCCTCCTTATTATCCTCCTCAACAATATGGAGGGTCCATAATACCCCCCCCCCCCCTCCACAGACTTATCAGCAGCACCCTCATCCTCCTTATCAAGCTACAATGCCACCTTCTCCACCACCCAGTGGCGGGCAAACACCACCACAGCAGCAGTCACAACCAGCTCCAGGCCAACACAGACCGGTTGCGCAGCAAGAACCTTTACAGCAATCTTGATCTGGACATTCTTGTTATGTTTGCGTGATGGAATCTTTAATAGAATATTCTATTACTCTTTTCAAAACATAATCATCATCTTTCTACATAGTACAATTATTATTTTCCCATTTAACTCATATTTGAGATGATTCTATAAAGATGCTTCAGGTTCTTCAAACTGTGGGGAGTGGCGTGCCGCCGTGAGCAATTAAGGAAACTAGTTTGGTCATTTGTGAACTACAATAGTGTGTGTTAACCAGATGAGGTGTCGCTTTTGAACCCTGCTCTTCCAAGTGCTCTTATTGATTACAAGTTCTCATTAAAGAAAAAAGATAAAGGCTTTGGTGCTCTTTACAAGGGGTTGTCTGCTAGGCTGCTTAGACAAGACACATATACAACTGACAGACTTGGATCATTCACAATGTTGACAAGGAAGGCTGTTGAAGAAAATGACAAGTCGTTGCCATTGTATCAGAAGATTCAGAAGGCTTTGTGTGGGCCGACAGTTGGAGCGATTGGAGCATGTGTTGGCAGTCCGGCTGATTTGGCACTCATCTGTATGCAGGCTGATGCCACCTTACCTGCTGCCCAATCAGCGTCACTACACAAATGCCTTCCTTGCCCTTTATCATATTGTTGCAGATGAAGGAGTTTTAGCTCTCTGGAAAGGTGTTGGCTCAACCGTGGTGGCGTTGTTAGAGCAATGGCACTTAACATGGGAATGCTCACCTCCTTTCCCTTTCAAGATACCCTTGGTATGGGCGAGGCTGCCACAGTGCTAGGGGCCAGTAGAGTTTCTAGGTTCTTTGCTGCAGCCTGCAGTTTGCCATTCGAATATGTGAAAACACAAATGCAAAGATGCAACCAGACCATCACGGAAAATACCCATTTACTGGTTCCTTTGATTGTGCCATGAAAACTTTGAAGTTTTACACAGGATTTCCTGTTTATTGTGTTAGGATTCCCTCATGTCACGATGACATGGATATTCCTAAATCAGATCCAAAAGATCGAGACAGATATTGGATTGTAGTTCTCAGTCCAACTCTTGACTGTCTCGTAATTGGTTAATGCAGGGATTTGAAGTTCTTGTGATTTTCTTATAATTTTTTTTAATTATTATTTTCCGGAATTTTCGAGGTGTGATTTTTTGTAATGTATCTACCGATGTTCTAAAAGGCGTTAGGCGCTAATCGGGCTCCAGCCCAGCGCCTAGCGCCTAGGCGGCTAGGCGGGCGCCTAATCGGGGACTAGTCGGAGACATAGAAATTGCATTTTTATCTTTATTTTTGCATAAATATGATAAGTAATATTGTATTTTTGTCTATGAAATACATATATATATATATACATTAAGAAATATGAATGATAGAATTATAACATTTAATCATATGCGGTTAATGATAACTAATCACTTAAATTCATTATATTATAAATATAAATAATGATAAATATAGAATTATAATGCTAAGGTCATGGATGGATTATCAGGGGGGCTGACGGAAGGTCTCGGTCACCGATGGGTTAGTGATCAGCAATACGCCAATACATCATAGCGCAGGGTTTCAATGGTCATTGAGCTCCGGTCACATATGGGCCGGGGTTTGGGAGGGCAGGTTTCGGTCATCGATGGCTCATCTTCACCATTTAGGCAATATGTTATTTATTGGAAAATTTCTGTAGTGGAAAATGTGTTGAATTGAAGCTTTAAACACACACCTTTATGGCTATCTATAATTCCATTTGCTGCTCTCACGTACTCTGCTGCACCTTTCTCCGGCCTTATCCCTCGCCGGCACTACTTCTATTATGGGTAATGGCATGCATATATGAAGAGGATTAGCAAGTATGAGTAATATAATTTGGGTTTACAAAAAGTTTGTGAAAGTTCCTTGCTAATAAGATTCATTAGTACATTGATGGGTCAAGTTTATTAACAATCACGAGTCATATTTGGCTTCAAATCTGTTTACTTCATTAACATACAAGTATGCATGTGTTACGGAGTATCTCTTTATAGTTAAGGAAATGCCCTTAATTAAATATTGGTTAGATTTGGATTTTATCTAAAATCATAGAATCACCTATTGTTTCAGGTTACAATTTTCCTGGAACCAATACTTGAAGTAATATAATTATATTAACCTTAATACATCCCTGAATTTAGATAATACTCTTCATTTAGGAAAGCAACGTAATTAGTGTATGTTCGTTCATTCATTTTTCGTGACAACCATTGTCACAAATATTATACGGAATATTGTGGAGTCCAAAACATAAAACTCCAACATATTTTTATAAATTATAAATATTTATATACATCAATTTATGCATAAAAAAATCTTAGGGCAACCAAACCCTCCTCCAACCAGGGGCGGAGCTAGGGGAGGGTCAACCTAATGTCAGAGCTTACCTCAAATTTAAAAAATATCTGAATTTTAAAGTAAAAAAATTATGTACTAGTATATTATTTTTTTTTTCAAAAATATTCTTTGTATTGGCTCAACTCCGATCCAATGCCCTGCCTCCAACCCCTTCCTATCTCCACTGTCACAACTCACAAGTAATCCTTAGCAAAGGATGTTACTTATTGATGCTATTTATCTTTTTTAGAAGTGATCCATAATTACAGTCTGATCGATAATTACCAAAAATGTGTCTACAAAGTTATAAAAATCCAGAACTCAATAGTGTAAGCTAACTTAGACTATAAACAAACCCCATGTTATGTAATGAGCCCAGTCATCACATAATAAAAGTGTATACAATGGTTTTGAATAACATGTGTAATCTAACTTTAGACTGATTTCCAAATCTTATTAGAGAGGGATAATACTTTATATTTTCAATAATCTTTTATTTTATGTTTAAGTTTATATCGCTAAGTTGATCCAAAAATCTTTAAACCTATATGTCCTATGAATAATAAAAATTCCGATAGTTTTTCCTTTATTTTACTGTTTTGACAAAAATAAGTTTTTATAGTTGGAAGTATGATCGAATCCAGTTTGATGTTTGTTTATATACCATGTATGTTTTAACATTTTAAAATACAAAATAGTTTTGGAAAGATGATCAAATAAGTCATTCTACTATTCTCAATTCATCACTTAAATCCTTACTATAAAAATTGACAATTTTGGCCATTTATTCAGTTTTTGACATGTAATAGTAGGTTTTAAATATTAAAAACTAAAAAATTGTTAAATTTAAAAAAATAAAGATAAAAATTGTGAAAATTTCAGAATGTAAAAGTAAATATTTTCAAAAAAATTACATTATGTCAATATTTGAAAGGTTTTTACATTTCGTATTTTATATTTTATACATTTTCACTTTTTTTTCTTCATTTTTTTTTATTTTTTTCAGGTTTTAATATTTTACATTTTTTACAGTTATGCTACTTTTATATTGTTATTATATTATTTTTCAAATTTATATGAATTTGAATAAGTTTTTCCAATACTCCAAATTCATTTTAAAAAAATTGACCTGCAATAGCATATCAAAATGAATTGATTGTATTTAAAAACTAAACGTACTTATACAATGTCTTTTAATAGAAGAGTTTAAGCGGTTTAGTAGAAGAGTCTATTTGATCCCTTTTCTAATAGTAAATGATGAAATAAATATCCCGTGCATCGCACGGGTACAAAACTAGTATACTACCCGTGCGATGCACGGGATATTGTTCCATTTTTTAAATAAACTTTTGAAATAGAATTTAAATTCAACTCTATAAATTACAAATCTGAAGAATTGAATCATCAATACTCCCTCCGTCCCGCAAAGAAGTTTCCGGTTTGACCTACACACATGTTAAGAAAATAAACTTACCAGGAGGTAAATTTTACTGTTTTGACATTGTTTCAACGCTGTTTGGCACTGTTTGACACTGTTTTGCAATGTTTGACACTGTTTTGATGTAGATAACTTGTCATTTAAAGAAAGAGGAACTTCTTTTTTAGACTACTAAAAAGGGAAAGCGGGAACTTCTTTGCGGGACGTAAGGAAATTTTATGTTTAAAAATTTGCAAATGTTTTTAATAGAAATTCGTACTACAGAATTTTGAAATGGAATAAAGCGTTTTGGAATTTCAAATCACAATTTGCATATCTAATTAAGTAGAGATAAAAATTCAATTCTATTGAGAAATACTCCTTTTTAAATATGATATTTTATTTGGATTTCAAGCAAAACATAGCATTTGATTGTATTGAAATCTATATACTCGTATTACTTAAAGAAGTTATATTCATTCTGATGCAAGAATACCCGTGTCATATTCAATGTTTCATCTAAAGATACAACACATTAAAATTCAGATGAGAAAAAATAAAGTAACTCCAATGCTGAGATGGGTTGTGATTCCACCTAAACAAATGCACTTACTAAATGTAATTGTCTACTCCATGCAAAATAGAATGGACTTGGTGCATCTGATGTGGCATTTCATTAAAAAATATATGGACCGTAGTCTAAGGGAAGGTCCATATATAGACCGAAGGTGCCACCTTCCAACCAAAGCAAGAGAGGAAATGTGGGCCTATTTTGTGGAGATCCTCTCATTTAGTTTACTCTTTGTTTTCTATTTTTTCTTGTCTTTTTACTTGTATTAATGTTCTGGAGAGGATGTTAAATAGACCTCTTTTTTAAAATAATGGACCCACTATTCTAAATAAACTTTTTCCATTCAATTGCCACATAAGCACCCATCCAACTTATTGGTTGGAGATGCTCTTACTCAACACACGATGCCTCATTGATTTGACTTCAACTATATACTATCGTACATTTTTATTTGGAAAATTCTTAAATAAGTTATTTCCTATTTAACCTTTGGTGATATTGGTTTTTGCTACATAAATGGATATACTAAAAGTATACTACACATTAAAAAACTACTCCGTATTAGTGTAACTAAAAATTATTATTATTATTATTATTATTATTATTAAAGTTGTCTTTAATTTAAGTATCGGTTGTAGATATTTACTATTACTATCAATCCGATGGATTATATATCTACTTTCTCACACCAATGTGAATATTTAATTGAATTGTCTGTATATGTTGAGTTATTAAAAATTTAAAATATATTATATTACTAAGATTATGACTAAAGAAAAATTATTTGAAAAATAGCTAAAATAATTATTTCAAAAAACTATTTGAGAAATTCAATCGATTCAATTAGGAAGCAACTTAAACTTAAATTTACTTATTTTAATTAGCACATGAAATTAAAACTTAATTGCTAATAAAAATTTATTAGATAATGGTGATAAGTCAAAAAATTAGAGATTACAAAAAAAGTCTTATTTTTCAGAAATCAACTTTAAGGAATCGAATTACATATTTACATACCTAGCATTACGGAGTAATACATAGGATCTACAATAGACTATTTAAATTTTAATGCCGATTAAAGAAAAAACAATAACCATGTACAATCTTTAATTCACATCATGCATATATGGTTGGCAACTTCTCAGAAATGGGTGGACTATCCTACCATAACTCAGAACCAACTCCAAACACAACCCCGGCTAAATTTACGACCATAGGCTCATAGATTTCAACTCCGGCTACCATTCTATCGGAACTATATCTTCGCCTTTCACCTCCGGAATTACACTTTGACCACAGTACGTCCGGGCATATCAATATAGATAATCAAAACAGTTGACAAATTTTTACTCCATACATCATCATAAAAACATAGTAATCCTGTCCCAATCAAATTTGCCAAGTTGATGTTGGGTGTGAAAATAAAATAGTGAAAATTTGTGTTGTTGATGTTTGTGCCGAGTAAAGAGAAATGAATAAAGTCACAAATACACTACTTTAAAAGAAAAGTGATTAGATTTTTTGAAATAAATAGAAAAACAAAGTTGACAAAGTCTATCGGAATAGATAAATAGTAGTACGTATTTATTATCAAATACACATTCAAGTCTTCTTATTTAGCCTTCATTATTTTATGGGTTGTACTTGGCCACTCTTAACCTTAAATTCCTTGCTTGAGCAGAGACATCGTCTCTCAAAACTTGAAGCTTTTTTTTTACACCCTCAAAAATTGAAGCTTAGGAGGTATTTAATTATGTACATATCAATACTTATCAAATACGAATCTAGTATTTTGAAAGCAAAAATAATATATAGCTACCATTTCTATACAGGCAATCACGAATCTCCCTGGAGTCCCTGCTACGTGGTAATTAAGGAGTAGAAAACTCTGGAGAACAATCATTCTTTATGCTAATGCATGTTTAAAATAAGAAGACCAAGTTATATTATCATAAGAGGGGAATATATAGAAGATTTGCGTGTGAAATTATTGGTGGCAAAGGATAAATGCATCCTTTTATATCACTCCGCTCAAATCATATGCCTCGGTGAACCAAAAGGTCTTCTAGCCGGCTAAATAAATGGGTCGCACCATTTACGAAGCATTTCCATTGAACTAAACGTCTATATTCAATTATTAATGAAGCCTACACATTTGAGCGCTAGCAACCCGCCTTCACACATATTAAACGTGAGAGTAATTAAATCGATGCCATTATTAGTCACACCAATCGGATAGAGCATTCCTAACTAACCAAACAAACCCTAAAAAGTTAGCTACACTGTTCCCGCCCAAGTTTCAATCCCACTATTTTGTTATTATATATAAAATATAATATATAATATAGATAATGATAAATATAGGTATATAGGCAAACATATACTCGTATAGTTTTATTTTAATTTTCAACTTCATTTCTTTAAATCAATGGCTAATGTTCGGCGAATCTAGATGGCCGATTAGGCGGTCTAGGCGGGCAACTAGGCGCCATAGGTGGCCGACTAATTCACCTAGACGGAAAATCAATTAGTTGGAGCGCCTAGACGAAAATCGGGGCGCCCGGCCACCGCCTAGCGCCTAGGTGGGGACTAGTCGGACGCCTAGAACGATTTTTAGAACAGAGGTATCTACCCAGTAATGAGAATTGAATTCTTTTCAGGCAAAGAAGAAAAACAGAAGAGAAAATCATAAATCACAATTTCCCATACACCGCATACATGTAACATGATCACAAGATAATTATGATATTAATTAATTAATTAAAACCTGTTTTATTAGCACTGTTGGCACTGGTTTTGTTGTATGCTCCCTCAAACTCATGTCCCCACCATGTTTATTCATTCTCACAAGCTAGCATACATATACTATTCACCTTTTATCTATGAAGTGTGAAGTGTGAACTCAAGTTTCCTCTCTAATTTAACAAGTTGCTTTAGATATCATAGTATCAGATTATCTCATAAGCTAGAATGAATTATCTTATAAGTCAGAAAATATCTAAGAATGTCTAAATTAGTTTCTTTGTAAGATAAAAATAGTATGACTATGATCCCTATTCCATGATCGGGAAACATGAATGTTAGCTGATTATCTTGGGCTACTCAAAGAACAATGCCCCAAAATGGCAAAATCTTTACTCATAGTTATGAACATGCCTCCACATGACCACATCATATATGATATTTTGATGCAGAAAGTAAATTGGTGATGGTTTAAAAACCAGTTTACACACCAGAGCATTGAATTTTCCATTGTCTCCATTGTGTTGAATGTGCCTTCAGACATTCAAGGAATGTCTGAATATCTTGATCTTGTAATATTCATTACTCCCTCCGTCCCATTGGACTTTGCTAACTTTCCCTTTTTTGTTGTCCCAAAAAACTTTGTCACTTTCCTATTAAAGCAACTAATTTGTGATTCTGCACATTTCTCTCTCCTCTGCACAAATCTCAACCACACAGTTTTCACTATTCTTATTTCTCACCTACTTTGCACTTGGCAAAGTCTACCGGGACGGAGGTAGTACAAGATTAGAAATCTTATCTTGTACACTACTTCATAATCTGTATAGTATAATTGTACTTTGGGAGGGAGTTTTGGAGTGCCTAGCTCCGTTGAGAGTTTCAACGCGTAGCCAAATAATCTTAGGTTCAAACATAATGTGGTATGTTTTAAGATATCCAGTATCTTAAGATATTTGTATTATGTAGTTTTAATATTGTTGTTCTAGTTTTAAGATATTTTTTAAAGATATTAATACCTTTTATTAATGTATTACATAGTATATAAGAAGAGAAATAAAACTTCTATTATAAATTCATTCTCCAGTAATCACATTCACAATATTTGCTATGTTTCACTAAATAAATTCAAAAGGACATGCAAAACTTGAAGTATAATCTATTTAAAAACAAAAGAAATGGAAAAAGTAGTTATTTAGACTGTGTTGCGATTCTTTGATATTTTCATAAGATTTGTATCTCATCCTAGCTAATTATGGTCCATAACGGTTGCTCTGCAACACGCGTTGCGGTGCGCAATTTAAAACCGTACTATTTCTAATCCATTTTGGTAGTGGAGTAGCAAATTTGACCCCACAACTTTGAATTTGTCTCTCGATCCTCATTTTCTATTTGTTTTGTTAAGAAATTGTCTCAATTGGAGAAGTAGTACATGAGGCAAGAGACTATTTATATCTCCTTAAATCAGGAATGCACAATCAACATTATCACTTTCAAGCATGAGCTAGGGAAAAGGTTAAAATCGCTAAATCAGCAATGAATGGTGGTAACAAGTCATGGACAAAAGATCATTGTGTCAAGTGTTAAGTTATTACATGCTATACCAAGTTATCACTACTAGAATTTTCCTTATTTGCTGCTACCTAATTGCTGCGGTTCTTAGCTAAAGCGCAGCAAATAGGCAAAATTAATAGGTATTTGCTGCGGTTCCTTTATGACCGCAGCAAAAAGTTGAAAAAATCGATACTTTTTGCTGCGGGCGTAGAGGAACCGCAGCAAATAGTCAATAATATTTCGTTTTTTGATTTTTCTTTTGCCTTTTTCTATTATGTGCTGCGGTCGGAATCGAACAGCAGCAAATAAGTCATCTAAAAATTTCAGACCTTATCCTCTCCTTAAATAGATTAGAGCAAACCCTCCCCAAATCCCAGCGCCCCTCCCAGACCTTGGGCCGAACATCGCAGACGGCCACCTCGTCGCGGAAGTCCAGCTCGTCGCCAAACTCCAGCTCATCGCCGACGTTGCTCCAAACGCCAACGACCTTCTCCTCGCCGCTGCAGATTCTCTCAGACGGCCAGCAGCTCCTCGATTATCTCCTCGCCGACGCTGACGCCGACGCCGACGGCCAGCAGAACCTCGCCCCTTCATTGGCTCCAACTTCATCTTCTCTACACTTCATTGTTGCCTTTTTTCAAGGTTAGTTGTTATTAATTTATTTTTATGTTTTTTTCTCCATATTGTGTATTGAATGGAAAATTTGAGTTTATTGTTCTTTTTTATATTTATTGTTTGAAATAAATTGAACTAACCTCATGAACTTATGGATTTATTGGTTTTTTTATATTCATTTTGATATTCTTTTTTATATTTATTGAGTTTATTGTTTTTTTTAGTTTACTATGTGATTTATCATGGTTAGTTTAAGTGTATATTAGTTCGGGTTATGCTTGGACCTTAGTTTTCCCTTGTCTAAATAATATATCTTCTATCAATTAAGTTAATGTATAGCTAAGGTATTAAGTCAAACACAAGCAATACCTTAATCCTTTCATGTACAATAATCTAGAATCAAATACTCTGTACCTTTTGACCTTTTCAAGGTGCTTAAATTATTTAGCAACTGATGTACTAGGAGTGCTTTTACGAAATGGGAATTGCTGTAAATTGGTGCCTTTTATCTTTAAGTTTGTTGTGTGAAGTCTAGAAGTTCTTTGCTCTTGTCGTTGATGACTTGCCTCTGACTGAACCTGGTGCCCCAGCGCTTAAGCACACAAGGTGCAGCGAGCTACACCCAGAAGAGCTCTTCCGTCACAATATCTCAATGTTATGACTCGAATCTGTGGTAATTTTGAAATATCCTTCTGTTTGTGCCCTGCATTTTGCACATGTGTGAAAAAGTTACGGCATGGTCTAAACATCAGACCATTTGCTGCCCTGCCAATTGCTGCGGTTCATGTGTGAAAAAGTTACGGCAGGTTCAGAACCGCAGCAAATACTTTTTTCTACTATTTGCTGCCCTGCCAATTGCTGCGGTTCATAACCGCACCAAATAAGCAAAAATGACCGCAGCAAATAGCTTTTATTCTAGTAGTGTATTGTTTGTGGTTCATTTCAAATTTATAACCAATCATTGCATAAGACTCTTTTTAGTACGTAGTATGATTTAACTTCCTCAACCAAGAAACGCACCAATTTACTTGCACAAACAATTTTTTTAATTTCGAGATAAAAAGTTTTACTCTGTATTATAGTGCGATGTCTCATTAAAATTGATAAAAAATGTGATGACATATTCGTTATTTAGTCAAACTTTTCCAAGAAAACCCGTCAAACATTTATACAACAAGTCACAATCACAAATTTAAGACATCACACAATGATGAACTCTTTCTTGTGCATCACTAGTGTTACCATTGTTTACTACCAATTTCAAGAAAATCCGACAAATCGTCGAGGAAACAACTTCCAAGTCACTGGCTTTAACCTTTTTCAGGGTCGGCTGTGACTATGACGGTGCCGACCGTGCATTCCGGTTGTGAAGCAGATGCGAAAATTCCCATTACTGAAGCTCGAGTGCTGCAATAAAAGCCATTTCTTAACAAAACTAAAAGGAAATGGAGAACGAGATAAACAAAGTCATGTTGTTGATTCTAATTCCCTACTCATCCATGAAATCTATAACTCTTTGTCATCGTAAGTTTTTGTCACTCTATACTAAAATGGACATACTTATAACTTTACCTATTTCATTTCCGTACTAATTCGGTGAGGGCCGTGCATGATTTGTGCACAAATTGTGCATGCATATGAATGGTGCAAGAGTGATCTAAACACATACATTGTGTACTAGAGAGAGAGAGAGATAGAGGGAGAGAATTAACTAGATCAAGGAAAAAATATGTACAAGTATGTTAAAGTGTGTAAGAACAACCCAGATAACTAAACAACCAACGTGAACAACAATTGAGTGCAGCTCGTTGGTTTCCAATCCATCGTTTGAAGCATGTGGCGCGGGATCGAATCCCATGGGCGCGGTTTTCTCCGGTTTTTATCATTTTCCGGGTTTCAGACGGTTCGGGTCCGTCCCGAGTTTAAACGGGCCACCGGTTAAATCCGGTTTTGGCCATATTTCCGGTCGGATGCTCAACCGGACCGGACACATGTCCGGGTGACCGGGTTCCGGGTCGAACCGGCCGGTCCGGTTCGGGTCTTACAACACAGATTCTAAAGGCAAGGAGGATTCCAATAACGGCAAGGTCGGAAAGCCTTCCATACGGCCAGGTCTTCTTCTCCGTTGTTGTGTTAATTGGTTTTTGCTTCGTTTTCCGAGCTGTGTCCCTAGTGTTTTGTTCCGGCTCATCTATGACCGAGATTTGGTTGATGTTTTGGTTTTGGAACGACATCCTTGAGTGTTGTTGATTCCAATTGAAGTTTATGTGTGCGTCGTGTTAGGATTGTGTGTTATGTTTGTGAGTTGTTTTGCGCATCTTGCCATTATGGAGATGATTACCAAGATTACAACATGATATCCAGGAAGAGAATAGGGGTCTAGTACTCGCAGCAGATCCGGAGGGGAAAGCACCGTCAATAATCGGAGATTTTTGTGACATACAGGAGGAACCTTTGGCAGAGACGAGTCAAACCGTTGTCTCCTTGCGAGGGTGGCTGAAAAAACTGGATATTGTCCTTTTTTATGTTTTTTATCTTCTCATAACTACTTTATTTTTTATGTTATCCTTTGTAATAGCAGGTGCAACATTGTTGTTAATGAAGTCTACCATATTGCGTGATTAGCGAGTTGGACCGTTGTTAAGCGTGACTCCAGTTTTGAGTCTTATCCCAGTGTAGCCTTTGATAGTTTGATATGACCAATGTGTATCCGTTTCTGATCTTTATTAATAATAATTAAGTTTCCTTTTATTAAAAAAAAATTGATAAATTTACTCACAAAAGGAATTCTGGGCATGAATAATTATAACATGAGAGTGTTTGATGAAGTTTTTAAATCACATGGGACTAATGTGCTCAATTTCTATATCACGAGAGGGTTTGGTGCATTAAACCCGATCAGAAAAAAGAATGTGGACATGGCTTTTTTTAAGAAAAAAGAGCTTTTATTGATCGAATAAATAAAAGAGGATACAAAGAGAATGTGAACATGGCTAAATAATGTGAGGGGTTTTGTCTTGAATATTACTAATAAAAGGGCAATTGGCAAAAAAGTGACCTTTTTTTAAAAATCCAGAAATGTGACCCATAAGTGACAAGCTTATTTATATTTATTGATTTTAATGTCACTTTTCAATTTTAATGTCACTATCAAATGTCACTATCGTCACCGCCGCCCGTGTCACTCTAGCCACCGCCCGTGTCACTGTAGCCACCGCCCGTGTCACTGTAGCCACCGCCCGTGTAATTTTAGCCACCGCCCGTGTCACTATAGCCACCGCCCGTGTCACTGTAGCCACCGCCCGTGTCACTTTAGCCACCGCCCGTGTCACTGTAGCCACCGCCCGTTTCATTGTAGCCACCGCCCGTGTCACTTTAGCCACCGCCCGTGTCACTGTAGCCACCGCCCGTGTCACTGTAGCCACCGCCCGTGTCACTGTAGCCACCGCCCGTGTCACTGTAGCCATCGCCCGTGTCACTGTAGCCACCGCTCGTGTCACTGTAGCCACCGCACATGTCACTGTAGCCACCGCACATGTCACTGTAGTCACCGCCTGTGTCACTGTAGCCACCGTCTGTATCAATGTAGCCACCGCCTGTGTCACTGCGGCCACCGCCTCTGTCACAGCGGCCACCGCCGGTGTCACTGTAACTAATAGTGAATGTCACTGTTGCCGGAAAACATGTCACTATGACTGTTCCGATAAGCAAAACCGACGCCGCCAACACCGCGCCCGATTAACCGTCACCCCACTCCACACTCGCATTTAGCCCCGCACACCCAAATCCGGCAACCACCACCGTTGACAGCCGCCGCCCTAATCGTGACCACACCGGCAGCTCCCCAACCCCACCTCAACCCACCAGCACCCGTGTCACTGTGGCCACTGCCCGTCATAGTCACTGGCCCCTCAGTGACTTGCTCCGGTCATAGTGACTGCCGTTGAGCGACTGCTCCGACCATAGTGACCACCTTGCTCCGCCCAGTCACTTATTCTGACCATAGTGACTGTCGTCGCCCCACCGGCCAGTGACCTGCCATCGCCCCACCGGCTAGTGACCTGCCATCGCCCCACCGGCCAGTGACCTGCCATCACTCCATCGGCCAATGACTGCCGTCGCCCCATCGGCCAATGACATGTCATCGCCCCACCTGCCAGTGACTGTCGTCGCCCCACTGGCCAGTGACTACCGTCGCTGCCCTGGCCCATGAGTGCACCCCACTGCACCATTAGCACGGTCCACAACCCAAGTCGCCGGAGACTTTGCTGCCGGCGAACCCCCTACATGCATCCCTACGCACCAGATCCCAGCCCCTAGCCCCTGTCCCCGGCTCCTTCCCCTGCCCCCTGTCGTTCCCACAGGCCACTCTCCGACATCAAGGATGGTGGATAGATCTGAGATGTCGTCCACCGAGGTTGACAGATCCCAAACTAGCGGTCTCAAATCGAGTCGTAATCCATCATGAAAGGCGATTCTGGCACCGCCAGCCATAGTACTAGTGGAGGCGCGGCCGTCGAGGAGGACAGAGAAGGTAGTCGGTTTCAGTTGCAGTTGACAGAGATGGTGAATGACGGCGGTTGCATCGGTGAAGAAGAAACAAGAAGGACAAG
Source organism: Cuscuta epithymum (assembly GCA_945859915.1). Lineage (NCBI taxonomy): Eukaryota > Viridiplantae > Streptophyta > Magnoliopsida > Solanales > Convolvulaceae > Cuscuta > Cuscuta epithymum. The sequence continues at coordinate 653,782 of CAMAPF010001023.1, forward strand.
AGTTTTTGTTGTGCGGCGACGACGGCGGAAGAACTGCGGCAGCGAAGCCCTGAAGAAGGAGATGGAATGACTAAGCCTAGAAGAGGAATGAGAGATGTCGGTTGAATTGTTACTGCAAGAAGAAAGACCAGAGACGCGGTGAAGCTAGATGAAAATGTCGACGGGTTAGTTGCGTTAAAGTAACTTTTTTGCCCAAGTTAAATTTGGTCATAGTTTTGTCAATCAAAAGCTCATTAGTTACATTCGGGCCATTATTTCATAATGTGATTGAACTTTAACAAGAACGTCTATGCTCCATATATAGGTACACCAAACGGGAAACTGAAGTTATTAGAGACATTTTATGCAACACGTCAACTATACACAGACATAAGGACAGGTTAAGAACCACTGATATCTTTCATATTGTAATCAATCAAGCCATCCGGTTAAAATTAAGGAATCCGGGCCTGCCGTGCCCACGGGTGTGAAGCTGTTGTTGGACTCCCTCAAAGTTGGCAAAGTGTGTAAAGCTTTGAAGGCCCGACCCTCCTCTACTCGCGCTGTTGTTCCCGTTGTGAGCAGGTTGAGGAGTCTCACCTGCTTCTATCTTAAGCCGTTGCAATTCTTCCCTCAGCCTCTCATTTAAAGCTGATACATATTCATGTGCACAAAAAACATCAGAAAACTGCTTAAGGTTGTCAAGTAAGAGGTTATTTGGCTGTAATGACCGATAGTTCACCTAAACAAAAAGTGTTCAGGCAGTTCAGTAAGTCGTTAACATTCAATTTCAGCCAAATAAGTAAGTCAAAAGCTAGTTGTTTATCCAGCTTATTTGGATCACTATCATGGTGATAAACATAATCAAGAACTTGCTACCAAACAACACCTTAGTTAAAAATGCAAGACCCTGAAAGTGAGTAGCATACCATCTCTAAGATGGGCTTCTTGTTCGAAAGCCTGCAGCCGCAATTTGAGTTCTTTATTCTCAGCAGTCAGCCCACAAGTATCTCTCTGTACTCGCAAAAGAAGCCCATTAGGCCATTACAGGTTTCACTACAAGCAATAAGAATCAGTCAAAAAACTAAAGAACTGGTGTGTATATAGTATGTACCAAATACCTGGAGCAGAGTAATCTGTGCAGAAAGAGTGGTGGCTTCAGTCTGAAGGGTCTGCACTTTCCTTTCCAACTCATTTGTGTAACGTATCTTCCTCTCCTTCGAACGCGCTGCAGATTGCCGGTTTGCCAGGATCCTACATACATATTACTCATTTATAAGTGATTATTTTGGAAACAGTCTCTCTGTGCTTTGTTACACGTGTAAGACTGCGTATATTCAACACCCTTACCCCACCGTAGGTGGGAGCCTTTGCGTCACTAGGGTGATGATGATTTATATGTGATTATCTTGAAGAGTTGCACTGCTTTGCTTGTTGTTGAGAAAATTAGTGATTTAGTCCTTTAACTTATGCATGCACTTATTATTAGTTTTACAATTCCACTCATTTGCAGATCATGTATTATTATAACTAAAAAGTTCGTCGACATTTAGAACGTTTTCACCAAATTGTAATATTTAACGTTAGCGGCAGCTTTTCAGGTAAAATTTTCCGCCAGAAATAGTAAATTCCGGTCGAAATGTCAAACATGATCTACAATTGAATAAAACTATCCAACTAATTATGGACACAAACATAAATTACAAGATACAGTCAATTATAAATTTCCTTTTCATGTAGTTTTAAAGAAATAATTGAAATCCTCGACCTCTATGTTTTCTCGAGAATTGTGCGACCATTGGGTCCCACTTCAATAGGTGACTATGGTACGCAAGGCACAATGTTAACATGCATCTAGGAACACTATGTAATAGATACAATAACATATATATTACATTATTACTAAAATAACAAAAAAGTGATTTGTTATAGGGTACATTGGGTGGCTTTTAGTTACTATGATTATGTTCTATTTCACACTACAAGACCATGATGTTACACTCAAGTTAACTTTAGTCACATTTCTGTCAATGAGTTTGATTTATGATAATATTTTAGAAAACTTAGTCACATTTTTAACTTTGGTCAATTTAAACCATAATGCAATCACATCCACGTATGTGTGTACAGTGTTATATATATATATATATATATATATATATATATAGAATATAAATTCACATTAGAATATACTCCATATATAGAAAATAAAACTACACTTAAAAAAAGTATTCCATTCCATTCTACTTTTTTCAAATGTTACCTTAGTGCCTTGGGGGGGACTGGGACCCATGTAGCCCCACACCTCCACTCCCTAGACAATCAGAACATATACTTGATAAGGTAGGGTCAAGTTAGGGAAGAAAAAAATAGAGACTAGGGACTAGGTGTGTGGCTAGGCATGGACTCTTAGAACAGATTGTATCCTAAGGGTGTGTTTGGAGGGCAAAAATTTCATACATTATAGGCCAAACAGATGGATAGAGTTTGGAGGGCAAAACTTTGGATGATTAAATTACTTGATGTTTAATAAATAAATTTCGACATTATGGGCCAAACAATTGTAATAAAATATTTCTGAGTTTTTTAAAAGTGTTCTAATTTCTAAAAGTTTCAGACTTCCATACATTATAGCCCAATTAAACATCACCTTCAACAGTTTCCGGACATTATAACAATATAAGCCCAGCTCCTCCAAAACTACTAACCACATTATAATATTATTCATACTCTGCCTCTTTAGCTAGTAATCACATTTTAAGTGTACAGAAAACACTCTATGAAGCTCAAGGCATTAAAGATAACTGTGCTTCTAACTGCGCATTTATTTTCAACAATTCATTTGAATGCCTTCCCGATTGAAGTTTTAGCTGAAATTTGGTATGAGTAAACTAGACTTAATGAATAAGATGCTCAAAAAAATTCATCAAAGAATTCAACTGGGAACCACCCCAAATGACGACGGCCGGACAGAGCCTCCTAAATAAGGACTTATTTGACCTTTTTTGGTTAGTACATGGGCCTATTTGCACCTTTTCCCAACAATTTTTGGTGCATAGAAATTTGGTAAATATAATTCATTCTTTTTCTAATGTGGCCGATACTTAAATAAGGAAGAACTAAACAACTTTTCATTCTAATGCATTATGCCACATATGAATATTGAAGACATAGAATTTTGATTTATCCAATTAATTTTTATATTCTCTAATAAATTTAATATTTAATATTTGATACTCTGTATAAGATAATTTCAAGTTTAAAATATAAACTTTGACATTATCTAATATTTAAATATTAATTTGGATAATATCTCGATATTATCATTTATTCCGAACTTTACTATAAATAGGGGTCTCCTTAGTAAGAAAAAATCATTAACTTAATTTAATTACTACGTATTATATTCTCACCACAAAAATATTCAGTTCATTGACAAGAGCATCAAACTGTCAGCATTTTTTATTGATCAATTTTTTCCCCATTGTTTACAAATATAAACAAAGAATAGTTTCACAAATTTATATTCCTTTCGGTCCTCAAAACTTGGCCAACTTTTACTTTTTAAATGTACTTGCATGGGTAACTCAACAATTTTTAGAGTAAACTTTTACACAAGGGCAATTAGGATGCTGATCCAACTTTCTTAAATTCTGTGCTAAAAGCACAGGAGTGTCAATTTGGAAGAGAGAGTGTACTAAAAATGTACATCTATTTTTATCTTTATTCCGCCATTACGCATCATTATTCACATTATAAGCTTCTCGCCAAAACTGTACTTCAAGGATAGATGGGGCATCTTTTTCTTCTTCTTTTGATCATGAATGGAAAATCAAATTATTACTCTTACAATATGAAAAAGGCATTTTCAGGAATATTACAAAATTAAATTAACAGCCCATTTGGTGACCTTTTTTTCGGCTTATCGGGCTTATCAGCCAGTTTTTTCATCAAACACGTAACTTTTGATTTCGTGCGTTGAATTTTGTAACAAGCAGAAAAAAATATAGTTGAAGTTGCATTTCTAACTGTATTGGCTTAAGCTACTGTAGAAGATCATTTTAGCTATTTTTTCATATAATTTTTTATTTAATTTATTAATAACAAATATTTTAAATATAATTTTTTTCATGAATCAGCTGAATCAGCCAATACAACCACTTCAGACAGAACTTCATAAATTTCAGTAGAATCGGCCAAATTTAATGTTACCAAACACGCTCTAGAAAAATAAGAATATGACTTGTTTTAAAATTTTCATAAATGTGACATATTTACTGACCGAGACTCGTCATTTAAAGTGACTTAGTTCATAGTAACTCATACAAAGTGACTTAATTCACACACAGTAACTCATACATCATCGTAGTACATGTCATTTTTTCTATGAGAAATTGTAGATATCGAAAATAATACGGAGTAAAACAATAAAAATAAGAGAGGGTCAAAACCGTCAAACCTTTTAGCTCTCTTGGGGTCCATCAAAGCCAGCTCCGCAAGTCTATCAGCTTCCGTGCCTTTCTTCTCCGAGATAAAACCGACCTCAAACGACGTAGTACCGAAAGACCCGTCCATGGAGTTACTGTGCCTATGGCGTGGGCCCGGACTCATAAGCTTCCTCTCCGATGAGAGTGCCGTCGCCGCTCCACTGACGACGGAGGACGAACCCCCAAATTCCAGACCATCGAAGAAGTCGGAATCAACAGAAAGGCTCCGGAAATGGGTCGCCGGCGTATAGTCGAAGGCAAGCTCCGGAGATCGCGCCGGCATGGCGGCGGAGGAGGAGTCGGCAGAGTTGGCCGGCTGCTGCATGGGAGGGGACAGAGAGCAGGCGGCGAGGGATTCATGGCTGAAGTCTGCAACGACGTCGTCGAGGAGGATATCGTCGTCCAGCTCCGGGAAGCGGAAGAAGGTTTCGGACTGGGTCCGGCGATGGCGGGACCCACGGGTGGGTGTGTCGGGCATCTGGTCGAGGTCTGCTCGGCCCAATAGGTATGGGGCCGGATTGAATTTCCCGGCGAATTTCGGGTCCATCATCAGCAAAGATCAATCGAAGCAGCGGAATAATCTCGATGAAAATAATTGGAGCGTCATTAACTAGTTACGCGACGAAGGGGCAAAGTCAAATAGAGTATTAAGAGATTCTTAAGCAGGGCCCACTCTTGCGCGTTCTAAGCTGTACCAAATTCTTCTTCTGGATCCTATGGCCCATTTGTACGGCCCAGATATTGTCGAATTTTCTTGCAAAATGTTACTCTATATTAAGCTCTGCTCTCCTTTCAAAAAAAAAAAAAAAAAGTATTAAGCTCTGCTCTGATTGGGGGATTTGGGGCTGGCCTTGTTATATACTGTAATACTGAGCAGCTTACTGATATTACGGGCTCGAATTCAGAAAATTCGGATCTTCATCTAGCCCATTTTGTAGTGCCAATTTGCCAGTTATAATTCGGGCTATCAATGGGTCGGAGTCGGATATGGGCCGAAAATTGATAAACCCAACATATATTCTTCCGATAATCTGTAATAAATTTACCATTTAATGTCCGACACTTCAATGATCGACCTCAGTTATCTCATTTTATATGCTAATATAAAAATCATAATAGTCCTGATCCAATTTAACTTATTAATATAGGTGGACTGGTCCAGTTATGGTCTTGGGTCGGGCAGTCCGTGGAGAAAAAATATGCATTGAGCCTGGGATTGTGAACTATATAGGGAGAATTTGACTTTGCATCCCGTGTTTTAGGTGATATTTGAGTTTCCACCTTAATTTCAAAATCATTCATGTATGCACCTTAATTCACTATAAAATTATTTGACTTTGCACCCCACTCCTTCACAATTTATGTGTTAATGGGGTGCATACATTAATGATTTTTAAAATAGGGTGGGAAAGTCAAATATCACCCAAAATATGGGGTGTAAAGTCAAATTATCCCAACTATATTTTCGGCTCTAGGCCAAATGTGCTCACCTTGCCAGCCCCGATCCAATACTGGTCTCATTTGTACTTCTTTCGGTTTAGGGGCCTGATTGCAAAAACACAAATAGTTCAAGACTTATTTGCCTGTTTTCTCTTTTTTATTTATTTGAAACCCTCCATTCCCTTTTCAGCCCCACATTCTTTCAATTTGTAAGTATACACACCCTTTTAAAAAGTTTTCTGATGGTTCAAATGCAAAAAGAAAAATGGAACCGGTACAAAACAGTTGGTTCCCGTCCCAAAAGTTGAGGCCCAAAATCCGGACTTCTTAACAACTCAAATTACATATTAAGAAACTACATTTAATCAAAATTATACGGAGTATAATAAAACATTCATATGTTATACAAGTAAATAAAAAAACCTTTTTTTAATCAATTCAATAAAATTAGATATTGCAAATCATTTTAGGGCGTAAGAAGTACATACTTCGTATATTTCACGAGAGCATGTTTTGATGTGTGTACATGAATGGGAAAAAAAAGTAAAAGTTGTTGAACGGATAGAGAGAAATATGCAAATTCCTTGAAGGAGTATATAAAGTCAATTCGAATGATATTTCTTAGGAGGAAAAGAAAGAAGCACATCAATGTTATAAGTTTTAGTGTAGATTTTATGAAATAAATTTTGAAGTTATTTTCTAAGGAAATTATTATACGAGTAAAACATTGCATTTGCATATATGGAGTACATGCTAAGTTGCTAATGATCCGGGCATCATGGGGTACATGCACCACCACACGTACGTACGTCGTCCACACTCCTTGTTAGTCAGTCCAAACAAATTAAAGCAATGTTTTGCACTTTAGCCTAAAGATATTAAAGCAAGCTTACGTACGTAATAATTAGATTAGAGACGTTCCTTCACGTCTTTGAATTGCATTAATTTTCTACAGTAGTACGTCTCAAGCTATATTTTTTTTTACCATTGTTGTTGTCAATGCATCGTCGCCAATAATTTAAAGGGTTAATTTAAAGGAAGATGAATGGGGTGACACGACATGCACTCACCACTGCAACCCCACACAAACAAAATAAAGATGTCATATACGTAATACAATGCTAGAGATTAGAGAAGTTATCTCCCCTTGCGTTCCGTCCGACCAAGGCCATTGGGGCCTTTTCTGTGAACTTTTTTTATAAAACTTTTTGACATGTCTTCATTACGTGTATACTGTTTCCACCAAATTTTAATTTAAAATACAATCTGGAAATCAGTTAAATAAATTATTGAAATATATTGTGCTTTAATGTAAATATATAAAGGGCAATATGTTTCAATAATTTATTTAACTAACCAACTTCTAGATTGAATTTTAAGCTGAAAGTTTGAGAAGAGAATATACACTTGATGAAAAACATTCAAAAAATTTATCATAAATTTTCACTAGAAAGGGCCCCAAATAGCCTTGTCCGAACGGCGCCCTCCGTGCGGAGCGCCTGATGAGAAGAGATCTCTGTAGTGCTAATCCTTCAATCTCTCTTGTAATGGGGGATTGGGGGCGATTTATTATTTTGCATTTATCTCTGTGTCACATGTCCAACATACATATTTTTGCATTGGAGATGTTCTTATTGCTTGAAGCTTACACTAATCGGAGCAGCGCACCTTTTTTTCGAACAAGATTAGATCCCAAATAAAGTTGTAAATGTGTGCATGATCTGATCCTGATAGCCCGCTTCAATCAAGCATGTTTTTTAGCTGAAAAGACGAATAATCCAAACTTTACAAGCAATTAGTTGATGAAGCAACCCCACCAAAAAAGCCTTATTATGTTCAATGCATGCAGCCACGCAGCTAGCTCATGATTATAATACTTCAATTCATTTAATTACAAGGAGTGTGTAAGTTATTGTAACCGAAATTAGTGTAGTCATTTACATTATATTAAAGACTGTTTTCAGTGCTAAATTATTGGATTTGAACTCTTTTGCTTTCATTTGGAGGGACACTTTCGGTGCTAACTCATCACCGGAGTATGTTTGGCGGAAGCCGCGCGCGGAACTAATTTCTTTTTTAATGGAAACTATCAAATTAATACGGAGTATTAATCTAAGGTGACAACTCCGGTATCCATTTAAAAAATGGGGTATCGTACCTACCACTCATATGATTGGTCTAAATCATTAAATCATTTATAATTTAGATTTAAATAATTCAACTGCAACATTCTGATTGGTCCAAATGGAAAAAGGTATGGTACCTTTTGGATACCATAGAATCTACCTTAATCTAAACAATTGTTCGTCAAAAGGTTAGAAATACATTCTGGAATAACATTAAAAGAATTATCACTCATTTGCGAAATCACAACTATAGCCAAAGTATGAGCTACTTGATTCGAGAATTGTTTGCAAAAATTGGCATTAAAACTAGCTTCACAAGGAAGAGAATGTCTTATATCTTCAATAATCAGGTCGTAATATGAATTACTTGTGCCCTCTGCGTGCAAGTCTAGATATAACTAGCAACTCATCAATCTCAATTATGAACCATCTCCAACTATGTTACTATGCCCAACTAATCGCCTCTTTTACCCTCGCTGCCTCTGTCGTGTACGCTGATCAAGCTGCCACAACTCCCACAAGATTATGATCTTCCTCTAATAAAGCTGTTTCACTCGTCCGTGACCGCGGAATTAACTGTTTTCTTAACTTATTCACACATACTACAAAAAAATTATGACACGGATTTGGTACACATTGACTGGTGATTTTGAGTCAACTAGCTTGTGCCAAAATGCTTTTGGCACACATTTGGCATATCTCCCTGCAAAATTCTCAATGAATTTTGGTGCCAAAATCTCTGTCAATCTCATGGATATGTTTTTTAAGGATGTTTTCTTTTGGACTGTTTTCAGTCCCACACCAGACCAGATCAGATCAGACAAGACCAGATCAGACTTGACTTTCGTAGTTATAAAATACACAAAAACCAGACATTTACCAAACCAGACCAGTTCAGACCAGACCAGACCAGCTAGACCACACCAACAAATTTTAGTCCAATAGAAAACATCCTTAGTGTGACACTTAATTAGGGTAATTTTATACTTTCAATAACCCTAAACCTAATTACCTAAATGAGTCTTATTTTGGGAAATAAATCATAACTACTCCTATTTGTGCGTTTTTCTCGTGTATTAGTCTTATTTGGAATTTGGAGCAATTATTTTTTAAAAATCCTCCCCTCCAAATACCTTTATATATCCCAAACATTCCCCAAATGATTTCTTATGAATCTATAAATAACCCCCCTTATTCACTAAATATCCATTTCGGCAGCTAGCTAATTCACGAAATACTATGTAATACGTAGTGTGATTTGATTTGCATGATCATATACGTAGTATACAGCTAAACAAATAAACAATAGTCAAGCTACTAATAATCATATCACATGGATTCCAACCATGCATTATTCCAAGAAGAACCCAAAAGTGCCAATAATATTAATAATGGTGATGACATGGAGCAGCAACAAGAGAAGAAGAAGAAGAAGATGGCCGCCGGCGCCGGTGGGTTTCACTACGCGAAACGGGCGCCATGGCTCCGAGCAGCGGTTCTTGGTGCCAACGACGGTTTAGTTTCGACGGCGTCGCTGATGATGGGTGTCGGAGCCGTAAAGCAAGACATTAAAGCCATGATTCTTACAGGCTTCGCCGGCATGGTTGCCGGAGCATGTTCCATGGCCATCGGAGAGTTTGTCTCCGTCTACTCCCAGCGCGACATGGAAGTTGCTCAACTGAATAGAAACAAGAACACAAAGCCGGAGGAGGAAGAACAAGGGAACGGTGGTGAGGATAAGGATCATGACGGCGTCGTTTTGGCAAATCCCGTGCAAGCGGCGGCGGCGTCGGTGGTGGCTTTCGTGGCGGGAGCCATGGTGCCGTTGCTGGCGGCGTCGTTCATAACGGGTTACAAGGTGAGGGTGGGTGTGGTGGTTGCGGCGGTCACGGCGGCGCTGGTGGGTTTTGGGTGGCTGGGGGCGGCTTTGGGCGGTGCGCCCAGGGTGAAAGCCGCCGCTAGGGTTTTGCTCGGCGGGTGGCTGGCCATGGCTATCACATCCGGATTAACAAAGTTGATCGGTTTTAAAGGTGAATAACAATACTGGTAATTAATACGGTTTGAGATTTACAAGTATTAATTGGGCGCACTTTGCATGTTTTCTCGAATCATATCCTGGACGGAACGCAACGGTTGCTTCACTTGAGTTGCTACCTTACCCGATGGGACCTAGCTAACAGGGTGGAGACAGGGGTTGGAGGTGGCCACGGCCCCTGCAAGAAAAAAAATCTTAAGTATATATTATGTATAAATACTTTTAATCTGTAGAAAGTATGTTGATATTTTATACTTTGGTCCCTGCAATGTAAAATTGTTAAAGACCAGCCCCTTTAACCCTAAATGTCTAGCTCCGCCACTACTAGCTAGCTAGATCAACATTATTAATTTCCTCTAAAATGTGATTTACTCACATTTTTTGGGTTTAATAATGATACTCCCACCCGTGCAAATAGAAGTATACACTCCGTATATCACTATAATCCTCTATACCTACTAGTTGTGCCTTTCATTTTATTTATGAATAGTGACACTTCTACGTTTATTAAAGTGAGTGTTACGGTACCCATAAAAAAAGTAGCCGTATTTTATCTATTATGCATATATTTAATTGATGCATCATGCAAGTAATCATTTTCACATTTGTTTATGTTTAAATTATCAAATTGTAATATTATAATTGGTGCATGTAGACCATGTTTGGTAACTTGACTATACTATCTGATTTGCATTTTATAAAAGTAATTACAAAAAAAAATGAAAATAATAATCAAATTTGGGTAATTTTGTTACGTACGTGGTTGATCATATCACCGTAATTGTTAACGTTTCATCATTCAATTGGTCATTTTTTGTGAGACATTTTTTAACTAAATTTGGGGAAAAAATATGACATGCCTTTGTAGTTCGTCTCCCGAGTGGCTAGATTCTAAAACCGGATTTGTTTGAAGGGAGGAAGTATTTGTTACATTCAATTGAAGCTTGAAGAAGAAAATTAAGAGGTTGTTAAATTTTCATCATCGAAGAGAGTATGATATTTGGGAAAAATGATAAAACTATAATCGCTACATTCAAAATGCTCCTTCTCTAGTGTTTCACATTTTGGCTTCTTCGTGTCTATCAGCCAAACAAACCAGCTAATTACCAAACATTAGTTTTAGCATTTTGACCAATTTAATCAGATGTTTCTAATCAACCAAGCAAAATGTTGGCTGATCAGCCATCTTCCAAACGACCCCAAAGACTGTTTTGCCCTCTTTACCTTTTTAACTATGAGTAATGTGCATATGTAGTTCAAATATTCAAATAAGTAATCTCATCATCTTCATTATTCACACACTACTAATTCCTTTCAACAAAGTACCTTTAATCCAATTCTTCAACAACGCATCACTAACAGATGTCTTTATTATATTATTTCGTAGTATAACTAAGTATTTGTGTATTGGAAGGATTCACAAACTTAGATAAATAATTAACAAACTACTAATCTAACATTTTAAAGCGTTAATAGTTTAGACAAAATTAAATACATAAGAGGATATAATTGAAATAATGAAGTGTGTACACGAATTTGATTATAAAAAAGATATTGAAGAGACATTAATTTTAGGGTCGACTACCAAGTTTTTTCTCTTTCAAACCGACCACAAAATTCTTAGGAATCAAATAGTTAACCTAACACTACTCCGATCCAAACAAAAAGGCGAAACTTGCACTAATGATCTTTGCTTCTGAACTTTCTACTAAACTAATCATGACGGAAAAGTTCACAACAATAATCTCAACCAGTGAAATACGGAATATATGTATATATAAGCAGGGGCGGAGCTACTGGGGGTCAGGGTGGTCAGCTGACCCCGCTGAAAATTAAAGATTGTAGAGCTTTGAAATATCTTCGATTTGACATATTATGGCTCTCGTAATTCATTACGAGTAAAAAGTTATGACTTCTGCAAAATCAGCACTATTTAAGTTTGAAATTAGTAAAATTGTGATGCGTAATATTAATTATATTCGCAAAATAGCGTGTAATTCACTCATTACTTATGTGACATGACTTAGGGACAAAAAAATACAACATATCTTATTGCTACAAGTGCCTACTCAGTAAATGATTCTTTTCTAGTAAGAAATCTTGATACTAAACCGAGTAAGATCGAAGAGAACCATAGAGTACTATGGTAAGACAATGGGTCTCATCCGAGGTACTCAACCCGTATAAAACATGTTGATAATATATGTGACATATACGAAGTATATTAACCACATATACTCTATTAGTTTCATTTAAATTATCATTTATCTAAGCTACATTCAATTCGGGTATTGTCTAAAAGTAATCTACCGTTTTGATTCTATGTAAATTTGATTTCGACCCCGTTGAGTCATTTTTCTGGCTCCGCCCCTATATAAGGGATCAAATAAAGACATCTTTTAATTTACAAACCGTAAACTCATCTTGGTCATCCGATGAGTTAATCTAAAGGCTATAGATGCACGGTGGTATTTTGGTAATAAAACCAATTTTTTTCTTGGATGCAGCACCTTGAACATTAATATGTAACTGCTTATTTCATTGCAGAATAATATACAACATTTTGAGCGTTAATATGCAATACAAATAACATATAAATGCATCGTACAAATATTTACACGACAAGAACATTTTGTACTTGACCACTGCATACTAACAAATTCTCTTATCTTTTATTTGATGAATACTTGATGAGTATGTAGTGTTCAAATATTTCTATTATGTTTTATGAAAAATATTGAATATTAAATTAAATTTATAATATAAATAAAATTAAACTCAAAGATAGCAATCATAATATTGTTAATGGTTATATATATTTGCTTTAGAATGTTCAAATTAAAAAATGGAAAAGTTAACACCATTAGCATTTCACTTGTTTTTGTGAAATAGTAATTGAGTTGAGATTGTTGTTGTGAACTTTTTCAGTAGGGATTATTTTTGTAAAATGTGTAAAAATATATATTATTTATGTCATTTTTACGGCTGGCATTTTGAACCGAAAAACGGAAAACCGGCCTGAAAAAACCGAACCGCCAAAGGAAAAAACTGATCAAACCGAACCTAAAAAGTTGGGATCCGAAAATCGATAACCGGGGTCTGCCTCAGTTAAGTACCGGTTTTTGAAATTCAAAAGGTCGGTTCAACCGAACCACACCGATTTTATATAATTAATACGTAGTACGTAATATATAATAAAATCATTTTTTTTATTATACATTTTGTCAAGGCCATGTCCCTCTATTTAAAATACATAATCTGGCCCAAAATTTACGTACCTTCAATAGATGAATGCATGGATGAAAGTAGTGTACTGCATTGCTCATTTGTCATGGCAGAATTGTGACATTAAGAATATCTTTTAATTTTCATGACTGTTTTTAGGACTACAAGTTTTTAATTTAATTTGCAAGCAACTTTGACATGTGATTGTTTTTAATTCTCGATGTGGTTTTTCCGTTTTTGTGATGCATGCTCATTTTTGATGATCCATGTATTAATTTATGAATTTCATTTTAATTCAAATGTTTCGGATTTTTACCCAAAACTGAACAAAAAAGTTGATTCTCAAACAATCGGGTCCCAATCTATTTTTGGTTCAGACTTGGTTTTCATTTTTAAGAGAACTGAAATGTCGGTTCGGTTTCGATCTTTGCACTTTCAACCTTAGGCTGCGATGTTACGGAAATTATAATTTATAAATAGAAAAATAAAGGAAAATGTTAGTGTCCATAGTCCGCACATGACATAAGCAACTCGATCTTTGGGTCCGCTCACACATACACTTTTTCCTTTCGTTCTCCAAATAGGCATGTGTGCGAGCTACTCTTCCAAATTAGAAAACTAAACATCATCAACAACACTATGCACCTATGCAACAAATATATTAATGTAATGAAGATGATAATTATAATGAAATATTTTAGCTAATTTTAAACATAACATTACAAAAAGTCATTAAAAACCTTTTTCAATTTCTTTGTACAGTTTAACTAATTTAATTTCTTTTAACATTTTCATTTTATACGAGTAGTTTTTATTGGGATATTGGCCCATCAAACAATAGGCCCGGCCCAACACCACAAGTAGCTTACAGCCTTACCATTGGGGGACGTACACCACCAAGAGGGTATCCAGGGAAGGGAGGAGCGGGAGCCGAATGGGACCAAGCCCAATTATCGAGCCAAGACCGTAAAAGAGGGGCCACGAGCCCTTAAACTACTGCCCGAAAGCAAGGATGTACACCCCATAACTGAACGAGCGATATGGGGTACAGAACCAAGGCGGGACGAAACATTAAGCCAACGTCTGGATGCTCGCCCCCTGGATTGGGACGGACATTCCCTCGTCCTATGCCAACATTGAATGCATCTAAGGGTTCCACCACAGTATTGGCGGAAAACTTGATTATAGACATGGGAGAACATTGAATGCAAGATACAGTGGATCCAAGATATTAAATACTTCGTACAAAGTATGGGCCAACCTGTGGATGACACGACACCCCGGCCTATTAGAGGCGACACGTCATCATAGCCCGTAGTCCCATACAAGGCAAGTGGTATAAATACCCCCGTATTTGCTATAACAAAGCGGTAACTGAATATATGTATAACAACAATAACATGAAAACTCGCTTCTTGTAATCAAACAGTGTAGTATGGGTAAATCGTAGTTCAGTATACTAATTAAAATCACCGCTCCAGAGTATATTGTAAGGGCCTTTTTAATATAATAAGAGGGACCAAATCCATCTCGACATTGTGTTCACGCATTCCTATTCTTCCATACTTGAAACGATCCCCCACCGGAGGTATCGTGTTGGATCTCCCAACTAAGGGAATTAACCTCAATAGTTTTGTAGTATTTTATTTTTACTTTTGTAAAGCTTTTACTAGACTTTCCCAATTTTCTACGATTCCTTTATTTCATTTAATTTTTCCCGATTAAGAGATTTTTTTTTATTTTTAAACTACATATAGTTTAATATTAATAGTTTTAATTTTATTAATTATATATAAAGTATTAATATATCACAAACAGCATATTGACGATTTTATAAAAACATATCACAAAACAATTATCTGGTCCTTTTGACATTTTATCATCTACTATACCTGAATTGATGTGATAGTAATTTAAAGGGAGAAGGAGCATATTGACCATCAAGGTTTAGACTAAGAAGCACATTAGACATTAAGGTTATTTTTGGAACAAAAATGTCGTCATGTAAGCTTTTGGGGGCATATCACCCATTCAGGATGTAACGTACTAATGTCTCATGCTTTCATCATCTTCCTTGATTTACTAATTTAATGTTTATCTATTTTGTTTTTTTCGTTCAATTTATTTCTTTTGTATTTTTTGTACTTATCTTTTTTATATTGATTTGTTATAGACTAATAGTGTATTATTGGTGTTGGCTTTTATAATGTATAATTTTTTGTCATTTAATTTCTATATAAATATATAAAATCAAGTGTGTAAATATGAGAATAAAAGAAATAGGATTATAAGCTAACCTAAAACATGTATCATCCATAAAATTATAAAAATGTTTACCCAGAAGATAAAATACGGAATGAGAAATCATTCGTTTTCTACTGTTTTTATCTCTTTTTAGTTAATAACTTAGTATATGTACTAATTTATTTATTTATTTACAGGTAGACATGTATACTTTCATTCACTAATACACACACATATGCATATATTATATATTCTCGCTTATTATAATATATGTTCAATTAAATGTCAACATTTTTGACTGGGTGAAATGTGAACGTACTTGTGAACTCCTACCTGAAAGTGTCATAGTGATAGTACAATTTGTTTGGTAGGTAGGCTAATTGTTAAGAATAAAAAAATTAAATTTAAATATAATGAACTATACATACATACATACATATATATATATATATATATATATATATATATATATATATATATATATATTAGTATTATATTTATCAGTCAAAGTTTAGTATTATTGACTCGAAAAATAAAAATAATTAACTAAAAAGAGAAAAAAGTAGAAAACAATTGATATCTCATTCTGTACTATATCTTCTGTCAATATTTTTATGGATAAAGTACACTAAAATTATTGATTAATTTGGTATTATGATCATACGGTTCTAGGTGAACTAAATAACTAATAATTCTTTTTTCTTTCTTCCCAAATTTACATACCTGATTGTTTATGTATTTATACAGAAATAATAAAAAATTATAAATTATAAAAACCAACTCTATAAGAAATCAACGTAAAAAATAAAATTGAAAATATGTATAAAAAAAAAGAAATTAGACAAAAACAAAATAGATAAACATTAAATATATGAAAGCATGAGACGTTAAATCTTGAGTGGGTTAGTGGGGGGGGGGGGGGGCAATATGCCCCCAAAAGCTTAAATGATGACATTTTTGCTAGCTCCAAAAATAACCTTAATGTCCAATGTGCTTCTTGGTCTAGACCTTAGTGGGCATTATGCTCCTTCTCCCTAATTAAAACCATTTGGTTTGACCATAAAAAAACAATTATCGAGTTAATAAGTTTACGGTACTCTTCAATTTTTGAAATTTACATCACAGGTTTGAAGTTAGCCAGTACCAGGCATGCAACAAATCATTGTAGAGAATATGTTCTCAATAATTCCATTAAAAAAAATCGATCTCAATAATTTGTGATAATACTTCACTAGATAAATACTCCATATCAAAATATTTCCTGCCACTCTTCCAAACATTATTCTTGTTATTGGGAATAAATATGTACTCGGTATATATACGAAGTATATTGTAAGAGTTGAGTTCGAAAAAAATTCATTAATATTACTTTTTAAAATGTGTTGAACAAAAATATTACGTAATATTTAGTAATAATTTGTTAGTAATATATTAAGATTCGTGATTTTATCCTAAAAGGCCAACCTGATAGGAGGAGTAGTCATACACTTATAAATTATAGCGAAATTTCCACTTCAGAGTTTATTTGGAAAATCTGTATTTTATTTTGCAAATATAATTAATTAATAGTACTACTCCTATAAATCTTATGCCCATATACGAGAGTATATTAAATTGAAATATGTTCCATAACCATCCACTTATAAATTATAGCGAAATATCCAGAAATAGGAGTAAACAGATTTTAAATTTTCAAAATAAGATTATTTATTTTTCTTTCTGAAATATGAGTAAAATTACAATATTTATTGTCATTATCATTTTCGTCAGAAGCTAAGGTTGCAATTGTAGACCTTTAATATGCCAATATTTATTATCAATATTTTCAATCATAACTGTATTTTTTTGTCAGAAGGTTGCAATTGTAGACATTTAATATGTCAATATTTATTTGTTGGAAAACAATAAAAGGGGCCTAATATGTAATTAATTAAAATGTGTTTACCATCAAATAAATAATACAGTGGCTATTCATGAAATAATAAAAGTGTAGATACCAGGATAATATATTTCTTTTGGTGACGGGTCAAATTAAATATATTACACTAAAGTGATACAACAGTTATGACCTCCGGTGCGTGTAAACTAAGAGATAACAGTAAAGATATTGTAACGGAAAATGGCCTAATAAATTATTCTAAATAATATCATTATTGTAATAATAATAATAATAATAATAATAAAGGAGTATAGAATACTAAGGGCCAACCGTTACAATATTCCACTAGTCCTATATATATCCCATCAATAGGTAGGACTAGAATAATCAACATCTCATACTGTACATAGCACTGGAAGGTTAGACCGATCAATCGTGTTGGATTCCGGGTCTTCTTAAAGTGTTAATGCAAATGAATTCTCAAGGTATTGTTCTAATTTTAGTTCATACATATTTGATTTCATGGATTTATATGGATTTAGCTATTATGTATTTATATATATATCGCATATGGAGTTTTGTTGATATATGTATGAATATCTAACAATTGGTATCAGAGCCTACCATAATAGATCCATGGAATTTTCCTCCTTAGGATGTTTTTACTTGGACTGTAATTTGTCCCAGACCAGACCAGACCAGACCAGTCCAGACCAGACCAGACCAGTTCAGACCAGACCAGACCAGACCAGACATGGATAGTTATAAAAATACAAAGAAACCAGACCTTACCAGACCAGACCAGTTCAGACCAGACCAGACCAGATCAGACCATACCAGACCAGACCAGCAAATTACAGTCCAAGTAAAAACATCCTTAATCGGCATATGTGTATGTGTTCATCGATATGCCTGGAGTTTTGTTTAATGAATTGCGAAGCTTTTATCTAATTATTTGTTAAATATGGCTATTTTTGAATGGACCGTTATTTGTGCATAAAATTTTGGTTCAAGTGATGTTTTATACATCATTATTATCTTAAATCACTTCATGTATATTCACCATTTGGAATTACGGAGTATATCGTAGCATGGATATAATACAAAATAAGTGTGGTGTTAAATCAATATTCCGCTGCATGTTTATTTTTTATTCATACGGCCTCATGTCTCAAGTTTTAATCGATGATTCAGTTTCTCTCTTTTAATCGCATGACGGTTGAAACTTTGTGGTGTTGATTCTCACGTTTTACGTTTGTGAATATTTGATGAGCTGTTGAATATTAAATATATTCATTTCTTACACGTACTGGAATTTTTAAGCAATACGGCAACAGTTACGTTTATGCCATTTAACTGCTATGGTGTAATTGAATCCATGCTTACGCGTATAATTATGCTGCTAGATTATGAATTGAGTCATCATTTTAAAACTTAAATGATATGGTACGGCTGGCCAAATAGAAATTTGAATAGTGTGAATCCCAAATAGAAATTTGATTTTGCTTTCATCAAATATTGTGAAATGTGAATTAAGTTGATAATGATTGATTCAATTAGAATGTATATCAGTATATGTAATTGCCGCTGATCAAATATATTTGCCGGTGCAATTAGAAGTCAATTGCCGAAAGCAAATTTTATGTAGAATTATGAAAAGTTTTTTTGAGACTGTGATGAAATTGTAAAATAAAAGGAGTTTAGTATTTGAAATGAGTATATAGAAACAATATGTCACCAAAGTGATCCTATTGTGTAAGTTGCTCATATAAAAATATTAAACATAGTATATACTCCGTATATAGTTCAAGTAAATATTAATCGGCCCAAAGGAAGATTAATATTTTATCAAGTTATATATATACATTTTGGTAATAATAAATATATAACAATTATAAGGTTGCACTTTAAAAGAAAAAGTCAACCCAAAGGTGGATTTTTCTTTTATATGTATTATTGTTATATTTTATTGTTACAACAAGAGTACCACTAGCAATTAGTATTATTGTCCAAAGATGAAATACTAATGGTGCATTTGGTATCTTGTGATGGGTTAAAAATTATTTTACAATTTCACTAAAGCATATGTTCATTTTCCTTGTTCTTTCTACAGTAAATTTTTCGAGCATATCTGCCGATCTCAACTCCATCCCTGTCCTAAATGGTACTAACTTTAAGGAATGGAAAGAAAATATTCTAATAACTTTGGGCTGCATGGATCTTGACTTAGCATTAAGGGTAGAGCAACCTGCTTCTCTTACGGATGGTAGTACCCAAGATGAAAAAAGGTACTATGAGAAGTGGGATCGCTCGAATCGCTTAAGTCTTATGATCATAAAGCGTGGAATTCCAGAATCTTTTAGGGGTGCTGTATCCGATGAGGTTACTAATGCCAAGGATTTCCTTACTGAAATTGAGAAACGTTTTGTTAAAAGCGATAAGGCGGAAATAAGCATGTTATTAAAAGACTTTACTTCCAAAAGGTATTCAGGAAAAGGAAATATAAGGGAGTATATTATGGAAATGTCTTATATTGTTTCTAGGCTCAAGACACTTAAGATTGAGATATCGGAAGATGTTCTCGTACACATAGTCTTGAACTCTCTTCCTATTGCATTTGATTCTTTTAAGGTCAGTTATAACTGCCAAAAAGAGAAGTGGTCTCTTAATGAGCTCATTTCATATTGCGTGCATGAGGAAGAGAGGATGAAACAAAATAAGATAGAAAGTGCTCACTTGGCTAGTACCTCTAAGGATAAGGGTAAAAAAGAGGAAGAGAACTCCCATTAAGAATGAAGCTGCTAAGGGTCCAGTACAGATGAAACATAAGGAAGGTGAAACAACCTGTTTCTTCTATAAGAAGTCTGAACACATGAAGAAGGATTGTACCAAGTATCACGCATGGAAAGTGAAGAAAGGTACGGTCCTTGCCTTGGTTTGTACTGAAAATAATTTAGCTTCAGTGCCTAGAAATACTTGGTGGCTAGACTCTGGTTCAACATCTAACATCAGTATTTCTATGCAGGGTTGTCTGAGCCACCGCAAGCCAAATGATGCTGAAAGATGCGTCTATGTGGGAGATGGCAAAGCGGTGCATGTGGAGGCTATTGGGCATTTTAGATTGTTATTGTCTACCGGTTTCTATTTGGATTTGAAAGACACTTTTATTGTTCCGTCATTTAGGCGGAATTTGATTTCTGTTTCTTATTTGGACAAATTGGGTTATCATTGTTCTTTTGGAAACTTTCAGTTTAATTTGTCTTTCAATTCAAGTATTGTGGGGATTGGTTCTTTTATGTCATTTGACAATCTTTACATGCTTGAAACAATAACTTCATATAATAATGCTTTGAATGTTGACACCCGAGGCACTAAGCGAAAGGTTGATAATGCACAATCTGGTTTTTTATGGCACAGACGATTAGGTCACATCTCTAAAAATAGAGTTGAACGTCTTGTGTCCGATGGAACACTTAATTCCATTGATTTTTCTGATTTCAATACTTGTATTGAGTGCATTAAAGGGAAACAACCCAAAAATAAGAAAAAAGGTGCATATAGAGCTACGGATGTCTTAGAATTAATACACACGGATATTTGTGGGCCATTTCCTACTCCTTCATGGAATGGTCAACAATATTTTGTGTCATTCATAGACGATTACTCTAGATATGCATACTTATTTCTTATACATGAAAAATCTCAAATCTTGGACGTGTTTAAATCTTACAAAGCGGAAGTTGAGAATCAACTCAACAAACGCATAAAGAAAGTCAAATCCGACCGTGGTGGTGAATACTATGGGAGGTATGACGGCTCAGGTGAACAACGTCCAGGGCCTTTTGCCAAATTTCTAGAGGAATGTGGGATTGTCCCTCAATACACTATGCCGGGTTCACCTAGCATGAATGGTGTAGCTGAGAGGCGTAATAGAACCCTTAAACAAATGGTAAGAAGTATGATTTCTCATTCTATCTTACCGGAATCCCTCTGGGGTGAGGCATTAAAGACCGCAGCTTACATTCTTAATCGAGTGCCAAGTAAAGCAACTACTAAAACACCTTATGAGCTTTGGACGGGTAAAAAGCCCAGTTTAAAGCATTTTCATATTTGGGATTGTCCAGCTGAGGCAAAGTCGTATAGGCCACATGAAAAGAAACTGGAACCTAAAACAATTAGTAGTTACTTTATTGGTTACTCGGAACGATCTAGGGGATATAAATTTTATAATCCTGAGGATAAAAATATTTTTGAGACGGGAACTGCCATATTTTTCGAGGATGTTGAGTTTGGGGGGAAGAATAAAGTTAGGGATATTGTCTTTGAGGAAGAATTGATTTCAATACCTGAACCAATTCATACGGATGTTTCTTTTGAAACTAATGAGGAACCTCAACAAGGCATTATTTCATCTCCTCCTTTCCAAACTGAACAAATTGTTCAAAATGAACAAATTCAACTTCCTCTGGAACAAGTGCAACAAGAAAACGTGCCATTGCGGCGATCCACTAGAGAAAGGAGATACGCAATTCCAGATGATTATGTTGTATATCTCCAAGAACATGCGTCAAGCATGGATACAGAGAACGATGTCCTTGTGTTTATTCAAGAACATGAGGAAGAAAGTGGTGTTATGGAAGATGATCCGATCAACTTCCGTCAAGCCATGAAAAGTTCAAATTCTCAAAAGTGGATTGTGGCAATGAATGAGGAGTATAAATCTATGCAAGACAATAAAGTTTGGGAACTCGTCCCATTACCCAAAGGTTGTAAACCCATTGGTTGTAAATGGATATTTAAAACCAAAAGGGATTCAAAGGGTAATGTGGAGAGATATAAATCTCGTCTTGTAGCTAAAGGTTATACTCAAAAAGAAGGAATTGATTATAAAGAGACCTTTTCTCCGGTTTCATCAAAAAACTCTTTTAGAATCATTATGGCTTTAGTTGCACATTTTAATTTAGAGCTTCATCAGATGGATGTTAAGACGGCGTTTCTCAATGGTGACATTGATGAAACTATTTATATGGTGCAACCAGAAAATTTTGTGATTGGAGATCCAAAACAAATGGTTTGCAAATTAACAAAATCCATCTATGGGCTGAAACAGGCTTCTCGTCAATGGTATCACAAATTTCATCAAGTCATTTTATCCTTCGGTTTTAAGATGAATGATGTAGATGATTGTGTATATCATAAGTTCAGTTGGAGTAAAATCTTTTTCCTGGTCTTATATGTTGATGACATTCTTCTTGCCACTAATGACATAGGCATGTTGCATGAAACCAAGAGATTTCTATCAAAACATTTTGAAATGAAAGATCTTGGTGAAGCCTCCTTTGTATTAGGAATTGAAATCCTTCGTGAGAGATCACAAGGAATCTTAAGGTTATCACAAAGGAACTATGTCGATAAGGTCCTTAAAAGATTTGGCATGGAAGATTGTAGACCGTGTGATACCCCTATCAGTGCCCTAAAACAAATTTGGAAATTCAAGAAATGAAAAAAGATTCCCTACGCATCTGTTGTAGGAAGTCTTATGTATGCCCAAGTTTGTACGCGTCCGGATATTGCGTATATTGTTGGGATGCTAGGCAGATATCTCAGTAATCCAGGAATGGCTCATTGGGTGGCGGCCAAAAGAGTTATGAGATACTTAAAGAGAACAAGGGACTATATGCTTACATATAGAAAATCAGATCATTTGGAGGTCGTTGGATACTCCGACTCTGATTTTGCCGGCTGCAAAGACACTAGTAGATCTACTTCAGGCTATGTTTATCTACTAGCGTGTGGTGCTGTATCTTGGAAAAGTGTTAAGCAAGATATGATAGCTACCTCAACTATGGAGGCAGAGTTGTTGGCCTGTTTTGAAGCTTCAAACCATGGAATATGGATGCACAATTTTATTGATGGGCTGAAAATAATAAATGATGTTTCAAAGCCTATCAAGATATTTTGTGACAACAATTCTACGGTGCTTTACTCTAACAACAACAAGAGCTCGAGCAAGACAAAACACATTGAAGTGAAATATCGAGCTGTTAAAGAAAGGGTTCAGAATAAAAGGGTCGCTATTGAACATATAAGTACAAACTCCATGCTAGCGTATCCTTTAACCAAGGGTCTCCCACCAAAAGTTTTTCATGAGCATACTGCTCACTTGGGAGTCATTGATTTTAAGGAACCTCAAGTTTAGTGGGAGTTTATAAGTTATGCCTGATGTTCTATTGCTTTATGAATTTATTTTCTGATCAGAATAAAGTTTGACATTTGGTGTATTCTGAACAATTAAGATATTAAAGTTTAAAGTTTATTAAAGAAGGGTCAGTTGAAAATTTACATGTACATGCCACATTTCATGTAATTTTCATGCTACACATTTCATGATTGATCTATGTCATTATGTAATATTGATACTAGTGATCATTGGTGGTATAGTTATGTTTAACATAACAAAATGCTGCAATGGTTCTATATTAGTATTACTGATGGACCAGATTGTTTAAGGATGTTATTTTATATGATGGTATTTTTGAGCTCATAAAGATAACACATTTTGTTAAGAATTACATATAAGGCCCAGTGGGAGATTGTTGGAAAACAATAAAAGGGGCCTAATATGTAATTAATTAAAATGTGTTTACCATCAAATAAATAATACAGTGGCTATTCATGAAATAATAAAAGTGTAGATACCAGGATAATATATTTCTTTTGGTGACGGGTCACATTAAATATATTACACTAAAGTGATACAACAGTTATGACCCCCGGTGCGTGTAAACTAAGAGATAACAGTAAAGATATTGTAACGGAAAATGGCCTAATAAATTATTCTAAATAATATCATTATTGTAATAATAATAATAATAAAGGAGTTATTAGAATACTAAGGGCCAACCGTTACAATATTCCACTAGTCCTATATATATCCCATCAATAGGTAGGACTAGAATAATCAACATCTCATACGGTACATAGCACTGGAAGGTTAGACCGATCAATCGTGTTGGATTCCGGGTCTTCTTAAAGTGTTAATGCAAATGAATTCTCAAGGTATTGTTCTAATCTTAGTTCATACATATTTGATTTCATGGATTTATATGGATTTAGCTATTATGTATTTATATATATATCGCATATGGAGTTTTGTTGATATATGTATGAATATCTAACATTATTATCAATATTTTCAATCATAACTGTATTTTTTCAATTATAACAATAACAGTGTATCAGGAAAAAAAAATAAAACTAGCAACTCTTATTTTGAAAAAGAAAAACAAATCCGTTTTTATGCGCAATTTGCCTAAAGTATACTCCGTAACAGTTTAACTTCCTTCCAACAAATCAGTTTAACAGTTTCTCTCTCTCAAAAATTGGAATCTTTTAGTTTCTATATTTTTGTTCCGGACAATATTACCCCGAGCTCCCAAATCAGGGACTTCGATTCTAATTTCTGACAAACTTCAAACCAGTAGTCAACCCAGTCGGATAAATGAAAGCGGTTAATGGTCAACAGCATGCTTAGCGAGCGACCCTGACTGCGAAGTAGGAATGGATTTGGAAGAAGGAGTAGGCGAGTCGTCGTCTCCGCCGAGGGCCTTAGGCAGCGTCGGCGGTGGCGTAGGTGGAGCTAAAGACGTACGGAACAACGTGTACAACAAGCTGCTGCAGATAGGTAATGTGGATGTGATTAGCGACCGGGTTCTTCTCCGCGAGCAGCTGGACGCGCACTTCAATAGCTTGCCTTACAGGTTCCAATTCATCTCTCTCCCGCCATTGATGACATCAATTTTCTTTTAGTTATTTTGATTTGCTTGCGGACATAACTTGAGCCTTGAGTGCAAAGCCTTTTAAGTATGCAGTACGTAGTTGTTTGATATTATCTGCTTCTTTCCTTAAATCAGTAGTATTTATATAGTGTTAATGAATATGCTCTGAACTTGGTCGGACAATTTAAATTAACTTTATATGTCTCTGTATGTTCAATGTATGAGATTGCGTATTCATGTACTAGTAATTGAATTCTAAAACATTGCAATTTTTCTGTATTGTTGAGTTAGAGAAATGTATTGGTGATGCTAAATGTCTCATTGAAATTTGTGTTTCAGATATTTGCTGGATATAAATATGGATAGAGTAGAAGACGTGCTCTTGCATCAGGATCTCCTTGCAAGGGCAAAGAATCCTGATAAGAGGCCTGTTTACCATGTTCGATTTCTAGAGGTACTCCACTATTAGATGCATTTGGTAATTTTCGTTCATTTTGCTCCTTCACCAAGGCACTCTTCTTGTGAAGCTGATTTGCGGTGCTTATTGAATGCTAACCATAGTTATTTCTGTGTGCGTGTCCCGCGCACGTGAGAGTGATATAATGATGGATACCTTAGCTGTTTAATTTATGTTCTTTTTTATTTTCCTGAAACATGAACTTCTTACTCTCGCTTCGTGTGAAAGAGAACAAGGTGGTTTAATTACACCAATTGCTCTACATTTGTTTTCTGCTCATCTCCCCCCCCCTTTCTTCTCATCAAACAACTCTTTGTTTTCTTTTAGTTGAGTGCTGGGACTACTAGATTTGATGATACAACTGACCAACAAATTTCAAATCCAGCATCCACTTCAAAGGTGCTTTACACAATTGGTAATGAAGCGAGTGGTCCTTCCCATAGCAGGTATTTACTATGGCAGATGTGTGATACACAAAAACAAATCTTCATAAAAAACTATTGCTTCATTTTATTTTGTATATGAAAGACTTGACCTTTGAAATGGATTGCAGACGAGATATTTCATGCATTCCAATTCATGAAGTAATATTTTCAACCTTAGACAAGCCAAAGCTTCTCAGTCAGGTAACTTAGAATTCATATTACAATTTATATGACATGAAAATTTCAAATAATCACAAAATCTTAATGCTGCATCGAGGTGCATGATAATTTCAATTTATTTTCATTTCAATTTGATTTATTATGAAACCCTGGTTTTCATTCTTGTGTATGATATCCCGTATCATATTAAAAGTTTGTTGTGCTCTAAGAGCTTGGTGTATTTTGCACTTCTCTCCATGATACAACACACTGGCCCGGCTTAATCACTGTCCGCCTGTTCGGTCAATGATTGTTCTGAACTTACGTTTGGTCCTATTCTATACCTATAAGCATTGGTTTATATGTGTAAATATGTAAATAATGTATTATATAAAGTTATCTTTGAATTTTCATTTTTCATTACTCTCTCTTTTCCACACAATTTTCTCCCATAAAATATTTTTCTTTTATAGCTCTCTGCGTTGCTTTCCGACATTGAACTTAACATCCGTGAGGCTCATGTGTTTTCTACAAGTGACGGCTACTCTTTATCTGTATTTGCGGTGGATGGATGGCATGTTGAGGTATGTTGCATGTTGTTATTTATTAAGAAGTGTAGGTCTGAAATGTATAATATGCCATTATATACCTAAGCATTAATTGAACTATTTAAAACTGTAAATCTTGCATGAAATAATAATTTTTTGAATTTCCATTCATAATATGATTCATGCATATAATGATCTGATTGATCTCATATGTAAATTATATTTATGTAAATTTCTTTATGACACCCATTGTGATGAAAGCATTTTCATAAAAATTAGAAC
The DNA here is from genome assembly GCA_945859915.1 of Cuscuta epithymum. Lineage (NCBI taxonomy): Eukaryota > Viridiplantae > Streptophyta > Magnoliopsida > Solanales > Convolvulaceae > Cuscuta > Cuscuta epithymum. Next base: position 680,846 of record CAMAPF010001023.1, read on the forward strand.
CAAAATCAGATTGTTACCATTAAGATGCCATGTCATGAGGTAATTGTGGCAGGATAGTGCCCAACATCATTCAAGTCAGCATTGCAATTATACACTTAAGTGAGATGTATCTATGCTGACTTTGCAACAACAATACATGCAGGAATCAAAAGGATTGCTTGAAGTGTTGGAGAAGGCAATTGATAGAAGGAAGGTAATTGTTTTTTTATTAAACCTCGAGCACTTTTTTGTGGTCATACAATTTAGCTCTCTATGCAGTTATCAAGTATTGCTCGAATATTTGTGGCGTTTGCCAGGACTCATGAATAGTCACATATTATCAATGCAAACCTTATTGTCTGCAATGGAGTCGTGGAACCTTGACTCAGATTGAATTTGATTAGATAATATACTGTTTGTCTATAAGCCAGAAAAATGAATGAATGTTAATCCAAATTACGGAGTAAAAGATGTCACACATCAAAAGGAAAAAGATTTTCCATCATTCACAAATCAATGGGACCCACGGCCTATTACATGAAACCTGGGCTGGTCTGGAATTGATTTAAATGGAGGACTTTCTTCTTTGAAAATGAAGTCAACTTTTTCTCACCTGCATACGTTTGTGAATGGTTTACACGAGAATGTGTCGGATAGTAGGATTACATCTGAGAATGAAGAAACTGTTTGATGTAGCATGTTCTATGTTTTCATCACTTTCCATACATATAAAGGGTATTTGACCCTTAGTAGTTTTATAAGTTTATTTGCTTTTAGAATTCAGACAGCAGAAGGAACCCATATCATTTTTCATGCTGTCTAGCTGAAGTTTTTGGGACAAACAAAAAATCAAAGTTGGCAAAGTCCAGTGGGATGGAGGGAGTATACTTTTTTATATAATTCAGCCCTAATTCAGCCACCTGATTCAGCTAGCATTTCATCAATTTCAGTAGATTTAGCTAGATTGAGAGACCAAAATGAGTGTCACCAAACAGGATCTTATATTTATATGTAGGTGTGTGTGTAACAACCAAATGTACAGAACGATCATTCGTCAAGTTCAGTTAGCCTTTTCGCTGACTAGCAAATGTCAGTCATTTTGAAAAACTTTTACCCCAAAAGGTCACACCTTCCCAGTCCACTCACAATATTTTTACCTCAAAAAGATCATACCTTCCCGATCCACTCCAATATTGTGTAATTGTGTGCAAAGAAAGAAGAAAGAACGAAAATGATGAAAAGCTAGTAAAAATTGCCACGATGGTTATTTTTGGCAATTATCATTTAAAAAGTAAAATGAAAAAAAAAAGAATTTTGAAAATCAGCAGAAAGTACACTTATTAGGAAAGCATTCCGGTATTAAGAAAGCGAGCCACGTATTAGAACCAGTTTCAACCTGTATATCGTGATGAAGCTGCCAATTTTTAGCTTAATAAGTTAATATGCATCTCATGTGCGAAATTATTGATCATTTTTAATCTAAATTGGGTTTGATCATCATTTTATGAAATATATTTTCTCTTAGACACTTTCTTTGAGCTTTAGATATTTACTAGTTACTGTTCATGTCATAGGGTTGGGATCCCTTGTTAATTGTTAATAACTTAACAAGTTCCATATGAGATTGCACTTTTATGTATTTCACTTGCAAAATTTCCTAGTAAAATTTTCACTTTTATAATACTATACTTTTCCATTAAAAGCCTGCATTGCCCACTTAATTGCAAAGATGACACCTCATTTTTTCAGCCACTAGATCTCTAGACGATCCACATTAGATCTTCTTTCTCACGTGGAGACTTATTCTCAAATGATTCCAACCGTGTGTGTATATGCACACATAACTGCTTAATAGATACACACATACATAGGTATGTAGGATTGATAATGCAGTGATTGTGGCTGCATATTCATGTGATCAAATGTATATGCAGAAAACTATTTTTCTTAGAGAAAGATGTGGAGATTGAGAAATTAATAGAAGTTTACTGAAGATTGGGGTACTATTTTCCTATTTCGATGGTGTAGGAGTGGTTTTCTGTATCTGCATGTGATCAATCTTATATAGAGAAAGCTATTTGCATTAAAGAAGAATGTGGAGATTGGGAAATTGACAGAAGTTCGCTGGAGATAGTGGAACGGATAACAAGTGGATCCGGTTGTGTTTTGTGAGTGATTAATTGTATCCCTATTGCGTCTTAAGTTTACTTTTACTTTTGTCATACCCATGTATGGCATTACCTTTCTCCTGATTTTTGTGGTTTGAGATGGAAAGGTATCATGGCATATATCATGGTGTTGAAGTTGCAGTGAAGGTTCCTATATCTAAGGATTTAAATCAGGAACTGGTAAATCAATTTGCACAAGAAGCTAATATTTTAAGGTAAATAATTTCAAGGTTCTGTGAGTAAGTGAGCTTCTGGTATCCCTTCATAGTTCATACAGAGTACTAAACCATAAAAAACTAAAATTTATTTCTGGGAGATGTTATTACTTTTTAAGGACTTGAAAGTCTCCAACACTACTTCTTTATCCCTTTCTGGCTAGATAATCGTCTGTCATTTCTCATTGCAATATATGCAGGCAGTTACAACATAAAAATGTTGTCAGATTCATTGGTTCCTGCTTCAAATCTCCTCAGTTGTGGATTGTCACGGGTATGGAATTATAAATTCTTATCCAAGTATGATTTTTCAGATCTTTGCTATGTTAGTAGCCATTAGGCATAATGTTTTATTTGTTAATTTTGTTGGCTGGATTTTTTCATCGAAACCTTATTTCTTTTCGTCAGCCACTTGCCATTGCCTTGACCGTCTCAAACATCTTAAAATATTCATTAAGTCTTGCTCACTTGAATGCCTTTTTTCTTCTTGAGTTTTGCGTGGAATGTAGTTTTCTCACCTAATTCTATAGGTAAACTTCTTGGTTGTATGTTCTGTATACAATTTTTTTCTGCAAAACTCTCCCTATTATTCTTATGTTTATCTGTTGGTCTATACTGAAAATAATAATAGACGATGAACATATGTCGCATTAATTTGACTTTTAGTCGCATTGTTATTAAGTCATTCCTACTTTTGGTCCTCGACTTTCTATTTTCCCCTTATTGGTTTCACCACTATAGATTTTTTTTCCATTATGGTTGTTCCGGTCACCTGGCAAAAATCAACCAGAAATTGTACCGAATTTAGCAGGAAAAATGTCAGGAAGGGACCACAAGTGAAAAACCCTCTAGCCATAGCACCAAAAGTAGAAAAATGAAAGTTGTTGACCAAAAATAGGAATGACCTAATACCCATGGTACCAAAACTAAAACTAATTCACTTATTTATGCACTGACTGGTTTTGTGTGTAGAGTATATGCCCGGTGGCAGCTTGTATGACTACTTGCGTAAGTGCCATACTGTTTTGAAGCTCTCACAACTGTTGAGGTTTGCAATTGATATCTCAGAAGGAATGGAGTACCTGCATCAAAATAACATAATTCATAGAGATCTGAAGACATTAAATTTGCTCATGGATGCACAAAATGTATGTATTTTGACTATTTTCTATCTTAAAAAAACTATCAAAATAAAGTCTCGTTTCAACATATGAAGCTTATTTTGATTGAACCCAATACCTCTCTTACTCAAGCACATGCCCATGAGAAGAAAAGTAAGATTGTCTCTATAAAGTTGCAAGATTATGAAAGATTTGTGGTATCAATTGTGTGAGTCACTCTTGGGGTCAAAGAATTGAATAAACATGTCCATCACTTTCTGATTTGTCTCAATTAGTTCATTGTCGATTCATAAAGCTAAACATGTGTAGGGGACTATTATGGCCTTTAAATTTTAAAAGGTTTGTGAATCTCGCTATACTATCATGCTTCTTACCCATGATGTTGTATTTATGGAAAAGAAAGGTAATATTTAGGTGAATAAAGAATTCATCCCATGCTTATTACACTTCGCACCCCATTCCTCAGACTTTTCACCCACTCTTGGCTGCTCTGGGGTGCACGGTCAAATATTGGGGTAAATTATGAGGTACAACTACCAAATATCTATGTTGTAGCAACCGGACCAGAAGGTGGCGCGAGTGAATCACCGGGTCATGGGTCAGGCCAGACCCAGCAGGTCAACTGGGTCAACGCCGGAAAACCCGGTCAAGTTTTATAAATTGATAGCAACAGAAACATAGTTATCCGTAGTATATAAAATTAAAACCAAACATAATTATTCTTCACAATAATAAAATAACTATAACATTTAGTAAGCATATTTGTTATATATTTAATGTTCTAAAATATTTTCATATTTCCATATAAGTGTTAAATATGAATACTTGCATTATTAGTAGTTAATATTCAAATATACGCATATCCATAATATTTTAAAATATACTTTTAGTTTTACTTGACTCAATAACGTTATTTTATATTTATTTTGTACATCTATGAAATAATTGTGGCAGATACTAAAACAAATTAAATAATTGTGACATGGTACTTTTTTTCACTTATATTTGGAATGTAGCATACATGATTGGGAATTAAAGTAATACCAACAATACATATAATTCTATTTGATTATGTATTAATTAACATGTAGTGATTATGTTTAATTGAATTTAGGAAATCTAGTGTTGCTTCACTAGGGAATTAAAGTAATACCAACATATAATCCTTTAGTGTACACTGAATTCCAATTAGCATAAGTGGTGCAGTGGAAATCTAGTGTTGCTTCACTATTTCATTTGGCTTGGTTTCTTGCAATTTTCCCGGCTTCTGGGTTCGGTATGTTCCGGGTCAAAATGGGCTATCATGTTTTAACAGGTTTTACAATATTAGCGGCTCAGTAGATAACCGGAGAAGGTTAGTTGCCGGGCGGACCTGCCCGATCCGGTTTGGTTCTTGCAACATAGCCAAATATACGAAAATAAAATGAGTTTGAACAAAATCTAATACAGATTTGTTCTATTTGAACTAATTTTTAAGATCACCTACTGAGTTTTATTTTCTTCCAAATGCTCCTCTATTTCTCTACGTATTTCCCTCCAAGCATTTAATGAGTTCTAAACGGACTCTTAATGACCAACTTGGGATCAAATGCATAAATGGTACCTCAACTATTGGTAATGTTGCATTTTGGTACCTTAACTCTTAAATGAATCAAAACGGTACCTTAACTATACATAAATGTTTCAAATTGAGATTTTATTCAAATTTTTAACAAAAAAGTCATTCATAACGATCAAAATTTCATGCGTAGAGTCACCCTACAGTGATCATATGGACAAAAATAAGTTGAAATAGACTTTACGCATAGAATTCTGACTGCCACGTGTAATATTTTGGTCGAAAATTTGAATAAAATCATAATTCGAAAGATTTGTGTATAGTTATGGTACCATTTTGATTCATTTAAGAGTTAAGGTACCAAAATGCAACATTACCAATAGTTGAGGTACCATTTATGCATTTACCCCGACCAACTTGAGTTGACAAGTGAACACATCTGCTTGTTTGTATCTCTTGTACTGGGAATCTGGAACATTGACCTTGTACTTTTTTTTTGATGTCATGTATGTGGACATGTTTTTGTAACCCTTGGAAGTTGGAACTAAAATTTCTTCGAGTGTAGTGATTTTGTATTTATTAGCTTTCGTGATCTGTTACAAGGTTGTGAAAGTGGCAGATTTCGGCCTTGCTCGGTTTCTTAATAAAGAGGGTGTTATGACAGCTGAGACTGGAACATATAAATGGATGGCACCTGAGGTATGCATTGAATTTTCCTTTACTAGATTTTTCACCCGTGCGATGCACGGACCAAAAATAATTCAAAGATTATCCGAATAATTTTTTAAATAATTACATTAATCAATTATGGCTGTAATAAAATCTTTTTAAATGAATAAAACTATTAAAATAGGTGGTGCATGAGTTGATTATAAATGTAGAAGTAGCACAGCTAGAAAAATATTATTTAGAATATTTAAAGTTGAAGCACCAAAATAAATACTTTCAACAATGATGAATCCACCTGTAGTCAAATTATTCAGAAACTGGGACACGATGAATCCAATTTGGGAAAGACATCAATTCTAGCACGCAAACTCTAACTGGAGCGGTTTAGTTGGCTGAATTGCTGAATTATGGAAAATGTATATTTAAAATATATTTTATGAATAAAACAAATAAAAAATAATATGAACATGACCGCCTGACTGCTTGTAATTTTAACTCAAAGTGGTAACTTATACACACATAAATACATATATTTATCACTTTGAGTAAGAACCTATTTTTTAGATAAGTTTTGATTATGTAAATGCACACATACTAGAAAAATAAATGGCTGTTTGCAGCTATAACTTATAAGCATAAGTAGTGGCACTTTTGGATCCATACATTTACCCTTACAAAGTCTTTCTTTATGACTTTGTACAGTGAGTATTTATTCGTATGTTCAATGACTTATGCTAAGTGATTGGGTCATAAGCTATCAATAACCAGCAGACCAACCTATACAGTGGTTCATTTTGACAAAAAATACATATGATTATGTATCAAATAAAAAAAAAGTTTGCAAAATTTACGTATGTTAGAAAAGAGTCCCTCTTAATTGGGTAAGCTTTTTGCAATTTATAGACTCTGATTTGGAGTGAAGACTTTATTCTTAATTTTTTACCCTTTTGGCAGCATGCTTTATAGAAGGAGTATTTAACTACACTTATATTCCCCTAATTCCTTCACTATCACCGTGTCATATTGTTTGGGATGCATAAAAATAGGGAGAACTATCAAATAAGTCCTCAAACTTACATAAAAAGTGCAAATCACCCCTTATATAGGAGGTCTCTGTCCGGCCGTCGACATTTGGGGCGGTTCCCGGTGGAATTTTTTGATGAAAATTTTTGAGCATCTTATTCATTAAGTCTAGATTACTCATACCAAATTTCAGCTAAAAATTCAACCGGGAAGGCAGTCAAATGAATTTTTGAAGATAACTGCGCAGTTAAACAGCGCAGTATATTTCAGAAAACCATTTGACTGCCTTCCCGGTTGAATTTTTAGCTAAAATTTGCTATCAGCAAACTAGACTTAATGAATAAGATGCTCAAAAAATTTCATCAAAAAATTCCACCGGGAACTGCCCCAAATGGCGACGGCCGGACAGAGCCTCCTATATAAGGGATGATTTGCACTTTTTATGTAAGTTCGAGGGCTTAAAAATATGTCAAAGTAAGTACATGATTTGAAAGGAATAAAGAGAATCATATTAGTGACTTTTTAGTTTTAGGTAGACTTCTTCATATGCAAATTAGATGACGTGAAGATGTTATACCAATTACCAAACTACAACTTTAATATGTAAGTTTAATATAAAATTTTGAAAACTTACATATCCATCATGTAAGGCAGTTTTCTTGTTTCACCCATGATAAAGTTAGCTGCTACCCAATTAAACTTTCAAAGCTCTCCCGTTTAGAGACCTTAAGGATTTTAATATATTCAACTTCTTGACTAAATTTCTGATACCCATTTTCTGCTGTTTGTTTCAGTCATTAGTATAGGTGTTGAATGTTAATCCAGAAGGTGTGCTATATTTATACCCATATCTGGTCAATTAATGGTGCCTCATTTAGCAGGAACTTTACCCTCCGTAATTCAACATTGAAAGGGGCATTAGTTACCTTATGGTTCTTGTATGCTGCGTATGGATAGCCTGCCTACTCTAGATATACCAAAGCAGCTTTATCGCATTAGTTTGATTGGACTTGTTTCAAGAGATTTCTAAGCATGCCAGTTGACCCATTCTCAACCTATATTCCCCATTGTTTTAGGCGGGAAAATGACACACATTTTGTATATAGTAAGATTGTATGTTGTTAGAGGTTTCATTTGCTGAATAATATCTATTCTTCGTGTACATTTCTTACTAACATTGACCCTTTATGTATGCTTTTCATTTGGTTTCATTTCTTTCATGGTTTTCATTGACCCTTCACATATGCTTACTTCATAAGTTTGTCATTTTTTCAAAGAGAACTTTTCAAATAAATTATGTTTGGTTAGCACACTTATTTTGAGTTTCAAGTTATTTAAGCAGCTAGCTTTTCAAATTTGTTACATGAGTTTTATCAGTTATAAACCTATTTTATAATATATTTAACTTAACCCCTTAATGTCATTTTGTATTTCAAGATATTTTATAGCTAATGTTCACCAAACACTGCATGAAAGCCTATAACTTATCGGTTATAAGTTGAAGCCTATAAGTTACAAGCTATAAGTTAGAGGTTACTAGGGTTAAGTAATCAGTCCATAGCCAACCTACAGCTTATCAGCTAACTTATCAGCTTGTTTTGTCAAACAAAGCCTTGGCTTATCCTTGTCCTCGATGCAATTACTTAGTTGTTATGATCGCACTGAAATAGTTTTCGGAAGTTGCTGAATATAGCTGGCATAAGAGTCCCATCTTTGCCCTGTGCAGGGATTCAATTTCCTTTTGTCCTTTGGTACATTGCACTAAATTTCCAATAAGAAATTTTGGCTAATAAGAAAAAACGGCTCATTTTTTTTTGAATGTCTCAAATACTGTATAGGTCATGACACATAAGCCATATGATCAGAGTGCGGATGTATTCAGCTTTGCAATTGTCCTTTGGGAGCTTTTAACAGCCCAGGTGTTTGCAATGCTCCCATTTGGTTATGAGTTGGTATTACTAATCTTTATATAGAGGGGGCAGAAAGAAATATAAAAAGCTAAAGTCTGTTTAATTGTCTTTGGCTCTTTGTTGAGTTGCAGGTACCGTATGGCAAAATGCTTCCTGTATCAGCAGCCTTGAATGTCACAAAGGTAACTAAAATAGCTAATCTGGACTTCTAAGCACAAGTGAGTTATTAATGTAAATCGATTATTGGGCATGAAATTAAGTCCATTGCTGGGTACACTTACTATCTTGAAACTAGAAGAGTCCTTGCATTTAATAGAACTTTGAGACCCCATTATTCACTGTCTTGCTGTTTTCTTAGGGTTTGTTTGGATAATGGAAAATGTTATATAGAAAGGAAAGAAAATGCGAAATGAATTTAGTTTTCTAAGTTTGGCTTTATCTTGGAAAGAGTAAAAGGTAAAAGGAATATTATTAAAATAGTTTTTGTCTTCATATATTTTTCTTAGTCTTGCCTTTACATTAAAAAAAAGAACGAGTGGGAACAAATTTCTAAATAAACTCTATTGAGTTTGAGTGTATCCTTTATTTTCTCCTAAAGTTTCTTATCCTTCCCGTTATCCTCTCTATTATAATTTGGAGGGCTCATGGATGCTCCTTTTGGTTCCCTATGAGTGGTGTCCATGATTACTGCAGTATCTAGAAGTGATCTATCTATCTATTAGTTCATTGGACTCTAAAAATCAACTCTTTCACAATGACAAATCCACATTTATCCGTCGCAACTACGCCGTACTACATTTTGTCATTATAGTGTGAAGTCTGGTGGTAACAACTTTTAGGATGTGTAAATCCCTTTTACTTCACAAGAAATAAAATACTTTTATGTAATGTCCTGACCAACATATATCTATGTTATTGTGCATTGCAGGGTCATAGACCAGAATGTCCAAATAACACACACCCAAAGCTGCTCGGTTTGATACATAGATGTTGGGAAACAGTTCCTGAAAAGCGACCCTCCTTCTCTGAGATAAGAGCAGAACTTGAAGAACTCCTACATGAAGTTGATAAAATAGTGGTTAGATATCTTTCATTTTTTTGCCAGCAGTGCATACGTCTTATGCTTTGCTTTTTATCTGTTTATTCAAAGTATGCTGTTTATTCATGTCACAGGATGACACAGGTGTATCAAAGGAAGGATGACTGCGCTCAATTAATGGTTCCACTTCATATTGCATCTTGACAGTGCTTAACACATGGAAGTTTGTATATTTGGAATGTTGGATGAAAGATAATCTGTCTTTTCCCCCTTTCCCTAGACTGAAACACGACAGCATTAATTGTAGTCAGTAAGTAATGAGGTCACAAATAGCATGATTTTAGTGCTGACGCACCACAAAGAGAGTATAGGCACCTTTAGGACTAGGTCTGTCCGCGGTTTGAACCAGATCCGAATAGCTGGTTTCCAGTTTCGAAAATCCCCCAACCTGACCAAAAACCACACGTAGCGGTTCTAGTACAGTTCCAGTGGTTCTTGTTTTGGTTCTGGTCCAGTTCAGTAGTTTTTTTTTTTGCCTTCTAAATATTTGCTCCATCTGTAATTTTCCTCCGGAATTCCGGATATTTGGCCTATCCTATGAATTACTCCGTATATAGTAAGTTGCCAATCACTTTAAATTTGGTCTCATAAAGAGTGGAGTAATTAATGGGTGAAGCATAAGGAGGAAGCGGTCTCAAAGTTTTGGTCCATTCTTCTCCAGGACCTCTACTCACTTTATATCCACATGACCACATAAGGAGTAAGCAGGAGGGACACAGAGCAGCTGCAGGCACTTGTAGAGATCAGGAGACCCACGCATGTTGTTTTGAACTCCTTATTCTGGTTTGTAACCGGAACCGTTAGAAAATGAACTGGAATCAGCAGTTCCTGGTTCCAACTTTGTGAAAAACAGAACCACCCCTATAAACCACAGGTCATAAACCCGTGACCTTTATTGGATTTTGATTTTGGTTCAGTTAAAACCCCCTGCTTCCGGTTTAAATGGAAACCGGAATAGGTCTACTTAAGACTTTTGGAGTTGGGACTACTATGGAGAATATATTACAGTATGTGCTAAGAAAGTCTAATATGTTAATAGTTTAATATCAAAAGTTTACGCTCATAGTCATACTAATATTGATTACGAACGTTTCTTTGGTTTATATTCTTATATTTTTTTTTTACATTCCAGAAATTCCAATTCGTTCATCAATTTAAGTCAAACTTACCTGCAAAATGGGCTCAAGATTAAAGAAAACATGGATGCACAATAGTGTGTGTGTATATACTTGGATTAGTTGTATATGTATGTAAATAACTGGTGTTTTGCCCACCTGGCCACCTGGGCACTGCCCCAGAGTAGTGTTTATAATTTAATGTTCATATTTGACTTTATGGTATAATTATAAATTATAAATTGTTCTTAATTTTGGTGAATATATGTAATTATGGGTAAATGATTTAATTTGCGAAAGCTTCTTGATACTCATTGGGGGTGTTTGGGAATTGGTTGTTGGTTGTTGGTTGATTATGTTAGCTGATTGATGTCAACAAATTCAGTTCGATGTTTTGATTAGCTAATAGAATTAGCCGTTTGCAAAATAATGTTTGATTAAATGATTGTTTACAATTAGCTGATAACTTGTTAAATAACTTTAATGGACATCAATGTTTTTAGTCAGTACCACTAGTTTAACTATTTTAATACAACTTATTAACATAAGTGATAATTATCTTGTCAAAGTATCAAGTCTAATTTTGTTCAGGTAATTCTTTTTTTCATATTTTCTTGATATTTGGTATGACAGTACGTACTATGTAGTATGTAGTGTTTATGTGCAGGATATTAATGTTATCTGCAGAATATTGAACAAAAGTCAATTTGTGAACTCCAGAAATATATGTGTGGAATATCAATGTTATGGAAGGGCCCACTAGTGAAATTGCCAACAAGTGTGATCTTGATAGTTTAAACTCTGTTTTAAGCCAGCAAAAACATTTTTTCTCTTCAGCAAGGCAATTTATCGAAAGAGAGTGCAAAAGTAGTGGGGTAGCCTAGGAATATTTATAATATTAAGAGAAAAGTCATACCCAAATGCTGAGATTAGTGGCGTTTCAAAAGTTGGCTATTTGGGGCAAGAAGCCGAATAGAAAAGTTGTTTGACCTAACACTTAATTAGCAGATTCATCTGGTCAGAAGGCTAAAAACTAGTCAAAACAGCTACAAAATGGTTGATAGGCCACTAACCAAACACCGTCATTGTGATTTAAACAAATGTGTCAAGACCTAAGACCCCCTTATATTATACTCCCTCCGTCCCAAAAACAGTCGCTATTCATTGGTCAACTTGAATCACTCGTAATCTTTTACTTTTTATATCAAATTTTTATCAAATTTAAATTTTATTGATCAGGCTTTGTAGCGACTAGGCATGGACCCGGTTCGGGCCGCCCGGCCCGGGACCGGCCCGGCCCGCCACTGTGCGGGCCCGGAACCGGCCCGGTTCTCGGGTCCGGGTCCGGGTCGGGCCTAGGCCCGGTGGGGGGTCCGGGTCTGGGCTCGGGCCTTGTATTAGGCGAACCGGCCCGGCCGGGTCGGGCCCGGGCCCGGGCCGAATTGATTTTTTTTTCATTTTCTTTTCATTTGTTGGGGTTAGCCGGGTTGGGCTTGATGGTTAGGAGGGGTTTGGGGGTTTGGGGGGGGTGAGTGGGGGGGGTTAGGAAAGCAAAAAAAAAAAAAAAAATTTATGACCGAACCGGAGGCCCGGCCCGGCCCGGACCCGGTGGCTACCCGGGCCGGTCCCGGGCCTTCCTTCCCAAAAAAAAAGCCCGGCCGGGCCCAGCCCGGAACCGGAACCGGCCCGGCCCGGGTCCATGACTAGTAGCGACTTTAATGTAATTTCTGAATATGTAAATTTTATTTACTAAAAATAATCCGAGTGTGAGCAGGGGTCGAGTTGCTTTATCGTCAGTCAAGCATCGTAAACCGAACGTGAAATTAATTTTGGGACGGAGGTAGTAATTAATCATGCACATCTCATTCTAGATCAAAACGACAAATTTACAATTTTATTGGTGCATTTATTTTCTGAATCACTTTTTTGAGAAAATGATGGTCATAATTAGTGGATAGGGCCACGAAGGCAAAAATGACTTGAACTTGAGGATCACTAAGGCTATTGATGGAAAGTCTACCCGGGGGGTATCCGATCCGAGGGGTTATTACGGGAATAACTAGAGAGAAGTCAGAGTAAATAGGAGGAGAGAGAGTCGATTTTATTAAATGAACTCAGCGTGTGGGAGTTCGGTCGTTTACAAGGAGAAATGGGCTGCTATTTATAGTAGCAATAAATGTGATGAGAGTACACGTGTCAGTAATCCAACGGCCGAGGGGTCACATCAATCGGGGTGGCACCGACCATCGCACGTTCCCCACATTAAATGCGGTGGGTGGATGTGACGTCGCATTAAATGCGGTGGTTGGCTGTCTCCAAAGGGAATCTTCGATGATTGAGTCCGTTTAGCCGAAGGCTCCTCGCGTAGCCGAGGGCTTTGTGTGGACGAAGGCATTGTGTGGCCGAAGGCTTCATGTATGGCCGAGGGCTTCATGTATGGCCGAGGGCTTCATGTATGGCCGAAGGCTTCATGTATGGCCGAAGGCTTCATGTATGGCCGAAGGCTTCATGTATGGCCGAAGGCTTGATGTATGGCCGAGGGCTTGATGTATGGCCGAGGGCTTCATGTATGGCCGAGGGCTTCATGTATGGCCGAAGGCTTGATGTATGGCCGAGGGCTTCATGTATGGCCGAAGGCTTTATGTATGGCCGAAGGCTCCATGTATGGCCGAAGGCTCCCAGTGTAGGCGAAGGCTTGGTTCAGCCGAGGGCTTCCCCCTGGTGCCGAGGGCTCCACAGTGCCGAAGGCTCCTGTTTTCTGTCATTTTCTCCCAGTCGCTTCGCATGGTCGAATATGGCGGTTCTGTGAGTTTTGGAGCCTTCGGCCAAAGAGGCCGAAGGCATCCCTGTGTGTACTGTGGGCTTCTTGACGCTTGGGCCGCCGAATCTTGGGCCTCCTGAGCTCCTTGGGCTTGTTGGGCTTGTGATAGATTAGTAGGAGTCTGTGGGCCGGGGGTTCCCGGGCCATATACTCCATCAGCTATGTTTGGCAAGCCATGTAAGCTCATAAAGGGCTGAAATATTAAAAATCTAATCAATTTTATTTTAAAAAGCCTTGTTTGTTTGATGGACTTGAACTGAAATTAATGAACTAAAATAAAACGTTAAAGGGAGAAGCGTTGACATTCAGCCGCTTCTTTCCATACTTCTATTCAATGTGGACTTTTAAAAGTCTACAAAAGTTTAGGTGTATCCAAGATAGACTTTTAAAAGTCTATAAAAGTCTAGCAGCATTCATTCTTATTGACTTCTAAAATCATGGATTCTCGTGGACTTTTAACTCATTTTTAGTACAACAATTATCTGGAATTCTCTCTTCTCATCACTAAAGATTTACGTGAACTTTTCTTATATCGGTTCTTCATCCCGTCCCACCTCATCCCTCCCCCTAACTCTTCTCTTCTTTAGCCAAGCCACCCCTTCTTTTGCTTCTTCTGCTCCTCCTCCTCCTTCAGCTTCTTCTTCTTCAGCTTGCCCCACCCCACCCCCCTCGATTTGTTAATCCCATATCGATTCGATTCTAGAAGCTTTTAGAAAACCCAGTATAAAAATCGATAGTATTACATCGAGTTGGTGCAATTCTGGTATGTCATCAATTAATTATTAAGAAGATAAATATTTTAACTATTACTTTCTTTCATCGTAACACTGCACATAAGCACGTAAGCACATAAGCACGTAATTTCAAATTAATAAATATATAACCGTAAATAAGTGTGCAAAATTTTACAAAATAGAAATGAAAAGAAAACAATTATTCAGAAGAAAAGCTCGATTGCATCTATGCTTGTACCATATGTGTAACGATTAATGTTCTTACTCATTAATAAAATGGCCAAAACTCTTGAGTATTCTTGAACCTTTGTTTTTTTTTTATAAAAATAAATGTGGATTCTTATGCTTCATAGAACTCTGTGTTGCTATATGAATTACATTTGTTTCATTTATTTATTTATTTATTTATTTATTTATTTATTTATTTATTTATTTATTTATTTATTTATTTATTTATTTATTTATTTATTCATTCATTTATTCATTTTTTTATTTATTTATTTGTTTGTTTCTTATCATACTCCGTATTATACAGAGGAAATTACTCACGGTAGGACTGAAATATAACATTTTTCTTAAAGTGGGATCATATGTTTGATTTTCCTTAAATGGGACTAAATATTACATATTCACAACTAATTTAATTAATTAATTAATTAATTAATATGGTTAATTGTTCTTAGTTTCCTTGCATAACCAAATTCATTTTGTTGGTGGCGGATCAGTCCGATGACAACAACGGGGAACCTCAGTGACAGAGGCGAACATGCAGTTTGGTAGCGGCCATCTAGGTGAAAATTTCGACGACCGGCTATGACGGTCCACCTCCACTTTTAAAAGTGTATGAACTTTTTGAAAGTTAATAAACTTATCCATTGATTTAAGAGTCCATAGAAGTCATTCATAAAAAAGTATATGGATTTAAAATTTCATTGACTTTTTTAAAAGTCTATGGACTAAAAAAAAGTCCACCGCAATCCATATTTAATACACCCCTAAGAGAAATTTTAGGAGAAGGAAGTAGTGATGGCAACGGGGCGGATCGGGGACGGGTACACATAAAACCGAAACCGCCCTGTTAGATAAATGTTTGCCCCATAACCGCCCCATTACCCGTTCAGGTAATTTTTATTTGAACCGTACCCGCCCCAACAGGGAATCGGTTTATCCACGGGTGACCGTTTCCCCAAATGATGTCAAATAACCATTTTTTTAACCAATTTCTAATCCTACTTGTTATTTATATATTCAAAGCACCCTAAAACATACAAAAGTATATATTTAAGCAATCAAGCAGACTGGCCTAAATCCATTAGTATGACATGCACCTAATATCTCTTGTAACATAATAAAAAGGTAGTAATCATCCCAGAATTCAAATTCCAAAAATAGGTTTAAGCCTATATTTAGTTTTAGGCCCTAAAAAGTAGTATACTTTTTAGCATTATTTATATGATATATACTATTTAGTATACACAATTTAGCATATATACTTATTATTCTTATATATAAAGTTATAATTCATTAATAATGTTACGAATCGGGTAACGGTGTGGGTACCCGCACCATTAGTGAACGGGGCGGATTAGTATAGAACCATAACCGCACCATTAACCATTTAAAAAATTCGGGTATTCTCCGCCCCATACCCATTCCCCCAGTCAAATCGGTTTTCCCCAATTTGACCAAATTGGTTCGGTGCGGGTATCCAATGGGTCGGCCGAAATTGTCATCTCTAGAAGGAAGCTACTAATTTATCAATTCAAGAGCTACTAATTTATCAATTCAAGAGCTATTAATTAATTCAATTTCTTAGAAGAAGTGAGGTCTCAAAATTTAGGAGAAACCATGAGTATGACCAGGAGTATTAGCTCAAATATTTCCCAGACTTAAAAATCATTATAATACGAGTAATTACTTTGTTTAATTAATAAATTATATGTTCTTTAATGTTATTTCAAATTATTCCATCAATTTTCATCACTTTTTGTCAAACGGGTCTGCTCCATTCAGCTAACATTTCAGGTTCAGCACTTCGAAATTCAGCTCCAGACATTAGTCTCTGATTCAGACAATAGCCCCTAATTCAGACAGTAGCCCTCAGTTCCAGCTCCTTGTGCCAAACATAGCCTTAACTATAAGAGTATTTACAATGCTAATACCGACATTAGGCTATGTTTGGTGGACGCGCGTCTCAGACCGTTTGACCTCTAACTATAAGAGTATGTACAATGCTAATACGTCCACGGTGCAAATGTGGCATGTGATAGATAGATATATAACATAAATCATTGTCATTTCTCTGTCTTTTTTTTTCACGGTTTTCTATAATTTTGGTAATAATGTCAATCACAATGTTTAAATCTAAACATTCTTCATGACATTGTGGACAAAAACTTAACAAAAACATATAGAACCATTCAAATAAGGAGAGATGTATTCTGTTTACTAATATTTGTGTATCTTTCTCTCTCATGTCACATGTACACCATGCACATTGTAGCATTGAAGATGCTCTAAATATCTTAAGAGAACAAAGAGTGTAACCTAAGTAACTTAGAAAAATTCGTGGGAGAATTCTCCAAATAGGACTAAATGAAACTTTAATTGTCAAAATAGGATCATAACTTAAAAATTACCTAAATAGGACTAGCTTTCTCATTCTATCCTTGTTTTGTTTAAATACAATTCATATTTCATTAATAATTAAAGTATACAAGTAATAATATAATTTATTTATAATAAAGTTATATTACAACGTACTTACAAGTTAGAAATGTTCACATCCGGCCTTAAAAAAAATACGTGACAATAAATGATAACTTATTCTAAAGGATATGAATAAAACAAATGATATGTTATTAGAAACGTTCACATCATTATAACATTTATAAGTTATATTTAGTTGCGTTTATTCATACATTCAAATTCATATTTACTTGCGTTTTTGTGTATTACGACCTCCGTCCCACTATGTTTGAGATAATTCGGTTTACGATGTTTGACCGACTATAAAGCAAATTGTTCCCTGTCTGCACTCAAATTATTTTTAAAAATAAAAATTTCATATTCAGAAACAACATTAAAAGTTTTACAAAGTCGCAAAAACCAACACAAAATTTGATAAAAATTTGATATATAAAGTAAGAGATTAAGAGTGGTTTGTGTTGACCAAGTGAATAATGTCTGGGACAATCTTAGTGGGAGAGAGAGAGTATTAATTAGACACAAAAGGCACCGACTGGAATAGAATATTACTGATACGAACCTGCACACATAGTTCAACGATGATTGAGTGAGATAGTTAAATTGAAGATTTAAATTCAGGGAGTACGTGTTTGCAAAATTTTAAAAAGTGTTTTTCATTTTTGGTTTAAAAAGTTGAAATGAGTGCTTTTAATTGACAAATTCTGCTAAAACTAAGCCCATAAAAGTTAAAAGCTAGAATCAAGTGAAGAGTGCTTTAAATTGTTTCTCACTTTCTTTATTACACAAAAAACATTTATTTTACTAAACTTTACCAAATTTTGTTTTCTAATTTTTTTTTCTCAAACACTATCAACCTATACTATTAAGCACTTTCTCTAAGAGCCCGTCTGATAACACTGAAATCGACTGAATTGATTGATTCTGCTGAAATTTATGAAGTTCTGGTTGAAATTATTGTAGTGACTCATTCTGCTGATTTGTGAAAAAGTTATTTTTAAAATATATTTGATTAATAAAACAATGAAAAAATCATATGAAAATAGCTAAAATGATCATCTACAGTAACTTCAGTCAATGCAGCTACAAAAGCAACTTCAACCTTACTTTTTCTTATTATTACACAATTCAGTGCATGAAATAAAAAAAATTGTGTATTTGGTTAAAAAGTCAGCTCATAAACCTGATAAGTCGAAAAACAGAGTCACCAAACAGCTCTAATATTACTTCAAAAAACACTTTTTTGGGGACAATTCTTTGAACCCGTGAACTCCTTGGGAGTGTCACAATGATGTCATCAGACCACAAGTTACTTGACTCCAAATTACTTTTAATAGAAGTAATCTTAAACACTACCTCAATCTCTTACAATCGACAATTTTTGCAATTTCAAAAATAAAATAAAAATTACCTCAAATAGGACTAAAACTATGGCAAAAACTCAAAATAGGACTTGCTATGTTTTTATTCCAAAATAAGACCATAGTGGTCCTATTGGAAACATACTCATTTCTTCCTTCCATTCTTACCCATGCTTTAAATATTAGTAAAAGATAGCTAAAAGTCATAATTAAATGTTTAATTCATAATAAATCCGAAAAAATTTCAATATTTCGTAGAAAAATAATAAAAAAATTAATAAAATTTTTATAAAATAAAAAATAAGAAAAAAATTTATATTTTTTTTTGAAAATTAATAAAAAATAGTAAAACTCCATAAAAAAATTAAAAAACTATGGATACCTTTCCCACCGCCTGTACTACCTCCCTGAACCACCACCTCTGATCGGTGTAAAAAATGCCACTTTTTTTCAAATTCCACAAAAATGGCATATTTTTCTATGAGAATGCCAACATTTTCATTCTGCAAACTTGAATCCTTTTGACTTTTGCCAAAAATATGGCATTAATAATTTTTTTGGCATTTTTTTACCCCGGTGACAGGAGGTGGTGGTACCGCCTCCTTGCACCACCACCTCCGACTGTTAAAAAAATGTCATATTTCCTACAAACATCCATGTTTTCGGAAAATGCCAAAAACATGACATATTTCTCTTTGACAATGCCAACATTTTTATTCTGCCATCTTAAATCATTCTGAATTATGCCAAAAATATGGAATTCATAATAAATTTGGCATTTTTCTCCAAATCACTGGAGGTGGTGGTGCTGGGCGGCAGAGGTAGCAGTGACAAAAAAATTGATTTTTTTTTAATTTTTTTTAATTTTTTTTATATTTTTTTTAATTTATTATTATTCAAAATATTTTTATTAATTTTTTGGTATATTTTACAAATTTTTATTATTTTTTATTATTTTATTATGAATTAAAACATTCCAATATGTATAAGGGTATATTTGTCCAAGACACACATAATTAGTCCTATGGAAACATAGTTCATTTTTTGGTCCTATTTGTGCAAAGTGAATGACTTTTAGTCCTATTTTGATAATTAACTCAAAATAAAACTCTTTGTGCACACCGAGTCTGAACTAATACACTCAGACACTTCCTCCGTCCCCCTAACTTTGTCTTGTTTCACCTTTTTCGTCCGTCACATTAACTTTGTCCTATACCATATTTGTGTTGGAAATATTGTGAGTATTTCAAATGAATAAAGTGTTATCTCCTTTTTAATTATTTTTTTTGACACACTAATTTATTAATAAATGGTTTTACATCATATACGTAGTACATAATAAAATAATAACTATAATGAAAATAAGATTTTTAACGTTATGTTAGAACGTTACAAAGTATTGGTCATTTGTTGATCATTAATGAGATTTTCTTTTAAGCTTCCTTTTAAAACCGTTGCTAGCTTTAATCTTCATTAAAGCATATCTATAACCATGCATGACCAACGTTGCTATCTGCTAGCAACGTACGTTTTAATACGTTTTTGTGTATATATTTATATATACTTAGCATGGGACTAAGTGGGAGAGGTTCAACTGATGGAGTACTAGGCTACTAGTTCATATATATATTCAGATCATCTACCGAATTATAATCCCGATATATACATAATATTTTCAAACTCTGCTGGATTAATATTATTTTCTATTCTCGTTGTTCTGTTGCCGGCGTAAGCCGAAGAGCTCGTTATATCTTGGGGAAAGGTTTTCGCTAGTCGGAAATACTTTCTTGAGGACAGCGTCTAACGCGTCTCGAGCTATATTATTTTCTAAGTTTTTTTTTTGCAGGTTTATCCGGCCAATTTCCTCCAACAATCTCAAGAAAGTATTTGGCGTCGGATATGCCTGCACATACAATCTCACAAGGCGTTGCTGCCGCACTCCTCGGGGCTATGTTATCTCTACATGTGCGCTGCGAAGTAAGTTGTGATACACCCGCATGGGGAGCCGCATTTATCGGATAGACGCTCACAAAAGTCTTCTACGTATAAAGGTTAGTCTCTCCGCTTTCCTACTTACAACAAGTCATACTTTAACTCCATTTTTTAAGAAAAATGTTATTCGTTGATTTAGTGATAAAATGACAACTATGAAAAATAACAACCCACTAAAATCAAGTTTAAACTTAGTTTGTAGTGATGATAATTTTACTGCGGTTGTAGTTTAAACTTAGTTTAAACTATGATGTGAATGAGTGAGTGAAAAAAAAAACTTTATCACTAAATGACGTGTTTAATGTGCCCGAGATTTGGATTAATTTAGTTTTTGTTTCTCTCTTGAGAAAAGATGGGGTTAAAGTTTATTTTGGTCGTGACAAATTTGTTATGACCAAAAATGATATTTTGTGGGAAATGACTATTGTAAGAACGGAAATTTTGTGCTTAGTAATTTTGGAGTGTTGCATGATAATGCTATACGTACTTACAGTTGGTTAATTATCGTGTAATGTGATACAATAGTAATAGATTTGACTTTTACGTGGCATTTTAAGTTGATCTTTATTTTTATTTGATTTATGAAATTCCTAAATATCATAAGATTGATATTTAGTGAAATGAGAGCACCTCTAGAAAATTGTGATATATTTGATGAATTTTTTATGAACTTTATTAGAGCAACTACACTGTGCTTAGAGGTGGTAAAAGTTCTTTATCACATTTACGGGTGATTTTTCGACATAAACTAAATTTTATCGTACTTAAATTTAAAAGGCGAGTTTCTTTTTATAAAATCATTGTGTACAAATTAAGGTTGAGATATAAATTATTTGTCTATGAATTCTAGAAGGGCTATGCACCTGTTTTTCAAATATTTAAAATTGTGGGGGTGCTTAGCTATATTTTTATTACCTATCTCATTGAGTAAACTGAGCTTTATAACTCTTCGCTAGCTTTGCATAAACTGAAACAATGGAGCACATTTATAATTTTCTTAAATTGAAGAAATAGTGTGCTAATGTGAAATACTTTAAGCTATGTTATTGTTGATATTAATGTGATCATTTTTGGAGAATGTGCACATACTAAATGATGCATGTTTGATCATTTGTTTATATGTTGTTGAAACAAAAATGATGATTTTTTTTTAAATTTGCTTCTTTTGAACTTGAACACAAGACCGTTGCACCATATAGTGAGTGTGATCCACTACAAGGAAATGAACCTTTAATGATGAACCCTCTAGTGATAGTGAACCATTAAAAGAAAATGATTCTTTTAATGATGAATCTTCTCTTTTGAAAAGAAGTAAGAAGCCAAATATAGAGAAATCTTTTAGAAATGATTTTTATACATATCTTATTAGTGATGAATTTTTGACTTATTTACAAACTATTTAAAAAAAAAAAAAAAAATCTTGGTGCATATAAACACTGAAATAGACTGTATTCACAAAGCTTTTTCCATCAAGTGAATGTTAAGATTGTGCTTTTCAATGGTGAGCTAGAGGAAGAAATTTATATGGTGCAACCGGAGAGTCATGTGGTTAGTAACACAAAGTGTGTATGCACCGAATATGAAATAGTGTGTGCATTATTGTTTATTTGTATGTGGTTTAGATGTTAAATTTTAATATGAAAAACTTGGGGGTAGCAAAAGTGATTTTGGGTATGAAAGTCATAAGGAAGGACTGTGTATTATACTATCTCAAGAGCATTTTGTTGATAAACTTTTAATTAATGAGATTTGAACATTTCAATGACATCCCTGTGAGTATCCCTTATGACTCTCATATACACTTCAAAAAAAAAAAAAAAACATAGAGGTGATCCTGAGTCTCAATATGAGTACTCCCAAATTATTGGATGTTTATTACACTTGATGAATTATACGAGGCCCGACATAGTTTATTTGTCGGAAGATTGAGCCCATATACTAATAACCCAAATGGGGAGCATTAGACTGCGTTGAGGCGGTTATTGAGATATTTGAGAGGTACCATTTAAATGTATTTTTTTTTTGAGATTATCCGTTGTAATGTATCAATACAATGATATGTTTCATTAAGATATATCCATTGTACTAGAGCGGTACAATGATGTTATATGAGAATTATCCATTGTACTATAATGGTAAAATGATGATATATATTTTATTGAGAATTATCCGATGTATTTGATAATCACATCGATGTCATTGAGTGTTATCCGTTGTATTTCCGGAATACAACGACGACATCTGAGTCGACTCGCATGAGATAAATTAAAATAGTGGATATCCATTCACCCTTAAAAGTGGTGCAATGATGTTTGAGAATGGAATTATTTCCATTAATTTTGTGAAGTCAGAAGGAATTAGCTACTCCTTTGACAGAATCCCTAGGATGAAAAATGATAACCGAAACATCGAAGGAAATGGGACTAGTGTCACTTGAAACAAATGGGGATGGGAACCCAACTTGTGTGATTGGAGATCCCATGAAGCAAGTTCAAATGGGTAATAACAAGTCTTCCATTTAGTTCTGCTAGCCTAACTAAAATAGCCCATTTCCATGATGTGAGATATAGGCTAGAAACCGCATTCTTTGAGAGGGTGAGCTAAAAGCTCTTAATGATTATCATAGCCCTTAATTTTAGGGTGGTGTGCAAAAGCGGTACACACTTGATGATATCACCTATATGAGTGTGAGGTGGGGCCGCCTCCATGAAGCATGACAAAACTTCTAGAGCACTCATGAACACCAAGCACGCGCATGGCCTTACGGCGCACAACGGCGTAATAACGAGAAATTGTGCGGGGTGAGACACGACCGTTAAGACCCTGATTTACCAATAGTAGCTTGTTGGTTTCAAGAAACTATAGGTTTCACCACAAGCTCGGTTTATTAAGACTTAATCGTCTCGGTTTGGTTCATAGTCTACGGACACCAATCTTAAAGTCTCATTCCTTTAATCCAGCAGAAATTTTCTAAACTATTTTCCAAAATACAAAAAATATTCATTTGAAATATGTGGGGGATTGTTGGAAATATTGTGAGTATTTCAAATGAATAAAGTGTTATCTCCTTTTTAATTATTTTTTTTGACACACTAATTTATTAATAAATGGTTTTACATCATATACGTAGTACATAATAAAATAATAACTATAATGAAAATAAGATTTTTAACGTTATGTTAGAACGTTACAAAGTATTGGTCATTTGTTGATCATTAATGAGATTTTCTTTTAAGCTTCCTTTTAAAACCGTTGCTAGCTTTAATCTTCATTAAAGCATATCTATAACCATGCATGACCAACGTTGCTATCTGCTAGCAACGTACGTTTTAATACGTTTTTGTGTATATATTTATATATACTTAGCATGGGACTAAGTGGGAGAGGTTCAACTGATGGAGTACTAGGCTACTAGTTCATATATATATTCAGATCATCTACCGAATTATAATCCCGATATATACATAATATTTTCAAACTCTGCTGGATTAATATTATTTTCTATTCTCGTTGTTCTGTTGCCGGCGTAAGCCGAAGAGCTCGTTATATCTTGGGGAAAGGTTTTCGCTAGTCGGAAATACTTTCTTGAGGACAGCGTCTAACGCGTCTCGAGCTATATTATTTTCTAAGTTTTTTTTTGCAGGTTTATCCGGCCAATTTCCTCCAACAATTTGGTAATATTTGAGTGGTTAGAATTTATTCTTACTTTATTTACACTTTATCAATCTAATATCAACCACACAATTCTATTTTTTCTTAAAAATCACACCATATCTTTTGTCCCAAACATAGGTGGACCGATGTAGTATTATTTACAATCATATCGGTAATGCCTTTGAATCGGGGTGGGGCGCCTGATATAGACGACTCCATTTTTGGGTTGAATATTAGTGATAGTGTGAGTCTGTGAATGTGAAAACTGGTATAATGTATAAAGAGCAGCTGCAGGTCCATTGATGTAACAAAGGTGAGCTGTCAATTTATCGCCTGCGTGTACTTTCTAATAATGCTTTCAACAATCAACTTAGGTCAGGTTTTTGCTTTTACTCCGTAAAAGATAAAGAAATCGATAGCCACCCGTCCACAAGGAGAACAATTTTGTTCACTCTCTTTTGAGAGGGTGATGTTGACCCCACTCCTATTTGCATGTTATGTGACAAGGCAATACTTTACAATGGTATGACAACCATAGATATAGAGGAGGTTATGTTCACCCTCCTTAGTGAGGTGTAAAAAATTGCACTCGTCCACAAGGGCCTCACTGCCCCTCTTAGCTCTTTGAGTCTCTCGTTCCAATTATCAAAGAAAAATGTCTGGTACCTACATTTTTTGTACACTCGTCTGTCCCCAGTAGACAAGTTGTCTGTCCACAAATAACTTTGTAGAGAATTTTTAGAGTTGTTTGGTGACTCTGTTTTTCGACTTATGGCCGTTATGGGACAAACGAAAAAGAAAAATTGGCAAAGACCAACGGGACGAAGAGAATACTCGCTCCGTCCCAAAATGGTTGGCCAAATTTCCTTTTCTGGTCGTCCCAAAAAGGTTGGTCATTTCCATTTAAAGTAAGGAATATGTGGCTAAAGTTAATTCTCTCTCCTCTGCACAAATTTCAACCACACAGTTTTTACTTTATTAATCCACGTGCAAGTCAACATTGGCCAACGATTTTGGGACGGAGGGAGTATTATATAGGGAAAAGTACGGAAAAGGTACTTGTGGTTGGGCCCGTTTTCAGATAGGGTCATGTGTTTCGTTCTTTATCAAAGTGGTTCATGTGCTTAAATTCCGTTATCACAAGAGGATCACACCATTAAAAACGTGTGTAAAAGACCGTTAAAAGTAACTCCGATTTACAAAAGTGCCCGGAAAATTAAAAGAAAAATACCAAAAGGTGTGCTTCGTCAAGATGACCTCTAAATCACATTTGTCTTTGGATTTTTCAAATCTGTTTGAATTATTTTTTAAAAATGATTTCGTTAATATCATTTTTACGGTGGACTTTCCGGTGACAAGGGTGGCTGAAAACAAAAAAGAAAGATGGCCTAGCGGTCTTCTTATTGAGGCGCACCTTCCGGTATTTTTCTTTTAATTTTCCGGACATTTTTGAAAATCGGGGTTACTTTTAGCGGTCTTTTTCAGACGTTTTTAACGACTTGAACCTCTTGTGATAACGGAATTCAAACATATGAACTACTTTGATAAAGACTGAAAAACATGACCCTATCTAAAAACGGGCCCAACCACAAGTACTTTTTCCGTACTTTTCCCTATTATATACTCCGTATGTAGTAATTAATTGCGCAAAATAATTTTGTTAGTGTTTGATAAAAAATTTGTTTATAAACTAAAAATATAAACAAAATATGATGCATGTTCCGTGTCAAGTTCATTTAGGGCCATTTGGTAACACTGTTTTTCATCTTATCAGGCTTATTAGTCAACTTTTTTACCAAACACGTAATTTTTGTTTTCGCACGCGGAATTGTGTAATACTATGTAATAAGAAAAAGTAAGGTTAAAGTTACTTTTCAGGCTATATTGGGTGAAGTTATTGTAGATGATCATTTTTAGCTATTTTTACATTTGGAGTAATTTTTTCTTTATTTTATTAATAAAGAATATTTTAAAAATGATATTTTCTTAAATCAGCAGAATCAGCCAATGTGGCCATTTCAATCAGAATTTCATAAATTTCAGCAGAATATAAGCCGAATCAGCCGATTTTCGTGTTACCAAACGGACTCTTAATTTAACAAGCAACCATTTTTTGGTGCATGAACAATGACAAGAAAAATAGTACAAGCAACACAAAAGACTAAATATAAGGACTAAACAACGGAAAATATCAATACTAACATTACAAAATAAAAAACTACATGCTTGGGAACTCATAAAATCAATATAAAAACAGTGTTTTACGCAAGTTTAACATATTCCAAAAAAATATAAACACAAATCCATACAAAAAAGAGAGTTCAATTACCAAAATAGATTGTGTAGCCTTTATTCTTAATGTTGTTGACGATGGCTTTTTGGATGGTTGAATGGTTGGATGGGTTTTAATCCATGGTGTAGCCGGTGGTGTAGTGTCGTTGTGTCGGAATTAAAAGGGGTATAAATGGAAATTCAAAAGTAGAAAAAATGGTTAAATACTTATCTACATAAGGGGAATGTGAGCATGATTAATCAAAAGTGAAGGGGGTTTCATGCTTTTTCAATAACACAAGGAGATAATTTGCATGTTTTTTATTACATGAGGGGATTTGGTGCAATTTACCCTACTAAAGAAAAGAGAAAGTATTATATATGTGGAACATTACAAATGATTTTTTTTTTTGAAAGAAAAACTGAAAATGATTACACACCTCACATTTTAAATACAATTAGATCATTTATATCATTTTTCACTACAAAAAAAATTATGAAATTGACACGAATTCGATACAGATTAATCGATGATTTCGTGTCAAATAGCTCGAACAAAAATGTTTTTGACACATTTTTAGTGAAATCTCTACAAATGTGGCGAATCCCTATCAAAAATGTTTTTTCGTGTTTTTTTGTAGCGTTTATAAGTGAACACGACCACTCCATTTCATTGAAAAAATATACGTTTGCACTCATCTCTACCAAAATTATGAACATATATGAAATGTATACATTTTCTGTGACAATGTTTGAAAAATCTAATTTCAACCAAATTGTGATGTACGAATAAAGTCAAATTCTCTATAAGAAAACGTTTTTATGTGATACAATTTTACTAGGTTACAAAGCATTATTACGTACTATAGTATTAGCATATAATCTACCAATTAAGGGAGTGTTTGCAATTGCTTCAACTTTAAAAAAGTAATTTTTTAAAGTGATTTTGGGAAAAGTGATTAATAGTAAAAGTTGGTAATGTTTGAGAAAAAAGTGATTCTGAAAAAGTAAAAGTTGGTAGTGTTTGGTAAAATAAGTACTTTTTGTGTAATAGAAAAGTGAGAAGCAGTTTAAAGCACCCTTCTACCTGCTTCCAGCTTTTGGCTTTTAAGTGATTAATTTAAGCAGAAGCTGTCATTTGAAAACACTCTTTTCAACTTTTTTTAAGCCAAAAGCTGAAAAGCGCTTTTTTTAAGCAAACTCAAACACTCCTTAAGGATGCTTTTACTTGGACTGTTTTCAGTTCCAGACCAGACCAGACAAGATTTAAACAGATCAGATCAGGTCAAACTGAAACATATCAGATCGGACCTGACTTAAACAGATCAGATAAGACCAGACTTGACTTCCGTAGTTATGAAATACACCAGACCAGTTCAGATCAGACCAAACTAGACTTAAACAGACCAGATCATATCAGACTTAAACAAATCAGACCAGACTAGATCAACAAATTACGGTCAAGTAAAAGCATCCTAAACAAGTTAAGACATTAGAGAAAAATTGTATGCTATAACGGGGATATTGCAGGAAAAAAGAGAGGAAAAATAATCTATTTTTATTCTTGAATGCACTCGGAAAGTGAAACCCGTCCATTCAGGCAGAGATCACATAATCAATCTATAGGAGTGTTTGCAGTTATTTAAGAAAAACGTTTTTCAGCTTTTGGCTTAAAAAAAGCTGAAAAAAGTGTTATCAAATGACAGCTTCTACTTAAATTAACCACTTAAAAGCTAAAAGGTGGAAGCAGGTGAAAGAGTGCTTTAAAGTGCTTGTCATTTTTTCTATTGCACAAAAAACACTTATTTTACCAAATACTACCAATTTTTACTATTTAAGAATCATTTTTTTCTCAAACACTAACTTTACTATTAAGTACTTTATCTAAAATCACTTTAAAAAATCATTTTTTTTAAATAGAAGCAATTGCAAACGTTAACTATTGCTTTCCACCTTGGTCCCATAACTTAATCTTTTGTTTCTTAACGTGCTCATCAATAAGTCCCGATCTTGCCTACCGGGCCACTAGTTGCAAATATTAATGGGAGGAACTAAGGTAGGATGAAGAAGAAGCAAATAAATGGAAGTTAAATGAGAAAAAACTCAAAAAAGTAGAGTGTCAAAAAACACGTTACAAAAAGGCAATTAATTTGAAGAGATAATAAAAGAAGAAAGGGAAAGTTCCCGAAATGGGACTAAAACAGTTTGATAATTCCAAAATAGGACTGATATGTTTTTTATTCCCAAAATAGGAGTAATTACTGTCAAGTTTGGAAAATACTGTCATGTTTGAACTCTGGTACTGCCAAAACATGACAGTAATTAGTCCTATTTTGGGAATAAAAACATGACAATTCTATTTTATAATTTTCAAACTTTTTAGTCCTATTTGGAGTAATATCTCAAAAAGAAATGAAATAAAAGTACGGGAAGAAAAATAAGAAAAAAGGAAAACATACTACAAGTATTAGCCCTTGATACGACTAAAATAAGCCCAAAATTCAACAATAGGAGTACAATCTCTTTATTCCCAAAATAGGATTAATATATGTTTCTTCTTCTCATTCGATCCCTTTCTATAATTTCCAATAGATTTATTTCATTAAAAAGAAAATCATAGTTTTATGTATAATAAAAATTTAAAAGATAATAAAAATATTTATAAATTAATAATGAAAACGTGAAAAAATAAAATAAAAATGAAAAAATTAGAAAAATTAAACAAATTATTGGAAAAACCTTAAAAAGTCTAAAAAATAAAATAAAAATGCCTAAAAAATATTTAAAAATATGTAGGTCATTGCCAACGCGTCCTCTACCTCCCAGCACCACCAGCTCCGATCGCCGGAAAAATGTCATCTTATGTAAAAAAAAATGCCACATTTCACTGAAAATGTCATGAAGATGACATTTTTATTCTTTGAAAATATCCAGTTTTCTCTGCTTTCTTTTCAAAATTGCCATCATGGTGACATTTTTTCCGGCGACCGAAGGTGGAGGTGATGGAGGTGGCTTAGGTGGTGGTTGAGGTCTGTATATTTTTTAATTATTTTTACGATTTTTATTTTTTTATTTTGATTTTTTTATATTTTATAATGATTGTTTAAAAAATCCTCTTAGGAAGGACAAAGGAAAGGGTAGAATAGGAAGAGTAAGTACTATTTTGGGAATTTAAACTTTCCCAATATACTAGTGGAGCCCGGGAAGGGAATTTTATATGAAAAACTCTACTAAAAAATACGGAGTAAGATGTAATAAACAATCAAAAAGTGGCGAGTAATAAAAAAATAAAAAAATAACTTGAGTTATAGGGGAAAGGGAAAAGTGATATATGAATTGTTTTGAGAATTAGGAGATTATTTAGTTAATGTTTTATAAATATAAATACAAAAGTTGAAGGGAAAGTTCCGGAAATAGGACTAAAAAAGTTTGAAAATTTCAAAATAGGATTGCCATGTTTTTATTCCCAAAATAAGACTAATTACTGCCACACTTGGAAAATACTGCCATGTTTAAAGTCTGGTACTGCCAAAACATGACAGTAATTAGTCCTATTTCGGGAATAAAAACATGGAAGTCCTATTTTGGAATTTTCGAACTATTTTAGTCCTATTTTGGGTAATATCTCAAAGTTGAAACGATAAGTCATTAACCATCAATCTCTTGGATCCGTGAAAGAAGATACTACTTTCGTTTCATTTTATGTGTGTCATTTAGTTTAGACACAATTTTTAATAAAGTGATTGAAAAAATAAAAGTTGTGATTGAGATTTGAGTATAATAAAGTGAAATAGTTTGAATCACATATTTCTTTCTAAAATGGAAAATGTGTCATTTATTTTGGGACAACTCAAAAAAAAAAGTAAGACAGATAAAATAGGATGGAGGGAGTAGAATGCAAATGTGAGATTATTCAAAAACTATATTTAAATGGAACTAATTACTGTAACAGATTACAGATATATTCGAAAAGTCCAACTAAGAAAAGATAAAAAACATTACACATACCAAAAAGATGAATTGAAGTGGACGACAATTTAATTTATTGGTCGATCTCGTAGGCATTTGTGTTTCCTTTGAGATCACGTACATTTGATTGGATAATTCTGAGAGCAGACAATAATAATAATTTTCTTATTATTATTATTACACATTACACGTACATTTAATACAAATACAAGAAAAAACACTTCTAAAGTCTTTTTCATAATGTCCCCAACTCCAAAAAGCTGAGTTACATAAGCTGGCTGCTCTGAGAACAACCACATTTCCTTTCTTATATATGTTCAAAACTCTTCAATGATCCTCTTGCCTGCAATGACAAAAACAGGCATAAGTATTAGAGATATCAATCATTTACTACGTAATTTGAAATCAAAATTTAAAGGAAGATAACATTTTTTTGAAAGAATTAAAGTAATCCAAAACAAACGATTATTATTCAGCTTAATTATAGAATTTGGTAGTATTCAACTTACAACCAGCTTCCTCCATATTGATACTAAAAAAATTAAATTATGTAATTGGTATATTGCGTATAATTTATAAAACATGTATAGTTGAGAAATATATTAGGAGTGTGACTAAAAGAAACGGATCTCTAAAACTAAATATAACTACATTCATGGTGGTTTGAATGTGTGGTATGTGTTTTGATGCCTTCAATTAAAGTTTATTAGTGATATGATACTTTACACCCTAATGTCAAAATGGACGAAAATTCACAATGAAATGAATTGATCTTTTTTTTTGAAAATATAAAATCATTAGATCTTGTACCTCATTATTTCACAATTTTTAACACACATCTATGATCATAAATATATTTCATTCTCTATCAGTAAAAAAAATTAAAAATCAGATTTTGAAAATTTGTAATGGGATGAAATTGACAATATTTTTTTAAAGAAATAATTTTCACAAAATAATAATGTAAAATGTAGTCAAAATAGAGCATGTGAATAGTGTAAAATTCAATATGTTACGATTAAAAAAAGGATAGTATCACCCAATACATAGGGTACATATTCGAATTCTCCCTATTGAGAAGTACTGAATATTTTAATAATAAGACACATAAAACTTTCCTTAATAAGAAACAATTAGAAAGAGACAAATATTTCTAATAATATGATAATGACAACATTATGGGAAAGAAGGTAGGAAATTGCAATAAACTGGAGTAAAAATGTTATAGAATTAAAACTGTTTTTTCTATTGCAATGATTGAAAAATATTACGTAATACTACCTCAGTTCTCTTTTAATCTCAACATTTAACTTTTTTGTATTATTCACCTATTCTACTTGGAATATATTTTATTAATTAATTTATTATAAATTAAATTTATAAAAATATTGTTAAATTCTTCTTATTCTAAAATTTCAAAATAATAATTTTTTAAATTTGTTACTAATAACGAATGAAAGATATTAATGATCAAACTTGTGCGTTGGCAACGTCAAATGTTGACTGTTGCAATTAAAAAGGAATAGAAGAAGTATACTGTAATTAATGATAGAGTAATTAATGTCATAAGGCCTAAAAGCATCTCCAATGTTATAATGTACACGTTGCATATGTGGCATAAGTGATATCCACATAAATATTAGCAAATAAATTATTTCTCTCTTTATTTGAATGATTTTATACAATTTTAGTAAGTTTTTCCCTGCAATGTCAATAACAGTGTGGAAAAAAACTTACCAAAACTGTATATAATCATTCAAATAAGGAGAGAAAGAATTTATTTACTAATATTTATGTGGCTATTTCTTATGGCACGTGTGAACCGTGCACATTTTACCATCGGAGATGCTCTAATATTGCAACGATCTGACAGTAATAACTATAAAATGAAAGTAAATATAGAATACTCTCGTTACTTAACATATTTACAAGAATCGTTTGAAAAAAACTTCCCTAAATAGGTTGTCGAAAAAACTTTGCCTAACCATACCTGGAATTGAAGCCTTTTGAGCCCATGCATGAGTCATAACTAGTGGTAGTAATGGGGAGGAGGGGGTGATGAGTAGGCATATGATTTTGTCGGCGGCGGCGGGGAGCTGTACTTGTATGAAGGTGGGCTGTGGTGGTGCTTTGGGGGCGGTGGGGAGTGAACTGGTGGCGGCGGGGATTTGTACTTATATGGGGGTGGTGGAGAATGCACCGGCGGCGGTGGAGATTTGTACCTATACGGATGTGGTGGGAAATGGACCGGCGGCGGTGGTGATTTGTACTTATATGGAGGTGGTGGGGAGTGCACCGGTGGCGGTGGGGACTTGTACTTGTAAGTGTGGTGGGGCGGCGGTGGCGGAGAGTGTACCGGAGGCGGCGGGGATTTGTACTTATATGGAGGTGGTGGGGAATGCACCGGCGGCGGTGGAGATTTGTACTTGTAAGTGTGGTGGGGCGGCGGTGGCGGAGAGTGTACCGGAGGCGGCGGGGATATGTACTTATATGGAGGTGGTGGGGAATGCACCGGTGGCGGTGGGGATTTGTACTTGTATGTGTGGTGGGGCGGCGGTGGAGGAGAGTGTACCGGAGGCGGCGGGGATTTGTACTTATATGGTGGTGGTGGAGAATGCACCGGGGGAGGAGGTGACTTGTAATTGTAAACAGGGTGGTGGTGGTGTGGTGGTGGATAATGAACCGGCGGTGGTGGAGAATGCACCGGCGGCGGCGGAGACTTGTACTTGTAGACAGGGTGGTGGTGGTGGGGTGGTGGAGGTGAGGGTGAGGGTGGTGGAGTTATGTGGTGGTGGTGCGGCGGTGGAGGGGAGGAGTACACATACTTGCCGCCGGTGGCTTCAGATACCAAAGAAAGGGAAACCAAACACACAAGAAGAGGCAGAAGAAAATAGGCCATTTTAGGGCCGGCCTTAAGTTTCGTGCCAATCATTTCCTAATTTTATGCTCTTAATCCTCCCAAACGCACCTCTCTTTTTATAGCTCAAAATTTACCCTCCATCAACATCAAACTAAGATGAATCCAAAACTTACTTCTGGATCAAGGCTCCGTAATTTGTTAATTTAATCATAAAACCGCAGCTGGCTATGGTAAAAACTAAGATCAGATGTATTATTATAGGAGGTGCCAGTAATGTGTGATGGATGACATGCAGACATGGTTCGGGTTGTCTTTTATTGACTTGGAGTTGGTAGAAGATAGGTTGCAGGCACGTTTTCTGAACAGTCTCTGCAATAATAAAATAAAATTTATTTAAAAAAGAAAATTTGAAAAAGGAAAAAGAAGATAAAGAAATGCTAATTAAGCTAGAGTGCATGGAAACTGCAAAGTATATTTTTTTCACGACATTCCACATTTTTGTTCATAAAGTAAATCTGTAAAGTGAGCAACTTGCCATCTTAAACATACACTCATTAAAGGTTCATTTCCTATCCACTTTTTCCTGTTTTTAGCTTTATTTGTGTGACGTTTTTATCGAACACAACATTTTTATTTCAGAGTGTTGGGTTACGTACTCCGTCATATTTTATGTAAACTCAGAGCCCGTTTGGAGAACTCTGTTTTCGGCTTATCAGGCTTATCAGCCAGCTTTTTCACCAAACACGTAACTTTTACTTTCGCGCGCTGAATTGTGTAATAAGCCGAAAAAGTAAGGTTGGAGTTACTTTTCTGGCTGTATTGGCTGAAGTTACTGTAGAGGACCATTTTAGCTATTTTTACATATAATTTTTTTTTAATTTATTAATAAAATATATTTTTAAAATTTTTTTTTCTTAAATCAGCAGAATCAGCCAAAACAGCCACTCCAGCCAGAATATCATAAATTTCAGC
Source organism: Cuscuta epithymum (assembly GCA_945859915.1). Taxonomy (NCBI): domain Eukaryota; kingdom Viridiplantae; phylum Streptophyta; class Magnoliopsida; order Solanales; family Convolvulaceae; genus Cuscuta; species Cuscuta epithymum. The sequence goes on from CAMAPF010001023.1 coordinate 715,043, forward strand.
AGAATCAGCCAAAACAGCCGATTTTGGTGCTACCAAACGGGCTCTCAGTATTTTTTGGCAAATATAGTTTCATTTTACGATTTAACATATTTTATTTCTTGGTATATTCTAGCTAATTTGAATTTTGCAACATTATAAAATTTACAATTTAGTTTCTGTATATTCAAATTTTAAATATTCAAATTGATTTAACTATTCATAAAGATGATTTAACTTTGTCGACAATTGACTTTAAAACCGCAAACTACAAATCAATTCCAAATGAAAGATACGGAGTACAACCAAAATAAATAAGATTAGAGTCATTTCACTTACTTGTCAGTCTTAACTTATACTATCGTAGAATTGAAGTAAATAATTTTGGTTTTTCACTATATGACTTCTTCTTTATTTTACCAGTAAAATATGAAGTACTGCGTAGTAAGTATATGTTAGTTTTTTCATATTATCTAGGAAGTATATATGTTAACTTTTATTGTTTGCAAATGAATTATAGACATTTCTATCCGTGTAAAGAATTTTGTTAGTAGGGTGTACAAAAATGTTACCACCAAGGATTTTTTTAAAGAGTTGTACTAGGTGTACATGTTTTTTGTGTGCACCTTTGGCATACTTGTTTATATACGCAGATAAAGTTGTCTGTAGGGCTCACTAGAGTGGGTCCACAAAAATTTTCTGTATACCGACAACTCTATGTGCGTAGAGAGATATGTGTGTAAAAAGTGTAGACAAAAAATGTTACACTAATAACTTTTCTTTTTTAAATACTCAGATCTTGATTCGTTCGGCATACCTTTTCTACCATGTACCAACCCTTACAAATGCAAACTTCATGTGAAATGAACGACGAATTGCATTCATAGCTGGTTCAAAATTTCTTTCACATTGTGGAATTTATTAATACTTCGATTCCACAATTAATTAAGTTCTCTACCCGGCCAGGTCAAACTTTATTAACTTAACTTCAGTTGTTTAACTATATTAATTGATTAATTGATAAAATGTGAAAATATTTTTGAATAATTTGTACGAGTATAAATTACAATATTAAACGATAATGGTCAAACGTCAATCAAATTGACATCAAAATTGAAATAAAATGTTAAGAGTCCATTTGGTAATGTTAAATTTGACTGAATAACTGAAATTGCTAAAACAATGAAATTTTGGATAAACGATTCAATTGATTGACTTTATTGAATTTTCAAAATTGATATTTGTACTACGGAGTATATTTTACATTAAAATAAATAAAAATTTATAAGAACAAAAGTTTAGAAGTCTTTTTCATTAAATTCAGCTAATTTATTTAAAAAATAACTTCAATTTATCTGTATTGATTATTAGAATATTTAGCGCATGAAACTAAAAGTTTGATTAAAAAAAGCAACTAAATAAGACTATCGAAGAACAAGATTACCAAAAGGATTCTATATTTCTATGTATGCAATAATATTTTGATTGCATGCCCAAACTGATGTGTAGCAACAAGAGCGCTCACTCATTCTTTTGCAGTAAATGATAAAAGTTTGGAAAAAACAATATGATTATAATAAAGTTGTACTTTTAGCTAAATACACAATGATAGTAATATAAAAAGAATTACAATTGCATGAATCTTGAAGTTGATTTCAAGTAATTCAGTAGAACCTTTATCCCAAATCCAAAAATATCCAAATAGTTAAGAGATCGAGATAGTGAACATTGTTTTTCAGTTTGTTAGTCTAATTGGCTAAATTGTTTATTAAACACTATTTTGACTTCGATTGTGTAAAAAGGTTGGTGTAGGAGTACATTTTTCTAAATTTTTTTCATAATTTAACCGACTTAACAAATTTCGTCATTTCCACCATAACTTCAACTCAAACATTTCCAAATATTAATTCAATTTTAAATTTGCTTTTAATAAATACGCGGTACTTGAGAGTGGAATTGGACAGAATTTTAGGTGAGGTGTATGCGATATATACTTCGTATGTAAGAAGAACACTACTTTTTTTTGGAAAGAAATTAAAAACACACTGATACAATATATATGTGTCTAATAATTGCCTAATACAAATATGTATTTTTTTCGAAAATATTATCACATATCTCTTATATCCTCTTCCGCGCATCTTTGAGGGTGTGTAACAATGACTGATCATTCCATGGGGTTTATCTGTTTGTAGAAATGATAATTAAAATCAAGAGAAAGTTTCTATCCACTTGCCCCTTCCACCACTCTTTTTAATTGGCCCTAACTAAAATGAGTAGGATATGCCGACATCACTACCCCCCCCCCCCCACTAGCCCACCTCCCACAATAGCCCAAAATAAAGTTTTGACGTAAATGTTGAAAACCAAGTTGATCAGTCAGGAATACTTGCACTTCTTCTGTCACTCTTTCTTCTACATTATTTCAACCAAACATAACATTAAGAAAATCTCGTTACAAGATCATAAGGGTTCAAAGATCAAAGGGAAGGCGGTTCGGATTGCGTTTGGTGCCGCGGTTTACTATCTTTGGCACGCTAGAAACGCCAACCGTTTTGATGATAAGGACGTGAAGAAAGAGGAAGTCATTGCAAAAATCAAGCATGTGGTGTATAAAATACTTTTCAATTTATACCCGCATGACTTGATCACATTCTGAGTAGAAGGCTGGGGCTTGGATTTTATGGAGGCCGCGGTTTTTGTTTTGACCGCTACATGTTTTCTGGAGCGCCGATGCATGGACATTATGGATGACGCGGCTTGGGCACTTGGTACAACGCGGCATGGACATTATGGATGCCGCGGCATGTAGCATGGTCTTTGATATTTTGGTGTTTGTTTTACCTGGCACCTGTTGTACTTTCCTTAGAATTTAGCCTCTGATCTGTGTGCGTGCATCTGCAACACCGATGTATTTTTTTGAACTTCTTGATGAGCCGGGATTTTTACCTGGTTATTTTTGGCATAGAATAGATCGAATAAAAACCTCCTTTTACCCCAACATTATGTGGGGGTGGGGGCGGTTTTAGGAGATCTAGGACATGTGATGTATAGTTTTTCTGGGTATTAATATATATTTACATTTCATTAAAAAAAAAAAAAAAAAAACTCGTTACATATCGTATATTTTTATATTCAATGTATAAGTCATGTATTATTGCATGAACCGAAGGTTATATATTATCGCTAGCAAGATTTAGAATGATGAATTATTTGAAATCTAAATTAATGAAGTTGACATATTTGACCAAAAAAGGCATTATTGACTCAAAATTATATTGTAGAATGTTGGGGCATGATGTTCAATTCTACGGTGCAACAGTATTTTTGAAAATCTTACTCCCTTGGGTCCTTAATAAAGTTCAAGTTTGACTTCACACAGATCAAGAAAATAAATTTGACTTTACTGTGGAGTGCACTGTTTGGACACTGTTTGGCACTGTTTTGCACTGTTTTGTTTTCTAAAATGGAAGTGTGAACTTAAATAAAGGACATCCCGAAAAGGAAAGTGAGAACTTTAATAAGGACCGGAGGGAGTAGTACATACTCCTCCGTCCCTGAAACAAGTTCCACATTTCCTTTTTGGGTAATACCTGAATTAAGTTTCTATTTCCTTATTTGGCAAATTATCTATATCAAAACAGTGTCAAACAGTGTCAAACAGTGCAAAACAGTGTCAAACAGTGTCCAAACAGTGCCCAAACAGTGTCTAAACAGTAAAATTTACACCCAGTAAATTTACTTCCTTAATATGTGTGAAAAGCAATGGGGGGAGGGAGGGAGTATATTAGAGACTGAAGGGGTGTTTGGATCTGATTCTCAAAACTGATTCTGCTCCTTCAGGGAGCAGAAGCAGAAGCTGAAGTGTTTGGGTGAAATTTCAGAAGCACTTCTGGTGCTCTAATTTACTCTTAGAATCAATTTTTTTAGAAGCTGGTAGGTACCAGCTTCTGAAAACTGATTCTGATTCTACTTCTGCTTTAAAAAAGAAGCAGAAGCAGAATCAGTTCCAAACACCCCTGAGAGACTTAGCTCGATCGAGTGAAAAAGGTCTAAAAGTGGAGGCATATTTTCTCGGTTCTATAATAATGGTCAAAGAAAGGATTTTTTAATTATAATTTGATTTATTCTCATATTTCAAAAAATTTATACTTTTATACGGAGCGTTTTCTTTCTATTTTTATTTAACCAATCACTACTTTTCAAGTCAATGATACTCAACTGTGACCGCGAGCTTATATATTATACACGATAATATTGATAATATGAAAATCATATGAAAATATTCTTTATTAAAAGTAATATCATAAAAGTACAAATTTATTAAGTTTCACATATATACTACGTACATTAGTTAAAATAATAGATCAAAGTTTATCATTTTGCTTTGACTGGAAAAGTCAAAGTTGGCTAAATAAAATACTACGTAGGACCGAGGTAGTATATTATGTTTTGTTTCCTTTAATTATATATTAACTGATTAATTATTATATTTTGTCACAAACATCGATCAACTTGTTAATTTGGTTTTGCGCTCCCACTCATATTATTTGGACATATATCTGTCTATGGAAACATGATCGATATGGTGTAATATTTGTGCAACGTAAAGTAATTTTTTTTATATGGACTCGACCTATAATTGACATATATGGCGGACTTTTATACTCCGTATAATTGTTCTTATTCGAATATTTCGAACAGTCAAATTATCTTAGCTTGAGTGGGTGCTGACTAACTGACTCCATAGAGATACGTATTAACATAACTTACATAAGCGAATGAAGGATTTTAAAAAGCTACGAGTACATAGAAATGCATTATGTGGGGGCTTCAATGAATAATGAAGGACGGGCTCAATAAATTAGGAGACCCGATGCAAATCACGTAAAATGGGTCTTATATTAAATAAATACTACGTATAATATAAAAAACAACCTTTAAAACATAACCAAAAAAGACTATAATCAAATGTGACATTGAGGTATAATCATATTTCGAACCTGAACACCCAAAATCGGTATAAAAAAATCTAAAACTGAAAAGAAATGAATTAAAATCATGAACTAAAAAATATAGAGTAGGATGTTAATGAAAAAACTACTCTCTCTGTCCCTTAAAACCAAGCTCGTCCAAACTGTACGAGGAATTTGTGCTAATTACTATATGGATTTTTTACAAGAATATTACTAAAATAAAACTCAACCACAACTTTTACATTTCCAATCACTTTATTAAAATTTGTGCCCAAAAGAAATGAGACCATCAAATTGGGACGGAGGGAGCATATTTTTTGCCGCGTTGGTCCGAACTGAGTGAGGGTGCAACGTTGGTTTTGGTTCTGGTTCTGGTTCGTTTGTTGCTCGGCACAGAGCACTAAATTCTCAAGATGATTTACTATAAACGATCTATCTATCTACTATGAATCTATCATTTTGGGTATATATATGGTTTAATTGTGTGGAGGACATGTGCCGCACCAACAATGTATTTGTATGAAACCAATTGTTATCTAAAAATTGGTTAGCGAAAATCGAAATTTATGTTTTCTGATGAGCGAGTCAATATGTTTTTTTCTATGGTGACAACTCCGGTACCCATTTAAAAAATGGGATACCATACCTATCATGCATTTGATTGGTCCAAATCATTAAATCCCTTTTAATTTAGATTTAAATAATTCAACTGCATGATTCTGATTGGTCCATGTGGACAAAGGTACGGTACCTTATGGGTACCATAGAATCTACCTTTTTCTATTAGTGAATGACTCTATGTCTAGACATATGAGACTTGTAATGTAATTTGAAGTATATATCCATGGATCTAGCTGTTTGCTTGCATGTTCGCATTATATTCAAATAAGTCTTTTACAATAAAACAACGTACCAATCTCATCTTTAAAGACATCAGAGGGTCGTCCTAGCTCTAATGTGGGAAGGAAATAGATCAGATGATAAAGCTTGAAACACCCATCATTCTCCAACTCAAAACACCACTACTAAAAATGAAGTCCGAAAGTAGTATTGCATTCTCATTTCTCCAAAAGCACTGAATTGAAGCGAAACCAAATCTCAAATGCTCAAAATCTACAACAAACCCAATCGGCTTAAATAACCTATGTAGCGAAAACTCTCGGGAAAGAGTACGTTTCCTGTTTCGGAAACTCTTTGGAAACTCTCCAAATGAGTCTTTTTGAGCAAAAGTTGATGTTTCCCGTTTCCTCATGATTTTTGCGTTTCTGTGCAACATAGTAAATAAACCCTTTGACAAATTTTTGCCTTAAAACGAGCTGAGTACGTACTCCTCTAGGTAGCAATCAATAGCTTGACAAACTCGATCCACTATGATCTATGAATCTATTAATTGTATAATTAGGTTCGACCGAGTGATCCAGCAGCTCTCGATATATATGTAAGTAGCTTTCGAACAGACATACGTAATATATAGTTTGAAGATTCACTCATTCACCTATATCCTTCCCACATTAGTTTGTTTATCTTTCTTATGTTTTTTTGAAGATTCACTCATTCACCTATATCCTTCCCACATTAGTTTGTTTATCTATCTTTTTCTTATGTTTTTATGTTATTTTATCTTATATTTATATTTATCTTATCAATTTTATCTTACTTTATCCTTTTATTTTTCTTCTCTTTATGACTTTGATATCATGGATCGATTCATATTAGTCCATCTCAAATTGTTTTATTGAAAATATAAGAACATGTATGTTATTGTTGTGATACACTACTAGAAAAATGCCCTACAGTGACACTATTTTAGTGACACTTTCTGATAAAACGGCATTACTAACATCAAAGTGTCACTGTTTTCCAAAAAAAAAATATGAGTATTGATTAGTGACACTATGTTTTTTTACGGAGTAGACGCGCACTCCTCAGCTCTCAGCTCCCTGCGAGACACTTAATTGGCTGGCCTTATTGGCCTTTTTCTTTTCTAACACTCACCCAATTCACTAAAAAAACATTGACTTAATTGGGCTGGCCTTAAGCCTTTTTTTTTTCCTAACATTCACGCAGATCGTAGAGTGAAGGTAGAGTGAAGAGCAACGAACCCTAACTGATCGAGTGAAGAGTTAGAATTTTCAGCCTTCTTTGCTAGATTTGCCGCGATTGTCGAGATCGAGTGCCTCCATCGTCGTCGATCCTCTGCGAAGAACGACACAACCACCCGTCAACGGTCAAGCATCTTCATCCTTGTCGCGCGATGGCTGCTATTGACTTCGAAGAAAGCCGCAACAGTTCAATCCGTGGTCGATAGCTTGCCTTCTACGAAGTACGACTGTGAAATTGTCATCTCTATTCCGTCAATCAATATATAGTTTGCTTCACCCCCTAGGTCAGGAGTCAATTCCAAGACAGTTCCAGTATCAATCGAGGGTAGCACCGGTTGCATTACCAAAGACCATCACATCTCAATTGTCTGTGAAGCAAACCTAAGGTTCGTATGTACGAATATTATATTGCAAATAGCAAATTCATGTTGTGATTTCAGTATGTCCTTTGATGGTTCATTTATGTCACTTGTGTGTTTCATTATGTGCGATTACATGATTCATTTCTGTCACTTGTGTGTTTCATTATGTGCGATTAAATGCTTCTTTATGTCTATTGTGTGTTTCATAATGTGAGATTTCAGTATGTATACATGTGTTTTGAAATTTTAAATTAACTTTAAAATGTTTTAAAAGAGCTAAATCAGTTTTCTGGCTAAATCTGATTTCTGGCTAAAAATTTCTCAAAACTAAGGTTTCGTATGCACAAATTACTATCAAATTATTATACGAAGTATGTATGTCTAATTTGTTTAAACTGTCAATAAAGATAATGACCTTTGTATGCCCCTATTTCACAGATTTTTTAGGGAAAATTTTGCAGGAACTTCTGAAAATGTCTGAGAATTTCTAAGGTTTTATGTTTGAATTTTTTTTATACAAGCCACATCTGGGCTATTGGCTGATATATCCCTAATTTTTCGGGGTCAAATGTTATTCATCTCATTTTTGTATAAACACAGTCAGCTACTAAGTTTACAGATATATCTGCGCAATCCCGTTATTTCAAACATTGGCTAAAGTTGTATGGGGTACACCCTTTAATTAAAGCAACCCAAACATGTTCATTAATGACTATAGTATTATTTGTGAATTTATGTTGACTGCAATACTCACATTTCTCTAATTGAAGTGTTATTTTTGAATTCACCAGACATGTATATGTTGTTTAAATCATAATGTTAAATATGTTGTTGGCATATAATAGTTATCAGGAAACTAGAGATGGATAGGTCATGGATAAAGGAAGGTAACAGACTGTGTGAAGCATACACAAATGGAGTTGATGAGTTTATACAGTTTGCTATTGTTAACTCAGAAAATCGTAGATCATTCAGGTGTCCGTGTAAAGATTGTTGCAACATGGAATTTGGTACTCCTGAAAAAATTAAAATGCATTTGTTGAGAGTAGGTTTCATGAAAACTTACCTTATTTGGAGTAGGCATGGAGAGACTGAACCGTCCCCTAACTTTATTCCGTCACAGTCAACATATCATGATCAAAATGAAGTTGACGAGATGTTAGGAGATATCTATGAACAACTAGATGGTAACCCAAAAGCTTTTAAGGAAGTAGTTGAAGATGCAGAAAAGCCATTGTACCAAGGGTCAAATTATACTAGGCTATCGGGGTTAATGTTGCTGTTCAATATTAAAGGGAAATATGGGTGGTCTGATCAAGGGTTCACAGCTTTATTAGAAGCTCTTTCAAGAATATTACCCGTTGACAATACTATTCCTAAGTCAATGTATGAAGCTAAGAAAATAATGAAGGTTTTAGGATTGGATTATCAAAAAATACATGCTTGCCGTAATGACTGCATTCTTTTTCATAAGCAACATAGTGACATTGAAGTCTGTCCCAAATGTGGTGAGTCTAGGTGGAAAGAAAAAAAAAATGGAGCCGTAACAGCTACCAATAGAATTCCTGAGAAAGTGATGTGGTATTTTCCTCCAATTCCTCGATTCAAGCGTATGTTCCAATCACCCCAAACTGCTGAACACTTGACATGGCATGCAAATCATCGCATTAAAGATGGGAAATTGCGTCATCCAGCCGATGCTCAAGCTTGGAAACACATTGATAAAGTCTGGCCTGATTTTAGTGAAGATCCCAGAAATCTTAGGTTGGCTCTTTCAAGTGATGGAGTAAATCCTCACAGTTCACTCAGCTCCTCGTACAGTGTTTGGCCTGTCCAATTGGTTATTTACAACCTTCCGCCTTGGTTGACCATGAAACGAAAGTTCATGATGTTATCTCTCTTAATATCTGGTCCTAAATTGCCCGGAAATGATATAGATGTCTATTTAGAACCCTTGATAGATGACCTAAACACTCTTTGGCATTTGGGTGTAGAAGTTTTCGATAGTTTTAGAAAGGAAACCTTCAAGTTAAGAGCTATACTGATGTGGACTATAAGCGACTTTCCTGCTTATGGTAATCTGTCCGCGTGCACTGTTAAGGGCTATTATGCTTGCCCCATTTGTGGTCCAGCCACTTCATCTACATGGCTGAAATGTAGCAAAAAATGTGTGTATATGAGCCATCGTCGCTTTTTACCTGATAACCATAGGTTTAGGGATCTTAAGAAACCTTTCAATAATAAAGTAGAGAGAGATGGAGCCCCTGCAACTCTCTCTGGTGAAGAGGTTCTCGAATTGGTAGAAGGGATAAATTATAAGAGTGGGAAGCGCAAGGACGGCAAACGAAAGAGAAGGTGTGATCAGAATGATGGAGGTGTGAACAAATTGTTCAAACGCAAATCAATTTTTTTTAACTTAGAGTATTGGCAGCATTTGCTAGTTCGTCACCTACTAGATGTGATGCACATTGAAAAGAATGTGTGCGAGAGCATCTATGGAACCCTTCTGGATCAATCGAAAAAGTCAAAGGATGGGCCCCAAGCTCGAAATGACCTTAGTCATTTGAAAATAAAGAAACACTTAATCCCTGAAGAAAATTCGAATTCTCTACCTCCGGCACCCTACACCTTGACCAAACAAGACAAACACAAATTCTGTGAAACCATTTTGGCAATAAAGGTACCAGATGGTTATTCCTCTAACCTGAAAAGCATTGTTTCTGATGATGAGAGTCACCTTCAAGGTCTCAAGTCTCATGATTGTCACACCCTGATGCAACAGATACTTCCCTTAGCCATTCGTGACATGTCAGTGGCTGAAAATGTTACCAATGCTATTACTAACTTCTGTTTATTCTTTAATAAATTGTGTGAGAAAGTGTTGGATATTGATTCACTTGATGAACTAGAGTCTAATCACCACATCACCATGTGTTGTTTTGAGCAATACTTTCTTCCTTCCTTTTTTGATATAATGGTTCATTTAACGGTCCATCTCGTTGCTCAAGTGAGATTATGTGGCCCGGTTTACCTTTGTTGGATGTACCCTTTTGAGAGAAGCATGAAGTTCTTAAAAGCGTATGTCCGCAATCATTACCATCCGGAGGGGTGCATGGCAGAATGTTATGCAGCTGAAGAAGCGCTTGAGTTTTGCGCTGAATATCTTGCAAATCACCAGTCTATTGGATTACCCGTAGATTGTGACAATATCGAGCCAATTGAGAGGCCCCTAGGACGTGGGGATACTAAAATAGTGGACTACTCCTTCCTCGAGCAAGCACATCGAACCGTTCTATTTAATACGCCAGAAGTTTTGCCGTACATACAGTAAGAATTCATTTTATGTTTCTCCATTCTGTCCATTTTTTCAAAAGCCAAATATCTTATTGTTTGTTCATAAATGAAAAAAGGCAGCACATGTTGGAGCTGCAATCAAACTTTGATGGTTGCTGTGAAACAGAGCATTATCGAGTCTTTGTCTCATGGTTTGAGGAGAAGGTTAAATGCTCTTTAATTTTATATTACTGAAAATACATATTTAACACAAATATATATATATATATATATATATATATATATATATATATATATATTGAACTTTAAATTTATAATGTGTAGGTCCATAATGATATTGCAAATGGTGTGTGTGTTGAGGAAATAGTCCAGTGGCTAGCAAAAAAACCAAACACAACCGTGACAACATATTCACGCTACATTGTAAATGGATATAGCTTTGCAACAAAGGATCGGGATTTGAATCGAGTAACACAAAATAGTGGGGTTACTCTTATAGCAGACACGACTGGAGATTCAAGCATGAATTACTATGGAGTCATTAAAGAAATCTGGGTCCTTCACTACCTCATGACTAAGAGGGTCGTTTTCAAGTGTGACTGGGTGCATAGTAGGCATGTGAAAAAAGACAAGTTGGGGTTCACATTAGTTGATCTAAATAAGATTGGTCACAAAACAGATTGTTTCATATTAGCCTCACATGCAAAGCAAGTTTTTTACGTGAAAGATCAACTTGATCCAAGAAAATCTATAGTTTGTTCAGTTGGTCAAAGGGTCAATAATTCTGCGGATACTGAATGTGATGAAATGATCATACATGAGCCCCTAACTTCACAATACCCAATAAATATTCCAGATTCGGGAACCATAGATGATGGTGATAGTCACCATAAACTGTCCTCTCAATGAAATGTCTGTGAGTGCGGAGTGCAATGTTTTTTCTTGTTACAATAAGTGACTCTTTGATGTTACAAATCTTTATAGGTGAATTTTTCAGATTTTCAGTTGTGTATTATTTAATTTAGTGTCTGTTTTGAAAGAACTAATTTTTTTTAATGTATTTCTCTATTTGTATATACAGGATGAAGTCAGCTTCAAAAAATCACAAGAAAGACACAAGAGATGTAGAGACAGAAGATGATATGGATGACTTGAACGAGAAACCAATTAGGCGACAGAAAACAAAGAAGAAAATGTTGCTTCAGAAATGCACTGATAAGAAAGTGGTGGTCAAAGTGAATGAGTTTGGTGTTCTTGCTGGTAAGGGCTGGACTGAATTGGTCAGTTACATTGGGGTGTTGGTGAGAGATTATGTGTCAATAATGTTTGATGATTGGAGAGCAGTTCCAGAGGAAGTCACCGACGGCATTTGGGGGAATATTCTGGTAAGTAATAAGATATTTATTATATACTACAAAGTATGAATAGATGTAGCAGTTCCAGAAAAGAAGCATGAATTTGAAAGTTGCCCTTTTTCTTTTCTTTCACTTTATATATTTCGTATTAATGTATTACCGAGTAGAAGAACAATGTCATTGACACTGACACTAGTTAATGTACAGGTTATGAATGGTTATGAATGTAAAAAAAAAGAATGCTTGTATATTAATGTCAGTGAACACTAGTAAAAAAGATTGTTCATTTTAAAGAAAACTTCATTAAGATACAATAATTATGATATTTTTGTTGTAGAATTTGTTTGACTTGCCTCCGAATTCAAGGAAACATGTCTACAGTGCAATGGGAGTTGCGCTAAAAAATTTCAGAAGCACGCTTCGCACGAAGTTCATCTGGAAGTTCAAGAATAATCGCGAGAAGTTACGCTCTCCTCCAGAAAAGTATAAGCAGATCACTACTGATGAATGGAGAATGTTTGTTAAAAAGACATTCAAAGAAGAATTTCAGGTTGTTATAATTGTTAAAGAAGTATTATTAAATAGTAATACATTTTTTTAACGGATACTTTATTATTTGTAAATGGTTTTAGGCGAAAAGTAAAAAAAGGAGAGAGAACCGGAAGAAGAATATATATAACCACCGACTGGGATCCACAGGTTATGCGGGGTTAATTGAGAAGAAGGTTTGTCCTCATCTTCTATGTTTTTATTAATTGATGTTTGGTTGTTTGGATGACTATTTTTTATTTTGTCAAAACTGACAGAAAAAAGAACTTGGAAGTAATGCGATAGTCATCGATCGATCAGACACGTGGCTGTGGGGAAGGGAAAAAAAGGGAGGCGGATATGACGATAGTGTGATTGAAGTGGCTAATGAAATCGTAAGTTTTATTTTATTAGAAATGGCATATTTTTAACCTTTTAATTATCACTGGTAGCTTACTTTGTTATAAATGGCTTACTTGGTTTCAAATTTATAAATGTTTGATGTATTTCAACTTTGTTGTAAATTTATAATTCTGTTACAGATTTAGTATGTATTTTTAACTCTGTTTCAAATTAATAAATACCTTATATTTTTATAAATAAAATCTATAATTGGTAGCTTGTTGTGCTTCTTGAAATCCAAAGTCATTGTTTATACTACTTCTACAACCAGTCTTTACATGAATATGTTATTTCGTTGGTACTTTAATTTATTGAATAAAAATACTGTTTTGATGTCTTTTCGCAGAAGGAGCTGAAGAACAAAGTTGCTGAAGGGACATTTACGCCAGTTGAAGACAAAGATGTTCTTGCAGTTGCTCTTCAGAAAAAACCCAATGGTAGTAGAATACAGGGTGTAGGGCACTTCATAACCCCAACAATGTACTTCCACAGGCCAAGTGTTGCGATAACTGAGAAGGAGAAAGAAAAGAAAATATGTGATAAAAGATACAAAATGATGTTGGACAAGTTTGATGAAATGAAAACTTGTATGTCGAATGGTTTTAGTGAAATTGGCAGTTGTAGTATTGCCAATAAGTCTAAAAAGAGAAAGGTATATACACACATTTAGTACATTCGTCCATATCCTATTACAAGTACAGTTAAAGCTAATGTATTTGGTTATTTTTCATTCCAAGTCCGGTGGAGAGGTGGATCAGCCCATTTGTACTCCTAGGAGATCTCCTAGACTGAAGTCAAAGCAGAATAATGAGGACGAACAACTTGAGGAAGGGAATGAAGGAAACAGAGATGTATACAGCTACTCTTTATCTCCACCATGCATTTCATGTAACAAATTTATTATATTTCAGCTTTTGTTACTGGTCTACTTAATAAATAATTATATTTCTTTAAATAGAGTACTACGGCGATGAGGAAATCAAGGAAATCAAACTCTACTCCTCGGAAAAGGCTGTTTGAAACTGTTCCTAAAATATCGCCGCGGCGTGTAAGAACAGAGACTTCACCGGACATGTCTGACGAGGAGGTGACACATATAATTACATGTTTTAGTTTATTAAAGTTCATAGTATTAGTCACCAATTTAATTACATGTTTCAACTTATACTCTGTGTTAAATAGGATATGGATGAAGATAAACAGCAGCCTCAGCACAAGGTTAAAAGTTCCCGTAGAGAGAAAGGGAAAAAGGCTAGAAAATCCCTTTCAAAGTATCAAAGTTCTAAGGAGGTAACATATCTAGTTACTAAAAAATCTATATTTATAAGTTTTGTTACTTCAACTTTTATTTGTATATACTCAGTTATATATTTATATATCATTAAAGTTGGTATTATTAATCACTGAGTCGATTACATATTTTAACTTATACTCTGTGTTAAATAGAATATGGATGAAGGTAAAGAGCAGCCTCTCCCAAGGGTTCAAAGTTTCGAAAGACAGGATGACGAAAATGATAGAGAGCCTCTATCAAAGTTTCAAAGTTTAAAGGAGGTGACATATGTAGTAACTAAAAAAATCTATATTTATAAGTTTTCTTACTAAGTTAGATGTTTTTATATTATTAAAGTTGATATTATTAATCACCTATTGGATTACATGTTTTAACTTAGACTATGTGTTAAATAGAATATGGATGAAGGTAAAGAGCAGCCTCTCCCAAGGGTTCAAAGTTTCGAAAGACTGGATGACGAAAATGATAGAGAGCCTCTATCAAAGTTTCAAAGTTTAAAGGAGGTGACATATGTAGTAACTAAAAAAATCTATATTTATAAGTTTTCTAACTAAGTTAGATGTTTTTATATTATTAAAGTTGATATTATTAATCACCTATTGGATTACATGTTTTAACTTAGACTGTGTTAAATAGGATATGAATGAATATGAAGAGCAACCTCTGGTAGGGGTTCAAAGTTTCCAAACAGAGGAGAGCAAATATGATAGAAAACCTCTTGCAAGGTTTCACAGTTCAAAGGAGGTAACATATCTAAGTTACTAAAAAATCAACATTTTGTGATCTAAAAGACTGGAAGGAAGGTTGTTTACTAAGATTTTGCTAGAGCAGCCATATCTCTTGCAGAGGTGATTCATTTCTTGGGATGGTTTGTCATGGTCATATCACTCAATTACCAGTTTTTGCTAGATTAGTTCAAACACAATATATCTTTGAAATAATAAATCAATTTGGCTGCAAGTGCCGGGATAGCCTAGCACCATTAATTTGCGTTGGCTGTGAACAACTTTTTCTTCTTAGGCCCCTTTATAGTAATCTCATAATCTAAGGAGGAACTGAGCTTAACAACTGTAATAAAAGGAGGAATTGATCTTAACACTGATTAGCAGTATATTTAACTCCTTTTACCAGCTACAGAGCAATAAAGACTGTCATATTAATCTCAAATTGATCACATGTTTGAACTTATACTTTGTGTTAAATAGGATATGATGAGTGAAGATGAAGAGCAGCCTCAGAAGAAGATGAAGATAACAACAAAGCCTGACAATGAAGTGATCGAGGATAATCCTGAAGATCTGGAGAGGTGTGGTGTGGTGGTTGTCAAAGAGAAGAGAGCAAAAATGAAAGCAAAACCCCCACTAAATATGCAAAGAAGGACAAGGGCGGTTGCCGAAAAGAAAAGAAGTCCAAGTGCTAACTTGCAAATGTTTTCCATTTTAGTTGAGAACTGTCTTGGTGATGAGTGCACAATCAGCCATGGTGCGGAAATATTTGGGTTCGAAACTAAATCTGTGTTTAACAAGGATGTTTGCCGGTTAGTCATCAACTTTGAGGAGGTTTCAAACTCCATAATTGAGATTTGGTCGAGGTATTAAGTTGATATTTTATAATACCGAGTATCAGTTGGTTTATATTTAAATTAGGTAAAACTGGTAGTAGTTGAATTAACATTGCTTAGTAGTTTGTACTTGTTCTACTCGGATCAGTAGTAACTTAATACTTCATTCATATACAAGGTACTTGCACGAGCAGATGATAAATGAAGGAGGGGAGATCCTTGTTCAGTTTGGTACATCTTCAGCGGTACGAAAACCGAAGAAGCAAACCGTGCAATCTGTAACAAAGAGGTCGCAGTATATAGCCGATCTCTTAGGCGTTGCATTGCTCGGACAGATCACATTAATCCCCTATAATACTGGGTAATTTTAAATCATCGCAAAATGCTGTCTTTTTTATGCCAGAGTATCTTTGAATTTGTATGACATAATTACAAAATTGTGATATGTAGAAATCATTGGGTCTTGACTGCAATTGACATGGCTAGGCAAACAGTATATTACTTGGACTCTATAGGAGGATCTCCAGTAGAAGATTTGGAAAGCATAGTGAATCAGTTAAGTTAAAAGCAAAATTAAACATTATGTGTGCTTTTTTGTTCTTATTCATAGCCCCTTTAAAGTTCTTTTTAATAATGACATTTTCTCTTTTGTTTCCAGAGGAGTGAGGATTCATCATGCCTCAACTTCTAAGAATAGGATGAATCTGAAATGGGTGCGAGTCATGGTATGTGCATTTAATTTAAGTCTTGGGAGTGAAATATATACCTTATACATTCATACAATTTACACATGTGATGCGTGTAAAAATTTATGTAATTTATGTAACTGTGATAATGATAGGAAAAAACATATTGTTTCCCCGGTGAATTTTAACATGCTGAAATTTAGGTAGTTTTTCTTGATAAAGAAATTTAGGTACCTTCACTAACATGCTGAAACTTAGGTAGTTTGCTTATATTGTGTATATGCTTAGAGGTTTCTTTGTAGGAAAGTGCATTAATCTGGAAATACAATCCTTTCCATTTCCTGGGATCCCAACACCAAGGAAAAACTTGGCCAAACCTTAAATCTTTTCCCCAGGAATCTGTAACCACAAGTCATAACAAGAAGGAAAAATGATTAAACTAGGCCAAATCTTTTCCTGGGATTCCATTGTGAGTTTTGTTTTAAATTTGAAGTGATGGTCCTGTTTGGATTAAAAAATGCAGTGCCCGAAGCAAGCAGGAGGAATGGAATGTGGTTATTTTGTTATGAAATATATGAAAGACATTGCGTCCGATGTCAAACTCTTGGAACAAAATGTGAGTTAATAAGAATCTATGTTCTTTTATTACTTCTTTACTTCCAAAGTGCTAATATAATTTGTAATTTTTTATTGTAGTTCTCTGAAATTAAGGAGTACAGTGACAATGATATTTTGGGAATACGTGAAGAGTGGGCTACATATGCAGCTACTTTGATAACAAGTAAGTTTATAGTTCAAAAGTGAAGAACACAATTTAAGTTTGGTACTATATATGGATGTTAGTTGTCTGGTTGGGCGATATGTACTTATGAACATAGTGATCATTTTTCAGTGTTGATGAATGAGGCTGCTAGGAAGACTTGATCATGTGAAGCTGACTGGGCGATATGTACTTATGAACTGTTATTGGCGTTGTATGTACGATGTGTAGGATGCTCACTTTTTGGACAAAACTATGTAGTTGCTTAGAATTCTATTAACCAGTACTTACTTTTTGGAAAATCACTTTTGTGTTGGAACTTGCTGGAATTTTTGTCATGTTTTGTCCAGCATACCTAGAACGCAAAGTTCAACAACAATGTAGCTTGGAGTTTGACATGAATATTCTGCTTTAAATGTTCCATGTATGTTTGAGATTTATTGACTTTATACTTTGTGAGATTAGATAATATTTGAACTGGATTTTTTTTAAATATAATTGAAATAGATTTTCTAAATTACCCATGAAATGGAATGTTGAAATAATGCAAACCAAAGTGTCACCAAAGTGTCACTAAAGTATGATACCACAGTGTAACTAGAAAATGTGATGTAAAAGTGTCACCAGTAGTTATGTCACCTAAGTATCACTAACTGGTGATACCGTAGTGTCACTAGAATATGTGATGGAAAAGTGTCACCGAATAGTTATGACACCTAAGTATCACTAACTGGTGATACCATAGTGTCACTAGAATATGTGATGGAAAAGTGTCACCGAATAGTTATGTCACATATGTATCACTAACTGGTGATACCATAGTGTCACAATTTTGTGACACTTCTAGTGACACTTAAAAAGTGTCACAATTTCCCACTTTCATTGACACTTTTTTAGTGTCACAGAAACTTTCAGTGACACTAATTTGGTGTCACTGTAGGGCATTTTTCTAGTAGTGATAGCAAAACCTACATAGCTAGATCACCCCTAATTCGTCCCATAACATGTTATGACGCTTTTCATTGGGTTTTTGCCTGAGTTAATTTCAATAAAACTCAACTAATGGACGAAATAAAAAATTCTACGGATCGTAGAGATCACCTACCTTCCTTCTTTACTTTTGTCCATGTTTAAATGAGATTTGTTTAAATCTTATATTAGGTCATCCTTCAAAAAAAAACCTATATTAGGTCATGTTCGATTTAAATAGATCATTTCGGATAGATTAGACCTAAACAATAATAAAATACACATCTCTCATTTGTTTAAAGTAGATTTAAATAGACCAGCTAGATCAAATTAGATCAAATCATCAAATTTCAATGGATTAAACCATTTCGTAGACTGTAACAAACTAGGTTAGATTAAATTGGACCAGAAAATTTTAATTGAATTAAAAATATCCTATTTATCCATGTAATTAATTTTACGTTTCAAATCATAAAATAACCCCTCGTTAGTCCATTCGAAGTCACTTATGGCCGGAAAAGAATCGTTTCTTTTGATATCAATTATTATTGATCCCACAATTTGAGTTGACTCCAATTAATTTTCTACATTAGTCTTTCACAATAACTCGAGAACGTGACAATTGACATTAATGCTAATAATATTCCACCTTTGCTCGAGTTTGGGTCACTTCAATGAATGAATGAATAAACTAAAGACCAAAACCTTTATGATAAACATACTTCCTCAGTTCTTTTTTAATTGCAACGGTCAACATTTCACACTTGCCAACGCACGTCTTTCACCGTAATTATATCTTAATATCTATTAGTAAAAAATATTTAAAAAATAGATTTTGCAAATTTGTAATGAGATGAATTGAACAATGTTTTTTTAAAAAAATATTTTTCATAAAATAATAATATAAAATGTAGTCAAAGTAGAACATGTGAATAGTGTAAAATTCAACATGTTGCGAATAAAAAGAGACGGAGGATAGTATATATTACGCTGGTTTTTTAAAACCAAACAATAAACGTATACATGCATGTGTACTCATCGTGACCTTCAAGTTTATGAAATACTTCGTACTATCGTATCTCCTAAAACGAGAAATATTTAATATTTGTGTAATTGGGTGAGAAAGGTTTTTTGTATAATTTTATGGTGGCCACATATGTGAATAAATGTGATGAATCTTCCTAATTAATTTTGGGAAAACTATCAAATAGATTCTCAAATTTTCATAAAAAGGCCAAATAATAGAGCACGAATTACTCCATATTTCTCCACACACCGCTTTAAAATACATGTCCATATTGAGCACGGTACAAATTACTCCAGATTTTCATAAATAATCGGTTGTTTAACTTTGATTTTATAAAAAAGAAGGAGCGATCATTTTAAAAAATTAAATGATATCAGAATACCTATTAAAATCACAGGGCCTACAATCTTAAGAGGGCCTATTAAAAACCCAGATATTTGTTTCAGAAAATATTTGTTTCGGGGAATCGATCATTAATCTTAAATGGAAAACTGCAGTGCCTCTACCATGGGTCTAACTAGACCCGTTTGATTATTTTTCTCTTCAAGCAAAGGAATATCTTTCCTAATAAATTGTTTAGTTCAGACTAATTTTGCTAGTTCTTGCTTTCTAATTATCTCCGTAATTAATAATCTATTACGGAGTATGTTAAGTGAAAATACCAACACTCTGTAACACTCAATATTATCTATCTAGAATTTTTTTAAATGTATTACATGGTATATATTTAGAAAAATAATTATATTTCTATATTAAAAGTTAGTAAAATCCTTATTTGTCTTACAGTTTCACATTTTGTGAATTATAGTTGAAGTCTTACATGCGATCTACAATGTCATAAGAAACACTCAATGGATTAGTTTTAGTAGCAATTGAGAGTGATCTACGTAAGAAAATTGCATATCAATACATTATCGAAGATTTTGTTTCAAATTTTTTTAGAGAGAGTATTGTTTAAATAAGTGTAGTTTAAGTTCAAAATTTTGAATGAAATTTTGATACTCTTGGTATTTACTTCATTTGATTTTTTATTGTATTATTAGCATTATTTTTTTTGTATCAAATATTAGGGCCTCTAATTTTATTTTGAACAGGGCCTTCAATTTTTCCAGGACCGGGCCTGTAAAATTACTTATGTTTTTCTCTCATATTTGTTTGTATTGTTTAGCTTTAATTTTGTGTTGAACAAATGTGATACATAGCAATAAGCAACTTGTTAGTTTATTCGCTTATAATTCACGTATATTAATTACACTCAAACGTATAATTCATGTATAGTATCCTGTTTATGAATTTTTTTCAGAAAATTCTGAAAAATTCACGCACTTTAATGATAAAATATATAATACACGTATGTACGAATTGATATGTATTTGTTTTTTAAAAAAATTGAACTGAAGCCTAATAGATCAGAGTGGTACAATTGAAGCGAAATGTTTGTCAGCTCAATACTATTCATATTGCTTAAAAAGTTGTTATGCCATGTACATTCGTTAATTGTTTAATATTCCTTAGTTATTAGTTTTAATAAATTAGTTCCTTAAAGTCATAATACTTTTCGATATTATTATTGTATCACTATTTTGTTACTCGTGTGCTCCACTTACACCAAGACTCTAAAGAGAAAAGAATATTGCAGCAGCTCAACAAATTCACGATCACAATAATATCAACAATTATCTAGTAATATTTCTTTACTTCTACTTCACGGATGAAATGTTAAATCACTCTTTATTTTGATCATTAAATTAGTATATAAGGCATGTATTATATGTCATATTTTTAAACTATGAAACGTCTAAAACACGTATGTATCTTTATACATTTCATAAACGTATGAAACATATATTTAGCCGTATTTTACATGTATTGTATTATTACACGAGTGTTCGTATTATTGTATTCACGAATCGTGTAAAGCAACACTTCATCGACTTTTGTCCTGTGTGATCATACGTGACATAAAAAATGAAAAAAATTAATTGAAATTTATGTATATAACTATATAAGAGAGAAATAATAAAATCACAAAGTACATGGAAACTGATAATTAATAGTATTTTTGAGATAATTAGAGAAAAAATGATTAAGTTGATGTGGACCGTGGAGTATAATACGTAGCAACTAATTAATGGCACGGCCGGAGGAATTCCTTAGCTTTGATTGAGTTGAAGTCTGATGAAACGAGCTGAAAATTAACATTTGACAATGTCATGAGATACGAACCACCAAACAGTCCAGGTTCATTAATTGATAAAGAAATTGAGAATAGACAATACCGTATATATGATACGAGTAATTGACAACGCCATGAGAATTCTAGCTGCCAAAGAGTCTAGATACATTACTTGAGAATGGGAACAAAAGAATCACATCCTAATGCTTTTGATTTTTTATTTCCCATTTATATTTAATATTTAAAGTTTGTTTGATAACACTTAAATTTATCAATCTGCTCAATGCATAATTAATAAAAATCTGTTGAATAATAAAATTATATTCAAAGTATATTAGAGTAATTAATAAAATGAAGAAAATATATATTAAGATTAAGAAAGTTACAATCGTTTTCTTTCGTCCAACTAAGTATTTTAAGCTGGTTTATTTTGTATATCTCATATTTTAGCACGTCAAATATCTACTATCTTAGTATAAATATTCACCACTACAAAAGGTGTCCTTTTTTAGGCTTTCAGGAGCAGCTAATACTCTAAATCTCTAATAAGACTCACCAATAGTGTTTACTCCCTCCGCCCCTCTAACTTTGTTCCGTTTTACCTTTTCCGTCTGTCCGTTAAGTTTGTCTCATACCATATTTTGTAATGTTTGAGTGGTTATAATGCATTCTTACTTTATTCACACTTTATCAATTCAATATCAACCACACAATTCTACTTTTTCTTAAAAACAACATCACACCCCTTTGTCCCAAACTTAGAGAGACAGATGTAGTAGTGAGTAATACTACGGATTTGTTATGATTGTAGTACATAACAGAAGCAAAAAACTTTTGATGTTGTTATAGAACAACCGCATGTCCGCATAAAAAAGTATCTATTTTTTCGGGGTAATACGCTTTGCTGCAATGAGATTCAAACATATAACTAGGGGTGGACTCGGACCGGGCGGCCCGACCCGGAACCGGCCCGGCCCGGTTACTGTTTGGCCCGGCCCGGCCCGGGGCCCGGTGGGTCCAACGGTTCGGTTTGGCCCGGCCCGGGTGATGGGCGGTCCGGGCTCGGGCCCTGCTTTAGGCGAACCGGCCCGGCCGGTTCGGGCCCAGTCCGGGCCGGATTTTAATTTTTTTTTTTGAATTTTTTTTAAGTTTTGGGTTGGATTAGGTATTTTGGGCCATTTGAGGTGGTTTGGGGTTGAGGGGGAGGGGTAGGGGGTTAAATAGGAGAACCAAAAAAAAATGGACCGGTTTGGCCCGGAACCGGCCACCGGCGGTTCGGGCTCGGGCCCCAGTTTTCTGGCCCGAGGCCCGGCCGGGCCCAGCCATACATATAACCCAGACTCAAAATCCAAACCGAAAAGTGTGCGGCACACACACAATAGATGGTTATCGAAACTGAAAAATGACTGGTGAATCGTTTTCCAAACACATTCAAAAGTCAAAACGGCTCATTTTTACATCATAAGATGAGTTACTGTCACCATCTATTTCATTCAAAAAGTAACTACTCCGTTTTGTTTATTACGCAGTAAAATTTAAAAGTGAACTTCTCACTAATTGTGAAACTAGTCTTGGACTCGGGTCGGGCTGCCCGGCCCGGGAACCGGCCTGGCCCGTTACTATGCAAGCCCGGCCCGGCGAACCAGTTATGGTTCCGAGCCTAGGCCCGGTCCCGGGGGTTAGGGCAGGGAGGTCCCGGTTCAGCCCACTCTTTGGAACCGGCCCGGCCAGTCCCGGGCAGGGTTCGGGTCTTTATTTATTTTTATTTTTTTCATTTTTTGGGGTTTTTTCCTAAGTTGGGCTGGGTGTCTTGGGGGGGTTTGGGGGGTGGGGGGGTCAGGGGTTAATTAAAAAAGAAAAAAAAATACTTGGACCCGACCCAGATCGGACCCAACCCGGGCCAGTCCCGGGCCTTCAACCCAAACATCAAAAGCCCGGCCGGCCGGGCCGGGCCTAGGCCCGACCCGGGTCCATGACTATGCAAAACATGATAATGCACGGGTAAAAAACGCATCCACATGCCAGGCACCTGAGAGAACTTGGACTCTTAGAGACGAATCTTTTTTGTTGATGCCGAATTGCAGATGCGCAATTCGTTACTTAAATGACACTAGTTGCAAATTTCCAAGAGACTACAAATTTCAACACTATGTATACCTCATATGAATGGCACAAATTTCAACATTATGTATACGGTATACCTCATATGAATGGCGCTGGAACAGTCCAAAAAAATATTTAGGAAAGTTAACACAAACATTGGTGAGAATCCAATGCCCCAAAAACCTAAGGGTTCCTCCGCAAGATTCATCCATGGAGGGTGAGTCGGGGACTCAGGGGGTCGGGGCCTAAGATCATTGTAATGAAGATGTCATGTTCATGGCAGAACATAGTAATACCAAATACTCCGTAAAATTTAATAGTTGGGTCAAACTTTGGTACTCCGTATCATATTGAGATTTAAAGAATAGTCAATGTGGTGTGGTGCTTTTAAGTTTTAACACCTTTTTGAGAGGTTTCCATAATTTGTACAAAAATGGGGAAAATGGATTCATATTTTCCAGAGTTTTCGTGCATCATAATATGCCAAGAAATCAAATACTGCTACCAGCCCGAAATCTCAGATTCTGGAAGGTAACCCCAATATTAGTTGGTTCAACCGTTCAAGTTAAGTTCACCTTTATCAAACCAATCAGTCCATCAAAATATGGCACAACAATTGGATTTTATCCTTGTTGTAATAGCTTTGTTAGACAAGGTGAAGTAGCCCACAATGTTTATAATTCATAAAGTACTGAAGATGTTGACACGAACACCAAATTTTCAGCTCATTTCTGAAGATCGATACCTGCCTCGGGCATCATGCAACTGCCGCAAATGATGTCTTTTAATCCCTTCACGAAACATAACACTTGCGGAACCTTTAATAACTTCAATAAGGGGAAAAGTTTGATCTGAATGTGTCTCAACTGGTTTAATCTTCAAGTATTGTGCTGTCTTTGCCTGAACTGATAAACCCACCAAATTGGCCAATAGTATGAAAATCAATAGTTTGCTGTAAGATGTAAGAAACTAAGAAAGTTTGGTAATTATATATAATAAGAAAAATTATTCAGTTCGTAACCATGACAGATCGGCTTATGAGAAAGTTCCGACTATGATATAGGGGGTGTTTGGAACTGATTCTGATTCTTCTTCTTTTTTAAAGAAGAAGCAGAATCAGAATCAGTTTTCAAAAGTTGGGCACCCCCAGCATCTAAAAAAACTGATTCTATGAGTAAATTAGAGCACCAGAATCACTTATGCACTTTCAGCCAAACACTCCAACTTCTGATTCTGCTCTTTCAGGGAGCAGAATCAGTTTTAAGAATCAGATCCAAACCCCACCATAATCATGAATGTCTTTTAATTCACTATCAATCTCATATGGAGTATATAATTTGCAAATAAAAAACAAGGGTTAGAAGCATTACTTGATGTTCAGACATCATTTTAACCCATTTTAATTACACCTTTTGGTTTCCATAACCAAAATTATTTCAGGCACTTAAGATAATAGAACATTTTTTAACATTATTGTTTCCATGAATGATGTAAAATTGTGGGGCTGTCTTCCCATTGCTTATTTTCTTGGGGTGATTATGTTCTACCCAAGGTAGTCAAAGTCGCAAGGCGCACTTAAGGCGCTAGAGTACTTCTATCGCCTGAAGTGCAAGGCACAAAAAAGCGCTTGCCTGACTCGGGTGAAGCGCACTATTTAGAAAATATTATGTATACTATTCTAGAGTGATCCAATATGACATATTCAACACCATATTGAACTAAATGCATCAAAAAGTGACGTTTCTAAAAAATAAACCCATGATTCACCAAAATATGTCATGATTCACAAAAACAAAACACTGAGTGGGGTTTGTCTTTGTTGGTTTTGCAATTTTAGCACTAGGAATAGCATAAATCATATAGTGTATGAAACTATTGACTGAGTTAGAGATTATATGAAGTTTTTATACAGTTAAAATATGAAATGATACTAGGAAGATAGAGTGATAGACTGGTATAATATGATGATATAATATGTTCACATGTAAACTGGTAGGTCAGGTACATATATTATGTTTGAGTTGTATAGCATATATTAGAAGTAAAAAGAACCATAAAGTAAGAAAGAAGATAGACTGAAAGAACAAAATGAAAGAATCACAAAGAAGATGATAAGATAAATGAAAACCAGGAGGAGGAGGAGGAGGAGGAGGAGGAGGCGGAGGCGGAGGCGGAGGCGGCGGCGGCTTTTCCCATGACTAAGTATGGTTTAATATGAGTTTAAGTTGTGTTTACCTATTATGTGGATGGGCTAAATCTTATTATTAGTATGGGCTTATTATTTAAAATAGGATCAAAACAAAAAATAGGCTGATAAACCTTTTCCAGTCCAGGCGACTAAAGCGTGCGCTTTTCTCGCTTCGGCGCTTCGGCGCTTCTGCGCTTTATGCGCCTGGTCATCTTTCAAGCGCTGGACGCCTGGACCTCTATTGCGTTGCGCCTGGTGCGCTTAAGCGCTCGACTTTGATTACCTTGGTTCTACCAAGCCAATACATATGTATACACGTGATACATACCACTAATATACTTTTGTTTGGGGGTTTGTACCTATAAATCTTTAGCATCTCAGTAAATGATCAGAGTTGGTATGAAAGGCACTCGTTTGGGATTAGGAAGGACAGCTGACATATACCACTTTCATCAGAGTGATTCGTTCAAAGGATGTAAAATAACTTAAAATACCTTTGTATCTTCCTGTAATGTCAAATGATATGGTTTGTATTTGGTTGTGAACTTTTATATCAAAAGAAGAAAAATAGTTTATATTTGAAATATGTGGGACATATTTGAAAACTAATGTTACAAGTTACAACACTCCAAGAAGGTTTGGTTTTAAGTTAGTTTTTTTTTATCCCGGTAGGCAAACCACCCATCGGTGGGGTAAATGTCGGGGAACATTTACCAGATTTTATTAAAAATAAGAAAAGATACAGAAGGTGAGGGGGACTAGACCAATACCCCACCAGAGAAGGCATACCTTCTCTTATATTGCTATATTATTGACATGTAGGCAAATTCAGTAATATTAGGTAAATCGTTGTGGGGTGAGTATTCATCAGATTATATTAGAATATTAGATTTCTTAGGCTTTGTTGCATTATTCTAAGATTTTCCACTTTTGACATTAAAATTAGATAAATAAATTTTCGTAAGGCAATCTTAAATACTCCCTCCGGTTTTATTTAATCTTCACACTTTGACTTCACACAAAATAAGGAAAGAAATTTGACTTTACTGTAGAGTACACTGTTGAGGCACTGTTTGGCACTGTTGAGACACTGTTTGGCACTGTTGAGACACTGTTTGGCACTATTTGGCACTGTTTTGATGTAGATTTCTTTGCCAAAAAAGGAAATAAGGAAGTGTGAAGTTTATTTTAGACCGTCCAAAAAAGGAAAGTGTGAAGTTTATTGAAAACCGGAGGGAGTATGTGGGACTAAATCACTGCATTTTTTAGTTCACAAAATTACAAAATTACAAAGTCAAACCGGTGAGATTCGAAAGAACATATATGACATCAAACAAAGCAAAGATGTCTCTAACCCAAATAGAAAAAGTTAAGATACCAGAATGTGAAGAAGCAGTGATAGCAGCAGAATCTTTGAGCTCCTCGATTTTTTCAATCAAATATTTGAAGTGTTGTCCAGTCTCACTATCAAATGTAATGCTATTTGTATCGAAACATAATAATGCCTTCTCACATGCCTACAAGTTTGAAAGTCAAATGAAACGCAAAAAAAATTTATCTTAGTCAGATCAATATAATCTCGTTTGCATAAAGTTAGTAGAGATTTAAAGTGCAGCACTGTAAAGTTTACCATTCTAGCAATAGAACAAAAACCATTCTGAAATGAATGTTCTGCAAAGGTGAACCATTCAACACATGAGACTCGAAGTCTCTGATCACTTGGAGAATTTCGTTCTCTCATGAGCAATGCCTCATATCTCAAGGCCAAACAACTCTGTTTCATGCAATAAAGCAAATTACTATATAAAACGTTACTAGCTTAGTTCGTAATTACAAATATCTAAGCATTATGGATCTAAAAATATTAGAAAGACTTGAGGTGAAGGAATTTCGCCCATCTGGAGTGTAACCTTCCTCGGCATTAAATTGGGAAAATATGATGACTTATAATTATTTATATAATGGTGCATCACATAGATAATTTTGGATGTACATAATTACTGTAATAATTTTCATGAATGCAATAAGTAATTTACATGAATAATGGATTATGTTGTTTATCATTGCCTTCTTAATCTTCTGGTCTTGTATAAAGTTCGTAGGACTCCTAAACGTGTACTGAAGTCTTTGTCTTGCACATATACAGTACCCTCATGCTGAATACATATCATCAAAATCAATTCCTCATTCTCTTGACTTGGTTTTACATGGCACCAGAGCCCTTAACGATATATTCAAGGTTTTCCAATCTCTTAATCTATCTAGCATATCTTAACCCATCTCTTAGCCTATCTGACCAACCTCCAAAAACAATATCCCCAATCCCAAAGTTGTGATAGACTTGCATACCTCTGTCACTATTTGTTACTTAGCATACGACTTATCTTCAAGCATCCATGAGTCCAGAATGGCACAAGTCACAAACCATGGAAGATGATTATAACCCATCATTACGAATCATACATTTGAAGTTCCTCTGAATGCTACATAAATGTTACCAGTTGTAAATCTGTAATTGGAACTAAGCAAAACCCTGGTGGCTCAGTTTCTCAGTGCGCTGTGCGCCCGATCTTGATTTTAGTCATCTTACACATACTTTTTAAATCCAAGTGACCCCCCCCCCCATGTACAGCTCATTCTTAGCATGAAGGTAGCTATTGATTAGCTTTATGTTAGTTCGATGTTAACAGTGATTTGTTGCAGTGATACTTTTGCTAATTTAAAGCTTTTCTGGTATTTTTCCATCATTTGCAATGGAGCCAAAGATTCACTATTTTTTGGCTTGAGAATATGATGGAATAAAGCAAAATGGTTCACTAAACTGTTTGCGCTTCTTTGTTATGAAGTTGCAGTCAGTCTGCAATTTTGGACGCGATTTTCACTATGGGTCATCTGGAAATAGTCTCTCTGTGCTTTAGTGTAGGGGTAAGACTGTGTACATTCGACCCCCCTTGCCCTACTATAGGTGGGAGCCTTTGCGGCACTGGGGTAATGATAATGATGATGATGAAAGGTTTTCTGATATGAAGACAAATGCCATAGAATCATGTAGGAGCTTAGACAAGCCCCTATTGTCCACTAGCTGTCTTTTATGTACCGTACCATCATCACAGCATCATCATCAATGTAGTACCTTAATCCTAACTAGTTTGAGTAGTTGGCATTTAATTTATAGTGTCACTTAGCACTATATATTTATGCAAAAAGCATAGTGGCAATGTTGATAGACACACGCAGCTACCAACTAAATACTTTGACAGAGTGTACAAAAGAAAGAATAAAGAAGTCTGTTAGTAAACAATCTTTTAGTTTGTTAGTCAGTTTGGTTATCCCTGCGTGGATAAGCTGTCTATAAATAGAAGTGATTTAGCTATTTTTGGTAGGCTGTTAGACTTGTTGACTGGCTTGTTGGAGACTGGGCATCTCGAACTGTCCCCCTTTATTCCATGTACTCAGTTCTTGTTCTCAGATATCAATAAACCCTAATTCTCTCAATTCTTACTACTTGTGATTAATATACTGCTTGAAATTGTTCTCGATTTCTTGTTGAAATCGAGAAATTTTTTTGGTTCTTACGATGAATGGTGCGAACCAGAGCAAAAATGGAACAGAAGATGGAGGCGATGGAGCGTAACCAAAATGCGACGCAAGAGACCTTGATTCAGATGCAAGCTGCGATCGCGAAACTAACGGAGAAGTTGGATACGATGAACGATGAAAGGCGCGAAAGAAGGAGATCGCGATCGCCACAAACTCATCGATCGAGAAACTCGAGTAGTCCGAGTCATTCCAGAGGTAATTCTACTCATTCTCATGTTCAAAATCACAGACGAAGAAATGAGGATTATAGAACCCCTATACAGTCTGGTAGAAAGATTGACTTACCCCTGTTTAATGGAACTGATGCATATAATTGGGTTATACGTATGGAAAGGTATTTATGAGGAAGAAAGGGTTGAAGCATCTATGGTGGCAATGGAGGATAGGGCTTTAAACCGGTTTCATGTGTGGGAAAGTCAAACTGAATTAACTGATTGGGAGACCCTAAAGAAATCTGTCATACGTAGGTTTCAACCAGAATTAATTCAGAATCCATATGATCATTTGTTAAGTCTGAAACAAACAGGATCTGTACAGGATTATAGAGATGAATTTGAAATGGTGATTTCTCATCAGAAAAACAAAGACAGAGAGCTGCTGAGGGGTGTTTTCATTAAGGGTTTGAAGAATGAAATCAAAGCAGAACTGAAACTATATGTCTCAAAATCTTTGACTGAAATTATGGAGAAGGCTACTTTGATAGAACTAAAAAATGATGCAATACAGTTGAAAAGAATGGAGGAAGACAGGTATGGGAGAAAAGAAAAGGGTGCTTATGTTAATAAATATCATTCTGAAGGAGATAATTACAAAGCCCGGGCTAGTAACTCTTGGTACAGTTCTATGGGGAAAGGTGCAGGGCAGTACAAAGGAGAGTCTTCTGGGGTAAAATCTATGGGGAAGAACATCACAGAGATCCAACCTTCAGCATTCAAGAAGGTGGGCCCACAGTTATCTCAAGAAGAATATGAGAATAGAAGCAGAAAAGGATTTTGCTTTAAATGTGGAGACAAATGGAATCACCAACATATTTGTAAACTAAAACACTACAAGTTGATCATGGTAGAAGATTCAGCAGAAGAGGATGATTCAGATGATTCAGATGATTAAGAGGATACCAGTTCAGAGGAGGAAGAGATCTTGATGGAATCCAAATCCATGCAACTATCTTTGATGAGCAAAGAAGGTATTCCTTCTTTAAGAGCATTCAAAGTCAGAGGTATTGTCAAAGGAGCATGGGGAGAAGTAAATGTGGAAGTACTGATTGATAGTGGAGCTTCACATAATTTCATTGCTCAGAAGATGGTGGATAAACTGCAGATTCCTTACACTGCCATTAATGGTTATAAGGTACAGATAGGAAATGGGGACAAGGTATGCAACAATGTGAGATGTGAGGCATTAAATGTATGCTTGCAGGGCACAGCAGTGCAGCAGGATATAAAGATTTTTATATCCCCTTGAATCCATCATTTGCAATGGAGCCAAAGATTCAATGGAGACTGTGCAGGAGATGAAGAAATACTTCCCAGAGCTTCACCTTGAGGACAAGGTGATATTCCGGGGGGGAGTATTGATAGACACACGCAACTACCAACTAAATACTTTGACAGAGTGTACAAAAGAAAGAATAAAGAAGTCTGTTAGTAAACAATCGGTTAGTTTGTTAGTCAGTTTGGTTATCCCTGCGTGGATAAGCTGTCTATAAATAGAAGTGATTTAGCTATTTTTGGTAGGCTGTTAGACTTGTTGACTGGCTTGTTGGAGACTGGGCATCTTGAACTGTCCCCCTTTATTCCCTGTACTCAGTTCTTGTTCTCAAATATCAATAAACCCTAATTCTCTCAATTCTTACTACTTGTGATTGATATACTGCTTGAAATTGTTCTGATTTATTCAGTGTTCTATCAAATGTATTCTGCTGGATACCATTTATGTCACAATTTTCCGTATGTGCACATATGTGATACGCCAGTAGGCCACCTGTGAGCTTAGGCAAACTCCTTGTGCTTGATATCAACAGACTTGGGCAATCCCCTATCACTCTATTGACTGTCTTTATTTATGTATGGGCCCGTCATCACATCATTCATCATGATCAATATCACTTCCTTAATCTCAAATAGTTAGGTTCAGTGAGATTTGATTTCTAGTGTCAGTTAATTGTATAAGACTGCTTCACACTACATACTTTCCAAAAAGCACAGTGACAATATTTTATGCCAGATGGAATTCATGCTGCAACCTCCGTAAGAGGGAATTATGTGATCAAATTATAAAACCTTCATCAGCATTCATTAATTTCGTATTGAGGAACATATAATGAGAGGATGATGAACTCAGATATTGCATGCTCCATACCTTGCTTTTATTCATTAACATCTCGTCTCTCTTGAATCTTGACATTTCACCCATATGCTGATTGGTTGGACAAGGATCCCATTGCGTCTTGACCTCTTGTCCTACCTCAACCTATGTGATCTTCTTAGGGCATTTTTCTAATTGATTGATACTTTAGCAGGAAAAATACGGTTGCACGTTTCTCGAATGAGGCCAAGTGCAAAGTTATAGCTTCCAAAGGTGCAATCCTTAACTAGTTATAGCTTCCAAAGGTGCAATCCTTAACTAGTTAACAATCTATGTCTTGAGCATGTGAGCTTCACAATCTACACTTATTGGACAATCTTTTTGTGATACTGTGGGTGCAAAATATATTTGTGCCAAAGCAGGCGTTCATTCACAGATGAACCATTTGACAATTGTTTGTGACATATTCTTGATGGTGGCTTAAGGTCCTCTTCAGGTTGCTCATATAAATGCTTCCCATTAG
Source organism: Cuscuta epithymum (assembly GCA_945859915.1). Classification (NCBI taxonomy): domain Eukaryota; kingdom Viridiplantae; phylum Streptophyta; class Magnoliopsida; order Solanales; family Convolvulaceae; genus Cuscuta; species Cuscuta epithymum. Next base: position 747,232 of record CAMAPF010001023.1, read on the forward strand.
CTTGCAGAATCCTTAACCATCTAGCTACCGTTTTTTCTTTTTCTTTAACATCGCACCCAGTTCCACACTCGTGATGGAAGCTCGTGAGGCATGATAACGAATTATCTCGTTACTCTTCTTATATCGAAAAGATTCTTACGACTCTTATAGTGTATTGTACTCTTAGTCTTGTAGACTATATTCATTACTTAGCATGAATATATCCTTTCATGGAGGAGCATCAAACAATCATGTAACAAGTAAACCTATAGCTCCTTGATGAACTTTCCAGCCATCCAAGAACGGGAATGGGCTTCTCCAGTCATATTCAATGGAATAACACATTGTAGCACAAAGATTACAATTACCGTCCCTGATAATCCCTCCGCCAAACCATTTTGACATTTGACAAGGAGACACTTTCCAGCTCGTTCACCTAAAATACGGACTACCCAGACACAACCCGAAATCCATTACACAATTATTTAATCTATCCAAACAATCATTCCACTCTCCAACTTCAATCCAAGTCCTCTATAGCTCTATTCATTTCAGACAAACAATAATTACCGTAAAATTGTGCGTCTTTCAGTACTCCATAAGTAGTCCCAACATAGGCACATAGTTAATTAAGTCAATAGTTATAAAAATAGGTACAACTAAGGCAGATGCTTTCAACTATAAGGGCTACATTTCAACTTTTAAGGTCTACTCTATACCAACGAAGTCGACAGGAAGAAGAATTTATAAGCAAACAAACAGCAGTTACTTCAGTCTTCCCGTCCAAGATGATGAGAAAAGGAGGCAAAATAAAATAAAATAAATAAATGAAACTTTTTCTATCTCAGGCCTTGTATCTTTGCATCATTACACTTTCCAGTACATAAACATAATGTCATGCGCAATGCGAATATATTACTCAATGCTTTCATATAAGGTAGGTTAGTTAATCGCCAATATATATGTGCATTAAACTAATGACACAAATAATTGAAATAGAAATTGGAAGTTCTAGCAGGGAGATCACTTATGAATTTAAAATTTCAAAATGATATAAAAAAAGATTGATATCAAATCCTTATACCTCATCATCCCCGATAAGAGCAAAAACGCGGACGAGAAATTCGACAATGTTTAGATTATCATCAACAGATCTGAGAGCGCTGATTTCGCGGAGGACTTGGAGGGATTCGTATCGCATGAAATTCTTTAAAGTGGAGGTTATTTGAAGCAGCAATTTCACATCGTTGCAGACTAAAATTGACTCGAGAATTCGGAGAGTTGTGTCGTCGAATCTGCACAAATGTGGCACACCTTCGTGAATGAAAATGAAATCCTTCGAAGGAGAGGAACAGAAAGAAGAGCATCTCAATATGAGCGTGAACCTTCGGTTTTTTATTAGGGAGCGGAACAGGGAGATTTCCCGGTGGACTTCCTTGGACATTCTGACTTTTGGGAGTTTGACTGCCTGAGACAAAGAAATACAAGTGGGGCGTTCAATTTTATGAAATATTTTGACTACGTACAAAATTCCATCGGAACAGCCACAGAAAATTTGATCCCTTTTATGCAACTTTCGGGACCAAATTGACCCTTTACTCATTTTAAATTTACACATATTTATATGTAGGACTCGCTAAGCTAAATAGCTAACACTACCTTCGCTCTTAAATAAATGCAATATGTCGAATTTTATACTATTCCCATGTTCTACTTTGACTACATTTTATTTATTAATGTATTACTAATAATACCTTTTTATGAAAAAATATTGTTAAATTTGTCTCATTGTAAATTTTCAAAACCTAATTTTTTAATTTCTTTTATTAATACAAAATTATATGTATTAATTGTCAAAGTAGTGTCTCGACAAGTGTGAAACATTGACCGTTGCATTTATTTTAAAATGAAAGAAGTATCGGGCATCCATACCATTTGAAAATCGATAGTATAAAGTTTAAGAAAAATGCAAATATAAAACGCAAATTCTGGTACCTAGTCCTAAACAGTTTGAATATAAACAAATGTTGAAAATATGAAATAGTGACATGGACCGACCATATGCTGATATGGATTGTAGTTACGATATCCACATTTATTAATGGAGTATCGTTACATTCACATTTGTTCATTCAAATTCAAAAAAAAATCATAATAGTTGAATAATTATCATTCACTAATAATAATAGAAGCTTCCAAATGACCCCCTAAATTTGCTAACCCGACAAAGCCAGATGTTGTGTTAGTGATGTAAATATTTTTGCTTTGGAAATAAAAAAGAATAAGTTTATGGTTTGACCAACAACCGCACGTGATCTTGTAATAATAGTCTTGGTTTTTCTCTACAGTAGAAATGAAGACACTCACTTCACCCCCATCTTCTACCCATTGGGCCTCTGATTTTATCAACAACTCGCGAGATGAGGTATATTTGAATCACATTTCAAAAAGTTGTTTTGCTCTAAGCGAGGAAGGGCATCGAGATTTGAGGACTTTTTTTTATGAAGACCTTACATTGACTTTGACAAGTGACAATGGAAGACATATGATTCAAATATACTTTTAAAAATGAAAAACAAAAGAGATTATGCAACATGTAGTTAGTCATGGACTCGGTTCGGGCCACCCAGCCGGGAACTGGCCCGGCTCGCTACTGTGCGGGACCGGACCGGCCTGGTGCTTTGGGCCGAAACCGGTCTATGACCCGGTTATAAGGAAAAAGCGGGCGGGCTCGGGTTGCTAAAAAGGAGACCCGGCCCAGCCGGGCCCGGTTCGAGCCAACGGCTCTATTTTCTAAAAAAAAAATTGTTAAAGTTGATAATCTCGTCGGTGCTTTTAACGATTTTCAAACGCCGCTTACGTGAGTTATTTTTGTGATTTTATGCAAGAGAAGTTTTTAAAATATTATGCACATATTCCGCATATTTATGGTATTGCATTTATTCTTGATCCTTTTTATAGACTTGATTCTTTGGAAAAATGTTTGAACTTCTATTATCTACCTTTTTTTGGTTCATTGCCAATGTATGATGATAAGGCCATAGATCCTAAACAAGAATACCAAGAGGTTAGTAATTTATTTTATGCATTATTTAATGAGTTTCATGAACAATATGACAACGTACCCTACATCGACACGAACATCTTCATCTGAAGGAAAATCAATTTTCAAATCTGCTTTTGACAGTCTTATGAAAAAAGTAAAACAACTCCCGCTACTGAACAAAGCTCATTTAATGAGCTTTCTTTGTATATAACATATCATGTTGATTATGAAGAAAATGAAGAATTTGACGTTCTACAATGATGGAAGAAAAAAGAAAGAATGTTTCCGATTTTAGCACGGATGGCTAAGCAAGTGCTATCAATGCCGGTTTCAACAGTCGCTGTGGAACAAGAATTTAGTTCGGTCGGCAACGTCCTAACAGAATCTAGAACGAGATTGAGCGCAAACTCTCCTGAGACGCTTGTATGCTACGACGATTGGTTGAAGGTCGGGCGTAGAACTCAAGAACTTAGCATCACCCCCTCTCAACACTTTATGGATGAATCAACAATCGATGGTGGCCCTACCTATGCCGGAGATTCTGATTGATTAGTATTTTACAATTTATTATAAAATATATTTCATGTTTGAATTTTTTCCTCAATTCTCGATTGTAGACTTGTAGTCCATATTTCAAATCAATAAACGTTACATTTTTTGTATATGTTGCATGTTTTAAAGTAATTAAAAAAAAATAACCGACTCGATCCGGTTTCCCGGGTGGCCCGAACTGGTACCCGGCCGGGTAGCCCGGCCCGACCCGAACCTGCCTTACCTCCGGGCCGGTCCCGGGCCCACATAAAAAAGGCCTGATCGGGCCTAGGCCCGGCCCGGACCCGAACCGGCCCGAGTCCATGACTACATGTAGTTGTATAGATCCTTGTTCAAAAAGTTGAAATAAAATTGTGTCAAAAGTTTAGAGATCTAACTCATGGGATCTAATTTCTATTGGTGCGGTCTCTTATACATAGAACCTAGTTTTGATATCTTCTAAGTTCTTGTATGTAGGACTCGTATTTTTCCCTCTTTATTTTAATTATAGTTTCAAACTTCAATTCTACCATTGATTAGTGTACAAATTCCACAAATAGGTAGTCATAAGATCTAGGGAAATTTACCGGGATATGACTAAAACTCAATGAGTTTCTAAATATATGACCTAACTAGTTTTTATACTTTTGTATGACCAAAAATCCAAAAACAAATAGAAAATTCGTTTATATCTAAATGTTGAATGATGAAAATACCCTTATTTAAAATATTTACATTTTGCACTAATTTCATCCAATTAAAATTACTGCACTTTATATTGTCGTCGATGCACAAAATTAATGCATGACTTTACTGCACATCTGGTAATAATCACTGCACTTCTCCTAAAATTAATTCTCTTCTTATTCAATTGAGAATTTTTTTAATTTTAATAATTTTATTATTTTACGTCAAATTAATTATGTTGAATTTCATTATTTTTCCACCAAAATTAATTCTCTTCTTCAATGCATTTACTCACTGCCCATGTATTGTAGGGGTGGGCAAAAATACCGAACCGGCATGATACCGAACCGGACCGGTATGGTACCGGACCGATAAACGGGGTTTGAAACGGATCTCAAAATTTTTGTCCTGAACCGGACCGAACTGGTTCCAAACAATGCCATGACCGGTTCTCATAAAATGAGAACCGGAACCGGACCGAACCGGACCGAAGTATGGTTTATTAAATTTGTACTACTATAGTTTATCTAAAATGTATTAATTACCTCATCCGTCCCAAATTGATTTGCAAAGCCAACATTTTTTGTCAAAGTTAATGTTAAGTTCTTGATAATTAATACAATTTTTAATAATTAAAATTTACATATTTAGAAACCACATTAAAATCTCTCTAAAGTTGCAAAATCCAAATTAAAATATACGAAGTATGGAGTATTTTTTTTGAAAGGCCAAATTAGAATATAATTAAAAAGTGAAATTCTAATTAAGTGAATAAAAAGAAATTATTTGACCAAAAAAAGATTGACTTTGTAAATCAATTTGGAACGAAGGTAGTATGATATATGAAAATTGATAAATTGTGTGGATTTTTGGAGGATGACTAAACTTTAATTTTTTCTTAAACACCTGGAAAAAGTGACATTGTTTGGTATTGGTATGGCATGGTACCGTCCTGTTTGAAAATGGACCGTACCGAACGGGTTTGGGTCCAAGATCGAACCGTACCGAACCGTTTCAATAGTAATGGTACGGGTTCGGCCAAATATTGGACCGGACCGGACCGTGCCCACCTCTAATGTATTGTACAACACTCTTCCTCAATGATTCTATTTCTCAATGCATTCACTCACTGTCCATCCATGTGCACCGCCATCTAATGCTATGGTCATTGTTCATGTTCATCACTACCTATTGTGATATTCACTGCCCATATTCACTGCACATAAAATAAGTAGTATATCCTTTTTCTTGGGATTATGTTATCGATAAAATAAATTTTAAGGGGAGCTTATAGCAACCCCTCCTAAGTACAATAAATCAACTGAATGGTTTTTAATACACAATTGGGTGAATGAAATCTAAGTCTGGAGGTGATGTATATTTTTTATTTGGTGGAAAGTTTGGTGTTTCATACAGAAAGCTACTTCATAACTATTGGAAAGGAAACCCTTTACTCCCTAACTTGAGTGGTGTTTCAATTCGTATAGCGGCTTATTTGGAGAGCAATTTATAGATACTACACTTCTATGCCATATCAACCTTAGAAAATTATCAAAGATATATTTAATCTCAATAGGTGTTTAACAATACTCTGATTTTATTCCAATTAATCTATTTATATATAAGAAAAGAATTAGCTCATTAAAAGACAATTTTATCCCTAATAAAACTTACGTGTCTCTCTTTCCGACTTTCTCTCCTTTGATATGTTACTGCCACGTGGCTTCCTGATTTTCAAGCGTTGCTCACCATAATAATAAAATTAAAATATAAATAATAAACGCTGGCACTCTTTCCATGTTTATCATCTCCTCACTCAGCAAATTCTCAGCCTTCTCTCATTTCCTCGAGCTATTTTAATGTATGTGATATTGCCCACCCACCTCTTCTCCTAGACTAGGAGACCTCCAAATAATACCTTCACTGCAAGGCTCATAGGATGGGATCGAAGAAGACAACCACCTTAATCAGTCAAGCAAGTAATTTGAACAGGGATTATGAACAAGCCCTGACCTTGGCCATAGCCGTTCGATTGAATGTTCTAAGGTAAAGCCTTTCACTTCATTGTTCAAGCTTTTCAACATGGGTTTAGTTCATACTTTATGAAAGCTTTCCTATTCAAGACCTACTTTTGGGGGTTGGAAACCAGATGAGATCGAGGCTTCATACTCTCACTGCTCCAGTAGCAGAGGTACTACTCTCCCATTCTTCATTTCTCTATCCATCGGTTCTCTAATCTATTGATCGAAAAATGTAATAAAACAATTGTACTGCTTAAATAAACTATTGTTAAAACTTAAAACACTATTATTGCATAATTTGGCTTTAAAAGTTTTATGTTTATTTCGGGCTAGGTGTTGTTTTCAACCACATCTACGCAGCTTTGCAAACAAAAATCCTTGGGTGCCCAAGTAGCAGAGGTACTCTCTAATTCTTCATTTCTCTATTTCTCGATTCTCCGAGAATACAACTTGAGTCTAACATTCATTTTATTGTGCACATATGTTGTTTGATTAAATGTTTACGTATGTGATCTAAAAGAACATCAGCATGTCACTACAATTTCAAAGAAGCAAATGTGTTTGGATGCTGCCTGTTTGGTTTGAACTGATTTTTCCCATTATTTATTTACTACACATCTTTTTTCATCTGTAGCTTTTTTTATATGCCTATTTTGTTTGAACAGATTGTTTAGTTTATTTCTTTACTAAAAATCTTTTTTCATTTGTAGCCTATAAATAAAGAAGAATAAGAAAGTAAGAAAACAGCAAGTGACTAACTATAAGCTTTTTTCTTTTGTAGCCTATAAATGAAGAAGAATAAGAAAGTAGGAAAAACAAGAAGTGACTAACTATAAGCTTTTTTCATATGTATACTAGATTCAGATTTTTGGGGGCTCTTTAGTCTAAACTTAAAATTAAGAATATAGTAAATGCAAGAGAAGAAAATTTATAGATATTCCCTCTATAAATGTTCTCAATTCATATCCAGAAAAAGAAGAAAATGATCATAGAAAAAGAAGTGTGTTTTATATCATTACTACCATTTATGTGCTCAAGAATCTTATCCAAAGTAAACAAAAAAAGAGTTGTGTCAACAAGTTCTTACCTAACCTTATAACTTCAGAGAAAATAGTAGAAGAGTAATTATAATCATATGAGTATTATGAATTACTAATTTGTTTCATTGCTTTCAGTAGCTCATAGTACTCATTCCCATACTTTATTTCTTTTGTTTGCCTTCTTTATTCTTGATATTTCTGCCTAGGTATAGTTTATAGCAAAAAGTGGAAGATACACACCAAAGTAAAAACCTTAATTTGTGTTGCTATGAGTAGTTTATAGTAGTGATTCTCAACCACTTCTTTTTTTACCCTCCATGTTCCCTATGCTCACATTCTGTGTAATAAATCTTTTTATACATGTTTAAAAGATAACGACTATATAAATTGGTGTTGCTCTCTTTTTTATGTGCTAAAATTATTTAGAGGCAGTTTGTTTTCTGTTAATGGATACGAGGCATCACACCTTCTTGATGGTTACCAGTTGTCTCCATATTTAGTTGCATTGATAAAAAATATTTAGAGGGAGACTGTTTTCTGTTAATGGATAGCAGGTAAGGTATATATAAAAATCTATCTATAAGTTTATTCTCAGAAAATAATGTGATGTTTTTTTAGTGTTGACATTACTTTTCCTATATAAGAAAATATATATGTACAAAATCACTTTTCCTCATTGTTATGTTGCTTATGATGTGCGATATGTTTCACAGCTCAGCATATACAAATGTTGTTATCTTAAGGAATGAGTTTATGTAGTCATCAACGTTTTATAAAGCACTAGGTGTCTATTAAAGTTAGCTTGGCTATCTTGAGCGGTTGAGCCAAAATGTTAGGTCATCCAACATCAATCAAGTATAAAAATTAATACATATGGTTTGACATACTTCACTTATCAGGTTGAATGTTTGATGAAATCTCAAATATGATATATTGGTCCGCTGAGATTCTTAGAACAACATTATTGTTCATAATGATGTACTAAAAATATGTTTCATATCAGAGACTAATGTTTCAATGACCGCAATCGACACTATGTAAACTGATCAGTTGAGACTGCCGCTTTGTAAACTTACAGGTTTAAGATTACCGGTCCTGAAGCAGCTATTGGGGAAGTCAACGAGCTGGTCCTGACTATTTCTGATCAAATCACTCAAGTTCATATTCTATCCCCTAATTTATACATTCTCTACCCACACCGTGCTCCAGTTCTTTCAACTTAAGAACTATCAACTCTGATCTGTAATCGGTTGTCCCATGCTTTAGATATTTGAACTCAGTGTATGATCGTTAAGTTGAACTCTGTACATTCTCTACCCACACCATGTTCCTGTTCTTTTAAGTGAAATAAATACTCCCAACTCCCAAGTGTGCTCTTGCTTGAGATAGTTATTGCTTAAACCTTTTAACTCTATTTATATTTATATTTATATTAAGTTGATCTTTAAACCATTCTACCAATTGGTTTATCCCAATCTATGTAACTTAAATACAAGCAAAACAAATATCTTAGAATGCTAGAAGCTACTATTGCAGTACATGTTCTGTAAGAAATATCTCACAGAATACTTGAATCCTGATCTTCTAAAGGGAGAAGTGTTGCCCCCATAAGTCCATAACCCCATGGCATCCAACTAACTCTTTAACCCCATTTAATAACCTAATTAAATTTATTCTAACGATTACCAAACAATTAGATTAAGAAGCTTTTGATTTACTTCTTTGAGTCTTTGACTCGAAAGCATTTTATTAATCCTTATTTCTCTAGAAAATTCAGCAAATTCAGCCGCTTAGGCCAATTGGCCAAAAGCTCTCCACCCAAGATTCCATACCGCTTTCACTCAATCTAATTGTTTGCATATTCAGCTATTAAATAAAATAAGCCCCCCTTTTGGGTGACAGCAGAATAGACGTAAGATAAAACTGCAAAGGGTAAAGGATTCAATTTACGTATCCAACATTTAGTACTCAAACAAATAGATTAGTGGGAGAATTTTCTCATTCATATGTAGTACTTTTAGATATAAGAAGATAAACAGATTAATAATTGAGCGGGAAAAGTTTCTCTCATATGTAGTGTTTTAAAGTATAAGATCAGATAAGCGGACTAATAATTGAGCGGAAAAATTCGCTCTCTCATATGTAGTGTTTTTTAGATATAAGATAAGCAAAGTAATAATTGAACGGGAGAATTTTCTATCTCCTATTATCCTATATACTATATAGTGCTTCTAAGTATAAGCGGAAAAGAAGATAGAGGGATTAATAATTGAGCTAGATAATTTTCCTAAAATGCATGAAGAAGATTTTACTTTAATTCTCACTGACTTTGAATAATTGTTGTATACATTTATATTTTTTGATATTCACTTATTCTACCCCATTTGTGAAATGATGTAAAATTGTAAAAAAACTATTTTTATATTTATTCATACCGTGAATAAAATTATATATATGGACCAACTGTTTTTAATTTGTACTTTGATTGTTACAGACCATCTATCAAAGTTATACCTTTTTTATTATCTTTCATATGACATCAATATTTCATACAAGTATATATAAAAAGGGTGCTTAAATGTGGAAAGTGTTAATTTTTTTTATTCACTTAACTTTTTAATAAAATGTAAGGTGAAGCCTAAATTGTTTTCAAAGTCAGTTTTGTACTACCGTTTCTTATACTACCCCATGTTGATTTGGAATGCAATTGGAATAAAATCTGCTTGTTATGTGATTTGATTATGAAAATTGTTTGATTATCAAACACTCAGAAAACCTTGTGAGCCTCTTAATATTTAAACCATAATATTATCAATGTCATAAGGTTAATTTTATTTTGATGCACAAAAATATTGATTATTTCCTGTACTTGAATTTTTTTAGCTAAAAAATAAAAATATTACAGTAGTACGTAGTAATTTTTAACTGTAAGTCTGACTGACAGGATACCAAACACACTTGAATTCTTGATTTCTTTTACTTGAGCCCTAGCTAATGAGTTATTCGCAACGAATAAATTGAAACATCAAAATAAACATTGAGCAAACATTTTATTTATATACATAAATTTACATGTTCTATTTGTTATTTTAAAAGGACTGTATGATGTATAAGTTTTTTTTGTAAAAGAACCTGTAAAAGTCATACGTCTCTGTATTGCAATGCCTATCCTTTATATATTTGTTATTTTTCAAATCATATATGTCTTCATACATTAAAAAGATACAACGAAATTAAATATAATTTAACATGTATCTTTTATATTGCAGGCCTAATCAACCAAGATTCATCGATTGTTTATGAGCAACGCTATTTCCCAGCATCTTACTAATGATATCTATATTTGTCAAACTGTTAGAAAGTTTTATAATAAAAGAGTAACCGATTGAAACTAATATGAAACAAAGAGCCTCACCAATGATTATTTAACCCTAGATGAACACCACGATGATGACATTGAACTTCATTTGCATATTTTTGAAGAGTTTTAAGAACCACATGATATACCTCATTCACCATGAAAACCATCTAGTGTTTCCTCACTCGTGGCCTGCCATTGAACTTGAATGGCCCTGGCAACCCTCGCTCAAATCGTAGATGTTGTGTTGCCTGACTGATAAATTAGGACATATATATACTACAGTGTTAGAAATGCCATTATTTTGCATAAGTAATTGCTCAATGGTCAATACTATGCAATGTCTTGATATTTGATGCCATAATGTTTGAATAGACAATACTTCACTGACCAACATTAACCATGTATTTGAAATACCAAATTTGATTTAAAAATTCGTACATCAGAATCACATGGAAAAAGATTTGCCTCATTATGGTCAACTGCATGTACTGTCACATCGAAATACTAAAAAGTATCTACAGTCTACAGAAAAGAACTTGCTACGGTATTCAAAAGTTTGCATTTAATGCACATCAATAGCCCTGCTTCGGTATTAACTGGGCATTAAATGAACCAAACCTTTTACTTTAGAAATGCAACTTTACCCGTTTCTTGTACCCGACCGATATTTTTGGGCAGGAAACCCGTCAGAAAATCCACCTCTTTTTATATAGAGATAGATACAGAGTATTAAAATAAAAAGGCCTTTTCTAGTTCACTTTATAATCCTCCAGCTTTCTGAAGATTCATTTTCCCGCTCACCTTCGCTCATCTTCGCGCATCCTCGCTCATCTTCGCTCTTCTTCGATCATCTTCGCTCGCTCTTCTTCAATCATCAACAACCTCATCCACTTGAGGTAATCCAAAAGCTACTGTCACCAATTCGGTTTCAAAACATAGGTTTTGATTCCGATTTTTCATCGTACTTTCTCTGTTTTCAGAATTCAGAATATGAGTTTTAGCTATGTCATTTTTTTGCTGTTGAAAGCTATGCTTTTGTTTTGTTGTTCAAAGCTTTGTTATTGGTCTTGTCTCTCAAGGAAGCAACAGTTATGCCATTATGTTTCTGGCCTCTCAAGGAAAGACTAAAAATCATAATAAAAGAAATGTCTATATTTGGGGATTAAGAAAAGTTTAGGTCGACAACAGTGAAATCAAAGAAGAAGAAATTGGTAATTGACTAACCAGCCTTACTTCAAGCTCTGTCAATGATCAAGAAAATGGAGAGATGTGCAAATTAAATAAGATAGTAACGTGTTGTTTATGAGATTCTATGTGAGAAAGATTCATGGGGAAGATGAAGCAGAGGAAAAGATTAGAGAGTTCATCTTTCCAAATAAACCATGAATTGTTATTATCTCCTATCCTAAATCTGTAGTACATACTGTAACAATTTAAGTTGAAGACATGAATTAAGATACAATCAGTACCTCATGTTATCTTAAATCTATCAGAGGCTTTGTCATGGTGGGATGCTCCTTGTATGGGGTTGACATCAACCTTGCACTTAAAATGCCACGTTCTTGAAGGCAATCTATTTTATTTTATTTTGTGACCTTTTATTTCTGTTTTCACACATTCTTAACTTAACCATAAGTCATCCAAAAAATAGAAATTAAGTAATTTGACGACGGACGCAATCACAAGAGAAAGCATGTTGGAGTTGTGTAAAGACAATAGAAAGAAGCTCTACGTATTGTATGGTGAGTAATTTTAACTCTCTTTTGCGAAAACAAAGTTTGACCAACTTCGATGTGTACAGAATATTTCGAATAAGCTTAATGAGCATTCCAACAATCCTAATCTTAGTGAAGCTCACAGTTTATCCTTTTATGTACTTGCTCCTAGGGTTATAAGTTTTGACGCATTATACTCTAGTAACCATAGCTAAGTTGGCTACAAAATAATAAAGGGTAAATCAAAACACATGTATATACTTAAATACACATAATAAATAAATAAAAACATAGCGTAGATAACAACTATAGTTCTTCAGTATCTCTACTGATTCAAGTCCTTCAAATCTCACAAGTCATAGTCAATTAGTCACCAATCTCAAGAACACTATCAACTGTCTACCTTTGTTTTTGTATCAGTGTGAGTAATGTGTTTGGCTAAGTACTCAACATCAATATCATTTATGTTTGGATTTCTCCAATATGTGCTTGGTTAGTTCAGTTTGAGAATGTTTTCTCCGAGTCAACTTGACTTTATGTTTTATATTTCAAGTCATTCTTGCATTTCATTTGTATGAGATTTCAATAAGTAGTTCTCACATGAGTTGCTAAAGCATTTGTCCCACATCGGAAAGCTATAAAACAATTAAACACTATATAAGGCTTTGGGATACTCCTCCTATCAGGTTGACCTTTTAGGATGGAACCCGGGTCTTAACATGGTATCAGAGCCAATTCCGGTTGTGGTTTGACGGCTTGTTTAGCACTCATGATTAAGGGTAACTTGTTAAGGGTTTATTTGGCCCGTTTATACACCCCGATATTGTCCAGCCCGGTTCGGGTGAGGGGGCGTGTTAAAGCATTTGTCCCACATTGGAAAGCTATAAAACAATTAAACACTATATAAGGCTTTGGACTACTCCTCCTATCAGGGTGACCTTTTAGGATGGAACCCGGGTCTTAACATAAACTCTTATTTGTTTTGGTGTATGTTTATTTGCTTTCAAAGTTGAGGCAAGACAACTAGTTTATATTCCAACTTTAATATTGAGAAACAGTGGCATGCATTAGTTAAAGCTTGTCTTTATTCACTTGTATGCTTTAATTGTTTTATTTAGTTGCATTGTTACACTCATATCTACAGGAAATGGAGACCCCGTTATATACTCGGCGATGGAGGTTTTGAGTTACTCTTTCTTGAATTTCTACGATGACTGTATTTTTAAATAACTTGCGCTTCAAACTTCCATTATCCCCATCGAGAAAGTGAGTTCCTAGTATATTACCTCTCCTCTCAATCAGGTCTACTCCGATTACAGAGTTTGGGCATGTATATACTATATAGATGTAGACTGCAGTGTAAAATTTAATGGGCTGGGACAATTGGACCACTCTTCTGCACTTGGGCCTGTATGAAAGGTGGGAGGAATATGTGTCATCAGTCATACCACTGGATCACAAAGGTGATGTTGTAGTAGCAGAAAACTAATACTAAAGAATTATGAATGAAGTCTGGGATGTAACATAAGTAACAATGTTCGACTTGCAACCGAAATTATAAGATTCTTTAACAGTTTACAACTTACATGAAAACTTTACTGATAGATGAATTATGACTTCAATTGCAAGTATATATAGAAGGCTTTGATGGGTCTGAAGGAGCCGAGAACAATCCCACGGAAGATTCAAATTCTTTAAACAAGATCTTGAAAGGCCATCTTCACCTAACAATGTTTGGAGCTCGAATCATCAATTTCTACTCAATGGTAAGTGAACTTTAATAACATTACCTCTCTTGTATATAACAATAATGGTGCGCATTGATTTTTCAGGAAGAGTACAAAAATGAATGCATGGAGAAATTCCGAAAGTATGTTTTTCGTTGTTCAAGACCTCTTTTCTCTTTTTACTCTTGCGTCATTGTAAAGTACCTTCCTCACAAAAAATGTTTGTATTTTGGTTTAAGTAGTTTTATCTTTTCACAATGCAGATTCTGCAACAGTGACACCATTGTGGTACGTGTTGATACTATTTCCTGTATTATTTAGTTGTCAACAAGCTCACCCTACATTGGGCTGGTGGATGTTGTTGAACAAAGAACCTCTCACAACGTTTCAGTCTGTATAAGTGATTCGTTTTCACATCATATTGTGGACCTCCTTTCTTCTATAATTGGGAACCAAGTAGTCATCATTATCGAGGCATTGATAGTCTATGTCTTGATCGCTTCGAACTGGGGAGAACAGATAACCTCCATTAACTTTTACGCGATGTCTGATACAGCCTTCATCACCGTTGCTAAATGAGCATTAATGCACTTTTAGTGAGCATCTCACATTTTATTGAGCATTAAAAGCTTAACAATGAGCATCATGGTCTCTACTTTATATCTTCTAATCACTTACTTTTTCTTATTTTTTTCTTTTATAAGAACTTATTAAATTATATTTATAATCAACTCCTCTGAACTTTAATTTAATATCTGAATCTAATGTAATATTATACTTTTGAAATATACATTGATATGACGTTTTAAAAACGAGCACAAATGGGTATTTATATGACATTTATAAAATGAGCATAAAATTAGTACCATATGAGCATGCATAACTACAAAAAGAGCATAAATGAATTTGTTAGTTAAGCATCACGACATTTTCATTGAGCATCAAACCTCCTCTATTGAGATCGATGAAAATTATGAATTCTATTAAATGAGCAATAAGGAATTGTTAACGAGCATCAAACATATACAAATGAGCATATGCAACTTACAAAATGAGCATTGGTATGAAAATTGTAAGTTTTGTTTGTTGAGCTTCAAGACATTTTAAGTGAGCATCAAACATCCGTTATTGAGTATTAGAATCTACGATTGAGTATCATGATTTATGATCTCGTGTCTATAATCAACCTTGGTACTTTTGAAATATGCATTATATGACATTTTAAAATGTGAAACAAAGTGTACCAAAATAAGTTACTTTTGAAATATGCATTATGACATTTTAAGCATAACATCAATACCAAATGAACATATGTAACTTACAAAATGAGCATTAATATGAAAATTATAAATTTGGTTAGTTGAGCATCAAGACATTTTAAGTGAACATAAAACCTCTGATATTGAGTATCAAGTTTTGTGCTCGCGTGTTTATAATAAACTCTTATGTGAATCTAATATAATGTGATACTTTTGAAATATGCATTGATATAACATTTTACAATGAGCATGAAAGCGTTACTGAATGAGCATACATAACGTAGAAAATGAGTGTCTAAAAATTCAATAAACCTTTTGTGTATTTTCATTCCTTTTGGTCGTATACTCATTTGAGTTTAATATAAAACTCATTTGAGATCAATAGCAACAAAGATTCATCGGCAATGAAGTAGACTCCCCTTGTCTCTGAAAATCAGAAGCTCAATCGACAACATCCCGAACTCGAACTCAGTCTCCGACCTCCAGCCTCTCGTAGAACCAGAAATCATCAATCACCGTCTCTCAATTCAAGTTTAATCTAAAACTCATTTCAATAATTTTGCGGGTGTGTTTAGTCAGCAAGTCACCGCTAATGACCAGAACGGCGCACACCTAAAAGCCTTTTGCACCCCCTCCGATAAATATTGTGTTCCCTTTGTTGCATAGCACTAAATGTTCATATCCTCACATCTAATTGTTTGAATTCATGGCGGCAAATGAAGAATATAATACATCTGGTGTTTGAAAACCATTATCCAGTGTTTGATGTACCCATGTGCTTCATGATGCACCTAACACATGTCGTGTCTACCCTTATAAGAGTGTAAGCGTTGGTCATGATCAAAGTACATCACTCCGCACATGTAGTACGTGTTGACCTCAAGTCAAAGGACTATTACACTACTCTATATGCCGATAATCGCATAGACACATGAATAGAATTTATCAAATGGTTTCTCGGTGGGTATGCCAATATTCTCTAAAATATCTATGTGATCATCATGAATTGCAAGAACTCATAGTTGTTTGATCAACTATACTTTCTAAAAGTATGATGCATTCCACATACCAATCTTATCACATATCATCAATATTCCGTTCTTGATGATCATTGATTGGAGCAATTTTAGGACCTTATATTATATCATATAAGCTCTCACTTTCTTATTGACAACATAAGTCCAAGGGAACACAATTAAGAATAAGATATTGACAATCGAAATACTTAATCACCAATGTGTAGTACTGTATATATCAAATATATAAAACTGAATGTGATCAAGTACATATATCTCTAAAAATGATTGTCGCTAGGACATATATACTAACAGTACTCTGGCCAGAGCTCAAATCAATCACAAATTCCATTCAGACTTCAGAAGTCGACACCCAGTTTAAGCTATTTATACGATGTTGCTCGTAGGATTTGAAGGCAAGCTTCGACGGAAGGAGACGCTCAACTCCACTCTGGTGGTTACCGCTTATTCTGCCATATATGGCAAAGACGGGAGAGCCTCTTGCTTTGGTTGTCCGAAGGAATACCGGTAGTCCAATAACTCAAAACGTTATTTCTTCATTTGGTGTTTCCTTTAAACAATTGGGCCCAGGACCACTACCACAATTTCAGAGACAATCTAACATGCCCAATACCAATATATTAAACAACAGCAGGAGCTATAACCAGAACCAGGGGATCAATAATTTCAACAACCCAAACCAATATTGAAATAATAATCTCGTGTAACACTGTCCCCAAATATATTTACTTTTAAATAAATGATGTAATAAACCTTGTGGAGTGATTAATGAATTTACAAAGTTGTAAATTTTTATTATTCCTTCGCGTGAATAGTAAATCGCACGTGGGGCCCACACCGGGAGCGGGGGCCGGCCGATATTCCCGAGATCACATAAATTATTCTTATGGGCCGAGATAATATTTTTATAGTGTGGATATCTTATTTGGGCCATGGGAAGGCCTCGGATTGACTGATTGGTCAAAAGAAGCCCAATTACCAGTACCGACAATTTAACAGATAACAGCCCGAAAATGAATTTCGGAGACTTCCAAATTAAAATTTTGGAATATATATTATTTCAAAGGGTCGTTATGGTTGAGAGTGAGTAATATATTTTATTTGACCCGATAAAATAAAATATGATTAAAACAGTCCGAAAAATACAACTTTCGGGATCGATTGTACACACCGGGACACAATGGGATGACCTTCCACATGAGTGGGGGCCACCCCACGTTTTTGTGCTCAAATTGACCAAGTGAAGGCCAATAGTACACATGATGGGAGGGTGAGACATTTGGAGACATCAAAAGGGCCCATCTCTCTCTTATTAGCTAAATGAGACAAAAGGAACCCATCCCCCTCCTTCCTCATCATTGTACTCGGCCAAGACATCAAAGAGGAGCAAGAGAGAGCTCCCAAACCAGCCTCCATTGTTGCAGCACGAGCTCAAGGAGAAAGTGGTCCAAAAGAGAGGATTTAAGAAGGAAAAAGTGAGGAAAGCTTGTATAATTAAGGTAATGACCTTATAATAACTTTTCCCTCTATTCCTTAGCTATCATATGATTTATATAGCATATGAGGAACCCTTTTTGGGGTTCTACATATTTACATATGTAGAAAGATGGGTTGAAAAGTGATTCAAAGTCCAAGAACGGACTTATAATCAAAATTACCGATTCGCCGGAAAATAACCTTTTAGAGGTTATTTGTATTGATATGGGTTTCATTGTTATAAAACCATGTTAGGAACTTTTTTAAGGTGTTTCAAGAACTTTCACATAGTTGAAAGAGTCGCCGGAGTTGTCGCCGGAGTTCGCCAAAAGTCGCCGGAGTTTCGTCGGGGTTCAACCGAGAGAGGTAGAACTTCATAGCGCTTATTAGAGGTGAGTGGACGACTTAATATCTTATAACTTTTGGGTTAATTATGAGATTACCTAAATAAATGTTATATGTATTCATAATGATGTTTAAAAGATATTTAAACATGTGATTAGCCAAAATGATTAGGCTTGTATGAAATGAATTTCTTGAATATGCATGGAATATGATATGGAATTTCTATGAAATTTTCATGCTTTGGATTTAAGGGCAAAAGGAGCCTAGAATGAATGTTATTAACTTAATCCATGTAGTGATTAAGTTGATAAGGATAAGGCTTGAAATGACGGTCAACGAAAACGTTGACCGATTGATAATGGATTAATCAATACCGGTTGGTATTGGTTAATTATAAATTTATATAAATGCATGACTTTGCATGGATTTGGATACATAAGCTTTATGGATTGATTTAGTTATGAATGAATAAATATGATATAGACTCTATCTAGATTGATAGGAGGTTGATCATAGGATTATAAAGTATATAAACTTGGTGGAGGACCCTAGGATTTGAAGTCTTTAACACTCATATTATAAATTGGTGGAGGACCCTAGGACTTAAAGTCCTTAACACTCATATTATAACTTGGTGGAGGACCCTAGGACTTAAGTCCTTAACACTCATATTATAAATTGGTGGAGGATCCTAGGACTTAAAGTCCTTAACACTCGTATTATAAAATTGGTGGAGGACCCTAGGACTTAAAGTCCTTAACACTCGGATTATAAATTGGTGGAGGACCCTACGACTTAAAGTCCTTAACACTCGGATTATAAATTGGTGGAGGACCCTAGGACTAAAAGTCCTTAACACTCGAATATAAATTGGCGGAGTACCCAAGGATTATGTTATCCTCAAAACTCATAGATTATGATATTGAAATATGGACAAGAAGGAGTTCTATACACTCATAGGTATATGGGTAAGTTGAGGTTTTTAGTCAAGGATATTGACTATTACTATTTTCCCAAACAAAACAGTGACCCACGGATCGGGTATTTTCCAAGTGTATATATACTAATAAGTATTTCTTAACTTGGGGGAAAAGACTATATATATAAGTATCACCATATGTTTGGGTCTTATACTTGAAACAATAGTTATTCTATTTTTAGCTTGCTACTCACTCGGTACTTGTACTGACCTCTTCGGGGCCCCCCACCATTTTCAGGTTGAAGATAGGACTTGGTACTTGCACCTTCGTACGGGTGATATCAGCTCAGTAAGACGTGGTTCGTGCTTCCTTATTTTCTTTCAAATTACCGAACAATTGCTCATGGATATTTGACTTACTATATAACTATTTTTGGGCTTGCATGCCTATGTTGTTGGCCGGTTGTGGCTTATGACTTACCGTTGAATATTTCCGCTACTCATTGGTTTAAATGTGAAGTTGTTATGTATGTTTACTACTGAGTATGAATGGTTTGTTTTCTCAAACGCCTTGTATGATTAAGTGAGGTTGACTCACGGGTGACGTCACTTGATTCTAAAGGCAAATTATATGTCAAATTTGTGGCAAATCGAACCATCTTGCTCTCAACTGTTGGCACCGATTTGAACAACAAAATTACCCTCCTCAAGCTAGCCAATATTGTTGTGACCAATAGAAATTGATGGCTTCTTGACTCTAGAGCCTCGAATTATGTCACCAATAATCTCAATAACCTCACCATGGCATAAGATTATACTGGCACATACTTCCTCATCATTGGTAATAGTAAAGGTCTTGCGATAGCACCCGTTGGAAATACGAATATTTATTCGCTTTCCTTGCCTAATACTCTTTTTGTTCCTCCAATTCATACTAACTTGACTTAATTTCTGTTGCCAAATTATATCGTGATAATGCTGTGCTAATTGAATTTCACTCTTCTTTCTGTTTTGTCAAGGACCAATGAACATGAGCAATTTTATTACGGGGTATATGAATAATGGGGATGTCTACAGTCTGCCAGATGTACCGATTCCTTCATCTCCATGTGCTAAAGTTACTACAAAATATTCTCTTAATAAATGACATTGTTGTTTAGATCACCTTGCTCTTCCCATAACACAAAAGTTCTTTCTTCATTTGGTGTTTCTTTTAAAAATCTTACTAAGACTATCTCTTTATGCACTTCACGTGCAAGTAATAAAAGTCACAAGTTACCTTTTACTAAATCTTCGATCTCTTTCAAGTTTTGCCCCCCTTGACCTAATTTTTACAGATGTTTGGGGCCCTTCTCGCATTACTTCTATGGATGGTTTTCGTTACTATGTTGTTTTTGTTGATCACTATACTGAATATTTATAAACAAATTATCTAAAAACTTATAAACATGAATGAGGGTTAGTGTCCTTTTAGGAATAAAAATATGTTGGTTTAACACTCAAAGCATAAAGTAGTTGTACATTATGCTTTTAGTATTGTCCACCAAAAATATGCCTCACGGTTACCACCCACACGTCGTTACCTTGCTATTCATTAGTCATTACCATTAGTTTCCCTCCGCCCACCACTCAACCGACTCATTCAAGTTGGGCAAATATCTATCGGGTACAAACAATAGACAGACGTCCGTTGCGTTTAACTGCGCTTGGCAAGAGTCAAGAGGTGAAATTAAATTTTCTATACGGTTAGTTTCACCTTGTGATTGTAATTAAGGGTGTGGTCTAGCTAATTCTTCATTCGGTACTGCATCCTTAGTATTCACCCTTCATCCTTTTCATCTCCAATAGTCCAATTGATAGTAACGAATTGGTCCCAGTGGTGTAGAAGGCTAGAAGCGGAAGCGTTGCCTAGGTTTGGGGTGTAAATATATTGCCCCAATTTGCAACAGAGAAGCATTGACTGAGTTGTTTGTCCTGGTCAAATTGTGAGTTTCCTATATTTTGCCTTTATATGAATGTGTTGCTTAAACTACCATATATATACGTAGTATTTAAATGGAATAGACGTCAATTCACTGCACACAGAAATACTTTTTACTCCCAAGTTTCCCGCACTTGGTTTGGGTTTGATAAATAGAGCTTCAACTGGTGTATAATTTCTCTGATTTCCCACACTTGGTGCTTTGATAAATACAACCTAAGAAGGTGTCTTTTTATCTCATTTCTTGCTTTTAGATTTGACCAGTTCTTTTATTTTCAGCTAATAACCTTTCACGTGGAAGGTAACAAACTACTTCCTCTGTTCGGTAATAAGTGCAACATAGCACTGGGCACAAAGATTAAGAAAAAAGGGAACAAGACTTTACTTTCCTCTTATTCCCTTCAGTACACAAATATAGAACAAAACGGAGTAGTTCTGTAGCACACATAAAGTGTTACGGTAAGTTTTACAGCATGGCCAGAAAATGCCAACCGGCCTTCTTTAAATCTTCACCCGAAATAAACACCTCCTTCTTCACCGGAAAGTAAACACCACCTCCTTAACGACACCTCCTTCACCGGAAAATAAACACATATACGAACAAAATACGCAATTGGTCTTCTTCACCGGAAAATAAACACGGCATGGACAGAAAAGGCACCTACTTCGCCGAGATATATTCTCGTTGATCTTGAACCATCAGCCCTACCGCCTGTAAGAACGTTTGGCGGAGTATCCAAGGATCACAAAATCCGAGGTTTAACTTGAGGGCAGAGCAAAATCAATACTGTTTCCATCGATTGACGATTCGTGTCTTTTGTTTCGTAGAAATTAAAGAAGAAATTTGTAAAAAAAAAACAGATTGAAGATGGTGGAAAAAAAAATGGGTAACGATTGATGAAATTGGCACAATGGATAGACGAGGAAGCTGCTGAAATGAAGTGTGGGTGGTGGGCTGGTGGCCTAGTGGGGGATGTGGAGGAATAAAAATGATGTTTGGGCGGTGATGAATTGATTGGTGTGGCATGTTGGGTTAAATAATTGGGGGGTATATAAGTCATTTTGGCTACTACATATTTCCTAAAATAAAAAGGTTGCAATTAATTTGAAACTGACGAAAAAGGAAAGTGTTGCACTTATTAAAGAACGGAGGAAGTATGTCTCAATAATTTATAAATGTGAATGGCATTAGTTATATGAGTAATGAAATCTGGAAAAATGTGAAAAACGCTAAAGGGAGCGCTAGCGGCTTCTAGGGATTCCAGCGCCGCATCCGGCGAAGCGGCTGACAATAGAGCAACGGGACTCCACCAGCCCCTCCGGGTCACAACAAGCATAAGTCTCGACGCTGAGGGAGACACCACTTTGTTAGGCCCCTCAGACTTTGATGAAATATAGTTTTGATGATGCCATCCTCCCTTGATGTTTAAATTCTCTATTCGATATTGAATGATCATTGTGTGAACTGAAATATGGTCCAAAAAGGAAGAAAGGTGACAAAATTAGGAATATATAAATTGTGTCACAAAATAAATATACTGGAAATATAAAATGCAATAAGGTAAATTCCTACCTTTCCAGGATATTCAAATCCAATCAGTATATTTATTTTTGGATTACAATTTTATTATTGTCACTAGTAAAATTGTGACTAATCTTACATGTACATCTTATGTACAAAATTAATTTTACTGGAAATATAAAATGCAATAAGGTAAATTCTTCTTTACCTTAAAAAGGATATTTAAATCCTACCAGTACAAATTAATTTTGTACACAAGAACCAGAGTCACAAATTTTACTTGAAAAGCTGTATAATCACGAGACACTCCAGAGTTGCCTGTGAAGACAAAATCCCACTAGATGGTGAATAGTGCGCAAAAGGTCTAAGGAATGGGTTTACATTTCCTGCAAAGCAAGTTGCTCCAATTGCGTCTGAAGATAAGCTGCTCCAACACAAGAAGACGAAAGTACAAGAAGCCTCAACGAAATAGATTAAATCCTCTCAACCAACGGAGGAGATTAATCAACCAGAGATGCCTATAAATTCGGGCATAAGCATGAGAAGAAAAACAAGCTCCTGAGTTCACTAAGCAGAGAAATCATACTACACAAAGAAGATATCTAGCAAAAAGAGAAAGGGCTCATTACATTCTGCTCTCTGCTTAGACTCATGCTTCACTAAACCTTCTAGAAAAGAAATCCTCATTGATACAATCAGAAAGTTTAGTTTTTAGTTGGAGGCTAGAAGTTTGTTTCATATTAAAACTGTTGTAAACACTTCTAAGGATAGCATCGACTAAGTCCTTAAGTGTGGTAGAATAGGACAGAGTACCTTTTGATCCCCACTGGATCAATCGAGAAAAACCTAAAGGATTGAGTAACTAGGAGTGGTGTGTACTCTCAGTGAAACATCTTGAAGTCTGAGCAAGTTGGTGATAACAGCCAGACGGTCACTAATTGTATTGGGCTGAATACTTTAGTGGAAATCCATCTGAAAGAGGATGGGACTGGATGTAGGAGGATTACACCACCTCTGAACCAGGATACATCTCGTGTCAATCTTATTTACTCTGATTCAAGATCATCAGAGTACCTCACTCAAGAGTCTCTGATTCAAGATCATCAGAGTACCTCACTCAAGAGTCTCTGATTCAAGATCATCAGAGGACCTCACACAAGAGTCTCTGATTCAAGATCATCAGAGGACCTCACACAAGGGTCTCTGATTCAAGTTCATCAGAGGACCTCATACAAGGGTCTCTGACTCTAAGTCATCAGAGGACCTCACTCAAGGGTCTCTGACTCAAGGTTACCAGAGGACCTCACTCAAGGATCTCTGATTCAAGGCCATCAGAGGATCTCACTGAAAGATCTTCAAAGCAGAGTCTCCATTCTCCTATTCACTTCAGTCACTAAAGATAAGTTGTCCTAAATACAAATACCCCTTCCCTCTTATCCTCTCATAAGAAAGTTACCATTCACAGTCAAAAAGAGGTCATAACTTCCGCTGCGATCCTAAATCTCTCAAAAAGATTATAGATCATCATACCTATGAGGGAAACTCTTTAAAAATAGGAAAGGACTTTAAAAGTCTATTCACCCCCCCTCTAGACTTTTACCTCTATCAGGGACCATCAAGTGGTATCAGAGCGGGTGTTCCTAGAGTCAGTTTCTGACTAAGTTTGAACTAAAAATCCAAAACTCACTCTTCTCCAAAAACTTTCAAAAATGGACAACCAACTTTCCAAAAATCTCCTGTTCAACTTCAACAAATTTGATGACTGGAAAATCAGAATGAAAGCTCATCTGAGTGCCCTACATGATGAAATGCTAGAAGTCATTACTGATGGACCCATCAAAATCATGAAGGTCATCACATCTAGAACCACTGAAGGAACAGATGATATGTACATTCCAAAACCAAAAATGGAATGGACAACTGAAGATAGGAAGAGAAACAACCTAGACAATGTTGCCAAAGACATCCTCTTCAAAGCTGTTGATGAATCCATATTTCCAAGGATAAGGAAATGTGAAACTGCCAAAGACGTATGGGATGAATTAACAAAGATTGGAACTGGCGATGAACAAGAAAAAGACAACAAACTAACTATTGCTCTCAAGAAGTTTGAAGATTTCAGAATGTTGTCAAATGAATCCATTCATGATATGGAATCCAGATTTCTTAAAATTATTGCAGAGGTCTCTGATCTTGGGAAAACTCTCTCCCAAAAAGAGATCTCTCTTAAAATTTTAAGATGACTACCATCAAGATGGGATATGAAGGTAACTGCCATGAGAGATAGCAGAGATCTCAGAAGTCTTTCAACGGATAAGCTCTTTAGTGATTTAAAAGCTTATGAGTTTGAAATGAAAGAGATAAAGGATGAAAAGGAGGAAGAGATCAAGACACTGGCCTTAGTGTCTGAACCTGGCACATCAAGATCAACAGAAAAATCACTCAACAATCTCTTCACTGATGAACAATTTGCAATGTTTGTAAGAAAATTCAAAAGGTTCATAAAGAAAGAAGGGTCATCCCCAAAGAAGCCATTTCCTCAACAATCCAGAAGATACAAATCAAGTGAGAATACTATTCTTTGCTACAACTGTAGACAGCCAGGACACTACAAAAATGAGTGCCCTCTCCCATTGGCACACAAATATCAAGGACATCAGAATGCTACTCACAAAGCAGGATTCAAAAACTTCAAAGGCAAACATCAAGCCTTTGTAAGTGAGAAAAAGAATGAAGAATCCCAAAATGATGAAAGCAGCTCAAGTAATGAAAGCTCTTCATCAGAAGACTCTGAAGAAGCACTACTCTGTCTAGGAGTCTGGCCAGATGCTAAGGATACAAGCAGCAGTTCATCTCATGATAACTCACTCAAATGTCTCATGGCAGATAACCACGACAAGGATGTAGAGGTAACCTCCTGTTCTTCCTATTGCTCAAATGATTCTGGACCATCTAGTATTACACTAGAATCTTTACTTCAAGATTTTCAGAAGGTCCAAAATCATCATGTTCTCTTAAGATCTGAAAATGAAAGACTAAAACAAGACACTAAGAATATTCATGATAAACTCTTAGTTGCCTTGTCCAAAATCAATAGCTTGACAGAAGAGAACATTGAGCTAAAAACAAAAATGAATAATCTCAGCCTGACTAGTGAAAATGCTGATCACACTCCTGAGATTATCCTTAAAAAGAAGAACAGAGGTCTTGGATACAAATCACCCACCAAGTACTCAGAAAACCAACTATCCACATCCAATACCATTAAAACAACAACACAAAGCCACCAACACTCCAACTCCCAAACAATTCCCACAAAAAGGAATATGTCAGTTCCCAAACCAAAATCCAAACACCTGTACAAACAAAACTTTCCTATCAAACAAACAAGTTGGCAACTCACCAATAAGACCAACTACCAACCAAAAAGGCAGCAAATTCCATCCAAAAGAAACTTCTCTTCTCCTACATCTAGGAGAAAGAAACTAAACATCTATACAGCTATCCCATATAACTACAACACCTCAAACGGCTATAGACCAGTCAGCTTAGAATTAGATGGTTCTAGATGGGCATGGATGCCTAAACTTGTTCAAGGAAAGAAGCCCACTAACTTGTGGGCTGCTGCTCAACACTGATAAATACAGGAGGGTGCTGGAGCAGCTAATTCAACAGAATGGTACATAGATTCAGGCTGCTCCAGGCACATGACAGGAAGCAAAAGGCTGCTGTCAAACTACATGGCAAGGGAAGGACCCAAAGTAACATTTGGAAATGAAGAAAGGAAAGGAGAAACCAAAGGAGCTGGAGACTTAGTAAGAAGAGGACTTATAATCCAAAACATATCTTATGTTAAGGGTTTAAAGTTCAATTTAATAAGCACAAGCCAGCTTTGTGACAATGGATATAATGTAACATTCTCCAAAGACATCTGCTTGATCAGAGATGTCAAAAATAATGAAATTGTGCTCACTGGTAGAAGAAGGAAGGACATGTACATTGTTGACTGGAAAACTGCAAAGGAAGGAATCTGCTTAGTAACAAAAGCTGATTCAGATCTAAGTTGGGAATGGCATAACAAGCTCAGCCATCTCAACTTCAAAACCATCAACAAACTGTCCAAGAAAGGATTGGTGATTGGTCTTCCAGATATCAATTACAAAAAGGATCATCTATGTAATGCATGTCAAAAAGGGAAACAAACAAAAGTACCCTTTAAAAACAAAAATGATGCATCATCAACCAGACCATTGAGCCTACTGCACCTTGACTTGTTTGGACCAATTGACCCAACAAGTTTAAGTGGCAAAAGATACACTCTGGTTGTGGTAGATGATTATTCCAGATTCACATGGACCCTATTCATGAAAAAGAAGAGTGAAACTGAGAAGAAACTCCCAGAACTGATGAAACTCCTTCAGAATGAAAAGAGCATCTCAATACAAAAGATCCGGTCAGATAGAGGTACTGAATTTCTAAATTCAACAGTAATTCAGTACTGTGAAGAATCCGGAATCCATCACCAAACATCAGCAGCAAGAACACCTCAACAAAATGGTGTTGCTGAAAGAAGGAACAGAACACTCAAGGAAGCTAGAAGGACCATGATTGAAGCAGCCGGTCTACCCAAAAGATTTTGGGCAGAAGCAATAAACACAGCTTGCTACACCCAGAACAGAAGTCTTATTCATAAGACTTACAAGAAGACTCCATATGAGCTATGGAAAGAAAGAAAGCCAAACATCAATTATTTCCATGAATTCGGATGCAAATGTTTTATTCTAAACAATGGAAAAGACTATCTCAAATCATTTGATCCAAAATCAGATGAAGGGATCTTCTTGGGCTACTCAACAAATAGTAAGGCTTTCAGAATCTTCAACAAAAGAACTCTGGTAGTAGAAGAATCAATTCATGTGGCCTTTGACAATCACTCCTATGCCAACAAAGTGGTAGAAGGAGAATCATCTGGGAAAGAAAAGATAACTGGAAAGGCTCCAAGCTGCCTTCCCAACACCAACAAAAATCATGAAGCTGCAGATGTCTCAAACAATGGACAACTACCAGCTAATGGATCAATTCAAATCACTGGTTGTTCTCCAAAACAACCAACTGAATCATTCACAAGATCTGAAGTTCCTGTTCCTCCAACTCTACCAGAAGATAGTGAAGAAGAAAAGGAGGATGAGCAACAAACTCAAGTCAACAGAACCTCTGACATCAGATGGACAAATCAACATCCTCCTCAACAAATCATAGGAAACATCCATGAAGGGGTTCGAACTAGATCATCATTCCAGAAAGAAGCTATGTTCTCTTGCTTCATCTCACAAACTGAACCCAAGAAAATTGAAGAAGCCCTCTCAGACTCAGACTGGATACTAGCCATGCAAGAAGAACTCAACCAATTTGAACGAAATGAAGTATGGCAACTTGTACCCAGACCCTATCATCAACATGTGATAGGAACTAAATGGGTATTCAGAAACAAAATGAATGAGGAAGGCACAATCATCAAAAACAAAGCCAGACTAGTAGCCAAAGGCTACTGTCAAGAAGAAGGAATAGACTTTGATGAAACTTTTGCTCCTGTTGCAAGACTTGAAGCAATAAGAATATTCCTTGCTTATGCTGCCTACAAGCAATTCACAGTCTATCAAATGGATGTGAAAAGTGCCTTCCTAAATGGTCTACTAGAAGAGGAGGTCTATGTGGAGCAACCTCCTGGATTTGAAATCAACAGAGAAAAAGATCAAGTATTCAAACTAAAGAAGGCCCTCTATGGACTCAAACAAGCTCCAAGAGCATGGTATGACACTCTCTCTCAATATTTAGTGAACAACGGTTTCACTAAAGGCAAAGTAGATAAAACTCTCTTCAAAAGTGAAGAAGGACCACACATACTGCTTGTCCAAATTTATGTGGATGACATAATCTTTGGAAGCTCAAATCAGGCATTATGTAAGAAATTTTCAACTCTCATGCAAAACAAGTTTGAAATGAGCATGATGGGAGAGTTGAACTATTTCCTAGGACTACAAGTGAAGCAGACTCCACAAGGTATCTTCATCAACCAAGCAAAGTACACAAGAGATCTCATGAAGAAATTCAAAATTGAGAACAAGTCTACTGTAAAGATCCCCATGAACACCTCTCAAGGACTGACTCCAGATGAAGATGGCAAAGACACTGACCCTACACTCTATAGAGGTCTGATTGGCTCTCTGCTATATCTTACAACTAGTAGGCCAGATATCTCCTACTCAGTTGGGGTATGTGCAAGATTTCAATCAAAACCCAAAGAAAGCCATCTCCTTGCAGCAAAGAAAATCCTACGATATCTAAAAGGAAATCCTAACTCTGGATTATGGTATCCAACAAATGGAAATTTTGATCTATATGGATATTCAGACTCAGACTTTGCTGGGTGCAAAATTGACAGAAAAAGCACCTCTGGAACTTGTCAAATGATTGGAGGAAGACTTGTTTCTTGGTTCAGTAAGAAACAACACTCAATTGCCACAAGCACTGCTGAAGCAGAATACATAGCAGCAGGCAGCTGCTGTGCACAAATACTATGGATGAAGCAGCAATTAAAGGATTATGGAGAAGAAACAAAGGAGGTCAGCATTCTGTGTGACAACACAAGTGCTATTGCAATAACTCATAATCCAGTCTTTCACTCAAGAACCAAGCATATTGAGATCAGACACCATTTCATCAGAGAACATGTTGAGAAGAAAACCATTAGATTGGAGTACATCCCCACAGAAAAGCAGCTAGCTGACATCTTCACCAAACCCTTAAATGAAGGCAGGTTTAATTCTCTAAGACAAGACCTAGGGATGCTTGATGATCTGGATCAAAGTAGAGAATAAAGTCTGCAACAACTCAGGGGGAATTCCACTCAAAGAACTCAATTATAAGGGGGAATTACCAAAAACATCAACTCAAAGGGAAAATGTACTCAAGCATCTAACAAAATGAGCATCAAAGAAGTTGGAGCACACAAAGACAAGGGAATGAAGCTCTATGGTCCTTATACAAAAGGTCTCAACTGTCTATCAGAAGACCCCAGATCAGAAGGTCTGAATACTATCAGAAGCCCTCAGATCAGAAAGCCTGTCTATCAGAAGGCCTCAGATCAGAAAGTCTGTCTATCAGAAGACCTCAGATCAGAAAGCCTGTCTATCAGAAGACCACAGATCAGAAGGTCTGAATAACTATCAGAAGACCCCAGATCAGAAGGCTTGAATACTATCAGAAGACCTCAGATCCGAAATCTCTTAAACTACAACAGACGACTACCTCAACCAGAGCCCAGAGGTAGAATCACTTTAACAAAAGGAGTCAGGAATCTACGCATGCATGCAACTACGACACATGGTGAGTCAAGAAAATCTTGGGAAGCAACATCATTAAATTGGTAAGCTCCTCCAACCAATTTTTCTCTTTTATCTATACTGATTTTATTCTTGAAAAGAACATCAAGCCGTAATTCCATTAATACGCCTTGATTTCTCAACCAAGAATCCCAAACGATGCATGCAAGTATAAATATCCAAGTTAATCCTCAAATAAACAAGCATCTTTTGCAACCATCCCTACTAAAAGATCCTCTTCAAACACACCTTAAGCCAAAACACTCTAAATGGCACATCACAGACTCAACCTAAATCTCTCCTTAGGCCCCCCAAATGCTCCTGATAAATTCATCAGTGACCTAGAGTCATGGATAATATACACCACTGACAAGGATTCTCTCGACCAAGAAAGAAAGAGAGTCCTAAAGTGGAGGTATTGGAGACACGCTCCAATCGACCAACTTCTTCTTATGGCACCCCTCATCCCAAAAGAAGAAGAATTTGCTCTCCAATGGTTGGGAGCAAGCTCCATAGAAGAAGCCCTTTCCCAGGAACTCATTGAGAAGGTCTACAACCAAAAATTAGACCAACTCAAAAGAAATCGAAGAAAAAGAAAACTGGATGAAGGAGAATCATCTAGGAGACAGAACTAATCTAGGTTTGAGCTGCTGCCAAAAAGGGGGAAAATAGAAACTAGTTTATCTTTGTTTTATGTATTCAGAATCTAGTTTTTGTTTTGGCATCATCAAAAAGGGGGAAATTGTTAGGCCCCTCAGACTTTGATGAAATATAGTTTTGATGATGCCATCCTCCCTTGATGTTTAAATTCTCTATTCGATATTGAATGATCATTGTGTGAACTGAAATATGGTCCAAAAAGGAAGAAAGGTGACAAAATTAGGAATATATAAATTGTGTCACAAAATAAATATACTGGAAATATAAAATGCAATAAGGTAAATTCCTACCTTTCCAGGATATTCAAATCCAATCAGTATATTTATTTTTGGATTACAATTTTATTATTGTCACTAGTAAAATTGTGACTAATCTTACATGTACATCTTATGTACAAAATTAATTTTACTGGAAATATAAAATGCAATAAGGTAAATTCTTCTTTACCTTAAAAAGGATATTTAAATCCTACCAGTACAAATTAATTTTGTACACAAGAACCAGAGTCACAAATTTTACTTGAAAAGCTGTATAATCACGAGACACTCCAGAGTTGCCTGTGAAGACAAAATCCCACTAGATGGTGAATAGTGCGCAAAAGGTCTAAGGAATGGGTTTACATTTCCTGCAAAGCAAGTTGCTCCAATTGCGTCTGAAGATAAGCTGCTCCAACACAAGAAGACGAAAGTACAAGAAGCCTCAACGAAATAGATTAAATCCTCTCAACCAACGGAGGAGATTAATCAACCAGAGATGCCTATAAATTCGGGCATAAGCATGAGAAGAAAAACAAGCTCCTGAGTTCACTAAGCAGAGAAATCATACTACACAAAGAAGATATCTAGCAAAAAGAGAAAGGGCTCATTACATTCTGCTCTCTGCTTAGACTCATGCTTCACTAAACCTTCTAGAAAAGAAATCCTCATTGATACAATCAGAAAGTTTAGTTTTTAGTTGGAGGCTAGAAGTTTGTTTCATATTAAAACTGTTGTAAACACTTCTAAGGATAGCATCGACTAAGTCCTTAAGTGTGGTAGAATAGGACAGAGTACCTTTTGATCCCCACTGGATCAATCGAGAAAAACCTAAAGGATTGAGTAACTAGGAGTGGTGTGTACTCTCAGTGAAACATCTTGAAGTCTGAGCAAGTTGGTGATAACAGCCAGACGGTCACTAATTGTATTGGGCTGAATACTTTAGTGGAAATCCATCTGAAAGAGGATGGGACTGGATGTAGGAGGATTACACCACCTCTGAACCAGGATACATCTCGTGTCAATCTTATTTACTCTGATTCAAGATCATCAGAGTACCTCACTCAAGAGTCTCTGATTCAAGATCATCAGAGTACCTCACTCAAGAGTCTCTGATTCAAGATCATCAGAGGACCTCACACAAGAGTCTCTGATTCAAGATCATCAGAGGACCTCACACAAGGGTCTCTGATTCAAGTTCATCAGAGGACCTCATACAAGGGTCTCTGACTCTAAGTCATCAGAGGACCTCACTCAAGGGTCTCTGACTCAAGGTTACCAGAGGACCTCACTCAAGGATCTCTGATTCAAGGCCATCAGAGGATCTCACTGAAAGATCTTCAAAGCAGAGTCTCCATTCTCCTATTCACTTCAGTCACTAAAGATAAGTTGTCCTAAATACAAATACCCCTTCCCTCTTATCCTCTCATAAGAAAGTTACCATTCACAGTCAAAAAGAGGTCATAACTTCCGCTGCGATCCTAAATCTCTCAAAAAGATTATAGATCATCATACCTATGAGGGAAACTCTTTAAAAATAGGAAAGGACTTTAAAAGTCTATTCACCCCCCCTCTAGACTTTTACCTCTATCAGGGACCATCACACTTCTTCTGGCATCATCGTTCGGGAGCCTCTATCCTGCGAATTTTCTTTTCTCTGTTTTGGTTCTTTCATTGTGAATGTCGCAAGAGGAAAGCAACAAGTCTGGAACAATATGGATCCGGACAAACGGGATCTGCGACGACATGATCTCCTCGACAGTGAAGGAGGGCTTCCGGCTACCCAACAACTTACGACTACCCAGCGGCGGAGGGACATCCCAAGCGACGGTACTCTGAGCAGACGGAGTAGGCATCCTAAGCGACATAAAGACTATTATGTTGACCACACTCCAGGTAAGTATTCTCGAGGGCATAATTTCCAAAGCTCTTGCCAGCAGCATAAGCAACTTAATCGAGTGCCAATCCAGGCAAACAACAACTCCATTGGTCACTCACATGGGTTTGAAACTATAATTGAGAGCAAATTATTTCGTTTTAATGTTACTAATTCCAATGCTCTTCGTATTTGTGAAATGAAACATGTAATTTCTGCTCTTATTGATCTTGATTTGGAATTGGTGTACTGGCTAAAGGAATCAATTCCCAAGTTCTTTTCTGGCAGATGGTCATGTCCTAAGTTAGAGCTCAACAACTTTATGTTATACTATGATGCCAATTTCTTTGGGGGGTTTATTCACATCATTCATACGAGATGTCATTCTTTATTTATTCCTGAAGGACGAAATGGATTTGGGGTAAATTGTTTTCTGAAAGGGATTACAAGAGCTCTTGCTATAATGAAAGAACTTGCTGCCAAGCAAGCACCATTGGAGATTGAACAGGCTTCATTTGAGAATTTTTCCAATATTTTAGAGCGTGATCCTCAGACCTTCATTAGTTGGTTGGTAGAAGATTGCTGTAGGACGGATGTCTCCATTTCGAGAACCTTGTTAGAAGCTGATATTGAGCTTTTGGACTCTTATGATTATTCTAGGGCGATGGTTCATACCGATGAAGATAACAGTCTTGAGCAATCTTCCGGACTTGATTCTCTTAAGGAATTGTTTCATACTACTATGACTTCTGGGGTGGACTCACTTTCTCAATTTTTACTCAAAGAAATTGAAAAAATTCTCACCACTGCTATAGGTAATCGCGACAATTTAAATACGGGACCAACTGATGAAGGGGAAGTTACAAGAAAGATAAGTGTTCCAGAATTTCCTGAAGTATTCGCTAGTGAAGGGATTTTTGGCGATCAACATAATTCAGACTCTGGGGATGAATTTTTAGGTCATGTTTCAGAGAATGAGAAAAGGGTTCCTTTATCATCAGTGGAGGATCTATGGGATTATGATTCAAATCAAGACATCTGCTATAAAGCTTTGATGGTAACGTCAGAAAATTGTCTGCCTACTCAAAATTTAAACACTCATACAAGGATGCTCAAGAAGAAAAACCAGCGGTCGCATCTCATGAGAACTCGATCTCAATCACGAATGGAGATTTGATGTCCTTATCTGAGGGTTCACGATTATCTGAGGGACATATTTCTTATACTTTGGGTTGGGCTTCTTTTGTTTTTTGTTTTTTGTTTTTTTTTTTGTTTGCCCTCTCCCTCTTGTTCTTTCTGTTTTTGCTTCATTTATTCTTGTTGTGTACTTTCATTTTGCAATCTCTTTAATAAAATTTATTATTTCTCAAAAAAAAAAGCATCAGTTATATGAGTAGGTCAAAAGAGCTCCCCAAAATGTGCATCAAATCATGTAATAGAGTGTACAAATATATTAGCATGTGGGAAATGTAATGGGCTTCAATCCGTGTATTTATGAACAGAGCTTCAGATATCGTGTATTTACCTCTTTTAATAGTTTTATCTGATCTTTTTTATCTTTTTGTTTTATCCTTTTTATCTTATTCTTTTTATCTTTATCTTATATTTTTTACTTTTTACCTTTCTTTTTATCTTGCCTTATTATCTTTTTAATCTTTGTTATTTTATTTATCCTTTTAGCTCCGACTTCATATGTCTAATTATGTTAGCCAATCTTGAACTCTTTTGAGACTAAGGCTCGAAAGTTTTTGTTGTTGTTGTTGTTGTTGTTGTAATGCTTTTAGATCGGATCAATTCTTATAATAATATTAGATATAGTAATTTAGAAGTTATGAGGCTCGAGGAAAAGCTTATCAGGTTGGATATCCATTATCATTTAGCCTTCGGTGCTTAAATTTGTGGCTAAGTATCTCGCTCTTATACAGAGCCTTTAAGGGAAACAATGCAAACTAAGGTTGAAGCCTCCTGCCTCCTTTTCGTGCCAAATCTACCTATGGCTTTCCAAAACACTTACAGATGTGGACATAGTAGCTGCTTCCCCAACCATCCTAAGGCGTGGATCACAATGGTTTGCTAGCTTCGGGTGGAAATATAATTCTTGAAACACAAGCATAAAGTCTCTACACAAATGGCCATTTTAGGAGCTTAGTATGGTTTCCTTTGAAATCACAGATGCCCAATTTGTTGCTACGTCCATTGCCCTCATACAGATTGTTCAAACTTTTTTACCCACAAGCTATATTTTGGAATCACCTTTAGATTAAACCATTAACATATTTTAGACTCATTTGTTTATCGTATCTTTTCAGCTTTTCTTTCATGTGCATCTAAATTGTTGAATGTTCTTAGGCTCTCTCAGTTTTTTGCGGCACCTTTCTTTTAGCTTTTTCCATGATAAAACATCTGCTGCAGTATAAAATGGCCTATGTTCTTATAAAATTACCATTTGAGCCATTCCAACTTAGTTTTTTTTGTATATGCAAATGTTCTTATATTGCTTGTGTGATTTGGAACTTTTCCAGATTTCGGGTCTGGATAATAGAAACATTTTGACCTCCCAAGTTGATTGCAACTTAGCATTCTGGAGGCATCCCCATCTCCTTTTTTCAAATTAATCTCCTGATAATCATTATCATACTTTTATTCATACTTCTCTACATCTTTCTTTGTTTTTTTTTGAAAGAACATCTTTCTTTGGTTCTACAAAGGTTATATCCCATTGTTCTCAAATTTGAAATAATATAATGAGTAAAAAACATTAAAAAGTATGAATAGTCGAACTTAGATGTTTAAGAAAGTGATATATTTAACAAAGTTACTAATCAATTTAAATTACACTAGTTTATTTCTATTAAGGTGTTAGTTTACACGTAAACTTCTTGAATAAACTTATAAAATATATTTCTATTAAGGTGTTAGTTCAGGCTTACACTTTCATATTTTAGATATCAAATGATTCATCCCTTACCTTGAACATGTATATATTTCAGCAACTTCGGTGTGAAAATTAGGAGGGAGGGAGGCTATGTCAGCCTGCTTTTCAAAATTTCAACCTCATTAGTTAGAGTTGTGACTTTTATTATTTCGTCCGCACTCTCACAGAGCCATGGGGTGATAATCGGGAAAACCTAGAGGACATCAACTATTTACTTAAATACTTAATAATAAAGGAAAGCAACTATTTACTTAATAAACGCATACTTATAGTTTTCCCTATTAAAATATACTAAAATTAAAGGAAACTAATTAATGATTAACCATATGATCTGTGGTATTTTCATAATCATTTAGTTACTCTGTAATTTTTGCTCACAATTATTGTCATTTTCATATACTCTTAAATATAAGTTATGATAATTTTTCATAACTTTGACTTTGTTGAAATTATTAGTAGTAGCTTACATCTCTAAGGGTGAAAATCATCTATTTCATGCAATGTTTTTTCTATGTATAGCACAAACAGTTTTTCTCTTAATTGTACTTGTCGTGATTATAGAGCACTAGATATATTTTGATATTTTTATGTATTTTGGTGTGGAATGAGAAAAATAAAGTCTAAGATATTTTAACATGATTGATTTTTTGGTCTGATTTGGTAGATGTCTGTTTTATGTGTATTATACAATTATCGAAGTCTGGTCTGGGACTGAAACCAGTTCAATTAAAGACATCCTAACCCTTCTCTACATATGCATGTTTTTTTTGTTATTGAGTTTTTCACTCTTTAATTAATTACGATAGTATGAAGGAATGTTAAATGATGCTCTGTATATTCCTTGATTGATACAAATTAATGTTAACATGTAAAATATTATTTATAATCAAATTCACTTAATATACAATACACATATTGTCTAAGGAAAAAATGTATTGGGCACTTTCTCTAACGCGCAACGCGCGTACAAGAAACTAGTTAATATTTAATAAATTAAAGTATTACACCAAAAATGTGTACTTTCCAACTAACTAAGAACAAAACTAATTAAAAATGCAAGCATACAACCTGAAATTACTACAATATCAATCACCTATCAACGTCGGCCTAAGCAAAAACCAACTACCCCACCATCTCCTCAAACTTCACTTAATGAACCACCACTATCACCCCGACGAATTCCCCTCCAAACGTACTCATCCCATGACTCTTCGTCCTCATAAACAATCTTATGTCATCGCTCAATCTGCCTTGCCTCATCATATTATCCCATACCGTGTTTCCCAGGCTTTACAAGTACCAGAATGGAAGGATGCTATGTCTGCAGAATTTGAAGCCTTGGTTAAACAAGGAACATGGGATCTTGTTCCAGCTTGTCCTCGTCAAAATGTTGTTGGCTGCATATGAGTTTATATTGTGAAGTACAAGCCGAATAGTTTCTTGGATCATTTCGAAGCTCAGTTGGTTGTTAAGGGCTTTCATCAGTGCCCAAGAGTTGATTATTCTGACACTTTCAGCCCAATCAAACCGGTCACTATTCTAGTTGTCCTCACCATTGCCCTTTCACATGGTTGACAAATCATTCAGCTCAATGTCAATAATGCCTATTTGCATGGGACTTTTCACGAGGAAGCTAGTATATGCATGAGACAACCTCCTGGTTTCAATGATGGTTCCGGGTCTGTTGGTCGTTTTCGTAAATCTATCTATGGTCTCAGACAAGCACCCCAGTTGTGGTATCATTCTCTAAATGGGTTTGTTCTTTCCCTTGGATTTGGTCACTCTGTTTCCTCTTTGTCGTTTTAATCAATTTGTAGTTTGTTTTAGTCTAGTGAAAACGTGATTTGAAATATGAATACGTTACGTACTCCATATACCTGTATACCACATAACTTTCATGTATTTCCCTAATTCAAAATACTTGATTGCAAGTAACAAGTGTAGTACTTTTCCATTTAGCCGATTTAGGTACATAGTATTCTCGAATGTCACTTATCAAATACTTAAATATGATGTTTCTTTAGGTCTCATTTAATAATTTCTTAATGTGTTATACTCGTATTTAGATGACAAGATTGCTTAATTTTACTTATAGTTTTTTTAATAAAATTATAAAAAACATTCACACGTTATCCTAGAAACCCAGTCTGTCTGTAATGCCCCGGGCCGGGCCTGCTCACATGTCGATTTATTATTGAAGAAACCGGTTTTCAGCAATGGTCAACTATATGTGGTAGTTTAACGAGTTACGAACCACAACAAATTGATAAATTTAATTTTAGATGATAATGATAATGCTAGAATGAGACAACAAATGTTGTTTATAAGGAAGTGCTTCAAAATATTTAAATATTTTCGTGTTATTTTATGTTGAATAAGATGATTTTGTTTGTTGTCCTTGAAATGGTTATTGTAAAAGTTTTGATCTATCATTTTGAATTTCAATATTTTTAGATTAATTAATACATGATTCTTATTAGAAACAATGACAAACGTAATCATCCAATTAGGTGGGTCACTCAATAGATGATGAAATATTTAGCTACCATAAGAGTCACAACACTTGCAATTTGTGATCGTTTATTGACTTTTGACCTTCAAAGTACGAATCGTTTATGTATTGCACGTTGGTTTCACGAGATAGATGACATATTATTATAATTGCAACGGTCAACATTTCACGTTTGTCAACACACAAGTTTGACCATTAATAATTTTCACTTCTTATTGGTAAAAAAGTTAAAAATTTCATTTATAGAAAATTTAGAATGAGAAGAATTTATTAATATTTTTTTAAAATTTAATTTATAATACATTAATTAATAAAATATAGTCAAAGTAGAATATGTAAATAGTGAAAAAAGTCCAATGTTGCAATTATTTCTACGCAATAATTGTATCAGTTAAAAAGGGATTGAGACTTGAGAGGCATATTTGGGACTATTTGCTCGTTTTCTCCCAAAAAGAATTTCTTCGTATAATGAAAGAGCCAGCCGCCCGGGTTAGATTCTGTAAGATTATGAAAAAGCGTTGCTCGTATCATTTTGGGGAAGACAGCTGCAACAGTGCAATGGAAGGGAGAGAAGTAAAACAGTGACTGCCCTGAGTAAAAAAGATACACAATAGCATTTGGGACACCGTATATTACAGTAATGGAGTTTTCTTGCTTTTGTTTTTTCACATACTGGTATTAGATTCGAAGAATTTCCTCACATTTGACCACTCCACTCCATCGTTGGAGGGCGGAAAAGTCTACAGCCATATTTATATCTCCGACAGAGGTGGCATTTTCTCGGTTTCAGCCGAAACGCCAACCAAGAGTCTCATTCCTGTCAAAGTCTGTCAGCTGTTACGGGAGATTTCAACCTCCAGATCTGTGACGATTAAGCGAGGCGGAGGCGTTTAAAGGTGGATGCTGCTCTGCCCAATTACTGGAGTAATTAGGGTTTCACTTTCTATTTTTATCAATTGCAAGGTGGTGTGAGGGCAGGGCGGCGCTAAGTTCCTCTTCGCAGACGCTGGTGACTGTGGAGGTATTGGTAATGACCGGAGGCTCTGAGAGTGGAAAGTGGACCTTACTAGCCCTTTTTCGAACCAAAGATTGCATCTTTAAACAGAGGTGCGCAACTTTGGGATTAGGAATGGAATGGGAAACCTCAAGTTCACTCATTTACAGTTCTCTTATGCGGTATCTTTCTTGCATTCTTGATGTGTTGTTAAACCTAGCTAACCATACTAAGTAGTCTTTTAGCCCATTCGTGATATTTAAACTTATACTCATGTTTCACGCAGTCGAGTACTATGATTTTTCGGAGTAAGAAACTTCACTAACTGATACCTATTTATTGAGTACATGAGGCGATACTTGATAGTTGAGATGGAAAAAAAGGATAAATGTTGAAATTAGTATTAATTATTAAATGCGCTTTTGATTTCATAAAGCAACAGTCATTGTGAAAAAAATCATCCGAAGTAAAGCTTGTGAGGAGGGAGCATTTTCTGAACCACAAATTGTTGATTATGAACAAGTATCGGCTAAGAAGTCATGTTATTCTCTGCTTACGAGATCCTGTGCTTATGCTTTTTGGTTGTCATCAATGGGTTGTAGGAAAATCCAGACTTGGATGTAAAACAGCCTAAAACATGCAAGTGAAAGCCCCTAATTCAGATGTGCTCAGGGTTAGTGTTTCTAGTGCCCCTAGCACTTCAAGCCACGGTTCAGCTCCTGATGATTATTATGATGCTTCAGGTGATGTGTATATATGGGGTGAGGTAATATGTGATAACACCATTAAAGTTGGTCCTGAAAAGAATTCTATACCTCTGAACACCAACCGAACTGATGTTCTTCTACCAAGGCCTTTAGAGTCTCACATTGTGTTGGATGTAAGTCGCATAGCCTGTGGGGTCAGGCATGCTGCCCTTGTGACTAGACATGGCGAAGTTTTCACATGGGGTGAAGAATCTGGTGGCCGGCTTGGCCATGGTGTCGGTAAAGACTCCCCTCAGCCCCACCTTGTTGAATCTTTATCTTTCCATGGCATTGAATTTGTTGCTTGTGGTGAATTCCACACATGTGCTGTTACGGTGGATGGTGAACTCTACACATGGGGAGACGGAACACACAATGCCGGACTTTTAGGTCATGGATCAAATGTTAGTCATTGGATACCAAAGAGGATCTCAGGTCCTCTTGAGGGGGTTCGAGTTTCAACGATAGCTTGTGGGCCATGGCATTCAGCCTTGATCACGTCAACAGGGCGGCTCTTCACGTTTGGTGATGGAACATTTGGCGTTTTAGGACATGGAGATAGAGAGACCGTTCTGTTTCCAAGAGAGGTTTCTTCTCTCTCTGGATTAAGAACAGTTTCTGTTGCATGTGGTGTTTGGCACACTGCTGCTGTTGTGGAGGTCATTGTTACTCAATCTAGTGCAAGTTTATCATCTGGGAAATTGTTTACTTGGGGTGATGGAGATAAAAACCGGCTGGGGCATGGTGACAAAGAGCCCCGTTTGGAACCTACTTGTGTGCCCGCCCTTATCGATCATAATTTCCACAAAATTGCTTGTGGACATTGTTTGACTGTCGGCTTGACCACTTCCGGCCGTGTTTTCACCATGGGAAGCACTGTGTATGGTCAACTTGGAAACCCTAATTCGGATGGAAAGTTGCCATGCTTAGTTGGGGACAAACTTGCTGACGAGGAAAGTGTTGTTGAAGATATTGCATGTGGTTCATATCATGTCGCTGTTTTGACATCCAGAAACGAGGTTTACACTTGGGGTAAAGGAGCCAATGGAAGGTTAGGCCATGGAGACGTAGAAGATCGAAAGTCGCCCACTTTAGTTGAGGTTTTGAAGGATAGGGTTGTAAAGTATATTGCTTGTGGTTCGAGTTACACTGCAGCTATATGTCTTCACAAGTGGATCTCTGTGGCTGAGCAATCTCAATGCTCTTCTTGTAGGCAGGCTTTTGGGTTCACAAGAAAGAGGCATAATTGCTACAATTGCGGGCTTTTGTATTGCCATGCCTGCAGTTCAAGAAAGGCATTAAGGGCTGGTTTGGCCCCTAATCCGAGAAAGCCGTACCGTGTCTGTGATTCCTGTTTTTCCAAACTGAGTATGGTGGTCAGTACTGGGAGAGGTGAAGGACCACGCCTCTCGGGCGGTGAGAACAAGGACAGATTGGATAAGGATGAGTTACGGTCAGCCAAATCAGTGGTGCCTTCAAATCTCGAGCTGATTAAGCAATTGGATTACAAAGCAGCCAAACAAGGAAAGAAAACCGATAGATTCTCGTTGGGTCCCACTTTTCCAAAACCGGCTTTGGCAGCATTGACCGGTGTCTCTAGAAGTGTGTCGCCGTTCTCACGGAAATCCAGCCCCCCACGTTCAGCAACACCTTTACCCTCAACCTCTGGACTGTTGTTTTCCAAAAGCATGGTGGACAGTTTGAAGAGGAACAATGAAGTGCTAAATCAAGAAATTCACAAGTTGCATGCTCAGGTATATGAGCACACTTTATCTTATCTCTTTTATTCTCTTTTTTCAGCTTTGGCTTCATTATATATCCCATTTCTTGTGGTTATTTTGCAGGTGGAGACTCTCCGAAAACGATGTGAACTCCAAGAATCGAATCTTCAAAAATCAACTAAAGAAGCTCAGGAAGCATTGCTTCTGGCTGCAGAGGAATCTGCTAAGTCTAAAGCTGCAAAAGAAGTGATTATATCACTTACTGCACAGGTTAGTCTCTCCTACCCCATAGATTTTCTTTTATTTATTGTTTATATATACGTGTGTGTGTATACATTGTGCTTTTACCTAAGCAAATTATATTGAAAACTGGTAAAGTTTGGAGTTTCATATTTTTACTCATAAAATACCCCGGAAAAGAAAATAGGCAGGAAAGCTGGAAGGAAAACTTTGGGGAAAATAGAGTTAATACTCATTTTTCTTATTGATTCTATAACACTGAAATTCATCCGGAACCATAAGGATATGTTTTCATATTTGTTCAAACTCATTTTTCTTATTGATTCTATAACACTGAAATTCAAACATATGCAATTTTTTAAAAAAGTTTAATCAGATATCATATTCAATGCGTTCCATGGCAAAAGTGCAAAACCCTCTATGGAAAAAAATACGGTTGATAGTTTTTTATCCTTAACCTATAACTCTCAGTGATCCTAACATACCCTAAAACTGTGAGATATTGGTTACTTAAGCGTTCTTTTTCTAACATTACAGTTATATAGCAAAATTCTATCAATGGGTAACAACTTTTGGCACTCTTTTGTGCCTTTTCATTCTGCTTAAGGGGTCTTATTTCAATTTTTTCTTCACCAGCTCAAAGACATGGCTGAGAGATTGCCACCTGGGACTTACACCACCGAGACTTTCAAGCTAGCTTACCCACCTAATGGATTGGAGTCAAACGGTTTGCTTCACTTCAATGATACAAATGTGGATCCAAATGGAGTTGTGACCTCCAACAGGCCAGATGTTCAGTCCATTCCCGAACTCATCAAAGGAAGTGGGGTGCCCGCATTTAGAAACTTTGTCTCTGAACCTGATGCTGGTAAAAAGGACACCTCTCCATTACAGGAGGATACCAAAAATGGCACAAGATCTAGAGGAGGTTCCATTCCTCTTGCCAATGATGACCAAATTGAGGCTGAGTGGATTGAACAATATGAGCCTGGTGTTTATATAACGCTAGTGGCTCTTCGAGATGGCTCCAGAGATCTTAAACGAGTGCGCTTCAGGTAGCCACTTATTTGAGTAATTATTGTACTTTGATTTTACCTCACTAAAATATTTCATAAAGAAGTAAAAAGCTGTATGCTGGACTGCAGGTTGGGGCCTAGCCCTAGAGGTGGGCCTGGGTCAGGTGCAAGTGTATAACCTTATGTTTTTAACACTCAATAGACTAAATAGAGTATCTATAATTAGGTTGACTTTAGATAAATCTGAGTTAAACATAGACCAGATTTAGTCTTATATTACTCCCTCCGTCCCGGAAAATTGTTCCCACATTGATTTGGAACAGAGTTTAAGAAAGTGGGAATAAAGTGGAAATGTATGGTTGTGGTTGAGTAAGAAAAAGGTAAATGAATTGTAGCCACAAAAAACTTTCCAAAAGGGGAAAGTGGAACAATTTTTTGGGACGGCCCAAAAAGGAAACCGGGAACAATTTTCCGGGACGGAGGGAGTACAAATTACTAGAACATCTTGGACTTGACCTGAAACATGGAGGAAGTACTGATACATTATACTATCGTTAAAGGATAGGATATGATTTTACTCCTGGCAAATATAGCATCTTTTGTTTAGACCTTGCATTTTTTCTTGTTTTCATCCATTGAATATATGCCATTTTCTTTTTAGTCCCTATGTAACACTTGGGCAATCTCCTTTAGTCCTTTTAGAATTAAAAAATTAATGTGTCCCACATAGTGCCACTCGAAAATTTTAACACAACTTATTATCATTTTGGAGACTACTAGTAGAGTGAAGGCTAATGTAAACTTATCATTCATGTGAGTCATGTCTATTTATTGTCAAACTAAATTTGCTAAACAGTCAGCGAGGAATTAAAATGAAAAGAATAAAATATACAGATGAAAAAAATGTATTGGCTCTAAATAAAAGACACTTTTTACCAGGAATAAGAACATACCTCAGCCTTGTATAAATTATATACAATGGTTATTAAACATACTGTTTTAGTCCAAGGATTCATCATATTTGCGTTTTATCCACTTTATTTTTGAATGTCAATTAGCTAATCATCATACGATTATGGACTCAGATGAATATCTTTAACATTTTGTTATCATTCACCGAATTTTGATTGCAACTTATGCTAGAATTGTCCAATATAGAAATTTTGTGAAACTCAAACCTCACCAGAATAACCCAAAGTGTGGACCTGAAATAATTAGGTTGTATTTTTGGGCACTAAACACTAGCATGTATTTCCCATCTATTTGGTCATGAGATTTACAATCTAATTTAAAAGAACGTTTACTTAGGATCTGATGATTATATAATTTGCATTTCAGTCGAAGAAGATTTGGAGAGCACCAAGCAGAGAGTTGGTGGTCAGAGAACCGTGACAATGTTTATGATAAATATAATATCAGAGGATCAGCC
The DNA here is from genome assembly GCA_945859915.1 of Cuscuta epithymum. Lineage (NCBI taxonomy): Eukaryota > Viridiplantae > Streptophyta > Magnoliopsida > Solanales > Convolvulaceae > Cuscuta > Cuscuta epithymum. The sequence continues at coordinate 791,643 of CAMAPF010001023.1, forward strand.
ATGCCCACCGTCTCTGGCAAAGCTAGTTGCAGGTCAGAAGGGCATATTTCTCCTTCATCCCAAAGATAGGAATGTTTAATGGAGATCTTTCCCATCGGAATGCTTGCTTGGTTTTGTTCATCTTTGTATGCTATGTATGTTCTAATGGCACAGCCAAAATCTCCTTTCTCACCTTTTCCCTTTCCCCAATTTGTTCTTTCAGGTATTTATTTTTAGAGCATTTAGCATTTTTCTTGCCCGTTGTATTTCACTGTATATATGTTACTGGTTGTACTTTGGTTTATCCATGAAACCAAAGCAAGTTCATTGGCTATTTGCCTGTGTGGGTGTTGAGTGTCTATTTCTTTTTACAAATTTTAAATCTAATAGCTAAAATCAATAGTTAATATATTAATGAAAATAGAATGTTGAATTGGACCATTAAACATTTAAACTCATTTAAAATGCCTTCCTTACCTGGCCTGATCATTCACCATAAAAGGTAGCCAGGTAGGCTTAAGATTCTCAATCTTAGTCTTCTAATTCTTCTTATACCTAGGGGTGGGTTCGGTTCTTGCGGTTCGATTTTGACATAAAACCAAATATAGAATCAAAGTAAAAAGTTCGGTTCGGTTTTACACTCCAAAACTTGGAACCACGGTTTGATTGGTTCGGTTTGTTTCGGTTCAGTTTTGGTTTTTTCGGTTTTTTACCAAAAAAATCTCAATTGATTTAAAATTGATATAATACTTAGAGGGATCAAACATATTACATAAAAAATGCAAGCACAATACAACAACAAATAAAATAAAAATGAGAAGAGATAAATATGTCTTGAATTATATGAGTATGCGAGATAGATAAAACTGTATATATTATTGATTTAAATTAATTTGTTTGTGAGTAGTTCGAAAAAAGTTCATGAATATATACGTTCTATGTGATATAGTTGAGATGAATATTTATTGTTTTATCAATATATAATCTTTAAGTTATCTAAAAATAAAAGTTAATTACTACTAATAACTAGTAAACACATATTATCATCATTCAATATAGCTACATTATTACATACAATGAATGTGTAAATGAATTTATAAACTAAATTAAATTAAACATAACACAAACATTGTTTCTCTAACACAAGAAAACCAAATATTATTGATGATATTAAGATTTATTAGAATTAATGCTTAACAATTAACATATAAATTTCATATTTTAAACAGTTCGGTTTGTTCGGTTCGGTTTTGAAGGGTAAAAACCAAAACCGAACCAAACAACTTCGGTTCGGTTCGGTTTTTTACATTCGGTTTCGGTTTCGTAGCGGTTCGGTTTTATTTGGCTGTGGTTCGGTTTAATTTGATTTGGTTTTCGGTTTTTCGGACCCAGCCCTACTTAGACCTCTTTCATTTTATGTCAATCATAGATTCATAAATCTAATTATCTCAATTTCTTTACTCATTCATAGGAATAATTAATTAAACAAAATTTACAACTTTAATAATATATGGGAGACTTGCAAAGAGTCAAATTCATCTATGATGCTTGAAGTCTCCTGAGGATCCCATTGATTATAAGTATGCTACGGAGTATAGTATTAACAAAACTTCATAAAATCTGGTGCATTTGTTTTAAAAGCAAGTTATAGAAAAATAAAATTGAAACATAAATTGCAACATAAACTTAACTCCCTCAACTTTCAAACAATTTTAATACATGACCAAACAACTCAATTACATCTTAGGAATTATAAGGGTATCTTTGTCGATGATATTGACACGCAATGAGCACACCAAGCCAAACACAAAGTGCCGTCTCTAGTAGAGACTCTCTACTCGTCAAAACATCTCAAAAAAACAATTTTTTAGTTGACAATGAAATAAGATCATTGAAAAAAGTGAAAAATTTGTTGAAGACAAGTGAAGTGTGGCACACCAAATTTGTAAAAATTTATATGAAAAAATTCTTTATACCGGCTCCTTCTAATTTCTGCATCTTACTACGCCCCTGGTGGCACAAGTATTTCTGAAAGACTAGTGAATGAAATAAGAAGTCACATGCTATAACTTTACACCACTCCAAAGCAAGGTGCTTAGAGCATCTCCAATACTAATACATTAACGGTGCATACGTGGCATGAGAGATGACCAATCAAAAACAATAAATAAAATATATTTTGGTTAGTTTTTTTTCACAATGTCAAACACAATGTCTAGATGTTGACATTGTAGAGAAAAATTACCAAAAACACATAAGACCGTGAAAAGACAGAAAGAGAAATGTCATAAATTCAATCTTTTGTGTCTATCTCTCTCATGTCACATGTGCACCGTGCACATTGTAGCATTAGAGATGCTCTTAGAATGTTTAGAAACATTCCCTATATTCCTTTAAATATACATTGTACTCCGTATATAAACTATAAAGAGGGGGGTGTATAGTATAATAAAGGGGTTTATTTCTCATTTAAGCAGTAAAACAACCTCTTCAAGTCGTACATAATAGTACTGATGTTGGTTAATAACTAAGGTTGTGGCCTTGTGGGGGAGTCCCATGTGGGTTGGTAGGTAAATAGGTAACGACATGCATTCACCCAATTGGACAAATTTACGTACTACGTACTGCCAATTACGAGTATTTGTTCTTCAAACTTCACATTCCTTCCTCTTTTAGCTTCCTCTCGTCCTGAATTTTATAGGAACAGCATTATTTGTTTACCAGGAATCTCACTTCATGTCCATTCCTTCGTTTCACTCCAAGCAGGTATGTACTGTACACCTCGATAATTGTTAGTGATTAGATTACACGGAGTACTACATAACTTAGAGTACTACGCCATATCAGTGTTTTAAATAGCCGTAGCGGCGGTTGTAGCGGTCATCTCGATAGCAGCCTATAGCGGTCTGTAGCCGCTTGTAGCGATTGCAGCGGCGTGAAATATTTTCAAATGTGCAAAACATATATTTAATGGGTGCTAAAGTTAATAGAAACATTATGAATATTTGTTTGAACACTTCTAACATTAACAACTAATCACTCAATAAGAATAATAGAATATGCATAATTAGGGATCGGAATACCTAATATTTTGGTATTCCTATCCGTGCTTTCTGTGCTTTCTTTGGATGTTAAATTAGGGATACCTAATGTTTTGGTGAGTTAGTTTGTTGAATTTATTTTGCTCCTAATGCTTTTAGGTTCAAATTGTTGACTTTTGAGGATTTCTATCTTGATGTTGTGGTATCTCATGTTTCGGGATATGCACTTTGCTTGTAACATTAACTTGTTATTTCTTTGGGTGTTAATATATACTTACATTTCATCCAAAAAAAAAAATATAGAATATGCATAATCCATAATAATACCACTTCCGTACCATATTGTTTTGTTAAGTCAACATTTTTTTCGTCAACTGATATTAAAGTTGAATCATTCTTATTAATAATTAATTCGGTTTTAGTAATTAAAATTTAGATATGTATTAATATTTGCTACCATAATGTATGTAGATACATGTACATTTAATTTAGAGTTTCACTCCATTCATCACCATTAATGTATTTTTTCACATCATGCACACAACTTTTACACATTTACACGTCAACCAATCCGTGATGTACTGCCGGAAGTGCCGGTAGCGGCCTGTAGCGGATTTTTTCTATGATTTGATAATCACACCCTGATAGTGGCCCCGTAACGGTACCTACCACGACCGCTATATAGCGGTAGCAGACCACTATTTAAAACAATGCGACATATCTTTTTCTTCTTCAAGTATGAGTAACATGACAATATTTATGTCATTTTGTAGTCATTACTGTGAAATAGTTGTACTATTGGCCATTAACCATGACAATGTTTTTCAATTAAATTATAACAATAACAACTTCTATTTAGGGAAGAAAAACACAACAATCCAACCTTGGAATTCCAAAACTATTTACTCCTATTTAAATTTCCCTGAACTAATTGCTTTAATTTGCTCAAAAGTTTGATTTTGTTTATACTTAGCTTCGTAGTAATTTGGACATGATTCATCTTCTATTGCGTATCATACTATATGTCTGTCTATATGCAGCTCTGTTTTAGACAAACATCACATTTTCCTCGACCAATTAATATAACAAATCTAGGGGAATGAAAGTTATACGTAGTATTGTTTGTTGGATTTAATGACTCAAAACTCCCTTTGATAAGCATGCATTAGCCCTATGATTAAAAAATGCACTCAAAAACAAATTAAGACATTTAAACGGAATTCTGAACTATTCAAATCAAACCATATAAACTATAGAGGAACCCCTAATATAAAGGAAATAGATAAGTTCGAAACATACTTAGCAAAGTTCAGAATCATGTTCCAGAATCAGTACACGAATCGATACAGTTAAATATGCTAAAAAGTTGTTTATGGTTTGTTTGTTTTTTCAAATGGGATTTAATTATATGATAGGAAAACATAAAACTAGAATTGAAGACATTCATACAAATTAAAGGAGAAAGTATATTAGGCAGCTGCGGAAATTTGAAATGCCAATTGCAGCAGAACCTGCGTAGGTGCATGGTATATTGGTATATACTGAATAGCAGCTCTACCATCTTTTCCGTGGTTTATAATAATATATAATATAATAATCCTTAAAGAGTCCCGGCCCCGGGCTTACAGGGAGGGACTAAAACCCCCACAAATGCGTGGAATGACCACTCAAGGATTTTATTTTAGTATAGTTGCATAAACTGTTTTTAAGAGATCATTTATAACTGAAAATTGTTTAATAGATGAGGCCATGAAAAATGAAACAATAAGCAGAAGATGTAAATGATTTATAACTGGAGTACCAGACAGAATGAACTATGAAGTTCATTATGATTGGTGCAGTTGTTTATCTGTTTGTTTACCCCCATCTTTCTTCCGTATGTCATAGACGGTTATGGATCGTCAACTTAGATGCTTGCCTGTCTACTCTATAAAGAGATTCGGGTTGGAGAATGAGAGCGAGGGTGCTCTTTCAACGGACTCTAGTCGCGTTATCGATTACATTAACCAGATGCTACTCGGGGATGAAGTTGATGAGAATAGTGATGCCTTATTCTGTGATCCTACTGCACTGACTGCTGCTGAGAATTACTTCAATGAAGCATTGGGTGAGAATTCATCCTCTCACAGCAATGTCACAAGCCCAAAAGATATCTTAGCTGTGACCTCCAGTTCTAATGTTGAACCTTGTTGGAGGTATTGGTCCTACCAAGGCCTCCCTTCCACTTTATTTGTTGAGGCTTGCACCCTATTGTTTTACTCCCACTTTGGTACCTTTACCTTGGTATTTTATCTGATCAATAATATACCTGTTTGAGGGTTGACTTACCCACTTGGCTGGCCCCTCTGTGTTCTGTCCGCTGCATCACTTTGTCTTGGCCTATACATGTGACTCTCCTTTGTATTGGTAGCATGTGATTGTCTTTTGTCTAGCATCACCCGTGAACCCCCTTGGCAGCCTATTTGAAGTCCTTGCTTCTTCCCTTGTTGAAGCAGCCTGCTTGAGTGTTCTATTGAGAGCAGTGCTCCCTTCTTCTTCTTTCCTTTGTGTGAGAGCTGAGAGAGGTCCTAAGTGGAGAGTCAAAAATAGAGTTGTGTAGTAGCTTCCTCCTAGTGTGGTGTATGTGAGTAGTGTGTAGAAAGACCTGAGCCGGAGACGGAATCCATACCTTACAAACCTGTCACAAACGTTTTTTTGTATGGCTTTGGAAGTGCTCATTCAGCTCCAAATATATCTTTTGATGATAAAATTGCATCCATTTTGCAATCACCGAGAGGTGTGGAGGAAGCTAAAAGGTTCTTTCCTACCATTAATCTGATGGTCATCAATTTGGACGATAAATACTCTTTCTTTCTTTTTTTAACCCGGAAGGTAAACCACCAAAATCGGTGGGACAAATGTCGGGTAACATTTGCCGTCTTTTATTAATATAAAAGAGAGAGTACAAAAAAGAGAGGGGGACTAGACCAAAACCTCTCCCGGAAGGCTTACCTTCCCAAAATTACATCTGAGAAAATGACAAAACAAGAGCACAATGGGGGAGCTAGACCTGACCCATTGGATACAGAAATAAACAGAAAAAGATAAACGATTTATTGGGGGGACTATACCTTACCCAATAAAAGTACAACAAATTAATAATATCTAAAATGACTAAGTCCAAGTTTATCAGCCAGAATAGATCTACGAATATGAACAGGTATATCCAATGCATTCAGAGACTGAGGTTTTGAGCCGAGGCAGTAAGCATTACCGTCCAAGTGAAAGCAGGCTAGATGAAGAAGAAGAAGAGGAGGAGGATGAAAGGAAAAGGAAGCAGAGTGCAACTTATACAGAGGAGGTAGAACTTTCACAGGTGTTTGATAAGGTTTTGCTGCTTTATGCTGATGATGATAGTGATGGTTCTTCATCTGCAACCAGCAAACAACAACAGAAAGGGAGAAAAGGTAGCAAAAGGCATTCAAATAAGAAAGGCTGTGAATGTAAGGAATAAATGTAATTAGATTTTGATGATGCTATAGGATTAGAAAGTTAGAGTACCCCCAAGTTAGATTTTATGTATTAGATTTTTTAATTGTAAGTATTAGTGTAGTCGACGATCAGAGTTGCTCTATTTTGGATCAGATCAGAAGTGCATCAGAACTGCTCGACCAGACTTGCTCTATGAGAACTGCTCCATCAGAGTTCTCTGACCAGAAGTCCATCAGAGGTGCATCATGAGAGTTGCTGATAAGCCTGGACATCTGATAGCCGATGAGAACTACAGATCAGAAGCACTCATCAGCGGACCTATCAGAGTCAGAGTTCAGTCAGAGATCAGAAGACCATCAGAACTCAACTCATCAGATAGCCATCAGAATCCAACATATCAGAAGAACCTGATCAGAGCTCGACGAACACTCAGACGATTTCAAGCAACATCCAACAGCTATGAATTCAACGGGTAAAAACATCCAACGGCTAGAAGACTGTGCATGAAAGGAAAGCATTTAATGCACATTAAATGAGCCTGATACGCTGAAGGATTGATTGCAAATGATTGACCAAAGAATCCGGGAAGATATATTATAAAAATAGAAACCTTCCAAAACGGCGGTCAAGTCAACTGTACGCACATTTAATGCAGTTGTCTCCTCCTCCAACGGGCAGACAACCTCAGTATATAAGCTACACACCGAAGAACAGAAAAACAACTTTGCTACAATTCTTGCAAATCATCATTCAAGCTCTCTTGAGATTAAAATTCTACAACCTTCAACAAGACAAGCTTACGTTGGGAAGATTCAAACTCCAAATCTCTCATCCCCAACAAACAAGCAAAGTTCATCCTGTTCTTCAACACTTCAAGAACTTCATCAAACATCCTTTGTAACGAAGCAAGTTGGAGGAAAAACTCTGTTTTTCAAAGGATCTTCTGAAAAGAAGGGCGTCCAAGTAACTGCAGTAGTGAAGTGGTGATACTTCCGGGAAGCTGAGTGAAAGGACCAGCCATCAGGACGTGGAATTGCATCCTGGGTGGCAGCTAGACTTGAAGAAGGCGTGGAGAACTTCTTAAGTGCTAGGAACTAAGCTTTGTAACCGATCTACTTCAAAGCTAGTGGAACAGTGGACTAGAGGAACGAGTTGTTCCTTGAACCACTATAAAATATCCGGTGTCATTTACTTTACTGCAATTTATATTTCGGCACTTAGGATATTAACTGATTAACTCTAAGACTTGGAATCTGTGTTCAGCAGATCTTGTTCTCAGAGTTTTCAGAAAGGCATTTGCCTTAGTATTTCTGAGGCTACCCGGACAGATCAGAATCCGCTGCCAAGGCCAGTTCTGATATCAGAACCAGCCTTTCTCTGTCATCAGAATCAGACCTTCTCTGATAAGTCACTTTTGACTTGGAGAAAATTTGAAAAACCAATCAGTCTATTCACCCCCCCCCCCCCTCTAGACTGATTACCATATTTATCGGGACCAACAAGTGGTATCAGAGCCTCCTTGTTCTTGTAATCTTTTAGGTTACTCTCTGAACAAAGATCCACTTGTTCTTAGCCTCTCCTTATTTATTATAATGGATAATTCTCTTGCAAAGCATCTTATGTTCACAGATCAGAAGTATGATGATTGGAAGATCAGAATGAAGGCACATCTATGTGCTCTTCATGATGAAATGTGGGAAGTCTTGGAAAATGGCCCCTTTGTCCAGTTCATGAAGATCAATCCTGCTCACTCCATTGATAACTCTCAGCCCCAGATGATGGAGAAAGCCCGGTCAGAATGGACCAAGGAAGAGAAAAGGCAGTACAACCTAGATAATATAGCCAAGGACATCCTTTACAAGGCTATTGATGAAAGATACTTTAACAGAATCAAGAAGTGCAGAACTGCCAAAGAAATCTGGGATAAGCTGGATGAGATTGGAGCAGGAGATGAACAAGAAAGAGACAACAAGCTGACCATTGCAATGAAGAAGTTTGATGACTTCAAACTCCTACCAGAAGAATGCATTGCTAAGATGCATGAGAGATTGCTGATTCTCATCAGTGAGATTTCTGAGCTTGGGAAGGAGCTCACCATCAAAGAGGTCAACATGAAGATCCTCAGGGGACTGCCTTCAGCTTGGAAGATGAAGGTGATTGCAGTCCAGGAAAGCAAGAACATCAAGACTTATGCCACTGAAAGACTCATCTCTGATCTCAAGGCTTATGAGTTTGAGATGCATGAAGAGAAGGAAGAAGTTCCTGATGAGAGGACCACCACTGCTCTCACTGCTAGCACCTCAAAGGTAAGTGACTTTGACCCTTCTACTCTGTTATCTGATGAGTATATGGCTGCTTTTGCCAGAAAGTTTAAGAAGTTTATGAAGAAAGATGGAAGGAGTCCATCTTCCATCAGAAGACCACATCAGAAGACCAAGTCCTCTGAAAGCAATGGAGAGTACCTCTGTTACAACTGCAGACAGTCTGGGCACTTCAAAGCAAACTGCCCCTATCCAAGAGTGTCCAAGAAGCAAGGACATGAAGATGAAAAGAAACCAGATGATCAACACAGAAGAAGAAGAGCATTTGTCTCAGAACAAGCTGAGAGAGATCCACTCTCTGAATCAGAGTCTAGCTCAGACTCCGACTCTGATGAAGCATTCTGCTGCTTGGATGCAGAAACTGAAGACCTTTGCCTCATGGCACAATCAGATGATGAGGTATGCTCTACTTCTAATTCTATTTCCTCTTCGGTAGGCACAGCCTTAAATGATGATCCAATGTCATCATTCTGGGAAGAGTTCCAAACTATCCAAGCCACTTATTCTTTTGTTAAAGAAGAGAACAGTAGGCTGAAAGTTAATATCTCTGATCTAAGGAAAGAGACTGAGTGTAAACTTAATCTCTTAACTGAGGAAAGAGATAGACTGAAAGCTGAAAATGAGTCTCTTCTGAAAAGAATAAGAGACATTGAGGAACTTGAGAGTAGATATAATAGCCTTCTGAAGATGCAATCTTCCATGAAGAATATTGGTGACTCTCATAACTTCACCTCTGGTCTTGGATATGTTGAACCAGAGTCTGGTGAGCCTTCTGTAAGGCCTAGCACCCGAATTGCTAAAGCTAAAAAGGTCATAGTGCCACAGACTCTGAGCCCCAATTGCCATGCTAGTACTTCTGGTACTAAAGTTGTTCATGAGAAGGTCATACCAGAGAAACAAACTCTAAAGGCCAAACCAAAACAAAGTTTGAAAACTAATGAACCTGGCAGACACTCTAACAAAAGGAAAAGTTTTCAGAACAATAATAATCAAAGGCCTAACCCTATCAGACAATCTCATGACAATGGTATCAGAAATTGCTATCAGAAAGGCAGATATCAAGAGAAGATTAACTATAGGCAGAAGAGGTTGTCTGGTCAACCTCAGAAGTCTAAAGTTAAGCGCTCCTCTGATCTTGATAGTATATGGGACTTCTTTCCAACAAAGAAGGCTATGCAGAAGTATGCAAACAGAAAGCATGATCCTCACAAGCATCTGCCCAAAGTGAATCATACATCTGTTTACTAAAACTACCAGGTGGACAATGGGTATCATCCACCAAGGTTTCAGTTGATGAGACCAAAATGGTACCAACTACCAAGACTGCATTACCCCCCAGGACCCAACATTGCTTGGGTACCTAAATCTTCCTTTTGATCTTGCAGGAACAGTGTGCTGGAGCTATCTCAGAACAAGAATGGTATATTGATAGTGGATGCTCCAGACACATGACAGGTGACAAGAGTTGCCTATCAGAGTTCCAGAAAATCAATGGACCCAGAGTCACTTTCGGTGGAAATGACAAGGAAGGGCAAACAAAAGGAAGAGGGAAGCTGATCAAGAAACAGATAATCATTGAAGATGTCTCATATGTCAAAGGTCTAAAGTTCAACTTGCTGAGTGCTAGCCAATTCTGTGACAAAGGCTACACAGTTGAATTCACCAAGACCTTATGCTATGTCAAGCATGAGACAACCAAAGAAGTGGTTCTTACAGCCAAGAGAAGGAAGAACATCTATGTTGTTGACTGGCAAACAGCAAAAGATGGAACTTGCCTGATAGCTAAGGACAATTCAAAGCTAAGCTGGGACTGGCACAAGAAGCTTAGCCATCTGAATTTCAAAACCATCAACAAACTGGCAAGAGAACACATTGTAGATGGTCTGCCTGACATTGTCTACAAGAAGGAGACCCTCTGCAGTGCTTGTCAAAAAGGAAAACAAGTGAAGACCTCATTCAAACCCATAGCTGGAGATCTTTCTACTTGTCCTCTAAATCTGATCCATATGGATTTATTTGGACCAGTTGAAACTCCCAGTGTTGGTGGAAAAAGATATACTCTTGTTATGGTTGATGATTACTCAAGATATACTTGGACTGTGTTCCTAACCAAGAAGAATGAAACTCTTCAGAAGTTGCCATCTCTGCTAAAGCAACTCCAAACTGAGAAAAATATGAAGGTCAGAACAATCAGATCTGACAGAGGAACTGAATTTGTCAACAAAGTGATCAAAGACTTCTGTGATCAGAATGGTACATTCCATCAACTTTCTGCTGCCAGAACACCCCAACAAAATGGTGTTGCAGAAAGAAGGAACAGAACACTGAAAGAAGCTGCAAGAACTATGATTGCAGAATCAGGATTGCCCATCAGATACTGGGCTGAAGCAATCAACACTGCATGCTACACTCAGAATAGAAGCATGATCCACAAGAATCATCAGAAGACCCCCTACGAACTGTGGAAAGGAAGAAAGCCAAACATCAGCTACTTCCATGTGTTTGGATGCAAGTGCTACATTCTAAACAATGGAAAGGAGAACCTGAAAGTATTTCAAGGAAAAGCTGATGAAGGTGTATTCTTAGGCTACTCAAGTTCTAGCAAAGCCTATAGAATACTTAACAGGAGATCCCTACAAGTTGAAGAATCCATCCATGTCAAATTTGATGATGGTACCTCTGCAGAAGAATTATCAGAAACTCTGCAGAAGATTAACCTTGACGACAAGGGTTCAGAACTATCAGAAGAGGCCATCAACAATCCTACATTCCCAACTCCTCCTGCCAATCCAGTTCTGATAGACAAAGATGAAGATAAAGATGATGTATCAGAAGATGAACCATCAGAGTTGCCTAGACAGCAACTGACAGTACCTGATCTAACTTGGTTAAGAGATCATCCTCCTAATCAAGTGATAGGTCAAGTCACCAGTGGTGTTAGGACCAGATCTGCATCAAGAAGAGAAGCCATGTTCACCTGCTGCATATCCCAGATGGAACCAATGTGTGTAGAAGAAGCTCTAGAAGATTCAGATTGGATCAATGCAATGCAAGAAGAGCTGACACAGTTTGAAAGGAATGAAGTATGGAAACTTGTTCCCAGACCAAAGCATCAGAATGTCATTGGAACCAAGTGGGTATTCAAAAACAAAGCAGATGAAGAAGGCAACATTGTAAGGAATAAAGCAAGGCTTGTAGCAAAGAGATACTGTCAAGAAGAAGGCATAGATTTTGATGAAACCTTTGCACCTGTTGCAAGACTGGAAGCAATCAGGATATTCCTAGCCTATGCTGCTTACAACGACATCAAAGTATACCAAATGGATGTCAAGAGTGCATTTCTGAATGGAGAACTTGAAGAGGAAGTTTATGTTGAACAACCTCCAGGTTTTGTCATTCCTACTCAATCCTCTTGTGTCTACAAGCTCAGAAAGGCCCTCTATGGTCTTAAGCAAGCTCCCAGAGCCTGGTATGACACATTGTCCCTATTCCTAGTAAACCATGGGTTCACTAAAGGAAAGGTTGACAAGACCCTGTTTAAAATTTCTGTTGCTAATCATATTCTGTTAGTGCAAATTTATGTTGATGACATTATATTTGGAAGCACTAATCCAGAATTATGCAAGAAATTCTCTCAAGTTATGCAGAAGAAGTTTGAAATGAGCATGATGGGAGAACTCAGTTATTTCCTTGGATTGCAAGTCAAACAAGTTCCTGAAGGCATCTTTATCAACCAAGGGAAGTACACCAGAGATCTCATCAAGAAGTTTGGAATTGATGGAAAAACTTCAGTCAAAATTCCTATGAATGCATCTCAAGGCATTGGACCAGATGATGAAGGCAAAGATGTTGATGCAACAACTTATAGAGGAATCATTGGATCTCTCCTCTATCTGACTGCAAGCAGACCAGACATAGCCTTTGCAGTAGGAATCTGTGCCAGATACCAATCAAAGCCAAAGGAGAGCCATCTAGTTGCTGCTAAGAAGATTATCAGATATATCAAAGGAAATCCAAACGCAGGACTATGGTATCCCAAGGGAGGTAATTTTGAACTAATTGGCTATTCTGATTCAGATTTTGCAGGTTGCAGATTGGACAGGAAGAGCACTTCTGGTCATTGTCAATTGCTAGGTGGGAGACTTGTCTCCTGGTTTAGCAAGAAGCAGAATTCAATCTCAACTAGCACTGCTGAAGCTGAATACATTGCTGCTGGAAGCTGCTGTGCTCAATTGCTCTGGATGAAGCAACAACTCAAGGATTATGGAGTGCAAGCAAAGGAGATCAAGCTGCTGTGTGATAACACAAGTGCCATTGCCATCACTCAGAATCCTGTGCTGCATTCAAGAACCAAGCATATTGAGATCAGACATCACTTCATCAGAGATCATGTGGAGAAGAAGCACATCTCAATTGAGCATGTCCCAACTGAAGACCAGCTTGCAGATATCTTGACCAAACCTCTCTCTGAGGCAAGGTTTAACAAGTTGAGAGAAGAATTGGGAATGATGGATGATCTTCCCAGAGATACATGAATCAGAGTTGCAGAAGTGTCAGATGTGGATTCATCAGAACATCCCATCTCTGATACCTAAGCTCTTATCCATCAGAAGCTTGAATCAGAATTGCAAGGTTCAGACTTGCAAAAGTCAGAGTTGCAGGAAGGATCAGACTTGGTGTTCGTCAGAGGTCCTCATATCAGAACATCTCTATCTCTGATACAAGGGCTAATACTTATCAGAGGGGCTGTGGACTTAGAAAAATTTTCTAAACTACGGGCGAGGCTGTTCAATAAACCGGAAGTTACTATTTTACCCCCGGTAGTTATTACCACTTTTGGAAAACGGATTTCCGCCCGCATTCCATTAAATGCAACCTCGAAACCGTAAATTATATCAAACGTCCACTAACCCAAATTCATATTTACCCCGTCTGAAAACCTAAATCGCTACTGCAATTGTATTCCTCGTCTTCAAGCTTTATCTTTCTAAACTCTCAAATCTCAGACCTCTCAAACTCTTCACTAAACAAAAATGAAGTTCATCAACATCAACGAACTCTCCAAGGAGGAAATCAAGACTCTTGTGAACAACATCGTCACTGGCATGCGCGTTGACATGTCCTCACTGCCTCTATTGGCAGAAAATCAGAAGCGGATGAAGAAAATCATCCAAGGAATGCATGATTCCCAGCTGAGCAAGATTGTTGCTCATCCTTATGAACAATACAGCACGAAGGACGTTGCTGAGTTCTACTTGAATGCCATCATTACCACTGAGGCCATCCACTCGCAGGTTCAGGGCAAGGACCTGAAAATAGATGCTGATGCTCTCAATGAGTTCTTCGACATCAAACTCGATCCTCAAGAAGAGGATACTACCAGCCTCATTGAGCTTGACGATGTGAATATCTCTGTCCAAACTTTTGCTGAAACCTACTGCCGGGAGGATGCAACCGGAGTAGATAAGCTCTACATGAAGAAAAACCAGCTGAAGAAGGACTATGAACGTCTGATGAGCATAATGCACCGGTGCCTGTGGTGCAAAACCGGCTCAACTGATCAGATGAACAACACAAATGCTAAGGCCATCTATGCTGTTCATCGGGGCATGAACATCAACTGGGGAAGGGTACTATTCCAGTCCCTCTCTGAGTCTGTGGCTAAGAAAGACAAAAAGACTGGCCAATTCTCAACCAAGATGGGTCATGGACTTCTCATTTCAAGACTGATTTCCAATATCAACATATCGCTCCGAGAAGCTGCTGATGTCAATCACACAAAGACCATCTTCCTCACAGCCTCTCCCAAATTCAATGTAGCCATTGCTGCAGAATTAAAGAAAGCCAAGAAACAAGAACAACTGAGGGAGAAACCAGCTACCGCAATTGAGGTTGATGATGAACAACCCAAGGGCAAGAAGAAGAAACCTCAGAAGAAGCTTGAAACCACCACTGAGGAGGTTGCATCAGAGGTGGAAGCATCAGAGGAGGATGCACCCGCTATGGCCCCTGTCAAAGTGTTGAGACAGAAGAGGAGAAGAAAAGCTGTGATTCAGAGTGACTCTGATAGCTCCCAATCTCATATCAAAGTCCAGAAGAAGAAGAAGAAGCAGACCAACTCTCCCCCCAAGGAATCAGAACCTCAGGGGGAACCAGCACCAGAGCTGGCTACTGCACTGGTGATCTCTGATGCTCAGGGGGAACCTGAATCAGAGATCCAGCCCATCTCTGAATCAGCACTGCAAGTCACCATCTCTCCACAAGAGCACCCAACTTCCTCAACTGGGATTCCTGAAGTAGATCCCATCTCTGCTCTCGAGAGACAATTTCAAAGGGTGCTAACATGGAGAAAGTGGAGAATGGGACCACTGCAACAGATTCTTGCTCAGGCTGCCACCTTTGAATCTGAGGAAGCTGAAGTCCTCAAATGGGCAGACACTGATGATATCTCCTTGTGCTTTGACCTCCAATATCTGCACTCTATCCTTGAAAAGAAGAAGGAAATCTACAAAGGAAAGGAGAAGGTACCTACAACCTCACCAGAGAGACCTGTCAAGGCTCTAGAAGATCATGAGAGGGATGCCTTTGATACCTGGCTGATGGAAAAGAAAAGGAGGGAGTCTCTAATCAAGATGAAACCGATTCCAGGTACAGAGGGAGAGCCATCAACTGCCAATGACCTATCTCTGGCAATGATGAACCTTATCAGAGAATGGAGAGACTCTCAGTTTGAAGAAACTGTTCTTGAGGTAATTCCTAACTCTCCTGTCCCAATCCCATCACCTCCCAAATCCCCCTCACCTAAACCAGTCACACCAACCACAACTCCACCCCCATCTCCTCCTCAACCTCAGCAAATCCCATCTCCAACACCCAAGAAATCACCCTCTCCATCACCTAAGAAACCATCTTCACCTACTACCTCACCCAAGAAATCCACCACACCCAAACCATCCTCACCTTGTCATCAGATTACCCCCATCAGAAGCCGCTCACCCTCACCTCCTCCTCCTTCACAACAACAGAGAACCTCAACCCCTTCACCCAAGAAGCCCTCACCCAAACAACCTTCACCCTGCAAATCCCTTACACCCATCAGAAACCGATCTCCTTCACCTCCTCCTGCTCCACAACATCTGATATCCCCTAACTCTCATCAGACTTCTCCTCATCAGCAACCCAATCATCAGAACTCTCCGCCTGCTCCTACACAGCAATCATCTTCTCCTGCAAAAATGCCAGTACAAACTCTTTTCACAGGCTCTGCTCCATTTCAACACTTCTTGACAGACATAAAGCAGGCTGGGAACCAAATTGGCAAAGGAATGGAAAAGCTCCTGGAAGCTGAGTATGAGACTGATGCTCATCTCACCAGAGTCAGTGAACATCTCACCAACGGCATCAATATGCTGCTAAAGCATGTAGGCATCATTGCCACAGCTTTTGAGGTTCACAAGGACAAAACTACAGAGAGTCTGAGCAACATTGCCAAGGAGGTGGATGGAATCTCTGCCGTATTATTTCATCACACAAAGGTCCTTGAAGAGCAAGACAAGGCTATTAAGAATATCTCTGATGCGGTAAGTGATCTTCAGTGGTCTCATGACAAAAATACAGAACTTCTGCAAGATGTTGAAGGATTGTGCAAAGACAACAAAGAGTTTGAAATCAAATTGATCAATAGTGGAAAGGACAGAGATCACAAGCTGACTCTCCTTGAAGCTACCACTAAGGACATCCAATCAGCTGTTGACAAGCAGAAAGAGACTCTCGAAGGGCTGGCTTCTGTTACTCAGACTCTACCAGGTACACTTGAAGCTATCAAGGAAAACCATGCTTCAGAATTCTCGAAAATTGGACTCCTACTTGGCGATCTTGTTGATGCCAAAAAGGGGGAAGATAGCAGAGAACCTGTCCCACTTCCCAGAGAAGCAGAAGGTCCAAGCTCCGGAGCCATTAACCCTGCTAGGTACTTTGAAAGAGCAAGGCAAAAGAGGCTAGCTGCTGGTATTCAAAGACCTCCTCCTCCTCGGTCCAAGAAAGGAAAGAAGACAGCCTCCACTTTCACTTTGGCCCAATGGCTCAACAGTGACTTGGCTAAACCTGATGCTGCTCAATTCAGAGAAATGAAGAAGCATATGACCCCCACACAACAAGAGAATCTCATCCTTGATACAGATGGGCTGATAATTATTAATCATGGTGGTTCCATGCAAGAAGCAGAAGATTGGTGGCGGATGAAAGTGATCCCTGGCAAGGACCTATCAGAAGCCATCAGAAACTATCTTGATTGTCAACTTGAACCAGCCTGGTCAGAATATCAGAATCCCAGGAATCTTGCTACAATCAGAGCTAGGGTCAATGCTGATCTGAAAGAAATTGAAGCAAAGGAAGCTGACCTAGAAGAGGAAGATATCTAAACTCTATCCTCTTGTTGTTTTAAATATATTTCATTAATAAGATAACCAGCTTGCCTCTAATTTGCATGGCAATTTCAAATTATTTCTCTATTGCATTCTGATTATCTATGCTCTGATTTCTTATGTTAGTTCTTATCTTATTTATTTGATTATATTGTATCTCACTCTTACTACTTTCCTATGCTAAGTGCCCACCAAGTTTTTAAATGAAAGTTTATTTTTTACTTATTTTCTTTATGGTGAAAGGCACTTCTCTGGAAATAGTTTAAGGGTTTTGGCATCATCAAAAAGGGGGAAATTGTAAGGAATAAATGTAATTAGATTTTGATGATGCTATAGGATTAGAAAGTTAGAGTACCCCCAAGTTAGATTTTATGTATTAGATTTTTTAATTGTAAGTATTAGTGTAGTCGACGATCAGAGTTGCTCTATTTTGGATCAGATCAGAAGTGCATCAGAACTGCTCGACCAGACTTGCTCTATGAGAACTGCTCCATCAGAGTTCTCTGACCAGAAGTCCATCAGAGGTGCATCATGAGAGTTGCTGATAAGCCTGGACATCTGATAGCCGATGAGAACTACAGATCAGAAGCACTCATCAGCGGACCTATCAGAGTCAGAGTTCAGTCAGAGATCAGAAGACCATCAGAACTCAACTCATCAGATAGCCATCAGAATCCAACATATCAGAAGAACCTGATCAGAGCTCGACGAACACTCAGACGATTTCAAGCAACATCCAACAGCTATGAATTCAACGGGTAAAAACATCCAACGGCTAGAAGACTGTGCATGAAAGGAAAGCATTTAATGCACATTAAATGAGCCTGATACGCTGAAGGATTGATTGCAAATGATTGACCAAAGAATCCGGGAAGATATATTATAAAAATAGAAACCTTCCAAAACGGCGGTCAAGTCAACTGTACGCACATTTAATGCAGTTGTCTCCTCCTCCAACGGGCAGACAACCTCAGTATATAAGCTACACACCGAAGAACAGAAAAACAACTTTGCTACAATTCTTGCAAATCATCATTCAAGCTCTCTTGAGATTAAAATTCTACAACCTTCAACAAGACAAGCTTACGTTGGGAAGATTCAAACTCCAAATCTCTCATCCCCAACAAACAAGCAAAGTTCATCCTGTTCTTCAACACTTCAAGAACTTCATCAAACATCCTTTGTAACGAAGCAAGTTGGAGGAAAAACTCTGTTTTTCAAAGGATCTTCTGAAAAGAAGGGCGTCCAAGTAACTGCAGTAGTGAAGTGGTGATACTTCCGGGAAGCTGAGTGAAAGGACCAGCCATCAGGACGTGGAATTGCATCCTGGGTGGCAGCTAGACTTGAAGAAGGCGTGGAGAACTTCTTAAGTGCTAGGAACTAAGCTTTGTAACCGATCTACTTCAAAGCTAGTGGAACAGTGGACTAGAGGAACGAGTTGTTCCTTGAACCACTATAAAATATCCGGTGTCATTTACTTTACTGCAATTTATATTTCGGCACTTAGGATATTAACTGATTAACTCTAAGACTTGGAATCTGTGTTCAGCAGATCTTGTTCTCAGAGTTTTCAGAAAGGCATTTGCCTTAGTATTTCTGAGGCTACCCGGACAGATCAGAATCCGCTGCCAAGGCCAGTTCTGATATCAGAACCAGCCTTTCTCTGTCATCAGAATCAGACCTTCTCTGATAAGTCACTTTTGACTTGGAGAAAATTTGAAAAACCAATCAGTCTATTCACCCCCCCCCCCCTCTAGACTGATTACCATATTTATCGGGACCAACAGTGAAGCTATTGATGTTGATCTCCAGACTCTTTTGATCAGCTGCGCAAAATCTGTTGATGCTTTGGATTACAGTGCAGCTGTAGAAAAGTTAAAGAAGATTAGGCAGAACTCTTCGCCTGTCCGGGACGAAAACCAAAGGGTGGCACATACATTTGCTGACGCTCTTGAGGCACGGCCGGCTGGAAACGGGGCGCAACTTTCTTCATCATATCACAGCACGATCAAAGTCAAATTACTGAAATCCTACTTCTCATCATGTCTTCCATTTCGGATGATATTTATCTTCTTTGCAAATGAAATGATTTATGAAGTAGCTTCAAGGGGCGCGTCACTGCACATCATCGATTTCGGCATTCTTCATGGCATTCAGTGGCCCACTCTTATTCGGAATCTTTCACGAAGACCGGGTGGTCCTCCGAAACTTCGAATCACCGGGATTGAGCTTCCCCAACCCGGTTTTCGTCCATCACAAATGGTAGTGGAGACTTGGTGTCGCTTGGCTAAATATTGTGAGCGTTTCGGCGTACCATTCGAATACAATGCCCTCACAGCAAAGAATTGGGAGGCAATTTAGGTTGATGACTTGAAACTCGTGATAGGTGAGGTGGTTGCTATAAACTGTAACGACTGACTCAAACGACTACTAGACGAGATAGTATGCGGTGTAGACTGCCCCCGGGATGCAGTTTTGAACTTAATCCGAGAAGTAAACCCTCATATTTTTGTGCATGCTATGCTTAGTGCATCTCACAACTCCCCTTTCTTTCTCAATCGGTTCCGCGCGGCTCTCGCATTCTACTCTAACATATTTAATATCTCTGAAACCATTTCGAGCAACATTTTTTGGGGCTGGAAATAGCTAATATTGTAGCATGTGAGGGCGTGGAAAGGTTAGAGAGACCTGATACATACAAGAAGTGGCAATCTCGCACTATGAGGGTTGGGTTCAAGCCTCTCCCTGTGAGCCCCGAAATTCTGAAGAAGTTATGTAAGATGAGTGAAGCATATCACAAAGACTTTATGCTTCACCAAGATGGCCATTGGATACTTCAGGAGTTCAGGGGTGGAAAGGTCAGATTATTTCGACTAGCGCTGCATGGGTAACTCAAAAGCGCTAATTTGTTGATTTTGTCATAGACGGTAAGACCTTCTTTGTGATATTTTATAGTGTTTTACGTATTGAACTTTAAATTTAATTATATAGTACATACTAATATGTAATCTAGCTGCATCAATGATAAGTTGTCTGGGGGAAGTATATATGCTCAAGTGACGAATAATCCAGAAAATGATGGCTGCATCAATGTGGTTCTTCTTGTGTAGATGAACAACATGGTATTGGAATGTTCAATTCTGGGTGCTGAAATTCCTACCTTCGTATTTGTATTAATAGTTTGCTATCTTGAACTGGTTTTACACTAAAAATATGGACATTTTTAAAATTTGGGCTAGGCCAGGGCTGGCCCTCCCCTAGCTACGCCCCTGTATGCATGTCTTTGTGTGTAAATATACATGAAATTATGTCTTTGAAATTGACCAAGGTTTACTTTAAAATATATACTCCATATATCAAAAGATTCACTTCTCATTCTAATCATTATCAAGGACGGATCCAGGAATTATAGTCAATGGATGATTTTTTTTCTTTAACTAAAATTCCGCCTAGTTTTTATTTAGAAAATCCATTAGCATACATATACTCAACATTTAAGAATGCCATACTCTAAATTTACAAGTACACGAAGGGCAACTACACCAACATCAACATGTATAAGAAATTATCGTCCTCCCTCAAATAGGATGTTGGAATCATATGAAAATAACCTAGAATAATAAACATACAATTTATTAGTTAGCAAATAGTCGAGTAGTACAGTAGTACAACTCAAGACATAAAGGCATTTAAATTCCACAATATTTTCAATTGATATACCTCAAAATTCACAAAATGATCAAACGAAATCATAATGCCCAAATGATCAAAACCACAAGGTACTCTCCAAACATAGTGGCTTATTTGGAGGACTCAAACCTCAGTTTTTTTCCCGTTTGGCAAATAGAGTTTAGCAGCGGCGTTTGAGACGAAACCGCCGAAAACAAAAACGTTGCAAATCGGAGCGTTTAAGTTTTGGTGGATTGAAACAATTATTGAATTCCACGGGTTGCCATATTTTGTATAAGAAAGTGGGTTCACATTTAAGCATTAAAACAACTTCTTTAAGTGGTACATTAATAGTTAAGGCTGTGGGGGACTCCCATGTCGGTAGGTAATATTAAACTTCATATTTGTTAGCTTCCTCTCGTCCTGAATTTTATTACTTACAGCATTATTTGTTCACCTGTAATCTTACATCATATCCCTTCCTCTGTCCTCACTCCAAGCAGGTACGCCTACTCATATTTGTATTAGAGTATAACTTAGGCTTTGTTTGCAACCACTTGTTCTTAAATAAAAGTACTTTTTGATAAAAAGTGATTAGTAGTAAAAGTTGGCAGTGTTTGGTAAAATAAGTGTTTTTTGTGTAATAGAAAAAGTAAAAAGTAGATTCTACATAGAAGCCGAGAAAGTAAAAGTTGGTAATGTCTGGTAAAATAAGTGCTTTTTTCTTATATAAAAAAGCCAAAATCACTTTTCTTAAGTTGTTGCAAACAAAGCCTTATAGTGCAATCAGTACTAATTGCTTTAAATTTGCTCAAAAGTTTGCTATTTTTATACTTTGTAGTAATTATTTGGAGTTCATCTTCTATTGGAGCTCTATCTTAGAAAAGCATCACATTTTCCTTGAGCAATTATTATACGCAGTAGTAAATCTAGGAGGGATAAATTGTGTTTTTTTGGGGTTTAATGACTCAAAATTCCCTTTGATAAGCATGCATTAGCCCTATGATTAAAAAATGCACTAAAAAACAATTTAAGTCATTTAAACGGAATCCTGAACTATTCAAATCAAACCAGAATGATTATATTAAGGAAATAAATAAGTTCAAAACATATTTCGCTAAGTTCAGAATCATATTTCGCTAAGTTTGGGATATGCATATTACATGTGCAAGTTTGGAGTACTTATGTCACACCCCTTTAAAATTTGAGATATTTAAATTATTTTCCCCTTATAACTATATCAATTCGTGTATTGATTTGAATAGTTCAGAACATGTAATATATAAAAAGTTATGTGAGCACAATGATCATATATTTTTTTCATAAATGTAATTTTACAGTATTATGTACATAATTTTAAATACACAAAACATTTATGAGGATGCAATTAAAATTGAATTGTACCAGATGTAATATTATTTATTCAACAAATGAAATTTTAGAAGATTAATTGCATTCTAACAAGGCTTAAGGTATTTTAAATTATATAATTCATCATTTCATCATCATTTTCATTTATCCCAGTACCGCAAAGGCTCCCACCTACGGTGGGGTAAGGGAGGGTCGGATGTACGCAATCCTACCGGCTACCCCTGTACTAAAGCACAGAGAGACTGTTTCCGGATGACCCATAGTGAAAATCGCGTCCAAAATTGCATGGACTGACAGCTGCTTCATAACAAAGAAGCGCAGACAGTTTAGTGAGCCATTTTGCTTTATTCCATCATATTCTCAAGCCAAAAAAATAATGAATCTTTGGCTCCATTGCAAATAATGGAAATATTTGAAATTATATAATTATTCCAATAAATTTGTATTTGTAAGAAAACATATAATCATGGTGCGAAAATAACTTCTTATATAAAGTTCGGGATATACATATTACATATGCAGATTTGGGGTACACACCTCACACCCCATTAAAGTTTGGGGTATTAAAATTATTTTCCCCTAGTTAAAAACGCTAAAAAAGTTGCTTATGGTTTGTTTTTTTTAAAAAGGATTTACATATATAATAGAAAAACATAAAACTAGAATTGAAAGCATTCACACCCCATCAGCTATGGAAATTTTAAATACCAATTGCAACAGAACCCGATCAGGTGCATGGTAGGGAGGGACAAAACCGCCACAAGGATTTTATTTTAGTATAGTTGCATAACTGGTTTTAAAAATTCATTTATAACTGAAAAATGTTTAATAGATTAGGCAATGAAAAATGAAACTATAAGCAGTATAAGATGTAAATGATTTATAACTAGTACTAGACAGAATGAACTATGAAGTTCATTATGATTGCTGCAGTAGTTGTTTATCTGTTTGTTACTTTGTTTACCCATCTTTCTTCCATATGTTATAGACCGTTATGGATCGTCAGCTTAGATGCTTGCCCGTCTACTCTATAGAGAGATTCGGGTTGGAGAATGAGAGCGAGGGTGCTCTTTCAATGGACTCTGGTCGCGTTATCGATTACATTAACCAGATGCTACTAGGGGATGACGTTGATGAGAATAGTGATGCCTTATTCTGTGATCCTACTGCACTAACAGCTGCTGAGAATTACTTCAATGAAGCATTGGGTAAGAATTCCTCCTCTGACAGCAATGTCACAAGCCCAAAAGACATCTCAGTTGTGACCTCCAGTTCTGATTTTGAACCTGTCACAAACGATTTTTTATATAGCTTTGGAAGTGCTCATTCGGTTCCAAATATATCTTTTGATGATAAAATTGCGTCCATTTTGGAATCACCGAGATTTGTGGAGGAAGCTAAAAGATTCTTTCCTGCCATTAATCCGATGGTCATCAATTTCGACGATAAATACTCACTGCATTTAGAGACTGAGGATTTGAACAGAGGTAGTAAGCATTACCGTCCACGTGAAAGCGGGCTAGATGAAGAAGAAGAAGAAGAAGAAGAAGAAGAAGAGGATGAAAGGAGAAGGAAGCAGAGTGCAACTTATACAGAGGAGGTAGAACTTTCACAGGTGTTTGATAAGGTTTTGCTGCTTTATGCTGATGATGATAGTGATGGTTCTTCATCTGCAACTAGCAAACAACAGAAAGGGAGAAAAGGTGGCAAAAGGCATTCAAATAAGAAAGGTTGTGAAGCTATTGATGTTGATCTCCAGACTCTTTTGATCAGCTGTGCAAAATCTGTTGATGCTTTGGATTACAGTGCAGCTGTAGAAAAGTTAAAGAAGATTAGGCAGAACTCTTCGCCTGTCAGGGACGAAAACCAAAGGGTGGCACATACATTTGCTGACGCTCTTGAGGCACGGCCGGCTGGAAACGGGGCGCAACTTTCTTCATCATATCACAGCACGATCAAAGTCCTCAAATTACTGAAATCCTACTTCTCATCATGTCTTCCATTTCTGACGATATTTATCTTCTTTGCAAATGAAATGATTTATGAAGTAGCTTCTAGGGGCGCGTCACTGCATATCATCGATTTCGGCATTCTTCATGGTATTCAATGGCCCACTCTTATTCGGAATCTTTCACGAAGACCGGGTGGTCCTCCGAAACTTCGAATCACTGGGATTGAGCTTCCCCAACCCGGTTTTCGTCCATCACAAATGGTAGTGGAGACTGGGTGTCGCTTGGCTAAATATTGCGAGCATTTAGGTGTACCATTCAAATACAATTCCATCACAACAAAGAATTGGGAGGCAATTAAGGTTGATGACTTGAAACTCGCGATGGGTGAGGTTGTTGCAGTAAACTGTAACGATCGACTCAAACGACTACTAGACGAAACAGTATGCGGTGTGGACTGCCCCCAGGATGCGGTTTTGAAGTTAATCCGAGAAGTAAACCCTCATATTTTTGTGCATAGTATGCTTAGTGCATCTCACAACTCCCCTTTCTTTCTCAATCGGTTCCGAGCGGCTCTCACATACTACTCTAATCTCTTTGATCTCTCTAAAGCATTTTTCCCACGTCATGATATTCAAAGGATGCACTTCGAGCAACAATTTATGGGGCTGGAAATAGCAAATATTGTAGCATGCGAGGGCGCGGAAAGGTTAGAGAGACCTGAAACATACAAGCAGTGGCAATCTCGCACTATGAGGGTTGGGTTCAAGCCTGTGCCTGTGAGCCCTGTAATTCTGAAGAAGTTATGTAAGATGAATGAAGCATATCACAAAGACTTTATGCTTCACCAAGATGGTCATTGGATACTTCAGGGGTGGAAAGGTCGGATTATTTCGACTAGTGCTGCATGGGTTACTCACAAGCACTAATTTGATGATTTTGTCATAGACGGTAAGACTGTCTTTGTGATTTTTTATAGTGTTTTACGTATTGAACTTTAAATTTAATTATATAGTACATACTAATATGTAATCTAGCTGCATCAATGATAAGTTGTCTGGGGGAAGTATATATGCTCAAGTGACGAATAATCCTGAAAATGATGGCTGCATCAATGTGGTTCTTCTTGTGTAGATGAACAACATGGTATTGGAATGTTCAATTCTGGGTGCTGAAATTCCTACCTTCGTATTTGTATGAATAGTTTGCTATCTTGAACTGGTTTTACATTTTTGAGCATTGTGCGTGTGACCTGACTTTTATGTACACTTGGGAACTGTGCAATAGTATGAGGTAGCCACTTATTTGAAGAGTTTTTTCATACAAGATTTTACATGTAAACAGTAACTTTATCTATCAGCCACCAGTAGTAAATGAAAACAAAATATGTAGGTTCATGGTTTTGATTTTAAAAAAAAGTAATCTAGCTCCTCTAATAATATTTATTTGAACATGGAGAGTGTTTTTATCATCGGTTATTTAATAAAGTTGTATGAAAAATATGTATGCATGTCTTAACAATCAACACAACATTTAATAATCTTAGAAAAGAACAAATATTGACAATGCATTTGTTCAAACAGAAAAGTAAATGAAGAAAATAAAAAAGGAAAATAGTCACATGGATTATGTATCTACAATCAAGGGCATTGTTAAATCAATCCAAAAATCATGTTCTATAGTTTTTATATGGGAAAGGGAATTAAGTTTTTGCGAGAATATATATGAAAGCGACAAAGAACTTGTATCTCAATCCGGCTAGGCTAGCTATCCCTCGATTTTTCCCTATTTACAATGATAAATAGAGAAACCACAAAAAGGGCAACCACACCAACATCAACATCTATAAGATATTATCGTCCTCCTTCAGATAGGATGTTGGATTCCTGTGAAAACAACCTAGAATAAAAAACAGACAATTTAATTACCCATCAGTTGATTAGTACAACTCAAGATATGAAGGCATCTAAATTCCACAATATTATCAATTGATATAACTCAAAATTGACAAAATGCTAAAATGAAATCAGAATGCCCAAATGATCAACCAAACCACTAGGTGCTTTCCAAGTATAGCGGCTTATGTCAAAGATGATTTAGCACCATTCTTTCTATGTCAACAAAGTTTATAACTTTAACAATATAAGTATGGTAGATTCTATGGTACCCAAAAGGTACCATACCTTTGTCCACTTGGACCAATCAGAATGTTGCAGTTGAATTATTTAAATCTAAATTAAAATGATTTAATGATTTGGACCAATAATGTGAATGGTAGGTACGGTATCCCATTTTTAAATGGGTACCGGAGTTGTCACTAGTGTGATATCATATATGGGAGACTTGCAAAGAGTCAAAATCATCAATGATGCTTGAAGTCTCATGAGGATCCCATTGATAAGTATGCTATAAATTCCTATAATATCAACAAAACTTCATAAATTGCAACATAAACTTAACTCCCACAAATTGGGATCTAGGGGGCCTGACCGAGCTCCAGCGCCAAATTGTAAAAATTTATATGAAAAAATTCTTTATACCAGCTCGTTCTAACCTGTGCACTTGGCTATGCCCCGGTGGCACAAGTGTTGCTCAAAGACTAGTGCGACAAGTATATATGATCCATGTCATTGTGACAACTTAAGTTGAATAAAAAAGAACTCAGCTGCTATAGCTTAACAGTTAGCACCACTCCAAAGCAAGGTGTTCGGAATATTTAGGGAGTGTTTGCAACTGCTTCTGCTTAAAAAAAGCACTTTTAGAGATGTAATGAAAAAGTGATTAGTAGTAAAAGTTGATAGTGTTTGAGAAAAAAGTGATTTTGAAAAGTAAAAGTTGGTAGTGTTTGGTAAAATAAGTGCTTTTTGTGTAATAGAAAACGGAAAAAGCACTTTTCACACGCAAGCTGAGAAAAAGTAAAAATTGGAAGTGTTTGGAAAATAAGTGCTTTTTAAAGCTAAAAGCTGAGAAGTGCTTTTTTTTAAGCTATTGCAAACACTCCCTTAGAAACATTCACCATATATAAGTTATATACAAAGAGAAGGGTGTATAAGAAAGTGGTTTCACATTTAAGCATTAAAAGAACTTCTTTAAGTCGTACAGAATACTGTTGATATTTAGGTTTATATTTAAGGATGTGGGGGCCGGACTCCCATGTCTGTAGGTAACATATATGCACCCAAAGTAGCATCCCAATTCCCAGGCAACAAAGGTACTACTACCAATTATTTGTTTACATGTAATCTCACTTCATATCTCTTCCTCTGTTCTCACTCGAAACAGGTATTGCCTACTCATATTTGTGATCAGAGTATAACTTATAGTGCACTCAGTACTAATTGCTTTAATTTGCTCAAAAGTTTGCTTTTGTTTATACTTCGTAGTAATTATTTGGAGTTCATCTTCTATTGGAGCTCTCTTTTAGAAAAGCATCACATTTTCCTTGAGCAATTATTATACGTAACATTAGGGGAGTTAGGGGAGTGTTTGCGATTGCTTTTACTTCTAAAAAAGTGATTTTGTAAAGTGATTTAGATAAAGTGTTTAATAGTAAAAGTTGGTAATGTTTAAGAAAGAGTGTTTCTCAAAAAGTAAAAGTTGGGAGTGCTTGGTAAAACAAGTGTTTTTATGTAATAGAAAAAGTGAAAAGCAGTTTAAAGCATCACTCTATCTGATTCCAACTTTTAGTTTTTAAGTGCTTAACTTAAGTAGAAGATGTCACTTGAAAACAGTCATTGGCAGGGAGTAAAATCTGAGAAAGGCGTGTGACTTTTAAGCCTAAGTGCATGTTTGGCAGACATAAGTCTCTGCCTTTTAGCTTTTGTACTGTTTAAAAAGTCTCTAAAAGCTTCTAGTTGTATGTTTGGCATGATAATTTTTAAGAGCTTTTCAAAAATTAAAAGATCTTTTTTTAGATGCTACAGGGAGTAAAATCTGAGAAAGGCGTGTGACTTTTAGTCTTAATTCGTCCTAACAATTCGTATACCAAATAGAACTAAATCAAACAGTCAGCTTTTTACTAAACAGTTACCACTTTTTCTTTTTAAGATATTTTCGGTCACTAAAAAGTAAAAACTAACAATTACTAAAAAGCTCACAAAAGTATCTTTTCAGCTAGTTGTGCCAAACATACCCTAAAACTGAAAAAACACTTTTTTAATTTTCTGCAAACACTCCCTAAATCTAGGAAGGTTAAATTGTTTTTTGGGTTTAATGACTCAAAACTCCCTTTGATAAGCATGCATTAGCCCTATGATTAATAATGCACCCAAAAACAAATTAAGACATTTAAACGGAATTTTGAACTATTCAAATCAAACCAGAATGTTTATATTAAGGAAATAGATAAGTTCAAAACATATTTTGCTAAATTCGGAATCATGTTCTAGTATCAGTACACAAATAAATATAGTTAAAAAATGCTAAAAAAAGTTGCTTGTGGCCTGTTTTTTTAAAAGGGATTTACTTATGTGATAGGAAAACATAAAGATAGAATTGAAAACATTCACACCAAAAGGAGAAAACAACCATGCATCTATATATACTTCATCTTAAAGAACTGCTCCCCTAAACATCATTATAAATTTATAATAGTATATTAGGCAGCTGTGGAAAACTTAAATACCAATTGCAGCAGAACCTGCATAGATGGTATTTACTGAATAACAGCTCTACCATCTCTTCTGTGGTTTATATTTATATAACAATCCTTAAAAGAGTCCCAACCCCCAGCTATATATACACCGTAAACACCGGACAACGGGGACCAGCACCCGCTTGCCCCCATTCCGCGGCTGCTGGAAACTGTTAACGGGCTGACAGGGAGGGACTAAAACCGCCACAAATGCGGTGGAATGACCACTCAAGGATTTTATTTTAGTATAGGTGCAAAACTGGTTTTAAAAAATCATTTATAACTGAATAATATTCAATAGATGAAGTAATGAAAAATGAAACAGTAAGTAGAAGAAAATGTATTTCTGGAGTACTAGAAAGAATGAACCATGAAGTTCATTTTGACCATTCAAGGGTTTTATTTAGTATAGTTGCAAAACTGGTTTTAAAAAATCATTTATAACTGAATTTTATTCAATAGACGAGGAGATGAAACATGAAACAATTAGCAGAAGAAGATGTATTAGTTGAGTAGTAGACAGAATGAACCATGAAGTTCATTATGATTGCTGCAGTTGTTTATCTGTTTGTTTACCCATCTTTTTTTCATATCTCATAGACAGTTATGGATCATCAGCTTAGATGGTCTCCTGCCTACTCTATAAAGAGGTTCGGGTTGGTGGAGGAGAGCGATGGTGCTTTTCCAACGGACTCCGGTCACGTTATTAATTACATTAACCAGATGCTACTAGGGGAGGATGTTGACGAGAATAATGTTTCCTTGTTCTGTGATCCTACTTCGCTAAGAGCTGCTGAGAATTACTTCCATGAAGCCTTGGGTGAGAACCCTTCCTTTGACAGCAATGTCGGACGCCCAGAAGACATTTTAGCTGTGACCTCCTCTTCTAATGTCGAATCATCTGTCACAGACGATTCTGTATATAGCTTTGGCAGTGCTAATTCGGTTCCAAGCATATTTTTTGATGATGAAATTGCGTCCATTTTGAAATCGCCAAGAGGTGTGGAGGAAGCTAGAAGATTCATTCCTGCCATCAACCCGATGGTCATCAATTTCGACGATCAATACTCATCGCATCCAGAGACCGAGGATTTGACCAGTGGTAGTACCATGAGTAGAGTAGGGAAGCATTACCGTCCAGGTGAAAGCGGGCTAGATAAAGAAGTAGAAGAGGATGAAAGGAGGAGGAAGCAGAGTGCAGCGTATAAGGAGGAGGTAGAGCTATCAGAGGTGTTTGACAAGGTTTTGCTGCTTTGTGCTGATGAGAATGACGATTCTCCATATGGAACTAGGAAACAACAACAGAAAGGGCGAAAAGGTGGCAAAAGGCATTCAAATAAAAAAGGCTGTGAAGTTATTAATGTTGATCTCCAAGTTCTTTTGATCAACTGCGCGAAATCTATTGCTGCTGCAGATTATGGGGCAGCAGTAGAACAATTAAAGAAGATCAGGCAATATTCTTCGCCTGTCGGTAACGAAAATCAAAGGGTGGCACATACATTTGCTAATGCTCTTGAGGCACGGCTGGCTGGAACCACGGCCCAAGTTTATCCTTCTTCATCGTATCGCAACACGATCGTCGTCTCCGAATTGCTAAAATCCCACTTGTCATCATCTATGCCATTTTTGAGGATATATATCTTCTTTGCCAATGAAATGATTTACGAAGCAGCATCAAAAGGCACGTCACTCCACGTCATCGATTTCGGCATCCTTCATGGTATCCAGTGGCCCACTCTTATTCGGGATCTTTCGCGTAGACCCGGTGGCCCTCCAAAACTTCGAATCACAGGGATTGAGCTTCCCCAACCTGGTTTTCGTCCATCACAGATGGTAGTAGAGACTGGCTGCCGCTTGGCTAAATACTGTGAGCGTTTCGGTGTACCATTCGAATACAATGCCCTCACAGCAAAGAATTGGGAGGCAATTAAGGTTGATGACTTGAAACTCGTGATGGGTGAGGTGGTTGCTGTAAACTGTATCGATCGACTCAAACGACTACTAGACGAGACAGTATGTGGTCCGGACTGCCCCCGGGATGCGGTTTTGAACTTAATCCGGGAAGTAAATCCTCATATTTTTGTACATGCTTCGCTTAGTGCATCTCACAACTCTCCTTTCTTTGTCAATCGGTTCAAATCAGCTCTCATATACTACTCTGCTCTCTTTGATATCTTTGAAGCCGTTTTCCCACGCCACGATAGTAAAAGGATGCATTTTGAGCAAGAGTTTTTTGGGCTCGAAATAGCAAATATTGTTGCATGTGAGGGCATGGAAAGGTTAGAGAGGCCTGAAACATACAAGCAGTGGCAATCCCGCACTTTGAGAGCTGGGTTCAAGCCTGTGCCCGTGAACCCTGAAATCGTGAAGAAGTTAAGAGAAAAGATGAGTGAAGCATATCACAAAGACTTCATGCTTGCTGAAGATGGCCACTGGATACTGCAGGGATGGAAAGGTCGGATACTTTCTGGCAGCGCTGCATGGGTAACTCACAAGCGCTAATTTGTTGATTTTTTCATAGATTGTGAGATCGTCTTTGTGATATTTCATAGTGTAATATATTGAATTTTAAATTTGTTTATAAGATATTACGTAATATGTAATCCCTAATAATTTCTACTTCAACATGAATAGTGTTTTTAACATTGGTTATTTAGTAAAGTTGTATGAAAAGAATATGTATGTCTTTTTGTGCGTAAATATATACGTAGTTCTACGTAGAGTACTTCGTATGAAGCTATATGTAGTTAAATTAACCAAGTCTTACTTTATACGTAGTATACACAAATAATTAAGAATAGATTACCTAAGAATTACTTCTAGTTCTAATCATTACCATTGCTTTTATACACTTTAGATATTCGTTTTTAAAATTGATCGTGTGTAGCTTTAATATATTTAGATTTATATAATCAACATTTATAGGATGAGGAGGAAAAACTTTATTCCAAGTGATGGAACAAATTGTCCCGATCGAGTAAATAAAGAATTAGAGTGGACATAGTATTTTGTTGTAGAAACCAAATCGGTGAAATCACGGGCCTTTTTGGCGGTACCATGCCAATAGGCCGGGAGCTTTTATTATATTTGTGTGGGGGAGGTTACATACTTACATGTACAAAAGATATATGAAGCTTCTAGGGAAGCCATTAATGAAGAATTAAGCTAGGAAGAAGAAATATACATGTGCATTATTGTATGTAAAGTTAAGCCCCCACGAAAATCGGCTGATTTGGCTGATTCTTCTGAGATTTATGAAGTTCTGGCTGAAGTGACTGCATTGGTTGATTCTGCTAATTTAGGAAATTAATATTTTTAAAATATATTTTATTAATAAAATAAAGAAAAAATTATATGTAAAAATGGCTAAAATGATCATCTACAGTAACTCCAGCCAATACAGCAAGAAAAGTAACTTAAACCTTACTTTTTCTGCTTATTACACAATTCAGCGCGCGAAAAACAAAAATTACGTGTTTGGTGAAAAAGTTGGTTGATGAGCCTGATAAGCCGAAAAACAGTGTTGTCAAACGGCCTCTAAAAATTGTCATATACTCCCTCCGTCCCGCAAAGAAGTTTCCGATTTGACTTACACACATATTAAGGAAATAAACTTACCAGGGGGTAAATTTTAGTGTTTTGACACTGTTTTGCACTATTTGACACTGTTTTGATGTAGATAACTTGCCATTTAAGGACATGAGATTTTTTTTTTTGGGAGATCCAAATAAGGAAAGTTGAAACTTCTTTGCGGACGGGAGTGATTATTCGAAAACCGAATGGTGAACCTATGTAAATCCAAAAATGATACAACTGAACTTTCGTGGGGAATGATGCATGTGATCCAAAAAATGATGCACGTGAATTAAAGAACGATGCACAAACAACTGAGAATTTATGAAATTAAAATAATTTGAGTAATATTAATTAGTTGTATTAATTTGAGTCTATTAAAAAGACTAATGAGCCATTTCACCAAACGTTGCCCATGATTATTTTAATTACATGTTTGTATGGTTAGTTATGATGCGACTAAATATCACCCGGTCCTTTAATAATAGAGTGCCTAGATGAGAAAATTCTAAAAAGGAAAAAGAGTCAAATAAATAAGTCATTCTATTATTTTCAAACCGTCACTTAAGCATTTTGCACTAAAAAGTAGGGAAAAATAAATAAAATATCACAAACTTTGAAGGAGTGTGAGACAAACTTTCATATGTAATTTAAATACCCCAAACTTTATATAAAAAGTTATTTTAGCACCATGGTCATATATAATTTTTTTCAAAAATAGAAATTTAAGGTGTTAGTTGCATAATTTAAAATAACAAATTAAAAATGTTGCAATTATATAGAGTGGGAGTAGTATTAATTATTTTACAACGGAAGTTTAGAATGTTAATTGTATTTTCACGAATGCTAAAATATTTTAAATTATGAAATTAACACAAAAAATTAACATTTTTGAAAGAAATATTACATGACCATGGTGCTAAAATAATTTTTTATAAAAAGTTTGGGGTATTTAAATTACATATGCAAGTTTGGGGTGTTTACCTCACACCCTCTCAAAGTTTGGGGTATTTTAATTATTTTTCCCTAAAAAGTATGAGTATCATTTAAATGGGACTAAAAATGTTTGAAAATTCCAAAATAGGACTGTCATGTTTTTATTCCCAAAATAGGACTAATTACTGTCATGTTTTGGCAGTACCAGACTTCAAACATGGCAGTATTTTCCAAACTTAGCAGTAATTACTCCTATTTTGGGAATAAAAAACATGTCAGTCCTATTTTGGAATTTTCAAACTGTTTTAGTCCTATTTCGGGAACTTTCCCCATTTAAGTATGCCTACTTTACAAAATTGATCAATTATACCATTTAATCAGTTTTAACTGGTAATAGCGGGTTTTAAATATTTAAAAACTCTAAACAAATGTTAAAGTTTGAAGAATTATATAGAAAACATGTGAAAATTTTCAGAATATCAAAGTCAATTTTTTTAAATTTTTAAAAATACTTGTATATTCTACATCTATTTAAAAGGTTTTCAATTTTTCATTTTTCATTTTTTTATTTTCAGTTTATTTTTTCAGTTTTTGGATTTTTATTTTACTTTTTATTTTATTTTTTGTAAAATTTTATCTTTTTTACATTTATAGTATTTTTATATTATTATTAGATTATTTATTCAAATTTATTTGAATTTGAATAAGATCTATTAGTTTTCCTAACTTAATTGTAATAAAAATAACCTACTATAGCAGGTCAAATGACTTGATTGATTGTATTTTAAAAGTAAACGTACATATATGATACTTGTTTTAGTACAAGGGCTTAAGTGATGTCTGTAAAAAGTAGAAGGACTTATTTGACTTTTTTCTTATAAAAATATGAGGCTTTTGAGTCAGGTATGCAAAAACACGAGAGTTTTTTTCGGGTACAAAAAACGAAATTCGAAGAAGTACATTTCGAATGAAAAATAAAATTAAAAAAAGTTTGGAATGAGAAATTCCAAATGGGTGAGAAGGAAAGGGCAGAGTAAGGAAATTTAGGGAGGCCATGCATAATATAAATCCCAATTTTCCTTAAATCTTTTTTTTTACTTTTACCTCAAATTTTAAAAAAATTATATCGAAATTCAAAACCTTTTATGATCATTCATATGACACTAATATAACATATAGAATTTTTTTAAAATACTACGATTTTTCAATTGCATGAGGTTTTTCTTAATTATATCCAAATGCTACAATTAAGACCAAATTGTTAAACTGATTGAAACATGTAAAACAAATTAACAAAGAGATCTTAATTTTAGCACATGAATGTATATAGGACAAAATTTGAATCCTAAAACCTCATTTAGTTTAATTAAACCTCAATTTTTTTTAAAACATTATACATGTAATACAATTTTTTGTATCACCCTCCAACAATGATTCGTTATATATTCTCTTTTCTTATTTACCAATCTTGCAAAAATAAAGGAGATTATTACTCAATATTGTTTTATTTTTAAAGAATCATAATCCGTCAGTTATTGCTCGTGTTGAAACATAATTCTCATTTACTAAATTTTGTAAATGTCATCCCCAGTTATATGAAGTTTGAAAATTGTGGTTCCCATTGTTAATTTTGAACTAACATATTTAGTTTTTCTATAATTTTGAAGTTTAGACATAGTAAAAAAAGTTATTCACTTTAAAATATTTCCAATTCCTTTGCTATAAATTTTTTGTTTGTAAAGTTAAGCCATAGAAAAAAACATCGACCATAAAAACAAAATTATATACGGAGTAGACAATAATAATGTGATGAGGATAAAAATGCTTTAAAGTTTAGACTACATAAAAAACTATTTTTATTCACATTTTCAAAACCTTTTGTACTAACAATTTATGTGTGTAAAGTTAGTCTAATTTTTATCACAAATATTCAATTACCACCATTTTTTGCCACTCGCAAAAAACGTTCTATATTCGGTAATAAAATTCTAAATTTCTTGTGCCACACATTTAATATTTGTAAAAGCGAATTATTTTGAACATCGTTTCATGACTTGATTTACAAATAAAAGAATTGGCGATAGAATGAATTTTAAAATAAAATATACAAAAAAAATTCTACACTTTTGAACATGTTTTGAAAATCATTAGCACCTAAACTTTTATCTCCAAGGAGGTCCTAAACATAATTCTTAGTTGTAAAAATCTTTAGCACCAACAATTTTTTCCTATGAAATGTTAAGGCCACAAGCAAAAAATGGCAGTTGAAAAAGTTCAAGTTCATAGTAAATAAACATCGGTTGGAAATTCTAAATCAAAGACAATAAATGTCTAGAAGAGACAAAAATGAGAAAAGACCACAAATTTTTGTTTTTCAATTTTTCAAAATTTCTGGCATCAAAGAAATATATGGATAAGACAACTATTAATAATGTCGATAAAAAGAATTTAATTTTATGAACAATAAATGTCTGGTACAAAAAACTATTTCATGCAGGGTAGAAATTGTATTTTATTAATTAAAATTTAAAAAACAAATGTACTGATAATTTTAGAGCACGTTTGTACTTAGTCAAAACGTTTTTTTTTGTCAAACAATTATTGTCAGTAAAATTGGACTTCTCTGATAGATATAATTTTCTCTAGCATAATTTTGCAGACAAAATTTTCGGTACAAAGTTTTTTAAAATGCAAACAAATAGTGTATCATTTTTATCTAGTCTGAAGTATTTTTGTATGTGCGAGACGATTATTGTCTATAGAATATATTTTTTGACAATAACATTCTTTGTCTGTGGCCTAAGTGAAGAGACAAAATTTAGGTGCAAATAATTTTGAAATTATTTACAGAAGTGTATAATTTCTAATGAACATAACTATGTCAAAGTTACAAAATTAAAAATTATCAGTTTTCAAAATTTTCAGCAAAAATCACATTTATAAAATTCAAATAACCGATATGATGATGATATTTACAAGATTAAATAAATGAGAATTATATATCAATATGAACAATAACTTGAGGACTAAAAGTGTGATTCTCCAAATCTAAAAGAATATTCAATAACAATCACTTTTATTTTTCAAAGATTGAGAAAGAATAAAGGAGAAAGGAAAAAGAAAAAATAGTGGAATGGCTAAAAAGGGGCAACAAGAAAAAGGAAAACAATGAAAGAGAAAAATGAAGGCATTTTTCAATGTACAATTGCATTTTGTGCAATCTATGGGGCAATTGCATTTTTCAATTTGAAGGCATAACATATAAAAATAAATCAAATGTCTTAAGCTATAACCATGTTAGACTCTAAAAACCGAACCACACTGCCATAACCATCTTAAACTAAAATTTAAAGTTTTAAATACGCTTATTGTTCATGTAATAACTTCTGTATTTGAAATAACCAAGAATTTACGGAATTACCTTGATTAAGCTTCTTCATCAGCCTTATTCCAATTTGTCGTCAGCCTAATGGTTAAAACACTTCTAAGTTCTAAGCAGGCTGCAGTGAACCAAAAAAGATTGCCAAATCACTAAGGTTATAACCAAGACATATATTATAGTGCTAATTCCTACCAGAACACTTCTATTTAGTATATGTCGAGCTTAACTCTATTTCTATCATCGCAGATTTTCTGGTGAGTACAGGGCACCAAAACCCAGTATTTAGATTATGCTCATTTTGAATCTTGACTAAGCATGACATGTGTAGAAGATATGAGAACCTGTGGGTAAAAGAATGTACACAATA
This sequence comes from Cuscuta epithymum, assembly GCA_945859915.1. Taxonomy (NCBI): domain Eukaryota; kingdom Viridiplantae; phylum Streptophyta; class Magnoliopsida; order Solanales; family Convolvulaceae; genus Cuscuta; species Cuscuta epithymum. Next base: position 828,758 of record CAMAPF010001023.1, read on the forward strand.
AAATCATTCTACATAATTGCACTACTTATGATGGAAGTAATTTTCCCGCTCAAGACCGAAGACTTTTCAGCTGTATGAACATGGAATTACATTTTGCTTGAATTCGTTCATCATCGAGAAACCTAGGAGCAGGACAGCGAACAAGTGAGGCTATGATGTTGTGAGGAAAAAAGAAGCGGCGAGTTGGCATGTGAGGAAACAATGAAGAAACAATTTTTGTCATTAAGGCTTGGGTTGTAAGTATGTAACCATCACCGTCTTAATTTCCTTGTCTTTTGTTTTCCTTTTAAGCAAGAAAAGTTGACTAAGTATTCAGTATAATCCAAAAGGTGAAGATTACAAATGAAACAAAAAAAGCTATATGTTTTTTTTTTGCAAGGAAGCTATATGTTACTATACCGGTTCTAGCACATAAACAGGAAGTCAGGAACCATAAAAAATAATGCCATATAAACTACTGCTCCTTGATAAATACGTGACGATGAGCGATTGCGAAAGAGATCACCTTTAGAATTGCGGCAGATCTGGAATGAAGGGAGAATCAAAGTTATTCAATTCCAGGATGAGCGACTATGTCGATGAGAAAGATGATGAGCGGAGTGAGCGAGCGAAGATGAAGCGAGAAAGTGAAAGGTGAAGTTGTAGATGTTCGGTCTATCGTACGGCTGAAATGTATTCGATCTTGAGTGGGAAAATTACTTCCGTCATAAATAGTGCAATTATGTAGAATTGGAAGAGTAAAACATACAGGGTATATTATAAGATTCTTGCAATATACGGATTATATTTGATCATTTGATGTGATAGAGATATAAATGATCGAAGAATCTTACTCTTAAGATTAATATATTTTTAAAGTACTGTTATCATGAACTTTGTAATTTGATTTCCTCCTATTTGAATTTATTAATTTTCTCTTTCTGGATGTTTTTACTTTGACTGTAATTTGCTGGTCTGGTCTGATCTGGTCTGGTCTGGTCTGGTCTGGTTTCTTTGTATTTTTATAACTACCCAAGTCTGGCCTGGTCTGGTCTGGTCTGGTCTGATCTGGTCTGGTCTGGTCTGGTCTGGTCTGGTGTGGAACAAATTACAATCCAAGTAAAAACATCCTTAATATCCAAAAAACTTTGTGATTTTTCTATTCATGCAACTAATGATGTTTTCTTTTGGATCGTTTCCAGTCCCAACCAGACTAGACTAGACCATATCAGATCAGACCAGGTCAGACCAGACTTCCATAGTTATAAAATACACAGAGACCAGACGTTTACCATACCCGTTCAGACCAAATCATACCAGATCAGACCAGCAAATTTCAGCCTAAAAGAAAACATACTAATTTATGGTTATGGTTATTAAATTGAGTCCATGATTGAATAGTTGGGCAATTTATCGTTTTGTTTACTTGCGGTAATTTATAGTTTTAGTATAAAGGGTGACACCCCATCCCTAAGGGCCCCCAACACCGACCGTACGACACGATTGAAGGATGTAAATTGGACTATAATACAATGTGACTGATAGAGAGTGAGGCTTCATCTACTTCAGTGACCCGGACCTAACCCGATTCAATTGATCGAAGAATCTGTTGATTCATTTCCAATCGATTCACAGGTTCTTAAAACAAACTCCCCTGGCTTGAGTTAAATTTTCACTTGACGGACTCTCCATCTGGATATATTTGGAAATCTTATTCCCATATATTTCAAGGATCCTTTGAAAAATTGGAATTTGAGATTTCATCTCACAGTTGCCGTTTCGTAAATCTCTGCTCAAAGTCTATTTCGAAATTTGCTTTTGTTTTTGCAATAGCATTTCTGTAGCACTAATCTATGATCTCTGGATTTTGTCCGTCTATTATTCGATGTGATCTAATGCTGCGACTGATTTATTGGGGTTTACTGATTTCTGGGCATGCCCGAGAACTTGATATTCCACAAATTGGATTCGATCTATGAGGACAAACTTATCATTTGGGTCTGGCAGCCCCAAATCATTCCAAGCGTACCCTAGGGGTGATTTTGACTTAGAATCTGGAATTCCAAAAAGAAGCAGAAAACCCAAAAGCTCGCCATTTCATCCCATCAAAATGATCAAGTCATTAGGTGATCAGATAAATTACTACTATAAGGTTCGCCCACTTTTGCTGTTCTTTATCTCCTTCTGCCTTGCGGTTACTATTATTTTCATATTGTCTTCCTACCAGGCCCGGTTTCGGGTTATGGGTAACTTAAAGAAACCCAATAAGGGTGTAGAAATGTATCCGTTTTCCGAGTTCAAGAATCTGGTAATGGTTGCCGGGCATTCGGTTTACACTAGCAGTAGTTGTGAGAGTGTTGAGAAGGAGAACGCTTGGTTTCTGGAGTCATATCAGAAGCATCCTGGCCAAGCTGAAACCTTTGTAGCGCATATACAGAAGGGAGTTGAAATTACAGCAACTGATGACGTGGCTTTGCTTCTGTTCAGCGGTGGAGAGACAAGGAAAGAGGCGGGGCCCAGAAGCGAGGCACAAAGCTATTGGATTGTTGCTGAGTCTAAAGGATGGTTTGGTGAGTTCTGTTCTTCATGCATAGGAGTGTGAAATCTTAGGCGTTCCAATTCATGTTTTCTGATAGAAAGTTTGGATACTTAGGGCCTATTAGGATGGTGGGGTTTGGAATGTTAAGTGTATATCTTATTAGTATAACGTTTTTAAAACTAAATCGAAGGTTATTGATTATTATATGACTGCCTACTGTGTTATTCTTTCACTTTCTTAAAAATCGCTCTCATACACACATTCAGACATATACTAAGGATATAGACTTAGGCACTTAGCTATCCAAAACCCTCCATCCAAATTGACTTAGAGTTTTTTTGGATGCATATGGCCTTTCATGTATTTGCCTCCTTGATTATGATGTAATTATGGTGTACGGGTTTTGGGCGTATGTGCTTAGTGATTTGTCTAGCCTAAGGCCTTGCTTTGCTGCAATGGAGCAGAGGAAAGTTAAAGAGAAGTGTGTGTTTGGTTGGAGGACTTACAGGGGCAGGGGGGATGGGAGGTGTGTGTTAAGAACCTGTGTTAATGATCTCGTCCAGGGACGAGAGTGTTTCTGTAATTCAGAGGGAAGGTAATTGACTGCGAAGGAATCTATGATTTCTGAAGAATTGAAATCTTAAGTAGGAATTAAATTGATGTCCGACCTGGTCAAGACATAAAATTTATTCTTCCAAAAGGTACTTTATTGATAATAATAATAATAATAATAATAATAATAATAATAATAATGATGATGATGATGATGACCCTTATATAGAGGTTGATACAAGAGTTCTAAACTAAAGGCAATTAATAATTTGGCAGTTGCCTAAAACTGAAATAGGAATACTAGAATAATTAGGCAGTTGCTTAAAACTGAAATAGGAATACTAGAATAATTAGGCAGTTGCCTAAAACTGAAATAGGAATAATAGTATAATTAGGAAGTTGCCTAAAACTCAAATAGGATTAATAGTAATAACTAATTAATAGTTTTCTTTCAGCCACTTTGTTTCCCGGTATATTTGGGCCCACTGCCCGGAGATGAATCTGCAATGTTCTGGGCTCGTTCTTGGCCCTGTCGCCTGCTGTATTGTTTGCCCCAGAATGCATCCGTAACAGTGTGATGCATGATATATCTATAAGAATATAGAAAGTTAATAAGAGTAATTAAATGAAAAGATTGAGGAGAGTGATGCATGATATATTTTAATAGCTTCATTAGTCTTTCTCTTTTGGGAAGTGATTAGTTAGGATATCTTCCTTTTATTGTTTTAGGTTTTTCTATGCTTGTAATCACTACTATAAGAGGGATCTTTGTGTTACTAATAAATTATTTATGAAGTGAGAAGAAAAGAAACACTGACTCAGCCTAACTTTCTAACTCCCTCAAATTGGTATAGAGATATGTTCTTAATTTTTGTTTTATCATGATGCACATAAACTCTGCCATGAGACCATTTTTTGGTATCATGTTTGTCCCAAGCTAGGATAAAGGATGAGGGTGCTATGGTATCATGTCACACCACATGACATGAATCAAAATATGAATATCGCCACAGCTCCAATTTCATACGTCGATTAATGTTTACCGACCTCAAGCTCTTCTGGGACTAAGGATTGGATGTTGTCATATCATGATGCACATAAATTATTACGGAGTATATTGTCTTCTAATTTAAAAAATATAACATTTTTCCATATATTTATATAACCTTGCATTTCGAACTTTAACAGTCACATGTTTGTTATTTACCATCACATCACATTTCACAATCAACATCTTTCTTTTCTTCATTGTTATGGGTCATCACTCCATCATCTGCCATTTTATGGCTGAGTTCTTTAGTATCAGATCAGCTTTTTAGACATTTAGCCAGCAATATACAAAACGAAATACTGCGTACATTATAAATTTGTAATGGAGTTGCCCTTTTCTCTAGAACAAATATTCTTGATATGATTACTATCTACTATGCATCTAAGCAAAAGTTCCCCTAACATTCTTGCTTTTGCTATCTCTTGCTGTATTTATTTTATGTCATGACTCATGACTATACTGCAATCCCTTCTGATATGGAGATGCTTTTATTCACAGAAGTTTTATTTCTTCCATTTTTTTTCAAAATAATATAATGTAAATTCAAAACTGTGTTCCACTTGCAGTAATGTAATAATAATGACACAACAATACTTTGCAGGAAATCAAGAAATCGTAAGGAGGAGGGCACTCACGGAAGAGCATGCTAGAGACAGTTTTGAGAACCTTCTTTTTAGTGTTTGCAGGTTCAGAGAACTCACTGGTTCATATCCACATAATATAACAGTAAGGACATATTTTGTTTGTCTATTTAAGATAAGACTTTTATGCATTTATTCTTGTGCATTTTCAGGTATGAAGATATTTTGTATCGTCTTCCAATGGATATAAATAGTTTTTAGATTTAAATTAATTCAACAACACATAAGAGTCAACTGTAAATCCAATTGCCTAGGCTCTTAAATAACAGTACATTAGGAAAAGTTCTGATTTTCGAAGTTGTCATTAGTTTTGTCATAAATTAGTGTGTAAAATCAAAATGCAGGTTGTGGGCTATGACTTTAAGGCTGAGAGATTTGTTCAACTGCACCGCACAGCCATAAGATTCCCAGAAAGTAGATTCATTTACTCAGGAACCCCATCATCGCCAACTTCAAGGGATGCAGCTTTGAAAAGTGAGGCCTTTGTGAGGACGCAGTTCCAAGATGATCCTTACGGATGTAAAGGCTCACTCTTCCGGAAGAAGTTAGGACGTGATCCCTTTCATCGTTCAATCCCTTATCCCAATGGATGTCCTGAAATTGAAGGGTTGTTCCGATACTGTGGTAGGACTCCATATCCAGGCTCATTGCCTTGGGGCTAAGTAGATATTTGAAGTTTCACAAGAGTAAGGGTTTTCGGCTCATGAGTTATATTTATCAATTTATATGCTAATGTGTCTTTTCTGAGGACGCCCTTCTTTTTTTCTTCCAAAAGTGTATGTTTGTTATTCTACTTTTGGCTTGTTAACTTAAAAAATCTGCAACTTAAAACTCACTAATCTATCTTATTCTTTACCATTTACCTAAAGAAGACTCAAACTGAGTTAATAATAAGCCTTCCCCCCGAGTGAGCAGATAACATTGTAAAATAATCGGTAATTGTAGTCCCCTAATTAAGCCCTCTTCTAGAATGAAAACAAATGGAAGTACATTGGAAATTGGAACTCCATGTTTTGTTTGCAAGAATTGGAACTCCATGTTTAAGTATTCGTTTGGTATAAAGTTGGCTGATAATTTTTCTTGCATAAAAATGACACCTTTCTTGCATAAAAATGACACCAGACAGACTTTAATCATTTATAGGAACCCCCCACGGGGCTCAATTTGGGTAGTCCCGGCCTGGTTTCGGGTCAACAACCCAAAGAGAGGAATTGAAACCTTAAACGGGTTTATCGATTCTGGTTTATAGATTTGGAAAACAGAACTGGAACTAGTTGGTTTCAGTGTACTCTAAAGGAACGAGTTTGGCCTCAAGTAGCTCCCGTCAAAGTTTTAGTTTGGCCTAGCCATAGACTTGGTTCTGCATTGGCCGGTTTTCGAAAGAATATATAGAAGACCGGGACCTCTATTTCTGGTTCCTGCCCCCAACTGGTTTGGTCGGATCCCGGTTTTTTATTTTTTTTAATACACTTGTGAACCCTCTACACTACCATCTACACCTCTTTTAAACCCTCAAAAGGATCCTCAAGCCTTATAAAATGTTTTTCAATGGTTTCATAGGAAAACAAAAACAAAAAATAATTGAGATTTGTCTGGTCCCGATCTTGATGAGTCCCGTTCTCAAAATATGGAGGTCAAGGAGCAAGACCCCTTTCCCACCTGTTCTGCCGTTCTGGCTGTTCGATCCGGTCCAATGAGAATCTTATTTTCCGATCCCGATTCAAAACCGGGCGGTTCCGGTTTGGTCCCGATTTTGAGACCATGACTGCGTCCACGCCTAGTTTGACCTCGCTCTATTCAGATGTGATAAATCCAAATCCATACTCGTTTGGAATTAATATGTTGTACTTGCAATGGAAAGTAAAAATGAAAAGAAATCATTGTCGAAGTTGAGTTTACCAACAATGGCAATGAATTATTTTACAACTTGAAAGTTGAAAGTAATGGTTGAGGAAGAACTCACAGGTGTTCTCTCAATTTAGCCAAACTATCAAACATGAAAGGTGCATATAGGCCCATGTACTAATCAAAAAAGGTCAAATAAGCCCTTATTTAGGAGGCTCTGTCCGGCCGTCGCCATTTGGAGTGGTTCCCGGTGGAATTTTTTGATGAATTTTTTGAGCATCTTATTCATTAAATCTAGTTTACTCATACCAAATTTCAGCTAAAACTTCAATCGGGAAGACATTCAAATGAATTCTTGAAAATAACTGCGCAGTTATCTTCAAGAATTCATTTGAATGCCTTTCTGATTGAAGTTTTAGTTGAAATTTGGTATGAGTAAACTAGACTTAATGAATAAGATGCTCAAAAAATTTCATCAAAAACTTCCACTGGGAACCACCCCAAATGATTACGTCCGGACAAAGCCTCCTAAATAAGGGCTTATTTGACCTTTTTTGGTTAGTACATGGGCTTATTTGACCTTTTTTGATTAGTACATGGGCCTATTTGCACCTTTTCCCAACATGAAACAAGCTCTTGGTATTGGGTACAAAATAATCATTTAAAATTTCTTCTATGGTCCTATTTCGTAGTGAAGTATGTAAAGTGTGAATCTAAATATTAATTTAGAGATGCAAAACAAGACAGTTCAAGATATAACAACAACAACATATTCATAATCAAACAATATTAATAAAACTATGACTTAAAATAGATTCTTGCAAAGTATGGTGTTATTTTATTTAGCTCTTTGCGTAATTGTTTTTATTTTTTTCACTTTAGTACCACCGTTTCTCCCGCTAATATTGTCTCATTTTATCATTTCGAGAAATTTCACTAAGATTGTCTCATATCAAATTTAAAAAAGTTTCCATGATTCTAAATCATTTTTTACTTATTTTCATTCCATCAATTCAATATTAATCACATATCATACACTCATTTTCTTCTGCTGTGACTGGGATGGAGGTAGTATAATACTCCCTCCGTCCCGAAAACAACTTCCCACTTTCCTTAAATGGATGTCCCAAAATTAACTTCACACTTCAATATTTTCCTTATTTGGCAAATTATCTACATCAAAAAAGTGATAAACAGTGTCAAATAGTGTTTAAACAGTGCCAAACAGTGTTTAAACAGTGCAAAACAGTGCATTCTACAGTAAAGTCAAATTTATTTACTAAAAGTGTGTGAAAGTCCAACCGGGAAGTTGTTTCGGGAAGGAGGGAGTAATAATTGTTATACCTACCTGTGTTAGCCCGGGCTGTCTTATTGGCATAAACTAATGTTTTTTCAATAGAAATTATCCCAAATAGGACTAAAACTAGGGTAAAAATCCAAAATAAGACTTCTTATGTTTTTATTCCCAAATAGGACCAAATTACTCCTATTATAAACATAGAGAATTTCTCATTCCATTACTGCCCCTGTTTTGTTATCCGATGCATCCACACCGCAAAACACATCCGATAAATTTATTCTCTCGCACCCCGACGTACACATCGATCAATTTCTTCTCCCCCTTCACACCATCATCTCTTCTCTTCTTCTCAATTCTCACCAGATCCGTCCATTCCTTCTGCCCTGCATATTAGATCAATTTCATCGCCGACCACATCCATAGCCGCCGATGTTGCCTACGACTCCACCCCCTGCAAGCCGCGCGTCGACCGCCGTTTGGTCAGTTTTTTTTCCTTCTTCTTCCTCTTCCTCTTCTTTTCCTTCTTCTCCTTCTTCCTCCTCTTCCTCTTCTTCTCCTTCTTCTCGTTCTTCTTCATCCTCCTTTTCTCCTATTATTCTATTTTTTTGCTTTGAAATTGATTTTTCTTCTATTCCTCTGTTTTTTTTGTTCTGTGTTTCGATTTGTTGATTTTTTATCTTCTATTTTGCATTTCCTTTTTCAAATTTCAGTAATTTTAAAAAATTTCAATTATCCAGTTTTTTTGGATGATGGATTAAAAATTTGCCAAGTTTATGTCAAAAATGAGTACACCGAATATCATTTATGGCAGAAAAGATTTTTTTGTAAATCTTCTTTTCTAATGTTTTGTCACTAGTTTCGTGAATTTATTATTTATTTTGTTTGAGTGTTTACTCATAAAAAAATATTTTTCACTATTTGGTTGGCATTTCATATTTTTGCCAAAAGTATGGCAGTTTGGTGTTCTTCCAAGATTAATCTGCCACTTTTTTGGCATATCTTAAACTTCATATTAATGGCAGATTAGGTTAAATCTGCCAACTTAATGGCATATTTGTAATCATCCTTTGAGGCTAAATCAGTCAACTTAATGGCAGATCTACGACACTGGAGTCGTGACGACGGCGGTGCTCGGAGGTGAGTGGTGGGGATTTAACATCGACAACAATGAGGGAGTTGTGACGACGGTGACGGATGTCAATAGCAGTTGGGCGGTGATGGTGTATCGGTAGGGAGGCGGGGTAGGCGGTGCCGGCATATGGCGCCGGCGAGGGGTGGCGGTAGACGGCGCCGGCAGAGGGTGGTGGCGGCGTACGGTGATGTCGGTGTGAGAGGCGCATCTTCAATTTGCCTGGAATTCCCTGCGCTAGAATTCTCTTTGATTTAATGAAATGCAGTTCCTTATTTAAAATAAGGGTATTATGGTCTACTCATGCTTAAATAACTCCTACTAAACATAATGTCGGAAATCGGTCCTATTTTAACATTTGACAAGTCTTTTTGTCCTATATGAGTAATTAACTCTTTTTTCAAAGCTCTAACCAACACCATTTTCAACTACCCCCAACTCTATTATTTCTATATATACTCTGTTTCTTTTTTCACCACCGCCGTCTGACGGATCTCCCTATGTTCCATCATCTTCCCGACTTTCCTTCCTCCTGTATACCCTCCGCTTTCCAGTCTCACTCTTTCTCTGCCTGAACTCCTCCACAACGAGCAAGGGCTTCTAGGATGGCTTTAGCTCCAACTTCCGCCCAGCTATCAAAACCCATCTTTTCTTCCAAACCCATTTCGCAAAGGAGTCTCTTTCCGTTACCCGCTTCCTCTAAGCTCCAGCCTCGGAAGTCTTTAATCCGATGTTCTGTGGCGGTGGCTCCGGCGACTGCCGCCGTGCCCGCTGCGGCCAAGGTGAAGTCCGTGAAGGCTAGGCAGATAATTGACAGCAGGGGAAACCCGACTGTGGAAGTGGATCTGGTGACTGAAAGTGGGCTGTACCGATCGGCGGTGCCCAGTGGAGCTTCCACCGGAATCTACGAGGCATTGGAGTTGAGAGATGGAGACAAGAGTGTTTATGGGGGCAAAGGCGTCTTGAATGCTGTGAAGAATATCAATGAATTCTTGGGTCCTAAGCTTGTAGGAGTGGATATCAGGTAAGCTATTATAGTCAATGTCTCACTTTTTGCTGCTTTTTAGTGTGTTTTTGGAATCTCTAATGACTACTTCATGGGTGAGACCGTGAGAGCAATTTGGGTAGAGTATTAAGCTAATTACTTATCCTGCTTATGTTTTTAAGTTCTGCTAAAAATTTCTGTACAATGCTCATTATATAAGTAGCAAGTCATTTTGAGTGAATTTTGTAAGGATTAGGGTAAGGTTCCGTTTAATAATGGTTGTATGATTGGAACTAAGATTTGTATGTGTAAATTACCCTAAATACGGATTAGGGTATGGTTTCAGTTCAATTCTACACGATTTTTTTCAAAATTATCAAATCATGAGCCAGTCTACCTAAGTACATTGCCCCTGGTAACCTGCCAATACCCAATTGTTTACACTATAACAGTGTCTGAATTTATTACTCCATATTTAATTCAATTGTTCATCATATATATGGATTTCGTATAGACTAGACAATTATACATCCATTGACATTTTTATAAATATTTTTTTCCACTTACACAAGAATTTTTGTTAGCGAGATCTTTAATAAAAAATTGTCTTGGATTATACTGGTCAATTGTAACATTTGATGAGTTGAACTTTGCACTCTATTTTTTCATCCAAGTTTGAGTTCGCACCTATTTTCCAAAGTCATTTGTATTTGCACCCGGAGTTCAAAAACTCAGTTAAAAATGGGGTGCAGACCCCAGTTTGGAAGAAAAACATGCGGCGTAAATTTTGATTTTTTAAGTTTGTTGTTTTTTACTATTCTTATATTTTTTTATATTTTTTACTCAATGAAGAAATACTATTCTTATATTTTTTGCTCAATAAAGCTACATTGTGGCTTGTTGTTTTCTTCAAAGCTTTTGAGCAATTAAATTATGTGATATTCTATTGCCAAAGGAACCAGGCTGCTGTAGATGCACTTATGTTGGAGATTGATGGAACACCAAACAAATCCAAATTTGGAGCAAATGCAATACTAGGAATATCTCTGAGTGTGTGTAGAGCTGGTGCTGGAGCCAAAGGGATACCTCTGTATAAACACATTCAGGAGCTTTCGGGGACCAAAGAGCTTGTTATGCCCGTTCCTGCATTTAATGTGATCAATGGAGGTAGTCATGCTGGCAACAATCTGGCCATGCAAGAGTTCATGATTTTACCGGTTGGCGCCACCACATTTGCTGAGGCTCTCAAAATGGGCAGTGAAGGTTTGTGCAGTGGTTGCTTGAGTTTTCTGCTTATCAATTATATTTTCTTTCAAAAGTAAATTTAATCAGAGCTGTATATGATGAAAAAGGTAGTGCATAAGTTACTTTATATTATTTATTTATTCAAAACTAATATTTTCAAATTTTATTTAATTTCACTAATTACTCATGTTGGTTCTGATGGTGAAATAAACTGGTGCGTGTGTAGGTTTTTGGCTTATCAACTAGATTATCTACCAAACACTATATTAATTCATGTCTATGTTGGCGTATATAAGGAACTAAATGACACATTGACCTTCTTTTTTCCATTTTTTAAATATTCTGCAATTACCTCTTTAAATAAGTAAGCAACTTTAACATATTTCTAAGTTCTAACATATGGGCTCCTTATCTCTTGGATTTTCCACTTTTTATGTATCCATAATACTAGGGGCCCTTTTATGCTTTTGTAACTTGATACTCCGTATTTGAGAACCACAACCTATAACTCAGTTTACAATGAAATTTTGCTTCACTAGGTTGTGTTTTCCCTGTTGTTGGATTTTATTTTAAGTTACTATGATGATAAATTCTACAATAAACAGTGTACCACACACTCAAGGGAATCATCAAAGCAAAATATGGACAAGATGCATGCAATGTAGGAGATGAAGGGGGGTTTGCTCCAAATGTTCAGGATAACAGGGAGGGTTTAGTTTTACTAATGGATGCAATTGATAAAGCAGGCTACGCTGGAAAGGTAAGTCTTTCAGTTCTCATTTATGCAATTATTTTACAATACATAGGCATGGAATACAAAAGAAATGCCAAAGAAAAATAATGTTTTATATATTTCGTTTTACATTGGGAAACAGTTAGGAAAATCAGATCTGATTTGATTTTTTTCTTTAAAATAAGGAATTTGAACCAATATCCAGAACTGGTTTGTGCAGTTCAACTATTTTATTTATTTTTTCCCAAAGTTTTCTTTCCCAGTTCTCATCTGTTTTCCATCCTAGCATTTTCTGTGTTCCAAATGGACCGTGTTGCATTTCAGGTTCTCATTGTCTAAAAGATCTTTTTTCTAGAACAGATCAAGATAGGTATGGATGTTGCAGCATCAGAGTTCCTTACGAAAGACGGGAAGTATGACCTTAATTTCAAGAATCAGCCAAATGATGGTTCTCATGTGCTTACTCCTGAGAGCCTTCTTGATCTATACAAACAGTTTGTCAAGGATTTCCCTATTGTATCAATTGAAGATCCCTTTGATCAAGATGATTGGAGGTCATGGGCAGCTCTAGAATCTTCCGTGGATATACAGATTGTGGGTGATGATTTATTGGTCACAAATCCAAAGAGAATAGCTGAAGCTATTCAGAAAAAGGCTTGCAATGCTTTACTGCTCAAGGCATGTGACTTGAAACCTGTATTTACTTATTTACATCTCTTTATTCGTTTGTGAAATTCATTGCCAGTTTGGGTAGGCTTGTTTGGCTGAAAGGAGGTTGGTTGAACCTTTTGAATTTTTTGTTAAAGGAAAAACAATTGGTAACATCCATTTCATCTGATTAGGAGACCGTTTGATAAGGTGTGAGTTTGGCTATAGTTTCTGAAATTGTGGGTGATCTTGATGAGGTAGCTGAAATCTACGAAATATGGAAATAAAACAAATTGATTAAAGTATATCTAAAATGATTGCAGGTAAATCAAATAGGTAGCGTGACAGAATCCATACAAGCAGCGCTTGACTCAAAAGCAGCGGGATGGGGTGTCATGGTCAGCCACAGGAGTGGTGAAACCGAGGACAACTTCATTGCTGACTTGTCTGTTGGTCTGGCCAGTGGACAGGTTCATCTCTCTATTACTTGACTATTGTTTCTTCTCTTTCTTTCTTTCTTTCTTTCTTTTCTTTTATATGAGTTACGTAGTTATAGGTTTCATTTTTCTGACCATTTCTTTCTTTTTCTGATGTAGATCAAGACAGGTGCCCCCTGCCGAAGTGAGCGTCTAGCCAAGTATAACCAGGTGAGATGAGATTTCTGCTCTCCCTGTACTCCTGTAACACAAAAGAGTGATAGTTTTTATTTTTAGCTTTTAAGCATTATAAAATGATGTGGGGGAAGTTTTGATATGATTAGATGATGAGCGATTGAACAGTATGAGTATACGACTATAAGTGCCAATTTCGATCTTATTGCAGCTTCTGCGCATTGAAGAGGAACTTGGAAATGTGCGCTATGCTGGTGAATTTTTCAGAGCACCATGAGAAAGATGGCAAGGTTGCAGCTTTGGATTTTTTAGACTTTATAGCTGATCAATGCTCATGAAGTTGTTTGTTGTAGAATAATAACAATAAATAATATATTAAGTGTTAAAATGCATTAATTTATGTATTCTTGAAGGATGATGCATGCCTTTCTTTTTGAGAAATTTTGTTGAAAATTTCTTCTTGAGTTCTGCCCTCTCGAGTATCAATTTTCCCCTCTTGAGTTCTGCATAAACCCATTCAGCAGGTCATCTCGGCATGTATTCTTTTCTCCCCTCTCGAATCTCAACTTTCCCATCCTTGTGTTTTCTTCTCTTTTTTCCCTTCTTTTCGGTGACAGTCCCTTCTTCATTTCTTTCTTGTATTTCTTTTATTTCCTCCTCTTGAAGTGAAAACCCCTGCAACGGCGTTGATTTATGAAGACAGGAGGTTGGAAGTTGGAACCCCTCAATTCCAAACGGTAGCAGAGACTGTCTTTGAAAGATCTTGATGTTGGAAATATGATGGAAAAAATTGTTACTTTGATGGGTCTCATTTATGAATCCTATAAGATATTTGTGTTAAATACAAATTGGAAGTGGTGATAGTATATTAAGAACAATTTTCATGTTTGGATTTAAATCATATTTTTAGTGATTAGAATCCATAGTTGTAAATTGTTGAGTGATGTACTAGTTGGTAAATTTAATTGTCTCATTTAAAATAAATGATGCTTTGTATTTTTTATAAAAGTACATGTACATATTATATTTATGTGATAAGGAACATTGTTCAAGTATCATATAAAGGATTTTATTTTAAAGTATTGAGACAAATTAAATTGGTGCATTTTATGTCTACGCACTACATGTGTGTTTAAAATAATTTAAAATGCTGATAAGCTTGGGGCTTGGTCAATTGCTGTTGGTGGTCTACGAAGGCTTGCACTTCTTTAGGATCAAGCCAACTCCCCACTTTCAATTTTTGAATTTGCACGTTCTGATTTCCGAAAAGCAAGCCCTGTACATGCATTATTAAAACAGCAGTAGCAATACTCCTGAATATGATGCTCTCTCCATACTCTTGCAAAATACGAACTAACCAAAAGCATCTCTTCCTTCCATACAGCTATACTTCATTTTTCGGATAATCAGAGCCTTGCTTTTGTTATTCATTTCGCATAATATTTTCATTCCGTTCTATTGGAGAGAAGAAATTCATAGTGATACTTTCTTATTTCATCACCCTTCTCTCGGCTCATCTTTATTAAAAGTGCACTCGGGCAACGGTCGAAGTGTTTCTGTCAAGCAAGCTAAAGGACTGAAACAGAGGTAGGATTATCCTGGGAGCGAGTTGGCCAGTCCCGTTCGAGTAGCTATCGAGATACGGGGGCTATCTTTCTTCAAGGCCAGTCCGGTTAACGGACGATCTTACGCTAAGTCTTTCTTTCTCTATTTTTTATATTAATATTTTATTTCTAATTATTGTTTCTATTTTATTTGTTCTTGCATTTGGTGGTTTGTCTGGTGATTTGTGATTAAACTCGGGATTTTATCTGACTAAACTCGCCATTTAAATACTATTTTTATAACACTTGATCCCTGACGGTGAAGTACGTGGGAGAGTGCGTCGTGGTGCTACTTCCAATTACGGGCGGTTGATTCTCTTCCGGTGTGACATCGGCAATACAGGGTTTTGCTTGTATTTCTTTTTACTAGTTCATTAAGTCTCTCGAGTTACTTGATATCAATTTGTGAAGGACTTGGTAAATTCAGATTATTTCAGAATTATGTATATTTGGGATTAATATTGAAAGATCGTTAATAGTTGAAATTATTAATGTGATTTTTTCCTAAAATTTATAGTCTACTTGGTTGCAGCTTATAATGGAAGTGTTACGGACATGATAGGGATATGAAAATACAACAAAAATTGATAGAACAACTTCTCCATCAAATTAATTCTCAAAAAATTGTGAGACTGCGACCCGTTGTCCCGTTCCAAAGTATTTACGAACCAATCCAGTCACCTTGCGTTTAGAAAGTAGAAACGCAGTCTTTTTATTCCGTACTCAAAAACTCTAAAATTTGACTTTTTGGTCCTTGACTTCATACTTTCCCACTGTATGTGTACGACTCTCATGCGTCACTTTTGGTCCATATGATTGCTTTTGCTACCTCTTTATAACCCCTAGGTGGCTAGGTTATAAAGTTTTTTTGTTACAACAAAAATTGATAGAACAACTTCTCCATCAAATTAATTCTCAAAAAATTGTGAGACTGCGACCCGTTGTCCCGTTCCAAAGTATTTACGAACCAATCCAGTCACCTTGCGTTTAGAAAGTAGAAACGCAGTCTTTTTATTCCGTACTCAAAAACTCTAAAATTTGACTTTTTGGTCCTTGACTTCATACTTTCCCACTGTATGTGTACGACTCTCATGCGTCACTTTTGGTCCATATGATTGCTTTTGCTACCTCTTTATAACCCCTAGGTGGCTAGGTTATAAAGTTTTTTTGTTACAACAAAAATTGATAGAACAACTTCTCCATCAAATTAATTCTCAAAAAATTGTGAGACTGCGACCCGTTGTCCCGTTCCAAAGTATTTACGAACCAATCCAGTCACCTTGCGTTTAGAAAGTAGAAACGCAGTCTTTTTATTCCGTACTCAAAAACTCTAAAATTTGACTTTTTGGTCCTTGACTTCATACTTTCCCACTGTATGTGTACGACTCTCATGCGTCACTTTTGGTCCATATGATTGCTTTTGCTACCTCTTTATAACCCCTAGGTGGCTAGGTTATAAAGTTTTTTTGTTACAACAAAAATTGATAGAACAACTTCTCCATCAAATTAATTCTCAAAAAATTGTGAGACTGCGACCCGTTGTCCCGTTCCAAAGTATTTACGAACCAATCCAGTCACCTTGCGTTTAGAAAGTACAAACGCAGTCTTTTTATTCCGTACTCAAAAACTCTAAAATTTGACTTTTTGGTCCTTGACTTCATACTTTCCCACTGTATGTGTACGACTCTCATGCGTCACTTTTGGTCCATATGATTGCTTTTGCTACCTCTTTATAACCCCTAGGTGGCTAGGTTATAAAGTTTTTTTGTTTTTGTCATTTTTGGTATCCAGTCTTCTTTTTTCCCACACTTTGTGCACGACTTGCATGTTTGTGACACTTTCAATCATATGTTACCGGTACAGTTTCATCAAGTTTGGATCTGAATTGATGTCTGCTAAGTCCTCAAAACAAATGCTCTGCTTTGGTGTTATATTTGATTGTGTGGTTGTTGGTTTGTGCATAACCATTGTTGATTGTTGTGTGTAGCATGTTTTATAGTGCAAGTTTTGGACCAAAGTGTCCAGAGGAAGTTTACCTTTGAAGGGTTTTACCAACCAATCTTTCATTCAACTTTGTGGCATTTTATATCATTGGCTCATCAGGTCTATGCGAGAAATACACAAAAAATATGTCACTACATGTTATACAAAGGATGGCTCTAAACTCCTGTATGTCTACAATATACTCCGTATTTGTTTAGTTCACAGAAAGAAGGCTACATCTAGCTCCGATCTCACCCTTTTCTGCATGTATATGGTGAGTCAGCACAGCACATAGAAGCCTTTAGGATGATAGCGTTCGGAACAAGAAGATGCCTATACCACCAACAACCAAACTAAGGACCAATGGAAGTCCTATTGTTTCAATCTGTCCTCCTCTTCCTTGCTGAGACCTCTCGCTGTATCTCTCGCGTATAGCTTCGCCCAAAACCTGTAGCTGATTAACTATCTCAAGTTGCCCCCTTGAAACTCGAAAAACCTGCACCCCAAACAGGTTCACAGTTGACTAGTTGAGATTTCATGCTTGGTAATTTGACATCTATTTTTGGTGCACAATAATGAATTTCTAGCAACTTTGTGTGCTCATCACCTATATGGGCAATAGTTTGATCTATAAATTGGTCGGGAAAGTGACTAAAAATCTAAAATGATCAATAATGAGCTTCTAGCCACTTCAGAACTTCAAGCCATCAGGCAGTATTTGGTCAAAAATTGGCAGTAAAAGCAATCATAAGGACCAAAAGTGACATGCATGTGAGTCATGCACAAACAGTGGAAAAATGAAGTGAAGAACCAAAAGCTACAATGATTTAACAGTTGTTGGGACCAAAATGTGGAATTTTATGTACCTCTTCCATGAGAGGATCCCTAGCCAATTGAGAAGATGATGCCGAATGATTTAACATGGAACCACCATTCAACGACCCATTTCCCAAACCAGCCGCAAAAAGGGAAGTTGGCGCAGTGCTGTTGCTAATCACTTCAGGCAAAACCGTCAAATTTTGCTCACTTGCAGAAAAACTTCTTGCAGACACGTTAAGCTCTTCCAACCGGGATGTGAACTCATCCATTCGCTCTGCCAATGTAGAGATCTGTTCTGAGAGGCGAGTCATGGCAACCTGAAACACACAATTTGATAGATATTATTGAATACTTCATAACGATTGTTTCCTGGGTTTGAGTTTACTTTATAAGGTTTGTGGATCCTTATTGGGTGAGTTAGACCCAATTCAATACAGTATAAATGTATAATACTGAAATCTGGAACGATGGTGGTTCTGGTTTGAGAATTTTGTGGTTATTCAGCACCCTTTGGGAGATTGGTTTGGGTCCATTTGTCCATTTGGTTATCCATTTTGTAAATCAAAATCAATACACAATTCAATTATGAGAGCTAATCTTTTACCTGATTAGCGACTGCTGGCGAATCCGGAGTTCTTCCATCATATCTGCTGTTATTTACTTCAAGCTTAGTGAGCTTTCTCATATGTTTCTCGCGTGAATTTGAAAATGAGAGCGACATCCCACTGCCCATGTTTAATATGCACGGATTTCACACATAAGCATTTATTTTATATCAAAAGCATGAATATCCCCAGACTTATGTATGAATATTATGTATATACATATTTATCAGTAATTCCTATAAATTATGAGTTACCGATTAAGAAACTTGTTTCTCCTATCTGCAGAGGCCCGATACACGGCCTCTTTTGGGCTCATGGCTGCTGTATCATCATCAATGTTCAGTTTTGTCTTCAGATCAGCTGGCAAAGCCTGCATACATTTATCGATCAAGGACTGTCTAGTATTTGATAGGAATCATATCATGCATTACGAAAGAGTATATCATACCATAACATCATTCACAAGCTTTTCCAGTTGAATTTGTTCTATATAAGTGCGGGGAATGTATGAACCTTCCAGCCCCAGCTGTGTACCAACATGTTTGACATACAAACGGTCTCTTCCTTGCACCTTTCACATTAATTAATATGAATAATATATAAACACTACTATGACTTTCTTTAAGATCAGAGGAAATTTCCAAAATATTGCTCCATGCTGCTTAAAAAATGTTAGTGAAGAGGTAATTCTTCTGCATACAAAAAAGTCTCTGCAATGCCCACTTTTTTAGGGGGGGGGGGAGGGGGGGGGGGGTGACCAAATATCATTTTGAGAGTGCGGCGTTAACATATTCATGCAAATATTTAAAAACATTGGCATTTCAATGAAGATGTTATTGTAACCATTAATGTCTTAAACTCGATACCTATTCTTATAATTTCCAGTTATCTCTTATCTTTAGTTGTATATATAGTCATATGTTCAAACATCCGACCTTTAATTAATTATTTAATACCAGTACTTTGTTAAATAGAAAATAAAATGGATTTATCATAAGTTTTTAATTAAGATACCTGAACATAGTGGCGATTTAGCTGCTCCAACCAATCAATTTTAACACAAACTCTATCATCAGAGAAGATATGACTATTCCGTTTCAAGATGGACGCAATGTTGTACCCAAGGGCCATCAAGCCACCAAGAAGTCGCACACTGACTTCAAAACTGATTCTGGGTGATATAATGAAAGGACTATCCTGCACCCATTCCTGAAATAGTGATGCAAGATATAACACGTTAATGCATAATGGTGTAGCTTCTGTTTGGAATCTCACATCAAAAGATTAAAGAAAGATGCCATTAATGTTCCAGTTGAAAGCAGAACATAACAGATTCCATTAAATTAGGAGAACATCAAGAAGTGGAGATTTCCAACCTCAAACATGAGAGTGTATCTGCCATCTTTATTCCTCATCCTCAAATATGATTGACAAGCTTCAGGGTCTTCACCTGGTGGCAAGAGGAAAATATCATATGTTTCCTCTTTAGTTTCTTTGTGTTCCTCACTAAGAATAGCCTTGATCTGATCCACTGTTACCATCTTTGTAGACTACAAAAAAAACAAAAAAAACACACACACACACACACAATAAGAGAGAGCTGAAAATATTAAATTTTAGACTTAGGCCCTGTTTGGTAGCCTTATCTTACTTATTCTGCTTATCAGCTTTAAACTCATACAGCTAAAATGAATGTCACCAAAAGCTTCCCCTTTCAGTAAATTCAGTAGATTCACCAATTTCAACCAAATAACCCTTACCAAACAAGCGCTTAGTGCATTAACATATTCTAACCTTCAAAACATAGGTGGGGTTCTGGAACCCAGCGAACGGATTAAACTTGTTCGTGATTTTTATATGGGCTGTCTTTAGATCTGGTTCAATGAAAGCCTTGTACATTGGATATACCTGTTTACATAAGAGAGCGTGAGTCAGGTAAAGCTTCATCCTACGCGAAAGCAAATGCCAAAATATGAGATAAAAACAATACTAGAAACAGTAGTAGACTAGTAGTATTAGTTACTCTGTATACAATAATAACAATAATAACGATGATAATAGTAATAATGGTACTAGTAGTCATAGTAGTACTAATAATAATAACAACACAAAAGCAGCAGCAACAACAACAACAATAATAATAATAACAAAATTAATAAATTAAAATTATAATAAGAATACGCAGTGATAGAAACAATAATAGAGAAACCGTTTCAGAGATTTGATGGATTATTTCTTCTGGCTCTTGGTCAGCACGTTGAATGTCTCTAAGGACCCGTTTGACAAGATCAAAGTGCACTCCGCCAGTGACTGAGACACGAAGATCTATCAAAGGCCGCAGCTTTTCACTCAAAGCATAAATTCCTTCAATGACTAATACTCGAGAACTTGGAACTTCAACTGTCCTGTTAAATATTTACACCATAATACATACTCCTATTATAAAAAATTAACTTCTTTGTTATCATATTTTTGTACTAGTTGAGGAGGTTTGACCAAAGAGTTTTAAAAAGAAAAGATATGAATTACCTGTATCCAATGCGAGAACTAGATTTGAAGTCATATATAGGAACTTCAACAGGCTTTCCAGCTATTAAGCCATGGATATTTTCAATCAATGTTCCATAATCCGTCAAGCGTGGATCTACATCACAAAACGAAAAAGGAAAGAATATTAAAATTGTTTCCAGGAAATGAACTAACTGATTAATAATGGGGATTTATTGAAGTACATTATAAATAGAAAGGAACTTCTCTTGGGTAGAAAGTGAATGAAAATATAAGTTGGACCCATAGAGAATGATACTTGCCAGTTGACAGTAATTACTGAAGCATCTCTTTTCTTCATATATAACGTTAAATAAAAAACCACTCATCTTTTTCCATTAAAGAAAAGAAAGGAAGCCATAAGTTGCCTCATATAAAGAAAGACGATACACATGTAGCCATGTGGTGTCACACTCATGTTGAATATAAATCACACACATAGACTTGCACTAAAAAACTGCACTCCCTATTTGTATGCTAAATAAACCGTGGGGTGGTGGGTCAAGTGCAAGAGTTGGTGCAACCATAGAACCCGAACCCTTCCAACTACATCTGCACAGGTCAGGCATGCACACAGGTCGGGTTACAACTGCCATCCCTTCTGTGATAAAATAATCATCATCACCTTAAAGTTTGTCCGGACAGAGGGGTTTGAAAGGGAATGCTTTGGAGGGTATATTTGAGAATTGAGGTTTTATATATATTGAAAGACTGATATACTAAGTGAACATATTAAATTACAATATTTATTTATTCATTTTTAAAAATAATATACTCCGTATGTATCAAGATATAGACTACGCCCTCCAAAGGACTCCCATCCAAATAGACCCGAAGGGCTTGCTAAGTTCAGGGATATTGCAGAAATGTGGTGATGTTTACTATTAAATTTATTTCCACATTTAGATGGTTGACAATAAAGTGGAGTTTAAAAAGTATATAAAAATGCACATTTTAACTAATCTGATAGTTACTTATAGTCTAAGACTAACAAATAGAGATATATTAGTAAATCCGTCCTCCCCTCCAAATCCCTGAACCAAACAACTGCTAAAATCTATGTTAATCTATATCACCAAATATAGATATATTAATTAAGTTAGGCCACAGGCATGAAATCTATATAGCCAAATAACTGTCTAAAATTAGAGTCATTAAACTTGGGGTGTTCACAAGAGCAGACCCAACAGGAAAACTTATTCTCTGACAGATAACAAATCCATATTAATTAAATCCCATTGTACAAATTAAAAGCAGATAAATCGAGAAACACCCCCAACAGAAGTTCGAGTATGTATATTGGGAGTGGAAATAATGAAACAAACACTAAAAGCAGAAAGGAGAGGGAGAAGTACTACCATCAAAGTTGCCATCAATAACGCGACTTGGATCATTGTAGTTGTCCATGTTGATGACAGCAGTTGTAGTGGGCATGATGTTCATTATATTTTCAGTGAAAACAGTCTTTCCAGCACCAGATGGACCAGCCACTCCCACAACTGTGATCCCCTCATTCTTTTGAGCCAGCAACTGGCATGCTCGGACCACAACGAACAATCCCTTTTCAAATGAAAGGGTATCTTCAATTGGGACAATCTCATAACGATCACAATCCCTTCTTTTCACTATCTGGACTTGGTCTCTCAATAGCCCAGAAGATTTTCTCCTGGGTGATTCAAAGCTAGAATAACTTTCCCGAACCATCTATAATATCTTTAGTATACTGTTTACAAAAAGAAACAAAAAAATCAAAAGCATGAGTTATTTACACCAAAACACTCATCCGAGTGACATCAACACATCCAATAGCTACAAAATTACTCTTATCAAATATGAAAGTTAACCGAACAATGCCATTCATGAGCAGATACGATATCAAATGCATGATTTGTGAAGTTCTTGTTTCAAGAAAATATAAACAGTCTGGGGTAAATAACTACCGAATTTTCAAGAATTGCAAGAACACAAAAGCTTCACAGCCCGAGCAGAAAGATAAATTTAGTTTTATTTCAAGAAACGCCAGATTGGTTTGTTCAATCATACAACGACTGGAGAGTCTAATAAGAAACACGAAAAACTTAAACCAAGTACACTAAAGAAATGATTTCTGGCCAGGAGATGAAACCTGTTTATGAAGATTGAGGTATTGAAGCTATTCAGAGCCAATGGATGAAACCTGTAAAATTCAATAACTTCCCATCAACCCAGAAAACGAAAAACAGATAAAGAACTACGGAGTGTATAAAGATTCAAGTCTTGAAGCTAAACAGAGTTGGAACGGACCTCTATGTCTCAGGAAAAGCTAAGAACTTTCTACGGGAGAAGATGAGATGATAGCAGAGAGGGAGGTATATATATAAGAGTAATTGAAGAACGGTGGAAACCCAGAAATTCTTGAGATTATCGGTGGAAATGAACACGAATCGAAGAAAGAGGGAATAGGACAGCCTACTCAGCTGAAGCCTGCTAGGTAGGGCCGTGGGGGAGTCGCTTCTTAAATTTATTTGTTTTGGTGTGAAACACGTTGCCTATAGTGGTTTGGATTTTGGAAATAGGAAATGGATAAAACGTGAGAAGATAAAAATTATTTTTTCTCCATTAATTTTAAACAATCAAGTCATCAAGTCAATTTGACATACATGGAGGTAGCAAGATTTGACATAAACGGTTTACAATGTCGTCAGTATGATATTTTATGGGAAAATGGAAACTAATAATCCAACCTTTTAACGGTCTTCTTACAATAATCCAACCTTTTAGTTATTCATGAATAATCCAACCTTTGCACCTCATCTTCATTCACTGGTCCCGGACCGGTTGATGACCTGCTATTCCAAGCTATTTTCTTATCTTTGCAAATCATTATACCATAAATCTCATCTTTCACAAAGATAATATTTTGCAAAGATAAGAAAATAACTTGGAATAGTAGGTTATTAACCAACCAGGGACCAATGAATGAAGATGAGGTGCAAAGGTTGGATTATTCATGAATAATCAAAAGGTGGGATTATTGAAAGAAGACCGTTAAAAGGTTGGATTATTAGTTTCCATTTTCCCTATTTTTATTTAGCTTTGATAGATTAAATGTGTAATTATACCTTATATATGAGGTGCACTAAAATTTGAAATAAAATGTGATGGCTAGTTTTATGTTTTAACACTCATGACTCATGGCACTCGTCAAGCTAGCGGGTCTCCTTTTTTTCTCCTAGAGCTTGCATCGCGAGCCGCTAGGTCGTGTTTCCGATTTCAATCTTGCCGATTGAAGATCGGTTTACCCTCTCTGCTTCGCTCTTACTTGCTCGACATCAGATTTAGGAAGGGCTGGGGACAGGCGTTTCGAGAGTAAGCAGATTTGTATCGTGATTTTGCTCGGGTTATGGACTCCCCTCTTTTACCACTGGTTTCGATTGGGAAGGTAAGCATGAATTCTGGGTTCATTCGGGCTATAATCATTGGGATTAAGAAGATGCCAGTGGAAATTGTGGTGGTGGTTTTGCAAGGAATGTTTCAAGATGAAGGGTTGATGATCCGTCTCCCTCCTGAGCCACCGCCGAGGATGATGTTTGAAGCATGGATTCGGTTGTCTTATCAGTTTATTTTATTTATTTTTGTTTTACTCCACGGTCACACTATTATGTTTTGTTTTTACTACTTTTTCTGTTGTAAAACTCTTGCATTAGGTTTGGGGTTGAGAGGTTTACGGTAATCGTCGTTAGCTTTAATTTGCCCAAGTTAGGTCTAGCGAGTTATATTGCTTTGTATTGGGTGATTAACTCAGAGTCTCGGCCAAGGACGGATGGTTACATGTGGTCCTTTGTGTACCCTTCTGGATGCTGTTTTAATTATATAAGCGGCTTATGATATAAAAAAAAACATTCATGACTCATGAGAGGATTCTTATGTATCCATGATGCGGTTATAATCTAAAACTTTGCACATTGTACTTCTACACATTTACAATTTTGTAGTCAACATATTCTTCATAACTTTCTTTTTTATATAATGAATGATTTGGCCTTGTTATAATTTTCATGTGAATATAGGTATGCTCACCTTTAAATCTTCTCGTTACACCATTATAAAATAAAACAATTATATGTGTAAAATAATACTTGAGGGCAACCTCTTAAGTAACTTGAGCATTACACCTTATCGTTGAAGTGTTCATCTGAGACTCTCTTCCTAAAGTATAGACCAAAGATTGTTGCAGACCATTGGGAATACTCGTCATGGCTAAATGGGGGTGATATAGCATGGGGCATTGTTTTGACTTAGATGTGTTGGCCTAACAGAGTTAGGCTTGCTGATCTGGTTTGATCCGAGGAGCTTGTTGTTGGTAAGGGACTTGACGAAGAAGTAGGGTGAAGTGGATCTAAGGGCACAACTAGTCGAGAGCCATTGCTGCTCTCTTGATGAGCCAATGGCAGAGTTAAACTAGTTGCACCGTATTAGAGTAGGTTGGTTGTTGGGGTATCAAGGCCCTAGGACGCTGAGAGTGTCGAGAGCATTGACAGTTGCACCAGATTTTATGCTCGTATGTCAAAGTTTTAAAAGTTACAAACATTTTGTGTTGTTTTCAAAAGATATTCAAGTACTAAATGCTTATCCTTTCATTTTTTCCTCTTTAACAAAAAGTAATTTATAAATATTTCATAATCAAAAAGAATATTTCATTATTGATACTATTAGTATTACCATCATGACAATTTGTTTGAGTTAAAATGTCTATTTACAAAATATTGATGGAGTATATTACCATATATTATTACTCAAACAATGATGGTTGATTTGTATACTTATTTATGTTGTACTTTTAAAATTGTACGTTTTAAGGATTTTCTCTTTTCAAATTGTACATCACATATGACGTTTTGGTTTAGTTTTACTTATTATTACCCAACAGTCCAACACTAACTGTTAACTATCCGTGAAGCATAGGACTCTAGAAACGATAGGGAAAATTTTAAGGGAAAGTTGGTTCTGTTTACTAACAGAGATATTTCCAATTTTTTGAAAAAATGAAAAAAATGGAAAAAGGAAAACATAAAACGTGTTTATCAAAAATATTTGATGGAAAACTGGAGAAAGAAAAACAGAAAAATGTGTTCGCCAAATCATCTTCCAAAACAAAAAAATGAGAGAAGTCTTTGTTTTCTTTAATGAATTGGAGAAGTGAATTTTACTAGTTTTTCAAATTTGAAAAATGCCGATGTTGCAGTGCCGCTGTAATGAATTTGCACACTTACGTCAACTGGTGTATCCGGTCCCGCTACGGTGTCAGTTCAAGTTTGGTCCGGTCGATGGCTGAGTAGTCCCGGTCGACGACCTGATGGTCCCGGTCCGATCGACGACCTGACGGTCTCTGTCTGGCCCGGTCCACGACCAAGCGGTCCATATCCGGTCGATGACTGAACAGTCATTGCCTGGTCCGATCCGGCCATGACCAAGTGTGACATTTTCGGTCAGGTTAATGGTCGAGCAGTCCCAATCCGGTCCACGATCCGATGGTCCCTGTCCTATCTGGTCAACTACCCGACGGTCCCCGTTATATCCACCCAACGATCCAGTGGTCTCTGGTCGGTCGGGTCGACCACCGAGTAGTCCTCGGCCTATCCCGTTAATGACCCGCTGGTTCGGTCTTCGTTTTTTAGAATTATTTTTTAAAGTGAAAAGTTTTAAAAGAGTCGTTGAGTTGTCAACCAATAAGGAAAAGGGGAAAAGAGATAGTCAAACTAATCGTTGGGATCGCCCATGACCGGCCGGTTCCGGTCCCGGCTTTTTTATACTTGGGACATGGTACCTACTTGGGTTGTACTATGTTCGGTTCCGGATCGGGACCGTACTCTTCGGTCTTCTGGTCGGTCACAGAACCAAGTAAAAAATTGATGAACATGTTTTTAGATTTTAAAATGTAAAACTAAAAATTGAAAAACAAAAATTGGGGATAGAAAAATTGAAAAAATGAAAACAGAAAATTGGAGAACGGAAAATAGAAAACAAAACTGGAAAATAAATTTGTTAGTAAATATGCCCTTGCCTTTTTGAACTTGAGTCTAATTTCATTAAGTAGGCAATAATTTTGATATTGTCTTTGAAGTAGTGTCACAAACTACATATTACTCGGCTATACAATTTTTTACTTTCTTCTCTGTCAAGTTAAAATCAGAATTCAGAGGTCGTTTGGTAGCACGAAAATCGGTTGTCTTGTTTGATTCTGTTGAAATTTATGAAGTTCTAGCTGCATTGGCTGATTTTGCTGATTTAAGAAAAACATATTTTTAAAATACTACGTATGTGTAGTATTTTATTAATAAAATTAAGAAAAAAGCTATATGTCAAAATAGCTAAAATAGTCATCTACAGTAACTTCAACCAATACAGCAAGAAAAGTAACTTCAACCTTACTTTTTCTTCTTATTACACAATTCAGCGGGCGAAAACAAAATTTACGTGTTTGGTGAAAAGTTGGTTGATAAGTCTGATAAGCCGAAAAACAGTGTTGTCAAACGGTCTCTCATTACGTTTGGGGAGAGAGTATAGTGTAAAGTGTAAACAATATACTCATAGAATAGATGCAAATGCTAAAACATGGGATTACTAAAACCAAACAAAATAGGGAGCAGTAGTCTTCAATACAGAGAGTTACCGTTACTCTACACAAGAAAAAGATCAGAACGAACGCAACTTCAGCCTAGCTTCCTCACATGGCCTTCAGTTGTTTGTTACCTTTTCATTTCCAAAGAAGCCAATTCACTCAATTGCTTGACGAAATTCTCCAAATTGTTGAATGATTCCCCGCCCTCTCCAACCGCATCCAATGCTACCACTTTCAGCTGCAAAGCACACCCCTTTGCCTCCCCATTTCCCACTCTCACCGCTTTGCCCAACAAACGAGCCAATTCGTCCGAGTCTGGCACAGTTTTCTGTCCCTCACCCACTCTCATTCCAACTTTAAACTCGTCCACCAAAAGGTCAGCATTCACGTATTGGTCGGCGCCCATCGGCCATGTCAGCAATGGCACGCCGACAACTATTCCTTCCAACGTCGAGTTCCACCCGCAATGGGTCAAGAATGCAGCTATCGACCTATGCCCTAGAATCAAAACCTGTGGCGCCCAACCTTGGATCACTAGTCCCCTCTGGCCCACCCTTTCCAAGAAACCCGTGGGTATCGCCCCGTAGCCTTCACCCATGTGTCCCTTCGTGGGCACTTTGGTTGACCATAAAAAGTTGACTCCGCTCTTCTCAAGCCCGAGCGCTACCGCCTCCATTTGTCTGTCGGTCAAAACTGCTTGACCGCCGAAGCAAACGTAGACCACCGAGTTGTCCCCCCGCGAGTCGAGCCAACTCAGTATGTCATCTGTTGAGACGGTGCTCGATCCGCCACGCTTCGTCGGGGCAGACTTTTCGTCGCCGGGAGGCAAGAGTGGACCGACGGGCCAAATCCTATCGTTGACCAGGTTCTTCTTGAGGTACTCTGTGTAGACCCCCTCCAGCGCACTGAAAGTGTTGAACAGCGGCCCGTGACTCACGGTGTTATCCAAATAAGACCGTCTGGTGAATTCCGAATTTGGGCCCCCTCAGTGTAGCTCCGGTATCTGGGAGAAAGCTGCCACTAGGGGTATTCCGGGCAATTCGGAATGTCGGAAAAACTGAAAACCTCACAGTCATCGTCCGGGTTTTTCCGCTTGGGCATGTCTTTCCACAGGTTGAAAGTGATGGATACGGCAATGCAGGAGAATTTACTTCCCAATCATTTAACGACTATTGTATGTCGATTGGGATTGATGTGGAGCACCCTGTTGCTCATGTCCATACACCAAATGGTCTTGCTGAATCTTTGATTAAACGATTACAATTAATCGCTAGACCATTATTAATGAAGTGTAATTTACCTTCATCAGCTTGGGGACATGCTATTTTGCATGCAGCAAATTTAATTCGGCTTAGACCGACTGCGTATCATGAATATTTCCCAATGCAATTAGTTACTGGACAAGAGCCAAACTTAGCACACATAAAGATATTTGGTTGTGCTCTTTATGTTCCAGTTGCTCCACCTCATCGTACAAAAATGGGTCCTCAAAGAAGGTTGGGAATTTATGTTGGATTTGAATCTCCCTCAATAATAAAATATCTTGAACCGATGACTGGTGACTTATTCACCGCACGGTTCGCTGATTGTCATTTCAATGAGACAGTATTCCCAACCTTAGGGGGGGAAACTAATAAATCGGACCCAAGTACGAAAGAAATAACATGGAATGCAACAGGATTATCACGCCTTGATTCTAGATCAAATATATGTGAGCAAGAGGTGCAAAAGATAATCCATTTACAAAATGTTGCAAATCAGTTGCCTGATGCATTCACAGATACAAAGAAAGTGACAAAGTCACATATTCCTGCTATGAATGCCCCTGCCAGAATCGAAATTCCAGCAGAGAATTCTGAAAAATCTCTTGCAATTGATTCTTCTATGCGCAAAAAGTGTGGCAGGCCACTTGGATCAAAAGATATAAAGCCAAGAAAAACTAAAAGGCAGGAATTGATCTGTGATGCCAAAGATGTTCATCCTTCTGAACAAGAAAATGATCAATTTGAAAATACTGGCATAGAAAATGATATTGACAGAACAAACATCTCAAATAATGATCCAACTTCCTTAAATGAGGAAGATATTCCAGATACTGATAGAAACGTTGATAATTATGAAATTTCAATAAATTACGTTTCTACTGGAATGCAATGGAATCGAGTAGATATTGATATTAATGAGATATTTGTCTATGCCGTTGCCACAAATGTTTTGAATGAAAACAATGACAATGAGCCAACATCAATTGAAGAATGTCGGAAACGACAAGATTGGCCAAAATGGAATGAAGCTATTCAGGCTGAATTAAAATCACTTGAAAAACGTGATGTTTTTGGACCGATAGTCCCTATGCCAAAAGGCGTAAAACCTGTGGGTTTTAAATGGGTATTTGTGCGTAAACGCAATGAGAAAAATGAAATTGTTAGATATAAAGCCCGACTTGTTGCCCAAGGTTTTTCTCAAATGGCGGGAATCGATTATGAAGAAACATATTCTCCAGTAGTTGATGCAACTACATTAAGGTTTCTCATTGGCATGTCTGTTTTTGAAAGGCTGCAAATGCGCCTAATGGATGTAGTGACCGCCTATCTATACGGTTCACTCGATACAGACATTTATATGAAAGTTCCTGGAGGATTTAAAATGCCTGAAGCTTATAGCTCGAAACCTCGAGACATGTTTTCCATTAAATTACAAAAGTCATTGTATGGACTAAAATAATCTGGACGAATGTGGTATAATCATCTCAGTGAATACCTTCTCAAAGAAGGATATAAGAATGATCCGATTAGTCCATGTGTTTTCATTTGGCGATCAAATTCGGGATTCGCCATAATTGCAGTATATGTTGATGATTTAAACATTATTGGAACTCCCGATGAAATTGAAAATACTGCAAAATATCTTATGAAAGAATTTGAAATGAAAGATCTCGGGAGAACCAAATTTTGTCTCGGACTTCAAATTGAGCATTTGAAGAATGGAATTTTAATCCACCAATCCAATTACACCAAGAAAGTGTTGAAGAGATTCTATATGGACAAAGCCCATCCTTTGACTTCACCAATGGTCATTCGATCTCTCAACATACACGATGATCCATTCCGTCCCCGAGAAGACGACGAAGAAATACTCGGTCCCGAAGTACCATATCTGAGTGCTATTGGAGCTTTAATGTATTTAGCTAATAATACTAGACCAGATATTGCATTTTCTGTAAATTTATTAGCTAGGTACAACTCATGTCCAACAAGACGTCATTGGAACGGGATCAGGCACATATTCCGTTATCCCCGTGGTACAGTTGATCTCGGCCTATTCTACCACAAAGATGCAACATCTGCTTTAATCGGATATGCAGACGCTGGATATTTATCTGATCCTCAAAAGGCGAAATCACAAACCGGGTACGTATTTACTTATGGTAACACCGCAATCTCTTGGAGATCTATGAAGCAGACATTGACAGCTACATCATCAAATCATTCGGAGTTAATTGCACTATATGAAACCGGAAGAGAATGTGTATGGTTGCGATCTATGATTCAACACATCCAGAATGAATGCGGTATGAAGCCTATTACTGTTTACCCTACTGTGATCTACGAAGATAACACTGCGTGCATAGTTCAGATGAAAGAAAACTACATCAAAGGAGACAGAACGAAACACATATCACCAAAATTCTTCCCTACTCACGACCTTGAGAAAGAAGGAACAATCAACATTCAACAAATCCGATCTAGTGAAAATCCGGCTGATCTTTTCACCAAATCATTACCCCCAATGAAGTTCATAGAACTTGTACAGAAAATCGGCATGCTCCGTCTTCAAAATTTATGTTAATTTCAGGGAAAGTATTTGAATGCACTGCACTCTTTTCCCCTTCATCAGATTTTTATCCCACTGGGTTTTTCCTGATAAGGGTTTCAACGAGACAGTACATCCAAATACAACGACATTATATGTCGTAATTTTTACCCCTTAATTTTCACACTCATTTTCACAATAAGATAACAAATACTTATTCAAGGATGAACATTCAAGGGGGAGTGTTGTAAAACCATCAAATTGACAAAGTGTGAATTATTCATCCTTGTCACTAGGACACCAAGATGTTCCTGATCTTTGTAATGATCCTTGTAACCTAGTTAGAATAGGTGGCTCAATTTGTTATTGCCACCAAATCTGTAGACTCATCATTTAGGTGACTAATCATCAAGCTCAAACACTATAAATAGGAGCTTGATGAAGCCTTGTAAATTCATTTTCAGAATTTGAGAAAATCTCAGTTATATCAAGAAGAAGTAATTTAGAGGTTATTATTAATATATCTATCTCTTTAATCTATTCTACATCTTCTTCATTTTACAACAATATTATTATTTTTTTCCTTTTTATTTTATCTTTTATATGTATATTCATCACTTTTATATTATCTTTTTTATCTTTATTTTCTTTTTTTTCCTTTTGGCGATATCATGTATCGATTCATGTTAGCCGACCCCAATATCGTTTGAGACTAAGGCTTGGATGTTGTTGGATGTTGTTGTAGAGAATAAGGGCTGGTTTAGAAAGAGTTATTTAGCATAAATGAGTAAGCCTTTTGGAGGCTATAAAACTGATTTTTCGAGATGCATTTCATATGGATGTTATTAACATGTTCATAATTTAACATAGTCCAAATTGTTTTCTTGCAAATGGGTAGAGAGCTCTCCCATTTCTAATTTAATTAGTATTGAACTTTGTTTTGGTCTTCTTGAACACTTGCTCTGCAATGATAACCCCATTGTCATCTGCCATCTTTACCTCTAAGTTAGTTTTTTGATAGATACTAGATGAAGAGAAAAGGGTCAAATAAGGCCTTCTACTATTATGAAATAGTCACATAAGGCCATGTACTCAATAAAGTGTCATATAAGTACTTCTACTTGTAAAAAACAATCAAATGAGTCATAACGATCTATTTACAGCCTCCTAATCCCGGTTTTAGCTTACATGTCGATTTTTTTGACTTGTATTTCAACCAATCTTAGTTAAATATTCGACGTATGTCGTATAATCTATTCTAAAAAGATGGTCAGAAGTATGCTAAAACCGAGATTAAGAGGTGTTAAATAGGTCATTAGGACCCATTTGATTGCTTTTTACAAGTAGAGGTACTTATATGACATTTTATTGAGTACATGACCTTATGTGACTATTTCATAATAGTAGAAGGCCTTATTTGATCCTTTTCTCCTAGATTAAACCAAGTTAAACTTGTGGTACTTCTAAACTGCACTCAATACAGTTTATTACTTTATTTACTCTTCAGAATGTGAACAAGGGAGCCACCATTTTCATTTGTCATTATCTTTTTACAGGAAGTGATTCTACTTCTGATTGGCTAGAGCCTAGAGGCATGGAATCAATTGTATTTTTTCTCTTTACTTTTACACAGTTGGATTTATCGTAGTTGTGTCACTTGTGTGTCATCAAGTGGGTTACCATGTCCTTTGTTTGCGTCGGCTGAACTGGAGAGAAAACATCTATATAGTTTTCTCTTCGAGTGTAAAAGGCAGGTTAAATTTTGCTATCTGAATGGCTTGTGTAGGTAGATGAAGTGGAGGAAAACTGCAATGTGTGTTGAGAACTCTACAATTCTAGCAATAAGTCATATTTTACTGGTTGGTGTGAAACTTGGTTATTGTTGTTGCTCTTGCCTTCGCGATTCTCTGTGCCTGTGGGATTTCACTGAGGGCTGCCTCCTATATGAATTAGAGTTGCTTCTGTCGATCCAATTTGTGTATGAGTTTTTCAATTCTTTTAAAGCAATACCCTATTTAAAGTATTGGAGATACTGCTAAATTTGTTTTGCTCATGGATCAGTTGGAAGAGAGTGAAAAACGTTTAACAGTTGTGCAATATATTCATATGTATAAATTATGATCATCTTAATAACACCCCCATGGAATGCATCCGGAAAAATCATATTTATAGCCTCCTGAATGTTTACTCATTTCTGCCAAATAACTGTTTCTAAACAAGTCATTATTCTATATATTAAATTAAGTGCAATCAATTTGGTGGAATTTTGTTATTCACGTTGACAAAGTTTTTTCAACCTTGTTGTTCTGAGGCTTCACTTAGTCGTCCTCCACCTGAACCACCGTATCGCTCTAGGAAGAAGAAAACGTTCAACTGGATCTCCTGTGGCTGTTCAAATCGATGATTCAGAAAATTTATGTTCGACTGAGTTTCCTTGTTGGTTGCTGGTCAAATTAATTCTCTTTCCAATGGCTTGTGAAGTCAGTATTGATTTAATTTGTTCTCTTTCTAGTTTAGACAATTTTTGATCTTTCAATTTGTTCACTTAACGAACTTGTTTGGTCTTTGGGGGTCATCTGACTCTATGTTTCATCTCAGTATAGCTTTGAGCTGCTTTATCTCTTATTACTTTTATCATTAATAAATACGGAGTAAGATTATCTCTTACATGCAACTCACTTCACCAGCTATATCTAGTCGTCATTGTCTAATATTGTTCCGTCAATGCTTTCATTCTCCAACTTATAGTTTAGTTAGTTCGTCTACTCTTGTTGTTCCATTAGTTTATCACCCTCAATTAGATGTCTTTTCCTTTTTATAAAAAATAAATAAACCCTAACCTACATTCTTTCAAAAAAGCATACACCATAAAATTCGATGATGTAGCATTTGTTCATTGTTGGCATTTTTCTTCATACAAGTTCACAATTTCATAGTTTTCTACATTGCACCACATAATATTATTGAGTTGACTACCACAATAACTCATTTGTTATTGTCATCGATTGATACAAAATCACAAATTAATGATTTCTCAACTCATATCCCGATCATGCGTGTTACTATTTTCTGTAGGGAAAATTTCCTTAGTTTAGATCTCTCATGTAGGTAATATTTTTAAAATTACCCCCTATTTAGGATTTTATCTCACTTTTTGGAAGCTTTGATGTCGTGAAATGTCATATTTTATCACAAATGTCACATTCTATGTTGCGGATTGCGTATTAAAATAACACTTATTCAGTTATTTGCCTTTAAATTTTTTCAAATCCATCAAGAGAATATTACCCGAAATAGGACTAAAAAGATTTGAAAATTCCAAAACAGGACTGTCATGTTTTTATTCCCAAAATAGGACTAATTACTGTCATGTTTTGGTAGAGTCAGACTTCAAACATGACAGTATTTTCCAAACTTGACAGTAATTACTCCTATTTTGGGAATAAAAAATATGACAGTCCTATTTTGAAATTTTCAAACTGTTTTAGTCATATTTCGGGAACTTTCTCAGCTATCAACGCAAGAAAGAAAACTGCCATTTTCGTATTCTAGTTTTTTTTAGCAAGAACTAGAGGGCTTATATTGATAATAAAACATTCAGCAAGGGATACAAACGATAAAGGAAACACTTCCAGCCACCAATCCTCGGACCAGCTGGAGAACCAACCACCCTTGATAGAGCAGTATGATTCGCTTGTCCTGTAATGGGTCTAAATGAGCCAAACGTGGCCAGAACGAAACCCTCATCACCCCTACCTAATGTAAAAGTCTGATAGAATGAAGTAACAGTAAAAGAAATAAACATAGTCTGATCGAAAGTAGAAAAACCAAACACAACAGCAGCATGAAAATTAAAATGCATCCTTATTCTCTCGAGAAACCTACATTGAGTTCCCACAGTCCTAGCCGCAAAAATTCTCCATGGCGGCGGTTCAGGAGGGGGACGTATCAGCACCTCTTCGTCTACCTTCACACGTGAGCTCTTGTTTGGAGTCCCTTTCTCATCCGTGACCTCCTCGTCGACCTACTTCACCACCTTCAAACAACCTGCTATGACACTTGCTAATCATCCCCTTGACCTCCCAGACCTTCCAGATTGCGTGTGGCCGAATCGTTGCATCCAATTGACGAAAAAGCAGCAGCCTGCAACCTCCTTCTTGAACTCCCCAAAGCCGAATTAAACCCCTGCCGTGAAGAAGAACCAGACCCCAACCCCGCCTTCACCTCTTCCTCAAGCCTATGAGACGAATTGAGATCTGAAAATTACCGGTGGGAGAAAGACGATCCAAAACGCAGTCAAAATCTCCGGACCTGAGCGACTAAACGCCGCCGGCGGCAAAACTAGCTAGGGAAAACCCTAGAGACGTCCGCTAATGATGCTTATTAAATGGTGTGTATTAAATAAATAATACATGTAGACAAGCAAATGAAAACAGGAGTATAAAACCAATAAGATCGATAGAAACAGTTCATTATTTTCGTATTCTAGTTATAACTTCTTTGTTTTGGAATATAACTTCTACATGTGCATATTGTCTCGTAATTCCAGCTATCTATATTTCATGTAGGTCATATTTTAAAAAGTGTCACATGTTACATTTTTTTCTTACCCTTTGGCAGTTTTAATACAAATGCCACATTTAATGCCATGTGGCATATAAGATAACTTTTACATATGTATGTAGGACTGTAGACAATCAAATAATTTCAAATTAATTTTGCAAACTGTTAAAGGTCTCAATGAGACGAACATTACCAAGTGTCATTGTGTAAACTGCAAATCTAACTTACTTGGAGTGCTCATAAGTCATAGTCATGACCCCAATATTTAGTTATGAATCTTTAAAAACCCATTCCATGTTTTTTTAAGTTAGCCCCTATATTTCAATTGTGCATAAATATGCCCTATACGGCTATACCCGTGGCTTGTAAATTTCAAAAAAGTACTCAAGAGAGGATGCTAACAAGTAACTCTACAAGTCTTCCTTTGTTTCCTTTTCTTTATTGTTGAGTCAATGTTATTTTGTTTTTCCTTCATTTATAACTAGACAAAGTACCCGTGCGATGCACGGGGTATCAAGAATATAATAACATTTTTAGAAATTGCTCTAAATATGAGTAAAAACGTTTTGAAATTTCGAAATAGGAGTATCATGTTTTTATTCCTTGAATGGGAGTAATCTGCCAAGTTTGGAAGAAAATGTCATGTTTAAAGCCTAATAATTTCAAACTTGGCAGAAATTTACTCCTACTGAGAGAATAAAAAACATGATATTCCTGTTTTGGAATTTCAAAACATTTTTACTCCTATTTAGGGAATTCTCTCTAACATTTTATTATAATTATATGTATTGTAGTTATATGTCAATAAAAAGAAAATATAGTTTATATGTTGTAGATTTCATTATAAAATAGTAATTGTAAGAAATGTTAATTAATTTGGTTTGCATGACAATTGCAAGTAAAATAAATGTTAAGGTGTAACATTAAATTAAATTTTATGTGATAATAATGGAATTAAGAATGTTTTTACTTAAAATGGACCTTTTCTGATCTGGTCTTGTCTGGTCTTTTAAAGTCTGAACTGGTTTGGTCTAATAAATGGCTAAGCTAGTCTTTGTGTATTTTATAACTGTTGAAGCATGATCTATTCTAGTCTAGTCCGTTTAGGTCTGGTATGATACAATTTGGTCAGGGGCCTTGTTTAGTGTGAGACTGAAATAATTCTTGATAAAAACATCATAATTATAATATACCATATAATTATTAGTAAGTCTCATAAAACTATAAACCAAAGAATCATAAATGTTTATACTTAACAAAAATTCTTTATAAATCACATTATTAGTGGTATTGATAGCATGACCTTTGTCATCACATATAATAATCTCCAGTCCACTTCTCGATCATTACATATTAAGGACACTGACTTTTAGCTCCAATTTATGATTAGGTAACTCTGACGCATTGGTCATGTTAAAAAAACTTTTAAGTATGCACTTCAATGAATTAAATGTTGCCTTCAAGTTAGCATGAGATTCAAAATTTAAATATGTCTTCATTTTTCCAGACATTAATCAGATCATATAATTATTGATACCGTCTACAACATCACGTGTGAGTCTAAAAATAGCTTTTTGCTATTTTAAAAATTATGGAAATTAAATTGAAAACATTAGAACTCATTGAATATGTTATTATAACATTACAAAAACTAAATTAATAAATGGACCATTGAACATCCTTGTCGGGCAAACTTCTAAAATAAAAAAAATTGGCCCCTCATTATGCTCACTATTCAGATAATGTCACGTGTAGTCCGCCAGATCTGCCCACAATGTACATCCTACAGTGTATAAACTTAAACAGACTATTTAAATTAAATCAAGTTTAACATTGCCTGTTCATAATTTAGCACAAACTATTATGGAAATATTTTTTTTTCTATTTTCAAAATTATTATTTAACTATGAGGATGTACTTACTAAAATAGTTTGGACTAAACACTATTCAATTATGTAGCTATATTTTGAAAAGCACCGAAATTGCCTTCTGCTTTACCAAAAAGCTTTATTCATTAAAAAATACAGTTTAGATAAATATGAAATTATTTATTATGAAAACGTATTTAGTAAATTAAATTCGAAAAAAATAATTATTTAATTACAATATATTTACACTTAAACATGAAAAATATGTTTAAATTAAACAAAGTATAAAATCACAAAAACTTTAATTGAGAAGGTAAATTTCGAAATATAATTGAAATTACCTTCGATCTAGTAAAATCATCTTGAGGCTCGCTCGTATTTCGTAACTTGTCACCACTGTATCACACGTACACAAACCCTATATTCGATGCTTCTGGATTAAAAATCATCGAGATCGACATTTTTGACTTGCATGGTAGACATAAAATTATATATTGGTCCTAGCTACTATATACAATAAAATTCTGGTACCCATTTTTTAAAAATGAACTTAATAAATGCGCGACTATTTATATATGAAGTATAAAAGGTCGTTAAGTAAATATATAGCATGTTTCTTGAATTTCAGAATTATTGTAATGAAAACTTTTTTAGTGAAAATTTAACATGTTAATAGAAATTATATACACATGTCATGTGTTACGTATAATATAGCTCCATAGGTGTTTTTGGAGCAAGATGATACTCGTATGTATTTTTTTTTTTTGGAGCAATAGTAGTGGTACGTGTGCTATTAGTAATATGGTTGGTGTATTTTTTATCTATTCTAGGTATATCTTAATTTGCTTTGTAGCCATCTTATTTTATATACACGACATGTGTTATTATAGCTGCATAGGTGTTCTATACTAACCATATATTCATTATTAAATAGCTTATGATTTTTAATAATAACAACGAATCTTGCTAAAGTAATACGGAGTAACTTGCATGTGGATCGGCTAATAATGAGCGTTATTTTACAGGTCATATACTTCCATGTTTAAATTTGTTACCATCTTCCCATTTTAATAATAAATTATCATTATTAAATAGCTTACCGTTTTAATAAGATGAACTAATCTTACCAAAGTTACAACGTGTCTGCATAGCGACGACTAAAGTATCTTACCAAAGTAACAGGCGGGGTTTCGATTTTTGTACATTAGTTTCCCATTATGCCCCTAATTTGGGCGGGATTTTTCCCTCCAGTTGTGGTGCAGCGACTGTTACTTTATATTATATAAAGATTACTAAAATATATAGGCAAGTAATAAAAAAGAAAACGGGTTAATTCTAATTTTAAAATATTCTCAAATCGAACCAAGTTCATCTAATACATTGAATTCTATGTTTCGATAAAATTCATTTATGATTCGATATTTATTGATTTAGTTTTCGGTTTTCGCTTGCACTGTTGCACGAAATGGCTCCTATTAAGGAATAATTTGTGAGACGATACGGGCTATCGAGTATTATTAAAAATAAAAAGTATGAAGTGTGCCGTATAAAGATTTCAACTTATTCACGCAAAAAAACCCAAAAAAAAAAACGAAAAGTAGCGCCTTGAACGGCAAATTGGCTTACTATTGTTTGTTTCCTTTTGGTTCCGAAGCCAATTCACTCAAGTGCTTGACGAAGTTTTCGAGATTGTTGAATGAATCACCTCCCTCAACAATGGCATCCAACGCTGCATGTTTCAGCTCCAAAGCACGCACCTTCGCCTCCCCACCTCCCTCTTTCACGGCTTTGCTCAACAAACGAGCCAACTCGTCCGAGTCCGGCACCATTTCCTGTCCCTCACTTGCTCTCATCCCCACTTTGAACTCGTCCACTAGGAGGTCCGCATTCACGTATTGGTCGGCGCCCATCGGCCATGTCAGCAATGGCGCGCCAGCAACTATTCCTTCTAGCGTCGAGTTCCACCCGCAGTGGGTCAGGAATGCCGCTATAGAACGATGCTTGAGAATCAATACCTGTGGGGCCCATCCTTGGATCACTAGTCCCCTCGGGCCCACACGTTCCCGGAAACCCGTGGGTATCGCCCCGTAGCCTTCACCCACGTGCCCCGTGGGCACCTTCGTTGACCACAGAAAGTTGACTCCGCTCTTCTCAAGCCCGAGCACTAGCGCCTCCATTTGCCGGTCGGTCAACACTGCTTGACTGCCGAAGCAAACGTAGACAACCGAGTTGTCCTCCCGCGAGTCGAGCCAACTCAGTATCTCATCCGTTGAGACGGTGCTCGATCCGCCGCGCTCCGCCGGCCCGGAGTTTTCATCGCCGGGAGGCAACAGTGGACCGACGGACCAAATCCTCTCGTTGACCAAGTACTTTTTGAGGTGCTCTGTGTGGACCCCCTCCAGCGCACTGAAAGTGTTGAACAGAAGCCCGGAACTCACGGTATTATCCAGGTACGACTGTTTGATGAACTCCGAATCTGGGTCTCCCTCCACGTAGCTCCGGTAAATCGGAGAAAGCTGCCACCAGGGATATTCCGGGCAGTTCAGAAGGCTCGGAAAACGGAAAACCTCACTCTCATCGTCCGGATTCTTCCGTTTGGGCATCTCTCTCCACAGGGTGAAACCGAGGGACATGGCCACGACGCCGGAGGGGGAAAAGACGTACCGGCGAACACCGAGCTCGACGGCAAGTCGGTGGGTGAACCCCAAGAATATGTCGGAAATGATTGCTACCGGCGGCGAAGGGTGAAATCGAAACCAGTCTTTGATTTGATCTTTGAGGCCGCCGAGAGCGGGTATCATGGCACGGAAGCCGGAGGGAGGGAGGTCCTTGACGTTCTCGACGCCGTCGGGGATCGATGGGTTCGCCGGAAAAGGCAAAACGAGGGTGTTGATGGCGGGGTGTCTTGCGAGGAGAGGGGACAAGAAGGGGAGGTTTTTGGGGGTCACGAGGACGGTGATGGTAAGGTTGCGGATGGCGAGCTGGTGCGTGAAATCTAGGAGAGGAAGCATATGGCCTTGTGCTGGGTATGGGAATACTAGGACATGAACGCCGGCGAGTTTTGACATGGTGGTGATCGGGGAGTAGTGTCGGCGGCGAGTTATAATGTGGTTGTGGTTCTCTGTTAGATTAGAAACAAAGGATCTGATCGGAGAATGGAAGAAGTCAATTAAGAAATGTTTAATTTTGGAGCATATGGTCAACTGATTAAGTTAGATTTCAAAGAAGCAAGTGGGTAGGTAAATTAGGTGTTGATTGATGTGCCAAACGACGGGCGTATCCAACGGGTGCGTAAAGGATAGCGCCTCTAGCCCACCCCACTCTTCTGCATCAGTGCTGGCTAAAGTAATTCCACAAAAATGTCAAATAGGTTCATATACTATAACACAAAAAACAAATGTCAATTGAGTTCTTGAGCTATTAATACACTCAATAACCTCTCATACTATACAAAAACTGGAGTAAAGAAGCCAGATGGGCATACACGTCGGCCACTATGGAGGCTAAGAGGAATAACTGAATGTTTTTGTATATAATATGAAGGGTTAATTGAGTGTTTTAATAGTTTGAAAACTCAATTGACTTCAATGATATACTATGGACATCTATTTGACAATTTTCTCTTTAGAGAATTTCCATTGATGTATTTCTATTTCCGATTATCCTTTAGTGATCACAATTTAAATATCAACGTCAATTATAATATAATCTAAATTTAACATATTTCAATATTATACATCATAATCTTCAAAATGTATGGAATAAATCTAGACATATGGGTTCCCAACGTTTATCAAATTAT
Organism: Cuscuta epithymum; assembly: GCA_945859915.1. Classification (NCBI taxonomy): domain Eukaryota; kingdom Viridiplantae; phylum Streptophyta; class Magnoliopsida; order Solanales; family Convolvulaceae; genus Cuscuta; species Cuscuta epithymum. Next base: position 870,221 of record CAMAPF010001023.1, read on the forward strand.
CCAGCGGACATAGATTTTCATCCCCATCCTTAGCTAAGAAATTTACTTTCAATGCTCATATTAATCAAATCAAGTTCTTATTATGATAATATTTGAAAGTAATGAAACATTGAAACCTCTCTTACTTTGAGAACGCCTAACATATTTGTTCAAAGCGAGAATTTGACTTTGCACCCCGTGTTTTGGATGATATTAGACTTTACACCCCATTTTCAAATTCATTAGTATATGCATCAACCCAAAAATGTGAAGGAGTAGGGCGCAAACTCAAATAATTTTATAGTAAATTAAGGTGTATACAAAATGATTTTGGAATTAGGGTGCGAAATCAAATACGACAGTATCACTCAAAACATTAAACATTGGATACAAACTCAAATTCTCTTATTAAAAAAAACTCAAATTCTCCCTCGTCCAAACCTTTGAAACCCCTTCTTTCACTATACAAATGCCCGTAACGGCCTGTTTGGATTGAGTGTTAGCGGGTGTTAGTAATGGAAGTGTTAAGGAGTGTTTAGTTTAACACTTGTTTGGGAGAAAACTTTAAAAAAATCAGAGGTGTTAATAAGTGTTTGAGGGTGTTAACAATAACCCTCCTAACACCTATATTTCTCAGTTTTTTAACACTCCAATTTGGGGTGTAATGGAGTGTTGGACAATAATTGCCCTCTTTATTTCTACTTCCAAGTCCCACGTTCATCTCTCTTGTGGACTATCATCCTTCCTCCCGGTGACTGTTCTCCTTCTTTCTCCCACCCTCCCAGTGAACTGTTCTCCACGTTTGTCTCCTCTTCCCCCAAATTCTCTTCAAAGTCTCATCAAAAGAGTGCTTGGCGAAATCGTTCCAAACACCACTACACCAGTATACCATAATTCCCCCCTCCAAAGTCCAAACACTGGAACCGAATCCAGTAGCCCGAGGTATGGCAACCTCTGGAACTGAATCCGATCCTCATGAAAGCAAACGCCGCAAAACACTCCAAACACCGCTTCCACCATTCGGCGCCGGCAAGGGCAAGTCCAAGATCGAAAATTTGGAGTCGGAAGACGGCGATGAATCTGAGCTGTGCTGCGGGATATGCCTGCTGGAAGCCGGAACTGGTCGGCCCATTATTCAAGGATGTATCGACAGCTGCGAGCACTTCTTCTGCTTCTTGTGCATCATGGAGTGGTCCAAGGTTGAATCCAGATGTCCGATGTGCAAGCGCCGATTCTCCACCATCCGTCGCCCTGCCGATCCCCCTCTCTTCCTTTCAGAACGCCTAGTTTCCGTTCCTTGTCGCGACCAGGTCAGGCGCCCATTACAGTTTTTGTATTTCTGCAATATGATCACAAGCAATTCACCACATTTGTTTGGATTGATGTATAGCTGAAATTAGGTTGACAGGTTCTCAGATTAATAGATAGTATTAGTTTTGATTGAACCCCATAAATAAGTGTTGCCGTGTTGGACAGTCTTTAACAGCTCTTTTAGAACTCGGTTCCAATCTGTTCTGAACAAATTGCTTCTACTTAGTTTGCATGCCTGCATCTTCTACATGTGGAAAACAAGATTGTTACTTTGATTCTTTCTTGAAAGAGACATTTTGCAAGTATTTACACTCTGAATAGGAGAAGAATTGATTTGGCGAAAAAAGAAACAAAGAAAATACGTTGGAGCTTGGAGAGAGATAGGGAGGAGAATGGTTTCATTATGGTTTTCTGAACTGCAACGAATCTTAGTAGATTTCCAGGCAATAATTACTATACTAATTAGATACTTCAAAGCATAATTTAAGAAGGGAAAGGATAGATGTATCATGTATGAGAATAAAATTTGTAACAAAATGGTACTTCTCTTGCTATCAAATAATCCTTTTCACTCTCCTTTTGGATAACCAAATTAATAGTATTTTTCTGCCTGCATTCCTCATTGAGATCAGGAATTTCAGAATTCTTAAAAAGCACTTCCTTTATAGACTCATCACTCCTTTATTGAAAGTTAATATCCTCTCTGTCTCTCCCCCTCTCTTATTTATTAACTTATTCTCGTTTCTTTTTCCTATCTACTCAATTTCCAAAGGGAGTGTGAGGGCTTTTATCCCCCGCAAAAGGAATCTATTGTGATGGTTACTTAAAAACATCTTTTCAAAAAGTGAAGATTAGTGGTCAAGCTTGATGCGATATTATAGATGGATTTTATACATTATAGTCACAGACTCACATCTAGTATCTCACACGTGCAATGCACAGAGCACTATTTTGTTCAAAATTATTAATTACAAAAAAAATATATGAAGTAACCAAAAAACAACTTATTACCGCAAAATATCAAAACCAAAAAAGCATCACTACCGGTAATGTAGTAATAACAAAGTAGGGCTGGCATTTCAGACCGAAAAACCAAAAATTGAACCAAAAAAACCGAACCGCATTGAAGAAAAACCGCACCACATTGAAAAAACCCCGAACCGATTGAAAATTGGGACCCGATAAAAAATGGTTTGGACTCTGTTTATATTCCTAAAAAATCGGTTTGAACCGAACTGAACCAATAATTTTATATTAATAATGATTATTATTATTAGTAATAATCATCATAGTTAATTAGAAGTATCACAATTATATTAGCACTGCGAGCCCAATTTGAACTAATGTAACGTGCTGGCGAGTTGGTCGCGTAGAGAGATGCCTCTCCAAGAGGTCGTGGGATCGATTCCCGGATGAAGTTTTAATATTTACATTCAGTTTTCTTTGCAATATCACTTTGTCCCACACCGGAAAAGTGACGGCTTACTCTTCCAAAATGTTTTATATAAGGACATCTTCCAGCTAGTTCAAGGTACCGGGTAAGTTTCAACTGATGAGCTTGGATGATCTAATTAATAATGATCTTAAGCTCGTTTTGGACTTAGTTTTGTTAAAATAAGTTCAATATTTATTTATTTTTTTAACAATTCGGTTTCCTATCGGTTTCCGATAAACCGACCCGAAAAATCGGGCCTCGATTAATCGGTACCCGGTCTTTGATTGGTTCGGTTCCGGTTCTGATGTTTAGGAAAACCGAAAAATTGGTTCGGTCCTCGATTTGGTCAGATCGGTTTGGGACCCGAACCGAAACCAGCCCTATAAAAAAGTACATAAAATTAGGGCTGAGCAAAACCCGATCCGACCCGAAAAACCCGATATTTTTTTCGGATATTATCCGAACCGAAGTGGATATCCGACCCGAAAAACCCGAAACCGAAAATCCGATTAGTATTGGGCCTAGACCGGGGTGGCGGGTAGGGTTTGTGAAATCCCAACCCGACCCGCCCGAATATCCGAAATATATGTTAGTGTGTAGTTTGAATATTTAAATTAATACTTGTGTTCAATTATTTGTGTTATTATTTGTGCAATTTGTATTAAAATATTTGTGTAAATTGAATGTGTAGTGAACTAGTGTGTACAATTTTTGTTAAACGGGTATTCCAACACTTTAACTATCCAATTATAATGTGTTTTGATATAACAAAAATATCAGAAATATATTAAATTATGTAGTGTGTACTTTGAATATGTTAAATTAATACTTGTGTTCAATTATTTGTGTAATTATTTGTGCAATTTGTGTTAAATTATTTGTGTAATTTGGAAGTTTAGTGCACTAGTGTGTACAATTTTTGTCAAAGTGGCATTTAAACACTTTAATTATCCAATAATAATTTTTTTTAATATAACCGAAATATCCGAAACCCGACCCGATATCCGATAATATCCGACTTAAAAATATCCGAAATACCCGATTTGAAATATCAAAGGGTCGGGCCTAGTATTTAAATTAAAAAACCCGAACGGGTTTAGGGTTTGCAAACCCGACCCGCCCGAACCCGACCCGTGCACACCCCTACATAAAATCAATTGCAACTAAACAAAATTTTAATGTATAACATAATGTATAGGTTTTAACATGGCGAAATGTCTTACTACGTATTACAATTTTACAGATCTCAAAAACAGACAATATACCCACATACACCTCACTGGCCCCCTCTTGTTAAACTTTTCCCTTTCTTCTGTTATGTTCCTTAAGTTGCATATTTTAAATTGACAATACTTGCTTATCTAATTTTTTTATATTAAAGTAATACAGAGGAAGGGTGCGACTTTGGTCTTCCTTTCTAAGAATATGTTTATTATTACATTCAATCTATATCATAAAACTCATTTTTTACGTGAGTCTATATTGAGCTATTGCAAATTAACCTAATAATATCACTACTATATTAACCCAATTTATACATAATCATAAAAACAAATACTCAATCAACTTTTCAGGATTTTAAATTTATAATAATAAATACTATTTTTCACCACATACAGAGTATAATAATGTGTTGATCACATATGGTAAACTCTGTAAAGATTCGAGAGGATATGCAAAGTATATATATACATATATAAAGACAAATTTAACAAAAATCTAATAAAAGTTATCTTAATCTAGAAATTAGTAACACAAATTTTAATGCAGTCAAACTAACAATTTAGCCCACCATTAACAGAGTATGTCTCTAATTGTACGTAGTAGGATTTTGATGAAACCTTCATCTTCTTAGCATCTCTACCCCTTGCTTCTTTTCAGCCGCAGCTCTGGGATGCATCTTCTCCGCCGGCCGCTGCTCTCTGTCACTCTCTCCTTCTTGTCATGATAACATGAGCACAGATCAATCCATTTTAAAAAAAATCAGTCCGTCTTCTTCAATCCCCCCTCTCCTTTGTTTGATCCTACTATCGAAAAAGTATAAGCAACAGCCTCTAAATGAGTCAAATGGGTGGCATCTTCTTCTTTAAGAATTTTGTTGCAGTTATATTTAATCTCCTTACTCACCAACCAAAAGTTCACGCCTTCACGGTATACTGACCTATATAAAGGCAAATTTCTAAGTTATGTTCGCACGCGAATGACACAGATACTGAGCTACGGTATATATAGTGTGCTAATGAAAGGATTAGGATATCTCTATTTGGAATAATATTTGTCTTTTCATTTTCTCATTTGTTCTTTTAAAAGATTTACAGTTTCAATGTGCCATTTTCCCTTCTCAAGCATTCTGGACAATTCCAGTATTTGTTGGCCAATGATTTTTATCAATGTTGTTGCTGTACTTTTTCTTCCATGCTTCAGCACTTCATGATCTACTGTGAATGACTTTGGCGGGAGCTTCTCCTGTCAGAATCCTTTTGTTATTAAAGGATTTCCATAGTGACTATAATATCAAAGATGGATTTTACACTTTATATTCACTGATGCAAGTGCTATGAGGCACTTCTTACCAAATTTGGCTAACAGCAATATAGTATCCATCATACCATAAAAAAACTTCTACATTATGTCATTATATGTTTGAGTAAAAAATACTTTCGGAAGCTCCAATCGCTGCACTAATGAAGCAAGCGACGGACGAGGGAGCGTTGTCAGCTAGTCGCTTCACATGTCGAAAGCATGAGATCTTAAGTACCTTTTTCTTTTCATGTCTCCCCCACCCACTCTACACCAGTTCTTTCTTTGGGTGTACCTCTTCTCTCTTATTGAATTGTGAGAAAGAGTTCAAAAAAAGAAACAAAGAATCGCTCTAAGAATCGACCTTTTCAATTTATGATAGGATATTTGTGAGATTGTAGTGATGCCCTCCCTATTCCCTAATGGTCTACTGTGTGAGGTGTTCTGGTGTACCCAAAAAGAAAGACTCATAGCAGTAATATATTTGTGGTGATAGCTGCCTATCTCCACCAAGGCATTAAGTTTACTGAAATATACTGGATTAATATATTTGCATACAACAACAACATCCGGACCTTAGTCCCGAATCGACATATGAAATCAGAGCTAAAAAAATCAAAAGACAAGTATTAATATATTTACATATACTAAAAATATTATACATTTACTTGACCCTTTGTCTTATGGTTCATAACACGGTTTGATTTATGATTAAAAAATTATGCCTTGTGATTAATGACTTGATCACTGACCGGGCTGATTCCAAATTAAGCTGTCTCATTCACAACAGTAGGTCCTAAACATCCTACTACATCTCTTACTTTTTACTCCATTTGTTCAGTATCAGCCTTGGATGAGACCGTGATTGTACGCTCTCAGCAGATAAATGGATGAGCACTTGGCCATTACCCCCACCATAGTATGCATTATGATGTGTGTATGTGTTTTGGTTTGTTTATAAGTGTATGTGCATTAGTACGTATGTTCTGTGTTTTTCATATATTTTGGTAGTTCCCTCTTGCTCTGCATCTCGGATCAGTTGTCACTTGGTTGAGTCGCGTATGTATGTGTAAGGCAAACCTATTCTCTTGAAAATTCTTCTGGGGTATGATATACAACATTTAACTATGATCATGCGCATGACTCTCCCCCACATTTGGTGTATTTATCATGTAGGTATACCATCATTTTGGAAACGTGACAACCGGGCCATCCGACCCATACGCAGATGCCCAATGCAATGTCTGTCATAAATCTGACAATGAATGTCTTCTTTTACTATGTGATTTATGTGATTCTGCATCTCATACTTACTGTGTCGGCCTTGGCTCGAATGTCCCGGATGGTGATTGGTTTTGCTCAGATTGTACTATTCTTAGGACTGAACACGCAAAAACTGACACTAGGGATGATTCTGGCACTCAACTTAAACAACCTGACACATCATGTCATCAAATATCTCCTATGGGTGAATGCGTGTCTATCTTTGATATTGTCCGAGAACCAAACACTAGATATGTTGAAGGTTTGTCCTTGGTTAAATCAGATCCAAATAGGTCATCACCTCAAACTGTTACTACAGAAAGAGATGATGAGTTGGCTTCTTCAAGAAGTAATAAGCTTTCTGCTAAAACCTTGTGGAGGTGCCGTAACGTGCATGACCGTATACGCACCTTACGTGAAAATTGGGATGGGTTACAAAGTGGGTCCATGTGTTTCCCATCCAGCAAGAACCATGACTGTGGGTCCAATGGACCACAACGCTCAGATGAGATAGATAAGGCCTGGAAGATGATGGGTATTGCCAAGTCAATGATGAACAAGCATGATGAGACCAAGACACTTACCCAAGCCTCGAAACACGCTCATAAGAATATAGTTACCCATATAGAAGCAAAAGTCGAGCATGTGGAGAAGATAAGTACATTTAGCATATCATCATCCCGCTCACATTCTTTGATGAGGCCAGCACAAAGTGTCCCGAGTATTCCTTCTGAAGAGAAACTCTGTCTTTATTCCTCAAGAAACAACAACGCTGGAACACTGAAAGAAGAAGTTGGGATAGAAAAAGTTGATGAGAGGAGAAAAGCTAGAGATAGATATGAAGCCAAGAAAGAGGTTCAATGTCTGGTCAAGCTCAATTTGAAACTCCTATCCAGGGATAAAAAACTAGGTATGGTGTTTATTTACTGAGTGCCACTAAATACATCTTACCTGCAGCATTTCAATGCACAAATGTCCTGGGTCCATGACAGCGCATCAATGGTGGTCAGAATATGCTTTTGGGTGTGTAGGGATCCCAGAAAAAGCTAGGGAAAAGATTGCTAAGCAAAATTTTCTCTGTGTTTGGTTTTCTCTTGAAACTGCTAAGTAATAAAAATACAATGTTTTGATTTTGTTTACTATGTCTGTTGGAGTTATCCCATATTAACTTAATGTGATTTAAAAAAAAAAACTTCAAACTTTCAGAGCTAGTTTAGTTTAATACGAAGTTTTTGTTTACTAGTAACTGTTAACAATATTTATGTTTTTTATTCTTTATATATGATAGAATTAAACAAACAAACAAATAAATAAATAAAAATAAAACTAAATAAATAAGTAAAATTAGTTTGAGCAAACATATAAATAAAATTTAATGGTATGTGAACCGATGTTAAATTTCCCCTCATGTTTTCTTTTCTATCAAATTGCCCTTATACTTTCCGTCCTATTTTCTTTCCATAGCATATTCACAAATCCAAACTAGCTCATAGTGTCAGCAAAGGCTACTTTTATTGAGTCTTTGAGCATTTTAACTTATAATGTAGTGCAGTAGTGGTTTTCATTATCAAGTGTGCGTGGTGCTCTTGTGCGGGTGGGGGGTTAGTGGCTACTCTAAGAGAAGACAATGAAGACACATTGAGATCATTTGGGACAAGGAAGTACTAGGGAAAGAAAATAGGAAGAAAAATAGAGAGGTTGATTGTAAGGAAAAAAAGACTAAGATTTCAATAAATGTATTTATTTATAAGTTCAAACCGATTTTACTTTATTTATTCTACTTTGTATCTTATAAAGCCAAAAAAAGTGAACTTATGTAAACTTATTTGCTTTCCCTACTCCCTAGCCTTTTCTGCAGTCCAAACAGACTACTGCCAAGGATGTCAAAATTGAAGTTTTTGTATTACTAATGTGGTATACACACTGGAGTGTATGGGGGGTGCTTACTAGGCCTTACCCACTTCAGATTTGAAAATAGCTTATTTTTTATGTGTGTGTGTGTGTGTGGGGGGGGGGGGGATATGAAAAGTTATCAGAAGAATTGTTTGTACAGGCCCTTCCTAACATTCTTTCTGGCTACGCCACTGATATACGTAGACATAGGAAGTTGATTCACAAGATGATTTCCTTGTATATTAGATACGTAGTATACGCTTGTACAGCATATTATTCTACGTATTCTACATGCTTTGTGAATTGATATGCATTTGTAATGTTAGTATCATTTTGTATGCAGAAGCAGATAAGTTTAAAGAGATTGCCAGGCTTTCCACTCACTCCATCCTAGAAGCTTGCGGCTTGGAGGCTCGATGCCCTGGAATTCCTTCATTCCCAAACTCTAATGTGTGCATCCATGTCGAAGACGGCCGTGAAATAAGAAGATCCACTTTGATGCCCAAATCTTGCCGCGAATGTTTCTATTTATTTGTAAAAGACGTTGTCAACACCATACTGTCAGAGAGAAAAGGGTAGGGCTAAAAAAATCTTTTGTAGGATTACATGTGTATGTATAGATGTATGCATGTGCGTCTATATTAAAAATGTTACAGTCCATGTATATGCCATGCCAATCGTTCTAGAATCTAGAGTAGGTTTTGTTCAGGTAGCTGAAATGGTTTGGATGTTTGAACATTGTCGTCTACAACTAGTGGTATACTGGTATATTTGTGCCTTGAATCTGATTTCCAACTTTCTCAGCAAAGTAAAACAACATTTTTTATTATGAAGGAAAAATTCACATGAATAATCCCACCTTTTTAGTTTCTTCCAATATTAATCCCAAATATGAGTATTTCTGAAATAATCTCATTTATAGAGGGTATCTTCTCAAACTAAGCCCATGACCGGATAAAATTATTCTTCAGGTAACCCCAACACTTGTCTTAATCTGATTGGATCTTACACATTTTTACTTTTCAATTTTTTTCCTTTCTCTTTCTTTATTTCTCCTCATCTGCTCAAGACCTGTTTTCTCACTTTTCTGACTTTTCTCTTCGTTCCTTTTCAATTCTTTTTCTTCATCTCTTTCATTCATTGCATCTCTTCTTGCATCCAGTTTTCTTAATTTCTTTTACACCTTTAGACATTCAGTCATCTATTTAAATTGATGAATGGAAGAATAAGTCAATAAACTGACAGCAGCTCCAAGATGAACCATCAGAGTCTAGTGGAATACTACTCCGGCAACGATCATTGACCTCAGGACCTTCATTCGATCGTTCCATTAGAAGCATAATCAGATGCCCTATTTTTCCGCCGCCGCCTTCCTTTTAGCCGGCGATTGGAATTGATTCAAAAGGGGATGAAAAGTGCTGACAACACCTTCCTTTCCGTGTGGATTGAACTACTCTTGCGCTCAAAGATGAATTATGTAGAGGATGATGAACACTTCTTCCATGTCTTCTTCATTGATAAGGGTGCAGATGGATGACCACGGGGATCAATGAAGTGGATTCAGGTTTGAGATGCAGATCAATTTTATATAATGTTTTTTTACTGGTTTAGAAGGTTGTAGGTGACCTGGATCAATGGTGGAAGATCATGTACGAAATTGAGATTATTTTAGAAATACTCATATTTGGGATTATTCATGTGAATTTTTCTTTTTTATTATTGGTAGATTCTATGGTACCCAAAAGGTACCGTACCTTAGTCCACATGGACCAATCAGAATATTGTAGTTGAATTATTTAAGTCTAATTAAAAATTGATATACCTATGTGGACCAATCAAGTGAATGATAGGTACGGTACCCCATTTTTTAAATGAGTACCGGAGTTCTCACTTTATTATTATGTCCATTTGTCAATTTTAATTAGGTATTTTAATATTTGCTCGTGAGCATATGATAAAGAGAAAAGGTTATCATAATATCAAGAAATAAATATATGCGATTTTTGAAATGAAAATGGTTATCATTAGATTTAGGGAAAATGGAAACTAATAATCCAACCTTTTAGCAGTCTTCTTACAATAGTCTCACCTTTTCGTTATTCAAGAAAAATCCAACCTTTGCACCTCATCTTCATTCGCTGGTCCCTGACCGGTTAATGACTTGCTATTCCAAGTTATTTTCTTATCTTTGCAACATATTATCTTTGTGAAATGTGAGATTTATGGTATAATGGTTTGCAAAGATAAGAAAATAACTTGGAATATGAAGTCATTAACCGGTCAGAACTAGCGAATGAAGATGAGGTGCAAAGGTTGGATTACTCATGAATAACGAAAAGGTGAGACTATTGTCAGAAGACCGCTAAAAGGTTGGATTATTAGTTTCCATTTTCCCTTAGATTTATATAGTGATCACCTATGTTACGCCGATACGCGAATACAGGTACGACGATACAACAATTTCAAAAATTATAGGATACGGGTACAGGGTATATTTAAAAATAATAAAAATATAGGGTATAATTTGCAAATATATACTCCGTATAATTCAGGGGTTCATAACTAAAATAATAATATTACGAAAAATAACTATTATTCCCTCTGTCCCGCTATGCTTGTCCCATTTTACCATTTCGGAAAGTCCCACTAAGATTGTCTCATACCAAATTGGGTAAAGTTTGTGTGGCTCTAAATCATACTTATTTTATTTTTACTTTATCAATTTTATATCAACCACACAAACTTACTTTTCTTAATAATCGTATCACTTTCTCTTGTCTCAATCTTAGTGGGACGGAGGTAGTATAATAAAATTTCAAAGATTAGGCTAAAGAAACTAAAGTACTGATATTTCGATTTAAATTCAAATAATATTTTTTGTTCTCTATTTGCATTTACATCTAAGTCTTATTTCAATTAAAACTCATCAAGCGATAAAATGACAAATTATAGTATTTCATTGTTTTTCATACTCCCGAAATCATTTTTATCAATGTTTCACATCTTGTTGTCACTTAGGCGGCTACTAAACTTTTGTCATGTCGTGTATGAAATGAGAGTTATAGGGTCAGATATGCGTATTGGTTCACGGATACGAGTACCAGAAGTATCGGGTTTTTTAAAAATAAGCCCGATACTTTTATTAAATTACAGATACAGACCCAATGCGGCAATACGTACATGATGCGTATCGGTGAGTATCAGTATCAGATACGCATTGTACGCGATGATCCGGCAACGTGGTGAAGTATCGATGCACCATAGGTGATCGCCATCATCATGAGCTATATAAATTAAAAAAAATGTATGTTAGTTGCTTTACATCATGTGCTTCGCGCTCCTCAAATAAGATCAATAAACACATTGAGGATTTGCATTTTCATTTTCAATTTAGAGTCAATTTGACAACACAGAAATGGTCGAGTCTGTTGATGAAATTCTAGTTGAATTAGTTGAATTGACTAAATTTGTTACATTCATGTAAAAATAACTAAAATTATTCTCTACAATAGCTTTAGTCATTTTAACTTCAATTTTATTTATTTTAATTATTGTACGAAGTACTAGTACGGAGTATTATTTAGAGTGTGAAATTAAAAGTTTGTAAAATAATTGATTAATAAATCTGATATTCTGACTTTTGCTATAACTATTTGCAATTATATATGGAGCTTTTATTAGTTTTTTTTGTCAAATCTTTCTAACTATTATAGTATCTGTTCTGTTAAGGTCAACATCCTTGAACTGGAATGAGATTCAAACATATGACATCCTCTTTGAAAGTGGCACAGTGATGTCATTAGACCATAAAATACTTGACACAGAGTACTTATTAATCACATACTCCTTCAGTTCTTTATTAATAGTCCCCTTAGGCTTTGACACGGGTTTTAAAGAGAAAATAATATGAGTAATGTAAAAGATGTAGTGATTTGTGTTTAAATGAAAAAGTAAGAAAGAGAAAGGGGTAAGAGTAATAAAAGTGGGGTAAAAAGGTATTTTGATTGAAAAAACTTACCAAAAAGGGAAAGAGGAACAAATAATTAAAAATGTCCCAAAAAGGAATGCGAGACAGTTAATAAAGAACGGAGGGAGTATAACTTTAATAACTCAATGTAATGCAAAATAAATCGATCGCTGCCAATCACAATATGCAACCTATTGTCGCTGTCATCGTCTTCGTTAAAATCGGAATGTCACAGATTGAACTATATATATATTTGAAACTCTTTTCTTAAAGAAACATATCAAAAGACTAATTTGAAAATTTCTAAAACCTACAAGGGCTAATATTTTTTTAAAAAATTGACTACACCTTTTTTTAGATAAATAAAGTAAAAAAATGTGTAGTTAGTTTTGCAAAAAAAGTTAGCCACGGATGAAATTTAATGGGTAAATATAGGAATTGAGCATTTTCTTTTTGTTTGTGTAACAATAGATTAATTATAATTGGATGCAACTGATAAATATTAAAAAAAATGTTCTTTTTGTTGATAAATATAGGCTGAAAACATGTTTAGATAATTAGTCAAAAATAAGGCATACTCAATAAATTAGAATATGCATTTTAAACAATGTTATAATCGAATAAATAGGTGATTTTGCATTGGTAAAACTAAACAACAAAATTATTTTATTCCGTACACGTTACGGGTAAGAATACTACATTAGTTAAATATAAAGCCCATAATAAGTTATACAGAGTACTGCGTAATTTATGAGAAACATGAAGCACAAGTTGAAGCAACTTCTTTTCGGCAAACTGCTTTTCCAACGGCTCTGGAAATATCACACAGCTGCCGCACAAAGCATGAGAATGAGAAAGGAGGAAGCATCTCATTGTTTCAAATAAGACATGCATGGAACCTTCTCTTGCGAATCACCACAGCAAAAAGGGTGAGGGGTACTACATTTAACCAACCCAAGAAGGTGATGAAGGGTAATTTGAACCCTAGCCTTGTTCCTGGAGCTTGCAAGCTATCGAAGTGGGTTGAACCTCACTAAAGAAGACGTACAAGAACGCTCCTTAGACGCTTGGGCAAGGTATGCTTGTCAGATGCATTCTATATCAGTAATTTGCACCTGCTTTAGTTTGTCACAGAGGTAAGAGTCAATGGAGTACATCGACGCTTGTATGACGTGGAGTAAAGAGTAACACGTTAATACACCCGTTAGATTAACACGTTAATATGACTGAGTTGAATAACAGATCGAATGTTAATAGGTCGACTTCTTGAAGGTCAACGCCAGCCCTCAGCCACTTGATCGACTTCCCCTTGGTCGATGCACCCTGTTGGCAGACGCCCCCGCAGGTCGATCTCTGAAGGTCGATTTTTCTTTTGTTGATCGATTTTGTGAAAGTCGGCGCCATAACCTTAGTCCATTACCCCTTCTTACTCAACACTAGTATTGTACCCGTGCGATGCACAAGACAATAATATGTTTGTATTTTTTGCGTGATTATTTTAAAGTAATTATAAAGATATGCTAATAGTCAAGTTCCTTAGAAATTAGAATGATTTAATGTTAAAAAAATACTCCCTATATTATTATGTATAAATATTGCGATAAAATAGTACTCCGTATGTGATGGGTGTTGAATACAGTACTTAAATATAAGAACCTATTATTCAATTTCTTGACATCTCCCCTACTCCGTATATTTAAGAATAGATAATTATTTTCTTAAAATCACGTCAAACTCATCGGGACGTGAGTACCATATATATGAATTAAAGGTTGAAAAACAAAGTAGGCAATGTTTTACTGCATGAGTACCATATATATATTCTACTCCGTATAGTATATACCTGCTTATCATTCATAAATTGTAAGTTTAATGTTGTGTCTTGTTGCATGTGGCTTGATTTTTATACTACGCATTATACTATCTTATAATTATGTCATACTTTTAAGAATAAATAAATTACAATAATATATACGGATTTAACGCTATCTACGCCTATCATCTATGCATAAGATGATTAGAGCATAATACACATTTACACTATTACATCGATCACTTATAAGATCAGACCCCTACCATGCATGAGATTTGAACAATCTTATTTTTAACTTGCCATGATCAAACATTAAGGCGGCGTATGTACCTGTATGTGATTCTACGAAGATACATCTATCTCATATATATGAAGTACTGTATTTGGCATCTACGTGGTATTTTTTTATTTGCAGGGTACTTCTTGTGTTGCTCATGGAAAACCAAAGCTTTAAACCCCATTTGTACTGGAATTATTCATGTCATTGATAAACAGATCAATGAAATAACACATGTGTGATTGTAAATGTACTCAAAATAATTGAGAAAACTATCAAATAAGCTCTCGTACTATGCCAAAAAAAGTCAATTAGGCCCTTGTACTTTACAAACACTCAATTAATTAATTGAGTCCTCGAACTATTAAAAACGTTCAAATAAGCCTCAAACAAACGTTTTTATAAGTCCTCGAACTATTAAAAACGTTCAAATAAGCCCTTTCGGTCGGTAAGTAACCGGTTTCCCGGTTAAACGGCGACGACGACGACGATGTGCTCGAACCCTAGCAACGGCGGCTGCCGGGAAACGGGTTACATTTAACCGGGAAACCGATTACTTACCGACCAAAAGGGCTTAATTGAATGTTTTTTAATAGTTCGAGGACTTAATTGAATGTTTGTAAAGTACGAGGGTCTAATTGACTTTTTCGGTATAGTACGGGGGCTTATTTGATAGTTTTCCCCAAAATAATTTGATTAAGACGATGAGCACCTGAGGTTACCCGTAATAATTAAAATCCGCTGAGAACAAATGAATGTATAAAGGAGTGCAAGCACTTAGATAAGGAGTAAATGACTTAGAACGACATGAAGGTTTTACAATTTACAAATATGAAGTAGCGGTTAATGACCATGTGAATTGTCTAGGCGGGAACAGTTATGGAACACACGGTTCCCTTTTTATACCTATATAGATTACGTTAATTGGTCAAAAAAGAATAACGTGTTAATCTAACAAGTGTACTCAATTAATACTAAAACCCCGAATTTGTGTCATACTTAAAAAGATTAAATGCAATAGTGTACTCTTTACTCCACCTCATACAAGTTGGTGTGTTCAATTGACCATTTTTTACTGTCTCCTAAATTTGGAAGTAGGGAGAAATCTTGGAACTCGAAATGCGTTAACTTGTTGGCGAGATGATCGATATACTACTAGCATTTGTGTGACTTTAAGATCTAAGGGAGGGGAGCTCTCCATATCGAGACCAGGTTTTCCAAAAAGGTTCACTAATTCTAGATTGTTTGCTCAAAAATATCAGCAACGAGTATGACTAGCTTTGTTGAAATGCATGGGCGGATAATTTATGTTGAGAAAATTATGTCTCATGTGACTAAAACATCAATCATTTTCCAAATCGTGCTTGGTTGTCCAACACAACACTAGGATTTACCTTTACTGTTTTTTTTTTTTAACTTTATACGGAGTATAATTCCTGAACAATTGAGTAATTGACATCTTCAAATGTTAAAGTGAAAATTTTAATCTTTAATTTGCTACAAAATAGAGATGGATGAATCAAGAAAATTCCATAAATAAAAGTAAAATAGAGTGCATTTTCTCAACTAATAACATCACGGTTTTCTTTCTAAAATGGATTTATCTACTCTATTTACTTTTATTATTTAAATAGGTTTACTTAACTCTTATTATGGAAATGAAACGTACTTAATCTTCTTTTTAATATTGTTGTTCGTGTTTTTACTTTTATTTTAAACAATTGATTCAGAAAATTTTAAAAAGAAATTTCTTAACAGAAGTAGAAATAATACGTAGTTTCATCTTTCTTATTGTGAAATTTTGTTTTTATTACATAAGAGTGTCACGGCTTAGGTCGACCACTCTCTAGCTCCGTCTTTGTCTTCGTGTAAAGTTGTCCATCTATCAGTTCAAAATTCAGCTTGGTCCTGGATATAGTAAGGCGCTTGTCTTTTGAGGAGTTTGGCCCTGAACTCGTTCTCCGGTAGTTTGCCTCCCTGGATATAGTTGGTTAGCTCGAACATCTACTGCTCTACTAGGGCTCTAAAAAGGATATTGCATTGACCCGGAAGATCTCTCTAGATGAGGCATCTAGAAATTCGCACCAGACAATTTCGCTAATGTACTATGGGTGCCTCCATGCATTGTCCCTACTTTTGTGATCTGACACCTTCAAGAATATAGATATCGGCCTCAACATCTCTATGTGGGAGATTTGCTCTAGGCTTAATTGCTTAAACCGAGTGATCTCTTCTTTTGTCAGCTCCAGCTTATATGGTTCACCACCTGTAATACTCCAAATTTTTAAAACAAGACTAGTAAATTATTTTGGACCAAAATATCAAAAATAAAAAAATTTCTAAAATAAATTGAAAATAAAACATACTCCGTACGAAGTATAAAAGATTATCATATAAGAATAAAGTTGCACAAGTCCAAATTCTCAATTATACCAAATAGCGTCCTAAACACATCCATACACCTATATGACTTCATATAAATCATATAAACCTAAAATAGCCATTTAAATAATAAAATAAAAATCTATAATATTTATATACATGTGTACATATATAACTCCTTAAAAATGGAAATGATTTAGATAAAAATCATAAATTCTTACCCATATCCTTGTAAAGCATTTAATATAAGTTTAATTACACACATACCAAAGAAACAAAAATATATAATTAATTAATCAATAAATTTATATGAATAATAAATAGGAAAATAGGAATAAATATAAAAATAATATACTCCGTATAAAATACCTAAAAATAAATTTAGTCCTAGAAAAATATTATAAATACTTATAAATGCCTAAATATAATTCATGAGGCAAAAGTATGCACATAAGATGCATATATGAATATTCATATATTTATATAAATAATATTTACATAAAACTTCAAAATTTCATAATAAATCAATTAGACGTCC
This sequence comes from Cuscuta epithymum, assembly GCA_945859915.1. Lineage (NCBI taxonomy): Eukaryota > Viridiplantae > Streptophyta > Magnoliopsida > Solanales > Convolvulaceae > Cuscuta > Cuscuta epithymum. The sequence continues at coordinate 887,599 of CAMAPF010001023.1, forward strand.
AAATCTACTCATATCAATGCCATTGTATTCCTTTGACAGTGTTGCTTCTCCAACCAACCAGAAATCACTTCTAGATGGCCAACGGTGACGTCGCCGGACAAGGACTAACTGTCTACCATGATGCAGCTGCTTCCAGTCGACATGGCCGCCTTATCCCTTCGTGTACCTGACGAGTGTAGGAGGTCCAATAAGCATTCTCCAACCAATAGCCGCCTCTCTAAGTGGGCATAACCCCATGGTCGGATTTTCACCTATAAACAGAGGTGGAATTCTGAGCTCTGACACGATATAGTATTATGATATTATCTTTGTTATAATTCATCTAAGTGTTCAAATATATTCCTGTGAGTGTAAGGACTATGAGAGAAGGAAGAAAGAGGAAATTACAACGTGAGTAGAAGGAGAACGAACTTGCCGAAGAATCCGCCATGAAAACGGGCCGCCATTTAATGGAGGATATAGTCCGTAGGCAGGGGTGGAGCCAGACTTCACTCTAAGGGGGGCGGGATATAATACAAGTATTAAAATGTAAAAGCAAATTTGCAATTTTGGCACAATAAATTTACTTTGTGGCCGTTTTTAGTATTGATACCTCACTTACCCATAAATTTGGTCATGTAATTAATATATTTTTTGCATTTTAAGTACTTTTCCGCAGGAAAGTACACTTTCCTACTGATAATTTACCACAAAACATGCCGCCAATGTTGATTTTGTTGCTGAAAGTGTACTTTCCAGTGCAAAAATCCTTAAACTGAATAGACCTATTAGTTAGAGGGCCTAATCAACATGCGATTAAAGTTACAGGACTAAGACTAATAATGGGAACAGTCACAAGTTACAGGACTAAATTGTAAATCTAGAATTTTTAATATAGAGAATTACAGCTTAGCCTACTAAATTGCCTTCATAAATTTTTGGGAGGGGCCAAAATAATTTTATTATAGCAATACTTTTAAAAAATTAAAAAGGTGGGAGGGGCCATGGCCCCCTTGAAGCACTATGTACCTCCTCCCCTGGCTACGGATAGGTAGCCAGAGGTTCGCCTTGAAGACGACATACAAAACCGTCGCCTATAAGGTAAGATATCGCTCGCCGAAGTTTTTACTAATTTCCAGTCGCCGGAAACGCGACTCGCCGGAGAAGACAATCCAGGCCGATTGGGCTGGTCTTTTGGGCCGGGTTAGGTTACAGGGCCGGTTTGACCCATTTTGATTAAAAACAAAAATAAAATAGTAAATGTGATTAATAAAATATGGAAAAATATAAATAAATTCCCGATATAAAAATAAATATTCTGACTAACCAGAATTGTAATATAATAATATTGGATACTTTTAATTACTCCGTAATTTATTACTGATTTGGGCAAATAGTCTATATCAAAGGAACAATTTATGTGTATATGCAGGACGGATTGGACTTGGGGCCAGGGAGGAATCAGGCCCACCCTATCCATCTCCCAAGCGAGTAGCCGCCCATCCGGCTAAGCCCAAAAATACAGCCGAAAAATCAAAATTCCAAATAGCGTGCTTCTTCATCTCCACAGACGCAGACCACAGCTGCACAGCAGGGACGCAGGGCGCACATCGCTAATCGGCACTTCGAAAAAATCCAACTCCTCGTCATTCGTCAGTCGGCGGTCCGGTGAGGTGGTGACTCCGGACTACGGTCGGCCGTTGGACAGTTTTCACCCTCGTCTCTCATCTCAGTATCTCACGCCGATTCTGCTCTTAGCCATTTCAGCGGTCCGGTAAGTTATGTTAATTGTTTAGTTTTATTGTATATTTTATATCCAATTTAGCTTTTTTATTACATTTCACGCCATTTCTGCTCTTCAATTAATCAATTGGTTAGTTTGTTAATTGTTCATTGTTTCTTTTTATTTTTTCAATTCTGTCCGATTTGCAGAATTCCATATTAATAACTTGGTTTGCTATTTTGCTGAGTTTTTTAGTTTACTAGAATAGCTTTTCAGCGGTTTGCTACTTTACTAAAATAGCTGTTTAGCCGTTCTGTCTGTTCACTCTTCAGAATAAAATACTACGAAATAAATTATATGCAATTTGATTCATTTGAGTATTTGTGATTTGTGATTCATAGGTTCTAATGTGTAATTTGTGAGCATAATTTATATTAGTATGAATTTGGTTGTAATTTGTTATTAATAATGTAAACATGTAAGTATTTAGTTTGTTAGTACTACATATTAGTGAAGTAACTAGTAATCTCATTGGTTTCAATAAAGTTAATAAAGAGATATTATAACCCTGTTGAAGTAGGAGCTAATGAAGATAGCTCATCCAGAATTGCTGTTGTAAAAGTGTTTTTTTTACTTTGACAAAAACTCTTAATACTATCGTATTTTTTTGTCTTTGATTTTTTTGTATCAATAGTATTTTTTACTTGAAAATAAATGTTGTTAAATATACCTTATTATATTACACTTTGACTTTTTTTGTCCAATATACATTATTTAATTAAATTTGGCCCCCCCAATGACAAAGCTAGATCCGTCCCTGGTATATGAACACCCAGAATTTTTAAAATAAATTTGAAACTTCAAAATCACGGAGTAATATCCAAGATCTGCCACTGGGAACACCCCTTATAGGTAATATAGGGTATAGGTGCCCACCTTTTCCGATGGTAAATCCATGAATCGTATTCGTGTACTTATTTCAAAATTTATTGATGTATAATAATGTAATTAACTTTATAAAGTTGCTAATTCTGCCTAACCCATAACTGGAGGGTACATGTAATACAAATTTCTCCGAAAACCCTAACCAAGCAAGTAATGGAAATGACAAAACCTTCTACTAATTAATTATTTTCAATAAGTAAATAAGTACGTAGTATATACTAACTCCGCCCCACTCAACTTTGCCAAGTTGATGTTGGGTGTGATTAGAATAGTAAAAATTGTGTGGTAGAAATTTGTGCAGAGAAGAGAGAAATGAACACAGTCACACACTTTTTCCATGGCGCATGGCGGTCGCCATGGCTCAAAGGCATTTTTTTATGGCGCGTGACGATGGTGCATATACGAATGGCGCATATGATGCATATGGCGGTATGGCGACGACCACCTTTTCATGGCGATGGCGCATATGGCGCGCGGCATATCTCACCATTGACTACTATGGAGCCACAAATTCATTGCTTTGAAAGAAAAGTAGCAATTTGTTTGGACACAAACATAAAAGGAAAATTGGGGAGGGAGTACTTATCTATTTAGAATCAATAGCTGGAAGATTCTGACTCCATACTGTCAAGCCGAGACTGTTAATATAAAGCTATTAGTACTGACTTGTCTTTAATCGTCTTGAATTAGATTAATGGCGGAGAATAACGGAAGTGGCGGCGAAAGCCCTTTGGAGCTCTTCCTGAAGATAGGTTTGGATGAACGGACGGCCAAGAACACTGTCGCAAACAACAAAGTCACCGCTAATCTTACTGCTGTAATCTACGAGGTAAATTCGTTCACCGTGAGATTACAGTCTCCCTTTTAGATGCCAACCTTTGGCTGTATCGTTTTAGTTTTATTGCTACTCTTCGTTTATTCCTTTCTGGGAAGTGAGCCTTTTCCTAACTGGAACCAAAGTTAGTATATGCAGTTAAGAGTTGGAGCAGATTGTGTAATTGCTTACAGTTGATGACTCAATTCCTAAGGAGTGTTCTATACATGGAATGGTTGATTTGGTTTGTATTAGTGTAGTACATTTTGAGATTTTGCGTGGTTTAACATATTCTTATATGCATTCTAATAAAGAAAGCAAGGAAAACACGTCCTGTACTATGGACTAATCCGTACTTGAGCAATTCCCGTCTTCCTATATCCACTCCTGCTGAACTAGAGGGCTCGTTGGCAGAAGTAGTTGACTGATTCTGAACAGGAATGACTTTCTTGTGTGTATTCTTAGGGACAGGGATGGATAAATTATTTACAAACACTGTTATTATGAATTGAGATGAATATAGAAAGCAGGAGTGCTATTGTGAAAAGTCAAAGATTAATGTAGAATTGGGTAGGGGTGAGTTTTTAACTAGCACATATGAGAGAAAAACTGAAGTCTTTTGACCTTTAATTCTTTACTGCAATGAGAAAATTGTGCCTGCGTGTAAAATTTGGGAAGTTTTGATGAATTCAGAGGAACAGAAAAATCTTAATGATAATTGCAGGCAGCTGTTACTCATGGATGCGATAGAGTTGCTGGAAACCTTCTATACACGGTAAGCTAGCCTATTTTATTTTTGATGTTTTTTGTGTTCAAAAGGTAACCTTCTATGTTCTATAAGAATGTTCATTATGTTTATAAACTGCAGAGTTGCAATTGTGGATGCACAACATTTTGTACATGTACAGAGCAATTTTTTGTGTAGTAAATTATTTAGAGCTATCTTCAGAAGGCCAATTTGGAAAAAGCTGAAAATTAACTGAAATTAAAAAGCTATAGCGCGGGCATAAAGCTAAAAACTATTAGTGCAGTTAAAGTTTTTGGATAAATCAGATATCAAATTATTTGCTAGGTATAAAAACACAAAGTTGGATTTTGTTTTAATGAGGAATTGATAAAACTTGATATTTTCTAAAATAACAAGGCTATAAAAATGAATCTAATAAATAGTCTAATTTTTCTAAATTGCAACTCTCCTACAGCATTTTATAAGAGCTTTCAATAAGTTTGAAACTCTTTTTTTACCAGCCAATCCTTGTTGTTTAACTGTAGTTTAAAATAAGTTAAAAAAGTACGTAATAAGTTCTACCAAACAAAGGCTGGATAGAAACAGGCTATATCAGCAAGGTGGTTAATTAATTTCTTTGGATACATGAGTGTACTCCATACAAGTTCTTAAAGAATGAACCAGGCTTTCATTATCTTTCACTATTTTAGCACAGTTTCGAAGGATTCACAAGATTTGCTACTTCTTTTCCTCCCATTTTAGGTTGCTACGAAATTTCCAGCAAATGCTCTTGTGCATCGCCCCACATTGCTGAAGTATATTGTCTCATCTAAGGTGTGTAGCTCAGTGTTTTTGTTTGTTTTGAAATTTGGTGTACATTTTTTCTTTATTCTCATTTACAGCTAAACTCAGTAAATGTAAAACATCAACATTACCCCAACTGGCATCACAAATGGATACTGTTCTGTTTGACTCCCTTTTCAATTGATGTTGAAGCATTCAATTCTGTGTTCTGTTAGAGTAATATGTTCATTATTTTCGTGGCTTCCATCTTAATTAACTTGAAAACTTTATCCTTGCAGATTAAAACCTCTGCTCAGTTGGACGCTGCATTCGGGTTTCTTATGTCTAATGCTTCTGAGACTTTGAAGGTCAATGAATTTGAGGAAGCTTGTGGTGTTGGTATGAAAACCGCTTATGTTATTTTTGTCAAGCTTTTGCATTAGTATTCTTCTTTACAGACTAAATATTTCCTGAGAAATGAGAAACAGAATACCTACTTATTACTCCATTTCTCCATTATGAGGTCCAGTTACATTGATTTAGTTATCTGACCCACCATTACTTGTAGTTCCTCTTTATAGTCCTTGCTATATTCTTTGGAAATATTTCATATCTGTTTTTTTAACAGGAGTTGAAGTGTCCATGGAAGACATAGAGCTCATTGTTAATGATATTTTTGAAGAAAACAAGCCTAAGATTCTGGAGTTGCGGTACAGAATAAATGGTTTGTATTTATTGTTGTGATAATACCACATGTGAAGCACTGCAGGATGCAGCAATGTTCTTACTTTTGCAATTTCATAAACACATACTAAAGTAGTTTATTTTTCATTCCATAAGAGATGGTAGTATATGAATTCTTTGAAGTAGGGTAACATTTCTGACTACATTAGTATATTTTCCAGTTCCAAGATGATGTGATTACTTTTTCCTTCTCTGTAGTTGGTGAACTCTTTGCTGCCGTCCGGAAGAGGCAGCCGTGGGCAGACCCTAAAATAGTCAAGGTAATAATAAGTTTCTTTATTTTCATTTCTTCCCAGTTCTGTTAGGCTTGTCTTTGGGGGATGTGGGGGTTGGGACTTTAAGAATATCAAAGCTAGGCCCAACTTACTTCAATATTTTTGCACATATGTCTTTGTTCTTATTATTTTATTAACACACTTTGTCTTCAAATGGTCAAGCTTTGGTTTACTCTAATAATATTCTCTTTATTTATGTTCATTTGTTCATAATTGTTTTGGTCAAGAGATGCATTCTATTTCCCCCAATATTTTTTGCCAGCCAAGAAATGTAAAACTGATACACCTTGAGGTGATCAAATTTTCAATAGAAATATGTTCGTGTCTATTTCACTTGAGAAACTTGGCAATGTGTTGTTGTTTTAATGGTCTCAGGCGTGATGAATATTCTCTTTGGCATGGTTTTTTATGCTATAATTCTACATTTGTTATAAACCTGCAATGTTTGGTTTATCATCGCAGCAACTCATAGATGTGAAATTGGTTGCATTACTTGGTGAAAGAACGGCTGAAGATGATGAGAAACCTGTCAAAAAGAAGAAAGAAAAGCCTGCTAAAGTTGAGGTTCAAGCTACTTCACTTTGAAATTTTGATCCCTAAATGTGGAGCTTTATAAACATAAAGAACACCTTCTTACTCGTATTGTGCTTTCTCCTTCTCAGTGTAAGGCTAATAAAGAGGAGATGCCAGCATCAAGTCCATTAGAGGATGAAGTTAATCCATTTTCAATTTTCCCGTCCCCAGAGGAAAACTACAAGGTAGCTGAAGTGTTGAAGTAGTAGGTGCATGCACATTCCTTTGTAATCGTACCTTTTGTTGTTATAAGAATATTTTCTGTATTGAAAGGAGATCTTATTCTCAAGAACATACTTAAACTTTTCAGTGAACTACATTCCCCTTTTCTTTAGAGTATTGTGATAGTTGTGATAGAGGTTCCCTTGATATAAATATAGTAGTCGACAACATGTTAACTTCATGCACCTTTAGCTATGTTGCATGCCATATTAACTTCTTTTTCCCTAGACATTTTGGTAGTGTTTGCATGTGCTTGTGAAAAGTGGTTTAATTTTTTAGGTGTTGAAATAAAAGTGATTTTTAAAAAGTAGAATTCGGATTGTTTGGTAAGAAAGTTATTTCTGGTGTATACGCAAAATATTACAGAAAAGGTGAAAAGCGGATTTAAGCACACTCCCTGATCACACCTTTTTAGCTTAAGTCGCTTAAAGTTAAGCAGAAGCACCTATTTCAACTACTATTAGCTATTTAAGCACAAAAGCACAAAAGTGTTTTTAAGCAGTGACAAACAGTGCTCTATTTCTGTAAATATCTCTGTATCTATTCCAGGTCCATACAGAAATATACTTCAGTGACAGGCCTGTTCGTAGGGTATGCAATACAAAGGAACTACTTGAAAAACATTTGAAAGCAACTGGTGGAAAAGTTTTTACACGATTCCCTCCTGAGCCAAACGGATATCTACACATAGGGCATGCAAAGGTGATGGCCGTTTTAAAATATCCTTTAGATATTCGCTTGCATTTTTCTTTTAAATGTAAATATCTGTTCATTAAACAGGCAATGTTTATTGATTTTGGCTTGGCAAAAGAACGAGGTGGATGCTGCTATTTGAGGTGAGGTTCAGATTCCATTTGCTCATACTCCCTTTCTGTTTGTTTCTTCTCTGTCTCTCTTTTCCCCAGATTTTGATTTTCTTTTATTAGTACAACAACATCCAAGCCTTAATCTCAAAAGCATTTGGGGTCCGCTAACACGAATCGGCATATGAATAATAAATAACAATAATAGAGAGAAAGGATTTTCCTTTGTTAAATATTACTGAAGTTTTCTGTCAGCTTTTGCCAATGAATTTATCTCCCGTCTCTCTAGGTATGATGACACCAACCCGGAAGCTGAAAAGAAAGAGTACATTGATCATATTGAAGAAATTGTAAGATGGATGGGATGGGAACCCTTTAAGGTAAAATTTGAACTGAAATCTGATGATTTATAGCTTGCTATGTATTCTTACTGTGGCTAGCCTTTTGCAGATTACTTACACTAGTGACTATTTTCAAGAACTTTATGAGCTTGCAGTGGCTTTGATACAAAATGGTCATGCTTATGTTGATCACCAGGTTATTTTTTAAAAAATAATGTCCTTGCAAGTTTAATGTATCCATAACACCGCATCCTGTATTTGTTTTTATGGAGTTGTCTGTATGTGTTCTTCCTCTTTTTTTTTTTTAAATTCTGAATTTTGTAGTGTACTGCTTGTTGGTTCTAAAATATAACTTTAGATGCTCACAAAGCCTATAGATATAATCATTATCCACTCCAACCTTTTTTGGAATAGTATATGAAGAAGAGTGCATGATTGGTTCCACCTTTCTATTTCAGACACCTGAAGAGGTAAAAGAGTTCAGGGAGAAAAAAATTAACAGCCCTTGGAGGGACCGGCCTATTGAAGAGTCTTTAAGACTGTTTGATGAAATGAAGCGTGGCATGATTGAAGAGGGCAAAGCAACACTACGTATGAAACAGGACATGCAAAGCGATAATCCAAACATGTATGACTTGATTGCTTATCGTATCAAGGCAAGTATTCTTAGGATGAAATTTTAATTTCTGCAAGTTAATGTTAGTTTTGATAATCTAATTTTGATTTTTGCTTAATCGTGTCTCAAGTTCACTCCACACCCACATGCTGGGGATAAATGGTGCATATATCCAAGTTATGATTACGCCCATTGCATAGTCGATTCTCTTGAGAATGTAACTCATTCGGTACGTAATGTTACCTTTTCAATTTGTTAGCATTTTTAGTCTCCCAATTTAGATGTGTATCAGATTTCTGATATCGAATGGAAGTTATATCTTTGATCTTCTAAAGAAACATGATATATCCCAATGCATCTATTTTTCTTTTGAATTTTCATGTGTTTAATACTTCAATACTTATCTGGGTGTGCGTTTGTACGTACTTGAGTACATCCAACAGACAAATGCTTAATTAAATGCTTGAATGTGCTTGCAAACACCCACCCACATGTGCACATGTGTCAAGCATGAAATCTGCCCAAGTATGACAACATTGACAAGATGGAAAATTACTTTAATCCTAAATTGATAATAACTTGGTTGATTGAGTTACAATATCCTTGAATTTATTGTCTAAGATATATATATATATATATATATATATATATATATATATATATATATATATATATGGAGCCTACTGTTCCTCATTTTGGATTACATGATGTTGGCAATTATCATTCTGAAAAGCTTTCATTTATGAGTTTGATTTTAACATGTGATGATAATGGGAATGTGATTCCTAACCCAATGACTGCGATATTTAGGCAATTTATAAGTTACTTGCCATTTCATCAGTGATGGTCGATATAGCATGGCATTATACCCACACTATGAAATAAGCTCTTTTATGAACACTATCATCACATTATGAATCAAGAAACTGTTGATATCATTTTGTTGTAATAGTTGACCATCTGTTTTTTGGGAATGTATATTTTTTTTGTAGCTGTGTACTCTTGAATTTGAGATCCGTCGTGCTTCATATTACTGGCTGTTGGATGCTCTAGGCCTCTACAAACCCTTTGTGTGGGAGTACTCACGTTTGAATATCACTAACAATGTGATGTCGAAGCGCAAGGTATACTTGAATCTATAATGGCTTGTTTGGTTAGGAAGATTTTTGCATAATTGCGCAAGGTATATTTTGAGGCCTTTTTTTGGTTAGGGTGATTGATTTTGGTTTTGCTAATTTTTCTCTATTTGTTAGTTTGACTAAAACTAACTGTATGATTAGTTAGATAGTTAGATAATTTATCTGTAGTCTTTTATCTTCACAATATTTCCAAGCATCTAAATGTAAAAATTATTCAGAAAATAAACAAGACCCCTCTCTTTCTCTTTGAAACCCCTAAATCAAACAAATCCTAAATTGGTCTCTACTCTCCCATAGCACGGAACAACATCTTTTTATTTATTAGTGATTGACCACCTTTTTTGTTCTCTCTAGTTAAACCGTCTTGTAACTGAAAAGTGGGTTGATGGATGGGATGATCCTCGTCTGATGACCCTAGCTGGTTTGGGTCGTAGGGGTGTGACTCCAAGTGCAATTAATGATTTTGTGCGTGGAATTGGGATCACCAGGAGGTGAGGTTCATATTATCTTGCATGTGAGAATGCATTTAATATTTATTTATTTATTTATTTATTTAAAACATGAATTTTTTCTGTATCCTTTCGGTACTGAGAGTTCTTTTCCTGCAGTGACCACAGCCTGATACGTTTGGACCGCCTTGAGTATCATATTAGAGAAGAACTGAACAGAACAGCACCTCGAGCAATGGTTGTCCTTAATCCACTAAAGGTTTGTATTTAAGTAAATTGCACAGCCATGCATGTGTCCTGTTATATGTTAAACTTACCCTCCCCACCCAAAGAAAACAATGTTTACTCATGCAATGATTTTTATTACTTTTGGCTAGGGTTGTAAACGAATTGAATTGAACTGAATACTTGACATTATTAACCGTATTTGTATACATCACTGAATATTCATATTCATTTAATGGTCGAATATTATTTTACATTCTTATTCACTTTGAGACTAAGGTTTGGTTGGATGTTGTTGTATTCACTTTGTTTGTTATACTCAAATTCAAATACTATTTGAATATTCAAATTCAAGTGAATAAAAATTATAATGTGTAGTTTGTCCTTTTTGCCCCATTCCATAGCATATTTTTCATACAAATTGAAATATATCTATCGTCAAAAATAATATCATTGTAAATAAGTAAATGGAGAATTGTAATTCCAAAATAATCTACTTTGAAAATTCATGACTAAGAAAAATGATTCAAAATAAAACATGCAAAGTATCTACTAGTTTACATTATACTCATCTTCATCTAATTTTAGTTAGTCATCTTTGAATTTTCCAGTCAAAGATGCTAGACTTTGACTGATAATATCTTTATATACAAAAGTATTTAAAATATGAAAGTGATATGAAAATGTTCTTTGTTAAAAATAATATCATAATTTAATCATAAAAGTATAAAATATATAAAATTTTCACTAAAATATAAGTCTTAAAACGATTAACCAAAGTTTACCATCATTGACTACAAAAGTCAATGATGGCTAAATAAAATGGGACGGAGGTAGTGGTTGTTTATACGAAGTATTATATATTGTATGAATATATATTCATATATAAATCGAATATATTCAAATATTGTTTGAACCGAATATAATACTCCGGTAGTATTTCTGTATTTGTATCCATTTAAAAAACTATTCGAATCGAAAAACATATTTGATTCGTATTTGTATTCTATTTATTCAAATTTGAATCCATATTTTCGAATTCGAATCACAAACCGAATCAAGTACTGCATACTTTTGTTGGATCATATGCACATATATGATGCTCCTTTTGCAGATTAAGGATGTTTTTAATTGGACTTAAATTTTCTGGTCTAGTCTGATAGATGTGTGGTTCATGTGTATTTTACAACTGGCGAAGTCTGGTCTGGTCTGGTTAATTCCGATCTGGTCTAGGACTGAAACCAGTCCCAAGTAAAAGCATCCTAAATGAAAATTAGTTTGCATTGATCAAATATGGCTATTTTTGGGGCAGAGGGTGTGCCTATTTAGGCATCTATTTATGTTTGTATGTAAGCACGGATGATGTGTGTGTATGTATTGTACTTATTTTTGTTGTAATTGGGTTTAATATCAGGTGGTCATAACAAATATGGAAGCTGGCTTAGTGTTGGATCTTGATGCAAAGAGATGGCCTGATGCACAAACAGATGACCCTTCATCTTTTTACAAGGTAACTGGGCATCCAAACCCATACTCGTGTACAGACTGACTGGCTGACCGACATTACCTGGATGGTTGAATTGATCTGTTCCCCCCGATATATTAGTTCAGAATCAGTGGAGTCTTGTATATGTTGATCTCTTAATTGAGCCTGCATTGTTTGTATTTTATTTGCAGGTTCCCTTTTCCAATGTTATATACATTGAACATTCTGATTTTAGGATGAAAGACTCTAAAGATTATTATGGCCTTGCTCCTGGGAAATTTGTGCTTCTGAGGTGCCATTACCTTGATCTAAATTAGTCGAAGGTTTTAGTGGCACACTTGTATACATAAATACACATCAACACCACTATGAAACTTATCTGCTTTGCAGGTATGCTTTTCCTGTAAAGTGTACAGAAGTAGTTCTTGGTGATGATAAAGAGACTGTTATTGAGCTTCGGGCTGAGTATGATCCATCAAAGACTGTCAAACCAAAGGTGGAGTTGCTTCAAGATGACACATTTGCAATTTTTTTTTTTTTTTTGCGTTTTAGACTTTTGTCAGAGTTTATTGGAAATAAAATTCCTTCTAAGCTCTTTGCTTCTTAAATATACTATTCAGGGGGTTCTTCATTGGGTTGCTGATCCATCACCTGGAGTACATCCACTCAAGGCTGAAGTGAGATTATTTGAGAAATTGTTTCTTTCTGAGGTTTGTGAGCAATTGTGTTTCCTCTAACTATGCACATGCCTTTTTATTGTATTATTATTATTATTATTATTTGATTAAAAAACTTCATCCATATCCCACAAACATAGTCCACTTCTCCATTTTTGTCTAACCTGAGATGGATCTGAACTTTGGAAAAAGCGGCGTCAAAAGCTAGATTAGTAGTAGTATTATTTAATGTTTTCTTTGTTCCCAAATAAAATTGTATTTCATCACAATACAAAATCTCAATTGTGGTAAGTCACATTTGTCATAGATCACGAGTAATACATATATCTGTGCCACTTTATTTTTTATTTAACTAAATTTATGACATTTAATCTCAATGCTTTTTTAAAACATCCCTTTTAATCAAATAGAATTCTTTTATTGTGGCAAAATTGTCCATTTAACAAATGTGTACATCACGTTTTAAAAGTGGTACGTAAATGTTGGTTGAACATGATTTTTTTGTTGACAGAGGTAGTATTATAATTATTGACACATTAGTAGCCCATTTGGTAACACTGAAATTGGTTGATTCTGCTGAGATTTATCAAGTTCTGTTTGAAGTGGCTGGATTGGATGATTCTGCTAAACTTTGAAAATATTATATCTAAAATAAATTTTATTAATAAAACAAAGAAAAATTATATGAAAAATAGCTAAAATAGTTGTATACAGTAACTTTAGTCAATCCATCCAGAAAAGTAACTCCAACCTTACTTATTTTGATTACCGCACAACTCATCGTGCGAAATCAAAAGTTTTGTGTTTGGTGAAAAAGTCTGCTTACGAGGTTGATAAGCCGAAAATAGGGTCACCAAACGAGCTCTAGGACATCTATAGAATCTACAAAAATAGAGGTAAAATTTGATGTTTTGATAATATTGATGATTCCTTCAATCCCTTAAAGTTTGTCCCATTTTTTTCTTTTTATTTGTCCCAAACAGTGTCTCACACCACAATTCGCAACATATATGTCGTTCGGCATAATCTACTCCTATCTTAAACTTGGCCAAGTTTGACCAGCACGAGATTTAATAAAGTAAAAACTGTGTGGTGGAGGTTTGTGCAGACTAGATAGAGAATTAACTGGAATCACAAATTCCTTAGTTAAAAGGAGACATATCAATCTGGTCAAATAAGGAAAGTTGACAAAGTTTTTAGGGATGGAGTGAGTAAAATATACGAATCACAAACCCAATGTGAATTGCACAATTCCCTCATCTTTTGTTTCTGCCCCACTTTTCTTTGTCCCCCACAGTGCCGGACGAAGTATTTTTTTTAATCAAGAGTAATCCGAGCTAAACTATCTATAAATCTATATCTGTGAGTACCATTATTCTCTTCTATTTCGTTTTAATTTTTTCCAATTCTTTTTTTTTTTGTGTGTTTGCTGGGTTTTTCGCTATCAGAATCCCGGCGAACTTGATAACTGGCTTGATGATTTTAATCCACACTCAAAAGTTGTGATGACAAATGCATATGCGGTTCCTTCGCTATTCAATGCTGTAGTTGGAGACAAATTTCAATTCGAAAGGCTTGGTATGTTCTAGCTCCCTCCATGCCTGTGTTCACAATGTGTACTATACATTTTCTTCTTTAGTTTGTTATTACAAACTTGCTCCTTTCATTACAACTTCAAGTGTGAAGAGTTAAACATAATTTCTAGACAATCTTGTATGAGACCGTATGACTGGTCTCAACCAGTGAAACGGGCCGGGTGGGGTAAAAAAGTACAATATGATATCATAACACAATCTGTGAAGTATATAACATACCACTTTTGAACAGCAATGCAATTAAGTTCCTAAATTTATTTATGTGAATGCAGGCTATTTTTCTGTCGATAAGGACTCGACTTCTCAGAAGTTGGTGTTTAATCGAACAGTTACACTGCGAGATAGTTATGGCAAAGCTGGAAAGTAAGAATTCCAATTGAAGATACTATCACTTTAAGAGGCTTTTCAAATAGGAGTTTTAGATCTTAATTTATTTGTAATTCTTGGTGAATTGCCATCAGCTTTCTCTGCCTCCTCACAAGCTGAGGTTTAATTTTTGCTGATTACTAATATATAAATATTAATTATTATGGGGTCAATTTCACGTTTTCTCATGCAGTTTCTGTCTTGTGTTATAATTTATAAAATGTAATGATCCCTAGTTTCCAGATATGCTTTGAGTCAAAATTACTCCTATTTTGAAAATTTAGATTTTTACTCATATTATCACAACTTTGCTTTTATTTACTCGTATTTAGGGAATTGCTCCTTTTCAAATGCAAAAAATGTTATCTTTATTGACACAAATAGACTCTGTTTGGTTGGTCACTTGGTTGCTATGGTTGGTTTATTTTTCGCTTTACATTTTTGTCTGATTTAGACATTCCTACAGACCAACAGGCGTCGTCATTTGACGGATAAGCCAACAGATGAAAACAACAAATATTCAAGTCTGAGAAAACAAATGTGGCGGTTCATAGGGGTGGACCGGGACTGGTTCGGGCCTGGGCCCGGCCGGGCTTGGATGGTTTTGGGTAAGGCCCGGGAGTCTACCGGTTCCGGGCCGGTTCCTGTTCAATTTTTTTTTTGTGTGTGTTTTCTTATTTATTTCAACCCCACCTCACCTCCCCACCCCCAAACCCCTCGGAATCACCCACACCGAACCCAAAAACACCCAAAAAAAGACCCGAATCGGGCCTGGACCGGCTGAGCCGGTTCACCTTTTTCATGACCTGGAACCAAAACCTATTACCCCCTCAGGCTGGGTTGGTTCTGCACATGTAGCGGGCCGGGCTAGGGCTGGACTCGGGCCGGTTCGGGACTGGGCCCGGCCGAGCCTCGGGCCAGGAAAGGGGAGGCCCGAGCCCGAACCGCCGGTGACCGGTTCCGGTTCCGGTTCCGGGCCAAACCGGGCCGGGCCAGGCCGAACTGGCCCAATTTTTTTTTTTTTTTGTTCTCCTATTTAATCCCCTACCCCTTCCCCTCAACCCCAAACCATCCCAAACCACCTCAAATGGCCCAAAATACCTAATCCAACCTAAAACTTTAAAAAAATTCAAAAAAAAAAAAAAAAAATCCGGCCCGGACCGGGCCCGAACCGGCCGGGCCGGTTCACCAAAACCTGGGCCCGAGCCCGGACCGCCCAGCACCCGGGCCGGGCCAAACCGAACTGGTGGACCCACCGGGCCACGGGCCGGGTCGGGCCAAACAGTGACCGGGCCGGTTCGGTCCCGGGTCGGGGCCGCCCGGCCCGAGTCCAGCCCTAGGCCGGGCTGGTTCCCGGGGCGGGCGGCCCGAATCGAGTCCATGCCTAGCGGTTCATTTATTTATACTAAAAAAGAGAATTTTTGTTAGTATTATTGCAAGGGGTGGACCGGGACTGGGTCAGGCCCGGACTGGATGAGTTCAGGCCTAAAAATTTCAGGCTCGGTACCGGGCCGGGTTTGTACCAGTACTGGGTCGAGCTGGGCCTAAACAGTACTGGGTCAGGCAGGGCTCCGGTACGGAATTGAGCAATAAATTAAAAAAACTGTGCAATCGGGCCTTGGGTTGTGCCGGGCCGAAAACGAGCCCGAAGCTCGCCCTCATAGTTATTGGGACTGGGCCGGGCCTAAACAGTACTTGGGATGGGGCTGACTATTTCCAGTCCATCCCTAATTAATACTCAAGCTGTGGCAGACGTGTAGACCTGGACTCGGGCCGGTTCGGGCCCGGTTCGGGCCTGGGCCCGGCCGGGCCTCGGGCCAGGAAATGGGAGGCCCGGGCCCGAACCGCCGGTGGCCGGTTCCGGTCCCGGTTCCGGGCCAAACCGGGCCGGGCCGGGCCGGGCCGAACCGGCCCACTTAATTTTTTTTTTTTTTTTTGTTCTCCTATTTGATCCCCTACCCCTCCCCCTCAACCCCAAACCACCCCAAACCACCTCAAATGGCCCAAAATACCTATTCCAACCCAAAACTTTAAAAAAATTTCAAAAAAAAAAAAAAAAAATTAAAATCCGGCCCGGACCGGGCCCGAACCGGCCGGGCCGGTTCACCATTTGGAAGGCCCGGGCCCGGAACCGGGAACCACCGGGCCGGTTCGACCCGAACCGCCGGTGGACCGGGCCACCGGGCCGGGCCGGTTGCTACAGTGGCCGGGCCGGGCCGGTTCCGGGTCGGGCCGCCCGGCCCGAGTCCAGACTCACAAATGAGCAATAGTTCTGTCCTAAAATTGAGTCAAGTCTATTCTGGACTCGATTAGTTCAAGGACATAGCTAGAGAATCATCCCAAATGGTCTTTTGCATAATATCATTAGGTTAATTCGTGGAGCGTGAGCTGCGTGATTGAAAAAAAAAATATCTCAAGTAGATCATCAATAGTAGTTTGGGCTCAATGTGCTGATTTGGGCTCTTGAAGACACAGTTTTCAACCTAGATAGGTTGTTTTGAACATTAATAATTTAAGATAGAGCATTTCAAAAGAAAAATATTGTTCAAGACTTAACTATATGATTCAGCTCAAGTATAGGCGGCACAGGAGTGACGGGACTACTATACAACTTGCCCCCGCCCCATACACTTTCTCTCTCTAGATTTGTTACTTAATCTCTATACTTGGATTAGAAATAATATGTCAATTTTAAATTATTCATTTTAAACAGAAATTGAGATAAAAACAATGTGGTTTCAAGATTGAATTTTAAACAAGAACGTGATCTTCTTTTTCAAATCAACAACATTTCATCTAAGTCCCAACAAGGCAACAACTTCTATCAGTCTATGACACCCAAGTATAAAAACTCATCTAAAACTTCATACAAATCAAGTATATTAACAGTGGGTGTGTGAATCGACCTACTGAATACTTATACTCCCTCCCTCCCGTTGGGATGTTCCCGGTTTGACCTACACACATATTAAGGAAATAAATTTACTAGGGGGAAATTTTACTGTTTCGACACTGTTTCGACACTGTTTCGACACTGTTTCGACACTGTTTGACACTGTTTTGCACTGTTTGGCACTGTTTTGATGTAGGATAACTTTCCATTTAGGGAAATGGAAACTTCTTTTAGGGACATCTAAAAAAGGAAAGCGAGAACATCCCAACGGGACGGATGGAGTACTATTCTTTGGGCCAGAAGTGCGGCACTTGTCCACGAGCCCCTAGGTCCTTCACTATTAAGGGAGTGTTTGCAACTGCTTCTGCTTTAAAAAAGCACTTTTGAAAGTGATTTTGGAAAACATGATTAGTAGTAAAAGTTGATAGCGTTTCAAAAAAAAGTTATTGTCAAAAGTAAAAGTTGACAGTGCTTGGTAAATAAGTGCTTTTTATGTAATAGAAAAAGTAAAAAACAATTTTTTCGCACAAAAACCGAGAAACACTTTTTAAGTAAAAGTTGTCACTTAAAAACACTAATTTTAGTTTTTTAAGCCTAAAGCCGAGAAGCGCTTTTTTAAAGAGTTGGAAACACTCTCTAAGTGCAAGAATTAAATAAGGAGAAAGATAATTTATTTGCTAATATTTATGTGGCTATCTCTCATGCCACATGTGCACCGTGCACATTTTAGCATTGGAGATGCTCTTAGTTACATAAATTAGATTTACCTATTTTCTCATTTCTTTTATTTTCTGAAGTAATCTAATACTCTGTAATAATGAATACACATTGTCTCTTTAATTGGGAAAAAGAAACACGACAACATAGGGGGATAAAAAGGAAAAAAGAAAATGATATATATGTGTGTGTGTGTAAGAACTTTACCTTACATATGTTGATAGTAACAATCTGATCCAAAACGGTGTTATGAGTAAACTTGCTCTTGATATAAAAAAAATATATACCAAATACTTATTTTAACTGTCCTACCAGACAAATAAGTTGAAAACGGTCAAGCCCACCAAACTAAAAAAAAAAGGATGACACCCCATCCCTGAGGGCCCCCCAACACCGACCGGACGGCAAGCCCACCAAACTAGTTTCAAGTTCAACTGATATAAACTTGCGTGACATCATAATCATGAGTATTCACTTTAAAATTAAGCTCTCTTCGATAAAAATGAATGAGTATTAGGCTAATCCTAATCCAGCTTTGTCAAATTCATAAATCAATTTCTCCACAAATTTATATGTCTTCTGTCAATCAATTCATGTTTTGCTATAATTCAAGCATCATCACTATATTTATCCAGCAAAGTTTTTTAATTAAAGTATTTTTTTATTGTTATTATGTATCAATTTTTTTTTAATTTTTTTGCCAATAATTGTGATTTCAAAAGCCGAACATTTCGATATAAAATAAATAAATTTGGATTTTATTTTTTATTGTTACTTCAAATTTATTTTTAAATAAAAAATTGAAAAATGTAAAAAAGAAAATGTAAATTAGCCATGGGATCTTAATTTTAGCACTTGAATTTCTTTAAAACAACTGTTTGCAAACTTTCAACAGTTGAAACTTTATATTTCGATGTGTACTTTGTAATCATATGACTCCACCACCGTTGGGTCGTATAGAGAGCCTATACCGTACACTCGGTTATACAGCGCTCACCGTACAATAAGATAATTTATTTTACACGTACTGAGTATTACATTTAAAAGAAATGGACATTGTTATCAAATCATTGTATTGATAGCATAATTGAGTATCATGATTTACACGTAATATATATGCTACAAATCATAAAGTTGTTTATTATGTGTGAACTTTATAATACAAATACTCATTTAATTCTAACTATATACACCTCAAGTATAAGTTAAAATACCCGGTTGTATCGTGTGCATGGTACAGCTAGTTGTATCATATAATTAACGGGTCGTGTAAATTTCTATGCAATTTTTTGTCAACGTAAGATGGTTTTAATTTACTTGAATAATTTTTCAGTCTCAGACCAGATCAGACCATATCAGACTTAAATAGTTATACAATACACAGAGACCATACATTTACCAGACCAGACCGAATTAGATCAGACTAGACTAAAAGATTCTGGTCAACAAGTTAGAGTTTCTAGAGCTCTTTGTAAGGCTTGTTAGAAAACCTCTTGTTGTACTTACTTGATGAATAGCTCTTTCCTGTTCAAATGGAAGAGTTTCATTTTTATCATTCTCGAATTGTTCTAAAATATTATAAGCTTTTATTTACGAATCTTTTTGTTTAATTTAGAATGGTAAGACTAACAAATAGACTATTGAGGTTTTTTTTTTCAAATTATATTATTAATGCCTCTTGGGATTACCAAGAATAAAGAAATAAGGTTACTGCTTCTCATATTTATCTTGAACCTTATATGGGATTAAATCCCAAGTTATTGCGTAGTAAAATAACAACAAGATTATGGAAGTCAATATTCTTGCATTTATTTCTACGACCCTATTGTGATTTGATTGTTGATTTATCATTTTGTTCTTTTTTCGTTTCATCTTGGATAATGTTTCTAAGTTTTATGAGAAAGAGAGACACGTTAAGTTCGATACAAGCTCAATTCATTATTTCGGAACCCAAAGAATCTTAAGAATAAAACAAAAACAAAAAAAGGTTGCGTTGTATGTTTGGACAAAAAATCTCTCTAAGGCACCAGTAATAATTACGCTCTCATTAGGAGCGTTAACAGGTCTATTGATACAAATAAGTCGTTTTTTTTTTCGAATGCGTTGACATTCTTTTTTTAATTCTAGTAATTTAATTTATAAGTAAAAACATGAAGGGGTTCAACAATCAGCCAAGCCACGGTTGATGATATTTCGAATCAAACCATACTATCAATTACAGATGTGTTTGCAATAGCTTCTTTTAAGTACTTTTGTGCTTTTTCATTAAAAAAAAGTCAAAATGTGTGTTTGCCAAACGTAGCTTTTGCTTATTTGTAATCAGATTGGGCTGTTGGTTTGCTTTTATTTGCTTCTTGGTAATTTGGTAAGTAAGTGGAACTTGGAGGAACACTTCAGATTTTTTTTTGGATTGTTTTCAGTCACAGACCAGACTTCCGTAGTTATAAAATACACAAGGACCAGACGTTTATCAGACCAGACCAGACCAGATCAGTTCAGACCAGACTAAACCAGCAAATTTCGGTCCAAAAGAAAACATCCTTCATTTACAACATGCAGGTGTATATCCTGTTAATGTCCTTCCCCTCCCTCGTATCACTCATGGACGATGAAAGAAGTTTCTTCCCATCCATAAAAACCCAATCCTTCATGTCTTCTCCCTAAATCTGTGCCGCAGCTAAGCGAGGTTGGAAGTCCCCGTTTTAAATTGAAAATTGAAGATCCCTCATAGTTCATTTGCTCGGGTCAAGTTTCAATGAAATGGAGTTCTGAATTTTCAATTCTTAATTCATCCACTCGAAGCATGAGGAGAGTAATCTTAAAATTGAACTAAATTGACTTTTTCGTCAAATGCGTGATCCTAAAAGGTAAAAACAAATTAAGAGTTGAAGAACATGTATTGAGGAAAATTGATAGTGTTAATTTGTAGTGCTCCTTTTTAGTGTTAGGATAAACTACAAGTCCAAAAATTGTAATCGAATTCGATATCTCCATAGGCGATGCTATATGTGCGTGAAAGATGAATTATCTCCACCCACATTTTTTTACTAAATGAAAAGGGAAACTTTGTACCTTCATAAAAAAAGAGTAATTTGAGTTTGCACCCCATTTTATTGTCCAAGTTGGACTTTGCACTCCGTTTTTTAAAATCTTTGTTTTTGCACTCCAACCCCATATGAAAAGACAAAATTGCCCTCGATCAAGGATATGTTGAAAGCCAACAAAATTGTTAATGGAGGGGCATTTTTGTCTTTTCATATGGGGTTGGGGTGCAAAAACAAAGATTTTAAAAAACGGGGTGCAAACTCCAATTTTCACAATAAAATGGGGTGCAAACTCAAATTACCCCTAAAAAAAACTATGTCAAAGATCATTTTTTTTAATAAAAAACTTCAACTTTCATACTCCCTCCGTTCATTATTTTCTTTCTCTTATTTCATTTTGGTCTGTTTTTTATTTGTCATTCTTTTCATTTAAGGAAAGTTTTTGTTAAAATACCCTCACTTTTATTATTTTTACCTCACTTACTTTTTACAAATTACTTTCTCTTTCCTACTTAATACACTATATTTCCTACTATATCATCACTTTACTCTTTCTAATATACATTTTTTCCTACTTTATCATTTATCTTACACACTCTATACTTACTCTACTACTTTACTATTAAAACCCGTGCCCAAGGCTAACGGGACGGATAATAAAGAAGGGAGCGAGTATTTTTGCTACGATCACTTTTATTTAAAAGAAAACTACCACTTTTGCTACGGAGTAGTCCCTCTATTCTCTATTAGATGTCATTATAGTGTTTGACACAAGTTTTAAGAGGAAAATAATAGGGGTAATGTAAAGAGTGTAGTGAGTCGTGTTTAAATGAAAAAATAGGAAAAAGAATGAAAAAGTAGGAAAAAGAATGATGGTATATAAGTATATTTATTGATAAAACTTTCTAAAAATGGAAAGAGAAACATCTATTATAGAACATCCCAAAATGGAAAGAGAGACAAGTATTAGAAGCGTATATAGTACAACCAGCTGTATGGTGTCAGCCGTACGAGTGGCGGCAAACTTGTAATTTTGGTGAAAATCTCGGATTCTCTTAAATGAGCATTGAATCAATTTTGATGAGCATCACGATGTTCTTTTGAGTATTAGGAGCATAACGATGAGCATTAGTGATATCTGCTTCATTCCTCATATATCACATTTTGTTTATTATTTTTTCGTTTATTAAAGTCTTAAATTATGTCTATAATCAAGTCTATTTAATTTCAATATGTAAACCTGGATTATGATAAGTTAACATGTGCAACCTTTTAAAATGAGCATAAAACAGTATCAAATGAGCACACATAACTTACAAAATGAGTATCAAAATATTAAAAAACTCATTTGTGTGTGTTCATCCATTTTGGGTGTTATACTCATTTAAGTTTAACATAAATCTCATTTTGAAATATCCATGAATATGACATTTTACAATGAGTATTGCACATATATCAAATGAGCATACATAAATTACGAAATGAGCATTCAGAAAACTCATTTGAAATTTCTACTATGCTCATAATTTCATTTGTTATGCTCATATCTGAAGAATTACATACAACTTAATTTTCTCTAAACTACGGCCAACAAGCTAGTGACCAAACTCAATCACCACACTTAGGTAAGAAAAAGAGAAAAAGGAAGAGTCCAGAGCAAGAAAGAGGGAGAAGAAGCAACTAGGGCTATACACCAGGAGGCGCCACTTCTCAAGCCGCCGCTCAAGCCGGTGCTGCGCTCGTGTTGGAGGTTGCGGCTGTCCAGAATCGTCATCTGCGTAGGCGGCGCGTGAAGAACGTGAATGATCTGCGATGGAAGCCCATGGACGCATGCGAACTGCGATGTAAGCCCAACGCCTGTGATTAGTGAACTAAAATGTAACACCGCCCCCAAGTATTTGTACTTTATCAAATTATGTATTGAACCCAAGAAATGAATAAACGCATTTTACGTGATCGTGAATTTTTATCATTTCTTTTGCGTGAATAGTAAAATTCACGTGGGGCCCACACTGGAAGTGGGGGCCGCCCGATTTTATTGGGACCACATATTATATTCATTTGGGTCAAGATAATATGTGTATAATGGTGGACATCCTTGTTGGGCCATAGAAGTTATGTGAGTAACCTTTTGGGCAAATAAAGCCCATTTATCGGTACCGTCGTACTGACAGATAAAAGCCATAATAAATTATGGATACCATCAAATTAAAAGCTGGGGGATATACATTCATTCTTGTAGCCGATAATAATTGGAAGAATGATAGACATTTCATTTTACCCGATAAAATGAAATACAATTAAAACAGTCCGGAAAATACAACTTTCGGGACCGAATGTACACTCGGGGACACAAAGGGATGACCACCCATCTAAGTGGGGGCCATCCCCACGTTTTTTAGTCTACAAATGACAAGGGGGATCCGCACAAGGAAATGGGAGAGGGGGCATGAATGGATTGGGATCAAAATAATAAAATAAATGGGACCCCTCCCATGTTATGATTGGGAGAAATGCCAAAAAGGCATTCTCAATCATCCCAACTCATTCAAGCTCGGCCATACCATCATCTTTGGGAAGAGAAGCTCTGAAAATACTCCATAGCATCCACCATTCACGCACCAAGAGCAAGGGAGGAAGAAGGAAGGAAGAAAGGGAAGAGAAAAGAGGAGTTTAGGTGGGAAAACTTGGGGTTAATAAGGTAATGACTTCATTAATCCCATTTCTTCTCTTTAATCATATTTCATACTACTAGGATACTTCTACACATGTAAAAGTGTAGAATAGGAGTGGGAGGGTTGGTTTATACCCAAGACGGACTTTGAGAGCAAAGTTGACGAGTTCGTCGGAAAATAACCTTTCGGAGGTTATTTGTGTTTATATGGGTTTTATGGTGATAAAACCTTGTTGTTAACTTGTATAAGGTACTTCAAGGACTTTCACGGAGTTGGAAGGGTCGCCGGAATTGTCGCCGGAGTTCGTTGAAGTTCACCGGAGTTTCACCGGGGCTCAATAAGAAAGGCTAGAACTTCATAAACTTCTTTTAAGGTGAGAAGACGGCTATATGCTTTATAACTTTTGATTGAGGCATGAGATTACCTAAAGTAATCAAGGATATGTTTTACGGAATGATTAAAGTTAATCAAGTATGGGCTTATGCCATGATTATATAGAAAACAAAGTTGAAAGGCATGTTTTGTATGTTTGGTGATTAAAAATGTGATAACTTATTATGTACAATGATCCAGGGGTCAAAAATGGTATTTTTGGATCAAGGACTTCAAGTAGAATATGCATGTAAAATTTCACGTTAATCGGACTCCGTTTGGGCGGTCAAACGGGCGTTGACCGCCAAGTCAACTACAATACCCGACCGGGTGTCTGCTGGAAAATTGGCCCCAAGGGCCGCTGTCTCCTATACTCGATCGAGTATGGATAGATACTCGATCGAGTATGCCTTGGAAATTAGCCTTACGGGCTCCTGTCTCCTGTACTCGACCGAGTATTGGTGGGTACTCGATCGAGTATTGAGTTATACTCAAAACGGGTAGTTTTTGAGTGGGTTAACGTGGACCGATCAGGCGGGACCCGTCCACGTTGGTTACTAAGGATTGTTATATGACTATAGGACCAGGTATTGTCCATAGTTGAGTGAACGAAAGGTTAGCCATATCCAGGTTAGGGTTTGGTTAGAAATAAGGTTGAGGTTGAGTATCCTCGGGACGGTAAATGATCCTAAAACTCGGTGAGGTTGAGTATCCTCAGGATGGTAAACAATCCTAAAACTCGGTGAGGTTGAGCATCCTCAGGACGGTAAACAATCCTAAAACTCGGTTGAGGTTGAGTATCCTCGGGACGGTAAATGATCCTAAAACTCGGTTGAGGTTGAGTATCCTCGGGACGGTAAATGATCCCAAAACTCGGTTGGGGTTGAGTATCCCCGGGAGGGTTAACACTCCTGAAACTCGGTAGGATATTATGAGGGTAGAATGTAGCTCTTAAGCTAGGCATTCAGGAATGAAAGGGGAAAGGTTGGGTAAGTACCTTGTCTCTAAAAGACTCTTTTGTGAGAAAATGACCTACGGGTCAAGTATTTTACAAGTATATACGGTATGTATTATCTTGGGGATGGGGTAACAATGGTTACACCTATAAGTATATGTACCACCCTATTTTTGGGTCTCGTGTCTGAAACATTAGTTATTCCTCATATAGCCTGCTTGTCACTAGTACTTTCTATGGAGTACTGACCCCTTCGGGGGCCCTCACATTTTTCAGGTTAAGGCTTGAGACCTAATCCTGCACCTTTGCCCAGGGTGATCATCAATAAGGAAGACGTGGTTCGTGCTTCCATTCTCATTTAAAACAATGTAATTGCTCATGGATATTTGAACAAGGTTTTCAGTCAAACTATTAAAGGGTCTGCGTGCCCGTATTTGCCACGTGTGGCTAAGTATCAAACATACTATTTCCGCAATTGTTTGATTATGATATTGATGTTGATTGTATGTGTTTACTAATCGGTTTGGCAATAGAATCTATCGGACGCCTTGTATGATTTAATAAGAATGAACTACGTTGTTCTTATTGGATTGTACGGCGGTTGTCTACGTGGCACGGACGCGGTCCGGGGCGTGACATAAAAGGCCGGTTGTACCGTGGGCACGATGCAGCCGGCTGTACGATGGAATTTACCGACAAGTATTAGAGAAGGGAGTGAGTATTAAACACTTTTTAAAAATCACAAAAAATAGTTTTTTTGGAGAGTAGAAACAAGTGCACAATCCCTCGGTTAAATTATATCCTACAGCTGGCTATACCTTGAGCATGATACAACTGAGTATTTTTGTAATATACTGGACTTCTGAGGTTGTTAACTAACAGGGAGTACATGAAGTGCAGGGAATACGATCGAGACTATAACGTTGGGTGGTCTGTAGCAGCACCGACTTCTAGAGCCATGGAGATAAGCGATTTGCAAGCTGAACTTCGATCTTTCTGTTCTCCAGACGATGCCGCAAAAGCTTTAGAAAGTTGTTGTCGGATTTGAAGAACAAGCTTATGTCGCTAAGTTTGTAGCGAAGTTGACGGATCTGCCTTAGCTGGTTCGAATTACTGAAGATGTCTGGTTATTTGCAGAAAAGATCCCTAAAAATGTCTTCGTTGAAGACAAAATGATTACAAAACCTATGGATAGTCCTCTGCCGTCTACACAAGCCAATTGAGATGATTTTTTCTTTAAACCACAAATTGCTACTCCTACACCATCATCCACGTTCTTATATTCATACACAAATTGGGATGATTTTATCTTAATTGAGCATGCACACATTAATATATATATTTGAGCATACTAGATATTTTAAATGAGTTTTTTAATTTTTCGGTGTTCATTTCATAAGTTATGTATGCTCATTTACTATTAGTGGAATACTCATTTAAAATTTCATATCCATGCATATTGGTGTAATGCTCAACTGGTACTTGTGTTATGATCATTTTAAAATGTTATATCAATGTCGACAAAATCCACACGATCAGATTAGAGTTTGCTCACATAATCTCAATGTTCAATATCAGAAAACATGATACTCAATGAAGATGTTTTAATGCTCAAATGAACATAGACAAATGAGGATTTGAGCAGATTAGTTATTTCAAATAATGTTTTGAATTTTCCAATATTCATTTTGTAGGTCATGTATGCTCATTTGGTGCAACATTATGCTCATTTTAAAATGTAAGCGAAATAGAAGACATGGTAACAGAGACCATAATACTCAATTGCATATTTTTAATATTCAATAGATTAGGCTTAATTCTCAATGAAAATGTATTGATATTCATCTAGTAAAAGGTATGATTTTCATATCAATGCATATTTAAGAAGTGCAATGTTAAATTAAATTATCATATTGGAATTCATAATGGTTGATTATAGATATAATTTAATGATTTTCATAAAAAGAAAAAATAAGAAAACGAAAGTGAATTAAAAGATATGAATCATAGATCACGATGTTCAATATTAGACTCTCAATACTCAACACAATAGGTTTGATGCTCATTTTTTTTCCGATAATATGTAAGTATATTAGAAACCGAAAAAATAGCATTTTACAATGCATCAATCCAAATCAAAATGACTATCTAAGGTAGAATAAACTAACCTAGATATAATGCATCAAAAATATGGGACAGGCCCCACTTCACAAATCACTTAACACCCAAGAAAATAACAAGTCAATGTTACAAATAAAGTGCATATCCTAGTACACCGGATACCACGAAATCAAGATCCACTCCCTCCCACATCAATAGTTCGGACCTCCCTAAATTAAACTCCAAAGAAAGCTCGGAAGGGAGTAGTAAACTTTGAGTCAAAACAAACGTCCCCTTTCTTCTTAGCAACTCCCGGCATGCCCTCGAGCTAGGTTTGATGCTCATTAGAAGTGTATTAATGCTCATCTGACAAAAACCGCGATTTTAACTGAAATTTCAAAAATGCCACCGTTTTTTAGTTTTTTTTTTTTTTTACCAGAACACCGTTTTTTAGTTGTGATATCAGTTTTCTTGTAATAAAACGGTACTCATTATTAGACGTTTAATATTCTTTAAAATTGGACTATTGCTCCTTATCCGTATATGTACTCAACCCCTCGTGGCTTCGTCTCTGTTCGTCTTCACCATTCTCCGCCCTCTTCCCTTTGAACTTTTTATCCGGTCAACCTTAGGCCAACTAAGGTTCGGCCTACTCGTGCCGGGGCTTTACTAAGCCCGACGAGCGATTTCACCCCAGGTTCGGCCTTGTCCATGCTAAATATGGTAAGAATGAGCCTGATTCTCATGGAGGCGGCTCCTCCCATGCTTCGCCAATCATCACTCTATTGCAGAAATGGCAGTCGAAACGGCCAGCGGAGTCTCTGCTTCGCGAAGAGATCATTCTCAGTCTCCGCTTCAGCTATTGAATCCTGCGCTGCTCTGAAGAAGACAAAAGGAGAAGAAGTTCGTGTTCGTTTTGCGCCATCTCCTACTGGGAACCTCCACGTTGGAGGAGCAAGAACTGCCCTTTTCAACTACCTATTTGCCAGGTCAATAAGAGAACACCATATATTCGGCAATGGCTAATTCAGTGTCAATTGTAATTGAGCTATTGTGACAGGTCCAAGGGTGGAAAGTTTATCCTCCGAATTGAAGATACTGACTTGGAAAGATCAACAAAAGAATCTGAGGAAGCCGTGCTTTCTGATCTTTCTTGGCTTGGTCTGAAGTGGGATGAAGGTTTGGTCTCTAATCTTCTGTCAAAACTAAGCTGCTCATATTGGTGTGCAAGTTCCAGCTACTTTAAATGGCAAAATTGAAGCTTTTCTCTTTTTGAAACACCAATGGTGGTTGTCTACCCATTTTACCATCAGCATAAGTCAATAGGCTAAAAACGGAATAAATAATACTCCGTAGTAAAAAAAAAAATCACAACAACAATGATAAATTATTATTGAATTTGCTTACTTTTTTTTGTTTCTTTTTTTGACATATCCCTTATCTATTCATAAACTCTTCTTTCTAATTCTTGCTTTTTGTGTGGGAGATTTCCAATCTATTATAAAGTTTTCCATTGTGTGGCAATTACATGGTGAATTGATGCCAGGTCCTGGCATTGGTGGAAGCTATGGACCATATAGGCAGTCTGAGAGGAATGCACTTTACAAGGAGTATGCTGAAAAACTTTTACAATCAGGCCATGTTTATCGTTGTTTCTGCTCCAATGAGGTGATTATGCATAGGCATATGGGTTCATCACCATCAATTTGTTTTTCTCATTTTGACATTTTTTTAGTTTTTGTTATTGCTCTTTGTTTTTATCTACCACCATATATAGTTATATGCTTAAATGTAGTAGGAACTGGAGAAAATGAAAGAGATTGCAAAATTGAAGCAGCTGCCTCCAGTATATACAGGAAATTGGGCAAGAGCCACAGAGGAGGAAGTGCAAGAGGAGATGAAAAAGGGGACCCCTTATACATATCGGTTTCGAGTACCTAGTGAAGGGAGGCTGAAAATTGATGACCTCATCCGTGGTGAGGTTTGTTATTTTCTAAAACTGCTGTTACACCATGGCTCCGTCAATATCCTCTATATGATTTTTTTCAGCCCGTAGTAATATACCAAAAGAAGTGTGGACCGTGTGGTTATGAGACAGATATTACTGATTAAGTGAGTTTTTTACACAAAAGCGAATTTTTTTATATTTTTTTGAACAGAAATGGGGTTCTATCAGTTAATAAATATTTTACCAAAATAGAAATCTTGGGAATGGCAGTTTGGTTTTGTTTCCAGGAGAGTTGTTACTTTTTTGGAGTATTATTTGCATCTATAGGGAAACAGGTACCATGAATAGTGAGGATAGGTGCTTCCATCTTTTTAAAAGAAGATGCAAGAGTGGTGTAATGCAAGAAAATAAACGAGGAACATGGCCGGACATTATAAAGCTATACCACTCTCCTGACTCTTACAGTCTTATGCTTGATTGTTCCTTTTTACATCTGGAATCACATCTTGTACCATACAAAAGAGCTACTCTTTGAACTGCAACTTGATTCTTTCTATGGTGGATTATAATTTCGTTTGTGGCATCATGAAGGTAAGTTGGAATCTGGACACTCTTGGGGATTTTGTTATCATGAGAAGTAATGGACAACCCGTTTACAATTTTTGTGTCACTGTTGATGATGCTACCATGGCTATTTCACACGTCATAAGGTAAATGAGTGACTGTGCTTTAGAAGTAAACACCTCAGTGCATATTACTTAACTGATCCTCACTACTCTTGATGTTTCAGAGCAGAAGAACATTTACCCAACACACTGAGACAAGCTTTAATATATAAGGTACTTCATCTTCTAAAGTTCCACCTGCTGCTCTTACTATTTTCCATTTTTTTCTTACATTGAGGGTGAGGATTTTTATAACATCAATGTCACCATGTTTCAGTCCCTTGGATTCCCAATGCCTTCCTTTGCACATGTTTCTTTGATTCTTGCCCCTGATAGAAGCAAACTCTCAAAACGACATGGTGCAACTTCAGTGGGTCAGGTAGCTGGTTTATATATCATTTCAGTTTGTTTTTCATATACTTTTTGAGTTTGTTTTTCAATTTTATACTTTTTGAGATGGATCTTTCATTTTTGGACACTAAAGATGAATTGTATTACCAATTTACCAATGTCTTTCTTTTCTTCTTTTACCAGTTCAAGGAGATGGGTTATTTGCCTCAGGCTATGGTGAATTACCTTGCATTGTTGGGATGGGGTGATGGCACTGAAAACGAATTTTATACCCTTGAGCAACTAGGTGAGTTGCCTTATTTTTAGTGTTGCTCATTTCGAAACTCCACGGAAGCAGTTTCAGCGCTCTATACCATGTGTCCCCCAACCCCCCCTGGGGTTAAAAAAAATACTGTTGCTCATTCATCTTTCATCTTTGGGGGTGAAGACTGAAGCGGAATGTTATTTATCTAAGGAATATTATATTTTTATCAATCCAAGACATGAAAAATATGTTAACAATCAATCAGGGACCCGAAAGATTGAAAATTATCAATCAAAGACCTAAAATATAATAGATTTTGATATCTTTGATTTTTTTATTTATTTCATTGCTGATGTTTGATGATTTTTTCTTCATTAAAGTGTATTAGTTTTTTAGTTTAATAAAATTAAATATTATTTAAAAAATATAAAATAAAAAATTGTAAAATTCGTGATATTTTTAAATTATTCGGGCCCTATATTGACAATTTTCATCTTTCCAGTCCTGTATTGATAAAATTATTTTATTGATATAACTCATGCGTTTTTTTCAGTTGAAAAATTTACAATTGAACGAGTAAATAAAGGTGGTGCCATTTTTGACTCAACAAAATTAAGGTAATGTATGTCTGCCTTCTAGATGTTTACCATTTAGGTCTCTCTCTCTCTCTCTCTCTCTCTCTCTCTCTCTCTCTCTCTCTCTCTCTCTCTGTCTCTCAATTTGGGTTTTATATTCTGAGATTTATCTACTAGCAATGCATTGTATTTTTTGTGGATTTTTACACTTCATATAAATGTAAAAATGCAGGTGGATGAATGGTCAACATTTGAGATCTCTACCATCAGAAGAGTTAATAAAAGTCATTGGTAGCCGCTGGCAGGATACTGGCATTCTTACAGAATCAGGGGGAACTTTTATACAAGTATGGTTTGCTCTTTAAATTATACACATTAATGCACTTTGGTTTAAAGAAATCAGGAAAAAGAAAATGTTTTAAAAGAAAAAGCTTTTTCCATAGTATTTAGTTAGTATTGCTATAAAATGTTTTGGACTGCTTATATATAGAAGGTTTATCGGTGTAGGACATGAAAGTCAACTATCAATTTAGGACTTGAAAGAAAAACGTATCAATTTAGTACTTCAAAGATTAGAATCTATCAGTTAAGGACTCTAAAAGATATCACCGTTGTGAAATCCCTAACAGAATTTAATAAATGTTAACTAATTAAGATTGTTGATTTATCTGTCGGGGCCTAGAAAGATACAATCCAAGTTTCTGGAAAGCAATGTTGGGAAATCACAGATGATTACTCATTAAGTGTTCGTCACTCTTCTGCCCATATTTTTTATATTGCAGTTTTTTTGTTCTTATTCTGAAAATTTATTTTACTTGATTCCGAAATTATGTGGTTGGTTTTATCATTTTAGTTTACTATTTGAATATATAAACACCATCTCACATTTAAATGTACACTTTTATAAAAAAAAAGGCATTGATTGTATCTTACATTTTTCATATAAACAGGAGGCTGTCATGCTTTTGAAGGATGGAATTGACTTGATAAACGATTCAGAGAAAGTTCTCTCAAACTTACTATGTTATCCTTTAAATGAAACCTTGACGAGGTGATCCTTTGATTTATGTTTCAGAATTGTGAGTTTTATCTGAAATATCATGAGCATAATGGAGAGCATATATATAGTCTTACACAACTTAATAAAGAAATGTAACTTTCTATACCAAGTTATGCTCTTCCACTACCTACTCTGGGTAAGAGCTTACTTGAGAGTTTAAAGCTTATTTAATGCTCCAAATAAGCCATAATGTTATTTTGGTAAATAAAGTGAGGACATAAAATAAGCTCTTATTTGGAGAGATATATATTATACTCCGTATAAAATATGTGAAAGACTCTATTAGCATTACTCTTATTTTTCCAAGTAATGGCCCTGTTTATTTGGAAAAGTAACCCCATTTTTCAATCTCTAATTATGGTAATAAATATTCTCGTATATGCTTCCCACATACTCCGTATATGCTAATGATTAAGTAGCTGTTGTTCAGTATAATGAACAACAGTCAACAGCTACTTCTAGGAACATCTTTTACCAAATCCAAAACTACTATCAGCTTCAATATCTTTTGCAGCCATCCACTTTTCAAAATTGGAGCTAGCTTTTAATTTTGGGTCTAGTCCTCCATATATGTCATGTTTGTGTAAGAAATATTCCTTCCTATGCATTTTATAAGTATCACTTTCCTTTTTGGTTTATCACACCAATTATATCCACTTTCCTTTTTGAACTCCACAACCTTCTTGCCCTTCTAAATTGACATTTTGAAGTATTCACACATCTTATTATAAAAGATATACCTACTTTTAAGGGTCAAATTGGAAAAATGATGAAACATTATTTGTTTCCTTCATATATGAAACCCATATTTAATGAGATTGGGAGTATTTATTTATTTAGTGAAGAAATTTGATTAAACCGCTACCATTTCCTTTGCAGTCCTGAAGGAAAATCATTATTGGATGATGGGCTTCATGAAGTCGCCGATAGCTTGCTAGCTGCCTATTCTAGTGGTGAGCTCTTCGCTGCACTTGATGAAGGCCAACCTGGCTGGCAAAAATGGGTAAAGACCTTTGGTAAAGCACTGAAGCGGAAGGTTAGAAATAATGATTGTAACTTGCATATTTATTTTAGATACCTTCCACCCAAAAATCTCGCGACAAGCATGATTTTGGGATAAACATAACGATTAGTTGATCTTGGGTTCTTTCATTTCTTGTGCCAGGGAAAGTCTCTGTTCATGCCCCTTAGGGTACTACTAACAGGAAAGCTTCATGGGCCTGATATGGGATCTAGTATTGTTTTGCTCTACAAAGCTGGTAATTCGGGAGCCGTTGCATCTCATGTTGGGTTTATATCATTGGATGAAAGATTTAAAGTGATCAGAGAAGTTGATTGGGAATCCTTCAGCAAAGATCCCCCTATCCATGAGTCTGCTGCCGGAGCTAGCATTCATTGACACAGGTGGGGCCTAGGGCTTAAAGCCCTCGAGGCAATACCCTAACCGCTCAAAGCTACAAGCCTGCAAATAACATTATTTTAATTTTTCTAATAGTCAGTGCTTTCTTTCTCTATTAGAATAGTACGGGTTTAATGCACCAAACCCCCTTGTGATTTGGAAATTCGGCGCATTAGCCCCCTGTGATTTAAAAAATGCGTCAAACACCCTTGTGTTTTAATTAATCATGCGCCAAATCCCTTATGTGAACAAATTCAATTGTCAAATAAAAGAAAAATGATTGACATTTTTGTATGATTCAGAAATTTTGACATATTTATTTGCATATTCAATCAAAATATTAGGAAAAGTGATTTTCAAATCGTTAAATTTATTCATAAAGGGGGTTCTGTGCATGATTAATTAAAACACAAGGGGGTTTGATGCATTTTTTAAATGCGCCGAATTTCCAAATCACAGGGGGGTTTGGCGCATTAAACCCGAATAGTACCTTACAATCTTTAAGGAGAGCATTCCGGTAAGTAAGCTGAATTCTGGTTCAGGCTTGGCTTTTTTTATTAACCCGTCCACAGACAAAATTTCTGTGAAGGACAGACATGTGTACAATTTTGTGTACATCTAGCAAAACTCAGAAATAGAATCAGGCACCTGTTTTTTCGGTTCCAGACTAGAGTTGGTATCCTGAACTGGTCCATGCTGGTTTCGGTTCCTCTAAAGGATCTTACAGGTTCCCGTTCCTTTTTATTGTGTGTGTGGAAAATACTAAAAAAAAAACGGGCCGGAACAATTTTACCTGATTAAGGTTCTGGTTCTCCTCTTTACCTTACCCGGAACCAGAACTGGTCTACGTCCATGCCCGGTCCACAGCTCGGTCCCTTCCCTATGGCCATGAGAAAAATACAATCGTACACATTTAAGATGACTATTTTTCTGATAATCAAATTATTAGTCCTCCCAGCTTGCACTTTTGTTATTGATGGCATTGGCTTCAATAATCAGTTATAACTCCTCCCCTAATTGGCAGGAAGCCTCTAAACTAAGCATGATTAGTGTGCAATTGACATTCAAGGACTCAAGGTACTTTTGGAAGTGATATACCTTATAGGGCTTATACACATACCAACGCTAGTTCTGTAGCAATTTTAATGATCAGGGCTGCAAACATATACATACATTATACATGCATACACATTTGCAATAAACATGCCCTCGAATGGGTGGTGCTGGCACTGGCTTGCCCCCTCGTTCCCCTAATTCCGCCCTTACCTTGCAAAGTGGTGCATGACTGCATAAGCCATGAGGTACATCCAAATTTATATATCATGAAGTATATATTAACTTCGTATAACTATGGTACGTTATTCAATTTTGTGTTTGTACATTGTTGCTCTTAATCTATCACAAAAATACCTTGAAATTTAATTTTTAAAACAGATTCTGCATTGTAGTTCAATGGAACCCTTATCACCCATTCCCAAAACAAAAAGCTTTGGAGAAAATCGGTACCTTCATAACTACATTCACCACAAAGGAAATAAAAATGCCTCGTATGTATTAGGGTACCAATTAGGCCCATGGACATGATACGCTTTTAGCATTTTATTCATGCACTAAGTTTTGATTCTTTAACATATTGAAATGGATATTAGAAAATATTGAAATGAACTATTACTCTTGTGAAAAAATAAATTGATTGATACGCTTTTATGCATGTAAACATTGCAATTTAGACGATAGTACAAAATATTATAATGCTATTTTATTATTAAGCAAATTAATAGAGTATGATACACTAGTAAGAAATATTAAACTGAACGACTATTCCAGATTTCCAGTCATGAAAAATAAGTTGATTATATGCTTTTATACGTGTACCAAAAATAAATCGTGCACCAAATCTAGATGAATATAGTATATCATACGGAGTATTAAACAGTTTTTATTTAGCATTAGCAACAAATTAATATGGACATTAGAAGATATTAAAATGAGCTATTACTCCTATGAAGAGCCAAGTAAGTTGATTGATATGGGCTAACATGAGCACAATAATCAAGTAACTTTAACCAAATTAAAATATGAGAAGTTATGAAAGATGGTTACGTTCTCAGTTTACTTGTGTTATACTCCTTAGCAGGGCCGGCCCAGGACGTGTGCCACCAGTGCAACCGCACAGGGCCGTGAATTCTAAGGGCCCAAATTTTCAATAGTCCTCCTATTATTATCCATAAGTAGAGCCGAATAGGTAAGATCATATGGTTCATTGAAAAAATTTAAGACCAGGGGGATTCAAACCCTGGCATGATTCTTAGACGTGAGGATGTTCAACCAGCTCAACTGTTTGCTTGATGCTAACATTCTTCGAATTTTCTTTTTTATACTATGTATCATACAACTATTGATATAACTCATAAGATTTTAAGCCCTATACCATCAGCTACAATTATTGATATTAATATGTAATCATAATAATAACTATTTTTTTATTTCATGCCATTATTAAATTAAAAAATTACTCCCTCCGCTCCTTTTTAAATGTCCCGTTTTACCATATTGGGATGTCCCTATTTAATTGTCTCATATCTTATTTGGTAAAATTTGTGTGGCTCAAAATCATTCTTACTTTATTCTTACTTTATCAATTAATATCAACAACACAAACCAACTTTTCTTTAAATTCGTGTCACCCTCTTCCGTCCCAATATAAAAGGGACGGAGGTAGTATTACATATGTACGAAATATTCATTACGTCTATCAATTATATTTATATTTCTTTATATAAATATTTATTTGCAACTTATCCATTTAATTCCAAACAGTCAAACACGGCTCAAATTTATGAATTCCATTTAATTCTTATATTATTCTTTTTTTGGGTTTTAATTTTGAGTTTGAATGCTTTAGTACATAGATAAAATTATATTTGGATGGTTTGTAATAATTGAACTTGGCGAATCACCAGGCCAAGTTCAGGTTTTAGGTTATTAGTCTATTAATTTATAATTCAATTTAACAAATAAATGGAGTGTATTTTGTTAAAGGAGTACTTTTATTTTAACTATTATGTTAGTGAATGACTTGTATTTTGATACAAATAATTATTGTAGCAAATTATTACAATTATAATCTTCACTTATATTACTACGTATATTTTTACCTATTTTTAGGAAAAAGCCTACATTTTATTTTTTGCACAGGGTCCGTATTTTCTCATGACCGACCCTGCTCCTTAGTACTCTGATGATGAGCTTTTCTCTTCTAGATAAATGCATAATTAATAATGGTTCAGAATCATCTTGTCTGCTAACAAAAGGTGGGTTTTCTCTTCCAAATAAATGGATAATTAATAATAATGGCTCTTAATCTACATTTGTATTCTAAATTCCTAATCCATGTAAAAAAGTTCGTTTCAATGTTTTGTATAACTATGCAAATAAATATTGAGTATTTCAGTCAAGATCTGTTCATGAATAATGAGTATAGTAGTAGAAATGTAATTTATAACAAATGTTGAAATAAATGAGTTATTTGTATAAACTACGTAGTTTATTTTTGCATTATAGACATTGTTTGTTGTAGTTCTACTATATTGGCAATTTTAAATGCTACACCTCTTCAACCCCAAGCCACCTTCAAGTTTCACAGGTAGGGGTTCCATACATAATTTAGGCCCGAACTTGTGAGAAATTACAGGAGCCACGGGTCAGCCTGGGAAATACAGATTCGGGCGGGTTAGGACAGGGTCCTAATTTTAGAAAACTCAAACGGTTCGGTTCGAGGTGGGTGTTTAAAAGCTTAGGAACTAAACGGATCTTAAAATTTTAAAAAATGGATACCAAGACCGTTATATAATGTTATTTGAAAAACTCTATTACATTTAATAAAATATACTAATAATAGAGAAAGCTTTTCATGCTCCTATTGTTCTACAAAAATAGAGGCTCTCAATTGAAGAAACTTGACATTTTATTACAAATCAAAGTCCATATAAACTCCTAAATTATTTCCTCCAATTCTCTATTTCAAATGCATCAAACTTCTTTATTTAATATTTTTTTTAAATGAAGACTCTTACTGAATGAAGTGTGATATATTTATTTAATTATCTTAATTTTACTTATATTTTGAGTTTTAATAAGTTTTAAATTGTTTTCATAGACAATTATGCATGGTAACTGGTTTAATTTCTTCTAACTTTATAGTGATATCTTTTTAGTTTATGCATAATGATGTCTAAATTTCTACATTTTTAAATTTGGTGTTGCTTAATTTGGGTAGTTGTGTGTTGTTTAATTATAAATTTGTGATTAGTTATTTTGTTTACTCATGTAAAATGTTGTTTATATTTTTATTTAAATTTGTATAATATTATGTGACATTGATACTTAATTGGTTTGAGAATGTTATAACTACTAGATACTTTGCTAGCATAACGGTATTTTTCTTACAAAAAAATTAAAGAACCGAGAACTCAGACTGAACTGACATGTTTCAAACGGGGCGTGTAAGGTATGATTCCTATTTCAAAATTTGGAATACCCATACCGAACCTACTATACCCATTAAATGCAATCGACGGTTCTTGAAAATTTATCGATTATCCAGACTGACCCATACCGTGCCAACCCTTAATTTCTTCCTTTATTTTTAGGAAAACATAACAATCTAAACTTACTATTTCATAGATAGAACTTAAACACTTATTATATGTTTAAAATCACAAAGTAGCTAAGATTTTGTTTGGTAACCCCTAGTTTAGTTTAACAGCTTTATCAAACAATTGTTTTACCAAACACGCAGATTTCCACTTCGAGCATTGAATGGTTTAATAATAAAAAAGGTAAGATTGAAATTACTTTATGGCTGAATTGATAGAAAAGTATTGCAAAAGATAATTTTTTCCATAACTCAATAAATTTGGTCAAATCAACCATTTTAGCTATAATTTCATAAATTTCAGTAGATTCAGCCGATCAGTCAATTTTTATCAAATGCACACTAAATATACTTGCATTTACATCCCACAACTAATGACTAGCTAGCTAGGTATTAGTTAATAACTTGGCCAACAAGTTACTATCATGTACTAATTTGGTCCCACTCGA
This sequence comes from Cuscuta epithymum, assembly GCA_945859915.1. Taxonomy (NCBI): domain Eukaryota; kingdom Viridiplantae; phylum Streptophyta; class Magnoliopsida; order Solanales; family Convolvulaceae; genus Cuscuta; species Cuscuta epithymum. Next base: position 926,185 of record CAMAPF010001023.1, read on the forward strand.
CTTTGCTAAGTTGATGTTGGTGTGAAATTTGAATAGTATAAATTGTGTCGTTGAGTTTGTGCAAATGATAAAAAAATTAACAAAGCCATAAATTCATTGTTTTAAAAGAAAGCGGCAAATTTTTTTAGACAAAGAAGATTGTTGGAAAATATTTTCGTAAAAGTCATAGAAAACTATCGTTGGGAGACATCCAAAATGGGTGTCGTCGACAACTTCTCTTGTGGACTACTATTACTGAGGTTTTTAATTGAATTGAAATTTTCTAATCTGATTTGATTGATAGACATCTGGTCTATCTAGCGTATTTTAGCATGTTTTTACTTGGATTATTTTCAACTCAGACCAGACCAGACTTAAGTAGGCTACACTAGACTTAAAGAAATCAGACTAGATCGGACTTAAACAGAGCAGATCAGACCAGACTTGACTTGCGTAATTATAAAATACACAAAGACCGGACGTTTACCAGAACAAATCAGAGCAGTTCAGAGCCTACCAGACTAGATCAAATCAAACCAGTAAATTATAGTCCATGTAAAAACATCCTTACAAATATGGAATAATGATTTCATCTGTCTAAGTCTGATCTTATGTAATTTATTTAACTTCGTCTGCTATAATTTGATTTGGAATTGTAAGTAGTCCAACTAAAAACATACTTCGTCCGTTCTCCATTAGTTGGCCCTATAGGGTTTGACACAAGTTTTAAGAGGAAAATAATAGAGGTGGTGTAAAAGGTATAGTGAGTTGTGCTTAAATGAAAAAGTAGGAAATAGAATGATGGTAAATAAGTATATTTATCGGAAAAAAAATCCAAAAATGGAGAGAGGGGCAAATATTAAAAAACAATCCAAAATGAAAAGATGGACAAGTATTAGAGAATGGAGTATAAGTTACACTTTCTTATCTTTAAAGGGAAAGTTCCTGAAATAGGACTAAAACAGTTTGATAATTCCAAAATAGGACTGACATGTTTTTATTCCCAAAATAGGAGTAATTACTGTCAAGTTTGGAAAATACTGTCATGTTTGAAGTCTGGTACTGCCAAAACATGACAGTAATTAGTCCTATTTTGGGAATAAAAACATGTCAGTCCTATTTTGGAATTTTCAAACCTTTTTAGTCCTATTTCGGGTAATAACTCATCTTTAAATGGTGAGTAATCATAATCAATTATAGTCACGGAAATTATAGTATGGCGCCAGGATATGTTGTTCATATTTTTGACATAAAATCACATTTATCCAGGTCAGAATGCATACGAATGGATCCTTTCAAGACAGATCACTTTGGGATAATAATGCACGTGCCCCCACTGATGTGAAATTGCCATCACCACCCTATGGATCCACCCTTTCGTTTCCTTTCATTTTCAATTCTCATTTCATTTCTGATGAGCTCCAGAACTGACATGCCCCCCTCTCTCTATAAAACCCGTGCCTTATGCTACGTACTGTATTTCCTAAATCTAGATCCGTTTGGATCGGGATTTGTTCTGTTTGCAAGTGCATCTGGTTTGTGTGGAAATATTTTTTAAAACACGTTTCGTGTTTTACTCCAAATTCACCCAATGGTTTTCCTAGAAAGAAATAAATTACGGAGCAATTAAATAAAATTTAAGATGAGTTTTACGTAAAAAATTACAATTAGAAACACTAAAAAGTTATCACTAAAAACTTAACGAGATTTTTTTTAATTATATTTTTCTGACCTGGATTGAATATAATTATAAATTTGTTTTATTTGAATATAATTGAAATCAAAGTTTAGAAGGTACAATTATACAAGTCTTTGCATGTATATATATTTGCTCCGTAAATAATTTCAAGTAGTTATAATATTGTAATTTTTGCACTATTCACATATCTTACTTAAATCATGACTTTCTACTAAATATATAATATAATATATAATGAAATTATTGTGTATAAAATGTTACTCCTTATTAAATTTCTATGAATGTGAATTTAAAAAATATTTAATTTTTATAATGTTTAATAAACACGTGATTGAATTCTATGATAGTACTTTTTCGGAGTAAAAGTATGAGCTAGAATGATTTATACCAACTGTGTATACATTTCCTCGATTTTATAGCCTTATAGCTCCAAATTCTTTGATTCAAATCTATTACGGAGTACTACGTAGTTTAACTTTCAGGACTTTTAGATAAATCATTTTTTATATTTGGATAATAACTTTTTTAGAAATCTCTACATAAATGATTAATCAACTCGCAAACTTCAAAATTGAGCCGCTGCAATGACTCATCATCATGTGCATGTTAAACCTCACACACTAACCAATTAAGAAAATATATTCTTACATAACACTCACTCCGTTCCGCAAAGATGTTTCCTCTTTCCTTTTTTAGCAAACCCAAAAAGAAGTTCTCTTTCTTTAAATGACAAGTTATCTACATCAAAACAGTGTCAAATAGTGTCAAGCAATGCCAAACAGTTTTGAAACGGTGTTAAAGCAGTAAAATTTACCACATGATAAGATTATATCCTTAATACGTGTGTAGGTCAAACTGAGAACTTTTTTGCGGGACGGGGGGAGTAGATTTTAGGGAAAATAAATAAAATACCCTAAATTTTGAAGGGGTGTGAGATGAACACCCCAAACTTGCACATGTAATTTAATACCTCAAACCTTATATAAAAAGTTATTTTAGCACAATAGTAAAGTATTACGGTGTATTTCTTTCAAAAATGTAAATTTATGATCTTAATTGCATAATTTAAAATATTTTAGAATTCATGAAGATACAATCAATATTCTAAACTTCCATTAGAAAATAGATAATGTTTTCCCCAATCTATATAATTGTAACACTTTTAATTTTCTATTTTAAATTATGCAGTTAATCTCATAAATTTACATTTTTGAAAAGAAATAATACATGAAAATGATGCAAAAATGACTTTTTATTTAAAGTTTAGTGTATTTAAATTACATATGTATGTTTGAGTTGTTTACCTCACACCCCTTCAAAGTTTGGGTTATTTTTATTAATTTTCCCTAGATTTTATTATACGGTGTCATTTAAAATGACTGTTTGGAATGAAATCTCAAAAATTTTAATTAGCTCCAACTTAACTTAGGGATTACGGACTACGGGGTAATTTTTAAAATGTTATTCAATCAAACGCGATATATGAAAATATTTTACAATTATATAGTCCTATTTTATAGACACATCACATGTATACCATTAATAGAGTTTTCTGAGACAAAAATATGACTAGTTATGTTTTTTGAAAATAAATATGATTACTGAGAATGTTTTTACTTGGACTGTAATTTGTTGGTCTGATCTGGTGTCTCTATATTTTTATAACTATTCAAGCGTGATCTGGATTGATGTGATCTGTTCAAGTAAAAACATCATGATAAGTCATTTTGTACGAGTAATTAAATTAGAATCACTATAATGTACTACGTATTTAGAAGGATAAGATCACTTATAAATGATAAGTCTTATTTTTATGTTTTAAATTTAATTATTATGGAGTAATATTCATGAAAAAATGCATGTTTCATAATCTTAAAATAAAAATTAAAAACTACTCGGTATAATTTGACACCAAGATTCACTCAAGTTTTACACCGTATGCTAGCGTGACCGTAACGGAGAGGCAAGTTAACGGTGTTTCGCCGTTAACACGCAATTCTAGGCAACGGAGCGGTGGTCCCGCCGCACGCGAGCCGGCAAGCAGAGAGACAGAAACGGCAGGGATGGGCTCACGTGAGTGGCTACGGGTTTCTCTCAGCTCACGTGTAATGCCTACACCCAGCAACCCAGCGTCCACAAGTGGGACCCAGCATGGTCGCGTCACGTCATTTGTGTGTAAAGGAGGCGTGTGTTATTAGGAAGATCGGTCCATTCCCACTCCTTTCCGCCAATCACATGTTCAACCTTTCATTTTCCATCCCACACTCTTTTGATCAAGTTTTTTCGGTCCGATCTATACTACCTCTATCTCATTTATATTGTCCCGAAAGAGTGTGATACGGTTATTAGGAAAAGTGGGTTTGAATGGTTGATATTAGTTGATAAAGTAAGAATAAAGTAAGAATGATTTAGAGCCACACAAACTTTGCCAAATATGGTATAAGACAATTTAGGTGGGACTTTCCGAAAAGGTAAAACGAGACAATATAAATAGGACGGAGAGAGTATCTTTCTTTGTTTGAAAACCTTAGTTTAGTATCCTAATTTTTTTCATTTTTGTATCTAGAAACTTAGTTTAATCAATCCACAACCGATTATATCAGACTTGACTTAAACAAATCAAATCAAATCAAATCACATTTGAAATAGACAAGACCTGGACTTCAACAGATCAGATGAGACCAAATTAGCAAATTTCAATCTATAAGAAAACATCCTTAGACAAATTTTGTAAGGCGGTAAATATGTTTATCATGGAACGTGTTGGTGTAATGAATGCCGCTAAGATTATCTCTAATGAATGTCGCTAAGATTATCTCATATCAAATTTAGTAAAATTTGTGTGGTTTTAAAACATTTTTACATTATTCTTACTTTATCAATTTAATATCAACCAAATAATCTCACATATTCATATTCGTATGCCTGCCATCCGCTCATTTTCCCTTGATGTGGTACTATTCCCTTTGAGATCCGATCATGCCATAGCAATTTTCTCTAAAAGAAATGACATATATCAACCTTTTTTGAAGTTTTTTATCACTCAGCTTACTCCTTCCCGGAAACCTTTACGCAACTGTTTCATGCCCATTTTTCAATTTTATTCCTTGTATTTCGATCTTTTAAAAATGTAGTGTCTTTTATTATTGAAGAAGTTAAGGACTTGGAATTTAATTAACACATGAGGCTTTATATCATGTCAAAAAAAGGTTTTATATCATGTTAATTCATAAATATATCAAATCATTCTTGTTAAAGTTCAAAGTGAAAACACTATCAGGATAATAAATAAAAAAGTGAAAACACGACCACTACTCTATCATGATACACCACTAACCAAATTCAACATTTATTTGTGGATCTACATGCACGGATTCACCTAGGCCGTCGGGTCTAAATTTAGAACCGTTTCCCGGAACCGGATTCGAACCTGTTACATGATAAAGAAAATGGGTTGGATAAGGATTTTTAAGTTCCGGCCTGTTTTGGACCCGACTCGTGATGACATAATTATAATTATAATTTTTTACATACACATAGAAATATGTAAATGCGAAGCATAAAATAAGGAAAACAATCAAACATAAAAAATGATTTAATATTTGTAGACTTGTTTAGTGATTGGCCCACTATAATGAAATTTTCGCTAATGAGTTAGTGCTCTAGCTAGATTCTCTATGAGTTCACTAATACACATATAACATATTGTGTATATATTGTATAGTTCATACGGAGTAATGGATAGAACAACATTTTGTTTATTTATATATGATCATTTTTTGTTATATATTATATTTGAATTGTATGCATATGTCATTTAGTTTTTTTTGCGGGTATACCCGACCCGGATCCGAGATCAGCCGGATCCAAATCTGGAACATATGTTTAGGACCCGAAGGGTAAATGGGTCCGGATCTGGACAAAAAAAATTCAACAGATATGGATATGGAATTTTTAGTTCCGACTCGTAACTAATCCGTTGACAGGCCTAGATTCACCTGATGCGATGGCGTGATGATATTGTACTATGCTCACAACTTATGCATGTTCAGAAAAATCCGTGCCGGTTTATGTGAGTAAAATTCCATTGAATCAGTTGTATGTATAAAAACTAGTACTTTTACCCGTACCGTGCACGGGGTAAAAGATGTTACGTAGTACAAAGTTTTATTTTTAGTTTCATTATAGAACGTAGAGAAAAATATTTGAATATGCAAGAGTCGCTTCATATTATCTAAAGTGAATGGACAACCAAATAAATATATTGATATCGAAATTTGATCTCTAATTGGTTCATTGTTACATAAACCTCAATTCAGTTTCTTCCAAATGAAATATTTTTTTTCCACCCTCTATACATAAATAAGAAGCGATTAATAATGATTACCATCGATTTAAGCAGTAATTGTTATACTTTAGGTTAAAATCAAGTGACACTTAAATGGTTTGCAATTTACTCAAGATATTAACTTTAATTTGGTATGTAATTCATCAGGGGAAAGCTAAGTAAAAAATGTTAAGGCAATCGAAACTAACATTTATTTGAGAAAATATAAACTTTCATCAAATTATCAAATGACATGTTCCATATTTGTGATGCTATCGTGCTAAACATTTTACCATATTTTAAAGGAAATAATGAGAATAATAATATCAAGGATTAGTAATTTGCTTCTAATAAGCTCAATCTACTTATATATACACATCTTGAGTTCTCACATTTAAATTTTCATCAACTATAAATCTATAATCAATTCAATATGAGTAAAAATGAAAGAAAATGTACCATTTGAGACAACTTTTCACTGCTAATTAAATTACTTTACAATTATATTTTGATAAAAGAATTACAATCATGTGATTCATTGAGACTTTAAGTTACTCAATCATAACGACGGTACTCTCTCTTTATCCTTTATAACTTTGTCAAGTATGATAAGCACGAAAAATAATAAAGTAAAAATTGTGTGATTGAGATTTGTGTAGAGAAGAAAAAAATAACATGAACCACAAAATAATTGATGAGAAGAGAAGATGACAATTTTTAAATCAACCCAAAAAAAGATAGCAAAGTTATAAAGGACGAAAAAAGTATTTAACAAATTTTCATTTAGTACTCTTTGTGCGTATTCATGTTACTATTTTGGTAAGTTTAATGTTTAAATATGTTAAAACAAAAGTTAGATTATTTTACCGGGTACATATATATACTATATTTCAATCAATGTCGTGCACGTACGGGATAAAAGCACATTTTAATTTTTTATTTTGTTTTAGTCCCTCTATCAAAAAAATATTTGTCAAATTAACTTTTTCTGATCAATTATAGTCAACTTTGACTAATGATATTTTAATACAGAATTATTTTGAATATGAAAACTATATTAAAATATTCCTTATTAAAAATATTTTCATAAAAGCATAAAATTTATAAAATATATACAAATATAATCATTAAAATCATTACCCAAAGTTAATATAGCAAACCCTTTTGGGACAAAGGTAATGCTATGTGTGTGTGTGTGTCCGTGCCAGTTATAATTATCAACAATTAAGTGTGAATTTAATTGATTATAACAATATATGATTATACATGTTTTTCAAGTGAATCTTATTTTGAATTTTCCATCAAAATGTTATATATAGACCAATAGTGTGTTTGGACCGTTCAAAACAATACTATTTTAGTTTTCTGTTGCATCCAAATGAAATCAGTTTTTTAATCATATTCGTCTAAACAGAATTTGATTTTGGCTCTCATTTTATTATAAGAAATATAATTACACACATAATTAACTATTGAAATAAATTTCATTTTATTTGTTTCAAACACAATCTAATTTAATTGCATGACATGGGTAATTATATATTAGTCTATTTTTGCTCGGATAAATTTCATTTAATCTCGTGCACGGTACGAGTAAATGCTCGAATTGCATTATTACAATATCAATAAGGAAAAACTAAAAGTAATAATACCAATAATTATCAATCCGCTAATAATAATCTCCATAATCATAGTGAAAAAAATCTCTAATTTGATCAACTACCTAAAATGTAATTATAGTGAAAAGAATCTCTAATCAGATATTTAGGATTATATATAATTTGATTTATTGGATATAATAAGTGGGAATATGATAGTTAAGATTATTATAATAAGATATTTCTTTGTTAATTGACTCAGCAGGTTGCCCGTCACGTGAGACCATTATTGATGGAAGGTCCATAAAGTTGGGATTATTTTGAAATAATCGATCGTTGCCTCATTGGGATTATTAAGAACGAACCGGGAACAATTTGAATTATTATCAATTTTTCGCATCAATAGTTTATAAAACAAATGAAATATCAAAAGAGGAAACATTATTGAAGTAAAGAAAAAATCTTGAAAAACAACTAAAGTTGTTAATTCTAAATTGAAAAAACCAATGATCACTAAAATGATAGTTTTGTTTATAACCTTTAATGTAGTCATATCCGGGGTATTTCATTATTTCTAAGGACCAGTAACCGGGCATATCCCTGATGGTCCCCAGAGGTCAGAGCAGATCGTGCTTAATTGACAGGATGTAAATTGGACTATCCTCACAATGTCGATAAACAGCAAATGGGACTCTAGCCCAAATATCAGCAGAGGTCTGGTGCATTTTGCATTGTAATCTCTCATAATAGTTGTCAGGAATCAAACATGCGACTGTCCCTTTGGCACCCTATATCTTCCACTTTGAGGGCTAATGTTTCATTATTTGTAGTTATAATTCAGCTGCCAAGTGCCAACATAATAGGATCAGTCATTCCACCAACAATTTAGCATATTAGAGACATGGAAAATGCTAGGGGTACACAAGTTGTACACAACTTGTACACACAATGTCGGTCACAGACAATTGGTACGGAGTTGTCTGTGACCATAGACAAGAGTTCGTTGTCTATGTACACAGACAAATTTTGTCTGTCTCCACAGACATTTACTTTTTTTGTATAAAGTACTTGTCATTGTCAGGCGGCTCTCAGTGTACTTTTTACAAAAAAATAAATGTCTGTGGTCACAGGTAACTCTGTACCAATTGTTTGTGACCGACGTTGTGTGTACAAGTTGTGTACAACTTGTGTATCCCTAGCATTTTCCATTGGGTCAATTTTAATGTTAGCAAAATGAGTCTCATGTTTGGTAAGAGCCTGATTTGAAGGACTTTGGAAGTGATAGAGTACGGTAGATGTGCTGATGTGCATGAGGGGCACATCACACTAATGTACTCCCTCTGTATCATGTCGGAAAAATGTGTGAAAAATTGCATTAAATGGCTATTTTGGGGCAATTTTTTGAGTGGAGTCCACTTCCGATTTGGGTCGGGTCAAAGTGGTTTCGGATTGTCCTTGTTCAGGGCTACAATTCGATATATGGTACGCTCAAAACGGATAACGGGTGAATGAGAAATCGCTTTTCGAAGTTTACCCGTTAGAATGGAAAAACTGGGAAAAAGGATGAGTTTCTAGTGTGTTAATTTCCCACACCGGAAAACCCAAGGGATTTGCAACCCTTTATAAAGGGACTCCCCCCTTAAGGAGTTAAGATTTCTAAGGGTAAAGGCTCTCTCCACGCGCGCAGGGGGGGTGCAAATCAAACCCGAATTCGGAGAAGAAAACCCGCGACTTGCGTGCGCGGACGACCTGCGGACACGAATGTCGTCCAAAAATCCATCTCTCAAGAGATACGGGTTATTTTTGTTTTCTTCCCGAAACGTATATTTTTTCCCAGTTAACAGAAGTGCTCCGGAACAGAAGGCAAGGCTTCGATCAGAGATGGGGGTATTCTGATGGCCGCGGATCAGAGATGGGGTCTTCTGATTGGCCTCCGATCAGAACCCCTCCCGCGGATCAGAGATGGAGGTCTTCTGTCGCACTTCTGAAACGTTACAACAATTAATGCCCAACGTTCTTATCTTTTAATGCAGCGTTAAATGGACAGTTCATGGACGATTCAATGCCCAACGGACTGGTCATTGATGTCCAACGTTCAGGTCCATTAATTCACCATTTACACACAACAAATCCTCCTATATAAAGGCTGGCAGGTGGTTTGCAACAACACACGCGAATTCATACACGTTTTGCACCTCTAAAAACACACTGCTAGCATTCTGAAAAATTCCTCTGTGTTCATACTGTGTTCTCGTTCGCTGGGACTTTTGTTTGTGTGCTCAAACATTAGTTCGTAGTTATCGTATGCTGGGAAACGATTGTTGCAACGCTCCTAGCACCGTGGGAGGCAACAAATACGTTTTAAGGACATCGTGCGTAGCACGAGCTTTGACTAATTCTGCTTCAGCTCCTTTCTTGTTTTCTCTAGTCATTTTATTTAATTAATTTATTTTAATTAATTTTCTTTATTTTCCGAAACACACCAAAGTGGGTGAGATTAAGAATAGTGAAATGAGGTATGAATTATTGAAGGTGTGATGGGAAGATGGTGAAATAATGTGATGGAATGTAGGATAAATCCAAAAAAAGTAGGTGTAGTAGTGTATTACTCCCTCCGTCCCAGGGAGAAGTTCCCGGGTTGACTTTCACACATATTAAGGAAATAAAGTTACTGAGGGGTAAATTTTACTGTTTGACACTGTTTCGACACTGTTTGGCACTGTTTCGACACTGTTTGGCACTGTTTTGCACTGTTTGACACTGTTTGACACTGTTTTGATGTAGGATAATTTTCCATTTAGGGAAATGGGAACTTTTTGTTGGGACTACCAAAAAAGGAAAGTGAGAACTTCTCCCTGGGACGGATGGAGTATTTTTTAAATTATTGAGGGTATGACGGGAAGATTTAGAAATGGGAAGATATAAATGTTACATCTAAAAAAGGAAAGTGGGAAGATATGAATGTTACGGAGGGAGTACGTACTACTCCGTAGTAAGCAAGAGGCTGTGGTAGGACCCGAATGGGAGATGCAGATCAGATTCTTTAAAAGGATCAAAGCCTTACCCATGCCACTTCTCTTTGTCAGTCATTTTGGATGCGTTTTCCAGGCTGAGAAAAAGTAAAGGGTCACCAGGTATGGTAGATAGTCGCAGATCAGAGGCCGTTTATGTCCCGTGAATAAGGTGTAGAAATAGAAGACTTTTAAGTGTTTGCCCCGACACAATAGAGCATATGAAAGATGGATGTTAATCACGATAATTCAGCTAAACATAAAGACTATAACATGTTTACTCCGTATAAGGAGTCCATCACTTTGAAAGGTTGCTCCACACCGGTGAGATTCGATCCTTGTCACTTGAGCCAAATTTCATCCTTGTGACCAATTGAGCTACCATTGAAAGAGCCATTTTAACTGTGTTGATTGGTTTTATTTGTATTTTATGACTAAGATGGTTAAATTGTAAATAGGAACATTGAGAGTTATAAAGAAAATTGAAAATCTAGACATGAATTGTCCAAATTTCTCATGTACAGACTAAAGGAGTGTTTACAGTTGTTTAAAAAAAGTTAAAAAACACTTTCTAGCTTTTGGCTTAAAAAAAGCTGAAAAAGTGTTTTCAAATGACAGTTTCTGCTTAAATTAATCACTTAAAAGCTAAAAGCTGGAAGTAAGTTGAATGGTGCTTTAAACTGCTTTTCACTTTTTCTATTACATAAAAAATACTTATTTTACCAAACACTACAACTTTTACTTTTCAGAATCATTTTTTTTCAAACACCGTCAACTTTTACTATTAAGTACTTTCTTCCAAATCACTTTAAAAAATCATTTTTTTAAAGTAGAAGCAATTGCAAACACTCTCTTAGTAGATTAGATCTCACGGTTTCACCTATATCAGGACTTAATTTCAGGTGTGTATTCAAGTTAAGTGTTGGAGCGTAGAAAGAGACAATCGCACTTTCAACCCTCTAAGGCTAAAATGTTGAATCCTATTGTTCAGGGGAAGTTGGTGAAATATGAACAAACAAATGTTGAAATTTATTAGGATGACTATATCTTTTTTCTCAAAATAGGAGTAGCATAACAGTATTTACTGTCATATTAGAGTCATTATTGCCAAAATAGTTGGAATAATAGACATTAACATAACAATATTTGTTGCCATTGATTTGATGATAATAATTTCATTTGTGATTGTAACGAGACATATTTTGAGAAGAAAATCACAACGGTCATATTTTGTAATTCCAAAACTCGTTTACTCCTATTTAGAGATATTTCCCATTGCTCATCTTGACTTTATTTATTCAATCTCTATCATATTGGAATTTGACTTTCTCATTTAAAGTCGTTTGGTAACACTGAAATTGTCTGATTCGGCTGATTCTATTGAAATTTATGCTAAATTATGCTAATAGTGACTTTAGTTATTTTAGTCAGAAAAACGACCTCAACCTTACTTATTTTGAATATTACACAACTCAGCGTGCGAAATAAAAACCACCGTTTTTGTTGAAAAAGTTAATTAAAAATACTGATAAGTTCAAAATTAAAATATAGTTAAGTTTTAAGAATGCTGATAAGTTCAAAATTAAAATATAGTTACCCAACGGACTTTTAATACTGCGTAGTACTTTAGTAGTGTAGTTTTCAATTATGTAAAGATGTTCTATTACCTCATTAAAATATTACTATAAAAGATATTAAGAGAAGGTTATAATCAGTCAAGCAATGTCAGTTAGAAATGAAAATCACATTTGGCAACCATGGGAGTAAAAAACTATAGAGGAGTTCAATACTATATTGTATATTGTTGTAGCGATACTTTATTTTAGAGTACAATTCTGGTTAGGCGCGCCTGACGGGCAGAGCCGTGCGGACTTGCCCGTTTGGGTGTCTTCCTGGTGGAATTTTTTGATGAAATATTTTGAGCATGTTCCTCATCAAGTGTAGTTTATCCATACCAAATTTTAGCTCCAAATTCGATCGGGAAGACATTCAAATAAATTTTTGAAACATGTTGCGCATTATATGTGTGCAGAATGCACCATATGTTTCAAGAATTTATTTGAATGCCTTTCCGGTCGAATTTTGAGCTGAATTTTGGTATGAATAAACTAGACTTGATGATGAACGTGCTCAAAAATTTCATCAAACAATTGTACCGGGAAGGCCCTCAAACGGGCAAGTCCGCACGGTGTTCGCTGTTAGGCGCGGCTGACACGATAAGTTCTCCTTTATTATGTTCCAGTAACATATGATATTTTATTTCATTTTTAAGAAACTAATTAATTCAAAACGATGTTGTATTAAGCTGTTCTCCATCTTTTGAAATAATTAAGGGCCAAAACGATGGTGTTCAAAATATGTGGGTATTAAAAAAGTCATTCCGTCTGCTTGAATTTTGTTGAGATTTAGAGTTTCATCCGAATACGTCAACATGATAGAAAGAGTAGTTCAAAATCTTATTATAGCATTTCATTACTTTGTAATTATCGATGAAGGACTTCAATACTCTTTCTCACGACCAGACACATTGTCTCGATTGTAATGTCATTTTTTTGTCAGTTAGTCATGATCATTTGTATAATCATCATCATTTTTCACAAGGGCTCCACATTAGTGTTATTGGTCGATTTGATTATGATATCATGTTAAAATCAGAAATTCCATCTTAGAATTTCAACTTGATTGAAGGAGCAGTTCAGAATTTTAAGATAACACTTTATTACTTCCTTTGTCCCGCTAAGATTGTTTCATGTTTTCTTTTCGGTCCGTCCCAATAACATTGTCTTATACTAAATTTGGTAAAATTTTTATGTTTTTAAATCATTCTTCTTTTATTTATACTTTATCAATTCAGTATCAATCACATATTTCAATTGTAACATTTCTTGTTCAAAAATTAGTAGGAAGGAGGTAGTACTTCATAATTTATTGGCGTCGTCAAACTTAACAATCTTACTTAACAATATTACTCCATATTTATCTGTTGCTTGTGTACGACACAACCCTACCATTGACTTAAATCATTCCACCAATTGTTGATGTGCATAAAGTTGAGATTGAGCTAAAACGCCCAGCAACTCAATCTAGAAGGGTTAAGAGTCAGTATTGGAATTTAAATGGCACTACAAATGACAATTTCACCAACTTCAATAAAAAGGGAGAAGAATTACTTATTGGGAAAACATTTCATAAACCGCTTTAAATTCAAATTTTATGATGCAGTTATACAATTTGGATAGAAAGGAGAGTGAGGACAGGAGCATATTTTATTCAAATAGATTTATCCTGATAATTTTTTAAACGTCAAATACAATCCAGACAAAATGTGAGATGAGCAACTGATGAGACTTTACTAATCATTAGCGTCATTATTTAACCTATGATATGATATTGATGAGATTTTTGGAAAACTTCGGATAATCGGATGTATATATAGGAACGAACATATCACATGGACAAAAGGAGTTTACGTTTCTTTCAAGTAAAATTTAATAGAGCTGTAAAAGAGATACTCCGTATGATTTTAAAAAAGAAAAAAGTTAAATTATTTAGTTAAAATGTGTGTGTTTTGTCACTTTTGTGTAAGAGAAAAAATGAAAAGAAGTTTAGAACCATTTTTTGTTTAAGCATTTAAGCTTTAAACTACTTAAATTAAGCAAAAACACATGTCTAAGAACATATTAACTCATTTAAAACTAAATTAAAAGAGCCCTTTTACGCAAATAAAAACATTCTCCTAGCTAGTTTTTACAAAAGTAATACTTGTATCTCTTTTATTGGTCCGAACTATAGAGGAAAGGGGTGGTTTGGTTTTGTGGGTTCATGCTTTCACGAGGCTTGCGAAGTTGTAATTACTAATTACTAATTACGGAGTTTTTTTAAGGGAAAAGGGGCAAATAAGGCCACGTACTAACAAAAAAAGGTCAAATAAGACCTTATTTAAGAGGCTTTGTCCTGTCATCGCCATTTGGGGTGGTTCCCGGTGGAATTTTTTGATGAATTTTTTTGAGCATATTATTCAGTAAGTCTAGTTTACTAATACCAAATTTCAGCTAAAAATTCAATCGTGAAGACATTCAAATGAATTCGATAATATAACTACGCAGTTAAAAGCGCAATTATCTTCAAGAATTCATTTGATTGTCTTCCCGATGGAATTGTTAGCTGAAATTTAGTATGAGTAAACTAGACTTACTGAATAAGATGCTCAAAAAATGTCATAAAAAAATTCCACCGAAAACCACCCCAAATGGTGATGACCGGACAGGACCTCTTAAATAAGGCCTTATTTGACCTTTTATGGTTAGTACGTGACCTTATTTGCCCCTTTTCTCTTTTTTTTTTTAATACTAATGTTGATGCTCCAATGTACGGCAGAGTGCTTGACGTCAAGTGATTGGCCATATTCAGGGCGTAGCGGGGGGCAACCCTGAACCCGACCCACCTCAAAATTTTAAAATGTCTATATTTTTAATATAAATTATTTTGGTGTAAATTTGTTTCCAATTTTTTTTGTAGTGGCCCAGTGCCCTAACCCCACCCACACCATATGAAAAGGGAGAGATATGGAATCGGCTAATACTGAAGGGCTAAGGGTCTGTTTGCAACAGCTTCTGCTTTTAAAAAAGTGATTTTTCTAATGAAATGGAGAGAAGTGATTAAATAAAAGTTGATAGTGGGAGTGTTTGCAATTGCTTCAACTTTAAAAAAGTGATTTTTTAAAGTGATTTGGGGAAAAGTGATTAATAGTAAAAGTTGGTAGTGTTTGAGAAAAAAGTGATTCTGAAAAAGTAAAAGTTGGTAGTGTTTGGTAAAATAAGTACTTTAATTTTTGTGTAATTTGAAAACACTCTTTTAGCTTTTTAACTTTAAAGCATCATTCCACCTGCTTCCAGCTTTTAGCTTTTAAGTGATTAATTTAAGCAGAAGCTGTCATTTGAAAACACTCTTTTTAACTTTTTTTAAGCCAAAAGCTGAAAAGTGCTTTTTTTAATCCAGTGCAAACACTCCTAGTGTTTGAGAAAAAAGTGATTTTGAAAAGTAAAAGTGGGTAGTGTTTAGTAAAATAAGTGCTTTTTTGTGTAATAGAAAAAGTAAAAGCACTTTTGATGCGGAAGTCGAGAAAAATAAAAGTTGTAGTGTTTGGGAAAATAAGTGCTTTTTTAAAGCCAAAAGTTGAGAAGTGTTTTTTTAAAAGCAGTTGCAAACAGACCATAATATTGGTTGGACGCCATATCCTACTTAGATTTAAAAAGCCGGGCAGACGCACTAGACCTGTTTTATACTTGTACTCGTCCCTTCAATAGTAATAAAGGCTAAAGGGTCAAATAGGCACTTGAACTAACTTAAAGTGTTTAATTAACCACTTATATAGGAGGTTCTGTCCGGTCGTCGCCAATTGGGGCTGTTCCCGGTGGAATTTTTTGATGAACTTTTTTTAGCATCTTCTTCATTAAGTCTAGTTTACCCGTGCCAAATTTCAGCTAAAACTTCAACCGGGAAGGCAGTCAAATGATTTTTTGAAGATAACTGCGCAGTTAAACTACGCCGTACATTTCGGAAAATCGTTTGACTATCTTCCCGATTTATTTTTTAGTTGAAATTTGTATGGATAAATTAGACTTAATGAAGAAGATGTTCAAAAACTTTCATCAAAAAATTCTACCAAGAACCTCCCCAATTGGCGATGGCCGGGCAGAACCTCCTATATAAGGGGCTAATTGAACACTTTAAGTTAGTTCAAGTGCCTATCTGACCCTTTAGCCTAGTAATAAATGTCACTGAAAAAAAGAGAGGATAACCTAAGTTTGGTAAGCCTTCTAATCCAAGTTAGACTATTCTCACTTTCTCACATATTTTTTCAAGTTTATTAAATGTACACACTTTTGTACACACTTGTTTGTAAATGAAGGGGCTTCACATATTGTTTGTAAATGAGGGGGCTTCACATATTCTGACAAATGGTGGATATAAAAATGTGTATGAAAGTGTTTACAAGCACATTTTTTGTATTTTCTTCGAAAGAATACCTATGCTCATATAAAAATACTTGAGAAAGCGTAAGACCAAATGGAGTGGTGAGGTATTAGGAGTCTAAAATGTTAAAATGGCATTTTTAGACTCCTAATTTCTTACATTGGTTGAGTGTGGAGGGTATTAAAAATGGGTTTGGGGAGGGAAGGGGTTAAGTTTGGAGGAATTTTAGACAGCCAAAAATTAAATGGAAAAGAAAAGAAAAAGGGGAGTGGGGGCATACCTGTTGTGCGCAGACGGGAGCAGAAGGCTTGCCAGGGGAATTATTTGCCTCGCTGACATCATGTTGATGTCAGCATGAGGCACCATGCACTACCAACGGCTCAATTGTTTGTATAAAAAAATATTTGGTAGATCCAACGGTTGTGATGAACTTGACACTGTTTGAACGAAAAAAAATGATCCAACGGCTGAAATTTAAATCCAACGGTTGAAATAATTTATTTTATTTTTCTATTATTTTTAATTGATATTTTCCTCGAAAATCCTATATAAACACCTCATTCCTTCTTATTTTAATCACACATCTTCCATATCTCTCATTCTTCATCATATTTTTTCACTACAATTTTGTTATGTCTTCCTCAAAAAGGGGTGTTAATTGGAATGCTAAAGAGGATGTTGTTCTATGTAATGCTTGGGTCACCATATCTGAAGATGGTGCCATTGGAATAAATCAACCGGGGGAGACTTTCTGGGGCCGAATTCACGAGATATTTTCGGCACAAAGTCAAATTCCTCGAACTCGAGATGCAATTGAGTCTCGTTTCAAGATCATCAATAATCAATGTTCTCAATGGAAAGGTTGTGTGCGGAAAGCGAACGCAACTCCGAGGAGTGGGTCAAACCTAGACGATTTGGTAATTTCTAAACTACTCTATTATTTGATTTTAATTCATAAAGTATATACTAATATATTTTTGAAATATATATAACTATATTAATATTTTAGAGTATATTAGTATATATTCGTATAATATTTAGTGTATATATAACTATGTAATTAAAGCATTTATATATATTCGTATAATATTAGTATAATATTAGTATATATAATATATATATTCGTAATATATACCGATACTATTAGTTTTATTAGTATATTATATATATATTAGTTATGTTAGTATATTATATATATATATATATATTGTTGGGTGTGTTTCGGAAGACGTCTCAGCAGCAGGCTGCGGAAGACGTCTCAGCAGCAGGCTGCGGAAGACGTCTCAGCAGCAGGCTGCTGCGGACTGTCCTGCCGGCAGCAGGCTGCTACGGACTGTCCTGCCGGCAGTGGGCTGCTGGAGCAGCCGGCTGCTGCTCCATTTCAACGGGTAAACTTCGAAAATCGATATCTCATTCACCCGTTATCCGTTTTGAGTGTACCACGTATCGAATTGTAGCCCTTAACAAGGACAATCCGAAACCAATTTCACCCGACCCAAATCGGAAGTGGACCCCACTCAAAAAATTGCCCCAAAATAGCCATTTAATGCAATTTTTCACACATTTTTCCAACATATATATATATATATATATATATATATATATATATATATATATATATATATATATATATATATATATATATATATATATATTAGTAATATATATTAATTATTTTAGTACATATATAATATTAGTATATATATTCGTATAATATTAGTTATATTACTATATATATATAAGTTATATTGGTTATATTAGTATATATATTCGTTATATTAGTGTATATTAGTTATATTAGTTATATTCACAATATACATATAACTATGTAATTAAAACATTTAATTATATTACTATGTACTTTACTCCTTTATTATTATTATATTGTAGAACTTTCAAGCCAAAGACATTTTCATGAATGATAACAATGGCAAGACATTCAAATTTGAGCATGCGTGGCGTGTCCTCCAAGTGTGTCCGAAGTGGTACCAACAATACGAAGCTCCGGTATCCTTCTCCCGGCCAATATCGTCTCCACAATCGCACGATTGTACCTGAGGGGCAGATCCATTTACAACAGCATCAAAGACTGGAGAGCTTGCAAGAGTGTTGAGGTCATTGTTGGAACCGGCTGTGCCAAAAAATGCATGCCACATATGAGTATCATAAGAAGCAACTGCTTCGAGAACAATTGTTGGTTTTCTTTTGTACCCGGTGTACTGGCCGGCCCAAGATGTAGGACAGTTTTTCCACTCCCAGTGCATGCAATCAATGGACCCAATCATCCCGGGAAAGCCTCTTTTCGAGGCCTTTTCAAGAAGACGATGCAGATCTCCGGGGTTAGGGGTTCGTAGGTACCAAGAACCATACACACTAATAACTGCCCTACAAAATTTTTTCATGCACAAAAGTGTAGTTGTCTCACTCAAACGACATAACTGATCTAATGAATCAGCCGAGCAACCATTGGCGAGCATAAATATCGCACTACTGAGTTTTTGATTAGGAGAAAGAGATACCTTGTTTGCTGCATCTATTGTACTTACAAAATAGGGATCGAAAGCCATGACATCTTTCATGATTCGGTCAAATAGAGCCGGTTGCATGCGATAACGACGACGGAAGATACGTGCATTGTAGGTGGGATTTGGATTCCAGTAATCATCCATCAACAAACGGTGTCCAGCTTCCCGACCACGGTCTATGTAATCACGACTACTATTGGAGCTTGTTGCAACCAAAGAAGCCATCAAAGCCATGCGCATGCGGTCGGAATAAGCTTCTTCATCTTCATCTTCATTAATGGATTTGTAAAATGCGGGAAAAGAACTCATGATGTTTTTGGCCTTGTTGAAAATGGGAGAAGTAAAGATGAGGTGTGTGATTCCAATGTCAAGTGAGGCCATGTATTTATAGTAATATAGTTCTTTGATGTTCACACCAAGTGGAGGATACATCCAAATTAATATGTTTGGACGAAGTGGAGAATAGCATCCAATGTGGTATGGAAGATTACACATGGTGAAAAAGAGAATCCAATGTCATATAATGTGCTATGAAAGGACACAAATAATGGAAAAGAGAATCCAATGTGATTTGAAAAGATACAACAAGTTGAGAAGGGAATCCAATGTGTTATGGATAGACACAAAGTTGAGAAGAGAATCCAATGCTCTAATGTGTTGAAAATCACTCAGGAAAAAACGTAAAAAAAAATAATGAAATTTATTTTTTTTTACATCGAAATGTGTCTTTTTTATTTTATGATTAATCAGAGAAAAAATTAAAAGGAAAACATTACTTATAATAATTTAATTAATGTTTTACTAAATTGATATGTAAAAAAATGTGCAGAGTGTATTTTATTGACGGTGCTGGAATGCAGAGAATAGGAGTCAAAACACTGTTTTCATATCGACGGAGTCCATTTTTGACATTTGGACTCTTGCACCACTCCAAATGGTCTAAGAGTTAAATAAGCAGGAAAATGGGAACCACTCATTTGGAAGAAGGTGAGTGTGAATTTTATGGATACGGAGTAATACACCAATAGTCAAGCAACTTAGATGGGCGTATAATTGGTGGGGACCCTGCAAAAAATCGCGCATGAGTTGTCCACGTGATGTGGGAGGCGGAAGATGTGGTGGGCAGACAGTTTTTTAAATCACGTGACTTTCCCCGACTTCTACGGCTCATCCGCCACGTTAGGCTCCGCATAAATACTTTTTTTTTATCCGGGCTCTCAAAATTAACCTCCAATTAAGACCTATAGACTCCTAAAATTTATACTACCCCATCCCTCGAATAATCTATGCTTGACTGATGATAAAATAATTTAATTCTTATTCATACTCATATTATTTTAATAAATAATATTATATATTCAGAAATTACATTAAAACTGTTACAAAGCCTGATAAATCAATAGTGCATAAAACAAAAGATTAACAGTAATTTAAGTTGACCATGTGAATAGTGAATGAGAATATGAGACGGAGGGAGTAAGATCTTTCCTAAAATAACATTACCTTCGTACCACTATTATTGAAACAATAGAATAGAATATGACACTTGATAAAAAAGTGAGTTTATGTGATTGATACTGAATTGATAAAATAAAAATTAAGTAAGAATGATTTAAGAGCGCACAAATTTTATTAAAATTGGTATGAGGAAATCTTATTAGAACAAACCGAAAAGGAAAGATATGACAATTTTAGCGGGACAGATGGAGTATTAATTAAAAAGGCATAGACAAAAATGTGATTTAGTAATTGTCTTGTTTGCTCTAGTACAAGACTTAAGAAAGTGGTTGAAAATGTAAAAGTTAATTGATGTGAGTCACATATTATTAACAAAAGGGAAAATTAGACAATCATTTTGGGACATCCCAAAAAGGAAAACAAGACAATTAATTCGGAACGGATGAAGTACATCATAATAACTTTGGATATTATTATTGTTAGATATTAAAATTTATCAAGTTACATTTTTGTCCATCACTTTTTCAAAGATAATATTAGCAAGTTTTTTTAGAAAAATGGACTGTATTGGTTTGAAATTGATGAGTTTGTAGCAAAAATGTTGATATTTAAATGAGGGACTGAAACTACAAAAATTACTCAAAAAAGAACATCAACTACAAAAAGAGTATTTTAAATACTTTATACTTTACTAATATAACAATAAAAAATTAAGAGGCTGTTTGATAACATCGTTTTTCGGCTTATCAGGCTTATCAGTCAACATTTTCACCAAACACGTAACCTTTGTTTTCGCGCGTTGAATTGAGTAATAATAAGAAAAAGTAAAGTTGAATTTACTTTTCTGGCCGTATTGGCTCAAGTTACTGTAGATAACCATTTTAGCTATTTTACATATAATTTTTTCCTTATTTTGTTAATAAAATATATTTTAAAGATAATTTTTTCTTAAATCAGCAGAATCAGCCAATATCACCACTTCAGTCAGAACTTCATAAATTTCAACAGAATCAACCGTTTTTTGGGTTACAAAACAGGTTCTAAGTTAAAAGATTAAAGTTATTTCTAATAGATTACATAAAAGTATGATACATGTTTGAGCATTTTGTATGCTAATTCAAACAATCAATTAAATAAAGGGAAGATAATCGACTGCGTGCCAGAACCAAGATGGAAAGAAAAAAGAATAGGATTACGGAGTATTATTTTAGGGTTGGTTTGCAACCGCTTTTAAAAAAGCACTTCTCAGCTTTTGGCTTTAAAAAGTACTTATTTTCCCAAACACTACAACTTTTATTTTTCTCGGCTTCCGCGTCAAAAGTGCTTTTACTTTTTCTATTACACAAAAAGCACTTATTTTACCAAACACTACCCACTTTTACTTTTCAAAATCACTTTTTTCTGAAACACTATCAACTTTTATTTAATCATTTCTCCCCATTTCATTAAAAAAAATACTTTTTTAAAGCAGAAGCTATTGCAAACAGACCCTTAGCTAAAGACTACTTTGAGAATTTATGATGGGAACTTATAAGAATTAAGAATACAAAATATAATGGGTTTTATAATAATGAGCTCAATAATGAGCAACAGTATGGATCGTCTCTTCTATTAGCTATAACTAAAGATCATTTATAATGGGATTTTCCTATGTTCCAGCTCCCACTTCTAACTTCCCACCAAGTTCGACTCTTCATCGAATTAGGGAGTTAGTTGCTAGGAATTATCGTTCTGCTTTGTTGAGAAAAACTTTGAACTTTCCCGCTTCGTGAAACTTAGGAATTAAGGCAAGGAAAAATTGTCAAATAGGTCATCGAACTTTCATAAAAAAGTCAATTAAGTCCTTATTTAGGAGGCTTTGTTCGGCCTTCGCGATTTGGGACGGCTCCCAGTGAAATTTTTTAATGAAATTTTTTTAGCATCTTATTCATCATGTCTAGTTTACCCATACCAAATTTCAGCTAAAACTTCAATCGGGAACGCATTCAAATTAATTCTTCAAGATAACTGTGCAGTTAAATGAGCAGTTATCTTCAAGAATTAATTTGAATGCGTTCCCGATTGAATTTGTAGCTCAAATTTGGTATGAGTAAACTAGACTTGATGAATAAGATGTTCAAAAAATTTCATCAAAAAATTCCACCGAGAACCACCCCAAATCGTGACGGCCGGACAGAGCTTCCTAAATAAGGACTTAATTGATTTTTTTATGAAAGTTCGAGTACCTATTTGACACTTTTCCCTTAAGGCAATAATGAGAGCATATGATTTCAATCCTACTATACAAAATAATAGTAGGATTTACAAGAATGTGTTTACAAAATTGTCTCACTCAATGATGACTCACTCAATCTTGAGGATAGAAACTTCTTAAGCCATCTCTCTTCTCTCTCAAAGAGGCTCTCTAACTTTCTTATTATAAGAAGTGAATTCTATCTTCCACAAATGTTCATGTCCGGAATTACGGACAAGAACCTCCGTCCGGACGGCGGCGTTTGGTGAAATTTTTATGGCATGATATTCCGGACCAGTTAACTTGCAAAAATCATTTGACGACCTTCCCGATTGAGTTTTTGGCTGATTTTTTTTTGTGGATGAACTAGACTTGATGGGGAACATGTGATAAAAATTTCATCAAAAAATTCCACCTGGAAGGTTGCCAAACGCCGCCATCCGGACGGCAGTTCCGGTCAGGAATTCCTGACCGGAAGAATACTCTTCTATCTTCCTAGGATGGTTAGGAATTAAAACCTCTATTCTTATTTATAATACTTCACCTCCATAATGAACAATGGAGAGTAGTTCTCTAGAATGTTGTAAACATGCCTACATATTTTAGAGAACTCCAAGGAATCTCAACATCTTCCCATTTTCTTCCATATCTTTCCATAAGGTTGTGGAAAGTTTGACACAACTCTAAAAAATTCTAGAGGATTTCACATTATTTCGCAAGTTTATAGAGAATTCTAGACTTCTCTAGGATTCTCTGTAACGTTCTAAAAAATTCTATAATTCTCTAGAAAACTCTAGAATTTTCTAGAACCTCTCCAATGAGGAATCCCAACATCTTTTGTACAAATATGGACCAATCTTTTCAATTAATTACCTACTAAATTCTTGGCCTAACCATACACTTGCTTAATCGTGTGAAATAATACGGAAAATGATTTTTACTTTAGAGAATCGAAAACGAGCACTATATAAAATATTATTTCTCGCCCAGAAAGCCATTAAGAACTGATCCCAATACGAAAAAGATCAAAAGAATGTGTTAGAACTGATCCCAATAATCGAAACTTCCCGCTTACGACACTTTAATTATTAGTAATTAATTAATTAATGTTGATTGAGACATTGTTTAGTGGATTACTTATGAGTTGCACGAACCGGCCAATCATTGAAACTGAGCACTCTTTCCGCACCTTGTTTCCCGATTCTCTTTAATTTATTATTAGTCCCGTATGATTTCGGCTCCATCCAAGGAGTTGTGAGTTTGGAATAATTCTAATGAGCTTAGTGTAACAGTAATTTTTTAACCGTAATAACTGTAACAGGTGAAACTAATACTCCGTACAAGTTATTTTCATCCAAATTATCCTATTCTAATAATTAAGTTTTTAACCTAAAACTTAATAATATGAGTTGTAATTTATACTACGTAATGCTAATGAATAATATGAGTAGGTAATTTATACTACCTCCGTCCCATTTTTATGTGTCTCATTTGACTTTGGCACAATTATTAATGAAGTGGTTGAAAAAGATAATAGTTGTGATTGAGATTTGAGTATAATAAAGTGAAATATTGTAGACCACATATTTCTTTATAAAAAAGAAATGCCACAATTATTTTGGGAAAGTAAGACATGTAGAATGAGACGGAGGGAGTATTATATTTACGTACTACGTAAGCATCTTCATATATGGAGTATTAAATAAAAATAAAAATTCACATAGATCAAACTCTAAATAAACTTTTTATGCATTCATTAAGTATAAATGATGATGGAGTTTAATCCAACTATGAGAGCTAAATATAATTTAAATATAATTATACTTATTATCATAATTATAAAATATATTATAATTAAAATAAAAGTTATAATTAAAATTAAAATTAAAATAATTAAACCTATTACATTAATTATAAATATATCTATAATTATAACTGTAATTAAATTTTTAATAATAATAATAATAATAATAATAATTATCATAATAATTGTAATTACATCATAACTATAATCATAATTATGATGATGATTATAATTATGATTATGATTATGATTATGATTATGATTATAAATATAATTATAATTATGATTAAAATTATATATATATTATAATTATGATTATAATTATAATTATAATATTAATTATAATTATGATCATAATTATAATTTCATAATTATAATTATCTTTATAATTATTATTATCATTAGCTATAATTTCAATTAGTGTATTAGGTATAATAATAATAATAATAATTTATAATTGTTACTACGCATATAATTATAATTATAATTATAATAATTATAATTATAACAACAATAATAATAATTATTGTTTCTGAATTATAATTATAACAACAACAATAATAATTATTGTTATTATTATTATAATTATAATTATAATAAAAGTGATTAATGATGTTTGAACTTTTCTGATCTGATCTGAATGTTTCTGATCTGATCTATATGTTTCTGATCTGGTCTGATCTGATCTGAATGCTTCTGATCTGATCTGAATCTATCTGATCTGATCTGATCTGATCTGAATTTTTCTGATCTGATCTGATCTGAATAAAATAAGAATAAGCAATAAGTAATAAGAATAAGACGAACAGAACAGCTTCTTAGGCTGATCCCGTCAAGGGCTGATCTCGTTTATGGGCTAATCCTATTAATTAGGGTGATCCCGTCAAGGGCTGATCCCGTTTATGGGCTAATCCTGTTAATTAGGCTGATCCCGTCAAGGGTTGATCCCGTTTATGGGTTGGGTTACGTAATTGGGCCATGGCTAGACTCCATGGCACCATCAAATGAAAAAGAAAAATAGAAAAGCATGAAATATAAAAT
This sequence comes from Cuscuta epithymum, assembly GCA_945859915.1. Taxonomy (NCBI): domain Eukaryota; kingdom Viridiplantae; phylum Streptophyta; class Magnoliopsida; order Solanales; family Convolvulaceae; genus Cuscuta; species Cuscuta epithymum. Next base: position 951,836 of record CAMAPF010001023.1, read on the forward strand.
AAAGGAAAAAAATGGCTCTATTTTGATTTAGAGCCCATTTGATGATCATTTTTTCGACTTATCAGACCGATCAATCATTTTTTCACCAAACACATAACTTTTGATATTTGAATTCTCAAATTTGTTATAATCAAACTGAGTATGGTTGGGTCAGTTACTTTTCTGGCTGAATCGAATGAAGTTATTGTAGTAGATCATTTTAGCTATATTTCCTTAAATTTATATATATTTTATTAATAAATTATATTTTAAACATAATGATGGGGTATATGGCCCGGGAACCCCCGGCCCACAAACTCCTGCTACTCCAACACCGGCCCAACAGGCCCAAGAAGCGCATGAAGCCCAAAGCACCGCGGCCCAAGCTCAAAGGAACCCATGGTGCGCCTGGGGATGCCTTCGGCGCCATGGCTGAAGGCTCCAAACTTCAGGAAACAACTGATTTCCCACATACAAAGCTACTGGGAGAAGTTGTCGAAATTCAGGAGCCTTCGGCTAACACACGACCTCGGCATAAGAGTAGCCTTCGGCTATAGAGAGCCCTCGGCTACAAGAGAGCCCTCGGCTACAAGAGAGCCCTCGGCTACAGGGGGAGCCCTCGGCTACAGGGAGAGCCTTCGGCTAACAGCTCAATCATCGAAGATTCCCTTTGGGGACAGGCAACCACCGCATTTAACGCAGCGTCACATCCACCCACCGCATTTAATGCGGTGCACATGCGAATGCCGTTGCCACCCCGATTGAGGTGACCCCTCGGCCGTTAGATTATTGACACGTGTACTCTCATCGCATTTATGGCTGCTATAAATGGCAGCCCTTATTCTCCTTGTAAACAACTTTGAGTTCATTTAATACATTTGACTCTCTCCTACTTGTTTGCTCTGACTTCTCTCTAAGTTATTCCTCGAATAACCCCTCGGATAAGCTACCCCCCAGGTACACTATCCATCATTTGGTGCTCTCGTTGAGAGGTCCGAACAATCAAGTAAGAAACCCTCCCCTTCACCAAGCACAAAACACCTACCAAAATGGGAAGAACCCGCAATCAATCCAAAACCCTCGAGGAAAACAACCTCGGCCTTGGAGAGGTCAACGGGGCCGAAGCCTCCAACAGGCTCTTAGTGCCCTAAGGCGGAACCATAATGGAATTAGAGCAGGCCGCTACTGACCTCCGTCAACAGCTGCAGAAGGCTGCCCCCGATGCCCGCATCAGTCTTGATAACCGAAGGAAAAATCGGAGCAAGAACCAAGTTCCCCCTCCGGCTCCAACCATCGACCTTCAGGCCGCTTTCGTGGCCTTCATCCAGAATATGGCGGTGAATTCCGGTGCCTTCGTTTCACAAGCACCACTCCAACCCTATTTTGGAGGAAACGCTACTTATCTGCCACCCCCTCCTCTGTTCAACAATCCCATCATACGGGTTGGAAACGCCGAGGGGGTCATGGCACAGGACACCGCCTCCTAAGAGGCCCAATCCAAAGACAAACGTTACGTGGACAAGGAGAAGCCCCGAACCTCTGCCCTCGAGAGATTGGGGGGAACACCCAAACGCCGAGGGCTCCAAAACCGCCTCGGCGGCAAAGCAACCTGCAGGCCTCAGGAAAGTGGAGGATCCGTTTCGGGGGCCGAGGAGAGGCCTCCCCCTCGGAACAAAGGCAAAAGCTTCCTCCACGCAGACGACGCCAGGCACCAGATCAACCACGCTCACTCGTTCAGGGCGAAATCCCAGGGGGTCGCCCCGAGGGATCACAAAGATGAGATCATCGAGGCCCTCCGACGCCAACTGGAGGAGAAGGAGGCACACCATCCGCCCCCCGCTTCGACTTTGGGGGCGGATCCTAAGTACGCCGCCATACTAGCACAAATGGAGGAAATGAAGCGGAAGTTCGCCAAAGGCTCAGGTGAACCCCTCATTCAGCTCCGCACGAAGAGCCCCTTCACCCTAAGGGTGTTGGCGGCTCAGATCCCCGGTAAGTACCGGGGGCAACCTATCAAGCCATATGAGGGGAAGACGGATCCCCAAGAGCACTACAGTAGGTATCAAAATAGCATGATGATGATGGGGGCATCAGATGAATATTTGTGCTGTTGGTTCCTTTCCACCTTGGAGGGACCCGCGTATGAATGGTTCAACCGGTTACCCGAAGGCAGCATCGATTCATGGCAAGAACTTGCCCACCGTTTCTTGACACAATTCGTCGGGAGGCACCGGTCAAAGAAGTATTTCTCCCACCTTCTAAACGTAAGGCAACAGAAGGAGGAAACCCTTCGGAGTTTCTTGGAACGCTGGAGGCAGGCCTCCCTCGAAGTCAATGGCGCCGACGATAGAACGCTGATAGCCCTGTTCCACACCGTCCTCAGCAACGGTAATTTCTCCAGGAGCCTTATCACTGATCCCCCCCCCCCCCCCCGCGCGATTACACTAAAGCTCTTCAGCGGGGGATATGCCCGGGAACCCCCGGCTTACAAACTCCTGCTACTCCAACACCAGCCCAACAGGCCCAAGAAGCGCATGAAGCCCAAAGCACCGCGACCCAAGCTCAAAGGAACCCACGGTGCGCTTGGGGATGCCTTCGGCGCCATGGCCGAAGGCTCCAAACGTCATGAAATAGCTGATTTCCCACATACAAAGCTACTGGGAGAAGACGACAAAAATTCAGGAGCCTTCGGCTAACACACGCCCTTGGCATAAGAGTAGCCTTCGGCTACAGGGGGAGCCTTCGGCTAACAGCTCAATCATTGAAGATTCCCTTTGGGGACAGGCAACCACCGCATTTAACACGGCGTCACATCCACCCACCGCATTTAATGCGGTGTACATGCGAAAGCCGGTGCCACCCCTATTGAGGTGACACCTCGGCCGTTAGATTATTGACACGTGTACTCTCATCACATTAATGGCTGCTATAAATGGCAGCCCTTATTCTCCCTGTAAACCACGCTGAGTTCATTTAATACATTTGACTCTCTCTCCTACTTGTTTGCTCTGACTTCTCTCTAAGTTATTTCTCGAATAACCCCCCGGATAAACTACCCCCGGATACACTATCCATCACATAATAATTTCCTAATTCTGCAGATTCAGCCAATTCATTTGCTTCGGCCACAACTTAACTAATTTCAGTAGAATCAGCCAATTCAGCCAATTTAAGTGTTACCAAACGGGCCCTTAGCGAGTTTAGAAGCAAATGTGTGACTATATCAAGCTACACAAGAGTTAGTTATATTTTTGAAATTTATACATAATGCTTCAATTGTTGCCATTTTACTTTATTAACTCGGGAATTGACACTATCCCAAGTTGTCCTAGGTCTATACGGGATTTTCTTGAATTGACCGTTTTTGTCAAATTTTGAACTCATTTGATAACAATGAAATTGACTGAATCATTTGATTTTGCTAAAATTTATAAAGTTGTAATTGAAATGGCTGAATTGATTGAATTTGCTAAATTATGAATAAATAACATTTAAATATATTTCATTAATAAAATAAAGAAAAAATTATGTAAAAGTAGCTAAAACGGTTAGCATTTAAAATCAAAAGTTATGTGTTCGTTGAAAAAGTTGACTAATAAAACCTACAGATGAAAAAAAAGGAGATTACCAAACAAACTTTTATCTCTTTTCAAGTTTGTCACCGATTAATCTAACCAGATTTTGTTCCGTACGGCCAATTCTCCGATCGATCTGATCGGTCTGGCTAGGTTTTGTAAACACAGGAATCCGTGAACATACATTAAAAGGCTAATAAAATATGGGCGACTACATTGTATAAAAAATTGTTTTCTTATTACACTACATTGTTATTGAATTTATGCATTACCTGGACCTATCTTTTATTATTGGCTGAAAATGAGTTGAAGGATATGATTAGGCAGTCACGCGTAGTGTCGCAAGCAACGTAGTATATGTTTTGTCCACAAAAATAAAAGGGAGAAAATCATTAGATTGGATCTAGGAATATGAAATGCAATTTGGATAGAGAGGATGGAGTTGGTATGAGGGCCGTGGGATTGCGGATTTGTGGGGTAATAGATGGAGAGTGAGTGAGGTTAGAAAATGTTTAACAAGAATGAAAATATTGAATCAAGATGGATATATACAAGAGTTTAATGAGCCCAATCTATTACTTAGGACGTGCTTACTTTGCTGCTAAAGTCACAATTAAATTAGTAAGATTGGTGAAGTAAACACGCAATCTATTAAAGTGTCGCTTCCTAAGCATACCACCCCCATGTAATAATTAAGCGACACTTTAACATTTTCCAGTTTCCAAATTTAATCTTACTCCTTATTGTTACTACTACTACGTCTACCCACCCCTAACCCCACCCTACCCCTAGCCCTTCCTTACTCGTATGCATATCCTTACCCCTAACCCCACCCTAACCCTAGCCCCCTCCCCCACCCCCACCCACACGCTACCCAACCCTACCCCGACCCTACCCTTAGCACCCTACCCCGACCATACCCCTTACCCCCCGTTCTCCGTACCGGTTACCCCTTACCCCTGTCTGCTACCCTTACCCTACCCCGAACTCCCTACCCCACCGCCGATTCATGTACCTCTAACCCCTATCTCGCCCCTACCCCTACTCTTACCCCTACCACGACCTTACCCCTATCACAACCACACCCCATATACAACTACTCCTACCCTACCTACCCCTCACCTTACCAGACTCGTTCCCTAACCCTAGGGGTAGGGGTTAAGGTTAATGGGTGGGGGTAGGGGTATGAGCTTGCTGGTCAAGGTAGGGGTATGAGTAAGGGTACGTGTATGAGCTAGGTAAGGGGGTACATGGGCCGGGCCGGGGATAATGGGTGGGTAGGGGTTAGGGGGCAGGGCTATAAGGAGTAGGGGGTAAGGTCATGGCAGGGGTTGGGGTCAAGGGGTAGGTTGTGGAATTGGGGGGTAGGGTACGGGTAAGGGAGGTAGGGGTTAGGGGCGTACGGGGTGGCCCCACGTATTATATTTTGTGTACTTGTGTACACGAATGTTTGTTTGTCAATATATGCATAGGTTAATTTGGACATTTTAATGTTAAACGATGTTTTAAATCCTTTGAAGTAAACATGAGGAGTTTTTGCCACTTTTAGTCCTTCGACTATTATGTCACTGACACTTTTGGTACTCGACTTTGAGTTTTTCCACTTCTAGTCCTTCGACTATTGTGCGACAGACACTTTTGGTACATGTCTTTGAAAATTTCCACATTTAGTCCTTCGACTTTCATAAAAGTGACACTTTTGGTTCTTCTACTTTTATGACAGGGACATTTTTTGGCCTCCACTTATTGTGTCAAATTCATAGCGGAAGGACTAAAAGTGTAAATTTTATAATACTCGGGGGGACTAAATGTGGAAAACATTGAAGCCGAGGACTAACAGTGTCTCTCGCACAATAGTCGAGGACTAAAATTGAAAAAATGAAAGTCGAGTACCAAAAGTGTCACTGACTCAATAGTCGAGGGACTGGAAATGGAAAAAACTCTAAACATGAGCTTACAACACTGCTTATTTTATGCGCCGCTTATTGAATTTTAATAATCACCGTTTAGTAACTCGTGAAGTAAACGTGTCGTTAGTGTTTTTGAACATAAAAAAAAGTGTTTTTGAACATCTCATTTAAAATTTCTATTTTTTGAGAAAAGATCAACACTCTTAAACACTAAATTAATCATCATGTATTAAAAACACGATCACATAATAAAATCACAACAATTCCTAACAACTCATTATACCATATAACCACTTACATTACTTTCGAGAATATACTCAAATTAACTTAAAAGTTTTGCTATCCATATTATGATAACAAAAGTCCTAGACCAATACGATTAGGACTACTTTTACAAAATTTCAAAAAAGTGACTTATATAACTTTTATGAGGAAAGTTCATGTCAGGACCTCCAAATACGGACCTCAGCGTTTGGGCCCCTTCCCGGTGGAATTTTTTGATGAAATGTTTTGAGCGTGTTCTTCATCAAGTCTAGTTTACCCATACCAAATTTCACCTAAAAATTCCATCGGGAAGGCAGTCAAATAATTTTTGGAAGTTAATTGCATTTTATATGTATATAAAGTGCGCAGTTAACTTCAAAAAATCATTTGACTACCTTCCCGATGGAATTGTTAGCTGAAATTTGGTATGGGTAAACTAGACTTGATCAAGAACATGCTCAAAACATTTCATCAAAAAATTCCACCGGGAAGGGGCCCAAACGACGAGGTCCGTACAGAGGTCCGTTTTTTGGAGGTCCTGACATGAACACTACTCATATAACTCTAACTTTTATATCTCACACTAATCCAGTAGAAGTGACAAAATTGCCTCACCTAGTGACCAACTTCTCGACCGTGATCGCCTCTCCACAGTGATTCGCCAACCCCAATGATCAATCATCGCCCACCAAACACTTGCCATAAGTGAATCCATCGTCCCGGCCTCCAGTGACCCGTCACCGCCCGCCAATGATCAATTGTCTCCCATCAGAAACCTATGACCTCCAGTGACACCACCACTCGTCTGGTGACCACTGTCAGCCCGTTCAGGGACCTTCGTCGCTATATTGAAGACAACAACGGCGAATGTAGCTAGGATACATATTCCAAGGCGGAAACAGGAAACTATATGAGGGCAACGATGGTCGTCATTGTGAGGCGGCTAAGTGACATTGATTAATTTATAATATTAATTAATGTAATACTTCAATAATAAATGAAGGGCATAAAGAACATGAATAGTCATATTTTTGGGAATTTCAAAACAAGTCATATTTTGTATTTATTTTAATCATATCCATGGCAAAAAACTATTCCAATATCTATTGAATTATTACTATGCTATATATACTTAATTAGAATGTTTTCATTAGATTCAGTCTTAAATCGAACGACACTAGATCAAATTAAACTTAAACACACTCGATCAAATTAGGTCAAATTTAAATAAACGAGATATATACTAAAGACTTATCAAAGAGACTTGACAAGGACATAATTAAACATATCAAACATAGACAATAATAAAATACACATATACTATATATTACCTGATGAAATTAGATCAAATGGTATTTAAACAAATTAGATAGTAAAAGTAAGGCTCAAGTGGACACATTCTTATTTTGAATATAAGTTTATTAAAATTTAAGCAACATGGATCTTCATTATGAACTATATATTCTTTAATATATTACAACACTATCTGTTATTTAGTTATGGGATGTAGTATTAACGCAATAATACCTGCAAAAATACCATAACAATCAACATAACACAACCATCAACACATTACAATCCCTGGTTAAATGCTAGATATATATTAATATTATTTCTTTACTTGAACAAATTTTCTCATAACATAGAGCCTGTTAGTTGATCACGTTTTTCGGTTTATCAAGCTAATCAATTAAAATTTTCATCACATACCTTTTGATTTAACATGGTGAGTTGTGTAATAATTAAAGTAAGTAAGGTTCAAGTTACTTTTCTCGTTGAATTGACGAAATTTATTGTAGAGAACCATTTTAGGTATTATTCATATGAGTTTTTTCTTCATTTTATTAATAAAATATTTTTAATTTTTCATAATTCAGCAAATTCAGCCACTTCAGCCAGAGCTTTATCAATTTTCAGCAGAACCAACTGATTTATCTAATTTCAGTTATCAATTTTTCTTGACATGACGCAAAACGAAGTATAAATGGACTATTTTCCAAACCGGCAACCCCTACATTTATAAGCGAGTAATATAAACACGTTTTTTCCTCTAATTCTACTATGCCTTTAGAAGTGCTGGAAATACCAAGTCACTCTTGGACACAAGTACATCCTCCACCGCCCATGTCGGAGAAACACTTGACTTATCGACTAGTTGTATAACGACATATGTCTAAAGTAAAGGGTCAAGTTTTAAGGGTTGATTAATCTCCTCCTCCTACCCCTTCCCTCCTCCTCCTCGAGGGGTATTGCGCTTTGAGTTATAAGATGATCCAACTGAGATGAACGGTACAATTCAATCTTTCCTTAGATATGTGTGTATGTGTGTGTGCACGGATGCGTGCGTGCATGGATACATGCGTGAATGCATGCACACGTGCATGTGTGTGTATTTTTAATTATCAATATTCTTTATTTCTCTTCTTCATATATCCCATCTTTTCTTCTTCATTCTTGTTTTATGTCTCAATTGTTTCTCTTCTCTCTACTGTTCTTCCTTTTTCTCCTCGACCGCGGCCCGCATTTTCCCAAAACTTTCTCTTAATTTTGTACATATTTTCACTATAGATCATCCACAAACAATCTGTATGTGCTTTAGTACATGAGTAAAAATGCGTACATCCGACCTCCCTTTTCCCACCATAGGTGGAGGCCTTTGCGGCACTGAGGTAATGATAATGATGATGAGTTTGGATCATATTTCGGAACCCGGTCAAAAGTTAGGAAGTTTTTAGATATAACCATTTTCAATTCTTTTTTTTTAATCTGGTCAAATGGAGATTGAAAGAACTAAAAAAGATAGACAAAGGGGAAAATTGGAAGGATATACAATAGAAAGAGACATGTAAGATAGGAAGAAAGAAAAAAGACAGTAAGAGAAAAGTCTAGAAGGAAATACAATAGAAAAAAAGATTGAAGCAGATTGAAAATTGTAAATCTCATTACAATGCTTTTATCTTAGCAGCTAGATCCAGATGCAATGATAGAATGTTTATTAAGGCTTGAAAGAGCCGTCTTTATCGAATCACCAAATAAAGTCCTTTTTTTTCTTCGAATCTTGAATGATTCAAGTGACGGTGGTAGAGATTTTCACGTGCCTTAAATGTATATAGGCTAAGATTTTAAAATTGAAACTAAATTTATTTTTTACAGAAAGAGTTAGATGAATATATGTATGTTAATTAGGTGTCAACACAATATATCGATTGAAAAAGAATAACCACATAATCTTAAGTGACCTAACAACAAGATTTTATCTTCTTCACCGGAGGTAATGGGTATTTTTATTATATATTGATGGGTTCGGTTGAATGTTTTATAGTATGATGGCTTAAGTTTTGATTTTGCTCTATTTCAAAGGCTTATTTGACACTTTAATCCTCTACTTAATCCATTAAAAATCAAATATGATGGAATACTAGCAGTGTTTTGGGAATATACCCCCTAATACAAGGTTTGATTATCTAAGTACATAAATAATTGAACACTAGCTTAGGTGCAGTCTTCTTCTAAGCACCATAACTGAACCCCATATTTAATTGATCATTTATGAAGCCGTTGGCAACTTTAATGAATTATATCACTCAAAGCAACATCACTAACCCTTAAAAGGGAATTGAGACTATGTTGCCAATACATGCCGGTAACTTCTTTCAACATTACCAAATTACTAAAACCATACAAATCATAACTCAGTAAAGAAAAGAGTTCATAGCACATTTGGGAAATAAGCATGCAGTAAAGGAAATTATAAGTTTAAACATAGTTATTAATAAATACAACCATCATATATACAGTAAATTGTTTTTTCTAGATTCACGACGCACCCACCACCATATATCATACCCAGCCAACCATGCTATAAAATCAGATTTTGTATGTAGAATTGTTATCTTTGCTAATAATCCACATATAACAAATAAAGGTCGTTAGCAAAAAACCTCCTTGCTGAGTTGCCAAGGTGCAGTGGGCTGTAGCTCAACACCCGCCACTAGTTTTCCTTCTTTGAATCATATGTTTAACGTTCAGGGTGGATAATACTCCAAGATACTGGCACGTCGACAATTCTTCAAAGAGTTTTTTTAAATAAGAGTAAAACGTAGACAAGAACACCATTGATTTGTTTCTAACATAGGACTCATCACTCCAAATTAAGCAAGTTTTATGCTTTAATGGAAACAAATAAGTTGTACTTTGAGAATAAATCACATGTATTCCTATTTGAAGCAGTCCCTCCCCCAATCTCTACTACTTTTTACAACTTAAATTGATTGTGCCTCCCAACCTCTTTTCTTGTTAATAAGCACCTATTCTTGCTTTACTTGACCACAACTACATTACCTTTTTTGCCACATATATTATCATATAGATACTGTAACCATCACTTTCATCCTTCCCGCCAGGCCAACGACAACCTCCTCCTCATAAGTGGTGTTTCTTTTATTGTCCATGAAAGCCTTCCAAAACAAGTCTTTCTTTCCCTCCATTGACCTCTCCCAACCATTTTTCATGCCTTAAAACATACCTCATATGGCTATTTTATGCCGTATCCCATCTCAGTGCCGTACTTATTTTATATAAAAGTATAAAACTATCTACATGCATGTCTAGTCACTCCTAAAATAAATCAAAAAATTTATGAATCTTCCATCTTGAAATTGACCTAGAATCAATCTCTACCTTCGGTGGAAGTTTCATGCATCGTTTCAAAGGCTTCTCATCATTCATCACCATCCCAACCCACAAATAGCCTCTCCACGATCCCAACGTTGTGTTCACACGAAACAAAGCTTTACAGATAAATTAACCAACCCATTCTATATTGTAGTTCTCATGAAGTCCATTGGGATATTATGAGCTGCAAATTCATAACATTTTTAAAGGCAAACTCGTATCCTCAATCTATGAAAAATCACAAGATTGTGTCAAGGATCAAATGGTCCATATAATAAAACTTTGTGAACATAGAATATATGAAAAAATGATCTAAAAACTACCTATATGCTCTTGAAAGAAAAAAATATTCGGAAAGATAGAAATGAAAAAAAAAACATTTTTACACATTCTCTTACACTTTTAGACACTATAAAAAAGTATCTCCCTCTCAAAATTTCTCCTTCTCTCCCATATTTATTCCGACTCTCTGCGGCTCTCTCACCTCTCTACCTTTACTCATTCATGCATCCTATTACCCCTATAATCTTTAGCCATTCTCATCTTCTCTATTGTTCCATTTCAAATATCTTACTTTTTATTTTCAAATGACATGTAAATTAGCCACACATAACAGCAGTATTGATTTATTCGAATATAGACAACTATTGTCCATTTGAGATATTTTTATGAAAGTTCATATTTTATTTACACAACCAAAATTATTGACTTGTACAATTAAAATTAATAATATAATTATTTTCTCTGAACACCTCTGAGCGGCAAAAACTCTTCTATGTGAGCGTCACAAATATCGTTAGCGTCACAAACTAAAAAATGTAACAATATATGTGAGCACATGTAAGGATTGTCTGTGTACAAATAATCACTTTTGTTCAATACATAATTCTGTATGTAAATATATTAGCTCTTTGTGAAAAAAATATTAGCTCTTTGTGACCCATAAACATATACCAAAGTATAAACTTTTTGTACACGACTTAGAAGCTGTTCTCTTCACCTGATCTGAATGTTTCCGATCTGATTTTTAAGTTCTGAACTGTTCCGATCTAAATTTTTCTGATCTGATCTGAATGTTTATGATCTGGTCTGATCTGATCTGAATACTTCTGATCTGATCTGAATCTTTTTTATCTGATCTGATTGGATTATTTCTATAATTTAATTATAATTATAATAATTATAATTATTATTATAATTATAATAATTATAATAATTATTATTATAGTTCTAATTATTATTATTATTATTATTATTATTATTATTATTATTATTATTATTATTATTATTATTATTATTATTATTATTATTATTATTATTATTATTATTATTATTATTATTATTATTATTATTATTATTATTATTATTATTATTATTATTATTATTATTATTATTATTATTATTATTATTATTATTATTATTATTATTATTATTATTATTATTATTATTATTATTATTATTATTATTATTATTATTATTATTATTATTATTATTATTATTATTATTATTATTATTATTATTATTATTATTATTATTATTATTATTATTATTATTATTATTATTATTATTATTATTATTATTATTATTATTATTATTATTATTATTATTATAATTATAATAAATATATTATAATTATAATTATGACTATTATAATTATTATTATAATTATAATAAATATAATTACACTTATGATAATTATTTTTGTGATTATAATTATAATTATAATTATAATTATTATAATGATAATTATAATTTTAATTACAAGTATAACTTAAATAAAATTATAATTATAATCATAATTATAAAAATACTATAATAATTATTATAAATAAAATAATAATAATTATACCTATTACACTAATTATCATTATAGCAATAATTATAATTGCAATCATGATTATATATTTATTTTTATAATTATAATTACTCCTTATAATGATGATGATGATGATGACGAGGATGATTATAATAAAAATAATTGTAATAATAAGAATAATAGTAATATAATAGTAATAATTAATATTATAATAATTATTATACTAAATAAAGTGAAAAATCATGTTTAATCTTTTATGATTCGATCTGAATATTTGTGATCTAATCTGATTTGAATATCTCAAATAAGATTTTCTGATCTCAAATAAGACGAGTAGCAATTTTGATTATTTTATACGAAGTAGTGAGTCACATTTTTTTACGAGGATCGTGAAAAAGTAACAGAGAGTATTCCGTAAAAATTAGTCTGTCAATGGAAAAGACATCCCGATGGAAACCGTTAACCGTTCCAAACGGCGTTAATCGACTGGAACGCCGTGCCAGACACGCCGTTTTCACGTAACGGAGCTTAGATCAGTCCATGGAGTTTAAAGTGTTAGGGAACCTAAAACGCAGAATACACCCTGCCACTCACGAGAACGAAAGGCAAATTCTAGAGAGAAGGAGAGGGAGAGGAAGAAGAAGAAGGAGAAAGGAGAAGGAACCGGGTTAAGGTTAAGCAACTGCTACAATTCTTGTTCGGAAACGGGGTTTGCGTTATTTGTGATTGGGCCTACCAGCAGAAATCCGGAAAAGCCACTGTTTGGATTGGATAACTTCCTCTTTAATTCACGCTTTGAGGATTTCAATTTTCTATCCGAATTCTCCCTTCTGTGTTCGTATCTCACAGGTACTCTGCTTCTGGATCTTCCTTCGCAACCTTTTTGCTCGGAATTCTTCATCCTCTGTTGATAAATCTCATTTCCTTTGAGTTGAATTTCGCACGGGGCAGCTGAATTCTGTCAAGTAGGCGGTAATTCGAACCGGACTTCACAAATTCTCGTCGGACAATTCGCACAGATTTTGATCTCTTAAACAAGGTCCCGAATGCGCCTCGAATCATTAGGGCGGCGGATCTAAGAAGCAGCTGGAGAATTTAATTATCTGATTCGTCAAATTTTGGCAAAATCTTTCGGAGATTCTGTTGAGTTTTGCGATTCCGGCCGCCTTAAAGAGGCTCCGTAGAGGGAGATGGAGTTGCCTCAACCTAGAGCTCTTGGAACAGACGGTAATTTTTCAATGTTTGTTCGCTGGACGGAATTCACAGCGAGTCCGAGATGGATTTCGGTAAAAACGGATTTGAATTGTGTTTTTTACTGTTTCAACAGGCAGAAAGACAACGCATGACTTCCTTTCTCTATATTCACCTATGGAACAGGATCCGAGACCCCGCCAAGGTACTTTTTCCTCCATTATTTATTTATATTTATAGTTAAAAAGCAAATTCAATCGTTTCTTCTTCCTGTTCTTCTGATTTTCCGTGAAATTCCTTATTATGAAATAAATACAAAAAGGAGGAGTGTTTTTGGATGACGGGTTTGCATGAACCTATGATGATAGTAAAAATGTAATTTCTTCAAACATGATTTAATTATTGCAATTTTTTCCTGGGGATTCGCATAGGATGTTGATTGGAGGAATTTCCATAAATAAATACAATTAAAACACTACATGTATAATCTATAGATAATACATTTCAAAGATACAATTATGGAAAGTTTTTGCCATGTGTCATCTTCTAAGCAAACATTCATTATAATATTTTAGATTTTCTTTCTAATTTAGTAAATTAACTATAATCATGTTACGTTAATTTAGATTAGTGTTTAAGATAGATACGAACTAATGTAACGTGAATTTAGAAAACTTCCTAAAGCTATGTAGTTCAAAAAATAAAATCCCACATTTATTTTAAAGTGCTATAACTTTTTTATTTGCACTCTGATGATTACAAAAAATATATCATAATTTATAATTTTTTATTATCTTTCATATGACACCAATATTAAATATATAAAAATAAAAAAATAATTTAGCACTTAATACATATCTGCTTTTAAAGTGTTATATACGGAGTATTTTTTATTTGTACTATGATTGTTACAAAAAATCTATATCTATATCTATAAATAATACTCTGTACATTTGAAAGATGCAATTATGGAAAGTTTTGTCACGCGTCATCTCCTAAGCTTACCTTTAATATTCTAAATTATAAATTAGAATTGTTATGAGTTTGTTATTACGTTAGGAGTATACGAAGTATTCTAGATTTTTTTTTTCCATATGAAGTATTCTAGATTAGAAATTAGAATTGTACTCAACTTAGAAATCTCCAACAAAAAATATCTCTATTTTTTAAATTGATATAACTTTTTGATTTGTAATTTGATTTTTATAAAAAATATCTCAAAAATCATGGTTTTTTTAATCTTGATATGACACCAATATTGCATATGTAAAAATAAAAATAATTTTGAATATACCATAGATGGAGGTTTTTGGCTTAATTTTGTAATATAGATCCAAGCTTTAAAATTAAGATCTCATGATTGTATAGAGTAATTTCATGTTGCATGTAGGGGACAATTTATTTATGGGAATGTTCCCGAAATAGGACTAAAATAGTTCGAAAATTCCAAAATAGAACCGTCATGTTTTTTATTTCGAAAATACAAGTAATTACTACCAATTTTGAAAAATACTGTCATGTTTGAAGTCCGGTACTTCCAAAACGTGACAGTAATTAGTCTTATTTTGGGAATAAAAACATGGGAGTCCTATTTTGGAATTTTCAAACCTTTTTAGTCTTATTTCGGGTAATAGTCTCTTTATTTATTGATTGAAAGTGTCAATAGAATTTGGATCTACTTAAGAAAAATTTGAGCCTCAAATTTTTATACATACAAAAGATAATAATAATTTATAAATTTTGTTATAAAACAACATTAGCCTGCATGATGGCAATTGGTAATTGAAACATTGGGAAGCGACATAAGCAATTAGTTTATTTTACATCAAAATTAAATAAAAATAAATTGCTATAACTTTTTATATTTTTAATTTAATTTTTACAAAAAATGTACCGAAATTCATAGTTTATAATTATCTTTCCTATGACACCAATATTGTATATATAAGTCTAAAATAAATCCAAACATACGATTGATGAATGCATTTTATTTATTTCCTCAAAGTGTCAATAGAAAACGCTTATGATCCACTAAATTTTAGAAATTGAATCCACTTAAGAAAGATTTGGAGCCTAAGAACCTCCATCTATCAGCTATATATTTAGATTGATTTTTATTTTTATATATGCAATATTCGTGTCATACGAAAGATATAACAATTTATGAAATTTGATACATTTTTTTGTAAATCCTTATTATAAATAAAATAAGTTATAACAAATTTAAAAAAAGGGA
Organism: Cuscuta epithymum; assembly: GCA_945859915.1. Taxonomy (NCBI): domain Eukaryota; kingdom Viridiplantae; phylum Streptophyta; class Magnoliopsida; order Solanales; family Convolvulaceae; genus Cuscuta; species Cuscuta epithymum. The sequence goes on from CAMAPF010001023.1 coordinate 967,481, forward strand.
ATTTTTAGCGTCATTTGTGTGTTCTCATTTCCCCTAACTTGCTAGCGTCCTTTGTGTTTTTTTTAAGAGAGAAAGCCATTAACTGAGCATTTTTGTTGATTCTATTTGAGTTGGTTTTAAATTAATATTTTAGAACTTAATGTCCCTTATTGACACTTTCAACCAATAAATAAAATATCCCCTTATTGCAACATGTTAAAAATTATTTTATTTGTACATATACATTATTGGTGTCATATCAAAGATAATAAAAGATCATAGGGGTTAGCTTTAAACAAACTCGCTAAAATGTTATGAGAAACACTTTTAGTAAAAGAAAAAAAGGAAATTTTTTCTTACATGGGTTAGCTTTAGTGAATCTAGGGGCACATAAAGCAATTCCCTAAGTCATCACCAACTTCTCAATGAGATTCTTGAGTTAGAATAAAATTGTCTAGCCTATAGGTATAATAATCATTTCCTTACTTTTAAGCTGCACCCATACAACTTTAATGATATCACTATACTTGAAAACTCAAATCTTCATAATTTATCATATGGATCATACTATATATAAGTCTATAACTTAGAGAGCAGGTTTACACGTAAAACTTTGTCAGTGACATATCAATTGCATAAACATTGCTCATACTCAATTATTTTAAAATGCTGTCATATTTTAATCGATAAATATATGCATTCTTCATATCAAATACTTTCCATGTTCCTTAAAATTCTTCTCACTTACCTTTTTGGAAACTCCCAAAAATTCTTCAAATTTTCTTTTTTGGAAAGCTTTGTGTGCCTAGCATTAATTTATTTTTTTCCTAATCAAACATGCACAACCATACATTTTCACTTTATTCTCACTTTCTTAAAATCCGATCCAAGTCAAATCCAGAAGAATTTCATGACACGGGGTGAGTATCTAAAAATTTGAAACAAATATTACTGACCCCCAAACATGGAATGCCCAAACATTTCTTGCAACATAAATCTTTGATGTTTTCTTAATACAAATTCAGGTATCGACTTTCTCAAAAGGCAACGTGCACCATTGTAGAATTTTCGGATGATATCACATTCTAATAGATCTCAATCTCTCTTGAAGATATAATTGATGTATGTTAAAACAATAGCATTATAACCCGAACTAATGTACTTAAATAATTCTTTCATTTATGTACCGCTGCCATGAAAATCTGAAACCTAAATGTCTTATACGGACCAAAACTACACATAGAACGGATCAAGGAAGATTAGATCAAACCAAGTCAGAATTCGACAGTTTCAAGGTACACATAGAACAAACATGTATTAGATCAGTCAAAGGAATTTGCATTATCAATCAATGTTATAATCGACTAAATAACTGATTTCTGTTAGTTATAATCGACTAAATAAGCAATTTTCGTTAGTTATAATAAACAATACATATGCCGGTGCGCATACCTACATATATAGTAAGACAAAAAAACATTTTATCCCGTGCACGGCACGGGTAAAGATACTAGTATATTTACAAATAAAACAACCCTTATTTTTCTTATGTGTTAATTGTTTTTATTCTGTTTAGATTTACTAAATTCTATTATTAGAAGAAAATAATGCTGTTTTAGATGAGATTGGCGACCCAATTTGTTTTTAAAAATAGTTCATTACTATTTTACCACTGCCTATAAGTTTTATAGTCCCAAATGCGATTTTTTTTGTTTGTTTAAATGGGTTAAAAATTAAATTATTTAAGAGATTTTTTTTGAATGTAAGAGATTATTTATTTATAAATCGTAAATTGCTCTAGCTTTTGTGTATATACGAAGGAAGTATAATCTTATAGAAAGTGCGGAGACGTCCTCAATCACAGAGTATTTTTCCTTATGAACAGATCGGACGCCGAATAGAAAAAGAAATATAATAATCATAAAGAAATAATAATAAATAAATAAATGAGTGATTAGCCACGAGTGTATACATCAAGCGGCGTTTGGTCGCTTATTTAATTTGGGCTGTATCATTTCGTATGATGTTATAAGATTTGTAACTTTAGATAAGGATAATATCTTTGATTAGGTCAACATGTCCCACGAGTGTTTCCTAAATGACCTTTGGATTAGGGGTAGAGGGTAAAATATACTTCCATCATTCTTTTTTAGTTGCAACGGTCAACATTTCACACTTGCCAACACACGTCTTTGATCCTAATTATATCTTAATCTCTATTAGTAAATAATACATAGTAATAAAAAATCAGATTTTGAAAATATGTAATGAGATGAATTGAACAATATTTTTTTTTAAAAATAATTTTTGTAAAATAATACCGTAAAATGTAATCAAAGAAGAACACATGAATAATGTAAAATTCAACATGTTGCGATTAAAAAAATGGAGGATAGTACTACGTATCCTGTAGTCGCACCGTGCGCACGATACATCCGTTTTTTTTGGGTTTTGTCTTCGCTTCGCACCGGACATCTTCTATCTGCTTCGCACGGACTTCTCCAATCTCGCTTGGCTTCTTCGATCTAATTTCGCACTAGGCACACTACTCGTCGCCAACGCTCACCACTCGTCCCCTTCTCCTCCACTTCGCTGCTTATCGCCACCGCTCATCACTTGCCCCCTTCTCCGCCGGCGAATATACCTCTCATCTCTTTTTCTTTATTTCCGGCGTAGTTGCCGACATAGTTTTGCTATTTGAGCTTGTATTTTCAGAGACAATGGGAGTATATTTTGTTGCTGAGTAATTCTTGCTGTTATTGATCTCAAATGAGTTTTATATTAAACTCAAATGAGTATACGCTCAAAATGAATGAGCATACACAAATGAGTTTTTCAATTTTTTGATACTTACTTTGTAAGTTATTTATGCTCATTTGGTACCGCTTTATGCTCATTTTAAAATGTTGCACATTTCAAGCGTATCATACTACATTAAATTCACATATTGAAATTAATTGGAATTGACTATCGACATAATTTAAAAAAAATTTATAAACAAAAAAATAATAAAAAGAAAGTGAATTAAAAGATATGAAACAGAGAACACTGGTGCTCACTTTTAGGCTCTTAACACTCAAAAGAACAGGCTTGTTGCTCATCAAAATTGCATTAATGCTCTCATGTAAGAAAATACGGAGTATGTGTTTTTCACCAAAGTTACAAAATTGTCACCGAACGTAATATCGTAGAGTCAGTTTATGGTAGAGTCAGTTTATGCCTTTATGGTATATGCTTCCGGGGAAGTAATAACTTAGATGTTATAAGTGTTTTTAAAAGAAAAACACTTATTAATGACGTGAATGATCGCTACATAGGTAATCTGGATTGCCTAAAGCTACAATGTGATATAAATATATAACTGAAAATTTTCAATGAAACATAATACTTTGCTAAGCCCACAAAAATGTAGTCTCCTCCTTCTACATAAAAGCTTCCGGTGCTAAACGAATAACCAAGATGGCAAAAAGTACTAAGTACTAAATAATACTCCGTAGAAACATTAAAGCTTATGATGAACATAAATTGGTTTCACCATCCCCATAAGAGTATAATAGAAACATGATTTGTCCCGTCACAAGAAAGAAATTATTAGAATTGTCAGTTTGACGAGTTTCGAAGAAGAAATTAACCATATCATCAGTTTGACCAGTCATTGAAAAGAAGATCTATCGAGCATTATATCTCTCTCATAGCATGATGAGTCCTTGAAAGCGAATAGCGAAGGCCTCAGAGTCACCAAGGCCTGAAATTAACCTCCCAATAAAGATAAAACAGGAAAAACATGGTCAATAACCAACTACTCCATATAAAATTTCAACACCTAATCAGTTTCACCTGTGAGAAATAAACAAATTCTAAGCATCACTAAGAATGAAAGACATAAAATAACTTTGAAACACTGGTTATCTGATAAATCGAAGTTCCCATTTTAAATTTGGTTGATATTAAATGACTCAAATAGATCCTCCACTGTCCACTCCTCAATCACGAGTGATAAAGTTTGTGGGTTTATGTATTGATTTAATGTATTCAAATCACGTCCTTTGATTTTACGTCCTTTGATTTTGTGTGATTTTAAAAATGGGTCAAATACCTTTATATTATAATCTATGAACACATAATATTCCGATTTAACAAATTTAATCATAATAATATGGTGTTATGATTAGACATATACATAAACTTGACAATTAAATTTGTCAAGATACTTTATTTATGTAAAAACACTAGGCACTTTTTTTATTGGACATTTTTATTGGACAATTAAATGTCTTCAATATCAAGTAGGGTTCCGGATATCAAGAGATTCAATTCAAATTTGAAACTCGTTTTCTTTTGGACTGAAATTTGCTGGTCTGGTCTGGTCTGTTTAAGTCTGGTCTGGTCTGGTCTGAACTGGTCTGGTCTGGTCTGGTCTGGTCTGGTAAACGTCTGGTCTCTGTGTATTTTATAACTAAGAAATCCAGGTCTGGTCTGGTCTGTTTAAGCCTGGTCTGATCTGGTCTGTTTAAGTCTGGTCTGGTCTGGTCTGGGACTGAAAACAGTCCAAAAGAAAACATCCTAATTCGAGATTCATACTCCGTATTTGTTTATACTTCCAACTGAAAAAAGTATTCGCATTCGAAAATATCTTTAACTATTTTTATTTTGTAATTCTTTTATACATTAGGTAGTACGGAGTATGTTTTAATGGTAATTTTACTTAGAATTAATATGACTCAAAATATAAAACCAGCGTAATGTTCCTACAAATCTTGATAAAATCTAAAAAGTCTATTCCAATAAGAACTTGAAAGTAATAGCTTTTACTGTATAACTAGCTTTTAAAAATATCATCCTTACTATCATATCCTTATTACAATTACTATTTATATGATTTGCTATTGTAATAATTCGAATAATATTCTTATTGAATATGCTCATTTTCTTATACGTACTCTCTCTGTATCACTTTAATTGTTCCGTTTGTTTTTTTACGTAGTTTCAGATAATTATTGTAGGCTTTATGAAAAGTAAGAGATTTTTGGTACTGTAGCGGTACTATAGTAGTACTATGCATGCTTTTTGGGTGGATTTCTTTCCAAGAAGAGAAATGAGACATTTAATTTGATACGTTCCTAAAAGGAAACAGGGACAACTAAAGTGATACGGAGGAGGTATTTGATACATTCGAATCAAATTCAATATTCTTATTTGTATTCACATTTACAAAATTTGAATTCATGTTAGTCTTATTGAATCACAAGCCGAGTATAAAGTAGTTGATTTGTATACAACCCTACTAGTATTTGGTATATGGTTAATCATAATATAAAGAGCTTTAATGCGTTTTTAATCACAAAGTACTTTTTAAGATAAATTCTCTATCACGAGGGTTGACACGTCCATCACATAAGGATTTACCTAGATAGTATCAAACATTGTCCCCCCCAAAAATAGGACCTACAAGTTTAAAATACCACAAATAGGACTTTTTATTTGTGATCGTACCCTCGTAGGGCTAGAGCACGTACGACTGCCCTCAAGTCTGAACCACCCTCCGCCAGTCGCCGCCGTTGGACTGTTGTCAGAATTTTTATCCAGATCGTTTTTGCCAACCTTCTAGAATTCCGTCGCCGTTGGAAGGTGATGTCGCCACCACGGACAGATCCGCTATCAACAGAACGACTTTGATTATGCAAGGAAACCATGGGAACCAATAAGGTCAATTATTTCACTAATCAAATTGGGGGTAAAAAATAGAATGATTAGTCCTATTTAAGAAAAACTAAACATATGGTCATGTTTTTAAAAGAAGAGAGAATTCCCTAAATAGGAGTAAAAATGTTTTGAAATTCCAAAATAGGAGTATCATGTTTTTTATTCCCTAAATAGGAGTAAATTTCTGCCAAGTTTGGCATTACAAGGCTTTTAAACATGGCATTTTCTTCCAAACTTGGTAGATTACTCCTATTCAGGGAATAAAAAACATGATACTCCTATTTTGGAATTTTAAAACGTTTTTACTCCTATTTAGGATGTTTTCTTTTGGACTGTTTTCAGTCCCAGACCAGACCAGACTTAAACAGACCAGACCAGACCAGACCAGACTTAAACAGACCAGACCAGACCAGACCAGACCAGACTTAAACAGACCAGAACCGAACAGACCAGACTTCCGTAGTTATAAAATACACAGAGACCAGACGTTTACCAGACCAGACCAAACCAGTTCAGACCAGACCAGACCAGACTTAAACAGACCAGACCAGACTTAAACAGACCAGACCAGACCAGACCAGACCAGCAAATTTCAGTCCAAAAGAAAACATCCTTAGTGCAATTTCTGTTAAAAGAATGCTATGCTTTAATCTTAGCTTTAGTCATCCCCTAAAACTATTTAGTTACCGAGTATTTCGTACTGTAGTACGGAGTTTTTAAAATTCAATTATTTCTAAAGTGCATTGAAATCTAGGATATTTTAAATTAGATTAATTTCAATTTCATATTAGACCAGATTTATATTTAAATTATTTGTTCGGTAATTATATTTATTTGATTTTCAATCATATTTTCATATTTCAAGGTCAAATTTGAGTTTCAAATCAGAATACAACATTATAACCCGACTAGACGTAATAGACAGCATCGCGCTATATCGGACAGACGTAGTCAATAGTAAAATACAATATATTAAATTAACCTCAAATAAATCAGATCATATTAGATTCAACCGACCAATTATTTATCCCATTAAAAACATTTGGGTACTCCATCTATTCCCAATTATTTATCCCATTAATCATTTCACACACTTTACGAAAATATGCGTACCAGTTTGAAAAAGTTAAGGGTTTGGTACGGTAGTAATATTATACGGGGTACAATAACAATTTTAGATTAGATTGTTTTCAAAGGGGAAAAGGTGCAAATATGTCCATATACTAACAAAAAAAGGTCAAATAAGCCCTTATTTAGGAGGCTCTGTCCGGTCATCTCCATTTGAGATGATTCCCGGTGGAATTTTTTGATGAAACTTTTTGAGCATCTTATTCATCAAGTCTAGTTTACTCATACCAAATTTCAGCTAAAATTTCAATCGGGAAGGCATTCAAGTGAATTCTTGAAGATAACTGCGCTTCTAACTGCATAGTTATTTTCAAGAATTCATTTGAATGTCTTCCCTATTGAAGTTTTAGCTGAAATTTGGTATGAGTAAACTAGACATGATGTATAAGATGCTCAAAAAGTTTCATCAAAAAATTCCACCGGGAACCATTTTAAATGGCGATCACCGGACAGAGCCTCCTAAATAAGGACTTATTTGACCTTTTTTGGTTAGTACATGGGCCTATTTGCACCTTTTCCCTTTTCTAAAAAGAGAGAAATAAATTCTTGGAACCTTTGAGAAAATCAATTGCTATGACTTTAGGATTTTTTTTGGATCCTTCTGTGTACCTCTATTAATTATTAATGTGTAATTCTCTAAAATATGAGAAAATTAAGGAAATACCTGTACGTAAACAGAGGCAATATAACAAATCTTTTTCCCCTTGATATAAGTTTGTTTTTTGACACTGAAACCCTAGTTTTGGTGATATTGAGTTCGGAGTATTGCTTTTTCTTTGGAATGAGTTTTTAACTTTTGTTTTTGTTGTGAGCTAAAATTAAGAAGCCGTATGGAACCACTGTTTTTCGGTTTATCAGGCTTATCAGCCAATTTTTTTACCAAACACGTAACTTTTGCTTTTGCGCGCTGAATTGTGTAATAAGCAGAAAAAATAAGGTTGAAGTTATTTTTCTGGCTGTATTGGTTGAAGTTACTGTAGATGACCATTTTGGCTATTTTTACATATAATTTTTTCTTTATTTTATTAATAAAATATATTTTTAAAATAATTTGTTCTTAAATCAGCCAATGCAGCCACTTCAGCCAGAACTTCAGAAATTTCAGCACAAACAGCCAAATCACGAGATTTTCGTGCTAACAAATCAACAGAAAATCTGAATAGTTTTTTGTTGTGAACTGAAATTAAGAATAGTTAACGCCCTCGTGAATCGTGATCGGAAATGATGATTGCTGAATTGGTGTATGGATCTTGGCCAGATAGTTTGTGGGGTGCTATAGTGTTGGCCGTGCTGAATCCAAAAAGAGTGTTAACCTGCTCTAGCCTATTAAGGATGTTTTCTTTTGGACTGAAATTTGCTGGTCTGGTCTGGTCTGGTCTGTTTAAGTCTGGTCTGGTCTGTTTAAGTCTGGTCTGGTCTGGTCTGAACTGGTCTGGTCTGGTCTGGTAAACGTCTGGTCTCTGTGTATTTTATAACTACGGAAGTCTGGTCTGGTCTGGTCTGGTCTGTTTAAGTCTGGTCTGGTTTGGTCTGGTCTGTTTAAGTCTGGTCTGGTCTGGGACTGAAAACAGTCCAAAAGAAAACATCCTAATTTCACATCCGATCAAATTTTAGGCTAACTGACTATTCTTAGGTAGGACCATATTTTTGGACTTTCAGCAGACCTCAACCCAATTATTTACAAATTTTAGCATGTTTTTTAATTTTGGTAAGACTACACAACTGTCATAAATCATGACTGATTGACTGAATCATACTTGTATTTTTAAATTTATTTGTCGGCTTAACCTATTTATAACCAGTAGCTTGGTGATTTACATGAAAACCTCTAAACATGTTTCATCAAATTTAGCCTTTTTTGAACAAATGATGTACGGAGTATGAAATATGATTATTTTGTCGGCTGAGAAATAAGCATGATATGCACTCAAAAAATAAAGAGTTGATATAAAAATGAGTTGTGCTAGAGGTACCTCATTTGGTACCTCATTTGTACACCCTTCCTATATTTGTGGTTCACAAAAGTCCAACACATTAAATAAATTGCTCCATTTTAATGTATTGCTTTTGTGAACCACAAATATAGGGAGGGAGTACAAAATGGGGTACAAATTGAGGTAGCAATAACATTTGTGTATAAAATAGTAACTTGATGACATAGTAAAACACTAAAACAGGTAACAATGAGTAAATCAATACTAAAAGATTGATCGGGAAATATACTCTGTACGATATCCGTATTATGCATTCAGCCAATGGAGCAATTGTTAGAGGGCAGAGCTTATAAAATGTATCTACTCCCTATTATTTTCTACAACAACATCATCTATGTCTTAAACCAAAAAGATTTTGGGGTCAGAATGATTTTCAACTAAATAATAAAATTACTATACAAAATAAAAATCAATAATAATAATAATAACAATAATTCTCCGTAAGTGAAAATAATAGTAGTAGTATTTCTAAAAATATGAGGCGGCATAGTGAAAATTAGAACACACTCCCTCCGTCTCTCCCTAACAATGGTACAAGAGGGACTGAGGGAGTAACACACATACCAATAAAAGCGAGTTTATGTGGTTGATATTAAATTGACAAGTAAGAATAAAGTAATAATGATTTAGAATCACACTAATTTTACTAAATTTGGTATGAGACAATTTTCGTAGGATGAACCAAAAAGAAAAAAAATGAAACAATCACGAATGTAGTAAGTGATACGTCTTGCATGAGCTATGACATAAATAAAACGGTTTTACAATGACCTAATAAAACATCAAAATGTTTAAAAAAAACATCAAAATAATTTCTAAACGGAGTATTATACCTCTAATAATGACATGACGTATTGACGGGTTACATGGAACATTGCTTGGAAAAGTCCGTACACACTTTAGTTCAAATAATAAAATAAGAATGCATCTTTTTTATCAATTAGAATACATCTTAAGCATTCATATTGATGGAATGAATGGTTAGATTATACTTCCCTGTTCCATAAAACTTGATTATTTGTCTTTTCTTGGTCAATAATGATCAAGTTTGATCAACAATATCTTTTAATACGAAATTATTTAGATAAATAAATTGTAAAATGTTCTTTATTTAAAATACTTTAATAAAAGTATAAAGTTATAAATTTCACACATATAGTACTAGTAATTAAAATCATGATTTAATTTTGTTATCATTCATCATCATCATCACCCCAGTGCCGCAAAGGCTCCCACCTATGGTGAGGTAAGGGGGTCAAATGTACGTAGCCTTACCCCGTACTAAAGCACAAAGAGGCTCTTTCCAGATGACCCATGATGAAAATTACGTTAATTGTTGCATGGACTGACTGCTACTTCAAAACAAAGAAGCGCAGACAGTTTAGTGATCCACTTTGCTTTATTCCATCATTTCCCAAGCTAAAAAATAGTGAGCATTTAATGAATGAATGGACAGCAATTTGATGTGATATGTGTGTAATTGTTTTGAGGAATTTTTTATAGTATGCATTAAAATACTTATTTGCGTAGTTTCTTCACTTTCTTCAAGATAGTGGGTGTTTGGATCTGATTCTCAGAACTGATTCTGCTCCTTCAGGGAGCAGAAGCAGAAGCTGGAGTGTTTGGGTGAAATTCCAGAATCACTTCTGGAGCTCTAATTTACTCTCAGAATCAGTTTTTTTAGAAGCTGGGGGGTACCAGCTTCTGAAAACTGATTCTGATTCTGCTTCTGCTTTTAAAAAAGAAGCAGAAGCAGAATCAGTTCCAAACACCCCCATAATCTTCAAAACTTATCATTGCTTAAAACTCCGTATATTGATATCAGGAGGTTACCTTAGAACTCATGACTTCTTGCAACCATTGGAAGAGAATATTGTTGGGAAGGAAGAAGGCAAGCTTGGAGTCCCAATGGTTGAAAAGCTTCCATTGCTGGCACATCCTCCTTCCACGGAACATAATAACCTTCCAGGTGGGATTGGGACATTTAGCATTTCTCATTTGCAAGGGGTTCCAAAGCCAGAGGGCAGCATATATACTATGACCCATCCAAGTAGTACTGATATGAACGATGAAAATTCAAACTCCAGTTCGTATACGGGGAGTGGATTCACCCTTTGGGATGAATCTGTCATGAGCAAGGGAAAGACAGGGAAGGAGAGTTTTTCAGGAGAGAGACATGTTCTGGGAGGTAATTAAGTTTTAGGCATTTTCATATGTTTCTTTCTCCTCAAGATCTGCCAAATGTTGTGCTCTCTAATATTTTCTCTCTTATGAACTTATAATTGGACAGAAACCGGTTTGAACACTGGAGGACAGCAGAGTGCAATGATGGAATGGCCATCACAATCATCATCCAATCATAGGCATAGCTCAAGAACCTTTAGTTCCTTCTCATCCTCTCCGTGAGTGGCAATCTTATTTGTGTCTCACAAATTCATTTTTTTTAATTTTTTATTATTTTATTACTCTTCCCTACCAACAATTAATAAATTTAATTATATGTCTATGATCATTGTAAAAAGGAAAGAAACAACCCCACAAAAAAGTAAATCGAAAGATAATTTTGGGACTGGGAAGATAATTATTGGGGAATTCTTCTACAGATTTATTTCACCCAGTGGAGGAGTTGGGGGGGGGGGGGGGTCATGGGGTCAAGCACCGCTGATTTGGGTAAATTTTTTAGTACTACTCAGTGTTCTAAAAGGCGCTAGGCACTCATTAGGCGTCAGTCCCGTGCCTAAACGGACGTCTAGACGGGGACTAGTTGGAAGAAGGTTCTTGAGATTTATAGAGAGTGCGTGAGAAGTGTAGGTAGTGTGTATTTCAAGTATTGCGTGTGACATATCATGCTCGTTTGAATGCAAGTGTGGATATCATTAGATTATTAGTTGCACAAAGATTGACTTTTCGTACTCATAATGAACGAGAAAGCTCATTGAATAGAGGAAATTTATTGGAATCGCTATATTGGTATAGTGCACATAATGTTCATGTGTCAAAAGTGGTAAAATGCACAATCAATGCTACTTGATTTTTTGGGGTTATACTGATGTGATTTTTTCAACTGTTGAACAAATGGAGCTTAAAGAATAACTCCAAATTTGAATATATGACATGAGAGGAAATGAATCATTTTCTACTTCGCCAAGTATTGGTGAAGTTTCTAAGGAGATGGTTGAATTTAGAATTCACAAACCTTTTCACTTGGTATATCGTACCATTTAGTTGGGGTTTAGTGTTAGCAGTTGCAACAATCAGAGTTGAAACAACCTTCTCTGCGATGAATATTATCAAGATACATTGTCACGATAGGATGATGAGTAGTGTGGTGACTTTCTTACGAGCTGCTTCGTATGCTATATCGAAAGAGATATTTTCAACATATGAAAACTCATAGGATTGATTTACCCATATTGCATGAATGACCCATGTAGAATGTAGTAAACTATAATTTGTGCTAATGTATTGCATTTTTGTTGTTCTTATTATACTTTGGACAAATAGGAATAATTTTTAACCTTTGGTACGGCCCCTTCCACACACCAAACCTCTGATTCCACCACTGCTTTCTCCTATAATTATCTGATATTTTTGCAGACAATTGACTGCTCAAAACCACCAGAGCTTCCTAAATATGTTAGGGTCAGCGAGAAGTGCACAAGATGAGGATGAGGAAGAAGAAGAGGAAGATTTTGTCATCAAGAAAGAGCCATCAGCTCACCCAAAAGGTTTGTCACAATTCTGTTTTGTTTTGTCTTACTTATGTAGTTGCATAATGTTTTTATTGTTATGTTTGTTGTAATTAGTGTATTTTCTTACACAGGAGACATATCAGTTAAATCTGTTGGAAAAGGCAATAATCAGAAGCCAAATACTCCGCGCTCCAAACACTCGGCAACAGAACAGCGGAGAAGGAGCAAAATCAATGACAGGCACGTTTTACAAACATATAAAAGAATGTAGTAGTCAACTAGTTATCCATTTTATTCAAAATAAGCTGCTGGTATTATTTCATTTTTGGTCTATTATGAAGTGCTGTGACTTATTTTTTATTTTCTAATAATCCCAACAGCATATAAGAGTGTTTAATCTGTGATACCTCTCACAGCCTAAGATTAGAAATTTCATCATTTATGAAGTTGGTGTTCCGTAAGTAAATTCACTATGTGAGATACATTAACAGTTCCAAATAAATCATTCTAGTGCACAAGTTTATGTGGGATATATAACATCACTACTTACTTTTGCAGATTTCAGATGTTGAGGGGTATCATCCCACACAGTGACCAAAAGAGAGATAAAGCATCATTCTTGCTAGAGGTTTGTGCATAGCATCATCAAGTGATTGTTTTGTCCTACAAAGTCTAAAACTTAAATGAATGTTGGCTGCAAAGTTATAATGTTAATTTCTATGCAGGTCATCGAGTACATTCAGTTCCTACAAGAAAAAGTGCAAAAGTACGAGGGATCATACCAAGGCTGGGAACATGAACCAATAAAGTTTCCATGGGTATGTTATTCTTTAACTCTCGTACATCTCTCGGTCGGTTAGGAACTCAAAAAGGGCTACAAAAATACTGCAATATATGGAGGAATATCGAGAGAGGAAACTTGGAAAGAAAGAATATGCCAAGGGAGACATTTTTTAGAACACAATGTATCAATTGCCTAGAACTCAATGTATCAATTTAGAGTTTAGACAGTTTTTCAAACTCGTTTCATTTAGGTGTTTCTATTAAAGTCCAAGAAATTTAAATTTATGGACATTTTAAGTTGCGTTAATTAGTTCTAATTTTCCATCTTTCTTACAAAGGTGAAAGGAAACACAAAAAAAGGCTTGAAGACTACATTTTTTAGTTCCAAAAGCCTTTGGTTTTTGTACTTTCATCTGAATATACAATGTGCTCAGTTTGTAATTCTGGTGTAACAGAGCAAATGCCAAACGGGGACTCAAGGTTTCATGAACCATTCACATATGACGAGTAATAATGCGTCTGATCCGGCCCTAATGTATGCTTCAAGATTCGCTGATATCAAACCAGTGATATCTCTTATCAACGGACAGAAAGCAGAACCAGAAGCAAAGACGTGTTCGGTAAAAGATACTATTAGTCATCACCAACCTGTGCCCCTACCATTCAATCCAAACGTGTTCCATCATTGTGGGACCAGTAAGGTAGCAGCATCACAGCCGTTGCCTAAACTGACATCAGATAGAGATAAACTGTCATCACGGCATCAATCTCAATTTCCTCCTCCACTCAACCATGTTGTCTCAAGCAACAAAACAAATGATCAGAACCTGAATATTGAAAGTGGTACGATCAGCATTTCAAGCATCTATTCACAAGGGTAAGATTCTCACACTCCTACGGTATGTTTGGACTTTGGATCACAGAGAAGTGCTAGGGAATGCTATTTTTCTTATGTCTGGGTTTACCTAAACAATTAAAGGAAAGTGAGACTAGATCAACTCCTTCATATGTTTTTTTTGAATATTTTGATTTGTTTAGGAATAAATATATCAAATGAAGAATGTGTATTATAAATTAATCTACTTTGTGACTCTCCTCTATTTTCACCCATTCTTTTCATTCTCATTTTTGTCTACATATACTACATTCTTTCTAAAAAGGCGTGGGTTCCAAACATCTATTTTGGATAGCAATGGAGCCCTTTGCAGCAGACACTTCAGAAGCTGGACGGTGTTGCACTGTTCTACATAAGCATCCTTGTTTCCATGCATGTTCCACTCTATTCCATTATTTAATAGGGGCTTGTTTGTTTAATTTGCTTAAGAAGTTTACTAGTTTACTGTATGTTGTGATCATCATCGTAATCATCATCAACCCATGCCGCAAAGGCTCTAACCTATGGTGGGGTTACTCTATGTTGTGATAAATATGAAAAATGCATTTTGTCATTTTCCCATCAGGTTATTAAGTACTCTCACGCAAGCACTTCAGAATGCTGGTGTGGATCTTTCACAAGCCAGCATCTCAGTTCACATTGACCTTGGTAAGGGAGCAAATGGCAGATTGAGTTCTTCTCCCGCGTCCACAGGCAAGGTTTGTGGACCTTTCCCCTTGTAATTTAATATTTTTCTTTTCTTCTTCATCTCAAAGCCTGAACAACCTCTCCGCATGAAATTTGTTGTGTACATGAAGATCCCTTTTGGCTTATAAGTTACATGCCATAGTTTTGCCAAACATAATGAAAAAATTGAGGCAGAAGTTGCTTCACTTTTTTGTTTGACAAGGATGAAATCGGTTCTTTTAGATCTCATTTCTTTAACTGTGGCTGCATGGAATGAGTATCTTTCAAATCATATTTCAGATAATTCAGCCATTTCAATTACAAATTCAACAATTTAGTGGATTTAACTATTTTAGTCCTTGCAAAGCGTACTCTGTTCAAAATATGTTAATTAAACATATAAATCTATTAGATAACTGCTAATAAGTCATTCCAGTAGTTACACTTGTCAAATACATCAGGAATGATTTTTTTTGACCTTTTACTAGTAGTTACAACCTTAATCCGGAGTATGATATTGCAAATAATGAAGCTTGAACAAATAATCGGTCTGATTAGACTAAAAAATAGAGCCCAAATGTTATCTTCCGATTATTCTAATCGATCCGATTAGAATAATTATGAGGGAAAATGGAAACTAACAATCCAACCTTTTAGCGGTCTTCTTTCAATAATCTCACCTTTTGATTATTCATGAATAATACAACCTTTGCACCTCATCTTCATTTATTGGTCCCTGGTCGGTTAATGACCTACTATTCCAAGTTATTTTCTTATCTTTGCAAAATATTATCTTTGTGAAAGATGAGATTTATAGTATAATGATTTGCAAAGATAAGAAAATAGCTTGGAATAGCAGGTCATCAACCGGTCAGGGACCAGTGAATGAAGATGAGGTGCAAATGTTGGATTATTCATTAATAACCAAAAAGTTGGATTATTGTAAGAAGACCGCTAAAAGGTTGGATTATTAGTTTCCATTTTCCCTAATTATGATTGGTTTTGCTCCAAATACAAAAGGCCAGTAAAGATTTGATCTTTCATCAGGGTGAGGATGTATCCACAAGCAACGAACCAAATCTACGACCCATAGCTACAAGTGCAGAGCCGGAGGAGGAATCTGGGCAAGCCAGGAAAAGGATAAAATCTAGCAGAAACTAAGCTGGAAAAAAAGCATTCATTTTGTAATTTTTTTATTCATTTTTTTAATTATTGATATTATTTTGGATTCCCTTGCTGTTCCTTCATAAGGATTAATCAGATACTGGCATTTAATATATATATACATAAATATATAGGAATCTATTCAAACGAAATCGCAAACCCAATGTACATGCATGTAATATTGTAATGTACTCTTCATTAATGATTAGTTAATATTTATTATGCTAGTCCTCATCCTTAAGGATCGGAGGAATTTTAGTTTTTTTTGGCTGTATCAATTGAATTTGGTGCTTGAGAACAGGGGCGGATCTAGCATTTACGTTCAGGTAGGGCCAAAAATTTACTCCATATTAAATAGCGTATATTGCAAAAAAATCAAAATGTATTATAATAATAATGGGGTATTATAGAAATGTCAAAGAAAAAAAGTTATCGGTTACCCAAATGTTTAGTACCATTTTTTAGGTTAGTTTCTCGAAAACCAGGTAAACCGATTTTTTTTAAACTCTAAAATATGTACTTAGTGTAATAAAACTAGTTTTCACCTATCAAACCCAATGAATTCACCTAATTAATTTTTTAGACCAATATTCAAAATCGCAATGAATTGAACTAATTAATTTTTAGGACAATATTCAAAAAGCCCAATCAATTGAATTAAAAGGTTTTTCAGACTAATATTCAAAAGCCCAATCAATTGAACTAATTGGTTTTTCAACTTAATATTCAATAGTCCAATTAATTGAACTAATTAATTTTTCATGCTAGTATTCAAAAATCAAAAGTCCAAAATTCAGACTTTAAAATTAAGTAGAAACTTAATTTAAATAGATATGTTTGAAGGAATAATCCTACTCTTGTTCCCGTGTGGGTAACAATGATTATTATCTATTTTTGTAATAGATAATAATAAAAAAGCCCAATCAATTGAATTAATAGGTTTTTCAGACTAATATTCAAAAGCCCAAACAATTGAACTAATTGGTTT
Source organism: Cuscuta epithymum (assembly GCA_945859915.1). Classification (NCBI taxonomy): domain Eukaryota; kingdom Viridiplantae; phylum Streptophyta; class Magnoliopsida; order Solanales; family Convolvulaceae; genus Cuscuta; species Cuscuta epithymum. Next base: position 984,473 of record CAMAPF010001023.1, read on the forward strand.
TTCAGCTTAATATTCAATAGTCCAATTAATTGAACTAATTAATTTTTCATGCTAGTATTCAAAAATCAAAACTCCAAAATTCAGACTTTAAAATTAAGTAGAAACTTAATTTAAATAGATATGTTTGAAGGAATAATCCTACTCTTGTTCTCGTGTGGGTAAAAATGACAATAAATTTTCAGAATGACATTAACGTAATCTTTTTTATGAGAAAAACATAATACTCTAATTTTAAAACTTTACATTATTTTAATTATATCTATATTATTCAAGTTATTTTAGGAGAATGTATTACTTTTTAATACGTGGCATGTTGAACTACTTAAATATACTAAAAATAATTATTGTTCAATATTGAATATGACATCATAGATTATTAATTGTATTTTGAAACATTTTAATAATGTATTAAATATGTCGCTAGTAACAACGATTTAGTGTAAATTATTAGTCTATGGTAATTTACCGATACCGTACCGTTACCGTGCCGAAACTTCGGTATACCGAAACTTCGGTAAGGTAACGGTATATAAATTTTGTATATCGAAAGTTTTGGTACGGCAAAGGTTTGAGAAAAAATATTCGGTATACCGCAGTGGCGGATCTTGCAACCGGAAGTTGGGTGTTCGAATAAATTCATGGTTAAAATATTACACAATAATGTTTTTTGATCCCACAATTGAAGAAACATAATTTTTTCAACAACAAAAAACTAGCAAAAGGGTTAAGAGTAAAAAAAGTTATATAAAAATACAATACATAAATTATTATATCAATTCTATACATGTATTTTTACATTTTATTTTCAAAATTTTGGGTGTTCGCGTGAACACCCTTGAACAAAGCAAGTCCGCCACTGGTATACCGTACCGAACCACCCCTAATAGTGACATTAAAATCTGAGAATGACATTAATATGACCTTCTTGATCACTTTTTTGCCCCTTTTTAAAAGTGCTCACTTTTCTAGTAATTGGTTCAAAATTAGTAATATTGAAATAAAAACCCCTTTTGTTTATATTTCTGTTTTATTATTCTAAAGTACCACTAGGCCCACTATCAAAATCAAAGTGTTTATCTCCATCTCTTTCTATGTTGTTTTCTTGCTGCATTTAGTCAAGGTATTTTGAAATTTTGTTGTTACGGTATACTCAATATTTATATTATAGTCTCCGTATTATGGGGGTGTTTGGATCTGATTCTCAATTGATTCTGCTCCTTCAGGAGCAGAAACAGAAGCTGAAGTGTTTGGGTGAAATTCCAAAAGCACTTCTGGTGCTCTAATTTACTCTCAGAATCAGTTTTTTTAGAAGTTGGGGGTACCAGCTTCTGAAAACTGATTCTGATTCCGCTACTGCTTTAAAAAAGAAGTAGAAGCAGAATCAGTTCCAAACACCCCTATATTATCTATTGAACATGATAGTAATAAGAATTTAACACAACTAAAAACTCACTATGTAAACATAAATCTCATTGAAGTAATCTGAGCACAAACGTATACTCCGTAATGAATAAAATAAAACACTTGAAATTAAAAATTGGAGGTTTTGACAATTATGTTGTCTAATATCCCTGGACTACACATAATTAATGAGTACATACTGGTGCATTATATACGTAGTAATTTATATTTAATTTTATACTTGGCTTTAGGTGGGAGATGCTATTTATTTATGCTTTTGCTATAATGCATATTTATTACAAATACCGGTCCTTTTGTATGATTCTGTAAACATTTCTAATTTTAACATAAGATAAAATCTTAGAACTAAAAAAATGGATAAGGATATAATATCCGCACGAGTAGTTCAACTGTAGCTGATTTGAGCAGCGACAGTGTGGAAATTTCATCAATATAGTGGCTCCATATTCACATCAGGTCCTAAATCACCTCTCTAAAAACAGTTTGATATCATACCGTGAAATACCCATCCACCAGGCCATTTTATCAAATCGGGGTGTGAGTAGCTAAGGTGGGCTATTCCACTTTTTTTGTGTTGGGGATGAAGATATGAGCAATGAGCTACTAGAGAAGAAAAATGGAGGAGTAAATTTACACGCACATCCCCAATGATCTTCAGTTTCTCTACAAAGTTAAACAATGATGCAATTAAACTATTTTGACACACCATCTTCGTTACTTTCTCTCTATTCTTGGAGAATCATCATATGCTTGTTTTTGTTGTCATAGAAATCTTCTTCTTTATCACTACTTTACCAACTATTTCACCTTCTAGTTACAATCTGACATTATATTGTATGCCTATCTACCAATATTATATCTACTGTCACTCAAAAGATAGTGAATTATAACTTGCAGGGTACAATATAGATCGAGATTAATTCAGTTACGATGTTTAAATAACTGAGCATTACAGAATAAGAAATTTCCACTAGCTACAAAATAAAATAAATAAATCAGGGTCTTCTAATGAATTTGGAGACCCCGATTCCAAATGGCAAATTGAGGCCCCCTAAAACAAGAAAAAATACAAAATTTAACAATGAAATACAAATAGACTGGAAAGTTCAATGAAATATAAGTTTTATAATATTTAAAATACACAAATTAGAGAATCTAGAAGTTATATAACTTTTGGAATCTTGAATAACACATAACATCTAGAAAAATCAACATATAACTAATACTATATTCTAAGTTTTTGGAGGTCATCTATAAGAGTGGGCCCTGGTGCCGAGCACCTATTGCACCTCCTAAAAATGGCCATGTATCTATTCCATATAAATTTTCTTGTTAATGAAACTTGAAAAGGAGTTAGATAACATAACAACTCAAGGCAAGAAACAACACACAAGGAATCTCATGTGTGATAGACTTTAGGTTCAAGCAAATTAAAGAATAGAATTTTCTTCTTGTTGTTCAAAAGCACAATGTTTCTTCTTTGTATAAATAACATACTCCACGTCTTCACATTTGATTAAAACAAAAGCGAATGTATAAAGCCATGTTTATTATATCCATTTGACAATGAGTTATAAATTGTTGGAGCCCAACACTTACCGCCAAAGTTCTTCAAATACTAATAGTCGGATCATTATTTGGCCACTTCCTGGTATCACTTAAGACTCTTTATTATTACATTCATGCATGCCTTGTTTTAACAATTGAAAAAAAGAAAATGTATTGCTCAAAATATGAAGTAAGAAATAGAAAAAGTTAATATATACTTCGTATTATTATCAAAATAGAATTAATTTAGTCATATTAAGAGAATAAACCATTTAAAATTTCTCGAAATAAGAGTGATTCAACCTTATTCTAAGAAAATAATGACACCGGCCTTTATTAGCCCTATCCTAGGAGGCTAGGAAGAAAATGTCATTTTTTAAGGAGTTAGTTATGTTTTACTCATATTTAGATAATTTTGTCATTACTCACTCTTATTGTGGTAGTTTTCTCATGAAATACAAATTAAACTAATACCCATGCATTATACTATGTATATCTTTTCCTTGAGCTTGTCATTATAGGGTTCAAGCGTGAGGACATTAATATTGAAGTCACAAATAGATGGTTACTCGTAAAAGGAATGTGTTCAACCAATCATACATACTTTGTTAAATATTTTGACATACAGACAAATTGTATACCCGATTACACCCAAACAAGGCTTCATGAAGATAAGCTCTATTTATTCTTATTATCAAAACACGATACAAAGAAAGAAGACAACAAAATACCAACCCAAACCCCGGAAATTTATCTAGAATGCCAATGTGGAAGTGAAGGCAATAGTGACACGTCAAGTAGTGATATGTCAAGCGGTGACACGTCAACCAGTGAATGGTCTAGCAGTGACACGTCAAATGGTGATACATCAAGCGATGACATGGCAAGTAGAGACGCTTCAAGTGGTGATAGTGATTCAGAAAGTGAAAATCAAAACCATATATATGGCTCAAGTCCTAAAAAGGAAGAATATCATCATGATGCCATATCAAAAGATTATAACCTTAAACAAGACACATCATTACCAATGGTAGAAGAAAAGGATGCAAGAGAGTTTCATGATGACAAAGATGGTGCACTTCATAACCTTCAGCATAACAACATATGTTCTAACAACATATGTTCAGTGGTAAGAGACAAACTTAGAAGCAATAAGAGGAGGATTACTATAGTCTCTGTCTTCCTTCTAGCACTATCTTTGGGAAAATTAGCTAGTATCTCATCATTAACACAGTCCAAGAAACAATGATATGCATTTAATAAGTTCCTTTCATTGGCACGTATTGTCTATCTAACACTATGTGTATGTCTCTAATTAAAAAAATGATGCAAGGAAGAATAAAAAATGCATATGACAAGTGCCTATTCATCTTCAAGTTTAAGTATCATTATGTCACATAATTTAAAAGGATGGGAATGCAATAAGTTATGAAAATGCAAGAGAAATTACTATGCTCTTTAACTCTACAATTAGGATGCAACACATGATTTGTTGTTTGTGACGATGGTTTACAAATACCACGTACAAAAACAAATTTTGGAGTATTTACTTGAAACAAGAAACGAACAAAGTATCCCACCACCTCAATTTTCTAGTGAAATTTTGTCTTTTTATAGTATTCGATGGTCATGTTCGATCCTTATTTCATACCTAGTTTTTGAATGAGGGCGTTTCCCATTGCATGTGGGATAATACCCAATGACCAATACCATGTGATATGAACATTGTAGACAATTGAATTATGAATTTAAAACAACCATGGTGTGCGCAGGTGTAACACCCCCAAATTTCCCACCCGAAAATACATTTAAAAGTGATAAAATTTCATTTATTTATTCGAATTGGGAAAAAGTTTGCAGCGAAATTAACAATAAAAGGGAAATAGAGTGTTACCGCCACACCCGGCCACACACAGCCGAGTGCACAGGCAATCCCTAATGAAACAAACTAAAACAAGTGTTCAAAACATAGGTAAAGTCTTTAATCTCGACTAAGTTTCAACTAAAGCATATCTAAACCGCTCTCAGGGATCAAACAATCATCAGTCAACATGGGCATCATCACCTGCACAAATAAAGTGCAGAAAGCAAAACAAAGAAAAGGCACAAAAATTAGCTTTAGAGCTAAGTAAGTACTACCCAACCCCGTAAAATAATCAGGTTTGGCGAAAATAGTTTTTCATATAATACTATATAAAAAGAACTCACTCCATTAAAATTCTCTTCTTCTTTGCTCATAAAAAAAAAAAAAACTCTTTTTCACTAACTTCCTAGTAATTTAGAAGGGCGGTGCTCAACCTTTCGACTGAGCCCGGTGGACCGTGGTTACGGACGGCCACCCCGAACAAGTGCCGGTACCACATCTGCTCTTGCGGAAACGAGACGACTACCTTAAGTGTGCACACCCCCAAAAAGGGATTCCAAGCCCCCCGAGTAGTAAGTCGTCACGAGTAATCGGGACTCAGTCTACCAATTACCCCTGAATAAGATATCTCTGAATGATTAGGGACTACTACTATAACTTCTTCTTAAAAGGGATCATAGATCCAAATATTACTTCAAACTCAAACTTTACTTCTTAGTAGTAGCAACCCTAATCACCCTCCACATTTATCCGGATGTGGAAAACCGACACCGCGGATTTCTCCCGCGGTGCTCACCTCTTATGAAATCTTTACTTTTATCTTGAATCAAGATATACTTCAAAAAAATACTTCCCAATCTCTCTAATTAGTCTCAAAGGTATTTAAAAATATTTAATTCCCCAAAAAGTACTCTTAATTTGTATTCTTCAAAATCACATACTCATAATTCACAATTCACACTTAATCACATAATGCATAATAAGCATATAATACGAGGAAACCATTTTGGATTGGCAGAGAAACTTACCGTAGGTCCTGACGCTCCTAGTTCTCCTCTTCTATTCCGGTCTCTAAATATTCACCTTTTGAATTAAGATGATTTAATTAGTCATTTCTTTGTATTTTTAATAATTTATCCATTTTTTCTCTTTTATGCAAACTTATTAATTTAACGAATTAACTATTCGAGTTAATCATTTTTTATGAATCAAATCATTTTAGTACTTCAGCCATGATCTCTAATATTTGAAGTCTATAATTATATTATAATAACCGACATGTATTAAAATAACCAAATTTTAATTTAATTAGTCACCATCAATTTATTCTTCATCAAATTAATTAACTATAATTTAATATTAGCATATTCGAACTACTTCGGTTATAGTTTATTATAAATATCTTTCTACTTAACAACTATCTCATACTTCGTATTATTTATCCTATTTTAAACTAATTCAGTAATTAATACCATAACCCTTCATTAATTTTTTTAATCTGGTCCGAAAAAAAATATTAACTAATTAACTAATTCAGTTCATCATAATCTTTTATCATAATCCAATAAATATGTTATTATTATTATTATTATTATTATTATTATTATTATTATTATTATTATTATTATTATTATTATTATTATTATTATTATTATTATTATCATCATCATCATCATCATCATCATCATCATCATCATCATCATCATCATCATCATCATCATCATCATCATCATCATCATCATCATCATCATCATCATCATCATCATCATCATCATCATCATCATCATCATCATCATCATCATCATCATCATCATCATCATCATCATCATCATCATCATCATCATCATCATCATCATCATCATCATCATCATCATCATCATCATCATCATCATCATCATCATCATCATCATCATCATCATCATCATCATCATCATCATCATCATCATCATCATCATCATCATCATCATCATCATCATCATCATCATCATCATCATCATCATCATCATCATCATCATCATCATCATCATCATCATCATCATCATCATCATCATCATCATCATCATCATCATCATCATCATCATCATCATCATCATCATCATCATCATCATCATCATCATCATCATCATCATCATCATCATCATCATCATCATCATCATCATCATCATCATCATCATCATCATCATCATCATCATCATCATCATCATCATCATCATCATCATCATCATCATCATCATCATCATCATCATCATCATCATCATCATCATCATCATCATCATCATCATCATCATCATCATCATCATCATCATCATCATCATCATCATCATCATCATCATCATCATCATCATCATCATCATCATCATCATCATCATCATCATCATCATCATCATCATCATCATCATCATCATCATCATCATCATCATCATCATCATCATCATCATCATCATCATCATCATCATCATCATCATCATCATCATCATCATCATCATCATCATCATCATCATCATCATCATCATCATCATCATCATCATCATCATCATCATCATCATCATCATCATCATCATCATCATCATCATCATCATCATCATCATCATCATCATCATCATCATCATCATCATCATCATCATCATCATCATCATCATCATCATCATCATCATCATCATCATCATCATCATCATCATCATCATCATCATCATCATCATCATCATCATCATCATCATCATCATCATTATTATCTTCTCTTGGCCCAAGCTAATTTTAATCAGCCCGAAGTAATAAAACAGTCCAACTTAAGCACTAAACAATTGCGAGGAAGACAGTTCGCAGAACATACTTGGTACTGATGCCGGACACTAATCGCAGGGCTGCACTTCCGGCGGCAACAGCAGAACGAATCAAGCAGCGGGACCTTGACCCTCTTCTCCGGTGGTGGTGTAGACACAACACGACGGTCCAGGTGAACGGCGGCAGTGGCTTGGTCCGGCGGCCTGGTTTCCTTCTCCGGCAAGCTCCCCTTCTTCTCCGGCGTACTCCAGTCCAGCGGCTTCAGTCCTCCAGATACGACGGTGTAGACTTCTCTGAGAAGCTCCCTCCAGATACGTTATATGTATACTTTCGCAGTTTTTTTTTCTTTTTTGGCGATTCCTTCGCCGATGGGCGACGGTCATATATATACCCGTTAATGCCTCAAAGTGTGTTCGTGGGTTTTCAACGTTTCATCTCCCGTTACTCGAGCTTTAACTTTGCATTTAAAACAATATTATGGATGGCCGGACGTTATGGTTTATGATCACGTGATGCCATACGTGCCATGCGAAGTACTAGCATGTATGAGTGGATTATTATGTATGTGTATGTATGTAATGTATGTAAGGTATGTATGTGCATAGTATATATGTACGTGGTGCGCATTATATATGTAATATGTGTGCTAAAGTTTCTTTTGCGTAATAATGTTCTACTTTATTATCACTATTACTATGTTACATGCATGTATATGCATGCACATACCTTATTTTACCATTTTAACATTTTATCTTTATCTAATAGTTTATGCCATTTTATTCTTATCAGATAGATTATATCTGCTTTATTTTAATCAGATAAATTGTACATGTTTTATTTTTACTTTTATACTTTATGCTACTTATTTCATCTTAAATATTTTATTTTTATCAGATAAATTATACTAGGTATTTGTTTTATTTTTATTTTATTTCATTATGATTATTATTATATATATATATTTTTTTTTTAATTTTTAGGGTGTCACAGCAGGGGGGAGCGGGTGCCCTTGCTACAACTATCCGAGTTAACCAAATAGGTATAGCAGGAAGGGGTAAGGGACGGCTAAAAATAATAACATCATAGACCTTGACATTGTATACCCTAATATTACATGAAGTTTAGGTATATTGCTTCACTTTAAAGCTGAGCTTATGGACTTGGAGTTAAACAAGTTCACAAAGGTAAATCGTTATTCCAACTTTGTTCAAATTTATATTCTGTAATAGACAATGATATAAAAAAAAAGACAATGATAGCTAAATGTGGCCTTGAATTAGTCTACTTGATAGCGATTTCTTGTTGGGAAACTAGAAGTTTCAGTTGTTTAAGATATTTCTTTGTTTCTCATTCTCAAACAAATAGTGGCCATGGTTTCTCCCGCATCATTGTGTAGGGTTGTAACTCTATTTATATTGTAAGGAATGGACTGGGGATTAACCTTTTTATGATAGGGACTGTTAGAGAACTTACTTTTATGTAAGAAATAGCAGCCAAATCCCCAACTTTGATGCTTGAACAAGCTTCTTGTGACGGTTTATCAGGTAAAAGTTCCAATTTCGAGTGGGATCTTTATCTTCTTGGATTGGGACACTCCTATCAGAATGAACTTTCTATTTCGGCAACCTTGTTACAAGTTGAATTGATATTGATGATTTTGCACGCTTTGAGAAACCACTAGTATTGAATTCTACAGCTTTGAACTTATACCTGGAATTAACTCTTCATCAACACACATTAAGGATTTTTATGATTAATTGATCACCATGTCTCAAAGTGTGGCTCAAATTCACAACATTTAATCAAAGAATTCGAAACAATCCTTGCCTCTACTTTCGCTAATCGAGACAATTTAAATAAGAGACCTACTAATGAAGAAAAAGGTACTCCTGCACACCCAAAATTTTCAAGGGATTTCTTTTTGCATGTAACAAGTATTCTAATGGTGAGGGTGTTTTAATTGTGAGGGTGTTTTTGGAGAGCTCCTTGTACACTACATTAAGTGTAGAATTGCTTAACTCGTCTTTATCATCACATGCATGCATATCATGAAGTTTATCCCTGATCGATTTGTAATCCTAGATACTGTCACATACAACTGACCATGAGTATACACTGCATGCGGGATGTAAAAAGATGTCTACTCTTTCAAGCGATTGACCTTGACTCTTGTTGATGGTCATTACATAACTAATCACCAATGGTTAGTTATGGTAAGTTAGTTTGCCAACTAACTTACATAACAACTAAGCGGAATATAAAACATAAATTTTGTACACACTCAAGGATGACTTTCTTGGCCATGCTCCATAAATCGAGAAGAGGTCTCCTACGATTTCATCAATGGAGGATCTATGGGACTCCATTATGAACCAGGATAATTGTAACCAATGTTCTAAAAGGCGTTAGACGCTAGTCGGGCGTCAGCCCAGCTCCTAGCGCCTAGGCGGCTAGGCAGGCGCCTAGTCGGGGACTAGTCGGAGACATGTAAATTGCATTTTTATCTGTATTTTGCACAAATATGATAAGTAATATTGTATTCTTATGTGTATAAAATACATATATACATATACATTAATAAACATGAATGATAGAATTATCATATTTAATCATAGTAGTATATGATAACTAATCATTTAACATCTTTATGTTATAAATATAAATAATACTCGTAATAAAATTTAGGTATATATACAAACATATATAGTCTTTATCTTAATTTACAACTTCAACTCTTTATATCTAGGGCTAAATTTAAAGGAATTATATCGCTTATAAAATTAAAATTACAAAGTAAAGTAATGTTTGGCGAAACTAGATGACATAGGTGGATGATTAGGCGCTCTGGATGGACAACTAGGCATCATAGATGGCCGACTAATTCACCTAGACGGTAAACAAATTAGTCGGAGCGCCTAGGCAAAAATCGGGGCACCCGACCACCGCCTAGCGCCTAGACGGGGACTAGCACTACAAGAAATATTGCTTTTAATGACGGTAGAACCCGTGAGCAAAGATCAAAATACAGTCATTAAATATTTTTAATGACGGGAATTTTCCCGTCACGACCCGTCATTATAGCTTCCGTAGTTAAAGGTTTTTAATGAGAGGATGAGAATCCCATCATTAGAAGCATATAGTGAGAGAAAAATTACTCTCATTAAAAAGTTAACTTCATGGTGAAATACATTTTCTGATCCAGCCATTTTCATATTTTTAATTCCAATTATTTTGTCAAACAAAAAACTTATTTGGAATCACTTTTACATTTGCTTCCAACTTCCAAGGTTATTGCAAAGATTATCATGACAAGCTTTTAATGAAATATAAAAAACTAAAAACACACTAATACAAATGAGTATACAAACTTATACTACGTATTTTTAATCAGCCATAAGGAGGAACTATATTGAGTATCTTACAAATACAAATTTATGGATGCAAAATGCAAGGATGCATAACTTTTTACAAATATGAGTTACATATATAAATGAAACAACTCTTCATCTCCTTGCCATTGTTGAATACTTGAATGTTCTGCTCTATATCTTCTATCTTCTACCGGAAGTCTGGGACAAAGTATAGAAAACAATATAAAACAATCACACTATTTTGACCACCAATAGTTCTTCGGGTGTTCCTCTTTTCACACCTAGCTTTCTCTTTTCACACCTATCTTTGAACCTATTATAATTTACAATTAAAATCACAAAGTATTATGCAATGAACTAATTAAAACATGAACAATAACTTTGTAAAATGAATAATACGAGTTAAATTAAGCTTAAAATACACAATATTTGAGAGGGTGAGAAAGGGTGAGATTTTCAATGGGGCATTACCTTCATTTTCATCATTTTGTTGGACAGAAATGCTTCATCCATTGCTGCACTATTATATGTCATTCGATTTGTTCACATTCTTCTCACAAAAAAGCTTGGTAACTAAATGAAACAAACTTCCTTTTTCCGATACTCAATATGAACATTTAACTAGAAAAGCATCTGATAATTATCTTCTAGTCTCATTACAAGTAAAGAGGGTTAAATAAAAATAGAATAGGAGATTGAACCTGGGATAAACGGTTTCTCCAGGGAAGCTAACAAGATCCAGAATGAATACACACATGTTTTAACAGAAAAAACAACTGTAAGATACAAGTTTTATAAGAATTAATGAAACACTATTTTGGATCTGGAATTCTGAAAGAAAGAAAAAACAGAGTCTGGAACATCAAGCCTAACATGGCTTCAACTCAAATGGATTAGAGAGAAGATCGAGTACAAGCGTTTATAACTTAATAAGTATAAAAAATATAAGAGTTCCTCATACCATATCCATGCCGTTGAGATCTCTATCCAACTAAACCATAGATCTAGCTCAATCGCTCAAGAAGGAGTCTCAAGGTCTGGAGAAGATAATTAAAGTAGGTGAAGGTCGCCGAGGTCCTGCTGTTGCTTAGCTTGCAGTTCGAGCACACTGTTATGGTGTTGGCGATTGTGCTCATCACGATGTCCATCGTTGCGGCCGAACTGCTGAAGAGGCTCCAAAGTGAGAGAAGAGTCGTAAGGAAGGAAAAGTAATAAGCCCTAGCTTCTACGGAGTATTTTGTATTTTAAAAAGTAAATAAAAACCCCAAGTGGCCGGACAAGGGGAAAAAGTGAGGCCAAAGTTCCAACAAAGAGCAATAATGACGGTCGGTAGTTTTCATTCAAAATTTCTCACCAATAACATTAGTTTCAATGAGGGATTTTTTTTACCGTCATTAAAAACTCTCAAAACACACAATTAATGAGGGGAATTTGTTAGTCTCATTATATTTTCCTCATTATTGAGTCATTTTCTTGTAGTGTAGTTAGACGATTAGAACGATTTTTAGAACAGAGATTGTAACAAAGTTTTATTGATCGGTAAAGAAAACTACCTCCCTACAACAAAAAGATTCGGCAGTCACATCATATCAAGGGTCAAGACTAAATCACAAACAAGTGTAAAATTTTGAGTACTTGACTTCTATGTAGCACCGATACGGGTACGCGGAAACGCGGAAACGGGTACGGGGATACGACAAAATAAAAAAAAGTAGGATACGAAAACGGGGCCATATTTATAAATATTAAAAGTTATGGGGGTGTATGTGTAAATATTAAAAGTTACAAAGGTGTATTTACAAATATTAAACATACAATTCTTTTTTTTATTTTTAAAATAGACATATATTATCCTCTGACGTCTACTCATTCATGGCATTATTGAAACATTTTACATTTTCAAGATACTTCAAAAAAAAGTTCATTCTTCATCTCATATATACTAGTGCACCTCGAAATATTTATATAGTCAATAACTCAATAAGTCTTTAATTTAAAATGAGAAATAAGTCAAACAACTACAATTTTGAAATTAAAAGTGTAAGTACTCAAAGTTCTAGAATAATGAAGGTAGAAAATAATATTTTAAAAGTTCTAATACATATTTTCGTAGGAGCTATTAATTTCTAGGGATAATTAGAATCAGGGATAAGAGGATGGGTACGTAAATTAGGAATAAGCCCATTAGTTGTGTACCACATAAAAACAAGGTAAAAATCATTTTTAGCCTTCGATTTTTTAAGAATTTTATTATGTAAATTTTAAGTGTTTTTTTTAAAGTTTTTTTTGGAAGTTTTTTTTTATTACAAAAAGTTGATACGGGCATCCGTCAGGATACGAGTATCTGAAATTTTAAAATAATTACCAAAAAAATGGAAACTTTTGAAAATTGCAGATACGGCCTGGGAACGTACGGTACTGGTATCCTAGAGTATCGGATACAGGAACATTTCCGATACGCCGATACGACACCCTAGTGAAATATCCGTGCTTCATAGCTTGAGTTAGTTCGACGGTTCTCTTGGGAAGGCTTTTTTTTTGTTGCACTTCGGGTTCTGCTTTATTTATTTATTTATTTATTTATTTATTTATTTATTTATTTATTTATTTATTTATTTATTTATTTATTTATTTATTTATTTATTTATTTATTTATTTATTTATTTATTTATTTATTTATTTATTTATTTATTTATTTATTTATTTATTTATTTATTTATTTATTTATTTATTTATTTATTTATTTATTTATTTATTTATTTATTTATTTATTTATTTATTTATTTATTTATTTATTTATTTATTTATTTATTTATTTATTTATTTATTTATTTATTTATTTATTTATTTATTTATTTATTTATTTATTTATTTATTTATTTATTTATTTATTTATTTATTTATTTATTTATTTATTTATTTATTTATTTATTAATTTATTTATTTATTTATTTATTTATTTATTTATTTATTTATTTATTTATTTATTTATTTATTTATTTATTTATTTATTTATTTATTTATTTATTTATTTATTTATTTATTTATTTATTTATTTATTTATTTATTTATTTATTTATTTATTTATTTATTTATCATTCTTAAATATTCTTCTCTTGTTGCTTTCTTTCTTCTACTTTCCTTTTCATTTTTTCTTTCTTTCCTGTAATCTTTTCGATCCCCTCATTAATAAAATTTCCTTTTCATTTAAATATATACTACATACTTTTTTTTTCAAAAGAAATCTTTTATACTACATATAATATTTCATATAATATTTAAATCTTTCATTTAAATATATACTACATACGGAGTATAATATTTGCTTCAAATGCAAATATGACCTCACGAGCGAATTGCGAATAAATCTGAAGCGGTGGATTTGAGTAGATTTGAGAATAGAAAGAGACAATCCAAGTCATATTGACCTATTTGCCGCATTTTGACTTATTTGTTCATGATCCAATTGATGTAGATTATACTATTTCTTGAGCTCAATAAGGTCGCATTAAGCATAAATTTTGGATCCAATTCTATAAGAATCTCAATTGAAAATGAGATTCTATCATGGGTAACAATGAGAGGAGAAATGAAAAATGACCACAAAAAATGAACCTTTTCTAATCTAAATGATAGTGATTGATGAGGGACGGAGTACTATGTGCAAGAAGCAAGTTGCATCAAAACTATCCCCTCCACTTAATTACTTGACGATGTCAGCTTCGAATCTGCATTATAGCAACGAAAAAAACGTTCACGACAATATGTCTTAGTCTATACCTATTCATTATATGCCAATTACAATTCAAGTATGAATATATTGCTCATGTTTTGTCTTTTAATTTGAAGTGCGTTTTTTCATGCTATGTCCATTGCATTTTTTGTTTCAATTTTTTAAATAACGACAATAGGTAGAGTAGAGATGGCACATATCAACTCATTGAACACGTACTTTGTTAATGATATGTTATCGAAATTACATTTTGAGGCATATCTTTCTTTTGAAGCTAAATTCGAGCGGCCGGTTTAAATGGCCTCAAAATTTGAACTTTTTAAAAGTAATAATGACTTATTTATTTATATATAGGACTATAGGAGGAACTATAGGAGGATCTCTGGTGAAAAGTTAGAATAAATTCTATAATTGCTTAAGAATGGATGGATTAGATGATCTTTCATGTATATGACATTGCGGTGAAATAATATGCAAATGTCTATAGTATAAAATGAATCATTTATAGGTAAATAACTAAGATTAGTTCTTGCATTTCATATAAAAGAACTTTTTTAAAACAAATTATATATGTATAATTTGGTTGACGGATATGAGGGTGGTCCGGCCACCTTGTTTTGAGCTGATTCCCGATGGTATTTTGTGCTCAATTTTTTTGAGCATGTTCCCCATGAAGTGTATATGATGTCCCCCAAATTTGAGCTAAAAGTTTAATCGGGAAGACAGTCAAATGATTTTGGAAGATAACTGCACCAAAATTTACATATAAAACACATTTATCTTCCAAAAATCATTTGACTGTCTTCCCAATTGAATTGTTTGCTCAAATTTGATGGACATCATCTACACTTTATGAAGAACATGCTCGAAAAATTTGAGTAAAAAATATCACCGAGGTGTTCGGACCACTCTTATGTTCGGCTTAGCTGAACGGGAACATTTGTGTGTATGTGTGTCTGTGTAGAGAGAGAGCAAGGGGATCCATGATCTAATCTACAAATCTATATATTTGCCGCCCGCATACAAATTCTTAACTTGCATTAACTTTCAAGTAAGAAACTATTCTAAGTAGGGAAAATTCAAAATAGGAGTACTTACTACTCCGTACTTTATTTGAAAAACACTATCAATTACTATATTAATTGTCATATTAATGTCAGATAATGTCAAAATATGACAATACAATTTTATGATGACATCGAGATATTCCTGGCTATTTAAAGAAGAAAATCAATCAAGCATTCCAGCCCAGCTGGTTGCGTGGTTACCGTGCCTTGTGGGAGGTCTCGAGTTCGAATCCCGCTAGGCACATCTTTATATATATAAAAACTCGATCGTGTGAACAAAACTGTTCCCGCCTAGAATTTACCGAAGCACAAATGAATTACATTATGCGGAGTAGTTATTGAAGCAACACATTGCGATTAGAAACCACGTGGCAATCCTCGCAAAAATGTAGAAGATCAGATACACGCACTACAAAAAGCATAACACGTTAAATATGATCAATGGATACACGTGCCAGCAAAACTTCAGGATTGCCGTTTCCATCTTGCACGTAATGGTGGTTACCCCAGACAGTTTCCACGAACATCCCTGTAAAAATGGGGCTCATTAAACTATAAATTGCCTTCTTTAGCCATCATCACAGCTTAATTGGGAAAACTTTTATACGTGAAACTCCAACTATTCAATAATACTGAGTAGTGTTTTCACCTACTTTAGTTTTTTGTAGCGTCAAATATTTTGTTTAGCTATCTGAGTTACGTAGTAGTATTACATAATAATTTGAATAATTGTTAGTTTGTCATGGATATCTTATGATGTTGTTCTATTATTCTATATAGATCGAGTCTAAGAGCTGAAAATCTCTAAGATGAACCGGGCACTACAAATGTCGATCTACCAGTGAGACTGCTGTTACGGTGTGTGTATACCGAAGTCCAGCTTCTCGAAAATAACATGACTAAAGCATTGGAGTGCATTTATCATGATATAGAGGTACATTCAATGACGATTACATTTAACATTTCCGATATATATATTGTTACAATTGAATCCCTATTTCAGACTGAATTCATAAAAATGTTCTACAACAGTTGCTGCAATTTACAATTGTGTCCCGGTTAGTACAATTTTACGTTGCTTTTGTTTTAATAAGGCTGGGTTAATTATGGGTAGTTGGGGAAATAATGGTGTTGAGACTAGACATAATTTCTGGTACTCTTAGTTTGCAAATAATGGGAAAGAATGGAGTCTACCAAGTGAGGATGATTTCAAAAAAAAAAAAAAAAAACTAAGATGATTTCAATATTTTCATTTTCTTAATTCAGCACGTAAAAAACTAAGATGATGGTTTATTAAATTAATTATAGTTTCTAAAAATGGATTCTCTAAATACTACGTACAGAGTAAGTAATATGTGAACAAAAACACTTTACATCTGTATTTTTTTAAGTGTAGTACACACTTAACGCATGTATATACTTATCAATAGTAAATACTACCTTCGTCCCGAAAAGGTTTTCCATATTAACTTTTATTGGTCAATGATGACAAATTTTGGACAATCATTTTAATTATAAGAACATTTTGATATAATCTTCATATTCAAATTAAATTGGTATTAAAAAATATCATTAGTCAAAGTTGATTCTCATTAACCAAGAAAAGTCAATTTGGCGAACTTTTCGGGACGGAGGGAGTATGATAATAATACTTGCATTGTGGACAGTATTTTAAATGCAACATTTATGTTTGAATAATGCAGGCCAAGAACTTAAAAAATAGCTGAATTTGTCACAAACTGGTAGGAAAAGATAAATCAGGTAGGACTATTTTATTACTTAAAGAGTAGTCATCAACTTAAGCGTTTTCAAGCATATTCACGATTGAACAGAACGGTGATGGGTTTCCTATAGACATGAATTTGGTAGAATAGAAAGTGATGTATGTGCTTAGCTCAAGTGCCAAATAATGGTTCATAGAAAAGTGAGGATTTTACTTTACCATTTTAAAGTTTAAACTGAATGAGGACTGCATTTCAGAAGAAAATGCAAAGAGAGACGTCCCATGTTAAGGTAAACTCTTACTATTCTCCGTTTCTTTGACTAAATTTTACACTATTCACAGACTCTACTTTGACTCTAATTTTACACTATTCTCCGTTTCTTACACTATTCAATTCATCTCATTACAAAGTTTCAGAATCCGATTTTTAATTTTTTTTTACTAATAGAGATTAAGATATAATTACGGTCAAAGACGTGCATTGACAAATATTAAATGTTGACTGTTGCAACTAAAAAAGAACGGAGGAAGTATTTGTTACGGAGTAATTTTTCTTACGTTTTGGATAATACTTCTTATAATTTGGTGCCCCCTCGTGATAGAGGGGAATCCGCAAAATGGACACTAAAAGGAATAGCAAAGAGGAAGAAGGAATCCGCAAAATCACATAATTTAGCTATGTGCGTAAAAAGAGAAAAAGCTGAAAGGGTTATCTATGTGCGTAAAAATATTTGAGGCTGTTATTTTAAAATTCAAAAAATTAAACAAGTTACTCCGTATAATTTAAATGTTATTTATATCCATCACGTGGATATAAATAACATAAAACACATAAAACCAGTAAAGTAAATGATTCAATTGACAAGTGTTTCAAAGAAATTAAATACAATTCAAAGATAAATGTTGCAAAGATAAATTGACGGTGTTTCAAAGAAGTTAAATGCTCCGTACAAATTAATGGTCCAGTGCAGAAAATGTGAATTAAAAAACCTTCACCTTCATACAATTGACAATAAAAACACAAAATCAATCACTAAATAAGAGAATGAGAGAAGAACGAACCACAACAGCACCCTCTGAGCTTGATCTATTTACAGCTGAATATACGCAGTATAGAATACATCAAAAGAGATTTACGTTTGCTTGCATTGGGCTGAAATTTATATTGGCCCAAGATGTTTGGCCATTCTGATTTTTCTTGCAAGAATATAGGTTTAATTTTTAAATTCTCTAAGAGCCCGTTTGGTAGCACGAAAATCGGCTGATTTAGCTGATTCTGCTGAAATTTATGAAGTTATGACTGAAGTGGCTGCATCGGCTGATTTTGCTGATTTAAGAAAAAATAATTTTTAAAATATGTTTTATTAATAAAATGAAGAAAAAATTATACGAGTATGTTAAAATAACTAAAATGGTCATCTACAGTAACTTCAGCCTATACAGCAAGAAAAGTAACTTCAACCTTACTTTTTCTGCTTATTACACAATTTAGCGCGTGAAAACAAAAATTATGTGTTTGGTAAAAAAGGTGACTGATAAGTCTGATAAGCCGAAAAACAGTGTTAACAAACGGCTTCTAAATAAGAGTAACTTCTCATCCTAATTTTTCAAAACATGTTATTCTACATTTTTATGTTATCTCTTTTGTTTTGCGTTTGTATTCATTATATCAACTAGATGTTGGTTTTGTGTTATATCATGCATGTATTATGCGTTTCTTCTACGATTATTAATCTTTTATTAACATTTTAGTTCATAAAATTCATATACTACATCCTTCCCGTTGGAAGGTTCCCATAGCAAAATGACACGGTTATTTAGGTGATAATTAAATAAACTACTTTGAGTATATTTTGAGAAATAATTTGAATAGATATACATTATAATGTAGTTAGTATTGATAACTGTGATGTTATAAATGTATTATTTTTAACATTTAATGATTAATTTTTCACTTAAGATTGTTAATTATTTCCTAAAATGGAAATGGGAACCGTCTAATAAAACGTCCAAAAAAGGTAAGTGGGAACCTTATAACGGGACGAAGGCAATATCAACCAAGAGACTATTTTTCCCGTGCATCGCACGGGTCACATACTAGTAAGGGTTTGAAACCCAATGGAGTGAGTTTGAGCCCTGATTAAACCAGGCTCCCCCCAGCCCTCCCTCCCCTAGACCCCCCGGAGTAAAAAAGGAAGAAGAAGATCATAGTACATACTCTTAATTTGAAATATCACATTGTGTTTAGTCTTATTTTCTCGAAATTCTCCAATAGAAAACTATGATAAATGAAGCTTGTTAGAAAATTATGATAAATGATACTCCCTCCATATCATTTTATCTCTCACATTTTCCTTTCTGGAAAGGAACCCACCGTTGAAGCAGCTAGAGTACGTCAGTACCGCTACATTGTCAAAAACTTTTTACTTTTTATATAATGTACAATAATTATCATATATTATGTGCAAGAGAAAATGAGACAAATACAGTGATATAGAGGAATATGTATTAAATATAAAAGTTTTGTGCATTGCAACTATTTCGATCGTCAAATTTGGCCTCTTGACATTATTTTAATATGAACATCTGAATTGATATATTATAAGTAGTATATAGTTGAAGTGCACAAGTGCACAACTTAAGGGTAATCACGAATAGTTACGTACACGAATTTTTCATGATTAATCGGACTTCACCAATTCTGATACTATACTTCACCAATTCATGTACAAAAAGTATCTCTCGACCTCTAGTACGTAGCTTAAAACTAGCTAGTAGATGGAATAAAATGACAAAACTTGTTTGCAAAAAAGTGATCACTTATACTACGTATATGAGTGTCACTAGATCAATCGTACTTAACGCATTTAATTAGTGTGTAGGACATGGGCTGCTAATAGAACAACATCACATTAATTAATTTGTAAAAACATTCCAAACGAAAAGACATTGGACCATGAATTGGAATTACTTTTCCAAATTCTTTATCGATAAGACAATGTCACATACCAAAAGATTTTTTGTAGGGACACGTAACTTTACTCCTAGCAACACATAAATTAATTAAGACAACATATGCGATTGTAACATAGTACTTTTTTTATACCATCATTCCACAAAGCACAATCACTTACGGAGTAACATACTAGGTAGTAAATAGTAGGGTCGTATACGAACCGAATCGAGTCGAATAGTAGGATTTTGTATTTGTATTTGTTTAATTTTTTCGAATACGAATTCGAATTCAAATATGAAACGAATATTAATTTCGATTTGTATTTGTATTTGTTTAACAATACGAATAGTTAACGAATCTTATACGAATATCGAATAGATTTGAACATAGGTTAAATATTAGTCAAATATCACTTAAAATTAAATTTTCTTATATTTTTTTATGTTGTAAATGTACGCTATGATTTGATATGTGTTTTTAGAATTTAAATTCAATGGATCAATGCATTTTTAGATTGTGCACGATATACTAAAGTGAATCAATTTTATGATTAATAAATATAAATCTATTTCAAACTTTTTGAAATAAACACTAACATATACATATTAGAAATTACACTTATAATGTGTGAAATAAGTTGATAATTGTATATATCAAAGTCAGACGACTCTAAATTTATTCTGTGAATCGAATACATAATTATTTGTATTGTATTTGAAAGACATTTGAACCAAAACTCCGATTTGTATTCGTATTTATACTCTAATTTATTACAAATGGACTTAGAATTTGTATGCGTAATGTATATATGAACTACACTTTAGGGTATTGCTATCTTTTAAAAGTTATTATAGCGTTATTACTATTATTATTATTATTATTATTAATATTATCACTATTATTAATCGAATATATTTGATTAATATTCGAATCGAATACACTGATATTCTTATTTGTATTTGATAACAAATCGAATCAAATTTAATATTCATATTTGTATTTGAATTTGAATTTTCCGAATTCGAATCGTCTTATACGAATTCGAATCGCGAATCGAGCACAAATTATTTGATTCGTTTACAACCCTAGTAAATAGGAACACAATTTTAATCACAACTTTATTCATTTTAATCATAACTGTCACATGAAATACGTACATATATTCTTCATTGCTATTAGCGTTATTTATCTAAATTAATATCACAATTATGAATATGTGTGATAGCCCATATTTTCACCTTATCAGCTCCATTAATCAACTTTTTTTTTACTAAATATACAATATTTGATTTTGTGCGTTGAATATGTAAAATGATCTTATAACGTAAATCACTGTTTGAAGGAAATTGTCCAAAAAGGAGTAAAAGCAATTGAAATTCTAACATTGGAGCACGTATCATATAAGTACTACGTATATCCCATCCTAAAATACCACTTAATTATTGTGATATAAAATCATACGGAGTACTATATTATTTGTTGTTATTTCTCTTTACCAACATTAATATGACATTATTGATGCTATATTGATATTATTTTTCAAGCATGATAGTAATTACTAGAACTTACAATACTCTTAATTTGATTTTTTAGGTATTTTTACTCCTATTTCGGGTAATTCCTTTTATTTTTAAAACCTTAGCCTGGATGCCAATAAAGACTATCAAGTTGTTGACCGGCCAAAGTTTGTTTACATTTCTATCTATATTTAACATACGGAGTACTTTTTTTTATAAAAGTTGTATTATTGCTCGTTTGGTAACGCTTTCTTTAGTTTATCAGGCTGATGAGTCAGGTTTTCATCGAACACGTAACTTTTGATTTTGTGCGTCAAATTATGCAATAATCAAAATAAGTAAGGTTGGAATTACTTTTCAGGAGTAAAGTTACTATAGAGAACCATTCAAACTAACTTTCATATAAATTTTTCTTTATTTAATCAATAAAATATATTTTGAATATGATTTATTCACAGTTCAACGGATTAAGCCATTTCAATCAAAACTTCAATTCTTCAATTTCAACAAAATGAATAGAATCACCCAATTTTGATGTTACCAAATTTAAAATTATGAGTCAGTCTCCATTCCTTCTTAGTACTACGTCATACTCCCTCCGTAACTTAAAAATCTTTCCACTTTCCTCTTTCGTCCGTAACAAAAAAAATCTTCACATCACGCCCTCAATAATTCTTAAAATAATACACTATTACAACTACTTTTTTTGGATTTATCCTACATTTCATCACATTATTCCACTATTTTTCCATCATACCCTCAATAATCTACCTATTCTTGAAATGGGAAGATTTTAAAGTGTATTTATTACCGAGTAGAAAATATAGTACCTATACAAATACGGAGTAAGTGAATTTTAATAGTGCCTACCTATAAGTAAGACAGATGCAATAATGTGTAATGTTGCAGGTGAGACCCACAAGTAACAGGTGTACGTAATAACATTAAGATGGAAGTGTGATATAGTGGAGTCCGTGGGAGAGAAAAGGATGTGGACAAGTACCCGAAGGCAGTCCCCACCAGTTCGTATACCATAGGACCGACCCACTATGAGCATAGTACACCCGCCACTAATACGACGTAGTTCTAGCAGTTGGCCTCATTATTTTTTATTTCTCTCTTTTTTTAAAATGGTAATAACTTTTTTATTTTTGATCCGATTTTTATAAAATTTATATCAACATTTTTTATTTTTTATGATCTTTCAAATGAGACCAATATTGCTTATGTAATTTTAACATATTAACTTTTGCGTGTACAAATATGTAACTTTACGTGTTAAAATATGTAATTCATGTTCAGTCAGGCCAAATGCAACTCGTGTGTAAAAATATGTAACTCTACGTGTATAAATATGTAACTTTACGTGTAAATATATGTAACTCGCGTTCAGGCAGGTCAAATGCAACTCGTGTGTATATATATGTAACTTGCTTATAAAAAGATGTAACTCGCACATAAAAAAATGTAACTCAATTATCAAATGTAACTGAGACCACTGATCCACTCCCAAACAGATTCGATCTTCTATCGACAAACTTATCATCTCCCTGCAATTCATATGCAACTCATGTGTATATATATGTAACTTGCATGTAGAAATATGTAACTTTACGTGTAAAACTATGTAACTTCACGTATAAAAATATGTAACTCACATGTATAAATACATAATACAATAAATTTTTTATATACACAATTTTAAGATAAATTGTGATTTACACAATTTTAAGATAAATTGTGATTTACACAATTATTTTTCTATATTAAATTTAGTTCGATTTTCTTTATAATCCAATACTCATTAATATAATAGTTCGATAATTTCTTAAAATTTCATAAGCAATATTGGTCTCATTTGAAAGATCATGAAAAATAAAAAATATTGATATAAATTTTATAAAAATCGGAGCAAAAATAAAAAAGTTATTATCATTTTTTAACAACAAAAGCAAAAAAAAAAAGAAAAAAACAAACCAGGCACTCCGTCGTTTTGAATAAAGCGTGCGTCGTTTTGCAACCGGGCGCACAACAGAGAGCAACGTGCATGTGAATATGCCCGCCTATCGCACATTATACTCCCTCTATCCCTAAAAAAAGTTCCATTTCGCTTATCGAGGGTCAACTTAAATCACTCTTAAACTCTTACTTTTTATATCAAAATTTTATAAAAGTTGAATTATTTTTTGCAGACTTTGTAGCGGGTTTAATGTAGTTTCTGAATATGTAAATTTTATTTACTAAAAATAATCCGAGTTTTCACAGGGATCATTTAACTTTATCGTAAGTCAACCTTCGTAATCCGCAATTGGAACAACATTTAGGGACGGAGGGAGTATTATTTAGGGGTGGGCGCAGTCCGGAACGGTTCGGTAATTTGATAAAACCCGTAATATATTCGTGAGATTTTTAACGGTCCGGTACGGTCCGGTTCTAAGGATGGAACCGTTCAGTGGCGGATCCAGAAAACTTGGTTATTTGTCACGCCCCAGACCGCGTCTGTGCCACGTGGACAACCGTCGTACAACCCAATAAGAATAACCGCAGTTCATCCTTACCGAATTGCACAAGACGTCCGATAGATACATATGCCAAAACCGATTAGTAAACATACATAACAACATCAACATACAATCAAACACATAGCGGAATATAAGTGTTTTAATAAGAACCCACACAAGGGTAAAACAAGAGCTCGCAGGCTCCATTAATTTATAAGTCAAAATAGTTCCATGAGCATTATTTAATTATTTAAAAATGGAACGAGAGGAAGCACGAACCACGTCTTCTCTCCATCGATCTCCCGAGCAACGGGTGCAGGAAGTAAGCTCTAGCTTCAACCTGAAAGGGTGGTTCCCCCGAGGGATCAGTACTACAGAAAAGTACTGGTGAGGGCAAACTGTATGTAATGTAACTAACGTTTCTCACGTGAGACCCTCAAAATAGGGTGATAGTATAATTATGGGCATAACTCTTAGCTACCCCCTTTCAAACAAAATGTATACATATATACATATGAGTAAAATATCCGGCCCGTGGGCCCATTTGTATTTCAAATCATTTAGGCGTAACAGCCTCATTAAATTCACTCTTCCCATGTCTTACCCTCGAGTGGAGTCACCCGCAGGCTGACTCACCCGATATCAAAATATAATTACTGTGGGGGCCCTTCGGACTCCCATATCACGAACATGGCTTAAATCAATTCCTAGACCAAGGAAAATATCCTATCGGAAACTCGTTCCCGATCAAGCACGTTTAATCATTTAAAATCATTACCTTGAGGTTCACCTACCTCGAGGACTATCCGTCCTTACAATCATAGTTTACATTCCCGGGGCTAACCCCGCCTTGAGGAGTACGCATACACCCTCATCCTATGTGTAATTTGCTGGAGGTTAACACACCTCAAGGACTACACGGGCCCTTGTTACTATATGCAATTTGATGGAGGTTAACACACCTCAAGGACTGCATTTGCCCTTGTTACCTATGTGTAATTTGCTGGAGGTTAACACACCTCAAGGACTACACGGGCCCTTGTTACCTATATGCAATTTGATGGAGGTTAACACACCTCAAGGACTGCATTTGCCCTTGTTACCTATGTGTAATTTGCTGGAGGTTAACACACCTCAAGGACTACACGGGCCCTTGTTACCTATATGCAATTTGATGGAGGTTAACACACCTCAAGGACTGCATTTGCCCTTGTTACCTATGTGTAGTTTGCTGGAGGTTAACACACCTCAAGGACTACACGGGCCCTTGTTAACATTTGAGTATAAAGGACTCCTCCTGGTCCTACAGAGTTTTACCCAACCTTACTCGGTCCCGGGTATTCACCCGCCATGTATAATCTACCACGCACCTCGCCCGGTCGTGGTCTATAATTTCTTTACTAACGACTAGTCCAAGTCTTAGTGTTTAAACCGTATTTGAAGCCTTAGCAACCAATGTGGACGGGTCCCACCCGAACGGCCCACATACTTACTCAAAAACTGCATATTGGGTGTATTACCCAATACCCGGTCGGGTATTACCCATACCCGGTCGGGTATGGTGAGGCAGTAGCCTCTGGAACTGATTTTAGCTAATACCCGGTCGGGTATTTACTTATACCCGGTCGGGTATAGCCTTTGACTTGGCGGTCAACGCCCGTTTGACCGCACAAACGAAGTCCGATTTACGTGAAATTTTATACACATGTACTTCTTGACTTCCTCAATCCAAAAATACCTTTTTGGGTCCTTGGAACATCATACATAATTAATTATCACATTTTAAATCATCAAGCTTACTTAACATGCATTTCAACTATATTTTACATATAATCATGGCATAACACATACTTGATTATCTTTAATCATTCAATAAAATATATTCTTGATTACATTAGGTAATCTATGCCTCACTCAAAAGTTATGAAGCATAAAGCCGTCTTCTCACAACTATTAATAAGTACTTCATACTTATTAATCGTTTATATATTTCGTTCTAGTTTATTCTTCATAACTAGATTTAATTTAATGACATGTATGATTATGTACTTGAATCCTTCAAGAATACCATCTTGAATTACCTTAGTTAAGTCATCCATGATTATCCTTTATCAAAAATATTAATAATTCCTTTACTCATTAATCGTGCCATTTTCACATAACTTATAATCATTATAGTTAATCACATGTTTAAACACTTTTAAACATTTCTATACGTATTCACATACTAGATTACTCTAGTTACCTCATACATAGTCCATGTATGCATTTTTATACATTTGACAATGATATATTCATGATTAATCCACAAATAAATCTCTTATTCATTAAACATGTAATATTTCCATAATTCATATTCACCATGACTAATCATGCATTTTAATCCATTTAATCATTTCTCAAATCATGATAAGGATTTTATTTAGGTAATCCCACGTTTGACCCAAGAGTTACAAGACACGTAGTCGTCCACTCACCTTGAAGTGACGCTAGCAAGCTTTTATCTTCTTTGTTTGAACTCCGGTGACTTTTGAATTTTCCGGCGAAAACTCCGGCGGCTCCGGCGACTTTCCGGCCACTCCTAGGTTCCTTGAGAAGTCTAGAATACCTTGGTAAAATTCCTAACAAGGTTTCACAACCAAAAGTGGTATAAACGTCAAAACCTTCCAAGAAGGTGTTTTCCGGTGAACCGGTCTTACTCCGGTCATAACTCCGTTCGTGGTTAAACTTAATCTTTCAAACCCTCATTCTACACCTCTAGAAGTGTAGAACAATTTTAAAAGTCTATCATATGATTTATAAAATCATATGAGATTAAAATGAAGGAGGAAAATACTAATGAAGTCATTACCTTAATTTTACTAAGTTTTTCTCTTCTTTTCCAAGCTTTTCTTCTTCCTCGAACCTCCTTCAAACATGAGCTCGGTTCATGGCTATGGAGGATGATATTTTCAGAGCTCCTCCTCCTCCTTGAGAGTGTGTGGCCGAAATTTTGGGAGTGGTTGGGTGAGATGATAATCTTTTTGGCTTTGTTCTTCAATTATATGGGAAATGGTCCCATTGCACATTATGTTTGGTCCTTCCCCCATTTTCCTTTGTCTCACAGCCCCAACATGAGTCAATCCAGAGTTATTTGATTGACAAAATCGTGGGGTGGCCCCCACCCATGTGGGAGGTCATCCCTTTAAGCCCCGAAGTGTACATTCGGCCCCGAAAGTTGTATTTTCTGGACTGTTTTAATTAAATTTTATTTTATCGGGTCAAATAAAATATATATCATTCTTCCAATTAATATTGGCCTTTAGAATGAATATATATTATCCCACTTTAATTTCGTGGTCGCCGAAATTAATTTCGGGCTGTTATCTGTTTAATTACCTATACCGGTAATGGGACTCCGTTTGATCGAAAGGCCAACTTTATGGCTCAACATTTTTTTACAACCTCATATAAATATTATCTAGACCAAGATGAATGTAATGTGTGGTCCGTAATTATCGGATGGTCCCCGCCCATGTGTGGCTCAACGTGCATTTTACTGTTCAAGTAACGGTAAAAATGAGAATACGTCATCTCGTAAATTCATTAGCAATTTCTCATGACTCAATATGTGTATTGATATTTTGTGACATTTTAATAAGATGTTACACATCTTTTTAAGTGATCCCATATGTAAAAATAGATAAAATCTTATCTGTTTGTTCCCAAAATAAAATATCTTTAAGGTAGGGTCCTCCAAAAGTACCCTCCTTTAATATACCAAGTTAATCAATATTATTCATCCCATTATTTTGGTTTCTTAAAATGTTTATATTTCTTCTGTTATAAATTCGTAGTCCTACGAATTATTGACAGTCTGATAATTAAGGACTCCCCACTATCGAATAGTGGCCCTGGCCCGCTCGGCCGTCCAGTTGTCGCTCTTTATAACAATGGGGTCCACGACCCATTCCTACTATCATAATAGTATCGTTTTGGAAAATAGTAATATTTTATAAACTTGAAATACCACGTGTGGTCCCACGTCTAAATTAATAACCCTTTATTAATTTAGGACAAAATTTTACTTTCTCATTTATCGAGACTACTCTTAGTCTTGATTTACCTTCTTTAACCAAGTACTTTACGAAAAAAAAAAATTATCTGGGTAAAAATTCGGGTCCGGTGTTACAAGTTCACCCCCCCTTACAGGAATTTCGTCCCCGAAATTAATGTCTCAACCTTGAGAAATACTTCCCCCTTCATTAATTGAAGCTAACCATTTTCAACATCAATTTTTTTTTTGAAATGAAGGGTTTAAATAAATATTACCTTATGTCATAGTCATTCCCACAAATGGCTTCTGTCATTCATCGCCTTCACGAGCGAGTTCTTCCCCGATTGGTGGATGGTAAAACATTTGAAGCAATCCCTGTTGGGTTTGCAACCTCCGTGACTCCCCTGTGGGCCCCCAAGGCTCCTCCCCGTACACGTTGAGGACAAAGAGCCTTTATGTGGCCCGTTTCCCCACAAAAGTAGCATCTAGATGGTTCTAGACATATCCCGTGGTGCCTCCGCCTACAATTCTCACATTTGGGCGCTCCTGTGCCCCGAGTGCTTGAGCTTTGACTTACCCAGTCCTTGCTCCCTTTTGAAAATGGAACTAACTTGCTAGAGTCCCCCTTGCTTTGGAAGTCATACTTCCTCTCTCGTCGCAGAGGATGATTGATCATCTGATCCCTTTCTTGTGCTTCCTTAGCACCCCTTGCTTGCCTTTCCTCCCAAAGCTCCTCCCCCTGGAGACCCTGGGCTACTACTTGACTAAAAGTCATGTTGAATTGATAGGTCGCCCTTTCGCGTACCTCCAAATTCAGTGCATTCCAAAAATGGTTCGCCATTCGATCCTCATTGGCGGCATATTCAGGCAAGAACCTTGCCAAATGTCGGAACCTTTGTTCCAATTGCTTCACCGTAAACTCATTGCCCTGTTTGAGATTTGTATATTCCCTCCTCTTTCGATTAACTTCGAAAGAGGTATAAAACTGTTCATAGAATGATTGCTCGAAGTTGTCCCACGTGACAACCCCGTCAAACTTACCCTTGATGCCTTCCCACCAAGTAGAAGCTAAACCTTCCAACAATCTAGTGGCTACCCTTAACTTCCGATCAGGGACCACTTGCATGTCATCGGCTGCATCATTTAACCTTTTTATCCACTCGGCCGCTTCCGAGATATCCCCCGTCCCATCAAACGGTTTGCACCCCAAGGCCCTAGCCTCTTTGAGGTACTTTGAGATCTTAATGAATGGTCCTTCACCATCAGAATCTCTGATTGTCTTAACCTGTGCTCTATGAACACCCCGACCCCTCCTGCGAGAGGTGTCGTCTCTTACATGTCCCACCTGGGATCTCCGTCGTTGCCTTTCCCTTTCCCGCTGGTACCATCGGTACATCTCACTAATCTGATCAGGAGGAATACTGTGCATATCCTCTCCATCATTTCCTTCAAAAGAAGTTTCTTCAGACTCACTTTCAGGCTGATAAGTTGAGTCATCCTCCGAGTTCCACGACTCGAATTCAGTCACATTGTGATCAGCCATCGCAGCTCGCTTTTGTGGTCCTTGATTGCCCATACCTCGCCTTTTACGTGACCTTGATATCCCCCGATTGGCTTGCCCGGCTATCCCCGGTGCGCGCCCTCTCGGATTTCCTCGAACCGCCCTATCGCTACCACCCATTCCTGAAAGAATATGTTGGAATGAGTCTTTGGACTCGTTTGAATGTCAATTGACAGAAACATACTCAAGACACAACTTGGCTCAAGTCACTGCCATACCAATTGTTAAGGGGCCCGTCTTAACAACCAGAGACCTTGCAACTCGATAACCAAATGCTCTTAAAGTACAAAACTTATGCTCATGGTTTTCATTAAAAAATTGTTTTGATAGAATCTCTGTTGAGAGGTTGACTATATAGTTTAGAAATCGTATGGCTCTGATACCACTTAATTGTCACGCCCCAGACCGCGTCTGTGCCACGTGGACAACCGTCGTACAACCCAATAAGAATAACCGCAGTTCATCCTTACCGAATTGCACAAGACGTCCGATAGATACATATGCCAAAACCGATTAGTAAACATACATAACAACATCAACATACAATCAAACACATAGCGGAATATAAGTGTTTTAATAAGAACCCACACAAGGGTAAAACAAGAGCTCGCAGGCTCCATTAATTTATAAGTCAAAATAGTTCCATGAGCATTATTTAATTATTTAAAAATGGAACGAGAGGAAGCACGAACCACGTCTTCTCTCCATCGATCTCCCGAGCAACGGGTGCAGGAAGTAAGCTCTAGCTTCAACCTGAAAGGGTGGTTCCCCCGAGGGATCAGTACTACAGAAAAGTACTGGTGAGGGCAAACTGTATGTAATGTAACTAACGTTTCTCACGTGAGACCCTCAAAATAGGGTGATAGTATAATTATGGGCATAACTCTTAGCTACCCCCTTTCAAACAAAATGTATACATATATACATATGAGTAAAATATCCGGCCCGTGGGCCCATTTGTATTTCAAATCATTTAGGCGTAACAGCCTCATTAAATTCACTCTTCCCATGTCTTACCCTCGAGTGGAGTCACCCGCAGGCTGACTCACCCGATATCAAAATATAATTACTGTGGGGGCCCTTCGGACTCCCATATCACGAACATGGCTTAAATCAATTCCTAGACCAAGGAAAATATCCTATCGGAAACTCGTTCCCGATCAAGCACGTTTAATCATTTAAAATCATTACCTTGAGGTTCACCTACCTCGAGGACTATCCGTCCTTACAATCATAGTTTACATTCCCGGGGCTAACCCCGCCTTGAGGAGTACGCATACACCCTCATCCTATGTGTAATTTGCTGGAGGTTAACACACCTCAAGGACTACACGGGCCCTTGTTACTATATGCAATTTGATGGAGGTTAACACACCTCAAGGACTGCATTTGCCCTTGTTACCTATGTGTAATTTGCTGGAGGTTAACACACCTCAAGGACTACACGGGCCCTTGTTACCTATATGCAATTTGATGGAGGTTAACACACCTCAAGGACTGCATTTGCCCTTGTTACCTATGTGTAATTTGCTGGAGGTTAACACACCTCAAGGACTACACGGGCCCTTGTTACCTATATGCAATTTGATGGAGGTTAACACACCTCAAGGACTGCATTTGCCCTTGTTACCTATGTGTAGTTTGCTGGAGGTTAACACACCTCAAGGACTACACGGGCCCTTGTTAACATTTGAGTATAAAGGACTCCTCCTGGTCCTACAGAGTTTTACCCAACCTTACTCGGTCCCGGGTATTCACCCGCCATGTATAATCTACCACGCACCTCGCCCGGTCGTGGTCTATAATTTCTTTACTAACGACTAGTCCAAGTCTTAGTGTTTAAACCGTATTTGAAGCCTTAGCAACCAATGTGGACGGGTCCCACCCGAACGGCCCACATACTTACTCAAAAACTGCATATTGGGTGTATTACCCAATACCCGGTCGGGTATTACCCATACCCGGTCGGGTATGGTGAGGCAGTAGCCTCTGGAACTGATTTTAGCTAATACCCGGTCGGGTATTTACTTATACCCGGTCGGGTATAGCCTTTGACTTGGCGGTCAACGCCCGTTTGACCGCACAAACGAAGTCCGATTTACGTGAAATTTTATACACATGTACTTCTTGACTTCCTCAATCCAAAAATACCTTTTTGGGTCCTTGGAACATCATACATAATTAATTATCACATTTTAAATCATCAAGCTTACTTAACATGCATTTCAACTATATTTTACATATAATCATGGCATAACACATACTTGATTATCTTTAATCATTCAATAAAATATATTCTTGATTACATTAGGTAATCTATGCCTCACTCAAAAGTTATGAAGCATAAAGCCGTCTTCTCACAACTATTAATAAGTACTTCATACTTATTAATCGTTTATATATTTCGTTCTAGTTTATTCTTCATAACTAGATTTAATTTAATGACATGTATGATTATGTACTTGAATCCTTCAAGAATACCATCTTGAATTACCTTAGTTAAGTCATCCATGATTATCCTTTATCAAAAATATTAATAATTCCTTTACTCATTAATCGTGCCATTTTCACATAACTTATAATCATTATAGTTAATCACATGTTTAAACACTTTTAAACATTTCTATACGTATTCACATACTAGATTACTCTAGTTACCTCATACATAGTCCATGTATGCATTTTTATACATTTGACAATGATATATTCATGATTAATCCACAAATAAATCTCTTATTCATTAAACATGTAATATTTCCATAATTCATATTCACCATGACTAATCATGCATTTTAATCCATTTAATCATTTCTCAAATCATGATAAGGATTTTATTTAGGTAATCCCACGTTTGACCCAAGAGTTACAAGACACGTAGTCGTCCACTCACCTTGAAGTGACGCTAGCAAGCTTTTATCTTCTTTGTTTGAACTCCGGTGACTTTTGAATTTTCCGGCGAAAACTCCGGCGGCTCCGGCGACTTTCCGGCCACTCCTAGGTTCCTTGAGAAGTCTAGAATACCTTGGTAAAATTCCTAACAAGGTTTCACAACCAAAAGTGGTATAAACGTCAAAACCTTCCAAGAAGGTGTTTTCCGGTGAACCGGTCTTACTCCGGTCATAACTCCGTTCGTGGTTAAACTTAATCTTTCAAACCCTCATTCTACACCTCTAGAAGTGTAGAACAATTTTAAAAGTCTATCATATGATTTATAAAATCATATGAGATTAAAATGAAGGAGGAAAATACTAATGAAGTCATTACCTTAATTTTACTAAGTTTTTCTCTTCTTTTCCAAGCTTTTCTTCTTCCTCGAACCTCCTTCAAACATGAGCTCGGTTCATGGCTATGGAGGATGATATTTTCAGAGCTCCTCCTCCTCCTTGAGAGTGTGTGGCCGAAATTTTGGGAGTGGTTGGGTGAGATGATAATCTTTTTGGCTTTGTTCTTCAATTATATGGGAAATGGTCCCATTGCACATTATGTTTGGTCCTTCCCCCATTTTCCTTTGTCTCACAGCCCCAACATGAGTCAATCCAGAGTTATTTGATTGACAAAATCGTGGGGTGGCCCCCACCCATGTGGGAGGTCATCCCTTTAAGCCCCGAAGTGTACATTCGGCCCCGAAAGTTGTATTTTCTGGACTGTTTTAATTAAATTTTATTTTATCGGGTCAAATAAAATATATATCATTCTTCCAATTAATATTGGCCTTTAGAATGAATATATATTATCCCACTTTAATTTCGTGGTCGCCGAAATTAATTTCGGGCTGTTATCTGTTTAATTACCTATACCGGTAATGGGACTCCGTTTGATCGAAAGGCCAACTTTATGGCTCAACATTTTTTTACAACCTCATATAAATATTATCTAGACCAAGATGAATGTAATGTGTGGTCCGTAATTATCGGATGGTCCCCGCCCATGTGTGGCTCAACGTGCATTTTACTGTTCAAGTAACGGTAAAAATGAGAATACGTCATCTCGTAAATTCATTAGCAATTTCTCATGACTCAATATGTGTATTGATATTTTGTGACATTTTAATAAGATGTTACACATCTTTTTAAGTGATCCCATATGTAAAAATAGATAAAATCTTATCTGTTTGTTCCCAAAATAAAATATCTTTAAGGTAGGGTCCTCCAAAAGTACCCTCCTTTAATATACCAAGTTAATCAATATTATTCATCCCATTATTTTGGTTTCTTAAAATGTTTATATTTCTTCTGTTATAAATTCGTAGTCCTACGAATTATTGACAGTCTGATAATTAAGGACTCCCCACTATCGAATAGTGGCCCTGGCCCGCTCGGCCGTCCAGTTGTCGCTCTTTATAACAATGGGGTCCACGACCCATTCCTACTATCATAATAGTATCGTTTTGGAAAATAGTAATATTTTATAAACTTGAAATACCACGTGTGGTCCCACGTCTAAATTAATAACCCTTTATTAATTTAGGACAAAATTTTACTTTCTCATTTATCGAGACTACTCTTAGTCTTGATTTACCTTCTTTAACCAAGTACTTTACGAAAAAAAAAAATTATCTGGGTAAAAATTCGGGTCCGGTGTTACATTATTGGTGGCAAAATCCATAGGACACATACATTTATTGGAAGCTCTGTTTATCTAACTTACACTCTAAGTGCATGTCTAGTAGGCATAAGACTCTACCTTTTAGATTTTGTACTATTTAAAAAAATCTTTAAAAACATCTAGTTATATGTTTGACATGCCAAATTTAAGAGATTTTTCAAAAATGAAAGATCTTTTTTGAAATGCTACAGTGAGTAGCATTTGTGAAAAGTCTGTAACTTTTAACATTAGTTAGTCCTAACAGCTTGTATACCAAACAGAACTAAATCATACATTCAATTTTTATCAAACAATACTAGCTTTTTCATTTAAGATTTTTTTCCCGTCATTAAAATCTAACAATTACAAAAAAAACATATTAAAATATCTTTTCTGCTAAATTATTTCTACTTAACGTACATTTACCTATCAATCTTAACTTTTTTTATAATCCGTATTTTTTAAAGTATTTCATTATCAATTTCACTTATTTTTTATCTTATGGAGTTATGGCTATATTTTATGAACTCACTTTTGTCATTACACAACTATTTTATCCTAAATAAAATCAATTATTATTGAATCCATCTACAGCAACGAAATTTTTTATTTTATTATTTTAGTCAAGACTAATAGTTAATACTTCATAGCACTAAAATCCTTACTTAGAAAGTATACAATTACAGTAGTTTGGATATATAACACATGAATATTAGGTTAACAAAAAATTCATATTCCAATTTTAATTTTTTAAATGAAAATTACAATAAGCAGAAATTTATTATCTTTCCAATGACCTTCACTTATTTTAATTGCCTCAAGATTCATAAAAATTTTATATCTTTTTTAACCAATTTAGTTGATTTAGCATGCACACTTCGGTCATCCATATCATAAAATAATTATTAATGGGGGAAAGAAAAAAATTTAATGGGGGCAAGTTCTTTCTATTAGGAATAAATTTGTATAAACTACTATATTTATAGCGTGTTTCTAAAAGCTTATTGGGGCATGTGCCCCCACTCTTATAGGCATAGATCCGCCCCTTGAACCGTTCAGTGTTATGTCATTTCGGAACGGTACGGTACAATGCCAAACGCATGCCAAAAAATTTGAACAAATCTTGCAATTAGTAGATATCATCACACCAACCAACTCACGTGAAATGTTGATATAAATACAAGGAATTGTATACTTAGTACTAAAAATCACAAATAGTGCAACACAATTAAGAAAAAGTATAGCAAAACGATGTCGCACGAGATAAATATCATATCTAATTTAATAAGTTCGTGAAAATATAAAAAGTAATATCATCAAATTGTTGAATATATAATAGAAATCTTCAACGTTCTTCTTCTTCATTATAGGTTAAATATTACTCCTTAGTTCTAATTTAATTTAAAGTTGAATCTTGAGAGCTAAAATTTAAACCACATTAATTACGTTGTAAAATAGCACAGACATGATACAACAAAAAGTCATGTACACTACATTACTAGAAATGAATTGTCATTAGTGATTTCTAAAAATTTTATATTCTTTCAATACATACCAAAATATAACATAAATTATCCAAAAAGAAAAAATAACAATATATATATATATAGAGAGAGAGAGAGGGAGGTACAAATAAAAAGTACTCCTCATATGAAAAGTGAGAAGTAATCTTAGCCGTTAGGAGAAAATGAGTGGATGAGATCAATTTTTAAGGGTAAAATTCGGTGCCAAAAGTGTAATTATCAAAAAGTTTTTTAAAAAAAGTTTGACAATGGAGAAAAAGTGCATTAGACTAACACAAAAGTGCATCACGTTTTAGAAAAAAAATAAGAAGTATAGCTATTGTTTCTGATATTTTTTTAGTAGCTGTATGTGCACCATTACATAGTGCATATGCACTTTTGCTATTATGTATTACACATTTTGGTTAACCGTGACTTTTGATCACTTCTCACTTTTTATGGGAAGACCTCTTTGTATTAGAACTCACCCCTATATTATATATATATATATATATATACACACATATATATATAGAGAACTCTTCTTGTCAGGCCGGCCTGACGGGAACCTCTGTCCGGCCGAGCCCGTTTGGGCACCTTCCCGGTGGAATTTTTTGATGAAATTTTTTGAGCATGTTTTTCATCAAGTCTAGTTTATCCATACCAAATTTCAGCTAAAAATTCAACCGGGAAGGCACTCAAATCATTTTTTGAAGTTGACTGCGTCAAAATATACTTATAAAAACGCAGTCAACTTCAAAAAACGATTTGAATGCCTTCCGGATTGAATTTTGAGCTGAAATTTGGTATGGACAAACTAAACTTGATGAAGAACATGCTCAAAAAATTTCATCAAAAAATTCCACCGGGAAGGTTGCCAAAAGGGCTCGGCCGGATGGTTCTCCCGTTCAGGCCGCCTGACATGATGATTTCTCTATATATATATGTAAACACATTTAGCTATTTTAGGGTCGCATGAATACATACTTGGACTCTAAATTTGTTGGTCTATAAAAGAGATCTATAGGTATAGAAATAATATAAAAAAGTCAAATGCATTATTTTCGAACGGTTCGGTAAGGTATCTTTCGGTTCTCAAAATCTAGGACCGGTCCCGTACCCGTTTCAAATGGTACGGTTTCGGTACGAGACAAAAATCTATAGAACCGTTTAAACACCCGGTATTCGATTTGGTACCATTACGGGACGGTTCGGTACCGGTTTGGTTGAGGTTTATTCCACCCGTAATATTATCCATCGATCCAACTGTTTCTATCCTTTTCACTTGCCCAAGTCACACCCAATATGGGTTATATGGCACTATATTCGTATCCCACAACCCAATATCATGCATCAATTTTATATATCGTGAAGAAAATTACATTGCATTGTATGACCGTGGGCGGAATTATAACCATACAGAAGTAGGTATGGACATGGTCCCGGTCCGGTTCTGCCGTTCTGGGTATCCAGGCAATCCCAACAGGTTCTGGCTTATTTTTAAAAAGTATCATTAAAAAATATCATATTAATACAAACAAAAAAACTATACACATTAAAATGAAAGGCAACTTTATTTGATACATTATATTAACTAGTGCAATTATAAAAAAGCTACTCAATTAAAAGTGTTACATAATTTTGAATTATAAAAAGCTACTTAATTGAAAGTGTACATAACACATATAATTATGTGTTAAAATAAGTACTACCTCCGTCCCTAAATGTTCTTCCCATTGCGGGTTACGAAGTTTGACCAACAATAAAGTTAAATGATCCTTGTGAAAACTCAGATTATTTTTAGTAAATAAAATTTACATATTCAGAAACTACATTAAACCCGTTACAAAGCCTGCAAAAAAAATCAATTTTCATAAAGTTTTGATATATAAAGTAAGAGTTTAAGAGTGATTTAAGTTGACTCTCGAAAAGCGAAATGGAAATTCTTTCAGGGACGGAGGGAGTAATTTTTAAAAAATATTTAAATAATAATAGAGAAGGGTTACATGAATTTTTTAATCTTCAAACTCACACTTCCTTAGTCGATTGTCGTTTCCTCCATAAAATGGCGAGACAATGCTATGTTTAATTTTTTAGTTTGTCAGTGGGCCTAGCTTCGACCAATCGTGGAAACACATGAGCATCTCAAGAGATTGCGCATTCAGCTGTATTCTATATATAGTCGGTTCGGTCATTACTAGCTTCACTAAACTCTAGTTCCATGTACGGAAACCGTCAAGACCGGCATGAGCAAGACTTGTTTCACCCTTGTTGATAAAATCGAAAACACCATGTCACTTTTTTATTCATTCATATACTTACTTTTTTACATTGCAATCTAAACCGAAATCCTTAAAAGTGAAAACATGTGGCCTACTTTGTGAAAAATGAATCTCATGGCTATATTTGAAAATGGCTCATACCACAAGTACTTTTCCTATTTTTAATGTATTATAGATTAAGCACAAGTATAAACTACACGGCTATATATATACTAGCAAGGCACGTGCCATGCACGAGGCTATGTGCCCAATCCAAGTAACTTGATTTTTAAATAGAGACTAAATATTTAAATGCAGAGATGACAGAAATATAAGATTAGGAAACAAATTTTAGAATTGATTTTAAAAAAATGGTCAAGGCACCTGTCACAAATGCATATCACCCTATCCTCATTGCTAGTGTTGTCAATGAAGAACTCTAGCATATAACATGGCAGTTTCGCTAATATTTTGTAGCAACCAAGGGACATTAGCATATAACATAAAGATTGGAAGTTGACCACCATATCTGAACTAATCGCTTTAATCTACACGAGTTCAAAAAAAGTCTATTCATTCGAATCATTCATTAACCCCCACAAAAGTTGGCACTACAAAAATAGCTTATAGTCAATGAGAAAAGCTAAATGCGTAAATTGTAGCAGTAAAAAATAGTTTTTCCTGGAACAAACTCACACTGCATAAAATTATAAGCCATATAATGTGATTAGTAATAAAAAGTGTATTAAAAACAGACTCTTTTTAAACTGAAATATTTTGAAAACAAACTATTGTTTTCTAACTGGAACATTTTAATGCAGCCTAAAATTAAATGCCAGTTTCAACACACAGTTGGTGTTCACTTTTAAATATGTAAAGCTAATGGATGGTTAGTAATGAATCACAAAACTTAGCAGCCAGTAACGTGACTAACGTCAGGCAAAACAGAACGTCAAATGAGTAATGGATGTTACTCATCGCCGGCACCCAGAACTACGGTTATAACATATTTCCTATAAAAAAGAACTGAAGAAAGTCGCTATACAAAAACGGTCTTTTTAGAGTGCAAGTGCATCACCCTATTCTGCAAACGGAAATAGACAGACAAAAGAGGTAATTAAATTTTCTCACAATGATTATATTGTATACTCCGTGTTACTAAGTGTACAGGCATATACCTAAAGCAATAGTCATAACATTCTTCCTAATGTTTTAAAAAACTGTTATATACTACGTAGTACTTATTGATGAAAGTGCATTGTCTAAAACATAAACCATCAAAATATTTTCTGAACCATATATTTTCAAAAAAAGTATATCATAAAATAATTCCGACTACATATAACATCATTTTTCAAAATGCTACTGACTTTCCTCTATATCAAGATAAATGTCCTCTTTAGGTTTGACATACACACATGCTAAGAAAATAGATAAAAAGTAAAAGGAGACGTGTAAACTTCAGTTGAAATGAGCGAAATAATGCGATTCACGTACTTCAACTCATGACATTTACTTTGGGACAATTTCTAACAAAAAATATGACATTTGTTTTGGGATGGAAGGAATAACATTTCATCATGGTCAATTGTTAAACATATCCGTCTTAAGAAAGCTCAAGCACCTGCTTCAAACCGTGGCTTGGGCAAGGTGTTCTAATAGACCTAATTCTAAAAGTTTTTGTAAATCCACCACCTTTATAGTGGGATTATAGAAGGAACAAATACAACAACAAAAACTTCTAATAGATTTAGCATCAAATCCCGTCAAAGCTTATGGGTGGCTTGTACCGGCAACTTGACAAGTAGCAAAAAATTCGAATCTACCTCTAAATAAAAAGAGGTGGAAAAACAGATGTGTTTCCCGCCCAAAGATCTACATTAATAACGGGTCGGGTCATATGAATGGTTATGGAGATGTACATTGGGTATTGGAATTTGACTGCATTGATTGCTCACAAGGTGGTCAACTGAAAATGCCAACAAAGTACGTAGTAGAAGACATCAGGGTTAGAATATGTCAAACCTACGGAGCATTAAATGCAACGCATGAAAAAACAATTGAGAATCGTGCTTAATAAATAATTAAAAAAAATTGTGTATAGTCACATCTATGTTCGTACTTTGTTGAATGGGACATAACGTAATACCGGAGTTGCTTTTGTGATCAAAGACATTAAATGCATAGATTCTCTCAATTGTAACAATTTATGAATTCCGGCTCTTATTTGCTGGATAACTACATGGTCATTGAAATCAAGAGGAAGGCCATCTATTATAAATAAGCACTTCCACTCGGTTCTTCACCATATTGAGAACAAATGCCTCCCCATGCCAGTCTCAAGGTGCACACCATATTGGAAGTGGTTTCATGACGTAGAGGTAAAACTTTTACTCAAGATCATAGATATTTTTAATATTATAGATTCATTAACCCTACATGGGTTCATAACCGCTTTTGTACATGGAGGCAGAATCCATGCAGTCATAAGATGGCCGCTGGACAACTACCATACTTGCAAAACCACATCATACCCCTACATTCTTGAGTTCATCAGCAAGACACAAAAGGGAAATCCCAGGTGACAACTTACCAATTTGCGTCTATAATTTTCACCAATTTATTCCAGTAATTCCAGTAACAATAGTATGGCAGATTAGTTATTCATCTTCGGTAAAAGAAGTATTGACAGATTTGTTATTATATATAGTGAATATAAAGATCGGTGTTTGGTCTATTTCAGTAAAAGAAACATGACAAAGTAGTTATTAGTTATAGTTTACAAAAAGAAAATCAGTTCAATTTGGCTACTACTCCGTATTATTATTTGAATGTTATCTGAAATAGATTTAATGTCCATTGTGCAGCAGGCTACCCGACCAAGCAATTCTAAAGGAAACTGATGTGGTTGGCAGGGAATCAGATTAGCTATGTTTGCATGGCACAAAACTACTTATTTACCTTCACAAAAAATAATTAGGATTCACAGTTTCACACATAGGTAGGTATATATAGTGAATAACCAGTTGAATAAGTACAATTGGCCAGATTAGTTAGTTAAATCATATATGCATAACAGGTGAGTTTCAAAAACAAAGTCAGTTTCAAAACCAGATTAGTTAAATAAGGGGATTCAAAGGTTTTACTAATTTATAGGTATGAACCATAGTGCTGCTTATCTCATTTTGAAGAGATATCAGCGTGCATGCGTCACTTATTCTAATTGTGTTTGCTATTTTGACCATTATTTAGAAATCTAACGACTTGGTAACTATTAAAAATTCTTTAAAAAGATGCATATCTCAAATTAAGAGAGGCCTGAACCACAAAATGATACTCCGTATATTTCTACAGATTTTTTTAATCTCGACAAATATGCATATATGTTAATTGTAGATAAACATGTATATATATTAGACAATCGAATATAAAGAAAATTAAGTATATATAAACATAAAGAGAATATCTCATAAATTTCATATAAATCTATAAAATAAAAGATAATTATGCAGTAGTACAAGAAAATTAAGTAAATATCACGAAAATGTGTATAAATAGCATATTTTATTTTAATTTTTGAGGAAAAATAGCATATTTTATAAATATATAACTGCTATTATGACAAATATGTATCCCAAATTGATAGATCTACACAGATTTGTGATTGCATCACCAGTTTATTGAATATTTTCAAAATATTTTCAAAAAGTAATCAGATTTATACATAAACCACTGGACCTAAAACCAAGCAAATTGAAAGATTCAGATCGGGTAGTTCATATCAACATTATGATCACAGATACACAGAAATTAGAGGACGGGGGTATAGAGATGTTTTTTTTTATAAATATACGGAATATAGGGTGGAAAATATACCAACAATCGTTCCCAACGGTCGGTCTACCACTGCAACACGCATACCTATAGGTTGCCATCAAGGCCGAGACTTAGTAAGAATCAATAGTTAATAAGATTTTCACCAAAATAATACCTTCTGGAATCCATAGGTAAAGAGGGTGAATTGAGAATAATCCGGTGGGTTGAAGGAAATGGGGTTATATATTGTTAGGGTTTGGGCTAGGTATTATTGTTGGATCCGAAAACTGGCTGGGCTGGGTTATTGTTGTTGTGGGCTGGGTAATAATCCTGAAGGATTATTAATAACGTAACGGGCCGGGTTGGGACCGAACCTGAATTTGGTTTGAAATGTGATGGGATCTACTCATTTCTTTTACAGGTTAATTTTAAAGTATATCTTTATGATAAATTTTTTAATCGATCATATTAATCTTTTGATTATAAATTTTATATCTTTATGAAAGTATTTTTAAGATTAAACAATTTCATATTTGGACATTGTGCGGTAGATAAAAAATTCATAATGCATATGTTGGGTTTGGGTTTTACTGATTGAAATGGGATATCAATCAATGTTTACGCATCACCAATTGTACGTTGTAGTATAAAGTAACAAATCGTGAGAGTTTGAAAATATTGATATGCAGTGAAGAGGGAGAAAAGAGCAAATGTACTACAAATGTTATTTACAATGAAGTGTTTAGAAGTCTTATAGCATGCTTCGTTTTTCTCTTCTTATTCGAACATATATATCATAGCAATTATGAGTGATAAGAACTGATAACCAAACTTTCTTTTATAATTATTATCTATTATTATTTATATATATTACATGTATATGCTTTGTATCATTTACACATAATACATTCACTAATAATATTAATAACTATTGTCATATACGTAATATAACTCTAAGATAATATGGCCCGTGCATCGCACGGGTGAAAATCTAGTTTCAATATAAAATGAAGTTTAATTAAGTGAGAGATATGTGTGGATAAAAATAGCTTGAACCAGGTCAAACCCATATGTGTCAAATTGTCAATAGTATCCAAATACATTCAAAAGTGTGTATTGATTAACCATGCGCACCATCAGCACTTTCCTAACAATTCTTTGTTAATACACACAAATAATATAATATTAATAATATAAACTCAGGCACATAAATAACCTCCCTGCAAATTTGAAACAGACAAAAGGTACATTTATAGACAATAATAAACCATGGAAGCAAAAAAACACAAGTTTGAAGCAAAAACTTCCAAAACAAATTAAATGAAACCTGAATGAGCAAAGGATCTTGAATGGCAAGAAGGGGGAGTAAACGAGTCCGGTTGATTTAAGACATGACAACACACAGGGGGATGAGAACCATAATTGAAGATATCTTTAATCATGTGGAAACATTATCTCATTAATTAGCT
The DNA here is from genome assembly GCA_945859915.1 of Cuscuta epithymum. Taxonomy (NCBI): domain Eukaryota; kingdom Viridiplantae; phylum Streptophyta; class Magnoliopsida; order Solanales; family Convolvulaceae; genus Cuscuta; species Cuscuta epithymum. The sequence continues at coordinate 1,028,185 of CAMAPF010001023.1, forward strand.
CTTGAAAGTATGAAAATTAAACAGTTAATATGGAGAACCTTAACACAAGTACACAACCTTTATTCTTTCTTTATTTCTCCATTTTAGCTCCAATAGTTTGGCTCGGTGAAAGAGAATAGTAGGGAAAAGATGAGATTCAGTTGGGACTTGGGAGGGGTTTTGAATTTAAGATATGGGAAAATAAAAGGATAGAAAACAAAGAACCAAACACACCAGGCGTTCAATTCCATACCCAAATAAAAGTAATCCCCTCTGTGGGGAGAGTCTGAAAAAACGAAACCATGCAGACAAAAGAAAACTAAGGGTACAAAGACACAATAGGAAAAGGCCCAAGCTCACAATAAAAACAGAACAGGAAGAGCATAATATATAACAAAGTTCAGCAGACTTAAGCGTGACTGCTAGTATACAATCCTCCTTAAATAGGGATGTCCTGAGCAGGATGATGAGTGCGCTGATAAACCGGCAGAACACGCAAGCCGCAAGGTCGGATGGAAGGAGAACCACAAGAAGAGGGAAAAATCTCCAAGCCGCTGACAAGAGAACTGTAGGGAGGATGGGTGAACAGGGGAGACGGAATGATGTAATGTTTTTCGAAAGACGGTTTCTGAGGAATGGATTTTGATTAAAATTGCGGAAATGAAATACGAGACGGGCGTGAGGAATAAGGGAGACGGAACGGAAGTGGGTTTAACGGAAAAGAGGCTGAAAAATCGGAACGGCGTTAAAGTCACCCTTTATATAAGTAGTAGGGGTGAGCATAACCCGATCCGACCCGAAAAACCCGATATTTTTTTCGGATATTATCCGAACTGAAGTGAATATCTGACCCGAAAAACCCGAAACCGAAAATCCGATTAGTATTGGGCCTAGACCGGGTGGCGGGTAGGGTTTGTGAAATCCCAACCCGACCCGTCCGAATATCCGAAATATATGTTAGTGTGTACTTTGAATATTTAAATTAATACTTATGTTCAATTATTTGTGTAATTATTTGTGCAATTTTTATTAAATTATTTGTGTAAATTGAATGTGTAGTGAACTAGTGTGTACAATTTTTGTTAAAGTGGCAATCCAACACTTTAATTAACCATCCAATTATAATGTGTTTTGATATACCCAAAATATCCGAAATATATTAAATTATGTAGTGTGTACTATGAATATGTTAAATTACAAATTGTGTTCAATTATTTGTGTAATTATTTGTGCAATTTTGTGCTAAACTATTTGTGTAATTTGGAAGTTTAGTGCACTAGTGTGTACAATTTTTGTCAAAGTGGCATTTAAACACTTTAATGATCCAATTATAATTTTTTTTAATATAAATGAAATATCCGAAACCCGACCCGATATCCGATAATATCCGAATTAAAAATATCCGAAATACCCGATTTGAAATATCAAAGGATCGGGCCTAGTAATTAAATTAAAAACCCCGAACGGGTTTAGGGTTCACAAACCCGACCCGCCCGAACCCGACCCGTGCACACCCCTAATAAGTAGGATATATATATATATATACCGACCTTAATTTGGTAACGCATTGGATTGCATACGTACAAGTCTTTATTTAGAGGTCGTTTGACAACACTATTTTTCGGCTTATCAGACTTATCAGTCAACTTTTTCACCAAACACGTAATTTTTGCTTTCACGCGCTAAATTGTATAATAAGCATAAACAATAAGGTTATAGTTATTTTTCTGGCTGTATTGGCTCAAGTCACTGTAGATGACCATTTTAGCTATTTTTACATACGTATAATTTTTATTTATTTTATTAATAAAATATATTTTAATTTTTTTCTTAAATCAGCAGAATCAGCCAATTCAGTTACTTCAGTCAGAACTTAATAATTTCATCAGAATCAACCAAAACGGTCGATTTTCGTGCTACCAAACGGGCTCTTAATATGCTTGTCTGCTGGTCGTTCTCCTGATGAGGATAAGGGAGATTTAAACATATATAGCGAATGTTAAAAAGGTAGAGCTACTTGTTTAAATTAAAGTACCGTAAATAGAATTTTTTATTTGTGATTGTACAAAAACACAATCATAACATTGTAGAACTATTGCTCCGAGGTCGCCGGATTGACACTGGACTTCATGTGGCTGGATTTTTTTCCCGGGTCACCGCCACTGAGGTTCGCCGTTGCTACCAGAAACCATCGTCGTCACTGTCCAACTATCACCACAATGAACTGAACTTGGTTATATGCAAGAGAATTAGGAAGTAATTAATTATATTACTTAATTAAATTAGGGGTATAAAAGTAAAATGGAGTTCTATTTCGAAAAACCAAATATATATTCCTATTTTCAAAAGAATTATTATATTTTAAACTTAATTTGAGTAATTATGTCGGAGGATAATCATCTTGAGCTGAAAATTAAAGCATGCGATATTCGATCGGATGGTTTAATTAAGTTTGTGGGATATGATGATATAGTGTTTGATGTTGGATGGGGACAGCCCACATGGCAATTAGCTAAGCATTACACAAAGGATGGAAATAGAACAACCGAACGGTACAATAACTGATCCAAATGATTCACAATTTCCATCTAATGTTACGTACGACAGATGCAACTAATTCATGATAGCAATGCCACTTTTGCTTCAACTAACTAATCATTTATCTTAAATTATTAAGCACTCATTGAGTCTCCTCGTTTAAATGTATCAATTTCTCTTTTGAAGCATCCCCAATGCTTTGCTTTTGATGCATTGGTGCTTAGGTGTTATATAAATTAAGATAGATTTTATGGTACACTTAAGTTATCATATCTTTGTTCACATGAACCAATTAGAATGATAAAGTGCACAAATAGAACCATCATTGCTAAAACAATGGTAAAGTGCACAAATAGAACCATCATTATTTACTTCCTAAATAAGGACCATCAATATTATTAGAGAGAAGTGAGTTTTACTATATGTTTACAAATATTTTAAAATACTACGTATTATAAATTTCATTATGCTTGTTAGTCCAAATAGAAAACGATTTTACAATTTTTTTTATATTAGACCCATTTAAATTCTCCGTCCCTAGATTTTCAAATATAGAGGACCGGTCTTGTACATAATGGATAATTATTACACTATAAATCTTGAAAGTTCAAAAGAAATAGTTATAAATTACTTGCACATAGAAAGAGAGAGTTGATGTTAGTGGATACAATTTGAAACGCTCTCACCAATCTATAAAAACCCTTCCCATTCCGTCGCGAATCTGGCCTAACCCTTTCATCCCCATCGCCGATATCTCTCCCCCGCTATGGGGGAGCCTCCACCTCCACCCAAAACTTGGGCATCGGTGGTTTCTGGTCCCCCCAGGAAACAACCGAGCGTCAAGGATGACCCATTGCTCCAGCTTCTCGTTGGAAAACACAAAGGTTTCCTTTCTCTGAAGATTCCGAAGGCGAGATCGGAAAACCTGGCAAGGAACCTGCAATACGCTCTTGTGGGAACCTTTCTGAAAGGCTGAGCCCCTATCAATGCTATTCGTAAGGTGTTTGAAGCTTTAAATTTTAGATATCGGTCTGCTCTATAAGAACAAGATTATTATATCTTTCTCAAACAATGTCAAATATATTCACTGCAGAACTAGACAACCATGGATAATCCATGGTTTTACGATGCACGTCTCAAGGTGGTACCCTAGGTACCATCCGAACAGAGAGTCATCGTTCGTCCCTTGTTGAATTGGATTCAATTCCCCAACCTCCCCTTTCACTTATTTGATGATGATTTCCTATTTGATTTGTGCTAGCTCCAATTTCTGTCATCCCTTGCGATGTGATAAACCCACTATTGGAAAAACTTCATAGTTTTCATATAAAAAGAACTTCATAATGAAAATTCAAACTTAAGTGGATTTCCATGCAAACATTTAAACTAATAGCAAAAAATATCACAAACGTGTTAAATAACAGCTAGATATGGCCAAAGTAATAAATGTTGATTGGAAACAAAGAAATCAGAGTTCTTATCCTCTGAAAGAAAGAACATAAGTGTTAAAACGAATACAACATCTAAAGAATCATCATAACATGTTAATGTGGCTTCCGAAAGAATCTTGTTTTTACTCATTTTTCTTTACAACTTCCTTTTTCATTTTTCTTGGCTATCAGTAACTAGTAACCAGCCATGATAAAATACACGTGATTAGAGAGATATGTGCGATAAATCAATAAAAACCAGAAATTAAGAGGGATAGAAGCAAGTTGTAGTAAAAAAAAACCTGGTGTTGTTGATTGGCTAAGTTGAAGAAAATTTTGTTGGAATTGGAATTCATTCACATTTCCTCCCAGGTTATTATCAACGCTAAAATTATTATGACCGCCGAAATTGAAATCTCCATTGTAGACGATGATTGGGAGATTATGTAAATTATAAACGAGATTGCTGCTGAAAGGTGACGGGAAACCCGGAAGATTAGGGGTTGACTGAGATCCCATGTTTCCTCCGATTCGGCCGTTATTATCCCAAATTTCTCCATCATCAGAACATCAATCTATCACTAATAAAATATTAGCAACAAATCAGAACTGATTAATTTATTCCATGGTCTTAAGGGCATGCGGCAAATCTTTCGGAACGGATTCCCACAGACGGCGCCGTGGTGAGTTTAATCCAACATGATATAATAAATAAAGATATAATTTGGTATGAAAACCACAGGACTTTTTAGGCTAGTGTCCAAGCCATCTCTTTGTCAAACAATGCCGAATATATTCTCTGCAGAACTAGACAATCATGGATAATCAATGGTTTTACGATGCAGGTCTCAAGGTGGTACTCTGGGTACCATCCAGACAGAGAGTCGTCGTTCGTTCCTTGTTGAATTGGATTCAATTTCCCCACTCCCTTCATTTATTTGATGTAGATATCGTTTGTGCTCCAATTTCTGTCATCCTTTGCGATGTGATAAACCCACTATTGGAAAAACTCGGCCTTTTGTTGCAAGGATTCTGGTTGAGATAGTCCTCTTGAAACACATACCAGACTAGTTCTGGTTAGAGGATGACGGTTATGAGGGTTCTAGCAGTATATCTTGACTGAGGAGCAACTCCCCTTATTATAAACGATGCTATCCTATCGGTCATACTGAGGGGAGATGTTCCAAAAATAATGCACCCAAAAAGGAAACCCACCATGAATCAGACCCTATCCTAACATTGGATATGGGAAGGAAGAAAGTGGATCCTAACAAACCACGCCACCCCATCCAAATTGTTTCGATCTGGAGAAAGGTTGTTTTGGAATCTGGTCAAACTTCTGGTGTATCCAAAGATCTGGATGAGGGACCTCAACTGGATCAGTTTGAGGATGCTCGCTAGAATCTGGAAGATCATACACCCCAACAAAATGATTTGACCACCCCCATCCCCCCATCCCCTTACTACGAAGGATACTGCTATTGAGAAGGCCCCTATGAACAATGAGATACCTCTTCCTCTTAATGACAATCAAGCTGAAAATCTCCTTACCACTGCGCGGGCTATTGCTGCAGCCTTCATGGACATCCAAAATACTTCACCTCTCTCACCTACCATTGCTACTCCTACAAAGGACAAATATGTCTTAACAAGTGAGAAGGCAGATCATAACTCTTCTCTATTCCTAATAGAGGTGGATTTGGATCTGGACCCCAGACAGTCCCTATCTGATGGGGAACCAACCAAAAAAACCAAACAACGTACCAGCTCAGGCCCCTCAAAACCCCAAATGAATAGGGAGCCTTACAGTCTAAGGCCCAAAATATCTGACCACCCTTCTCTGCTCTTATGATTTGTATGATCTTTTGGAACACTAAGCCTCTGTGTACTACTAATAAAATTACTTTTGCCGCTAACATTGAGCCCAAAATAAATGCCAACAAATTAAACTCTAAAATGAGGAATCTTGAGTTTTCTCAAAATCTGCCTCACTCCAGTAACAAAATATGGATTTTCTGGAACAACAATACTACTGTGACTTTGATTTCTGACCACACTCAGTGTATGAATCTTTCTGTCAGGGATAAACTATCCCAAATTATTATGCACATTTCTATTGTCTATGGTGCTAATGACATGATTAATAGGAGATGCCTTTGGAAAGATCTTACATCTTTCAGAAATGATTTCTCGTCCCAACCCTGGATTTTGGCTGGAGATTCAATGTAATTGCAAATATTCAGGAGTATAAAGGTAACAGTACTCCAAATATGCTGGACTGTGATGAATGTAATGACTTTATCTTTGCCAATTGTCTGTCTGAGCTCAACTTCCAAGGCACTCATTTTACTTGGACGGGGAATATGACGAACAGGGTTTCTCTTAAAAAACTTGATAGGGTTTTGGCTATTAGGTAATTTTTCCAACTTAACAGGAATTTATTTCTTAAAAAGCTTAACTGTTGTGTTTCTGATCATAATCCTCTGATTGTAAATGACCTTTTCGACCCCTTAAATGTCCCTAAAAGCTTCAGATTTCAGCATATGTGGATAAACCATAAAGATTTTTGAAAAACTGTTCACGCCTCATGGGATATTCCATGCGAGGGATATGTCATGTGGAAGTTTTTAACCAAACTCAAGCGCCTTAAATCTGCTCTCAGGCATTGAAATCAAATTAGTTTTGGAAACATTTTTGATAAACAGTGTGAAGCTGAAACTGAGATAACAAATCTGGAAAAAATCTTTCTATACCCTCTTTGAAGATGACTATCTTCTTCATATTCAATATTCTGCTCATATCAATACTTTTTATAGACAAAAGGAAAAAATTAAATGGCTAAAGGAGGTGGATGCAAACTCTATGTTTTTCCATCTCTCCCTTAAATCCAAACATCAAAGGTTGCATATCTCTAGAATAAAAAATGAGGATGATACCTGGGTTGAGTCCAAAGAGGACATTGGTAAGGCTGCTACTTCGTTTTTCTCCACCTTGTTGATTGGTGATAATACTAATGATTCCCTCAATTACAATGATTATTTGCATAACATTGATTCTATTATGTCTGAAGAGGATAATAATATGCTGCTCAGATCTATAAATCAAAGTGAGCTAAGGGAGACTGTTTTTAGTCTGGATAAGTCCAACACCCCTGGTAGTGATGGTTTCGATGGTCTCTTCTATCAAACTGCTTATAATATTATCCAGTATGATCTTCATAATGCGTTTAAGGAATACTTATATGGTGCCCCTATTCCCAAAGCTATAGGTCACACCCTTATTGCTCTTATCCCGAAAGACCCAAATGTTTACCCATTCTCTAAGTTTAGGCCCATTAGCCTTAATAACTTTATTAACAAAATTTCATTAAAATTATCACCGCCGAAATCACCTCTCTCCTTCCCAAAATTATTTCTAAAGGACACACTTGCTTTTCAAAAGGGGAAAGAGATTTCTGATAGTATTTTGGTCCTCGGGGAGTTGGTTAGTCACATTGATAAAAAGCGAGAGGGCACAATATCATTTATTAATTTGACATGGTCAAAGCTTTTGATAGAATATCTTTGTCTTTTATTCTTCATGTGCTAAACAAGCTTGGTTTTCATAATACTTTTGACCAGTTAATTGCAAACAATCTAAATTCCACTTGGTTTCTATCCTGATTAATGGTGCTCCTAATGGGTTTTTAAGCCTTCTAGAGGGGTCAAAGCTTAATCATTTATTTAATTATGGTTATGGTATTGCTTACAAATTGTACTCTGGAATGCCTGTTATAAATAATCTCTCTTTTGCTGATGACATAATTGTGCTTTCTAATGCTGAAAAAAACCTAAATGGCATGTGCAACATTTTCAGTGAATATGCGAATTATTCTAGGCAATTGATGAGTAAAGAAAATGTTTTTGTATTATTTCTAAACATGCTAAAAAGTACAGTTGTGTTGGGTATATTACCCCGGCCTACTACTATTCAGAGGCCCAATACACCGCCCCGGTACGGGGCCCAATCGATGAGGCCCGTTTAGGCCCCTCGGGCCCATTTAGGGCCAATTAGGCCTACTCGGCCTACTTGGGCCTGTTTTGGCCCATTAAGGCCCATTAGCATAGCCCTAAAACCCCCCTCCCCTTCTATAAATAGGAGGCCAAGCCTCCTGATTAAAGGAGCTTTTTTGGCTCCCAGGAGCTAATTTCTCCCCCTCTCCTTTACTGCTTCTTCTTCCTCTTTGTAGATAGCTCACAAACCTCCATCACTGGAGTTCAACATATGTACTATGTATTAAATGATGGGAGGATATTAATGAGAAAGAGCGGACTTGGACGTTAGCCTAAAAAGTCCCGTGGTTTTCTCCCTTTCCGGGTTTCCACGTAAATATAGCTAGTTCATACACCTTTTATATATTTTATTTATGTTTATACCGAATCCATCGTCCTTAATATCCGAAGTTTATGTTGGGCTTCCGGATCTACGGGACAAAACCTCAACATCAGTTGTAATATTGTGCATGATACTTTCAACATCAAGCGTGGGTCTTTTCCTTTTACTTATCTGGGTGCTAACATACATACTGGTAGAACCCTCAACTCCCACTTTGATAATATATTGACAAACTTTGATTCTAAGCTTGCAAGTTGGAAGCACAAACTCCTCTCAGTGGGTGGGAGAATGATATTAATTAAACATGTCCTTAGCTCCCTTCCCCTTTTTTATATGGCTGTGTTCCCTATTCGTAAATATGTTATACAAAATGTGGAGAGAAAGCTCTCTGATTTTTTCTGGGATAAAAGCCCCGACTATAACAAATGTATTTGGCGTGGCTGGACTAATATCTGCTCCCCTAGGGGTTTAAAAGTCTCAGCCACATTCAGAGCACCTTTTTCTTAAAACTGAAGTGGAAGCCAAATACTGAGACTATCTTTGGTCCTTTTGGGTGAATTCCCTAGAGGATGAGTCCCTTTCTATCATGAGTAAACCCCTCAATTCGGTTACCACTTATTTTGATGATAATTGCTACACTGAGGTGAACAAATGGGACAATTCCTTTTGGACTCCAATTGGTGTGAGCTAAGCCCCCTTTATCAATTTCAGGAGGATATGCCTCTAAGCCCCAATACTGTGACCATAAGGGAAGTTATGCCTAATAAATACTTGACCCAGACGATTGCCAACAAACTGCTCAGTTTTGTCGTTGACAAAATTCATGGGATGAACCTCCGTTTTTGTGATGCGAATGATAAGATTATTTTGAAACCTAATAGTAACGGAAAATTCACTTTTTATGATTCGATTAGATAAAAAATGACTACTAACCATTCTGCCAAGTATGTCTGGAATAACTGTACGCCTAAGAAAATTTCTTTCTTTGTGTGGAGGCTCCATAACAATATTCTCCCTTTTCCGAATAACCTGAATAACATGGGTATTCATGGACCTTTTAAATTCCCCCTTCTGCCATATTCATGATACCATAAATCACTTTTTCTTTAAATGTAATTTCAACAAAAGTGTTTAGGAAATTTTTTAAAGTGAATTTGATTTTCATCCCCCTCATAATGGGAAATTCAAAAATTACTTAAACCATTGGTATAATGATTTTCATGGCTCTATCAATGATTTTAACCATGTTATTCCTAACAACATCACCTGGCAGATTTAGAAGTACAGAAATAATTACCTTTATGATGACAAAACATGGTCGTATTCCTGAGGCAACCGATACTATCAAAAGTGATATTTTTGCTTTATCTTGTGCCAAGACCTACACCATAACTGGCCCAAATCCTTTGTTTATTATCAGCACCAAAGCCCCTAAGAATATTAAGAGACCAATACTCAATTATTGGGTCAGTCCTCCTCCCAATTCTAGCCCATCACCAACAATTTAAGTCGTAGTGTTGCTCTAATTCGGAATCATGAGGGCACCACACTCAGATTGACATGAATATGAGTTGTAATATGACGTTATATGATGTCATTATTAATATTATTCCTCATTTGCAGAATTTAAATATTATAACTGTTGGTTTTGAGGTGGAAAGCCAAGACGTTTATGATGGAATCATTGGGAAAAATCTTCAACATTGGAAACATTGATTACGCATCAGTATCATAAAAGCTAAACTGAGGAATCTCAATTGGACCATAACCACAGTCAAACCTCAGATCAACAGGGCGGCTGAGTACTTGGCATATCATATCACCTTGATTAAAACTAGAACTCATCACTTTAGTCAATTCGTTGGCATCTTAAAATTTGATGCAACTAGCTATCCTTATGTTGTTTAATTCTGAGTAGGCTTTGGTATAGTCCTCCTACTCTTTGTATTTTTCTAAATTCAATAAATAGGTGAGGTGTCAAAAAATAGAGTGAACAAAGAAATGGGGAAAATAAAGTGTGAAGGTGTAAACCCTTAACACATGCAGTGAAGGGGAAATAATGATTAGCACTTCATAGTTTTCATATAAAAAGAACTTATAATGAAAATTTAAACTTAACTGGATTTCCATGCAAACATTTAAACTAATAGCGAAAACAAATATCACAAGTGTGTTAAATAATAGCTAGATATGGCCAAACTAATAAATGTTGATTGGAAACAAAGAAATCAGAGTTCTTTTCCTCTGAAAGAAAGAACACAAGTGTTAAAACAAATACTCCTTTTTTATTTACAACTTCCTTTTTCCTTTTTCTTGGCAATCACTAACTAGTAACCAACCATGATAAAATACTCGTGATTAGAAAGATATGTGCATGTATTGTGCAAACCTAATTTATTTGCGATAAATCAATAAAAACCAGAAATTAAGGAGAGCAGCAAGTTTGTAAAAAAACCCGAAGTTGTTGATTGTCTAACTTGTGGAAAATTTTGTTCGAATTGGAATTCATTCACATTTCCCCCCAGATTATTATCAACGCTAAAATTATTATGACCGCCGAAATCGAAATCTCCATTTGATACGATGATCGGGAGATTATCTAAATTATAAACGAGATTGTTGCTGAAAGGTGACAGGAAACCCAGAAGATTAGGGTTTGAATGAGATCCCATGTTTCCTCCGATTGACCGTTATTCTCCCAATTCCTGCATCATCAGAACATCAATCTATCACCAAGAAAATATTAGCGACAAATCAAAACTGATTAATTCACTCCATGTTCTTAAGGGCATGCAGCTAAGCGTTCGAAATTGATTCCCACATACGGCGCCCGTGTTGAGTTTAATCCAATACGATATAATAAATATAGATATAATTTGGTATGAAAACTCGATCTTTACATGGAAACCCAAAAGGGAGAAAACCACGGGACTTTTAAGCTAATCTCCAAGCCCTCTCTTTCTCAAACCATGGATAAAAAGTCCCGTGGTTTTCTCCTTTTCGGGTTTCCACGTAAAGATCGAGTGTTCATACCAAATTATATCTATATTTATTATATCGTGTTGGATTAAACTCAACACGGGCGCCGTCTGTAGGAATCGGTTCCGAACGATTACTCGCATGCCTTTAAGAACATGGAATGAATTAATCAGTTTTGAGTTGTTGCTAGTATTTTATTAGTGATAGATTGATGTTCTGATGATGCAGGAATTGGGAGAATAATGGTCTAATCGGAGGTAGCATGGGATCTAAGGCAAACCCTAATCTTCTGGGTTTCCTGTCACCTTTCAACAGCAATCTCATTTATAATTTAGATAATCTCCCGATCGTCGTATCAAATGGAGATTTCAATTTCGGCGGTCATAATAATTTTAGCGTTGATAATAACCTGGGAGGAAATGTGAATGAATTCCAATTCCAACAAAATTTTCCTCAAGTTAGCCAATCAACAACTCCGGGTTTTTTACTACAACTTGCTTCTGTCCTTCTTAATTTCTGGTATTTATTGATTTTTCGCAAATAAATTAGGTTTGCACAATACATGCACATATCTTGTTCATACCAAATTATATCTATATTTATTATATCATGTTGGATTAAACTCAACACTGGCACCGTCTGTGGGAATCAGTTCCAAAAGATTCGCCGCATGCCCTTAGAACATGGAATGAATTAATCAGTTTTGAGTTGTTGCTAATATTTTATTAGTGATAGATTGATGTTCTGATGATGCATGAATTGGGAGAATAATGGCCTAATCGGAGGAAACATGAGATATAAGTCAAACCCTAATCTTCCGGGTTCCTGTCACCTTTCAGCAGCAATCTCGTTTATAATTTAGATAATCTCCCGATCTTCGTATGAAATGGAGATTTCAATTTCGGTGGTCATAATAATTTTAGAGTTGATAATAATCTGGGAGGAAATGTGAATGAATTCCAATTCCAACAAAATTTTCCTCAAGTTACAAAATTAACAACTCCGGATTTTTTTACTACAACTTGCTTCTCTCCTTCTTAATTTCTGGGTTTTATTGATTTATCGCAAATAAAATAGGTTTGCACAATACATGCACATATCTTGTTCACACCAAATTATATCTATATTTATTATATTGTGTTGGATTAAACTTAACACTGGCGCCATCTGTGGGAATCAATTCCAAAAGATTCGCCGCATGCCCTTAGAACATAGAAGGAATTAATTAGTTATGATTTGTTGCTAATATTTTTTAGTGATAGACTGATGTTCTGATGATGCCGGAATTGGAATAATAACGGCCTAATCGGAGGAAACATGGGATCTTAGTCAAACCCGAATCTTTCGGATTTCCCGTCACCTCTCAGCAGCAATCTCGTTTATAATTTAGATAATCTCCCGATCATCGTCTCAAATGGAGATTTCAATTTCGGCGGTCATAATAATTTTAGCGTTGATAATAACTTGGGAGGAAATGTGAATGAATTCCAATTCCACCAAAATTTTCCTCAATAGCCAAACATCAATTCTGGTTTTTTTACGACAACTTGCTTCTCTCCATCTTAATTTCTGGTTTTTATTGATTTATCTCAAATAAACTAGTTTTGCTTAATACATGCACATATCTTTCTAATCACGAGTATTTTATCATGGTTGGTTACTAGTTACTGATAGCCAAGAAAAAGGAAAAATGAAGATGTAAAGAAAAAATGAGTCAAAACAAATTCTTTTTATATGAAAACTATGAAGTTCTAATCACTTATTTCCTTTGCACTGCACTGTGTTAGAGGTTTACACCTTCACACTTTATTTTTCTCATTTCTTTGTTCACTCTTTCACTCTATTTTTTTAACACCTCACCTATTTATTGAATTTATAAAAATACAAAGAGTAGGAGGATTATACCAAAGCCTACTCAGAATTAAACAACATAAGGATAACTAATTGCATCAAATTTCAAGATGCCAACAAATTGACTAAAATGATGAGTTCTGGTTTTAATCAAGGTGATATGATATGCCAAGTACTCAGCCGCCCTCTTGATATAAGGTTTGACTGTGGTTATGGTCTAATTGAGATTTCTCAGTTTAGCTTTTATGATATGGGGAATTGGACTTTGCACCCCACTTTTTGGGTGGTATTGGACTTTGCACCCCATTTTCAAAAAGCTTTGACTTTGCACCCTCAACACATACCATTTTGTGAAGAAAAATTTCTAAATGGGGTGCAAAGTCAAAGAAATTTTAAGTGGAATGGGGTTCAAAAACAAAGTTTTTTCTGAAGGGCTTGGCACAAGATAAAGCAAAAATATCGACTTTAACAGCATTGGTTGCCTCAGGAATACGACCATGTCTGTCATCATAAAGGTAATTATTTTTGTACTTCCAAATCTGCGAGGTGATGTTGTTAGGAATAACATGATTAAAATCATTGATAGAGCTATGAAAATCATTATACCAATGGTTTAAGTAATTTCTTAAGTACCCATTATGAGGGGGATGAAAATCAAATGCACTTTCAAAAAATTCGCAAACACCTTTGCTGAAATTACACTTAAAAAAGTGATTTATGGTATCATGATTATGGCAGAAGGGGAATTTAAAAGGTCCATGAATACCCATGTTATTTAGGTTATCCGGAAAAGGGAGAATATTGTTATGGAGCCTCCACTCAAAGAAAGAAATTTCTTAGGTGTACAGTTATTCCAGAAATACTTGAAAGAATGTTACTAGTCATTTCTTATCTAATCGCATAATAGGCGCTACTTAAAGTGAATTTTGTGTGATTGTTGGGTTTCCAAATAATCTTATCATCCAGGCACAAAAACGGAGGTTCATCCCATGAATTGTCCTCGACAAAATTGGGCAGTTTGTTGGCAATCGTCTGGGTCAAATCTTTATCAGGCATAACTTCCCTAATAGTCATAGTATTGGGGCTTGTAGGGATGTCCTCCTGAAATTGATAAAGGGGGCCTAACTCACACCAATTGGAGTACCAAAAGGAACTGTCCCTTTTTGTTCACCTGAGTGCAGCAATTATCATCAAAATAAGTGGTAACCGAATTGAGGGGTTTACTCATGATAGAAAGGGACTCATCCTCTAGTGAGTTCACCCAAAAGGACCAAAGACCAGTCTCAGTAGTTAGCTTCCACTTCAATTTTAGGAAAAAGATGCTCTGAATGTGGTTGAGACTTTTAAAGCCAGACATCTTTGTCAAAAGGGAAGCATATATTAGTCCAGTTACGCCAAATACGTTTGTTATGGTCAGGTCTTTTATCCCAGAGAAAATCAGAGAGCTTTCTCTCCATGTTTTGTATAACATATTTAGGAATACGGAACAAAGCCATATAAAAAGGGGGAAGGGAGCTAAGGACATGTTTAATTGAAATCATTCCTTCACCCGCTGAGAGGACTTTGTGTTTCCAACCTGCAAGCTTAGAATCAAATTTTGTCAATACATTATTAAAATGGGAGTCGAGGGTTCTGCCAGCATGTATGTTAGCACCCAGATAAGTAAAAGGAAAAGACCCACACTTGATGTTGAAAGTAACATGCACAATATTACAACTGTAAGTTTTAGCATGTTTAGAAATAATACAAAAACATTTTTCTTTACTGATCAATTGCCTAGAATAATTCTCATATGCACTGAAAATATTGCACATGCCATTCAAGTTTTTTTTCCAGCATTAGAAAGCACAATTATGTCATCAGCAAAAGAGAGATTAATAATAATAGGCATTCCGGAGTACGTTTTGTAAGCAATACTATTACCATAAGTGAATAAATGATTAAGCTTTGACCCCTCTAGAAGGCTTAAAAAACCATTAGGAGCACCATTAATCAGGATAGAAACCAAGTGGAATTTAGATTGTTTGCAATTAACTGGTCAAAAGTATTATGAAAACCAAGCTTGTTTAGCACATGAAGAATAAAAGACAAAGATATTCTATCAAAAGCTTTGACCATGTCAAATTAATAAATGATATTGTGCCCTCTCGTTTTTTTATCAATGTGAGTAACCAACTCCTCGAGGACCAAAATACTATCAGAAATCTCTTTCACCGTTTGAAAAGCAGTCTGTTCTTTAGAAATAATTTTGAGAAGGAGAGGGGTGATTTCGATAGTGATAGTTTTAGTGAAAATTTTGTTGATAAAGTTACTAAGGCTAAAGAGCCTAAACTTGGAGAATTGGTAAGCATTTGGCTCTTTCGGAATAAGAGCAATAAGGGTGTGACCTATAGCTTTGGGAATAGGGACACCACATCAGTATTTCTTAACCACATTATGAATATCATACTAGATAATATTATAAGTAGTTTGATAGAAGAGACCATCGAAACCATCACCACCAGGGGGCGCTAGACTTATCCTGAATGAATATAGCCTCCCTTAGCTCACTTTGATTTATAGGTCTGAGCAGCATATCATTATCCTCATCAGAGATAACAGAATCAATGTTATGCAAATAATCATTGTAATTGAAAGAATCATTAGTATTATCACCAGTCAACAAGGTGGAGAATATTGAATATACCTAACCTGAGCATCTTTAAGAAGAAGATAGTCATCTTCAAAGAGGAAATACATAACATGGTTGTCTAGTTCTGCAGTGAATATTCTCCCTTTTCCGAATAACCTGAATAACATGGGTATTCATGGACCTTTTAAATTCCCCGTCTGCCATAATCATGATACCATAAATCACTTTTTCTTTAAGTGTAATTTCATCAAAGGTGTAACACCGCCCCCAAGTATTTGTACTTTACCGAATTATGTATTGAACTCTGGGAAATGAATAAATGCATTTTTCGTAAATGTAAATGTTTATCATTTCTTTTACGTGAATAGTAAAATTCACGTGGGGCCCACACCAGAAGTGGGGGCCGCCCGATATTATCGGGACCACATATTATATTCATTTGGGTCAAGATAATATGTGTATAATGGTGGACATCCTTGTTGGGCCATAGAAGTTATGTGAGTAACCTTTTGGGCAAATAAAGCCCATTTATCGGTACCGGTGTACTGACAGATAAAAGCCATAATAAATTATGGAGACCGCTAAATTAAAAGTTGGGGGATGTACACTCATTCTTACATCCAATAATAATTGGAAGAATGATAGATATTTCATTTTACCCGATAAAATGAAACATAGTTAAACCAGTCCGGAAAATACAACTTTCGGGACCGAGTGTACACTCGGAGACACAAAGGGATGACCACCCATCCAAGTGGGGGCCATCCCCACGTTTTAGTCTTGCAAAGGGAGAGGGGAGCCGCACAAGTAAGAGGGAAGGGAGGCATGAGTTGATTGGGATCAAACAAATAAGAGAAAGAGGGGACCCTCCCATGCTATTATGGTGAGAAATGCCAAAAAGGCATTCTCAATCAACCCCAAACCCATGTGCTCGCCCAACCCAGCCAAGAACAGAGATAAGGTCTCAAAATACTCCATTGTTACCACCCATTCACGCACCAAAATCCAGGGAGAAAGGAAGAAGGGAAAAGAGAAGAGAAAAGAGGAGATTAGGTGCGAAAACTTGTGATTAATAAGGTAACGACCTCATTAATCCCATTTCTTCTCCTTAATCATATTTCATACTCCTAGGATAGTTCTACACATGTAAAAATGTAGAATGGGGGGTTGAAGGGTTGGTTTATACCCAAAACGGACTTTGAGAGCAAAGTTGACGGTTTGCCGGGAAATAACCTTTTAGAGGTTATTTGGATGGATATGGGTTTTATGATGATAAAACCTTGTTGTTAACTTGTATAAGGTATTTCAAGAACCTTCACGGAGTTGAAACGATCGCCGGAGTTGTCGCCGGAGTTTGTTGAAGTTCACCGGAGTTTCACCGGGGCCAAATCGGGGAGGCTAGACTTCATAAGCTTCATTAAGGTGAGAAGACGGCTATATGCTTTATAACTTTTGATTGAGGCATGAGATTACCTAAAGTAATCAAGGATATGTTTTACGGAATGATTAAAGTTGATCAAGTATGGGCTTATGCCATGATTATATATAAAACAAAGTTGAAAGGCATGTTTTGTATGTTTGGTGATTAAAAATGTGATAACTTATTATGTACAATGATCCAGGAGTCAAAAATGGTATTTTTGGATCAAGGACTTCAAGTAGAATATGCATGTAAAATTTCACGTTAATCGGACTCCGTTTGGGCGGTCAAACGGGCGTTGACCGCCAAGTCAACTACAATACCCGACCGGGTATCTGCTGAAAAATTGGCTCCAAGGGCTGCTGCCTCCTATACTCGATCGAGTATGGATAGGTACTCGATCGAGTATGCCTTGGAAATTAGCCTTACGGGCTCCTGTCTCCTGTACTCGACCGAGTATTGGTGGGTACTCGATCGAGTATTGAGTTATACTCAAAACGGGTAGTTTTTGAGTGGGTTAACGTGGACCGATCAGGCGGGACCCGTCCACGTTGGTTACTAAGGATTGTTATATGACTATAGGACCAGGTATTGTCCATAGTTGAGTAAACGAAAGGTTAGCCATATCCAGGTTAGGGTTTGGTTAGAAATAAGGTTGAGGTTGAGTATCCTCGGGACGGTAAATGATCCTAAAACTCGGTTGAGGTTGAGTATCCTCGGGACGGTAAATGATCCTAAAACTCGGTTGAGGTTGAGTATCCTCGGGACGGTAAATGATCCTAAAACTCGGTTGAGGTTGAGTATCCTCGGGACGGTAAATGATCCTAAAACTCGGTTGAGGTTGAGTATCCTCGGGACGGTAAATGATCCTAAAACTCGGTGAGGTTGAGTATCCTCAGGATGGTAAACAATCCTAAAACTCGGTGAGGTTGAGCATCCTCAGGACGGTAAACAATCCTAAAACTCGGTTGAGGTTGAGTATCCTCGGGACGGTAAATGATCCTAAAACTCGGTTGGGGTTGAGTATCCTCGGGACGGTAAATGATCCCAAAACTCGGTTGGGGTTGAGTATCCCCGGGAGGGTTAACACTCCTGAAACTCGGTAGGATATTATGAAGGTAGAATGTAGCTCTTAAGCTAGGCATTCAGGAATGAAAGGGGAAAGGTTGGGTAAGTACCTTGTCTCTAAAAGACTCTTTTGTGAGAAAATGACCTACGAGTCAAGTATTTTACAAGTATATACGGTATGTATTATCTTGGGGATGGGGTAACAATGGTTACACCTATAAGTATATGTACCACCCTATTTTTGGGTCTCGTGTCTGAAACATTAGTTATTCCTCATATAGCCTGCTTGTCACTAGTACTTCTATGGAGTACTGACCCCTTCGGGGGCCCTCACATTTTTCAGGTTAAGGCTTGAGACCAAATCCTGCACCTTTGCCCAGGGTGATCATCAATAAGGAAGACGTGGTTCGTGCTTCCATTCTCATTTAAAACAATGTAATTGCTCATGGATATTTGAACAAGGTTTTCAGTCAAACTATTAAAGGGTCTGCGTGCCCGTATTTGCCACGTGTGGCTAAGTATCAAACCTACTATTTCCGCAATTGTTTGATTATGATATTGATGTTGATTGTATGTGTTTACTAATCGGTTTGGCAATAGAATCTATCGGACGCCTTGTATGATCTAATAAGAATGAACTACGTTGTTCTTATTGGATTGTACGGCGGTTGTCTACGTGGCACGGACGCGGTCCGGGGCGTGACAAAAGGTGTTTGGGAATTTTTTGAAAGTGCATTTGATTTTCATCCCCCTCATAATGGGTACTTAAGAAATTACTTAAACCATTGGTATAATGACTTTCATGGCTCTATCAATGATTTTAATCATGTTATTCCTAACAACATCACCTCGCAGATTTGGAAGTACAAAAATAATTACCTTTATGATGACAGACATGGTCGTATTCTTGAGGCAAATAATGCTATTAGAGTCGATATTTTTGCTTTATCTTGCGCCAAGACCTACACCATAACTGGCCCAAATCCTTTTTTTATTATCAGCATCAAAGCCCGCAAAAATATTAAGAGACCAGTACTCAATTATTAGGCCAGTCCTCCTCCCAATTCGAGCAAAATTAACCGCCTACAGGCCTATCACCAACACTTTAAGTCGTAATGTTGCTCTAATTCGCAACCATGAGGGGAATTACACTGCCCACCACACTCATCAGGAATGTGAGCGGTATTATGACGTCATATGATGTCATTATTAATATTATTCCTCACTTGCAAAATTTAAATATTATAAATGTGGTTTTTGAGATGGAAAGCCAAGACGTTTATGATGGAATCATTGGGAAAAATCTTCAACATTGGAAACATTGATCGCACATCAGTATCATAAAGGGGGGGATTTGACTTTGCACCCCACGTTTTGGGTGATAATGGACTTTGCACCTCATTTTGAAAAAACTTTGATTTTGCACCCCATTCCACTTAAATTTCTTTGACTTTGCACCCCATTTTTAAAAAAAATCATTCACAAAATGGTATGTGTTGGGATGCAAAGTCAAAACTTTTTGAAAATGGGGTGCAAAGTCCAATACCACCCAAAAAGTGGGGTGCAAAGTCCAATTCCCCCTATCGTAAAAGCCAAACTGAAAAATCTCAATTGGACCATAACCATAGTCAAACCTTAGATCAAGAGGGTGGCTGAGTACTTGGCATATCATATCACCTTGATTAAAACCAGAACTCATCATTTTAGTCAATGTGCTGGTATCTTAAAATTTGATGCAATTAGCTATCCTTATGTTGTTTAATTCTGAGTAGGCTTTGGTATAGTCCTCCTACTCTTTGTATTTTTATAAATTCAATAAATAGGTGAGGTGTTAAAAAAAGAAAGTGAATGAGTGAACAAAGAAATGGGGAAAATAAAGTGTGAAAGTGTAAACCCCTAACACAGTGCAGTGCAAAGGAAATAAGTGATTAGCACTTCATAGTTTTCATATAAAAAAAACTTGTTTTGACTCATTTTTTCTTTACATCTTCCTTTTTCCTTTTTCTTGGCTATCAGTAACTAGTAACCAACCATGATAAAATACTCGTGATTAGAAAGATATGTGCATGTATTGGGCAAACCTAATTTATTTGTGATAAATCAATAAAAACCAGAAATTAAGATGGAGAGAAGCAAGTTGTAGTAACAAACCGGAGTTGTTGTTTGGCTCTTGAGGAAAATTTTGTTGGAATTGGAATTCATTCACATTTCCTCCTGGGTTATTATCGACGCTAAAATTATTATTACCGCCGAAATTGAAAACTCTATTTGAGACGATGATGGGGAGATTATCTAAATTATAAACGAGATTGCTGCTGAAAGGTGACGGGAAACCCGGAAGATTAGGGTTTGACTGAGATCCCATGTTTCCTCTGATTAGGACGTTATTATCCCAATTCCTGCATCATCAGAACATCAATCCATCACTAAAAAATATTAGCAACAAATCATAACTGATTAATTCATTCCATGTTCTATGGGCATGCAGCGAATCTTTTGGAACTGATTCCCACAGACGGCGCCAGTGTTGAGTTTAATCCAACACGATATAATAAATATAGATATAACTCGGTATGAACAAGATATGTGCATGTATTGTGCAAACCTAATTATTTGCGAAAAATCAATAAATACCAGAAATTAAGAAGGAGAGAAGCAAGTTGTAGTACAAACCCCGCAGTTGTTGATTGGCTAACTTGAGGAAAATTTTGTTGGAATTGAAATTCATTCAAATTTCCTCCCAAGTTATTATCAACGCTAAAATTAGTATGACCGCTGAAATTGAAATCTCCATTTGATACTATGATCGGGAGATTATCTAAATGATAAAAGAGATTGCTGTTGAAAGGTGACACGAAACCCAGAAGATTAGGGTTTGCCTTAGATCCCATGTTACCTCCGATTAGGCCGTTATTCTTCTAATTCCTGCATCATCAGAACATCAATCGATCACTAATAAAATACTAGCAACAACTCAAAACTGATTAATTCATTCCATGTTCTTAAGGGCATGCGGCTAATCGTTCGGAACTGATTCCCACAGACGGCGCCCGTGTTGAGTTTAATCCAACACGATATAATAAATATAGATATAAATTGGTATGAACACTCGATCTTTACGTGGAAATCCAAAAAGGAGAAAACCATGGGACTTTTTAGACTAATCTCCAAGTCCTCTCTTTCTCAAACAATTCCGAATATATTCGCTGCAGAACTAGACAACCATGGATAATCCATGGTTTTACAATGCACGTTTCAAGGTGGTACCCTGGGTACCATCCAGACAGAGAGTCGACGTTCATCCCTTGTTGAATTGGATTCAATTCCCTCACCTCCCCTTTCACTTATTTGATGAAGACTTCCTATTTGAGTTGTGCTCCAATTTCTGTCATCCCTTGCGATGTGATAAACCCAGTATTGGAAAATCTCGGCCCTCTGTTGCATGGATTGTAGTTGAGATAGTCCTCCTGAAACCCATACCATACTAGTTCTGGTCGGAGGATGACGGTTACGAGGGTTTCTAGCAGTATATCTTGACTGAGGAGAACATCACCCTATTGTAAACGATGCTATCATATCGGTCATATTGAGGAGAGATGTTCCAAAAATAATGTGCTCCAAAAGGAAACCCACCATGAAACGAACCATATCCTAACACTGGATATGGGAAAGAAGAAGGTGGATCCTAACAAACCACGCCACCCCACCCAAATTGTTTCGATCTGGAGAAAGGTTGTTTTGGAATTTGGTCAAATTTCTGGTGTATCCAAAGATCTGGATGAGGGACCTCAACTTGATTAGTTTGAGGATACTCTCCAGAATCTGGAAGATCATACAATCCAACAAAATGATTTGACCACCCACCCCACCCCCTTATTACGAAGGATACTGCTATTGAAAAAGCCCCTATCAACAATGAGATACCTCTTCCTCTTAATGATAATCAAGCTGAAAATCTCCTTACCACTGTGCAGGCTATTGCTGAAGCCTTCATGGACATCCAAAATACTTCACCTCAGTCACCTACCATTGTTACTCCTACTCAGGACAAATATGTCTTAACAAGTGAGAAGGCGGATCATAACTCTTCTCTAATCCGAATAGAGGTGAATCAGGAGAGAGCTGAAGAAAACATTAATCTGGATTTGGATCTGGACCCCAGACAGTCCCTATCTGATAGGGAACCAACCAATAAAACCAAACAACGTACCAGCTAGGGCCCAAACAGTCTAAGGCCCAAATATTTGACCACCCTCCTCTGTTCTTATGATTAGTATGATCTTTTGGAACATTAATGGGATAGGGAGTTCCCAATCCTTGGATAGGTTAAAATCTTTGTGTACCGATAATAAAATTAATTTTGCCGCTATCATTGAGCCCAAAATAAATGCAACCAAATTAAACTCTAAAATGAGGAATCTTGGTTTTTCTTATGGTCTGCCCCATTCCCGTAACAAAATATGGATTTTCTGGAACAACAATACTACTGTGACTTTGATTTCTGACCACACTCAGTGAATGAATCTTTCTGTCAGGGGTAACCTATCCCAAATTACTATGTACATTTCTATTGTCAATGGTGCTAATGACAGGATTAATAGGAGATGCCTTTGGGAAGATCTTACATCTTTCATAACTGATTTCTCATCCCAACCCTGGATTCTGGTTGGAGATTTCAATGTTATTGCTAATATTCAGGAGTATAAAGGTAACAATACTCCACATATTCCAAGGCACTCCTTTTACTTGGATGGGGAATATGATGAATGAGGTTGTTCTTAAAAAACTTGATAGGGTTTTGGCTACTAGTCATTTTTCCAACTTAACAGGAATTTCTTTCTTAAAAAGCTGAACTGTTGTGTTTCTGATCATAATGCTCTCATTTTAAATGACCTTACTGAACCCTTAAATGTCCCTAAAAGCTTCAAATTTCAGCATATGTGGATAAACCATAAAGATATTTTAAAAACCGTCCAAGCCTCATGGGATTTTCCATATGAGGGATATGGCATGTGGAAGTTTTCAACCAAACTCAAGCGCCTTAAATCTGCTCTCAAGCATTGGAATCAAATTAATTTTGGAAACATTTTTTATGAACAGTCTGAAGCTGAAACTTAGATAACAAATCTGGAAAAAAAACTTTCTGATTCCCTCTTTGAAGATGACTATCTTCTTCTTAAAGATGCTCAGGCTAGATATATTCAATATTCTGCTCATATCAATTATTTTTATAGACAGAAGGCAAATTATTTTTATATTCTGCAATAACTGTACGCCTAAGAAAATTTCTTTCTTTTTGTGGAGGCTACATAACAATATTCTCCCTTTTCCGGATAACCTGAATAACATGGGTATTCATGGACCTTTTAAATTCTCCTTCTGCCATAATCATGATACCATAAATCACTTTTCCTTTAAGTGTAATTTCAGCAAAGGTGTTTGGGGATTATTTGAAAGTGCATTTGATTTTCATCCCCCTCATAATGGGTACTTAAAAATTTACTTAAACGTTGGTATAATGATTTTCATGGCTCTATCAATGATTTTAATCATGTTATTCCTAACAACATCACCTGGCAGATTTGGAAGTACAGAAATAATTACCTTTATGATGACAGACATGGTCGTATTCTTGAGGCAACCAATGCTATTAAAAGTGATATTTTTGGTTTATCTTGTGCCAAGCCCTACACCATAACTGGCCCAAATCCTTTGTTTATTATCAGCATCAAAGCCCGCAAAAATATTAAGAGACCGGTACTCAATTATTGGGCCAGTCCTCCTCCCAATTCGAGCAAAATTAACCTTGCCTACAGGCCTATCACCAACACTTTAAGTCGTAATGTTGCTCTATTTCGCAACCATGAGGAGAATTACATTGCCCACCATACTCATATTATTAATATGACGTCATATGATGTCATTATTGATATTATTCCTCATTTGCAGAATTTAAAGAGGGAAAAATACACATATATGACTAAAAGAGAGAGAGAGAAGTTCCCAAGATATGACTTAATAACTTATTGATGTGTCATATGACTATAAATACATATGTGGATTCAAAATGGAGAGTAAATATACTTTAATACCCCAAATAATTCATTTGAGTAGAGAGAGGAAAATTGAATTTTTAAAAAATGGAAACGTGCACATGCGAATTTGTAGGGGATAACCTGTAAAGCAATTAATGCTATATTGATCGAATAAGGCTTACTGGATTAATATATGGGTTTCCCTGTATGTACTTAACTATACATATAATATATTAAGGACAATACCTGTATTAGGCTTAGAAGTTGAGTCGTTTAGAACATTAAATTTTAGGCAATAAACAAAAAATGTTTCTTGTATGTGTAGTCTAGGAAAAAATATGATTATTAGGACATTAATTTGAAGGGTTTGGACAGTAAATTGTATGCGTGTGGAAAATATGTATAATTTGAATGAGTTTGGGAAGCAATTTGGATGAGTTTGGGCAGTAATTTGAATGAGTTTGGGCAGTAAATTAAATGAGTTTGGGCAGTAAATGGTGTTATGGCCTACATGCCCACTTTGTAAGAACGCTGAGAATTACGCACGCTGAAAATTTGATGAAGTCGTTAGTAGTAATCTCGTAATTATAAGGAATTCTATTTAATGTGTAATTATATAGGTTTAGAAAATAATTAATTGGAAGTGACTGAAACGGTTAATTAGCTTATACGGAGTATGAATTAACTGATTCCTAGTTTTTAGCAATATTCAAGATTACACATTCTCTCATCGTGCATCATCACATGCGAATAAATAGGAAGGGTGAATGACTTTCTATTTTTAAGCTAATTAAGGGTAGTTGTGGAATAAAAAAACGGTGGATGACCATGCATCTGTTCAATATCATATATTAGGAATAATAACTCATGAAGTCATTAAATATTCTCATTTAAGTATTATAAATGTGGTTTTTGAGGTGGAAAGCCAAGACGTTTATGATGGAATCATTGGGAAAAATCTTCAACATTGGAAACATTGATCACGCATCAGTATCATAAAAGCTAAACTGAGAAATCTCAATTGGACCATAATCACAGTCAAACCTCATATCAACAGGGCAGCTGAGTACTTAGCATATCATATCACCTTGATTAAAACCAGAACTCATCATTTTAGTCAATTTGTTGGCATCTTAAAATTTGATGCAATTAGCTATCCTTATGTTGTTTAATTTTGAGTGGGCTTTGGTATAATCCTCCTACTCTTTGTATTTTTCTAAATTCAATAAATATGTGAGGTGTTAAAAAAATTGAGTGAAAGAGTGAACAAAGAAATGGGGAAAATAAAGTGTGAAGGTGTAAATGTCACGCCCCGGACTTCTCCGGACACGTCAACAACCCGCCGTACAATACGAATAGTCAACTGCAGTCCAAGGATGTTTTTACTTGGACTGTAATTTGCTGGTCTGGTCTGGTCTGGTCTGGTCTGGTCTGGTCTGGTCTGGTCTGGTCTGGTCTGTTTTGGTCTGGTCTGGTCTGGTCTGGTCTGTTTTGGTCTGGTCTGGTCTGGTCTGGTCTGGTCTGGTCTGGTCTGGTCTGGTCTGATTTTTTTTTTTTTTAATTTTTTTTGCATAAAGATTTTATTTTTGATATATATTATAATCCATAAATAAATATATTTTATTCATTTATAATTAAAAATAATAATATTCCTTCCAAATTATCGAAAATTGGTATCGTTTTACTTGGATTTATTTCAATCCCAGACCGAAGCAGATCAGACCAGATTATAAAAATACAGAACAACTCAAACTAGACCAGATCATATCAGTGTACACTAGACTAATCCAAATAAAAACAGGACAAAAGATAAAATTAGGCAATTGGCCCAGTATACTCGTATATATAAAGGACAATACATATAATATATTAAGGACAATACCTGTATTAGGCTTAGAAGTTGAGTCGTTTAGAACATTAAATTTTAGGCAATAAACAAAAAATGTTTCTTGTATGTGTAGTCTAGGAAAAAATATGATTATTAGGACATTAATTTGAAGGGTTTGGACAGTAAATTGTATGCGTGTGGAAAATATGTATAATTTGAATGAGTTTGGGAAGCAATTTGGATGAGTTTGGGCAGTAATTTGAATGAGTTTGGGCAGTAAATTAAATGAGTTTGGGCAGTAAATGGTGTTATGGCCTACATGCCCACTTTGTAAGAACGCTGAGAATTACGCACGCTGAAAATTTGATGAAGTCGTTAGTAGTAATCTCGTAATTATAAGGAATTCTATTTAATGTGTAATTATATAGGTTTAGAAAATAATTAATTGGAAGTGACTGAAACGGTTAATTAGCTTATACGGAGTATGAATTAACTGATTCCTAGTTTTTAGCAATATTCAAGATTACACATTCTCTCATCGTGCATCATCACATGCGAATAAATAGGAAGGGTGAATGACTTTCTATTTTTAAGCTAATTAAGGGTAGTTGTGGAATAAAAAAACGGTGGATGACCATGCATCTGTTCAATATCATATATTAGGAATAATAACTCATGAAGTCATTAAATATTCTCATTTAAGTATTATAAATGTGGTTTTTGAGGTGGAAAGCCAAGACGTTTATGATGGAATCATTGGGAAAAATCTTCAACATTGGAAACATTGATCACGCATCAGTATCATAAAAGCTAAACTGAGAAATCTCAATTGGACCATAATCACAGTCAAACCTCATATCAACAGGGCAGCTGAGTACTTAGCATATCATATCACCTTGATTAAAACCAGAACTCATCATTTTAGTCAATTTGTTGGCATCTTAAAATTTGATGCAATTAGCTATCCTTATGTTGTTTAATTTTGAGTGGGCTTTGGTATAATCCTCCTACTCTTTGTATTTTTCTAAATTCAATAAATATGTGAGGTGTTAAAAAAATTGAGTGAAAGAGTGAACAAAGAAATGGGGAAAATAAAGTGTGAAGGTGTAAATGTCACGCCCCGGACTTCTCCGGACACGTCAACAACCCGCCGTACAATACGAATAGTCAACTGCAGTCCAACACATTCATATTATACAAAGCGTCTTGTATATCATTCACACATATAACATCCATAAACAAACATAATAAGTAATTCATAACGCAGCGGAAAACATTGTTTAAAACAAAAGGGCCACACAGAGCTATTCATGAGCACGCAGGCTCTATAGTAAAATATCCATGAGCAAATTTATTAATGTTTCAAATAGAATGGAGGAAGCACGAACCAAGTCTTCTCTCCAAAGGATCACCCGAGCAATGGGCACAGGATGCAAGCTCTAGCCTCAACCTGAAATGGTGGTGGGACGCCCCCGAAGGGGTCAGTACTCTATACGGCTATAAAGTACTGGTGTGGCAGGCATCTAATAGATATACAACAAGTATTTCAAACACAAGACCCTCAAATAGGGTGATAGTTCATTATGATTGTAACCCTAAGTTACCCCGTTCAAAAATATACTTTTTTTATATAAAAGTCAAGTATTCGGCCCGTGGGCCCATGTTCATTTAGAAATCACCATTCCCATTCCCCGTGACTATAAGCCACGACAACTCATAGAGTCCAACCCTAACACATGACATTGTATTCTAGAGCTCGGCTCTATCACATCACCATACAATTCATGTCACATGGGCCGATTTCCTTACCTTGCGTTCTAGAGCTCGGCTCTATCACATCACCACGCAAGCCCTAGAGCTCGGCTCTAGTTATACCATACATAGACTACAAGTCTACCACCTTACCATGCATTCTAGAACTCGGCTCTATCACATCACCATGCACCAAGGTCCAATTCTTAAGCAAACCTATGCCTAGAATTGACTTATTAGTAAACTACCATGGGTCATCCTGAAAGACTGCCCATAACTTAACCTTAGTTTCATACTAAGTCATTATATACACTGGAAGTGTATTCAAGTGCATTTCATACAATCCAATCCCTAGGATCAATTCCAACAACAATATCCAATAATCACTAACTAGTATTTCAATACTATTAAGATTATTGTTATCATACAAATATTCTCATTTTGTAATTCCCTACATATTTATAATTATGTAGCATCAACTTAAATATTCAATATCAATACATAAATATTCATTTATGTATCCTCATATTTCATACATGAGTAAAATGCCTATTTCACAAAATAGTTCATTTATAACTCATTTAATCTCCTATTATTAATACAACCTCAAATCACTTCCAATTGCATTCTTTGGAAACTATATCAATATTTCATCAATATTTAATCATCAAAATCCATGAAAAATTATGATTTAGGCATTTAGGTAATCTCATGCTTAACCTACAAGTTGTAAGCAATTAGATGTCAATCCTCACCTTAATTGAGCTTTAAACTTTTCCTTCTTGATCCAATGGTCAAAGCTTCGGTCAAGGTGGATTAGGGACTGATTCCTTACTCAAAAATGAGTGTTGAACAGCCTCCTCCAAGTGCTATTTCAACCCTTAACCAATGATACGAAAACAGCCCCTAGAATGGGTGTTTTCCGGCGAACTCCTTTCCTAGTTTTTCCAAGATTTGCTCTAGGTTAGTATATAACCTTTACATCAATAAATTAACTCTAGAAGGACATATTATACACTTGGAGTGGTGTATAATAGCTCCATCAATCGTTCATATCATTTGGAAAATGAAAGGAAAAGTTTTGGGGTTAACACTCACTTTAGAAGAGTAGACCCGTTTCTGCGAGGTTGCGTTTTTCTCAGACGATTTGGAAGCCTTCCACTACTCCGATCGATTCAAACCAGACCTTCACGGATTTCTAGTCTTGAGATATTTCTTTTGGTATCTTATACGCCTTAATTGCACGAGTAAATCTCAAGTTATGTCTCAAACAATCAGTACTACGCACTGAAGAATGAACCTGCGGACTGCTCTCTTCCTTCCTTCTCTCTTGGGTTGTGTGGATCCTTTTGCTCTCTTATCTCTTTGGGGTTTGAATGGGGTGTAGGGGGGAGTGTATAGGAGACCTTAATCATGTGGCTCACAAAAAGAAATGGTAGGATGTTGGATTGCAATCAAACAAGTGGTGGACCTCATCTTTTATTTCTTTTTGTAATGTTGTGGCTCTTAAGTCAATGTGTCCGCCCCATAGGGCCATCTCACCCATTTTTCTTTGTTTTGCAGGTACCAAGTTCATGTGGAATGGTTCCCAATTGATCCCATTCAATTTGGGGTCCAAAATATCTACTAATATTTCCAAAAATGGGAAAATGGGTCCTATTGTTTTATCTTTTGCTAAAAGATGTCCTTTTGTACTCATCCTAATTTATTTAGAACAAGTCCACTTCCTACATCACATTATTGATCTCCAATATGTGTAGGCTCATCTCAATAATTTACATGATGGATATTATAGAGGAAAAATCCTACTCCCATTATTTAGCTCAATAATGTCAAAGATGGGACCATAGGCATTTGTATTCTTCTCTAATCATTCTATCACTTATTTGACATTTGTCATTCATAATATTGGACTTAATAGCCGTGTGGGTCACCCCCGAGTGGGTCTAGGACGCCATTCTCGAATACTTGCTATTTTTAGCAGGTTGAGCCCAAAATAATGTCTGGGCCGCCCGACCTTCCTCAACTTGCCTTGAAAGGCTAAGTAACATTATTTAGGTAATGTTGGGCTCTTATGTTCATTAATAAGGCCCAAATAAGTATTTGCAAAACCTGACACTAATATACGAGTTTGAACAGTACAATATCCAATCATGCACTACGTAAAACATAAATTGTTTTACAATTGTTTGGTAAACCGGAAATTCAATACATAACTTTGAATTTTAAATTGAATTTTCAAGGACGTTCGGGTGCGGTGTCACAAGTTCACCCCCCTTAACAGGAATTTCGTCCTCGAAATTCACAGCTCTACTCGAATAGGAAAGCATATTGCTTCCTCATCAAAGCCTCTGTTTCCCATGTCTCTTCTTCGACCTGATCGCTCTTCCAAAGTACTTTAACCATTGGGACTTCTTTGCTCCTCAGTTTCTTCACCTTTCTATCGGTGACCTTGATTGGTTGCATAGCGTAGTTCAAATCCTCACGTACCTCTACAGGCGGCTTTTCCAATACGTGAGAGGGATCATGCACATACTTCTTAAGCATGGATACATGAAACACATTATGTATCTTCTCTAATTCAGGAGTTAACTGCAGACGATATGTTACGGCCCCAATCCTCTCTATAATTCTGAATGGACCTATGTATCATGGATTAAGCTTTCCTCGGGTTTGGAATCGAATGATTCTTTTCCAAGGAGAAACCTTCAGAAATACCTCGTCGTCAACCTTAAACTCTAAGGTTCTTCGACGCTTATCTGCATAACTCTTTTGTCTATCCTGAGCCGCTTTGAGTCTCTCTCGAATCAACTTCACCTTTGACTTGGTGATCTCAACCAACTGAGTACCCTCGAGTTTGGCCATGCCAACCTCATCCCAACATAACGGTGTACGACACCTCTTCCCATACAATGCTTCGTATGGAGGCATGCCGATACTTACCTGGTAACTGTTGTTATAGGCAAACTCCACAAGTGTTAAGTGATTGTCCCAACTTCCTTGAAACTCTAGCGCACAAGCCCTCAACATATCTTCTAAGATCTGTATAACTCTTTCCGACTGCCCATCCGTCTGTGGATGGAAAGCAGTACTGAACTTCAACCTCGTCCCCATAGACTCTTGAAATTTTGGCCAAAAACGTGACGTGAATCGTGGGTCTCTATCAGATACGATAGTCACTGGAACCCCATGTAGCCTCACGATCTCATCCATATACAATTTGGCTAACCTCTCAAGTGGGTAGGTGGTGTTGATAGGTAAGAAGTGTGCACTCTTCGTGAGCCTATCTACAACAATCCAAACTGCATCATAGTTCCTGATTTTCTGTGGTAAACCTACCACGAAATCCATAATCACATGTTCCCACTTCCATTCAGGTACTTCTTTCAAATCACGGTACATTTTCGTGCCCCCTGGGTGCATGACATAAGCCGATGAATGAGCCTTCTCTAAGATGGACTTTCGGAGTTCACCGTCCGACGGTAAACACACCCGGTCACGAAACAACAAGATACCATCATCTCTCTCCCTGAAATCCTCCACCGATCCCGCTTGCATGCGTTCCCGGACCTTCATAAATTCTTCATCAGTTTCTTGACCGTTCTTGATCTCATCGATCGAGTAAGGTCGGTCTCACCTCAAATCGTGCCAATAAGGCACCATCGCTGAACACCTCCAGTTGGGCTCTCAATGCCCTCAAACTGGTCAGCAATGCCCCGGACGAATTCTTCCGACTTCGGGCATCTGCTACAATGTTTGCCTTACCTGGATGGTACTCAATAACTAAATGGTAGTCCTTTATCAACTCCATCCACCGTCTCTGTCTCATGTTTAACTCTTTCTGAGTAAACATGTACTTCAAGCTCTTATGGTCAGTGTATATGTGACACACCTCCTCGTAGAGATAGTGCCTCCACATCTTCAATGCAAACACCACTGCTCCCAACTCTAAATCATGAGTAGGATAGTTTACCTCATGATTCTTCAACTGTCGTGAAGCATAGGCGATTACCCTCCCCATCTGCATCAACACACATCCAAACCCCTGGATGCTCGCGTCACTGTAGACATCGTACCCCATACCCTGTTTGGGTAATGCGAGTACCGGTGCCTCAGTTAACCTCTTCTTCAGTTCTAAGAACCCCTTCTCACATCGGTCATCCCATACAAACTTAGCCCCTTTTCGAGTGAGCTTCGTCAATGGCGATGCCAAAACTGAGAACTTCTCCACGAATTTTCTGGAGTATCCCGCTAGCCCAAGGAAGCTATGAATCTCCTTCACGTTCTTAGGCCTTTCCCATTATGTGATAGCCTCAATCTTCTTGTTATCCATGGCAATGCCTGACTCAGAAACTACGTGCCCAAGAAAGTCAATCTCTTTAAGCCAAAACTCACACTTAGAGAACTTGGCGTAAAGTTGCTTTTCTCATAGTATTTCAAGAACCAGAACCAAGTGCCTCTCATGTTCTTCTTCACTCCTAGAGTAAATTAAGATGTCGTCTATGAACACAATCACAAATTGGTCCAAGTATTTATGGAATACTCGGTTCATCAAGTCCATGAATGCCGCTGGGGCATTAGTTAACCCAAACGACATAACCAAGAACTCAAAGTGACCATACCTCGTGCGGAAAGCACTTTTTGGTATGTCACTTTCCTTGATCTTCAGTTGGTGATATCCTGACCTCAAGTCAATCTTTGAGAATACTGTTGTTCCACGTAGTTGGTCAAACAAGTCATCAATCATAGGTAGAGGATTTTTTTTTTTTTTTTTTACCCGGAAGGTAAACCACCAAAATCGGTGGGGTAAATGCCGGGGAACATTTACCGAATTTTATTAAGAAAATTCAAAAGATACAGATATGAGAGGGGGACAAGGCCAAAACCTCCCCGGAAGGCATACCTTCCGTAAAATTACAAGATGCCGAAGCATAGGTAGAGGATACATATTCTTAATGGTAGCCTTGTTCAACTGTCGGTAGTCAATGCACATTCATAGGGTACCATCTTTCTTTTTCACAAAAAGGACTGGTGCTCCCCACGGTGAATGGCTCGGTCTAATGAATCCGTTATTCAATATCTCTTGCAATTAAGTTTTCAATTCATTAAGTTTAGCAGGTGTCATCCGATATGGCGGTATAGAGATTGGATTGGTACCAGGCCCGACCTCAATCACAAATTCAATCTCCCTATCAGGTGGAAGCCCCGGAAGGTCTTTAGGGAAAACATCCGGGTATATACAAACCACCCTCACATCATCGATGTTCGTTTCCTCTTTCGTTTTGTCAACCACGTATGCTAGATATGCGTGACATCCCTTTCTCATCATACTTCTTGCTCTCACGGCGGATATGATACAACTGTTTGATTTGCCTCGATCCCCCTCGAAGAGTAGGGTGTTCCCATCATTGCCTTCGAGTTCTAAAACCTTTGTGTAGCAATCTACCCTAGCATGATGTTTTCCTAGCCAATCCATCCCTAGGATTGCATCGAACTCCATCATACTCAGCGGTACAAAATCACACGTCAAGGTTTGGCAATCGATTTCCACCTCACAAGATGGATAGTAACTAGTTCTTTCAACGTCATCCCCTAGTGGTGTCGATACCACTAAAGTTTGCGTCAATGGTATTGGTTGTATCTCTAAGCCCTCGGCAAACGCCTCACGAACGAACGAACGTTGCGCTCCGGTATCAATAAAGATTCGTGCGTCCTTCCCATTAATCTTTAATGTTCCTACATTTATACACCATGTAAGATACCTTCTCTAATGTTTTTGGACACTTTTTTCGGAGGTTATTGGGTCCATATTAATGTTTGGAATCAAACGGGGGTCCAATCGTAGAACAACGAGACGAAAAAATCAAGTTTCGGGCGACTGGGATCCACGCACGGTCGTGCGTGGGGCACGCACGGTCGTGCGTGCGTGAAAAATTCGTTTCCGGCTAATGCCGGTTACGCACGGTCGTGCGTACCCGGACACACACGATCGTGAGTTCACGCACGGCGTGCGTACCGGCACGCACGGTCGTGCGTCCTGCGCGAAAATCACCCGGAGCCACTGCCCCCTACGCACGATCGTGCGTGGGGTTGGACGCACGATCATGCATCCCTGTTTTTGGTCAGTTTTGGCCCGAATTTCCCCGTTTTGACCCCGGGGTGGCTCGCACTCAATCCCTATGACTTATGTCATCAATTTATGGACTAAACATGGACAAAAATACAATTATGCAAGAGGCAATACCTGCAACCGAGTCCGGGTAAGCTCGAGCATCCGCCTCCGTCATCGCATAGACTCTAGCTTGAGTCCTTTCTTGATTCACGGATGGCGCGTTGCTCGCGCTTGCTCCCCCTTGCCCCCTGGTTACTTGGGAACCCCCGGCTTGGTTTCTTGTCCCCGTAGCCCCGGTACTTGGTCCCGATGTCCTTGCCCCGGCCAATTGTGGGCAATTCATCTTCAAGTGCCCGGTGTCCCCGCATTGGAAGCATCTAGGAGGATCGCGACATTTACCGGAGTGGTTCTTCTTGCAATTGTTGCAACGAGTTACCACCGAGGCCTGTGATCTCGAGCCTTTCGATCATGCACTACATAAAACATAAATTGTTTTACAATTGTTTGGTAAACCGGAAATTCAATACATAACTTTGAATTTTAAATTGAATTTTCAAGGACGTTCGGGTGTGGTGTCACAGTAAACCCCTAACGCATGCAGTACAGGGGAAATAAGTGATTAGCACTTCATAGTTTTCATATAAAAAGAACTTGTTTTGACTCATTTTTTCTTTACATCTTCCTTTTTTTCCTTTTTCTTGGCCATCAGTAACTAGTAACCAACTGTTGAGGTTTATTCCTTCAACCCGTGGACCCAACACGTAAGCCCAAAGGTTTCGAGTGGAGTGAAATGTATGGATGTCTAGCCCAACAACTATGAGATGAATCAGGAAACAATAATAATAGCAGGCAATGTAAATAGGTATTATTAACTCCGTAATAACTCCCCTAAGTACAATCTACTTGCTAAACAAGGCACGTCGGCCGTTCGTCTTACAGGCAGTTAGAGATGCTGCGAATAAGAATGCTCAAGCTAGTATGCTAAGAATAGAAAGTTGCCCCCTTTACAATGGAATAAATGCTTCTATTTATACCCGCCAATGGGCAGGTGGCTGTAGTGACGTGGCAGCCTGTGGACCGCTGGTGTCCCAACTACCAAATCTTTAGCATTGAATGCACTTCCCGCCAGAATCTAGGTTTCCCGCCGGATCAGTGGGGACGTTCGTCCATCGGGAAGTGAGTTGGATTGCTCCAAGGGATCCTTGGGAGATATCGGCTGTTCGTCTCCTGGCCTTGACAGATACTCACCATGTGGACTGGGTTTTCTCCGATGACCACAGGCTTGCTATGGGGACGTTTGTCGCCGTCCCTGGTGGCCCGTGGTTCTGCTCCTTATCCCTGCACAGACGTTCGTCGGGATGAGCTGCTGGGCCTGAGTCCCCCAACACCAGACGTTCGTCCATCCTCAAGGAACATGGGCCTGTGTGCTGGCCTAGTGATCTAACTGGACGTTCGTCTGGCGAAATGGGTTAGTGGGCCGGACCTCGGCTTGGGCCCTTAACCCAACACAAGTCCCCCACTTCTGATGTTCTGAGCATGCGCAGGACATAAGGAAGTATGAACCTCCCCGAAGTAGACGTCCGTATCTTGGTACTTGTGTTTATTGCACCTGGTGGAAGCGTACGTTCGTGGTCATGATGCTTAACAGCTGTTTGACGGTTCAGGAAACGAGGTGACGGCTGATGTTGCGGCGGCGCGTTTTCCCGAGGAAGTGTCATCATTACGTTCCCATCCCACGCACAGCGCGTGGGCCGGAATACGCTCCTTGCCACGTGTCAGCCCCTCGTTGGTTTCTTCATCGGTGCTTCTCCTATAAATGCTAGGTTTTCCCTCTGAATTAGGGTTCCCAATTTCTACTTCCTTGCTCTCGATTTTCCGCAGCTCTTCAAGTTTCCCAAATTCGGCCAACCATACCTTTGTAAGGTAATTTCCCCCCTCTGCTTCTTTTCTTTATTCTGATTTCTAGCCGAAATGACTTCGATGGAGATTTCCTCAAGTTCCGATTCCAGTTCGTCGGGTTCCTCCTCGGGCTCCTCTTCTGACAATGCGAATGCACGCTCCCCGGGAAAAACTAGTGTTTCCGGAACCTCGGGTTCGGCCACGACTGTGGGGACCATCCGGGCTGATGGCGAGCCGGATGACGTGTCCCAAGATAGCGGGAGCGACGCCGGGGGCGGGGGCGCTGACGGGGCGGTAGATGTTATTGACGCAGTCCCCCTGAATGAGCGTCCTGCTGATTATGATTCCGGAGAGGAAGCCGAATCTGGTTCTGATGTGGAGGTGTATGATCTGGGCATCCCCACGGATAGGGAGCGCCACATCTGCCCGATCAGGAGTGCACTTGACCATGACCAAGTCCTTTCCCGCGTGGCCCTCAATAAAATCCGTACCTTCCTTCCCCCGCCGTTCGTCTGGAGTGTGAGAGGTGCTGAGCATGTGATGAGGAGACGTCCTGGGATGATCATGCTTCACCTGGACTCCGTTGAAGCCGGGCTGAGGTTTCCACTTCATGCGTTCTATGTGGAGTTCTTCCACTGCTTCCAGGTGGCCCCGGCGCAATTCATGCCAAATTCTTACAGATTCATATCGGCCTTCTTGGTGCGCTGCCAACTTGCGGGGGTCGATGCCACTCTGGAGCTCTTCCATTATTTCTACCGCGTCACTCCTCAGAACGCCGACGGGTATCTGAGCGTGGCCGCACGTCCTGGGAGGCGGCTGTTCAAGAACTACCCTTCGTCCATCCACGACTGGAAGAACCGTTTTTTCTTCCTTCGATACGACGGGCCTCCTCTCCCTCTCCGGTGGAATGGGTACCCCCCAAAGATCGAGTCATCGGAGCCGTCCGACGATCTGCTTCTGGATGCGGAGAAGGTGTTGGAGGGTGGCGTCCGTCCTATAGCCGGATTCCTGACCTTCGAGGCACTCTCTGGGGCAGGCATAGGTACCGCCCGTGTCCCTGGACTTTTTCTACCCTTCGACGCTCGTCTCGGGGCACCGGGCGGTCCTGTCCTTCGAGGTGAGTGTCTTATTCTATTCCCCGCTCGTCTTCTAATCCTTTGTTATTTTTTGCAGGTCCTCCGCCAGACAGGGATCAAATGAATCACGCCGAGTGCCTGAAGACCAGGAAGGCCAAAGCGGCCGCCGCTAAAGCTGCGATGGAGAAGGCCAAGAATGCCCCCGCCTCGGCGTCCAACTCCTCGGCTTCTGACGCTGCCCGGCGAACTGCCGAGGGTGAGCAGCATCTGATTGCCACTGTGCTGGCTCAGGGTTCCGGGGCCCCTGCTCTCGAAGCCGCCCTTCCCCTGCCGGTCGTCCCCACGAAGACGGCTCCTCAGAAGGGTCCGGAGAAAGCCCCGGAGAAGAGACAGAAGAGGGGCCGCGAAGCAGGCTCCACCGGGCCCCTGCTTGAAGACGCCGGCTCCTTGCCATTGAGCCGCCCGGCGGAAGAGCTCTGGAGGGAGATGGCCCTCAAGGCTGGTCTAGAGCTGCCCAGCCGTTCGTCCTCTGAGGCGACGAGCGCTGCCCTGGCAGCCGCTCTTCAGGTAATTCCTTGCTAGCTCTGAGTATATCTCTTATTTTCCTTGATGTTCATCCTCTGATCCTTATTTTTTCTTCTTCTGTCATCCAGTCTGGGCTTCTAGTCCTTCAGGCTGAAGCTGCCCGGGAGGCCGACCTGAAGGAGGCCAAGGCCAAAGCTGACGCGGCCATCGCTGCGGCCCGGGAGGCCGCTCGTCGAGCAGAGGCGGAGGCGGCCGCCAAGGAGAAGGAGATCGCCGCCCTGCGGGCAGAGTCCCGCCAGCAGCTGGCCAGCCTTGAGAAAGCTGGCTTCAAGCTTGTCCCGGTGCACCCTACTGCAAAGGGTGCCAGTCCGGAGTGGCTGGTCGATACCTCCGGCTATCGGAACACCGGGGAGTTCATGGATTCCGCCAAGGATTACTGCGCCGGAGCCTTCGGTGACGTTTTCTCTGCGGCGCTGGAGAAGATCCCACCCCGGCAGCGTCTGGCGAGCGGGGTCCGGATTCTGGAGAGCTCCCCCTTGTCTCACAAGTTCCTCTACGAGGTCGGCGACAGCTCCTTCGCCGCCGGTTACAATGAGGGGGTCAAGGCCACCCTTCCCATCTTCTCAAGGCTGCAGGGGGCCGACTTCGAGCTCGCTGCCAATACGGATGATGATCTGCTGCTCCAAGCCTTGGGGAAGTTGGGGAGGGACCAACGGCGGGAGGAAGCCAAGGCCAGAGGAGAGATTCCGGAGCCCCCGACCCCTGAGCCCGAGGCCGAGGAGGAAGAGCAGATTCCGGGAGGCAGCCGGCCTGAATCCCCCTTCTTTGTATAATGTACTTTGTATTTTTCCATTCCAACCTTTGTAATGTCCGGCCGTTAGAGCCGAGGAATATACATCTTTTTGCCCATGATTATTCCATGTTCATGATTTCTACTTGTTATTCTCCTCCCTTCTGTCCTTCGATGTATGGAAACCCCTTCGGCGGTCCGACATGCCTTGTAGCAAGGTCAGAGTCCGAGAGGACGTTCGTATCCGTCCTCTACTTGCTTCCAGGCAAAAGCGTCCCGAAGTCAATTCTCCGTACGTATTCAACGCGTCCTGTCAATGGAGCGACGTTCGTCGGTGGTTTATGGTGCATGCTCGAAGTGTAGACATAGGAACGTATTTCTCAGCACCAGCACTTGATAACGATGTCCGCCCGTCGTCGCGTGATATGAACATTCAAACCACGCGCGGGACGTTCGTCTGTTTTGCGTGCTCATCTGGCACGAAGTGTGGAGAGGCGGCGTTCATCCTTTGTGCACCATCAATGGACGTGGTTTTCACTTCATTCTTTTGTGCCCATCGTTTGTAGTATGAGGAATCCCTCCGGCGCCTCGACACATCTTTACCGCCTACGCGGTCTCTGGACAGTGGGAAGACGTTCGTCGGTAATTGCCTTGCCAGCACACGATTCAAGTATGGACTTATGGGCGTATTTCCCTGAAACAGCGCTTGGTGACGACGTTCGTTCATATTGCGTGACATAAAAAACTGGTGTGCTGCAAGAGGGACGTCGCCAGTTGATTCGTGTGCCCTCGCCAGCCGCCGATGCTAGGGTCGGCCGGGGAATTAAGGAAGCAAGGGAGGTTGAATGTCTTCAAATTCCTCCGAGCCGGTGAGCCCTCCTCAAGGGACGTTCGTGGCACGGACCCGGATGTCCTTGTGTGGGTTATGCGGCGACAAAATCGAGACGCTTTAAATACCGTGGTAGGTACCGGTATCCAGGCGCCACGTGTCCTGCTTCGGTTGGGGCAATCCCGCGGTGTTGCCTATAAATACTCAGTACCCAAGTGATCCACTCACACTTCTCCTTACGCTGCACAATTGCCTTCTCTCTCTAGACTTCTCTTTTGATCGTATCGGAAACCTCGAGCTCCAAGGTATCGTTCGTCGTCATGTCTTCCGAAAGTCGTTTTGATGATGGATGTTCTTCCGGTGATGACTTGGAGTATTATGAGCGGGGAATGCCACCCCGGCCTCCCCGTTATAGCCTCAACTTCTCATGCGTCCGGCGTCAAGTTCAACGCCTGACGAACGCTGACAAGCGATTGATCAGTCAATGGTTCTATCCACCAAGGACCTACGACGATCGGCGTCTTCGGAACCCCATGCGCCATCTGCCCGGCTATGTGGTGGTCCACCTAGATTCGGTGATAGCCGGGCTGAATTTTCCCTTGCATAGCTTCCACTTGGAACTCTTCAGGGCCCTCGAGATTGTGCCTGCGCAGCTCGTCCCTGCCGCTTATCGGATAATCGCTGGCTTTATCATTAGATGCCACAGCGTCGGTGTGACCCCCACCGTGGACCTGCTGCACCATTTCTTCCGTCTGTCCACCTTCGGACGTACAGGGTATTTGACCCTAATTGCCCGTCCGTCCATGGTCCTGTTCTCGAACAACGCTGGGAATCCAGACGGTTGGGAAGAACGCTTCTTCCTGGCCGGAGTAGGCTCACCGATGCCATTCTCTGATCGGTGGAACGCCTACCCTGTGAAGACGATCCCGCCGCCCATGACGGACGAGGAGCTTGGATATGCCAAGCGCATAGCCGGACTTGGCATCCAGAACCTCCGGTTGCTGGTGGCCGAGCCCTTTAAAGCTCAGGCTGGGTTAGGTGCGTCCGTTTGTACTTGCATTGTTTTAACCTCTCTTCGCTGTTATGGTTCTGAACGCCTTGATTCCCCTTATGCAGGAGTTTGTCCATCCACGTCCACCATGCGCCGAGACAATGCCGCTCCGATTGCCGCCGACCGTGGGCACAGAGGGCATGACAAGCCCGGGAAGCCGCTCGTCCCCAAGGTTGAAACTAGGGTGACCAGGGGCCGGACTGAGGATGATTTGGGAGCCGGCGCCTCCAAGAGGTCGCGCGTCGAGGGTACAGCCTCCAAGGCCATCATAGTAGCCGACGACTCTGATGGTGAGCCTGGGAGCCCCCTTAAGCGGAAGCCTGCTTCTCGGGGCAAGTCCCGTCCTTCTCCCCCACGAACTTCTGACGTTCGTCGTCTCCGGGATGATGATGCCCAGATCGCTAAGGGTTCTGACGATGCTCGTCCTCCTTCGCCCTCAAAAGCCAATGGGTCCTCCCTTGGTTTGATTGAGTTCTCCGGGGTTGGTCCACGCAAGGAGTCAATGATGCTCTTTGGTCAGACGGCATCCTCTATCTGGTGCGGCCTGAATCTCAAGGTCCCCCAGGATTTTGCTGCTCAGGAGGCACCCGAAGACCTTCTGGAGTGTGGCCAGAGCACCTTGGATAAGGCCGGGCTCTACTTCCACAGGGCCCGGATGGCCTTCGAGCATCAGGGCAGGGAAATGGCCAGGGTGCGGGCCGAAAGCGACGCCCTTCTGAGGAGTGCAAAAGGCAGGGCTGGCACTCTTCAAGAGAAAGCCGATGCCTTCGATAAACTCGTCCAGGAGAATGCCTCTCAGAAGGAGCTCCTCAAGAAGCAGGAGGCCGAGCTTGTAGATCTGCGCAGCCGGCTGTGGGCCGTAGAGAAAGCCAAGGTGGAGCTTCGCCAGACGGGCGTGGACAATCATGTCCCTATTTATGAGGCCGATGTTGCCAAAATCAAGGAGTCTGGTTCCATTGCTTTTCAGAAGTCCAAGGCTTATACTGGCGCCATCCACACTATGGCCATGAAGTTCCTCCCGCGGCTCGTCGGCGAGTTCCTGGCCACCTGCCCGGATGCCTATCAAGACGGGGTAAAATTGCTCCAGGCCACACCCACCGGACGTCGTTTCCTTGACGATCTCGCCGATGACACCTACCGCAAAGGTATGGTTGGGCTAGTGGCGGAGAATCTCCCGACGTTTGAGCGTCACTTTGGGGCTCCCTTTGATCCGGAGGCGGCTGGTTTCGACGTCTTGATGGCAGACGCTCATGCAGGGGCCCTTGAGCTGCTGAAGGAGCAGGAGGAAGCCGCAGCCAGTGACAAATCCAAGCAGGCCCCTTCCCGAGCTCCAGCTCCGGACGCCGATCTGCCGTGATTCTCTGCTCATCATCTTGTACTTGTATAATTTT
This sequence comes from Cuscuta epithymum, assembly GCA_945859915.1. Lineage (NCBI taxonomy): Eukaryota > Viridiplantae > Streptophyta > Magnoliopsida > Solanales > Convolvulaceae > Cuscuta > Cuscuta epithymum. The sequence continues at coordinate 1,069,744 of CAMAPF010001023.1, forward strand.
TCATTTTTGTATTGTACTGTCATACATTGTAATTTTCCGGCCAATAGTGCCGAGGAATAAAAATCATTCTTTGCTCCATGCTCGTCTGGCATTTTTTTTTTTTTTTTTTTTTTTTTTTTTTTTTTTTCGGAGTCTTTTGGTCTTTGTTCGTCCTTGGTCCTTGGTCCTACCGGCGTCCCTACATCGAGGAGACGTTCGGTATCCGCAGACGTCGCAAGGAAGAACAGGTTTATCTACATCGAGATTCCCCCCTTCTTCGTTCGTCCGTGGCCCTTGGCGTCTCTTGCTTCGAAGAAGACGTTCGGTACCCAAAGGACTCGCAGGGACGAACAGGTTTACCCTCACGGGTTCCCGTCTTCGTTATCTCACGTCCATCGATCCATGGTCATTTGTGGGATAAACAGGTTTATCTTGGCAGGCTCCCTTGGTTCGTCTAGCCCCCTCCACGTCTCTACTAACCTCTTCATCGAGAGGCGTTCGCCTTCGGCGGTGGGGGAAGATCTGGCACACCCGGGCAAGATTCCCTTCCGTGTAGGAGCTTCTCTCCTCTTCTCCCCATTTTTTTTTTTTTTTTTTTTTTTTTTTTAAGGAGGTGATCTTTGTTCGTCCTTGGTCCTTGGTCCTACCGGCGTCCCTACTTCGAGGAGACGTTCGGTATCCGCAGACATCACAAGGAGGAACAGGTGTATCTGCATCGAGATTCCCTAGTGCTTCGTTCGTCCTTGGTCCTTGGTCCTACCGGCGTCCCTACTTCGGGGAGACGTTCGGTATCCGCAGACATCACAAGGAGGAACAGGTGTATCTGCATCGAGATTCCCTAGTGCTTCGTTCGTCCTTGGTCCTTGGTCCTACCGGCGTCCCTACTTCGAGGAGACGTTCGGTATCCGCAGACATCACAAGGAGGAACAGGTGTATCTGCATCGAGATTCCCTAGTGCTTCGTTCGTCCTTGGTCCTTGGTCCTACCGGCGTCCCTACTTCGAGGAGACGTTCGGTATCCGCAGACATCACAAGGAGGAACAGGTGTATCTGCATCGAGATTCCCTAGTGCTTCGTTCGTCCTTGGTCCTTGGTCCTACCGGCGTCCCTACTTCGGGGAGACGTTCGGTATCCGCAGACATCACAAGGAGGAACAGGTGTATCTGCATCGAGATTCCCTTCTTTAGCGGTCGTTAGCAGAACGGAAATGATGTAAAAAACAGGGGGCCTTTATTATTGACGACGTCCGGTCATTTTACATGGGAGTGGAAACATAACAAGGACATCAGCCTCTAACTATTGATAGAACTTTTTCAGGTGTTCAACGTTCCACATCCCGGCATGGTTCCCCTCCAGGGTATGGAGGAGGAACGTCCCCTGGTTGTATCTTCTGATGACCCGGTAAGGTCCCTCCCAGTTCTTCGCCATTTTGCCGCCTTCGAGCGGCTTGCTCTTCTCTCTTTTCCTGAGTACGAGGTCCCCGGCCTCTATTTCGCGGAATTTCACAGCCTTGTTGAAGTATCTCTGGGTGGCCCTGTGATACTCTTCCATGCGTCGAGCCGCCAGGTCCCTTCGTTCCTCAATGAAATGGAGCTCCGCTCGCAGGTTGGTCTCGTTGTCCTCCGGCTGGAAGTGCTTGGTGCGGTGTGTAGGTACCAATACTTCCGTCGGTACCTTAGCTTGGAAACCATAAGCTAAGGCGAAAGGGGTCTCGCCAGTTGCCGTTCTGGGCGTTGTTCTATACGTCCACAAGACATAATTCAGCTGTTCCGGCCAGGTGGAGGCGTAGTCCTCTAACTTCTTCTTGATTCCATCCATGATGGTCCGGTTCATGTTCTCCACTTGGCCGTTGGCCTGCGGGTAAGCCACCGAGGCCTTAGAGTGCCTGATGCCCCACTTTGCCAAGTATGCCTCAAAGCCTCTGCCGATGAACTGCCGGCCGTTGTCAGTGATGATCTGCTCTGGGATTCCGAAGCGGCAAATGATGTTCTGCCAGACGAACTTCTGGCACTGGAATTCAGTGATGGAGGCCAGCGGCTCGGCCTCGACCCACTTCGTGAAATAATCAACCGCCACGATGACGAACTTCCTTCCACCAGCAGCCGTTGGCAGAGGGCCCAGCAGGTCTATGCCCCACCTAGCAAAAGGTAGTGCGATGGTCATCGGGGTGTAGAAACTTGCTGGACGGCCAGGGACAGGTGCATACTGCTGGCATACTGCGCATTTCCGGGTGTGATTGAAGCAATCTTGCTGTATGGTCGGCCAGTAATAGCCTTGCAGGATGATTTTCCTGGCCAAGGTCCGGGGGCCCTGGTGGCTGGAGCAGATCCCTTCATGTATTTCCTCGATCACCGCCGCTGCCAGGCTCGGCGGGAGGCATCGGAGGTAGGGTCCGCCGAACGTCTTCTTGTAGAGCTGCCCGTCAATAAGTTCAAAGTTAGGGGCACGCCTCTTTACCCATGCGGCTCTTCCTGTACTGCCATCATCCTCGGGCTCAGGGAGTGTTCCATCTCTGAGGTAATCTGCTATCTCCTTCGCCCAGTTAGGTTCGGCCACGGAGATAACCTCCACCTGGATGACGTCCGTTGCCGGTACTGGGAACACCTCCTGCCTAACGAAGCCTCTAATGTGTCGGGGGATGCCTGAGGCCGGATCATCGGTTGGGGGGTTGCTTAGTTTCGACAGTATGTCCGCCTCTGCATTCTCCACCCGCGATACCTGCTCAAGCACCACCTGCTCAAATTGTGCGGTCTGTTCCTCCGCCAGCTCTTTGTAGACCTTCATTCTCTCTTCCCTGGTTTCTGCCGTGCCGTTCATCTGGGTTACCACCAGCTGGCTGTCCATTCTCACCTTCAGACGAGCTGCTCCGAGGGCTTTCGCGCATTTCAGACCTGCGATAAGCGCCTCGTATTCAGCCTCGTTGTTGGTGACCTTGAACTCGAATTTCATAGAGTAGTAGGCCTTGAAACCTTCGGGGGAAGTGATCACCGCTCCCCCGCCACAACCCCGCGCATTCGAGGCCCCATCGGTGTACATCTCCCACCAATTATTGAAGTCGTTGCTGTCATGGGTTTCGTCCTCGGTGCGCGCGGTGCATTCTGCAATGAAGTCCGCCAGTGCCTGTCCCTTGATCGTTGGCCTTGGTTTGAAATCCACGTCATACTGGCCGATCATCAGGGACCACTTGGTTATCCTCCCGCTTGCCATTGGATTTCTGAGGATGGTGGCGAGGGGTTGCGTTGTGTAGACGGTCACCGGGTGTGCTTGGAAGTATGGCGCCAGGCGCTTGATGGATGCAATCAAGGCAAGGATCGTCTTTTCCATCAGTGTGTATCTCGTCTCGGGGCCGTTCAGTGCTTTACTCACAAAATATATCGGCCGCTGAACGCCTTCAGATTCCTTCAGCAGCACGGCACTTACAGCCAGGTCGGCCACTGCCAGATACATGTACAATCTCTCCCCGGGATCCGCTTTGGTGAGGACGAGCGGGGAGGAGAGATACACCTTGAAGTCTTCAAAGGCAGCCTGGCACTCCGAGGTCCATTCAAAGGGATTGGCCTTCTTCATGATCTGGAAAAAGGGAATCGCCTTATCAGCCAGTTTGGATAAGAACCTGCTCAGGGCCGCCAGACGCCCGGTGAGTCGCTGCACATCCTTTAGGTTCTTCGGGGCCTCCATGTCCATAATTGCCTTCACCTTCTCCGGGTTAGGCTCGATTCCCCGCTCGCTCATCATGTAGCCGAGGAACTTGCCGCCCCGGACGGCGAAGGCACATTTCTTCGGATTGAGCCTCATGCTGGCCCTCTCCATGATGCCGAAGACCTTCTCCATGTCCTGGACATGGTCCTCCTTCCTCTTGCTCTTGATCAGGATGTCATCCACGTAAGCTTCCATTGTTTCCCCAAGTACGTCTTTGAACAACATCCCAATCATCCTTTGAAAAGTAGCCATGGCGTTCCTCAGGCCAAACGGCATGACGATGTAGCAATACACGCCGTCCGCCGTGACGAACGCCGTTTTCTCGGCATCATCGGGGTGCATGAACACCTGATGATAGCCCCGGAATGCGTCCATGAAACTGAGCAGCTCACAGCCTGCCGTTTCATCTACCAGCAAGTCGATCCTCGGGACGGGGTATGGATCCATCGGACAAGCTTTGTTCAGGTCCGAGTAATCGACGCACATCCGCCAAGTGTCGCCCTTCGGGGCTAGTACCACGTTGGCCAGCCACTCCACGTGGATGACCGGCCGGATGTGTTTAATGCTGAGGAGAGTTGCCGTTTCCTTCCTGATGAAATCGCGTCGGTCGGCCGCCATGTATCTTTTCTTTTGCTGCACAGGCTTGGCGTCCGGCCGCACGGCGAGTCTGTGGCATATGAGGTTGGGGTCGATGCCCGGCATGTCCTCCGGTCCCCTGGCGAACAAGACTCGGAACCTCCGTAGGACAGCTATGACCCCCGCCCTGATCTCCGGCTCTAGATCTGCACCGATGGACACCTTCCTGTCCGTCGGGTCGTCGAGCTCGATTTCCTCCAGCAGAGTTGCTGGTTCCAGATGAGCATCCAAGTCGGCCTGTTTGGCCTTCTCGGAGATGCTGTTGACCCGAGCTTCCCGCTCGTTGAGCTTCTCCATCGCCTTCGTGTAGCAGGCCCTGGCCATATGCGGGTCCGTACGTGCCACTCCCACTCCAGTGTCGGTGGGGAATTTGATGCATGAGTGCCGTACGGAGCATATGGCCTCCAAGTCTTCCAAGCCGGGTCGGCCCAAAATGGCATTGTGGGCGCATTTTAGGCGGACCACGACGAACGTCATGCTGATTCGGGCCGTATGAGGACCGTCGCCGATTTCTACTGGCAAGGCGATGGTACCCTCGGCGTCGATGCAATCCCCGGTGAAGCCGGACAGCGGGGTGCGTAGGGGGTGCAGCATGTCCTTCCTGAGCTTCATTCCTTCGAAAGCCTCCCAGTAGAGGACGTTCACACTGCTCCCGGTGTCAACAAGGACGCGGCGGACGATGGCATCGTTCACGTCCATGCTGATCACCAGTTCGTCCCTGTGCGGTGCTGGCGACATTGGCAGATCAGCGGGGCCGAAGGTAATTGCCTCGATTTTATTGCGCTTGGTGGGGGGTGCTGATACGGAACCCACATACAGTGATCTCTCAAATTTTTTCCGTTCGGCGGGTGTATCTCCTGTCTCAGCGCCCCCGAAGATCACCTTGATCTCCAACTTCTTCTTCTTGCCCTTTGGGCCGAGGGACCCCTCCGGACGTTTATCTGCACTCCGGTAATCCACGTCCTGAGGTTCTGCCTCGCGCCGGTCGTCGCGGCGCCATGTCTTGTGTCTTGGGGTCGGCTTCTGCTGACTGTTTTTGTTCAGCAGCTGGGTGAATTCGCCTAAGTACCCCTGACGGATCAGCTCGTCGATTGCTTTCTTTAATTGGCTGCAATTGTCCGTCAGGTGGCCGATCCTCTGATGGTACTCACAGTAAGCCGATTGGTCAAGCCCCATATACTTCTTCATATCCTGAGGCTCTGCCAGGAGGCCCTTGTCCTTGATGGCCTCGAAGATCTGGCTAACTGGATAGGCCAATGGAATGTAGCGGTCGTCCGGCCGCGTCTGGCTGTCTCCGGAGGGAGCCTTCCATGGGATCATCGCTCCGTCCGTCCTCTTCTTTTTGTTTGGGGGTGAGGGCCCGGGCCCCGGTTTGGGTCCAAGCCTGTCCGCCATCTTCCTAGGCTGGGCTGCGGGAACTCCGTCCCGCTGCCTGATCTCCTCCTCAATGGAGGCATATTTTTGTGCCCGAGCCAAAACCTCGGTGTAGCTGGTGCCGGGATTCCTCCTCAGGTCCCGGTACAGATCCCCTGTGGCCAGCGCACTGGTGAACATATTGGTGGCCAGACGTTCGTCCAGATCGTCGACCTGCAGTACCTCGTCCCTCCACCTCACAAGGAATCTAGCCAGTGGTTCGTCCCGCCCTTGCTTGATGTGGGCAAGAGCCGTGACATCCTTCCTGGGGGTGGTGCTGGCGGCAAATTGTGCCATGAACTGCCGGGAAAGCTGTTCGTATGAGTCAATGGTGCCTGGCCTCAACTGGCCGAACCATTCCTGAGCTGGCCCCCTGAGGGTGCTGAAGAACAATCTGCAGATGGCCTCGTCCGATGCTCCCAGCATGGACAGGTTCCCTTGGTAGCTTATCAGATGGGCCTTAGGATCACCAGCCCCATTATACACCAAGTTCCCCGGGGGTCTGCAATCCCGGGGAATCTCGACGCTCATCACCCGTGGGGTAAAAGGTGATGTGAGAGAGAACGAGGGTGTGGCCGAGCCGGCGTCCGCCCGCCTGTTCATCTCGGCTATCTGCCTCTCCATGGCCTCCAGCCGTGCGTCCTGTGCGGCCCTTCCGGGGGACACAGGGGGCGCGGCTTCGGGAGTGGCATTCTGCTGAGCGGCCACAACATCGTGCGGCCGCCTGAAGATCTGTGCACCTCGCCGCTGGAAACGTCGTCCAACGGTGTTGACCCTTGGGGTCTCGTCTCCCCGCGGAATCTGGCGAGGAACCGATGGTGTGAGAGCCCTGGATGCAGCGATGCTGACCCTGGTCCGCCCTCCCGTTTCACGGGAGCCTGAACCCCCACCTAGCCGCTCGTGGACTGAGGGCCGGTGGTCACTGGATCCCGTCGTATCATCGTACGACTGCATGCGGCGTATGGGAGAGAGGGGCGTTCGCTGAGTGCTTGCAGAATACACCTGCTCTCGGGCCTCCCGCTCGTCCGCCATGCGACGCATGGTGTCCGCGAGTTCACGCATGAGGCGGGGATCCTGCCTGGCCTCCAGAGGAATGAGGTCAGTGATACCCCCGTCTCCCCCTGAAGTCCATATTGTCGCGGATAATTCCGAGTTCTGGCCGCGATTCCGGCGGCTCGACTCCAGACGCTCGGAGAGATCACGCTGGGTGTTGCTTCCTGACATCGTATTTGCAGTAGGTAGACTTAGTAGCTGTTTGGGAGAGTTTCTGGAAACTTTTTTGTTCAGTTTCCCACAGACGGCGCCAGTGTTGAGGTTTATTCCTTCAACCCGTGGACCCAACACGTAAGCCCAAAGGTTTCGAGTGGAGTGAAATGTATGGATGTCTAGCCCAACAACTATGAGATGAATCAGGAAACAATAATAATAGCAGGCAATGTAAATAGGTATTATTAACTCCGTAATAACTCCCCTAAGTACAATCTACTTGCTAAACAAGGCACGTCGGCCGTTCGTCTTACAGGCAGTTAGAGATGCTGCGAATAAGAATGCTCAAGCTAGTATGCTAAGAATAGAAAGTTGCCCCCTTTACAATGGAATAAATGCTTCTATTTATACCCGCCAATGGGCAGGTGGCTGTAGTGACGTGGCAGCCTGTGGACCGCTGGTGTCCCAACTACCAAATCTTTAGCATTGAATGCACTTCCCGCCAGAATCTAGGTTTCCCGCCGGATCAGTGGGGACGTTCGTCCATCGGGAAGTGAGTTGGATTGCTCCAAGGGATCCTTGGGAGATATCGGCTGTTCGTCTCCTGGCCTTGACAGATACTCACCATGTGGACTGGGTTTTCTCCGATGACCACAGGCTTGCTATGGGGACGTTCGTCGCCGTCCCTGGTGGCCCGTGGTTCTGCTCCTTATCCCTGCACAGACGTTCGTCGGGATGAGCTGCTGGGCCTGAGTCCCCCAACACCAGACGTTCGTCCATCCTCAAGGAACATGGGCCTGTGTGCTGGCCTAGTGATCTAACTGGACGTTCGTCTGGCGAAATGGGTTAGTGGGCCGGACCTCGGCTTGGGCCCTTAACCCAACACCAACCATGATAAAATACTCGTGATTAGAAACATATGTGCATGTATTGGGCAAACCTAATTTATTTGTGATAAATCAATAAAACCCATAAATTAAGATGGAGAGAAGCAAGTTGTAGTAAAAACCCCGGAGTTATTGTTTGGTTCTTGAGGAAAATTTTGTTTGAATTGGAATTCATTCACATTTCCTCCCAGGTTATTATCAACGCTAAAATTATTATGACCGCCAAAATTGAAATCTCCATTTGAGACGATGATCGGGAAATTATCTAAATTATAAATGAGATTGCTGCTGAAAGGTGACGGGAAACCTGAAAGGTTAGGGTTTGACTCAGATCCCATGTTCCTCCGATTTGGCCGTTATTATCCCAATTCCTGCATCATCAGAATATCAATCTATCACTAAAAATTTTTAGCAACAAATCATAATTGATTAATTTATTCCATGTTCCAAGGGCATGCGACGAATCTTTTGGAACCGATTCCTACAGATGGAGCCAATGTTGAGTTCAATCCAACACGATATAATAAATATAGATATAATTTGGTATGAACACTCGATCTTTACGTGGAAACCCGAAAGGGGGAAAACCACATGAATTTTTAGGCTAATGTCCAAGCCCTCTCATTCTCATTAGACTCTCCTCACCATTACAAAGTTCAAAAGCTCCTATTAATGGAGTATTGATCGAAGCTAGCTAATTAGAGAGATAAATAACTATGGGGGAGAAGAGCAAGATCCTTCCTTAGGAGGGAAATCCTCCTATTTATAGAGAAAAGGGGAAAGGGTGCTATCCACCCTAATGGACCAAACGGGCCAAGGTGGGTTTGTCGGGCCAAAGTGAGTCGATTGGCCGAAACGGGTCGAAACGGGCCTCACTGGTTGAGCTCCATACTAGGTAATGCCTTGGAGTCGTAAACAGTGGTAGGCCAGTGTAATATATTTCAACAAAAAACATGATATTAAAGTTCAAAAACTCATACCTTTTTTTGTTATGATGCCTTTTGTTTAAATTGACTTGTACAATTAAAAAAATAATAGAAAAGGGTTACATAAATCGACTAAGATGTTATTACTTGGATGATTTTCAGTCTCAGACCAAACTTAAACATATCAGACCAGACCAAACTTCCATAGTTATAAAATACACAGAGACCAGACATTTACGATATAAGATAAGACTAGTTCGGACCAAACCAGCAAATTTCAGTACGATTAAAAACATCCCTAGTCTTCGAAACTCCTGCTTCCTTGGTCGGTAGTCGTTTCCTTCATGATGTGGTGGGGCGGTGCTATGTTTAGGTTTTGAGTTCGCCGACTGGAAACACACGGGCATCTCATGAGATTGAATGATCAACCTCTTTCTATAAGCAGTCAATTCAATAAAATGTTTAAGTGAATATATTAAGGTGAATAAATGAATCTTATGTGGCATAATATTTTTTAATAAATGGTGCAGATCAGCTTTAATTGGTAAATTACCGCTTAGGAAAGTCATTTGCACTATAGCACCGAGTTGGAGAATTTCGTTGCAGGTTTTTTAAATTTTAGGGGTAATTTACACTATATCCCCAAGTTGGAGGTTCTGGTTGCATGTTTTTATAGTTTAGGGGATGATTTGCACTATCAGTGTAAATTAGTTCGAGGGCTGATTTGGTATTTTATTTTTATTAAAGCAAAACAAAAATCCCTCCTATATGAAATGGGCTAATGGATAATACTGGAAATGGTCCCTAGCTACGCACTGGACCGAATTGAGTTTTGACGATAATAGAGTTGTCAACGAACCTAACCGAGCTCGAACACCCAAAGCTCAAGTTTGGCTCGATAAGGGATTAGTGGTGTTAGGGTTTGAGCTCGAAGCTCGGCAAGCTTTAGAAATGAGGCTCATGTTCGGACCGATAGGCGTTCAATGTTCGAACCGAGCGCTCGATAAGCTCGATAAATATTCTCGAATTTAAAATTTTAGGTGATGCTCATTATTAGGCTCGTGCTCGAATGTTTCGACAAGTATTCGGTTCGTTAATAATCATATTTGAATCCATAATTCATAATAATTATATTTAAATTTTGAGATATATATAAATTATATTTATAATTTTAGGGTGTTTCAACCGAGCCGAATACTACTATGTTCGAGCTCGGCTCGATTAATTTTTCGAACTTAAAACTGAGCTCGGGTTAGAGTTCGAAAGCTCGATAAGCACGGCTCCTTAAGTTCGAAACGGAGCTCAAACTCGAATAGTTTGATAAAAGCTCGGTTCGTTAACCGCCCTTGGTGATAGTAATATTACTGTAAAATCAAGTGAACAATGGTACAACCACAATTGTCGTTCTCAACTTCTCATTGGTATAAGTTCTTCCTCAATTGACTATTTTGTACGGAGTATTTATGAGAAAGCAGGGGTTTTGCTAAAAAACAATAATTCATTGAAAAATTACCCTAAATAGGACTAAAAACGTTTGAAAATTTCAAAATAAGATTATCACGTTTTAATTCCCAAAATAGAACTAATTACTGTTATGTTTTGGTAGTACCAGACTTTAAACATGACATTATTCTCCAAACTTCACAGTAATTACTCATATTTTGGGAATAAAAACATGATAATCCTATTTTGGATTTTTCAAACTTTTTCACTCATATTTCGGGAATTTTCCCTATTTCGTATTTAAAAAAAAGTTAGACAAAAATTACTCTCCAGTAATAGTGATCATCTTCAGGCGGACATCACAATGACACCGACCCTAACTCGGTGACCACTGTCAAATCAGTTACACTGTTGCCCGTGACAATGACACTACTACCTGAGTGCCCATGGGATGGCGGTGCACAAAGGACTGGATATTGTGGGATGTCGACCGTGTGGTCGTGTGGAGACGATGACAATGCTTGAATGGCGGCATAGAGATGAGTGGTGAAGTAGATGGCAATGGAGGCGGGGATCCATGGGGAACCACCCCGCGGCGGAAGGATGGGGCGGGGATTGGGGTGGGGCGGGGGCGGGGATGGGTGAGATATTTCTATCTCGCTAAAATATGGGGCGTGGGATGAGGATTACTACACCCGCCCACCCCTGCCCCATACCCGTTATAAATATATATATACTCGAACACACACACACACTAATAATGTATAAACATATTTAATTAAATTATATGTACTATATAACAAACACATACACATACACATACTTATAGACATGCATACATGTGTGTATTAGTCATGATTAATGAACTAATACTAGGTAAGTATTATACTAGAATAATAAATAATGACTAAAATTATTTATCATGAATGATATATGAGTTTTAAAAGTGAGAAACTAAGTAAATAGAACACACACACACACATGTATAATATATATAATTAATTGTAGTATAATTGATGAGATATTCGGAACGACATACATGATGGTAATATGTTTACTTATATTTTTAGTTTTATTATTTTCATAGAACTTATTCAAATTGAAGAATTATTAAAAATTGGCGATATCATCTTTTATCAAACACAATATTATCTAGTTTAACTCTTTCAGTGCTATCTATAAAATGAATTAAAAACATACACAAATAAGATAATTAAAATATATATATGGGGGCACCCGTGGGGGACAGCGGGGTGGGGCGGGGATCATGGGGCGGGTCTGGGAGTAACGGAGGATAGGTCGGGGATGGGGGAAACGTTTTAGACATGGGGCGGGGGATGGAGGAGTGAACCTCCGCCCCAAACACGCCCCGTTGCCATCCCTAGGGGGCGGTACTAACGAACGAGGTAAATGACCTGGGAATTGAGCTTTTTGTGGTGTATATTAAGGGCATTTTTACTAATCATTTGATTTTTTTTGTCTTGATGAATATAGAGTCATATATTTGTACATCAAAACCTAAAAAATAACACTCCATTTGTCCAATTGGACTTTTTGAATTTTCTCTCTTTTTTGTCCCCAAAAACTTATTTACTTTCCTATTAAAGCAACTAATTTGTGGTTATCCGTATTTCTCTCTTCTCTGCTCAAACTTCAATCACAATATTGTTTTTATTTTTCTTTATTCCTCACTTACTTCAAACTTGGCAAAGTCCACCCGGTCGGTTGGAGGTAGTTTTTTTTCATTCTTTCTAGAAAGTACTTAAAATACTTAATTCCACTTTAGGTCCTCCGAGTTTTGTGTCATTTCCATATTTATTCCTTGTCTTTCACTTTATCCATTTTTGGTACTTGATTATTGTTTTCTAGACCATTTCCGGTCCATTTCTTGGCATTTTTACTACCAGAAAAGGACTTTATATGATCAAGAAAACAATAGTCAGGTACCAAAAATAGATAAAGTGAAAGACAGGGACTAATAGTGGAATTGGTGCAAAACTCGGAGGACCAAAAGTGGATTTTCTTCAAAAACTATTTATGTCATGTATTTGCCTCCGTTCCAAACTAATTTGCAATTTGCGATTTTGAAAGTTTGTGGATAGTAAAATAGTTCAATCCTTTTAATAATGATAATATGGAGTAATAATTTACATATTTAGAAACTAAATTGATAGTTCTAAAGTTGTAAAATTCTAATAAAAAAGTGGTTAAAAAAAGATATCTTCAATTTTAAAAAGAAAAAGAAACCTTGTTCATAAGAAAGTAAAGGCATGTTTACTAACAGAGATATTTTCCATTTTTCAATTTCTATTTTCCGTCCTCACATTCTCTGTTTTCATTTTCCTGTTTTTCTATCTCCAATTTTCTGTTTTCATTTTCTAGTTTTCCGTTTTCAAATATGAAAACATGTTTATCAAATTTTTTTCACACGGTTCTGTGACCGGCCTAAAAACTAAAAGCACGGTTCCAATTCGGAACAAAACCTAGTACAACCAAAGTAAGGTGCCAGGTCCCACGTATAGGAAAGTCGGGATCGAAACCGGTTGGTCTCAGCGATTAGTTTGACGAATTCTTTTCTCATTTCCCTATTGGTTGACAATTCAATTGCTCTTTTAAAACTCTTCACTTTAAAAATGATTTCAAAAAATTGAGACCAAACCACTAGGTCATTGACCGGCCCGGTCAGGGATCGTCGGGTCATTGACAGGAATGGCCCACAACCGGCCGGTTGTCAATCGGACTGAACATAGACTGTCGGGTCATTGGACGGACAAGATAGGGACCACTGGCTCGTTGATCGGATAAGACGGGACTATAGGGTGGTTGATCGGGCAGGACGGAGACCGCCGAGTAATTGACCAGACCGGACGGGGGCTACCGAGTCATTGACCAGACCATGTCGGATCGGGACTGCCCGACCGACAACTAGTCAGAACAGGTATCACTTGGTTGTGGATCGAACCGAACAAGGACCGTTGGGTCATGGACCAGGCCGGGATTGTCGAGTCGTCGATCGGACCGGACCGGGATCATCGGGTCATCGATCGGATCGGACAGGGACCGTTGGATCGTGAACCAAACCGGAAAGGGGCCGTCGGGTCGTCGACCGGACCAAACTGGGACCGTCGGGTCATTGGACCAGACAGGAACCGTCGGGTCGTTAACTGGGCCAAACTAGAACTGACACTCGAGCGGGACCGTATCCACTACTAGGCGTAAGTATGAAAATTCATTGCAGCGACACTACAACATCAACGTTTTCCAAATTTGGAAAACTATTAAAAGTCACTTCTCCAATTCATTAAGGAAAACAGAGACATATCTAGTTTTTTTTTTTGTTTTGGAAAATGATTTGGTAAACGCATTTCTCTGTTTTTCTTTCTCCAGTTCTTCAGCAATTTTCTTTGTTAAACACGTTTTCTGTTTTTCTTTTTCCAGTTTTTCAATTTTTTAGAAAACTGGAAAATTTAAACAGGCCCTAAGCTTCTAAATAATTTTGTGATGAAGGAATACTCCACTAAAGAGTAAAGCTATCCACATTTTGAAGAGAGGTCAAATGCAATAGACCTTGCATGCTCTTGTAATTGTAGTTAATTTCTACATAAAATCCACATTTTGTGGGGAGATGTCCTATTTATCGCATAAGCACAAATGGGGAGACGTGGCTGCTCTTCCATCAGTAGTGGTAGGCGCCATGACCATAAACCAGATAAATCTTACTAGCCGACAACTCGACAAACCTCTGATTCATCGACGCGATAGTTTGCTCCATCTTCATCGTACACGTGTTCCCTCAATATGAAACCTTCCTCCCACGGATCGTACGGTCATTTCACGGTCTCCGCTCCCCCTCTCTCCCGTACCGCCCATTCTCGCCATCTAACACAATTCATGCACCAGCGAATATACCGGACAACTTACCCGACGTACCAGCGGGTAATTTTTAAAACAACTCTTATTGTATCTACTTTTATACTCATCTTATGCATATCATGTTTGTTAAAGTTTTTTTGTCCAATAATTTTGCACAAACGAAATATTATCTGTGAATCGGATTCACCAAAAAAACCTTATACAAACATGATGACTATAAATGTGGGTTTAAGGGTGGATATAACATGGATATAAGGGTGTGTACAAACATCTTTAAAAAAAATCATAACCTCCTCAACAAATAAAAAATATAATCATGAGTAATCGTTTTATTAAATGTGTCATCGATTTTAATGTAAAAATTACTCCCTCCGTCCCACTAAGATTGTCCCATTTTACCTTTTTGGGAAGTCCCACTAAGATTGTCCCATACCAAATTTAGTAAAGATTGTGTGGCTCTAAACCATTGTTTATAGATAGTACTTTATCAATTTAATATCAACCACACAAACCCACTTTTCTTAATAATCGTGCCACCTTCTTCCGTCCCAATCTTAGTGGGACGGAGGTAATATTATTTAAAAAAATTGACATCACCTAGAAGATTCTAGACGTCAGATGACAATTAAAAATTTCGTGCATCTACAAAACAAAAAAGAAGACAGCCTAAATTAATGTTAATCTAAAATACTTAAATAAAAAAATAATGAATAACGAAAAATATAATTATAACCAAATGAGACTATTAAAATCTAGTTCGTATACCGTGGTATCACCCCACGGTGAGCACCGTGCTCCCATACCCAAAACGATGTAGTTTCGCATAATTATTTTAAAAAAAAAATCGCATGAACAGTACATGGGTGTACATTAACTGTTTTTTCTATTTTCATCCCAGTAGCATGAATGATGTAACTTGTGCATAATTAGATGTAACTCGTGTTGTTACAACTGTAACTTCAGTTAGCAGCAAATGTAACTTGTGCCCAGAAATGTAACTCATGTTTAATGGAAAAAAAGAGTTTAATTGTCCAATAATTTTACATAAATAGAGCATATGTTTTGTTTTTGATATTAGGTCCATTAAAAATGATTTTTAAGAAAAAAATCATTTTTGATTGATTAACATAGGTTTATTTTGTTGTGTAACTCGCATTGTTTTATGGTGTAACTCACATAATGTCAAATGTAAATCAAATATAATCAAGATGTAACTTATTAAGAAAAAATGAAATGTAAATCGTGTGTTACAAAATATAACTTTAGCCAAAATGAAATGTAATTCCAGTATATATGAAGTGTAACTCTATAATATCAACAAAGCAGACAAATAGAAGACTAATTAATAAATAAGTGATTGCTTTCTGTGGATTAATTTGCTCTAAAATGAATAACCAAAGCCTATCAATTGGATTGATTTGCTCCATATTTGTTTACTCTGTAAATGATATACCAAAGCATCAAAATAGAACTAGCAGATAGCAAAAAAGGAATTGCTCTAGATCAGACTCGGTGCTCTGTGACTCGATGCTCTGTGACGGCTCTGTGATTGGGAAGTGGGAAAGGAAAAAGGCTGATGGAGAAAGTGATGAAGTAGTGTGTTTGTGGGTGGGAACGACCAGACGGTGATGGGAAAAAACGATGATGGCAGACTTGCGGAGAAGAATAAAGAGTAGCGCAACTTGTTTATCAGACCCGGCATACCATGCGCATGGTATGCCGGTTGCACGGTATAATTTGTATTACTTTATAAACTTTCATTTATACATTATATTTGGTGCATCCATACATATATAATAGAAAGAAAAAAATCTCATCTTTTATTAATTGTGGGACAAATAATAGAAAAATGTAATAAAAATATGTAGTATAACTCAAAGTAAAAGCGAACGGGTACGAGACAGGTAATGGGGCGGGCATGTACGGAATATAAAATTGTAATCGCCCAATTACCTATAAAATAGAACGAGTATTTCACGTCTCATATCTGTTATCCGGTCAATGTGATTTTCCCCGTTTTGACCGGAGCGATTCGATTAGGGTATTCATTAGATCGATTACAATTGTTATACATAACTGTACATACTGGCCCGAGTAATTCAATTCGTTGAGTGATGAAAAAATGTTACATTCAAAAAAAATCGAAATTGACAACGATTGTGTGAAGATTATAACATCTTTGAGCCCGTTTGGAGAACTCTGTTTTCGGCTTATCAGGCTTATCAGCCAGCTTTTTCACCAAACACGTAACTTTTACTTTCGCGCGCTGAATTGTGTAATAAGCCGAAAAAGTAAGGTTGGAGTTACTTTTCTGGCTGTATTGGCTGAAGTTACTGTAGAGGACCATTTTAGCTATTTTTACATATAATTTTTTCTTTAATTTATTAATAAAATATATTTTTAAAATATTTTTTTCTTAAATCAGCAGAATCAGCCAAAACAGCCACTCCAGCCAGAATATCATAAATTTCAGCAGAATCAGCCAAAACAGCCGATTTTGGTGCTACCAAACGGGCTCTTTATGTTGGGGTGAACTTGTGGTCATCACATACGAGATTCATTGAGGTGACTTCAAGGTCACTTAGAGCATCTCCAATGGGAGGGTGCATTGCATCTGATGTGGCATAGGAGAGAGATAGAGATAGAATAAATATTGGGATGAAGTGGTGTGTAGGGAAAAATGAAAAGAGGAGAGAGATAGAGGTAAAAATGGACCAAGGTCTATGACAAGGTCCATATATGGACCTTACACGGGATTCGAGGAGGAAAAGTTGATGAAAAGTGGGTTAAAAGTGATATAAAAAAATGAAAATGAAAATAAATTGGGAAATATGTGGGTCCTACACATAAAATTTGTGAGATAAAAAATGGGACCCATGTGTAAGGGTGTGTAAGAGACCACACCCTTGCATTGGAGATGCTCTTACAATCTCTCCAATGTGTTATCGGGTCGGGAATTCCATATTTGGAACGCATCCAATTGACTCGACGTTGCTCATGGGGGTTTCGGTAATTTCATAATCACGTGGCCATCGCATTCAATGGGGCTGTCTTTGGGGATACTGTAGTAATTTCGCGTTTTCTTTTTTGTCCTATCATTAAAATATTTAGGACCTTCCAGAGTTTCAGTATATTTGTCACTCCTCTCTCTCCTAATCTGCGACTGAAATTAAATTGATTAGTATTACCGCCGCCGCGCCGCCGACCGGGATATTTATCTTAGGCTTGTCAGTGGTGGGTTCCAATTTTTCTTCCGGCGGAATTCGAAAACTCTGATACTGTGAATCGGACATCTCTGATAACAATATGCAGGATATTCATTTGATTGGCGGCGGAGGTGGGCGATTCTTCGGCGGCGGGGACAGGAGGCTGCGGCCGAACCAGCACCACAGCTTGCCGGCGCTGAAATGCCCCCGTTGCGACTCCCTCAACACCAAATTTTGTTATTTCAATAATTACAACCTATCTCAGCCGCGCCACTTCTGCAAGAGCTGCCGCCGGTACTGGACAAAGGGCGGCGTCCTGCGCAACGTCCCCGTCGGCGGCGGTTGCCGGAAGAACAAGCGCTCTAGGACGAAATCAAGTGTTTCAACGCCGGATTGCAAGTCTAGCTCTCACTCAAGTAGCGAGAGTTCAGGGCTGACCGGGACGACGACCACGGCGGTCACCGACGTTAACTCCGGCGCCGCCTCCGTCTCCGCGGAAGTCGCGTCGACGAGTGCAAAGAAGCCGTCTCCGTCGAGCTTTGGAAATCGGCAGGACTCGGGGTTCTTGATTCCTCAGATATACGATCAGCCGGCGACAGCCCACGCCGGCGACGACCAAATCTTCCAGGAAATCGGGAACTTCACAAACATGATCGGAGGGTTTGACGACATTCCGCCGGCGTTCCAATACCCAGATGCCAAGTGGCTTCCTCAACAGGTAAAAATGGTGGGCCAGGCTTTAAAGATGCCGGATATCATGGCGGCGGAGTTTCTAGATCAGACGGATCAGATCGATTTCACGAGCTTGCAGCAGAGCAGGGGAAGCGAGGTAGGTCTTCCTCCACTGGATTGGCACGCCGGCGCCGGAGTCGGAGATCATGAGCTGTTTGACCTCCCCGGAGCCGTTGACCAAGTATACTGGAGTCAAACGCATTGGGGGTAAAATGATCAGCTTTACTCCCTTAATTAAATTCCTTAAACTGAACAAAAACAAATTCAGATCCAAAATAAATAAGATTATAATGTATCCAAATTTGGATAGATGACTAGGATGAGAAATTTTATGTTTGCTGGTCTAATATGTATATTAAAATTTGATGTTATCCTCGTTTTCGTTTTAATTAATGAGGTGAGATTATATAATTTCTATAATATCGATGTTATGCCTTGTTGCTCAGATGTGTAAATTCAGTATCATCTTCCTATTTCTCAATTTTTTTTGACAATAATAATTAGTTATATACCTAGCTTGTGTAGTGATATACTATGTATATGTGTACTGGCATGTAATGGTTATGCACGGCCTTTGACAATATATGTACGAGTACTACTAATAATTTATCAATTTATTACTCCGTATTCAAGTACTATTTCTATTTCTATTTCTAGAAATTGTCAAATATTCGATTGAAAAAATAGAAAATGCACAAACAGAATTATGTATTTTTTTTGTTATAGGAGTAACTTACTACTCCCCACACCATTTTATGTGTCCAGATTACCAAGGTATACTAGAGTTGAAGGTAATTAGGTAAACCTTTTCGTACCATATCTACATTAGTATAAAAACATAGAATTATATGTTTACAAAATAAGTAAACATATGCTTAGGTGAATTTATAGAAAAGACGAACCAGAATATGTCAAAGTTTGTTACAATAAACTAAAAGGTGAAAATTGATTAGGTGGATCACATATGCTTCGACAAAGAGAATGGGACTTATACTGAGAATTATATAGGTCAGCCGTGGTCCGTGCATAGAAAACAATATGGAGTATATATTGAATGAATAAGCACTGCAAGTCCAATTCGGTAATATCAAGAAGAAAATCGAATAGGGTAAAATATAAACTACATTCACTTAATCACAAGCTGGTAGATAGTGAATGGTACTCTCGTTCAAATACTTGCAGATGTCATAAATGTTTTCATAAGTAACATCTCATTGCAGTTGTCAAGATTCAAAATCGAGACTTACCCTTGTAGCACCCCTGTTTATCAATTGAGCTACGCACATGATAGGAATAAAAATATAGCCACTCATATTCATTCACTTTGTGTATGCTTTACTCATTTATTTAGCATTATCTTGAAATGCGTACAAGTATTACGCCTTTGTAAAACCAAATGCGAGATTTCACTAAAGGAAATATATGAATGATTACATAACTACATACTCCTATTAAGGAGTTGATGAAGATGTGAGCACAAACTTTAACATCTAAATCATAAAAAAAAAGTTGATAGAGATGTGGTTATGTGAAGTTTATGAAATACTTAATGGTTGCAGATCAGGACTAAGAAAATAAGTCCAATACACAAGACCAAGACCGAACATGAATACCGGTAAGAGTGGACCCAAAATTGTTAAACCAGGGATATACCAAAGACTGATCACCAAATTAAACAATCATATTTGAACCCGATTTAATGAGGTATTTGTTTTGGTTCAATTCCGTAATTGTTTCCGAATGAGATTTGCAAACCGTTTTGGTTGGTTTTTGGCAAATAATACCTTCAACCTAACCATAACTGGATTAGTTTTGTACCGTTTGCGGCTCGAAATGGAAATTCTAGACGGGAAAAAACGGGAACTCATGGTTTTGCTGGTGTAGGAAGGTTGGCACCTTGGATGAAGTTTGTCGAATAAAAGAAAAATTTATAGTTGGCATCTTGAATTTAGGGGTGTTTGGAAAATGATGTTTCAGTTAAGTAAACGGAGTTTTGACCATTTTAGCAGCATCTGAAAATGTTGTTTGGTAAATATCTTTTCTGATATGCCCTAGCGCTTTGAAAGGAATCGTTGACATGAAAACGTCACAAATAGGAGAGTTTTGGATTAGTTTTTGATATATGACATTTTCTACTAATTGTTACGGTCAAACAAATGAATTACCAAGCATCTTGTGACAATCCGTTAAATTACCCTGCGCTGCTAATTGAATCTGCAATTTACAAACCGCTAACATAATCTGTTATTCGCTAATCGCTAAATGCAAAACACGCTCTTAATCCATGTTTAATTTGGTAAGCACAAATAGCAAACTTATGAATTTTGCATCATTTAAAACGTATCGAAAAGTTTTTAAGTGTGTGTTTCACTTACGAGTTGTTTTCTACGGAATAATTTTACCAAGGAACTGTCTTGACCCTTTAGTAGTTTCCGACACAAATATCTTCCTCCGTTCTTTTTTAGTTGCAACGATCAACATTTCACACTTGCCAACACACATCTTTGACCGTAATTATATCTTAATCTCTATTAGTAAAAAATATTTAAAAATTAGATTTTGAAAATTTGTAATTAGATGAATTGAACAATATAATTCAAAAATAATAATTTTCATAAAATAATAATATAAAATGTAGTCAAAGTAGAACATGTGAATAGTGTAAAATTCAACATATTGCGATTAAAAAGAGACGGATGGTAGTATTAATTAGTCACACCATCTTCTTATACCAAACATGACTACATGAAGAGTCCGATTTTTTACTTATCAATCAACTTTTACCAAGTACACAATTTGTATTTAGCTTGTTAAATCGTGTAATGATCAAATATTATTTTTATGATAGTGATGGATAGTCTACCTGGGGGTATCTTATCCGAGGGGTTATTGCGGGAATAACTAGAGAGAAGTCAGAGTAAATAGGAGGAGAGAGAGTTGATTTTATTAAATGAACTCGAGATGTGGAGTTGAGATGCAGATGATGATTTACAAGGAGAAATGGACTGCTATTTATAGCAGCAATAAATGCGATGAGGGGACACGTGTCAGTAATCCAACGGCCGAAGGGTCACATCAGCTGGTTGGCACCGGCAGTGGTACGTTCACCGCATTGAATGCGGTTGGCGGATGTGACGTGGCATTAAATGCGGTGGTTGGCTGTCTCCAAAAGGAATCTTCGATGATTGAGCTAGTTCAGCCGAAGGCTCCTTGTGTAGCCGAGGGCTCCTTGCGTAGCCGAGGGCTTCATGTATGGCCGTAGGCTCAATGTGTAGTCGAAGGCTTGGATCAGCCGAGGGCTTCCCCTGGTGCCGAGGGCATGAGAATGCCGAAGGCTCACGTCTTTGCCCGTTTTCTTCCAGCAGCTCCTTATGCCAGAGAAGGCTATCCTGTGAGTTTTGTAGCCTTCGGCCAAGGAGGCCGAAGGCACCCAGTGTGTATTCTGGGCTACTTTGAGGCTCGGGCCGTTGTATTCTGGGCCTGAGTTGTTCTCTGGGCTCAATGGACTTGTGTAGGAGAAGTAGGAGTCTATGGGCCGGGGGTTCCTGGGCCATATACTCCATCAGGAGTCCCTCACTCCTTTTGCCGAAAGGTACTTGAGGGAAAAGGAGTAGATGTGTTGCTTCTTCTGGAGGCTTCATCATTTCGCTGGGTGCTTTCGCTGGAGAACTTGTCTTCTGCTGATTGCCGAAGGCTTCCCTCAGTCCCTCACATGTCGAGGGTTTTCTGAGGGAAGGTATTCGGAACCTTCGCATGTTTACCGGGGGCTTCCCTCAGTCCCTCACATGTCGAGGGCTTTCCGAGGGCAGTATAACACCTGTATGACTGCAGAAGGCTTTCCTCAGTCCCTCATTTGTCGAGGGTTTTCTGGGCAAAGCATAGGTGTATTGCCTGCATGTGTTGTGATGAGGGCTGCTTCATTTTCGCAAGTGACTTGGGAAAAAATTTTGATACTCTACCTCTGCCGAAGGGGGTGTTGAAGTATGTACCCGAGGGGTGTATCCCAGTCCCCCACTCCTTTAGGCCGAAGGCGAGTTCGGGCTGAAGGAGTTATGATGAGTTGATGAGCCACCGAGGGGTGGTAACATTGATAAGCCGAAGGCTTATGCTGCTACGGGCTCGAGGGCGTTTTGGTGGACTTCGTCGCCCGAAGGCTGCGGTGAGTGATAACCGGAGGCTTATATTGCAGTTTGCCTGAGGGTGCTTGGTGATATGTGTTCACCGAAGGCTTCATTAGTAATAGCCGGAGGCTATCGTCAGAGGTCGCCTCAAGAGGTTCTAAAATAGAGCCGTTGTGACATAGCCGTTGGAGGTGGGAGCCACGTGGCGTGTTCTCGTTGGCCGACGGGGGGGCGGGGTGCCATCCATTGGCTGAACCGGCGGCCCGTAATGATGGCCTTTTTAAATCGAGGCCCAGTTCTCGAGGCTGAAAGCCTATATATACCCCAACTCCGAACTCATTTGGTTTGTGCATTTTGTTGTGAAGCGAAGCTCTGCCGAATTTTCTAGAGAGAGAAACTCCAAACTTCGATCAATCCTTAAGCTTTGAGGTTAGTTCTTCACCTGTTCTTTTCCTCGCAGCATAGTTTGCTATTGTGTCCTTAGATCTAGTGTTTAGGGAGACTTTAGGACCCTCGGTTAGGAACCCTCCCCTTATTCACAACTATGTCCTCCGCGAGCGATTCCCAAAATATCTCGGAGGAGGCTCCGGCACAATCCGAGAGCTATTCGGATGTGGAGCCGTCGAGCGGGCAAGCCTCCTCCAACAATGACTCGGAAGTTGCGAGGGAGGTGCAGAGCAACCTTTGTACTGAGGCCGAAGCTGAAGACTTCGAGCAGGTGGCGGAGGATGAGGAGATGGCCCTCGCTCTCCAGGTAGCAGAAGAAGAAGAGGAGAAGGAATGCCTTCGGGTGACGGTTGCTGTTCTACCCTTGCGCGGTGCTGGCGAGGCAAGCACCTCCCGACCATTGGACCCTGATCCGCTGAGCGTGGCCCCGGGAAAAAGGAAGAAGAAGTTGAAGGTTGCTCCCAAGAAGAAGCAAGCGGCCATCGACGTTGGTCGCCCCGTCGGGATCCCCGAGGGGCACTCGTATTTGGACACTACTGCCCTTGAGGTGAAAACCACGGCCTCGGGTGCTGATTATCAGGCTCTCCAAGTCCTCGTGGGGCCCTCGGCGCAGGTCGTGGAGCCGGGGACTGAAGATCTGCTCTCTCACCCCCCGGAGGGGTGTTTCTCTGTTCACATGCTGTCGGTGGAGTTGGGTCTTAGGTTCCCACTCCACCCTTTCGTCTTGGAGTACCTGAGGTTTGTGAAGCTAGCCCCCTGCCAGCTAACTCCCAACAGCCACTATTACTTGGCGGGGTTCTTATCTCTCTGCCAGAGCCGGAAGGTGGAGGCTACGTTAGATCAATTTTTCCTCTCCTTTAATCTGTGCCGCGGTGGACATTCCCACGCCGGGGGATATGCCAATTTGCAACAGGTGCCGGCTTGGAAGCTATTCTCCGAGACCCCCTCATCGCACAAGGAGTGGAAGGAAAAATTTTGTTATATCCGGATGGCTGATAACCCATTCCCGGGGGCCCTGCGCAATCACTTCCGTAGGCATCCGAAGGTGGGCAGCGCGGCACTGCAGAAGGCTGGTAAGAAACTCACCGAGAAGCCCGAGGGCTCTGATAAGGTGATCGCTATCAAGGCGGCGACGCTTCCAGAGGATCTTTACCTGCTGGGCTTTAGGCGGTATCGCCTCCCGGGGGATGAAGATGAGAAATATCCTGAGATCGACCGGGGGTATCAAAACGCCGGAGGTTGTAGCCGAGGGCTCCTGTTTTTTTTTGTACTTAGAATATTTCTCCTTGATTAGCTCTGATTCTAACCCTTCCTTGTCTTTTGCAGGTGATATTATGGACGTGCAAGCCTTCGCTCGGTTGTCCAAAAAACTGGCCAAGGTGCCGAAGAGGAAGAAGGAGGAGGGGCCCTCGGCGAATCAACCCCTCGTCGATGAAGTCTTGAAGAAGGCTGGGGCTTCTAAGACTCCGGAAGATAAGGAGTCCACCAAGGAGGTTCCTTCTGCTGATGCCGGTGCTGGTGCCGGGGGTTCCCAAGTTGGGGAGCTTAAGAGAAAGAATGCCGGGAAGGGCTCCAAGCCTCCGGTAACTAAGAAGTTGAGGGGGGCCGATGAAGTTAAGGGTGCCCCCCTGGTGATCCTTGAAGAGCCCTCCTCCTCTCATCTAGTGGATCTTGACGAGGGGGCTTGGCCGCAGGAGACGCACTACTACAATTTAAGACCTAACGTAACATTGAAGATGTAACATACCTATAAAAGTGTTACATTTATCTCTAATGTAACACTTTTTAGACCTAATGTAACACTTTCTAGAAGTATAAATGTTACATTAGGGACTATAAAGTGTTACAATAGGTCAAATGCAACATGAGTAAATGTAATGATAAACAAGTGTTACATTTTCTCTAATGTAACACTTTTCTGTGCTATTGTAACACTTTTGGGTGATACATTAGATGTTGAAATGTTGTAGTGACGGTGCAGTTCTCCTTTAAGAAGGGGACTGCTATCGTCCATGGAACCCTCGACCCAAGGGAATATCTGGAGGGCGCCACTCCCCCCTTAGACCGCTCGACCCTCGGCAAGTTTGAGGATGAAGCCCTCGAACGAAGAGCACTTGAGGCCTCGGTCACTGTAAGTCCCTTCCCCTTGCCAAGCCTTTGCTTTTACTTTCACGTATCTCTTGTTCGCATAGTTTGACCTTGAGCCTCCCCCCTTACTTTTTGTTGACAGGCTAGCCTGGCCTTTGGAGAGTATGTCCGGAGGATGGAGCAAATTCGCCTCCGGAAGGCGGAAGACGACGAGGCCCTTAAAAGGCTCGTCGCAAAGAATACCGAGGCCATCAGGAAGATGGCTGAGCTAGAGGAGGCCCTGAGGCAGGCGGGGAATAAGCTGGAGGCCCGTGCCGAGGGGAAGGCTGAAGCGGAGAAAGCCGCTGCCGAGGCCGCAAAGCAAGCAGCTGAGGAAGCTGAGAAGGCCAAGGCTGAGGCCGTGGCCAAGGCCATGGAAGACGGCATTGCTTCCTTCGTTGCTGAGGGATGGAAGTCCGAGGACCGCAAGGAGTGGGTAGCCTCGGTCATAGAACAAGGCGTCGAGGGCTGGGTGGCAGGCCCCGGATCTGAATGGATGGCCCTGAAGGGCAAAAATTATTTCGATGGGGGTGAATTCTTCACCCAGCGCCTGATTTATAGGAAGCTGGCCGGCCACTTCGGTATTGATCCTAGCAAGTTCGACCCTTCGGCCTACGGTCTTCCCCCCCGGCAACCTGATGTTCGAATCCCCCTCCCGGAGGGTGAAGAGAGGCGCCAGCTTGCAGATTCCGAGCTGATGAGGGAATGCGGTCTTGAAGATGAAGATGAAGTTGAGGATGACGCTACCTCAAAGATGAAGGAGGATGCAGCTGAGGGGGCCCAGACTTAGCTATCTGCGTGTGCATAAACCTTGTAATAGTTTGTAGGCCTCGGCTTCGGCCACGCTTTTGTAATGAAACACATTCCTGTACTCTAATTATTTTTCTTGTTGAATGAATCATTGCCTCCGGGTTTTTCGCATGAACGAAGGCCTTCCTTTATTTTGAACTTGAATGTATGCCTTTGTTTCTTTTCGTGTTTGTGTATGAATGTATTTTTCTTCCTTCCTTCCATATGAATGTCTGCTTTCCCGGAGGCCCCTAGTTTGTGGACTTAGTAAATTTTTCTAAGTGCCACTCATTGATAGCCCCCGGTTGTGGAGTAGAATCGCGGGGGGGTCGTTGTTGTGGACTTAGAAATTTTTCTAAGCAAAACTTTTGTCATGAGCCCTCTGCGGTAGCGTAGGACCATTGGGGGGCTTGAAGCTGTGGACCTAGAAAATTTTCTAAGTAAGATCCCAGAATATGTCCTCGGTGACTAGGCCCTCGGTAGTGACGAGCCTCCGATTGTAGTGTAGCTTCAGGTTATTGCCCAGTAGTTTAGGTGGGCCATCGGCTGTAAGCCTGTGGATGTAGATGGCATTCCGGTTCGACCCGAAGGGTCCCCAATTGTGGACTTAGTCATTTTTCCACGAATTTTCAATAGGAGCTGTAGTGATCCTTCGATCGAGGGGATTGTTTGAGCCCCCTGTTCATGTAGTTGTCGAGGGTTTCAAGGTTATGGACTCACGTATAGGCCTTGGTTCGTAGCATAGAATCAGGACCCCTCGGACATTCGTAGTAGTGAGGCCGAGGGAAAAAATGAATTAGACTTAGGAATTCCACTAGGTGAAATTGCATCCTATGCCCTTGATTGGCAATGTAGCCCCCCCGAAGGGTTCCTCAAATGAGTCTGGTGATACTCTGCCTTCGGCATGAATCCTCCGGTTTGTGTAGACATTGGTTTAGCCTGCTTTAGAACTTTGTGTAGCCTTCGGCATATTACATGGTTCACTTTGATCCTTCCGAAATCTTCTTGGGGGAAATCTTGTACTCCAATGTTTCATGCAATGAAGCCTTCGGCTATGTAGCCAGATGACTTATTGTTGCGAGACTTTCTTGTGCCTTCGTAGGAGCCTTCGGGAAAGTATATCCGAAGTGTTGAGCCTCCGGGGAGAATAGTATCCGGGGAGTTCCTTCCCCCCTGCACATCTTCTTTTTTTTTTTTTTTTTTAGATGATGTAGGAGAGGCATCTAGAAACTTGGTTTCTAGGAAAGGCTTGGCCTATATGGGAGGCAACGGAATAAACCGTTGGCTCCCCCTTCGGGAATGACCTTCCGATATCCCGAAGGGTTTGAGGGTCGTTTCCTCGGCCCGAGACATCGTCTGTTGCCTGCTTCCCCTTGGGAGATAGCACGGAAAGCGCCTCGGTTTTGAAAGTCGTCCCCTCAGCCCGAGACATGGTCTGTTGCCTGCTTCCCCTTGGGGGATAGCGCGGGGAGCGTTTCGTTTGTGGAAGTCGAATCCTGGGCCCGGGACATGGTCCGTTGCCTGCCTCCCCTTGGGGGATGGCGCGGAAAGCGTTCCTGGGAAGGGTTTTATTTGTGTGTAGAACACAAATAGCCGGGGGCACTTGGTACCAGCCGGAGCCGAGGGGTATTGCACCCCTCGTTTTTTTTTTTTTTTTTTTTTTTTTTTTTTTAAAGGAGAGTATGTAAAAGTTTGAGAAAACACTTGGTGTTTTCAAAGAGTGATGGGGGTGACCCATACACTTGGTACTTGGTACCTAAATTGTTGTTCCCCCTCCTGAGAGGGAGAGGCCTTGGGCCTATTTTGGTGAAGCGATGAGGGCTTGGCCACTCATTTGTAGGAGAGAAGGGGGGGCCTTGGGCCGCTTGTACAACATGTAGGTGATGAAGGCTTGGCCTTTTGATTATTTTTCAAAAACAGATGGGGCCTTGGGCCATTGATATTTACACTTGCTGAGGGTGAGGGCTTGGCCGCTCACGCCTTATTGATAGAACTTGACAAGGTGGTGCACATTCCAATGTCTAGGGACCTCCGTCCCATCGGGACGTTTAAGCCTGTATGTCCCTGGTTTGATGATGGCTGAGATGATGTAGGGGCCTTCAAACTTGGGCGCCATCTTTCCTCCTTCGGTGGGTAGACTGGCCTCCCTTCGTCGGAGGACGTAGTCTCCCACCTGGAATTCCCGGGAGCGGACCTTGGCGTCGATGTATCCTTTGACTTGTCTCCTATAGTTTTCGGCTCTGAGGAAAGCTTGCTCTCGGCGTTCCGAGATGAGATGAAGGTCGAGGGCCATGTTGGCGTCATTGACCTCGGGCTCATATTGTTCCACCCTTCGGGTCGGAAGGGTCACTTCTGTTGGAGCCTTTGCCTCAAAGCCATAGCACAGGGAGAAGGGTGTTTCGCCCGTCGCCCGCCGAGGGGTGGTGCGGTAGGCCCATAAGATGTTGTGAAGCTCTTCTACCCAGCCTCCCCCTTCGGCTTCTAGCTTTTTCTTCAACCCTTCAAGGAGAGTGCGGTTGGCATTTTCTACTTGTCCGTTGCCCTGAGGGTAGGCAACGGAAGAGAATGTGTGCTTGATGCCCCAAGCCTCAAGGAGGGCACAGAAGGGGGCCGCCTCGAACTGAGTTCCGTTGTCGGAGATGATTTGTTGGGGGACGCCAAACCTTGTGAGGATATTTTTGAGGACAAAGTGGCGGCACCGGGCCTCAGTGATGCTGGCGAGGGGTTCGGCCTCCACCCATTTGGTGAAGTAGTCAATGGCAATGATGATGTACCTGTTGTTGGAGGTACCCCTCGGCAGAGGGCCTACTAGGTCAATTCCCCATCTAGAGAAGGGTATAGCGGTGCTGATGGGGGCATAGTTGACCGCTGGCCTGCCGGGGGCCTTCTGAAAGTGTTGGCAAGCGGTGCACCTTCGGGCTAGATCAGCACAATCTCTAGCCATCGTGGGCCAGAAGTAGCCCTGAACTATGAGCCTTCGGGACATGGAGAAGGGTCCCTGGTGAGCTGAGCAAGTGCCACTGTGCACTTCCTCCATAGCGACTTCGGCTTCATCTTGGTGAAGGCACCGAAGGAGGGTGCCATTGTAAGATCTTTTGTAAAGCCTACCATTCTCGAGGGTGTAGCTGGGAGCCCTCAGTTTTGTCAATCTCGCGCGGGCCTCATCTTGGGGTAGTTGCCCCGTGGTGATGAAGGTGGTGATGTCGGAGATCCAATCCTCCGGTCTCAGGTTAATGTTCATAATGGGGCTTGCGTGGATGCTTGAGAGGCTGAGCTCCTCGATTCTTGCAATTTTTGAGAGGTGCTCGGGGGATTCATCCGAGAGCTTGGATAGAATGTCGGCCTCAGAGTTTTGAGCCCTCGGTATTTGGGTAAGAGAATGTGCGTCAAATACCTTAAGCAACTCCTTGGCGGCCTCCTTGTATTGTTTCATCCTCCCTTCTTTGGCTTCGTACTCCCCGGAAATTTGCCCCACGACAAGCTTGGAGTCACACTTGACGTGGATCATCTTGGCCTTCAGATTTGCCGCCAGCCGAAGGCCACATAGGAGGGCTTCATACTCGGCCTCGTTGTTGGAGACCTTGAAGGAGAAGCGGATGGCATAATAGGCGCGGAAGCCTTCGGGTGTGATCAGAACTACTCCCCCTCCGCATGCTTTGGTGGCCGAGGAGCCATCGGTGTAGAGGGTCCACCACTCATCGAGGGGTGCCGAGGGCTCCTCGTCAGTTGCTGATCTTGCGGTGCATTCCGTTACGAAGTCCGCCAGGGCTTGGCCCTTAATGGCTGGCCTCGGACGGATGTCTATGTTGTATTGGCTGAGGAAGATGGCCCATTTTACCATCCGGGAGGAGCTAGTGGGACTTCTCATGAGGGCGCCGAGGGGTTGATGAGTGAGCACTTGGACCGGATGAGCTTGAAAGTAGTGGCCAAGCTTCTTGACGGTCCAAACGATGGCTAGCACCGTCTTCTCGACGGGAGAATACCTGAGTTCGGCCTCCCGGAGGGTTTTGCTGACGTAGAAGATGGCATGTTGGATGCCGTCTTCTTCTCGGATTAGTACTGAGCTGATAGCCGCAGGGCTAACACCGAGATATAAGTATAAAGTCTCCCCCACCTTTGGTTTGGAGAGCACTGGGGGAGAGGAGAGGTACTTCTTGAGTTCGTCGAAGGCCTCTTGACACTCAGGTGTCCATTGGAAACCCGCCGTCTTCCTCATGATTTGGAAGAAGGGGAGGGCCCTCTCGGCTGACTTAGAGAGGAATCGGTTGAGGGCCGCCAGGCGACCCGTCAGCCGTTGAACTTCTTTGACGTTGCGTGGAGGCTCCATGTTGATGATGGCCTGAATCTTCTCGGGGTTGGCCTCAATACCCCTCCGGCTGACCATGTAGCCCAAGAACTTTCCTCCCTGCACGCCGAAGGTGCATTTCTTTGGATTTAGCCGGAGGTTAAATTTTTGCATGATGGCAAAAATCTCCCGGAGGTCGTCGGCGTGAGTGCTTGCCTTCTTACTTTTGACGATCATATCGTCAACGTAAGCCTCCATGGTGCGTCCCAGGACAGCTCGAAAGACCCTAGCCACCATGCGTGTGTAGGTGGCGCCTGAATTTTTGAGGCCGAAGGCCATCACAAGATAGCAGAAGATGCCTTCGGGTGTCATGAAGGCAGTTTTTTCAGCGTCTTCCTCATGCATGTAGATTTGATGATACCCGCGGAATGCGTCGAGGAAGGACATGATTTCGCATCCCGCGGTCTCATCCACCAGTTGATCAATGTTTGGCAGAGGGAAGGGGTCCATAGGGCACGCCTTATTCAGATCAGTGTAGTCCACGCACATGCGGAAGGTAGGCGGCTTCTGTGCGAGGACTACGTTCGCCAACCAAGAAGGGTATTTCACCTCCTTAATGTGTTTGATGGAGAGGAGCATAGACAACTCATTCTTCACGAACTCCCTTCTCTCGGCCGAGAGGGGTCTTCTCCGCTGTTGCACTGGTTTGGCCGAAGGGTCTACCGCTAGGCGGTGGGTGATAACCCTTCGGTCAATTCCCGGCATATCCTCCGGCCCCCATGCAAAAACAATGGAGTAGGCGCGGAGGGCTTTGGTGATGCCAGCCTTCAAGTCTTCGGGGAGCTTGGCTCCGATCTTCAGGACTCTCTCCGGCTTGGCCGGATCGAGTATCAAGTCTTCGGTCTCCTCGACAGGCTCAGCCCTCGGCCTACCTTCTTCTTCCTCCAGGGCCTTGGCGGTGATGGTGTCAATCCGAAATTCGGTTTTACTAACCTTCTTGGTGAGTTGAAGGTAGCAGGCCCTGGAGAGCTTCTGATTCCCCCTTGAGTAGCCGATGCCGGTAGGTGTGGGGAACTTGAGACAGAGGTGCCTCATGGAGATGACGGCCTCCAAATCCTCGAGGGCAGGCCGGCCGAGGATGATGTTATGTGCGCAGTCGAGGTTGACGACGACGAACTCCACTTCGAGCTTGGCTCTATGGAATCCGTCGCCGAATTCGACCATGAGTGTGATGACGCCCTCGGCGTCGATGCTGTCCCCCGTGAATCCGGAGAGTGGGGTGTTGATGTGCCGAAGGGATCCCCTGTCGAGTCCCAACTCTTGAAAAGTGCTGAGATACATGACGTTGACAGAACTCCCCGTGTCAACATAAGTCCGGTGGATGATGGCGTCGTTGATCTCAGTGCGGATTACGAGGGCATCCCTATGCGGCAGAGAGCCCGAGGGGAGGTCCGCATCTGTGAAGAAGACGGGATCCGCCCTCGGCCTTTTAGTAGGGGGCATGTGATTGACCTCCCCAATGTAGAGGGACTGTGCCCACTTCTTCCTTTGGCTCGTTGAATCGCCTCCGGTGTTGCCGCCGTTGATCATGTGGATGTGGCGCTTGTATTGTTGGTGGGAGCCCTCTCCTTCGTCTTCGAGGCCGCCAATTTCACGCTTCTTCCCATGCGGGTTTCCGAGGGGAATGGTGTTGGGGTTCACCCACTTGTTTGCCTTCGGCGGAGGGCCTTGACGATGTGGGGGGGCCCTGGGGAGGAGGGCCCCGGATAAATTGAGACAAGTGGCCCGCCTGTATCAGCCTCTCGATGGCGTTCTTCAGCTGATGGCAGTCGTCGGTTTTGTGTCCATGGTGGCGGTGGAAGCGGCAGTAGGGCTCATCAGGACCGATGGCATAAATCTCGAGAGGTGTGCGGGAGTCTCGCTCAACGAGCCCCCGCTCTTCCGCATGATCAAGAATGACGCTGACGGGATGCGTCAAGGGAGTGCGTGGGTGCTCAAGGAGGACGGGTTGCGCCCATGCCTTCGGATTGTTCTTGTAACCGCCCCCGGGTCTGGCTTGGCCACCTCGGGAGCGATCGCTGTATTGGGCCTCGCGGTTGGCCGGAGGGGGAGGCCCTCCGGGCCGATTCCTGCCTTCATTCTTCTGAGAGGGGTCCGTGTTGCGGCGGTCCTTCTCGATTTCCTCCGCTTCAGCATATCGGTCCCCCCGCTGAAGGGCCTTTGTATAATCGCGGGGGGGGATTAGTAATGAGGCTCCGGGAGAAGTTACCGTTGCGGAGGACGGTGTGGAAGAGGGCCATTAGGGTCCTGTCATCAGCACCCTCGACCTCGAGGGAGGCCTGCCTCCAGCGTTCTAGGAAACTCCGAAGGGTTTCCTCCTTCTGTTGCCTCACGTTTAGGAGGTGGGAGAAGTGCTTCTTTGAGCGGTGCCTCCCTGCAAATTGCATAAGGAAGCGATGGGCAAGCTCTTGCCAAGAATCAATGCTGCCTTCGGGCAACCGGTTGAACCACTCATACGCCGGTCCCTCCAAGGTGGAAAGGAACCAACGGCATAAGTATTCATCCGATGCCCCCATCATCATCATGCTGTTTTGGTAACGGCTATAGTGCTCTTGGGGATCCGTCTTCCCCTCATATGGCTTGATGGGTTGCCCCCGATATTTGTGGGGGATTTTGGCCGCCAACACCCTTGGGGTGAAGGGTGTTCTAGTGCGGAGTTGAATGAGGGGCTCGCCTGAGCCTTCGGCGAGCTTACGCTTCATTTCCTCCACTTGCGCCCGGAGGTCAGCGTACTCTGGATCCGGCCTCGCTGTGGAAGCCGTCGGGGGTGCCTGACGATTCTCCTCGAGTTGACGGAGGAGGGCTTCAATGATTTCGTCCTTGGGGTCCTTCGGGGCAACCCCTTGGGAGTTGGCCCGGAAGGATTGCGCCTGATTGATCTGGTGCCTGGCGTCATCGGCATGGAGGAGGGCTTTGCCTTTGCTTCGTGGGGGAGGCATGCCCTCGGCGCCCGAAGCAGAGGCTCCACTCTCCTGGGGCCTGCTGAATGCTTGTTTCCCGAGGCGGTCTTGGACCCCTCGGTGCCCGGGAGCTCCCCCAAGCCTCTCAAGGGCAGAGGTTCGGGGTTTCTCTTTCATCATGGGGCGCTTGTCCCTGGATTGGGCCTCTTGGGAGGCGGTCTCTTGCGCTATGACCCCCTCGGCATTGCCAATCCCCGGGGGAGGATTGTTGAACAGAGGGGGGAGTGGTGGCAGTTGAATAACATTTCCTCCAGCGTAAGGCTGAAGGGGAGCCTGAGAGACGAGGGCCCCGGAATTGAGAGCCATGTTCTGAACAAAGGCTGCAAAGGCTGCCTGAAGATCGATGGCCGGGGCTGGAGGGGGAACTTGGTTCTCACTCCGATCCCTCCTTCGATTATCAAGGCCAATGCGGGCGTCAGGGGCGTTCTTCTGTAGCTGTTGACGGAGGTCCGCAGTAGCCTGCTCCAATTCGAGGATGATACCACCCTCGGGCACTAAGAGCCTGTTGGAGGCCTCAGCCCCGTTCGTTTCGCCGGGGGCTACGTGGCTTTCCTCTAGGTTTTTGGATTGGGCACGAGTGGTTCTTCCCATTTTTGGTAAGCGTTTTGTATTTGGTAGAGGGGGAGGGTTTCTTACTTGATAGTTCAGACCTCTCAACGAGAGCACCAAATGATGGATAGTCTACCCGGGGGGTATCTTATCCGAGGGGTTATTGCGGGAATAACTAGAGAGAAGTCAGAGTAAATAGGAGGAGAGAGAGTTGATTTTATTAAATGAACTCGAGATGTGGAGTTGAGATGCAGATGATGATTTACAAGGAGAAATGGACTGCTATTTATAGCAGCAATAAATGCGATGAGGGGACACGTGTCAGTAATCCAACGGCCGAAGGGTCACATCAGCTGGTTGGCACCGGCAGTGGTACGTTCACCGCATTGAATGCGGTTGGCGGATGTGACGTGGCATTAAATGCGGTGGTTGGCTGTCTCCAAAAGGAATCTTCGATGATTGAGCTAGTTCAGCCGAAGGCTCCTTGTGTAGCCGAGGGCTCCTTGCGTAGCCGAGGGCTTCATGTATGGCCGTAGGCTCAATGTGTAGTCGAAGGCTTGGATCAGCCGAGGGCTTCCCCTGGTGCCGAGGGCATGAGAATGCCGAAGGCTCACGTCTTTGCCCGTTTTCTTCCAGCAGCTCCTTATGCCAGAGAAGGCTATCCTGTGAGTTTTGTAGCCTTCGGCCAAGGAGGCCGAAGGCACCCAGTGTGTATTCTGGGCTACTTTGAGGCTCCGGCCGTTGTATTCTGGGCCTGAGTTGTTCTCTGGGCTCAATGGACTTGTGTAGGAGAAGTAGGAGTCTATGGGCCGGGGGTTCCTGGGCCATATACTCCATCAGATAGTATTTTCTAATAAAATATATTAGCTATTTTTCATATAGTTTTTTATGTTTTATTAGTAATAAATATTTGGGAAAAGTACGGAAAAACTACTTGTGGTTGGGCCCGTTTTCAGATAAGGTCATGCGTTTCATTCTTTATCAAAGTGGTTCATGTGTTTGAATTCCGTTATCACAAGAGGGTCACACTGTTAAAAACGTCTGAAAAAGACTGCTAAATGTAATTCCGATTTTCAAAAGTGCTCGGAAAATTAAAAGAAAAATACTAAAAGGTGCACCTCGTCAAGATGACCTCCAAAGCACCTTCTCCTTGGATTTCTCAGATCTGTTTAAATTATTTTTTTAAAAGTGATTTCACTAATATCACTTTTCCAATGGACTTTTCGGTGACAAAGGTGGCTGAAAACAAAAAAGAAACATGGCATAGCGGTCGTCTTATTGAGGTGCACCTTCCGGTATTTTTCTTTTAATTTTTCGGGCACTTTTGAAAAACTGAGTTGCTTTTAACGGTCTTTTTCAGACGTTTTTAACGGTGTGACCCTCTTGTGATAACATAATTCAAATACATAAATCACTTTGATTAAAAACGAAACACATGACCCTACCTGAAAACGAGCTCAATCACAAGTACCTTTTCTGTACTTTTCCCTAAATATTTTAAATATAACTTTCTAAGACTTTAACATACTTTGAGTTTTGATGCTTCAACCCCAGAACTTCACAAATTAAATTTCACTGGATTAATCTAATTCAGTCAACTAGAGTGTCACTAGACGTGTTCTAAAGAATCAACATTTATCAAACAATTACAATTTTATTTAAAAAAAAGTGAATTGCTTAAAACTTAAAAAAATTGATGGTCCCGGATAGAGGTAAAAGTCTAGAGGGGGGGTGAATAGACTTTTAAAGCTTTTTCAATTTTAAGAACACTTCCCCTCTAGGTGAGTTGATCTATAATCTCTTGGGAGATTAATAGATGCACAGCGGAAGTCTTTAACCTCTTTATACTTAGTGTGAGATAACTTTCTAGTGTAGATGACGTTTAGACTGGTTATGAGAGGAAGTAGGCTTGGCAGTTGACTGGTGAGCAGGTAACTGCTTAGGCTACTGCTGCACAGGCAGTTGGCTGGTTGGCAGGCAACTGCTGAGTTGGCAGTTGGCTGGTAGGCAGGTTACTGCTGAGGCAACTGTTAAGAATAGGATGACTCTTGGATGGCTTTTTGTTCTGGCTTGTTATGGAGTTTGGAAAGACAAGTATGGATGGGCAGTGGGCTCAGCAGGAGGGTGAAGACCAGGGTACTGCTGAGGCACCTTCTGAGTTTAAGACAACTTCTAGTGGAAAACACTCTCAAGGAGAGTGAGTTATTAAGCAGTAGGCTAAGCAGTAGAGTCGATGAAGACTACTGCTTAGGATGCTGCTGGCAAACTACAAACCTTTAGTGAGATGTGTTTTGGTGTGTGCTCTGTATGTATGAAAGTAAATCAACACACCATATATCCTGGTTCAGAGGTGGTGTAATCCTCCTACATCCAGTCCCATTCTATTTCAAATGGATTTCCACTAAAGTATTCAGCCCAATACATTTAGTGTCAATCTAGCCTTGACAACTCTGGCCTAGATTGAAGGCGTTTCACGAGGAGTAACACCACTCCAAGTTACTCAAACCTTAAGACTTTTCTCAATTGATCCAGTGGGGATCAAAAGGTACTCTATCTATCTAACCACACTATAGGATCCGAACAACTGTTCTCCTAAGTGTTTACAACAACATGAATTGGTTCACGAAGTTTCTAACCTCCAACTAAAACCTAAGCTCTATAAATGTTACAATGAATGATCTAGTCTAAGAGCTTAGTAAAGCATGAGTCAAAGCAGAGTGTTCAAGCACTTTTTCTTTTGCTGGATATTCGTAGTGTAATGACTGAACCACTTGCTTTGAACTCAATGACTTGCTTTTGATCTCATGCTTCTGCCTATTTTTATAGGCATCTCCAGTAGATTAATCTCCTCCGTTGGTTAAGAGGATTTAATCCCAGACGTCCAAAGTATTGTACTTGCGTCTTCTTGTGTTGGAGCAGGATAAGGATTTGTCTTTGAAGGCCACTTGCTTTGTACGAAGATAACACCCATACCTTAGGCCTTCTTATCGCTGCATGCCTATTCTGAAACTTCTTCACTATTCACCCATTCTGATGTCTTCTCTGCTCTTGCATTCTGAGTGTATTGGCCTTGTCTTGCAACTACACTTGTGAAGCTGAGTGCGTGAACCTGCTCAAGTAGTGAAGTAGTAAAATGTGTGACTTAGAATATTTTGTATCAAATAAATTTTGTACTGGTAGGATCTTTGAAATATCCTATTAAGGTAATAAGATTACCTTATTGCATTTTGTTCTTTCCAGTACAATTTATTTGGTACAAATTTTACAGTAAAATTTGTCACTTATTTTACTAATCACTTTCTTTCTTTAAGTGACATGATTAAACTTATGTATCAAATTAAGGCTATACTGGTTGGATCTAAATATCCATGTAGGGTAAATAATTTTTACCTTATTGCATTTTATAGTTCTAGTATGTTTAATTGATACATAGTTTGTACATTGGAATTCTTGTCACTTTTAAGCAGGTACCTTGTTAACTTAACTGGTAGGATATCAAATTCTTTTTAAGGTAAAAATCATTACCTTATTGCATTTTGTTTTCCAGTTAGTTAACCAATATTCTTGTTCACTTTGATTTATCTGTATATCAAATAACACTTTACTGGTTGGATTTAAATATCCAATTTTAAGATAAAGACAACTTTACCTTATTTCATTTTGAATCCCAGTGTGTTCTATTTGTTATATAGAATTTACATTGTTATTTGTTGTAGTGAACAGAATATCAAGAACTCTTCTTCTGAGTGTATGGTTTATCTAGTATTTCGAACATGATAAACTAAATATTTAACTGGTAGGATATCAACTCCTATTAAGGTAAAATTACCTTATTGCATTTTGTTTTCCAGTTAAAATAGATAGTTCATTTGTACGAGAGGTTATTGTGTGTAACAAATAAATTTAACTGGTTGGATTTATACGATATCCTTTTAAGGCAATTCAATATTGCCTTATTGCATTTTATGGTTTTCCAGTCATATTTATTTGTTAACTATAAAAAGGAGCACGACACATCTAGATAATTTTCTTAGTACTAGACAACTGCAAGATGCTACAACAGAGGATAACAAAGACTCCTATAATAATGCTACAATAGAGGGGAGATAACAAAAGCTTTTGGCATCATCAAAACAGTTCATCAAAATCTATGGTTTAACAATTTCCCCCTTTTGTGATGATGCCAAAAGAAGAGTTCTAATAACTAAAACTCTCTTTCCCCCTCTTTTGGTAGCATTCACCAATCACTCAGTTCTTATTCTTTTTCTTGATGATTCACCAGGAAAGAGGTTTGGGATTCTTCCTTTCATCTTCTGATTGGCTTTTTCTTTGAGTACCACTAGCTTTTCATAGTAGACTCGACGAATGGTAGTTTTTAGCATGGCTGTTTCAATGTTCTGTTCATGGAGCCAGTTAAGAGCAAACTCCTCTTCAATTTTGACCAATGCTGCATGTTGAAGGAGTTGTTCCATTGGAGCCATTCTCCATTGCCTCCAGTTCATGACCCTTCTGACTTGATTGTCCAGTTCTTCTCTTCCTTTGAGAAATGGAACGTTGGGTCGGTCAGGTTGAGGAGGAAATGGTGCTGTTTGAGCAGAGCGGGGTTGACCGAGTGAGAGCTTAAGAATGTTGTCAGCCATTTTGAGGGTTAAGAGGTTTTGCTGTGAAGAAGGTTTGGAAGGAATAATCGTAGGTTGAAGATGAGCATGTGAGAAGAGAGACCAGATTTTATACTCGAGCTTCAGATGGTCTCTTCGTCTTTTGAGATTGAGTTCAAGAGATCGAGGCATATTGATTAGTGTGTTTGGGGGCTGGTTCTTTTTCCAAGGTCGAGTTTAAGAACCTTTATTGAAGACGGTATTGATGATCTTTATTAAAAGATGCTCTCGGATCATCAGATGTCTTCATTGTAAAAACCTTTCCGCCTTGTATGTTCATAAATGAAAATTCTGTTTCTAGACTAAGAAGATGTCACGCCCCGGACCTACCGGACACGTCAACAACCCGCCGTACAGTACGAATAGTCAACCGCAGTCCAACTCATCCATACTATACTAGGCGTCTTGAATACCATTCACACATAGTACATCCATAAACAATCATAACGTAAAATATTTAATTAAGCAGCGGAAACATAATTACAAATATTCAAGCCACACGTGGCAACCACGGGCATACAAGCCCCCAAATAAATATTCGAAATAATATCCATGAGCATTATTTAAATTGTTTTCAAAACAGAAACAGGAGAAGTACGAACCCCGCCTTCCTCCTTGAATTCCCTGAAGCAACGAGCGGTAGTAGCAAGCTCTACTCCCTACCTGAAACTGTGAGGTGGCCTCCCCCGTGAAGGGGAGGTCAGTACTTGGAAGCATTTGACAAGTACAATGACAACTATACTAAGTATAATCAAAGTTTCAATTTCCAAGACCCTCAATCCAAGATGTTATTCATTGGTACTTAACTCATGTTCCTTCATGCTAGAGCTCGGCTCATAGTCATGCTAAATTGTGCTAGAGCTCGGCTCATAGTCACACTACATTCGCTAGAGCTCGGCTCATAGTCATACTAAAATTGTGCTAGAGCTCGGCTCATAGTCACCCTACGTTTGCTAGAGCTCGGCTCATAGTCATACTAATTTGTGCTAGAGCTCGGCTCATAGTCACCCTACGTTTGCTAGAGCTCGGCTCATAGTCATGCTACCACGTGCTAGAGCTCGGCTCATAGTCACGTCAACTAATCCCTAAACCACTTCTTAGTCTAGGTTCCATCCATTTTGAGTAACCCTTAAGGCCTACTCCAAATGTAACTTAAGTTCATAATAATTTGAATATCTCAATTAAATTCCACATTCAAGTATAACTTGGCTCTAATATCAAAATATCACTTTTATCCTTCCATGACTTCCTTACATGAGGTAAAAGTATATTTATCACAATTTAATTTATAGTTTACACAACTATTATACCATTGTATTCATAACACATAATCATACACAATTTATTCATAAATTTGTATATTATGCATTTTTACTTATGAACAATAACAATCTCATTTAGGCATTTTATTTTTATAAATACATCATGCCAAACACATATAATTCATTTAGGTAATCTTATGAAATTAACCCAATAATTATAAGCAATATAGTCGGTCATCCTCACCTCGAGTGAGCTTAAGCGCGTTCTCCGCTTCCCGGTGGAACTTTGACCAACTCCGGTGAACTTTGACCAACTCCGGCGAAACTCCGGCGAAGCTCAAAAATATTTTAATCAAGTTCCTAACAAGGTTTTAACACCATAAAACCTTAATCAATACAAATAACCTCTAAAAGGTTATTTCCGGTGAATCGGTCGTTTTGGCTTCTAAGTCCGTTTTTGGACATAGAACCACCTTCCAACCCATTATTTCACACTTAGATCATGTAGAACAGTCCTCAAGGTTCTCCATATGATATATATCTCATATGGTAGAAGAAAAAATAAAGGAGAAGCTATGATAAGGTCATTACCTCACTTTTCTCACTTTCCCCTAGCTTTTTCCTTCTCAAAACACCTTCTTTTGGGCTACTCCTTCTTGAGCTCGGTTCTTGGCTATGGAGGATGAGTTTGCAGAGCTCTTTCTCCCCTTTTCCTTGGTGCTGGCCGAAGTGGTTGAGTGAGGAAGGAGGGGGTGGGTTTCTTTTTGTTTCTTTTGGGCAATTATGGGTGAGATGGGTCCTCTTACATGTCAAACATGTTTCCTCCATCAACTCAAGAGTATTCAGCCAACTTTTGAGCTCAATCAATCCCCTTTTGGTTGACAATTTCGTGGGGTGGCCCCCACCTATGTGGGAGGTCATCCCAATTCGTCCCGAAGTGTACAATCGGTCCCGAAAGTTGTATTTTTTGGACTGTTTTAAATATATTTTATTTTATCGGGTCAAATAAAATACATTATGTGTTCTCCATCATTATAACCCTTATAATGAATATTCATTCCCCAATTTAATTTATAAGTCCCCGAAATTAAATTTCGGGCTTTTATCGGTTAAATCGCCAATACCGGTATTTGGGCCTCTTTTGACCAATCGGTCAATTCTGGACCTTTCCATGGCTCAAATGAGTTATCCTCCACTATATAAATATTATCTAGGCCAAGATGGATAATTTATGTGGTCCCGGGGATATTGGGCGGCCCCCGCTCCCGGTGCGGGCCCCACGTGCGAAACCACTATTCACGCAAAAGGATTAATAAAAGTTCACAACTTCGTATACTTATTAACCATTCCACAAGTTTCAATACATTATTCACTTAAAAGTAAATACATTTGGGGACGGTGTTACAGAAGATGACCTTTATTTTTATTAGGAGGTGGATGTTCCTAACAAAGTTAAAGTGTCTATAGAGCACCAGTCTATGAATTTCACCAGAATTTTAATAAATGATACCTTTTTGAATAATGCTCGATCTCAGATTGTTGACTCATCTGGTTCATTGATCATGACTCTTGTTGAACAATACTCATTCCTCCTTAGATGATG
This sequence comes from Cuscuta epithymum, assembly GCA_945859915.1. Classification (NCBI taxonomy): domain Eukaryota; kingdom Viridiplantae; phylum Streptophyta; class Magnoliopsida; order Solanales; family Convolvulaceae; genus Cuscuta; species Cuscuta epithymum. Next base: position 1,110,604 of record CAMAPF010001023.1, read on the forward strand.
CTCCTTAGAAATTTTCCTTTTGACATGGAATTTTCTAAGTTTAGTTCCCCCTCAATTTATGCTTTAGAGAACCCTTCTTTAGTGGAATTCTCCTTCAAATGTGAGCCTTCTGTCGATCTTTCCAGCCTCCTGCTTAGAGGAGGTTTTTAGCAGAATGATCTGCGGAGACCTCTGCTGAGACATCTGCTTTTGACAAAGTGCCTTGCTTCTCAGGTAGGCACCTGTTGAGAGCATCAATGCAGTCTTTTTGAGCAGTGACTTGAGTGTCAGTCATCTGCTGAGTCTGCTGCTTCCGAAAAGTAGACTTCTGTTGATCTTCTGTTTGGATTTGTTCCCCCTTCTTAATTGAAAGTCTGAGATTGACTTCCTTGGACCTTGATGCTTCATTCCTTTGGGGTGGATGCACTAGACTACCTTTCTTGATTCATCATGGGCTCAGCTCTGAACTCAGGCAGGATGCTGGTTCTTCAGAGGGTTATTTTGAGCAGTATGGTCTGTACTCATTGTAGCCTGCTTTTTACAGCCGGCTATCCTTGAGTATTTCATAAGGGTTCCCCCTCAACAGGTGGCTAGGAATTCCCCCTTAGTTCTAGAGTTGAGTTCTTCATTCTTTTGGGGCTCCTTTCTTTACATGGTCCTCCTCCTTTAGTAGATCATTTAGAAAGGCAAATTTCTCAATCCTTTGATAGAAAGTGAGTTGCTTATTAGGCGATATAAGCAAAGAGAGCCCTTTTTGCTTAGAGTCGTGTAACAGAGGCAAAAGTTTCATCAAAATCTATTTCTTCTTTTTGTTAGTAGCCTATGACTACTAATCTGGCCTTTCTTAATGATGGTACCTTCATCATCCATTTTGTTTTTGAATACCCTTCTCAGGATATTGAGCACAAGTTACCATATTTCTCTAAGATAGAGAACTTTGTGTATGGTTTGTATCCAGTCTGAAGTTGAGAAGGTTTCTTGGATTCAGTTTGTTGAGAGAGAAGTTGGCTTCCCTTTAGAGTGATGATCTAGTACGAATCCCTTCATGGATGTCTTCTTGTTGAGGAGGATGTTGCCACATGCTTTGTTTGAGTCTACTGCTTTTCATCATCTTGTGTCTAACAATTGGTAAAATTTGGGGAATATGAGCTTCGGTTTTGGTGACGATCCTTTTTTATTTGATCCTACTGCTGGTAGTTGTCTCAGTCTGAGTCTTCTGCTAGCCGTAGTCTGGCTTCTGAGTCACCTTCTTGAAGTGGTCTCAGCTTTTCTTCTTCCATCACCTAGATGGTCCTTCCTTCATCTTTCTTTAAGCACAGTTACATCATTTTTGACATCTCTTGTTAGATGTCTGGGAGATGTAACAGTTGATCTGGAGTTGGCTTGTGCATTTGATTGAACTTTAAAACCTCAACACAAGGAGTGTATTGGTTTGTAAGTTCTTCATTTGATTGAATCGCCAACTCCTTTGATATCTTCTTCTCTTTTCCTCTTATACAAGAGTTTCTTTGGGTTCTTCCTTTGAACAGTTTGTCAGTGGCCTTCTGCTCCTTGTCATGTGCCTGAAGCAACTAGAATGTATGTATTATTCTGTTGGGTTTAGTTGCTCCAGCACCTTCCTGTTTTTGTCAATGTTGAGTGGTAGTAGCCCATATCGAAGTGGGCAACTTCCTTTGAACAGTTTTGGGCATCCATACCCATTTAGAACCATTTTCCATTAAGCAGTGTGATCTACAGCCTTTTGAGGTGATGTATTCAGATGAGATGGCTGTGTATGAGTTTATCATCTCTCTCCTGTATGTAGGATAAGAGTGATTTCTTCTGGGTTGATTTTGCTGCTTCTTGGGTGGGTAGTTGGTCTTATTGGTGGTTAGCCAACTGGTTCTCTGGTTTTCTTGTTTGAAAGGAAGTTTTTGTTTGTACAGGGATTTTGATTTTGGTTTGGGAGCAGACATGTTCCTTCTTGTGGGAACTGTATGGATATGGGAATGTTGGTGGCTAAGAGACTTTGTGTCTTCTTTGAAAGTATGTTTTGTGGTAGAAGAGTATTTGGGAGAGTTTTTCAATGAGTGAGAACATGATGTGTAGCCTGTGTCCTTTTCAGTGTGTTGAACTTCCTTTGTGAGTGGGGGAGTGAGGGAGCTTAGCTTTTCTCTTAAACTCATGTTTTCACATTCAAGAAGATCTTTCCTTTTGATTACTTCACCCAATTGAGCATGGGCTATTATTAGATTTTCTTGAAGTCTGTAGTTTTCATTCATTAAGCTAAGATGCTCCTTTTGGAAGTTTTCAAATTGATGGAGTAATGCCTCCATATCAACACTGGATGAGTTGGAATAATATGAATTGCTCGAGGAACAGGATAATACCTCATCATTGTCACCTTCATAGGATCTGGCCATATCATAGTTGTGAGAGGAACTATTTTCTGGAATCATTCCAAAGAAGCTTGTAATAGCCTCCTCCTGCCTTTCTGATGAGCAGCTTTCTTCATTTGAGTTGCTTTGATCATCTTCTGATTGACTCTCCGTGAGTTCATCCCATACATCCTTTGTTTTCCAGTCATTGGATTTGTTGCTGTTGATCAACAGATTCTTTGCTTGTTGTTCATCCATCATTTAGAAAGTTTTGGGATAAAAGTGGACTTGGATCTTTAGTTCAAAAATAGTCAGAAACTGACTCTAGGAACACACTGCTCTGATACCACTTGATGGTCCCGGATAGAGGTAAAAGTCTAGAGGGGGGGGGGGGGGGGGGGTGAATAGACTTTTAAAACTTTTTCAATTTTAAGAACACTTCCCCTCTAGGTGAGTTGATCTATAATCTCTTGGGAGATTAATAGATGCACAGCGGAAGTCTTTAACCTCTTTATACTTAGTGTGAGATAACTTTCTAGTGTAGATGACGTTTAGACTGGTTATGAGAGGAAGTAGGCTTGGCAGTTGACTGGTGAGCAGGTAACTGCTTAGGCTACTGCTGCACAGGCAGTTGGCTGGTTGGCAGGCAACTGCTGAGTTGGCAGTTGGCTGGTAGGCAGGTTACTGCTGAGGCAACTGTTAAGAATAGGATGACTCTTGGATGGCTTTTTGTTCTGGCTTGTTATGGAGTTTGGAAAGACAAGTATGGATGGGCAGTGGGCTCAGCAGGAGGGTGAAGACCAGGGTACTGCTGAGGCACCTTCTGAGTTTAAGACAACTTCTAGTGGAAAACACTCTCAAGGAGAGTGAGTTATTAAGCAGTAGGCTAAGCAGTAGAGTCGATGAAGATTACTGCTTAGGATGCTGCTGGCAAACTACAAACCTTTAGTGAGATGTGTTTTGGTGTGTGCTCTGTATGTATGAAAGTAAATCAACACACCATATATCCTGGTTCAGAGGTGGTGTAATCCTCCTACATCCAGTCCCATTCTATTTCAAATGGATTTCCACTAAAGTATTCAGCCCAATACATTTAGTGCCAATCTAGCCTTGACAACTCTGGCCTAGATTGAAGGCGTTTCACGAGGAGTAACACCACTCCAAGTTACTCAAACCTTAAGACTTTTCTCAATTGATCCAGTGGGGATCAAAAGGTACTCTATCTATCTAACCACACTATAGGATCCGAACAACTGTTCTCCTAAGTGTTTACAACAACATGAATTGGTTCACGAAGTTTCTAACCTCCAACTAAAACCTAAGCTCTATAAATGTTACAATGAATGATCTAGTCTAAGAGCTTAGTGAAGCATGAGTCAAAGCAGAGTGTTCAAGCACTTTTTCTTTTGCTGGATATTCGTAGTGTAATGACTGAACCACTTGCTTTGAACTCAATGACTTGCTTTTGATCTCATGCTTCTGCCTATTTTTATAGGCATCTCCAGTAGATTAATCTCCTCCGTTGGTTAAGAGGATTTAATCCCAGACGTCCAAAGTATTGTACTTGCGTCTTCTTGTGTTGGAGCAGGATAAGGATTTGTCTTTGAAGGCCACTTGCTTTGTACGAAGATAACACCCATACCTTAGGCCTTCTTATCGCTGCATGCCTATTCTGAAACTTCTTCACTATTCACCCATTCTGATGTCTTCTCTGCTCTTGCATTCTGAGTGTATTGGCCTTGTCTTGCAACTACACTTGTGAAGCTGAGTGCGTGAACCTGCTCAAGTAGTGAAGTAGTAAAATGTGTGACTTAGAATATTTTGTATCAAATAAATTTTGTACTGGTAGGATCTTTGAAATATCCTATTAAGGTAATAAGATTACCTTATTGCATTTTGTTCTTTCCAGTACAATTTATTTGGTACAAATTTTACAGTAAAATTTGTCACTTATTTTACTAATCACTTTCTTTCTTTAAGTGACATGATTAAACTTATGTATCAAATTAAGGCTATACTGGTTGGATCTAAATATCCATGTAGGGTAAATAATTTTTACCTTATTGCATTTTATAGTTCTAGTATGTTTAATTGATACATAGTTTGTACATTGGAATTCTTGTCACTTTTAAGCAGGTACCTTGTTAACTTAACTGGTAGGATATCAAATTCTTTTTAAGGTAAAAATCATTACCTTATTGCATTTTGTTTTCCAGTTAGTTAACCAATATTCTTGTTCACTTTGATTTATCTGTATATCAAATAACACTTTACTGGTTGGATTTAAATATCCAATTTTAAGATAAAGACAACTTTACCTTATTTCATTTTGAATCCCAGTGTGTTCTATTTGTTATATAGAATTTACATTGTTATTTGTTGTAGTGAACAGAATATCAAGAACTCTTCTTCTGAGTGTATGGTTTATCTAGTATTTCGAACATGATAAACTAAATATTTAACTGGTAGGATATCAACTCCTATTAAGGTAAAATTACCTTATTGCATTTTGTTTTCCAGTTAAAATAGATAGTTCATTTGTACGAGAGGTTATTGTGTGTAACAAATAAATTTAACTGGTTGAATTTATACGATATCCTTTTAAGGCAATTCAATATTGCCTTATTGCATTTTATGGTTTTCTAGTCATATTTATTTGTTAACTATAAAAAGGAGCACGACACATCTAGATAATTTTCTTAGTACTAGACAACTGCAAGATGCTACAACAGAGGATAACAAAGACTCCTATAATAATGCTACAATAGAGGGGAGATAACAAAAGCTTTTGGCATCATCAAAACAGTTCATCAAAATCTATGGTCTAACAATTTCCCCCTTTTGTGATGATGCCAAAAGAAGAGTTCTAATAACTAAAACTCTCTTTCCCCCTCTTTTGGTAGCATTCACCAATCACTCAGTTCTTATTCTTTTTCTTGATGATTCACCAGGAAAGAGGTTTGGGATTCTTCCTTTCATCTTCTGATTGGCTTTTTCTTTGAGTACCACTAGCTTTTCATAGTAGACTCGACGAATGGTAGTTTTTAGCATGGCTGTTTCAATGTTCTGTTCATGGAGCCAGTTAAGAGCAAACTCCTCTTCAATTTTGACCAATGCTGCATGTTGAAGGAGTTGTTCCATTGGAGCCATTCTCCATTGCCTCCAGTTCATGACCCTTCTGACTTGATTGTCCAGTTCTTCTCTTTGAGAAATGGAACGTTGGGTCGGTCAGGTTGAGGAGGAAATGGTGCTGTTTGAGCAGAGCGGGGTTGACCGAGTGAGAGCTTAAGAATGTTGTCAGCCATTTTGAGGGTTAAGAGGTTTTGCTGTGAAGAAGGTTCACCATACTACGAAAACCATAAAAAACTAGTGATACTAAAGATACATTAAAACATATCTCAATTCTCAAGGGTAATCAATACCTTTAATTAGGATCATTTAATTTAGTGGACTCATGATAACAAAATACTCCCTCCGTCCCATTTAAATCTTTACACTTTCTTTTTTGAGACGTCTCATTTACTCTTTTACGTTTCTTTTTGAAACAATTCCTTTTACATTAAATGTCTTAACTGCCCTTCTTTAGAGCATCTCCAATGCTAAAATGTGCACGGTGCACATGTGGCATGAGAGATAGCCACATAAATATTAGTAAATAAATTATCTCTCTCCTTATTTGAATGACTTTGTACAATTTTGGTAAGATTTTCTCTGCAATGTCAATAAGAATGTCAAGATCTAGACGGTCTTCTAGACATTGTCAAGAAAAACTTACCAAAACCGTATAAAACCATTCAAATAAGGAGAAAGATAATTTATTTATTAATATTTATTGGGTAATCTATCATGCCACATGTGCACCGTGCATATTTTGGCATTGGAGATGCTCTTAGCCTTTCACTTTTTACATTTGTGCATGTGGATAACATTAATCCCTCCAAAAGTCAAAGGGCATGCAAGACATTTGTTCTTGTATTAATTGAGCTCCTAAAATATCGTGCCAAAAGTAAACGTCAAGTTCCATCCGTGACGGAGAGAGTATTTGGTAACAAGTTAAAAAATAAAAAACAAAAAACATTTGTAAACTTTGACCGAGTCGCGTTCAGCAAACTTGGCTGCCAAGTCTTCCAGCCTGTCCAAACCCAAACTAGTGAAATAAATAAAAGAACGAAAAACAACAGGAAATGGAAAGACTTAGTGCGCTGGTTCAAAGCTCCAAAAAAAGATGATATACCATTTCTGAGGGCCCTAATAAGCACCGGGCGAACCATTAATTCAGATGTGGGTAAATTGAACTTTAATAGTTACAAGCTGATTACTATGCATTTTTACATAGGGTCAGCGTAGTTATATAAAAAGGATATTGTTTTATTTTATATGTTAAGTTGATCGAATAATATAAGCAATTTATTGCTACTTTAGATTAACTTGTCGATGAGTAAAATTGGTTGCATAGATGCTAAATAGGTGTCTTAAGATTGGTAGCAAATCATCTTTAAGATACGATTCCTAATACATAACAAAAATGAATATTTTGGAATATAATGTAATTTAATTGGTAAAGCTTTTAGTAATTATAATTGTGTTTAAATTTTAAATCTTAATTAATAAAAATATACTACGTACATAATAACTTTAGCCACATTTGTATGCACAAATTTTATATTAGTAGTACCTTAGGAAAAGCTCTTTTAATGAATGAATAACTCACATCTTTTACGGAGTATTAACTTGTATATAAACATGACTTACAAAAAAAGTTTTCTTCGGTCCTTCTCTCTCTAGGGTGGATTTCCACCGCTAGGGTTTTTTCCTCCGCTATCGATTTTAACGAGGAGCGGCCTTCACAGGCGGGTTTAGGCGCACAAGGTTTCTTCTTTTGTTTTGGCGAGATTAAGCGGAGGGAAGATGATGTTTGGTCTCCAGCGGCTGAAGGTTGTGCAGGGACGGAAGATGGATGTTTGGTCTACGACGGCCAAAGAACTGTGGGGCTAGAGGCTAGAATAGATCTGGATTTGAGGTCATATGTGTTAGGTGGCGACAGAGGAGGTTTGGTAGAGAACATGATGAATAAGAGACAAGGTGATTAAGAAGCTACGGTAATGCTGGATCGCCCCCCTCCTGAACCGCTGCAATGGGGTGCAAGAGAATCTAAGGTTTGAAAGCATCTTTTTAATTTTACTGTTTGCTTGCGATTTATTTTTCATGATCAGGCTGCTTATTTTTCTGTTGATTACTTTTATTATTGTAAGACTCTTGCATTAGGATTGAGTGATGGAAGGCCTGCTTTAGTCGTCGTTGGGTCATTTATGCCCATTATAGGATCAGCGAGTTATATTGCTTTTTTGAATGTGATTGACTCTAAATCTGGTTCGAGAGCTGACGGTTGTATGTGATCCTTTTGTCGTTTAACTCCCTATCTAAATGCTAATGTTATGATATCAATTTAAGCTCCTTTCTTCCAAAAAATCGTGACTTATAATCATCTGAATGAATAAATCCAAACTCGATTCCAAACAATTATATACCCCCATCCTTTATAGTTTTCTCATCTTTTCTTTTGAATGATTCCAAACTTTGTGATAAACTCATAAACCATAGTCTATGCATGATAATCTATTACAGTACTTAATATTTCTACTCCTCTGCACAAATCTGCACAAATCTCACGAAGAATGTGTAATACTCCATCCGTCCCGAAATACATGTCCTGCTTTCCTTTTCGTTCTGTCCCAAAATAAATTTATTACTTTTTTAACTTCCTTATTTGATAAACAAATCTATATCAAATAGTGTCAAACAATACAAAACAATGCAAAACAGTGTCGCTACAGTGCGAAACAGTGTCGCAACAATGTCAAACAATGTGCTATGTGCAATCAAATTCATTTTCTTAATGTGTATGAAAATCAAAGTAGGATGTTTATTTGGGAACGGAGTAGATATCATTTGCCTCTCTTTGATAAAGAATAAAATGTACATTAAATAAATAATGCAGAACTCTGCGGTAAGCAAGAGTGTCCATTACGATGCCGAAATTCCTTTAAGGACGAAGCCAAATGCGCACTGTATTAAATGCGTGATAGTGCAAAGTGGGGACCCAAGGGGGTTTGGAGCATCGAAGATGGCGGGTCGAAATGTGCGTGGTCGGCTGGTGGTGCCGGGTACAAGACCGGCCTCACACGCAGGAAGGGTGAGGATCGAGCCGTGGCTCCACGTGGCCTGATAAGATGGGCGTCGTACGTGGACTGATGTGAATGATAATGGACCGGTGGGTCCGAGGAATGGGTTTGTCTTGTGGGAGCACAGTATATGTATCAGCAGCATGTAATGTACGTACTGCTATCCAACAAAGAGCCTATGTTGGGAAAATTTGACAAAGACATGTAACTATTTCATGTTTTTATTACTAACAAAAAATTATTCAAAAATGATGTAGGTACACATAGTTTGTGCTCATATAGTCATATTGTGCTCATATTGTGTACCGCCTTCCTAATTATGTTTGGTAAACAAACAATTAGAAATGTTGGTAACAAAGTAATTCGCTAAAAAGCTGTTTGGTAAACAAACAATTAGATATGTTGTACACAATATGTTTAGAAATTATGTATACACCAAACATAACTGAAAATTATTTGTAGATACCACTATACATATCCATGAATATGCTATTTTTTGTTTATGAAAAGCCTATCTATGGACAAAATACTCTGATCGATGATGGTGAACATGTTTTGTTTGTGAACGGGTTATTCACAGATAAAAAATAACATATTTAATGACATATGTACAAATGCGTATAAAAGTGTGTACGGCAAGCAACATTGTTTTACTAACCTTTGTTAGTAATATACGCTTCGTGAATGATACAATTATATGTATGTGCGTGTATAATACGATACCATTATATAAATACGGTTAAATATAGACATTTCATATGTTCGTGAATTGGTTAAACATACGAACGTGTATTAAACGTTTCACAATTAAAAAATATGACATATTATACATGTCTTATATACTAATTTAATGATAGGAATAAATAGTTATTTGACATATGCACCACATTCTTCACTCGTTTAAAATGTACGGAATGGTTTTTCCAGATATACGAATTTGAATTCATATGTACAATAAGTAATAAAAATGAGATTGCCCATTTGAGTAGAAGTAGAGAGATATTACTAGAGAATAGTTGATATTACTGTGACTGTGAGTTTGGTGAGCCGCCACAATATTTTTCTCTTGGAGTCTTGGTATGGGTGGAGAAAAGAGTAATACAATAGTAGTACAATCGTAATATCGAAACGGATTACGCCTTTAAGAAGCTAACCTATTAAATCTAATGACTATTAAACAATTAACGAATGTATAAGGCATAAAAAAAATAAGCAATATAAATAGTATTGAGCTGCTAGACATTTCGCTTCAAGTGTACCATTCCATTACGCTTCCGTTTAATGGTGTTTTTTTTTTTTAATAAAATACACATCAATACGTATGGTACGTGTCTTATACATTTTATCCTTAAAGTACGTGAATTTTTCAGAATTTTCTGAAAAATTCATAAACGGGATTATTATACATGAATTATACGTTTGAGTGTAATTTTTTTTATCATAAAAGAGAAGCCGTTATATTAAAATCGAGAACACATACAAGACAACCTTCAGATAGAATTTACAGATCCAATCGGGAATCCTAGATCCATACATTTGAGTGTATTATCCGCGATTATACGTGAATAAACTAACAGAGTTACTAACTCCCATTCTTTTTTTACCCCTGCTAGATCCCAACTTTGTTGGGTTCATTCTCAAAAATATAAAAAAAAAACTTTGCTGGATTAATTCTGAAGTCCCAAGAACTCATTTGGAACTCCTAACTCTTAAGAGATACTCCCTCGATAGGAAAACAACCGTCTCTTTTTTCTTTCCGAGTTTTATGGAATTAATTATCCATTCCCCTTTTGGAAAAGAAACTTATCTGAAGAATAACTACAATACACTTTAGTAAAGTATATAGTACTTTACTGCTATAACAACAAAAATCTCTTACTTTTTGTACAGTTTACAATAATACTTATCTTAAATTACGTGAAAAGACAAATGTGACAATTATTTTACTATGAAAGAAGTATAAATCTGATCCATTCAAACAATTTGTTACGGTACGTTTCCACCGCCATTATACATAAGCTCGCACATGAAATCGCTCTTTAGATTATCCTCACGTTCCCAAAACACAACTTTCGGGAGAACCGCCACTTATTGGTCAAAACCACCGGATTTCTAGTAAGGAACTAACTCTCACACTACCGCTTGAGACGAGATAAAACAATGATACATGATCACTACAACTATCTATGGGCTAGACTCAAGAGGATAATCAGTTGAGAAAATGCTCTCAAATTCAGCTTCTTGTTGACTTCAATTAAGACCTCCTACATACATGAGAAGGATGTTAAGTGTGAGGTTTAATCCACTTGAATTACTTCCACTTGTATACTAAACTCTTTCTTAAACTGAATTTTGTATGGATGAGGTTGATTAACCAGTTGAGTACTACTGGATATGTTAATAAAATAGTGCCCGTACAGAAATTATCTCAACTAAAAAAAGTGGCATGTCATCGAGTCATTGGAGTGTCAATTACTCCGTACGATTTAATCTCAAATCATTTATCAAAGAAGTGAACCAATGTTTGTTGGCACAATGAGTTATTAAAGTCTTAACCCGAGACTTCATATTCAGAGGGTGCGCTTGTGTATTCGTTTCCCTTTGGGGTGTTTGGTTATTGGTCTATGAGCCATTTTTTTTTGGCTGTTTTGACCATTAGTTGGCTTTTTGACCATTTCAAATAGCTATTTAGATGTTTGGTTATTAAGCTTTTCCTATTGACTTTTTATATCAATCAGCCAAAAATAAAAAAGCTAAGTTTAGTAGCGTTTTGCACTTAGCCGTTTCACTTTGTTCTCCAAAAATACATATTTAGCCTTATCCTTTAAATGACAGTTTTCTGATGCATATAAATGATACTCCGTAGCTCCCATCTTCAACTTGGGCGCTGGCAACTTCTAATTTTTAACGAAAGGAGAATTCAATTCCATATCTAAAAGTCTGAAGACCCCCGTTAGTGACAACATTAACAAAATTTAACAATGAATATTATTCATTTTTAATTTATTACTACGGGTATTACTTTTTTTTAACTTTAATGAATACTAATAGTTTAGGATAATATATTAAAATCATATTTTTACACAACTTTTGTTGTATATTATTACTTATAATTCCAATATTAATCAAAGTATCATCATATCGTACTACTTTTAATTACTTGCATGCGTTGGAATCATGAAATTTGAAAGTCAAATACCGAGTAGTTTATTGCACACCTTAGTTAGGTAGTTTTGGATATAAATTTCAAAATAGGACTATCATGTTTTTATTTTTCAAATAGGAGTAATTTTGTCAAATTTGGCATTATTGGGCATACATTACTCCTGTTTAGGGAATAAAAACATGGAAGTTTCATTTTGGAATTTCAAAACGTTTTTACTTTTATTCAGATTAATTTCTACTATTTTGTTCTCACAACATAAATATATCACAATTATGACGAACGTACGTTGTCACAAACATGGGCAGTTTTACTAATGAAACAAATCCCACTAATCCCATTAGCCCAATAAAAAAGTACGTAGACCATGAGTCGTGCCCCCAATAAGAATGTAACTTTGTTCACAATAGCCTAATAGAAATACTCTGTACCAGAGAATTGCTAAATGGATTTGGAAGTGTTTGAAATTTTGAATTTAATCACTCACATCAATTTTGTTTCATTTATCAAATATCAACAAAATGTAAAGGATAAACATTACGTAGTAGTAAATAGCAATGGCTAGACAGTTAAATATGGATTGGATTTAACTGTACACAGTTAAATCCAACCAATCCATATTTTGAAGTCTAATTGTCATACATATTTGCTTCAAATGAAAAGGGGTCTTTCTAGAACAAACGCAGTGTTCAAAATATGAATGCGTTAGATCAACTCAACATTGAAAAAAAGTGGTGACAAAGCTGTAAACATTTGAAAGTTTAATGTGCATCGCAACGTTTAATTCTTGGGTGTCTCGTGTGTGTATAATAAGTTCCAAACCAAACAAGACTTAAACAAATCAGACCAGACCCGACCGACTTAAATAGACAAAATCAGACCAGATCAGTAAATTACAGACTTACAGTCTAACTGTCTAAGTAAAAACATCCTAAATGTGCATTCACGCATGCTTAACACTTTGTATCACAATCTTAAAATTATAATCCGTAGAATTTATTTATATATATAGATGCATTTTTAAATTTTACACATGTATTTTTAAGTTACACAAAAGCACAGATTCGTTCTTCATAATTGAGATAACGCCACCGTGTGTGAGAATTAGTATGATTTTTTACTATATGTAACCCATAAGTTAATCAACTTACAATGGTTGGGGTTGTTGGATGTTAACAGGCCGTTTGACAACACTGTTTTTCGGTTTATCAGCCAACTTTTTCATCAAACACATAACTTTTGCTTTCATGCGCTGAATTGTGTAATAAGCAGAAAAAGTAAGGTCATAGTTACTTTTCTGTCTGTATTGGCTGAAGTTACTGTAGATGGTAATTTTAGCTATTTTTACCTACAGAGTATAATTTTTTCTTCATTTTATTAATAAAATATATTTTAAAAATAATTTTTTCTTAAATCAACAGAATCAGTCAATGCAGCCACTTCAGCCAGAACTTCATATATTTAAGCAGAATCAGCCAAAATAGCCGATTTACGTGCTAGCAAAAGGTATCAAAGGTATCTAGTGATTCACATTCAGTTTGTGATTTTGTGCTGCTTAATTGTGCATTTGCAATGCGGCATCTAATAACCAACGATTTGTGTTGGATTATTTCGGCAAAACTTGTGGTATATGATGTTCAGCTCGTTCTTCATTTAGATATGCTATTGTTACAATGATTTAACCTCTGAATTTTGTACATAACCTATGTGGCACCGATACTTCACCCCGATGCCGTATCCGCGTATCCGATACGTATCCGTATCCGATACTCACCGATACACGTCATGTACGTATTGGGTCCGTATCCGTAATTTTATAAAAGTATCCGGCTTAATTTTAAAAATAACGATACTTCCGATACCCGTATCCGTGAACCGATACATGTATCTCACCCTATAACCCTTCATTTGATACATGCCATGACAAAAATTTAGATGTGGAACATTGATAAAGATGGTTTCGGGAGTATGGAAAATAATGGAATACTATAATTTGTCATTTCACCGCTTGATGAACTTTAATTGAAACAAGGCTTAAATGTAAATGCAAATAGAGAACAAAAAAATGTTATTTGAATTTAAATCAAAATATCAGCACTTTTGTTTTTTAGCCTAATCTTTGAAATTTTAATATAATGGTTAATTTTTTGTACTATTATTATTTTATTTATGAACCCCTGAATTATATATATATATATATTTGCAAATTATATCCTATATTTTTATTATTTATAAATATACCCCGTACCCGTATCCTATAATTTTTTAAATTGCCGTGTCGTGATACCCGTATTCGCGTATCCACGTATTGGCGTATCCATATCCGTGCAACGTAGCATGTAACATCACGTAAAACTTCCTTTGTAGAATTAAAATATCCAGCAGCCAAACCAATATTTCTTCCATTGCCTGCTCTTCTTTATGAACCTCAACCTACTCTCACTTTGTGCCATTTTCACCGGACTTTCATAGAAATCGGACGTTAATCTGTTCACCATGGCAAAAAGAGCAAATGGAAGAAGAAGAAATAAAACTTTTAGACACAAAACAGAGAAGAACAGATCAAAAAATTAAAGTACGTCAAGTAATGAGGAAGAAAAAACTACTTGTCCAAGAAAATTGTACACATTTTATATACTTTCAATTCAAGTTGCCTTTATACATGGGCAATTAGGCGTGTTTACACAAAATGTGTACAAATTTCGTGTACAAGTATGAAGTAGCACGGCTGAATGAGGAATTGACGACAGATGGAATACTTGCATAGGAAAGACGAAGGATTGGGCGCTTGCAGCGCTTGAGCGAAAAGAAGAGCAGTCGTGGTTCGATGAGACCGTGAGTGGTCCATGGAGCGGACTATCTGCGGATGGAAATGGTTCATCTTCTGCACTATGCATACCAAATAGTGCTCCCAGGCTACTCTTTTGCACCTCACTTGTTTCTGTTTCCTCCTTTTGCAGTGTCTCGGTTTGACCCACTAAACCGTGATCGTGTATCACGGTTTGAACGTCACCGGAATCATTTATCTTAGTGTCGACGCTCTTGTTTTCATCGACAAAGCGCTACAACATCAGAAACCCGTGAAATCTTTTACTCCGCATGTTAGTTTGTATTTTTATATTTGATCGGTAATTCGGTATGATATGCATTAACTTGTACCTGATTAGAATGAAGGTTGCCGATAACAATGTCATGTGAGCCAGAGATGTTGGCATCATGAATCATTCTTTCCTTGTCTGTCTCAAAGTTTAGTAGACAGAATATGATGTCATGGTCCAGCTCACAATTGTCAACAGAACATTTTCTATGAGAATGCTCTTCTTCTTCACCTCCAATAATAATGGAACTTCCCTGACCTTCTTCTCCCATAATAATGGAACTTCCCTCACATAAGTGATAGTTGCACTTGTCTTGGAAACTAACAGCTACTTCTGGGATTTCAACCTCCGTCATATGTGTCTTCTATAACGCTTAAAGTTACAATCTGTACAGTTTAATCGTTTTATGTCAACCTCCAATTAATCATTTATAAGCAACTTCTAATTTCGCCTTGTCAACTTTATGTCAACGTTTTTACAAAACAAGTAAAAAATGGTTTCACTTCCTAAATTGTGTCATAATCATAATAAATAGGGTCGTTGTTGGTGTACACAAAATGTTTAAACAAATTATTATACATTGTCTGTGTACACAGACATTTTGGCATAAAATATTGTAGTTTTTCAAATGAACTGCATGTGTAGTCAATCAACTAGGGGGTTTTGTGTATACTTTGTGTACTAGTTGTGTAACCAAGAATTTTTCTAATAAATATGATAGAAGTATTTTTCTCATTGAATTGGATGAATGCTTATTTTAGCTATTTTCATATAGATATTTTTTAATTTTATTAACAAAATATATTTTCATAATTCAATAAATTGGGCCAATTAAACCACGTCAGTTTGAAACTTGTGAGTTTCAAGAGGTCTATCGGATACAATCAAATTAAATTTTAATGTTACCAAATACGATAGTATGTGTTAAGAGAGAATTCCCAAAATAGGATTAAAGCATGTGGAGTAAAACTTTATCCTCAATTTTTCTGGCTACAAACTAGCAAATTATACACTCAATGTATACATACCAATAGATGTATACATTTTTTTTTGAACTAAATAGATCTGATCTATACTTAATTATAGGTTTATATGGACATCAAATTCTGCGCATTATTTTAAAGCCTTGAAAACAAATCAATAGAAGATGGGAATAAAATTCAAGTTGAGGAATCACACATACAGATTTAGATGATGATGATTGATTGCAGACGAGCTCTTTTTAGAATACGAGAATGCTGCTTCAGCGGAAGACCCGTCCGGCCTCCGTCCCAATGTACTGCCTAAAATATAATTGGAGATCAGTGTAATAAAAACCCTGTAAATTATTGTTTGGATGAGAAACTTCATTTTATGGCAAGGAATAAAGTTAAATAAAGCAAATTCTTGATTTGCTGTTAGGCCAATTTTGTAATACGTAAGCTTAGGTGCATGTGCATATACATAATTTGGTTCAAATAAGAATATAACTTAGAATATTTTTAATTGGATTATAATTTTGTGGTTTGCTCCGTTTTAATCTGGTTTAGTTTAAACTGACCTGGTCTAGTCCAATAAATGTCGGTTCTATGTGAATTTATAAATGTAAAAGTCTGATCTGGTCAGATCTAAATTCGGAACTAGCTAATCTAGTCTGGGCCTGAAATCAGCCCAATTTAAAAAATGAATATGTACACTTTGAAATTAAATGTATATTACCGTGATAAAAAATGCAGTGATATTTTTGTAAATAAAATGAACTTTTTATGCTATTACAAAATGTGCATTATCTTAACAAGAAACGTGCAACTTGCTCCATCAGCCTCAATATGCACCGTTTTGCATGATTCTCATTTATCACGAGACGAACCTTTCTCGTCGGAACTGGAATCAACATATGTACACACATGTATTATGTATAATACTACATATATATATATATATATATGAATTATTATATGTGTGTGTGTGAACATTGATATATATTAATATAGTATATTCATATATATTTTATACTCCATATATGAGAATAATTTCAGTGCATTGAATTTGAATCTAAAGACTTAAAAAGTACTATCTTCATTCCATATTCATTTGCATAGTTAACTTTGATTTGGGCTATGTTTTGGCACAACAAGCTGGAATTGAAGATTAATGTCTGAATTAGTGGCTATTGTCTGAATGAAATACTATTGTCTGGAACTGAACTTTAAAGTGCTGAATCTGAATCGCTAGCTGAATGAAGTAGACCTGTTTGGCAAAAAGAGCTGAAAATGTGCTAGGATAATATGAAATTACATTAAAGGGCATATGATTTATTAATAGATTAAAATATTTATTATAGTGATTATTATATTCCACCCTTTTAATATATGTGTGCGTGTTCAAAGCAAATGGGCAGAGAAGGATTGCTGGTCTTCATAAGATTACTTCCATTACATCCACCCTTAGAGGAGGGCCTCTTCGATAAGCAAAGGGTATTTTCTTTGATTTGTTTGAGAGCAATTACTGTTGGGAGTTGGGACAACTACAGGCTATAGCACTCAAGAAAATTAGAGGTTAACCAATCGAGTCTAACAGCTCATCATCTTCATCGTAACCTTAAAAATTAAACACTCCGAAATGTTTAGTTACAGGAAGAAGAACACACTAGGGACGAGTGAATTTATATCGTACCTTACAACAACGAATCAGATGAAAAATATCTAAAAGGCAGAAAAGGTGATTACAATAGGGAAGGAAATTGTTGATGATGGCCCTCTTTGCCGCCAAAGAATCTCGGATATACGCGCGGCCGGCACGGGGTACTTCGGGGATGGGAAGATATTATACAGTCGGCTTAATATATAGAAACGCTAGACTTGCAAATGTTTTGATTCAGTTTTTACACTTTCAGCCTCATTTAGACTTGCCTCCAAATAGGGCTACTTCAATAACCATTAGCTGAAATTAACGAATTTCAGCACATAATTGGATGAAATGCATTGCCAAACATAGCCATAGCCTTGGTCAAACCGTTTCATTTTATTCACAAAATTAAGATATCAATTTTTAATTATATTCTAATTTTGATTTTGATGTAGTTTTTGAATACGTAAATTTTAATTATTAAAATTGATTTAATTATCAATAGAGAGGATTTAACTTTATCTTCGGTTAACCAAAAAATGTTGATTTTGAAAAATAATTTGGATTGGAGAGAGTATTAACAATGCAATATACTTCGTAATTGATAAAAATGCATTGATATTTAGGCAAAAAAATGCAATACAATTTCATTGATGAAAATGCAATACAATTTCATAATTATTTGTTTTTTTCATCGGAAAAAAAAATTATTGTTTAGGCAAAATAGTACAACATCGAGCATTGAAAGTGTAATTATTCAATTTGTCACATTAAACTCTCATAGTCTCATTTCATTTGAACTTACCTTATATGTACATATTTTTAGAAGGAAAAGAAAAACAAAGAACAAAAACCAAGCACAATTAACAACAAGAAAGAGATCACCCAATCCAAAGAATAACAAAAGTTTCTCCCAAGAAAAACCTAAGCACTTAGATTGGTCTTCCAAACTTCACTCTTGATTGAGATCTAGTTCTCATAAGATGTAATTGGTAATTCATTTTCATGTATATTTTTAATTATTTAGGGGGTGTTTGGAACTGATTCTTCTCCTGCTTCTTTTTTAAAAGCAGAAGCAGAATCAGAATCAATTTTCAAAAGCAGGTACCCCCAGCTTCTAAAAAAACTGATTCTGAGAGTAAATTAGAGCTCCAGAAGTGCTTCTGGAATTTCACCCAAACACTCCAGCTTCTGCTTCTGCTCCATGAAGGAGCAGAATCAGTTTTGAGAATCAGATCCAAACACCCAGGGGCGGACCCCGAAAGTTTATCTTGGGAGGGCGATAACTTAAAAAATATATTTTTTGGGAGGGCGAAAATTATTTTTTGGTATATATATACACTAAAAAAAATTGTTGGAGGGGTCACTGCCCCCCTGGGTCCCGGTCTGCCCCTGCAAACACCCCCTTACATTCTCTTTAGGCAATCAATTTTCTCTCATTACTAGCAAAGTTTTATAGTTTTTTATTTATTTGCTTCAGAATCCCATATATTCTTCCAACACCAAATTAGGAACCCTCTTCTCGTTCTTCAAGATATGATCCATAAATCAATCACCTGAGTATGAATTGAAAGGATTGCCATAAGCTCCCTAACACACAAAATCTTTAGAAAGATACTCTAAGCTATTATTTTATTCAGAATATCAGTAGCTTCCCCTTAATCAGTAGGTCTTATATTCAAATTATCTCGATTATACAAAAAAGAGATGAGGGTTATCCATTAGTCATAGTAATCCGAAAGAATTCTTTAAGAGAGTCAAATGCAGGAGTTTGCTCATAAGTGTTAATGCCACTAATCGTAGTCAACTCTGGTGAGTTATCAAAAGAATCAAAATGCTCAAAATCAGGGGCGGACCCAGGAAATCCGTCTTGGGGGTTCAAAATATTTTTTGGGGGGCGAAAATTATTTTTTGAGGGGCGAAAATTATTTTTCGTATATATATACCCTAAAAAAATTTTTGTTGGGGGGCGGTTACCCCTGGGTCTGTACTACGGTCCGCCCCTGCTCAATATCAACTTGAAGTAAGATTCCGGGAATGGAAAGTTATGTCTTCCCTATGTCCCAATCCAACCAATGAGTGACGAGTAGAAGACGCCCCTCGAAATCATCCAAACTAACAATGCTTAATAAAACCTCCCATGCGTGCACGCATATAGTTTGTCCGATTGCGTTGTTGTTGATTGGTATCTAGTTGTTTCATTAAAGGTATTTGCTTTTGTAATCATTTCCAGAAATTATTTTTTTTTACCTCGGAAGGCTTTCCAGAAATTATTAGTAGACAACTCATTATATTCCGTTCTCCAGATTTAAACAAGGAATATCATATAGACGAGTATTGAAGACTTAGTGTATTATTCGAGCGACTCATATTTACTACTCCCAAAAGTTTGGAATGAGTTCTTCAGAGTTCAAAATCAATCCGAAAAATAGGGATCACCTTAGTAAGAAAAATGTAAAAGACATAATTGTATAAGAGGTATTTGTATGGATTTATTATAAGCATATCCTGATCCCATAAAACAATATATAAGTGTTTTTAATGCATTTTGAGATTGCTTTAGGATTAGAATTAAGGCCGGCCGGTGGGTTTTAGGGGTAGTAGGATAGCCATGCACGCTACATACGGAGTATTTACTTCTAAATGATGTTCTTCCATTCAAGATTTAGGATCTTCCGAATGACCACATTATATATATCTTGCCATGGAGATGAGTTAATTAACTTCATCTTTAATAATTTGTAAGTTTTCGATAAGTGTCAAAACAAGGGTGGTTCGAAATCTCAAATGGAGTATCCTATTAAAAGAGTTAATGACAAATCATTGAGATGTCTTATAGAAAATTACCAGGTTAGCAATAATTCCTTTTTTACCTATTTGGTACAACTACCAATAATTTTATGTAATGATTTATTATTTTATATAAGAGTAATTCAAGATTTTATATAGTCATTTATTATTTTATTCCAATTTAGTATCAGAAAAATACTGAGCATAATAATTGTGATTAGTATGTCAAATAGCTAGCTGCCTAAAATTAGACTAATATTTGAAATATATCTATGAAATACTCCATAATAATGTAAATCAAGTAGATATAAAGTTACGTCTTCCCTTCATATAAATGCGAAAATGGTGTAATTCAAGATTTCATATGATGATTTATTATTTTATTACAATCTAATACTACGTATGTGACGAATATTTCAGCAATGACGGATTTAAATTTTGTTCATGGTGCTAAATAGCAATATAAAAGATTAACCATAAAAGGAGTAATTAGAGATTCTATATAATGATTTATTATTTTATTCCAATTTAATATGAGACAAATATTTGAGCAATAAGAAGATAGTAATTGTATTTACAGTTTCAAATAGTCACCCAAAATATGACTATTATTTTAAATGTAAATAAACTATGTAAATGGTTGCTTCGGTTTCCATATAAATTAATTGTGGAAAAAAAGATTTATTTTAAAACTAAAATTTAATTTATTTTAAAAACATAATTACTTGTGTTATACACTTATACTATCTCTTTCAAAATGAATTTACCATAATAATCCACCGAAGTAGCGTGGTTGGAAAACCGTGCGACGGACACTAGCGACCGCTGCATGTTCCTCATCAAACGAGGCATCAACATTCAACTTATAATCCATAAAAGTTGTGTTGTGTTCTTGGGAGCTGGTATTATTTGTGTTGAGAAGAGGCATAATTTGAAAATGTGGAGGTTACATAGATGGTTGACCTCACATGTAATAATTTGGAAACATTATAGGATAGTAAGGTGGGGGTTGGGATGAAGAAGTTTGTGGAACACCGGAAAAGGGATTAATTAGGAAATCGGATTGGCTTTGTTGAGGAAAAGTAGTTTGCCCCTGTAGGAGAAATATGTAAGGTATTTGTCGAGGGATTCAACAAGAAGGTTGACCATACCCAAACCATGGGTATGGGTTCATTTGTTTTGGACATCACTCCACTACATTATCCGTGACTTTATCAATGCAGTCTTGATCGGAGGAGACACAATGTGTAGAATTGAAAGACCCCATGCTCAATAGCTGTGGGACGAGCTTAGAGAGCCCAAGAGCATAAGCCTTCCCCAATTGGGTTGCACAGTTTTAAAAAAAAGTGCATTCTTATCAGCTATTAATGTACCCGGTCCTTGTGTCTGTTGGAACTCCTATACATGGCCGATCACAGTACAATGCAACATCTTTTCTAGCTTTTAAATTGTCTTTTGTCCTTTCTTTGTCGTTCATTATACAAATTGTCAAACACTTTTCTCAATGTGCATAACACTTTTTTCATTAGGATCCTCAACAACAGTTGGTATCATAGCTACAAGAGAAAATCGTTGAAGGCCTGACAATCTAGATGGAGGGCAACTAAGTTCTTCTTTTTCCTTTTTAAATGAAGGAATGTCCCTACGATATAGTGTTGTTGTGGTAGAATTTGTTTTATGACAATCAAAGTAAAAGGCTTAAGTTCACATTTAAGCCACATTGCTTTGTTTCCCTACATACAAATTAGGCATCCTAAAAGTCCTGTTGTGCTCCAACCACACAACATTCCATATGCGGGAAAGTCGCTAATTATCCACATTAAAATGGCATGCATTGAAAACACGAAATTGTCTACAATGTGATACGTTACTATACCCTCATCCCACAAATGTTACAGTTTATCGAGAAGCGGTTGCAGATATATATCTATTTTCTTTATCGGGCATAATTGTTTAGGAATCATGAGAGACAAAAACATGAAAGGATATTTCATGCATATACAGGGGCAAGTTGTACATCGTAAGAATAACAAGCCAATAGAAATACAATGTACCATATTGTCCATGGGCTGCAAAACCATCATAACATAAACCAAGATGGACATTTCGAAGCTCAACTGAAAATCCCAGATATGTATTATCAATGTGTTTCCATACTTCACAATCACAAGGATGACCCATTAGAGTTCGGATTGCCTCATGTGTTGCATGACACCTCATCGCTTCGGCTGTTTGATGTGATATGTACAACCTGTGCAATTTTGGTATTTAGGGCAAATATCTCAATACAGACACAACAGTCCATTTTCGTTTTTACGTTTTACATTGTTTTCACTCCGTAAGAAGAACAACACATTAACTCTTTATCACAATTTCAAAACAACATACACCCATTTGGACAAACATCAATATTTATCACAAGAACCCAACTTTGAAAAAGGTTTTTTGGTCTCATAGTAATTACGTGGGACCATGTGGTCACGAGGTAAGTATCGATCAAATAATTCCAACCACCTATTTACTTCATTCTAAGGTAAATTAAAAATTGATTTTATACTCATTACCTCAGTGGCGAACTGTAATTGAGAGCCTTCTAGACATCCTTCATATAAAAGTTGATATGCTGCTTGTAGAACATCGTGGAATTGGTACTCCAAATATGATACTTCATTTACATTTGGTGATCCATTATTGTAATTTGCATCTGTGGTTTCTAGAATATAGTTTGTGGTGGGTGGTTGTTGCACGTATCCTCCAAACATATATCCAACCACTCTTTGATCCCTGGGTATGTCATCATGACTTCCAGAAAGGGGAAAGGGCATGCTACACGATACGCGATTTCTTTGAGTGTAGTGATAAACGCAACGATTCATAAGATGTATTTGTTCATGTCGAAGTTAGTTTATAAATATGGCCGAGCATAGTATAACCATGGGCATTTTTGACAGAATAGTGATGGCTTGGGTAACAACCGAATGGCTTTGTAACGGGGCACAGACGACTCAGAGACGGAACTTGGCAACCCACTTTAGTGACAATAATTTTAATTGGTTGTCAATAATTCGTCGCTAATAGTGTCGGAAATTACCTACGGTTTTCTCCATCCTTATGCTTAGCTATTTCGGCATCCTTTTGTAGTGGTAGTAATTGCAACAAAAAATAAAAATAACACTCATATAATAGTAACAATAATGACCTATATTAGTTTAAGTTATAATTTTATTGGTATTAATTTAAATAATAATAAAAATAATTCTAGCAATACTACAATTTCTTAAGTGTACAATAATATTTGCCAAAAAAAGTATATTGTAATAGGGATATTTCCCTAAATAGGATTAAACAAGTTTTGGAATTTCAAAATAGGATTACTATATTTTTCTTCCCAAAATAGGACTCATTACTGTCATTGAAAAATAGTTCATTAATTGCCTTGTTAATGGATCATATTTTGAGGAGGGGTGGGGAGGGGATATATCAATCTTATTTTGGAATTTCAATAATATTAATAATAATAATAATAATAATATTAATAATAATAATAATAATAATAGTAATAATAATAATAATAATAATAATAATAATAATAATAATAATAATAATAATAATAATAATAATAATAATAATAATAATAATAATAATAATAATAATAATAATAATAATAATAATAATAATAATAATAATAATAATAATAATAATAATAATAATAATAATAATAATAATAATAATAATAATAATAATAATAATAATAATAATAATAATAATAATAATAATAATAATAATAATAATAATAATAATAATAATAATAATAATAATAATAATAATAATAATAAGCAGTACTCCATATCATATAGTGAATTTTTTTTGCGTAGTAAATTTGGAGCACAAATAAGTGTTTGAGAGGTAACACATTTAAAATCCTGATAAATTCTTATTCTTTTTATGCTTCTCTATTGAAGTATTTTCAATTTCCAAGAATGTGATTTACGAATTTTAGAAAGAAATTGTAAAAAAAAAACCTATGTAAAAGAAAGAGTCATATTATTATAATCGTGCATACCTAGTGACTAGTGTTTCTAATAAAATAAATAAAAAGCAATTTCTCCAATGTACTAGGAAAACATCCTGATTATAAAAAAAATATTAAATTGTGAATTAAAAAGCTACATAAAGGGCAACATTTAGGAAATTGGATTCAATTGGATTGAATAGTAATTATATTATGCTTAAGCATTACAAGAGTGAGCTCAATATGAAAATGAAAAAAATGTACACGAACAAAATTGAAAAAAATTAATTAAGTTGGTTTGGACTTCAGCCAAATTCTCCCGTGCATCTAGCTAGAGTTTTGTAAGATTCGGTTAAATTTGTTTAAATGTATTCTCGTGAAGTTTGATTTGGCACTAAATTACATGATAGTTTGGAGATAGGTAAAATTATGAATACATGTTTTCCTTAATTTCCAAAGTAAATGATTTTTTGTTCTATCACGTCACATATATATGCATTCTTGATTTCTTGTGTGAATACTGAAGTATATATCTGTAGCACCCAATCTTAATAGTTTCTAATAAAAAATGTTTAATTAGATTACTATTTTAAATCCATGCCGGCGAGGAAAGAAACTGCTAGTTCTTGATATAGACCACACTCTATCTGATCATACAACGTCAGAAGACCCCATGAGACCATGTACGTTTTCCTTTAATTTTGTGCTTAATTAATTAATGATTTACTTGAGGCTGTATCAGGGCCATTTATTATATATCAGGGAATCATAATATATAAAATTTACAGATCTACATGAATTTCTCTCGGTCACTTACGCAAAGTATGATATCATTATCTGGTCTGCATCCAGGTTAAATTCTAGACTTGGAATGAACTAATTTGATACACTTATCAACGTAATGTAACCAACTCAATTGAATTAGAAAAATGATTGTTGTAAACAAGTGTGTCAAATGTGTACACAAAAACGTGTACACCAAGCATGACTCATTGAATTAAATAAATGTCATATACACCCTCCATCCCTCTGAACCTTGTCAAGTTTAACTGACATGAGAAATAATAATGTAAAAATTGTGTGATTGAGGTTTATGCAGAGGAGAGAGAAATCATATGAACCGTAAATTCTTTGTTTAAAAGAAAAAGTGACAAAAAATTTTAGACAACCAAAAAAAGGAAAGATGACAATGATAAGGGACATAGAGAGTATAACATAATATATTTGAGCAAATTAGAACGATGTTAATGTACACAAGCCCAATTGACTAGCTAGCAGACTATTAAGTCATTTGTCATGTAACAATGTTAACAATGTGCACGATGGCATGAGAGAGATAGACACCGAAAAATAAGTCATTTACATTTCCCTTTCTTTCTTTTCTCTATTTTATATAATTTTGGTAACTTTTTCACAAGAGTGTCAACCACAATGTCGATATCAGACATCCGTGTTGACATTATGGATAATAACATACCAAAAACATATAAGACTTTTCAAATAAGGAGAGAGATATATTGTTCATTAATGTTTATGTGTCTATCTATCTTATGTCATATGTGCACCGTGCACATTGTAACATTTGATTAATAAATAAATGTACCGAATTAAAAGTGTCATCATCGCATATATAATCTTTTGTAACTAAACAGTGGACTTTTGTGTGGGATGCATTTCTCAATGTTCCCTTTCTTGAATTGATTGTAGAATGAAGAAGATTAAGTCCAAACTAGAACAACTTGGAGTTATTAATAGCCCCAATTATAATATAGTCACACTTCTTGATCGTAAGGCAATGTTGATGACTAGCAACATAATAAAAGATCGTGACAGTGGCAGGTCATTTACTACTTGCAAGCCCTTACATCTAATTTGGGCCAAATTTTCAGAGGTTCGTTATCAACTTATATTCTGTTAATTCAATACCTGCTCCGTGCAAGGAGAGAAATAAGAGTGATCTAAGTGCACAAACAATTTAAAATTTTATACAATGCGCACTCAAAACACATTTCAACTCTTCCCTCTATTGAAGAACATTTTGAATTGAATATCAAGCATTTTAAAGGAATGAGAGTTTTTATTTGACTTCCTGAATGACTCTTTATGTTTTTACTAAGAGTAAATACGAAGTACAAAGTATTATTTTAGAGTACATTGACACCGTGTGTGTGTTTGACATTGTCTCATACTAACTGCACAAGCAGTACTACTTTTCTTTTTATCCGTCTCATTAAGCTTGTTCTATACTTCCTCCTTTCTTCTTTAGTTGTAACATTCCTTTTTTCGCGTTTGCCGATGCACAACTTTGACCGTCATTATATTCAATTATCTGTTAGTAAAAAACGTTTAAAATCAGATTATGAAACTTTTGTAATGAGATGAATTTAAAGATATTTTTCAAAAAAATAATTCGCATGCATTAATAAATAAAATGTAGTCAAAGTAGAGTACATGAATAGTGTGTAAATTCCAATGTTGCAACTATTATGATACGGAGGATAGTATTAAATTTGGTAATTGTGTGGTTCTAAATTGTTTTTTTCTCTTGATTATATTTATCAATTTAATATCAACTATATAAAATAACTTATTACAACACCTCCTCGTGTACCAAATAAGGAATAGATATTTTATCTAGGGACGTCTAAAGTAGGAAAACATGATATTCTTTAACGGACAAAGGGATAATATCTATGCCTTTTTCAAAAGAAAATTACATCTGAATAATTAAATATATTGATAATTAAAGTCCTGGTTTGACAAAATTAATTAGAACGGTAGGCAGGGTATCTTGATTCACTTACAAGCACATTCGATCATTTCATATTTTATTTATTCATTTTCCCTTATAAATCATGTATGCTACAGTTTTACGACCCGAGAAACACTATAATGGTGGATGATATGGAGAAGAACTTTAAAATGAATCCACAGAATGGTCTGACCATAAAGGCATTCTGGAAGCACAACTATGCTAATGATGAGGAACTCTGTAAACTTGCCCAATATTTGCTTGCCATTTCTGAACATGATGACTTAAGTTCCCTCGATCACAAATGTTGGGAGAAATATTTAACGAAGGTTACACAAAAAGGAAATATTCCTCCATCTTATCCCAAGACCTGCCCCACATGTTTTTCTACTAATAATAATAAAATAGGCAGAATTTTGAAAAATTTCTATACAAAAGTTTTTCTATGTTTCCCTTGGTTTATTGTACATTTATGTCCTTGCATCGTTACAAAAGAGAGATAATGAAACTCCCTACATTTATGTTTCCCTTGGTTTTCCTATATGACTCCATTATTGATATTAAATAGAGTTACTATTACATGGCATCCCATGAAACTCCCTACATAGAGTTTCGAACTCCAGACATGTTATATCACTTATATGGGAAAATGAACCGCTTCTCTAATGAGAAGGTTTAGAGAAGAGTAGTATTGGAATAAAAATTGAAATTATGTGTGTCACAAATAATATGAGTGTATGACCGATGCACCAAATAAAAGTTTCTGCAATACAATTAACTCTAACAAAAAATGTACTATGTAGTTTATTATGTAATAACCTACCAATACCATCAAATTATACTTATTACAAAGGTTCTGTCTGCTTTCTTCTAGAGTGCATAAACAATGGTAGAGCTCGTCCTCCTCCAGAACCACCTCCGTACCATGAAGAATTTTGTGGGCTCCCAACCCGTCGCGAGGGCTGATGATTTCTGCAGAAAAGGGAGGATGTTGGAGCTTGTCTGTGGTGATCAAGATTCGACTTAATTTACACGTTTTTATTTATTTCGTTTGGTTGTTGGTTTCCAAGAACATGGTTGTTTCCGTTTCTGTTGTTTTTTGTTTGCGAACTCTTACATTAGGTGGGGATGATAAGGATTCTGCTTTAACTATGATAGGCTCATGTAGACCCGTTATAGGATCAGCGAATCATATTGCTCTGTCTAGGGTGATTGGTTCTCCGGCTGGTTCGAGGGTTGATGGCTGGGAGTGGTTTCTTTATCTTTGTTATGCCTCGCTGAATGTTCTTTTATCAATATAAGCCGCCTTTTTCCAAAAAAAAATATTATTACAAAGGTATTATAGTTCAATTATGTATTTCATTATTTAATATTTATCAATTTAATTATGTATAAATGTATAATATTTATGGACTTGCCATACTATAATTACAAAACCATCTGCACCACGTATGTAGTATTTATGATGACAAAACAATGCACCATGGAAAACAAATGTACCAGTCATATATCATTAGAAAATTAATAATCAAAGACTTTCTAATTAAAATAAAAGTTTAGGATCAATATTCAAATTAGAAATATTTTCTATATAACACAAAATCATAAATAAACCAAGAATTCAAAATGCTCTCTACTCAAAATAAATTGCTATTCAAATAACCTTAGAGAGCCTGAAGTGGACTTCTTGAGGCCGGAGACCTAAATGTCATACTTTCTCATTATATATTTGAAAGATGATGAGATAATGTATTGATTTATCAAATGAATGGCCGCTTTCATACAATTTTGTAATTGTGTTTAAGATATGTAACTTTAATTTCTGTGGAAGTTCTTTTTAATGGTATTGAGTTACAAATATTAACACTATTGGTGTGTCTGGTCGTAAGTTTATGGTCACATCCAATGCCGTTTGTGGAGGTATTGGCCTATGGGCTAAGATAGCCCATCTCCCACTTGTGTTTGGCCCAGCTGTGTTCGATCCTTTAGTTTTTGTCCAACCCAGTTGCCTAGCTCTTGCACCCATGTTGCTCGCTTCTGGAACCATCGCCTAGGGTTTTCATTAAAACCCCAGTATATAAGGCATATCCTTTGTCTTCTTCTGTGCGAGACCCTTCTGCGTTGTTTGGCCTAGAGTGAGAGAGAGTGAGAGGGGAGAGAGAGAGAGAGCTAGGGTTCTCTGAACCGCTGCTCCTCGTCGCTCCTCCGTGCGAACTCTTTTACTACTATGTTTCAATTCTTCTACTACTCTGTTTCTCCTATGTTACCCTTTTGGCGAGCATGGGTGGTGCTTTGTGTGATCGTTGAGTGTGGTCTGAGCCAGAGAAGTGAAAACCCAACACCGCTAATGTATCAAGCCCCCAAAACAATTCAAGAACCTTAAGAATTGCCTCAATATGTCTAACTCCCTACATTTTGAGTATTCATCACAATTCCATAATAATATAGTGGAAGATTTCAGTTTGAAGATAAAGAAATTCACTGTAGCTATTATTCAATCATGCCCACCATTTAAATATGATTCATGTATTTGTAAGCGCTAGTTGTTTTGTGTTGCTTGGGTCTTAGTGCGGGTGAAATAAGTTTTTAAGATGATGGTGTGCTAATAACTTTTGTTTGAGCGTTGCTTTAGTAACTTTTGAATGAATGAGTGTGTTAGTGACGCATGGATAGTCACCACAAAATTAAGTAAGGGTAGTAACTTAAGGTATGGGGGTGACATGTAGAATCTAAAGTGAAATGTAGTGGGGATTGTGTAGTCACTTATAGTGTAATATTTATTTGGAAATTATTTTTGAAATTTTTGTTTGATTGTTGGGTTATTCTATTTTTATTGAATGAGTGCTTGAGTGACAAATTGGCGGTTACCATAGAACTAGGGTAGTCATTGTAGTATGAGTGTAATATGTGAAATCTAATGTGAATTGTAGTTATGACTATGTAGTAGGACTGGGTCCGAAAAACCGAAAACCGAAAACCGAATCAAATCATACCGAACCGTAACCAAATAAAACCGAACCGCTAACAAACCGAAACCGAATGTAAAAAACCGAACCGAACCGTAGTTGTTTGGTTCGGTTTTGGTTTTTACTCTTCAAAACCGAACCGAACCGAACAAACCGAACTAATTAAAATATAAAATTTATTTGTCAATTGTTAAGCATTAATCCTAACTAATCCTAATATCATTAATAGTCTTTTGTTTTCTTGTGCCAGATAAATATTGTTTGTGTTATGTTTTGTTTAGTTTATAAATTCATTTACACATTCATTGTCCGTAATAATGTAGCTATACGGAATGACTATAATATGTTTTTACTAGTTATTAGTATTAATTAACTTATATTTTTTATTTAACTTAAAGAATTCATATTGATGAAACAATAAATATTCATCTCAACTATATCACACAGAACGTATATAACTATATACTCATGAACTTTTTTTTAACTAGTCACAAACAATGTAGATTAATAATATATACTTTTATCTCTCTCGCATACTCATATAATTCAAGACATATTTATTTATTTTCATTTTTATTTTATTTGTTGTAGTGTGCTTGCATTCTTTATGTAATACTATCGTACTATGTATATGTTTGATCCCAAAGTATTATAATAGTTTTAAATCAAATGATAATTTTTTGGAGAAAAACCGAAAAAACCGAAACCGAATCGAAACAAACCGAACCAATCAAACCGTGGTTCCAAGTTTTGAAGTGTAAAACCGAACCGAAACCGAACCGAACTTTTTACTTTGATTCTATATTTGGTTTTAGGTCAAAACCGAACCGCAAGAACCGAACCCACCCCTACTATGTAGTCACTTATACATGTATTCTTTCACGGGTAGTGAGTTTTAATAACTTTTGGTTGTTCGTTGGGTAGTAACTTTTGAGTTAATGAAAGTTTGAGTGATAAATAGACACTTAAATTACTGTACTAGTGGAGGTAGTAGTAACTAACGTACATGTGAGTGTAGTTTGTGAAATGTGAATTGAGTTTTATTCTGGAAATTTACTCATGTATATCGTATTATAGTTAATTAGTTACTTTATGCACGAGTTACTGGTTGTCACTTTAACATTATGTAACTGTTTTGACTTTTGAGCAGGCCTATTGTAAAATGCAGAAGTAGGCACACCTCCTTTGTGCAAAACCAGAACATCGGGGAAGCCGAAGAGAAAGAGCAACTCTTCTACTAGGGAAATTGAGACAAAATGGAAGTGCAGGAGGTGCATACAACATGGGCATAACCAGAAACCTTGTAATAATCCGATACCTTTATAGATGGTTGAGAGGCTTGTTTTTATGTTGTTTTTAAGTATTAAGGGGGTTGACAAATAAATAGTGCAGGAGTTGCATGTGATAAATACACATATGACGTCTGAATATGTTCTATAGATTATTTATGTGTTCACTTAGTTGCTATAAATTCGTGTACAACCTCAAATGAAATTCTAATTTGGATTCAAACCATTTAGTTTCGCCGTGTTGTAACAAAGACATGAATGTTATACTCATTATATGTGTGTGTGTAGTAGACTCATAATGGGTGGTGATATGGCTTATGAATACATCTATTCTCTAGTCTGTGATGATTCCTGAAACAATTGCAGGGTGATACATATAGTTATAGAACATAGAATGTGATAGAAGTTATGAAAATATTTGTGTTTGAGTGACTTTAATTTGCATCAGTTACTTGTTAAAAGAAAATGTTGTAGTGACTATACATATATGTACTTACTACTTAGTTATTATAAATAAGTACTTTAAATAGTTTAGGGTCATACCTCCAGATTATTAAAGAACTTCCAGTATACTCCGTAAGTTCGTAGTAATTCCACCCGAACCTTGTAGACTATATAGATACTTTTACGTAGTACGTTACTTTGTGTTACACCTTCATTAATCAATTCTCACAATATATTCATTATGCATGTTAGGTGCAGATTAACTGTTCACCTTTTATGATGGATAGCTTGATAAAAATTATTCTGAAGTTCAGGATTCAACTCATATAAATGACTCAAGGACTGTTGAATTATATGCCCATAATAAAGTATGGATATGTAACTTACTACGTCTTTATAAGTTGCATCTCTCATATTACAAGTGTGGGAGTTAATGTAAAGGTTTGTGTACTGAGACACAAACCTTTGGCTGAAATAGTTACAAGCAAAACAGTATACTTTAGAGTACAATATTTAAATGCATGGAAAAGTTGCTAGAAGAAGGAAATTTATGAGTATTATATTTAGGTGATTGTGTGCGGATGAGAGAATTTGATAGAAAGATGATTTGGGATAACTTGAAACTTATATTGATTGAAACTTTTGGCATGTGTTACAAATGGGTGAGGAGTGCTCTATTTATAGGTCTCATAGGAGTGCTCGCGGGCCCATAACAAAGTATTCAATACAAAATATTCATAAGCATAGTTTGTGGTTTAAAATCAATAATGGAAGCACGAATCATGTCTTCTTTGAGATCACTTCACAAGTGTACTGACCCCTCTGGGGCCCTCAGCATCTTCAGGTTTAAGCTAGGGCTTGCTACCTGCATCTTTGCATGGGTGAAGTGATCTCAAGGAAGACGTGGTTAGTGCTTCCTTTAGTGATTTTAAACCACAAACTATGCTCATGGATATTTTGTATCGAATACTTTGTTTCGGGCCTGCGAGTCACGTTTTGCCATATGTGGCCCATGATTGATTTATGAATATTTCCGCTATTCATTCAATTTAAAGGGTGATGTCGTTATATATGTTTATTTACTAAGTATGGTATGAACTATGTTTATGGACGTCTTGTACACTTGAGTGGATGTGACCCGCAGGTGATATCACTTAATTGCGCGGCGGTTGTACACGCGCCTAAATGCGGTCTGGACCGTGACACTATTTGATCTGAGTTGGAAGTCATGAGTTGTCTCTAACTATTTTACCCAACTTTATCTTTTATCAAATTTTTTCCTTGTTTTAAAGCTTTAATCAAATTTAAAGTGACTTTACATAATTCAATTTATTTTTTGTCTACTTTGAAAGATTTAAACCACTACACTATATGTTTTGTTTCACATATATTTATAAAGTACAACATTTACATTTTTGCACTTAATATAAATTGCTTTTTCGCGTATAATTGTGTGCATTCACAATTTACATTAATTCCAAATACATACATTATCCGTTCCTTATTGGATTAATTTATTCATTAACATAATTTAACAAAATTAAAACTTTGTGAAATTATTAACTATGATTTCATGTTTTTTGTTCTATGGATATTATTTTGTTTATAACTAATTTTAAATAATTTTTTGTCAAAGTGCTCAATTGTTTGTGACATTCGTGAATCGTGATAGGCATGAGTCACAATTTCATGTTTTTTGTTGTATGCATATTATGCTTTTATCTAGTGTGATTCCCCTCCCATTACAATTTTTGGATAGGCATGAGTCAATAAATTTGTTTTTTTTTCAACAATTTGATGATGGATTTCTTTATTTTTCATAACTTTTATTTGAAAGCCTTTTTTTTCATAACTAATGGCTAGAATAAATTCTTTCTCATCCCATACTAAAATAAAATACTACTCTCTCCGTCCCATTGGACTTTGCCAACTTTCCCTTTTTGATTGTCCCAAAAAATGTTGCCACTTTCTTATTAAAACAACTAATTTGTGGTTCTGCACATTTCTCTCTCCTGTGCACAAATTTCAACCACACAGTTTTTACTATTCTTATTTCTCACCTACTTTGCATTTGGCAACGTTACGGAGGGAATATCATATAAAATTGCTTCCCAAAAATCCAATGTAACTTCATAATTATATGTGAAACTTTAATATTAATATGGAGTACTACCTCCGTTCTTTTTTATTAGTCCTCTTAGGGTTTGACACGAGTTTTAATAATAAAGTAGTAGGGTACGTATAAAGTGTGTAGGGTAAATGATAAAGTAGGAAAGATGATATATTAAAAAGAGTAAAGTGATGATAAAGTAGGAAAGAGAGTGTATTAAGAAGAGTAAAGTGATGGTAAAGTAGGAAAGAGAAAGTAGTTTGTAAAAAATAAGTGGGGTAAAAGTAATAAAAGTAAGAGTATTTTCTCAAAAACTTTCCTTAAAGGGAAAGGAGGACTGGAGGACAAATAAAAAAAACGTCCCAAAAAGAAAAGAAAGACTAATAAAAAAGAACCATTTTTTATGGGATCCGGGACAAATAGTTGAAGATATGGAGTAGTTTTTTGGGAAAATGGGCAAAAACACCCTTGAAGTTGCCCACAAAGGAGATGTATGCCCACAAATTTTATTTTTGAGCAAAAATCTTTAAGAAACCAGAAAACGGAGCAAAAAGGCCACTTTAA
Source organism: Cuscuta epithymum (assembly GCA_945859915.1). Taxonomy (NCBI): domain Eukaryota; kingdom Viridiplantae; phylum Streptophyta; class Magnoliopsida; order Solanales; family Convolvulaceae; genus Cuscuta; species Cuscuta epithymum. The sequence continues at coordinate 1,144,917 of CAMAPF010001023.1, forward strand.
CTAACGGAGCATGCAGCCGTTTAAGATGCTCACTTTTATAATTATACGCCGTATAGATAACAAAGGGAAAAGGGGAATCATCTATACTCATTTATCTTTATTTGGACACTAGTATTCCAAACGCGCGTTGCGCGAGGTGATAGTGTCCAATGAGTTTTGCCCAATGAATAGATAGAATACCTAAAAATGTATCTAGTAATTATTTTGAAAGGGGAATGTTTTCCAATGTCCGAACCATATTGTGTCTACTAATTACTCCCTCCGTCCCAAAATTATTGTCCCGCTTTTCTTTTCGGTCCGTCGCGAAATAATTGTCTCGTTTCTTTACCTTCCTTATTTGGTAAACAAATCTATACCAAACAATGTCAAACAGTGCAAAACAGTGTCAAATAGTGTCGCTACAGTGCCAAACAGTGTCGCTAAAATGCCATTTTCTTAATCTGTGTGAAAAACCAAACGGGACAATAATTTTGGGACGGAGGGAGTATTATAGTAAGAAGACATATTTTTAAACAATTATCAATAATAACTTTACATATTAAATCGATAAGTATGCAGATATATTTCATCTATCAATCCAATTTATCTAAAATGATCATGTGTGCGCATCATTATGTACTACTTCCATTTCCTCTATATTAAGAGAGTATTTGTGATTGATTCTACTTTTAAAAAATGATATATTGAAGTGATTTTAGAGAAAATGCTTAATAGTAAAAATTGACAGTGTTTGAGAAAAAAGCTCTTTTGAAAAAATAAAAATTGATAGAATTTGATAAAAATGTTTTTTTGTATAATACCAAAAAAGGAAAACAATTCAAAACACTCATTCGCCTGCTTCCAACTTTTAGCTTTTAAGTGTTTAATCTTAATAGAAGCCATCAGTTAATGACTTGAATATACACATTTCAAAATACTCATTTCAACTCTTTTAAGCCAAAAGGAGAAAAGCATTTTCTCATGTTTTTGTTGACACTCCCTAAAACTTTGAATCAGAATTCAAAAATAGAATTAATGTGAAATACTATGTATCATGTTTGTTGATGTTTTATTTATTCAAAACCAAACATCTCATCGTATTAACTTCACAGGAAGTAAGATATAACTGCATTATGGAGTCGTTTTTGTGTTGGGTTCTCCTGCTTTATTTATAATTTCTGATATGTAGTAAACGTTGTTAGAGATATTTTCATTATATTGTGATCAATGTTTCTTAGCTCTTTGTATTTAGCTTATATAAATAAATAGACTAGCTAGAATAATGAATAGGCCTTTTAAGGCAATTTGTAATAAAGCCTTTCATACCTTTTTAGGTATAGGCCTCCTAGAAAAAGGAGCCCAAATGATTGTAAAACCTACCTTTCCCGTCAGGCTATATATATGCCTTAAGGGAAAGGCTAGGTTAAGCTTTTCAGATATTCTCATTCTCTGTGCCGCAGTGCCTATATCGGTGATAGAAGTTTTACGCTAGTTTTGTTCATCATTCTGTAAACTTCTTCATCATTCAATGGAAAGCTTCAAATCACAGATCTATCTTCCATACACATATATCTAGACTAGAAAACAGGGACCTAACATCTGGTATCAGAGCAGGAGCTGATCGATCGATTGAAGGCTGAAAAACGTTCTTGCGCGATTCTTCATCGTTGAAGTTTTTGCACTTGAGCGATCTTTGGGTCTGTTTTTGTTGTTATTTTTGCAGGAAATGGCTTGAAGGAAAGGGTTTCTAATGTTGCTGGGATCATTTCTGTGAAAAATCTTGATCTGAAAGTTGGCGTACAGGTCAGGCAGAAGTTGAGCGATCCTGATATTTCGCGCAACTAGCCAAAACGAAGAACAGGTTCGCGCAACTGCATTTCTGCGCAATTTCCAACTTCGCGCAACTCCTCTGCGCCATTTGGCACTTTGCTCAAATTCCCTTGCACGATCCAGCCCTTGAGCGATCTGAAACTTGCGCCATCTGCAACGTACTCCTGCGCGATCTTCACTTCACGCAACACACTTGCCCCATTTCGTCCTTGCGCGATTTGGAAGCTGAGAGATTTTTTTTTGTTGTTGAGAGATTTGTTGTTGAGCGATCTTTTTGACAAGTTGAGCGATCTTTTTTAATAGTTGAGCGATCTTTGTAAACTTGAGCGATCTTTTTGTAAAGTTGAGAGATTGTTTGTAGAGTTGAGCGATCTTTTATTGAGAATTGAGCGATCTTTTGTAAGAAGTTGAGCGATCTTTTGAGAGTTGAGCAATCTTTTGTAAAGAGTTGAGCAATCCTTCAAAAGTTGAGCGATCCTTCTACAACTTGAGCAAACCTCTCAGTACTTGCGCGATTTTGACACCTTGCAACCAGAACAAAGACATTTGACTGAAGACCCAAACAACAGAACAGAACCTATTCAATCAACTGATCAGCCCGATCATTTAAAATGGATGCATTATCAATTGGAAACGACACGAGACCCCCGATTCTACGAAGAGGAGAGTACAATGTATGGAAGAACCGATTCCTGAACTTTCTGGAGAGCAAGGACCAATCCTCAGGTCTTCTAGACTCTATGACGAATGGACCTGCTCAATTGATGATAGCTGTTGAGAGAGACAATGGAAACAATCCACCTGTTGAGATAGAATGGAGACCACAGACGGTAGACGAATATGATGACGAGGACAGAGCAAGACTCCGTGCAGATCTCATTGCTAAGACTTATCTTCTACAAGCCATCCCGAACGACATCTACATGCAGATTGACAGCATGTCAACCGCAAAAGAGATGTGGGATGAGATCTTCAAGATCATGCAAGGCACTGAGATCGGAGTGAAAGCAAAGAAGGCAAGCACATTCACTGCATACGACTCATTCAAAGCCAAGCTTGGAGAATCACTTGAAGACACCTACCTGAGATTTCTGCAATTGATAAATGAGATGAGGAAGATTGGGGTGCACAAGTCAAACATGGAGTTGAACGTGAGATTTCTATCTTCTCTTGGAGCTGACTGGAAGAAGCTGAGTTCACAGATAAGGCACACAAAGGATCTGGATGAGATGGATATCCATGCAGTGTACAACACACTTGATCAGTATGCTGAAGATTTTTCTGACTTTGTGGTTGCCACTGTGACGGCTGATAAAGGAAAGGGAGCGGTGGACAAGCTAGCTGACACCCTTGCCCTGATGCTTGACAAGCCTTCAAAGTCTGGTTCCAAGAAAGATAAGATGATAGCTGATGAAAGTGAAAGTGCTGACAGTGACATCGGTTTCTGGGATGAATCTGATGATGATGAGCTTCGTGACTTCCAGAAGCAGATAGCCCTTCTTACCTCCAGGTTCAACAATCAAATGCAGAAAAAGAAGAACTCTTCTAACAACAGGCTCCGCAAGTCCTCTACCAGCAACAACAAAAGAAAAGAGCGTTCATTTGACTCTTCTGAGAATGGAAATGCTGAGGATGCTCCAAAGTGCTTCAACTGTGGGAAGATTGGACATCTGATGAAGGATTGCAGGATGCCAAAGAGGAGGAAGGATGCTGAATACTACAAGCAGAAGATCAATCTGAACAAGAAGAAGATGTTGCTGGAAATGGAAGAAAGCAGTGAGAAGAGTGCCCTCATGGCTGAAAAAGATCATTGGATGGATGATTCAGATGAGGAAGAGAATCTGGCCTTGATGGCAGTTGTTGAAGAAGAAGACAAAGACAAAGCTGAGGAGAAGAAGAACCTGGCTCTGATACCAATTGTTGGTCCCTATTTCTACTCTATAATGTATAAGATCTGATTAATAGGAGTAGAAGAAGCTTTCCATTGATAGCCAGAAAGTTTACACAAAGATGGTGAAGAATATGTAGCGTAAAACTTCCGTAGGCTTCTAATCTATGCGCAGGGAATTTTTCTAAGGGATGAAAGCTTAACCTAGCCATTCCTAAGGGGTCTATTTATAGCCTCTTTAGAATGGTAGGTTTTACAATGATATGGGCTCTCCTTTTTAGGAGGCCCATTCCTAATTTAGCTTAGTAGCCTTTTCCATTTAAGGCCTACTAAATACACAATAAATACTACCACAACTGTGCAGGGACTGAAGCACAACTTGCTTAGCATCGGCAAATTTTGTGACAATGGAATGGAAGTGAGATTCCATGCTAGGCAATGTTGTGTGATGGATATGGGTGGGACACCATTATTAAGGTGTCAGAGGAAAACCAATCTCTACACCATTGATCTGAAATCGGTACGATCCCCCATATCCATCTGTCTCCTGTCCAAAGCATCTGAAGAACAAAGTAATCTATGGCACAGACGTCTCTCACACTTGAATCTGCCAGCCATCAGTTCCCTCTCCTCGAAGAAGTTGGTGAAAGGACTGCCTGTTCTGAAGAACTCCCCCAACCATCATTGTTCTGCATGTCATTTGGGAAAGATGAGGAGAGCGTCACACAAGTCAAAACAATTTCCCTCCTCATCTCGTCCCCTGGACCTACTACATATGGATCTGTGTGGTCCGATGCGCGTGCATAGCATCAGTGGACGCAAATATACTTTGGTAATTGTGGATGACTACTCACGCTACACATGGACCAAGTTTTTGCGCTCCAAGGACGAAACTGCAAATCTCATCATGACGTTCATCAGGACCATACAGAACTATCTACAGCAGAATGTGAAGATCATCAGAACTGACAATGGGACGGAGTTCAAGAACAATGAACTGACCGAATTCTACGAAGCTCAGGGGATTACTTAACAATTCTCTGCAGCTAAAACACCACAGCAGAACGGTGTTGTAGAACGACGGAACAGAACCTTGGTGGAAGCAGCCAGAACCATGCTGATACAGTCAAAGCTTCCTCATTTCATGTGGGCGGAAGCTATTAACACGGCTTGCTTCACACAGAACAGGACGGTGATCCACAGAAGATTTGACAAGACGCCCTATGAGATTGTGTTCAAGCGGCTCCCTAACATTGCCTTCTTCCGCGTCTTCGGCTGTAAATGCTACATTATGAACGACAGGGATGCTAGGGGGAAGCTTGATCCAAAAGCAAACGAAGGGATATTTATTGGATATTCTACCAATTCCAAGGCGTACAGAGTATACTTGAAGGACAGAAGAACCGTCATGGAGAGCATCAATGTGAGCTTCTATGAAATGGCGGATTTGGCTTCAGAACATTTTCATTCTGAACCATCAACCTCTGCAGACAATGAAACTCCATCATCTTCTGGAGTAGGAGGGCAGGGAGGTGAGACAAGATCTGATGAGCACGTGGTTCTGGATTTTCTATTTGAACACTTCTACAGCCAACCACGTGCACCACCAACTACAAATGCTATAACCACTCAGAACCCCCTGTTACCTGCTCCAAATGCTGAAGAAACCAACACTCCTACTCAGAATGATGATGAACACACAGAAAATGAAGCTGAACACGAACCAACCTCTCCTGTTAATGATCAACCTGAAGAAGCTACAACGCAAGAAACCCCAGAAGCACAACCAGAGCAAGAATATTCTGACCCTGATCATCCAATCATAACTCCACAGCCTCTACAGCACGAGAGAAAGTGGACAAGGGCACATCCGCCAGAGCTGATAATTGGAGATTCATCTCAAGGAGTCAGAACCAGAACGGCATCAGTCAATGAATGCTTATACTCATGTTTTCTGAGTCAGAAAGAACCAACAAAGATGACTGACGCATTGGCTGATCCGGACTGGGTGATTGCGATGCAAGAAGAAATGAACCAGTTTGAAAGATTGAAAGTGTGGACCCTGGTGCCAAGGCCGTACAAGAAAACCATTATCGGGACCAAATGGGTATTCAAGAATAAGAAAGATGGAGACGGTGTGATCGTGAGAAACAAGGCCCGCCTGGTTGCAAAAGGTTACAATCAACAAGAAGGAATCGACTACGATGAAACCTTTGCACCAGTGGCAAGGATTGAGGCCATCAGACTATTTCTAGCATATGCTGCACACAAGAGTTTCACAGTATATCAAATGGATGTAAAGACAGCATTTCTGAATGGAGATCTGAAAGAAGAAGTCTACGTTGCACAACCTGACGGCTTTGTTGATCCTGAACGTCCCAATCATGTATATAAACTGAGAAAAGCCTTGTATGGTTTGAAACAAGCACCGAGAGCCTGGTATGAAGCACTATCAGATTTTCTTGTGGAATCAGGCTTCTCGAAGGGAAAGATAGATCCAACTCTCTTCATCAAAAGACACAAGGGTGACATCATGCTGATACAAATTTATGTGGACGACATCATTTTTGCCTCGTCAAAACCAAATTTCTGCAAAAAGTTCAGCAACCTGATGCGCACCAAGTTCGAGATGAGTATGATGGGAGAATTGAACTTCTTTCTAGGGCTTCAGATCAAGCAATTGCCAGATGGAATCTTCATAAATCAGTCCAAGTACATCCACGATATGCTAAAGCGCTTCAAAATGGACAGCAAGTCAACGATGAAAACCCCCATGTCTCCCTCACAAAAGCTCGACTCTGACCCTTCCGGGAAATCAGTCGATGCTACCAATTATCGGGCTATCATCGGTTCCTTACTGTATCTTACATCTAGCAGACCAGATATTGTCTTTGCAACCTGCTTATGCGCCCGTTTTCAAGCAAATCCGAAGGAATCACATCTGAATGCTATTAGAAGAATACTGAGATATCTCAAAGGAACAGTCAATCTGGGCCTTTGGTATCCTAAGGAATCAGGCTTTGACCTTGTTGGATACTCAGATGCTGACTTCGCGGGTTGCAAACTGGACAGAAAGAGTACATCTGGCGGTGCTCAATTTCTTGGTGATAAGTTGGTGTGCTGGTCCTCTAAAAAGCAGAATTGTGTGTCTACTTCTACAGCTGAGGCAGAATATGTCGCGGCTGCTAGCTGTTGCTCACAGATATTATGGATGAGGACCCAACTAAAAGACTACGGGTTCACATTCTCACACATCCCGATCTACAATGACTCTCAAAGTGCAATAGCCATCACGTGCAATCCGGTCCATCATTCAAGGACGAAGCATATTGACCTCAGATATCACTTCATCAAGGATCACGTTGAGAAAGGCACCGTAGACATGTACTTTGTGTCTACGGAATTGCAACTGGCTGATATTTTCACAAAGGCCCTGGATGAAAAGAGATTCAATTTCCTGATCTCTAAGTTGGGGATGTTGAACCTAAACGACTGAGTAACATCTGAATTGTGTGTGTGCGTGTGCTTTCATATTTTCACTTTAAACATTTTTCAAAATTTGCATTCCTTTTACTTTACTTTCTCATGCATCTCATTTCACTTTTATGCATCGCATGTTTTCTTTTACTCTTCATGCATCATTCTTTTTCAATGCATAAATTGAGGGGGAGCTTTTTCAAAATTTGTTCATCTGTTGAGGGGGAGTATTTCTAAACTATGCATAAGTTGAGGGGGAGTCTGTTAAAAATTTTCTATTTTAAAGGGAAGCAAGTGTTGAGGGGGAGCAATTTTGAAATTGAAATCAGACTGATTTGGGCCCGTTAAGTTCAAAATTCTCCCGGGCCTATTTAAACTCTTGAAACGCGCAACTCTTCCCCATTCTTCACTCTTGCGTGAAACTCTCTAACTCCCAGAGCTCCGAATCTCTCAACTCCCTTTCCCATTTTCGCTCACTCATCGGTAAAAATCTCTCCATTCTTTCTTCGATTATCTGTTTACTGATGATGAACAGGTACACGGTCTAAATGAAGACGACGAACAGGTCTTGCGCGATTTAGGGTGGACTTGACCTCGTGCGCGATGATGGGGTTGCGCGATTCTATGCTTGCGAGAAAACCCCTGACCGATCTACCCTTATTGCGCGATCTGAGTACTTGCGCGATCTGAGTACTTGCGCAATCTGAGAGATGCGCGATCTGGGACCCCGCGCGATCTCTCGTCCTATGTGACTTGGAAACTCTGCGCGGTCTGAACATGAGCGAAGAAGATAGGTTGCACGATCCTCGAAGCTGCGCGAAACCCTGTGCAATCCGGTGTTCTTGCGCGATTTAAGGGGATGAGGGATTTGACCCCTGTTGCGCGATTCACACTTAGCGCGATCTCTTAGGAGATGCGCGATTAGCCTGCATGCGCGATCTGAGACTCAGTCCAATTACTTGGGCTGCGCAAATTTGACCAAGCCCAGCCCAGTACTGACCCGCGTGGAAATCTTTATTTGGGCCAAAATGACTAAGTCCAGGCCCAAATCAGACCAAGTGTAATAATTTTTCAAATTGGGCCCCAATCAAAATATCAAAAAAAAAAAAACAATAAAGGGCCCAAGTGAGGAGTAAATTGTGGACTTAACCAATTTCTGATCAATTGCACTAACCTGTTTATCATTTTCAGACTGAAATGGCTGCCAACACTCCAATCAACATGATCTATGCTAGGGAACAATGGATCCCAATCAAAGAAAACAACTCACAGTTGGACCCCGAAGTGTTCTCTTGCCAAGACAACGTGGTCGTCTCCATTCTGAAAGGCCACAAACTCTGGAAGGCCCTGAGCGAAAACGCTGAAGTCCCTCAGGTGTATCTCCAACAATTCTGGGGTACACTTGACAAGGACGCTGATGACAATGGTAGACAAATTGATGATGTGCTAGCTGCCACAATCTGCAACACCAGAGTCACTATCACAAAGGAGCTGGTCCAACAAGTGCTACAGATCCCGGAGGAGGAACATTATGATGCGTTGGCCTCAGAAGCGCAAATCTTTGAGGACATGATCAAACTAGGCCACGCTGAACCCCTCCGACTGATGTCTGCGATCAAGACAGCACGATTTCCACGACCATGGAGGACACTTATGGCCACACTGAACAAGTGCTGCACATCTAAGCACAGTGGCTTCGACAAATGCAGCGGTTACCTCGTCTACATCTTCCACGGCATCGCTTTCATGAAGAACTACGACTTCACCTCACTTATCTGGGGTGACATTCTGGAAATGCGAAGAAGGAAATTTGACACTGATCAGATCAAACATCTACCATACATGAGATGGTTTTCATTGCTGGTGCGACACTTCTGCAGAACAATTCCTACAATTCAAAGACGCAAATCATCTGAGAATGTCAGCACTCCAGCCCTCCAATATCTAAAGAGAATGCCAGAGGTACGCTCACTGGTACCATTACCTATTCCTGTCCCTCTCCTCCTGCTAGCCGGTCGCAATGATCCACATGTTATAAGCTACAGCGAGGAGAATGGTATCATACTCCCTATGGCTCAGATAAACCCCCCTGAGCCTACCCCGGGGAGTCAGCCGAGAGTAAGTGGGGGTCCCGAGAGTTCAACCCTGCCACAGAGACCAGTGGCAAGCCGGCCCCATGATGATCAGACTATGTCTGCTGAGGGCCACACCCGTGCTGAAGAGTCTACCCATGATTCGCCAAGCGTAGCCACAACACAAGACGCTGACGATGAGGGCTCTGGGAGCAAGGCTGGTGAGGACGACAACGATGATGATGAGGATGACGACAATGCCAAAGCAAAGGGCAAGAAAGTCGAGAAAGCCCCCACTAAGAAAGGACGACTCATTATCAGGCTTTCTCGGGCTACAACACAGGAGCAGTCTCACCAAATCAAGGACACTCAAGGAAACATCATCAGTGAGACTCGCTCCAAGGTACGTAACGACAACCCCTCCTCATCATCTACTCCTGTGCAAAGAGTGCAAACCGCAAGCAACCTGGCAGAAGAGTTAGCTTTGTATGACAGCTGCTCTGACCTAGACACCATAAACCGGGCTAACTGATAGCCGTTATATTTACTTGTGTTTAACATAAGTATTTATAAGTATTTGTTGAAGAAAGGAAGAGAAATCGGACAAATACCTTCAGAATGAGAGCTAGAGCATAAAACATTGCGATGAACGACTTTTTAGACCAAGAGAATGACGTTCTGCCCATAATTTGAGTATAACGTATTCTATAGAACTCGAAATCACTCGATTCGAGTTTCATGTGAATGCTAACTCAATAAGGAACAAATGTTATGAAGACGTCATGGCCAAAATATGAAAGGAACAAGACTCAATCAACCAACAAAGTCAGATGTTGCTGGTGGGATTTCAGGATGCATACCTCTCAGTGTTTTAGCCATAACGTTTGATTGGATGAATAAAATCACGTCATTCAAGTTTTGGTGGATAGAAGACTTCATTATCTACAACTTTGGTGAAGGAATCATGTCCAAATTCGTAGCGGAACATCCCCAAAATCCCGAGACAAAAACCGACACTTTTTGATCAATTTCGGAAGAAGAGAAAGGAAGCGCATTTTTGGGCGCTGCAACCGGCGCCGGTCAGCCTATAACCGGCGCCGGTTGGAAGGTTTTTTCGCACTTAACGAGCCTGTTTGCGACCGGGGCCGGTTCTAGACTGACCGGGGCCGGTTGGGACGATTTCAGCTCAAACAAAAGGTCGTGCAAGAGGATTTTTGATGGGAAAACTTCACCTTCCTCATCTCTTGATCAAATATTGCTCCATAACTGATTGTTGGGCTCGAATAGACTAAAAGATTCCATTCTTTAGCCTACATAAAGCCTTCAATTCATCAAGAAAACACATTCCATTCCATAGATTAATTCTTAGCTTTTATATTTTTGTTCTTGGTATTTTCTTCAAGTTCTTGAGGAGGAAACTTCAACCTCCGAAATCATTGGTGTTTAGGTATTATTTCCTTTGTAATTTCATGTTCCATTACATTTCATATTGTATTGTGATTAATATGAGCATTAGAGGCTAATTTCTTAGCTAAGGCTAGGGATGAACCTCTATGCACACTAGGTGTTTGATAAAAGTTCTAAACCAATAAATTGTGATTTATCCTTTATATTTTGATTGTTTATGACTATGGTGTACAACATAGAAGTATGTTAAATTTAGTTTATGCTTGCAATTAACGTTGAAGTCTAAACTATGAACATTAAAGGATAAACATATATAGTACCGAGAATAGAAATATATCCGGTCTTATATGATACGGGTGTGATGTCTTGATATTCAACGGGGTTTTCGGTAGATGAATGTAAGCCGTAACGGGACTTACACGTAACGAAAACCACGCTCTCGCTGCCTTAACCGGAGTTGAGAATATATTAGCGACATCGTATTCATGATTATTGGGGAAGAACTATTATTAAACAAATATTAAAGCATTTAGGTGAATCCCGATTGCCTTAGTAATTCTCATTCTTGTTTAAACCAATCTCAAAGAGCAAAGTTCCTAAAAAAAATATATCATTTACATTCTTTGCATTCAATACTCGACTTTATAATATCAACCATTTCCCTGTGGATCGACCCGGTATTTACCGGTATTTTATTACTACATCGGCACTTGTATACTTGCAAGTTTAGCCCGATCAAGTTTTTGGCGCCGTTGCCGGGGAAATACGGCTTGTTGTTATAAAGTCAATCAAACAAAACCATACACACTTTACATTTCACTTGTTCTTGTTGTTAAGTTTTTCAGAAAATTCCTTGTGTTTGTATGCTCTTAAGAAGTCAAGGGTCTAAGAACCTTGAAACTCTTGACCTTGAAATCGAAAGAACGTGCAAGCACATCTTCAAATACACCCGAAAGGCAAAAATGATGCCAACACTCAATGAAAGAAAGAGGCCCGTGGTTGCCGCCACTCCCTCATGTATTGTCCTAAGCGAGGCGACTCGGGACTATGAAATGAAAAATAGCTACTTCAATGCTATGCCTCAATTTCATGGTCTTCCGGGGGAGAATCCACTTAACTTCATCACCGAGTTCTATGGATTCATCCAAGGAATCCCTAGGCATGGTCTCACCGAGGACGATCTCAAACTCAAAAGCTTTCCCTACATTTTGAAAGGGGCGGCAAGGATGTGGTTCTTGGAGCAAGCACCGGCGATTTTTACAACGTGGGAAGGTATCTATAATGCTTTCATTTCTAAGTATTACACACCCACTATGACTCAAGAGCTAAGGCAACGAATCTTCAACTTCAAACAACAAGTTGGAGAACTATTTCAAGACGCATGGAGGCGCTTCAAAGCCTTGTTGAAGGAATGCCCTCATCACCGCATTCCTCTTGATCTTCAAATTGATACATTCTACAATGGTTTGAACTCTTCATGCCAAGCCATTGTAGATAACCGTGCGGAGGGCTATATTGGCAACAAAACTGAAACGGAAGCTTTGAGAATCCTTGAATCCATTGCTTCAAATCCTCAACTACAAGGAGGAGATGTAAAATTGGCCGGTGTGAGCGAGGTGTCTATAGCTCATGAGTTGGACAAGCGGTTTGCTGATTTTCAAGAAGCCATGCACAAAGATCTTCAAGCTTCTATTCACACGGCTCTACAAGCCGTGATTGGAGGGGCCAACAAGGTGGATAACATGGAGAGCATAGCACAACCGGAAGGTAATTCATCTCAAACTCTTGAAGAGGTGAATTTTATGAATTCATATGGGAATAGGGGGAACCAAGGAGGCAATAACTACCCCAACAATCAACAAAGGTGGAACCAAGGTAACTCTTGGAAACCACAAGAGGGGCCTCATAATCCTCCTCCTAATCCTCCATCCGGGTTTTCACAAGGGCAAACAATGGAGGAGATGATGAAAACCCTCACCCAAAATATTGTGGCTAGTGTAAAAGCCCAAAATGAGGAGAACTTTAGTAGAGTGGAGGCATCCATTGGGAATCTCCATTCACAATTCACAAAGCTTGATCTCCGGTTTGAAGATCAAAACCGGAAAATTCATCAACGCATGGACAACATTGAACAATACACCAAGTCATCTATTCACAACTTGGAGGTACAAATTGGGCAAATTGCTCAAGGAAAAAGCACAAGAGAGCAGGGGCGGTTTCCCACCACAACGGAAATCAATCATCGGGAGAGCGTGATGGCCATTACCACAAGAAGTGGGAGACAAATGGAGGACCCCAAGATGTCGGAAAGGAGAAAGACGCAGGAGGAACAAGAAGATGTTGCACATACACCGCTCCCACCTATCATGGCTCAATATGTTCCTCACATCCCTTACCCACAAAAATTGAAGAAGAAAGGAGATGACAAGAAATACAAGAAATTTCTTGATATTTTCAAGAAATTAAGCATCAACATACCTTTTGCGGAGGCCATTGCGGAGATCCCATCTTATGCAAAATTTCTTAAAGGTATCATCTCCAACAAAAAGAGGTTAGAAGAATTCACAACTGTGGCACTAACGGAGGAATGTAGTGCCATTATTCAAAACAAACTTCCCCCAAAACTAAAAGATCCCGGAAGCTTCACTATTCCATGCTCTATCGGAAAAATCGGGGAGGTAAGGTCTCTTTGTGACCTTGGTGCTAGCATAAATCTTATGCCTTACTCCCTATTTAAAAAGCTAAGTGTGGGGGAACTCCAACCAACAACGGTTGCTTTGCAATTAGCGGATAGAACAATCCGCTATCCGATAGGCATCATGGAGGATGTCCTTGTCAAAGTTGGAAAATTCTACTTCCCAGTAGATTTTCTTGTTTTGGACATGGAAGAGATGGAAGTTCCCGTCATCCTTGGGAGATCTTTTTTGGCCACCTCCGCAGCCGTCATTGATGTGCAAGCAGGCACCGTAAAGCTAAGAGTGGGAGGAGACGATGAAACATTCAATGTATGGAAAACACAATCCATACCAACTCAAAACATGGAGGTCAACACAAATCCTTCCATCCCTCCAACACACCACGGGAATGAAAAGAATGGATGGACAACTCCATGGCCTCCCCACGATCTCAAAAAGGTAACGTTGGTCAAACGTCTTCAGGAGCCCAATCACACGTGAGAGGTACGTTGCGTCCGGCCTATGACGTTAAACTGAGCGCTAATTGGGAGGCAACCCAACAAATTCAATTATAAATAAATATGTTTAGTTAAATACATATTCATATTTATTTATAATTGAAACCCAAAAAAAAAAAACAAAAAAAAAACAAAAAAAAAATAAAAAGAAAACAAAAAAAAAAAAAAAAAGCATCATCTAAACTCAAGTATCATGCATCTCCTACTCTCACAAGACGGCTCATTCCGCTATTGAAGATTTCATCCTCCATTACATCCTCCAATGTACATTGAGGACAATGTATCTCAAGTGTGGGGGGTGCATTTCATGGTTAGTTAAACAAATTTTGTGTGCAAAAATAATTTTTTTTTAGGAAGGTAAAATTTTCATATTTCTCTTTTTAATGGGTATTTGGTTGAGAAAGTTTTTTTTTAATTATTTACAAAAACCTATCATTTTTTTTTAGACTACTCTTTACTCTTGAAAATTTTTCCAAAAAAAAATAAATTCTTGTGACTAGAAAGCATCTCCTTCCTTCATTTCCAAAAATGGTCAAATACTACATTCAAGCACCATTTTGGAACACAAAACCCACTCTCACACCTCATCAAATAAATTGGCATCATCAAATGACTTTCAGTAAATACTAGTTGAAGACCTTTTCAAATGAGTTTGAAAAAAAAAAAGAAAAAAAAAAAAAGAAAAAAAAAAGAAGAAGAAAAAAAACTCATGGTCTCATCTAGGAAGTTCAATTGATTCATACAACTTAAAAGTCAAAAACACCAAAAAGCCATCCCACTCACCCAAAAAAAAACCATAGTCACAAATCATTCCTTTATTTTCAAGAGTATAAGTAGTTTTCTAAATCTAAATGATACTTTTTGTGATTGATTAAAAAATGGTTTTTGGACCGAGAATGATAAAAGAGTTTATATGTCATTTTTTATCTCTCTTAAAAATTAAATTTTTTTTGTTCATATATTTTTGTTGAAACTAACCAAGGCATCCAAAGTTGAAGAAATTGCTTGAGGACAAGCAACGCTCAAGTGTGGGGGGATTTGATAGCCGTTATATTTACTTGTGTTTAACATAAGTATTTATAAGTATTTGTTGAAGAAAGGAAGAGAAATCGGACAAATACCTTCAGAATGAGAGCTAGAGCATAAAACATTGCGATGAACGACTTTTTAGACCAAGAGAATGACGTTCTGCCCATAATTTGAGTATAACGTATTCTATAGAACTCGAAATCACTCGATTCGAGTTTCATGTGAATGCTAACTCAATAAGGAACAAATGTTATGAAGACGTCATGGCCAAAATATGAAAGGAACAAGACTCAATCAACCAACAAAGTCAGATGTTGCTGGTGGGATTTCAGGATGCATACCTCTCAGTGTTTTAGCCATAACGTTTGATTGGATGAATAAAATCACGTCATTCAAGTTTTGGTGGATAGAAGACTTCATTATCTACAACTTTGGTGAAGGAATCATGTCCAAATTCGTAGCGGAACATCCCCAAAATCCCGAGACAAAAACCGACACTTTTTGATCAATTTCGGAAGAAGAGAAAGGAAGCGCATTTTTGGGCGCTGCAACCGGCGCCGGTCAGCCTATAACCGGCGCCGGTTGGAAGGTTTTTTCGCACTTAACGAGCCTGTTTGCGACCGGGGCCGGTTCTAGACTGACCGGGGCCGGTTGGGACGATTTCAGCTCAAACAAAAGGTCGTGCAAGAGGATTTTTGATGGGAAAACTTCACCTTCCTCATCTCTTGATCAAATATTGCTCCATAACTGATTGTTGGGCTCGAATAGACTAAAAGATTCCATTCTTTAGCCTACATAAAGCCTTCAATTCATCAAGAAAACACATTCCATTCCATAGATTAATTCTTAGCTTTTATATTTTTGTTCTTGGTATTTTCTTCAAGTTCTTGAGGAGGAAACTTCAACCTCCGAAATCATTGGTGTTTAGGTATTATTTCCTTTGTAATTTCATGTTCCATTACATTTCATATTGTATTGTGATTAATATGAGCATTAGAGGCTAATTTCTTAGCTAAGGCTAGGGATGAACCTCTATGCACACTAGGTGTTTGATAAAAGTTCTAAACCAATAAATTGTGATTTATCCTTTATATTTTGATTGTTTATGACTATGGTGTACAACATAGAAGTATGTTAAATTTAGTTTATGCTTGCAATTAACGTTGAAGTCTAAACTATGAACATTAAAGGATAAACATATATAGTACCGAGAATAGAAATATATCCGGTCTTATATGATACGGGTGTGATGTCTTGATATTCAACGGGGTTTTCGGTAGATGAATGTAAGCCGTAACGGGACTTACACGTAACGAAAACCACGCTCTCGCTGCCTTAACCGGAGTTGAGAATATATTAGCGACATCGTATTCATGATTATTGGGGAAGAACTATTATTAAACAAATATTAAAGCATTTAGGTGAATCCCGATTGCCTTAGTAATTCTCATTCTTGTTTAAACCAATCTCAAAGAGCAAAGTTCCTAAAAAAAATATATCATTTACATTCTTTGCATTCAATACTCGACTTTATAATATCAACCATTTCCCTGTGGATCGACCCGGTATTTACCGGTATTTTATTACTACATCGGCACTTGTATACTTGCAAGTTTAGCCCGATCACTAACCCCATAGGTGCAGAAACTGATATTTTCAGTTTCCGGGTAGAAGACGCAGCATCTAGCCCAACTGCGCATGCACAAGCCTCACCTAGCCACTCTGCTGCCTCCCAACAGGTAGTAGTTTCACATACAGGGGACATTATACCCACCTCACTGCCTCCTTACGACGCAGTTGAGGACATTCCTTGTGGTCTTCCGCCCCAGACCACTACCCCTCCTTCTAGCACATCGAGTCTAGTTTCCACCCTCCCAACATTTTCCACTTTTTCTAGGACACATACACTGCTCACACCACTGCACACAACAGGTGCACTTTACCTTTCCTCAACGATCGGAGATACGTCAATGATGATCGGAAGTCCTGCTGCTCAACAGATATCTCCATCATTATCTGCAGGCCACACTTCGGTAATCTATACTGATGTTGTGACAACGGTTACTACCCCTGTAACCGGTAACCCTGACCCTACCGACCTTTCAGTCATTCTACAGCGTTTCATGGATTCCACCATTAAGCCATGGGTGCACGAAGCAATAACCGCTCGGGCACAGGAATTCAGGAACACCCCGGCGCTGCTTAATGACATCACCCAACCTCAACCATCATCCTCACATACCCAACAAACCCAACCACTTCCTATCATACCTACCCAACAAACCTCTGAACCATCCACAACCCTACCTCACTCACCTACTGCTTCAAGGGGAACCCAGGATACAGAACTAGTGTCCTCCCCTACTTCGACCACACCTTTTCCTTACCCTAAAACTTTACCGTTCGAGGTACTCGAGAACCTAATGCTAGATCAACTACTAGCTACCGAAGAAGGCAACCTAACCCAGAAACAAAAAGACCTTCTTCGGATCCTTAAGCCTGACAGCTCATGCCGTGATAGTCTCCTCGGTCACAAACGTTCGCATGAGGACCCCGATGACTCGGATCCTCATGAGGGGGAGAACAAGAGACAAAGGATACTTGAGCGTGATGCGTCAACAAGCCAACCTTCTACGCAATCCAACCAACCTGAATCCTCGAACAATCAGCCCCCACCATCCACTCAACACAAAAGCCAAACAGCCAATCCACCCACATCTAGCCCGGTCGAGCTAGAAACAACACTCCTAGGCGCATCCTTTACAGGTGCTGTCCAAGGATGGAGTGGAAGTCCTGAGGTTGCTACGTCGAGTACACCATTTTATTCAGGCCATCAGAAAGAACCTAGTTCTAATCTGATGATAACGGGCAATCCTGAGGATCCCGGTGTTCCACATGACAGGTCGCCTTCGACACAACAACAAGCTCACTCTAAGCCCTCTGGTAATCAAATACAAGATGAACTGGAAGACCTTCTAGTTCATGATCAGTGGCCTCGCGAGTGGACAGAGTGGGATGATCTTAGAGTGGAAGCGGAGCAGTACGAAATGTGTCGAAGCTGGCAACTCAGAGAATTTCTCAACAAATATCATGCACAAATGATTGGACTCGATGAAGATGAACTCAAGGAAGGGGAGAATCATAAAGAAAATCCCAAGGCACCAGAACCAGCCAAAGAAAAATGGGAAATTGTTAGAATCAAAGCCCCCTTCCTAGAAGAAATCCGAGAGAAAATCTGGCGACAACCTGAAAAAATCAAGAAGTTCAGTGAATTAAAGATGCGATGAATCAATCACTTGAAAGGAAAATACCGAGGAGGAAACCTGTATATGCTAGGACACAGATCCACAGGGGAACGAAGACAAGTTCTAAATCATAATCTTGCAACAAGTGGATGTCCTATATCGAAAATCCTGGATATCACAGAAGACTACTTGGAGACGATTAAGTTCCTGATCTTTCGTCTACGACGTACCGATGGCTTGGAGTTCACCTGTCAAGAGAATGACTTCTTCCTACTACACATGAATGATATTTATCAAATGTTCATGAGATGCAGGGAGCTCCCAGTGCACAAAGACAGACTTGCTAGAGAAGGTTTTGAGGCCATAAAGAGATTCATGACAAGACAAGTTCGGTTCTACGCCTCCCATGATCTCCAGATGACTCTAGAGCACAATTATTCAAAGGCGAATCTTACACGACCGGACTTGGATAGACCTGGGCTTGAAACCTTTACAGCATATTATACATTTGACAAGCCCATCTCAGTCATCTATCTGAATCACAAAGAAGAGAAGCGTCTGATGATTGTTGAAGACATTCAAAAATACTGTGACGGGACTCTGAAAATCATCCGAGAACAGCTGCAGCCAAGGAAAGAAGAGCTAGATAAAAGACAGAATGAAGCCTCGAAGGAAGAAATCAAGGAATTGGAAAGAGTCGATAAAATCTTGAAAGCCATCGAGAAACAACTTGACAGAAGAAGGTCACTCAGAAACTACGAGCATGCACTCAATCTCAGAAAGCACTATTATAAAGCTCGGGAGTGAAGAATAGAAGAAGCAAGAACATCTGATCACAAAGGGGGAGATTGTTAGAGATATTTTCATTATATTGTGATCAATGTTTCTTAGCTCTTTGTATTTAGCTTATATAAATAAATAGACTAGCTAGAATAATGAATAGGCCTTTTAAGGCAATTTGTAATAAAGGCTTTCATACCTTTTTAGGTATGGGCCTCATAGAAAAAGGAGCCCAAATGATTGTAAAACCTACCTTTCCCGTCAGGCTATATATATGCCTTAAGGGAAAGGCTAGGTTAAGCTTTTCAGATATTCTCATTCTCTGTGCCGCAGTGCCTATATCGGTGATAGAAGTTTTACGCTAGTTTTGTTCATCATTCTGTAAACTTCTTCATCATTCAATGGAAAGCTTCAAATCACAGATCTATCTTCCATACACATATATCTAGACTAGAAAACAGGGACCTAACAAACGTTGTCAAGCATCTAAAGCCCGTTAGTCCAAAGTTCTCCATGTCAATAAGGCATAAAGGATTAATATGGTTAATTTGATGGTTTGGTGGAAAACTCTATGATAAGGAATGGGAGAAAAGGGGTGGGGTAACTTCCAGCTATGAAAGAGTTTAAACTCCAAGGAGAAATATGACACAACAAGAAAGAAGAAATAAAACCTTGAGATTATAATCAACCTTTACCTAAGCTACAAAATGATCTTATTAGTGTTGGTAGGGCTAATCACACCCAAAGTGTCTCTGTATTTAAGAACAATGGTGCTAAAGCCTAAAGGTTTAGAATGTTGTAACTGAACTTGAAGTAAGGTAATACATCAATTTGGGCAGAGTCAGAAGAGTACATGCGTACAGCTTGTACATGTATGTTTCTCAAATAAATATTTGTAGCACAGTAGTGTGGTATTATTCTGCTAAGAATGTTTGTGAATTTTGAACTGGTTGCTTCAAGACTTAATTAAGGGTTGACGACAAAACTAAATTGCAAGACTTACCTTAGAACATCTAAAAAAAATGTTGCTATAAAAACAAGACTTCACATAAGCATGGACTTATGTTGCAATAAATACTATTACAAATTTACAACTAATATACAATAGGACATTAAAAGCAGTTGAAGATTGCTACAGGCCTTGATAACAAGACACGGTTTAAGGAGATTCCTTGAGCAATGAAAACGGCTAATAGTTACAACATGCAGATTATTTCTAACAATAAATGGTAATAAAACAGATAGATTAACAATTAAAATATGCACGAAAGTTGCTTTGGAATGCAGAAACAATCTGCAACAATAACCTGCAATTTTTTCAGGCTAAAACTCTATGTAATGCAGAAACAATCTGTAGCAATAACTTGGTGATAACGTGCTTGTTTTTTTAGGAAAATTCCCTTAATACTCCATATAATCTAAAGGACGTTTAGATGGTAAAGAATATGTTATGTAATAATCAAAATGTGGTTCGTGTTCGAAAGCCTGTTGTGATCTTTAAAAAGTGGTATATTCTTCTTTGAATACATCCATTGGAATATGCAAATGAAACATATTAAAACTTAGAGAGTTCTATGTTAAAAAGTTATTGTTTAGAGATGCATCAAACACATCAAAAGTTACTCGTGAGAGATCTGGAACAAGTGCACCATCTTTCTCCTCCATTTTGGGATGAGCTGCTGTCATCTTTTGCATTCCCTGAATTTGGCGGCAGTGACAAAATTTTCTTTTCCTGTTATTTATAAATAAAAGGGGGGAAATTTGTAACTACATTAAAAGATAAAAACCAAAACCATGCTTCATCATATTAGATACTCCCTCCGTCCCCCTAAGTTTGTCCCGTTTTACCTTTTTCGTCCGTCCCACTAAGTTTGTCCCATACCATATTTGGTAATATTTGAGTGGTTAGAATTCATTTCTATTTTATTTACACTATCATTTCAATACCAACCACACAATCCTACTTTTTCTTAAAAACCACACCCCTTTCTTAAAAACCACACCACACCCCTTTGTTCCAAACTTTCCAAACAATGCAAAGTTTGGACATAAGTGGATTACCTTAAAACTAATTGATTGAAGAAGCAGATTTATACAAATAACACTAAAAACTAAGAAGCCATTTATACCCAGTATTGTTATTGTAATTGTTATTATGATGACAGAAGAAAAAATGTACCTATACATGATGGTAAGGGGCTTCTGCTATTGGCAATTCTAATCCAATACGGCTACATACACTTCTACTTTACTGAATTTTGCTGTAGATGTAAAAGAAGCATAGCTGTGGATCGTTGCGCTTACCGCTACACTAAAAGCAATCGCTGATAGTGTAGCACGCCCCTCCCCATTTATAGAACACGCGAAGTGCCACGCGGTTCGATTGCACCGACAGGATGGACAATTGCTGGCACCGCATACCCACGGCCCAATAATAGCTCTTTTTAACCAAATCCGGTCTGTCCTGAACTCCTGATTAACAAACTATAAAAGGCCTTTATATCTCTTATTTATATCTTACAGAATGCTTCATGTTTAATAGCGAAAGACTATCATATTATAGTCTAACTCTACTAAACAAAAACACCCTATTTTGAAGGAATTATTAAATTTAACATTTCAAATTAGGGGCCCAGTGAAGATACAATAAGAAACAATTATCCATGAAAAATAGCAACCAATGAAAATCAAAATACCAAATTAGACAATATAATTAAGTAAATGAAGAAGCCAATATGAAAAGGAAAATGAAGTTCATTTCAAAACCTTTGAGTATCTAAACCAGATTCATAGGTAATCTTAAATCACATGAGCATTGGTGACCATTTTCATTATAGGTGTAAAAGAAGCATAGCTCTTTCGAACCAGGCTTGATCGGATTGTCTTGATTAACAAAATATAAAAGTCCTTTATATGTCTCATTTATATCTTACAGAATGCTTCATGTTTAATAGCAAAAGATCAAAATATTACAAGTCTAACTACTAAAAAAATCACTCTATTGTGAAGGATTTATAAAACTGAACATTTCTATTTTGGAGCTTGGTGAGGATATAATAAGAAACAATTACCCAGGTTTAATTATTTGATGATTTTAGGTGAAACACTTGATGAGGTAACAATGGAGCATGATGGTCCCAAAGACTCTGATCGATAGTATTATGAGCTTGGGTCTTAGGTGCAGCCCGAAATCGGGATTAGCCCAAACTCAAATTTGGCCAAAAGTGAGTTTTTATCCACATAGGAAGGGAAAGTGAAATATGCGAGGAAAAATAAAATAAATAAAGACAGTTGAAGTAATTCAATCTACCAAACTTGACATTCTAAAATATTCAAAAAACCACATGATAATCTCAGTGAGATATAAAACAATAAAAGGTCCTGTGTGAAAAGAGAATGCCTCAAATATGTCATATAGACGATGTAAGACCTATTCAGATCAAAAGGGAGGAGTAAAACAATAAAAAGTCCTATGTGAAAAGAGAATGCCTCAAATATGTCATATAGCCAATGTAAGACCTATCAGATCAAAAGAGAGGAGGTTCTGGCAATATAGGACCAATTACATTCGTCCTCTTTTCATTTGGGTCTTGTTACAATATGTCCAAGTTGTTCCTTGATCTTTAGATTTCTACTACTTATCAACTTTACGGCTAACCTCACGTGTATTATATCTTCCTATATTTATGATATATAAGCCAAGGCCATAGGGGAAAATATAGTTTTTTATTTTGTAAATGAAAATTGTACTCAGGCATAAGTTTGTTTCATCGCTTTCAGCCTTTGAACGTAAACTAAATACTCATTATATTGATTAATAAGTTCCAGTGTATGACTAATACATATCTCAACTAATATGAATATCTTTCTTTTTTTAATCTAATAACAAGAAAAAAAAGATACAACAACTCTAAGTATTAGAATGCGGAAACACTAAAATTCTATATGTCGGGGTAGATGTGTAGAACTAAAAAGGTAAAAATACCTTAACATACACACTTAAGGATTTTCTTAGAAATTTAAATGAGCCACTGGTTTTTTAGGGGGGTAGGGTGGGGGTAAAAGTGGTTCATTGGCTCTTTAACCACCTGACCTTAAACCAACATTTTGACCATTTTTTGTTAACACTTGTCATTTGGTTAGTAGAGAGATGACTATTTGACTGTTGGTGCATTTACTTTGCTCTTTCTTAGTGACGCAATTACATTCACTTTGATGTTAACTACATAGCATCATTCACCGTGAGACTATCATGTGGTTTTCGAATATTTAAACCCTCTCTTTCTCTATATGCATGTTTTCCAATTTTCATTGCAGTGTATATCACATAACCCAAACTCATGAACCCGTATTTTTCTTTGAAGTGGTATATCATATATTCAACAAAAGATTACTTACTGCCCATTAGGGGTGTTAGCAGAGAAACAGAGGTTTACATATTAGATTTGACTATATGAAATGCTCAAATGTCAATAGCGAGTAAATGCTTGCACTAAAAAAGATAACCATATCACGCTATGAGGCAATGAGTAATCAATGAGATCTAAATTAACTAATAGATAGCTAGATAATGACATAACATATTGTTTTGGTCTTTCCTCACAAACTGAATTAAGGGCAAAAAATTTCCGAAAGTACATAATAATTGGGTGTGCATTTGATACTCCCTCCATCACGAAAAGGTTGGCCAAAGTTGACTTTCACATGGATTAATAAAGTAAGAACTTTGTGGTTGAAATTTGTGCAGAGGAGAGAGAATTGATTTTAGCTACATATTCCTTACTTTAAATGGAAATGACAAATCTTTTTGGGACATCCAAAAAAATGAAATTTGACCAACCTTTTCGGGACAGAGAGAGTATGTGATTTTGTTTCTTGAGTAACCAATGGTCTGTTGATCAAATTCGCTCAACTTTGATGTTCTTATGCATACAAAGCTGGACCACACTTACTTCAATTGATAAGATTACTATTGAGTCATGCTATTAAAAGCCTATGGTGAATCGAATCTAGTTAATAGTTCAAACTAATAAGTGATTTACTGACATCTTTTCTTTTATTTAACTCAACCAGGAAAACTAAACCCACAAAATGAAAAAGCTCTAGTATGTTTCCTACACTACTCAACCTGGAAAACTAAACCTGCACAATGAAATATTTTTAAGTGTCAGTATTCATATCCACAATTTTAATAACATATTAACATCTAACGAGAAGATAGTCCTATAAGTATACAATACTCTATTAGTCGGTTTTCCATTCATTCTTCTCCCTTTCTTCTACAACTTTCTGATTTGTCAAGCCAAAAAAAAACATATAGAGAGGCAGAGTTTGAAAACATAATTGAACTTCGAGATAAGGTCTCATGAAAAGAACACACTTTAGTCTACAATAATAAACAATACACATGATAATTTATGAACTACTAATCAACTAATCAACGAATATTAGTTTTAAACTAAAGAAAGAGTAATATTGAATATAATAATTACCTAATGAAATGCATGCCTACTAATTCAGACTTGGTCTGATTTTGCAATTTTAATATATTGTTGGGAGTTCAATTTCATGGATATTTTGCAACAACTTATCTAAGACAGCGAAGAGCAGATAGCGTGAGCAGGCGAAGAGCAGAGGTGTGATAGCGTGAGCAGACGAAGAGCAAAAACGAAAGCAAGCAAAGACTCCGAAGAGAAGATAATGAGGGCAGGCGAAGAGCGGAGGCAGAGAGACTTCAGATTCGAGATTCCCTTTCTTTGATTAATCGTTGTCGGTTTTATTTCAAATCAGTTATTCGAGGACCGATTAGTCAGGGTCCGCAGTGGCTAGCCGGCTAATAGGCTGGTGGCAAAGAAATCAAAGACGTAGGAACATTTACGGAAGTAACCGAAGAGAAACGACGTTTCCAAAGAGATACTACGTAGTAGTATAAAAGATTTGAAAAGGGCACAAATAATTAAGCATATAGTGCAACTGAAGTAAGCTACACTATACCACCAACAAATTTTTTATACCTAAAATAGGTTCACCGTCATTCATCCTTATTAGTTTTGATGAAGAGAAATAAACACTACAATAACTCATTGATTTGAGATTTACAATTCTGATTCTATAAAATCTCAATTTTATAATGTTTTATTTAATTATTTTTTTGAAAATTATAATATTTAATTTATATTTACTATAAAATACCAATATTGTAAAATACCAATCACTATTAAATACTACCCCCGTCCCAAAACACTTTGTCATATTTAAGAGCCCATTTGGTGATAAGGTTTTTCGACTTATCAGTCTTATGGGTCAATTTTTTCACTAAACATGTAACTTTTTATTTCGCGTGCTAAATTGTGTACTAATAAGAAAAAATAAGGTTTTAGTTACTTTTCTGGCTGTATTGACGGAAATTACTATGGATGATCGTTTCAATTGTTTTCATATAATATTTTCTTTATTTTATTAATAAAATATATTTTAAATACTCCCTCTGCTTCACATTAATCTTTACACTTTGACTTCACATATATTAAGAAAATAAATTTGACTTTACTGTAGAGTACACTCTTTGACACTGTTTGATACTGTTTGGTACTGTTTGGTGTAGATTTGTAAGGCAAATGAGGAAGTGTAAAGTAACTACTAAAGTTTAATGTGATACTTCCCAAAAAGGAAAGTGTAAAGATTAATGTGAACTGGAGGGAGTATAATATTTATATAAATCGGCACAATCTGCCAATTCAGCCATTTCAGCCAGAAGTTCATAAATTTCAGCAGAAACAACCAATACAGCTGATTTGGGTATTATCAAACGTGCTCTAAAATTTTGACCAACTATATATTTTTAGTGAAAATTACTTTAGGATATGAAAAGTAGGGGGACAATTATTTAATTAGATTAGGGTTATTAAAGGTAGAAAGTTATTGTTTAATCAGTCCTATTTACGGATGATTTAAATTTCATTGCTATTTGTACAAATATATTTATGTTAAATCATGTTTAGGATAATTTCCTAATTCAATGTACAAATACTTGTGATCAACTTTAAAATTAAAAAATTCATTTAGATCTGACTTTTTAAAAAACGATTTATTAAACAAGTAGAAAGTTAAATTATTTTAGCATTAGAACAAATAAAATCGTGATCCCGCCGCGCACCTGCCGCCCCTATCGCCGAGCACCCGTCACCCCTATCGCCGCGGCACTGACCGCCCCCATACCATGGCCGTCCTCATGCCTACGCGTCTGACCGACGCCGCCGTCACAGTTCCTATGTCGCGGTGCCTCACCGCCCTCCTTGCCGCGGCACCCACAAGGCCACAACCCCCATGCGAATAATATAAAATCCACATTTTTAATAAGGTTTTTTTTATCGTTTAACATTTTAATATGAGCACATTTTTATTTTTATTTTTGCTTTTTAGTCATACAAATATTTAAAAACATAGCTAGTCATATTTAGGGAAACTCGATATATTTTAGTCATACACCCCGAGAAATTTCCTATAATGTAAATCTAAAATAAATACTTCGTATATTTTGTTGGGTGAGCACATGTGGTGATTTGAGGACCAAAATCTTCCAGATTCTTGTATTCAATGTTGCACAAGCTAGCTACAATTTAAAAGAAATACGTACTCATATCAAACACAAGAATATACGAACATACAGAGTAGTTGTTTTATATACGTATATCAGGTATAACTGGTATATGCATGAGCAAACTGAGCTTATTTAACGGACAAATGTTTTGTTAGCCTGTTTCGGTTAGTTGGGGGGTTTTTGCCCTCTTTTGAGGTTTCTTAGAGATTTTTGCTCAAAAATTAAGTTGATGGCAACTTCAGGGGTGTTTTTGCCCCTTTTCCCTAGTTTTTTGACTTTTTTCTACCGTATTTAGGGTCTGTTTGCAACTGCTTTTAAAAAAGCATTTCTCAGCTTTGGCTTTAAAAAAGTATTTATTTTCCCAAACACTACAACTTTTATTTTTTTCGGTTTCCGCGTCAAAAGTGCTTTTACTTTTTCTATTACACAAAAAACACTTATTTTACCAAACACTACCCACTTTTACTTTTCAAAATCACTTTTTTCTCAAACACTATCAACTTTTATTTAATCACTTCTCGCCATTTCATTAAAAAAGCACTTTTTAAAAGCAGAAGCTGTTGCAAACAGACCCTTAATCATTTTGTCACCTAGCATTTACTGGTGGGGCATCGAACATGGCGAATAACAATGAAATTAATGCAAACAATAAGGGGCAGTTTCGTCAAATACAACTCGTCACCTTCCTTTTTTGCGATAACGTAAACTGCAAAGTTTCAATTTTCTTTCCCATTTTTAAAATTTTCGAAGACTAAACTCGCAGTCTCACCAAAATCAAATCCATTCACTCTTTCTGCTCACATCTTCCGCCATGTACGATCCTCACCACTTGGTGGATTCGCTCGAATCCGGAAGTGGAAGATTCGGCGTAGACGGAACAGATCCCCGGTCATGGCTTTCCGGCGACGCCCACTCGCCGCCGCCGTCTTCGCCCTTTCACCGCCGTGATGGTTCTTCTTTCTCTGCTGCTTCTGTTGCAGCTGCTGCCAATGTTGACCCAACTATCGTCCACGATTTAGTAGAGATGGTCCCTCTTGTTCAGTATCTCATTGTAAGTATTCCTACTTACTTCCTTTTCAGTATTTTAACTGTATAAATTGACCCTTTGAATTAAATAATTGGTTAGAGTTTTATGCGTAATACTCCGTATGTTTTATATACTTCGGATTAGTGTGATTTGTGAAACTTAAGCCCTTCTAATGTGGCGTGCGAATCTTTCAGGACCAGAAGCAAAATACTTCGTTTACACGCAGGGGATCCGTGATCTACACAAAGACACCTTCAAGAGAATCTTTATATAAAAAGGTTTATTCTTTGATTTCATCTAAATGCTTAATTTTATGTTTAATTTTGTTCCAAATCTTCTCTCTGAAGTCTGAATCATGTTTTCTGTTTTTTTTTTTTTTTGGAATTGACTAAATGAACTTTAGATGTAATGTGTTTCCGCATACGCATTCATAAACAAATTTAAAACACCCTATTTGATAGAGCTGTCTTTAGAAATATTAGGGCTATACTAAAGAAATATCAGTTACACTTGTGTTAGTGGAAATTACAATATCATGTTCATACCCAATCTTTGTTTTACACTAATGTACCAAACTTACACATTTAAGTGCCCCTTGGCAAGTAATTTGGCCGAAATGGACCTAATTAGCTGAATTTTGTTCAAAGCGAGACATTTGTTAACATCCATTTTAGATTTTTAGCTAAAGAAGTAAGTCAAAAGCTTCTTATTTTGGTGAAATGCAGAATAAGACAAAGACAGAACTGGCTACGAAGTAGAGCTTTACATCTTTTATTTATGTGGAGACTTTCTGAAACTGGCATTGATTCTATGACATTGGAACCATCATTTGCAATGTTTTGGTTTATTAGTGTTCTATGGACACAAAATAAATTTTTTTGCCCTTTGAATTTGAAAAGTTTTGCTTGTTTTTTGTATTCACAATTAGGCAGTGCAGTTTATATCTTTCATATGAATGTTTCTAGGCCTCTGAAGCAAAAGGAAGAAATACAACTCAATCAATTTCTCGAAAAAAGAAAAAGGAAAATGTTGGGGAAGACTTGTCATTGAGGTCTTCCATAGCAGAGAAGGAAAGAGAAGAACTTCTTGCATTAAGGGAGCAAGTAGAGGACTTACAGAGAAAACTGTTGGAGAAAGATGAACTACTTAAAGAAGTTGAGAATTCAAGGATTGAGATTGCTTCCCTCCATTCCAAACTAGATGGGATTCAGAAGGAATTTGATGAAAAAGACTCTTTACTCAGATCCACTCAAATCCAGCTCTCTGATGCGAAGGTGAGTACAATGCATCTATTTGATGACATGATTCAGCTGAAATGTCGATTACCATTAATTAATAAAACACAATCTGTATTGCACTTTTACTTTATATGATTTGCTTGACTAGTGGCGGGACCTAGAAATTAATATTTGACATTTTGACCACCATTTTAACCTGAAATCTGAATGTCCACATTCTGCAAAAAAATAAATAAAAGGAGAACGTATATGTACATTGATGTTTCAAATTGGCTATTTTGAATTAGATAAAACTAGCTGACAAACAAGCTGCTGTGGAGAAATTAGAATGGGAGGCAACAACTTCCACCAAGAAGGCAGAGAAACTCCAAAGAGATCTAGATGTAGTGCAAGATGAAATTTCATTGTTTATGAAGTTTGTAGGAGAGTTGACAAAGAATAAGATGACACATATTGCAGATGATTATCATGTTAGTTGTTGTCCCTGGGATGACCAGCTGAATAAAATGGTATGCACTTCTAGCCATTCATTATCATTATTGCATCAGCTAGAACATATATAGATGTCAGATACAGAATATCTTTAGATTGTTACTTTCAACTCCCTAAAATTTGGGCAAGATACAAAATATTTGTTGTATAAATTACAAATATACCCTTCAAGCAGTCATATTTTCATCGTAAATAACACCCTTAACACTGACACATGATAGAAATAGTGATACTGGCCAGAATTGAGTGCTTTGGACTTTTTTTTTGTATTGCATCTGATCATGTAAAATGTGTGTTGTGGTTTTTTCAGGAAACTACTCCCTCTGTCCCTAAATTTACTTCCAACTTTCCCTTTTCGTCCGTTCCAAAAAGAACTTCACTTTCCCTTTTTGGCAAAGAATTTGTGGTTCACAACATTTCTCTCTCCTCTGCACAACTCTCCACCACACAATTCTCACTTTCTTAATCACCGTACCACTTTAATTTGGAAGAACAATCAGGGACGGAGGGAGTAGCATTTATTCAGAAAACGCTCCTCAATTCCTATTGATACCATGATGATATTTTACTATCTATCTGACTATTCAAGGGTGTATTTGTTAAAACCTAACTTGTTTAGGAAATGTCTCATATTCATCTTTATGTGGGAAAGTTTGAATGGATGGCAATTTTTCCATTCAGAGGATCTTTTTGAAGTTCATTTTTTAATTGGGTTCAACAGGATAATCTGAAAGAGGTGGAAATGCAAAAAGTGGAGGCCGCAAGGGAAGCTTATGTTGCTGCAGTGGCTGCTGCTAAAGAAACGAGAGACGAGTCATCCATGGCGGCAGCTTCTGCTGCAAGAGAACAACTGCAATCACTACTAGGTTTATTCTGACAATGAGGAAACAACACAATCTAATATTCTAATTCCCACATATTTGTGTGTTACAATTATTGTAGAAAAAAGAAAGTCCAACTTAAATACGGAGTATTTAGCTTCTTTTCTTCAATGTAATCTTGAGATACTCTTTTTGTTTCCTTTTGGTTGGTCAAATGTACTCATCACAAGATCTATCAACCACCATTTGTAACTTTGTATCATACGACTCCTCTCTTATTAATGGTAATGGACGCCTTAACGCTATAGGATCAATTTGGGTGGTTTAGCTTTTTGTCTTGATAATAAAACACTATTATTTCTTTAATTAGTATAAATTTTCAAATGTACGCCAACATACATAGACTTAATTCTTCAAAATCTTCCCCTCATCACTATACATCCAAAAAAGAAGATTTAGATGAATTTAGATTATCTGCTGGCAAATTATACTGTGGGATCGGTGTATCGTGAGCATGGTGCACCGATCCCAAAACGGTACAGTTTTATATTAAAAAAATCATAATCTTCGGACTTCTTCTCTTTTGCGATTTCATCTATATCCCTCGTATGAATCATTCCTTTTCCATAGAACTCCGCCTTACTCCAGCTCTCAGGACCTGAAGCCCCGACGTCGCCCCACTGCACAGGCCATCGCACACGAGAGTAATATTTCGTCAGACAATTATTAGAGTCTCGCCCAGCCGCCAATTCTCCAGTCCGGCCACAGCTCTCCCGTCGTTAAGAAAGGAGTGTTTCTAGAAGTCATCTCCTCCGCCTTTGGTGCAATCGTCTGCCCTAAAATTGGTTGAATTGGATCGATGTAGCAATTAGGCCCATTGAAATAAATTGTCTGGCTTTCTGATGTTGCACCGATGTTGGATTCAAAAACAGAGTTAGATCGAAGGAGAACATTCAGATGTTGGATTCAGCAGCTATGCATTGTTTCTGACTTTCTGAATGTTGCAGACTTGCTGTGTTGATATTTGTCTTCAATATTTGAATGGTGTGGTACTGGGAAGAGCAATAAACCTAAATAATCTAGATGTGGAGTGCGTATAGGTGGGCAAAATTAAAAAACTTCAAGATCAATGTTTGTTTTAATATATACATATATTTTATGTGGAGTATTAGACAACTTACATTTTGATTGCTCTTAAGTTACATGTCCGTAAACACAATTTACATTTCAATACGTCTTAAGTTACATTTCCTTTAACACAACTTACATTACTACTTACACCAAATTACATTTTAGTTAATAGTTTTACATTTTGATTTACCTCAAGAAGTTACACTTCAATTAACACGATTTACATCTCAATTGGCCTGAAGTTACTTTTTAATATACACGATTTACATAACATGGATTACATCACAAAATAAACTCCTATTGAAACAACAAATACTTTTTGAAATTCGTTTTTTTTTTCAAAAAATGATTTTTTGGGGGATAATGATTTCTTTAAAACGTTTTATGGTCTTAATATTAAAAAAACAAAACATATTCACTATTTAGATAAAGTAAATAAGCAAATGGACTCTTTTTTTATTCTTTACATTGAAATCAATGTTTTAGACAAGTTACATTTCGACTCGCCTGAAGTTACATTTTTATCAATGTGAGTTACATTTTTTTACACATGAGTTACATCATTCTGCCCAGGACAATGAAAAAACAAAAAAATGCACTGTACACGCGTGTACTGTTCACGCGTAAATTTTTTTAAGTTAAAATGCGCAAAACTGCGTCGTTTTGGAAGGGGAGCACGATGTTCACCGTGGGATCATACGAACTCTTATCTGCTCCGTTTTTTATGTATTTATCAATTGAAGGTAATTGGCTACAACGGCATAAACAAGCTCACATGAACGAACCTATTTGGAAACAAATGAAATACAGAAAGTTGTAACTGTACATAGAAATTGCCTATATTGCCTATACACAACAGAATCAAATCAAATCTATTGTTTTATATAGTAAAGCTCAGTTATAAACTACTGATGTGTCTTTCTCCTATTGGTTAACTAAATTTAATTAAAAAATTTAATTAAAACGTAGGAGAGAAAAACTAGGAGAAAAAATCGAAAGAGATAACTTAAAAAAAACCGAGAAAAATCGGAGAAGAGCGAAAGAATAACGCAAGTTCTTTCTTAATTGCAAGCAGAATGACGTTTTTATAAATTGTTACCATATCACAAATCTATTTCTCATATATGTAATTCGTGTCAATTGGGCAAGCACATTAAACTGCCCTTTTATTCTTCTGTATCATTTACTTCTCAACCATTTGATATTATTCATAGTGACATTTGGACTTCACCTGTTACGAGTACATTCGGTCACAAATACTACGTTATTTTTGTTGATGATTTCACCAAATTTATTTGGACATTTCCCTTACAACATAAATCCCAAACTTTCTCTACCTTCTCTCGTTTTCACTCTCTAATTCATACTCAATTTGAACGTAAAATTAAAATACTTCAATGCGATAATGGAAAGGAGTTTGATAATATTTCTTTTCGCAAATTTGGTGAAACCCATGGCTTGCATTTTCGGTTTTCATGCCCTTATACTTCACCTCAAAATGGCAAGGCTGAACGCTCCATACGTACAATTAATAATATTGCCCGGACTTTACTACTTCATGCTTCCGTACCACCACAATTCTGGCCTCACGCCGTCAATATGGCCACATATTTACATAACATTCTACCTTGTGCAACTCTGTCTTTTCTCACGCCAACCGACTTACTATACCATAAACACCCCACGTACACTCACCTTCGTGTATTCGGTTGTCTATGTTATCCCCATTTACCACCTCCTACTATACACAAACTCCAGGCCCGTAGTACTCCATGCGTTTTTATGGGTTTTCCATCTAATCACAAGGGTTATATTTGCCTTGATCTATTAAATCACAAATTTATTATATCAAGGCACGTCACTTTTGATGAACACACCTTTCCATTTAAAACAAATTCCTCTCCTTTATCTCCAACAACTCTGGAACCCTCCCATACGTACTACAGGCTTTACCCCATAATCCCCACCCCTTCGGCCCCACCCCCAGATTCCCACCAACCTGCCCACATACATACGAATACTTCCCAGCCCAGCCCCTCCACCTCTATTTCGTCCAATAACACTAACCCACCGTCCCAATCTACTGCCAACTCCCCTCCCCACATACCACATGGAACTGACAGTTTTCACACCGCCTCTCCCCCTCCTACGTCTATGCCACATGCCCATGCACGTATCCATGGTATGACCACTCGCAGTCGGGCTGGTGTGTTCAAACCCAAACTACCATTTAACCTCAGTCATACTATAACTCCTTCCCCCCTTCCGAAAACCCCTATCCAAGCTCTCCAAGACCCGAATTGGAAATCCGCTATGGATGATGAATTTAGTGCTTTAATTAAGAATAAGACGTGGGAGTTGGTTCCCCGTCCTCCTCAGGCTAATATTATTCGTTGCATGTGGTTATTTAAACATAAATACAGGTCTGACGGGTCTCTTGAGCGTCACAAAGCCCGTTTGGTGGTCAATGGGAACTCACAACAAGTTGGTGTTGACTGTGATGAAACCTTTAGCCCCGTGGTTAAGCCCGCTACTATCCGCACCGTACTCACCTTAGCTCTTTCTCACGATTGGCCTCTCCATCAACTTGACGTCAAGAATGCCTTTCTTCACGGACACCTTGAGGAAACCGTGTTTATGCATCAACCTCCTGGCTATCGTGACCAATCCCGCCCGTCACATGTGTGTCGTTTACTCAAGTCTCTCTACGGCCTTAAACAAGCCCCCCGGGCATGGTATCAACGGTTTGCGTCTTACATTACATCTATTGGGTTTACTCATAGCACATGTGATCATTCCCTTTTTATTACCAAACAAGATGGTCAAACCGCATACCTTCTACTGTACGTAGATGATATTATCCTTACGGCTTCTTCCACACAATTTCTGCACCATGTCATCTCTTCTCTTGCCACTGAATTTGCCATGACCGATTTAGGCCCTCTCACATATTTTCTGGGCATCTCCGTCACCCGCCAGAAAGATGGCCTATTTTTGTCTCAATCTAAATATGCCTCAGAAATTTTACACCGTGCCGGCATGACTTCTTGTAACGCCACTACAACACCGGTTGACACACACTCCAAATTGAGTGCCTCGGCCGGCCCTCCAGTCGAAAACCCAACCTTATACCGTAGTCTTGCGGGGGCGCTACAATATCTTACATTTACTCGGCCGGACATATCTTATGCCGTTCAACAACTTTGCCTCTTCATGCATGACCCGCGTGCCTCACACCTTCATGCTCTCAAACGGGTTTTGCGGTACATCAAAGGGACACCACACCTTGGCCTTCTTCTACGTAAATCCCCGGTCACAAACCTCATAGCCTACACTGACGCGGACTGGGGTGGCTGTCCCGATACTCGCCGCTCCACCTCGGGATATTGTGTCTTCTTGGGCGATAACCTACTTTCTTGGTCTTCTAAACGTCAACCCACTCTATCTCGATCCAGCGCCGAAGCCGAGTACCGGGGTGTCGCAAATGCTGTTGCCGAGCTTTGTTGGTTACGTAATCTTCTCCTTGAACTTCACCATCCTCATCACAAAGCTTCCGTGGTTTACTGTGACAACATTAGCGCTGTGTATCTATCCGGCAATCCCGTCCAACATCAACGTACCAAGCACATCGAAATGGACATTCACTTTGTTCGGGAAAAGGTGTCCCGCGGTCAAATTCGGGTTCTTCATGTTCCGTCTCGACACCAATACGCCGACATCTTCACCAAAGGTCTACCCCGCATTTTGTTTGAGGAGTTTCGGACCAGTCTCAGCATCCAGGAGCCTCCCGCTTCGACTGCGGGGGCGTATTAAACATAGCATGCATGCCATGCGTGACATACATATTGTACATATATTAATACTTACGTATTATTACTTCCGCATATATTAGTGTGTAGTACTTATTAATTAAATATTGTTACATTATTATCCATTAGCTTGTACACGGTTGTCAAGCTACTTGCTTCCGTATTAGGTGCCTACACGGCTCTTGTAATTCTTAGCCAAAGGTATCAGCGTGGATAGGAATTCCTATGC
Organism: Cuscuta epithymum; assembly: GCA_945859915.1. Taxonomy (NCBI): domain Eukaryota; kingdom Viridiplantae; phylum Streptophyta; class Magnoliopsida; order Solanales; family Convolvulaceae; genus Cuscuta; species Cuscuta epithymum. The sequence goes on from CAMAPF010001023.1 coordinate 1,180,164, forward strand.
CGCATGTTTATCTCTACCATGTATTTTGTACTATAAATACTGATCGATAATAAACATACGCTTACGGTGAATTTATCTCGTTAACTGAAACCATTGGCACTATTAAACCACATAAAGTGACGTAAGTTCTTTTTAATTAATGTATATTTTTAATTATTATAAAATTAAAGCATATGCAACTAGATAAAGGTACATTACACTAGATAGAGTATACTTGAAAGCGGTAGTATACGAACGTAATCATAATAAAATTAAGAGCCCGTTTGGAGAACTCTGTTTTCGGCTTATCAGGTTTATCAGCCAGCTTTTTCACCAAACACGTAACTTTTACTTTCGCGCGCTGAATTGTGTAATAAGCCGAAAAAGTAAGGTTGAAGTTACTTTTCTGGCTGTATTGGCTGAAGTTACTGTAGAGGATCATTTTAGCTATTTTTACATATAATTTTTTCTTTAATTTATTAATAAAATATATTTTAAAAATATTTTTTTTTAAATCAGCAGAATCAGCCAAAACAGCCACTCCAGCCAGAATATCATAAATTTCAGCAGAATCAGCCAAAACAGCCGATTTTGGTGCTACCAAACGGGCTCTAAATAATTTTATCCCTTTATGAGATACAAACAATTCTTTAAGTAATGAGTTGTAACACCTCTAATAGGACTCTCATGTGATACATCAATGTAAACTCCTTCACCACTTCCTTCCATCCTTCATTACATAATCAACTTTATAAATAATTAACAAGTATTGCAATGTTTTGGTAAAAAAACGTATTGTAATGTACTATTAGCATATAAATAACAATGTAATCACAGAATTCTTATACCCAAAAAAATGGTGGTTCCTCACCTGTCTTCCATGGTGCACTGTAGTTGCATCGAAGACATCTCAAATAAAAAGCAGAGTTGATATTTACGTGTAAAGAATGACTAACTCACTGAGATAATTCTGTCAAAACTAATCTAAATCAACTTATTTCATACGAGATACTTCTAGCTGATGAAAATATATTTCAATTAGGAGTTATTAAATGTTGACTTTCTTCTCCAAATCTCTAATCTTGAAATTGTTTAGATTCACAAGTGTATTTTTTGAAGGTAAAGGCATAGTAAAATGTATATTGAGATCGAATTTTATTTAAATATTTTATATTTTATATAATAACACCAAGTTAAAAATGAATGATGTGCTACTACTAAAAAAATTAATTAATTCACAGTTCATCACTATTAATCACTCTCTACAACGGTGGATCACTGTTAAATTGACTTAGTTATTCACTCTGTGCATCATTATCATTTTGAGAAACGGAGAAAAAAATCTCATTTTTTAAATTGTTATAACTTTTTTTTATTTGTACTCCCGTATTTACAAAAAAATACAATAAAATTCATAAATTTTAAATATTTCATATGACACTAATATTGCATATATATAAAAATTAAAAAAAAAATCATATAATAAAGTTGAGTTAAAAATCAATGATGTGTCAGTCTCTTATTGGTTTATAAAAAAATTATTATCATTACTACTAAAACATTTAATAATCCAAGTTCACTCGGTGCATCACTACTATTCACCCGGTGCATCACTTTATTCATTTTAATCACGCCAACTCATTTGGAGAAAGTGGAAGACAAAAAAATCTCTTTTTTAAAATGTTATATGAGTGCTCCCTTCGTCTCACAAAATTCTTTTCACTTACCATTTTAGGATATCCCGAATTTTTTTTGTCATTTCCCTTTTTGGAAAATTTTGTGTGGATAACATTCATTTAGTTTTTTCTTACACAACCACAACCATACATTCCCATTTTATTCTCATTCCCCTAATAAGCGTGCCAAGTCAATCCGAAGTATTTTTTTGGGGACAGTGGGAGTATTATTTTTCCAGACAAGGAAAAAAAATCAAATTATATCAGACCAAAACATTCAAATCAGATCAGATTAAATTAGAAAAATGCAAATCAGATCAAATAAAAAAGATTCAGATTAAATTAGAAACATTCATATCAGACCAGAAACACTCGGATCAAATCAGAAAAGTTCAAACATGATTTATTAATAAACACTCAATCAGATAAAAATATTTAGATCAAATTAAAAAAAAACTCATATCAAAATAGAAAGGTTCAGATCATTCCGGAAAGATTCATTAGCGATCATACCAGATTAAACCAGCTTAAAAAAATTCAAACCAGATAAGATCAAATTTTAAAAATTTCAGATCATAAATGTTAATATTAGGCGAATAGAACCACTTATTAATATCAACCATATCAATGAAGTAGAATTCACGGTATAAATATCATATCAAGTTATTTTCGTAAAAAAAATTGTACAACATCAAAATTTTTAAATAATAAGACTCTAATACACGTAACAGGACTCTAATCATACAAAATTAGTCTTACATATTTGTGTGAGGCTCTAATGACGGCCAATTTTTTCAAATAATGGAACATTAGTTCACGTGAATGGGGCTCTAATCATACAACCCCAATAATACACGTGACTATCCAAAATAATGTAAACGCCACATACATCCAATTTCAATTCAACACTTTTTCCTTATCATTCTTCATCATACAATTAACTTATAAATAATTAATACTCCATAATATTACAATATTTAGCACAAAAATAATAGTATAACCCTACATTCATACAATCATACTCCAAAAGATTGTGATTCATCACCCGTCTTCCATGATGGTGGTTAGTTCATAAAAGAAATCGATTATACCTAAACTTTTGATCATATCATATGAATAGTTCACAATATAATATTTATTTATTGGTATTTCTCACTTGAACCCATATCAAATTAACACTACCGGGGCATGTCCCGGGTGTTACACTAGTACACAACAAAATCTAATCAAATAATAAACCAATATTTATATTTATTTCTTTCTATCACCAGGCAAGAAAGAAATGTACTTTAAAGTGGACATTCCATTTGTCTTGAGGTTTTGTATGACCAAATGTACTCTCGACATAACAATTGTACCAAAATTGTAAAAATGAAAACTGGATACGACTGAATCAAAATCTACAACATTGTACGAAAAGGCGACGGGCTCTATGCTTCTTTAAATATGGACCATCTGGTTTAGGCATGTGAACTGGACTTCCCACCCACTCCCACCCTAATCTGCAATATCCAAAGCTCTCATAAGTCATAACTACATATAGATTCAAGAAACACACTAAAAAACACTAAAGTGATTAGGATGTGAATTAAGTTCAACTTACACTGGAAAGGCAAAGGAACCTCTACTAGCATTTGAGGGATGATCATAGGCACTTGATCCAGAAGGTTCCAAAATGCCCTCCTCCTCTCTTGGGCAAATTGTCCCTTTAGTCCCTTCATCTCCTTCCAATTCTGCATCCGTATCTCCGCTCCCGCTCTCCTCACCCTACTAAAGAAATGGAATCACTAAACCTCCCTATGCAGCTGAGGTGTCAAACATAAGAAGAGATTTCACCTTTTCAAATGATAGAAGTCAAACATAAGAAGAGATTTCACCTTTTCAAATGATAGAACAATGTCTTTGTAGCTCCCACTATAGTTTTTTTCTTCATTTTCCTCGTACTTAAGCTGCTTTATTTTTTTTCACAAAAAAACATTCCATTTACAAAGAAAGAGTGATCAGTGTTGGAATATACAAAGGTCAACCTAATGCACATTGACGTTTTCTCAAACCGGTGGTCCCGAGTAAGGGCCCCACCACAAGGTGTGTGTATAGGAGTAAGCCTCCGTTCTCCAGGAGCGGAGCTAGGGCACTGGCCCGGATTGGACAGATACTTTTTAATTTGGGGTGGGTCATGGCCAAGGTAGGGCCCCTCTAGCTCCGCCATGTCGTTGTCATTTTGACAAGCGGCCACTCCCAACCCACGACGGCACGACCTTACACAATATCATAACTGGTTCTCCTAGGACCCCTTTGGAGTTTTCGAATACTCCCTCCGTAACAAAAAATCTTCTCACTCTCTCTTTTCGTCCGTAACAAAAAAAATTCTCATTTCTAAATCTTCCATCACACCCTCAATAATTTATATTCTTTTTCGCTATTCTTAATCTATTTACTTTTGAAATGAGAAGATTTTAAAGTTTTGGGGGAGTATAATATAAAAAATTCAATCCGGCCATCAATATATAAGAGTAACCTTGCGGCTAACATGTCTCAACTTTTTGTTTGTACTTGGAAGATTATTGGAAGGCTCTGATTTCCTATCCTCCATTGCATGAATTTCTCCATCCTCGGAAAAACAGAAAACTATGTAATCCTCTTCCTCGAAGTGGGGCCAACTGCTGTCATCTCCTGTTTCCTTTTCCCACAATGATTTCCCATCACTTTCTTCGTCTTTGATGCTATTTATGGGATCAAGATTCATCAACTGTATAAAGAAGCTGCCCGATTTTGGTATTATTATGCAATGTTAATATGAAAATTGAAGAATAACTGAGTAAGAATTCTCGCTTGTGTGAGGATGAGAGGATTAAGGTGATGACAAGAGGGGATTTAGATTTTGAATTTTGAAAAGGATATTATAATAACGGATATGAAGCATAAAGAGGGGAGTTATAGTTGCATTTTTTGCATAATGATGACAAGAGATTTAATAGGAGATCATATAACCATCAATTATGAATTTTAGCTTAGAAACCTCTCAATGGCAATTAATTTCTAAAAATATATTGTGGATCAAGCTTACTCCGGCATATGGGATGCATTTTCCCTTTTGTACCTCCCATAAGGCATATGGCAACTACTCTAAATGCATTCCAAGCAAATAATGATTAAAATTTGTCCAATTCCCAAGCAAACAAACTGAACACAACACTAATTTAGGATCAAGCTAAAAATTGTACTCCTCCGTTCTTTTTTATTAGTCCTCTTAGGGTTTGGCACATGTTTTAAAAAATAAAGTAGTAGGGTAAATGATAAAGTAGGAAAGATGGTATATTAAAAACAGTAAAGTGATGATAAAGTAGGAAAGAGAGCGTATTAAGAAGAGTAAAGTGATGGTAATGTAGGAAAGAGAAAGTAGTTTGTAAAAAGTAAGTGGGGTAAAAATAATTAAAGTGATGATATTTTCTCAAAAAGTTTCCTTAAATGGAAAAGAGGACAAATAAAAAAACGTCCCAAAAAAGAAAGAAGGACTAATAAAAAAGAACGGATGAAGTATTTTAAAAGTTATTTACGGAGTAAATATTAATGCAAAATGTTTATGCTTAAATTTTGCTAAAAAATCTTGTGTTGCTCAATTTGAACCCTGACTACGCCAATAAACATGTCACAAATTAACTTTCTATACATGTCCAATAAAATTTACGTGTTGCTTCTTAAAATTCACGTGTTGTTTCTTAAAAATTCACGTTGCTCAATTTAAAAGCAACGTTCTCACATATTTGGAAATCCCTGTACTTTCATTTGATGGTCTCAATTAATTATGTAGTACTTCCTCCGAATTAAAAACAAGTTTCACCTTTCCTTTTCAGACAGTTCCAAATTAAGTTCCACTTTAAAACCTTTTCCTTATTTGGCAAATTATCTACATCAAAACAGTTCCAAATAGTGGCAAACAGTGCCAAACAGTTTCCAAACAGTGTCCAAACAGTTCCAAACAATGCACTTCACAGTAAAGTCAAATTTCTTTTCTTAATATGTGTGAAGTCAAATGTGGAACTTGTTTTTGAATAGGAGGAAGTATTATGCTATATCTTCCATCATTTCGTAGTTTTTTTGCTTATATCCATTGAAAAATAAGTCCAGTGTCTACCCTATTTTGCAGGCTTGTTTGTCCCCTTAGCTTGTACTCCGTATAAAATAGGTTTAGTCATAAAGTTTAAATATATCTTTTCTGACAACGATGGAAGATATTACGGAGTATTAATACATAATACGGAGTGTGTTTCTTTTTATAACAAACTTTTGGAGCATATAAAACAATTATGCTGAATGTTCACACATGCCCAATTGGGACAGTTTAAGGATATATTAAATCAGAGTACTCTTCCGGTCAGGAATTCCTGACCGCAACCGCCGTCCGGACGGCGGCGTTTAGCCGCCTTCTGAGTGGAATTTTTCGATGAAATTTTTATGACATGCTCTCCATCAAGTGTAGTTTATCCACACAAAAAATCAGCCAAAAAATCATTCGGGAAGGTCTTCAAATGATTTTTGCAAGTTAACTGGTCCAGAAAATACATATTCCGGACCAGTTAACTTGCAAAAATCATTTGACGACCTTCCCGATTGAGTTTTTGGCTGAACTTTTTTGTGGATAAACTAGACTTGATGGAGAATATGCCATAAAAATTTCATCAAAAAATGCCACCGAGAAGGCGGCCAAACGCCGCCGTCCGGACGGCGGTTCCTGTCCGGAATTCCGGACATGAACTTTTGTCTATTAAATCAATTTAGGATATGAAAACATTCTCGAGCAAAAAAATCTGTTAACAATTTCATAGATCTAAATATTAAGTACAAAAAAAGGTAATAAAATCTGTGAGGAATTTCGTAGATCTAAATATCAAAATATAAAACTAGGCCCTTGCAATATATAGAGAAGCAAAATTCCAAATTAGTCATAGAAAATAAGGATGTTTTCTTTTGGACTGAAATTTGTTGGTCTGGTCTGGTCTGATCTGATCTGGTCTGGTCTGGTCTGATCTGGTCTAGGACTGAAAACAGTCCAAAAGAAAACATCCTAAGAATACAAAACTCATCCAAAAATGCATACTTTGCTTCTCTTTGATATTTTAGTAAAGGGAAAAGGTACAAATAGTGTGAGAACAAATATATCTCTGTTCTATTTTTTGGAACAAACATATCTCTCAAATTTATGTGCAAGTGTATATATACTCCTGAACTTTTAAAACTTTCAAAAATACCTCTCATGTTTTATAAAATAGCTAATTTACCCTTTTTATTATAAATAAATAAAATAAATTTTATAAAACAACAAAAATAAATTATAAATTTGTAATTGAAGAATTAAAGAAAGAGAGTTAAATATAAAGACTTATTTTTATGTTAAAATTATAACTATTTAATTTTAAATTGCAAAATTATTATTTTTTGGTTGTAAATGAAGCACTTCACATTCATAATTATTAACTTTAGTCTTGTTGTGAAATTTCAAACACATTGATACATTTTGTAAAATAACATGTTTTGATTTAATTTAACCTTAATAAAATTAAATTCACTATTTAGTACTCCTGATCTATTTATCATCATACAAAATGTGTACTATTATAGTGCAAAGATTATAAAAAATAATGATTTTTTTACATTGAAATAGATATGCTAACACTTTTCCGAAAAAAACTTAAATATATAGTAATGTTTTGAAATAATATTTTATTCTAACAATATTAAATTGTGGTATAAAAATAATAAAAAGGAGAATTGGACACAATTAGATTTTATAGTTTTTATTTTAATTTTCAAATTCAAATTTATAATTTATTTATGGTAATTTTTGAAATTTATTTTTTCTATTTAATTTCAAAAATGGTAAATTTGCTCCTTCATAGTAACATGAGGGGTTTTTTCGCACTTTTTAAAAGTTCAGGGGTATATATAAACTTCCACATAAATATTTGGGGGCACATATGTTTTTAAAAATAGTATAGAGATATAATTATTCCCACAGTCATACTACAAGGATATATTTGTACATTTTACCTTTATTTTATTGGTTCATTTATTGGATGCCCTTCATAGTCTTGGTCTATTGCTCTGATGTTCAAAGCTGCATAATTTGTTCTCCATCTGTAGTAGATGAAATGAAGACATGTTGCTTTCGATTTCAGCGGGTGGAATATAATGGGCAAAATTAAAAATTTAAACAGTAAGAAATGCTAAAATGGTATTAACATTAAGAGTCGGTTCGGTAACCTAGTTTTTCAGTCTATCAATATTATCAAATATTGAACATTTGAGTTTCTTCACTAGATTGTGAATGATCAAAATGAGCCGAAATACTCTTCTCCTTGAATTGACTTAATATAATGAAGGTGGTTGTTTTGCCTTATTATGTGGGTTTTCAGTGTTTCTTAGTTTGTTAATAAAATATTACTTTTATAACTCATTAATTCATCAAATTGAGTTGTTTAAATCCACATTTTAGAAATTTCAATAGATCTGATTGATTTAGTATTTTCAAATAAGTTCTAAACATTCTTTCAAAAAACAAAACCATTTTTTAATTTGGAACACCCAAAATAGTGAAATGGGACTTGATTTTAGGAGGGAAACACTTAAAGGTTGGTACAACAACAACCAAACTCAAACCTTAAATAGGAATTTCATTTAAGACACTATATAGGTAGTTTGTAATTGTACTACTACTGGAGTATATATATTTACCCAAATCCATGTTAGGCAATTTGGGTGCAGGGTTGGAAGACACCTATAATACTTTCTCCTTCGGCAATTAAAGTTCCAATTCTACTTTTAATTCAAACTTATGAAATTTTGACTATTGATTGCTCGAAATTATCAATATTATCACACAAAATTGATTTTATATACTATCGTATTTCATTGTAATTTGTATTATTCAAATGTTAATTTATTATAGATTATATATTTATAAATAATTACGCTTAACCGCTCACCTGGAAGACCGTAAAATCAAATTGTAACTTTAATTATGGGATGGAGGGAGTACTATACACAATTGTGATGTCATAGTTATTATAATGAAAAATACCAACTATAGTGAGTTCCAAGATTAGTAGATATATTATCCTGTTGGTAATGCTAGGCTTTTGTTTCTTTGAGTTTTCCCCCGGCCAACGCCGCCCTCCGACCTGCTCTATTCATGACTTGCTCGGGGCGTGGTTGGGCCTAGTATTTTATTATTTGGGCCTTGTGCACTTAATTTATTCTTGTTAGAATCTGTCAAGGGCTATTTTAAATTAATTTTACTTGGTTGTAACTACCTGTTTGGTTTTCTCCTTCAAACATGCGATAGTTATCCTTAACTATCTTCCTTAATTTTCTCCTATTATCAAGCACTAGTGCAGCACTTTCAGGAGCAGGTTTTGTTATTTAAATGAAGCTCTCTTCGCTTCCAGGACACAGAAAAAAACCACACAACCTTCTGAGTTCTTCTTCTTCTTCTAGTTCTGAGCAAACAAAGAGTTCCATCTCTTCTCTCTCGAGTGCACGAGAAAGAGGAGCACCGTGTAAACCTTGGGGGGCGACGCCTGAATTCCTGATTGCACCAAGTCAGGGGCGAAATCACTTCTAAGTCAGTGGGTTCCCACGACACGGTTCTTGTCCTTCATTTTGTTTTCAAACACCATTGGCTCTAAATTTTAAGTTATTGTCACAGTTTTCTATTGGTCTTCCAACAATATGGTTAACCGCTTAAACGCTCACCTGGAAGACCGTAAAATCAAATTGTAACTTTAATTATGGGACGGAGGGAGTACTATACACAACTCGATGGGCTAACCGAATTCTGATTTATTTCGAACAACTCGAAATAAATTATGTTCTATTTAATGACCCATGATAAGTCCGTATTTTGACACATATTTGATGCGTGTTGAGATCGGCTTTTGATGATTATCCTAGTTTTAAGGTGTTACAAGTCTCAATTTTAGTTCAAGTTATGTTTACCGGGCGTTGGTTCGAGTTTTGTGTTGTTTGTAGTCAAAATCAGGGAATTTGAGCCCAGCACCGGCACTTGAGGAACAATCGGGATGATTTGAGAAGCATTTGAGAATGATTTGATAGCTTTGGAGGTCACCGGAAGATTCACGATGAAGATTTGAAGGAAAAAGAGCTCTAGGATTGGCTTCGGGATCAAAAGAAGATGAATGAAGCTAGAAAACGACGATCAAGATGACCTTCTGTCAATCGTTCAAGCATATCTCTTTGTATAAACAACCAATGGACACGATTCAAGTTCCATATGAAAGCTAACGTAGAGGGCTACAAATAATATGAATGCACCTTTGCGAGAATCTGAGAGGAAGAAGGTGAAAATAGACGATGAAGTCAGATGATCTCTGTTGTTGCGATTTCAGAAAGACACCTTCCACCGTTTTGATCATATCTCTTGATTGGATGATTCAAATCACTTTCGGCAAATTGGGGTGGATAGAGGACTTCATTATCTACAACTTTCATAAAGAAAGAATATCCAAATTCGGAAGTTAAGTAGGCACGATTGTGCCCTCAAAGTCAGGCACGATCGTGCGTGAAGAGAAAGCATTGCGGAGTTACTGCCAGCCAGGCACGATCGTGCCTGGAGAGAGGCACAATCGTGCCTGCTCGAAATGCGCGTTTTTACTCCGGAGGCACGATCGAAGGCACGATCGTGCCTGGCATCGTGTCTGGCTCCGAAAATCCTAACTCAGCTCAAATTTCACCCGATTTTTCTATTTAAACAGCCTGTAAACCCCCGTTTTCAAGGGGGGAGCTTAGAGAGAGTCCCTAGCACGAATTTTAGAGGGCTTTTCAGCCTTGTTCATCAATCTTTTGGGATTCTTTGTAAGTTCCACCTTTTTAATTAATGACAGTTAATTCTTTTTATTCCAATTCTATTGATTCTTCAATTATGAATTGTGAGTAGTTTTAATTAGGGATTTGGGATTGATGAAGGGGTTAATCATGATGTATGGCTAGATTCTTTTCAGTTTAATTGCATGAATGTCGTTTAATTTGTGTTTGAATAATTTAATTGATATCTTTTGTAACCTAGAATCGCGACTAGAATTACAATTGTATGTAGAATAAATTAAGAGAGATCTAATTTGTTCTAGGACACATTCACACACACTTAATCGTTCGCTAAGAGATTAGTAGCGATTAAGGGACCGTAAGCTCGCTCGTCTTGGCAATAATTTAGGATCCTGTCGCATGAGAGATCAGCCTGGTCCCCTAAATTATTGTACTCTACGCCGCGAGAAGCGGTAAGAACTTAGTAATGATTAGCTAGGTTCAATTAAATTAATTTCATATAATTAGGCCTGATCTGCCAGAAATCTGGTTACCCCGGAATCGATCCCGTTCCCTTCGTCATTAATTAGAAAGAACCCCCTAGTTTAATTGTTCGCATTAGTTTTATTTTCCAAACCAACCAATCTCGCACGACGCATTTATTTTATTTCTTTTTAATCGCTGAATTTATTTAATTCTTGATTCCCTTTTGTCCGTCCCTGTGGAGACGATACTCATACTTACACCACTATATTACGATCTATTTTAAGTGCGAGAAAACTCACATCAACCCACCAAAGTCAGATACAGCCGATGAGAATCCTGTTACTCCTGGATCAGGGGTCTCGTTTCAGAGTGTGACTCCTGCATCGTCCAAGGACAAGGGCAAAGAACATGAGGGTTCTGGGGAAACGATGCAGAAATACAAAAAGGACAACAAACTAGCCAAGAACATGCTGCTGAGCCGAATGGTTGACTCTGTATTTGATCTGTACTATACTCAGAAATCAGCCAAGGCTATTTGGGATGCTCTAGAGAATAAATATGGGGCAGATGATGCTGGAAAGAAGAAGTATGTGGTAGGAGAATGGCTGAAGTTCAAGGTGGATGAGAAGAAGCCAATCATGGAGCAAGTCCATCAATATGAGAATCTAGTTGCTGAAATCCTCGCTGAAGGGGTGAAGATGTGCGAGATTCTACAGGAAAATGTATTGATTGAGAAGCTACCAGAAAAATGGTCTGATTACCGCAACCATCTCAAACACAAGAAGCGTGATTTGACTCTGCAGGAACTGATTTCTCACATGAAAATCGAAGAGGCTAATCGCCTAAAGGTAAGAACACTTATTCTGCTAATGAACTTTCTGTTAAAGCTAATGTTGTGGAATCTTCTGTTGGTTCCAAAGTTGACAGGTCTAAAGTTGCCGAGAAACCGGTGAAGGAAAAACAACCACATAACAATAGCAAAGGGAAGTTCAAGAATCATGGAAAAATTCTGAAAAATAAGAATTCGGGATCAGTCGTATGTTATGCATGTGGCAAGCCTGGACACAGGGATGGATTTAGGGGGGGGGGGGGGCGACCGCCCCCCTTGAACATTCAATTTTTTTTTACCATATATGTAATATTTTCATAAAACTTTCATAATTTAATTAGATTCGCCCCCCTTAGCTTTAAATTTTCAAAATTAATATATATAGTCTTACATAATGTAATACTTAATTGGAGATTTAAAAGAAGAAACATCTAAAATAATTTACATAACTTAAACAAATAAACAATAGATTAACTCGTTATTTAAGATTTAGGATACTTATTATATAAGAATTCCTAGTTTTGTAATGTTTAATTATCTTTATTAGATAACAAGTACTGGATTTCGTAAAACATATATCAAACAATATTAAATACTAGACACACTAATTACACAATTTTTAGATCACGTGAAATGAATCCAAAATATAAATATTTATAGACATTAGATTACATAATTCATTTACTTCTTGTTTTCTAAAAATAATTTATTGCATGGATAATAAACTCTAAATTATTATAGAATTAATAAAAATATTAAAATATAATATGCACCATATATATGTGTGTGTGTGTATGTGGTGCATATTATTCTAAAAATAACAATCTCATACATATTAGTATACTACTATTGTAATATTAAGAAAACTTCTCATGAGTCATGACTCACGAACACCCTCCTTGGTGGACAAAAATTACAATTCAATAACCGATTCATGAGGTTAAACAATGTGGAAGTTATTAAAAATGTATTGGCTGATGTCTTTGTCATCGTCTAAACTTAGAATGTAATAGATTTAAATGTCATTCAGGATGTGCATGTATTAATATCATTTTTTGAATAAAAATAGCCGCATAGCCCTACAGTAGCGAAAAAATTTCGCCCCTCTATACTAGGGAAAAAAATTTCACCCCGTTACACTAACAAAAAAAAATTCACCCCCTACACTAACGAAAAATTTCGCCCCCCTTGACTCAGAATCCTGGATCCGTCCCTGCCTGGACACAAGTCCTACCAGTGCGAGCAGCGAGCTGACAAGAAACAAAAGGACCAGACAAACATTGTTGAGGCTCAAGTTGCAATCCAGAAGATATTTGCTGCTGTGGCAACCATGTGCAATGTGGTGGAAGATCCAAAAAGGTGGATTGTGGACTGTGGAGCAACTAAGCATTTCTGCTCAAACCATGAGCTCTTTGCTGAGTTTGAACCTGCCTCGGGTAAGGAGAAGGTGTACATGGGCAACAAGTCTGAATCTGAAATTCTTGGTAAAGGAACGGTAAACTTGAAATTATCTTCTGGAAATATTCTTAAACTACAGAATGTTCTGTATGTCCCTTCCATGAGTAAAAATCTGATTTCTAGCTTAGCTTTAGATAAGGCTGGGATTGAAACTCGGATTAAGAATCAGAAAGTTATTCTGATTCGTAATGATGAGTTTGTGGGAAAGGGATATGTTCATGGAGATTTGTACACCTTAGAGGCTGAGGCCATTGTTCTTTCTGGTGCTAATAAAGTTTCTACTTCTGCTTATATCGTTGAATCATATGATATATGGCATGCTAGATTAGGGCATGTGAATTTTGGTTCTTTGAAACGATTGCGAAAAATGAATTTGTTGCCTAATCTCACTTCGAATAGTAGCAAAAAGTGTGAAATCTGTGTTGAGGCTAAATTTGCCAAGAAACCCTTTAATTCTGTGACTGATAGGAAAACAGAATTGCTTGAACTCATTCATACAGATTTAGCTGATTTTAGAAACACAAAAAGTAGGGGTACGGGGCGGGTAATGGGGCGGGCATGTATAAAACCGTAACCGCCCTGTTACCCGTAAAAACAAAACGGGTATTCCCCGCCCCATACCCGTAACCCAGTCAATGCGGTTTTCCCCGTTTTGACCGGGGCGGTTTGGTTCGGATATCCATTGGATCGGTCACAATTGCCATCTCTGAGTACTATACACAATTGTGATGTCATAGTTATTATAATGAAAAATACCAACTATAGTGAGTTCCAAGATTTTTAGATTATCCATGGTTAACAACCAAGATTATACAGCATATATAACCCATATAACAAAACTCGAAGTACTCCACAAAAAGCTATATGGATAGTTTGATCTCCAACTAATTGAAAACTTTCTCTTCATCGGAAGGTATGGACTGTACAGTAGTAATACAGCTGCAATTATTGAATGAACTATTGACACTTATATAATATTGGCATGTGTAAATATTAGTTTAGGACCTTAATATATATCGAACACACTTATTCTTGATCGATAATTATTCTCCTAAGAATCATTTATAGATTATTAACTACTAACTAGTTTAGTACGGAGTATGCTGTATGCTTGATCGAAATTGTCTTTGTTGTTTGACTTGACATGCATACCCATTAGGAAATATGATTGGATATGAAAAATGTCTGGTTGAGATATATAATACTAGTAACAAACATGATGAGCATATTTCACAACAAAGAAAACTTAGAAAAGTGAACAAAAAAATTGGATGGAACAAAAACACCAACAAATGAGGTCATGGGGTGGTTTATACCCAAAACTAAAACAATGATTTTGTTAAGCCTGTAGTAGGTATTAGCAATGGGGACCAAGTATTTATATTTTTTATGTTCAAAATTACGCATTTTCTTTTAAAAATACTACGTGCTACTAAATAAATCATTACATCTTTATTCTTAGTTTTTATATTTCTAGGTGCTCACATGAACACCCTTGCATTATATATATTGAAGAGATCCGCCACTGCATATTAGTTAGCTCACAATATGTATTGAGCTCATAATTTTTTTTTTATCAATGCGAATTTAGTACGGAGTATTTAAGTCTATACTATTGGATTGATCATATTTTTGGAAATTAAGCGTATTACGGTATAAGTGTTCTATTTTATAATGTTGTGTTGCACTGTCAATTTTAGTGTATAATGCTACATTAGTCTCTACCATACGTCTATACCCATCTCTAATATCAAAACTAAAGTTAATAATTAAATCTATATAGATAATACTTAAATGAAAAGTGTCAAATTTGAATGAGAATTGAATGAAAAAGAATTAAGTTGGATACATGAAATGGTGAGATTGACTAACCTCTTAAGGATATATAGAAAGAGTAATACAAGTATAATATAGCAAAAATGGTACCTGGAATACCCTTCAGTTAATATTAAAAAACAAATGCCTTAGCCTCATCAAAGTGAAGAAAGACAGGCATGTAATTCCAAGATATATAAGAACACACATTAGTTATTAAAGTATAAAGAGGTTGATAATTATATTATATGATTAATTAAGCCAAAAGCCAAAAATTCTTATGGCTTTTAGTGGTGATCAAATACCCTCCATGCTTCCTGTTTTTCCTCCTGACAGCAATAGCCATACAACTGGAATTATGGATACAATAGTTGATGACCTTAGCCTGTGCCCTTCTCCTTGACCACCTTGACCTCAGCCTCCACAGCTTTGACCTTCTTTTCTGTCCCAGAACCAGAAGGCTCACTCCATGTTGCTTTGCTGCTTCAACTATCACATTCCCCTTCTCCTTCCCTTGTTGCAATACACAGTTTACATGCACCTGGACAAATGATTATTCACCTTTACTTTAATTTTCATTGTCTCTAAAACTTAGGTCCAATATATACAATCTTCTCCAAAAAGGATTGTGTGGTTGATCATATCATTATTTTTCATCATATAAATTTGTCAATAGCTAGTTTTAGTTTATGGAAATTAAAACCCAAAAGTTGAAAAAACTAATGATTTATTTTTAATATTGCATTCTCCAAATCTAAAACAACTAGGGCAAGTATAAATTGTTATGGAATACTATACAACTTGGATCATATAATTTAGAAAATAATATAATACTCTAAATTAAACACATCAAAATCAAAATAAAAAAGTGGGTCCAGAAATGATACCTTAATTATTGGTATTATTGCGTTTTGTTACCTTAATCTTAAATGAATCAAATCAGTTGCATAAATATACATAAATGTTTCAACTTGAGATTTTATTCAAATTATGGCCAAAAAATCCTTCAGGGCGATCAAAATTTCATATGTAGAGTCACCTTATAGTGAATACAAGGTGAAGTAGACTTTGCGCATACAATTTCGGCCGCCACGTGTGATTTTTTTGCTGCAAATTTGTATAAATCACAAATTGAACCATTTACATATAGTTAATGTACTATTTTGATATATTTAAGAGTTAAGGTAGCAAAATGCAACAATACCTGCCAATAGTTCAGTTACCATTTATGCATATGACCCAATAAAAGTTGTACCATTTACTTTGATAACGTTTTAAACTAAGTCAATTTCAATGCAGTGCATCAAAATATGATGTTATACGTAGTAGTTTTGAAGAACAAACAGTTAAATATATTAATATCAAAGTGAACTTAGCATTCGAACGCATCTTAGTAAAAGTTAATGAATTGGAAGTAAATAAGAACACATTAAAGAATAGGTAGATTCTATGGTACCCATAAGGTACCGTACCTTTGTCTACATGGACCAATCAGAATCATGCAGTTAAATTATTTAAATCTAAATTAAAAGGGATTTAATGATTTTGACCAATCAAATGCATGGTAGGTACGGTATCCCATTTTTTAAACGGGTACCGGAGTTGTCACCGAAAGAATATAGAGCTTAGCTCACCCCAGGTCTCATCGTTTGACACATGCTTTCCATTGAACAAAGAATATCATGGCTGGTCCTCACGTTATTGAGTTCACTGTTTGAGTTTCCTCCTGCATTATTATGCAACATTATATTGGAACAAATTTATTACTAATACTCCCTCCGTCCCAAATTGTTTTGCATAATAAAAGTCAAACAATCTTATTAAATAATTAATTCAATTTTTAATAATTAAAATTTACATATTCATAAACTACATTGAAATCTCCTCAAAGTTGTAAACTCCAAATTCGAATATAATTAAAAATTGTCATCTAATTAAGAAACAAAAAAATTGTTTGACCAAGAAAAATTAAAGTTGCAACTCAATTTGGGACGGAGGTAGTATTAGTTATTACCATTAAGACTCATACCATTAAAATTAAAGTTGTTGCATATGCAATGCAATGCAATGCAATACAAGTAACACTACAAAAAAAGCACGGGATTGGCAGGGATTTTGGCGCGGAGTTGGCACGGATTTTTTGGATTATAATAATTTAATCCATAAAATACAAAATGTATAACTGTTTCATCAAATAACAAGAAAATTATTATTTTCATTAAAACAGAGCAGCTAATCATTAAATCGCCCTCTGATCTATGTTCTATAAAAAAAACAAGAGAAACTTTCCTAAATAGTCCTATTTCATAATAAAAACATAGATGATCATATTTGTAAAGTCCTATATATGTTATACTCCTATTACATTAAGGTAATTTCTTCAAAAAACAGAGTTCATTTGGAAGGAAATCATATCTATTAACTGATAAACATAAATTCATAATTATCGAAATGAATGCAATTAAGAATTGAAGTAGAACCTTTTCTACAGGGGCTAGCCACATGGAGAAGAACCACAGTATCATGAGTTTGGATGGTGTGGGTCAGAGCCCATTGGAGGGCGTGTTTGGCTTCCGGAGTCTGATTCACCACCACCATCACTCTGTTGTTTCCGGCCGACTGGTTATCCGCCGCCGGCTTCATCGCAACCACGCCGCCGTTAGTAATGCTATTGAACATCATCTCAGTGCTGTTGTTGCCGGAAAACATGGTCTTCTCCGCCTCCGGCTCCTCCATGAGGCTCCCGGATTTCTTGTACGTCCGAATCGGCGAACGTGACACATGAGACACTGCACATCCCAATAGCGCCAGCATTTCTTTACTTTTTTTTTTTAATTCAATCTGCTCTCTTAACTTGTACTAATAATATTCTACTATGAAATTTATTTATATACGTAGTATAAACCAATGTGATGGTAGATAATCTAGACTTTAACATTGGTGTTATAGATAATTATATATAGCGCACGTAGCTTAATTAAACTCACAATTTGACTTTTTTTGTAGAGTTTTGTTAACTTTGATAGTTTATTAATTACTCGAAAATAATACTACGTATATTTTATAACACCAAATCAATGATAACTTATGATAAATTTCGTAAGTACATACTATACGGAGTATTTTAAATATTAATGGTCAAATGCTAATTTAGAAGATTAAAAGTTCGAATTTAATTAAAAAAATGAAGGCAATGTATATACCCATATAAGTTTTGGGTCAAATAAAAAGGTTACTCTTTTTCAATGAAAATTAAGAATCAATCTTGTGCATTTATTCTAATGGCCAAAATTAGCTATAAATAAACAAGATTTGATAAAAATGTGGTTGCAATTTGGGAAATAAACCAAAAATTTATATCATTGTGGAAATGTGACGTATAATTGTATAAATATCTAATAATGCATTACAACGTGTTAGGATGTTATCTTTTGAACTCAAATCCGCTGGTCCGGTCTAATCTGTTCTGAATTGGTTTGGTCTAGTCTGATAAATGTCTGGTCTCTATGTATTTTATAATTATGAAAGTATGGTCTCCAATCTAATATAATCTGATCTGGTCTGAGACTGAAAACAGTCCAAAAACATTTTTAAATGCATCGAATAACAAAAATGTTTGATTTACTTGCGAAAATCATTCTCATTCTTGTATTTAACATTAACTTTTCTTTTTATTTGAACAAATACTCCAATGTGTGAAAGCGCGTAGTTTATGATTACACTCTTCTTAATTTATGGGTTGATTGGGAGTATCATGATGATAATGATCAAGTATGGTCAACATAAATTATTAACATAACTGGAAAGATTTATTTCCTGTTTGGACGAACACTTTTACTGCGTACTGTGACATTTTGCCATCTAAAACGTTGGGAAAGTGGACGGTAAAATTTTAAAAAAGCTTCTTTTTCTTTTTGAAATTGTGCAAAATAGTTATCATTTTTTCAAAGATTCTTAAGCCTTTGTTTTGCAGTAAGAGACCCAAAATATAGGGGGAGAGCAACTAGGCAAAAGAGAAAATAATGAAGTGATAAATAAGTATGAGTATACAATCACTATTAGTGCAAATTTAATCATAAACATGTTTACTATACTTTAAGAACTTATTTGGTGATTTGATATAAAATTTTCAATTACATGTAAAATTTAATTAAGATACTATTCAATTTACCTGTCAACCATGCTCTTTCTTCGGTGTGGCAGAAATTACTAAAGGGACGAAATGAGTATTAAATTTTTGGGACGTGTTTTCAATTCTCTATATCACGCACTCCTCACACAACTCTAACTTTTTCTATTTAAAAAAGTTACGAATTCCTACCTCCCCATTTCTTATGTCTCTAATTTCTTCCCACCACACACACAAAGAATTTTAATACTTTACGAGTTTCAAAAAAGAAAACAATGTTTGTTTGTTGGCAAAAGTGTAGCTTGATCATCCTAACTTCCGCTCTCTTTTTTCTTCTTTATTACTACTTTATGTGTTTTTAGAGAAAATCTAACTTTCAATCCTTCAAATAGTGCATATACATTGAAACATAACTCTCGTGTTTGAAGTGTGTAAATGTCACACCTCAATTGTCTGAATTTTTTTAAATATGATCGTCGTCCACATTGTAAATGACAATCCCAGAGGATCACATTTTCAACAATTTCGACAATTGAGGTGTCAGGTTTATAAACCTGAAAATACAGAACTATATTTCAATTTAAATATTATTCGAGAGATCGAAAGTGTGATTTGCCATTTTTCGGTTGTTTTCCTTTTCAGGAATCATCATACTTGATACTCCGTAACACTTTTGTACTAGCACATAGTATTGTATTAACGTTGCAATAATCGAAATTGTATCCAGCCGGTAACTATGGGGAGTTGTCTAATTGTAATCAATAAAGAAATGCTAGTAACAAATAGAAAATCAGTTTTAGAATGTTTTTTTATAAATTTTTAATCAGGATATCGTAAATGATGGAATTATGAACTATGATTTGAATGATAAGAGTTTTAAAATGGTGTAATTGACCAAGGTCACCCACTATGATGTCTTGATGTTGTGTTTTGTGAATGATGAGAAAAGTTTGAGGTCATCTTCTTAAATGTGTTAGTTGATTTGTTGGTGAAGTGTTTTTCTTTGTTCTTGACGTGCTTGCCATGACGCAAAGCAAACGGAATGTTTTATTGAATTAACGGGTACCTTCTATAATTTAAACTCCGACGACCTCGGCACTTATTAGTTTGTTTTTATCAAATAGTATTGTTTAGACAACATGTCGGCTACACGAGCAGGTTTAGAAGAATATTTTTTTTTTAAAAAAAAGACATGTGTTGAATTGATGCAAAATGAAAACAAAAAATAAAGCTATTGGGGGGCAACTCATTTTGTTTTCTTTGCATCACAACCTATATATTATAGTTTCTATCTGATCTATAATAAAATTAACATTGTAGAAACGTGGCATTTTACTGTAAAATGACATTCCACGTATTAAATTGTTTTGTTGATGACTAACCATTATGCTAAGGATGTTTTTTCTTTTCACTATTTTGAGTTCCAAACTAGACCAGCCGAGACTAGATCAGACTTAGACAGTTATAAAATATAAAGAGACTAGACATTTATCAAACCAGATCAGATATTTAAACACACCAGACCAGGCCAACAAATTTCAGTCTAAAAGAAAACATGTTTCATTGCACAAAAGGAAGGATGCATTATTTATGATGTTTACGTATATTGTAGCTCGTCTTAAGATATTTTTACTTGGACTGGAATTAGCTCCCTAAGTGATTGATTAGTGAAAGGAACTAAATGGGATATCATAACTTCACTTCTCAAGCATAAGGAAAGATAAAAGCCATGCAAGGAAAACCTTGCTGATGAGGCAAGTCAAGACACTTAAAATGACCTCTGTGGCACATACTTTCTTGCGATCCCTCCTTAATTGGAGAGGTTATAGAAAACTCTTGAGCTTTCTTGAGAAATGTAGAATTTATAGAACATTCCGGAGAATCCCAGACAAATCTGGACTCTTTAGAAGCTTGTCGAATAATGTGGAATCCTCTTGAATATTCTGGAGATGTGTCGAACCTTCTGGAAGTTTATGGAAGAGTATGAAAGGATATGAAAGGGAGTGTAAGAGAATACAGACTTCTAGAGTGTGTGGACTATTCTAAAAAATCAATCTCTACCTTGAGGCCTTAAATACAAATCATCCCAACCATTCATTGTGAAAGTGGAGTAGTATAAATAGGGGAAGCAGACTTCATTCCTAACTATCCTAGTCAAGAGTAAATCCACTTCTTAGAGTGAGAAAGTTTGAGAGTCTCTTTGAGAGAGAAGAGAGATAATTTGTGAAGTTCCTATATCAAGCTTGAGTGAGATACCATAGAGTGAGACAATTTTGTAAACATATTCTTGTAAATCCTACTATTCTTTTGTATAGTAAAAGAATCTTCGAATTGCATACTTATACTCATGTGCTCCCATTGCTACTATAATTCTTAAGTGCTATCTTAACTTCAAGAAGCGGAAAAGTCCGGAATTTTTCCCAACAATGGTATGAGAGACAGGTTCAATAGAAGTAGTCACTATTTCGTGCAGTTCAAGATGGAGGATAGTGTCGTTCATGATGGAGAATGTTCAAGCTCACTGCCAACAACTACTCATATTAAATGATGGAAGACAATTTATACTGCAAGGATTTGCATGAGTCCATCATCTACAGAGAGAAGGTTGAGGGAAAGAGCGATGCTCAGTGGGAGCTACTGAATCAGAAAGGCGTTGCTATGATCCATAAGTACATTGACAAACCTCTCTTTGATCTGATCTATAGCGTACATCGTTTGACACTATTTAACACTGTTTTCCTTTGTCTTTTTAATATTTTTTAAGGGTAATATAGTTAATTTTGTTCGAGTGACATTTGTTTCTGCCGCCTAACATTATATAAACAAAATTTTTAGTGCCCCGAATGATTTTCAAGATGTGTCAATATGAAAATAATGTTTAACTTTTTTTTACTCAAGGGGTTTGGGGAAGGGGGGTTGGGGGGGCTTGAGTAATCAGGGCTGAAACTCATTCCATTGAGTTTCAAATCCTTATGTGCCTAGCGGGTTACGAACTCGATACCTCCCACTAGGCACGAGTTTCGAAATCGAGACCTCCCACAGTCCCACTATGCGCGATTAAGTAATTTGAAAACATTTGTATCTCTTTTACGATTGACGAACATTTTAGACGTTTATAATCTGTAAACTTGGACTTTTACGATTGACGAACATTTTTGTATGTGATCAACTTTTGCCTAAAAAATTATTAGTGAAAAAAAATTTAAAATGTGTATAAAAAATACGCCGCATATAATTTTTAACCATATCAGTTTTTTTGTACCAGACATTTATTGCCTATAACATTGGATTTTTTTTCGATTGACATTTTTTATGTGTGGTATAACATTAGAAACAACAATCACCGTGGTAAAAGTTAAAAAAATAATGTAGTTCAAATGTAATGGCGAAGACACGTTTACAATAATTTGGACAAGATGACATTAACAAACTCAAAAACACAGGACTACATTTTAATATGTGTATTATTTCAGGAGCTACAAATGCAATTTTCCCCTAAATTTTATACTTTTGTGAAAGTATTTTAGCAAAGAACATTTTCATATAATTATATATTATAAATAATTCCCTATAAAAATATATATTTGGTCAAATTTAACTTCATTGAGAAAAAAAATATAGATAACAAAATTTTAGAGGACGAAAGGGTGTTTTGCATATTTAACCTCTTATGAGGAAGAAATGTAGTTGAGTCTTCAAAAAAATAGAAAGTCATACTTGAGCCCGTTTGGTAATACTTAGTGCGTGTTTGGATATCGGTTGTTCAGCCAAACCGCCAATTTTTATACACGTGAAAACGCTGCAATTTGCCGCGTTTGGGGGGAGACACGCCGAAAAGCAAACGCAGCCTTAAAGCGACTGTATTGGCTGATTCTGTTGAAATTTATGAAGTTTTGGGTGAGGTGGTTGGATTGGTTAATTCTGCCGATTTATGAAAAAATTACATTTAAAATATATTTTGTTAATAAATAAGGAAATAATTATGTGAAAATATACCTAAAATGATCCTCTACAGTAACTTTAGCCAATACAATCAGAAAAGTAACCCCAGCCTTATTTTTTTCTTATTATTATACAATCCTGTGCGCGAAATCAAAAGTTACATATTTGGTGAAAAGTTGGCCGACAAGTCTGATAAACCGAAATGCATGGTCATCAAGCGAGTTCTCAGAATAGATATGAACCAGAAAATCTTTTCAATAGAAAAAACAAAGATTATTTTAGAAAGGATAAAGAGAAAATGGAAACTAATAATCCCACATTTTAGCAGTCTTCTTACAATAGTTCCACCTTTTCGTTATTCAAGAATAATTCAACCCTTTCACCCCACATTCATTCGCTAGTCCCTGACTAGTTAATGGCCGAGTATTTCAAGTTATTTTCTTATCTTTGCAAAATATTATATTTGTGAATGGTGAGATTTATGGTATAATGATTTGCAAAGATAAGAAAATAACTTGGAATAGTAGGTCATCAACCGGTCAGGACCAGTGAACGAAGATGAGGTGCAAAGGTTGAATTATTCATGAATAACGAAAAGGTGAGGGTGGGACTATTGTAAGAAGACCACGAAAAGGTTAGATTATTAGTTTTCATTTTCCCAAAGATAAAAAGGAAAATCAGAAAATTAATATAAGGCGGAGGTAATATATAACAAAAGAGTGATTGTTTCTATTAACAACCCTACTATAGGTACCCCAATTGGTACCCCAATTTGTACCCCAACCTATTTTTGTGGCTCACAAAAGTCCACCTCAATAAATGAATTGCCCCACTTTAATGAGGTGTTTTTGTGAGCCACAAAAATAGGGTGGGGGGTACCAATTGGGGTACCTTTAGCATTTTTCTTCTACTAATTTCATCAAAGAGATAGTGGGCTTTGAGTTGGGTGAAAGTGTGAAACCCTACGTGCGCTAGGCTGCTTGGGATGCTGCTGGACGAGTCTTTGGGCTGTTTTTGGCCATACGGATGCTGGTTTCTTTTTATTTCTGGAAGGTACTAGAATCTGGGCCGCAGCACCTGGACTGCGTGCATTTGATGCAGAAGGGTGAATCAAATGCAATTATTGATGCTTCGACTGTTTTGGATGGGCTTTGCCAGGGATGGGCCTTTATTGGCCTGGAACTGTGTGTTTGTTGTTTTTGATGAAATTAAGTCCCGTGGTAGTTGGGACTTATGTAATTTGTTGTGGACTCTTTAAAAATTCCTCCTCACTCCCTGCTATGAAGTGGGGGTGGGACAGAAGGGGAACGCTAGATACTACTTTTGATTAGATAGTTTTGATATATTGCATGATATTATTTTTGGTTGAGTATTAATATTAATATATATTTACATTTCTATCAATTAAAAACATCATAGAGAATGCATTTGTTAAATACGAAGCATGTTGTACTCACTCAATGAATATTGGGTTGACTTGTGCAAGGACTTGGGTTTCTAAACTTCTAGGCCCAATACCAAGCTGCTACCAAGTACCAACACCTGTTGTTTTAATGGACCAACACCTCATTATAATGTGATGTACTCTTTTTAAAGAGTTTTTTATTTTTTGGGAAATTCTTTTTTTTAAGAGTTGTTCACAATTAATCATTTTTTATACCTTATTATGTGGTTTAGACAAAACACCGACTAATCTAAATGTAATGACAGATTTCTATTATCCTATCAAATCAAGTCTAGGCTATTATATTTTCTAATTACTCATCTCGAACACCCAAGACCTAATGAGTACTCCCTATGTTCCTTATTAAAGTTTACGGCCAAAGTTTTATGGTCTCCAATATTAATGTTTAACTATTGATACGAAAAAATATACACTTTGTTGGGTTAAGGGCCCAAGCCGAGGTCCGGCCCACTAACCCCATCTTACCAGACGGACGTCCAGAGAAGAACACAAGGCCAGCCCACAGGCCACTGTTCCTTGAGGATGGACGAACGTCCGGGGTTGGGAGTTCAGGCCCAGCGACTCATCCCGAAGAACGTCTATGCAGGGACAAGGAGCAGGGCCACGGGCCATCAGGGATGACGACGAACGGCTCTATGGCAAGCCTATAGTTACCGATGGAAACCCAGTCCACATGGTGAGTATCCATCAAGGCCAGGAGACGAACAGCCGGTATCTCTTGAAGGTCACTTGGAGCGATCCGACTCACTTCCCGGGCGGACGAACGTCCCCACTGATTAGGCGGGAAACCTAGATTCTGGCGGGAAGTGCATTTAATGCTGAAGATTTGGTAGTTGGGGCACCAGTGGTCCACAGGCTGCCACGTCAGCACAGCCACCTGCCCATTGGTGGATATAAATAGAAGCATTTATTTCATTGTAAAGGGTTGGCAACTTTCTATTCTTAGCACCTAGCTATTGTATTCTTACTCGCAGCATTTCTACTGCCTTGTAAGACGAACGGCCGACGTGCCTTTTTTAGCAAGTAGATTGTACTTAGGGGAGTTATTACGAAGTTAATAATATCTATTTACATTGCCTGCTATTTCCTTTGTTTCCTGATCCATCTGATAGTTGTTGGGCTAGATATTCATACATTCACTCCACTCGAAATCTTTGGGCTTACGTGTTGGGTCCAAGGGTTGAAGGAACAAACCTCAACATTGGCGCCGTCTGTGGGAAACTGAACAAAAAGTTTCCAGAAACTCTCCCAAACAGCTACTAACTCTCCCTACAGCAAACACGATGTCAGGAAGCAACAACCAGCGTGATCTCTCCGAGCGTCTGGAATCAAGCCGCCGGAATCGCGGCCAGAACTCGGAACTGTCCGCAACGATATGGACCTCCGGGGGAAACGGGGGCCTTACTGACCTCATTCCCCTTGAGGCCAGGCAGGATCCTCGCCTCATGCGGGAACTCGCTGACACCATGCGCCGTTTGGCAGACGAACGGGAGGCCCGAGAGCAGGTGTACTCAGCAAGCACCCAGCGAACGCCCCTCTCTCCCATTCGCCGCATGCAGTCGTACGATGATACGACGGGATCCAGCGACCACCGGCCCTCAGTCCATGAGCGGCTAGGCAGAGGTTCAGGCTCCCGTGAAACGGGAGGGCGGACCAGGGTCAGCATCGCTGCATCCAGAGCTCGCACGCCATCGATTCCCCGCCAAGTCCCGCGGGGAGACGAAACCCCAAGGTTCAACACCGTCGGACGACGTTTCCAACGGCGAGGTGCGCAGATCTTTAGGCGGCCGCACGAAGCTGTGGCCGCTCAGCAGAACGCCGTCCTCGAAGCCACGCCCCCTGTGTCCCCCGGAAGGGCCGCACAGGAGGCAAGGATGGAAGCGATGGAACGACAGATAGCCGAGATGAATAGACGGACGGACGTCGGCTCGGCCACACCCTCTTTCTCTCTCACATCACCCTTCACTCCACGGGTGATGAGCGTCGAGATTCCCCGGGACTGCAGGCCCCCGGGCAACTTGGTGTACAATGGGGCTGGCGATCCCAAGGCCCATCTGATAAGCTACCAAGGGAACCTGTCCATGCTGGGAGCATCAGACGAGGCCATCTGCAGATTGTTCTTCAGCACCCTCAGGGGGCCGGCGCAAGAATGGTTCGGCCAGTTGAGGCCAGGCACCATCGACTCATATGAACAGCTCTCCCAGCAGTTCATGGCGCAGTTTGCTGCCAGTACCACCCCCAGGAAGGACGTCACGGCTCTCGCCCACATCAAGCAAGGGCGGGACGAACCGCTGTCTAGGTTCCTGGTAAGGTGGAGGGACGAGGTCCTGCAGGTCGACGATCTGGACGAACGTCTGGCTACCAACATGTTCACCAGTGCGCTGGCCACAGGGGATCTATACCGGGACCTAAGGAGGAACCCCGGCACCAGCTACACCGAGGTTCTGGCTCGGGCCCAGAAGTATGCCTCCATTGAGGAGGAGATCCGGCAGCGGGACGGAGTTCCCGCGGCCCACCCACGAAAGATGGCGGACAGGCTCGGACCCAGACCGGGGCCCGGGCCCTCCCCCCCAAACAAAAAGAAGAGGACGGACGGGGCGATGGTCCCCTGGAAGGCTCCGTCCGGGGATATTCAAGCACGGCCGGACGACCGCCATGTCCCATTGGCCTATCCAGTGAGCCAAATCTTTGAGGCCATCAAGGACAAGGGCCTCCTAACGGAACCCCAGGATATGAAGAAGCATATGGGGCTTGACCAATCGGCCTACTGTGAGTACCATCAGAGGACCGGCCACCTGACGGACAATTGCAGCCAACTAAAGAAAGCAATCGACGAGCTGATCCGTCAGGGGTACTTGGGCGAGTTCACTCAGTTGCTGAACAAAAACAGCCAGCAAAGGCCGAACCCAAGGCCCCGAACATGGCGCCGCGACGACCGGCGCGAGGCAGAGCCCCAGGATGTGGATTACCGAAGTGCGGATAAACGTCCGGAGGGATCCCTTGGCCCGAAGGGCAAAAAGAAGAAGCTGGAGATCAAGGTGATCTTTGGGGGCGCTGAGACGGGGGATACACCCGCCGAGCGGAAAAAATTTGAGAGATCACTCTATGTGGGTTCCGTATCGGCACCCCCCACCAAGCGCAACAAGATCGAGGCAATCACCTTCGGTCCCGCCGATCTGCCAATGTCACCAGCGCCGCACAGAGACGAGCTGGTGATCAGCATGGACGTGAACGATGCCATCGTCCGCCGCGTCCTTGTGGATACCGGGAGCAGTGTGAACGTCCTCTACTGGGAGGCTTTCGAGGGAATGAAGCTCAGGAAGGATATGCTGCACCCTCTGCGCACCCCGCTGTCCGGCTTCACCGGGGATTGCATTGACGCTGAGGGCACCATCAGCTTGCCAGTAGAGATCGGCGACGGCCCTCACACCGCCCGGGTCGGGATGACATTCGTCGTGGTCCGCCTGAAGTGCGCCCACAACGCCATTTTGGGCCGACCCGGCCTGGAAGACTTGGGGGCCATATGCTCCGTACGGCACTCATGCATCAAATTCCCCACCGACACTGGAGTGGGAGTGGCACGTACGGACCCGCATATGGCCAGAGCCTGCTACACGAAGGCCATGGAGAAGCTCAACGAGCGGGAGGCTCGGGTCAACAGCATCTCCGAGAAGGCCAAGCAAGCCGACTTGGACGCTCATCTGGAACCAGCAACTCTGCTGGAAGAAATCGAGCTCGACGACCCGACGGAGAGGAGGGTGTCCATCGGTGCAGGTCTAGAGCCGGAAATCAGAGCAGGGGTCATAGCCGTCCTCCGAAGGTTCAGGATCTTGTTCGCCAGAGGGCCGGAGGACATGCCGGGCATCGACCCCAACCTCATATGCCATAGACTCGCCGTGCGGTCGGACGCCAAGCCCGTACAACAAAAGAAAAGGTACATGGCGGCCGACCGACGCGATTTCATCAGGAAGGAGACAGCAACTCTCCTCAGCATTAAACACATCCGGCCGGTCGTCCACGTGGAGTGGTTGGCCAACGTGGTACTAGCCCCGAAGGGCGACACTTGGCGGATGTGCGTCGATTACTCGGACCTCAACAAAGCTTGTCCGATGGATCCTTACCCTGTTCCGAGGATCGACTTGCTGGTGGATGAAACGGCAGGCTGCGAACTGCTCAGCTTCATGGACGCATTCAGGGGCTACCATCAGGTGTTCATGCACCCGGATGATGCCGAAAAAAACGGCGTTCGTTACGGCGGACGGCGTGTACTGCTACATCGTCATGCCGTTCGGCCTGCGGAACGCCATGGCTACCTTTCAGAGGATGATTGGGATGTTGTTCAAAGACGTACTTGGGAAGACAATGGAAGCTTACGTGGATGACATCCTGATCAAAAGCAAGAAAAAAGAGGATCATGTCCAGGACATGGAGAGGGTCTTCAGCATCATGGAAAGGGCCAGCATGAGGCTCAATCCGAAGAAGTGTGCCTTCGCCGTCAGGGGCGGCAAGTTCCTCGGCTACATGATGAGCGAGCGGGGGATCGAGCCTAACCCGGAGAAGGTGAAGGCAATTATGGACATGGAGGCCCCAAAGAACCTAAAAGACGTGCAGCGGCTCACCGGGCGTCTGGCGGCCCTGAGCAGATTCTTATCCAAGCTGGCTGATAAGGCGATCCCCTTTTTCCAGATCATGAAGAAGGCAAATCCCTTTCAATGGACCCCGGAGTGCCAGGCTGCTTTCGAAGATTTCAAGGTATATCTCTCCTCTCCGCTCGTCCTCACCAAAGCGGATCCCGGGGAGAGATTGTACATGTACTTGGCAGTAGCCGATCTGGCCATAAGTGCCGTGCTGCTGAAGGAATCTGAAGGCGTTCAGCGGCCAATATACTTTCTAAGCAAGGCGCTGAACGGTCCCGAAACAAGGTACACACTGATGGAAAAGACGGTCCTCGCCTTGATTGCATCCATCAAGCGCCTGGCGCCGTATTTCCAAGCACACCCCGGTGACCGTCTACACGACACAGCCCCTCGCCACAGTCCTCAGGAATCCAATGGCAAGCGGAAGGATAACCAAGTGGTCCTTGATGATCGGCCAGTATGACGTGGACTTCAAGCCAAGGCCAATGATCAAAGGACAGGCTCTGGCGGACTTCATTGCGGAATGCACCGCGCGCACCGAGGACGAATCCCATGACAACAACGACTTTGACAATTGGTGGGAGATGTACACCGATGGGGCTTCGAGTGCGCGGGGCTGTGGCGGAGGAGCAGTGATCACTTCCCCCGAGGGTTTCAAAGCCTACTACTCTATGAAATTCGAGTTCAAGGTCACCAACAACGAGGCTGAGTACGAGGCGCTTATCGCAGGGCTGAAATGCGCAAAAGCCCTCGGAGCAGCTCGTCTGAAGGTGAGGATGGACAGCCAGCTGGTGGTAACCCAGATGAACGGCACTGCGGAAACCAGGGAAGAGAGAATGAAGGTCTACAAGGAGCTGGCGGAGGAGCAGACCGCGCAATTTGAACAGGTGATCCTTGAGCAGGTATCGCGGGTGGAGAATGCAGAGGCGGATATATTGTCAAAACTAAGCAACCCCCCAACCGATGATCCGGCGTCAAGCATCCCCCGCCACGTCAGAGGTTTCGTCAGGCAGGAAGTGTTTCCAGCACCGGCGACGGACGTCATCCAGGTGGAGGTTATCTCCATCGCCGAACCCAACTGGGCGAAGGAGATAGCCGATTACCTCAGAGACGGAACACTCCCGGAGCCCGACGAGGATGGCAGCACAAGAAGAGCGGCATGGATAAAAAGGCGTGCCCCTAATTTTGAACTCATTGATGGGCAACTTTATAAGAAGACGTTCGGCGGACCTTACCTCAGGTGCCTCCCGCCGAGCCTAGCAGCAGCGGTGATTGAAGAAATACATGAAGGGATCTGCTCCAGCCACCAAGGGCCACGAACCCTGGCCAGGAAAGTCATCCTGCAGGGCTACTACTGGCCGACCATACAGCAAGATTGCTTCAACCACACTCGGAAGTGCGCAGTATGCCAACAGTATGCACCTGTCCCGGGTCGTCCAGCGAGTTTCTACACCCCGATGACCATCGCACTACCCTTTGCTCGGTGGGGTGTAGATCTGCTGGGCCCTTTGCCCACGGCTGCTGGTGGGAGGAAGTTCGTCATCGTGGCGATTGATTATTTCACCAAGTGGGTAGAGGCCGAACCATTGGCTTCCATTACTGAATTCCAGTGCCAGAAGTTCGTCTGGCAGGACATCATTTGCCGCTTCGGGATCCCGGAGCAGATCATCACCGACAACGGCCGGCAGTTCGTCGGCAGAGGGTTTGAGGCATACTTGGCGAAGTGGGGCATCAGGCACTCTAAGGCCTCAGTGGCCTATCCGCAAGCCAATGGCCAAGTGGAGAATATGAACCGGACCATCATGGATGGGATCAAGAAGAAGTTGGAAGACTACACTTCCACCTGGCCGGAGCAGCTGAATTATGTCTTGTGGACGTACAGGACAACGCCAAGAACGGCGACTGGGGAAACCCCTTTTGCTTTGGCTTACGGATTCCAAGCTAAGGTGCCGACGGAAGTGTTGGTACCTACACATCGCACCCAGCACTTCCAGCCGGAGGACAACGAGACCAACCTACGAGCGGAGCTCCATTTCATTGAGGAGCGGAGGGACCTAGCGGCTCGTCGCATGGAAGAATATCACAGAGCCACCCAGAGATACTTCAACAAGGCCGTGAAATTCCGCGAAATAGAGGCCGGGGACCTCGTACTCAGGAAAAGAGAGAAGAGCAAGCCGCTCGAAGGTGGCAAGATGGCGAAGAACTGGGAAGGACCTTACCAGGTCATCAGAAGATACAACCGGGGGACGTTCCTCCTCCATACCCTGGAGGGGAACCATGCCGGGATGTGGAACGTAGAACACCTGAAGAAGTTCTATCAATAGTTAAAGGCCGTTGTCCTTGTTGTATTCCCACTCCCATGTAAAACGACCGAACGTCGTCAATAATAAGGCCCCCTGTGTTTCATCACTTCTGTTTCTTGCCAACGACCGTTAAAGAAGGGAATCTCGACGTAGATGAACCTGTTCCTCCTTGCGATGTCTACGGATACCGAACGTCTCCTCGAAGTAGGGACGCCGGTAAGACCAAGGACCAAGGACGAACGAAGCACCAGGGAATCTCGATGCAGATAAACCTGTTCCTCCTTGCGATGTCTACGGATACCGAACGTCTCCTCGAAGTAGGGACGCCGGTAGGACCAAGGACCAAGGACGAACGAAGCACCAGGGAATCTCGATGCAGATAAACCTGTTCCTCCTTGCGATGTCGGCGGACACCGAACGTCTCCTCGAAGTAGGGACGCCGGTAGGACCAGGGACCAAGGACGAACAAAGCACCAGGGAAGCTCGATGTAGATAAACCTGTTCCCCATTGAGATGTCTGCGGATACCGAACGTCACCTCGAAGTAGGAACGTCGGTAGGACCACGGACCAATGGCGAACGAAGAGTATAGATTGCCTCCCTCAAAAAAAAAAAAAAAAAAATGGGGAGAAGAGGAGAGTAGCTCCTATGCGGAAGGGAATCTTGCCCGGGCGTGCCAGATCTTCTCCCACCGCCGAAGGCGAACGCCTCTCGATGTAGAGGTTAGTAGAGACGCGGAGGGGGCTAGACGAACCAAGGGAGCCTGCCAAGATAAACCTGTTTATCCCACAAATGACCATGGATCGATGGACGTGGGATAACAGAGTCGGGAACCCGTGAGGGTAAACCTGTTCGTCCCTGCGAGTTCCTTGGGTACCGAACGTCCTCTTCGAAGCAAGAGACGCCGGTAAGACTAAAAGGACCACGGACGAACGAAAAAAGGGGGGAATCTCGATGTAGATAAACCTGTTCCTCCTTGCGATGTCGGTGGACACCGAACGTCTCCTCGAAGTAGGGACGCCGGTAGGACCAGGGACCAAGGACGAACAAAGACTAAAAGACTCCAAAAAAAAAAAAAAATGCCAGAAGAGCATGGAGCAAAGAATGATTTTTATTCTTCGGCACTATTGGCCGGGGAACTACAATGTGCGAAGATACAATGCAAAGAATGGAAACAATTGTACAAGTATAAGGTGATGAACGGAGAATCACTGCCGATCGACGTCCGGAGCCTGCTTGGCTTTTTTCCTAGCTTCGGTCTCCTCTTGCTCCTTCAGCAGCTCAAGGGCCCCCGCGTGGGCATCTGCCATCAGGACGTCAAAGCCAGCCGCTTCCGGATCAAAAGGAGCCCCGAAGTGACGCTCGAACGTCGGGAGATTCTCCGCTACTAGCCCAACCATACCCTTGCGGTAGGTATCGTCGGCGAGATCGTCAAGAAAACGCCGTCCGGTGGGGGTGGCCTGAAGCAACTTGACCCCATCCAGATAGGCATCCGGGCAGGTGGCCAAGAATTCACCGACGAGCCTCGGAAGGAACTTCATGGCCATGGTGTGAATGGCGCCAGTATAAGCCTTGGATTTTTGGAACGCTATGGATCCAGATTCCTTGATCTTGGCGACATCGGCCTCGTAAATGGGGACATGATTGTCCACGCCCGTACGGCGGAGCTCCACCTTGGCCTGCTCTACGGCCCACATCCGGCTGCGGAGATCCACAAGCTCGGCCTCCTGCTTCTTGAGGAGCTCCTTCTGAGAGGCATTCTCCTGGACGAGCTTATCATAGGCATCGGCTTTCTCTTGAAGAGTTCCGGCCCTGCCTTTTGCGTTCCTCAGAAGGGCGTCACATTCGGCCCGCACCCTGGCCATCTCCCTGCCCTGATGCTCAAAGGCCATCCGAGCCCTGTGAAAGTAAAGCCCGGCCTTGTCCAGAGTGCTCTGACCACACTCCAAAAGATCTTTGGGTGCCTCCTGAGCAGCAAAATCCTGCGGGACCTTGAGATTCAGGCCGCACCATATAGAGGACGCCGTTTGACCAAAGAGCATCATTGACTCCTTGCGGGGACCAACCCCGGAGAATTCAATCAAGCCGAGGGAGGACCCATCGGCTTTTGGGGGCGAAAGAGGACGAGCGTCGTCAGAGTTCTTGGCAACCTGAGCATCATCATCCCGGAGACGACGGACATCAGAATTCCGCGGGGGAGAAGGACAGGACTTGTCCCGAGAAGTGGGTTTCCGTTTAAGGGGACTCCCGGGCTCGCCGTCAGAATCATCGGCCACTATAATGGCCTTGGAGGAGGTACCCTCAACACGTGACCTCTTGGAGGCGCCGGCCCCCGAAGTGTCATCAGCTCGTGCCCTGGTCACCCGAGATTCGACCTTGGGGACGAGCGGCTTCCCGGGCTTGTCATGCCCCTTGTGCTCACGGCCGGCGGCTGTGGGAGCAGTGTGGACTCGGCTCATGGTAGGCGCGGATGGGAAAATTCCTGCACAAAGGGAACCAAGACGTTCAGAGCCATAACAGTGGAGAGAGTTTAAAACAATACAAGTACAAACGGACGCACCTAACCCAGCCCGAGCTTTAAAAGGCTCGGCCACCAGCAACCGGAGGTTCTGGATGCCAAGTCCGGCTATGCGCTTGGCATATCCGAGCTCCTCGTCCGTCATGGGCGGCGGGATCGTCTTCACCGGGTAAGCATTCCACCGGTCAGAGAATGGCATCGGTGAGCCTACTCCGGCCAGGAAGAAGCGCTCTTCCCAACCATCCGGATTCCCAGCATTGTTCGAGAATAGGACCATGGACGGACGGGCGATCAGGGTCAAATACCCCGTGCGTCCGAAGGGGGACAGCCGGAAGAAATGGTGCAGCAGGTCCACGGTGGGGGTCACACCGACGCTGTGGCATCTAATGATGAAGCCAGCGATTATCCGATAGGCGGCAGGGACGAACTGCGCAGGCACTATCTCAAGGGCCCTGAAAAGCTCCAGGTGGAAGCTATGTAAGGGAAAGTTCAGCCCGGCTATCACCGAATCCAAGTGGACCACCACATAGCCAGGCAGATGGCGCATGGGGTTGCGCAGACGCCGATCGTCGTAGGTCCTTGGAGGATAGAACCATTGGCTGATCAGACGCTTGTCAGCATTCGTCAGGCGTTGGACTTGACGCCGAACGTACGAAAAGCTGAGGCTATAACGGGGAGGCCAGGGCGGCATTCCCCGCTCATAATATTCCAAGTCATCACCGGAAGAACAACCATCGTCGAAGCGATTTTCGGAAGACATGGCAACGAACGGTACCTTTGGAGTTCGAGGTTCCGATATGGCTTGAGGGAAGTCTAGAGAGAGAAGGCAATTGCGCAGCGTGAGGAGAAATATGGATGAATCACATGGACTCTGGGTACTTATAGGCAGCACCGCGGAATTGCGCCAACCGAAGCAGGACACGTGGTGCCTGGGTACCGGTACCTACCACGGTATTTAAGGCACCTCAATTTCGTCGCCACATAACCACCATGAGGATATCCGGACCCATGCCACGAACGTCCCCGCAGGAGGGCTTACCGGCTCGGAGGGGTTCGGAGACATTCATCTTTCCATATTTTCACAGTTCCTCGGCCGTCCATAACATCGGCGACTGATGAGGACACACGCATCAACCGGCTACGTTAGTCTCGCCGATCACCGATTTGTCGTGACACGCAACGGTGGACGAACGTCGTCACCTGACGCTGATTCAGGGAAATACGACCATATGTCCACACTTGAGAACTGTACTATCAAGGCAATTACCGACGGACGTCTTCCCATTGTCAGAATACCGTGTGGACGGCGGGCCGGCTTCGGTAGGAGGACGCCGTGCGACAGGGCGTGTCGAGGCGCCGGAGGGATTTTCCGTACCACAAACAATGAAGGGCACAAAGAGATGAAGTAAAGGTCATGTCCTTAGCTATCAATGGAGAACGCACGCATCGACGGGCCATGTTCGTCTTTCCACACCATGCCATTTTTGAACATGTAAGGCCGACGGACGTCCTCGCTCGAAGCTTGAATACTCATACCACGCAACAATAGACGAACGTCATCAGCAAGCTTGAAAAATGTGCTGTGGGACAGCCTCCGACGAACATCGTCTCGCCATCAGAATGCTGTTGCCGAGGGGGCAAGGAGACGCCCCTGCCCCCAAACCAAATGGGGAACAGAGATGAACGTCCTCACAGACTACTTTGCAACAGAGTATATCGAGACACGAAAGGAATTTCCATACAACAAAAGACAAAGGAAATGGAAATAACAAAGCCGAAATCATGAACATAGAACAATTATGGGCAAAAAGACGTCTGTATTCTTCGGCGCTTACGGCCGGACATTACAAGAGCTAGAATGGAAAAATGTAAATTACATTATACAAAGAAGGGGGATCCCGGTCGGCCACCGCCCTGGTTCGGCTCCTCCTCCTCCTCTTCAGGCTCCGGGGTCGGCGGTTCTGGGATCTCCCCCCTGGCCTTGGCCTCCTCCCGACGCTGGTCCCTCCTCAGCTTCCCCAGCGCTTGGACCAGAAGATCGTCGTCCGTGTTCGCGGCCAAGTCGAAATCGGGCCCGAGCAGCTTGGCAAATGTAGGGAGGGTGGCCTTTACTCCTTCATTGTAGCCGGCGGCGAAGGTGCTGTCGCCGACCTCATATAGGAACTTGCGGGACAAGGGAGAGCCCTCAAGAATCCGGACGCCGCGGGCCAGGCGCTGGCGGGGCGGTATCTTCTCCAAAGCTGCAGCGAACAAATCAGCGAAGACCCCGGCGCAGTAGTCCTTGGCGGAGTCCATAAACTCCCCAGTGTTCCGGTAGCCGGAGGTGTCGACCAGCCACTCCGGACTCGCATCCTTCGCAACGGGGTGCACCGGAACGAGCTTAAAGCCAGCTTTTGCAAGGCTGGCCAGCTGGCAGCGGGATTCAGCCTGCAGGGCTGCTATCTCCCTCCCCTTGGCCGCAGCCTCCGCCTCAGCTCGACGGGCGGCCTCCCGGGCCGTAGCAGCGGCCTCCCGGGCCGTAGCGACGGCCGCGTCGGCCTTGGACTTGACCTCCCTCAGGTCAGCCTCCCTGGCAGCCTCAGCTTGAAGGACTAGAAGCCCAGACTGGATAACGGACAGAAAAATAAAGGCAATGGTCAGAAGATGAACATCAAGGGAAAGAGGTACTCGGATCTGGTAAAGAAGGGATACCTGAAGAGCGGTGGCCAGGGCAGCGCTGGTCGCCTCCGACGACGAACGGCGGGGCAGCTCGAGACCGGCCTTGAGGTCCATCTCCCTCCAAAGCTCCTCCGCCGGGCAGCTCAAAGGCAGGGAGCTGGCATCTTCAAGCAGGGGGGCAGCGGAGCCCGCCTCACGGCCCCTTTTCTGTTTCTTCTCGGGGACCTTCTCTGTCCCCTTCTGAGGAGCCGCCTTTGTGGGGACGACCGGCGGTGGAAGGGCAGCTTCAAGGGCGGGGGCCCCGGAACCCTGAGCCAGCACGGTGGCAATCAAGTGCTGCTCACCCTCAGCAGTTCGCCGGGCAGCATCAGAGGCCGAGGAGTTGGAATCCGAGGCGGGGGCATTCTTGGCTTTCGCCATTGCAGCTTTAGCCGCAGCCGCCTTGGCCTTCCTGGTTTTCAGACACTCGGCGTGATTCATCTGAGCTCTGTTTGGCGGAGAACCTGCAGGAGAACAATAAAGGGTTAGAAGACGAACAGAGAATGCAAAAGGACACTCACCTCGAAGGACAGGACCGCCCGGTGCCCCGAGACGAGCGTCGAAGGGGGGAAGGAGTCCAAGGACACGGGCGGTACCTATGCCTGCCCCCGAGAGTGCCTCGAAGGTCAGATAGCCAGCTATGGGGCGAATGCCGCCCTGCAGGATGCCTTCCACGGCCTCACTCAGATCGTCGGTCAACTCCGGCGACTCTATCTTCGGGGGGTAGCCATTCCAACGAACTGGGAGGGGAGGACCATCATAGCGAAGGAAGAAGAACCGGTTTTTCCAGTCATGGATGGAGGAGGGGTAGCTCTTAAACAGCCTCCTCCCCGGACGAGCGGCCACGCTCAGATACCCGTCGGAGTTCTGGGGAGTGATCCGGAAAAAGTAGTGGAACAGATCCAGGGTGGCATCGACCCCCGCAAGTTTGCAGCGCACCAAGAAGGCCGATATGAACCTATAAGAGTTTGGCATGAATTGCGCCGGGGCCACTTGGAAGCAGTGGAAGAACTCCACATAAAATGCGTGAAGGGGAAACCGCAGCCCGGCTTCGACGGAGTCCAAGTGAAGCATGATCATCCCTGGACGTCTCTTCATCACGTGCTCGGCGCCTCTCACGCTCCAGACGAACGGCGGGGGGAAGAAGGTGCGGATTTTGTTAAGAGCCACGCGGGAGAGGACTTGGTCATGGTCGAGGGCGCTTCTGATCGGACAGATGTGGCGCTCCATATCCGTAGGAATGCCCAGATCATGCACCTCCATGTCAGAACCTGATTCGGCCTCTTCTCCAGAATCATAATCGGCGGGGCGCTCATTCAGGGGGACTGCATCAATAACGTCTACGGCCCCATCGGCGTTCCCATCCCCGGCGTCACTCCCACTACCTTGAGAAGCGTCATCCGGCTCACTATCGGCCCGGATGGTCCCCACCGTCGTAGCCGAGCCAGAGGTCCCAGAAACGCTGGCCTTTCCCGGGGAACGTGCATTCACATCATCAGAAGAGGAGCCCGAAGAGGAACCCGACGAACCGGAATTGGAACTTGATGAGATCTCCATCGAAGTCATTTCGGCTAGAAAACAGAACAAAGGA
Organism: Cuscuta epithymum; assembly: GCA_945859915.1. Taxonomy (NCBI): domain Eukaryota; kingdom Viridiplantae; phylum Streptophyta; class Magnoliopsida; order Solanales; family Convolvulaceae; genus Cuscuta; species Cuscuta epithymum. The sequence goes on from CAMAPF010001023.1 coordinate 1,218,508, forward strand.
AAGAAGCAGAGGGGGGAAATTACCTGACAAGGGGTTTAGCCGAACTTGGAAACCACGCAGAGAACTCGAAGAACAGCGGAAATTCTAAAGCGAGGGAGCAGAAATTGGGAACCCTAACTCAGGGGGAAAACCCGGCATTTATAGGGGGAGCACCGGTTAAGGGGCCAACGAGGGGTTGACACGTAGCAAGGAGCGTGGCCCGGCTCACGCGCCGTGTGTGGGATGGAAGCGTAATGATGACACTTCCTCGGGAAAATGCACCGCCGCTACAGCAGCCGTCACCTCGTTTCCTGAACCGTCGACAGCTGTCAAGCACCATGACCACGAGCGTACACTTCCATCGGATGCAGTAAACACAAGTATCAAGACACGAACGTCTACCTCGAGGGAATTCATACTTCCTTATGTCCTGCGCGTGCTCAGAACATCAGAAGTGGGGGACTTGTGTTGGGTTAAGGGCCCAAGCCGAGGTCCGGCCCACTAACCCCATCTTACCAGACGGACGTCCAGAGAAGAACACAAGGCCAGCCCACAGGCCACTGTTCCTTGAGGATGGACGAGCGTCCGGGGTTGGGAGTTCAGGCCCAGCGACTCATCCCGAAGAACGTCTATGCAGGGACAAGGAGCAGGGCCACGGGCCATCAGGGATGACGACGAACGGCTCTATGGCAAGCCTATAGTTACCGGTGGAAACCCAGTCCACATGGTGAGTATCTATCAAGGCCAGGAGACGAACAGCCGGTATCTCTTGAAGGTCACTTGGAGCGATCCGACTCACTTCCCGGGCGGACGAACGTCCCCACTGATTAGGCGGGAAACCTAGATTCTGGCGGGAAGTGCATTTAATGCTGAAGATTTGGTAGTTGGGGCACCAGTGGTCCACAGGCTGCCACGTCAGCACAGCCACCTGCCCATTGGTGGATATAAATAGAAGCATTTATTTCATTGTAAAGGGTTGGCAACTTTCTATTCTTAGCACCTAGCTATTGTATTCTTACTCGCAGCATTTCTACTGCCTTGTAAGACGAACGGCCGACGTGCCTTTTTTAGCAAGTAGATTGTACTTAGGGGAGTTATTACGAAGTTAATAATACCTATTTACATTGCCTGCTATTTCCTTTGTTTCCTGATCCATCTGATAGTTGTTGGGCTAGATATTCATACATTCACTCCACTCGAAATCTTTGGGCTTACGTGTTGGGTCCAAGGGTTGAAGGAACAAACCTCAACACACTTGTAAAACTTTTAATAAACTAACATTTCAATAATATATAATATTAAAATATATAATATATATATATATATAAATATATATATATATATATATATATTATATTAAAATGAAGCATTCAAAACTGTTTTGTTATTATAACATAATACAATTTTTTACTAATTATCAGTCAAAATTCATAAAGTTTGACTCACAAAGTCAAACTGTAAACATAACTATGGGACGGAAGGAGTATTAGGGAGTAGTATGTATCCTGCACGCGGCATGCTTGGGGCCTGCCCTTCTCCCACATCGAGAGTCTAAGAAGCCCACTGATTTACAAATTACACTTTACAATGTTTACATAATTCGATTTTTTAGATTATTATAAAAATTTCTTAATAAGAGAACTTTGCAGATATCAGGTGAGTATCTCACCTTCTATCAATCCATTTTCATTTTTCATTCAATCATACTTCTTGTAAATTCTGAATCAATTCTCTAACTATCCCACGAGATAGAGTATCTTTACTTTGGGTTTAATGCGACAATTCTTTTTTGATACAAAAATTATGCACATTATATGTTACATTTAATTATGTATGTAACACCTTACGATAAAAAGATTAGAAATTCTAATATCACATTTCTTAGAATGTGGTAGGACTAAACATACACATAAATTTATAATAATTATATTATACTTCACAAAACAATTATCAGTTTTATTTTATTTGACAATCAAATTTGTTCTTCTAGAGTAGTATTATGTTCAAGACTAATTATAATAAAGAAGGTTTTGATGCATTTCCTTGCACCCGTTTGGTGACAGTAATATTGACGGAATAAACTAAAATAATCGAGTTTGTAGAAATTTCAACCGAGACGGTTAAATTGACTGAATATGCTAAATCAACTTAAATTCATTCTGAAAAAGTAATTTTGCAATCTTATTTAATCGAATTTTTGAACATTTCACGTGATATGAAAATGAGTTTGGTACATTGTTAGCCCAAAAAACTGTAAAGTCGAAAAGAGAGTTATTAATTTAGCTTTTAAGTCTTCACCACAAAAAATCTAATTAGAGAACTTCATAATCACTGCCACGATGTCATCGATACGATTGATTGAGTCACCGTGATTTACAATTTTTCATGTGCTATGTCTGGTCCGAGCATGAAAGACCTTGGGATTTGGGATTCAAAAGAGAACTTCACAATCACGTGACGTTTGGTGGATTAAAGCCCTTGTTTCATTTTTTTTATTTCAGAAATTAAGCGAATGTTGTCGGCTAAGGTGGTAGCGTTGTTTGAGGTGAAGCTTTGGTTACGTACTTCGATTTTAGAACTGGTCCACCTCTAGGCTTTCCCTGAGTGCTGCTTAGGTGTTTTCACGAGGGAGCCAGATGGAAAAGAATGATCGGTAAGGGTATTAGGCTTCTGTTTGAGTGAGTGAGTAGACATAAAGGGAGATTGGTGACTTATGACTTATATATGATGCATGTGAGTGAGAGACATAGAATTAGTTAGACCACATGACATATTATGGAGTAATACGAAAAATACTTAGGGCCTGTTTACTAACAGAGATATTTTCTTGTTTTCTACTTCTGTTTTTCGTTCTCCAATTTTCTGTTTTTATTTTTCAGTTTTTCTATCTCCAATTTTCTGTTTCTATTTCTTAGTTTTCCATTTTCAAATTTGAAAACATGTTCATCAATTTTTTCACACAATTCTCCAATTCCACACCCTTGACCCCTACCTCTATCCTTACCACGATCTTACACTCTACCCATACTCCACCACAACCCTTCATACCCACCCATACCTACTCGTAGGGGTCGGGAAGTTATGGGTGGGGTGGGGTAAGGGGTATGGTCGGGGTGGGGTGGTAAGGTCTAGGGGTTGGGGGTTGGGTGGGGTAGTGGGTGGGTTAGGGTCATGGTTAGGGTTAAGGGTGGGGTAGTGGGTAGGGTTGGGGTAAGGTAAGGGTTGGGTAGGGAGTTGGGATAGGATGGCGGTAGGGTGGGGTCAGGACCAGGGTGGGGCCGGGGTAGGGTGAGGGGGTAGGATGGCGGTAAGGGTGGGGGTAGTGGGAAGGGTTTGGGGTTGGGGTAAGGTAGGGGTAGGGTAGGGAGTTGGGATAGGATGGCGGTAGGGTGGGGTCGGGACCAGGATGGGGCCGGGGTAGGGAAGGGGTAGGGTGGGGGGGTAGGATGGCGGTAAGGGTGGGGGTAGTGGGTAGGGTTTGGGGTTGGGGTAAGGTAGAGGTAGGGAGTTGAGATAGGATGGCGGTAGGGTGGGCTCGGGATCCGGGTGGGGCCGAGGTAGGGTAGGGTGGGGGTAGGATGGCGGTACGAGGGTGGGGGTAGGATGGGTTGAGGTGGTAGGGGGGTGGCGGTAGGGTAGGGTGGATTGAGGTGGGGTCGAGGTGGTAGGGGGGTGGCAGTAGGGTATGGTGGATCGTGGTGGGGCCGAGGTCGGGGCATGTGGTGGGGGTGGGGGTGGGGTAAGGTCATTATAGGGAAAAATGGGTACGCGGGGTGGGGGTTGGGTGGGTAGGGTAGGGGTAAGGGGTAAGGTACGAGGATGGAGGTACCGGAATAGAATCGACATCGGAGCGGGACCGGACCCACCACTAGGTGTAAGTATGCAAATTCATTGCAAAGGCACTGTAGTATCTGCGTTTTCCAAATTTGGAAAACTAGTAAAAGTCACTTCTCCAAATCATTAAGGAAAAGTGAAACATGTTTCATTTTTTTCGTTTTGGAAAACGATTTGGTAAACACGTTTTTCTTTTCTCCTTTCTCCAGTTTTCCAGGAATTTCTTTGGTAAACACGTTTCCTGTTTTCTGTTTTCCAGTTTTCCAGTTTTCTGGAAAACTGGAAAATATTTCTGTTAGTAAACAGGCCCTTACTCTTCCTACTAAGTTATACTCCGTAGCTGATAGAGATTGACAAAGTTATTTGCATTCAATGTTTTTAACTCCTACAATTACCCCCAAAAGAAGTACTTATAGAGAAAATGTGGATTCGACATACCTTGAGTCTGAAAGACCTGATTACATGAGTTTATCATGACAAGTATAAAGTAGAAACAGTCAGGCTGAGGGGTGAGACGAGATGATCGTTCTTGTTCTATTTGTTTGATCTTCAATTTCTGGGCCTCATCTGTAGGAATGGGCTCGTCTGGTCGAGGGGTACACCAATGCCATTATAGTGTTTGTCTTCCATGAGTATGTAGCTGTGGGGTCCATGTCTGTATATATTCTATCAGTATCATACTAAATTTGGTAAAGTTTGTGTGTTCTAAATCATATAGTGAGAACCCCTTCTAAAATGAGAACTTTTTATAATGAGAACTCTTAATCTTTACCTTTGATTTTATTCAATCATTGCTAGGATACATATGGGGTCCTTTGTGTAATTATTCCAACTTCAAATGGGGTACTTTTGTAATTATTATAAATTTAATACAAAATAGACCCCATGTGCATTAAATCCCTTGATTTGATATATCAAAGGTGGAGATTAAGAGTTCTCATTTATAAATGAGTTCTCATTTTAGGGGCGTTCTCACTAGAACCCTTCCCGTATATATACTCCATCCGGTTCTTATTAAAGTTCTCACTTTCCTTTTCGGGTCGTCCCTTATTTAACTTCATACTTCTATTTTAGGAAAGTTTTTTAAGGTAAAAGACACAAATATCCCCATCCCATTTACCTCATTTACTCCATTCACCTACCCCACCCATATAATTGACGTGCACTTTGTCACGGTGTGTCAAAATAAATTCAATACTAACACTTATACGTAGTATAGCGTAGTAGAGTTCGTATCCACGGGGAAAGGAATAATTCTCTTTTTATAGAAATAGTAAATAAAAGGGGGGTTTAGGATTGAATGATTTAATTTAATTAAACAGAAAGATGAACAACTTAAATGTGATTTAATTCAAAGATAAAAAGGACTTGGCATTGCTACTTTCCACTTGTTGATATATTTTAGTCGATCATTGTTATATCTATAACTTATCCCCTCTCAAATACTCAATCGAGGAGTATATCCAATTCATCGAGAGTAGTTATTAACAACGACCGTTCATTAATAACCCTTACTATTAGTCAAGTATAGAACACCGCCATATACCGATTTAATAGTAGCATTTAATCTCTTAACTCCTTGATGAAATCAATTGAGATTGATAACCTCAACACAACGGTTTCGGTTTAACCAACAAAATTAATCCCTCTTAAGTTTATTAACCACGACCGTGCATTAATAAACCGAAGTTACTTACTTGTGAAACCATCAACGATTAACCATTGGTTCGTTGATCGTTTCTAGTAGTAATTAATGTCGAGATGTTAACTAATTGTCATCTTAGCAACACTCCCCAACATTAATATAGAGATAGATTAAGGGAAGAATTAATATTCAAGGAAGAAGATTAAATATGAATAACCTTACTATAAGTAATGTCAAGATATTATCTAATTGTCATCTTAGCAACACTCCCCAACATTAATATATAGAGGAAGAAAATAAATACTACTATAACTAATGTCGAGATGTTAACTAATTGTCATCTTAGCAACACTCCCCAACATTAATATATAGATAGATTAAGAGATTAATTAATATTCAAGGGAAGAAGTTAAGAAAATAACTCACAACTTTAATAATCAACAAGCTTCAAGAGCAACACCAAGAAATGGAAGTTTAGCTCCTCATTTGGAGACTAAACATGCTATAAAATATAAAAGAAATACTATTCTAAACTGAGCTTAAGAGTATGGAAGAAGGGATGCTTTTATTGTGAAGGAAAAGGGGTGTATTTATAGGTGTTTGGAGGTGGCAGGGTTGTGTACCCGATCAGGTATTGTAACACCCCGGCCCCGCAGGACCCGAGGTAGTTACTCCGAACCAATAGTACTGTCCTCACAAACCGCCACTAGCCTTTTCCGCGCACTTTGTCCTCACTCGTGTGTGCCCTGAGAAACTTCTCAGGGGGTCACCCATCCCAAGACTACTCCCGTGCAAGCACGCTTAACTTTGGAGTTCTTAGCTAATGAGCTCCCTTAAAAGGAGATGCATCTTGTTTGTATGAGTAGTACTATTAATCCGTTTATATTAAATCTCAAGTGTTACAATCACCCCCACTTAGGATCGCAACGTCCTCGTTGCGTCCTTAAACCAATCTCAATCACACCCCAGAATCTTTTCCCCTGCTAAGTGCCCGCCCAATATCCAACGGATCAACACACTGTCGCAGGGTTGCTCTGATACCACCTGTAACACCCCGGCCCCGCAGGACCCGAGGTAGTTACTCCGGACCAATAGTATTGTCCCTACAAACCACCACGAACCTTTACCGCGCACTTTGTCCTCACTCATGCGCGCCCTGAGAAACTTCCCAGGGGGTCACCCATCCCAAGACTACTCCCGTGCAAGCACGCTTAACTTTGGAGTTCTTGGGTGATGAGCTCCCTTAAAAGGAGATGCACCCATGTTGGTATGAGTAGTACTATTAATCCGTTTATATTAAATCTCAAGTATTACAGGTATTTTAGGCAGTTTTCCGGAAAATCACTTTTCTAGACATACCCGGTCGGGTATGTAGGCATACCCGGTCGGGTATGAGCCAAAAAGTCAAAATCCTGCACGTTCTTTTGTCTCTCCAGATTCTGATTTTGACACCCGAATCAACTCAATACCTGATCGGGTATTGCCTATACCCGACCGGGTATATGAAATATTTTTTCAATCTTCTTTTTATCTTGTCCCCTTGCACTTTCCTTGATCTTTTAGGGTCCAAACTTGATCCTTTGGATGATCTTGACCTGTTTTAAGCTCAGAATAATCCTAATCTAAACAAATTACATCTATCTAAGAAAATTAACTAATTACACCAAAAGTGTGTAATTTTCCAAACAACAACAAATAAAACTAGTTAAAATAGAAATAATACATAATAAAAATACAACTCTATCAATAATCCCTCTGCCACCGCCCCATTTACTCTCTCCTACCCACCCCTCCACTCATTTTCTTTCGGTCTGGTAGCACCGCCCCATTTAATGACCTTCTACCTTCTCTCTTCTGCCGGTCCCCTTCTCTCTTCTCCGGCGTGCCCCCTCCCGATCTATCTCCTCTTGTTTGCCTCCTTTGTTGCCCCCTTCTCCACGGTTAACCTAACTTTCATCCGACCACAAATAATGGATGGAACTCTCTCCAAACGAAACCGTCCTGTGGCCGGTCCGAACGCTGATAAAGAGATTGTTGGGCTTACGAAACGTGTTCGCAAATCAGAACCTGAGTCAGATCTGAATGGTTTGAAATCCATTGAAACCTCAGATCTGCACAGTCAGCCATGTTCGAATCCACCTCTTTCTTCTGAGGGTAAATCTTTACCCTTTGATGATGTTGAACATACAGAACCCCTACAAGAATCTTTACCATTTGTTCGGTTTGGTCCTGAAAGCGAAGACACAGACCCTTATTGGCGGATGAGGAAGAAGTATGATTCCTTGTTGGTGAGTGATACGTATTCAGGGCTGGATGGCTTGGAGGAAGATGGCGAAGAGGTGACATCGGCATTCTTTGAGAGGAATGGAGGAGGGTCAGGAGCGAGATATGCTGCTGGGGAAGATGAGGAGTTCAATTTGGACTATAAGGAGCGCATATGAGGTTCACACTTCTAAGGGCAGTAATCTGTCTATTTCCCTATGTAATTTTGTTGCATGTGTTATTTTCTTCCCCTGTGTGAACCTGTGCATCCTTCTATCCCCTAGATTGTAATATGGAAACTGATGATGATTAGGGGCTTTGAGTTTAACACTTTGTGAATTTCTGTGTGGTGATGTTGTGAAATAATGTGTGGTATGCCATTCTTGTGGTTTTGTGTACTTGTGCAGCCCACTAAGTAAGTGCAGGAGGCCAAGTTATACAAAAAAGATAAACAGTTCATTAGACATTGCAAAAGATTTTGTCACACGGTTCATTGTGAAATTTTGCTAACACGTGCACATGTAAGTACACCAAGTAATTGTGCTTACAAGCAAGGAAAGTACATACAAAAAAAGTACGCTTACATTAGGCAAGAAATGTGTACTAACAATATTCTAGCTTCATTAATCCTCATGTAAGACAGTTCACAGTTGAAGATCCAAATTATCTTCATCTGTGAACTGAGTCCCTGCATTTTCAGCTGATGTGTTTGTTGCTAGTAGTCCATCCAAATGTGTCTTTGCTGCCCAATAAACCTCTTCACTGATCTGGATATTAGTGGGTAATAATCCCTTTCTTTCCAACTTGTCTTTTCCAATATGTTTGAGTTTGTAGTTATTTCCACCATTATGCTTCAGAATCTCTTCCATGACAAGTTGATAACTTAACAACACCTTATTTAGGCACTGAGGTGTTAACTCATCATATGCTGTTTGTACTGATTCTATTAAATCCTTGATGGATTTTGGGGCTTTTTTATCTTTCAAAGAGTCAATAGCCCTAAAAACCCCAAGTCAAGCACATTGAGATCCGGATTGTTTGGTGGCTGACAACGAAGTTGGATTTTCCATCCGTCTTCTGTCCCACTTTTGACAAATTCAGCATCATTCACATCTAAATGTGGTCTAGCATTGTCCTGTTGTATGATAACCTGTTTGTTTGCATCTGGCCACCTTTGTTTGATAGCTAGTATGATTTTGTTTAAAATCATGTCCTTTATGACTGGTCTGGTCACACTTGTAGTGGCCTTGGTCTCTAAGGTCCCGACAGGTCTGTTTTTGCTTCTCCTCTTTGATGTGTCCTCATACACACATGGGGAAAATACCAATTTTCCCATCCCATAGTACCTCCCCAGTACTTCCCAGCCTAGGTCTACCTACTGCAGCAATGAACATTATTTTTGGTATGAATTTTTTGGACTGCGCAGTTTTGTATGGGTCTTCTTCATTTGGTAAGGTGTAAAAACATGTTGTTTCTTTAGAAAGATAGAACCACTTCTCATCTATGTGTACATGGTCATAGAAGTCATGAAAAGTGGGGTTAAATGGTAGTGAATGAGGCAGGATATGACTGAGACAAAACTCTAACCTTTTCTGCTTCCCCTCTTCTTTCAACAAAGGCTTTATTGCATTAGAATGCCTTTTTATTTTCTTTTCCTTCGACCAACGCTGCACAGTTGTCTTTGACACCCCCATTGCATATGCCAAAGACCTAATGTTTTTTCTATTCTTCAAAGGAACATGTGACATCTTTTCCATGTCAAATTGAATTCGTTTTGGTCCCACGTTACCTTTCCATTTGCTCTGCACATTAATGGCAGCTCCACACTCCATATGTGCCTTTGCTGTCACCCACAGTTTGTGTACAGTCCGTGTAGAAATGTTAAACTCGTTGGACACATTTGTAATAACGCCCCTCTGAAGTTTTTCATTTGTTGCTTTGCTTAGTAGTATGTTGGTCCCTGTTTATGAGATTAACACACAGCTAGATGGTATTCATCGACAAACAGAGAGAAAGAAGATCTAATAATGACAAAGCAATATTGGAACAGAGAAATTCTTCTTCTATTATATCGAGAACTGTTTTGACAGCGTAAGGCTAGGGAATAGAATACTCGACTACGGTACCTGTGCAGGACGCGCATATTTATAGGCGCTGCACAGGTTTCCGAATTAGGTTACCTAGGAGTTTGGGCCTAGAGCCTTTTTGGGCCCTATTCCTTTACTCCTATTTATTACATAGTAGAACTAATACCATAAAAGCTATATCTATTCTAATTTATTTAAACAAGACATTACAGACAAACTTGACTCACAATAAAAGTCTAACAATCTCCCCCTTTGTGATCAAGTGTCGTCTTGCTGGATATCTTCACTTCTGAGCTTTGAAGTAATGTTTGCGTAGGTTCAGTGCATGCTCATAGTTTCTGAGACACTTTCTTCTGTCAAGTTGCTTCTCGATTGCTTTCAGAATGTTGTCAATTCTGTTTGCCTCTCTTAGTTCAGCATCCGTTGCATCTGCATACTTTTGCTGTCTTTCTTCAAATTCTTTCCTGATTGGTTGCAACTTTTCTTTCACGACCTTCAGTGTTCCATCGCAGTACTTGTTTATCTCATCAATGAATAGCAGACGCTTTTCACCGTTGTGATTCAGATAGATCAGCGTGACTGGACTATCAAAGATATAATACTCAGGGAAGTCCTCAAGTTCTGGTCCGTACAGCTTCGGTCTTGTGAGATTTGTCTTTGGCATATTTGTTTCAAGAGCCATCTGAAGATCATGAGAGGCAAAGAATTTGATTTGTCTGATCATAAAGCGCTTGAGTGCATCAAAGCCATTTTGTGTAATCTTGTCATGAGTCCCGAGAATTTCTCTGAATGCAAGATACATCTGATAGATGTCAACCATCTTTAGCATGTAGAGATCATTTTCTTTGCATGTGAATTCCGTTCCGTCAGAGCGCTGTAGATGGTAGACAGAGAGTTTGATATCTTGAATGTTCGTATCAGCCACATTGAGGATGGCCCAAATTGGGTCCTTTGCAGTTTGAAGTTCATGTTGCCATACCTCTCTTTGTTTCCCCATGTAGTGATGACTTAGTAAGAATAGTTGTCCACCCTTGTTATTCCCCCGTAGATGATTAAGACCACGGATTTTCAATTCATCCAGTTCTTTAACTTTGTCCTCTCTGCGCCAAATATTCTTTCTAATTTCCTCTTGGAAGGGAGCGTTGGTGTTGATACTCTCCCAGGGCTTTTCATTTTTGGGCATTTGAGCCGTTGTTTGTCTGATGATAGACTCAAGCTCCTTGGGTGGTGTCTCATAGTTCTCTCCCTCCTTGAGTTCATCTTGATCAAGTATAACCACATCTGCAACACAGGTAGCCAGGAGCTCCCTAAGGTATGCTCTTCGCTGTATCTCGTCAATATCTGTCCATAGCTGAGACCATTTGTTATGCACAAGTATTTCTTCAAATTCATCGTGCATTTGGTCATTGTCAAAGCTAGAGGGAGCTTGCTGCTGTGTCAGAGGCGACCTGTCGTGTGTAGCACCGGGATCACGAGGATTGCCCGTTGTCATCAGTTTTGAACTGGGTTCTAGCTGATGGCCTGATACAAATGATGTACTCGAGGTAACAACATCAGGACTTCCATTCCGTCCTTGGTCAACATCTATAAGAGATGCGCCTCGGAATGTTTTGTCTAGCTCGACCATGCTAGAAAGAGAAGCTAGGGATTTGTGGCTGGCTGAAGTAGTGAGTTGATGATTGGTAGAGGTGGAGGGTTGGTTTGGCTGCGGGGGTTGGCTTGTAGAAGCAACATGCTCAAGTATCCGCTGGCGCTTGTTCTCCCCCTCATGAGAATCTGAATCATCAGGATCCTCATGTGAACGTTTAGCGCCACGGAGACTCTCACGGCATGGGCTCTGAATATCCAGAGTTAGGAGAAGGGCTTTTTGGAACGGGGTACGGTTGCCTTCATCCGTCTCTAGGATACGATCGATGATCTCAGCTACGAGATCATCGAAGGGTACAGTTCTGAGATTGGGTTTGGTCGTTGTAGGGGAGTGTACTGTGAGAATAATGGAACAGGTTACTCTCTAAGGAGCCCTGGCAGATATATTTATACTAGTAGAGTTTAATGTAAAGTACAATAGTAGTCCTAGTATAATTCTATTACACCCCCTCAATCTGTGCGGGAGAAACAACGCGCAGGTTGTCCTTTAAAAAATGAAAACGCTGACTAGGTAGACTTTTAGTAAAAATATCTGCCAACTGAAGATGAGTAGGAACATGTTGCACAATCAAATCACCATGAGAAACTCGTTCTCGAACAAAATGGTAGTCGATCTGAATATGTTTACTTCGGGCATGCTGAACAGGATTTGCAGTCAAGTAAGAAGCAGAGATATTATCACAGAATAAATGTACCGGCTCTTTAAGCGGGTAACCGAGTTCGAACATAACCGAACGAACATGAAGTGTGTCCTGAACAGTGTATGCAATGGCCCGATATTCTGCCTCTATTGATGATTTGGACACCGTAGGTTGCTTTTTAGTCTTCCAAGAAATTAAATTAGGACCCAGGAAAACCGCAAAGCCAGTAGTAGACCGAGAGCTATCAGGACAACCAGCCCAATCAGCATCAGAATAGGCAATAACACAAGTAGGCCGAGTAGACCGTTGTAGCCATAAACCATGATCACGTGTGCCCTGCAAGTACCTGAAAATTCTTTTGACTGCAAACAGATGAGTAGTACGAGGAGCATGCATGAACTGAGACACTAAGTGTACTGCATAAGTAATATCTGGCCGAGTCAAAGTTAAATATTGTAATGCACCTACCATGCTACGATACTCAGTAGATTCCGTAAGTAACTCACCATCAGAGAGAGACAGAGTAGTACGGGAGGCTAACGGAGTGCAAACAGGCTTAACTGTGTGGAGATGAAATCGAGCCAGTAGATCAGAAACATACTTGCTTTGAGAAAGAAATAGGCCTTTAGAAGTACGAGTAGCTTCAACACCCAAGAAATAATGAAGGTTACCCAAATCTTTCATAGCAAATTGGCTCGAAATAAGAGAAATAAAATGGGTAATGATGGACTCAGAATTGCCAGTAATAATAATATCATCTACATATAATAATAAATAAATAATACTATTATTCTGGCGATAAATAAATAAAGAGTTGTCAGACTTGCTACAAGAAAAATTATGTTGCAGAAGAAAGCTACTAAATCTGTGAAACCAGGCACGTGGTGCTTGCTTAAGGCCATAAATGGCCTTACGGAGACGACATATATGATTAGGAAACTGAGGATGAATAAACCCACGGGGTTGACGCATGTAAACTTCCTCAGTGAGATTACCATGTAAAAACGCATTTTTAACATCAAGTTGTCTTATACACCATCCAAAGGAAACAGCAAGAGTAAGAACAATGCGGACTGTGGTAGGTTTAATAACAGGACTAAAAGTTTCAGAGAAATCAATACCTTCCTGTTGATTAAATCCTTGAGCAACTAATCGAGCTTTATGGCTCTCGATAGACCCATCAGAATGATATTTTGTCTTATAAATCCACTTACACCCAACAATATTTTTAGTGTTGTCAAAGGGCACCAAATCCCAAGTGTGATTATTAATGAGTGCATTAAATTCATTAGCCATAGCCTCTCGCCATTTTAAATGTTTATTAGCCTCGGTAAAGCAAGTAGGATCCGCATGAGTAATAACTGTACTTAAATTAAAAATTTGTTTAGGCTTAAAGATTCCGGACTTAGCCCGAGTTTGCATGGGGTGAAGATTGACTACCGGAGTGGGCACATGGGATGCGGAATCGGAAGGGGAGGTGACGGCCGAGGGCTGGGTTTCAGGTAGGGTACTGGACAGTGGGCTTTCGGGTGATAGTGGAGAAGGAGAAAGCACCGGTTCATGGGGAGATAGGGGCCGAGGAGTGGATGACGAAGATGTAGAGGAACTGGGTGGTGTCCGTGAGGATACATGGGATGGAGATGGCTGAGATGGTGGTTGGCCGACGGTAGACATGGGAAAATCGGTTAGGGACATGGTAACGGATGTAGACAGTCTAGAAGACAAAGAACCGGTGTTCCTAAGATTTTGAAAAGGAAAAATATCCTCATGAAACCAGACATGACGACTAACATAGACACGACCGGAGGTAGGATCAAAACAACGATAACCCTTATAACCAGAAGCATAGCCAAGAAAAACACACTGGACATACCTAGGAGATAATTAATTAGCTGAGGTGGCCGAAAAATTTGGATAACATGCTGATCCAAACACGCGCATAAAGGAGTAATCCGGAACGCGATGAAAAAGTTTTTGGTAAGGAGAAAGACCTTGAAGAGTAGGAGAGGGTAATCTGTTAATAATATAAGCAGCAGTAAAAATGGCATCAACCCAATATTGACCCGGAATAGATGCTTCGAGAAGCATTGTGCGGGCTAATTCGAGAAGATGACGGTGTTTTCTTTCTGCCACCCCATTTTGTTGAGGTGTGTCAGGACAAGATTTTTGAAAGTAAATGCCATGCTCATTAAAAAATTGCTGCATTGTATTATTAACAAATTCGCCTCCCCCATCACTTTGAAAAATTTTAATTTTCTGATTAAAAAGATTTTCAACCAAAGCTTTAAAATTTTCAAAGTGCATAAACACCTCACTTTTGTAACACATGGGATAAATCCAAGTAAAGCGTGAATAATCATCAATAAAGCAGACATAATACTTGAATCCCAAAATAGAGCAAATAGGAGATTGCCATACATCAGAATGAATAATTTCCAAAGGAAGAGTAGAATTATGACTAGCATCCATAAAGGGCAAACGTTGTGATTTTCCTAAACGACAGGAGACACATGAATGTGTAAAAGGAGAATGACTACATAAAAATTGTTTGCGCTTGAGAAACTGTAAAACACTGTCACCACAGTGACCTAATCTACGGTGCCACACAGGGCCAGAAACTAAAGTAGACGCGAGAACTAAGGGTGATGAAGGCGGCAAACTGATAGGATAAAGTGGTCCACTACTGGTAGTTCGTAGAAGCACTGCCCCCGAGGCTTTGTCCTTAATCAAAAAAGAATTTTTGTCAAAAATCACAGTACAGTTATTATCAGCACAAAGTCTTTTTATAGAAATTAAATTATACTTTAACTCAGGCACATGATAAACAGATTTTAAAGTGAGAGGACGACCAAAAGAAGGTAAAGCAACATCACCAACATGACAAATTGGGAGATGGGCACCATTAGCAACATTAATAGAATTGTAGCCTGTGTAAGGAAATTTATTAATTAAAATACCTTCGGATGAAGTCATATGAGCAGACCCGCCTGAATCAGGATACCATAAAGCTGAATTAGCTTCTCCAGGAGTAGTCAACAAAGCAGGAGCGGAAGGCTGTGTGAACCGAGAAGGACAAGTGACAGCGGAATGACCTGCAGAAAAACAAATTTGACAGACAATGGGATTGGGAACTGACCCAAGAATACCCCCATCTGATGGCAAGCCTGCAGAACCAACATTAGTAACAAAAACAGGTAAAACATGAATATTTAAATGTGACCCAGGAGAATTACAAAGTACAGTACCCGTCGATGTCGCACCCCCTGCATGTGGAGCATATCCGGCTGGACCTGACTGACCACCCCCTCCGGGAATATAAACATACTGACCGGGAGGATAGATATACCCCTGCTGTTGTCCATACGGTGGTCCACGACCTCTGCCCCTGTTACCGCGGCCCCTGCCGCGACCGCGGCCTCGCCCGCGCTGAGGCTGATTCTGCTGTCGTTGTGGCCCGACCGGGTTCAGCTGATGCTCGACCGGGTTCTGCTGGTGCTGCTGCGGGTTTACTGCCGGCGAACCGGCCTGCTGTCCGGAACCAAGGGTAACAGCTCCGAACGCCTGATGCATGGAAGACGACTCCAGGGAGCGGAGATAGATGGCTCGCTGTTCTAACTCAAGAAGATGATTCCGAAGTATCTCAAAGGGAACGTTTTGCGGAAATAATGAGACAGACTGATAAACGGATTCATATTCAGGACCAAAACCCATAATTGTAGTGTTCAAAACTTCCTTAGGAGGCACCGGGCAGTTTATCATGGCTAGATCATCTACCAAAATCTTAATTTCTCTTAAATACTGATCCATGGATTGTTCAGGTTTCTTTTTAATGTGATTTAACAGATTCTTGAGTTCCATAGATCGTGCTAAACTGGCAGACATAAAACGAGACTCCAATCGTTCCCAAATTTCATAGGAATGTTTCAAATCACGAACATCAATAAGTACATCCCGTGATAGGGTTGCAAATAACCACGAACGGATTGTTTGATCAATTCGTAACCAAGTTGAAAAATCGGGATTTGGAGTTTGACGATTTATCACATCTATGGAATAAATAGGAGGTACCTGAATAGAGCCATCTACCATGCCAAGGAGAGCCTGGGAGACCAAGAAGGACTCAAACTGAGTGCGCCAGGTTGTATAATCCTCTACTGCCAAAAGCTTAGTAGTCACAATATTTGTGACATTAGTCGCCACGTGAGAGATAGTTTGAGCGAGTTCAGCCAGGGGAGAACTAGTGGGAACACTTGCCAGACGCGTAGAAGGCACGGTGGAGGAGACACCAGGTGACCCAACAAAGGTAGGACCCCCGAACGTAGGTGCCGAGAATGGTGGAGGATCAAGTGGAATCGGCTGAACCGGAGTAGGGGTAGACCAAGTAAACGCAGGAGGCATATTCCGAAACAAATAAGATGGCATCGGTGTCCGGCTTGGTGACGCAAAATTGGAAGAAAAGGTCACACCGGAAGAAACATAGGTGATTGCCGGCAGCGTTCCAAAGGAAAGAGGAGAGCCGGTGGATGCCATGCTGCTGACGGTGGCCGACGACGAGATGAGAGGGGCTGTCGTCGTCGAGCTGGTGGCTGCGGAAGACGTTGAGGCTGAAGAAGACATCGTGGCCGAGAGTTTGGATGAAATCTGGACGCACCTGCGGCGGCGAAGAAGGTGGCGGCGCCGAGATGTAGAGAGAGAGAGCCGAAAAAAATAGGGTATAAATTGTGCTCTTGATACCATGTGAGAATAATGGAACAGGTTACTCTCTAAGGAGCCCTGGCAGATATATTTATTCTAGTAGAGTTTAATGTAAAGTACAATAGTAGTCCTAGTATAATTCTATTAGGTACTAGTTCAGTATCCTGGGTTCCCCTTGAGGTGGATGGTTGTTGGTTTCCTAGGGTCAAAGGTTGGGAAATGGGGATTGAAATAGTTGGGGGCTGAGAGGTTTGAGGTTCGGTTGGTATATCCTGACTAGTTGGGGTTTGTCCAGAGCCTTGTGCACTAGCGGTTATTGCTTTGCGCACCCATGGTTTAATGGCTGAGTCTAGATAGCTGTTCAGGTATACGAGAAGGTCTTCAGGGATGGTGGTTCCAGTTACAGGGGTTGTAACTGTTGTCACAGCATCAATCCTCAGACATGTATCAAGGATGCATGTATCTATGGATTGAAATATGACATTATATTCTATATTTGTAATTAAGATAATTGAGTTTGAAGAATGTCTATATGATTGATATGTTACTGGCAAAGTTATATATGTAAATTTGCTTTCTCTATTATAGATTTATATATAATATGATCCATATGATAATTTATGAAAATTTGAGTTTTCAAGTCTAATGATATTATTAAAGTTGTATGGGTTCAGTTTAAAAAACAGAAAATGAATACCATAGCTAGGTAATTCTTTTCCAGATTAACAATCTCATTGAGAAGTTGGTGGCTTGGAGCTATTAAATACAATTTATTTTTATTTTGAAACATTGACTTATAGAGCTAAATGAACTCAATGCACAAATGCATACATGAATAAAGTTCATATTCATGATTTTGAAGTGTTTTTAAGATTTGTTTTTCTCAATTAGATCGTTAAGAATGAATTGGTTTTTGAGGTTTCTTGTATAATTTTTAGAGTTCCTTTTTGCATTTGAGTACTAAACTAATCATGTGTCATCATCTCAATTTTTGGTGACAAATAAAAATGTAATCATGAATACTTTTAAAATATGAATGTTTCACCTCCATAATAAGCTAATTTCATTTTACATGTCTATCTCATTTCTGCTTGTACAGTGATAATATAAGTCCATAGTAAGCTAATTAACTCCAAATTGTACTCATAAAAACTTTCAGGAAATTTATTGAATTCTAATCTAATACATGTATGGAGTTCTAAATTTTAGGATGGACTCCATAAAAAACGTTTCTAATTGAGTTTTTTTTTTCCTGATTTGTCTATTCTGATCGGATTTGGTCTGATCTAAATGATCTAATCTGGTCAGGTCACCCCGGTCATTTTTTTTACTCTTTTTACCAAACAAATTTATCTAATCCAACTTATAGTTGAAATGCAACATTTCAAAATTTTACATATACTCCTTAATGTATAGAACTTTGTTGAATTCTAATTGAACACGACAAAATTTTATAATTCTTAATTGTATTTTTAAAGTCATTGGAAAAAAGTATTAAAAATAAGAGTTGAAATAAATGTTATACGTGTTTTACATTTGGAATAGACGTACCTAAAGTTAATTACTCGTAATATATCACACCGTATAATAGATTTTTTGTTATAAAAAAATATCAACTTCATAATTTTTTATTATTTTTCATATAACACCAATATTGAATATAAAAAAATACAAAATAATTTTTAAAGTGATAAATTATTTTTTATTTTTAAAAAAAAAATAGATATTTTTTTAAGTGGTAAATTATTTTTCAAAATAGATATATAAAAAGTGTTAAATTAGTTTTTTGTTTTTATATATTCAATATTGGTCTCATATGAAAGATAATAAAAAGTTATAAATTATGGTATATTTTTTGTAACCATCAAAACACAAATAAAAAAGTTATACCACTTTAAAATAAATATGGGTTTTTAACTTTTTATTTTTTGAATTACGTAGTTTTAGGAAGTTTTATAAAGTAACGTAACATGAGTTCTAAATTACTAATGTAACGAAAGTGTAATTAACTAATGTAACGAAAGTGTAATTAACTTACCTAAATTGGTAAGAAAATTTAAAGTATTATAATTAGAGTTTGCTTAAAAGATGACACATGACAAAACTTTCCATATTTGTATCTTTGAAATGTGTTATTTATAGATAGATGCCTTCTAAGTACTAACCCGTGAGTGGTAAAGTTAGTAAGCGATGAGTTGATACTCTTAAACATCACGAGATAAAGGCAATGAATTGAACTACTACTATTAAATGTACCTACAAATTAAAACAATATGCACTTTATCTGTCCTGAAAATGTTTATGACTTGAAGTTTTTAACTAAACACTGTCTCCAAATTAATTTTATTAGTTGAGAAGCAAGTACTTTTATGTACGAAAAGATATTAAAGTTATGTTTGATATGATGTAATCAACCGAAAATCATATACTGGTCTTCGGCTCTGTTAGTTTATTCGCGTATAATACGCGTATAATACACTCAAACGTATAATTCACGTATAATACTCTCGTTTATGAATTTTTCAAAAAATTCGGAAAAATTCGCGTACTTTAAGGATAAAATGTATAATACACGTACCGTACGGATTGATACGTATTTTATTCCCGTATAATACTCTCGTTTATGAATTTTTCAGAAAATTCTGGAAATCTCACGTACTTTAAGCATAAAATGTATAATATACGTATTTTATTCAAAAACACACACCATTAAACGGAAGCCTAATGTAGTGATACAACTGAAACGAAATGTTTAGCTGCTCAATATTATTTATATTGCTTAAAAAAATTTATGCCTTATATGTTCGTTAATTGTTTCATAGTCATTACATTTAATAAATTAGCTTCTTAAATTCGTAATCCTTTTCAATACTACTATTGTACTACTAATGTATTACTTTTGTTCTCCACCCATACCAAGACTCCAAAGAGATCGAAAAATGTTGTGGCGGCTCACCAAACTCACGGTCACAGTAATATCAATTATTCATATCTCTCTACTTCTACTCAAATAGGCAATGCCGTTTTTATTACTTATTGTACTTGTGTGTTCAAATCCGTATATATGAAAAAATTATTCCATACATTTTAAATTGTTGAAGAATGTGGTTCAAATGCTAAATAACTTTTTATTTCTATCATTAAATTAGTATATAAGACACATATTATATGCCGTATTTTTAAATTGTGAAACGTTTAAAACGCGTCCATATCTTTATATATTTCACGAACGTATGAAACATATATTAAGCCATATTTTATATAATTGTATCGTATTATTCACGAACCGTATATTACTAACAAAGGTATTCGGTACGTACGTATTGTACTTATGTTTGGTATGGTGTTAATTTAAGGCATAATGAACTCACGATGACGAATATATTGCTCTCAATATAAATAGTCGAAGTCAATTTTGCATATCAAGGATGTTTTGATTTGGATTGAAATTTTGTACCATATTTTTCAATGATAAAAAGCATTTCGGTTGGGTGATATCACCCCACTCCTTAACAATTTTTGGCTGATGGGGTGCAAATATTAACGATTTTGAAAGTGAAGTGCAAAGTCCAATATTGTTCAAAATATGAAATGTATAGTCAAATTCTTCCTAATTTATTGAGTTTTTTCCAAAAATAATGTTAAATAAAAAAATAATTCTCAAAATATGATTAGGTTAAAAGTATTTCCTAAAATACTCCTCCCCTAAACCTGAGTTAAAAGAACCGCCACTTGAAGTGGCGGCTTATGCCAAACCGAGTAATGCACGCAGAAGGAAGCCAAAGACGCAACGAACGTTGTCATATTGAGGTAGGGCCCCACAAAAATTAAAAATCTCATTTTTATTTCAAAGTGATATAACTTTTTTATTTGTACTCGGATCATTACAAAAAATACACCAAAATTCATAACTTTTTATTATCTTTCATATGACATCAATATTCAATATATAAAAATAAAAAATAATTCAACACCTAATTTTTTTTTGTAAATGTTATAACTTTTTTATTTGTACTCCGATTGTTACAAAAAAAAATATTAAAAATCATAAATATTTGTTATCTTTCATAAGACACTAATTTTGAATATATAAAATTAAAAATCAATTTTACTAATTTGTGCAGTTTAGAATCGTCTTTTACAATGCACAAACTTATTTGGAGTGATAGTTTAAAATAAAACTGCACAAATTTCATCACTTTTATTTATTGTTTTATTCCTTGTATAGTTTTAGGATATTTTCTTTTGAATTGTTTTCAGTTCTAGACCAGATCAGAACAAATCAAACATAAATAGACCAGACCATACTTAAATAGATCAGAACTAGAGTTTTAACATCTTTAGGTAATTTAAATATGTTCTGGTCTATTTATGTTTGATTTGGTCTGATCTGGGACTGAAAACAGTTCAAAAGAAAATATCCTAAAATTACACAAGGAATAAAACAATAAATAAAAGTGATTGAATTTATGTAGTTTTATTTTAAGTTATCACTCCAAATAATTAAATGTGTGCATTGTGAAAAACGATTCTAAACTGCACAAATTAGTAAAATTGATTTTTAATTTTATATATTCAAAATTAGTGTCTTATGAAAGATAACAAATATTTATGATTTTTAATATATTTTTTGTAACAATCGGAGTACTCATAAAAAAGATATACTACGTAACATTTACAAAAAAAATTAAGTGTTGAATTATTTTTTATTTTTACATATTCAATATTGGTGTCATATGGAAGATAATAACAAGTTATGAATTTTGGTGTATTTTTTGTAATGATCTGAGTAAAAATAAAAAAGTTATATTACTTTGAAATAAAAATGAGATTTTTAATTTTTGTGGAGCCCTACCTCAATATGACAATGCTCGTTACTTCTTTGGCTTCCTTCTGCATGCATTACTCGTTTTGGCATAAGCCGTCACTTGAAGTGACGATTCTTTTAATTCAGTCTGTGGAACGCTATTTTGGGAAATACTTTTAACCTAACCATATTTTTGGAATTATTTTTTATGGGAAAAGGGGCAAATAAGCCCTCGAACTAACCAAAAAAGTGCAAATAAGTCCTTATATAGGAGACTTTGTACGGCCGTCGTCATTTGGGGAGGTTCTCGGTGGAAATTTTTTATGAAATTTTTTGAGCATCTTCTTCATTAAGTCTAGTTTAGTCATACCAAATTTCAGCTTAAAATTCAATCGGGAAGACAGTCAAATGAATTTTAGAAGATAACAACGCAGTTAAACAGCGCAGTATATTTCAGAAAATCATTTGACATCCTTCTCGGATGAATTTTTAGCTGAAATTTGGTATGGCTAAACTAGACTTAATCAATAAGATGCTCAAAAAAATTCATTAAAAAATTCCACCGAAAACCTCCCCAAATGGCGACGGCCGGACAGAACCTCTGATATAAGGGCTTATTTGCACTTATTTGGTTAGTTCGAGGGCTTATTTGCCCCTTTTCCCTTTTTTTATTTAACATTTTGTTTTGGAAAAAACTCTAATTTATTCATATTTAAAGAAAAACGTTATATATACACCTACTTTATAATGTGACATTTTTACTCGTACTCTATAGAATTTCCCTATACTTTTTGCATTGTCATGTAATTTTTTTGCGCCGTGGAAATAATTTTCAATTAGAGATTCCTAATTTCATTTCAATTAGGCTAAGTTGCCAACTTGGATGGTGTAAGTGGAACTTAAAGTACGATTATTATTCTAGAAAACGAACCCCAAATATCGACGTTGATTGCTTATACCCTTTCATACTGATTTGAGAGGTCCTTCACCCACTCATCGCCACATTAAAAAATTATACGGATGAAATCTAACGAGTTCTTAAAATTAAATAAATAAATATAAGGGGTATGATTTAGTAAATATTCTCCAATCTCCATCAATGACGCCATTAGTCACTTCGGATTAGCAGCCTCAAGCTTTTTAAATGATCCACGTGTGTATGGATTTACCTCTAAAAGGAGTGACACATTTATTTAAATTTATATCTGTCGGCCTTCAATGGTATATTGGTGAAGAAATAAACCACATACACATTTAAATTCATATTTAATAATGATCAGTGATACTTGCGAACAAATACTTACCAAAGAATCCAATAGAACTTACACTTAATCAAATTATTCTTCATTAACCACGCTTCCAGCTCAGTTGGTTGTGAGGTTATCGTGCCTAGTGGGAGGTCTCGAGTTCGAATCCTACTAAACACACAAGAGTTGGAAACTCAATGGGCTGAGTTTCAGTCCTGATTACTCCAGGCTCCCCCGGCCCCAGTCCCCCTGACCCCCTAGAGTAAAACAAATTATTCTTAACTTCTTCTCATCACCTGAATCTATTAGAGTGCTAGACTCCAAAGAGTGAATTCTATTGGACTTACATCACCTATAATCAAGTGATGCTCAGCTCCCGTCACATGGGCCCGTTATCTCTATTGTCGTTCGATACCTATCAAGTTGTTGATTTACTCTATCAAAGTAGGAAATTCATTGGAAGTAAAATCTAACTCATTTCGTTTGATTGGAAGTAAATTCATTAGTAGTAAAACCTCTCATAGAAGTGGGGTTGACAGCCAATCAAGTGAGTCACAAAAGGTAATATCATCCACCCGAAACTCCCCCCGACTACAACGCTACAGATCAAATGGTGGAGGAGTAAATCAGAATATGATCTCAAACTATTGGTAAGTGGGGTGGTTCAGAGCCTGATTACACACGAAACTAAGTAATCATATTAGATGAAACTGTCACATTGTCGGTGGTAGAGGATTGATCCATACTTCAAGTAGCTGAATTGTCCCTGCCGGTGCGTGACACTTTATCAAATTGACCTCTAATGCTTCTTTTACGTGAGTGGGTGCAGAATTGAAAACCAAGATAGTACTGTCTCCTCTCCTTTAATAATCCTACTCTGGTGGCACGTTATACTTGGAATGTATACATTAGTCGAGCTATACGGCAAATAGCATAGCAACAGAATGACTATGATTCAAATGCGGTTTGTCTAAAAATATCTTGATTAATGAAAATCTACATCACGTACAAGACAAATTCGTTTAAATATTACCATCTCATACTTTGTGTGGACCGTTCCCTTTTGTATAATTTTCATGGAGTTTTATATGACTCCGTTTAACCTATTTGGCCTCCTCTTCACTTTTAGGGTGTATTTATGGTGGGCTTTTTTTTAACCAGAAACTTATGTATTCACCAAAACAATAGCAAAGAAGAAATTAAAAAGAAAGAATAGTTTTTTGAAAGGAAAATACTTATATTAGAATCAAAAGAGCCATTACATCAAACAAGACCCCAGACCAACAACTCCTGCTAGACCCACAATACCAAAAGCCCATCGGCCCACTCACGTCATGCCGAGACATAGAATAGTCCACCCCAAAAGAAGCGAGACTAATCGCTAAAACGGTGAGAGCTAAGAGTCTATTAGCGGCTGTAATAGCCTGATTGCCTCCATCAACAAAAAACCTACTCAGAAAACAACAACCCACGACCCCCACACCCTTATTGTAAGTAAAAATAAGAAAGCAACAGACAACTGAGTACTGAAAAATGAAAACATAATAACTAAAATAAAATTCCAAGTGATGGATTTTGTAAGTTTCCATCCCTTGTGCATCTCCCGTCGCATCTTCTAATTGCCTGGCAGGCGGGCGTTGTAGCCCGCCCCCTCCCCGTTTTTTGATAGGCCCGTTTCCACGTCCATATCCTTTTGGGCTGCCTCCTGTTCCCCATGATCTACACGTCTACGCTTCTGATCCACCTTAATTCCATTATGATTATGATCTTTCCCCTGTTGCGGTTGTCCATCTGCATCCGAGCTTGTCATCCCTATTTCCCCCTCTTCTTCCTTTCCTTTTCCATTACCAACTAGGACAAGCCATTTGTTGCCTCCCGCGGTTGCGTTTCCTTTTGAAGCTCTCAACTCGGGTCCGAAGAGAAAGCCTCCACTTCTGCCTTTGCCGTCAAGGCAGCGCGGACAGAATCGTTCTGCATGACCTATAATTCCGCAGGCAAAACAAAAACTACGCAGTTTTTCATACCTAAACTTAACACAAAAACTTTCTCCTTCATCAGATTGCAGGAAAAGTTTCCTCTTCAAAGGCTTATTCAGGTCAATACTAACCCGTAACCTCATAAAGGGGTTCCATTCAACAGAGAAATTATGTTCATCCACCTTGATAAAACTCCGTACAAAATTCCCAATTTTTATAGCATTTTCCACAGAAAAGAAACCCACTGACACATTGTTAGGCCGCGGGTATGCGGTGCCAGCAATCTGCCAGCCTGCCGGTGCAATCGAACCGTGTGGCGCTTCGCATGTGCTATAAATGGGGAGGGGCGTGCTACACTATCAGCGATTGCTTTTAGTGTAGCGGTAAGCGCAACGATCCACAATTGGTATCAGAGCCAAGGTCACGGGTTCGACCCCCAGCAACAGCATGCTGCGCAGTTGTAGGCTGGCAGGTGCTGGGGGGAGATTGTTGGGCCGCGGGTATGCGGTGCCAGCAATCTGCCAGCCTGCCGGTGCAATCGAACCGCGTGGCGCTTCGCATGTGCTATAAATGGGGAGGGGCGTGCTACACTATCAGCGATTGCTTTTAGTGTAGCGGTAAGCGCAACGATGCACAATTGGTATCAGAGCCAAGGTCACGGGTTCGACCCCCGGCAACAGCATGCTGCGCAGTTGTAGGCTGGCAGGTGCTGGGGGGGAGATTGTTGGGCCGCAGGTATGCGGTGCCAGCAATCTGCTAGCCTGCCGGTGCAATTGAGCCGCGTGGCGCTTCGCATGTGCTATAAATGGGGAGGGGCGTGCTACACTATCAGCGATTGCTTTTAGTGTAGCGGTAAGCGCAACGATCCACAGTCTTCGCAACCTGCCTCTGCGCTCGCTTTCAAGAAAATCCAAAGGAATCACATCTGACTGCAGTGAAAAGGATACTGAGATATCTCAAAGGCACAATCAATCTGGGCCTTTGTTATCCCAAAAACACAAGTTTTTACCTTGTGGGTTACTCAGATGTTGATTTCGCAGGTTGCAGGTTAGACAGGAAAAGTACATCCGACGGTGCTCAATTTCTGGGAGAGAAGCTAGTCTGTTGGTCGTCCAAGAAGCAGAACTGTGTGTCAACTTCTACAGCCGAAGCATAATATGTTGCGGCTGCTAGTTGTTGTTCACAAATCCTATGGATGCGGACCCAGCTCAAAGACTATGGCTTCTTATTCAATCACATCCCGATCTACAGTGACTTCCAGAGTGCAATTGCCATAACCAGCAACCCCGTTCATCACTCGCGCACCAAACACATCGACTTGCGCCACCACTTCATCAAGGACCATGTGGAAAAAGGAGACATTGATTTGTATTTTGTAAGCACTGAGTTTCAACTGGCTGACTTGTTCACTAAGGCACTGGATGAAAAGAGATTTCAGTTCCTAGTATCCAAGTTGGGCATGTTGAACCTCGAGCCATTGTAATTGTATATGTCTCACTGGTCTGAATAAAATGTGTGTGTGTGTGTGTGTGGTGTGCGTTGCATGTGTTGAGGGGGAGAAAAAGGGAGAAAATAAAAGAGAGGTGAATAATTTGAGGGGGAGAAAAACAGAAAAGAAAGAAAAAGAGTGTGAGAGTGTGTGAAAATCAGAAAAGAAAGAAAAAGAGTGTGAGAGTGTGTGAAAATCAGAAAAGAAAGAAAAAGAGTGTGAGAGTGTGTGAAAATCAGAAAAGAAAGAAAAAGAGTGTGTATGTGTGTGTTTTATTTTTATGCACAAATCGAGGGGGAGTTTCTGTGAGAGTGTACATAAATAAAATGTTGAAAACAAAATTTTGGGCCAAAATAGCTTCTAAAACAGAACTGGACCCATCTCAAGCAACTGGGCCGAGATACTCTCTTGCAAGGCCCAGACTTTTCTCGCATATAAAGAAGGATTCGAGAACCAGTTTTCAAATAATATCATTTCTCGCACTCTGGTTCTCGAAGTCCTCAACGTTCTCGATATTTAAACATCGAGAAAGGAAGTTCTCGAAGTTTAAACCTCGAGAAGGACTTCTCGATGTTTCAATCTCGAGAATTAGGTTCTCGATGTTTGAATGTCAAGAAGAGCTTCTCGATGTATAAACCTCGAGAACCCACTTCTCGATGTTTAAATCTCAAGAACCCACTTCTCGATGTTCAAACCTCGAGAAGCTGGTTCTCGTGGTTTACACTTAGAATATTTCTCGAGGTCCCACCTGTACACACCTGATATGAAAAATTGCAAAAACAGAACAAAAATAAAATTTTCAAAAGAACAATTGTGCTGACCAAATTCTTTCAGTCAATCATGTCACGAACAGACAGAAGTGCACAACCCAGCAACGAACTATACCCCAAGGAGAAGTGGGTCCCAATATATGACAACAACTTTCAACTGGACCTAAAACTGTTCAAGTGCCAGGACCCAGTGATACTGTCAATTCTACAGAAGCACTACCTCTGGCTTGCATTCAATGAAGCCAAGCCAGTGCCAGAGGTATACCTACAGCAGTTCTAGGGCTGCATACAAACTGAGAGCAAGAGAGATCGGTCAAAGATCATGACCAAATTGGATGACAAGAGAGTGGTGCTGACACCTCCTACAATCAGGGAAACTCTGAGACTCCCTGTGCACCAATACTATGCACCACTTCCCTCAAACGAAGAGCTGATAAAGGGGATGAAGGATCTTGGATATGACAGCCCACTGCCTTTGCTGTCAAACTTCACCATCTCAAATCTTCCCCACCCATGGAAGAGTCTGTTCGGCTTGGTCAACAAATGCTTGTCTCCTAAGCACGCCGGACACGACAAGTGCAACAAGCAAATTCTGCAAATCTTCCATGGGATTGCCTTTGATATGAAGTATGACATGGCCCAACTCTTCTAGACAGAGCTGATGGATCAAGTGAAAATAAAGAACAACAAGGGAAGCACCATCCCCTACGCTCGGTGGCTGGCGCTGATGATCCACAACATGATGGAAGCCACCCCTACAATCCCTAAACGTAAGGATGACAACCACTTCAAGGCACTCAAGCTCAAATACTTCCAGAGAGATAGCAATAAAGTTGAAGCACTGCCTATTCGGGACTCTCTGCTCAATCTGGCTAATCCAAGGGATGTGGCAGTCATCAATTATAAGAAGGAGCCTGAGAGAACAGTCCTTATGGTTCAGCAAAACCCAGTTGGACCTTCCTAAGGGGCTAAGTCGAGTGAAGGTGAGGGTAAGAAAAAGAAGAGAGCCAAGCCACAGAAACCAGTGGCAACCCGGCCTAATGATGATCAGTCTGCTAACTCTTCCGAGAGGACCCAGACTGTTGAGGGCCACCCCACCAATGATGAGGACACTGCCGATGAACCATCAAGCCAGGCCCCTTCAAATAAGGCTGGTGGTGAGGCCTCCGATAGCATGGCCAAGAGGAATGATGATGATGATGATGCAGATAGTGATGGTGATTGTGAAGGAGTGCTGATCAGCAATAGAAGAAGAGCTGGCAAACAGGCCATTCCGATCGACTCCGACACTTCATCGGACAATGAAGAGGCTGCTCACACGCCACGACCACTGAAAGGCATTATCATAAGTGAGGAGCGCTCGAAGTACAGGAGTGCCAAATCTGCATCATCCAAGCCTAAGAAGAGGCTGAGAAAGAAAAGCACAGTGGAAGAGGAGCTGGAGCTGTACGATGACTGCGACACCTTCCTACAAATAGACCGAACCACGCTCCTAGGTGCAGGAGTTGACCTTGTCAGTTCCCGGGTAGAAGTCGCAGCATCCGGTTCAACTACGCATGCACAGCCATCTCCCATCCACTCTTCAGCCTCCCAACAGGGTGGAGTTTCAATAACTCAAGGGGAACTCATACCGACCTCGCTGGTTCCTTCCGAATCAGTCGAGAGACTTAGTGGTCAACAGCCCCGGACCACTACCCCCACTCGTTCAATCACATCGAGTCTAGGTGTCACCATTCCTACATTTTTAAACTTTTCTAGGACACCTACACTATTCACAGCACATACAGATGCACTCACCCTGAATGCAACGACCGGAGTAACAACAATGATGGTCGGAAGTCCTGCTACGCCAACAATGATTCCATCATTGAACGCAGGCCACACATCAGTTGTCTTCACTGATGCTGTGACAACAATTACAACCCCTGTAACTGGAACCACTATCCCTGAAAACCTTCTCGTATACCTGAACAGCTATCTAGAATCAGCCATTAAACCATTTGTGCGTGAAGAAATAACCGCTAGTGTACAAGGCTCTGGACACGTGTCAATAATCTAACGGACGAGGGGTCACCTCAATCGGGGAGGCATCGACACTCGCATGTGTACTGCATTAAATGCGGTGGGTGGATGTGACGCCGCATTAATTGCGGCGGTTGCCTGTCCCCAGAGGGAATCTTCGATGATTGAGCTGTAGCCGAAGGCTCCCTTGTGGCCGAAGGCTCTGTGTATCTGAAGCCTACACTTATGCCGAGGGCTTCTATGAGCCGAAGGGTCCTGATTTCTGCCATTTTCTCCCAGCAACTTTGTATGCTCAAATCTGGCTGTCCTGTGAGTTTTGGAGCCCTCGGCCATAGGGCCGAAGGCACCCGTTTGTGCATTGTGGGCTTCTTGACACTTAGGCCGCTGTGTTTCGGCTTTGTGTGCTCACTGGGCTTGATGGGCATGTGTAGGAGAAGTAGGAGTCTATGGGCCGGGGGTCCATGGGCCATATACTCCATCACATGGTGTTCAAATGTTTGAGATCAGAAGTATGTTCCCATGTTATATTTATTTTACCTTTCTACTTGGTTATAATCTTCCACATTTTTTTTTAATTTTTGGCCATTACTTGACATTTTCATTCACCATTTGAAGTTGTATGCGATTGATAACAGATTTTGATATAGAACACGTACATCGATGAAATGTAAATGGATTGTCAGGGCTGTCAAGCTACGTGGTGTTCAAATGTTTCAGATCAGAAGGTATGTTCCCATGTTATATCTATTTTACCTTTCTGCTTTGTTATAATCTTTCACATTTTTGGCATTTTGGTCATTACTTGATGATGTGAGTTTTCTCGCACTAATAAAAAAAATGGTAGTAAAGGGCTTTAGTACGAGTATCGTCTCCACATGGACGGAAACGGGAATCAGGAATTAAATAAATTTAGCGATAAAAATAACAAAAAAAAATGTGATGGGCGAGGTTTGAATTTTGGAAAATAAAATGCGAATAAACAACTAATTTAAAAGGTTCTTTCTAATTAATGACGGAAGGGGACAGTGATTGATTCCAAGGTAGTCTAATTTTGGGGTTAATCAGGCTTAATCACATGAAAATTATTTAATTGAGCAACACTAGTCAATACTAAGTTCTTACCGCCCTCGTGGCGTAGAGTACAATAATTTAGGGAACCATGCTGAATTGCTGATCTCTCATGCGACATGATTCGAAATTATTCCCAAAATGAGCGAGCGTACGGTTCTCTAACCATTACTAGTCTCTTAGCGAACAATCAAGTGTGTGTGTGAAAGTGTTCTAGATTAAATTAGATCTCTCTTAATTAGTTTTATATGCAATTAGAATCCTATCAGATGTTCTAGGTTACAAGAGATATCAATTGAATTATTCAAACACAAATTAAATAAAGATCATGCAATCAAACCATCAAGAAACAAACTCTAATCATAATTAATATTCGCTTCATCAATCTCAAATCTCTAATTAAAATCACTCACAATTCATAATTGAATTAACAATAGAATTGAGAAATAAAGAATTAATTGTCATTAATTAAAAAGATTGAACTTAAAAAGAATCTCAAAATCTTGACAATCCAAGGGTGAAAAGCTCTAAAAATTTCGTCATAGGGTTCATCTCTCTAAGCTTATTCCACAAACAGAACAAAACAGGCTGAATTTATAGAAATCAGCAAAACGTGGTTGAAATTGGGTCGCGCACTGTCGTGCGCATGTAGCGCGGGTGACCGTTCGATCCACCGAATAATTTTCTGTAAAACGCCTCTGCACGGTGTGCGGGTTAAGTCCGCACGTCCTGCGGACCTTCCAGGGATTACCCATGCATCCCGCACGACGTGTAGGAAAGGCCGTACAGCGTGCAGACCTTGCGTCCAGAATTTCTCAAACCCTACCTCATCCGCTCGGTGTGCAGGGCCTATCTGCACGGTGTGCGAACCTTCTAACTTGACATTTTGGCCATTTTCACCCCTTTTCGCCTGTGATTGATCTCGTGCTTGATTCTTTGACTCTTTACGTTTTAACAAATGTCTTATTCACTTGTCGTGACTCCTGGTTGCTTCACAATTGCTCTCGAAAGCGTCTCCGACTCTCAAATCAACCTCTCCAACGTCAGAGGCGGGCTCGATTTTCATAGAATATAGCTCTAAAAACACCAAATGCATGACACAAACCCGAGAAACCATGGCTTGAGTTAAACTGGCACTTTGTAATTCATTTAAAATAAGGAAAGTGAATAAGTCCAATCCCAACATGCATCAAATGCTTGTTGAAATACAGACTTATCACTTGACATTTTTCCTTACCACAGGTTTGACTCAACACATACATGCTCCCTTGAATTTAGGCAAAGAAACCCTAGACAAGCGACATATAACAATTATGCTAACCTAATTTGCCATAAATACTTTGATGCTTTAAAAAATCGTATGCACTACATCAAATAAGGGAATACATGAGTGTGGCCCATTGCGTTTCCATGTCATATAAGAAATCCTGGAAAGCTCAAAAAGTAGCAATGCAAAAACTACCTTTCATGGCACATATGCTTGAAAAGGCGAATCCAGATTATGTGACTTCTCAAAAGATAAGTAATGAGGATGAGTTTCGTTACTTCTTTATGTTTTTTTCACCTTGGTAGAAAGCATGAGAATTGAGATTTTTGTGGACATTTTTTAATTGTAAATAAGCCACTCATGAAGGCATACTACTCATGAAGGCATACTACAAGCCATTGATGTCCCGTTCTTTTGGAATTTGTGATTCCGAATCCAAAGCTTCATGGAATTGGTTTTTTTGCTAAAGTGCAAGAATCCATAACTTTTGACTAGATATGTTTATAAAAGTACGGAAAAGGTACTTGTGCTTGGACCCGTTTTCAGATAGGGTCATGTGTTTCATTCTTTATCAAAGTGGTTCATGTGTTTGAATTCCGTTATCACAAGAGGGTCACACCGTTAAAAACGTCTGAAGAAGACCGTTAAAAGTAACTCTGATTTTCAAAAGTGCCCGGAAAATTAAAAGAAAAATACCGAAAGGTGCGCCTCGTCAAGATGACTTCCAAACCACCTTCACCTTTGGTTTTTTCAGATTTGTTTGAATTATTTTTTAAAAATGATTTTGCTAATATTACTTTTCCGGTGGACTTTCCGGTGACAAGGGTGGCTGGAAACAAAAAATAAAGATGGTCTAATGGTCGTCTTATTGAGGCGCACCTTCCGGTATTTTTCTTTTAATTTTTCGGACACTTTTAAAAATCGGAGTTACTTTTAACGGTCTTTTTCAGACGTTTTTAATGGCGTGACCCTCTTGTGATAACGGAATTCAAACACATGAACCACTTTGATAAAGAACGAAACACATGACCCTATCTGAAAATGGGCCCAACCACAAGTACCTTTTCCATACTTTTCCCTATGTTTATCATATCTGACAGACGTGAAGGCATTCTCAGTGTTGCACATCCCTCATGATCTTCATATATGGATATTGTGGGGCGCACCTTCGGCGTAACATGATTCCAAAGTTTAGGGGCTCAGGTAAGAAGTTAGGTTGGAAATTCAGAGTTGCATATGATGTTGCGACATTCAAGGAATATGAGGAATATATGCGCTTGTTAGTTTCTGAAGATGTTTGTATACGATATTGACATGAAAAGATTGTCATTGAAAACTGGGTTAAGTGTATGTCTGGTCGTAGAATATATGATGTGATGACTTCAAACTGTGTTGAATCTCTGAACAATGTTATGTTTCTACAATGTAGTATTCTATATCAAAAGTTGTTGATTTCTTGAGAGAAAAGATGCAGTTGTTGTTCAATCAAAGGAAGGAAAGTGCTGAGAAAACATTCACTATTTTGGCAACCAAATGTGACAAGCATTTGGTGGAGCTTCAAGAACAAGCTTGCAGGATGCAGGTAATGGATTATGTTTTTTTACACTTATTTCATGTCAAAAAAATAATGCACTTTCTATATTTTCATTCCAGTTCACATGATATGTATTCTCCGAAATAATGCCACTTTAATTATGTGAATGAATTATGTCATGTTGTCCAAACTAAACTCACAACATTTTTATTAAAATTTTCATTTTGTCACTTTTATATTTATAAATATTTGAAATAAATGGTGGTAAAACCAACGTCATATACAGACGTTTTTCATCTAGTAGCACCCCGGCCTCGCAGTAAATTTTTCATGTTGTCCTAAGTGCCGATATCCAACGGATCAACACACTATCACAGGATTTCTCTGATACCACCTGTAACACCCCGGCCTCGCAGGGCCAGAGGTAGCTACTCCAAACCTCTAGTACCGTCCTTAAAACCCGTCACTAGCCTTTTCCGCGCACTTTGTCCTCACTTATGCGTGCCCTGAGAAACTTCCCAGGTGGTCACCCATCCCAAGACTACTCCCGTGCAAGCACGCTTAGCTTTGGAGTTATTGAGTGGTGAGCTTCCTTAAAAGGAGATGCACCTTGTTGGTATGAGTAGTACTATTAACCCATTTAAATTATATCTCATGTATTACAGTTTAAATTTGTGGATAGACATTGTCGCTTATTTCTGTGTGGTGTTTCAGTTGTATCACTTTGTTGAGTGTGCATGTCATTGCTGCTATTGGTACCCCGCCCCGTCATGTCCTGTTATGCTTATATATCGTCATATTAGAGTCGGGATTACTGGCTATCCACATGGAGTGGTGTTTTTATGGAAACAGATAACTTAATTATAAATAAAATTGAGGACCAGATACAAACTCGCCATAACAAAGGCTACACTGGGATGAGACTCAGAGCTAGATTCGCGCTTACTAGCGGACCAACTCGCTAACCCCGCTTACTAGCATACACAGCAATGTTGCACCTGCTACTAAAAGGGGAATGAAAAAACAAAATATAGTTCTGAACTAATGAAAAAACAGAAAAGGAACATAATCCAGTTTGTCCAGTCATTGGCAAGGGAGTAGCGGTTTGACCAGCCTCCGCTAAAGGTACGTCCTTCTTTTCCTCGCACTTTACTGCTATCGGCGATGCTGTCCGGGCAGCACCACCACTTACAAGTTTTTTGAAGATTCTTCATCTACCTCCATGCTCGCCCGTGTCCCCACCTCGTTGTCCTCTCAGTGGTCCTACGCTTTTTTGGTGCATCCCCAGTTGTAGCGATCTCCTTTCCTTTTGACAAAAGTCCTTCCACCAGATAGCTTTCTTGGTCCTTTGTCCCTTGATCAGACTCTACTTTTTCCTCCCGCCTATCACCTAGTTTGTTATTGCTAGGAATAAGCCACATATTTCCCGGGTGAACTCCTCCCCTCCTCATATCATCCCGTAGCCATGGCCCGTAAAGTGTCTCCCTGATCCCTATTCCACTCTGAGGGTTAGAGGGATAAAACCGGTCAGCATGACCAAGAATCCCGCACAAGAAGCAAAAATTCGGGAGTCTTTCATACCAAAAGTTTCCCCAAGTCCAGTTGTCCCCTCCTGTCTAACCTGTAAACGTCGAGTCAAGGGCATGGTAATGTTCAAAGTGACCCTTATGCGCATAAACAACCTTTGCTTTCCACCAGGAGAGCTCTCATCCAATTGCACAAATGATCTGATGCTATTAGCTATGCCACGTGCTACCCTTGCCGTCATGTGACTTAACGGCAGATCATGTACCTGAATCCAAAAGTCTGCATGGTCCAGTGTAACCTCTAGGGGCTTGTCAGTACATCCCAACCGTTTGATGACCACAAGATTATGCTTTAAGGACCAAGGCCCTTCATCAACAACTTTGTTCAGATCTCCCTCATGATAGAACTGTAACAAGAATTTTGAGTCCTCAACTTCATAAATAGAGACCCCCTTAACTGGTCTCCAAACTATAGCCATTGTTTGGCAAAAAGAAACAGCACGAACGGTTTTATTAGACACCACTCTGGCCACCACCGCTAGATTAAAACTCTCCTTAGTCCCACCCAAGCTCTCGGTCGGGTCAGCCGCAAGCACCAGCAACCTGTTTTCTTCTTCAACGATTGATAGCATATTAACGTTCTTCGAGATCATATCCATCATAACGTAAATCAAGAATCACCTAGTCAACACAAGTGAGAACAAAACACCAAAAAATGTCGTAGCAAATTCAAAGGCGGACTGTATTGCAATCCCTAAGCAAATGAAATCACACTCCAAAGTACC
This sequence comes from Cuscuta epithymum, assembly GCA_945859915.1. NCBI lineage: Eukaryota > Viridiplantae > Streptophyta > Magnoliopsida > Solanales > Convolvulaceae > Cuscuta > Cuscuta epithymum. The sequence continues at coordinate 1,253,789 of CAMAPF010001023.1, forward strand.
CAGATCGGAGCAGAGAAATAAAGACGAAAGAATAACGCCGTAGTAACCACAGTGACACAGTCTCGGCCAATCGAGCAGGAAAAATGTCTCGGGACAAAGTGCCCGGAGAAAAGTAGAAATCAAACAAAAACGTTAAAACAAACTAACCGTTGAAGAAATCAAACCCACGCTCCCTGATACGGCTGCTAGCATCGTCGCTTTCATCGATTCATGGAGTGGTGTTATGCACCCTATCTGTGACGTAGAGCCTTAGCATGTTCCTTCTAATCTTTTACATGTTCGTTGCAAGACACCTTCATGTTTAAAACAACCACCCGATCGTTCTAAGTAGTCAAAAATTTCATCAATTGGTGAATATCGTGGAACCAAGCGTCGGAAATGTTCCCGTTGAGATGTTCTTGGTCACAACAACAAAAAACTGGTCGCAATCCACTGCCCATATTTAATGAATGGTGTATTTTTTCTTTGTTTCATCAAGAATATGTGATTATGGGGTTGTTCTTTACCAGTGTACACTCTCATTACATATAATTATATATATTCATGCAATTTTTTCCGCTACTAGTCTGTTTTAATTTGCTAGCTAGCAGTCATTATGCAATTCTTTTGTTTTATGTCTTAGTTTCAATTCCAATATTATTCATTTCAATATAACAATGTACAATTCACACTTGTACTACCACATTTTACCATCTTGTGCACTATTATAAAACACACAAAAATGCCAACATTTTGGCATTTCTAATTTTTAACATTTTTAATTTATACTCCCTTCGTCCCGTTTAAAGATTCCCGTCCACTATTCTCCGGTCAACGTGCATTGTTCTTAATCTTTTACTTTATATATCTAATTTTTTATCAAATTAAATTTTTTTGATCGGGTATTATAGAACTTTTAATGTAGTTTCTAAATATGTAAATTTTTCTTACTAAAAATAGTTATACTAATGACAGGGATCAGTTAACGTTATGATCAGTCAAACATCGTAAACCGCATGGGAACCTTTAAATGAGATGAAGGGAGTATCATTTATTACGTGGGCAATACACACCAATTTATTTCAATATTTATTATTCCGATCCACCATATAAATACAATTGTGAGGTGTACTACAACATTCTGTTACCAAAGAGACTACTACAACAAACAGACACAATGCTCTAAACATAATGTCAATTTTATGGCATCCTATCTATTTTCTTCCTTGTTTACTCCATTACACTACTACACCAAGATTTCCATTTCACTTTTTTATTTGAAGGAACAAGCCTGTCCCTTTTCATTTAACATCCAAACATCTGCACATTTTAATTGCAAACACATGTATTCTCTTTTAACTACGTAATGAAAAACATACATTACCATGACAATATTAAAATCAAAATATTGTGTCACCATTTCAAGTCAAATAAAAACTGCATAACACACAAATCTCCAAAACATAACATTTCACACAAGTTTGAACAATTACTTGTCATTTTTTCAACTTTCCCTCTATCTTCTTTTGCTATGAAATCCTCTTTGCCATTCCCTTCGTATTTGCTTCTTCCATCTTCTTGTTGCTATATAACACTAACTTTGTTGTCATGTTTTACTTATACATGTGCATGTCATTTGACTCAACTTCTTTGTTGTATTAAAAACTCAACAAACTTTAATATGAACATGCCACAATCCCCCCCCCCCCCCCCCCCGCAATCATGACATACCATTAAGAACAAAATCATGGAGCAAGACAGAGTACATGGAGTGCAAGTTTGGTGGAGGTAGAAGCAGTGGTAATAGCGGAATTACTTTAGATGGTAAGGAGATACCGGTTAGCGATATGTTCCGTTACTTGGGCTCCATAATTCAGGACGGTGAGTTAGATGGAGATGTATCCCATAGAATCAGAACAGGGTGGATGAAGTGGAAGAGTGCGTCAGGATTTCTATGCGATCGAGGTATGCCGACTAGACTGAAGGGTAAATTTTATAGGACAACAATTAGGCCTGCATTACTCTATGACACGGAGTATTGGGCGGTGAAACAATGTCACATTCAAAAGATGAGTGTGGCAGAGATGCACATGCTGCGTTGGATGTGTAGGCATACTAGAAAGGACCGCGTGAGGAATGAGACAATCAGACAAAGGGTGGGAGTAGCACCTATTGAAGATAAGATGCGGGAGTCGCGCCTACGGTGGTTTGGTCATGTGCATAGAAGACAGAGTGATGCACCTGTCAGACGCGTTGAGATGTGTGGAGAAGAGGCAGGGAAGAGAGGGAGAGGAAGGCCCAAACAGACATGGGTTAGGGGAGTCAGAAGGGATATGCTTCTTCTTGGATTGGATGAGGGTATGACTTTGGAGAGAGCAAAATGGAGGGCGGGTATTCGTGTGGAGGAGTGATCTTGTATCATCTTTTCCCCTCTTTTTCTTTCTTTTTATTTTTTATTTTTTATATATATTTTTATCCTTATATATAAATATTACTTTATTCTTTGTATTTTATCTTTTATATGTATATTCATCTCTTTTATATTATCTTTTTTTTTATAATAGCTTGTTTTTTTATCTTTATTTTCTTTCTTTTCCTTTTGGTGATATCATGTATCGATTCATGCTAGCCGACCCCAATATCGTTTAGGACTAAGGCTTGGATGTTGTTGTTGTTGTATTAAAAACTCAACAAACTTTAATATGAACATGCCACAATCCCCCCCACCCCCCACCCGCAATCATTTTCTATTACATATTAATATTTACCTGCTAATAATGTTGAATTAAATTTTTTCTAAGTCTAAAGTTACCCGTCATCTTGTTGTGGGCAGTCCTACATAGTTTCCAACTCCATCAATTTGTCACCCATACGCTCATACCCAATTTCTTCATAAACACCATGCAAATCCAGTTTCTCGTAAACTTTAAGCCCTTCTGGTTTTGGAGATTTATACTATTATTTTTCTTTCTCTTTTTTACTTCCAAAAAAAGTAAAACTCAGTGGCTTCCAGCATTAAGAGGTAAGTACATGAATTCTGATTCTGACCAACTTCGATAAAATGGTGAAGCACTACCTTGAATGTCGCCTTCGAGTACTGCAATGTTTGCTTCCTTTTCATTCTCACATTTGTGTAACTTTTCATTCTCACGCCTCAACATTTGCATAACATATGGCCGACATGTGCTATAGGGGTGCTTCACCTTGCGTTGCACTTGTTTCACATTGAAGTAGTACATTTCGACATACACATGCGACAAAAAAATCTTAAAAAAAAACAATCATAAATCAATAATATAGTACCAATATTTTTCTTATTTTTTCCACATTCAAATAAACTTTTCTATTTCTAAAAGCTCAGGATAGAAACATCACCATAGCGTCCAGTCATTCTGGATTGACAAACAACTTGTATATTCATGTTTTTACTCTATTTTTGCCACATCCAAAATAAAGGGTACACCACTCATGTTTTCCTCTTCCTAGCAGGATTTTCTGCCACCAACTTGCTTTGTGAGTCTCTTCAACAGTCCAATTTGAAGATAATTTGTCACCTTCCTTATTTATTCTTGAGGTGGGAATTCAATCGGACCTTCCGCAAACGGTCCACACTTAGTTGCAGGTAAAAATCTATCCTCTTCAGATCTTTTAGTTCTTTCCTTCCTTCTCTTGACCACTGCACTCTTCTCTGGTGGTGTATATTGGTTCGGTGATCTTGCAATGCGTTTTGGTCTTTCAATGGATGCACAGGCGATCTCTACCTGTAGGGTAACAAATGTATGCACAATAATATGTTTGAAGTAATTTTCCATCATTACGAATTTACTTTCACAATATTTTGCACTGCCGCTTAAACTTTTCCTTTTCTGTCTTCTGCCTCCACCCTTGTATTTCATTTGTCTCCATTATCTCCATTTACTTGACCGGACTCTTGTAAGTGCACATCAACGGTACTCCGTAACAAACATTTATTATTAATTATTAATTACTTTTACATTTTGTACTCTAATATATTTAAATTAACACTTCAAACGATTTTTTCACTTACCTCCCCTTCTAGATCATGTTCCTCTGGCTTCGTTCCCCTAATACAAGTTTTTCAACTTTATCCGCACTTGTGATCAATTATATTCAGTCACAAATTGTGTGTTCAAATCTTTTCAACATTCTTCCACATTAACCTCCATTCTTTCATCATTTTCTTCCAAATCATGCATCCCTTCTTCCTGACATTTTTCCTTTCCCCCCTCTTCCTTTTCCTTACCTATTCTCTTTTTTGGCCATTTCTTCATCTTTTTTTCACTCTGACCTTCAGTTCCTTTCTCTTCTCTCAATTGAGGCATCATCATCTTTTTGTTCATATCTTACTTCCCCATCAATATCCATCTGTCATTTGTCCATTCCAACCACGCTTTCAACATCTTTATTTCACTCAAACACATTTGGTTCCCTTCTTTTGCGCAAGATTTTTTGTATTAGTTCTTCATAGATTTTTTCGTGTGTCTCTGGCGCAAAGATATTATAAGTGGGCATGCTACTGATCACAACATCTTCTTCTTTTGCACATGCACTATCTTTTATTCCATTCACCTTTGCGGCCTCTAATCCCCCCTGCTTTTGTTTTATCATTTTGATTATTTTTTCTCTGTAACATCCTCACTCATTGAATTGTTTTATCATTTTGATCATTTTGTTTTGCTTTTTTCATAGGTGTTGTTGTTTTTTCTCTTGGCATCCCCCCCCCCCCCCCCCCCCCCCCCCGCATACCTTGACCCCTCACCTCAACCTTATCTCCAACATCACTTTCTGGATGGTTTCTCTTCTTAAGTCTTAGCATTTAATTGGATAGTAAATTTGGAAATTTATCAATTTTCAAATTTGAGGGCTACATCGTTTCCCACTCAAACTGCATAAAAAACAATAACAAATTATAGTTAGATACAAATACTTGTTCTCCACATTTTCACCTATTAATTTAAAACCCAATCAGATGTACTACTGGTTCATTCTTGAAAATTATTTTGCTCAAAACTTCCATGCATGGTTTTTTTACCAGTGCCCACTTCATTGCATATCTCTGATTTTGCCAACAGTGTAAATGTCTCAAATGCCCACACTTCTATGACAATCAAACACTTTCCATTTGCATCTCTTTAAACTCTTTTCATTGGTCCTCATGTTATCTACTAACTTACCCCAAACATCATCCCCATGGATATTCATTGAAGTCATCCAAATTTTCATTCAATTACTTTCATTTAATTGGTTGCATGCCAAATTTTGTACTGCCATCTAGAAGGAATTACTTTCATTTAATTGGTTACTTATTTTTACCAAATGCCATACTCTTCCATTCTACACTGCAAGAAATGAATTCAAACTAATGTTCAATATTCTGATTTGTACCTTTCAGTCGCTCAACTATCATAACTTCATTTCATTACTTCGTTGAGAAACTTATAAATAATGGCATTCACTTCCATTAAAAATGACAACAATGACGCCGACAAACATTGCACAGCTAAGTGGTCCTAAAGAGACTATTATTATTGAAAGACGCCATATGACATGGTCTGTCACGCCCCGGACCTACCCGGACACGTCAACAATCCGCCGTACAGTACGAATAGTCAACCGCAGTCCAACACATCCATACTATACAAAGCATCTGGAATATCATTCACGCATAGTACATCCATAAACAAACATAATGTAAAATATTCATTTAAAACAGCGGAAGTAATATTTAAAAGTGTTCAAGCCACACTTGGCAAACATGGGCATACAAGCCCCTGAAATGTATATTCAGAAAAATAAAATCCATGAACATTATTCATATTGTTTTTCAAAACAAGAACGGGAGTAGCACGAACCAAGTCTTTGTTCCTGAATCTTCCCGAAACACAACAGCCGGTGGTAGCAACCTTCAAGTTCTACCTGTCCCCGCAGGCCCCGAGGTAGTTACTCCAGACCTCTAGTACTGTCTTCACAAACCGCCACTAGTCTTTTCCGCGCACTTTGTCCTCACTCGTGAGTGCCCTGAGAAACTTCCCAGGGGGTCACCCATCCCAAAACTACTCCCGTGCAAGCACGCTTAACTTTGGAGTTCTTGAGTGATGAGCTCCCTTAAAAGGAGATGCATCTTGTTGGTATGAGTAGTACTATTAATCCGTTTATATTAAATCTCAAGTGTTACAATCACCCCCACTTAGGATCGCAACGTCCTCGTTGCGCCCTTAAACCAATCTCAATTATACACCAGAATCTTTTCCCCTGCTAAGTGTCAGTCCGATATCCAACAGATCAGCACACTGTCGCAGGGTTGCTCTGATACCACCTGTAACACCCCGGCCCCGCAGGCCCCGAGGTAGTTACTCCAGACCTCTAGTACTGTTCTCACAAACCGTCACTAGCCTTTTCCGCGCACTTTGTCCTCACTCGTGCGCGCCCTGAGAAACTTCCCAGGGGGTCACCCATCCCAAGACTACTCCCATGCAAGCACGCTTAACTTTGGAGTTCTTGGGAGATGAGCTCCCTTAAAAGGAGATGCATCTTGTTGGTATGAGTAGTACTATTAATTCGTTTATATTTAATCTCAAGTGTTACATGGTCACATCTCTTTCCTTCCTCCGTCATTCTGATTCTAGGCTCTGGTCACCCCCCCCCAAAAAAAAGTAATTTTGAATTGCAATAGAGGCTGGACTAAATTCGGTGATTGCCCTTTGTAACTTGATTCCTATTTAACTTATTACGCCTACTCAAAATTTTACATTTTGAACGGTCCACTTCTCACGTTTGCCAACGCACAAGTTTGACTGTTTATATATTTTGTTCCTTATTAGTAAAAAATTTAAAAAAAATAGATTTTGAAAATATATTATGAGAGGAATTTTAAAATATTTCCAAAAAAATTTAATCCGTAATACATTCATAAATAAATTATTATCAAAATAAAATGTGTGAATAGTGCAAAAAATCCTACATTGCAATTAATATTGAAGTATGATTTTTAGTAAAACAAAAAGGGAGACTATGTGTCGACCGATGGACAACCTGAAAATAGAGAATGGGAAGATATGAAAGGATTAGATGGCGATATATTTTGGAAAATCATTTAGCAAAAGGGTCATTTCAACTCCTCAATCAGTTTTGGCCATTAATCTCAAGTCTCAACAAAACTCTATTGATTGTGAGTCATGACAGAGTATACATTATTGATTGCCATATGTGGCGTTGCATGTGTTTATTCTTCACATCTCATCTTCCATCCAAATGCTTCCTCATGAATATTTACAATACATGCCCTTTGGCGGCCTTTGTGCTGAACTGGCGCTCCTTACAAGTTTTTTTATAACTAGTTAATTATTTGAGTTAAAGAAACACATATGTCCATTCATTTAAAAAGAATTCACTTCGTCTGATATCAAGGTTTACCTATAGCATTTTATTTTTGCACCAAACATTTAAAACTCGTTTGATAACATTGAAATTGGTTCAATCGATTGATTCTGGTTAGATTGATTAAGTTTTGGTATAAATGATTAAATCTGCTAAATTATGAAAAAAGTTGTATTTAAAAAGTACTACCTCTATCTCACAAACATTGAAACATGATGATGGACAGTGTACCCGGGGGTAGCTTATCCGAGGGTTTATTCGAGGAATAACCTAGAGAGAAGTCAGAGCAAACAAATAAGAGAGAGAGGGTCAGATGTATTAATGAAGTCTGATCTGGGATCCTTTACAAGAGGAATAAGGGCCCGGGCCATATACTCCATCACATGAGAAGATAGCTGATATTCAATTCATAAAGTAAGAACGATTTAGAACTACACAAATATTACTAAATTTGATTTGAGACAATCTTAGTTAGCCAGACAAAAAAGAAAGATGTGATAATCTTAGCTGGACGAAAGAAGTATATTTTATTAATCAATAAACATTTAATTATGTGAAAATGATTAAAATGCATGCTCCTTGCAATAACTTCAATAAAAAAAAGTAACTTCAACTTTAATTATTTTTAATTTTTACATAATTCAGTGTGGAAAATCAAAAGTTAAGTTTTTTGTGGAAATGTTGGCTCATAAGCCAAAAATAAAGTTATGAAATGGCTCTTAAAAATAAAATTTTTCGTGGTTGTAACAAATATAGAGGTCGTTTGGCAACACTGTTTTTCGTCTTATCAGCCAACTTTTTCAACAAACACGTAATTTTTGCTTTCGCATGCAGAATTGAGTAATAAGCAGACAAAGTAAGGTTGAAGTTACTTTTCTGGCTGTATCGGATGAAGTTACTGTAGATGACCATTTTAGCTATTTTTACGTATAATTTTTTCTTCATTTTATTAATAAAATATATTTTAATTTTTTTTCTTAAATCAGCAGAATCAACCAATGCAGTCACTTCAGTCAGAACTTCATAAATTTCAACAAAATCAGCTAAATCATCCGATTTTCATAGTACTAAACGGCTCATACAATGACAACTACCTTCTCTCGAAGAAGTTTTTGTACAAAAAACACCACATTGGATAGGATAAGTTATTGTCTCACGAATGACGGCTTGTCGTAAGTTTCAAAGTGTCCATGATATCGAAAGAAAAAAAATTTATTTTATGAGAGTAATAAATATGGTCCATGAGGTACTGTTTTAGAGTAAATAAATGCAACCGCTTTAATTGTGGACGTGATTTCAATGTTACATTATTCTTTTTTGTTTTTTGAAGAGAGGTTACATTATTCTTTAATTAGTTGTTGATATGATGTTTTGATAAACTCCTCTTGGAACATCAACTTGCTCAATTGTCTTCTGTATCCAGGGGTATATGTTAATGATCATGTTTATTTCACTTAGCCTAATTCATTTGTCCAATTGTCCCAGTTTGTTGTCTCATTTCCCTGTTGGTATTCTAATTGCAATATGTTCTCTTCATTTTGATTGATCGAGATAAATCAACTACGTAGTACTTTATAATAGTAATTAATTGTTTGAAATCGAATATTCAAAAGAAATGGTGCACGTTTGATGTTATAATAGTAATTAATTGTTTGCCACCCTTGATTTAATCTTACATTTATGACAATTGATATAACAATGAATGTTGCGGACCGCCCAAAAAATGGCAGAGACAATGGGGTGTTTTGCTAAATGGTCAATAAACCATTTTAGGTATTTCCGGCTGACTTTAGGTGTTTGACTTTGTCAATCAGATATTTTAAAAGTTTGATAAATAAATTTTATATTTGGCTGTTTATTACGAAAAATAGTTAGAGTATAATATCCTCGATAATAAATATGATCATAAATATAATTGCTACTCCATAATTTATAATATCATTTTACAAACTACTTAAAATAAATATATTTAAAATATTAATACTAAAAATAAATGAAATCATGTATACGCAATAGTTAATAGGAAAAATTGATAGCAATAATCCCAACTATTGGCGGTCCACTCATAATAATCTCAACTATCGATTATTTCAGAATAATCCCAACTTTATGGACCTTCCGCCAATAATGGTCCGACGTGACCAGCTATAAATAAATTCCTATAATTTCTAAAGTGAATGAAAAGAGATATAACAAGCAATCCCTATAAATAATCCCAACTTTTAATTTTTACGCTTAATTTCTATTTGAAATTCACTTGTTATCTGGTCATGGACCATTATTGGCGGACTGTCCATATAGTTGGGATTATACAAAAATAATCAATAGTTGGGATTATTGTTAGCGGATCGGCGATAGTTGAGATTATTATTTTCAATTTTTCCGAGTTAATTTTACGATACGTTCTACGGAGTATTTTAGAATATACTTTGATCAGTTTTTTTTAAGGAGAATATACTTCAGTTAAAAATAAATAAAGTATACTAGTATGTATTTGTGTGTGTTCTTATATATACTAAAAACAATAGTAGTGGTGGTTATATAAACTTATAAAGTACAGGGTAATAGTTAATGCAATTATCAAAAAAATATCTTATAAAAAACTAAATTAAATTTATATATATATATATATATATATATATATATACATTTTAATCTGTATTCTTAATAGTCATTTTATGCAATCATGCCTCATTAAATTTAACCGGATTCTATACTTAATTATTCTAGCAAATAATCTGATTAAATAATCTATGTTCCTCAATGACAATTCTCTAAAAAAACAGTCATGTCACTAATTTAATCTCTTAATAATTAATCCCAATAAGGATCCGTAACAAACGTTAAGCACGTTTGTTACTAGTGATGAGTGATGACAATAGGAAGGGTATGGGTCATGGTTCGTTTCCATATTTGAATGCAGAGTATAAATTAAATATACTGGTAAAATACTTGATATATTTTAAATATAATTTTTTCCATAATGATTTGGAAGACTCGTTGCAATTTCCATGGCTAATAACCGTGTGCGACTTTCAATATTTGTTTGGACAATCTCTCGTTCAAACTTATGGTCAGATAATATAAATGGAGTGAAGAAAGTTTTCGATTTATCATAAATGTTTGTCGGAGCGTCGGCCGGTCAGAAGGGTTTCACGGGGTGCACTGCCACGCACGATGCAGTCAAAGGCGGTGAACATGAACATAGGTCGTTTGATCCTGTCTATCAGAATCTAGCCTAGGAAAACAGTTCATGTTAATGTCGAGGCAGAAACCCATACCCGAGATGTTTCTACTGCTACCCGGAGGTGTGGGCGGCCCAAACCAACAGCGTGGCGTGCCCGTGGCAATGATGAGATAAGCTACGACAAATTGGAAAGTTAATTAAATACGACGGTCCATTTGGTGATTCTGTTTTCTCGTTTATTGATCGTTGTTTCATTAAAAACGAACATTTATAACTTGTTTGATGATCTTTTTTAGACTAATCAGGCTTATCAACCAAATTTTTCATGAAATACGTAATTTTTAATTTTCCGTGCTGAATTGTGTAATAATAATAAAACATAAGGTCAGAGTTATTTTTCTAGATGTATTGATTGAATTTACAATAGATGATCATTTTAGTTTTTTTATATATTTTTTCTTTATTTTATTAATAAAATACGGAGTATGTTTTAAATATTTTTTTTTCGCATAAATCAACAGAATCAGCCAATTCAGCCACTTCAGCCGGAGCATCATAAATTTCAGCAGAATCAATCAATATAGCCAATTTGGGTATTACCAAATGAGCACTGAATTTTGCGTTTAGAATTGTGAAATCAACGCTTCACTATTTGATTTCGAACGATGAATTATGTCATAATTAGAAAAATAAGATTGTCAATTACTTTTCTGGCTATATTGACTGAAGTTACTATGAAGGAACATGTTAACTATTTGTTGATATATTTTTTTCTTTTATTTTATTCATAAAATATATTTTAATTTTTTTCCCCATGATTTAGCAGAATCAATTAATTCAATAACTTCAAAAATAACTCCATAAATCTCAGCTAAATGAGTGAATACAACTCATTTGAATATTATCAATGACTCCTCCGAATATTTCATTCGTTTTATCAAATCATTTGACTCTACTTTTATACGGAGTATATAATATATAATATATAAATGGAAAGTATTACCCCACACGTAATTACTAAATTATTTCATGAATATCTCCGTTACCAAATCTTTATCATAATTTTAAAACGAGTAACCGAGATGTAGTTACCCGGAATATTCAATAATTGAAAACAACTTTGAATACCATGTTCTATCAAATATAGTCATTAAATATGTGTATGCATGCATGTGTCTATGCATGCATCTTCAGGTTAATTTCGATCGAAATCTTTGAACCAATGAATCCAACGTTATAAGAGTTTACTTGGTAACTTTTACGGAGTATTTTATAAGTCAATCATGTTTATTTGTCAAGATTTTTGTTAACAACCTAACTTTTCATTTTACTAGATAGATCATTTTCGTTATCTTATCATTTACTATGTATTTTTTTGTTATTTGATCAACAAAATACATTTTACATATAATATCTCTACAATTCAGTAGATTGAACTAGAACTCCTTCAATTTCATCAATTTAACTGATTCAATTAATTTTAGCGTTATCACAACTCTCTGAACTTTTTCAATTTTTTTGTTGAAAATGAAAAAAGTTAACTTTAGAACTACATATTTTAATAAGAACCACACTATTCATTGAGAGTATCAATTTAAATTTATTTGAAAATATAGTTAATTAAACAATGTCATTATTTAATTATTCGATCATATATACATGTACTACTTCATTATGTGTGCGTTTGGTAGCCACAAGTTTTGGCTTTTCAGACTTATAAGCCAACTTTTTCAGTAAGTACGTATTCCCTCTGTCCCTGAAAAAAGTTCCCCATTTTACTTTCTCTCACTTTTATGCAAGTAAACTTACCAGGAGGTAAATTTTACTGTTTTGACACTGTTTCGACACTGTTTGACACTGTTTTGCACTGTTTGACACTGTTTTGATGTAGATAACTTTCCACTTAAGGAAATGAGAACTTAAAATAGGAACATCCAAATAAGGAAAGTGAGAACTTCTTTCGGAGACGGGGGGAGTAACTTTTAATTTTAACGGGCTGAATTGTATAATCATAAGAAAGAGTAAGGTTGAAGTTACTTTTCTGACTGTATTGACTGAAGTTACTGTATAGAGCTATTTTAGCTATTTTTCATATAATTTTCTTTATACTATTAATAAATATATTTTATATTATTATTTTGTACAAATCAACAGAATCAGAGCCCGTTTGGTAGCACCAAAATCGGCTGTTTTGGCTGATTCTGCTGAAATTTATGATATTCTGGCTGGAGTGGCTGTTTTGGCTGATTCTACTGATTTAAGAAAAAAATATTTTAAAAATATATTTTATTAATAAATTAAAGAAAAAATTATATGTAAAAATAGCTAAAATGGTCCTCTACAGTAACTTCAGCCAATACAGTCAGAAAAGTAACTCCAACCTTACTTTTTCGGCTTATTACACAATTCAGCGCGCGAAAGTAAAAGTTACGTGTTTGGTGAAAAAACTGGCTGATAAGCCTGATAAGCCGAAAACAGAGTTCTCCAAACGGGCTCTCAGTCAATACAGCCACATCAGTCAGAACTTCATAAATTTCAACAGAATCAGCCAATACAGCCGATTTGGCTATTAACAAACGGGTTCTATAATACTCTAATTGGTTCACGTAATTAATTTATGTTTAAATTTGTGATTTCATAAACACTACAACCGAAATTGGACCCTTAAATTTGGTATATTTTAAATATATTACTAAGAGATCGAATATTTTTCCAAGCTTATTTTCTACTATTGACCAAGTAATTAAACTACAACCGAAATTGGACCCTTAATTTTGGTTTATTTATTAATAACTCATACGTTTTTATTGACAATATAAACCGATAAAACAGGGGATGGGTGTACATCGTGTAATGATTTATTACAGGTTTATATTTGTTAATACCTTATACGTTTTTATTGACCATATAGGGTGTATAAAACAGGGGACTGTATACGTTTTTAAACTTTTACCAATTTAGGAATCGAATGATGGAAAACTATTAATTTAATACCTAAGTAGTCATGAATTGGATTTTTTTTTTAATTTTATAAATTTTAAATATTATTTAGTTTTATTAAACTAATAAACATTTGTGAAGAACATTTTATTCAAAATTAGTAATGGAATTAATAAAAGATTAAATAAATCAAACAATATGAAATGTTAGACCCTAAGTTGATACAAAGTATGTTCTCTATCATTACGGTCCTATATGGTTTCGGTATCAATACCTTTCAAGTTAAGTCCCTACTTAATTATTCGTCAATTCCTACATATTTCCATCCAAACATATGTCATGCCAACACATTTTCAAGTAATTTCAAGTCAACTTTGGCCTCTAATTATAACCAAAATTGTTAATCATTATTATTTGTTCATATATTACGTAAATATTAAGAAACCGTGGTTCTTATTTCTGTGGGTAGTTAAACTTGTCAGATTAATTTGAGAGAGAATGGATTATTTTACTATTTTATGGCCAATTGAGGCGCCAAATACTCAAAAATGTACAAGTAATATTTCTTGGAAGTTGAAATCACAAGTGATTGGAGCAGCCCAAGACGCCCTACCATCGAGCGGCAGTGGGCCTCTCTCGACGTCGTCGTTTCACCTCTATAAAAAAAGAATCATTTGCACCCACAATAATTAATTTAACCATGGTAAAAAACAAAGGAACCATTTTTTAACCAAGGTTAACTCTTCTATTCATGCAAACCTCTCCCATCTATTTAACCGTTTTCTCACGCTCTTCGTCTCCCCTAACTCCGCTACATACCTTGCGCCCTACTACTTCTCACTCCATTTTCCTCTGAGATCAAAGTTCTTCAATCTTCATTTTCATAAATCAAAATAATGACACCAGAAGAGTTCTCCCTTCTCTTTGTTCCTGCTTCTGGGTTTTCATCCACTGTTCTCAGTTTTCCTCTCTTGCTCTGTTTCCTGGTTTTCCTGGCGGCGGTCGGGTTCTGGCTGAGCCCCGGCGGTCTGGCATGGGCTCTCTCCGGGAACAAGGTCGCCATTCCGGGACCCTCCGGCCTGCCTCTCTTAGGGCTGGTCCGGGCATTCACGGGCTCCCTCACCCACAGAGTCCTCCATAGGATTTCAAAGTCCTCAAAGGCGGAGTCTTTAATGGCGTTCTCCGTGGGTTTCACCCGTTTCATCATCTCGAGCAACCCGGAAACAGCGAAGGAGATTCTGGGTAGCTCCGCTTTTGCAGACCGACCCGTCAAGGAGTCCGCTTACGAGCTTCTGTTCCACAGAGCGATGGGGTTTGCGCCGTACGGGGATTACTGGAGGAATCTTAGAAGAATCTCGGCCACGCATTTGTTCTGTCCAAGGAGAATCGCATCTTTCGGGGGCTTTAGAACAGAGATTGGGTTGAAAATGGTGGATGAGATGAAGGCTGTGATGGAGAGGGATGGGCAAGTTGGGGTTAAGAGAGTTCTGCACTATGGGTCTCTGAACAATGTGATGAAGACCGTGTTTGGGAGGTGCTATGATTTCAATTCGAAAGAAGGGTTGGAGCTGGAATGGCTTGTGAGTGAAGGGTATACCCTTCTGGGGATCTTCAACTGGACTGACCATTTCCCTTTGTTGGGGTGGATGGACTTGCAGGGGGTGAGGAGGAGGTGTAGGGCCCTTAGTGGGGAAGTCAAAGTCTTTGTAGGGAATATCATTGCGGACCACCGTACTAGAAGGTCTCAGGTTGGAGGGCGCCCCATAGGACACGAGTCTGCCAGAGATTTTGTTGATGTCCTTCTTGATATGGCCGAGACTGAGAATTGCCTAAGTGATTCTGATATGATTGCTGTCCTCTGGGTACTTCCCTTCCCTATCCTTTTTATTCACACTTTCCCCATTTTTAACAGTGTCCTTTGTTACTATTTATTTCATATTCCTGTTGCCTTCATTTATTGTTTTGTCATCTATTACTCTGACCCCTACTGTATTCGTACTCTACTTTTCTTGTGCATATTTATGTTGCTTCAAGAATCACTTTTACTCGTTTTACTATCATCATTTCACTCATAAAAATCCAATCTTTTTTATACGGAGCATTCATTTGCACAAGTCCAATCTTGTGCATTTTTTTTTTTGCATAAGTCAAATATTAATTTCTAATCTCTTGGTGATCAAACATCACCATTCAAGTGTTTGACAATGAAATAAAAAAATTAATTTTGGGACAGCCTGGAGTGAAGAATCATATGCCAAGCACATTTATTATATATGGTCCAATACAAATCACTGTTTTAACGTTTTTGTTATATCCCAAAATTTGTTAACAGAAATGACTTTGAGATGTTGGTTGGATTCCTCATCCTTTTATGCTTGAATTGATAGACGTATTTAGCATTATTGTCTGGTCTCATGTACCTTTCACCTCTTTTCAGCCCCTTTTAGCTTCTCACGTGGCCAATTTGCTTCTGTTCATCTGTTATGTCTTTTAATCTTTGTTTTTCTCCACAACAGGAAATGATATTCAGAGGGACCGATACGGTGGCCATCCTCCTGGAATGGGTTCTGGCAAGAATGGTTCTTCACCCAGAGATTCAATCCAAAGCCCAATCCGAAATTGACAGCGTTGTGGGCAAGAACCGGGCGGTATCTGATTCTGACCTCCCCAACCTGCCTTACCTGAACGCCATCATCAAGGAGACTCTGAGGATCCACCCGCCCGGACCGCTTCTATCATGGGCCCGGTTGGCCATCCATGACACGCGTGTGGGCGATCACTGGGTCCCAGCCGGAACCACCGCCATGGTCAACATGTGGGCCATTACCCATAATGAGAGGATCTGGCCGGAGCCGGAGTCTTTCTTGCCAGAGAGGTTCTTGGAGGAAGATGTACCCATCATGGGGTCGGATCTCAGGCTGGCTCCGTTCGGTTCGGGTCGGCGGGTGTGCCCGGGGAAGGCCATGGGCTTAGCCACGGTCCAGCTTTGGCTAGCTTTGCTGCTTCAGAACTTCAAGTTCGAGGGCGTTGACCGTGGGGTTGACTTGTCTGAGGTGCTGAAGTTGTCTATGGAGATGAAGACCCCTCTGGTTTGCAAGGCTGTGGCCAGGGCTTAATTTTTTGATGACTGGAGAAATGACGGAACGGCGTTACGTTTGATCTCAGTTTTGTTCCATCCTGCTTTGGAGATCAACGGGCAAGAGAGTGATCAAGTTCTAATTACCATTAATAATTTATTATATTATTACTATAACTGTTTTTGGGTATAATTTGTTTAGTAACTTTGTTGATTAGGGTACACTAATGGCGCATCTGATTTGTTGTTTCGGATGGTAGTGTTTGGAGGTTTTGGGCTTTGTTGTTACCAGCTTGCATTTTGCGTTTAGTAGTAAGTGGTTGTTTTCATTTGAGCCTAATACTCTTTTCATTTCATTCCATTGGGTAACAATTAACATGGCTTTTCTCCTCTTAGTTGTGAACCCCACCCAATTGTTTTGGTTAGGACAAAAGCTTCTCACAGTTAGATTATAAAGCGGCCCGTCCTTGTCTCACCATAATTTTAAAAGTGACATAATTGGCTATGTTTGGGTTTTGGCCTCGAGTCAAAACACCATATAAGTTTTGAAGTGTTGCAATTTGTAGCGGCTTGGGACTTAAACGGCCAGAAACCAAACGAGCCCAATAACTTGAAATTAAACCATTAAGAGGTTGTTCCCATTTTCAGTTTTGGTTTGGGTGTTTTTCCATTGTGTATTAGGATGCTGGAGTTTAAATATTTTACACTATAGGTCTAAGATAAGAGATCAAATACAAACACCTCACATTTACAAATTACAAACACATTTTGTCATCCAATTAGTTAATCTAATGATTATAGGTGCACGATAACATTTTATCACTAATATTTAACACTTTGAACGTTAATATGCAATACATTGTTTAATTGTAGAATAATACTCCGTATACAACACTTTGAATTTTGATATGCAATACAAATGACACAAAAATGCACGGTATAATTATTTGCACAAAAAGAATTGTTTGTTCCTGATCTGCCCTCATAGGTTCAAAACTACTCCCTCCGTCCCCTTTTAAATGAGAGGGGAGATGGTGGCATGGGTTTTAAGAAAATTGAGTTTGTGTGGTTAATATTAATTGATAAAGTAGGAATAAAGTAAGAATGATTTTGAGCCACACAAAGTTTACCAAATAAGGTATGAGACAATTAAATAGGGACATCCGAATATGGTAAAACGGGACATTTAAAAAGGGACAGAGGGAGTATTATTGTTAGAAATTATATAACTTTGTTTATTAATACAAAGAACCTATCACTACTATCACTAGTAACCAAGTAGATTTATGGAGCATGCTCAATAATAATTAGGTTGGCGTGATCAACGACTAGAATTCATGCATTTAAAATATTTAGAGAATTTCAAATATTTATCTGGCCAGGTTAAGAATCTCTATATATTTTCTCACCACTAATTCCCGTAGTAAATTAAAGGGTAGAACCCCAATATGTAATCCTTATTTTCCAGAGAATAATTTGCACATTTTCTTTTCTTAATCAACCTAATTTTATGTATGTTGATTTTTTGAAAATATTTTATCACGTTTATTTTTTTTTTGCTCAAGTATATATTTTAATTTTACTTTTTATTAAGTGATCAGTTAATAGTTATCATCTATATTGATCTTAGTTTTGGAAAGAAAAATTAGAGCCGTTTGCTTATCTTGTATTTCGAGTTATCAGTGTTACAACCAACTTTTTCACCAAACGTGTAACCTTTTATTTCGAGCGCTGAATTGTGTAATAATCGAAATAAATAAAATTGAAGTTACTTTTATGTCTAGCTGGATTGATTGAAGTTACTTTAATGGACCATTTTAGCAAGTTTTTCTAATATTTTTTTTTTTATTAATATAATATATTATAAATATTTATTTGCATAATTCAGCAAAATCGATCAATCTAATCACTTCACGCAGAACTTCATAAAGTTCAGTAGAATCACCCGATTCAATCAATTTCAATGTCACAAAAATGACAAACAAGCTCTTTACTTCATTGTCACTTTAATTCTGAAAGTACAAATTAGACATAAATTTGGGATGGTAGGAGTAGGTGGAGTAAGGGTGGGGTGATGTACAATAATAATACTCGGTACATTATTATGGGATGTTTGGCGTATAGCTATTTACACAATTACTCACTACATTGGACACACATAATAGGGAACCAAATACGAGTACTAGTGTACTACAAAACTTTTGTGCGAATTGTACTAAAAAAAAAAACTTGGCCTTTGAGTAAAAAATGATTTATGTATCTATCTAAGGTGTTAAAAGGTTCTTAGTATAAACTTTTCCTTAAAACTACAACTAAAAACAGGACTAAACAATAGTTAATTGCCTAAAATTACTCCATCGTACAGTTTCCCCATGTCACATGATATATCACTTCCGCCGCCGCCGCTCGTAGATTTCCAACCGCCACCGGTAATCATGTTACTCAGCGGTCCTTTGATCGCCGCTGGAATGCCACCGGAAAGTCACTGACTCCGCCAAGCAGCCATCATTAAACTCTAAAAGGCTAATTAACCTAAACTCTATATGGGAATCGTGAGATTGATAAACCCTAAACACTAACGCTAAACACTAAATCCCAATGGTGTGTTTGGGAGTTTGGGGGATAAAGAAAGAAGACTTTGAAGGTCCGTTGTTAGAGGAGAAAGGGAAAAAAAGTGAGGAAACTGTATTCTTATTTAGGAGTACTAAGTTTGGAATATAATTAAAATTACTTCTAAGATATATTGAATTCAAATATGAATTGAAATTAAATTATCTAGTTAATTATCTTTCAAAACCTTCCATTTTGGAGTCACAAAACCTTCTAAAACCACTACTCCACATTTCTTAAACTCTCAGACACAAATAGTAAAGGGTCATAAACTCATCAACCCTTACATGTCTTTCCACCTTTCAAACACACCATTCTTACAAGAATATTACTAAAATAAAACTTATTTACATAAATATGACTATTCATTACTACAACGTAGTGTTGTGGTAACTTAAGTTCAAAATTTGAACATAAATTACTATGATTTCATTACTACTCTAGTAACTAGTCATATTTTTGTAAATCATCTTTATTTTGGTCATATTTATGTAATTATTTCACTACTACATTTTGAATCGGTCACTAACAAATAATCCATTTAATTGATTTTTAAGACAAATAGATTTCAATGTAAAATATAATAACTACGTTCATATAATTAAGATGTTTGGTAAAACAAGTAAAAACAAATGAAGGACGACAGATGGGAGGGTGGTGAACATGCTGCCCGTACCCTGCATGTTATATGAATTGTCGAGAACCCCAAACAAAAAACAAAAACTCTTCAGTTGTTTTATTGTCATAGTTCAATTCGAGTATATTGATCGAAAGCTACTACCCACTCCGCCTACAAGAAAAACGCGCTGTTGTCATCACTCATAAGTTGTACGTTACATTTTCACCTAAAAAAAATTCATTTTGATTTATTTCACAAAAAATTAGGAAGGTCTTTGTTTTGCTATAATAGCATGGATTACGGCCATCGCCCAAGAATAAATTAAAATGAAGCCATTACATGAGAATAGTGAACCAAGATCATTAATCAGGATTAATAGTTAGTAATAGTCATTGGGCTTAGCTTGAATAGGAACTCAACCCGCGAAAGAAATACACAATCAGGTCGGTCTGCACAGCAGACTTGCATGAGTGTGACTCAAGCGAGATCGAACTTATTCTAGGGCTTATGTGGCAGGCTATCATTCGGGTATAGCTATATGGCAGCGGCGTGAAACTAACGGAAGAAACATGGATCTGGAAGAGTAATGATTGCACAGTAATCGAGACGCTACAAGACTCCTATGATAACTAAATGTATTAAATGCATCGATTTTATCTCCTTAAACGATTGTAACTCTGGCCTCTGGGTCTATAAATACTTTCTATACATACCCTATAAAGGATCCGCATTTGGAATAATAATATTGTCTTACGCTGTCTAAATTTCTCTACTTTTCGTAGATTAACTCTCGTATAGTAGTTAGAATTAAAATGCATCGTGTTGATTCCTATATAGCAATTAGCATATTAGCCGTTCGATGAATTCTCTAAATGAAATTTTGTAATTGTTTCAAGTGAAACAAATGGATTGTGAGTATATTTCTTATGGATGACTACATAAAGATATAAATCATCCATGTTGAACAGTTGAAGGAGATTGATGAGCTGAAAGAAGAAAATACTTCCCCAAATGACAAGGCTAAGAAGTTGGAATGAAAACTGAACAAGGTTGAAGAAGCCAAATAATATAGTAGTACTAAAATGGTTGATCAAACACTTTTCGACTTATCAGGTTTATCGGAGTAGTATAATAAGATAAACGACTTGTTTGGAAAATGGTTGATCAAACATTTTTCAGCTTCTTTGACTAAAATTAATGGGTTTGACAATTGGAGACCGTTTGACAGCACTGTTTTTCGGCTTATCAGGTTTATCGGACTTATCAGTCAATTTTTTCACCAAGCACGTTACTTTTGCTTCCGCGCGCTGAATTGTGTAATAAGCAGAAAAAGTAAGGTTGGAGTTACTTTTCTGGCTGTATTGGCTGACGAAGTTACTGTAGATGATCATTTAAGCTATTTTAACATATAATTTTTTCTTTGTTTTATTAATAAAATATATTCATTTTTTTTTTCTTAAATCAGCAAAATCAGCCAATGCAGCCACTTCAGCCAAAACTTCATAAATTTCAACAGAATCAACCAAATCAGCCGATTTTCGTGCTACCAAACGGGCTCTTGAAAAATTCAAAAATATTGTTAGGCAAATAGCTTCCTCACACCGGCTGATTGGTTCTAAAATGTTGAAAATGAAAACGCCACATAGGGCAACGTTTTGCCTATTCCATCTGCCTAAACCCTTCTCTACCCATCATATGCGTACAATATACGAAGTACATACGGAGTTCCATTCTATTAAACAAATTTGACCCATTTGTTTTTCACAGAGTTTGAGAGAATTATTGTAGATTTTATAAAATGAAAAAAGTTTTTTGTACTGTAAATGTATTGTAACTATTTTTTAAGAGAGATTCTTTCCAAAAAAGGAAAGAAGATAATTAATTTGGTACCCTAAAAATGAAAGTGTGACAATTAAATGGATACGGAGGGAGTATTATATTTCTCACTTTTAGATGCAAATCTTATTATTTAATACCTTTTCTTTCACCTTTGGGTCAATTTATCACAACTATTTTTCAGATTCCGTGCCATAGTCTTTGTACTACGTACTTTTTTTATTAACTTATTTCACGTTAGGAGATGTAAAGAAGAAGATGTTTGACTTGATAACAAGTTATGGAATCATCTAGAAAGCTTTTTCTCCCTCTGAGGCTGGTTCATGCCACATGATTTGTATTTTAGATTCTTGACCGGTCCAGACCCAATCCTGACATCCCCTACTTATATAAAGAGCGGTAGAGAGTTAGTTCGTCCTTTTTACGTTACTACAGTAGCCAATGTTTAACGCTTCCGTTTTCTTCCCTCTGTTTATCGCTCACCCACATAAAAACGGCCGAGGATGTCTTTCCCTATTCATTTGCCATTTCACTCGCAGAGCTAGGGTTGAGAGGAGTCTTCTTCAGCCAACTCTAAATCTTCATTCATCCGGTGTCTGGAATTCCTGTCGAGCCATATTTCCCTGTGATGATCGTAGCTTCTGATTCTGAGGAATGAATGTGAGTCGGAGATGTGGAGTCCCAGCCGCCGCGCGATTGATACAGTAAGTGTGAGGGCGTTCTGTTGTTCTGAGGTTCGTGCATCGCTTCTCTGTCAATTCGATTCATTTCATTCTCTTTAATCTTCCAAGTTTGTGCTCTTCTCAGTTCAGGTGAACAGGTCGGGTTTATTCCAGGTTGTGTGTGTGTCGTTTCATTTGAATTTCCAATTTATTTGTCTTGCTTTTGCTTTTATTTCTTAAGTTCAGATGAATACCTTAAGTTTCCTCTGGTTTTGGTTGGGCGCAGAGCCAGGAGAATTTGTCGAAGGTTTTTCTATTATTGTAAGATTTTATCATCTTGAGTACGGTTTACATTATTTATTCATTAAGGAATACATAGGCAAGATGATTGGTACTTCTCTCAATTTTATTTGTTTTTATTGTTAATGTTTGAATAATCAGATGGCTATCTTTGTGAGCTTCTTTTACAAATCATATTGACACCAACCCATCTGGCTATTGTAAGGGAATACACATCAGGCGGGGAGCTGTTTGAGCGGATTTGCAATGCTGACCGATTCAGTAAGGACAGGGTTTTTAGTGAACGCGTGATAATTTGTCTTGTCACTTCATTATTGCTTCGAAAGAATTTTTTTTTAATAGTGCATTTGCAATATTTGAATTGTAGGCAAGGTTTTTCTTTCAGCAACTAATATCAGGTGTCAGCTATTGTCATGCAATGGTACATCAAATGAGCTTTGACCTAAGAATTATGATATTAGTTGCCATCTATATAAAGGTATCATTGTTCTAAGGCTACAATTTGTTATGTAGCAAGTATGCCACCGAGACTTGAAATTGGAAAACACATTACTTGATGGAAGCCCAGCTCCATGATTGAAGATATATGATTTTGGGTATTCAAAGGTAGCGGGTGATTGTTCCATTAACTCGTTGACTCCATATGGGATATGTTTTTTTATCTTTATGATAACAGCATTGTAGTTAACATTTGGTCATAACATTTATGCCTGCATAGCACACCAGATAACACATTACATATTAATCCTTTAAGACAATATTTGCAACCAAGAAAGTGTTATGGGGGGCTTGGGAATCTGATTTTTATGTTTGGTTTAACCATGGAAAATACAATTGAATTCAATTAAAAGTTTTAACATTTTACATATATTTAGATTTTTACATATTTTTTAAAAGAAATATTTAAATAAATTGAGTTTGAGCAGATCTCCAACATGTGATTACTGGGCATTGTTACTTATTTACTCATTTCGATGAACTTTTTGATATGGCATAGGAAGAAGCCGAAGATGTGAAAGAGCCACACCAGGCTGTTGACAAAGACGACAAGTTTAGGACAATCCCTGTAATTGAGATTGATAGGCCTGGTCATCCCAATAGAACAAGCAATTCAACCTCAGGAGAAAATAGTGTGTGGGAGTCCAATATCATCATATAGTATATAGTTTACCTGTTTGTTTGTTAAGTGTGATGGATGTTGAATTTTGATATCTGTTTTGTTGTGCGTTTGATGGGTGTTGTTCGTTGTTTGTTTTAGATCTGGTGTAGTTACGGTGGCTTCTTTGGTTGGATGTCATTGAATCCATGTTTGATGTTGTGCTTCTTGCTGGAGAGTGCTCTGGAGTGTTGCTGGTGACACTGGTAACCCAAACAGTGCTGCCCCAACCAGTGGTAATGCAGTTGTCTATACTGCTATCGGTGATATTGTGAATTATCCTTCCATTCCTTTGGTTTTTAATTATGCTATTGATCCTGTTTGTGCCCTTGTGGTTGCTGATGGTGCCACTGGTATCCCAACCAGTGCTGCCCCTTCTGTTGAGGTTACAGAAATCGCCCCCATCCCCCCTTACAAACTGCCTTTTCGGAATATGCCAAGGATTTGACCTTGCCGGTGATTGATGTCAATGATGAAAACATGGATACTGTCCCTGGTGCCCCCGGTTCTGATGCTATTGTAACTTGGGACGAACCCCTGGTGGCTACCTGTAATAACGCGGTAACCGCAGGCATTGCTCATCCCCTATTGTTGGTTTCTGCTGGACTGAATGCATCTCACAGTGAACTAATGCCTACCACCCCTTCTGCCAATGATTTATATGAGGCTTTAACTGGAAATGATGATAATCTATCTGATCCACTACAATTTAGAACTACACACGCTCCGAACTATTCCAGTGACGATACACTTTTACAGAGAGTATCCCATATAAAGGCCAGTAGAGGGTATCCCAATTCTTGCATTTGTAGTAGTACTATGTTATATATGCGCGCGCGCACACACTTATGTAAAGAGCGGTGGAGGGTTAGTTTCGTTCATTTAACGTTATTGCAGGCAACGTTTTAGACTCCCGTTTTCTTCCTTCGTTTGATCACTCACCCACTTAAAAAAAGGCCATTGTTGATTCGCCCACCTTGGAACTGATTTGGCTCCGTTGCTCCTCGTAGACTGGTTCACTTTCTCTCCGCCTGAGCGGCATTCTGATGCCGCCGGCGGAGGGGATGGAACTGGTGGCTGGCAAATCAAGGTTCAACTATGCAGCAGCAAAAGGTTGAAACTGATATTGCTTGGCAAAAGGTTGTAAATGCTCTATCTGATTCCATTGAAGCTCATGTTAACCAAACCGGCCTGTACTGATGCTAATTGTGATGCCTTTGTTTTTTTCTCAATTTACACACAATCTGGAGTCCCTAAGGCAGCACCTGTTATCGGTAACACAGATTATGCCACGGCTGGGATTAATGGTTATTTTGATTTTGATGACTCAAACAATATACCAACTCTTGATAACACTGAATCCCGGTGCCTGACAGCCTGTGCTTTAGATCAACCCCCGGTGGCTATCTGTGAAAAGGCGGTAACTGAGGGAGTTGATCATTTGTTGGTAATTTGTGAGGCCCAAACCGGAAATGATGAGCTTCTTTCTGATCCACAATCCTTAGATGCTACACTGGCCCCAAACTGTCCAGTGATGAAATGCTTTCTGAGGACAATCAAATTATATTTTTGTGAAGCTGACACAGAGTTTAAGGATTTGCAGAATATCATGGTTGGTGTAACGGAAGAGAATATATATATTCTTCAAGTGGTTTGTTTTATATAATCGTTTTCCTTTGTAGCCTTATAATATACTCAGTTCACATATACTGGACCCATAAAGTATATCTCTTGAAATAAATAATCGAGTTGCAAGGTTTATATAAAAGCATGGAAAAGACTCAAGATGATTTAGTGAGTAAAATGGGAAAGAAAAGATTTTAATTCCGTTTGATAAGACTAATATTGTCTGAACCTTTTGGATTTGCTGAAGTTGTAGCTGAGTTGGTTGAATTTGGTGAATTTTGAAAAAGTTGCATTTGAAATATTTGTTTATTCGTAAACTAAATAAAACAATATATTATATGTATATATAAAAACATAAAATTGTCCTTTCCAGTCAATTCCGCAAATTGAAAAATTTAGTGTGTAATTAAATAAGAAGGTAGTCTTTTTTATAATTAAAAAAAACTAGCTAATAAGGCTGATCCGCCATTGAAACAGAGTTAAAAGCAAATTGGTTTGTCTTCTAGAGAAAAAAAACTAAAAAAATGTCACAAATGGATGTTTAAGCAAAAGTACATTGGTGAAAATGTGCTGGGTACCTCAATTTTGACAGACATTTCTTTTTGCTTTAACTTTTAAATTTTATTTTCACACTGAGAGTGACAACCTAAGTCACCAAATTGTATGTCGCACAATGCACGTTGCCAAGTTCTTATTAACCGCTTCTGTTTTGCATCCAAATAGAGAAATTTGTTGTGAGATGCATTAGTTCATTGATGTTATTGCTCTTATTTGTGCCAGAAGAAGATGGTGACGAAAATGCACGTGCTACTAACAAGAAAGCAGCAACCAAACATGCAACAAAGCTTGGTGTTCCTGAGGCTGGTGTGGCTGGTGCGAGAAGTGATTCTGCCGAGTCTAATGATTCAATATAGCTCTCTTGGTTTTCAGAAGAACTGAAGCCTCGATTGGGACAAATGGTGTTGATTGACCAACCACAATGTAAGTTGGTTTGAGGCACTCACCCCTATTATGCACATGTATAGATATGATTGAATTGTAGCTGTATACATATATTTCATTGAGGAATTAACATATTTAATCTATTAGTGTTTTGTTTAAATTAATACGTTTGAATTAGTATTTTACTATTTTTAGCATATTTTGAATTGTTATAATTTCTATTGCGTGCATAGTAATAGTCAACTAATAGACTAAATTTATGACTCTTGGGCAGTAATTTGTCACAGGTTTTCACTTTTAAATGGTTAAATTATTTTATTTTTTGTGTGTTGATAGGTAATTTGTAATCTTTGAACTAGGTGCAGGAATACACAGATCTCAAACATTTACCCGACAAAGAAAATAGCTGCTCCCATTGTCATCAATCGCCTTTCACATGGTAACTTCATATACCTCTGCATTTTAATAAATAAAAACTGAAAAAGTTTTCACAGGGTGTTCACTTTGGCAGCTTGATATACCTCTGCGTTTTACCATCTATATATTAATTATAATTAATTGAGTCAAGTCTCTCATCATGTTCCCCGTTCAATGGCAAGGAAATTTACGTATCATCCCCTGAATCTAATATTTATATTTATTGGAACTCTAGACCAATTAACGGCTTTGACCTACCCTATTTGACAACATGAAGTTTCTTCTAAAACCCTATATTTAGAAGAAACTAATAGTACATATATTATATCAGAATCCATCATATCTCTGATTAGTGCAAATACTTCCATCAACGTAGTAAATCCAGCTATATATGGTCCCCTTAGAAAACTTATCCGACTATGCTAATTTTTGTGTCGTTTTGGAATAAATTATAAGGGCTAGCTTGCTGCTCATGCTTGCTATTATTTCATCAGAGTCTTTGCTGATTTATTTATAGAAAATGACATTGAGTTCGGCGCATACGCTCTCCTGAGACATGTGGGTAATTTCACCTTTGAAATGTTGATGTTTGACAAGCAAGGGTTCTCCCTGAACCTAGCTGGCAAACTTGTTGGTACTTCAAATCCTTTGCATACCCCAGGTGCATTCAATGAACTTTATGTTTAACACCAAGGCACATTCCTTCAGCTGCTCACCCAAAAAAATGTGTGTTGTCTATGTGAAGTATGTTATTATTGATTCTCCCTTTGGCGTGCCCTGATGTATTTTGTTTTTTCATGTTGCAGATGATTTCCTTGTCTATGTGGAATCCTCTTTTGCAGATCACTAATATCGGTAGTTGTACTGTCCTGCCTCTTATCTCTATGTCCCCAAAAATGCTAAGGTGTGTGTTGTTTACATTATTCTTTCTGTGCCGTTCTTTATTCTGCTCTTTTGTTTTTCTAGAGGAAGAACTTGAAATAAGTCACACACACGTTGTGGCTAAAAAACAAAAGCATAAACAGGGAACTTTGAATTTGCTGTGAGAATGTCAAAATACATTTTCACTTAATTCTTAGGTATGTGTTGTAACCTGAGCCAAATTCAAAACGCAAAAGCATTTAAGGTTACTTACAGTGTAAAACTTTTAAGCAAACGTGCAAATCTTGTTGTCTGTCTATCTGATAGAAGAGTATACTTTGAGGGGCTGAACTAAGAGGGTGTTGTATGCGTCAGGTCTTGAGGGGCAAATGGCATTTATGAAATAATGTGTTAGGGTATAATGTTATTGAAACGCCAGGGGCGCTCTATGTTTCATGATCATTCTTTCCCCACAAATGACACATGCTTTTGCTCTCACTTGCCGATCTTCTACCGTGGTTATAAAACTGTTTTTGTTTTTTCTTTCAATGCAGCAATGGTGTGAAGGGTTCTTGAGTCCGTGCAGTGACTCCAAGAACCGTGTGCAGGTCTTTTATGGAAAAGACGATCCTTACTTTGCTGTTGGAAAACAACCCATTCTGCGGGACATACAAAAGACTTTCAAACTTAATAGCCGTTCCACTCTCTTCTTCCTCAGGCATGGCCGAGGTGGGGCATTGCTTCTTGTCATTTCCACATGTGGTGTGGAGGAACTGCCTAGGGAACAGAATGAATATGAAATACGCACTGCTGCCAGAGGGGATGTTGCAGGACCTGCTTGATTCACGCCATGCCTCGCTGTCGTTGACTTTCTTGTTGCCTTGCTTTAACTTTCTTAACCGAACAGCAAACCTGGGAATATTTTTTGCTCTGCCTGTTGTGTTGAACATCAAACACCAAACTATTTTTTTTTTGCTACTTTGCGATGTACTAGCACTTTTTAGGTTAATGACATGCGGATTTCCCATTTAATCATTATTGGGCAAGGACTGCCGCGCATCGCACGGGCCAATGCTAGTTTAATAGATATAAGACATATTAAAAATAAAGGCCCTTACAATTATTTTAGTATAAAATCGAAGTTCAATACATAAACAAAGTACGTGTACAAAAAATTTACAAAGACCATAATCCTCAATTATCGACAAAATCGAAGTCTAACCAATATATAACATGCCACATAGGCCCGTTACGTGCAAGTCCCGTTACGGTTACATTTATCTATACCAAAAAAATTATGTTGAGTATCAAGACATCACCCAAATATCATATAAGACCGGATATACTTCTATTCGTGATTCTATATATGTTTACCCTTTAAGTTCATAATTTAATCCTCAATCTTTTCAGTGCAAGCATAAGTTAACTTTAATATACTTCCATGTTGATCACCATAGTCACACACAATTAAATTATAAATGATAAATCACAATTTATTGATTCAGAACTATTATCAAATACTCAGTATGCGTATAGGTTCATCCTTAGGCTTAGCTAAAAATTTGGCCTATTGGGCTCATGTTAATTACAAAAGAGTATACAAAATGATGGAAATACAATAAATAATACCTAGAACCAATTGTAAGGAGGAAATAACTTCTTCTCCGTGTTTTCGGATGTGCAAGTTTTCCTAATTTTGTTGCCAAGTCTTCCAATAAACTCTCACTTCACTCCACGTATTGTGTTTTTCTTTCTTGGATATGCTCAAGGATACAAGGATTATCGGTGTTTAGATTCTGTTTTTGGTAGGGTATATATTAGTAAGGATGTTTAATTTCATGAAACTGGTTTTATCTATTCCCAACTTATTTATTAGGCCAAAATATATGCTGCTCCTATTCTACCTTCCCCATGACTGCCGGCCTATCCCACGTCCCGGATGTTACCAGCGCCAGTAATCCCTGTCCCAACCATACTCCCGTCACACACACCAAGCTCCGCCTTATCCAGACTGGATGCCTCAATTTTGTCACCCACTTCCTCGACCGAGACCAACCCTTCACATCGTCCGCCTGCCTCCGAATTTCCCAAGACTAGTTCTTCATCGGAAGCAGAACCCAATCCCTCATCCTCGCCTAATTGCTCCCCGCCTGCCAGTCTTCTAGTGTCCTCCCCTACTAATAGTTCGTTGTCTTCTTCTCCGATAAATATTCATCCCATGCGAATTCGTGCCAAAGATGGCATTTTAAGCCCAAAGCCGGTGACATTTTGGTAATTTATGTAAAATTTGCGACTTCCGCTAAATGAGCATTAGTGCACGTGTAATGAGCATCAGATCTATTTGATTGAGTTTTAAGAGTTTAATAATGAGCACCGTAATCTCTGCTTCATATCTTGTAATTCACCTCTTTTTCTTATTTCTCAACATATCTACAATGAACCCATATGAGTCTAATATTTAATTCTAATCTAATACTCCCCCTGTATCTTAAAAATTTGTCAAGTTTGACCGGCACAGAGATTAATAAAGTAAAAACTGTGTGGTTGAGGTTTGTGCAGAGTAGGGAGAATAAACTGGAACAACAAATTTTTTACTTAAAAGGGAAAGTGGTAAAGTTAGTGGGACATACAAAAAAAGAAAGTTGGCAAAGTTTTAAGGGACGGAGGGAGTATTGTACTTTTGAAATATGTATAGATAACATTTTAAAATGAACATTGCACCAATACCAAATGACCATACATAACTCACGAAATGAGCAACAAAAAATTCAAAAAGTTCATTTTAAATCTAAAATACGCTCAAATTTTCATTTGTGTGCCTTGTTTGAATTCTCTAGTATTCTCAAATTTTCATTTGCGTATGTTCATTTGATTTTTCTAACGTGCTCAAATATTCAATTATATATGTTCAATTCTTTTAACCATTATGCGCATTTATTATAAACATTATACTCATTTTCAATATAACATATAGTAATTAATTAATAAGTTTTTTTTAAAGAATAGTAATTAATAAGATGAAAATATTACGAAGTAACACAAAATATTATATAATATTAAAATATAATATTAAAATATAAGATGAAGTTTGTCCGTTTGGATTCCAATCCAAAACTAACGTTAAGAATCTCAAGACTTTGCCTTCCAATCCATAGAAGGCCACAACCCGTATTCTTCTTCAGCTGGACTTCGCTGGGAGTCCAGCTCCCAGCGAGCAACGAGCAAGTAGCATCGATCGGAAATCCAGACCGGACTTCAGCAAGCGAGCAGTATTGGTCGGCGCCTCCTTCAAGAGCTCCGAGGACATCAGCGAGTAGTACAACAGAGAAGATCTTTACCATTGGAGTTGTAAATAATTGCAAAAATGTCTGGTTGTACCATGCCTTAAGTACAACCGGTTGTACGGTGTAATTTGTGTCATTAGAAGAGTGTTATCAAAGTGTATGTGTACTCATGCACGGAACGACTTCTTTTCTGTGACTTTCTAAAGAAGGGTTATAAGAATAATTCAAAAAAAAATTCACCGGTGGACGTAGCTCAACAGGTAACGAGGGAGTGCCACAAGGGTTAGGTCCCGGGTTCGAATCCGATCCCGGCAATTGCGATAAGAGGTTACTAATTTACTATGCTAAAAATGCATAGGGCCTCTGCAAGTACCGGAGACGGAGCCTCACTCTCTATCTGTCAGACTGTGATTATAGTCCAATTACATCCTCTCATCGTGTCGTCCGGTCAGTGTTGGGGGCCCTCATGGATGGGTAAAATACATGATATAGCCGGTTGTACCGTGCGCACGGTACAGCCGGCCCTTTTTTGGCTTTTACGCTTCCTTGCCTCGCACCAGAAGAAGATCCGGCTTCACACCTGAAGCCTCGCACCAGAAGAAGAAGATCCGGCTCCGCTTCATCGTTCGATCCAGATAGCAAAGCCCTGCCCAAAAACCTTTTCTTGATTTCAGTTTGTTTGAGTTGTGAACAACGACTTTATATTGGGTTGTGCCTGGTATGAAGCATCTGCGAATTGAGTAATTGGGGGTGTTGACTCAGGTGTTGTAAGAAGACAGTGTTGCTGAAGTGGGAAATTAACCAATGTGTGTAATACTGATTTTCAATGAAAAAGGGTCAAACACATTACAACTGAGTTTTATGTTAAACTCAAATGAGTATAAGGCTTAAAATAAATGAGCACACACAAATGAGTATAAAGCTTAAAATCAATGAGCACACATAAATAAACTTTTGAATTTTTTATACTCATTTTGTGGGTTATGTATGCTCATTCAATCTCAAATGAGTTTTATATTAAACTCAAATGAGTATACGCCTAAAAGAAATGAACTCACACAAATTAATATTGAGCACATTGAAAATGAGTTTTTATGAATGTAACGCCCAAAATGAATGAGCATACGCATATGAACTTTTGAATTTTTTTATACTCATTTTGTAAGTTATGTATGCTCACTATGTACTACTTTATGCTCATTTTAAAATGTTTCACATTTCAAACGTAAAAATACTATATTAGATTCACATATTGAAATTAATTGAAATTGATTATAAACATAATTTAAGAATTTTTTATTAACGAAATATAATAAAAAGAAACTGAATTAGAAGATATGATGCAGATATCACTAGTGCTCATTGTTAGGCTCCTAATACTCAGAAAAACAGACTCAATGCTCATCCAAATTACGTCAATGCTCATTTAATAGAACCGATGAACTTCATCAAAATTACAAAACTGCCACCGGCTGTACGGTGCCAGCCGTACAGCCGGCTGTATGGTATACGCTTCCTCATGGATGGGTGTCATCGTGTTTTTTTATAAGAATAATTCGAAGTATAAAGTGTATGTACAAATCAAATTAAAATAAATTTAAAAAATAACGTTGAGAAGGTAATTAACGTTGGGAAGGTAATTAAAAAAATAATATTGAGAGCATTACAACTAAAAGACAAAACTTAATTACTGCAAGTCTGCAACTGATAGATACCAGCATCCACTTTGAGTATGTCTCAATTATTTTTAATAACGAGACAAGCTAAGTGACGCACCTATAAGATACGTAGTAACTTTATTGTGACTACAATTAAATGATTTTGATCGACGACAACTTAAGGAGTATATTTTTTCTCTTAATTAAATAAAACATTCAGCATTTATTGTGTCAAGTATAGATGAACAAATTCCCAAAAATTTCCTTTGTACACATTTTGACGGATAAAAAATCGTCTCCACAGACGTGTGTAAAAACGTGTAAACGGTAAAAAAAAAGTGTATAAGAAGAATTGTTCATAAATTCATACCTAAAATAAAAAATATCAATATAAAAAGTGATGCATTCACGAACTGTGTTAACTCGTAGTTTTCTGTACTTGCGAGTTAAGGTTAATCCCTCGACAATATGACATACGGCTAATCTCACGTGATATGGCTAATCTCACAAAATTTGAGCTTTCTAGACATAACTTATGACGTGTTTGCAAACGCTTAAAAAAAGCACTTCTCACTTTTGACTTAAAAAAAAAGTTAAAATTGGTGTTTTAAGTGACAACTTCTTAAAAAAGCGCTTGTCGGCTTTTGAATTGGCTAAAAACTGTTTCTATTACACAAAAAGCACATATTATATCAAACATTATCAACTTTTACGATTCAAAATCATTTTTTTATCAGACACTATCAACTTTTACTATTAATCACTTTTTCCAAAATCGTTTAAAAAGTGCTTTTTTAAAACAAAAATATTTAAGAGCACTATTTTAATGAATGAAAAAGTAAACAATCCTTTATATGAAACTATGACATAAACTATGAATGACAAGTACCAAGGGATTTCAAACTTTGGCCTCTCTATAGCTATACCATACAGCCGGCTGTACGGCTAGCACCGTGCAACCGGTGGCAGTTTTGTGATTTTGATGAAGTTCGCGGTTTCTCGTAAATGAGCATTGATGTAATTTTGATGAACATGGAGTCTGTTCTTCTGAGTATTAGGAGCCTAACAATGAGCACCAGTGCTCTCTGCTTCATATCTTCTAATTCTGTTTCTTTTTATTATTTTTTCATTTATAAAAAAACTTAAATTATGTTTATAATTAATTTCAATATGTGAATCTAATGTAGTATTATATGTTTGATATGTGCATCATTTTAAAATGAGCATAGAGTCTGTTCTTTTGAGTATTAGGAGTCTAACGATGAGCATTAGTGATATCTGCTTCATTCCTCATATATCACATTCCGTTTATTATTTTTTTCGTTTATTAAAGTCTTAAATTATGTCTATAATCAATTTCATTTAATTTCAATATGTGAATCAAATGGATTATGATATGTTTAACATGTGCAACCTTTTAAAATGAGCATAAAAAGACCAAATGAGTATGCATAACTTACAAAATGAGTATCAAAATATTAAAAACTCATTTGTGTGTGCTCATTATTTTGGACGTTGTAATCATTTGAGTTTAACATAAAACTCATTTTGAAATATGCATGAATATAACATTTTAAAATGAGTATTGCACTTATATCAAATGAGTATACATTAATTACGAAATGAGCATTCAAAAAACTCATTTGAAATGTGTACTATACTCATAATTTCATTTGTTATGCTCATATCATAAGTGACGAACTCCCTTCCGAAACTTGGGTAAGAAAAAGAGAAAAAAGAAGAGTCCAAAGCAAGAAAGAGGGAGAAGAAGCAACTAGGGTTGTGTTGCGCTCGTGCTGGAGGGTTGTGCTGGAGGGAGGTAGCGGCGAGTGAAGCCAGCGAACTGCGATGGAAGCCTGCGATTTGAGATGGAAGCCCTGCGAACTGTGATAGAAGCCGATTTGCGATGAAGCCCTGCGATTTACGAAATAAAAGGCGGGTTGTACCGTGCACACAATACAGCCGGCTGTAGCATGTAATTTATCCCACTCGCCAGCTTCTCAGTATTTCCCGGCCCCTCAGTCCTCACAACCACAGTACAAAGTAATACGACAATCTCTCGTTGCTAGGAAAAGAAAGTCAAAATTTAAAACCAAAGCTAAGACGATTGCTATGCAGAGGCTCGTCTTCCTCAGGGGCCTCTCTCACCAGATCACCACAAATGTCTTCAAGCGCGGCCCATACCCCTCTCCGCCCCACCACCACCACCACTTCTCTCGCTTCAACGCCTCTTCAACACTCTGCCGTGGGCTGCTCTCAAGCCCATTTACCCAAAATCAAGCCTTGAGAAACGCCCTTTCGAAGACTGGTCAAAGCTATGGTCTTGCCGGAGTCAAGGTTGGATTCTTGAGGTCCTACTTTTCTCGGAGGGGATTCTCGTCTTATTCCAATCTTTATAACCATCGGTATTTACCCTTTCTTCAGTTTCTCCCGTTAAGAAGAAAAGATTGTTTTTTTTTTTTACATTGAATGAGGTGGTTTGGTTTTCTTTATTTACCGGCAGTTCTTGCTAACCTAATCACGGGTTTTATTGCCTTCTCATTTGTCAGTGTATTCCCATTACTAATTCAAAAAAATATCACTGGCAAGTTTGTACAGCTGTGTTGAATAGGGTGTACCTTTAGTTCTATTCATGTGATACACATGACTTGAATTTCTCACTCTGTAGTTTATGACTCTAAAAGCTTCTGCATTCTTTACCCAAAGAAGTGTTTCTTTTAATCTTTTTGCTTGAGGGCATGGCTCTTTCCAGTTAAAGGCACATAATGCATGCTTGATAAGAAAGTATGACATGCTACTATCCTTTAACCGTTCTGGATTATAATCAGTAAAACTTGCTACGGAGTATTTAATACATTTTTCTGGTTGGGGGTCTTTTTATTAACATCTTTATTATGTACTAGTAGTATTTCTCTATTGACCAAATGTCAAAGAGAACTAGAGTTATTTTGAAAGTTTATTTGTAAGTAGAATATCTCTTCTTTGTTTTGTTTGCTTGTTTGTTTTTGTTTATTGTTGCTTTTCCTCTGACTTGGAAATCAACAAAATGACATTTCTCCTTAAGTGAGCTGTCTGCACTACAAGAAAGCAAAGTAATACGTAGTACTTGAAAACAAGCTTCCATTTAGGAATGGATAAAATCACTATATATTCCGGTTTTGAAAGATGCTTTATGCTTCCAACTATTGAAGAATCTTAGGGCCTGTTTACTAACAGAGATATTTTCCTGTTTTCTACTTCTGTTTTTCGTTCTCCAATTTTCTGTTTTTATTTTTCAGTTTTTCTATCTCCAATTTTCTGTTTCTATTTTTTAGTTTTCCATTTTCAAATTTGAAAACATGTTCATCAATTTTTCACACAGTTCTCCAATTCCACACCCTTGACCCCTACCTCTACCCTTACCACGATCTTACACTCTACCCATACTCCACCACAACCCTTCATACCCACCCATACCTACTCGTAGGGGTCGGGTAGGGAAGTTATGGGTGGGGGTGGGGTAAGGGGTAGGGTCGGGGTGGGGTGGTAAGGTCTAGGGGTAGGGGTGGGTGGGGGTAGTGGGTGGGTTAGGGTCGTGGTTAGGGTTAAGGGTGAGGTAGTGGGTAGGGTTGGGGTCAGGTAGGGGTAGGGTAGGGAGTTGGGATAGGATGGCGGTAGGGTGGGGTCGGGACCAGGGTGGGGCCGGGGTAGGGAAGGGGTAGGGTGGGGGGTAGGATGGCGGTAAGGGTGGGGGTAGTGGGTGGGGTTTGGGGTTGGGGTAAGGTAGGGGTAGGGTAGGGAGTTGGGATAGGATGGGGGTAGGGTGGGGTCGGGACCAAGGTGGGGCTGGGGTAGGGAAGGGGTAGGATGGCGGTGGGGGGTAGGATGGCGGTAAGGGTGGGGGTAGTGGGTAGGGTTTGGGGTTGGGGTAAGGTAGGGGTAGGGTAGGGAGTTGGGATAGGATGGCGTAGGGTGGGCCCGGGATCCGGGTGGGGGCAAGGTAGGGTAGGGTAGGGTAGGGGTGGGGGTAGGATGGCGGTACGGGGGGTGGGGGTAGGATGGCGGTGGGGCCGAGGTAGGAGGCATGTGGTAAGGGGTAAGTGGTAATATACGAGGGGTGGGGGTAGGGTAGGGTGGGTCGGGGTGGGGTCGAGGTGGTAGGGGGGTGGCGGTAGGGTAGGGTGGATCGAGGTGGAGCCGAGGTGGTAGGGGGTGGCGGTAGGGTAGGGTGGATCGGGGTGGGGCCGAGGTCGGGGCATGTGGTGGGGGTGGGGTAAGGTCATTATAGGGAAAAATGGGTACGTGGGGTGGGGGTTGGGTGGGTAGGGTAGGGGTAAGAGGTAAGGTACGAGGATGGAGGTACTGGAATGGAATCGACATCGGAGCGGGACCGGACCCACCACTAGGTGTAAGTATGCAAATTCATTGCAAAGGCACTGTAGCATCTGCGTTTTCCAAATCTGGAAAACTAGTAAAAGTCACTTCTCCAAATCATTAAGGAAAAGAGAGACATGTTTCATTTTTTCCGTTTTGGAAAACGATTTGGTAAACGCGTTTTTCTTTTTTCCTTTCTCCAGTTTTCCAGGAATTTCTTTGGTAAACACGTTTCCTGTTTTCTGTTTTCCAGTTTTCCAGTTTTCTGGAAAACTGGAAAATATTTCTGTTAGTAAACAGGCCCTTAGTTTGGAGCAACCTTAGGTTGAGTGTTACATTGCTACCTTAATGCATCTTCTTCTCTTGTTAGGTTTTACACTTTTACCATGACCTTATGTGAAAAATAGAATGGTAGACATGTAGAAACAGGTTTGACCATTTAGCAGTATGAAAAAGTAATTGGTAAATAATGAACTGGAAAAACTAAATAGGATGGAATTTTGTATAGCCAAATACATTTTTATTATAAAAAAGACTGACCTAAAAACCTAACACTTATTGGCATTTGGCAGTTCAGGGCGATTCCAAATTTAGGAAGCAGAAAAAAGCTGTTTTTTCTTTTGCTTTTATATTGGAAGTTCTCAAAACTAAGGTGATTAGTTTAAATGTCTGAGTGATTTGGCTTATTATACAACTTAAATCATGTAACTTTACAAAATAAAATTAAAACCGGTAACTCACAAGGTGTTGCATGCTGATTTGAATATATCTTTGTAGATAATTTTAGTTTTGTACTCTTGCATAAACAACAATAGTAATAGCAATTACTAGTAATACAATAGTAATTGAAGTGCCGATTGCAGTGTAGTAGATGAGGATAGTTAAAGACAGTACATCAAAATAAAAATATACCAATATCTTATAAATCATTTTACATGCTATCAACTAATAATAAAAAAAAAGAAATAATTGCCCAACATAAGATGATAAGAGGGTGAAATGCATAAATGGTACCTTAACTATTGGTATTGTTGCATTTTGGTACCTTAACTCTTAAATGAATCAAATCAGTACCATAGCTATGCATAGATGTTTCAACTTGTAATTTTATTCAAATTTGTTGCTAAAAAATCCTACATGGCGATCAAAATTCAATGTGTAGAGTCACCCTACAATGATGACATGAACAAAAGGAAGGTGAAATGGACCTTACGCATAGAATTCCGGCCGCCACATATGATTCATTAAAGAGTTGAGGTACCATTTATGCATTACCCGATGATAAGACTACAGCATAACAAATTTTCTTCAAATATGACTAGTTGACTAGGTGGGAGCCTTTGCGGCACTGGGGTAATGATGATGATGACTAGCTGACTACTGTATCTTTCTTCCCAAGACACTATCACTAATTAAATAAAAGAGATCATTAGTTAAAGGTCATATAAAGGAAAGATTACCATGGTGGTCATATTTAATGAAGCATCATTTGTTGATTTGTTCAGTTTACAATATGCCGGCTAGGTCAATCGAAATCCCCTGTAATTTGTTAACTATCGGGGCCAAAGCAGGCCCATATGTAAATATTCAATCTTTTTTTTGGGGTAATTTGAGTTTGCACCCCATCTTATTGTCCAACTTGGACTTTGCACCCCGTTTTTTAAAATCTTTGTTTTTGCACCCCAACCCTATATGAAAAGACAAAAATGCCGTTGATCAAGAATATGTTGAAGGCCAACAAAATTGTTAATGGAGGGGCATTTTTGTCTTTTCATATGGGGTTGGGGGTGCAAAAACAAAGTTTTTTAAAAACGGGGTGCAAAGTCCAATTCGCACAATGAAATGGGGTGCAAACTCAAATTACCCCCTTTTTTTGAACGATGTAAATATTCAATCTTAATTCTTAACTTATCCATTTCTTTCAATCCTCTTCTATTTGTCTAATATCTACTCATCCTTTAAGGAGAATCATATGATAGAAATGCCCACTTTACTGGAAGCAGCTCCATGCCTTGTGTACCCTGTAAGGGTATCTGAATATAGTGCTCCCTCATCCTCACACATAAAAACAAAAGAAAAAAAGCAGAAAAGGAAAATTAAAGAACATTCTTTTTTCGTTTGTAGGAGATCTTGGTTTCAAAGTCTGACGCCAGATGGAGTTGTGATAGGTTTGATTGTGTCTAATGTGGCTGTTTTTCTGTTATGGAGGGTTGCTGACACTAGATTCATGTTGAAGAACTTCACTGTGAGTAGATGGGAACTAATATACAGTATATCTGGTAATATGGAATCCACATTTATTCTTTATTACTTCCCAGATTTCAGTCGAGAACTTTATAAGTGGACGAGTGCACACATTAGTAACCTCTGCATTCAGTCAGGTCGATCAGTGGCATCTTATCTCTAACATGATTGGACTCTACTTTTTTGGGACAAGCGTAAGTGCTTATATAGAAAGTCTTAAGTATTATCCTTTCTGATCCAATTTTATGTCTACTTTGATTGTTTAAACCAATTAATCATATGTGGCTGGTTTTTTAAAAAAATGTCTAGGAAATAATGGTTCATGGTTAGTTTCTTTATTCTTATAGCTAGTTATCACAATGCTTCTCCTATAAATGCCGACACTCAGTAGTTCCACAGATGTTATATGTTTTTTAATGGCTTTATAAATGACAAGTCTTAGTTCACATATGATTTGAGAAGATCAGCTTGTTTTAATGTGTCTTGCTACACTTGCCACCCATTTTTTTGCAGAAAACTTACACGCTTGATCCCATGACTATTTGGTTATTTTTGCTTTTAGTACTCATCTTTCACGTATTTGTGGACAACCGCGTATTGGTGCATTGCTTGCCACTTTCGGTCCTTTTGTACCACTCATTTCATTAATCTTTGTTTGACTTTCAACCTATCGTTGGACAAGTGAGTGGGAACTGGGAAATATTAAGACTTAGGGCTCCATTCTAAAAGTTTAAAGTAGTAGCACAAGGTCTTGTATGTAAGTTTACATCTTTATATTTAGCATTTTATTGAAGCATACTAATCATGAAGTATGTCCTTTGAGACATACTAGGGTCCAATTGTCAATAGAACTTAATAGGTTTTTATACAATATTGAGTCTCTAGGCTTTTTCCATCATTTGCAATGGAGGCATGGAGCCAAAGATTCATTATTTTTTGGCTTGAGAATATGATGTAATAAAGCAAAATGGCTCACTAAACTGTCTGCGCTTCTTTGTTATGAAGCAACGGTCAGTCCATGCAATTTTGGACGTGATTTTCATTATGGGTCATCCGGAAATAGTCTCTCTGTGCTTTAGTACAGGGGTAAGACTGCGTACATCCGACCCCTCCTTACCCCACCGTAGGTGGGAGCCTTTGTGGCACTGGGGTAAATGAAAATGATGATGATTGAATCTCTAGGGTCCAACTTAAAAGATTAATATTAACCAGCTAGAAATAATAGTTCAAAGTCTTATAAGTTTGTATCTCTATGTGTAGCCGGTGTTAGATGGTATAACAGAAAGGACCAAAATTGGCAAAAAAGTCCCAACACATGCCTAAATTCAAAAGGTGAAAGCCAGTCACTAAAAAGTAAGATTGGCTGAATATGTCTGGGACCAAAAGTGGATGTTATTTACTTATTTTAAAAGCAACCAACAGAGAATTAGTGAAATAGGCAACTTTGTCACAATTTCATACCTTTCTGTGAAGTCCTTATTCAGATTTTTTCTCTTGTGGGGTGCATGGCACCAAGATAATGACATATTAACTGACTTGAGTTCTTGGAAATGAAAATTCTACCTAGATGTTTAGTCTTGTAGTGTTAAGTCATGTACATACAAAGTATTGTTTGTTGTAAATATGGCTGTGTGTTGGGAAAGCTCTATTTTTGTCCTTCACTATACTAACTGGTTTTCCAATCTCACCTTGCCACATGCAGGTGGGAAGAATGTTTGGCTCAGGATACCTTCTGAAATTGTATCTGTCTGGGGCAGCTCTTGGTTCAGTATTTTTCTTGGTCTATCATGCCTTCATTCTTCCATCAACGCAGGTAAGTTTTTATATATAGACACACACACACTCAAATGGTTCCAGAGAGACATGTTTTTAAAGCATGTTAGAACTTAGAATACAGAAAAGCATGGTTTTCTATGTGTGTTTGGTCTTATGATTGCTAAACATGGTTTCATAGGCTCACAGGAGCGGAATGGTGAGGAGCCCTTCAAGTATATATGGATTGGTACATTCTTGTTCCTGTTGTTGATTTATGTTTTAAACAATTAGAGTCTTCATATTAGTTGATTATTATGTTTAAAGAGGGGGGAAATAATTTAAATACCCCAAACTTTGAAGATGTGTGATTTAAGCGCCCCAAACTTTCATATGTAATATTTAGAATGAATTCCACTTTTGGTCCTATGAGTTTTAGGTC
The DNA here is from genome assembly GCA_945859915.1 of Cuscuta epithymum. NCBI lineage: Eukaryota > Viridiplantae > Streptophyta > Magnoliopsida > Solanales > Convolvulaceae > Cuscuta > Cuscuta epithymum. Next base: position 1,295,131 of record CAMAPF010001023.1, read on the forward strand.
AATTCCTCATTTAGTCCACATCTTTCACTTTGTCCACTTTTGATACATAACTATTGTGTTTTGGCCCATATATGGTCCTTCCGGCATTATTTTCGATTGTTAAAATCGACGGAAAAGGACCACAAACGGTTAAAAAACATTAGTCAAGTTTCAAAAGTGGACAAAGTGAAAGGTGTGGACTAAATGTGGAATTGGCACAAAACTCGTAGGACCAAAAGTGGAATTACTTCTAATATTTATACCCCGAATTATATATAAAAAGTAATATTATTACCACGAACATAGTTTTTTTTTCTTTCGCAATGTAAATTTATGATACTCCGAGAACTACACCTATATAAATGTTTAAGTATTTTAAACCATGTGCTAAACACCATAAGTTTACATTTTTGAATAAAAAAATACATAGTAATTATGCTAACATAACTTTTTATGTAAAGTTTGGGGTATATATATTACATATGTAAGTTTGAGGTGCTTACTTCACACCCCTTCAAAGTTTGGGGTATTTAAATTATTATCCTCTTTAAAGAGTTATAGTCTTCATCCTTTTATCCGTTTTATTTTATATACTATCGTATATTCTTTTTACCCTTTTTATCTTATCATTTTTTATCTTATCTTTATCTTCATCTTATCCTTCTTATCTTACATTATCTTTTTATACTCTGTATTTCTTTTCTTTTGGGCTCTGATATCATGTACCTATTCATGTTGGCCGACCCCGAAATCTTTTGGGACTAAGACTTGGATGTGTTGTTGTTGTATAGTCTTCATACTGTATATATTTTGATAAAAGAAGAAGATGAAAATATATAACATGACATGATGCATGTGTATCATTCTACGCTGTATCATTTAACCTTCCTATTATTTTTCAAAAATAAAGAATCAAATCTTTATTTTATTTGGTACAAAAATTGACTGATGCAGTGTTGCCGAATTTCCAGTAAGCAATTAGTGAAAAAAGTTCATTCTTGGTCTAATCAATTTAGTTCTGCTCATATGTCTTTCAGGGAGCAAGCGGGGCAGTGAATGCAATTATGTTGCTTGATATATTCCTCTTCCCCAAAAAGACCCTATATTTCGACTTCATATTCCCAGTTCCTGCAGCCTTACTGGTGTGTAATTATAACTATATGAAGTAATATTTACAATCATAATAATTATTATAGTTCCACTAATTTCTGAAGGAATAATAATGATTTACAATGATGATTATGCGGTCAGGTCTTAATAATCTTATTCTGCTTGCTGTAATTGGTTTTCAGGGAATTTTTCTGATTGGAAAAGATGTATTAAGAATACTGGAGGTATGTTCTTCATGCTCTAAACTTTACTTCTCATTTTGTATTGATCAAGTCATACAAGTGAGAGATTCACAACTGATAAATCATGCGTTAAGGTCAATTTACCTGACCTTCAATGGAAGAAGTCAGTTCTGTTAGCTGGAGATGGGGGAATTTGTTTTTTGTTTTTTGCTTGTCAAACCCCATTTAAATATGCATAATAATATAGATATGTATTTATCTGAGTTTAATTATTTGAGGTACTGGGCCTGTGTTTATGGGTGTAGGGTGACACTCAGATATCGGGGTCTGCGCACTTGGGAGGCGCTTTTGCAGCTGCTATTGCTTGGGCGCAAATTAAAAAGGGTGGTGCTGGTAGACTCTTCAGATTTTAGTTAGTTCTCTATTGCAACTTTGCAACAATGTGTATCTATAGCGTCCAGCAGAAACTTTTTATTTTATGTAAAATAGAATGCAATTTATATTTATTTGGTGGTTCTATTTTGCCACTCCTATAATTCTTTATCTGTAGATGCTCTTCACATTCACAAGCCACACGGCTTTCTATATAAGCTGATATGGGATATTTGAAAGGGTGTGAGCCTGTGAGGTAAACATCTCAAACTTGTATATGTAATTTAAATACTTCAAACTATATATAAATAGTTATTTTTGCACCATTGTGATGTATTGTTTCTTGCAAAATAGAAATTTATGGGGAAAATTGCATAATTTAAAATAAAAAATTAAAAGTATTGCAATTATATGGATTGGGGGTAACATTATTTATTTCGCAACAGAAGTTTAGAATGTTTATTGTGTGTTCATGAATTTTAAAATATTTCAAATTATGCAAATAATATCGTAAATTTACATTTTTGAAAGAAATAATACTTGAATATGGTGCTTAGATTACTTTTATATAAACTTTGGGGTATTTAAATTACATATGTAAGTTTGGGGTATTCATCTAACACCGCTTCAAATTTTGGGATATTTTAATTATTTTCACCTATTTTTTTATGGACGCCTTTTAAATTTTAAACTGTGAATATATTGGTTTGCTGGTTGGTTAGAACTTGGATTCTTGGAACATCATATCAACTGATACAAGTAATACAACTAGTGCTGGACTCGGGCCGGTTCGGGCCCGGTTCGGGCCTGGGCCCGGCTGGGCCTCGGGCCAGGAAAGGGAGGCCCGAGCCCGAACCGCCGGTGGCCGGTTCCGGTCCCGGTTCCGGGCCGAACCGGGCCGAACCGGGCCGGGCCGAACCGGCCCAATTAATTTTTTTTTTGTTCTCCTATTTAATCCCCCTACCCCTCCCCCTCAACCCCAAACCATCCCAAACCACCTCAAATGGCCCAAAATACCTAACCAACCTAAAACTTAAAAAAATTTCAAAAAAAAAAAAAAAAATTAAAATCCGGCCCGGACCGGGCCCGAACCGGCCGGGCCGGTTCACCAAAACCTGGGCCCGGGCCCGAACCGCCCAGCAGCCAGGCCGGGCCGAACCGAACCGGCGGACCCACCGGGCCCCGGGCCGGGCCGGGCCAAACAGTAACCGGGCCGGTTCCGGGCCGGGCCGGGCCGGTTCCGGGCCGGGCCGCCCGGCCCGAGTCCAGCACTAAATACAACCATTGCAATGGGCACTTTAAATCTAGAAATTATGACATATATAACTGAAATAAAGATAGTTGATAAAATGTGATTTCTTATATAAAGTGATTATACCATTAACCATAAGTGATTATTATATATTCAATTTTACATTATAATGATTACAAATTTATGAAATAATGGGATTGTGAAGTTTGATGCGATCAGTTACCCTTATGTTCTGTAATTTGGTAGGTCTTAGCTTTATGTTCCCCTACCATGTATTCGTTTTCATTCAATAAAATGGTAAGGTGTTCTCCGACCCTTACCCCACCATGTGGAATAACACCGGGATTTAAAAAAAATGAATACAAATTTATGTATGAAAAAACCTTTAAATCTAACTACTTGAGATGTATGGTATAAAATTGTATAAATTAGTTAACAACATAACTCAATAAACTCATGCGAAAGAAGATCCCGACTATTAGTGTAAGTTGATAAGTTGAATGTATGCTATTGTCATGTCCATAAATATAATTACTACTCTTATCGAAAACATTAATAGAAAGGAGTTATCAGGGTATTTTTGTAAACATATCAATGGGAAGTTAATTAAGGATATTTGGAACGGATTCTGTTTTTGCATATTTTTTAAAAACAAAAATAGAATCAAATCAGCTTTTAAAAAACTGATCTCCCCCAAATTCAATATTTGTTTTTGTTCCTTAAAGGAGCAGAAACGATTTTAAGAAATAGATCCAAACACTATAGATAATATTGGTTGGTCCAAAAAAGGTCACACAGGGAAGTAAATAAGTAAGATAACACATCATTCAGATAGTAGGTAAAAAGACAAAAAGACTCCTCGCAATCGCCGACCCTTGAACCAGACTCAGAGTCTATCACCTCGAAAAAAGCAATATAACTTGTTGATCCATTACTGGGCACAAATGAGCCGAAGACGGTTAACCTCTGTTAACCGAAAGCTTACAGCAGAATAAAATAAAAAACCGAAAGTAGACAATAAACTTCAGACAATCAAAATAAATAAATGCGAAAAAATAAAATTTATGTCCCATCTTCCCAATCACCACCATCTTCCAAGTTCCTCGCGTTGGCCTCTGTTTTAACAGCTTTGACGGACTTACACCTCGATGCCCGCCTCATCCCCGTTTTTTCCCCATCCAGAGCCATATTATCCCCCACTTGATTCTCTGTTTCCTTAGCCTCCCAGATGCGTCTTCGTTTATGCTCTTCAGAAACCTCCTCATTACTTCACAATTCCGCATCTTTTGTTGAGCTATTAACGTACCTGACGTAGACTCCTTCCAACCCCCTTCTGTTCTACCATCCGACTTGTTGTCTTCCTTATGTTGGGGATCCCGGTTCGAACTAGATGACCCATCCACCAACCACTTATTTCCTCCTGTAGGACTAGTCTTCACCCCACTACCTGCTCTAAGATGTACACCAAAAGTTTTTTTCGAGTGCCAGATTTTTCATATGCCAACAGGCAGAATTTATCAGAATGACCTATAATACCGCAAACAAAGCAGAATTTGAGCAACTTTTCGTACTTAAAATCCACCCAATGATCAATCCCTCCTTTTTTTAAGGATTGTACCCGTTTTCAGAGATTTTTCTACATTCATACATACTCTTACTCGCAGGTAAGATTCTCACTTTTCACCAAATTGGTTATCATCATAACTAACAAATTTCCAATAAAGTTACCAACACGTCTGGCAGTGCCTAAATTCATCAAACTGTAAGGGACATTATAAACTTATACCCAAAACTCGGCTTCATTTAGATAAATCTTATGTGGAATATATCAGGTCTAACTTTTTTCAGAATCAACAAATTCCTCTCAAATTTTCACGGGTCTCCATCAAGAACATGTTTCATATCAACAGTATGGTAGAAAGTAAAAAAATACCTCTTATCACCAATTTCTTTGATCGACACACCTTTTCCCTACCTCCACAAGGAAGTCATAAGCTCTTTGAAAACCGGAAACTTGATTTTCCTGTCTGTTAACAAGGCGCCCACAACTAGACAGCTCATTCGATTTTCCTCAATTGGAACATCATCGAGCTCGGTTTCATCTAGATCCAACTCCTTGACTCCCTCTCCTATAGCCATCTTCTTGTACTGATCAACAATCTTTTCCATGCAACCTCAATTGCCCCTTTCCCAACGATCGGAACCTCGTGGCGAAACCCCAAACTCCGCCCTCCTCCTCGACAGAAGGCCCTCGCTGCCAAACCGTCACAATCCGACCTCCTTGCTGCCGAAACGTTACGATCCGACCACCGCGCTGACCTCCTCTGCACTCTCCTCCTTTCAAAGCCTCTGACCGAGAATTAAAAGCCGAAGAGGCACCGCTCCTCAACAAAGTTGATAGCGAACGAATAGCCCTAGCGGTGGAGACACCCTAGAAAGAGAGAAACCCAATGTCCTTGTCCTTTCCCCACTTTTATCAATTAGAAAACAAATAATATAAATTTTATCATTATTTCAAAACATGAAACTCGTGATTTGAAAACATTACATTTTGTTTTATCCAATTTCGGGTAATATCTCAATTTCTTAACAATTACCAAGTGATATTGACGAGAGTATATCAAAATATGAGAAGTAACACGGAGTTTTATCCGTAGTTTACTTACGTAGGACTTATTAATAAACTCGTAATTCTAGTAGTCTAGTAGGACTCAGGAGATTAAATGATCATTAGTTTTAAGTGTTGTCTTGTTTAATATACGTAGGACTTGTTAATAAACTCGTAATTCTTTCAAAAAAAAACTCGTAATTCAAACTGGTCTTCTTTCGAAGAACATTCAAAGTGACCTATTTTCAATCCGCAGATATTGGTTGTTTAATCCGATTGAGCCGTAAAATAAAAGAATATTCCTTGGAATTGCGCATATGATCCTCGGCTACTTAATGAGCAGAGAAGTGCCATTGATTGATGCTCTTCTCCGCCACATTTACAAAAAGGAGACTTTTATATCACTACCAGCAAAGTCAAGAGTTGGAGGAGACCCTGTCTGTCAATCTCCATGGCTGCGTTTCCAAGTGAGCTTTCACACCCCCAGATCGCAATTTCTTATTCTTTTTATCATAATGTTATCTTTTGTTGAGTTACTGTTCATTTGGTATTTGATAATTTGCATATCTTTTTCGTTTTGCTTCTTTCTTGAATTGGAATATACTTTGGGTTTTGGTCATAAAGATTGCATTTTTATATCCTTGTTTTCATTGCGTTTGGCAGGCGTTGCTCCATTTGTTCTTCTGCTACTATTTGTGGGATGCTCCGCCAGGCCTCTCTACCCTCTTCCTAGCCGAAGAAACGACCGAACCAAACAGCCCTTACAAACTTTTCGCCCATTTAACATCGCACACCGAGGTGCAAATGGAGAATTCCCTGAAGAAACCGCTCCTGCATACATGGTATACGTGATATACTAATATTATCACAGTGAAAAATCCTCTTTCTTGAAGTGATAGTTGTTAGGGGTCGTTTGGTTCAGGTTCTTTCATTTTATTGGTAATGTAAGATTACCTTCTTGCTTGTTTTATTGATTCTGATTACAAGGGTAATCTGAGATAATGTTGGGAGTGATTTAATGCACTGTTTTCTTAGTAACTTAATGTGATCGACCCAAACAGTGAGTATTTATGACAGTAAAAAACTAACTAATTGGAACACGGTTTATTCATTCAATAAAAAAACTGATGTGATCATTACATCGTCATTACATCGTTTATTAGTCCCATATTTGATGTCTCTTAATATTAAGCAATATATATTACTTAATGATAGCACCATACAAAAATAAACTTTAAATTTTTTGCTCTGCCAAATTAAGATTGTTGATTCCGTACACAATAACTAGTACTAGTATCTTGTTATACATGACCACTCAAGCCACACAGACATCTCAATGGAAAAATAAAAGAAACTAGCCCCTGAATCACCTCAGGTTTCTTACATATATCGTAAGATTACCTTTGTGATATTTTTATACTGAACTTGACTCGTTAAGTAAAATCACATTATGTAATCAAAACCACCCCTTGAGGTAATTCAACATTCCCTTAATCCCCCATTACCATTTAGAGCTAATCTATTACCAAAGATAATCTTACATTCTATGAGCTGAACGCCCCTGGTTAACGCTTCTGTTTTCTTAATGCAATTTGTAACTGAAACTATGAGTCTCATGCAGAGGGCTATTGAAGAAGGTGCTGACTTCATTGAAACAGATATTTTGGCAACAAAAGACGGATTTCTAATATGTCATCATGATGTAACCCTTGATGATACAAGTGATATAGCTGATCATAAAGAGTTTGCAGACCGAAAGAGGACTTATGAAGTTCAATGGGTCAACACAACTGGCTTTTTCACTGGTACTCTTTCTACAGTTCTACCGTTGTTTGTCGCTCACATGATATATAATAATGTTCTAACAATAATAATGACATATCATATCTTTCTCAAAGAAGAAATGACATGCCTAAAAAAAGAAATGATTTTTCACTCTCTACTCCCTCGGGTATCAAATTAGTGCCCACTAACTAGATGCATTTTGCTTACAAATAAGAGGCCATTTTGCAACCCAATAAAGTAAAAAAAGGCAGCCCGGTGCATGTCATTTCTTCCTTGACAAGAGAGTATAAGGTGAGGGTCCGGGGAAGGGTCGAACCATAAGGATCAAGCCTTCTCTTGTCATTTTGACAAGAGGCACCTCTCAAGACTTCAACCTGTGAGGCTGTGACCTCCAGTCACACAGCAACAGCGTAACTGGTGCGCCAAGGCTTCCCTTCCAGCCCAATAAAGTAAAACATAGTAGAATTAGACAATAAAGTGGCATTTAATAGTAAAATGGTTAAGTTGACCTATGTTGTTTAATTCTCTTTTGATTGCAATAGATTACTTTTAATACATATAAATCAATAGGGATATATGTGTCAGTTTAGGACAAAATTTATTATCATCTTAAATAACACAATTTCTCCTTATTAGAAATCATTGTGTTGGATTAGGGCATGCTCGTTTGGGCTAAGATTCATCAGTCTGCTCTAAACTGGTTTGTTAAGTTTGCTGAGGTCCTTTAGAACTAGTACGGTCTGTGATGGTTTGATATATCTGTATTTTATTATTATCTAATTCTCTTCTAGTCTGGTTAAGTTTGTTTAAGTCGTATGGTCTGGCATTGAAATGACTCCAAGTGCACAAGTCACTGTCATGTCCTACATTTGCATCTAAATTGTTTGACAGTATATGTACATAAGTTCCTTCTCCTGGAGCCATAGATCCCGGAAATAAATTTCCATATCTATTTATACCCTTTACATAAAATTTTAGGCATCTAATGCCAGAGCAATATCAGCATATACATAGTTTATTTCATCAAATGCAGTTGATTTCACGCTGGCTGAACTGCAGACCCTTAAAGCAAAACAAAGATATTCTTTCCGAGATCAACAATATAACGGTTAGTACTAAATGTATTTTGTTATTGACATTTATCTTGAACTGAACAAGTTTTGTTTTTGTCACATGTTTACTATATTTATTTCCAATCAGGAAAGTTCCCTATAATAACATTTGAGGAGTATATTTCAATTGCACTTGATGCCCCTAGAGTTGTTGGAATATATCCAGAAATAAAGAACCCAGTATTTGTTAATCAGCATGTGAGTTCTTAATTCCTTGGTGCTGAATTCAATTAATTAATTAATTAGATTGTGATTAATTAGGTCTAACCTTAAAGGAATGCCTACCTCAAACAGGTTAAGTGGTCAGGTGGTAAGAAGTTTGAAGACAAGTTTGTTGAAACCCTTAGGAAGTACGGATACAACGGTTCTTATATGTCAAAAGAATGGTTGAAACAGCCTATTTTTATTCAATCCTTTGCCCCGACCGCTCTTACCTATGCATCCAACCTCACTGACCTGCCCATGGTCTTTTTGATTGATGATGTCACTATATTAACTGAAGACACACAGCAGGTAAAAACACAAATACTTTTATTTCCTTGTTTTTTCATTACAACTATATATTTTTACTGTAGATATAACACCTACAACAACTACGCCTTGTTAGGGTTGGCTTCTAGTTCCTATGAATTCCATTGTTCAATGAAATAATCACAACATGTGACTAAAATGAAAGTAATAGAAAATATGCAACTTCTAATGCACATGAGCACATCCATGTACAATTTTACATTATAGTGACCCTGGTGTTATATTTAGAGTACTTTCAGTGACTATGTAGTCGCTTTTTCCTTTATGTTTTAGTTGTAACTTTTAGAGAGAGAGAAAGCTTATTAATTCCTAGTAATTCAGTTGTTTCCACTAAATGGATGCAAGTAAATCCAAATACCAGTCTTGTATAATATGTGTACTTATCATATTATAGTAAATAGAGGAATGTATTTGAATATTATTTAAAGCAGGATATACTAGGCAATTTTTGTTTATTGTATTTTCTGGTGAGTGCTATTTGACTATTCACAGCAGATTATATTAAAATGAAGTTTGACCTTTTTTATTATAAATGTGAAATGCCAGTCCTATTCGGATATAACTTCAGACAGTTATCTTGAATTCATAAAAGACTATGTGGTGGGGATTGGGCCGTGGAAGGATACCATAGTTCCTGTCTCAAATAACTATCTGCAGCCTCCTACTGATCTGGTTGCACGCGCACATTCCCTCAACCTGCAGGTATTGTTATATGTTACAGAAATAAGGACCTCTCAGGAACAAAGTGTTGTGTTTTAAATGTATACCGTGATGAGGCATACTGTGTCCACGTAAAATGTTTTTGGATTTTCTCATGTTTGGCACACTGAAAAAGCTCTGGAAAATTTCCAATGTTTGTTTTAAAGGTTAAACATTACACTATATACTCCATAAAATAATTGATTTTCATTATAAAGTTATTTTCCTGCAACCAAATGAAGTAAAATAACTTTGTGAAAAATGCTTTCCTGCAGGAAAATAACTTTATCTGGAAAATGTTTTCAAGGAAATAACTTTCCACATAAAGTTATTTTCCTGCAACCAGATGGAGCCTAAAGTCTCAAGCATTTTGTTCCAAGAGTTGTGATGATGCATCATGTGTACTTGTGTGGACGTTCTATAACAGCTTCTCCCTGAGGATCATAGGAATGCCGAATGCCCCTATCAAAACATTTTACTGTTTATTAGTACTACGGGTAGTATTTATTTATGCCTGATCCACTAGTTCTCTATTAAACATGAAAGAAGATAATGGTCTTTACTTCTAGGTTCATCCGTACACATACCGGAACGAGCAACCATACTTGCACTTCAACTTCAGCCAAGATCCATACAAGGAGTTTAGTTGGTGGATAAACCAGATTGGCGTGGACGGACTCTTCACTGACTTCCCAGGCAGCCTCCACCAGTTTCAGGAGTGGACCAAGCCATTATCAGTATAGCATAAAAGGGAAGGATGCATCTAAAGTGCTGCTTAGATTCTCCTGAATGATTTCAAAGTTTAGAAATGGTAGAATTGCAAATTAGGAAGTTTTCATTTCTTTTTAGTACAGTAATTCTCATTGTGGGATAATTCTTTCCACATATTATACTCCATCTTGATCCTTGCAGTTAAAAGTTTTACTGCCATTGAGGATATACCTTTTTCCAGTTTCTCAAGCATTTTACATTTCTGTCACTGGAGCCTCCTCCAGTTGCACTTAAAACTTTTCCAGTTAAAAGTTTGGCTTATACAAAGTATCTTCTTATACTACTCCTTCCTACCAAAAATGTAGCAATAATTATTAAGAAAACGACATTTTGTGCGTGTGATTTGTGTACACAGAAATAAAATCAAACATATTCATCATTTCTAAATAAAAATGAATTGAAGATTTTGTATTATCCCCAGATGGAAAAATTTGCACTATCCCCATAGTGCCTAGAAAAATATGGAACTGAAGAAGTAATAAACACCCTAGCTCAATGATTGAGTACTTAAATCATTGAGCTAAAAGTTTCTCATGTCATGTGAGATGATCCCAGTATCCCACATTCCCACCCTAACAGCTTTTTTGAAGTATTCCATAATCACTAGTTACTAAACATTATAGGACACATCCTTTGTCCAATATTTTAATCTCTGTTCTAAAAATCGTTCTAGGCGCCCGACTAGTCCCCGCCTAGGCGCTAGGCGGTGGTCGGGCGCCTCGATTTTCGTCTAGGCACTCCGACTAATTGGTTTTCCGTCTAGGTGAATTAGTCGGCCGCCTATGGCGCCTAGTTGCCCGCTTAGAGCGCCTAATCGGCCGCCTAGGCTGTCTAGGTTCGACGAACATTACTTCACCTTTTAATTTTAATTTTCTAAGCGATATACATACTTTAACTTTAGTCATTGATTTAAAGAAATGAAGTTGTAAATTATGATAAAACTATATAGTTTGTATATATACCTACATTTTATCATTATTTATATTTATAACATAATGAAGTTAAGTGATTAGTTACCCATATACTACGTATGATTAAATGTGATAATTCTATCATTCATGTTTGTTAATGTATATGTATATATGTATTTTATACACACAAAAATACAATATTACTTATCATATTTATGCAAAAATATAGATAAAAATGCAATTTCTATGTTTTTGACTAGTCCCCGCCTAGGCACCCGCCTAGCCGCCTAGACGCTAGGTGTTGGGCTAACGCCCGACTAGCGCCTAGCGACTTTTAGAACATTGATTTTAATTTTAGTCATATACAAAGTATATAACTAGAATTAAAATATTTACTAAATAGCCATGTCTGTATAAAATTTGATGATTCATCAAGAACTAAAAATCAAAAAGTGAAAACCGAATAGCCAAATTTATAACACAGAATTACAAACGAGCAGCCCAATTTTGTGCCTAAAACAAGAAAAAAATAAGCAGCTTCCATTCATCTGCTCAGCTGAAGAAATCTTGGACTCCCATCCCAGCGAAGGCCCTATCAGAAAGCTCAGCCAAAATGGCATTGACGGTAAGCAAAACGATACTGGATCCAGCAATAACCCCCAACACCACTCCAGTAGTACCCATAACCTTGTTGAAAGCAGGCCACTCGATCTCCCTTATCTCCTCCACCACTCCGCTCCAAAAATCTGGCTCCTTCGTCTCTATAGCTTCCCTTATTTTTGAAGCCAAACGTGATACGTCCTTGTCGTCTTTACCACCTCCATCAGCAACAACCTCAGCATCTGATTTTGTCGGTTGAGATTGGTTTTCTGGGGCTCTCCTGTTGGATTCTGTGTTCTGATTGGCCGCTCTAGGATAAAACCTTTTTGATGGGGAAAGGGAACTATTAGGTTTTGAGAAGTGGAGAGAGAAGCGTTTCGGTTTAATTGGGATGCTCAAGGTTGGATTGTGGAGTTTTGAAGATGGTGGTGGGATGAAAGAGGGAGATGGTGAGGGGATGTGTAATTGGGAAGAGAAGCAAATTGGATGTACCATTTTGATATTTGAATTACGTGTGTGGACAATGGAGGCTAAAGCTCATCTGCACAAAAGAAGTAAAAAAACATGGGATATCAGTGAGAAAATTATAAAAAGGCATTTGATAGTGGTAACAAACTAATTATCATCTATCTAATTCTTCACTAGCATAGTAGCATCCATCATTCCAGAAGATTATATGGGCTTCAATAAATTCATACAAAAATCATCAAAAAATAATTATCATATATAAAAAATGTGATATATGGCAAATTATACGAAAAAAACTATTAAGTACATATGAAGGTGGTGATAAAACTAATTATCATCTATGTAATTATTTAATAGCATTCATCATTTAGAATTCAAACAAGATTATGACCCGTCTATTTCTATCCACCAAAACTTATCAATTTCACGTGGATCAGTCCACAAAAATATTTAAGAATTCCATATATTTTGAATTTTATTGTGTATTATGAGTTAGTTCAATGTATTAGTGATTTACTATTATGAAAGGTTAAACTAGACAACATCAAATAACGAAACGAGACAAAAATGTAGCATTTCTAAAAACTTGAAGTATTGTTTTCAACTTATAAAGAATTACATTTTGGTCTTGCATTACTCATAAGAATATTTGCTCCAAAGCTGTTGTTTCAATGTAATACTAATAGTTGGGTTTCATGGTGAGATTGGACAACAAATGACATGAATCCACTATTTAAATATTAAGTAGTTGAAAGTGATACGGAGTAATTAGCTAAAAAGAAATTGCCCTAATCAGCAGTAAAAACAATGTAGTTTTCCTAACTAAGAGTACTATGTTTTTCCCTAAATACGGGATTATTACTACCATGCGTGGACAGTACTGTCATATTATGGCAGAATGATTTGAGAATGACAATATTTTACTCCTATTTTTTGGGGGGGGAGTACTCCACTTGAGAGAAACCATATTGTGTTTACTCCTATTTTTGGGAAATTTCCCTAACAAAAATGCATTTGCTCTCAACTCTTGAAGCAACACATTTTCATCTCATCTCATGTCAGACTTTCCCACAATGTTCTCATGTTGAAGGAATATGCATGTGTACGCAAATCATCAAACCTAGTTATTTTGTCATGCAATTCACCAAAAAGGTTAAAAATTGTAGCTTAACCAAACATGATTGTTTATTAAGAATAGCACCTTTTAAATGTACTTTTCCTTTGGAAGTTAGCACAAGTAGATGAGCTAAAACTACTATTAGGCTTCATTTGGTTATGATCATAGTTTAAAATGACATTTTTGAAAAGTGCCTAAAGGCCCACCTCAATGTGAGGGGGTGGGAAAAAACTGAAGCTTAAGTCACAAGTGAATGAACTGGTGCATAAGATGGTTGAAGCATTTTGTGCGGTTCAAACATAGTGGAGTATTGCGAAAATTAAATCTCATATTTTTTTTTCAAATTTTGCCTTGACTTGTTCTTAAATTTAAAGAAAGTTATACTGGGTCTATTATTCTTTATTAATGAGTTGATAAGCCCCATTAAATCCATAAAATCTTTTTTCAAAATCAACAACTATATCCACACAGCTCTACTCAGTTCAATTACTTTGGATTACCTACAAACTACTATGCACCCTAGCTGCCCTTGCAATCTTGCATAGGCGTCTCTCTTGTCTTCTTCCCAGCTAGGTTCAAACTCAAACTACAGTTTTACCTTTTGATTCAGATCATAACAATAGATGTAACAGCTACTTTAGTTTTCTTTTTATACAAAGTGCTCCAAAATATCAAACTCTCCAACAATTTCCTTTCTGTTTTCTCATTTGGATAACTTTTTCGTGTTCTTTTTTTCGAGCAAACACTCTTAAAAAGATCTTTAAAGAGTTAACTTATGATATTTGACTCATTTCATTTCATTTTCATTTACCCCAGTGCCGCAAAGGCTCCCACCTACGGTGGGGTAAGGGGGATCGGATGTACGCAGTCTTACCCCTGTACAAAAGCATAAGGAGACTGTTTCCGGATGACCCATAGTGAAAATTGTTATAATATATGATTGATAATATGTTATAAATTGTTAGCAGTTGCAACTTGTTACGGATGTTATGAACAACATAAAGTTTAAGGCTTACACACTAAATCACATGAGGCTTACATGTTACAACTAGCCTCACGAATGCAAGACTCTTGAAGGCTTAAAAAAGCCTTTATAAGCATTAGTTTGTAACTTTGTATGAAATATAGTAAACCTGGATTTCGGGTAAACTGGGTGAGCCCAGGTGTACAAAATTGTATTTGGACGTTATTAGGTCAGCTTATATAAATGTAATAAAATACCTTTGATTGGAGATTTGCCAAGATAAAAACAAAAATATTACTCCCTAGTTGCGACTCGAGAGGAGAGCTCCTATACACTGAGTGCGAGGTTATCCGAGAATCTCCAGAGTGAACCTATGTTTTTTATACCCAGATTCACCCGAACAATATGAACATTAGTTACTGACTTGCATTCGTTTGAAATATTAACATATTAACTGAGATTGGAATGCCAAACCAATAGTGGTGCAAAATAGCATCTGAACTCTGTAGTAAAGTGGAATTATTATAAGAGAACTCATTGCCTAATAAAGATTAAGTGATTCCAATTTAGCATTTCAGACTTTCAGTTCAAGTATGAAGTATATATGCGAACCCAGTGTTTAATATGAATTCTCTATATTGACAGAAAACTGGCAAAAATAATTATTCCCTGTGGTAAATAGGCACAATTTTTCATCTGAATAAAATCCACACCATGCCATTGAAAAAGTTACATGCTTTGAACTGACCTTAGCTACAAAAAGCAAAGCTTTGGATACCTTGAAACCTTCTGCGTTTGAGAACACCCGCTGCCGAGTGAGCCTCTTGAGTTAAGACCGGCCGCAATGATGGCCGATAGCAGCACCGGCGACGAATAGAAGTTCTGGCTGCGATACCTTATCGGATGGCCGGCGGAGACACTTGAGTTTGAATGGCGATGGTTCATTTGATTTGGGAGGAAAGTATACACAACTTGGCTGAGGAGAGTAAAAGAGTACATTATATTACTCTTTGTAAGTACACAAATTTAGATTTTTAGTGTTAATTGAGTACACTTGTTAGATTAGCACGTTAATGCAACTCTGAACGGAATGTTGAGTAAGAAAGGGTAATGGACCAAGGTTATGGCGACGACCTTCACGAAGTTGAACAAAAAGGGGAAATCGATCTTCGGGGGTCGACCTATGAGGGGCGTCGGCCAGTAGGGGTGCATTGACCAAGGAGAAGTCGACCTGCGGGGGACTAACGTCAACCTAGAAGAAGTCGATGAAGTAGTTGGGGGTCGGCTCGACCTTCAAAAAGTCGACCTATAAGCGTTCTGTTAGCCAACTCAGCCGAATTAACGTGTTAAATTAACAGGTGTACTCAATTAACACTAAAAACTCGAATTTGGGTACTTAAAAAGATCAAATGCAATATTGTGTACTCTTTACTCCATCTCATACAATTTGATATACTCAATTGATTCAGTCCGTATATCATACCACCGGGTGTACGTACACCCGACCCAACTGAGGAAGACAATCCAACAACCAATACAGACCAAAAAAAAATTGGTGGCAATTTTATAATTTGAGTGAAAAATTGCGACTTCCGCTAAATGAGCAATAATGTAATTTTAGTGAGTATCGAACCTATTTTATTGAGTATTAGGAGGCTAACAATGAGTAGCGTGATCCCTGCTTCATACGTAGTATCTTTATTTCACTTTCTTTTTCTTATTTTTATTTAATAAAAACTTCTTAAATTATATCTACATTCAACTCTTATGAATTTTTGTCTGCAAATCTAATGTAATATGATAGTTTTCAAATATGCATTGATATAACACTTTACAACCGAGCATAACGTCAATATCAAATGAGCATAAGTAACTTACAATATGAGTATTACACCAAGATAAAATGAGTATTGAAAAAATTCAAAAAACTCACTTAAAATCTTCAGTATGCTCAAATAGTAAATGAGAATGCATAACCTATGAAATGAGCATCGAAACAACTAAAATGAGCATTACACCAATATGCATGAATATGACATTTTGAAATGTATGATGTAATGCTCATTTTAAAATCAGTATTTAACCAATATCAAATGAGCATAGATAACTTACGAAATGAGTATCGAAATGATATTTTAAAATTAGCATAAAACCGATATCAAATGAGCATTTGTAACTTACAAAATGATTTATATTAAAGCAAAACATTAATACATAAAATATTTTATAATTGAATAACATTAAAGTAAAAACAAAGGAAAGAGAAAAGAAAGAAGGAAACAAGTTAAGGCAGGAAAGGAATAAAAGAAAAAACAAAACAAAAAACGTAAGCATAACAAAGCAAACATCGAAGCAAACTCTTCGTCGAAGCAGGCCAAACATCGGCACCTCCTCCGTCGATTCCCAGGACATCAGCGCGCGCAGCAAACAGAACTCTTCGGCGGCTTCTTCATCCCTAATCTTTACCATCTGAATTGTAATTAATTTCAAAAATACCCGGTTGTACGGTGAGAACCGTACAACCGGGTGTACGATATATTTTACCTATTTGATTTGGGGAGGAGTAAGTGGTCTTCACTCTTGTGTGCCTGCGTGGGATATTCAAATCAATATCTTTGATTTTCTTTTGCAATCATTTTCTTTGTTTATATTTCAAAAACTTTGTCATTTTTTTTAATCAACTAATTTGTGATTACTGTTATATCTCTCTTCTCTGCACAAATCTCAACCATATAATTTCTACTTTATTATTCTTTGTGCGAGTCAAACTTGATAAAGTTTTAAAGGACGGATGGAGTATTATATATTTGGATTGAATTTTTTAGTTTGATCTTGTTTAATCTAGTCTGATCTAACATGTAACTGAAATAAGTTCAAATAAATACATAAGTCTATCAAACATAACGGCAATTATACGGAGTTTTTAGAAACACAAAAAATGGGTATATACGGTGAGTTTTTTTCTCAAAATAATGTCAAACAAAAAAATATTTCCCAAATTAATGTTGGGTTAAAAATATTTCCCAAAATACCGCTCAAATAAACTGAGTTAGAGAACCGTCACTTGAAGTGGAGGCTTACGCAAAGAGAGAGCTCGTAACGCGCAAAGAGAAAGCTAATAATGCGCAATGGCAAAGCAAAAAAAAGGGGGATAAGGGTCAGTTTGGTCCTCAAAGTTGCAAAAAAGGGGTCAAATAAGTCCTTATATAGAAAATTCTGTCCGGACGTGCCATTTGAGGTGGCTCCCGGTGGAATTTTTTGATTAAATTTTTTGAGCATCTTATTCGTTAAGTCTAGTTTACTCATACCAAATTTCACATAAAAACTCTATCGGGAAGACATTCAAATGAATTCTTGAAGATAGCTGTGCCGTTAAAAGCGCAGTTATCTTCCAGAATTCATTTGAATGTCTCCCCGATTGAATTTTTAGCTGAAATTTGGTATGAGTAAACTAGACTTAATGAATAAGATGCTCAAAAATTTTCATCAAAAAATTCTAGCTGGAGCCACCTCAAATGGCACGTCCGGACAGAATCTTCTATATAAGGACTTATTTGACCCCTTTTTTGCAACTTCGAGGACCGAACTGACCCTTTACTCAAAAAAAAGGTAATGGTCCCACCCAAAATAAAATCTCCTGTTTTTTAAAAGTGTCATAACTTTTTTATTTGTACTCCGATTGTTACAAAAAATATACCAAATTCATAACTTTTTATTACCTTTCATTTGACACCAATATTGACTATATAAAAATCAAAAAATAATTTAACACTTTAAAAATTATTTGTTCTTTATAAATATATATCTTTTTTATTTGAATTCCAATTATTACAAAAAAAATATCAAAATTCATAATTTTTTATTATCTTTCATACGAAAGCAATGTTTCATATATATATATATATATATATATATATATATATATATATATATATATATATAAATTAACACTTGAAAAAGATACTATGTGCGTAGTATGTTTGTTCAAAATGCTACTCCCTCCGTCCTAAAATGGTGGTCCTGTATTTCCTTTTTGGGATGTCCCAAAATGATGGTCTTGTTTCCCTTTGTGGTAAAGAACAAAAGTGTATTACCATTTATACCCTTCCTTTTTAATGAACAGTATGTAAAAGGATGAACAATATAATAAACTAGGTTCTTTAGTCTTTCTTAATCTTTGTGCCCAAAAGAAACAAGACCATCAATTTGGGACATAGGGAGTATAACATTTTTATTTGTACTTCAATTGGTACCTTTCATATGACACCAATGTTGCATATAAAAAAAATTATTAACTTGGACAGTTTATAATCATTTTTTATCTTGCACGCTATTAATATGGAGTGATAACGTAGAATGGAATAGCATAAACTCTCGTGCACGGTAAAAAATGATCCTAAACTGGACAAACTATTAGTTTTTTGTTTATTTTGATATATGAAACATTGCTTTCACATGAGAGATAATAAAAAATTATGAATTTTGATATATTTTTTGTAATAATCGGAATACAAATAAAGAAGATATATATTTTTAAAGTGTTAAATTATTTTTTTATTTTTATATAGTCGGTGACGAATGAAAGGTAATAAAAATTTATGAATTTTGGTATACTTTTTATAACAATCGGAGTACAAATAAAAAAGTTGTAGCACTTTAAAGAAAATAGGAGATTTTATTTTGGGTGGGACCATTTCCTTATTTTTTTGCTTTGCCATTGTGCATTATGCGCTTTCTCTTTGCGTGTTACGAGCTCTCTCTTTGTGTAAGCCGCCACTTCAAGTGGCTGTTCTCAGGTTACTTGGGAAATACTTTTAACCCAATATTAATTTGGGAAGTATATTTTTGTTTGACATTATTTTGAGAAAAAACTCATATATGGTACCTATATATAAGTACACAACGAATCAAGGATGTCAATGAACCTATTAAATAAACTGAGCTGAAGAAGTAAATGTCTGTTTGGATTCAACATAAATTAGATGAAAAAATTACATATAAATGGAATTATGTTATATAAACTTAGGGGTGTTTGGATCTAATTCTTAAAACTACTCATGCTCCTTCAGGAAGCAAAAGTAGAAGATGGGGTGTTTGGGTAAAGTGAAAAAATATTTATGGTGCTCTAATTTACTCCTAGAAGCAGGTTTTTTTTGGAAGTTGGGGGAGATCAGCTTCTGAAAATTGATTCTGATTCTACTTCTACTTTAAAAAAGAAGTAGAAGCAAAATCAGTTTCAAACATACCATTAGTGACAAATTTTTGAAAAATATGAACTCTGAGTTTGGGTATATATATATTGAATATACTTTTGAGTCTACACTAGTTTAATGGTATTTAAACTTGCATTCATATGGAATTATAAGATCATGGATTGCAGAGCCGGCGTTTAGCATGTTCAACATGTTCTACAGCAGGGCCTCCCGATTTTGGAGGCCCCAACTTTAAAAAAATTATAAGTATTACATAGTGAAAATAGAAATAAATACTAATGAATAAAATAAAGTTTTTGTCGGTACTCTTATTCATGTGTTACTCAAATTGATTGAGTGATGAGTTGTGTTGCTTTAAATCAAATATTAAGTGATTTTTAGAATTTTTATTACATTATTTGACGAGTATTCAATTGATTTTAGTATAGGTATTTCATTTTTTTAATTCTTAATATTAAAATGGGGCCTCGATTTTACATTTGGAACGGGGCCTCCAAATTCATTGGACGGCTCTGATGGATTGTTATGGACTACTAATTCATTATAATTAACATTCCGTCTCTATTATTTTATCTTCCTCTCTAATTTTCACAAACTTTGTTTTTCCTTTACTATACGTCACAAGTAGGCCTGCATGAATCTGGAATAGGGCAATTGGTCTTGGTCATCCTGGACCAGTACCGGGTCATGGGGTATTGGGACAGTTTTAGATGTAAGGTTTGCAAATCAAACTCATTTTTATTACCGAGTATTATTTTATAATACGATAAATAAATCTGAGATCCACTTCAATATAAATGCACAATATAAACATGATTTGTGTTTGCATAATAACTCTACATTATTATATGAATTACATATGTAGCATTTGAGATTCTGTTTATTGTTAATATTGCTTTTGTGTAAACTACTATCCCTCATACATTTGATAAATATCATTCTTATGAAATTCATACATTTGTATCATGAGTTCATAGACTTTTGTGAATGAATTTCATAAGAATGATGTTTATCAAATGTATGAGTTTCATAAGAATGAAACTATAATTCATTTTCTACAATTTGACTGTTCTCCCAAATCTGGTAATTGCATAAATTTGTATGTTATTCGAGGCATTTATAAGTTCTTAGAAAATATAAGTTCTTATAATAAAATTGTAAACTCATAAGGAATTTCATAGTTAAATTGTGTTAAATACAAATAAAACTTAAATAAAGTATATAACTGACCACCATTGTTTCATTCTTAAAATACAACTCACCCAGTCCTAATCGACGAGATTTTATGCTTTTTACAAAATCAAATAAATTTTATTTTGGAAATAACGCATAACTACTCTTCTTTGTACACTTTGTCTATTTTCACTCTTATTGGAATCGATTTATCAATTCAATATCTTTTAATCGCATTGAATTTTGCCAAATTTCTTTTTTTATTTTTCTAAAAACTTTGTCACTTTTCTTTTAAAATAAATAATTTATGTTTCTATTTATTTCTCTTTCCTCGACATACTTCTCAATCACATGATTTTTACTTTTCTTATTTTACACATAATAAAACAAACTTGACAAAAAAGGTTAACATCTGCGTATAACTAAGTTTCATTTAGTGAGAGACACGGACGGGCCTAGGGTTAGGCAGTAGGTTGAACAACTTTGGTAGAAGACAGAGCAGACGGAGGTGCGGCCTGACTGGCGGAGAGGTCGAGAAGCGTTTCCACCAGGGCTCCGTTTGGGACTGGTTTGTGATATCCTTGGGTGTAGGAGAAGGCTCTCCAATCGGTTTGAGCTGCGGATGGCTGAGGGAGGGGGCAGACTTCGAGGTGCGACGATTCGGTTGATTTCATTCAGGCCATTCTGAGGGCAGATGATGACGGCGAACCAGGAACAATTCGAGGTGGAGCAGCTGGCTCAGGCGTATGGCAGTATGGAGATGTATGAAGGAGACACGACTCTGTTGGCGAAAATCACGACTCCGGGTGTGGCGTATGAGAGTCTAGCGCTTGATTGGACCTTCACTTCAGAAAAATCGTGTTCGTCGGTGTTGAAGTATCAATCATAGCGGTCTTGATGGTCGGGCCTCCTCCTGAACC
The DNA here is from genome assembly GCA_945859915.1 of Cuscuta epithymum. NCBI lineage: Eukaryota > Viridiplantae > Streptophyta > Magnoliopsida > Solanales > Convolvulaceae > Cuscuta > Cuscuta epithymum. Next base: position 1,316,898 of record CAMAPF010001023.1, read on the forward strand.
ACCGCCATGGAATCATGGGCGGAGCTAGGGGAGGGCCATCCCTAGCCCTGGCCCAGCCCAAATTTTAAAAATGTCTGTATTTTTAGTGTAAAAAATTCTGTGTAAAAATTTTTCAAAAAATATTCTTTGTATCGGCCCAGCCGGCCTAGTGCTCTAGCTCCGCCCCTGCATGGAATGTACAAATTGGAGCTTTGGCTGTTTGTGGAAGGTCTCAGGTAGAAGGATCAAGAATAATGGAGTTTGGCAAGCACTAGCAGGCTCGTTTAGTTTGCAATTTAATCTTGTTATCTTCCAGTTTATTTTTTGGACCCTTTGTTGTTTGGGTGTGCATGCTTATGAGGTGGGAAGATATTTTATGCTAAGAAGTAGAATGACTTCAAAAGCCAAAATATTCTTCATATCTCTCATATGATTAGCGACTCGATCCGCTCTAGTTAAGGTGACGGCTTCTATAGCTAATCAGAGGGTGAGAGGACCTTCGATGTATGGTAATTGGTAAATTTGATGGCAGAAGACTATTCAGTATTGAATATTGATAAGTTAGTCAGTTTCCATTCAAAAAAAACTTGACAATGTCCAATGTAACAGATGTAGAAAAACGGAGGCTCATTGCAAAATAAAATAGAAATTCGTCCAAAGAATTGTACATTTGAACCACAATTTTGAAGGGACTAATGATTTAGGTAATGGGGGATTTTGTAATGAGGATAGTAGCACTCTTTCATCAAGTAATTGAAATATTACATTTATTCATTTCTAGATGTACTCTTTCTATTCATTTTGTCCAAAAATTGTTCACGTTTACAAAAATAAGATCTTGTTAATGCTATTTTTTTCTTTCTCTAAACAAATTTCAATCACATCATTTTCTTCCTTTTTAATATGTCAAAAAAGAGAGAAAGAAAAGTAGAAACAAAGCAAGTATTTCTCACTATTTGATTTCTGGATTAGCCGAGTAAAATCAGTAATCATTTTTCACTTTCCCTTTCTAGAAATGTAGACAGAAGATGAGAAGATGATTCTCATGAAAGAGGGTAAAACTTAGAGCATGTCCAATAGTATAAATTAATTTTATGACAACTGACAAGTATACGCAAACATATTCATACGTGTTCATAACAGAATCATATTCATAGGTGTTCATAACAGAATATGTGATTCAAAGCAAATGAAATGTATATCCTACCACATTAGCCCCAAACTATAGCCTATAGGCACAATTAGGGTTGTATACGAACCGAATCGAGTCGAATAGTGAGATTTTGTATTTGTATTTGTTTAATTTTTTCGAATACGAATCCGAATTCAAATATGAAACGAATATTAATTTCGATTTGTATTTGTATTTGTTTAACAATACGAATATTTAACGAATCATATACGAATATCGAATCGATTTGAGCATAAGTTAAATATTAGTCAAATATCACTTTAAAGCAATTTTCTTATAAATGCATGCTATAACGTAATATGTGTTTTTAAAATTTAATTTTTTAAAAGTACATTTTTCTTTGAAATTTAATGGATCGATACATTTATAAATTTATATTTATTAATCATAAAATTGATTGACTTTAGTATATTGTGCACAACCTATAAATGTATCGATCCATTATACGATAAACACTAACACACACATATTAGAACTTATACTTATAATGTGTGAAACAAGTTGATAATTGTATACTTCGTATATCGTAGTCAAACGCCTCTAATTTTATTCTTTGAATCGAATACATAATTATTTGTATTCGTACTTGAACCAAAAATCTGATTTGTATTCGATCGTATTTATATTCTATATTTTCAAATTTAAATCATATTTTTTGAATCCAAACCACGAATGAAAATAAAATTATTTGCCTTATTTACAATCCTTACTCCGTATGATACTTCTGATTTATTACAAATGCGTTCGAAATTTGTATACATAAATGTATATATGGACTACCCTTTGAGTGTATAGCTATCTTTTAAAAGTTATTATAGTGTTATTACTATTATTCTTAATTCTTAATATTATTATAATAATAACACTATCATTAATTGAATTTATTTGATTAATATTCGAATCGAATACACTGATATTCTTATTTGTATTTGATAACAATTCGAATCAAATTTAGTATTCTTATTTGTATTTGTATTTGAATTTTTCGAATTCGAATAGTGTTATACGAATTCGAATTGCAAATCGAGCAAAAATTATTTGATTCGTTTAAGGCACAATATGAGTATGAAGTACAATTGTCCAAATGTACAATGAGACTGGGGGGCGTGGAGCATCAAGTGCCAATAATTTCTTTTTTGAATAAATGAAGGGTAAGGAAAGAGGAAAATATGACAAGTAAAAAATGAACGTCAGGAGTAGTAATGTGATCATTGTTATTCTATAACTACATGGTAAAAACTTCTTTCCAGTTTTTACCTCGTATGTAAGTTTTTTCTATAGTTATTTCTTTGTTGAGATGTTTTTGAATTCTCGGGTCAATAAAGTGACAATTATGACTAGAGACACAAGTATAAACTTTGCTCTCGGTATCAAAATCTCCAGCTACGGCTCTGTCTAAACCTTCCTTCTAATGTAATGCAAAACCTTCGCAAAATTGAGTTTTTACTTTAACATTTGAAACTAGTAAAAAATTAGCTGAGGCAAAAACTCCCCTTCCAAGAAGAAAATGTACAAGGCCAACAAGAGAAATTAGAGAAGCAAGAAAACCAAGTAGTTTGGTCTGGCAATGGCTCTCCTTGACTGTTAGTTGGCTCAGATGGTTTTAATGATTCTTCCTTCTGTGGTAGTGGCTCTGACATTGGCTGTTGCCGCTGTTCTTGGCTCATTCGCACCCGACCATTGCCAATGCTATCAGCGCCTTCTTTATCAGTCTGCCCTGTCAATCTTCATTACATTCAAACTAATCAGATCATGTTCTCATCTAGATGCCATTAAAAATGTTCAAATTATAATATTATATGCACATTTATATCCAACCCCTGCTCTTCAGCCCAAATAGAGCATACTTTTCCACCTTTCTGCTTGAAAATTTGGCTTTTCTACACACCAAGAACAATAAATATCAAGAATTGGGATTGCATATGAAAAGGTCAAATTAATAGAGTAATCAGTAATTCAAAATTTTATATGTTACTATATTCTTAAATTTAGACAGCATGAAATGGCTACACATTCTTGCAGAAGACGGCGGCTCGTAAGAGCAACCAATATCTTGAAAGAAGACCAATCTTGAAATTTATACTCTTTTTTAGCCTTAACAGGATTGGTTGCTCGTTTGAACAAAATAGATTTTAATACCATATTAAGACTAGTTCATCTTAAAACATCAACTTCATATAGGAAGCAACCTAAGGTCTTACATGCGAGTTTGTATCTTTTTATATTATGTGGTATGAGATGACATAACAATAAACAACTACATTATCTAGTATCTACTAACAAAGGGGTGGTTATTAGTGTTAGAAAAATGAGGAAAAGAACATCAAAGCAGTCGGGTAGGAAAAACTGCCCACATCTGACAGGAGAGCAATCCTGGCTTATTTACAGAGATACTGGAGTGAAACTGGTGTGCATTATTAGAACTTAGCAGGTAGTTATGTTTTTAGGTATGAGGTGGAAAAACTAACCACAATTATGGAGTACTCACATTGGGAATGCAAATGATCTGTCACTGGTGATACTCTCCACAGAGTAATGAGAAATGTGTGTCTCCTCATTTGACTTTTTGGGATGATTGTGTTCCTCTTCCTCCTGTATGACCTCTTTCCAGACATCAGTAGTTGTTTGCAGTTTTTGTCCTACCTCGTGATTGTTTCCATCAGTAGTCATTTCATTGGTTGCAGCCTGGATTTGAAGAGGGGGATCAGTTGTCATTTCATTGGTCGCAGCCTGGATAGGAAGCGGGGGATCAGTTGCCATTTCATTGGTTGCAGCATGGATACGAGGAGGGAGATCACTCGTTATTTCCCCAGAGTAGCCAAAGAAATGATCCCTGGTGAAGCTCCCTCCCATTTGGATACTGAACAATGATTCATTGGAAGCTGAACTCCAGTCTGAGCATCTTGGAGGCGTATCAGGAGCAAACACGGCTGGTGGAATCCTGATTGATGATGTATCTGTACAACTCTCCATGGTTGATTCTGCAGTGGAATCTCCATTAAAGATGAATTAACCTATTTCATACTTAACAATACGGTTTTCTAATTGTTTCCAAAGGATAAGAGTTTGGTAACATCAATTGCAGTCGAAATATAATTTGGAGTTGGTGATGGATTTTTTTTACTCGCAGGTCCCCTAATTATTAGGCAGGTTTCACTTATTTACCATAATCAAATCGATATGCCAATCAATTGAAAAATTCATCTTCCAGTCGGAGCTCATTTGCCTCCATTATCAACTACCAGACATTACTGCTTTGAAAGGAAGAAATTCCCTATCATTTAGCGCCCAAAGCCTAAAATGACGCAAACCTAAATTTCCTTATTAATGATAAAAACAATAATCTTCAATTCAATTACCAAATGATGCGTGAACCGGGTGTTCAGAATATCGAACCAAGGAGCGACTTGGAAGAGCCGGGCCGCCGGCACCGGGATATGGCCCGAACACTCACCGAACAAGCTTTCGTCTTCGGCGGCCTCGCATGCAATTTGCAGAGCAATTTCCCTACTAGAGTACTCCGGATTGAATCCAACCACAGCCGTGTACGAAGAGATCGAATTGAAAGCTTGCCCCGAAACTTATCGGCTAATCGGCCAAAGGCTCGCGGAATCCCTAACCGAAATATGCGCGCGCTTTCGTTTCTTCATACGGCCATACAATACTCCGTATTACAATATTGAAAATATGAATTTCAAGGGCAAAAACTGAAAAACATGACAAAGAAATAGAAATTTTGTAATCGTGTTTAATCTAATTTATTTAAGTTTTTTATACTATCGTATATCTCTAATAGTATTGTCTACACTCTGCAATTTGGAAGTATGTTAGGTGAAAACTTCCTAAGTATGCAGATTTGTTCATGATTATATATAGGCTAAAGCGTAAAATAGACCCTCGAATTAACAAAAAAGTATCATTCACCCCTTATATAGGAGATTTTGTTCGGCCGTCGACAATTGGGGTGGTTCCCGATAATATTTTTGGATGAATTTTTTTGAGCATCTTCTTCATTAAGTCTAGTTTACTCATACCAAATTTCAGATAAAACCTAATAGGGCAGACTGTCAAATGATTTTCTGAAATGTATTGCGTTGTTTAACTGTCAGTTATCTTCAAAAATTCAATTGATTGCCTTTCCGATTGAATTTTTAGCTGAAATTTGGTATAAGTAAACTAGACTTAATGAAGAAGATGCTCAAAAAAATTCATAAAACAATTCCACCGGGAACCGCCCCAATTGACGATGGTCAGACAAAGCCTCCTATATAAGGGGTGAATTGCACTTTTTAAATTAGTTCGAGGGCTCATTTGATCCTTTAACCTTATATAGTTGTATGTAATTGCACCAAATATATAAATTAAGGACATGATTGCACCAAAGTATTATCAAAATAATTCTGAATTATTCTTCTATTTTCCATTCCATATTTCATGAATTTAGTTAGCATAATTCCTCAAATTATCGTCATTCTTTTTTTACATTGTTAATTTCTTTTTGGCGTCGTATAGAATACTTTTCAAGGGACAAAAATGAAATATTGATGATATGTATACTATTATTATTAACTAGCTTTCAAGCCCGTGCGATGCACGGGCATTACATAATTTAGTCAATTGTAAATTTGATATTTTCGAAATCACATACGTAGTATAATTTAATGTCATGTAAAAGCAAAATAAACTCAGTCTCATATAAAGCCGTTTGATAATACCAAAATGAGTCGAATTGTCTGACTTTACTGTAATATAAATTAAATCTAACTGATTGGGATAAATTGACGGAATCTTCCAAATTATGAAAAAGGGATGGTTGAACCGTGTCATACAAATTAATACAAATTATGAATTAAATCAACTGTAACTAAATTTTATGAATGACGTACTTCATCATCTAAAATTTAGTTCTTACAAATAAATTTTCAATCTACTTTATTTTTTATTACAAATAAAAAAGGATGCTAATCCGTGTCATACAAATTAATACGGAGTAAGTAGAGGTTCTCAAAAAGTTACGTAGTATAAATAAGGTGGATTCTATATAATCGTACAATATTTTGTTTCCATATCAATATGCAATAAAAAATAGAATGTAATAAAATATAAAAAGCATAAAAAGTAATTAATAATTATTATATATGATGACATGGCAGGATTATGTGGCACACCGTATGCTCTTAAAATGTTCCTCTTATATATATATATATATATATATATATATATATATATATATATATATATATATATTGATTAATAACTATGTCATTTATTTTCTCTGAATTGTATACTCCGTATTTAGCTTTGATTTTGGAAAACATATGCAATAAAAAACATGTGCAAATTTGGGCTAACAAAATCCAAATTTCTCTTTTTAGAAAAATCAACGTTTAGCATTTCTAAAACAAAGAAAATTTTTAAGTAAGATTAACTATTTTAAAATTACACGAGGCATTAAAAGCTCAAACTATTTTTAAAATTATCGAGTGGTCCCAATGCAGTTTTACAATTTTATTCTATTGTGAAGTAGTTTTATTCTATTTTTATGTAATACAACAACAACAAACAAACACCCAAGTCTTAGTCTCAAAAGATTTTGGGAATAAAAATGAAACGGAACAGTACCCGAGGTGCTGCTTGCTTCGGTCCGGACTGAACGGTCCAGTTCTGGAAGCGGGTCTACCACTCTACCCTGGTCTTTTTGGGCTAAGCCAACCCAAAGGGAATGTTTTCTTAATTGATATGATGAATGATGATGTCTTTATTGTGTACAAACTTCTAATGAGAAGACTTATGTAAAAAATGAGAACTCAACAAAAAATGTATACAAAATCTTAACCACTTCATTATATAAAATCTGGCCACATCAAATCCCAATTTTGAAGTTCATTAACATCCATGCGAACCAATGCTTTCTGGGCACACAAAACTGCAGGAGAGCGTTTCCTAGCTTTCTGAGCAATATGCTAAATCAAAACCTTTTTGATTTAGCAAAAATTGGGGCAAGGAAAAAATATGCATTCATATACATTTTTAAACAAAAAATCGAACAAGATAAAAAATAACCAAGCTCGGGGCTCGGTTCCCCCCTCTACGCCCATAATCAGAGGCTTCTGAATCTCGTCATCTTCTGGCTTTCTTACTTTTGACATTTCATCTTGAGCATCTGGCTAAATTCACGACCAAACATTTAGACGGTTAGATAATTCTATACAAGAATTTATTTCTTCTTCTTCTTCTTCTTCTTCTTCTACTTCCATGTACCGAACCTTTCTCTGGCTATTTTCAAGAGCTGTCTCAAGCTCCCTCACATGTTCTTGAAGTTGTGATTCAATGACCTCATGTAGCCTCAAGCATAGTTCTCTAGGCGAGACAGCATAATTTGCCGAGGGAGGAGTGGATTTGTCACCTTCATCACGGTCTCCATAATGTAGAATACCCCTTCTATTAAAGGCCTGATCTAGTAACTCACCCTCCGGTAAATCTGGTATGAACTCTGGGTCAAGCTGTGAAGTTTTTTGGGCAACAGTGAGTAAATCCCAGATAAAACATGTTGGTCCATCCATTAAGAATTGAAAGGAAAAGGAGTGCAAAATCTTATATATTGATTTTGTATATTTATACACACTAAGGGTGGGGATCACTAAAATCTTATAGTGCCACATTGTTAAACTTGACTAATTTTGAAATTTGTGTGCTCAATGTGTCTTAGTCAGATCAATTGCTTGTTTGACTGTTTGAAGATAAAGTTGTTTGAGGATGAAGGTTCTTACCATATAAAGATATGTGGTTCATCCTAAAGATCAACCTTATAGAATTAGTGACAGGTAAAATAATACCAAACAAATACCACCATATGAAGTCAACTCTATAGGAGTAACCCAATGAAGTATATGTTGGTTTGTTTATATGCATATTCATTCAGTATGTGATATTATTAATTTATTACATAATTAAGCAAACAAATTATATGGTTAAGTGTGGGTTACTACACAAGTAAAAATAAAATGAAAAGGTGTTACCTCATTTAGTTCCATGAATTTCCCTTCCAAATGAGATGAATCTATATTCTGTTCTAATCTCTCTAGTTCCATTTCAAGCTCTACTTCAATTTTACTCATTGGTTCTTCATCTGTGTGCTTCCATTGTTGTTCTTCAACACAACACTCCAATGTCTTATGATTCTGCTGAGAAGAAAGTGAATGCAACCCGTCATTGTTATAATCCTCAGCGTGAATTTCTTTCACAATTAATGAACCCTTCATTTCAAGTTCCTCTTGTAGATCTTGAACCAAATAGTTTGTCTCCTTCAGTATTAGGTTAAGTTTTTCTATTTCTTTTTTATATGCCACCATAGAAAAGAAAACTCCAATGTATATCCCAAGGGACAGAAGAAAAGCTTCATTAGAAAATCCTGAATCACAAAGAAAGTTAATCTATGAGCCAAAACTGCCAGAAGCAAAATACAAATTCAGGTCATCATGGGAACAAGCTTTTAAAATAAAATAAAAAATAAAAAAATAAAAAAGAGGAGGATAAGCTAATTTATGAAGGTAATATGCCTGTAACATCTTTCAAGATACGTCATGGTTTTTTCAAATTGCACAAAAACTGTGAATCAAATCATGAAACTCCTACACATTGGGAGAATGTATATATATTGTACAACAGGATGTCCTGTGTGCATAGTAAATCCAGATAGCATTCTTAATTTCTTCATATGTAAACAGTAAAATGGGTCTTATTCATATTCAAATGAGCATTGTATAAGAAAAAAAGTGAAGAATAAAAAAATTATGAGCATGCCAAAATGAGCATTTTCGGATTCAAAACGAGCAAATAAAAATCACAAAAATTACCTGGATGTAAAATGACATCCTGAGTGCACGGTATGTTTTGCAACGTATTGGGGACAAAACTGGGTTCACGTATTGGGGACAAACTGTCTGTGCTTCTTTGTTATGAAGTAATAGTCAGTCTATGCAATTTTCGACGCGATTTTCACTATGGATCATTCGGAAACATTTTCTCTGTGCTTTAGTACAGGGGTAAGACTGCGTACATCCAACCCCCCCTACCCCACCGTAAGTGAGAGCCTTTGCGGCACTGGGGTGGTGATGATGATGATGATGATGGGGACAAAACTGGGTTCAGAGTTTTCCGTCTTCCAGTTTTGTTTGAGTTGGTTAAGGCCACATTGGCTTTGAAAATGCAAATAAAAAAACGAACTAAATAACACAAGTTGGTTTCATTTGGTCATTTTTTATTTTGGTTTTGGTTTTGGTTTTGAGAAAGTAAAATCTAGGCTAGGAGTGTCCATCTATCGGTCTGTATTTGGTTCAGTTAAGGTTGAATCAGTTTTGAGAAATGCAAAACATGAAACCAAACCGAATAACATAAGTCTGTTTTGGATTAGTCAATTGTGGTTGCCTTCTTTCAATTGAATCAATTTTCAGAGCCTAAACCTTAAGCCGCAAACTGAATCACCTCTGATTAACTTGATTCAATTTAGATTGGTGCATTGGTTGGTTTAGGTGACGTTTTCTTAGCGTTAAATCTAGCCTCAAGAAGGTTAATTCAGGCCCTATACCTCCATCGCACAATGGTAGACTCAAGCGGTTATGCCAAACCCGCCCTAAGGGCTTGATTGATTTGGGGATTTGCAGGGGAAGAAAAACAAGGGGTGATTTGTTTTCTTCAAATTGTTTCTACATTAAGATGGTTGAAAAGAAAGTGAAGATACAAAAGTATATACAAACACAAGATCTGAGTATCTAACTAATCATATAGCTAATTTTACTCAACAACTAACAATAAAGATGGATAAGTAAAATAAAAACCAGTCCTCCGTCCCCTTCCCTCCGTAAACCCTTATTTTATGAAGTTACTACCTTGAGATTGAATGCGCTTTTTGGTCATCTTTTTCCTGGAACTGCGATATATTCTGATCTGATTCTTTTTACCAACTCTTTCTTTTCTTTGGAACTTGCTGGACCCAATATTTGGCAGTTGAGGAACTCCATATAGTGTCTCCTGTTGTGGAACAATGCCCTTTTGAGGCGCGTATGGTGGTGGGCGTAAAGGAACTGAACCAAATATACACTCTTCCATTTCTGCCCGTTCGTGGATCAACTGGGCCACCAAACAATTTTCAAGAGAAGTCAATGGTTTCATGATACGTCTATCCGCAATTCTACTTCTTAGGCAGTTTCTATTCCTTGACCAAGAAATCGTATAGGGACTATCAGAATAATCCATCACGAATATACCACTTTTAGAATTCATTTCCACCATATTCTCATCTTCACGGACTAGTTCCTTTTCCCTAGACAAACCATTTTCATCAAATTTCTTTCTAAGCTTCATTCCCAGGGAAGGGCAGTCCTCATTAAGGGCTTGAGGAACACTCTGAGAAGAGTTATGCTTCAAAATTTCAGGAATTCCATTAGGTGAATCCCCAAGATTTTGTTTACACCGTAAAAGATCATTCCAATGTTGAGCAACATAACCAGCAATAGCAGTAATAGCTCCAAACCAAACACCCATTTTAATCTAATCCAATCCAATCAATAATGACTTAGGTCTCAAACAGCACTTTTTCTCTTTCCAGCAAACAGAGTTGTAAATGAACTTTCCCTTAACAGTCAACTAAGAATAGGTTTCTCAAAGCTTCAGGCGAATAATCAAACTCAGTACTCAATTTTCTATTCTCCCTGGACATAGAGTCCAATGGGAGTATAGTGAAGATTGCTACATTCGAAATTCCAAAATAAAGTGAACCAATTTCCGATAAAATCCTCCATCAACAAGAAACATCAAAGAATTCTACCAAGCAGGTTGATAAAAAGTATGTTCTTGAAATTACCCATTTCGAAGCCACAAAAATTGGGTGTCTCGCTTGAATCTTTCGTAGCCAAGGCACAAGTTAGAAGTCATGAATGCAGTCATGAACAAAGATGAGAGGAGCATAATAAGCTACACATGGTAATTTAGAAGACAAATAGAGTGATAAATTGATTAGGGTCTGGTGAAATTTGAAAAGGGGATTTTTTTAAAATAAAAAGTCGTCCTTCCCATCAGAATTCATAAGTAGGTGAAAGGAAGAAATTGGTAGAAATACAGGTGAATTTGTTGAAATAATGAAATTCTAGGCTTCAAGGAATACTCTAACATGTGCTAATCAAGCAAGTTGGCAATTTAGGATGATTTTACTTAGAGCATCACCAATGCAATACTTTCTAGTTCAAATTATATGTGCCAAGTGCCAATTTAAGACTCTAATTTGATGATCTTGTCTGGTCTGATCTGGCGTGGTCTGGTTTCATTGTATTTTAATAACTATCCAAGTTTGGTATGGTCTGGACTGGCGTGGTCTGGTTTCTTTGTATTTTAATATTTAGGTAATATTTTAGAAGTGGTAGTAGATTATGATCATCTTAGTTTTAAATAAAATTATATACCTAGTCAAAGATAGTCTAATTTGTATCAAAATTAAAACATTGATTTAATGTTTCATGAATATTTTATGATTGTCCATGTATGTTTTAGAATGTTTTTATTTGGACTGTTATTTGATGGTCTGATATGAACTGATCTGGTCTGGTCTGATATCTTTGTATTTTTATAACTATTCAAGTCTGGTCTATTCTAATCTGGTCTGGTCTGGTTTGGTCTGGTCTGGTGTGGTCTGACCTGGGACAGATTACAATCCAAGTAAAAACATCCTGATAGCAAATCAAATCATTTACTTAAAAAAAAAACATTTCCACACTAGAAAAAATTCGACTATAACTCAAGCTCGAACTTAAACTACCACTTTGACTTGACTGAAACTCATTGGGAACTCAAATTCACTCTTATCTATCAAACACTCAAATCACATTTAAACTCAATCTAGACTCGCTTGATAGCACCTCTAGCTTAGCTGCATGCAGCCATGCTTTACTACATGAGAATTGTGCATGTTTATTAGCTTGGACGCTTTCTATGGACATTCAATCAACCATGTCACAAATACTTTGTATATGTATGAAGTAATACATATGAATATGAGAATATCTAAATGGGTCACACAGACAATTTATATCTGACACCGACATTGATTTGTACATCAACTTCACTTTGATTTATGCACTCATCATTGCAATTTGTAGAGGTTTATTTGTAGCAAAAAAAAATGTACACGTCCGAAAATATTCACACACGCCTCATACACGTTGCACGTTGTTTATGTTGGGTATTTTGTTGTCTATGAACAATACATTCCCAAGACAAAAATACTCACAACACAGTATTAAGTGTAACATTGTATCCTAGAGATATATTGGTATTGTTCTCAAGACTATTACACATTAATAAATTAGAGAATCAATTGTAACTATCGTTAATGTAATAATGTAAAAGAAGTGTGTGAGCCTTGGGCAACTTAATTTCAATGGCAACCAAAACTATGAACTTCAACCGATTTACGTTATATCCCCCCTCCGTATTAAAATAAGAATCCTACTAGGCTTTTCACGTATTTTAAGATAGTTTATAGGTTTATTGTACAATTTATGAAAAAGTAAGAGATTTTTAGGGTGTTTGACACAACTAGCTGAAAAGAAACTTTTGTAAACTTTTTAATAACGGTTAGCTTTTAGTGACTGAAAAGATCTTAAAAAACAAGGTCGTAATTGTTTGGTAAAAAACTGACTGCTTGATTTAGATCTGTTTGGTATACAAACAATTAAGGGAAAAGTACGGAAAGGTACTTGTGGTTAAGCCCGTTTTTCAGATCGGGTCATGTGTTTCATTCTTTATCAAAGTGGTTCATGTGTTTGAATTCCGTTATCACAAGAAGGTCATGCCGTTAAAAACATCTGAAAAAGACCGTTAAAATCAACTCTAATTTTTAAAAGTGCCCGAAAAATTAAAAGAAAATACCGGAAGGAGCGCTTCAATAAGACGGCCGCTAGGCCACCTTTCTTTTTTGTTTTTAGCCACCCTTGTCACCGGAAAGTCCACCGAAAAAGTGATATTAGCGGTGGTTTAGAGGTCTGAAAAATCCAAAGCCGAAGGTGGTTTAGAGGTCATCTTGACGAGGCGCACCTTTCGGTATTTTTCTTTTAATTTTTCGGGCACATTTGAAAGTCGGGTTACTTTTAACGGCCTTTTAAAGGCGTTTTTAACGGTGCGACCCTCTTACGATAACGGAATTCAAACACATGAACCACTTTGATTAAGAATGAAACACATTTGATTAAGAATGAAACACATGACCTTATCTCAAAACGGGCCCAACCACAAGTTTCTAGACAAATTTTAAGAGTAATAAAAACAGTTAAGTGAGACTTTAGTTGCTATTGATTTGCAAAATTAACGTGTAACTACAAGGATTGAAATAAATGAACTCCCACATAAACTTTTTCACTCCTTCAAAGAGAACCCGTTAAAAATTTTGGACTGGGCTTGTTGGGCTCCTATGTAAAGGAAGCCCTCCAAAAATGGGCGTATGCCACTGTTTGCGACGCACACACGGTATTCTTTAGTAAAAGGCGAAAGAATAGTTCGCTATGTGTGCATCGCGTGGCTGCGTGAGATAATGTAGATAACATGTTCCGAGTTATATGATTGCTACGGGAGTGAGTATTTCCAAAGCTACCGGTGTGGGAAACATTCCATACACTTCTGCGGCCTCCTACTCTCCTAGTACTTAACTAGTTAACTCTTCTCTTGAATTCTCAGCCCTCCCCTCCAACTCTCTCTATTCCATCTCTTCTCCAAGTGCCCTCTACGTAAAAACTACATAACTATTAGTCAATTATTACTTATTAGAGTTAATATAGCTGATAATTTTTCATAGAAATTTGCAACAGTTTAAACAATTTTGTTTAATTTTATCTCGAGATTTGTCAGGATTTAATGTTAGTGCTGTCAATAGTATATTATATCCGGATTAACTAGATTTGCCGTCTGGACAAGCCCGTTTGAGGACCTTCCGGGTCTAGTTTTTTTATGGAAGTTTTTGAACATGTTCAGTGTAGAACATCACCACAAAATTTTATCAAAAACTTCAATTGCTAAGTCAATCAAATAAATTATTGAAAAATACAATGGTTTATGTATATATACATATAAAGCGCCGTGTTTTTCAATAATTTATTTGACTGCATTACGAGTGGAAGTTTTAGATAACAATATGTGGAGGTGTTCTACATTTCATGAAGAACATGTTCACAAAAATTTATCAAAAAGTTTGACCCGCAAATCTCTCAAACAGGCTTGGCCGGAAGGTGGTTCCCTTTAGTCTGGACTGACAAGATCATTTCTCGTACCTCTATAAAGCAAAATAGAAAAAATGGTCATTTATAAAATTAAAGTCCTAATTTACAACTACCCACAACGCGTTTTCTGTTTTTCATATGTTGAAAATGTTGTGCATTTTTTCTCTGTTAACAATTTTAAATATTTTTTCCAATAAAAGTAAATAAGATATTATTGCATTCATCAAAGCATCTTCCATTCGATTGTGCAATCGGTTCTTTTGTGATTCCGTCATTCCTTCTTGCAGCGATTTAGAGTTGGACTATTGGAGTACGAGTTGTGCCACCCAAACTTTTATTTTGGGAAGACTCCTATTTTGAAAAGTTTTTATCAAGTATTTTTTTTAAGGACAAAATAAGTCTTATTTGGGGACTAAAACATACTTAGTCCTATTTTGAACATTGTGTATGTTTTAGTCTTATATTGAACAATTTCTATTTTTAAAATGGTGGTGTCAAGTTTAAATGGTTGAAAGATTACATACACCTACATGTAGGTTATTTTTCAGTGGTGTCAATTTTAAATTTTTAAAAAATTATATATACCTATATATAAAAGAGAACATTTAATTGACACCACAAGTCTATAGGTGGCTCCGCCCCGCTTCCAATGATTTAATCTTTGAAGAAATTAAATATTGGGTATTGTTTAAAGCACATTCGATGCATGCACGAGATGAGATTACTCCTTTAACTACGAATCAGTTAGCAACTTAGCATGAGGTTCTTTTCACCTAACAGAAAACATATATTCGTTCATGACTTCATTCGATTCTAATAGTAATTATACGAGTATGAAGTATGAGAGTATAGTAGTAAAACCAATTTTATGGTCAGCTTCAAATAAGTACTCCCTCCATCTCATAAAATAGTTCCTGCATTGACTTAGATCGGAGTTTAAGAAAGTGAGAATAAAGTGGAAATGTATGATTGCGGTTGAGTAAGAAAAAGGTAAATGAATGCGAGCCACATAAAACTTTCCAAAAGGGGAAATATGAACCAGTGGCGGAACCAGAACTTTATCTGAGGAGGTGCTGGGATGGCGAGAAATATATTAAGAAGAATTCTTATTATACACACCGATTACAGATTTTTTTGTATATGTTCCCTAGTTGCTTGTGTATACCGGCCCCAATTTGTAAAAAATCAGAATTTATAAAAAAGTGTGGAATTGTTTGTGTAGCGTGTAAAATTGGCATGCCCACGCCCATAAGTGTACACAAAACACAACCTATACATGAAACCTCAAAATTAGTAAGTTGATAAAAATAATACGTAGTAGAAAATAAACATATGTGGTTATGTAAATTCAAATGATTAGAAATCTTAATGTTTACATCCATATATCTACAGAACTAACTACTCCGGAAAATAAATTCAACACGAGATTGTTTTTGCTCTTTTATTCTTTTCACTAGAAATAAAAACTCACCCATATATATGTATTAAGAATTTTAACCTGTTTAACCTAACAAATTATACAGCAAC
Organism: Cuscuta epithymum; assembly: GCA_945859915.1. NCBI lineage: Eukaryota > Viridiplantae > Streptophyta > Magnoliopsida > Solanales > Convolvulaceae > Cuscuta > Cuscuta epithymum. The sequence goes on from CAMAPF010001023.1 coordinate 1,332,858, forward strand.
AAAGTAATATAATAATTACATAACCTAAATTTATATTTAAGGACTAGTAAATAAATATAACACATAAGTTGTACGGAATAACATATATCCTAATTCAGAAATCATTTATACGGAGTACAAAATTACAAAGTTGCCATGCTTAAAAATCAAATTTATAAAGGCACATGTTAGTAGTACTCATACACTTGATGCACGGTAACACAAATTCATAAATTGATTTATATACAATAATTACGGAGTATAATACTCCGTATTATTGAATTACATAAAATAAAATAGTATGAGAATAAAACTCCAAAACTGATATGGAGTAAATGGAAACTTACCATCATAGAATCACAGCCTCACCCAAACAAACAGTAACTTGCATAGTTGCATGACTTGCATCGAAAATAGTAGTACTCCGTATAACTTTGTAGAAAAATTGATAGTAATAAACCCGCAAACTATTGGCGGTCCGCTCATAATAATCCCAATTTTTTATTATTACAGAATAATCCCAACTTTAGGAATTTTCCGCCAATAATGGTCCCTATGAATAAATTCTTGTAGTTTCTAAAGTGAATGAGATGAGATATAACAAATAATCTCAACTTTTAATTTTTACGCTTAATTTCTATTTAAAATTCACTTTTTATAGAGGTAATATATGGTCATGGACCATTATTGGCGGATAATCTATATAGTTGGGATTATACAAAAATAATCAATAGTTGAGATTATTTTCAGCGGACCAGCAATAGTTGGGATTATTATTTTCAATTTTTCCTAACTTTATTACTCCGTCTCTAGTTATTAGCTGTCGTTTAGTTTACATTAGGTGTCGTTTAGTTTGTGTGCGTATTCGTTTCACCTAGACAAACACTGTTGTATAAGTAAATGAAAGTTTTAAAACAAAAGATAAAAGAAAAACAGGTGATAAGCGTACGACAGCATCGCGTAAGAAGATGAAAGCTTCCGTTTCAGGGAAAGCCAGAGAGGGGCGCCGGCGGAATAACACACCCATATACCTTAGATCTTCTGGCGAAGGGGGAGCGCCAGCACCGGCTCGCCCCCTCTGGTTCCGCCACTGATGTGAATAATTTTTTGGGACAGCCACAACCCAAAAAGGAAACCGGAAACTTTTTTGCGGGACGGAGAGAGTAGTTCTTTGCATAATTGTTAATCATTGAATGAATTTTTGGTGGATTAGCCTAGCTAGTCAAATGTAGTCGAAGATTATTGATAATCAAACTATGTCCATATATTATACTACGTAATTGTTTAACATACGAATTTCATTTCTGAAGGAGGTTTTCAGTTTACGTTCTTCCATTGTTATTTGTGAGTATTGATTGTTCTTCTCTAAGATGAATCTAAACTTTCACACAACTTAAAATTTTCTATGGAATGAACCTGTAGTAAACCTAGAATAATCTAAATTGGTCCTAAACGAAGATCATAGGTAACTCAAGTAGGATATTATTTGTGCATAGTGGGAATTTGATTACAGACCACAAAACGGTGTTAAATAGTTAAAGACTTAAAGCTAATAATGTTTAAAAAGAAAGTGTTGTGTTTTAAAAGATGGGTCAATTTGGTAAAGCAAGTACTTATTTCTATAAAATATTTTAGAAAAAGTTACACTAGGTTTGAATTGCAGCTCGGTGTTAAAACAATTATGTTATGTTTGGCATGATGAGTACGTTCCAGCTAGAAATTAATACTCCCTCTGTCCCTTATATTGTCCCGTTTTACTTTTTCGGAAAATCTCATTAAAATTTTCTCATATCATATTTGATAAAGTTTGTGTGGTTCTAAATTATTCTTACTTAATTTTTACTTTATCAATTAATATCAACCACACAAACTCACTTTTCTTAATAAACTTGTCACCCTCTTCCGTCCCAATATAGGAGGGACGGAGGTAGTATTTGAATTGGAGATTATTATTATTTGAATTAATTGGTAATTATTGTCATTTATATTTTTTAATATTGTTGAAACAAACTACCTGTAGTTGCATATTTAAAAACTATTCAGTTAAATGACAAACACACTATTCTTATTGGATAAAATATATGGAGCACGCCTAGGTGTTCCGTAGTAAGCACGTTATGTGACATGTTCCATATATTTTTCCAATTTTATTAGATATAAAAAGTATATATTGATCAATTCAAAAGAAGATCAATAAAGAAAAAATTGTATAAAAAAACAACTTAAATGATCCTATACAATAAGTTTAGCTAATACAGTCAAAAAATAACTTCAACCAAAATAATTCCAACCACGAATTTTTAGATAACTTAAAGATTTTTATATTGATAAAACAATAAATATTCATCTCAACTATATTGCATAGAACATATATATTCATGAACTTTTTCGAACTACTCACAAACAAATTAAATCAATAAATATATACAGTTCTATCTATCTCGCATACTCATATAATACAAGACATATTTATCTCTTCTCATTTTTATTTTATTTGTTGTTGTATTGTGCTTGCATTCTGTATGTAATATGTTTGATCCCTCTAACTATTAAATCAATTTGAAATCAAGTGAGAATTTTTTGGTAAAAAACCGAAACCAAAACAAACCGAACCAATCAAACCTTGGTTCCAAGTTTTGGAGTGTAAAACCGAACTGAAACCGAATCGAATTTTTTACTTTGATTCTATATTTGGTTTTAAGTCAAAACCGAACTGCTAGAACCGAACCGACCCCTAGATGCAATTGTTATACGGAGTAATATTCACATTTTTATTCAAATGAATCATTTAAAAAAATATAAATGTAATTTGTTATTTTTTATTCGCACAAAACATTTTTCATGTCAAATTTATTATTTATCCTAAGTTCAAGAGTAAAGAACAATATAAAGCCAGAGTTAAGAAAAATATTAAAGCATTATATATGGTACGGTTAACCCAAACAGATAATAACCAAGCCATTAGAATTACGGTTATCAACCAAAACGGACAAATCAACATTTGGTCTGGGCTTGTTGGGCTCCTATGTAAAGGAAGCCCTCCAAAAATGGGCGTATGCCACTGTTTGCGACGCACACACGGTATTCTTTAGTAAAAGGCGAAAGAATAGTTCGCTATGTGTGCATCGCGTGGCTGCGTGAATTAGATGTCATACCAGTTCCGAATTATATACTGAATACGGCAGAGAATATTTTTAAAGTTTTCGGTGTGGGAATGTTTCCAATTATTTCTACTGCCTACTACGGAGTACTTGTACTTCGCATCTATCTTCGAAGACTCTGCTCTTGAATTCTCAGCTCTCCTCTTCAACTCTCTCGATCTTCTCCCTTCTCTCCAAGGGTCTTCTACATAAAAATTAAAAACTACACAAATCCACGCTTTGTAGTGCTGCAGCTTCTTCCCTCACTCGCACCCCACTTGATCGATGAAATGCAACACAGAATCTGAAGTGAGATCAATGTACTGTTTTTGGCAATGTGTGGTTCACTATCATGAAGCAGGTTGCGTCAAAATGTTTTTGGTGTGAAAAAAATGTGTACAGTACTACGTGTTAGTCAATTACTGGAGTTAATATAATCGATAACCTGACATAGAAAATTGCAACAGTTTAAACATTTTTGTTTAGTTTATCTCGTCTTCTAATTCTACAAAGTGTATGGATTCAAGGGGGCGCGGGGGCGACCGTCCTCCTTGGACTTTCAATTTTTTCTATTATATATGTAATATTTTCATACTTTAATTAGATATACTCCCTCCGGTTTTTAATAAACTTCACACTTTCCTTTTTGGGACGGTCTAAAATAAACTTCACACTTCCTTATTTCCTTTTTTGGCAAAGAAATCTACATCAAAACAGTGCCAAACAGTGTCTCAACAGTGCCAAACAGTGTCTCTACAGTGCCAAACAGTGTCAAACAGTGCCTCAACAGTATACTCTACAGTAAAGTCAAATTTCTTTCCTTATTTTGTGTGAAGTCAAACTGTGAAGATTAAAAAAAACCGGAGGTAGTATATGTTTTCGTCCCCCTTATCTTTTAGTTTTCAAAATTAATATATAAGCTCACATAATGTAATTCTTAATTGTAGATTTAAAAGAAGTAAAATCTAAAATAACTTACATAATTTAAACAAATAAACAATAGAACAATTCATTGTTTAAGACTTGGGATACCTATTATATCAAAATTCTTAGTTTTGTAATGTTTAAATATCCCTATTAGATAATTAGTACTCGATTTTGTAAAATATCAATGATATTAAATATCAGACACAATAGTTAAACAGTTTTTAGATGATGTAAAGTGAATCCAAAATATAAATGTTTGTTGACACTAAATTACACAATCAGTTTACTTCTTACTTTGTAAGAACAATTTGTTACATAGATAATAAACTTTAGAGGTTTTTCCTAAAATATTACTAAGAGAAAAGTCATGGATAAAATGTGACTAGGTAACTTTTAGTGACTATAATTGTGTTCAATGTTTCTATCGTAGTCACTACATCACAGTAACTTTGAACGCAATTATAGTCACTAAAAGTTACCAAGTCACATTTTTATCCATTACTTCCAAAGAGTAATGTTAGTGGAATTTTTTCTAAACTTTAACTTATTTTAGCATCAATACAGATATAATATGCACCATGTATATATGAATTAACAATACTACGTATCGTATTATTCTAAAACTAATAATCTCATACATACTAATGTAATATTAAGAAAACTTCTCATGATCCATGAAGACCCTTCTTCGTAGACAAAAAATGCAATTGAAAAATCGATTCTTTATTCTGATAAGATTCATGTGGTTAAACAAAACTGAAATTATTTTAAAAGCGTCAGTCCTTGTTGTACCTTTTAAACTCTTTACCTTCAAATAATTTGATAAAATGTTATATCATTTCTTATTTTCAAATAATTTTCTAGAGCACTGACAAATATTAATCAAAGTTATTTTTTCATTATCTAAAATTAGAATGTAATATAATAGAATTAAATTTCATCGTGTATTTACTCATGGAATTTTTGAACAAAAAGTAGCCACAGATTCCTACACTAGCGAAAAAATTGCGCCCCGCTACACTAGCGAAAAAAATTTCGACCTATTATACTAGAGGAAAAATTTTCACCCCAACAATAGCGAAAAAAATTTGCCCCCTTGACTTGAAATTCTGGATCTGTCCCTGATACTACTCGTATGGGAGTTTATTTAAACCACATTCGATGGATGCAGAATGAATGGATTACTCCTTTAACTACAAATCATTTAGCACCAGGTTCTTTATTTTTACTTCTTTTCACCTCACAGAAAACATATTTGGCTGTTTGTTTATACTGATAGTAATACGGGTTTGAAGTGTGAGAGTATATATGATATTCTCAACTAACTCAACCAATTTTATGGACCGTTCATATTAAAGTTCTAATCACTAGTTTTTGAATATTTTCAATTAATCATTGATTGGATCTTTAGTGGATAAGTGTTAGACCCCTTTTTGGCGGGTCTTTATCGAGACATGGTTTGGGCTCGATAGGGTGGCTTTTTGAGCATGGGCTGCGGTCAAAGTCATCGTGGCAATGGCCAAGGCATAGGGATACCGCAGCATTGCAACATTGCGAGGAACGGGAAAGGTGGAAGTTTGGCTAAGGCAAGGGGACTTAGTCAAGACAAGGCAAGCTAGACCAAGTATGAGGACAGAACGGTTGGCGTTGCGAGAAACCATGTTCGGTTCATGGGCGGCATGACATGGTCAAGGGAGACTATGGGTGTGCGGGTCCGGCATGTGGTCCAAGTGTTGGTGAAGATCAGTGGCATGCGGGGCATGGCTTACGGGATGCGGAACAACAGCTTGGAGGCACAGCAAAAGCAAGTGGCTCAAGGTGGCACGTGGGCGACTCAAGGGTAGTGCGTGGTGCGTGGCCAGGCTTGAGCCCGGGGCGTGGCTGTCCTTGGGCAGTCACGACATTTGGGAGCTTCGGCGGCAACGAGAGTTGGTTGGCCGGTTGACAAGTGGGACTTGGGCAAGCTGGGCGCAAGGCAACGAGAGTTGGTCACAAGCTCAAGGCAAAGAGTTGGCTCATGGGTGGCCTGGGTTAGGCCGCGGCATGAGTGCAAGCTCGAAGAGGCGTGTCGGTTCGGTGCGGCATGACTCAAGTCCGGAAGGGAAGGGCGGTTACACGTGAACAGGTGCCTTGGGGCGAACCGGTGGCAAGGCAGTTGAGGGCTTCGGGCGAACAAGTGCTTGGGCAGACCGGAAGGCCACAGCATAGGGCGGTTGGTAACTGCCACACGCGAAGAGACGCGTCCCTTCAGGCTAGGCAGTTGGCTTGTAACTACCAGACGTGGCTCGTCTATAAATATGCCGCGGCATAACTGCGAGTTTTGTAGTCTTAGCGAGAGACGTCAGTGTGGCCGAGTGTTTGCAAGTGTGTTAGACATTGTGAGCGTGTTGTATTAGTCCTAGTGTATTAATTGTGAATTAATACAAGGTTGGTCATTGACCGTAAAGTCGTGTGCCTTTATTCTAAGTGTGTGTAACGTGTTGTGTTCCTATTCCCAATTAAGGGTTGTGCCGCGGCATTGGGTGGAAGGCTGACTGTCTTAAGGCGTTAAGGCAGACCGTACATGGTGAAAATTCGAGACGTGAATTTGACTGTGTAACAATAAGCCTAGTCGAATGTAGTCAGAGATAATTTACTAAATTTGTGGGCAGAAGCATTTTGAGTAAATTTATTCAAAATAGCGAAGTTCACTCCTCATACAACTTCGTAAAACAAATCTTGCTCACTTTGATCCCAAAACTCAAGTACAAAAGACATTTATAATTAGTCATCAGAAAACACATGATTACATTTGATTAAACATACTTAAGCTCGGATTCAACATCTTCTCGTGACTCAAATAGTGCACTACTCCATCAAAAGATCTATTTTTTTTTTCAGAATTTCTCAATACTACTAAATGATCCGGTGTGACAAGTCGTGAGCTGGGGTTGAAAGTGACTGCACATGTGATTCTAATGAGAAATATCGACCATTATTTCGGATTGTATAATGACACTTGCCTTATCTTCACTAAACTCAGAACACATATTCTCGAGGATCAGATGATGTCACGAACAAATGCAGGACAAAATTACTTATTTCGAAAAACTTAGCTTGACTCCATCTAACGTAAAGTTGTCGTTCACATTTCAACATAGACAGCTCCTTTTGATGCTTAGTTACGCGATGACTATCAACAAGAGTAAGGAACAATCTTTGGGGGGTGTATTGTACGTCGTTCGAATCTCACCCACGGATAACTTTACATCGCGGTCTCAAGAGTAACGTCCCGTCTGGATTGAATTTCATTATATGTGCTGATGACGGAAAACTAGTAAACAAGATTATAAAAGTAGTTTACAAGGAAGCATATAATAATTTGTAATCTTTTTATCTTCATTTAGTTTTGTTCAAAACAATATATGCATTATTCTATCTTTACCATAACATCTTTATGTATTCACAAATAATGTGTTATTGTGTTACTTACCAATAGCACGGTGAGGAATCTAGTTGATTATAAAACTAGGTCAATATATCAAAATTGTTTAGCATTGAAATGTCGATTATTTAACTAAGCACGGATTTCTCATAGAGCTTTTTAGGCTACGTTCTTCCTTGTGATTTGTGAACATTGAATGTTCTCTAAGATAAATCTAAACTTTCACACAACCTAAAATTTTCTCATCGTGGAGTGAACCTGTACTAAACCTAGAATAATTTAAATTGATCTTAATTCTTAAACGAAGGCCATAGCCCATAAGTAACTCAAGTCGGGTATTATATATATATGTGCTTAGTTAAATAGTTAAAGCTAATAGCGTTTTAAAAGAAAGTGTTTATAATAGAGGAGGAGTCCCTTTGGCTCGTCTTTCAAGTATATATTTCATCTTTTCATTGTTCAAAAAATATTTAAAAAGTAGTTTGGTATTCGTGTCATCAATGAATTACTCCCTCCTAGTTTAGGATTTTCATAATTCTATCATTTTTCATTAATAATTTCTGTTCAAATTATCAATGTGAGTTGCTACAAGAAGATATATTGTTGTTTAATTGTTATTGAATACATGACTCAAGTCGTAGATCTACTTTTCTCAAAGGTCACATTTTTTTCTCAAAATCATTAATGACACTATCGATGACCCGTCCCCCTCTCGAACCACCACCGTTGATTGGAATTGAAGGGTGGTTCTATATTTCTATATTTCTATCTACAGGTTCAGTGGAGTTAAACGAGGACGCTATTACTACATGATTGGACGTTGATGATTAGTTTCAATATTTACAATTTCTTTTATTTATGCCTTTTTTGTTATTTGTTGTTCTTTCTTTTTAAGTTTTTAGGAAGCAATTATTACTCTTAAATAATAATTGAATCATCAAATATTAAAAGTAGTGCATCTATATTTAACATCACAATTATCATCAATGATCTCATATATTATATACTCATAAAAACTATTTATCAAGATATACTCGAATTACTTTATTTAATTATTATCTAAATAATCGTGTCACTTTACAATGAAGAATCTTAAACGGGACGGATGTAGTAGTTGAGTTAGACGAGGGCGGAGCTAGGGGAGGGCCAACCCTGGCCCTGGCCCAGCCTAATTATAAATTTAAAAAATGTCTAAATTTTTAGTGTAAAAAAATCTGTGTAAATCTTTTTCCAAAAATATATTTTGTATCGGCTCAGTCCGGCCCAGTGCCCTGGCTCCGCCCCTGGAGTTAGATATATCCATTTGGCAAAATGGTAGAATAGATGTCAGAAAAAACAAGGTGAATGTATACACATGATTGCAAAACATGATTCCATGGGTGTGATCAACCAATATCACATGGGAAATACAAAGCAATCGAAATGAATTTGATATGATCATATGATTGAATTTCATACATATGAAAGATTGTCATTTATATTTCCAGCTGAATACTTTAGTATTGTTGAAACAAATTACTTGAACTAGTTGCACATCTAACATTTTTAGGAATCCTAATCATTCGTTACGCAAACCTGCTCTGTAGTGAGTATTTTAACGTCCTACATGTATTTTCTCACTCTTATTTGATGTAAAAATATCTTACACGTTATTGAGTGCATCAATCCCTTACCATTCATATAAAAAATTGAAGAATTCAAAACCTCACCATACGAATTCAAAAACAAAAAATGAAGCAGTCTAACGAATATGAAACGTAGTTCAAAACTCTTAGACCACCCAGTTTCCTTTCAGCACATTATTATGCATCGTAGAATTTACTCATCTGAAACTTCAACTGTGAGCGATACGATGATGTATTTTTGTGTTATGAGTTGCTCCCCGTAAAATTTGAAACAATACTCTTATTTTTCATAACTGTTGACAGGTCATTCATTACTTAGACAAAATTGAAATGTTATACTTCTTAAAAATTATTACACAAAGTCACAAACCATTTAGGGAGTACTCCTTATTAGTTATTAGTTTATGTGTTTCTATCCGAGTACTCCGATAGTATTTATTTTCAAAATTGCTCACTATTGTCTCTAAAGTATTATAGCCTCTGTTTTTTCTTAATTGCAACATCTTGACTTTTATATTTGCCAATTCACGAATTAGATTATAATTTTATTAAATATTTATAAGTAAAAATTATAAAAGTTAATAATTTTGAAATTTATATAAATAGAAAGTTTGCGCTATTCATGTGCTCTAATTTGATTGCATTTTATTTATAAAGGCATTGAAAATTATTTTGGAAAAAACAAATTATAGTCCTGTTTATCAACATTATCATTGTTTTAATCTTATTTAAGGAAGTTTCTCCGTAGTAGATCAATATAGCTATGTTATTATTGAGAATGAAAGTGTAACTGCATTTATAAATTAAACTAGACCACAAATATATAATTTCACAGTTAATAGAAATACATACGTAGATAACACAATATTAATTTTCTAGCAAAAGAGGAAAACTGTCTTGAATGATTTTAGGATTAATGGTTAACTTTTTAAAAACAAACGATTAATGGTTAACTTTTAACAAATAAAATTTCACATGTCAAATAGTTGGATTGTGTTTTGCAAATAAAATTTAACTTTTAACAAATTAATGAGAAATGAACATTACAAATGAACGTATTTCAATAGTTTGGATCGATTTTTAAAATTCACAGTACAAATGGACTCGGATTATTTCAAAGTAACTTTGGACTGGGCTTGTTGGGCTCCTATCGAAAGGAAGCCCTCCAAAAATGGGCGTATGCCACTGTTTGCGACACACACACGGTATTCTTTAGTAAAAGGCGAAAGAATAGTTCGCTATGTGTGTATCGCGGGGCTGCGTGAATTATTAGCCAACAAGTTACGAATTATATAATTGCTACGGGAGTGAGTATTTCTAAAGTTTCCGGTGTGGGCAAGTTTCCATTTATTATTCCCAAAGACTTCGGCTCTTGAATTCTTATCCCTCCACCTCAACTCTCACGCTCTTCACTCTTCTCTTCAAGGGCCTTCCACATAAAATTACACAAATCTACACTTTTGCAGTAGCTGCAGCCTCTTCCCTCAGTCGCACCCACTTGGTCGAATAAATGCAACAAAGAAGGTGAAGCAAGAGCAATGTAATTTTAGTGGGATCGATGGTGGACTGTTTTAGTGGGAGTATATAAGAGTCTATTTAATCTTTGAAGAATTTAAATACTTCCTATATGTTAAAGCTCTAACGGTGCACGTACAAGTGCAAAATAGTACTCTTTCATTTAGCCTAAAGTGTGCTTCAACGTGTAAAATACGAATCTTATCAGTTCGTGTACTGATAGACTTGATAGTCACACTTTTAGTCCTTGAAATGGTCACGAAAATGAAATGTCAGACCCGTATTTCTGATATTGTAAATGTCACCCCTCAATTGTCCAAATTGTTGTAAATGTGATCCTTTAAGGGGTGAAATATACTCTCGCCCACATTGTATATTTCACCCCTCAAAGGACCACATTTACGGCATTTAGGACAATTAAAGGACGACATTTACAAACTTGAAAACACATGTATGACATTTTAATTTCGTGACTATTTTAGAGACTAAAAGCGCGATTTACAAACATTTTTGAAATAAGACTTATTTACAACATTACTACATGTTGTGATTAAAATTAGGGAAACATCCCGAAATAGGACTAAAACAGTTTGAAAATTGCAAAATAGGACCGCCATATTTTTTATTCCCAAAATAGGAGTAATTACTGCCAAGTTTGGGAAATACTGTCATGTTTGAAATCTGGTACTGCCAAAACATGGCAGTAATTAGTCCTATTTTGGGAATAAAATCATGGCCGTCCGATTTTGGAATTTTCAAACCTTTTTAGTCCTATTTTGGGTAATATTCTCTTAAAATTATTACTACTATAGTCACTACACCTAAAAGGTCACATTTCTATAAACTACCATATTTTAGTAATAAATTTGTAACTAGTTCTTGTTCATATTCACGTTCTAATATGTAGTTTTTGAATCACTGCTATAGATTACCCTAAAGGGATGTAGTCAAAGATTGTCCTGATCGGAATTTGTTGTTTCTGATGGAAGTGTTCAGGTTCAGAATTGTGAGTATTGGGTGTCCTCTAGGATTTATAAAGGAATGAACACGTAGTTAAACATAGACTAGAATAGTCTAAACTGGATCCCAAACAAAATAGAGCAAAGATAAGTCGTCTAAGAGCCTATTTGGTGATCTAGCCTTTTGACTTATCAAACGTATCGGTCGACCTTTTCGCCGAACACGTAATTTTTTATTTCGCGCGCTAAATGATGTAATTATAATAAAAGTAAAGTTAGAGTTACTTTCTAATTGTATTGGCTGCTGAAGTTACCGTAGGGGAACATTCTAGTTATTTTCATATGATTTTTTTTCATTTCATTAATAAAATATATTTTAAATGTAATTTTTTCATAAATCAACAAAATCAACTAATTTAGGCACTTCAGCTAACTGCATAAGTTTCAGAAGAATCGACTAATTCTGCCAATTTTGGCATTACCAAACGGGTTCTAAGTATTATTTGAGATTGATTGTATTTTATGAAGTGGTTTGACTGAAATAAAGATGAATAAAAAATATGACTTTTTACACTATGTCATTATATTAGTACGTAGTAATATAATACTATCGTATTTAGTTATATTATGTTTATGTGAGAATTTACATTGTACCGACTATAAAATTATACTCGAGTAATTTTGTTCACATTTTTAAACAAATTTATATTTCACACGTGATATTGTTTTTGTTGAAGTATTTTCCACATCAATAAAATATGAAGTAATAAAGTGTTATATTATGATCCTAGACTCTGAGTATTAACAGTTTTAGTACCATTTTTTATTATTAATTTTTTTATAGCATTTTAAACCTCTCTACCCTCTGCTTACTCTTTTTAGCTTTTAAATGGATTTAACTTACACCTCATTTAAAATGCTTCTAAGCCTTGAAATGTATTTACAAAAACTAAAAAGAATGAACCGGAGCAGGACGGCCGATTCCAATCCAAAAAATCTTACCCGGGACTAGCACCCTTTCATCATTATGGGAGCCGATCTTCTACCCAGATTAGGCAAACCGGTTCTAATTTGGTCCGGTCCGAGTAACCGGTCCGTTCCGGTTATGACCCTAGAGCCATGGATAAATGATAATGACCTAGAAGCACTAGAAATTGTACAAGCACCTACTGCATTTAATACAATAACCGATACTTGACCCTAGAGCCATGGATAAATGATAATGACCTAGAAGCACTAGAAATTGTACAAGCACCTACTGCATTTAATACAATAATCGATACTTGACATAGGGTAATGAACTAGATGCACAGTCCACTCTTTCTTTCAAGCACCTATTTTTAGTATTGTATTGTATCTGCTAATTCTTACTAATTGTTTGTGAGTTCAAATATAATACTACGTAAGGATTTGATATTTTTCAACGTTAAGGTGTTTCAGTGATGTCATTGTTCCCTATTGACCTATGGTTATAACTAATTAAAGATAAGACATAAGAGTTACTAACAATAATAGTGTTCACTATTATAACGGAGCAAGTAATAAGGGCTACTAAATTTCTAACAAATTATAGAACTGATTGATTCAAGTGTAAATTCTAAGAATTTTATTTGTAACTATCGTCAATGTAATAGTATAAATTGTGTGACCCTTGTGCAAATTAAGAGCGTGCTTGGTAATACAAAAACCGACTGGATCGGCTGATTCTTCTGAAACTTGTTAAGTTTTGGCTGAAATGCCCAGATTGATTTGGTTATGATGTTTTATGTAAAAAACAATATATTTAAAATATATTGTACGGAGTATTAATAAAATAAAGAGAAAATTATATGGAAAATAGCTAAAATGATCTTGTACAGTAATTTCAACTAATACAGTCAAAAAAGTAACTTCAACCTTACTGTTTCTTATTATTACACAATTCAGCGCTCGAAATCAAAAATTACGTGTTTGATGAAAAAGTTCGCTGATAAGCCTCATAGTCGAAAAACGTGCTCGCCAAATAGTCTCTAAGTTCATGGGCAACTGCGTTTCTTTCAAAAGTATAAACTTCAAAATCATGCCCATTTAGTTTTTGTTTTTCTAATACTGTTCATAATTACTCCGTATGCATTTTCAAAATTGTGCTCTATTATATTGTTTCTTTTAAGTACCATTTAAATCAAGATGACAACTTCGGTACTCATTTTAGAAAATAGGGTATCATACCTATCATGCATTTAATTGGTCCAAATCATTATATCCCTTTTAATTTAGATTTAAATAATGGTAGTTTCTATGGTACCCATAAGGTATCATACCTTTATCGACATGGACCAATGAGATTGTTGCAGTTGAGTTATTATTTAAATCTAAATTAAAAATAATATAATGATGTGGACCAATCAAGTGAGTTGAAAGTACCGTACCCCGTTTTTTAACGGGGTACCGGAGTTGTCACTTTAAATAATTCATTTGTATCATTTTGATTTGTACATATGGAAAAAGATATGGTACCTTATATGTACCATAGAATATACCTTAAATCAAAATTCACATTCAAATACTCCATTTATCCAATATATAAAATGCTTGTTTGAATATATTTATTGGCGAAATATATTTTTTGAATTTAAAGTAAATACAAGTCAAGAAAATTGTAAGTGGAATGAAATTCAAAGTCCAATCTCACCCACAAAATAGGATACACAAACTATGATAGTGTAACAGAATCGTGTGACCGTTGAACAACTTACTCGTATTTGATTTCTACGGGTAGGGGTGGGATCGGTCCGGTCTGGGTCGGGTTTTTGCTAAACCCGGAAATTACCCGGAAGGTCTCGGGTTATGAAAATTAGGGACCGGAACAAAGCCCATTATATTCGGTCCGAGTCGGGTTTTTGGTAGCCCGGGTTCGGTCCGGGTTCGGGTTGGACCGGTTAAAGCCCGGACGTGAAATATGTCATCGTTCTTTTATATTTTAACACTTATTTTCAAATAAAATTAATCAAAAATACAAACCGCAAATAATAACACAAATATTAGTCTCCAAAATCACCAACAATTCAAATTTAAAGAAGATATTTATCTTAATATTTTATGTAAGATGTATATATATAAATAATATAGGTTTCTTAAAAATATTACGAAATAAATTTTATAAATCAAAAAGTTACTAGAGTTGCTATAAATATATTCTCATGGTCATCATTACGCTAAACAAATTTAACATATTTGTAGTCACTAAAAGTTACTAAATCTTTTTTTTATCCACCGTGATTATAATCATATATTAGGAAATATTTTATTTATATTCATATATTATATTAATTTTATATTAAAACTAATTGTTTCGGGTTTTTTTCGGTTCGGGCCGGGTTATAGATTTTAAGGCCCGTTAATGAGCCCGGAATTTTCGGTTCGGTCCGGGTTTTTTTTTTAATTCGGGTCGGTTAAAAAGAAAAAACCCGGACCGAGATCATAATTCGGGTCGGTCCAGGGTCGGTTTCCAGGTTTCGGTTCGGTTTTTCCCACCCCTATCTACGGGTGTGAGTATATCTAAAGTGTCCGGTGTGGGAAACATTCCATTTACTCCCGCGGCCTCCTATTACTTAACTCGATCAGCTCTTGAATTCTAAGCCCTCCCAACTACCTCGATCTTCTCTCTTCTCCAAGGGCCCTCTACATAAAAACTACATAACCGTTGGTGAATTATTAGAATTATTAGAATTCTAGGCGCCCGACTAGTCCCCGCCTAGGCGCTAGGCGGTAATCGGGCGCCCCGATTTTCGTCTAGGCGCTCCGACTAATTGGATGGCCGTCTAGGTGAATTAGTCGGCCGCTTATGGCACCTAGTTGCCCGCCCAGAGCGCCTAATCGGCCGCCTAGACCGTCTAGATTCGTCGAACATTACTTTACTTTTCAATTTTAATTTTCTAAGCGATATAAGTACTTCAACTTTAGCCACAGATATAAAGAAATGAAGTTGTGAATTAAAATAAAGACTATATATGTTTGTATATATACCTAAATAAATTTTATTATTATTTATATTTATAACATAATGAAGTGAAGTGTTTATGATTAAATGTGATAATTCTATCATTCATGTTGGTTAGTGTATGTGTATATATGTATTTTATTCACACTAGAATACAATATTACTTATTATATTTATGCAAAAATATAGATAAAATGCAATTTCTATGTTTCGACTAGTCCCCGCCTAGGCGCCCGCCTAGCCGCCTAGGCGCTAGGCGCGGGGCTGGCGCCCGACTAGCGCCTAGCGCCTTTTAGAACATTGGAATTAATATACTCGTAATTGATAATTTCTCATAGAAATTTGCAAAACTTTAAACAATTTTGTTTAAATTTATCTCGTCTTCCAATGATTTAATCTTTGAAGAAATTAAATATCGGGTATTGTTTAAAGCACATTCGATGCATGCACAAGTTGAGATTACTCCTTTAACTACGAATCAGGTAACAACTTAGCATCAGGTTCTTTTCACGTAACAGAAAACATATATTCGTTCATGACTTCATTCGATTCTGATAATAATTATACGATCGAGTATGAAGTGTGAGTAGTAAAACCAATTTTATGGTCAGCTCCTAATAAGTAGTTTTTTGTTTATTTGTTAATTAATCATTGAATGAATCTTTGGTGGATTAGCCTAGCTAGTCGATTGTGGTCAAAGATTATTGATAATCAAACTAGGTCCATATATTATAATTGTTTAACATACGAATTTCATTTGTGATGGAGGCTTTCGGTTTATGTTCTTCCATTTTTATTTGTGAGTATTGATTGTTCTTCTCTAAATTGATCCTAAACCAAAGCAATAGGTAACTCAAGTAGGATATTTTTTGTGCTTAGCGAGAATTTGATTCGAGACCACAAAAAGGTGTTAGATAGTTAAAGAATTTTTTTTAGAAAAAATTCTTCTAAACCTATTATATAGTATGTGCTCTTTTTAAGAACTTCCTTGATTGGGATACGACTCAAACTTGCGACCTTCGGTCCTCTTTGGAAGATCAACAATGATGTATTCAGACCACAGTGTACTTGAAAATAGTTAAAGACGTAAAGCTAATAATGTTTTAAAAGAAAGTGTTATATTTTTAATAGAGTCAATTTGGTAAATAAAGTACTTATTTCTATAACATATTATAGAAAAGGTTACATTAGGTTTGAATTGCAGCTCAGTGTTAAAACAAGTATGTTATGTTTGGTTCCAGCTAGAGATTAATATTTGAATTGGATATTATTATTATTTGAATTGGTAATTATTGTCATTTATATTTTTTAATATTGCTGAAGCAAACTACCTGGACCAGTTGCATATTAACTGCGCTTTTAACTGCGCAGTTATATTCAAAAACTCATTTGAATATCTTCCCGATTGAAAATTTAACTGAAATTTGGTATGAGTAAACTAGACTTAATGAATAAGATGCTAACGTGCAGCGTGTTTCGGACTAATCAGCCCGGAGTGGTTTGCTGGTTCGGCTCTGTTAACATAGTGACGATCTCAATAAAAATCTTCCACATTATCAAATTAATCTCCAAATAAAATCAATGAGTATGCCTTAAGATGATATCATCAAATTGATCTCTAAATAAACTAAGTGAGTATGCCCTAACATAATGAACTAGACGTCTAGACGCAATATCTAGCAATTCTTATTAGGTGTGTGGTGACAACTTCGGTACTCATTTAAAAAATGGGGGTACCGTACCTACCACTCACATGATTGGTCCACATCATTAAATCATTTTTAATTTAGATTTAAATAATTCAAGTGCAACATTCTGATTGGTCCAAGTAGACAAAGGTATGGTACCTTTTGGGTACCAAAGAATCTACTCATGGTGACAACTCCGGTACTCATTTAAAAAATGGGGTACGGGGCCTACCATTCACATGATTGGTCCAACTCCTCATATCATTTTTTATTTAGATTTAAATAATTCAACTGCATCATTTTGATTAGTCCATGTGGACAAAAGTATGGTATCTTAAGGATACCATAGAGTCTACCTTAAATTGATCTTAAACGAAGGCCATAGCCCATAAGTAACTCAAGTAGGGTATTATATACGAAGTATATGTGCTTACTGCTTAGTTAAATAGTTAAAGCTAATGGCGTTTAAAAAGAAAGAATTAATAATAGAGGAGTCCCTTTGGCTCATCTTTTCAAGTATAGTTTTCATCTTTTCATTGTTCAAAAAATATTTAAAAAGTGGTTTGGTACTCATAGCCGCAGTGATTATTCCCTAGTATGTTTAGGATTTTTTTTATCCTATCAATTTTGAGAGACATTCTATGAGTAATTTCTATTCAAATTATCAATGCGTGTTGCTACAAGAAGATATATTCTTGTTTAATTGCTATTGAATACATAAGTCCAGTCGTAGATCTACTTTTCGCAAAGATCACCTTTTTTCTCAAAATCATTAATGACACTATCGATGACATGTCCCCCTATCGAATCACCATCGTTGATTGGAATTGAAGGGTGGTTCTATATTTCTATCTGCAGGTCAAGTGGAGTTAAGCGAGGATGCTATTACTACGTGATTGGACGTTGATGATTAGTTTCAACTGTAGTTACAATTTTTCTTATTTATGCTCTTTTTGTTATTTATTGTTCTTTCGTTTTAAGTTTTTAGGAAACAATTATTACTCTTGAATCATAATTTAATCATCAAATATTAAAAGTATTGCATCTATAACATCACAATTATCATCAATGACCTCATAGATTGTATAATCATCAAAACTATTTATCAGGATGTACTTAAATTGCTTTATCTAATTATTATCTAAATAACCGTGTCATTTTACAATTAAATTTTTTAAACGGGACGGATGTAGTAGTTGAGTTAGATATATCCATTTGGCAAAATGGTAGAATAGGTGTCAGATAAAACAAGGTGAATGTGTACACATGATTGCAAAACATGATTCCATGGGTGTGATCAACCAATATCACATGGAAAATACAAATCAATCAAAATGAGTTTGATATGATTAATTAAATAATTGAATTTCATACATATGAAAGATTGTCATTTATAATTCTAGTTGAATACTTTAGTATTGTTGAAACAAATTACTTGAACTAGTTGCACATCTAACATATTTAGGAATCATAATCATTCATTACCCCAACCTACTCGATCGGCTACTCTGTAATGAGTATGTTAACGTGCTACACTGCTACTGTGCTACATGTATTTTCTCACTCTTATTTGATGTAAAAATATCTTACACGTTATTGAGTGCATCAATCCCTTACCATTCATATAAAAAAAACTGAAGAATTCAAAACCTCACCATACGAATTAAAAAAAAATGAAGTTAACGAATAGGAGACGTACTCATGCATTGATCCAATATTAGTTCTAAACTCTTAGACCATCCAGTTTTCTTTCAGCACATTCTTGTGCATCTGAGAAGTTACTCATCTGAAACTTCAACTGTGAGTGATAGGATGATGTATTTTTGTGTTATGAGATGCTCGCCGTAAATTTTGAAATAATACTCTTATTTTTTCATAACTGTTGATAGGTCATTCATTACTTAGACAAAATTGAAATGTTAGGATAGTTTCTTTTGGAATGAAATTTGTTGGTCTGGTCTAATCTGGTCTGTTTAAATCTGGTCTGGTCTGAACTGGTCTAGACTTGTGTGAATTGCTCTAGACTGGTCTGGTCTGGTAAACGTCTGGTCTCAGTGTATTTTATAACTATGGAAGTCTGATCTGTTCTGTTTAAGTCTGGTCTGATTTGATCTGTTTAAGTCTGATCTGATCTGAGACTGAAAACAGTCCAAAAGAAAACATCCTTATATATACTTCTTAAAACTTACACGTGTTCGTATTAGAGTACTCCGATAGTCTTTATTTTCAAAATTGCTCACTATTATTTCTAAAGTATTATAGCCTCCGTTTTTTCTTAATTGCAACATCTTCACTTTTATATTTGCCAATTCACGAATTTGATTGTAACTTTGTTTAATATTTATAAGTAAAAATTATAAAAGTTAATAATTTTGAAATTTATATAAATAGAAATTTTGCACTATTCATGTGCTCTAATTTGATTGCATTTTATTTATAAAGGCATTAAAAATTATTTTGGGAAAAAACAAATTATAGTCCTATTTGTATTTATCAACATTATCATTGTTTTGATCTTATTTAGGGAAGTTTCTCCGCAATAGATCAATATAGTTGTATTATTGTTGGGATATATAATCCCAGTCTGTTACTGTTCAGGAGCTTAGGACTTTACATAGCACGGAGCCCGATCAGTGAGGCCACATTCAACCTATCAGGCTTGTTTCGGCCTCTGGGCCCATCTCGGCCTGTTTGGCTCATTAGGGTGGAGAGCCACCCTTCCCCTTACCCCAATAAATTGGAGGCTTTCCCTCCATGTAAGGGGGTTCCTTTTCCCTTCTTCCCCATAGTTATTTCTTCTCCCTAGACTAGCTCAAGGTACTCCATTAATGAAAACTCAAATCGTACATTTAATGGTGAGAAGAGTCTAATGAGAAAGAGAGAGCTTGAACATTAGGCTAAAAGGTATCGTGGTTTTCTCCTTTCGGTTTCCATGTAAAGATCGGGTGATTCGTATTGAATTAAACTCAACAGTTATTATTGATAATAAATTAAACTGGACCACAAATATATTATTTAACCTTTAATACAAATACATATATTACACAATATTAATTTTCTAGCAAAACAAGAAAACTATCATTAATGATATTAGAATTAATGGTTAACTTTAGCATATAAAATTTCATATATCAAATGTATTGTGTTTTGCAAATAAAATTTAACTTTAACAAATAAATTATAAATAAAGATATTTGAATAGTTTGAATCTGGTTTAAAATTCCCAACATAAATTGACTCGGATAATTTTCAAAGTAACTTGAACTAGCATTGTTGGGCTCCTATGGAAAGGAAGCCCTCCAAAAATGGGCGTATGCCACTATTTGCGACGTAAACACGGTATTCTTTAGTAAAAGGCGAAAGAATAGTTCGCTATGTGTGCATCGCGTGGCTGCGTGATCTTGGGAGGCCAACATGTTCCAATTTATATAATTGCTACGGGCATGAGTATTTCTAAAGTTTCCGGTGTGGGCAAGTTTCCATTTATTCCCAAAGACTTCGGCTTTTGATTTCTTAGCCCTCCACTTCAAGTCTCTCGGTCTTCACTCTTCTCTTCAAGGACCTTCCACATAAAAATTACACAAATCTACACTTTTGTAGTAGCTGCAGCCTCTTTCGATTAAGTTCAACAAAGAAGGTAAAGTAAGATCGATGTAATTTTAGTGGGATCGATGATGGACTGTTTTTGCAAATACGGAGTATAGTTATATGTTAAAGCTCTAACGGTGCACGTACAAGTGCAAAACAGTACTCGTTTATTTAGCCGAAGGTTATGTTTAATAACGGTTAGTTTTTGGTGACTGAAAAGATTTTTTTTTAAAAGGTGGTAGCTCCGTAGCTGTATGGTAAAAAATTGACTGTTTGATTTGGTTCAGTTTGGTATACAAGCTGCTATGGCTAATTAATACTAAAAGTCACGGTTTTTTTTTTCAGATTGTTCTGATGGGAATTTGTGATTTATGATGGAAGTTTTGAGGTTCACAATTGTGAGTATTCAGTGTCCTCTAGGATCCCAAATAAAATGGGGCAAAGATAATTAAGTTGACTAAGAGCACGTTTGCAAAGATAATATCATCCACATAGACAATTAAAATTGCAGTCTCCCACCCCGCCCCCCCTTGCTTGAAAACTTCATGAATAGTGTATGATCAGCCTGAGCCTGATTGAACCCTTGCCTTTTCACAAACTTTGTGAACCTATCAAACCAAGCCCTTGGAGACTGTTTAAGTCCATACAAAGCCTTCTCTAATTTGCATACCTTGAAAATTGGAACCAAATCTGGTTTAAAATCCAGGAGGGGTTTCATATAAACTTCCTCTTATAGTTTCCCATTTAAAAAGGCATTCTTTACATCCAGTTGTTGAAGTGGCTAGTCTAAATTAGCAGCAAGGGATAAAAGTATTCTTACAGTGTTTAACTTTGCAACTGCTGCAAAGAAACTATAGTCAATGTCATGCCATAGGTCTGTGTGAATCCCTTAGCTACTAATCTTGCCTTATACCTTTCAAGACTTCCATCTGCCTTAAACTTAGGGGAATCTGCAACCAACAGTTGGTTTGTTTTTGGGCAGCTCTACAAGCTTCCATGTCTGATTCTTTTCAAGAGCCCCCATCTCCTCCAAAACAGCTTTCTTCCACTCAGGTTTAGATAGAGCTTCCTGTATGGTTGAGGGAATAGAAATAGAGGACACACTAGAAGTAAAGGTAGCAAAAGATGAGGACATTTTAGTATAAGAAACATGGTTTGAGATAGGGTATTTAACACATGTTCTTCTTTCTTGTCTGAGAGCAATAATTGGGAGATCAAGGTTACTTGAAAAGTTGAAATATTACCTTTTTCACTTATTGTCATTGAGTCAGAATCATGAACAGTGGTAGGTTCTTGGACTTCCTCTATCCTTTGATTTGGAACTCTTCTCGCATAAACTTTGCCAAAGAACTTACTTATTTGTTGATCTTTTCCAATTGGTTCAGTTGTATTTATTTCATTATTTGTTAATTCTTGATCAATTTCATATGTACTTATATTTCTTAAGGAATATTCATCAAGATTAATATCAAGAAAATCAAGATTCTCATGAATATGTGGCACAGTTTGAACATCTTCACATAAACTCTCCTCCTGAAGATGAGTATCAAAAAAGGTTTGTTCTTCCACAAAAAAGGCATCCTTTGTGATAAACATTTTTCTGGTGGTAGGATAAAAAATTTATATCCCTTTTGAGTGCAAGAAACCCCTAGAAAAACCCATTTTGTTCCTCTACGATCAAATTTACTTGCAGACTTATCAGGATTTTTTATAAACACCTTGCAACCAAAATTTTTTAAAGGAAGTGTACTAATCAGTCTGTTTGTGGGAAAGTACTGCTGGAGTGTGTTGATAGGACTTTTAAATCCTAGAATTTTGGATGACATACGATTAATTAAATAAGTAGAATGCAACACAGCCTCTCCCCACAGATATTTTGGTATGTTTGTTAAAAACATGATTGCACGAGTGACTTCGAGTAAATGCCTATTTTTCCTTTCTGCAATTCCATTCTGAGTTGGTGCATTGATACACGAGCTTTGATGGATTATTCCTTTTTCAGCAAAAAATATTGTTTAGGTCTTGAGAAAAATATTCATGGCCTTTATCACTTCTTACCATTTTAATTTTGGTATTGAATTGAGTTTGGACCATAACATAAAAATCCCTAAACACTTTTTCTACTTCAGATTTTTCTTTGAATACAAAAGACCCATGTTACCCGTGTACGATCATCAATAATAGTTACAAACCACCTTTTTCCCTTTAAAGTTGGTACTCTAGATGCACCCCAAATATCACTACTTACCAAAGTAAAAGAACTAGTAGGTTTATAACTATGGGGAATATAAGAGTTTTTATGATGTTTTGCAAGTGCGCACATATCACAATGAAACAAAGAAACATCTTTATTCAGAAATAACTGAGGAAACATCTTTTTTAAATAATAAAAACTAGGATGTCCTAGTATGTAATGAAGCAAATACAACTCTTTATTAATTGAAAAAGAAACAGTTTGCAAACAAGCATTTCTTGGACCTCTTTTATTTGATTGAGTCCCTTCATCAAAGATATAGAGTCCATCTTCCTCTCTAGCACTACCAATCATCTTCCCCGATGCCAGGTCCTGAAAAATGCTATAAGAAGGATAAAAAATAACACAACACTGAAGGTCTTTAGTTAGCTGACTAACAAACGCAAGGTTGCAGGATAGATTAGGGACATGTAAGATTTTTGAGAGACTAACATATGGTTTGACCTTTTTGTCCCCGACACAGGGTTTATATGAAGATAAAAGGTTGGAAATAGAGGTCATATGGTCAGTAGCTCCTGAGTCAATGACCCAAGTACTTTTAGATTTCCCAGAACAAAAAATGATGAAATGGTACCATTCTGGGCATGGGAACAAGATGAAGATTCAGGATTGGAATTTTTCTGAGTATTTAGAAGATTAAGGAGTTGCTCTATCTGTTCCTTTGTGAAAGAAGGTCGCTTGAAGTTGACTTGTGGTTCTTGTTGAGTCTCAGCCATAGCTGTATGTAGAGCATTTTCAAACTTCTTATTCCCTACTTCTGGTGGCTTCCCATGTATTTTCCAGCAAGTTTCCCTAGTGTGCCATAATTTCTTACAGTGGTCACACCAGGGTTTTTTCTTTTCTTCACTTCTGGGCACCATTCCAGGTACATCAGTCTGTACTGGAGTATTGTACATGACTTTCATCCTATTATCTTCCATCCTGATTTCAGAAAAAACTTCTCTGATTGAAGGCATAGGGTTTTTTCCAAGTATTCTTCCCTTGACTTCATCCAGGTCTCTATTAATTCCTGCCAGGAACATATAGACCCTATCATTTTCCTCCCTCTTTTTGTGTCTCGCGAGATCCTTTGCACTCTCCCATTCTTCATCATCATAGCATTGATCCAACTCTTGCCATAGGGATACCATCTCATTATAATAAGAGATGACATCTCTGTTTGCTTGTTTGGACTGCCACAACTTTGTTTTTAATTCAAAGATTTGAGAAGAGTTCTCAAGATCTGAGTAAGTTTCCTTAATGGAATCCCATACCTCCTTTGCAGTTTTCAAGAACATGTGAGGTTTGGCAATTGATGTATCCATTGAACTGAGAAGTCAGGCTGTTACCAAGGAATTTTCTGACCTCCGGACGCTGTAGCCATCATCACCACTTTGTTTCTCCTTTATTTCACCAGTTATGTATCCCAGCTTTCCCCTTCCATCAATTGCCAGCTTGACAGACTGTGACCATTCAAGATAATTCATGCCATTCAATCTATGTCCAGTAATGAGCATAGATGAATGAACCGAGGCCTGGTAGTTTGTCATTGAGCTAATTTGGGAGTTAGGGTTATAGGTTTGTGAGTGAAGGGAAGAGGAAGTGTCAGAGTGCTCGGTTTCCACCATTGTGGTGTTTAAACGGCCCGCTCTAATACCATGTAGGTTTTAGGAATAAAACTTCCTTGATTGATTATGCCAATAGGCCAGAGTATATATACAGTTGTACAAGTAACAACCTAAGGATAGATCCTAAAATTTAGGATCTTGATAACTACGAGCTTATCACTCGTTAACAGTTTCTATTCTAATCTATTCGACTAAGTATGTACACCAAACTAATCAGAATAAATAATATAACATTTTTACATAGAGTAACTACCCTATGGAATTTCAATCTTAAGAACAAACATAAGTTCCTGCCTCTATTGATTAGAACAAACTTAAACTCATGCCAACAACATTGTCACATATTTTGGAATTACAATCTTTTAACAAACATAAATTCCTTCCTCTATTTTTCATTTTGTATTTTTAATGAATGTGCATGCGTTTATAGTTTTGGGTTTGTTAAATTTTGGCACATACGGATAATACTCCCTCACCATTAACAACGTGAAAGTGGACCTACACCTACGGATTTCTCCCGTGGTGCCCCAATTATGAAAACCTTAATTTTCATTTATAGTCCAAATATACTCTAAAAATATTTCTCAAGTTTTCCGAAATAGTTCCAATGGCATTAAAAATATTTAATACCTCAAAATACTAAATTTGAATTTCTCAAGATAATATAGATTTAATATCACTTCAATATAAAATACTCAAATCTTAAATATAATCCTCAATCACAACAAATACGTGAAAATCTCATTAATTAACTATCAAATACTCAAATAATTTTAAACAAGTAATCACAAATAAATATATGCGGTAAAGCACAAAATTTGGTTGACATAGCACTTACCTCAAATTGCAATAAGTCCTGAGTGAAGCCTCTATCTCAATCTTCACCAAAATCACCTTCTAAGAATATTAAAATTCTAAAATCACTACTTCATTCGAACTAGTTAAACTCATCCACCCTTTATAAATTCCCTCTCTTATTATTAAACTAGCTTTCAAGCCCGTGCGATGCACGGGCAGATGCAATTTAGCTAATTTAAAATTTGATTTCTTTCGGATCATATGTAATGTGATTTAAAAGAAAAATAAATTTAGTCTAATATAGAGCCTGTTTGATAATACTAAAATAAATTGAATTAACTTATTTTACTCAAATTGATTAAATTATGACTGAATGAGCTAAATGAGTGGAATCATGAAAAAATATGTAAAATATATTCCATTTATGAAGCCAGAAAAAGATTATATGAAAAATAGTTAAATTGATCTTCTACATAAGCATCTCAAGTAAATATAAATGCTACGAACCCGATTTTAAACGTTTAATATAATCTTATGAAGATGGATATTCATAGAAATTTAATGCGGAGTATATATTAAGTAAAATAGTCTAAATATAGAGCCTGTTTTTTTAAATTGTAAGCCTAAACGTATACGATAACATTTAATTGTTATAATGGAATTAAAACGTATAATTCTAACACATAATTCTAAGCCTAAACGTATACCATAACATTTAATTGTTATAGAAATTAAAACGTATTGTATTTTTGGCTAAGAATACCTGTCATATATAAACTTAGCCTAAAATAGAGTCTGTTTAATATAGTACTTTCTACGGATTTTTGTTTCCATATCAATATGCAATCAAAAATAGAATCTAGCTAATAAAAATAGAAGGTACAAATTAAATAAATAATTAATATATATAATGACATGGCAGGATTATGTGGCGCTTTGTATGCTCTTAAAAAGTTCCTCTTATATATATATTGATTTCTTCAATAATGTATTAATCTCTATTCTGGTTACCATTGTTATAAATAAATATCATTATTTATAACTTATATCTTTGTTATTAATATGGGCTGAACCAGCTAAGACTAGTGGCCGGCATATATCATAATACTAGCTATGTTCGCACATTGTGCGAAGGTAGGTGCCCAACGGCAACAAAAAATAAAAATCAGTAGAATAATTAAATAGTGTATTTTATTGTCACTTTGAGTCTAAATGGACTTTTTCAATAAAATCACTCTGAAAGTTACGAGGATCATTTTAGCTATTTTCATTAAAAAAATTATTTTATTAATAAAAATATTTTAGATATAATTTTTCCATAAATCAGCAGAATCAGCCAATTCAGTCACTTCACCTACAATTTCATAAATTTCAACAGAATCGACCGATTCAATCAACTTCAATGTTACAATTCAAAACGAGTTCTAAAACATGTTTTCTTTCCCACAAAATAGGACCATTAGTTTAAAACTGGGTTATAAAACAGCATCCGAGCTCGAAAGATATAATTTTTTTTTAGGGAAAATGGAAACTAATAATCCAACTTTTTAGCGGTCTTCTTAGAATAGTCCCACCTTTTGATTATTCATGAATAATCCAACCTTTGCACCTCATCTTCATTCACTGGTCCCTGACCGGTTGATGACCTACCATTCCAAGTTATTTTCTTATCTTTGCAAAACCATTATACCATAAATCTCACCTTTCACAAAGATAATATTTGCAAAGATAAGAAAATAACTTGGAATAGCAGGTCATCAACCGGTCAGGGACCAGTGAATGAAGATGAGGTGCAAATGTTGGATTATTCATGAATAATCAAAAGGTGGGACTATTGTAAGAAGACCGTTAAAAGGTTGGATTATTAGTTTCCATTTTCCCTTTTTTTATGTATAATACTATCAGTAATCTAAGAATTCTTTAGAATTAAATATTTACATCAATACTATAAGGGTTGGTTTGCAAATGCTTTTAAAAAAGTACTTCTCAGCTTTTGGTTTAGAAAAACACGTATATTATCAAACACTACAAACTTTAATTTTTATCGACTGTCGTGACAAAAGTGCTTTTACTTTTTCTATTACACAAAAAAAAATTTATTTACCAAACACTACCAGCTTTTACTTTTCAAAATCATTTTTTTCTCAAACACTATCAACTTTTATTTAATCACTTCTCCCAATTTCATTAAAAAAGCACTTTTTTAAAAGTATAAGCCATTGCAAACAGACCCTAAACAACCCAGCAAAAAAGAAGAATCTTACTAATCTAGTATTTGAAATTCAGTGTGATTTTACCTTAACTGCGTAAAGAAAACTCTTAAATGAAACTAATCCATTGATATATGAAAATCACAAGGAATTCAAAGATAAATTAACCAAAAAAGAATTGATATCAACCGTGGAAGAATCTAGACAAACAATAATAGAACTTGGAAAAGATGATTCCGAATGAAACAAGGAAATCATGCATAGCTGAAGCCATGATGTGTATTTGTGGAGAAAAAGAGCCCAAATCCTATCGGAGGGGATGCACGGAGAAGATACAGAGTATATACTTTTGCTTCTTTCCTGAAGGTAAGTCTGAGGAGACAAACTCACAAAAGTAGGCTGAAAATGGGGTCCTCGAAAGGGAAAGAGATATGGGGAAGAAATAATGATAACCTATGGCCGTTAGAAATAGGAGTGACGGAACCTTGTTTAACGGTAAAGGGGCGGATTTTTTTGGACGTCGTTCAAGTGAGGCTTTATATAAGTAGGAGATTAGTTCTCGGCGTATGTGTAAGCGTAATAAATAAAAGTAACAGAAAGGGGAATTAGATATTTTGATAATTG
This sequence comes from Cuscuta epithymum, assembly GCA_945859915.1. Classification (NCBI taxonomy): domain Eukaryota; kingdom Viridiplantae; phylum Streptophyta; class Magnoliopsida; order Solanales; family Convolvulaceae; genus Cuscuta; species Cuscuta epithymum. The sequence goes on from CAMAPF010001023.1 coordinate 1,361,175, forward strand.
AGAAAGCAAATAAAATACCTAAATGAGTGAAATAAAATATCAAAGGTAATTAGTCTTGGTTTTGCTTTTATCCACTTAATGAAATGTTCGTCGAGCCCGGCTATATCTTTAATTATCTTCCTCTCGAATACTCAATCGAGGAGTATATCCAGTTCATCGAGGGTAATTATTAATAACGAGACGCATTCATTAATAAAACTTACTACCGAATTAATATAGAACACACGCCGTATATTTACTCGATAGTAGCAATAAATTCAAGATGAAAACGATTGAAATTGATAACCTCAACACAAACGGTTTATTGGTTTAATCAATATAATTCATTCCCCTTAGATTATTAACCATGAGACGCTTGCATTAATAATCCAAGTTTACTACCGTGAAAAGATCGAACGATTAACAAGCGTATTCGTCGATCGATTCTAGTAATAATTAATATATGAGGCAAAACTAGTTTATCCTTTAAGTACAGCTCAAAATATTAAAATGAAATATGAATAGAAATTAATTAATATTCAAGGAAGAAGATTAAAGAAAATAACTCACAACTTACAATTCATTAAGCTTCAAAGTAGCAAAACCAAGATGGAAAGACTACCTAAATTACAAGAATAAAGTGTATATGAAAGAGGGGATTAATTTGGTCTTTAAAATAGGAAGGAAAGCGGTGTTTTTATAGGAGAAGTGAGGTGGTTGGGTCTAAGACATAATCTGATTTTCCCATATTCACTTGCTTTATTTGATCTCTGATAAACGTTGTATTAACGTATTTTATATATTCATCTTAAAACGCTTTTATGTTTAAAAAGAATAAAATCTTCACACATATGCCTCGTTTTGCTAGAAGTTCTTTAAATCAACAAATGGATCAAATGCAAGGATGGTAGAATACACACGAAGAAACCGACGGAAAAAGGTCAACCAAACGCATCCCGAGGAACAAATAAAGACCACAAAAACGCCCAAGACAGACGAAAGCCGCCCGGTTTATGCCAAAGGCGGCCGGCCTTTGGTCCCCAAGCTTATTTTCACATCCAAAGCTGGAAAATCTGATCCGGAGCAAGAAAGGACGAAAGCCGCCCGGCTTTCGTGAACACCGGCCGACTTTTGGTCGCCGAAGGAATTGTTCAGAATTTAATTACAAAAGCCGCCCGGTTTATGTAAATGGCGGCCGGTTTTCGGGCCCTGGAGCGAAGGCAGACTATTTTAAACGCGCAAAAGCCGCCCGGCTTTTGCGAATGTCGCCCGGTTTTCGTCTGGCACTGATTAAAACAGGCAACGGTCATCACAATCATTCGAGAGAAGCTCCAAACCCCATTAAGGAGCTTGCTTCCTTGTCCAAAAATGGCCGTTGAAGACCCAATATTTAAGCATATGGAAGCCCTCTCAAGTGATTATTCCATATTCCATACACTTTACTTACACTTTAGCACTCCAAGATCAACCCCTTGGTCTTGGGAGAAGTTCTACACTTGGGGATCCCATTATCCACCATAGCTTTGGAGTTGTGGTATTATCTTCTTATGTATTTCATTGTATTTCATCAATTCAATACTTGTAATTTCATTATGAGTTGCTCTAGCTAATTTTCCATAGCCAAGGTTAGGGATGAAACTTTACGCACTCTAGGTGTTTGATGTATGTTCTCAACCAAATTATTATGATCTTTCCTTTATATTTTAATGTGTATGACTACGGTGTACAACGTATGATTATATCGTTGGGTTTATTTGAGCAATTAACGTTGAGTTATAAACCGTGCACTTAAAGGCTAGACATATTCTAATTGTGGATAGAAATATACCTCAATTGAATATGGTGGTTGTAATAATGTCCTAATCTTCAATGGGGTTAATTTTAGATGAATGTGAACCGTGACGGGATTCACACGTAGAATTAATCACAATCTCGCTGCCGTAACAGGAGTTAGAATACTTTAGCGACATTCCACTCATAAGAATTGGTGAAAGAATATACATTAATCGCTAGGAGTCGTTTAGGAGTAATCCCGAACCCTTGGTTGCTTTTATTATCACTTGAAATCCCCAAAAATCTTTACTCTTCTACCAAGTCTTTTACAAATTATATTCTCAATTTTTGAATCATATAAACAACGTTTCCTCGTGTTCGACTCGGTATTTTTACCGGATTTTATTACTACATCGGCACTTGTACACTTGCAAGTTTAAGCCGATCAAGTTTTTGGCGCCGTTGCCGGGGAAACGGTCTTGTTTATTTGATTCAACAAAAATTCCTGATTTTTCCCTTTACGTTTCACGTGGTATTGTTTTGAATTTTGTTGTGTAGACAAGCTCTTAGTGCATGCTATTGAGAAGTCAAGGCTCTACAAACCTTGAACCTATCTATCTTGAGATTGAGAGAGCTTGTAGAAGGAATCGGAAGAAGAAGGAAGCAAGAGTACCAACAATGCTTCCCACACTCAATGAACGGAAGAGGCCCGTTATTGCCACCACTCCTTCTTGCATCGTTCTTAGCGAGGCGGCACGGGACTATGAATTGCGGAATAGCTACTTCAATGCTATGCCGCACTTCTATGGACAACCGGGAGAGAATCCATTAAATTTCATTACCGAATTTTATGGGTTCATTCAAGGTGTGCCTAGGAATGGGCTAAGTGAAGGTGATCTAAGGCTCAAGTGCTTCCCTTACACCTTGAAGGGAGCGGCTAGAGGGTGGTTTCTAGAGCAAACACCGGCATCCTATGCTACTTGGGATGAAATATACAATGTTTTCATCTCCAAGTACTACACTCCCACAATGACGCAAGAGCTACGACAACGAATCTTCAACTTCAAACAACAAGTTGGAGAACTTTTTCAAGACGCATGGAGACGTTTCAAGTCTTTATTGAAGGAATGCCCCCATCACCGCATCCCTCTTGACCTCCAAATTGACACTTTTTACAATGGCTTGAACCCATCTTGTCAAGCTATTGTAGACAACCGAGCGGAGGGGTACATTGGAAACAAAACCGAGACGGAAGCATTGAGAATTCTTGAATCGATCGCTTCAAATCCTCAACTACAAGGAGGAGACATCAAGGTGGCGGGAGTGAATGAAATTTCCATCACTCATGAACTTGACAAGAGGTTTGAAGAATTTCAAACCAAAATGCAACAAAATGTGCAAGCATCAATTCACACGGCTTTGCAAGCCGTTATTGGAGGTGTGAAACAAGCGGCAAATGTGGAGAGTGTCTCCAATGTGGAAGGTAACTCATCTCAACATCTTGAGGATGTTAGTTACATGAACTCTTATGGGCAACGAGGAAACCAAGGAGGAAATAACTTCTCCAACAATCAACAAAGGTATAATCAAGGAAACAATTATAGACCGCAAGGTAATTCTTCAAGCCATCAACCCGGAGTTCCCACATTTGGCCAATCCAAAGAACCTACCATGGAGGAGATGATGAAGCTTCTCACAAAAAATGTAGCCGCTATGCAAGCCCAAAGTGAGGAGAACCATTGTAGAGTGGAGGCATCTATCAAGAATCTTCACACACAATTCACAAAACTTGATTCACGTTTCGAGGATCAAAATAGGAAGCTCAATCAACGCATGGACAGTCTTGAGCAATATACCAAGTCCTCTATTCACAACTTAGAGGTCCAAATTGGCCAACTTGCACAAGAGAGAACCACTAGAGAGCATGGAAGATTTCCCACAACAACGGAGGTCAACCCAAGAGAAACGGCTATGGCTATCACTTTGAGAAGTGGTAAGGAAACGAAGGGGCCGGTTACTCAAGATGCACCAATGGAGAAGCAAGGAGATGAAGGGATAGAGGAGCATGTCTCATCACCACCACCCATGGCAACATATGTTCCCCCTATCCCTTACCCTCAAAAGTTGAAGAAGAAAGATGACAAAAAGCAATTCAAGAAGTTCCTAGACATCTTCACCAAGTTGAGCATCAACATCCCTTTCATCGAGGCCATAGCGGAGATACCCTCATATGCAAAATTCCTGAAAAATATCCTCAACAACAAGAAGAAGTTGGCTGATTTTGCAACCATACCGCTCACGGAGGAATGTAGTGCCATTCTCCAAAATAAGCTACCGCCGAAGATGAAGGATCCTGGGAGTTTCACCATTCCTTGTTCTATTGGGAGTCTAGGAGAAGTAAGATCCCTTTGTGATCTTGGAGCTAGCATCAACCTAATGCCACTCTCTCTATTCAAGAAGCTAAGTGTGGGGGAGCCTACACCTACAACCATAGCTCTTCAATTGGCGGATAGAACAATCCGTTATCCTATCGGAGTGGTGGAAGATGTTCTTGTAAAGGTTGGCAAATTCTATCTCCCCGTTGACTTTCTTATTCTAGAAATGGATGAAATGGAGATTCCGGTTATTCTTGGAAGGTCCTTTTTAGCCACGGCGGGTGCTCTTATTGATGTTAAGAACGGAATAGTAAAATTCCGTATTGGAGAAGAAGAACAAGAGTTTCACGTTTGGGAATCATTGAAGAATCCACCTATTAACTCCACATGTTTTAGTGTCAACTCCACATTTGATACTACACCGCAAAGTACTCCGAAGCATGAATCACATGAAGACCCTCCTATCTACAAGGAGAAATTTGAGACACGGCATGACAAGAAGAAAGGTGAAATAGAACTTCAAGTTGGGCATAAAGTTCTTCTTTATGACTCAAAGTCCCCATTATTGCCCGAAAACTTGGAACCTCATTGGTCGGAACCATTCACCATCATCGAGGTTCACCCATTTGGAGAGATGGTGATCCAACAAGGGGAGAATAAACCTTTTGCCGTCAATCGCCATCATTTGAAGCTGCACAAAGAGTACTATACAACTTTCTATCCATTCAAGAAATGATCACGAAGACGTCCGGCCAATGACGTTAAAGAAGGCGCTTATTGGGAGGCAACCCAATTTCATATCCTTTTTTATTTACATGTTTGTCTTTCATTATGCTTTTATACTCTTATTGCTTGTGGACGATGCAATTCAAGTGTAGGGGGAGAAGCAAAGCAAAGAAATGTGAAGTTTCAAGGAAAATTTTGAACAAAGTGGGCGGAATTAGCAAAGGCATCGAAACCCGCCCGGCTTTCGCGAAAGCCACCCGGCATTCGGTCGCCGTAGGTTAATTCCATTTATTCAGATCGAAAACCGCCCGGTTTTCCCGAAACCCGCCCGACTTTCAGGACTGCTTCCCAAGTATTTTTCTCGCACCCGAAACCCGCCCGGTTTCCGGGATTGTCGCCCGGCTTTTGGGCGCCGAAGGTAATTCCAGATTATTTAAATCGAAAGTCGCCCGACGTTCGCGTAAGCCGCCCGGCTTACGGGTTCTGGGAACAATCTGTTTAACCGAAAGCCGCCCGGCTTTAGCATATGTCGCCCGGCTTTCGGGGACGAATGTTTTATTACCTGTTCTGTTTAAACACAAACACACGCACACAACGCCCAAAAGACGCCCGGCGAACGTGAGAGCTCGAACGACAACCCCCTTTCTTCACGTTTCTTCTCCTCTTTCAAGCTCAAAACAGGTATTTCTCCATCTCCTTCACTTCTTAAACTCAATTTCATAGCTTTTTTCTTCATTTAATCGATAGAATTGGTTGTTCTTCCCAAATTTCGAATTTTAGGGTTTATGCAAATTGATAGCTTTTAGGCCTAATTCATTGCATGATATCTTGTTCTTGTTGCCTATATTGCTTGTATGAACCATTTCAACCTCTTTTCAAGTAGTTATTTTCAACAATTTGAAATTTTTGCTATTTGGTCAAAATTGGGGGCTTAGGGTTCGAAATTCTTGTCCAAATTTGGGGATTTTCAATTGTATTCTTGTGATTAATTGTTGTTAGGCAAGGTTGTGTTTATTTTGGTCTTGGTTGTGATGAATTGTGATTAAAGTCAATTTTTAGGGGAAACTTTGTCAAATTTTTAAGAAAATTGATTAGAATTGTTTGAGTTTGTAGGTTCAAATGGCTCCAAAGGGGAAATCCGTTAGCACCGAGGCTGGCCCGAGCAATCCCAAGCGGGCAAGGAACAACAAGGCACCCGCGGCCTCCTCCACCATCTTGCCTTCTAGCCGGTTTGTCAACACCAAGTGCTATGAACGGTACTTGGAATCTAGGGACAACGATTTCGTTGTTGAGAAGACGGTGTCACAACCTATTGACCACGAGTACCGGATCACCGAGGCCTTCGCTAATATCGATTGGGAGCCGGTGCTACATCTTGAAGGCACCTTCTACCCGGAGCTCGTCAAGGAATTTTTCGCAAATATCGAAGGAAATAGCCCCCGAAAGATGATTGAGAGCCGGGTCAAAGGGGTAAAAATCACTATCACAAATGACCTATTGAGATCTCAGTTTCGCATCGCCAACCACGACATCCCTTTCGCCCCTTCCCAAGCCGGAGCAATGAATAGCGACGTTGGCTACAACCCCTTGGATGCGATGCAATATTTCGGCTTGCAAGGACACGAGCTTATGACCAAGAACCTTGGTCAACCACACATCCGGGCCCGGCTTTTGATGTACCTCTACTCATTCAACGTCATGCCGAGAGCAAGTGGCTACAACAAAATTCGAAACGCCGACCTCTACTTCACGTATAGGATGCTTGCCGGGCTTGGACGTTGTGAGGGGATTCCTCTATCAAGCATCATCATCAAACAATTGTGGAGCGCGGCTTTGAGCAACAACCAAGATAAGGCCTTCATTTTCCCTATTCTACTTTCTAACATTTTTGAGCATTTTGGTGTTAGCTTTAGAGGGGAAGAAGAACGGGAGACACATGCCGTGCTTGATGATAGTGTCATGATACACCTTCGCTATTTCCAACCGCCGCACGGAGGACCATGGAGGTGCGTGGAGAGATTCCATAGAGTCGTGCCCGAAGAAAATGAAGAAGAGATGATGGAAGGAGGAGAAGCCCAAGGTGGAGAGCCCGAGGAGCACCATGAGGAGGCGGCTCACGTACCTCAAGCCGGAACTCATTACGACATGGACTATTTGACCGAACAATTTGGTCAAATTCATACGGAGCTTGCGGTTCATCGACGGGATTTGCGGGACCAACGGCGGGCTATTGAAGGCATGGGGAGTCATCTTTGGAACATGAACTACTACTGCCAAGAGTTAGGGCGGCACTTCAGCATTCCACCACCGCCACCTTATGACCCGCACTTTTATTTCCCTCCCCAAGGAGATGGAAATGAAGGGGATGAGTAGGTTATGAAAAGGGAAGTGTACTAAAAATACTAAACTTGAACCACCTTTTCTTTGTTTTTCTTTAAACTCCTTGTGCTACTTCTGTGCCTATTATGTGTTGTTTGATTGCTTATTTTCTTGCTCTGCATTTAATTACTCTTGTGCTTCACATTGGGACAATGTGGAATAAGTGTGGGGGGGTGACTTTATACTTGAAAAAAAATGTGCAAGGTTTTTATGTGGAAAAAATTGTTCATTTTTGGTCCATATTTTTTGAAAAATATTTTAGCAAAACCCTTGTCCTTCAAACCCTTTTTCAAAAGAAACTTTTCTTAACGTTTTGCCTTAATATTTTCATAGAAAGTTTCGAAATTTGCTTGAGGACAAGCAAAACTCAAGTGTGGGGGTATTTGATAAGCGTTGTATTAACGTATTTTATATATTCATCTTAAAACGCTTTTATGTTTAAAAAGAATAAAATCTTCACACATATGCCTCGTTTTGCTAGAAGTTCTTTAAATCAACAAATGGATCAAATGCAAGGATGGTAGAATACACACGAAGAAACCGACGGAAAAAGGTCAACCAAACGCATCCCGAGGAACAAATAAAGACCACAAAAACGCCCAAGACAGACGAAAGCCGCCCGGTTTATGCCAAAGGCGGCCGGCCTTTGGTCCCCAAGCTTATTTTCGCATCCAAAGCTGGAAAATCTGATCCGGAGCAAGAAAGGACGAAAGCCGCCCGGCTTTCGTGAACACCGACCGACTTTTGGTCGCCGAAGGAATTATTCAGAATTTAATTACAAAAGCCGCCCGGTTTATGTAAATGGCGGCCGGTTTTCGGGCCCTGGAGCGAAGGCAGACTATTTTAAACGCGCAAAAGCCGCCCGGCTTTTGCGAATGTCGCCCGGTTTTCGTCTTGCACTGATTAAAACAGGCAACGGTCATCACAATCATTCGAGAGAAGCTCCAAACCCCATTAAGGAGCTTGCTTCCTTGTCCAAAAATGGCCGTTGAAGACCCAATATTTAAGCATATGGAAGCCCTCTCAAGTGATTATTCCATATTCCATACACTTTACTTACACTTTAGCACTCCAAGATCAACCCCTTGGTCTTGGGAGAAGTTCTACACTTGGGGATCCCATTATCCACCATAGCTTTGGAGTTGTGGTATTATCTTCTTATGTATTTCATTGTATTTCATCAATTCAATACTTGTAATTTCATTATGAGTTGCTCTAGCTAATTTTCCATAGCCAAGGTTAGGGATGAAACTTTACGCACTCTAGGTGTTTGATGTATGTTCTCAACCAAATTATTATGATCTTTCCTTTATATTTTAATGTGTATGACTACGGTGTACAACGTATGATTATATCGTTGGGTTTATTTGAGCAATTAACGTTGAGTTATAAACCGTGCACTTAAAGGCTAGACATATTCTAATTGTGGATAGGAATATACCTCAATTGAATATGGTGGTTGTAATAATGTCCTAATCTTCAATGGGGTTAATTTTAGATGAATGTGAACCGTGACGGGATTCACACGTAGAATTAATCACAATCTCGCTGCCGTAACAGGAGTTAGAATACTTTAGCGACATTCCACTCATAAGAATTGGTGAAAGAATATACATTAATCGCTAGGAGTCGTTTAGGAGTAATCCCGAACCCTTGGTTGCTTTTATTATCACTTGAAATCCCCAAAAATCTTTACTCTTCTACCAAGTCTTTTACAAATTATATTCTCAATTTTTGAATCATATAAACAACGTTTCCTCGTGTTCGACTCGGTATTTTTACCGGATTTTATTACTACATCGGCACTTGTACACTTGCAAGTTTAAGCCGATCAATCTCTTATGATCTGCGGGTCGAATCATATCCGATTTTTCACACATCTTTGTCCTCAATGAAGCCTTCTCCTGTCTGCAATGCTCCTTCCTTATGCTCCCAAGCTCCTTCCTCTTCTTTTCATCATGTTTTTGCTTACATGTCAAAATATCTTAATATCTTCTAATTTTTCTTTAATTTTAGAAGATAAAGATTACACCGTAATTGTACAAAAGCTAAGTAAACATAATGTAAAACCATTCTAAAATGTGGTGTTTATGTACTACTAAATAGTACGCATCAGGCTTCGTCCAGATAGAATCTAGGCTTTCACTTTCCCTGGTCAGTAATCGGGAAGTGTAAGCATGATACATACAGTTGGGTTTCTCCGATGTGAAAATCAGCCCCGCGAAACTCCGGTGAAGGATTTCTCCCTCTTCTGACGACCGTTTCTCTCTTTCTCACTTTCTTTCGCTTACTCTCTTACTGACCGAAGCTCTGAAATAGTTTTTATCTATGGGTTTTGGGCATTACGTAATTGCTGGAGCGTAGTTATATGTATGTATAACAACAGAAATGGTCTTAAATAAGACCAAAGCTTTATGTATATACCCGTATAGGACCACATGCTTTTTAATACCTAAATAAGACTAATTATTTATCCAATGCCAATTTTGCCCCGGATTTAGATGTAGGATACACTTCCTTCATTTTCCGTGAGACGCATATTTCCATCGCTACCTTCTCCATTCTCTTGCCGCCTCATCTCTTATGTGAGATAATTAGAAGTGCATCAAGCTTCATCTCAGTCCTCTTTGTTCTGGCGCGGACCAGTCCACCAGTGACGACGGCCGCGATTATTTTAGCTATGAAATAATTGCACCTTCGGACTTCTTGAGTTCTTCTGTACGGAGAAATACAGAGCTGTGCATCAGATTCATCTCTAAATCTTCAGTACAGATCTAATGAACATCTCCTGAAGCAGCTCTCGAAATATAATTTTCTGTTCATTCCAGATTTGGCCTTTTTCATTTAGAGGATTGCCATGCTTCAATTTGGATGTAATTGTAAGTGAGGAAGGACACCAAAGATGGAGGCCGCCACTGCAGTCCAGAGATGGAAGCCGTCGCTGCAAGTGATGAAGGTCATCGGAGATGAAGGCCGTCGCTGCAAGTGATGAAGATCGCCGGAGATTTTCTTGCCGTGAAGGACTATTACTGATTCAATCTTTTTATTTAAAGCATTATAACAGATTCTGCTTGCTTCTCTTTCTCATTTTTAATTATTTTGATTTATTTTTTAAACTAAAACAATTTTTTTGTCAACGTTATGGATTTTATCTCATACTCCGTATGGAGTAGTAATATACGAAGTAATCACTCTACATAATCACTCTACATAATTGCAGTACTTTGTGGAATATCATTCTCCCGCCAACTCATTCCAGCCGCACGATCTTAGTCATTTAGATCTATGGTTTCAAGCATTCTATTCCATCTCTTTCATTCGCTCCACATCATCGATGAACAAAACCTCATATCTCGACACTCACCTTTCTCCGAATTCATCTGCCTTCAATCACCAAATCTGAGGTCAGGTTCATATTTTTAGATCAGATTATTCATTCCCAATCCCAACCCTTAGCTTCCTGCTATGATGAATCCCTCAATACTAGATTCTCAATTCAAAGAACTAATTTACAGCTGCCCAAACAAAACTCATGTTTGCCTTTTCGGGCACAAACAGAATCGTAAAAATAGTTTGCTCTGCTCTTGAATACACCCTGGTGAAACGACAAGCCGGAGGCGATGGAAGCACCAATGGATTCGGCTCAGATGGTGAAGACAAACTTTGTAAGTAAATGGCAAGTATTTACACCATCTCTCGATTTCCAATTTTTGATTGTTCTTTACATTTTCATTATTCACAATTTCTATATACTTTTCTGTTTCTCAATTTCAAAATGAAGGATTTCAAGGTCAGTTCATCCTTCTTTATTCTACTTGACAATTGACATCATTGAGATCTAATATTGAGTTTTCTTACAACTAACTGATTTATTTGTTTTGTTTTTGATTGTGTTTTTGAGTTCTCAAGATTACTGCTCTTCTTTTTCTTTGTCAGAGTCCTCATGGCCATCTTATGTCTTCTTTGAAAGTTTTAAACAAGGTCAATATGTTCTTTGTAATTCAGCTTAACATCATCACTATTGAATTTCCAATTTTTTACGATTTGTGATTAAGATTTTGGCTATATTTAAAGATTTGTAGGGCACATCTTTAAATAGAAAATACAAAATTATGTTTTTGTGATCAAGATTTTGACTTTACTACAGAATCCCAGATCAAAATAGAAAAGTATTTGTCGTATGGGATAAAGTTATTGTGACATGTATAACTTTCTTTATAGGGTTCAACAATTTTATTTTAATTGTCTTTGTCAAGATTAATCACATGCTCTCTATCTATTTGATCAATGTATGTTTTTTGGTACCTGACTAATGTATTGTAGTTTTTATTAATCTCCATGGCACATGTATTTTGTGTCAATTTTTTGGTTTAAGTATTTTTGTGTTAAGTATTCGTTAGATTTCATTAATTAGTGATTATATTCTTACTCTAAAATACGGCCACTATATTTTAATTTTATGATAATCCTATTTTGTGTCTCTTTTTTTTCTCTTTTATTAATTCATCTCTCTAATGGCAGGTTCTTAACCCAGAGTATTTCCCTTTCTCTTCGTTTCTCTTTTACACTATCATTTTTATTTCTATAGTTATTTTTTGTTAGTGTCATTTCATAGTAACAAAGATCCCTTATTTGAGTAGTAGACTAATCACATATTCCCTTTTGGATGCAAGGTAAATTTTTATAGTAACAAAGATCTCTGTTGAATAAGCTTCAATATATCTTTGAGGCATTGAACTAATTTGTTTTGTGATGAACTTCTTACCAAAACAACATCTAAAACATCTCTTGGTTAATTAAAATATTAATCAGGCTATATTATACGGAGTAGATTTTATTTTGAACTGAGATTCTATTGCGGAGATATTATACATAATTGTATATTACGTTTTAGTATTTTTGGTAGTAGTATATTCCTGGGAGTAATTCTAGGTCTACTCTTTATTCTATTACCTATTTTAACTTAGTGGAATCAGTATATATGGCCTTTAGAGCCATTCGTATGTAACCAGAATATCATAATAAGAATTGCTTCTTTTATATTTGGTTCCTATGTGTTTATTTACATGGTATCAGAGAACAAGGTGGGGGACGTGAGATGATGATATCTCGTGGAGGAAAGCAGCGGTCAACAAATGTTCGTGCTAATGCTGCTACAACTGAAGGCAACTCCGGAACAATGAAGCAAGCTGGTTCTGAAAACAGGGAGCCCGCACCCTTACCGGGGTTCACTCCGGAACAATGGAAATCACTCATCACAGCCTTCGGTAATATCTCATCGACCCCTGAGCGCACGGTTGGTAAGTCTAAAATTAAATCCTGGATAATTGACATCGGCGCTTCTAATCATGTTACCGGCGATGATTCCCATTTGTTTAATATTCAAGCAATTGAAGGTTGCCTGGTTGGGCTTCCAGATGGACAAAAAGTCCAAGCAAATAAAGAAGGGTCAATTATGCTTTCCGATTCCTTGCGATTGGATAATGTTTTATATGTTCCCGATCTAAATTGCAATTTGATATCAGTCTCCCAGCTAAATGACGCACTTGATTGTTTTGTTCAATTTGCAATTAATTTTTGTGTTATTCAGGACCGTCACTCGAGGAAGATAATTGGGGCGGGTGAACGGGAGAATGGACTTTACTACTTCAGGCCTTACACTTCAGTTCAGACGGTGCGTGTGGGCCAATCTTCTGCAGATTTGTGGCATAAAAGGCTTGGTCACCTGCCTGGCCAACTTCTACAAAAATTATCTTTTGTGAATGGTACTAAGGATTATATTTCGTTGCCATGTAATGTTTGCTTTAGAGCAAAACAAACTCGAGATACTTTTCCTACTAGTACCAGTATTGCTAAAAGTATTTTTGAATTAGTACACTGTGATTTGTGGGGACCTTACAATACACCTTCTTCTTGCGGAGCCAGGTATTTTTTGACTATTGTGGATGATTTTTCCAGAGCTGTTTGGACTTATTTATTGCTAGATAAAAAGGAAGTGGTCTCGGTATTTCTTGCTTTTATTGCTATGGTTGAACGGCAATTTTCTCAGCATATTAAAATTGTGCGCAGTGATAATGGGACAGAATTTAATGGTCTCAAAAATTATTTTTTTGATCATGGAATAATTTTTCAAACTTCATGTGTGGGCACTCCTCAGCAGAATGGCAGAGTAGAGCGTAAACATCGCCACATTCTCAATGTGGCGCGTGCTCTTCGGTTTCAAGCACATCTTCCCATTTCTTTTTGGGGAGAATGTGTACTTATGGCCGTGCATTTGATAAATCGGACCCCTTCTAGCATACTTGGATACAGAACTCCTTATGAATTTTTGTTTGGAGTTTCACCATCTTATGATTCATTGAAAGTGTTTGGGTGTTTATGTTTTGCTCACAATTTACGTTCTAAAGGGGACAAGTTTTCTAGCCGATCCAGAAAATGTATATTTGTGGGTTACGTGTTTGGAAAGAAGGGGTGGAAGGTTTATGATCTTGAGACCCATGAATTTTTTGTCTCTCGAGACGTAAAATTTTTTGAAGATCAATTTCCGTTTGCTATGCCTACCTCAAATGTTGAGATGACTGCATCAGGACACACAGATTATCCTATCTTTGAGAGTGTGGATTACCCGACAGAATATCAAACTCAAGATGCTACTCTCCCAGCTGCCACACCTGTTGAACCTGTTGCTAGTTCAGTCTTGCCTTCAGCTCCGCAGGATGTGGATAGCACAGAGGAGCCCACAGGCGTCGTTGATCATCCTCCTAGTGCTCTTGAATTGGGTCGAGGAAAACGGCAGAAAGTTCCATCTGTCCGACTCAAAGACTATACTACTCACACTATTTTTGGCAGTTCATTCTCCCCGTCACCTTCCTCGTCGTCTTCCTCAGGTACGCCATTTCCTATAGCACACTATATTAGTTGTACTAATTTTTCAATCAAACATCGTGCGTTCATAGCAGCTCTTTCGGCTGGTTCTGAGCCTCGTTCTTTCAAAGAGGCCATGCAACATCCTGAGTGGCAAAAAGCCATGCAATCTGAAATTAGTGCGCTGCAAGCAAATAACACGTGGACTTTGGAGCCTCTCCCGCCAGGCAAAAGAGCTCTTGGATGTCGCTGGGTCTATAAGATCAAATATAAATCAGATGGGAGCATTGAACGTTTTAAGGCGCGATTGGTAATTTTCGGTAATCGTCAAGTAGAAGGCCTTGATTATACTGAGACCTTCGCCCGTGTGGCCAAAATGGTTACTGTTCGGGCTTTCTTAGCTATTGCAGCGTCTAAACATTGGGAAATTCACCAAATGGATGTTCATAATGCTTTTCTACATGGCGACTTGGATGAAGAAGTTTATATGACTATTCCTCCTGGCTTTAACAATTCTACTTCTTCTCTTGTATGCCGTCTTCGGAAATCTCTGTACGGTTTAAAACAAGCTCTTAGATGTTGGTTTGCTAAACTAGCTACTGCCTTAAAAGAGTATGGTTTCTCTCAATCTTTTGCAGATTATTCTCTCTTTACCCGTACTCGTGGGGATGAACAACTGAATGTACTTGTTTATGTTGATGATCTGATTATTTCTGGAAATAACACTGATGCCATCTGCTCTTTCAAAGCTTATCTTGGCGCTTGTTTTCATATGAAAGACTTGGGGACTCTCAAATATTTTCTTGGCATTGAGGTTGCCCGTAATCCGTCTGGATTGTTCCTCACTCAGCGAAAATATGCTCTTGATATTATTTCTGAAACGGGTTTGCTTGGTGCTAAACCAGCCTCTTTTCCCATAGAACAGAATCACAATTTGGCTCGTGCCACCGGTGTTCCTCTCGCAGATCCCGAACCTTACCGTTGACTCGTAGAACGGTTGATTTATTTGGCAGTGACACGGCCTGATTTGGCATACTCTGTCCATATCTTATCTCAGTTTATGCATGAACCTCGTCAGGAACATTGGGATGCTGCCTTACGTGTTGTTCGGTATTTAAAAGGCTCTCCTGGGCAGGGCATTCTCCTCCAGGCTGATAGTGAGCTTACTCTAGCAGGATGGTGTGATTCTGACTGGGCAGCCTGTCCACTTACTCGAAAATCCATCTCTGGTTGGCTTATTTTTCTTGGAGGCTCCCCTATCTCATGGAAAACGAAGAAACAGAATACTGTCTCTCGATCTTCTGCAGAGGCTGAATATCGCTCCATGGCGGCTGCCACTTGTGAACTTAAATGGTTGAAAGCTCTCCTTCTTAGTTTGGGTGTTCATCATACTGAACCGATACCTCTTCACTGTGACAGTCAGTCTGCTATTCATATTGCACGCAACCCGGTCTTTCATGAGCGGACAAAGCACATTGAAGTCGATTGCCATTTTGTTCGTAATGCTATTCAGGATGGTCTAATTGCTCCTAATTATGTTCCTACTACTACTCAACTCGCGGATATTTTCACAAAAGCTCCTGGCAATACTCAATTTCATTTTCTTCTTCGCAAGTTGGGCATTATTAATCCCCATGCTCCAACTTGAGGGGGGGTATTGCGGAGATATTATACATAATTGTATATTACGTTTTAGTATTTTTGGTAGTAGTATATTTCTGGGAGTAATTCTAGGTCTACTCTTTATTCTATTACCTATTTTAACTTAGTGGAATCAGTATATATGGCCTTTAGAGCCATTCGTATGTAACCAGAATATCATAATAAGAATTGCTTCTTTTATATTTGGTTCCTATGTGTTTATTTACAGATTCGCTTTTGGAGCTAAGAGAATGATGTTCCTTATAAATTGAAAAAAGTTTCTACATATCTTTGAGGAATTGAACTAAAAGTTTCTAAATATTTCTTTTGAATTGGGAATCTTTGAGTGTCTTATTATACACTAGAGTTTTAATAAGTATATATTGCTTGATTTACATAGCTCAAGAATTTTTTAAATAAGAACCACACCACGAAGAGGCAAAAATGGAGGGACGTTGTTCCAGTTAACTTTTGTGTGGTAACAGAGTTAATTAGCATAAGACATTGCTTCCAAAAGCTAACATTTTGAGGAGGAAGACACGTGCATGTTCCAGTGGAGTGTGAAGTCTGTAAATGAGTAGAAGAGACAAGAGAGTGCTCTATATGTTAACAGATTGTCCAAGCACAAAGGTAGTTTGGGAGAAATTTGGGCTCTCAATTGCAGGTGGAGATTCATCTATTGTGGGCTGGTTTGAGGTTGCTTTTAGGGCTTTAACATAAGAGAAACGGTGCAGATTTGTCATGCTTCTTTGGAGTGATTGGAATAAAAGAAACAAGGCGGTCTGGGAGTTGGCTGTGTTCTCGGAAGATGGTGTTTGGGGGGATGCAACAACAATACCCTGGAGAAACGACAAGCCGGCAGGCGGTGGTAGCACCGATGGATTCAGCTTAGATGATAATTGATGTAAGTAAATGACAGACATTTAGATCATCTTTCCGTTTACAATTTCCAATTGTTCTTATGATTTTCAATATTCACAATTTCAATATACTTTTCCTCTTCTCAACTTCAAGATAAAGGATTTTAAGGTGAAGCAGGAACGTAAATTTCAAGATAAAGTTTTTTTTCTTCATTTTACGGTAGAATTGGGCTTTTTAAAGTGTTCAATTAAACCCTCAAGTTGCAGCTATGGTCTATGGTGATTTAATTTTCAATAAACCTTTTCTTTTAAGGTAGTATTTCAGTTCTCCCTCACATCTCTAACTTCTGTTCCACACTCAGTCAATTATTGGTTCCGGTTTTTCTTTATTTGACATTCTCACAAGTTTCAATGCATAATAACTTAACAAGTGAAACTTAGTTTTCATCTAACCTGCCTTTTCTTTTTGCTCTTAGTTTCCTTTATTAACATGTATGGATGTGACTTATTTTAATTTTATTAAAAAAATTGTTTTAGTTTTCTTTGTTCTCAGCCTTTCAGGTGATTTAACTGTAGACAAAGAAAACTAAAACAATTTCTACAGTTATGGTTCTATATTACATTTAAAAGTTAAATATAAGGGGCTGTGCTTATACAGGTATTACAGGTATTTAAAAGTTAAATATAAGGGGTTGTGCTTATAAGAGACCTATTTGATACAGGTATTACATTTAAACATTTAAATATAGGGCAGTGGTTTGCCTTCCGGGTTAAAAAAAAATTAAAATAAAATGTAATCATAAGAGAATCATGAAATCTCTAAATTTATTGAGACCTACTCGATACAGGTATAACTCAAATAATAAAAGAATCAAGAAAGCTAAATTTCTTTAAGCATAACAAATCATTTCAGTGTTTAGTTCACCTCTTCTTAATTATTTTACCAACATTTGTTTTTTCTCCTGTAATTTGGCCTGATTCAAATTGATCAAATATGATTTTTGAAAATCTTTATAAACCGTTTTTTCCATTTACAATACTTTTCAGAAATCCTTCTAAGAGTAAAGTGGATCTTAGTTCCGAGTTGAAAAGCTTGGAAGCGGATCTTTTTCTAATTCCCTCACAGGAATCCATAATGTTTTACCTCATGTTCTTTTAACCTTAAAAGATCCTGCTAAATTTGAATTTTAATCCAGATATGGTTCTATATTGCATGCATAGATTAAATATCTATCATGAATTTTACTAGATTCATCTTCATGATGCTATAAGAAAGCCCCTAATATATTCTATAATTGCAGATGACATTGGAAGTGCCGTTAGAGTTGATAATAACAGTAAGTCAGAAGCCTCCATGGGTGTTTTCCCAGACTTTGTTCCCTTTGGCTACCTATATTTGGCATTATTAGTTTCACAATTCGAGAGGTAAAATCAGTTAATAGCATATTCAATGTGCATATGTAAAGCATCACTACTTCTCTACCTGATAGACTAACACGTGATTTGGGGAAGAATCACCTTATCTACCTGAAAGAAAATCTAATTTTGTATTGATATTCGCAACAAATAATTAAACTTTATATGCATATTTTATATTGATATTCGAAGTATATATGTTGTTTTAATTGTTTTTAAAGAATCAATTACTCGGGGTTTAACCTGTGAGTTTTTTTTAAATGTAGTTAATTAATACAAGTATATGATCATGTTCCATCTTTATGCCTTTTTATGTTTTTCTCATTTTCGCACTTGATGGATGTCAGATAGTCCATTGGCCAAAGTTTTTATTCAGATTATCTTAATACTTGATAAACATTTATGTCAAATTTGCACCCTGAAAAATTCATTCAATACATACATTTGATTATATTCCATCTTTAGGTTATTTTAAATTTCTTCCAAAATATCACTTCATGGTTGTTAGATAGTCCATTGGCAAGTGTTTTTATTCAAATTTTCTTTAGTTCTTATTAAACACTCCTGCGAAATTTGTATCCTCACACTGCACATTGATTGAGCAGAAACACACTTTCACTTTATTCTTGCCTTCTTGAGTGTGCGTTTCTTCCAACACTTCTTAAATAATACGGCGTAGTTGTTATAAGTTTAATAAATGTTGTTCCAATGTTGTTCTGTTTAACTTCTAGATTTAATACAATTGTCATTGTAATTCTACTCCTATATAATTGCACTGCTTTGTGGATTTCACTTTCCCGCTCAAGCATTGAACATATTCAGCCGCACGATCCAGTAATGGATCTACAGCTCATAGTCCCTACCAATTTCTTCTTGCTATTTCTAAAGGTCGCTCACTCCATTTCTCACCTTCCCTTCTCCGCATTTGTATATTAGTGTGAAGGAAAAGCATTATTTGGATGATGAAAAGCCGAATGAAATTGCATGTATGATAGATTCATGGAATAAAGTTATGCTTGCATAATAACTGAGATCTGCATATTCAAACAGACCAATGCTTCACTTTACGTTGAGTTTTCCTAACCTCTTCCTTAATTCTGAGAGCTCAAAAGGTTTATTGTTCTGATTGGTCAAAAAGATGTTTATAATCTTGATCAGGTAAATATCTCCCAACAATTAAAGTCTATGCTTTCTGATTTTCAGGTTAAAAGTATGTGCTTTCTGATTTTCAATTAAAATCTCACTTTCTAACTTTTAGTTGAAGTTCTAAATCATCAAATATTAAAAACTGTAATTCAGAAGTTCTAAACATGGTTGAAGTTCTCTGATATGTTTTCTATCGAAGTTCTTATTTCATAATTCTAGATTAGTGTTGTTTCTTTTTTATATGTGTTGAACTAACGTTCTTGAAAAAGGTAATCCCTAACCCCCATTAACTGAAAAATCCCAAATATTTCAGTTAATAATGAGTGAATTTGTGCACAAATTTTCTAAAGTGATACAATTTTACTATTTAATGTACTTTTATTATTTGTCTATGATGTAAATTGATTGCAGAGTTATTATCAGATACTCCCTATATATCCATGTTCATACACATATGAATCGAACATTTGCCAACTGCAAAGCGTTACATGTTCCTTTTGTGTCCAAATGAGATTTTGAGACCATTATTCCTAAAATTAAGTTTATAATAATGTCTAATGAAGGGAGCAATCAACCATTATTGTTGTCCAATACTTTGAAATATTTCTCGATATGAACATGTATGATGTATCACAACTACAGAGTATAAGGTAAGAGCTTCGTTATTTAATTCATGTTTGTGTATCAATTTTAAAAAATCAACAATAAGAAATATTAATCCCGTGCAACGCACGGGTAAAAAATCTAGTTAATTTAAAATCACTTGACATTCAACTTTAGTTGACAATATTATCACCGTTTTTTTTCTTTTTTACAATATTATCACCGTATTTTGCAATATTATTGTGGCATTATGCCAACATTTTCTCCTACATCTTAGTGCGTAGTAATATTACAATATTTTAATACGGAGTAATATTTATTTTGGCAATTTTTGTAATGACAATGTTTGATATACTCACAATACTTACAATAGTGTGATATTGATTAATCTAGCAATGTTTATAATGGCTCTATTTAACATCGTGATATTTGTTGACATTGTCATATAATGACATCAATTTTAAATAATATCATTACATCACATTATTATATAATGAAAACAGTATCATACAATGACATAATATGCTAAGTTGTCCAAAATAATTGTAATCTAAAGAACATAACTGCAAATTTGCCCTGTACAGATTTTAACAGAATAGATGATTGATGTGAGTTTTCTCGCACTTAAAAATGATGTAGTAAAGTGGTTGAAAGTACGAGTATCGTCTCCACAGGGACGGACAAAAGGGAATCAAGAATTAATTAAATTCGACGATTAAAAATAAATAAAATAAATGTGTCGTGCGAGATTGGTTGATGGAAAATTAAACTAATGGGAATGAGCAAATAATATAAAAGTTTGGTTTCTTTCTAATTAACGACGAAGGGAACATGGATTGATTCCGGGATAACCAGATTTCTGGCAGATAAGGTCTAATTACATGAAATTAATTTAATTGAGCCTAGCTAATCATTACTAAGTTCTTACCGCTCTCGCGGCGTAGAGTACAATAATTTACGGGACCAGGCTGATCTCTCATGCGACAAGATCCTAAATTATTGCCAAGACGAGCGAGCTTACGGCCCCTTTGTAACACCCCCAAATTTCCCACCCAAAAATAATACTTTATTCAAAAGAAATAATAAATTTATTTGAAAACATCAGAGTTATGCAACGGAAAACCAAAAGGGAAATAGGGGCGTTACCGCCACACTCGATTCTCCCTTAATCGAGTGCACAGGCTAAAACAATTTAAACTCCAAAAATAATTATTCACTAACTAAAGATATTGAAAATGGAATTACAATGATTTACTAACTATGTTTTCTAGCGGAAGCTCTCTCGAAATCAACATCATCATTGAAGCGTCACCTGTACAAAATCAAGTACAGAAAGAAAAACAAAAGAAAACAAAAATTAGCAACAATGCTAAGTAAGTTCCACCTAACCCCATAAAATAATAAATAATAAAATTTAATGTTTTTGAAAAACATTTAGGATGAAAAATATTTTTTTTTTAACAATTTATAAAAATCTTCTCATAGCATAATAGTACTTCAAATATAAGCAAATATTTCCCAACCACAAAAATTACAAAATTACCAAATATACATAAAACTACCAAAAATCATTACAATAATTCCAAAGCATAAATCAAACACCAGATATCTCAAAATGTTTATAAATGCTGATAATAAAGAGTACTCAACATAATCAAACCAGATAAAATCCAAAAGTAAAACCCACAAATAATTTAACAACTCAATCCAAATATAATCCAATCCATTAATCCAACAATTCCAATCAATTCAATACTTTAATTCACCACAAATCCAATCAAATAATATTCACCTCAAGTCCAAATCAAGCCAATCAAATAATCTCAATCACCTCAATCCAATCAAAATCCAGATCACCTCAAACCCAATCAAAGCTAATGGAAGCCGAACTCCTACCTTAAGTGTGCACACCCCCTAAAAGGGATTCCAAGCCCTCCGGGAAGTAAGAAGCCCGAGTAGTCGGGATTTTTCTACCAACTACACTACGATTAAGCTGGGATACTCCGCTTTTGGGAAGTACCCCTGGTGGATTTAGACTTATAGCCATTACCACTCACCAATACCACATTTATCCGGATGTGGCAAACCGACACCACAGATTTCTCTGGGTGCTCACCAAAAATCACAATTCATTTTCAAAGTTCCAAACCAATATCACAACCTCAACCAAAACGGATACAAAATCCAAACTCCACAAAATAGTCCACAATGTAAAATATTAACTCCAACAAATTACACTCAAATGTACCATACATTAAAATTTCACAAAAGAGCCGAAATATGGAATACTTCATAAATAGTTCAGATCTCAAATATAACCCCAAAAACATTTCATATGATAACTCAAATACTTGAAAATATCAATACTGAAATCTCAAATATAATTCTCAATAACAATCCATGAATAATTCCAAATTCTCAAATACGAAGTATAAATTTTAAATGCTAGAAAGTCACAAAGTACTCAAATAAAATCAAATAATCATAAATAGATTCACGAAGCAAAAGGTATAATTTTGGTTGACGTGAAACTTACCTCAAATCGCGATAACTCCTAATCAAAACTTCGATCTTCTCCAAAAAAAAAATTCTAGGACTAAAATAAATTTTTAGGATCGCGGTGAGGTTGTGAGACTTTTACTTTTGATTTTTGTTGATTTGGTGGTTCTTTTGAATTTGTTGAGATATACCTTTTAAATTGGTTGAGATATACTTATATGGGATATATCCTTATGTGCTTATTTAAGGGGATAAGTTTCAACTCATAGAGGAAACTTTCTAAATTATGTGATTAGCGGGTTCTTAATTGAGGTAGTATGATTACGAATAGTACTTGATAAATTTCTTATTCGTATCCTAAATGTTATCTCTTCAAGAATACAACGACGTCGTACCGAAGAACACGGAAGTGGTGGGTCTGGGGCAATCTCAACTTACCCAGACGATCGGGAATGTGCTACTTCAAAGTCAACACTATCATCGTCTCAACCACTTATTCAGGCTTCAGACAAACCATTTGCTACTATAAATTGCCTCGCGGATCACCGAATTAATACGACTTCTCATGACCTACGTCAAGAGGCAGACAATTGGTCGACCACGATTGAACTAGCACTGCATCATCAACCCGACTTTTCTCA
Source organism: Cuscuta epithymum (assembly GCA_945859915.1). Taxonomy (NCBI): domain Eukaryota; kingdom Viridiplantae; phylum Streptophyta; class Magnoliopsida; order Solanales; family Convolvulaceae; genus Cuscuta; species Cuscuta epithymum. Next base: position 1,384,077 of record CAMAPF010001023.1, read on the forward strand.
GAGCACGGGAAGGCTACGTGGTACAAAAAAAAAAAACTCCTACACCTGAAGCAAGTTGGTACGACCGACCAAGAGTACTAGCTACGTGAAATTTCTAGAGCTCGCATGATTTACACCTGCACTAGCTCGCGACGGAATTAGTAAAAATATGAAGTTTATACGCGGTCTGAACTTCGAGATACAAAAGAAAAAGGCTCTTTGCGTTTTAGGATGCCCAACTCTGAACGTGGCTACGCCAAAGTTGCTAACCACAATTGAGCACGACGACACCAAAAGAAGAAACCAAATGAGAAGATAAATGGCAAAAGCTAAATTAACGAGGGGAGATCCGAAAGTAGATCTAACAACAACAATCAAGGCTAGAAGTGTAAGAAGAACTACTCCGCTAAAGACGCATCTTCTATTGCACGTTTTATAATCTAATCTTCTATGAGTAGGTTAAGTGCTTCGGGGACGAAGCATATTTTTAAGGGGGGTAGAATGTGACACTCCGGAAATTTAAAAGAAAATGATAAAATAATTATAACATTATTTAAACATTAAACATTAAACGTAATTTAAAATGTATAAAAGGAAAATACATCTTTAAACTTTAAAAATAAAATTTCTACCTTAAACTAAGTTGACCGTTCATTACCTTTTATAGTTTTATACATAGTATTATACGGAGTATTTATACATATTCAAAAATATGTATAGACACACACAATACATTTACTACACATATACATAACTGATCGATCATGCACATAATAACAATAATACTACCTACCAAAATATCAGTAAATAGCATAGCAAAAGCCCCAGCATCGGAAGCGGCCGAATTGAAGGCCCAGTACATACTTACGCATATGGAAAGCATCGGTTACAACCAGAAAACCCTAAAATCTGGAACGCATATATATATATATACTTGTGATCGGCGAAGAATTCAGCGCTAGCGATCCAAATCCTCTACAGAAACGCAGCTGCGGCAAAGCTATACACATACTTATGTACGTACAACGTATGGGCTGCTGCATCATTTATCGCTCAAGGAAGAAGAACAAAACATGCACATATATAAACCTAATGCCCCGTATACGTACACTAGCTCGTTGAAAGGGAGAGAACGAACGCCGAAGCTGCTAAGCTCGCCAGACTGGTTCACGCCAGGGGAAGAGGGAGAATGGAAGCTGGATGGAGTTGCTACCACCGCACTGGACTGCCAACCTGCGTACAAGACTGCACCGGGGCTGAACACCCCTTGTCGCTGGAGGAAAAAGATGAAGATGCCGCTGCGTGTGGCCGGACTTATATGGAGTAGAAGTTTACGTACTGTTGTATTCTTTGTTTTCGCGGCCAGTAGCAAGAGCGAGAAGGCGGACGACGGCAACGGCCGCCAACGGTGCTCCTTTCTTCCAATTCCCGGCGAGCGTCGTCAGTCTTGGTGGCTCCTATCATCATGGCGCGGCAGCAGTCTAGCACTCCGGCGTCCATAGCGGCTAATCGTTGGTACCCCCCCAGCCATGTAGAGACCATTGGCACTGCCGACGATCTTCGTCTCCAGCGTCCAGGTTGTCCGGCGGCTATGTAGTAACGCTCCGGTAATGTTAAGAAGTCCGGCCACACGCAGCGGCATCTTCATCTTTTTCCTCCAGCGACAAGGGGTGTTCAGCCCCGGTGCAGTCTTGTACGCAGGTTGGCAGTCCAGTGCGGTGGTAGCAACTCCATCCAGCTTCCATTCTCCCTCTTCCCCTGGCGTGAACCAGTCTGGCGAGCTTAGCAGCTTCGGCGTTCGTTCTCTCCCTTTCAACGAGCTAGTGTACGTATACGGGGCATTAGGTTTATATATGTGCATGTTTTGTTCTTCTTCCTTGAGCGATAAATGATGCAGCAGCCCATACGTTGTACGTACATAAGTATGTGTATAGCTTTGCCGCAGCTGCGTTTCTGTAGAGGATTTGGATCGCTAGCGCTGAATTCTTCGCCGATCACAAGTATATATATATATATGCGTTCCAGATTTTAGGGTTTTCTGGTTGTAACCGATGCTTTCCATATGCGTAAGTATGTACTGGGCCTTCAATTCGGCCGCTTCCGATGCTGGGGCTTTTGCTATGCTATTTACTGATATTTTGGTAGGTAGTATTATTGTTATTATGTGCATGATCGATCAGTTATGTATATGTGTAGTAAATGTATTGTGTGTGTCTATACATATTTTTGAATATGTATAAATACTCCGTATAATACTATGTATAAAACTATAAAAGGTAATGAACGGTCAACTTAGTTTAAGGTAGAAATTTTATTTTTAAAGTTTAAAGATGTATTTTCCTTTTATACATTTTAAATTACGTTTAATGTTTAATGTTTAAATAATGTTATAATTATTTTATCATTTTCTTTTAAATTTCCGGAGTGTCACACCCTTAATCACTACTAATCTCTTAGCGAACAATTAAGTGTGTGTGAATGTGTCCTAGAATAAACTAGATCTCTCTTAATTTATTCTACACGCAATTGTAACTCTAGCGGCCGTTCTAGGTTACAAAAGATATCAGTTAAATTATTCAAACACAAATTAAATGACATTCATACAATTAATTCATCAAAAATCTAGCCATACATCATGATTAACCCCCTCATCAACCCCAAATTCCTAATAAAACTACTCACAATTCATAATTGAAGAATCAATAGAATTTGGGATGAATAGAATAAATTGTCATTAATTAAAAAGATGAACTTACAAATAATCCCAGGGTCTTCGAGTAAAATAGTGGAAAACAATGAATAAATTCGTCCCTAGGCCTCTCTGTAACGTTCGTAACCCTTAAACAGGAGAAGAGAGACCTTATTTATAGAAAACAGATGAGTTCGGGTCAAATCGGGATTGCAGGTGGAGCGCTCGGCGAGCGGGCAAGGAGCGCTCGACGAGCGCACCTCCAAAATCTTTAATTTCCGTAAGTACCTCCGCTCGGCGAGCGCCTGTCATGCACTCGGCGAGCGCTCTCTCTAGAGACTTCTGCCACACCCGCTTGGTGAGCGGGCGTCGAGCGCTTGGTGAGCGCTCTTTCTAAAGAATTCTGCCACCCCCCGCTTGGCAAGCGCCTATCGAGCGCTCGGTGAGTGCTTCTTCTAACTTGACATTTTAGCCTTTTTTTCTTCCCTTTTCGCTTGCGATTACATCCGTGATCAATCCAAATGTCTTTTCTACATCACATCTTCATCGTGAACCTCCTAGAGACCTTCAAAACTCTCGAATCTCTCTCCAATGCTCATCAACTCTTCTCGAATACTTCTAAAGTGTCGATGTCGGACTTTATTTTCCTGACTTTGACTCCAAACGACACAAAACTCGAACCAACGCCTGGTAAACACAACTTCAGTCAAAATTGAGACTTGTAACACCTTAAAGCTAGGAAAACCATCAAAAGCCAATCCCAACACGCATCATATTATAATTCTTTACACATTATATATTAATCCCAACCATCAAAAGACAATCCCAACTTCATCTACATATATATTAATTATCTACTTATAAATATATATTTATACACATTCATATTATAATTCTTTACACATTATATATACTATATATAGTTATACACATTCATATTTACTTTATATTTAGTTATTATCCATACTATTGTTATTTACTTATATTTACATATTACATTTAGTTAATATATACTTATATATATTAAAGTATTAAGTATAAGTGTATTACTCATCTTATAGTAATATACTTATATATTATATACTATAAACATTATATTATATATTACTTATAATATATTTACACATTATATATACTATATATACTTATACACATTCATATTTATTTGATATTTAGTTTTTATCCATACTATTGTTATTTACTTATATTTACATATTACATTTAGTTAATATATACTTATATATATATATATTAAAGCATTAAGTATAAGTGTATTACTCATCTTATAGTAATATACTTATATATTATATACTATAAAAATTATATTATATATTACTTATAATACATTTACAAGTTATATAAACTATATAGACTTATACACATTCATACATTTTATAAAAGTAGTTAATTGTTAGACTTATAATTAATCTATTAAATTAGTTAATTGTTACATTTCTCTACATTTCTCTTTAAAGAAAAAAAATAGTTACTTGTTACATATCATTTATCATTTAACATTAGTTAAACTAGTTACTTATTTAATTGCTACATTTCTCATTAAAGTAAAAAAAGTAGTAAATTTTTACATTTGTCATATTAATATTAGTTAAAGTAGTTAATTGTTACATTTGTCATATTAATATTACTTAAAGTATACATTTTGCATTAAGGTAAAAAGAAGGAAAAATTCACATGAATAATCTCAACTATCGACGGTCTTCCAATATTAATCCCACATATAAGTAATTCTAGAATAATCTCAATTATAATGGACATATTCTCAAAACAATCTGGTGACCTGCATAAACCCATTCAGCAGGTCACCCGGACACGTGGCACATTATTACTCGTCTATCCCTTTCTTTTCTTAATCTTTTTTTTTTCCTTCCTTTTTTCTTCCTTTGTCTTCATCTCTTTGCATCGTTCTTTTCTTTTCACCAATTCCCACCCGTTTTCTTCTTTTCTCACCGGTAAGGTATACCTCTCACAGATCTAGCAGGTTTTCATTTTCTTTTTTCTTTCCTCCTATCTGGCATCTGCAGGATTTAATTTGAGGAATAGTTAAATTGGCAAATCCAATTCTACTCCCCCCTCACTCGAATTTGGCTTCGATCGAATATCAGAAGCACAATATTTGCTTCTGTTTTAATGTTAGAAGCTCAACTCTAACTTTACTTTCTTAAGAAATTATCTTCTCCGCGTTTCTTTTCTTTTCTTGGGGCTTGAGCTAAAGCATTTCCAGCGGAGTACGAACAACACCCCGTCCATGTTCCATGGTCACCGTCCATACCATCTGTTGGGGATTTGACTTTAACCCTTGCCCCTGGGCGTCCAGTTCTGTCCGGCAGATACGCTGCACTCCGGCGAGTTGCTTCTCCCTCTATCTGCGGCAAATGGCAGCACCTTGTCTTGCCTTCATTCACACTTGCTTCAATATTACCACAATTCCATAGCTTCCGTATAGCCATCACAAAGATAGACCTACAACATAGAATAACAAGAAACACTGTGGCTCGAGTCGCGTAAACGCTGTCCTCTGAAAGTATTTCCGGTGAACAGAAATCTTCCCCCAGGATTAAACGAACCCTTCGACTAATAGTCGGAACCAGAACTACGAGGGAAATCATCAAATTAATAATCCAGCAAAAACTTTTAGGAAAAATCATTTTCATCGAATGCTTTTGAGAAGATCAAGTTGCAGAGAAGTGGTTATCCCGTAGAAGACTTCGTATATCCGAAATACTACTTAGTGCCTCTGCTGGGTTTTTATCCTATTAATATAATATACGTAGTATATTACTCCCTCCGTCCCCTTTTAAATGTCCCGTTTTACCATATTGGGATGTCCGTATTTAATTGCCCCATACCTTATTTGGTAAACTTTGTGTGGCTCAAAATCATTCTTACTTTATTCTTACTTTATCAATTAATATCAACCACACAAACTCACTTTTCTTAAAACTCGTGCCACCATCTCCCGTCCCATTTAAAAGGGGACGGAGGGAGTAATATAAAAGTAATTAAATGATAGTTGGCTGTTTTGGATCCTTCAAAAGTGGAGAGAATAAAGCTCAACCAAGAGAACTTGGTCAACCTCTCAAAACGCACGTTACATGGCCCGGAAGTGCGATCAATTAAACAACCGCCCGTTACCAAATAATTAATTTATTTGAAATACAATTTAATTTTCCAACAATCCCCCACATATTTCAAATAAATATTTTGAGAAAAATAATTTTAAAATTTGTTGGATTAAAGGAATGAGACTTTAAGCTTGGTGTCCGTAGACTATGAACCAAACCGAGACGATTAAGTCTTTATAAACCGAGCTTTTGGTGAAACGTATAGTTTCTATGAACCAAGAAGCTACTATGGTAAATCAGGGTCTTAATGGTCATGTCTCATCCCGCACAACTCCTCGCGTTAGCGCCGTGGTGCGCATTTCGGCCGTGCGCGTGCCTGGTGTTCGTGAGTGCTCTAGAAGCGTTGTCAAGGCTTCATAGAGGCGGCCCCACCTCACACTCATATAGGTGATCTCATCAAGTGTGTTCTGCACTTAACACACCACCCATAAGGGCTATGAAAATCATTAGGAGTTTTAGCTCAGCCTCACAGCGAATGCAGTCTAACTTTCCACACCATATAAAGAGACTTGTAATAAGGCTAGCAGAACAAATAGAAGACTTGTTATTACCCATATGAACTTGCTTCATGGGATCTCCAATAACACAAGTTGGGTTACCATCCCTATTTGTAATCAAGTGACACAAGTCCCATTTCCCTTGAGGTTGCACTCATCAATTTTCGTCCTAGGACTTTAGTCAAAGGATCCGATAGATTTCCTTCTGACCTCACATAATTAATGGAAATAATTCCATTCTTCAATAATCGTTTAATGACTTTATGTCTTAAACGAAAGTGTCTATTCTTCCCATTATAACACATTTTCTTAGCAGTATTTATTGCACTTTGGCAATCACAAAGAATAGACACCGATGTTGTTGGTTTTGTACCAACCGGAATTTCTGCTAAGAAATTTTTCAACCACTCCGCCTCACTACTAGTCACTTCCAAAGCTATAAGCTCGGACTCCATAGTGGATCTAGAAATGAGAGATTGTTTGGCTGATTTCCACATAATAGCACCACCTCCAAGGGTGAATATATATCCAGTATTGGATTTGATCTCATGTGAGTCAGAGACCCAGTTAGCATCGCTGTATCCCTCTAGTACAGCGGGTAAACCTCTATAAAATATACCATAATTCATGGTACCTTTCAAATATCTTAATAACCGCCTCAACGCGGCCCAATGATCCCCACTTGGGTTATGAGTATATCGGCTCAATCTTCCGACAGCATAAGCTATGTCGGGTCTCGTATAGTTCATTAAATGTAATAAACTCCCAATTATTTGTGCATATTCATATTGAGCCTCAGGATCACCTTTATGCTTTTTTCAAATGCGTATTAGAGTCATAAGGGATATTCACAGGTTTGACATCGAAATGTCCAAACTTCTTTAGAAGTTTTTCAGCATAGTGCTCTTGAGATAATGTAATACCATCATCCTTCCTTATGACTTTAATACCCAAAATCAGTTTTGCTTCACCCAAATCTTTCATATCAAATTTTGAAGCAAGAAATGATTTTGTCTCATTTATTAGCTCAAGGTTGCTACTAAATATTAGCATGTCATCCACATACAAGCAAATAATAATGCACACGCCATTTTTTATTTTAGTGTATACACATTTATCTACTTCAAGTGAGGTAAAACCATGAGCAAATAATACTTCATCAAATTTTTCATTCCATTGTTTAGGAGCTTGTTTCTTTTTTTTTACATAAAATATCTAAGAAAGGCAAGTCCCAATTTATCCGCAATTAAGGCCCGTCTTATAACACCCGGAAGCTGAATAGGTCGAAATAGGACAGTGAACTCATCTGCAGCAGGAAAGCACCTGGACATCAAATCTGCCGGTCTGTTTGCTTCACGATAAACATGATAAAAATTCAGACCAAAACCAATCTTCCACATATTCAACTCCTCCGTGAGTTTTCTCCATCGACCAGCAAGCATTCTTCCTTCAACCATATCAATAGTATTTCTGGAATCCGACTCTGCTTGAAAGTCCCTGTAGCCATGAGCAATAGACCAGGAAATCGCAGTGTAAAAGGCCAAGAGCTCCGCCTAAGCAACGGATCCGGCTGAGATTCGGAAATGAAGAGCAAAAATGAGGTCGCCGGACTGTGCTCGCATCACCGCCCCACCAGAGGATGCATCGGAGGAGAAAGATGCATCAATATTCAACTTCAGATGCATGTCAGGTAATTTCCAACTCACTATCTGAATTTTTGGCCTCTTACATCGAAAACTCTTCGAAATGAGTTCTTCTTCTAACAAAATATCATCAAATTGAACCATCTTAGTTTTCTTAAGTTTAGCCTCGGACCAGTCCTGTGTGAACATCCTAATTTGATGAATAATTGACTGAGGCGACGGCGGCTGTGATAAGTCACCCCAAATCATCTTGGCATATACCTTCCATATATGCCATGCTATAATGCCAGCCAAATTGTGCTTAAAACTGTCCATTACAGATTTCGAGCCAGCCTCAAGCCACCAAGATATTAGGACCTGTCGAATAGAACTCTGGCCAGCTGGGATGGGTATATGAAAGATACCCATAAAGTAATCCCAAATCCCCTTAACATGCTTACAATGAAACATGACATGATTCATAGAATCAGATTCATTTCTGCATAGCGGACAAATAGTGGGAAAAATAGCCATATGAAATCTACCTAAATTGTCCGGGAAAGGCAGAAATCTATGAAGGATCTTCCATTGAAACAACTGAATTTGACTGTATTGATGCTTGTGCCAGGTATGTTTAAAAGAAAAAGTCTGTGATTTACGCGATCTGACCTCTTTGAAAGCAGAAGACAAGGAGAAGACTCCATTATGCTCAGGTAACCACACATATTCACCTTCAGAATCAGTTGATATATATGACATTCCAATATTGTGAATTCTACAAATCCTTTTCCAAATGGCAGAGTCAATACTTCTGGGGAGCATATCAGATCCCCTAGGGTATCTTGAATGACAAAATTGGGCCCATAGTGACTTGTTACATTTCCACTTCCACCAAATCTTTAAAGAAAATGCTTTTTCAGTATCAGCCAGTGCATGAACACCCAATCCACCTTCCTCATAAGGAAAACAAACATTTTTCCAACTCATCCAATGGAACTTGTTTTTATCAGCCCTGGAACCCCAAAGGAAGTGTGCCATTTTCCTTTCCAAAATCCGAATAACAGATTTAGGGAAAGTATCAACCGCTAAAACATGCAGAGGAATGGAGTTTAACACATGCTTTATCAGTACAAGCCTCCCACTTTGATTCAAATGTCTTTGTTTCCAGGTTGATAGCCTTTTATCAAAAGCTTGAATGATGTTTTGACAATATTTGATTCTGTTATTACCCCTGTGCAGGACTGCTCCCAAGTATCTAAGAGGCAAATTGGTCTTATTCATGCCCAACAGCCTTTCCATCCTTCTTATCCTTACCAAGGACGTTTTGCCACATACAAAATTACTTTTGTTGAAATTAATTGCTTGACCAGAAGCTCTTTGATACAGACCCAAGAATTTCTTAAAATTTTGTAAAGATCTAGCATCCCCATTAATGAAAATGAGAATATCATCAGCAAAAGACAAATGGGACACCGGAAAACCACACTGACCAATCCAATAGGGTTTGATTTTATTATCAGCCATTAGATCTTTCAAACCTCTAGATAAGGCCTCTGTAGCAAGGATGAAAAGAAAGGGAGAGAGGGGGTCTCCCTGCTTGACCCCCCTACCAGGCTGGAAAAAACCTTTAGGCACACCATTGATGATAACTGAGAAATAGGTGGCCTTGAGATGACCCATCACCAAAGATATGAATGAATCTGAGAAGCCAAATTTCGATAGGATGGATTTTAGGAAAGTCCAAGAGAGCCTATCAAAGGCTTTTGCCATATCTAATTTGATCACCAAATTAGTTCCCCGTATTTTCTTGTCAATGGAATTAATCATCTCTTGTGCAACAAGAATGTGTTCCGAAATATCCCTCCCTTTCATGAAACCTGCTTGTTCATTAGAGATAATCCTAGGTAAAATAAGGCTGATTCTATCTGCCAAGATTTTAGTACAAACCTTGCTTATGAAGTTTGATAAACTGATTGGTCTGAAATCAGCAAAATTGGATGGTCTTTCTTTTTTAGGAATGAGCACAATCAGAGCACTGGCCATAACTTTAGGAATGTGATTTCCCAAAAAGAAATCTTGAACAGCTCTAACCACATCCCAGCCCACAATATGCCAGCATTTTCTAAAGAAAGCTCCATTGTAACCATCAGGACCAGGGGCTCCATTCTTATTTAAATTCCAGACTGCTTTCTTAATTTCATCAAAGGTAGGTAGCTGCATAATCATGTTATTGTCACTATCATGCACTAACTGTGGAATGTGTTGCAGAAGCTCCTCCACATCATGTATAGGTTCCTCAGAAAATATGTTGGAGAAATAGCTCTCTGCAGATTTACCAATATCATCAGGTTCAGAAAAGGTAGTTCCTGCAGAATCTTTAATGGATAAAATCTGCTGCTTTCTCCTTCTAATATTAACATAAGAATGATAAAACTGAGTATTAGCATCCCCCTCTTTTAACCACTTGATTTGTGCCTTTTGTTTCCAGAAAGTTTTTTCCTGTTTGAGCTTAGAAAGGAGTAGGGCCTGCTTATAGGACCAGTCATCTCTGTGTTCCTCAGAAGGGTCAGCTTCAAAAAGATTTTCAGCTTGTAAAACCTCCTCTTCCAGCTTTTTGATATCAAGAAAAACATTTCCAAAGATATTTTTATTCCATTTCTTTAAAACTAATTTCAGAGAGTGGAGTTTATCATATAAACCCCTCATCCCACCACCTCCATAAGGAGCAGAATTCCACGAGTGCTTAACCACCTCCAGAAAATTTGGATGAGTAACCCACATATTCTGAAATCTGAAAGATTTAGGGCCTTGTGATAACCTCTGATTGTTACATTGCAGGAGAATGGGATTATGATCAGATGAAGCTTTGTTCAGATGGTTAATTTGTATGGAGTCAAAAAGATTCAAGAAAGAAGAGTTAAACAGAATCCTGTCTAATCTACGCCAGACTCTGCCATTGCTCCTGATACCAGACCATGTATGAGAGCTACCTTTAAAAGGTAAATCAATCAAGTCACAACTAGCAATACAGTCTTTAAACTCTGTCATACTTACTAAGGAAGGGGTAGATGAACCTTTATGCTCTGAATGGTTAATAATGGCATTGAAATCGCCACCTACCATCCACGATTCTGAATTAAAAGCCGCCCAGCTAGTCAAAAAAGACCATAATCCCCTTCTATGTATATAGCTGTGTGCACCGTAAATAGAAGTAAACCAGAAAGTAGATGTAGATGTGGCAATCTTCATATGAATGTATTGCTCACCCCAAGTAAAATCAGAAATATCCATCAAAGTCGAATCCCAAAACAACCATATCTTATTATCAGGGCAACTGAAAAATTTATCAAGTCCTAGCTCCAAAGAGAAAGAGGAAATTTTTGAAAAATCAACAATAGGTTCAATAACTGTAAGCAAATGGATTCTCCACTGTCTAATAAGATCACGTAACCTTGGACAGGAAGAAACAAGGCCACGTACATTCCAAATAAGGCAATTCATGGTTGATGGGAAGAGAAAGCTAGTGACAGCTTTTTAGCTGCATGTCTGGTAAGTCTGGGGCTTTCAGGGGCGACCTGGCTAGGCTGTCTTTTTTTTTTCCTGGCCACTTTTATAAAACCATCATCAATATCTTGCCTATCTATATCAGGTTGTTGTTTGTTTAGTACTGCCAGAATAGTCTCATCAGAGATGTTTGCTGCAGGTTTCTTGTTTAACAGAGTACAAACCTTCCTTGTCAATTCAGATTGTCCTTCTTTCCACTTGCTTAGACTATCGAGAAAACAAAAATCACCGTCAGAAGAATATCCTTTAGCCGATAAGGTGGGATCATACTGCTCCCTCTGGGTGATTTTTAGTACGTGATAATCATCAGCTGCTCTCTCACCTACTGGTAGTGTGGGATTAGCATTGATGTCTTGTACAGGTGCATCATTGAATAAGACAATGGAATCAGTAGCTTTGGGCTCACTATCCTTTTGTATGTTGGTAACAGGTGAAGCATCAACTGGAACCAGAGCCTCATTGTAGACTTCTTCAATATCGGACTCCTCTACATCAGTAAAATGAACCTTTGAAGTCGAAGGATAACTGTCCAGGATCTTAGATATGGATGGCGGACACACAACTGCTTTGGCTTTTCCTTTATCTATAGTACCCTTGTTCCCTTGCTTCCCGTCTGTAATTTGTTTGTCGCCATGTTCTTCTCGCTTTTTTACAATCCATTTTTCTTTCACCTCTGGATCAACAGTCACAGGTCGCATAGGGCAAGCTGCCCCAGAATGACCTAAATGCAAACACTTAACACAGTACAGAGGTCGATTTTCATAAATAACTGGTTGTGAAAAACCTTGAGATCCACACTGGATCCACACTTTATTTGGCATCTCCTTAGTGAGATCAAGTTCTACGCATACTCTAGCCACAGATGGCCTGGCCAGAGATGCAGTAGCCGCATCAATTTTCAACGGCCTACCAATCAATCCAGCGATATCAAATAGAGCACGTTTATCATGCAGATGAATAGGTAAGCTTTCAAAACTTAACCAAATGGGAACCACAGGGGATTCCACATTTGGCCTAAAGTCCGGTGTCCACTTTGTTACACGCATCGCACTACCAAAAATATCCCAAATTTGACGGTTCCAGCAACGGATGTAATCATCCTCCAAATCAAATCTAATTAAAACGTGTTTTTTCTCAAGAAGCCCTAATTGGAATCTACCTTTAAAACCAATCAATTCAAAAGCTTTCCTCAATGAGGTCATAGATGGACGTCCTGTAAAGAAATATCCAACTAGATCCCGTTTATGTTTTGAAGCAAGATGTTGAAACTCCTCCTCCGGGAAGGTAACTGCTGGTTGCCCTTTGAAACGAGATGGAGTCTTTTTCGACCAGGAGAAATCTGGTGAATCTGCAGCAACCACAGAAGCAAAGGATCTACCACTCCCACTCCACGCCTTCGCCTGAGGCAGAGAGGGAGGCGCCACCCCCTCTGCGGCCGTGATCTTGGTCATCAATCGCAAAGTTCAAAAATCGCCAGAGCTCCGTTCTCTTTCATATTAAGATTTGACCAACTTACACACTTTGTGTTCCTGTCCAGAAACTACATGACCCTCCAGTTGCACTATATAAATTTCTTCCTCTAATTCACCTTTTAAAAATGCCGTTTTAACATCCATTTGATGGATAAGAAGTTTGTGAATAGAAGCCAAGGCAATTAAAATTCTAATGGAAGATATTCTCGTTACCGGTGCAAAAGTATCAAAAAAATCAACATCTTGTTTTTGAGAAAAACCTTTTGCCACAAGCCTCGTTTTATATTTGTCAATTGAACCACCCGGATTAAATTTCTTTTTAAAAATCCATTTACATCCTATTGGTTTGCACCCTTTAGGCAATTCAGTTAAAATCCAAGTTTTATTTTTCTGAATAGATTCAATTTCATTTTGAATTGCCTCAAGCGAAAAAGGAGCCTCTTTTGATGAAATAGCTTGTGAATAAGTAAAAGGTTCATCATTAACAAGATATGTATAAAAATCATTTCCAAAAGATTTTTCTATCCTTGGCCTCTTACTTCTTCTCAAATTAGAGGGTTCATCATTAAAAGTATTATTTTCTTTTAATGGCTCACTTTCACGATATGGCACAACGGTCTTGTATTCTGGCTTTAAAGGAAACACACTCTCAAAAAATTCAGCATTTTTTGTTTCAATAATAGTATTGCAACTAAGCACATCACTTTTCAAAACAAGAAATCTATAAGCAGCACTACATTCAGCATAACCAATAAATATGCAATCAGATGTCTTAGAACCAATTTTCCTCTTCTTAGGATCAAGCAATAAGACTTTAGCCAAACACCCCCACACTTTCAAATTAGGCACACAACCTTTCCACAATTCATAGGGTGTTCTCTTATTGTGTTTATAAGAAATTCTGTTTTGTAAGTGACAAGCAGAAAGAATAGCCCCCCCACAGATTATCAGGAGCACCAGAACTAATTAAAAGAGCATTCATCATTTCTTTTAATGTCCTATTTTTTCTTTCAGCTATTCCATTTGATTCGGGCGAATATGGAGGAGTTATCTCATGAATAATCCCTTCCCTCTCACAAAAATCATTTATTAAAATATATTCGCCCCCTCTATCCGATCTCACTCTCTTAATCTTCTTATTCAATTGATTTTCCACCTCGGATTTGTACACTAAAAATTTATCAAAAGCCTCATCTTTACTTTTAAGCAAATAAACTTTAGTGTATCTCGAAAAATCATCAATAAAGGTGACATAAAATTTATTACCACCTCTAGTCATGGTATTTTTTAAATCACCCAAATCCGTGTGAATTAACTCAAGCAGTTCTGATTCCCTCTGTGTGGTAGGACATGATTTTTTGGTTTTTTTTTATTCAACACAAATATCACATTTTTCTAGTGTCAATTTCTTTTCACTAGAAATCAAACTACGGTCACGCAACAAATTGATATAAGAATCACTCACATGTCCTAATCTTGCATGCCACACATCATATGAATCAATCAAATAAGAAGCATTTTCACGCATTAATTTCAGAATACTAAGCACATAACGTCCATTCTTACAATAGCCTTTGCCCACAAAAACATCATTTTTGGTCATAACAATTTTGTTACAATCAAAAGATACTTTAATCCCAGCTTTTACCAAGAGAGAAACGAAAACTAAATTAGTTCGAATCTCAGGCACATAAAGTACGTTATTTAGTGATAAAGTTTTCCCCGATGTGAGTTTTAGAAGAACTTTCCCTTTACCGCGCACCTTTGCGGTTTTTGAGTCCGCTAGATACACGAGCTCTTCGTCATCTCCCATAGTAGTACTATAGGAGGTAAAAGCACTTTTGTTTTTACAAATGTGCTTGGTAGCCCCGGAGTCTACCATCCATTCATTCACATCATTTATTTTACAACTTTGAGAAACAACCGCAACAAAAATATCATCACTTTTAATCAATTTTAATTTTGATTTAAGTGGGTCATTGTTTCTCATAGTTGTCTTTTTATCACATAAAATGACATAAATTATAACATTTGGGATTAAAACAAGGCTTATTGTGAATAGGGTAACAATTATAATTATCACAAATTGCCACAACATAACACATGCACATTCTCGAATGCATAAAACTGCCAAGACTAAAGTTAATTGATATAAATACCAACTTACGCAGCCTGTTTGTAAACAAGGATTTCAGCAGCCCGTTTGAAAGGAGTTGCAGGAGCATGCCTCGTCCAATTATACTTTCAGAGATTGTTGGGGATTTGACTTTAACCCTTGCCCCTGGGCGTTCAGTTCTGTCCGGCGGATACGCTGCACTCCGGCGAGTTGCTTCTCCCTCTGATCTATCTGCGGCAAATGGCAGCACCTTGTCTTGCCTTCATTCACACTTGCTTGAATATTACCACAGTTCCATAGCTTCCGTATAGCCATCACAAAGATAGACCTGCAACATAGAATAACAAGAAACACTGTGGCTCGAGTCACGTAAACGCTGTCCTCTGAAAGTATTTCCGGTGAACAGAAATCTTCCCCCAGGATTAAACGAACCCTTCGACTAATAGTCGGAACCAGAACTACGAGGGAAATCATCAAAGTAATAATCCAGCAAAAACTTTTAGGAAAAATCATTTTCATCGAATGCTTTTGAGAAGATCAAGTTGCAGAGAAGTGGTTATCCCGTAGAAGACTTCGTATATTCGAAATACTACTTAGTGCCTCTCCTGGGTTTTTATCCTATTAATATAATATATATTAATATAAAAGTAATTAAATGATAGTTGGCTGTTTTGGATCCTTCAAAAGTGGAGAGAATAAAGCTCAACCAAGAGAACTTGGTCAACCTCTCAAAACGCACGTTACATGGCCCGGATGTGCGATCAATTAAACAACCGTCTATTACCAAATAATTAATTTATTTGAAATACAATTTAATTTTCCAACACCATCTGTAGATCGTCGTCGGCCATCCGTCCCAGTTGCTTTTCACCATCGATTTCCCATCCGACCTGGCCTAGCTGTTCGTCGATTCATCGTCGTTCAACGGTCTAATCCCATTGGTTCTTCTACGAGGGCCCTCCGTCCATCCCAACCTTTTTATCGTCAACACTCTTCCCTCTCATCCCAGCTAGTCGCCATGGCCGGTCGTCCGTCATCTCATCCCAGCTAGTCACCATCGCCGGTCGTCAGTCATCTCGTCGCTTTTGTTCTTCACCGTCCCTGTGTTGTTGCCAGGGACTATTTTTTCATTTTTATTTTTACTTAGGTTTACAGGCTGGGTAAGTCGTAGGTAAACCGGATCAATAA
Source organism: Cuscuta epithymum (assembly GCA_945859915.1). Lineage (NCBI taxonomy): Eukaryota > Viridiplantae > Streptophyta > Magnoliopsida > Solanales > Convolvulaceae > Cuscuta > Cuscuta epithymum. Next base: position 1,400,347 of record CAMAPF010001023.1, read on the forward strand.
GGGAAGGAGGCATGTAAAATTGAGATTATTCTAGAATTACGTATATGTGGGATTAATATTGAAAGACCGTTGATAATTAGGATTATTAATGTGAATTTTTCTGAAAAAGAACTAGTTAATGTAGTTAATTGTTACATTTGTCATATTAATATTAGTTAATTACTACATTTGTCATTAAGGTAAAAAAACTAGTAAATTTTTACATTTGTCATATTAATATTAAATAAACTACTTAATTGTTACATTTCTCCTATTAATATTAGTTAATTGCTACATTTGTCATTAAGGTAAAAAAACTAGTAAATTTTTACATTTGTCATATTAATATTAGTTAAACTACTTAATTGTTACATTTCTCCTATTAATATTAGTTAATTGCTACATTTGTCATTAAGGTAAAAAAACTATTAAATTTTTACATTTGTCATATTAATATTAGTTAAACTACTTAATTGTTACATTTCTCATATTAATATTAGTTAATTGTTACATTGCTCATTAAAGTAAACAAAACTAGTAAATTTTTACATTTGTCATATTCATATTAGTCAAACTACTTAATTGTTACATTTCTCATATTAATATTAGTTAATTGCTAATATGAGTTAAACTACTTAATTGTTACATTTCTCATATTAATATTAGTTAATTGTTACATTTGTCATATTCATATTAGTTAAACTACTTAATTGTTACATTTCTCACTATTCTGTTATATATATATATATATATATATATATATATATATATATAGATAACTTTGGCGGTCAATTCAAATTTTGCAAAAAGATTTCTATAGATGATCATTATACCGGTGGGCGTAACTCAACTGGTAACAAGGGAGTGCCACAAGGGTTAGGTCTCGGGTTCGAATCCCGGCAACTGCGATGAGGGGTTACTATGCTGAAAAATGCATAGGGCCTCTGCAAGTACCGGGGACAGAGCCTCACTCTCTATCTGTCAGATTGTGATTATAGTCCAATTTACATCTTCTCATCCTGCTTTCCGGTCGGTGTTGGGGTCCCCTCAGGGATGGGGTGTCATCCTTTTTTTATAGCTTTTTTTACATACAATTTTGTTTTTATTTTATTAGAAAAATATATTTTAAAAATTAATTTTTTCTTAGATTAGTCAAATCAGCTGATTTTGGTGCTATCAAACGGGCTCATAGAAAATTATGTGCGCTCAAATGAAAGATTATACTTCGTATTAATGTTGGATATTATTGAACATCAAAGCTGTAATACGAAATTTTGGAGGTAGGTTAGCAGTTAGCTAACGGAGTGAAGGGTTATTAAATATGTTGGACGAACTAAGGCACGTTGAATTCAGCTAAAAGTACAAGTTTATAATAACATATGATTACACTTTAACACATTTTTCATTACCATTGTATCCTTACTTTCATTCACCATTATAATATTTTATTATTATTATAATATTTTTATTATTATTATTATTATTATTATTATTATTATTATTATTATTATTATTATTATTATTATTAGATAAGTCAATATTTTGTCCACCATCCTTATCCTTATTATTCATTAATTTTAATGCTCAAATACGATTTAGAAGTTGAATAAATGAGAGTACATTTCATTATTCAACAAAAAGAGAGCCGGTGTTCCCAGTCCACTCACACTCGCACTCCCACCGCCACTGAATCAACGTCAACATCCTCGAACATTTCCTTCCTTTCCTATCGAAGAAGCACCGCCCGGAGAGAGCATCTGCTATCTCATCCTGTTAAGATTTGAGATTCCATCCTAAAAGGTCAACCCGTTAGGAGGAGTAGCCCGAAGCTTAATATAGCACTCTAATGCTTCTCAATTTTTCGGTGTGGGCTATTTAACACCCCTCCTCACGACCAGACACTTCGTCTAGATCGTGTCGTCATTCATTCTTTCATCGGTTCGTCATTTTTTTTATCGTGTCGTCATTTTCATAAGGGGCCCCACATCATGGATTGATTCAGCTCTGATACCATGTTAAGACTCGGGGTTCCATCCTAAAAGGTCAACCTAATATGAGGAGTAACCCAAAGCCTTATATAGTGTTTAATTGTTTTATAGTTTTCCGGTGTGGGATAAATGCTTCAACACGCCCGCTCAGCCCAAACCGGGCTGGACAATATCGGGGTGTATAAACGGGCCAAACAAACCCTTAATAAGGGTAACAAGTCGTCAAACCACAACCGGAATTGGCTCTGATACCATGTTAAGATTTGGGATTCCATCCTAAAAGGTCAACCTGTTAGGAGGAGTAGCCCGAAGCTTAATATAGCACTCTAATGCTTCTCAATTTTTCGGTGTGGGTTATTTAACACATCCTCAGTCAGATCGACATTAGTTAGTACGGACGGAGTCTAATGTATGGTGGTTCTTGGCCGGCGGCCGGGTGAAGCAATACCTCAGCTCATCGATCCGGCGGCGACTTAGTCAGGCTTGGTGGAGGAGGCCGGCCAGGGGAGGAGTGATAGAGGGAGCTGTTGGTTGCTGTGCTTACTGCTCACGCCGGCCGGCCAAAGAAGAGAAGAAAAATACTCCGTAGTAAGTATTCATTCATTAAACATTCCCACACCGGCCGCCTTGTCCGAGCTCTCCCTTGGGATTCTCTATAAGTACGAGAGCACAGTTTCTTAAGAACTCACCCTTCGGGACTAATCCCGCTGGGTTGGGCTGGCCACAAAGGCCTGGGCCCCGGCTCCCCTTTTGGGGGCCATTAGGCTTAGGTAGTAGTTTTAGGTTAGCGCTAGGCTAGGTTTAGGGCTAGGATAGACTAGATTAGGGTTAGGTTAGGCTTAGGGCGGTGGGGGCGTCATGCTGCCTCCATGCCGTCCTAGCCGCCCGGGGGGCGTTATGCTGCCTCGGTGGCGCCAACCCTCCCCGTGGGGGGGGGGGGGGTAGGGGGGGCATATAAAGTAGTAATAATGCCAGATTAAAAAAAGTGACAACGATAATATATATTGGTAAAAAACATCAATAATAAGCCATTCCATTGAATATCCATTACATAGAATAACATAAATGACAAAACAGAGTGTCTTAGATGATACTAAATCTTTGTTAAGTACAAAAGTTCATATAAGAAACAATGTTCAACTGGGAATAAACATATTAAGCTCTTGAAACGGATATAGGATTTGTGCAAAATTTTTTGTTGTGGCCACCTTTCTTGCACCGAGAACAACGTTGACGTGATGGAAATTCACAAGTTGAAGGTCCTGTAACACCCCGGCCCCGTAGGACCCGAGGTAGTTACTCCAGACCAATAGTACTGTCCTCACAAACCACCACAAGCCTTTACTGCACACTTTGTCCTCACTCATGCGCGCCCTGAGTGACTTCCCAGGGGTCACCCATCCCAAGACTAATCCCGTGCAAGCACGCTTAACTTTGGAGTTCTTGGGTGATGAGCTCCCTTAAAAGGAGATGCACCTCTGTTAGGGTGAGTAGTACTATTAATCCATTTATATTAAATCTCAAGTGTTACAATCACCCCCACTTAGGATCGCAACGTCCTCGTTGCGCCCATAAACCAATCTCAAATCTCAATCCAATCCCAGAATACTCCCCCGCTAAGTGGCCGCCCGATATCCAACGGGTTAGCACACTGTCGCAGGGTTGCTCTGATACCACCTGTAACACCCCGGCCCCGTAGGACCCGAGGTAGTTACTCCAGACCAATAGTACTGTCCTCACAAACCACCACAAGCCTTTACCGCACACTTTGTCCTCACTCATGCGCGCCCTGAGAAACTTCCCAGGGGGTCACCCATCCCAAGACTAATCCCGTGCAAGCACACTTAACTTTGGAGTTCTTGGGTGATGAGCTCCCTTAAAAGGAGATGCAACTCTGTTAAACTTCCATGCCAACCCATCACAACCTTTAAACTTTGTTCTATTGTTCCCTAAAATGTGTTGAACACAATATCCATGTTCAGCGTGTGGAAAAACTACCCTTGCTGCATGAATAATCCCCTCATGACGATCTGAGACAATAAATAAGTCATCTCTATGAGCAAGAGTTTCCTTGAGCATCTTAAAAAACCAAAGCCACGTGTCCTTTCGTTCAGTGTCACACACACACCAAACGCCAACGGGAAAATCTGGTCATTAGCATCCTGGGCACATGCTGTTAATAAAGTGCCTTTATAATAAGACTTCATGAAGGAACCATCAATAATAAGGACTGGAACACAATGTTTCCGGCCTTCAAACCATGGATGTAATGACATGAAAAAATACTTAAAACGATCATGATCATCAATAATAAGTGATATCTTTGAGCCTGGATTTTTTTCTCTTAGAACATGTGTGCAAAATCAAAATATCCCTAATTTCTACATTAAATAAATCTCAACAAAATTTAGAAAGTAACAATTAAAACATGTATATATTACGTTTAAATGTTAATTTTGTATATATTTATACTGAAATTCCATAATCACTATTGATGATATTACTTAAAGGAGTGTATATACTATTCAAGATTCATCTAAAAAAACATTAAATTAGAAATTTAGATGAGAAATAATCAGGAAGTTTTCTTTTGGACTGAAATTTGCTGGCCTGGTCTGGTCTGGTCTGGTAAACGTCTGGTCTCTGTGTATTTTATAACTACGGAAGTCTGGTCTGGTCTGATCTGGTCTGGTCTGGTCTGGGACTGAAAACAGTCCAAAAGAAAACATCCTCAAAATAAAGGAAGAAAAAAAGACCGCATAGCAACAATATAACAAATTTAAAGTCCAAACTACCAACTAGGAATGCAAAGTAGCTGATATGGAGTGATATATTTTGGTAGTATATAACGGCATTGATCCAAACTCAATACTCAATGCAAACAAAAAATGACCATGTTAAAATATTGCTTTTAACAGTTTAACCATTCGCCAACCTGTGCTCAAATAATTTATACTACGCACATCTCAATTTTGTTTTTGGTCATCAATGCATCTAAACATTATCCCTTTTGCAAATCTCAAGGTCGTTTGTTTGAATCCCTCTTTCAATTACATCATGTGTTTGATTCATCTTCATACATTAATATTGTATTTACATTATCATTTAATTTCTATCGTATCAACCATTTGTTTGAATCTATGTTTAAACTTTACTGGTGGAATGTCACACAAAAAAACTTTACTGGTGGAAGTTTTTTTTTCCCATAAACAACATCTGCAGGCTCGATTAGCAAGAATTTTTAATATCTCGTGCTATGAACATTTTTAAAAACTTTCAGATCGCATTTTTAGGATCATACATGCAAAAACAAGATTTACAATTTTTAGATGTGGAAAACGAACTTGATTTGCAAAAATTGGTTTATAATTTGATTGATGATAATCTTAATATTATTTTTAACTTAAATAAATTATATATAGATTTTGAAACTTTCTAAATGTAAGTTATATGGTCACCGACTCGATCACACATACTCTGTAGATTATTTAGACACCATTTAAAAACCATTGAAATGCAATAGGGAAAAACAGGTTGAAATGCATTGGGCGATAACAAAAAACAAAAGTTGCAACCTGTAATCTGTTCCGCAACTTTTATCCCATTTCGATCGATTGGTTTCCGGAATGCAAGGATATCAACATGCAAGAGGATAACTTTCTATAGCGGAGTTGCTTTGTTAAAAGTTGAAGATATTTATTCAGGGGCGGATGTACATGTTGATATATGGGGGCACATGCCCCCAATAAAATGTGAATTTTTAGTGTAAATAAATTATATTTTAATATAAAAAGTGAAAGTGCCCCCAATTAAAATTAGTAGTGCCCCCAACTCTTGTATTACGAAGGAAAAAAACACTCCTAGTCTCACTATAACGATCATTCAAAAGCAACCTCGGAATTAAAAAATCGTTCATGTTTTGTTGGGCTGGTTTTTATTAGTCTTCCGGTCTTTCCTCTTCTTTAGCATTTACTTTTGCATATTTTATAAAAATATGAATAGAGTTACTATGAGAATTCTATTTATATGTACTCTTGATTTCATTTTTCATTTAACGGTACTTGTAAATATATTTCTCAAATTAAGATATTTCTTTCCAAGTACCTTTAGTTGAGAAACAAACGTTCAAGACTACCATTCATTCCTAAAAAACTCGCAACTATGAGTAGTGTCATGTTACTTGAGCAATTAAGCGTAAAAATGAACATATATTACTATACGTGAATTATATAAATATATATATTTAAAAAGTTTTAAATATTAAGCTCATAAATTTATGTATATATATGCATTTATTAAAAATTAATCAAATATATATGATTAAAAAAAGATACTTTAAAAAATTTAACCTCGTAAGTGTACATAATCAATAGACTTGTCACTTAAAGGTCACATTTTTGTAAAGTATATATCTTTATTTTGATCATAAATAAATAATTGTTATTAAAATAAATGCATACACACACATTGAGCTTAATTTTTAAAATTTAAAAAGTTTTAACTATGAGATTCATTTTAAGGGGTGTTTGAAATTGATTGTGCTTCTGCTTCTTTTTTAAAACCAAAAGTAGAATGAAAATCGGTTTTTCAGAAATTGGCCTCTCCCAACTTCTAAAAACTATTTCAGGGAGCAATTTTGAGCACTCAGAAGCATTTCTGCAATTTTACTCAAACACTCTCATGCATGGGATGAGCAGAAACTGTTTTAAAAAACAGACCCAAACACCCCATAAGTTTGATATATATTTGAAATATATTTGTACTAAACCTTTTAAATGATGCCCCAATAACATTTTTTCCTGGATCCGCCATTGTATTTATTGCACCGAAACATTGAGCCAGTAATTATCATCTGATGCGGCCCAATTATTTCTAGTCATTAATTCTTTTCTTGAATAATGTAGCAATTCAGTTCATGACTTCATGGCCGCCAACCTTTTGGTCTTCGAATACTTTGTTATTCGGTGCTCTATTTATTTTAAATTATTAAACTAAATACTACGTATGACAATAATAGTGTTCACACTAATTATCTACCCAAAATGCTACAATGTTCCCGCCCAAATCTATCTCTCACTATTCTGTTTGTTTATATATATATATATATATATATATATATATATATATATATATATATATATATATATATATATATATATATATATATATATATATATATATATATATATATATATATATAAAACTTTGGCGGTCAATTCAAATTTTGCAAAAAGATTTCTATAGATGATCATTTTAGCTATTTTTACATACAATTTTGTTTTTATTTTATTAGAAAAATATATTTTAAAAATTAATTTTTTCTTAGATTAGTCAAATCAGCTGATTTTGGTGCTATCAAACGGGCTCATAGAAAATTATGTGCGCTCAAATGAAAGATTATACTTCGTATTAATGTTGGATATTATTGAACATCAAAGCTGTAATACGAAATTTTGGAGGTAGGTTAGCAGTTAGCTAACGGAGTGAAGGGTTATTAAATATGTTGGACGAACTAAGGCACGTTGAATTCAGCTAAAAGTACAAGTTTATAATAACATATGATTACACTTTAACACATTTTTCATTACCATTGTATCCTTACTTTCATTCACCATTATAATATTTTATTATTATTATAATATTTTTATTATTATTATTATTATTATTATTATTATTATTATTATTATTATTATTATTATTATTATTATTATTATTATTATTATTATTATTATTATTATTATTATTATTATTATTATTATTATTATTATTATTATTATTATTATTATTATTATTATTATTATTATTATTATTATTATTATTATTATTATTATTATTATTATTATTATTATTATTATTATTATTATTATTATTATTATTATTATTATTATTATTATTATTATTATTATTATTATTATTATTATTATTATTATTATTATTATTATTATTATTATTATTATTATTATTATTATTATTATTATTATTATTATTATTATTATTATTATTATTATTATTATTATTATTATTATTATTATTATTATTATTATTATTAGATAAGTCAATATTTTGTCCACCATCCTTATCCTTATTATTCATTAATTTTAATGCTCAAATACGATTTAGAAGTTGAATAAATGAGAGTACATTTCATTATTCAACAAAAAGAGAGCCGGTGTTCCCAGTCCACTCACACTCGCACTCCCACCGCCACTGAATCAACGTCAACATCCTCGAACATTTCCTTCCTTTCCTATCGAAGAAGCACCGCCCGGAGAGAGCATCTGCTATCTCATCCTCAGTCAGATCGACATTAGTTAGTACGGACGGAGTCTAATGTATGGTGGTTCTTGGTCGGCGGCCGGGTGAAGCAATACCTCAGCTCATCGATCAGGCGGCGACTTAGTCAGGCTTGGTGGAGGAGGCCGGCCAGGGCCAGGGCCAGGGGAGGAGTGATAGAGGGAGCTGTTGGTTGCTGTGCTTACTGCTCACGCCGGCCGGCCAAAGAAGAGAAGAAAAATACTCCGTAGTAAGTATTCATTCATTAAACATTCCCACACCGGCCGCCTTGTCCGAGCTCTCCCTTGGGATTCTCTATAAGTACGAGAGCACAGTTTCTTAAGAACTCACCCTTCGGGACTAATCCCGCTGGGTTGGGCTGGCCACAAAGGCCTGGGCCCCGGCTCCCCTTTTGGGGGCCATTAGGCTTAGGTAGTAGTTTTAGGTTAGCGCTAGGCTAGGCTAGGTTTAGGGCTAGGATAGACTAGATTAGGGTTAGGTTAGGCTTAGGGCGGTGGGGGCGTCATGCTGCCTCCATGCCGTCCTAGCCGCCCGGGGGGCGTTATGCTGCCTCGGTGGTGTCGCGTGGCGCCAACCCTCCTCGTGGGGGGGGGGGGGGCAGGGGGGGGGGGGGGCAGGAGTCGAGGGTAGGAAGAAGGGGGGAGTCGAGGGAGGCAGGAGTAGAGGGTAGGAAGAAGGGGAAGAAGGGGGGAGTCGAGAAGGGGGTAGTCGAGCAATAATAAAATAAATAAAGGGAACTATTATCAATTCATAGGGTTTCCATCTTAAAAGTTAAATTCATTAAACCTCTAAACGGAATTCTTTCCTCTTCAATATTATTTCTTAGTTTATACGCTTTATACTTGTGGATTGATTTACCCTTTGAACCCTCAACACGTCAGGATCATTGTAGAGCTGATCATTGGCTTGTAAAATCACCTATTATTTGTTTCTGAATTGCTTTTTCAGTGCTTCACATTCATTAGTTGTTACTGAGGCCTAATTATTAGTTACTTTGACTTGCCACAGACGTATCATAGGCAGTAGTACAAGTTCCTCTTCTCTGCCTAATATTAGCCTTGGACGATCCAGTTTGTACAGCATAAGAAATTCCTCAAGATGAGCGCGGGTATTTACAACAGTTTGCCTGAGGTGATTCAGTTCAACAGCAATGTGGCACGGGGAAAATAAAGAATTTATTTACTTTTGCTGCATGCCCGTGGCAATGGTGTGTTTGATCCACTTGACATTTAAATGAATTATTAATATTAAACGTAGGACGTGTAGGGGCAATGAAACATTATATTACTTCCTAGATTCTCATTGCAGTCTTGCATCTCGAGAACTTATTTTGCAATTTCTTCTCTGGTAATAATGTATTGGCGTCCGTTATAGCTCCACAGAACCATCCTATTTTGCAATTTGTAGATTGATTCATTCTATTTCAGCTACCTAGCGCTTAAGTACCTGCCTTACTTTATCTTCAATAGCATCATTTGATGAACGACTCAAAGAACCTGCGGCGTCCAAGGAAGAACCTACCGTGCCCAAAGAAATTACACTCCGGCGAGAACGCAAAGAGTCAATAGGCATGATAAGGAGAACATTTTGGTCAATCAATCATTACAAAACTTCTGAGGTAACTCCTATTCAGCATTCACTCCAGTACAAGGATCTCAACTGCAAGTTTGTCTGAGATCATCTTTCTCCAACTCAAGGAATCGCAACTAGCTCAAGGAACAAGATATTTATTAGTGTACTAAATTGGCCGTCCGAATCTCTGTTCAGACTGTAATGTTATCAGAAATGAGTATAATTGATAAAGGGTCCTGAGATGGGAGCATTTCATCTAGAGAGTTCTACATTTTGGTGAACAATGCAAGAAGTTTAACCCTGTTTTTCCTCAATGGTCATGGTGCAGATGTCCAAAGCTTCTTGGGGTTTCTTCCACTGGAGTAGACGGTTATCTTTTCGTGGGTGGTGTAATTCCACCTCCTGGTTCTACTGTGGAAGATAATCATGAATATGACGACAATGTAATAAAAGAGACAGATTGCTTGGAGGAAGATGACATTATTGATAGTGCTGCATTGGTTCAAGCTCCGAGATGCGAAAGGTGCCGCTATGACTTCCACGTTGTTTACAGCATATCTTATGGGGTTCCCGTGCTATACTTCTGTGCATATTGGAGTGATGGACAATTTGGCATTGCAACTTGCAAGAGCTGGAAAAGAACATCCCTGAAAGCACAAGGCAGGAACTGGTAGTACACAAATGGACCTTTATAACACAGGAGGAGCACCCATGTCCCACACCGGAATCAGCCTTGGTTCACACTACATCCATGTGGGACTAGTGAGCGGATGAAGATTCTTTTTACTAGGGACACATCTCATTTGCACTTGGTGGAGTGGCTGTTCATAGATATATGGTCTCTTGGTTCTCCTTTATTGCAACAGTTTTTGGTCTCAAACTTCCCTTTGGAATGTTTGGGAGTATTGACAATAACTATTGTCAATACATACACAATAGTTATTGAGTTTTTCCGCTTTTGGTTCTCTAAAAAAATTACTCCATTCCATTTTAATTACATGCATTAGTACACTCGCGTTTTCCCTGTTCCCATTTATGTTCACCGGCCAAATTTAAATGAAACATTATATTGCTTCCTACATTCTCATTGCAGGCTTGCATCTTGAGAACTTATTTTGCAATTTCTTCTCTGGTAATGGTGTATTGGTGTCCGTTATAGCTATCTATAGAGAACCATCATATTTAAAACATCATGAAGACTTTACTCGTTTGTAGTTAAGTGTTTGAGTTGAGCTCAACGCAGAGTCCGGAAGCTGAGCTCTTTTTGTTCAGAAGGGTACCAGGCTTCAGAATTCTAGTTTGTGGAGCAGATGGTACTGTGGATTAAGTTTTAAATGACACAGACAGCCAAGACTTTGTTTCACCCCCAACAGTGGAGCTACTTACAGCTCGGACAGGAAATGATTTGGCCAGAGTTCTCTCTTGGGGTGGTTGTTTGTGTTCAGTTGAGAGACATGGTGGCTTTGATCACTTTTGCGCGTCACAGAACAAGACAAGCTGATTCAAGCTCTTGAATTTGTGGACAATCTTATTGGTCATCATCATTTCATCATTTTCATTTACTCCAGTGCCGCAAAGGCTTCCACCTACGGTGAGGGTAGGGGGGCGGATGTACGCAGTCTTACCCCTGTACTAAAAAGCACAGAGAGACTGTTTCCGGATGACCCATAGTGAAAATCACGTCCAAAATTGCATGGACTGACTTTATTATCTTGACCACATACACTTGTTAAAAGTAAGTATGCATGCTTTATGTACACAAATAATTGTTATAATAACTATTTAAAGATACACAATTCTGTGAATTGTGATTTAAGTATATGTTTGCAGCTAGTGTCCTATGTATTCATTAAGCAGATATCTAGAGCAGGATCTAGAGCAGGACTCCAAGAACCTGCTAGGTGAGAACGCAAAGAGTCAATAGGCATGATAAGGAGAACATTTTGGTCAATCAATCATTACAAAACTTCTGAGGTAACTCCTATTCAGCATTCATGTTAGGACTTTTTCTGGTGTCCAATCCTGATAAATATCTTTGTATTTGTGTAGCTATTTTGTCTAGATATTTCAACTATTATTAGACTAGCTTTCTTAGGAAGTGTGTAAAGTGTGTTATTGGGCCCAATCATTAAAAGAGCCCAATCATGCTTAGGTCACATCACACATTCCCTAGGCATATAAATATTGCCTTTAAGGGAATGTGCGAGAGAGGCTTTTACAGATTATTCAGCGCATATATCATTCTAGTGAGAGAGAGAGCCGATACTTTGCATTCTCGATACTCTGTTCTACAATTCTCGATCATTGTTGGTATTGAATCAAAGCTATTTTCTTCTCTACTCTATATCGTTTATATGATTGTTGAATGAAATAGGGACAAACAATTGGTATCAGAGCCGAGCGTGAAATCGATTGAAGATTATCTGCCGAAGAAACTGCGAAAAATGCTTTTTTATGTTTCTCGATGTCTTCTCATTTTTGCCCTTGTAAATCTGTTTATGCTATTTGAAGTGTAAAAGTTATGCTGCTAGAATCGCTATCTCAAAACGATTCAGCGGCATATCTTCATTTTTCACTTTTGTAAGATTCAGATTTTCGATTTCTCGATAATCTTATATCGAAAAGCAGGTTTCTCGAGGTCAGTAAGTTCATCTGGATTCGAAAACAGTACAGGGTGTTTCTCGCAGGATCTCGACATCAGGATGTCGACATTAGGATTTCGACATCTGAGTTCTCGATTTGAGCTTCTCGATATTCGTTTCTCGATATTTGAGTTCTCGATATACAGGTTTTTGATATAGGTTCTCGAAGCACAGGTTCACGACACACACAGGTTCTCGAAGCTTAAGTTCTCGATAAGCATTCTCGATCCGACATCGAAAAGGTATTCTCGAAGTTCAGGTTCTCGAAGTCAGATATCGAAAACGCATTCTCGACATTCAGGTTCTCGATAAACAACATCGAAAACAGCTTCTCGAAGTCGGATATCGAAAACCCGCGTAAAGTTAAAAAAAAAAAGGGGAAAGGACAGAGGGGCAAAATTGTTCTTTGAGACCCGCTGAATTCTACGGCTATCGTGTCCGCAGGTCGCCCGCGCAGGGGGGGTGCGAATTTTCAATTCTGAACTGAAAGCCGGAATTCTTGTGTGCGCGAGAGCTCCCCTATTCTCCTTCACTTTTTAATACTAAGGGAGGAGTGGTTCATATATAAAGGCTCAAAAGTTCTCTAAGAGTTTAGGTGTGGGAAAGTTAAAGAAGTCTACTTTCCACCTTTGCTTGAAAGTGTACACTTTTCCATCTTCCTTTTTCAAGAGCTAATTTGAGTCACTTCAAAGTCCAAAACTCCAACACCAAAGGTGAACCTTACAACCAAAGCTTCCAAGAGTCAACCTTGAGATTAAAAAAAAAAAAATCAAAAAAAAAAAAAATCTCAAGGTTAAGACTATTTTTCTCAAGGACCAAGCTACACTTCAAGGTCCGGAAATTTGCAGAAACTTCAATCAACCTCACGTCTACGGTCAACATTCAACAATCAACCATGGATGCCTCTAAGCCTTCTTGCTCCTGTACTTGCATAGTTCATTCTTCACAAGAGAAGGACAATATTATTAAGGAGTTAAGAGACAAGTTAAACAACAACCACAAATTCTTAGTTGATAGTCTAGACAAAGTCAGATCCCTGAGCATACAATTAGAGAATGAGAAGGAAATAGTTAAGAAGCGAACTTTAGAAGCAGATAAGCTTACACAGAAAGTAGCTGAACTGACTAAGAAGGTTTGTGACACAGAATTAGAACGAAATGTTGCAAAAGCTGAAAATGAATTTCTACATGAAAAAAGAGGCAAGCTTTACACAAAAATCAAAGACTTGGAGGACTTACTTGCTAAGAGAGGTCAAACAGAACAAACCATTTTCTTAAATCAGCCTAAAGACACCACTTTCTACAATCCCAAGGAAGGCTTAGGTTTCCCAAACCCACGCAACTTAAAGAAAGTCAATTGTATTCAACTGTATGACATTGGATACATGGGCTTGGGTTTGACAAAACTTATGTCTTTCGTGGGAGCGTCAGAAACTGATGCCGAAGAAAAGGAAAAGAGAGAAAATAATCCTAAGGCTGAAATCTCGTTTGACTACACTAAACTGAATGATAGTTATAAGACTAGGGAAATTCCTTTGTCTGATGACTATGTATCACTTTTTCCTCCAGCAAGTGAGTCTGAGTCAGTGTCTGTAGGGGAAGAAAAATATGTTTCTGAAAAACCTGAAACCGAAAATGTTTATATTCCAAAGATCATCTGTAAAATTGCAGACTTGCACAAATCTTTGGAAAGTGAAAGAGAGGTTTTCAAAACAGAAAAGGAACAACTTTTAAATGAGATTTCTCTTCTAAAAAATGCCCCTAGTGCAGACACAACCTCTACCTCCTCTCCTGTTTCAAAAAGTGTTTTCAAAGATAGTTCAAGTTCAAGCTCTCAGTCGTTTAGCTCTGTCACACACCATTCTTCTCAGACTTTTTCTAATGACTCTAAATTTGTGTTTTCTCATTCTAGAGTTGAGGTTAGAATGCCTGAGAAACCTAAGCAAAAGGCTAAAGCTTCTAAACCTCATTGTGATGTGAACTAGATTCTCACCCGTGCGATGCACGGGACATATATGAAATACTACCTCCGTTCTTAAATAAATGCAACATTTTGACTTTTACACTATTCACATGTTCTACTTTGACTATGTTTTATTTATTAATATAATAATAATTTTTTATGAAAAAAATATTGTTAAACTTGTCTCATTGTCAATTTTCATAATCTAATTTTTTTAAATTTTTTACTAATACAAAATCATATATATTAATGGTCAAAGTTGTGTCTCGGCAAGTGTGAAATATTGACCGTTGCATTTATTTAAGAACGGAGGAAGTAATAGTTACTCCTTACATCATAATATTTGTTAACCTTATCAGGTAAAGTGTAAATAAACGCAAAGCAAAGCGTATAGGTGTAACTCACATAAGCAATTATAATTAAGGAAAAGATATTTTTTTATTATTATAATGAATTAAGGAAAAGATATATACTTATGACTCGTAATTGGTGTGAAATATATTTTGAAATCAGTAGTAAAAGTTAAATATTACAATTAAATTCTGGTAGACTAAATATTTCGAAACATTTCCTTAACTTGTAAATAACATTGATAGTATGATTTTTGGGAGAATTTGTCGTTGCACCTATGTTTAAAAACCGGACTGGGAAATGACCCGGTCACATGACCAAGTCACGGGTCAATCCAGACCCGTTTGGTCAATACCGGAAAACAGGGCAACAATTATACAATCATATTATAATAAAATATAATTATTTACAAAATTATAATGAAAGGTAGTTGTTATTTATAAAAGTCAATTAATGATAATATTTACTAAGCATTTAAATCACTCTCACTGTAAAAGCATTTGATTTTGCACTCAACTCCTTTTTGACAATTTTTTGACCGATAGGGTCGTACATTAATGCTTTTGAAAATGGGTACAAAGTCCAATATCGTCTAAAAAATAAGATGCAGAGTTAAATTCTCACTTGATTTTTTTCCCATCTTCATTGCAAATTAATATTTTTAAAATAATACTCTGCAATAATTATTGACTAAGGATATTTTCTTTTAGACTGAAATTTGTTGGTCTGATCTGGTTTGGTCTGATATGGTCTGGTAAACGTCTGGTCTCTGTGTATTTTATAACTACGGAAGTCAAGTCTGGTCTGGTCTGGTATGAGACTAAAAACAGTCCAAAAGAAAACATCATAAATCAACCGATTCCATTGAAAAAGTACTCTGCAATAACTTCAACCTTACTTATTTATACCTAAATTTGTGCAAAATAAATTTTTTTTATGTTTGATGATAAAGTTGATTGATAGGGTTGATAATTCAAAATACAGGGATACCAATTCTGTTTAAGAAGTTGTATCTGTTAATATATCATACGATTCGCAATTCTATTTAACTTTTTTTACTGGCTATTTATGTCAATTTTGAAAAGGTTTGTTGCCAATTTTCGGTTTAATCTGTTGTTGCTCGTCATTATTAATACGTAGTATTATATTTCAGGCAACATTTTTGAATAAAATGACTTGTGGTGCAGACTTAGTAGAACGTAAGGCGTAACATTAGTTCCAGGTTTTAAAAAACTCTATGATAGCCATGTTATTGTACTATAAAGCCTAAACTGTTAATAACTACAGACTATTACATACACTTGTTTTTAGACACTGCCGTGTTGAAGCCAATTGGTTGTTGCCTATTATTCTTATCAATGTAATGTTTTAG
This sequence comes from Cuscuta epithymum, assembly GCA_945859915.1. Taxonomy (NCBI): domain Eukaryota; kingdom Viridiplantae; phylum Streptophyta; class Magnoliopsida; order Solanales; family Convolvulaceae; genus Cuscuta; species Cuscuta epithymum. The sequence continues at coordinate 1,416,507 of CAMAPF010001023.1, forward strand.
AATGAATGTGGAATTAGCTTGCTTGTGATACTTACATTGTCTACGTAAATCTAAACCTTCATTTTATCGGATTTCATTTTAAAAGGTAAATTAACCATCATACTTTTTTAATCATACTTTTTTAGTGTTTTTTTAACTTATTTTTTCAAACCTAATAGGTTACAGCTACTATTGCTATATAAACTTTACCAGATGAACTTAAAAGCTTTGTGATACTCAATTTTATACTTATGAGTCAATGTAAAATATTTAGAGCATAGTTTTGATCAATTCCAACCTGTAACATACTAAAGCAAAAAAAATGTCTAGGGATGAAAGTCCTCAGATCATGACTTGAACTTGAATTTTTTTGAGAGATTCTTTTGTTAGATAATTTTTTTTGTAGATCATAACTGAACACTACGTATCTTATTTGGTTATGGTTGTAACTCTGTAAGTCTATTTATGTAGTGAACTGACAAAGTAGGTCTGGTAAGCAGACTCCTGTTAGGTTTTTGCATGGAATCTATTATTCCAGCTACACTGTCTTTTTGTTTTAAGGCAACAAAATACACATTTTTAATACTCTCCGTTCTTTAATACTCCGTATATGTCCCTCTTTCCATTTTAAGATGTTCTCCAATACATGTCTCTATTTCCCTTTTTAGAAAGTTTTTTCAATAAATATACCTATATACCTCATTCTTTTTCCTACTTTTTTCTTTGCACACAACCCATCTATTAAAACTTGTATCAAAGGCTATACTACCATCTATTAGAAAAGGAAGGGAGTAATAGAATAATGAAATTAGATTTTTTCTATATGCCTAATAATCAACCTATCTTACTGCATTTATTGTAGGAAAACATACGGAGTATTTTTTATAAATTTATTATAAGAAAATATTTTTTGTATAAATATTTAAAAATATAAATATTAAAATATCCTTTCTTTTATACCCTTACATTAAACCATGAACTCCCTACTTTATTTAGTTAAAAATATACGAAGTATGTAGTTATCTTTGTGTATTTAAAAAAGCATATTATAACCTCATTATAATCCTGGTTACATGCGAGAAAACTTAACCAAGGTCTGAATAAATAAGGCCTAATATCAATCGTGCTCAAATCAAATTTATATATGATGTGATGTATTTGAACTATACTGGTCAATAAATATAGGGATAATTTGAGTTTGCACCTCATTTCATTGTTCAAATTAGACTTTGCACCCCGTTTTTGAAATCATTAGTATTTGCACCCCAACCCCTTGTGAAAAGACAAAAATGCCCTTCGATCAGGATTATGTTGAAGACCAACAAAATTGTTAATGGAGGGACATTTTAGTCTTTTCATATGGGGTTGGGGTGCAAGTACTAAAGATTTCAAAAAACGGGGTGTAAAGTCTAATTTAGACAATAAAATGGGATGCAAACTCAAAATACCCCATAAATATATGTTGTGATGTATTTTAAAAAATGAGAAGAATGTTCTAGTTGTGATTTGGTACACCTCTTCTCCTGAGTTTTCAAGGCTTACTTTTCTCATTGAAATGACATCAAATACAGATTGTTTTTAAAATAAAATTTTGAAAATGTAATGTTTCAACTAATTGATCCTACTGTTTTAGAATATGTAATGAAAACTACAAAGAATCCAGGATTCTATTACACACTTCTTTTGAAGCAGTCCAAATGTCGTAGTTTTCATATATAGAATTACCAGTCATGTTTTAATAAAAAAGAATACAACACAATTTTCCATCTTACAAAGCCCCCTTCCTTGAACAACTTGAAGCGATCATGACTCCTTCCTGAAATATGATCCAAAAATAGTTAGATGAAATGGCTTGAACCATGTATATTATTTTAAAAGCATTCTTACTGCGGTTCTTCTAGAGTTCTAGTATGGTGAATAAGAACATCGACATTTGTTCACTGTAGTGTTAACTGCAAACGTAATCAACATTTTGTTACTACCTGCTATGCCAAATCTGATTTACAAATACGTAGTAGTATATAATAATAGTACCAACATGTAATGATAAATGACTTTAATAAGAATGATTAAAACCCAAATGTTAGGGCCTGTTCGGTATCACTTCGGTTTTGCCGTTTCCGTTATTTATTTCAAAATAAAAAACAAAACCTGTTCGATAAGAAGTGATTCTGTTTCCAAATATTAGAATCGCGTGAAGTGTTTTAAAAAAACGGAATCGGTATTTCAAAAACCACGAAAGGTGGTTTCCGAAAATTAAAGACAAAAAAAATCAATTTTTTTTTTTCGAAAATTAAAGTCAAAGCCACTTTCTCGTTCCACTTTCTCAGCTCGTTCGTCTCTTTCTCTTATCCCTTGCAGTAACCCACTGTCTTCTTCCAAAAAATCTCAATCACCGAATCTCGTTATCTTCTACCAAATTATCTCCAGCTACTTACCAAGTCTGCCTTCAGGTTTCGTCTTTCTCCCGGAGTGATGGACTGTTGATACATACATACGAAATACGAAGTAGAGTATTTGCTTCCACTATCAACATGAATTACCCTTGCACCATGATTTCATGCTTTTAAGGGATTATACTTTTTATATTGTGGTTGTTTTTTAATTAATTGAATTATGTTATGATTTGTGAGAATCAATATAATGCTACTCCCTCCGTCCCATTTTATGTGTCTTATTTTGACTCGGCACGGTTATTAATGAAGTGGTTGAAAAAGTAAAAGTTGTGGTTGAAATTTAAGTTTAATAAAGTGAAATGGTGTAAACCACATATTTCTTTCCAAAAAAGGAAAGGAGACACTTATTTTGGGACAACCCAAAAAGGAAAGTAAGACAGGTAAAATGGGACGGAGGGAGTATTTGCATGCTACTTATATATAGGAAAGAAGGTAATTTCAATTTCTGAAATTTGAAGACTAAAATCAAAACTGTTTTCAGAAAAGTAAAAAACTAAAAATAGTTTTTTGTTTTCAAAAAACAAAAAACATGAAACTGACAACTATACCGAACGGGCCCTAAAACTTTTTGAATATTCATACCTGATTGTGGAAGGCCATCCATTTCCAACCTTTTCTTCGTTAAAGGTGTTTGGCAACTCTTTAGCTATATGACAACCCACTCCACCAGTTCTATATTTGCATTTGCACTCCAAAATCAGCCATATTTATAGTGGATGTGCATTGAGTTAATTCATTTCCGAATGTTATATCCATTGGACAAAATCATGTATCCAATTGCATCAAACTCGAGGACAATAATGCAGAATACAATATTCAAGGTCCAATTACAGCCTCTAGCACGTTTTCATTTAATGTGAATTGGTTGGAATGAACAACCGAGCAGCTTTCGAACTGTGCACATTGGATTTGATAAAAGCAGGATTTTGTTCGGTTGAAAATCAGAGACTAAAGATCTCACAATTTAATCAGCCAATCAGTAAGGTTGGCATTAAATGCAAACATTGACCAACATTTATCAAAGCTGTTTGCACCGTACCCGATCTACCCGACCATCAGCCCAACATTTAATTAGAGTTGCACAGTACCCGACCCATTTTGTGACCCGTGACTTTAGGCGGGAATTTTGCTTGCTTTTCCACTCTCTTTTGTATAGAGAAAGATGATGGCAAATCGAAAAAGAAAAGATTTGAAGCTTCAACCTATACTGTTTGTGATGGTGTTTGCCTGACTTATCCCCTCAAGGTTTATTCAGCTAAACACCTGAAACGGTTATCAAGGGAGAAAATCTTTACTTCTCGGAAATCTGTTCCATCATTCACCAGCGCTGAAAATTCTCATACACCTGCAATAACTCAAAAATGGGTTCCTAAATCAGAATCCCAGTCATATAGCTCTCCAAAAGCTTCAAAAGAGACTGGTTTAGGAACTAAAATAAAGCAAAAATTTCAAAATTTCTTTTGTGCTAAAAGGGATGGACCCACCCTGAAATGGGTACCAAAGGTTTCTTAACCTTTTGCAGGTCTGTCATGTGTGGTAACTGAACTGATTGCTCCACACGCATGGCGGGTATGAAGACGAGCTGTGAGCAATCAACTGGTGCACATTATCAAAAGGAGTATAGGCGTGTATACTCCTCACTGAGCTGAAAAATCAACAAATGCACACCTCAACACTGACACATGACAAGAACAAATAACAAGTGCTTATTCTGAGGGGGAGTGTTTCTTTTTCACTCCTCCTGGTGCCTAACAACGAAGAAAGCACATTCCAAGGGGGAGTCTTCTACTTTACTCCCCGGGTGATCAACAACACCTTGCTCATTCTGAGGGGGAGTTACATTTTTCTCCTCCTGGCGCCAATCAAGGATCAACGCAAAACAACCCAAGAAAGCCATGAGCGAGTCAGCAAAAGTGCCTGAAGTGTATCTCCAACAGTTTTGGGGAACACTTGACAAGGAAAAAGATGAAAATGGCGACGAAATTGATGACGTGCTGACCGCCACTATCAAGGACACAAAGGTCATAATCACAAAAGAACTGATGCACAAATTGCCGCAAATCCTTGAGCAGGATGAATATGATGAGCTGGCCACCGAAGAAGATATCATGGAAGACATGATCACACTGGGCCACGCTCAACCTATCAGGCTCTTCTCTGAAGTCAAGCTAGGAAGACTACCCAGACCATGGAGGACATTGATGGTTGCACTGAACAAATACTGCACCGCCAAAACACACAAGCTTCGACAAATGCAGCATCTACCTTTTAACTGTCTTCCAAGGCGTGACATTCATGAAAAATTATGACTACGTCTCGCTGATCTGGGACAACAATCTTGAAATGATCAGAAAGAGGAAAAGGACCAATCAAATCAAACATCTACCATATTTCAAATGATTTTCACTACTGGTGCGATGCTTCTCCAAAACAACTCCATCCATCCACTGAAGACTATCAACGGAGAACGTCATTAGCTGATCCGAATGATCCATCTGTCCGACGTTACTGCCAGAAGAATAACATTATACTCCCTATGGCTCAGATAAACCCCCCTGAGCCTACCCAAGAGAGTCAGCCGAGAGCAAGTGAGGGTCCTGAGAGTTCAACCCAACCACATAGACCAGTGGCAGTCCGGCCCCATGATGATCAGACTATGTCTGCTGAGGGCCAGCCCCGAGTTGCTGAGGAGACTACCTATGACTCGTCTAGCGCAGCCAGACTACAAAACGCTGACGATGAGGGCTCTGGGAGCAAGGCTGAAAAGAGCGACAACAAGAAGGGTGGTGAGGACGACAATCATGCGGACAACAACGCAAAGAAAGCCAGGAAAGCTCAGGTACAAAAATGTTGATTCAATATCAAGCTTCCTACGGCTGCAGATGAAGGGGAGTCTTACTTGAGAAAGAATACTCAAGGACATATTACCAGTGAGACTCGCTCTAAACAACATCATGATGTCCTCTCTTCATCACTCACTCCTACACAAAGAGTGCAAACATCAAGAAGCCTAGCAGAAGAAACCTAGATATTACAAACTGGGCTAACCCCATAGGCACAGAGACTGATCTTTTCAGTCTCCGGGTAGAAGACGCAGCATCGAGCCCAACTGCGCATACACAAGCCTCCCCTAGCCACTCTGCTGCCTCCCAACAGGTAGTAGTTTCAATATTAGGGGATCTCATACCCACTCTCTGTCCCCTTTCGGAGCAGTCGAGGATATCTATAGTGACCACCAGCCCCAGGTCACTACCCCTCCTTCTACCACGTTGTGTCTAGGTGTCACCCTCCATATATCTTCTAATTTTTCTAGGACACATACACTTTTCACACCACCGCACTCTACAGGTCCACTCTACCTGTCAACAACGATCGGAGATACTTCAATGATGATCGGAAGTCCTGCTGCTCAACAGATAACTCAATCATTATATGCAGGCCACACACCGGTTATCTTTACCGATGTTGTGACAACGGTTACTACCCCTGTAACCGGACAGCTTGACCCTACCGACCTTCTTGTCATTCTGCAGCGTTTCTTGGATTCCACCATTAAGCCATGGGTGTACGAAGCAATAACCGCTTAGACACAGGAATTCAGGACCACCCCGGTGCTTCGTAATGACATCATCCAAACTCTAACTCAACCCTCATCCTCCCACTCCCAACAGCAACTCACCCCAATCCTTACCCTATCCCATTTACCATGCCATTCGATGACCTAGCATCCATTATGCTAGCGAGAATTCTGGAAATCAAAGAAGCTCCACTCACTGACAAACAAAGAGCTCTTCTTGTGGTACTTGAAACCGAAAGCACATGCAATGACAGTCTCCGCGGCCACAAACGTTCGCATGAGGACCCCGATGATTCGGCTCCTCATGAGGGGGAGAATAAGAGGCAACGGATACTCGAGCATGGTGCTTCATCTAGCCAATAACCCCAACCTGAACCCTCAAACAACCAAGCTAAATGCAAGAATTCTCTCGAGGATGCAGATTTTGAGGGGGAGTTTTCAATGTTCTCCTCCCAAGCGCCATTTATCATCAAAGGCATCCTACTGAGTGCTACAGTTGAGGGGGAGTACAAAGAGAAAAGAGCAAAGAGAAATGAGAGACAAGTCCCAATGGCTTAGTAAACCCAACTAAGCCTACCCAAGGGGCAAAGCCGAGAGTGAGTGGGTAACTGAGTGAACACTATGAGAGTGAGGAAGCAGAAAGCTCATGTGAGCGAGAAAACAATAATCAATGACATGTCTGCTACCTCAATTGTGCTTTCAATTGAGAAAATTACTCCCAGTCACTCAAATAATCCGGACAATTCCCCATAGGTTCAGGACTGAATTTATTCAGATCCCGGGTAGAAGTCGCTGCATTCTGTCCAAACGGCGCATGCACAACCCTACCCTAGACCACTCACTTGTCTCCCAACAGACAAGTGCTTAATCATATTTCACGGGGAACCTCATCTTTTATTATTGTCTCCTTCCGAGGCAAGTGATACTGACTACAGTGGCCTCAGCCCCATGCCACTGAACTTTCATTGATCACGTCGTGTCTAGTTATCTCACTCCCAAATGTTTTGAATTTTTTAGGACACAGACACTTTTTAGAGTCAGTTGCAGGCCTTCATGACCCGCGAGAACTTCCATAGGACTCATCTACTTTAGATGTAGACCAATGATTGGAAGGAAGTCCTGCTGTTGCAACATAGAAATCACCAACATGTTCAGGCCATCGCTCTAGAGTTTATCTCTATAGTGATGATAACGGGTGTCTACGCGACCTCGGGGGGCTACCACTTTCTTTGCTGATCTTTATGATTATGCCATAACAACTAGAGTGACATCTACTTCAGATGCTTCACAATGACTGGTTGGAAGTCCTGTTAGAACTTTATTGCTTCTATTATTTTACACAGGCCATACATCGGTGTTTACATTGATGTTGTGATAACGGAACACTATGGTGTATCCGGTTTTTATCTTATTTTTCTTTTTCGTTTTTGTTTTCCAGAATAAAAGAATAAAGGCATGACGCCCCGAATCATCGGATCGTCATGAGGGGGAGAGTGGTCCACATGTTATTCACTATCAACAAATCATTTTTGGACACATCTCTCCTCCATCACAAAAATCAACAACGGCTCTCTATTCTCTCAAATCATCAGAAATGCCAAGACAGCTTCAAATCAAATGGTCAGCTAAACTCAGAAGTTAACCATCTCTTTCCGCTGTGCCACCGACGAGATCTCCTCAAAATATATCTTTTTCCGCTGTGTCACCTACACAACGGAGGAGACAAAGGTCGGGTAATCAAATTTGAAGATGAATCCCATGCGCGCCTGGAAATCAACCGAACACATGCTTCAAAGGCGCCATCAGAATTCATTCAAGCTGATCAAGAGCAACTTTTGGAAGGCAAGGACTACATGCAAGATACTGGAGATTCTTCAACTCCCTGACATCAAAGAACAAATTGCCATGAAGACATCAAAGGGGAGATTGAAAGGATTTCTTCAAAAACCCTTCTTTAGAAGCTGAGTTTAACACAAAGACAAAGGAAGCTGAGCTGCACTGAAGATCAAGACAAAAGAGGAGCAACTCAACCAATCTTATCTACGCTCTCCTCTACATTGCTGAATAAACACAAAGACAAAGATATTCACGCTACAATGCTGATTGAACATGATTGAACACCAAGGGGGAGATTGTTAGGACTTTTTCTGGTGTCCAATCCTGATAAATATCTTTGTATTTGTGTAGCTATTTTGTCTAGATATTTCAACTATTATTAGACTAGCTTTCTTAGGAAGTGTGTAAAGTGTGTTATTGGGCCCAATCATTAAAAGAGCCCAATCATGCTTAGGTCACATCACACATTCCCTAGGCATATAAATATTGCCTTTAAGGGAATGTGCGAGAGAGGCTTTTACAGATTATTCAGCGCATATATCATTCTAGTGAGAGAGAGAGCCGATACTTTGCATTCTCGATACTCTGTTCTACAATTCTCGATCATTGTTGGTATTGAATCAAAGCTATTTTCTTCTCTACTCTATATCGTTTATATGATTGTTGAATGAAATAGGGACAAACAATTCACTCCAGTACACGGATCTCAACTGCAAGTTTATCTGAGATCATCTTTCTCCAACTCAAGGAATCGCAACTAGCTCAAGGAAGAAGATATTTATTAGTGTACTAAATTGGCTGTCCGAGTCTGTGTTCAGACTGTAATGTCACCAGAAATGAGTATTTGATAAAGGGTCCTGAGATGGGAGCATTTCATCTAGAGAGTTCTACATTGGTGCCTGTGCATTTAGTGAGCAATGGAAGAAGTTTGACCCTGCTTTTCCTCAATGGTCATGGTGCAGATGTCCAAAGCTTCTTGGGGTTTGTTCCACTGGAGTAGGCGGTTATCTCTGCGTGGGGTGTGTAATTCCACATTTCCACCTCCTGGTTCTACTGTGGAAGATAATCATGAATATGACGACAATGTAATAAAAGAGACAGGTTGCTTGGAGGAAGATGACATTGTTGATAGTGCTGCATTGGTTCAAGCTCAGAGATGCGAAAGGTGCCGCTATGACTTTCACATTGTTTACTGCTTATCTTATAGGGTTCCTGTGCAACCTTTGGCATTGCAAGAGCTGGAAAAGAACATCCCTGGAAGCACAAGGCAGGAACTGGCAGTACACAAATGGACCATTATAACACAGGAGGAGCACCCATACCGGAATCAGCCTTGGTTCTCACTACATCCATGTGGGACTAGTGAGTGGATAAAGATTCTTTTTACTAGGGACACATCTGCATTTGTACTTGGATGAGTGGCTGTTCATAGATATATGGTCTCTTGGTTCTCCTTTATTGCAACAGTTGTTGGTCTCAAACTTCCCTTTGGAATGTTTGGGAGTAGTGATTATCATATTCTAGCCCCTAACTAAGCAGAATGTCAATACATACACAATAGTTATTGAGATTTAAATGAAACATTATATTACTTCCTACATTCTCATTGCAGGCTTGCACCTCGAGAACTTATTTTGCAATTTCTTCTCTGGTAATGGTGTATTGGTGTCCGTTATAGCTATACAGAACCATCCTATTAAAGACAGCATGAAGACTTTACTCGTTTGTAGTCAATACATACACGTTAGTTATTTGAGATTTTTCACTTTTGGTTCTCTAAACTTAATACTCCATTCCATTTTCTTATCCACAATATCCTTTTAGCTAACCTTTACCTTTTCACTTAGTGGGCCACATATATTTTAGAAAAATTAATATTGCAAATTAGCCAACATCGGTATTTCCTTAAAGAGCATACCGAATCCATGTGTCCTACATAGTGGGATTTGACAGCGCAGGATCTCGAGGTCAGCGGTATTAGTTTACTACTTCTGTTTGCATTTCTTTTACTTCTCTCGATACAATAGATGGGTAGCAGATATCTCCATTCCCAGATATATTTGAGTCACCTATATATACTTTATTCTCACTACCTACCTATGTAGGATGCACAATTCTACTCTGATGGATGAGTTTGGCTGTTTCAGAAATCTTTTAAGGCTTTAACGTTTGATGAAATCTCAGGAAATGGCAGAAATGAGTTTTGGGTCCATTCAATAACTTTTTTAAACTAAGAAACATGTTTCTCTTCGAAGTTCGAAGTGGGTGTTTTGGACACCGCGCTGCAAATAAGATTTACCTTTTGTACTTCCTTCTTCCCAAACATGTTTGACATCCTTTATTTTTTTAAATGCCAAATTGCATTTCTCGTTTCCTTGTTACTTAGCTACTAGTTCTGACTTCTGACATTGCATAACTTTTGGTTGTTAAGTGCTTGAGTTGAGCTCAACGCAGAGTCCGGACACTGAGCTCTTTTTGTTCAGAAATGAGCACTTCAGAATTCTAGTTTGTGGAGCAGATGGTACTGTGGGTTAAGTTTGAAATGCCACAGACAGGCAAGACTTTGTTTCACCCCCACCAATGGAGATACTTCCAGCTGGGACACGAAATGATTCTCTCTTGAGGTGGTTGTTTGGGTTCAGTTGAGACTCGAGAGACATGGTGGCTGTGTCCACTTTTGCACGTCACAGAACAAGACAAGCTGCTTCAAGTACCTGAATTCATGGATAATCTTCTTGGTATGTTGACATTATTATCTTGACCACATACACTTGTCAAAAGTAAGTATGTTTGCTTTAAATACACAAATAATTATAACAAAAAAACCAAGCTGTAATAGTAAAACGTTATCGGCTATATGACCCAATAGAATACACACAGAGGTCGTCCACTCAAACCCTCTCCCTTGTATTCTTACACATATCAGCCATCTATCTAACTATTTAAAGATAAACTTTATATTGTCGGTATTCTATTGATAGAGATCAAGGCAACAGCCTACTCTTAAAGATAGCAGTACGGCCATTACCTATTATGAGAAAGCATAAAATAGAAGGGGATATGGGACTAATAAATAATTAGATTGTTTGTATATGGGAGCGGGAGTTGGCTATTATAAATAGGAGGTGTTATGTTTAGTTAGGGAGGCTGGTATTATTTTGTTGGATTGGGACAAGGAGAGTTGGCACACTTTAACTGCCTTAGTATTTCTCTCTCTCTTTTCTGTTATACGAATCTTTCTCTTCTTACGCCCATCTCTTTTCTTCCCCAAGCCTCTCTCTCTCATTACTTAAGGAGCCTCACCCTCAAAGCTCTCACACTTATGAATGAGGAGTCCCACCCTATTTATACAACTCTCTTTAAGGCTTCTCTAGAACTTTCTATACATCACTATACTTTTAGATTCTTCCAAAAAGTATCCACAAGCTTCTCTAAACTTCTACAAGATCTAGAGAACTTCACACTACTTCAAAATGTTTTAGAGGCTTCCACACACTTTCGCACGATTCTAGAGAATACCACACTTCTCTAGAAAACTCCACAATGTTCTAGAATATTCTACACTCTTCTACACGCTTCTAGATAATTCCACATTTCCACGTCTCTCTAGAAAGCTCTTGAATATTCTAGAACATTCAAAACTTCTGTACACACCTAGAGAATTCTAGATATGTCCGCTGTATTCTAGAATTCTCATGAACTTCTCAAATAAGGAGGAACCCAACAGTATGCATCGATAGGCTTCTCCTAGAAAATCAAGCTTTCCCTCAAGCTTAAAAACTTGAAGCTGGTGCTGAATATTTACACTAATAAAAAGTGCCAGCTATCCTTGTATTCTTGAAGGGGATGGCAAGTTTGTTGTAGAGGTGAACTAAAGTGAAGGTGAGCAAAATCAATAAGAAATTCCATTGAGAGACAATGAGAAACTGGAATGATTTTTCTGGACCAAATGGATCTGAAAAGTCTAAGTAAGTTGTCCTGAGAAGTTCTTTGAGCACGGTAGTTTGCATTGTCATGTCACAGACAATGTTGGCACTTGGCACTAGAAGTTCTTCGACTGCCAAGGATTCCATTAATTGGGAAAAGTTCAGTCTGTTAATCCATTGTTGGCACTAGAAGTGGCTGAACCGACTACTTTAATGGCTGCAGTTTTAGTTGCACCTTCTGCAATGCATTTTGCAGTTTATGAAGGTGTAATTGGCTTCTTAACTTAAATCTGTATCTCTGAGAGGAGCGTGTACTGATATGTGGTAGTGTGAAATATTCCCTCGACGCCGGCAATGGAACTAAAACAATTTTTAGTGGGGCTCTTTGCGTCACGAGAATTATTTAAATCAATATATGCAAGGGCAGTAGAATAACAGGGATTACATGTATATAAATTCTAGCCAATCAACTCCTAAAATAGGGTGAAGGCATTAAAATTACAATAAAATGCTATGTGCCAGGGTTCTTCGTTCATGGTATTGATTTAAAAGGACAGACCTGGGGGGTAGTGGACCTTAGGAAGTTTTCCTTCTCCTTTGGAATTTGGGAAGTCTCCTTTCTCCTTGATTTTTTTTTTCTTCAAATTTGGGAAGGAAGAAATTCTAGCGAATCACTTCCTAAAATAGTTAAATATATGAGCTACTGAGCTAGTGAACCCATTGTCTGCCCTATATAAAATATACTTCATTCCATTTTATTATATGCATTAGTACACTTTCTCTTTTCAGCTAACCTTCACCTTTTCACTTAGTGGGCCACGTATTTTTTAGAAAAATAAAGAATTTATTCAGTATACTTTTGCTGTGTGCCTGTCAATGGTGTGTTTGATCCACTTGTCATTTAAATGAATTCTTAAACGTGTGGGGGTCTATGAAACATTATATTACTTCCTAGAATTCTCATTGCAGGCTTGCATCTCGAGAACGTACTTTGCAATTTCTTCTCTGGTAATGGTGTATTGTTGTTGTTCGTTATAGCTACACAGAACCATGTTATTTAAAACATCATGAAGACTTGACTCGTTTGTAGATTGATTCATTCTCTTTCAGCCACCTAGCTTTCAATATTGCTCCACGTGGTTGCAGGACTCCCCCGTGTTCAATATACTAGCTTCCCGTGCGATGCATAGGCAGATGTAATTTAGCTAATTTGAAATTTGATTTGTTTCGGATCATATGTAATGTGATTTAAAAGAAAAATAAACTTAGTCTAATATAGAGCCTGTTTGATAATACTAAAATAAATTGAATTAACTTATTTTACTCAAATTGATTAAATTATGACTGAATGAGCTAAATGAGTGGAATCATGAAAAAAAATTTAAAATATATTCCATTTGTGAAGCCATATAAAGATTATATGAAAAATAGTTAAATTGATCTTCTACATAAGTATCTTGAGTAAATATAATTGCTATGAACCCGATTTTAAACGTTTAATATAATCTTACGAAGATGGATATTCATAGAAATTTAATACGGAGTATATATTAAGTAAAATAGTCTAAATACAGAGCCTGTTTTTTTAAATTGTAAGCCTAAACGTATAAACGTATACGATAACATTTAATTGTTATAATGGAATCAAAACGTATAATTCTAACACATAATTCTAAGCCTAAACGTATAGTATAACATTTAATTGTTATAGAAATTAAAACGTTTTGTATTTTTGGCTAAGAATACCTGTCATATATAAACTTAGCCTAAAATAGAGCCTGTTTAATATAGTACTTTCTACGGATTTTTGTTTCCATATCAATATGCAATTAAGAATAGAATCTAGCTAATAAAAATAGAAGGTACAAATTAATTAAATAATTAATATATATAATGACATGGAGGGATTATGTGGCGTTTTGAATGCTCTTAAAAAGTTCCTCTTATATATATATATATATATATATATATATATATATATATATATATATAGATTTTGGTTCAAATGAGAACACTCCTTAATGTGAGAAGTGAGAACAAATCACAACCATCCAAATATCATATTCATCTGCGATCAATTAAAGGGCATTTTCGTATAACACAAATGGGCATTTTTGTAACGGAAGATGTCAGTTACGTTAATACGTGCATCCATTTTACTAAAACGCATATCTCACGCAATTTTACTTAAATTCCAATTCCTATTAAATATTGAATTTTATATTTTCACGTGACTTTACTTGCGCAATGATAGAAATTGTTGCTTTATCTTTGTTTTTTTATTATTTATAATTTCATTCCTTTTTTTTGCTTCATCGATCTTTGTTCTTCATTTAATGTTTATCGTTCTTTTTTTTGCTTCTTCTATATCGGAGTATTAATTTTCGTTTTATTTAATCACTACTACATCAATTTTATATTGCTCCAATGTAATTATCATAATTCATAATATCTTAATCACTATTACAACAATCTGGTGCAAGTGATTACAACTACTATCTCACTTATTATTAAAAAATCAAGCCCTACTCGCACTACTATGTCATTTAAATGCACATTTACACTTGTATTTAACTTTCTCCATAATAGTTGCACATTCATGGTTTTCATATGTTCAACATACTTTACGTCTTAACATGTGCATATTTTGCTCACTCATATGCATCCGTAATAATCACTACTGCACTATTATGTAACGCAAATGCACTATTCGGTGTTGTGTGTTAGATATCAGTTCTTGTGCATGATGTATTAGTTGCGATTCTCTATGTCCATATTATATGCTAGATATTAGTTCTCTAACGTATATACGTATTGTGCTACTTTTTGTGATTCAGATACTTCTTTTTGTGATTGGGATACTTGTTTCGGTGCTTTATATGCAAAACTATTTGTGAGGTACTACTTTTTTTGTGCATTAGATATTGGTTGTCGTGTATTAAATACATATTCTTGTGTGTGTGATAGCTGGGAATGCTTGTGTGGTTTGTTGTACACATATGATACTTATTTTTTTTAAAAAATTATATATGCTATATTGGTGTCATATGAAAGGCAAAAAAAAGTTATTTAATTTGATATAATTTTTTATAAAATTGGATTATAATTTTAAAAGTTAAATCAATTTTAAACTAAACACATTTTATATGATTTAAGATTTTATTTCTACCTATATTTTTGGAAAGTGGTTGCCTACACTCGTTACTATATTAAATGAATTTTATAACATTACTCTAATGCCCTTTGTTAGTTACACGTTCCCCTTCCTATTTGTAGAAGACATATTACTATGTTGGCACGTGCATCATTGTATTGTGAGTCAATTAATTAATGGCCGTTCATTCACTAAGATGGTGGGTTAGGATGTGCTCTCATTTCTCACAATAAGGAGTGTTCTCATTAGAACCACTCCCTATATATATATATATATATATATATATATATATATATATATATATATATATATATATATATATATATATATATATATATATATATATATATATATTGATTAGCCTGTCAAGTCAGCTCGCATAACTCAAACATTAAATTCTGTTAGTTTCGCATCTAGATATGCCGTCAGTTTTTACTTCATCTCATGTGAGCAGCTTAAGGGGACCAAAATTCCATAGGTGTGCTATGCGCTCTCCCATTTGATTTGGAAAAGTGTAGGGCAAACCTTTATATTAAGCATGATTTATTTGTATCATTTTATTTACCCTTTTCTCCATGATCATGAGATGACAACTCAAACAAATATTACCAAAGTACTTTAACGTATAATTATTACTGTCCCCAAATAACCACTTGCTGCTTCATTATTCAAGTCTATTTCTTTTTATGATGTATTGGTGTCTTCATTATCTTTACTATTGTGTGAGGCTATAGAGAAGTTATAATCTTTATCGGTTGATGATGATGATGTTGTATTTGCTGTTTTGTTATCGAATGTTGATGTTGGTTCCTTCTCTTTTTTATTTGCAGAAAATTCATCAAGATGGCTCAAGAGAATTGGATTGGTACCTTATAATCTTCATACATATACTATTGTGTAAGACCACAAAGAAGTTGTAATCTGTAATTGTTGTAATGACTTGATTCAAATCAGACAGTTTTGATTTTTATTTAGTAATACATGTTAGATAGAAATTTCTTGGCATCAAACATGCGTTTAAAATTAGAAGTGAAAATGATTAGTTTGCTTCTACTTCCTTTTTATTTCTCGTATAACTATGTTATATCCTCAGTTAACTATTACCTAGATTAAGCTTTGTCGTTTAAAGAGAAGGATATACATAGTGTTGCTTGGTTGTATGGCTTGGAGACCGTTATGGATCTTATTCTCTTATTAAGATGAGTTATTAATTTCATAGGGTCAGTTGGTGACTATTTTTCTATAATCAAAAGTGGTACTAAAAAATATCCATAAAAATAATGTGAGCCATGTTCCTGGAAATGTTTTGCTTTTAAACACAGTAACTGTAACGCCCCTCTCAGGGTTATTTTCTTAAATAGACGACCGTTATATTGCAATTATTTTTTTAAAAGTAATAAGTTAGTGTAACGTATCCTTTAACCCTGAGAGGGGCGTTACAAATTTGGTATCAGAGCCCAGGTTGTCCCGTAACTTCATTTGTCACCGTACACGTGCTCGTCATCTTCCAAGTAAGTATTTAAAGTTAATTTTAGAGTTCTGTGCATGAATAAGAATAATACGTTAGATGGAGGGCTAAAGTAAGAATGCCTTTATGGTTTAGATGTATAGTGCATATTTATATTAGCAGTGAGTTGTTCTCATTTGCTTTAAGAAAAATGAGGAGCTAAAGTTTGTTCTTAGACTGTCAGTGATGAAGGCGAAAAACCAGAATGAGTATGGTAACAATGACTCTCCAAATGTCATGAAATGGAGGGATAAGGTGAGTGTTGTTGGTATTAGTTAGATAGAAAAGTCAAGTGAGAGTAATATGTACTCAACTCGTAAAACCTTTGTGTTATTATGAGTGATTCAGATTAAATTTTTATCTGAGTGCCTATTTCTTGAGTTAGGTCTTTTATTTCATTAAGGAAGTACTTAGGGTTGTTATCGAGAGACACCAACGTTATAGTCATACATTTTTCATAATTACATATTTGCAACCTTCCATTTTAGCATGGTTGATCTTTCATGGCAAGTATTTCTTGATTAAAATTCGAGTTAATTAAAAAAAAAAGAGTGTCATATAGTCTTTATTTTCTCATGAGTAAGTAATTGAATTACGTCACAATCAGTGGTATTCCAGCTATCTTTTTATATAGCTTGTAGTTTATTTATTGCCTAAGTCTTCTTAATTTTTTTTAGTTAACAAGAATGATAATGAGTTTGTCTGACATTTTGTTAAAAGCATCACATGTAAGTGAGTTTACGTGTGATGAAGAATTTTCATAAGCATACAAATCAGTTGTTAATTATTTTTATCTATTTTGTTTAATTGAACATCATTTTAAAAATGCCCATGCTATTTACATTATCTGATTAATTTTTTTTTTTTAAAAAAATATAATTAAAAGAGTTATAAGTTATAGCTTATTTTTGTTTGTGTAAAATGTAGGAGCTTCACTTTGAATTTCGAAAGTTCTTAAGTAATGGAGTTAAATGTTTTTATTAACGGTAGCATAAGCTGCATGATTTTTCTAGAGTGTTGAGTGTTGGTATTTCATGTTTGGAATCTTGAGTTGCTGGGAGGGCCCCTCATCAATTTCACGATTCCAACATTAGATACCATTGGTTAAACACCACTTTGATATATGATCAATGGTCGGATTATTCAAAAGTATGTTGTCTTTAAGTTGTAAATTTTAAATAAATTTTAACGTGTGTTGTTTAATCATTTAATGCATTTAGTGATTAATGATTAATCACATGGAAGTGATTTTTACATAAAGTCAAATAAGTAAATTCTTTTAAGTGATGTGATATATAAGTCTATTATTTACCTATTTCCTCAAAAGCATGTTTCAGAAGAAAGCTTGAGTTTTGAGATGCCTTTAAGAACTACGAAGTATTATTTTATTTTATTTTAGAATATATCAGCCTCCATTAATGAGATTCAAATGATATGATATTGTATATTATATATTTTATCATTACCAAAAGATATTGAGTCTCACCACTTAAATTTCTTTAGAATGACCTACCATTAAAGTCTGTATACGTGATTCAAAGGTTTTTAATAGTATTCGGTTCTTAGAAGTCAGATTAGAAGGGATGAGTAGGGATGAGTGGAAGGATTAGATTAAACTAGTTTCTGGTAAATCATGAATCTTAGAACCTGCTGCATACTACGATATGGGTATTTTGTGAAGTGTGTTTCAATACAGTATGATCTAGAGTATGAAGAATTCTGTAGAATAAAGAATATGGTACCTTCAAGCTCCCTTATAGCCATTCTGTACAAGTATTTGTAGACAGTATCCCAATGAGCTTATGCTAGTAGCTGATATGCTCTTTGAGTTATAGAAGCATTGGTAAGAATAAAGAGTATAAAGAGTTTGACACGTCAAACAATTCTTTTGTTATGAGCCATCAACAACTTAAGGGCTTGGACCCCAACAGTTGAGTAAATTATAAATTATATAATGTGATTCTTTTATGGAGTAAATTAGTGTTAATCAAAGTCAAGAATATATGAAACCTATAAGGACCTAGCTATGGTGTTAGATGTTCATTTGAAAGATATCAGTGTAGATTCTTTGATCAGTTTATTATTTCTATTTGAAATCTAAAGAGAGAAGATAACGAGGGTTACGAGGTTGTGAAAAAAAAATGAATTTTGGGTTAGAATTTTTATTGCAGAAGAAGAAGAAGTTCCTAGCATTTTGCCGAATCATCCTACAGCTAAAGAGATAGAATCATAAAGTAATTATTGAAAACAAAAGAATGTCTGTTGTGAAGTATTTTGTTAAGTATTTTGTGTCAGACACTTATGTGCTTGACAATGTCAATTTTGTTAACCAAAACATTGATGATGTCTTGTTTTTAACAAACATGAAAATTTGAAATTAAGCAAACAATTCCTTTTAATGTTGACATTTTAATTGTAACCCACATAGTGATGTTTTGAGGGAGCCCAAAAAGACTTTTCCTCTAGATATTGAGGCTATTAGTTTCAATTAGTAAATTATGTTCAAAGATTGGATAAGATAGATGCTCACCTCATTAGAAATTAGAAATAGTTGTTCGTTTCAAAACTGAAATTCTACGATAAAATGAGAAATCTAATTTACAATTTGATTCAACTTTCCTGGCTACTCAGGGATACTATTCTATGAAGTTATAATTTTGAGTTCTGAGGTATAGAACCATAAGAAAGTTTTTCTTTTGATGAAAAGATAATTGTGAGATGCTAGCGTGAAAAAAAAAAGGGAGTTTAGGACTTTAATCTACTTTAGACTTTAAAAAGTTTCCTTTTGATATAATAGTAAGTCAAATTATAGTGGATTATTAAAAGAAATGAAAATTCCCCTTGTGCTTTAGGAAAGATTTTCGTGTAGAGAACCACCTTGACAATAGAAAGTAGAAGTGTAACATATCAAGAGAATGATTTTTCTTGAGAGTATAAAACATGCGCTATACTTGAGTACGTTATCACGCATAAAAGAAGAAGAAGTCTTAAGAATCCAACAGTAAATATATAATACTATGTTACTGTGATTAAGAATATTTTTTTTATATATGAAGTCTTTGGCTTACATATGAGTCTCATAAGTTGTCATACTGCTACCATGAACAGTTTGTGAGATAGCTAGTAAATTGGTATTTTACATAAAGGGCGTATGGCATAAATAAAGCAATCTGTTGGATAGAATCGATAAAATGGCGAATGAGAAAGCTCCACCCTCCCCCACAACGTAAATAAATTGTGAAGAGGAAACTCTAAAAAACTCACATAGAAGAAAACATTTTTTTTTCAAATATAGTAATGCCAGAATTTCAGCAATCAAGAATGAATTTTAGAAAGAGTTCTATTCATATATTTTTTTTAAAAAAAAAAAGTCTGACGTATGTAAGGATACCAACAGAAGGTGATTTTGAATTTCATTTTTAGTAGTATGTGAGGTAAGTTTTTATGACAAGGTTAAAATTTACTATTGTCTTTCTATTTCATCTTAATAAGCAAAACATGGCAAAGTAATGAGTATATATATGCTATATTGTGAGTTTGTGATCTTGTGTTGAAGAGCATTCAAACAAGATTATCTTATTATAGTAAACTATCCAGAAATTGTGGAGATCTTTGTGTAGTCTTAAGTAGTAATATGTCTCCCCCATAAGAGAAACTTAATCAGGTTGGTAATTAGAAACAAAAAAATGTCAGTATGAAATTGGAGTATTAAAGTCACATGCTCCTGAAGTAAAGTAACCTTGTAAAAGATAAAAAGCTATTATAGTTGCAGTGAAACCTTGTGAGAAATCAGAAAAGGAATAATGTGAGGCGTTATCCCGAGTTGTTCTAAGTTTCGAGGACGAAACTTTTATAAGGTGGGAGGGGTTGTAACACCCCGATTATAGCGATCTTGTTACATTAATCTTTTATTTTATTTAGTCATTATTAATTTTAGTCAGTTAAATAAGTTTATTCTATGAATAATGTGATATATTATTTAACATGTTTGTTGTTTGGTTGTGGCAGGTAACGTTGACCAGTAAGCTAATAATAATAATCGAAGAAATAAATTATTAATATCTATTTAGTATTTTTATTGAAGGGGAAAATATCATTATTCAGATGGGTCACAAGTATTTCTTAAAGGACTAAGAGACTTAATTAGGGCCCAAATTAATATTTTGACTGAAATCCCTAGAAAGAGATAGCTATTAATATCTTATCATTCCCAAACCCTTGGGTATCGATTCATTCCTTAGCCAACAGTCTGCCGTTCTTTTTCATCCGGGCATAAAATAATTCTCTCTTCACTTCCCCCGGTCTCGGCCAAAGCTTCAATCAGATTTCTTTTGCCTCTGCATCTTTTATCAAGTAAGCTGAACTTCTGTTCTACCTGGTTATAGTCCTGCTATGAGTTAGTTGGAAAAAAAAATGTGAACAACCTGACTACTTTCTTTTGGAATTAGCACGATTCAAAGGATGCCTGATTTGAAAACGTGTGCATCATCAAGTTAATTTCTCTCTATGCATAGTAGATTTCATACTTTGTCTTGACCTAAGTCTCTGCCACTAAGTTTAGAAACTTTTAACTTTTCTTCCTCTAGTTACGATTTAAGTGTGTTAATAGTTTAACAGTCATTTAAACTTTCATAGAAATAGTCAATTTAATTGTAAGAATTGTTACCAGCTTTAAACTCTACGAATTATCAACCTAATACTACTATTTACAAGCTTCTTTTATTAATCCAGCACCCACCATTTACTTTCCACTAAATGTCAGATTTTAAATGGTTTTGAAATACTTCGTATAAGTTTTCAGATCAATTTCTGTAGGTAGCTTCTAGTTTTTGTGGCTACCTGCTGAAAGATTATCTGGCTCTATATAGTGAATTTCAATTAATGTTGCTCAGGTTTAATTTTGGCTGTACGATAGTAACTCAGATTTCAGGATCTAAATTAGTTTAAATATAGCATGAGTTTGGTGTTGCTCATAAATCAGGAACATTTGTGTTTAGAAATCAGATTTATTTCAGAGAAAGATGAAAATATTATGGCCTTCAGATTTAGTGCATTAGCGTAGAAGATGTATTTCAGTCACACATTTTCAGTTGGACATGGCAAACTCTTATGTTGTATTATTATATATATTAAAGATTAAAGATTTAAAAGAAGAGCTTACCGGAAGACGTTACCGAAGTGCCACACTTATATGAGTATTTTGAGTTCAGCTGCTAACAGGTAAGTTCACTACCACCTGTACATGTTTGTTCAACTCATAAAAGAAAGAAGTCTGGTTGATTTTTAATAGATGATTTTAGTCTATATGCTATTATGTGAACCTAGGGAATTATTTGCTAAGTTATTTTATTTGATGTATTAAGTTATGTTTATTATCTGGCATAGTCAAGATTTTGTCAGTACTTTTATTTCCAGATTTAATGATGTTTTTAATCAAACGTCACCACCATAAAAAGAACTAATATTTAAAGTGAAAGATCAGGTGATATGTACTCGGGAACAAGTTCCCTCAGTTTATCAGTTATCAGCTTATCAGTTTCAGAGAGTCCGATATGTTTAGTGGGTCGCTCCCCTAAGCTGTCGGATTGGCGCCTTTGAGTACATATCACGGGCCCACAGTTAAAATTAGCCACAAAGAGTTTTACAGAAAGTTATGAGATCTCTTTCAGAAAGTTTTACAGAAAGTTATTTTTTTTTTAGATCTCTTTCAGAAAGTTTACAGAGATGTTCTTGGAATGAAATTTTGAGATCTCTCCAGCAGTTTTGAGAAATTATTTTAGAAAATATTTTCCTTTTGAGATCTCACTCAGAATGTATTTTAGAAGTTATGTGTTAGTTATGTGTTAGTTATTTGTTCAGTGCATGCTTATAGCCTAAATTTATCTATTGATAAGTTGACATAGACTTCTAGATATTTTTGTGGATCCATAGTGACTTACTAAGCGTAAAGCTTATCAGTTTTCTTTCTTCGCATGTACAGATACTAAAGCTAAGGGTAAGGCTAAACGACATTTTTTGCTGTAATTCAATGTAATTAAATATTCCAAGATTAAAAATTGCCATAATTATTCTATTTTAATTTTCAATTTTGATAGATGATGGTCTCGTTTAAGCATCCATAGCTAAGTGGTTAAAGCGTGCCGAAATGAGTTAACGGGAACGACCTTGGCAGTATCTAGCTAGTTATTATTGTATTTAAGTATAGTTTTTATAATAAAGTGATTATTATTACTTTATTTTATTTTAAGGATTTGAAGTTTGAATAAATTCCTGGATCCAGGTGGTTGTCACATTTGCTGGTGATAACTATATTTTATTAAGTTTTTATTTAGAGTTGTTTTAGTTAATACTGAGATTTTATCAGGGTTATTTTCTTAAATAGACGACCGTTATATTGCAATTATTTTTTAAAAAGTAATAAGTTAGTGTAACGTATCCTTTAACCCTGAGAGGGGCGTTACAGTAACCCAACCCCCTTTCATATTTCCCAATTCATGAATCATGACTACTCAAGGTCATACTAATATATTGTATCCATGAAATGCTAAGAACAACGTGACAGAATCATAGAGATAATGAAATACATAATCTTTCTTTTTTCATTTTTTACTCCAGGGGGTTGCGGGAGGGGGGCCGGGGGAGGCCTGGAGTAATCAGGGTTGAAACTCACTCCATTGAATTTTGAACCCTTATGTGCCTAGCGGGTTTCGAACTCGAACAATAGCCTAGCCGCGAAGTATGGGGGGCTGGGCATCGGCGACGTTGAGGACGAGCCGGTGCTCAAAGATGAAAAAGAGGGGGCAGCGGTGGTCGGTGCCATGAAGCCGGAGGAGTTTCTGGTAGTTGGGACGATTCTCACGGACAAAGTGGTTCGTTTTCAGATCTTTAAGGATCTCATGGCAGCTTTATGGCGTCCGAGCAAAGGAATTTTGATAAAGGGGATTGGAGAAAAGAGGTATCACTTAAAAAATTTCCACTCTGTTGATATGAATCGTAGCTTGGATAATGGTCCCTAGTTGTTTGATAAGAATTTGATTGTTTTAAAAGCTATTAAGTCAGAAGATATCCTACTTAAAGTTTCGCTAGATACGTTTGAGCTCTGGATACAGGTTCATAGTGTGCCATATAGTTATGATAATCTTGGAACAACTGGAAGAATTGGGAATTATCTGGGTGAGTTTGTTAGGTGGGATGATAATCAATTTGATGAAAAATGGGAGGCTTATATGCGGGTTAGAGTTCACATGAATGCGAATAAATCCTTAAAAATTGGGACTACTATCAAGAAAAGTAAAGGAGAAGGTCGGGTACTGGGTCAATTTTAAATATGAAAGGCTTCCGAGTTTCTGTTTTTGCTATGGGGTCATCAGACATGCACATAAATTTTGCCCTCTACTGTATGAAAAAGGAGGAGAAGGTTTGACTAAGCCATTTGATCCGTGGCTACGAGCGGGTGGGAGGAAGACTAGACTTTCTTTAGGGTAGCAAATGTCTGGTTTCGAGCTCCTCAACAGGTGGCAATAACAAGGCTCGCGTGGAGAAATCAACTCAAGGTCAGGACCCAGAATTGATAGGAGAGAGCACTCAAAGCAGGATGGAGACTTCTACTAATCCAGAGTGAGGCTCAGGTGGACGGAGGAGGACCAGGAGAGCTAAAAGAAGGCGTACTTGGGAGGAGCAAGCCACGAAGGACGCAACAAAGGAAGAAATGGTCCTTGATCCCCCAAAAAAGCGGGACATGGGCGGGTGGTGGATCACAAACCCACTAGAGTTTTTGAGATTGATGATTGCTTTGTTAGCCTAGAGATAGTTTTATTTTGTTTGCTCTTTTTTCTTTATTTTCCACGTTTTGGATGCATACCGTGTTTTGTTTGTGCCGCATTTTTCCAGCAAAAAACTCTTGAACCTAAGCCAATGGATGAGGAGTCTAGTTCACAAGTCATTGACTCAAATAAGTCCAAAGTGGGATCATCAAATTATATGGCTTCTTCGAAGGTGATTAATTCAAAGTCTAGTCCTTGAGCGGATGGTAGACAGAAGAGTTGTCGTCGCTTTGTAACCTGCTTTGGTTATGTTCTTTACTTCTTTATGATATGATAAGTTAAGTCAGTTTCGTTAAAAAAAATGGACGAAGTTCATTTTTAACAATTTGACCTCCCACCATTGCAAATGGTCTTACTGTTAAAAAATAACAATTTTTAAAAATGGAGGTAGCCAACTAGGGGCGAATCATAGCAGAGAACCAAAAAATAATTTTCACCCCCTCAAAAAATAATTTTCACCCCAAAAAATATTTTGAATCCCCAAGATGAATTTCTTAGGTCTGTCCCGGTAGCCAACCTTGCTAGAGTTATGTTTAAGAATCAGACCAGATCGGCCGGTTTGACTCGGAATCCGGTCACAGGAGATGGAGCAGGTCCGATAGAGCGGTTATATACTCCGTTTGACTCTAGAGTGGAGTCAGTGGACTTCCCCGCGTGGTTAGTTGGTTACTTCCCTAATCCAGTACTCCCTCCGTAACTTTAAAATCTTCCCATTTCAAAAGTAGATAGATTAAGAATAGTGAAAGATGATTTGAATTATTGAGGGTATGATGGGAAAATGGTGGAATAATGTGGTGGAATGTAGAATAAATCCAAAAAAAGTAGTTGTAATAGTGTATTATTGTAAGAATTATTGAGGGTATGATGAGAAGATTTAGAATTGGGAAGATTTTTTTGTTACGGACGAAAAAGGAAAGTGAGAAGATTTTTAAGATACGGAGGGAGTAATCTGTTTGGCTAGAGAGTGGAGAGTACTCTTCCATAAAAACACAACAGTGACTAAACCTCTCCAAAACCGTACGTCTCCTCTCAGAACCACAGATCATCAATGGCGTCATCCGATCCAACTCCCGGGGATTCATCAAAAGTGTTGACAGCTCATCTCAACAATATACCCAATAACCAGTTTTTCGGTAAGCAGTGTTGCCAATGTACCTGCGTGTTTATATATGCCGTTGATTCGTTTCTCGTACACCAATTGTACAGTCGACGATTTAGCTCTGGCGTTTATATTTTAGCTTATTTGAGGTAAAATACGCTAGCGCAGTGCTCGAATTCCTTTTTCGTTTGTTATGTGTGTGTTCATTTCCAGTTTGGAGGGAGTTCGTATGGGGTGCAATTGCCGGAGCTTTTGGGGAAGGAATGATGCACCCGATTGATACTATCAAAACTCGCATTCAAAGCCAGGCCATTCTTGGTGGATCTCGGGTATGAATGCAGAATGATTCATTTCTGATTGATTTTTTAGTTGCATTTGGTCGTCACTTGCTGAGCTTTACTCCTATGATTGATTGAGATGCTTTAACAAGAAATGCTGATGGATTCAATCCTAACGTAATGTGTCACACTTCGCCATTTCCAGAACCAGAAAAGCGTGTTACAAATGATCCAAACTGTCTGGACTACAGATAGTTTAGCTGGTACTCCATTCCCTCTCGTTGTTTTCTCTGGACAATTCCAATAATGCTCAATCATCCAATGTTCGTTATAGCATATGGTTGATTTTCATGGCAGGATTTTATCGAGGAGTAGCACCAGGGATCACTGGGTCTTTGGCAACTGGAGCTACTTATTTTGGGGTCATAGAGTCAACAAAGAAGTGGATTGAACATACTCATCCGAGTCTTAGTGGCCATTGGGCACATTTCATTGCTGGAGCTATAGGTAAACCTTTCTATCTATTCTTTTCACTCTCACTTTGGTTTGGATGGTCATCAGTCATACACACGTTTATTGGATTTCTTTCATGCCGTTGAACTCAAAAGTAAAGCATTTAATATTCCTTTGTTTAGGTGATACATTAGGCTCATTTGTATATGTCCCGTGTGAAGTGATAAAGCAACGCATGCAGGTCCAAGGCACAAGAAAGTATTGGACTTCTGTTTTGTTAAAGGATGGTGCCCATATGGAACACAGCCTGAACACGTATGGTTACTATTCAGGAATGTTTCAAGCTGGCTGCTCTATTTGGAGGGAACAGGGGCCAAAGGGTTTATATGCAGGGTATTGCTTTTATTTACTTATCTATTTTGCTGCTCTTCTGAACATGTTAGATAGCAAAGGGCGAAAGTGTGAATACAAAATTAATTCAGAAGTTGATTCTGTATGTGGGTGTAAATTTCCTTGCTCTTACTTTTGCAGATACTGGTCCACACTTGCTAGAGATGTGCCCTTTGCTGGCTTAATGGTACAACTCTACTGCTCTAAGTGTATATGATTAATCCATTTTTATTCCTTTTTAGTTATGTAACAAACATGTTGTATATCTTCTGATGAGGCCTGATGCAAAACATACCTGTGAAGTAGAAACTGCATTTATTTCCCTGTGCAGTGTAGTCTTCTAGCGTAGATGTAACTCATGTAAGTAAGAACTCACGGCTAATGAATTTGGCCAAGAGTGATGCATTTAGATTGTCAGAGAAGGGAAATAGAAGCATTAGAGCCCCGGTAAGGCCTAAAATGGCTGCACCCCTGTAGTTGTGGCTGGATATGCAAATTACATATAAATATACTATATTTTAAATAATATAAAGAAAATAATAATATCTAAAATGAAAGTTGAAGTTTAAAGTCAGCCATCTTAAGATTCTTAACCACAAAGTAACTTCAGCACTGCTTGGTGTCCAGCACTAGCAGCAAATGTCCACCTAACTGTAGAGCTGAGCATTCGGCTGCTCGGTTAAATAATCGAGCGATAACTGAATAGCTGACAAAAATTAGAGCTCCAAGCCTTCAATGACTGGCCAAAACCGACCAACATTATCACTATAACCAACCAAATGACCGCTACTTGATTTCAATCGGTGACCGTATAGCCAAACATAACCGAAGATAGATTAGCCCAAACAGATCCTAGAATCAGCTTTATACAGATACAGCAATGCACAAAATGTTTTATTTGAATGGTGTAAATGCATGAGGAAAAGGTTCTATGCATTATTCTTAATTTTTTGTGAGTTCTATATACTATATATATATGTAGCGATAATATATACAGAGTAGACAAGAAGCTCCAAATATAATTAGATGTATGACGTGAGAATGTAAAAACATATTTATTAAAAAAATCATAAGATTTACCCAAATGAATAACAAAATCAATTATCTGAGAACTAAAAAACGAGAAACAAATGCTACATGTGTATTCAGCAAAGCCTAAAAGATTAGGAGAACCCAATGAGTTATTCAAAATAATGAGACATCAAAGAATCTGTTAAGTTTGGCAAGAGAGAACCGTGTTCATAGATATGTTAAGATTCTGAAGCACAATGGAGTGAAGGCATGAAGAACAGTAGAAAGAAGAAAGGATTTAGGGAAGACGAAAGTAAACAGGATCCTGAGTAGCATAATGGAGTGAAGGCATGAAGCCCTAATGTACCATTGTTTTAAATTGCTCAATGCCTTACCGCCTCAAGGCGCACCTTGGCATTTTTTGCCTATGTAGGATGGGAGGCGTATCCCGATTTAAGCAATATAGAAACTTGCGCAATTGCTGCTTAGGCGTACACATATTGCATACCCAATAGGGCGTTTAGTGAGGTGTGCCTATTTTCAGTACATCAGATGTACTGAAAATATGTGCTAATGAAAGTATGAAACCTGCGGGCTAATATCTGTTATTCTATACACTAGGATTTGGTAATCTGTTACTGATCGAAGCCGAGGAATTCAAACCAACTTGTAACTGAATCACTTATATATTTTATATTTGGTTTAAATATGTGTTTAGTCCCTGCAAATATAGTACATTTTGTTTTACATCCCTGCAAAATTATTTTTTTGTTTTTCGTCCCTGCAATTACGTTGGTTTTCTTTTTAGTCCATCATTGGTGATAACAATCTCCGTTTTGACCTCAAAATAACCCCGATTAATACATTTCCTCTAATTCTTTGTCATGTTATTTAAAAAGTATTTTATTTTATTATTTTAACGGAGATTGTTATCACCAATGATGGACTAAAAAGAAAACCCCGATTATTGGTGTTATTATTTTATTTCCTCTAACCCCGATTAATACATTTCCTCTCATATTTTGAAATTTATTGTTAATATATATTTTCAAAATATGAATACTTAGATTTAAATTATTTTAACTCTCATATTAGCCTCAAAAAATTTTAAAAGGATAAATGTACGTATTTTTACTAGATTTATATAACTAACAATAATTTTTGTTGTAAGTAGAGTAGTTTTGGAATTGGAGATGGGCTAAAAGCAAAATAGTGTATATTGCAGGGATGAAAAACAAGAAAAATATTTTGCAGGGACTTAAACCAAAATGTGTCATATTTGCAGGGACTAAAAACGTATTTAAGCCTTTATATTTTGATAATCGGTAACCGGCCGTAAACTGATCATTTTGATCAGTTCGGCCCTCGTCTTCGGCCAGGTCTGTTATTTGTTCACCCCTACTGAATAGCACTTCATGTTGCAAGTAGATTTTTGTTTCATGCTGGTTCAGCTCACAACTGGCTTGGTCCAGCTTCTTGTCACCCTACTTATATTTATATTAGAGCTAATTAATGAATTTTACTTCCATATCTCGATATCATGGATCGATTCATGTTAGCCGACCCCAAATCTTTTGGGATTAAGGTTTGGATGTTGTTGTTGTTGTATCTTGAATTCTTGATTATCTTCTGTTTGAACTGTTAATTCTCACCTACAGGTTACTTTCTATGAGGCCTTTAAAAATATGACAGAGTACGGGAAACAAAAATGGTTTCCCAACTCAAATCTTCAATTGAATAGCTCTGTAGAAGGGCTCTTGTTGGGAGGACTAGCTGGGGGTAAGCATCTCTTGGTGTTGCTGCCAAATGTACACTTATGTGCTGTATATTGTTTATGTAGTACCATGCAACTGATGTTTCATTCTGATTTCACTTTACATTACAGGTTTAAGTGCATATCTAACCACACCCTTTGATGTTGTTAAAACAAGATTACAAGTACAGGGGAAAATATTAAGGTATTCCTATTTCCTGCAATCATTGTGCTCCTTGATTTAATTCCTCCCCAAGGCCCTCTTTCATGGACCCTCAAATATGCTTCAGGTGGAACTCTAGAAGTAGGCAAATCACAAACGTATATCATTTTTTTAATATTTGGATGAAAACAATTGTCTCCGTTTATAAATTGGTAAAATGTTTTTTTAAAATAGAAGCAAAACCTAGAGGAAAGTTTAAAGCAAAGGAAACAAAAATTAGCTGAAAGTCAAATAACTGCATTTATTTATTTGTTTGTTTGTTTGTTTGTTTGTTTGTTTGTTTGTTTGTTTGTTTGTTTGTTTGTTTGTTTGTTTGTTTGTTTGTTTGTTTGTTTGTTTCTTTCTTTCTTTCTTTCTTTCTTTCTTTCTTTCTTTCTTTCTTTCTTTCTTTCTTTCTTTCTTTCTTTATTTATTATCTTTATTTATTATCTTTCTCTCTTTCTCTCTTTCTCTCTTTCTTGCCCCCTTCCTTCCCCCCTTCCCTCCCTTCCCTCCCTTGCCTCCTTGCTTCCTTTCTTCCTTTCTTTCTTTCTTTCTTTCTTTACATACTTATTTATTTATTTATTTATTTATTTATTTATTTATTTATTTATTTATTTATTTATTTATTTATTTATTTATTTATTTATTTATTTATTTATTTATTTATTTATTTATTTATTTATTTATTTATTTATTTATTTATTTATTTATTTATTTATTTATTTATTTATTTATTTATTTATTTATTTATTTATTTATTTATTTATTTATTTATTTATTTATTTATTTATTTATTTATTTATTTATTTTTATTGCATAAAGGCTAGGAAATTTAAAGTTACCTAAAAATGAAACATTTATAGTCTGTATTCGTATTTAATTTATCTTCCAATTTGCTAAGGTAAAACTGAACAGGGGAAAAACTGTCGTTTTCTTTCCTGTATACAGAGTATTTACCGAAGACCAAGTTGCAGAATATTGTTGGCAACTTGCCAAGACATTAACATCTCAAGTTAGGAACTATATGAAAGTGGATATCACGTTTTGGGGGTCAAAATTCACGTTTAGCCTTTGTATAGTGGAATCTAAATGGATATTCCGACAACCTTGAGGGTTAATATTCACGTGTTGCTTTGTTTAGTGGAGTATAAATGGGAAAGAAAGTTTTATTTATTTATAAACAATTGCTTTAAATAGGACTAAAACATAGACAAAGTGCACAAATAGGAGTAATTATATTTTATTCCCAAAATAGTACATATTTGATCCTATTAATATAAAACTTCCCCAACTAGGGGTGACTGAGTCCTATTTCAGGAAGAAAACAATGGTAGTCCTAACAATGGTAGTTCTATTTGTGTTTTTTGTATATGTTTTATTCACTTGGTAAAGATTGGAAAGAAAGAATCAGGGGCAAGAAATAGAACTATAGAAGAGAAATGATCAACTTCTCTAATTTGGTTTAGGACTGAATTTAGTGTAGGAGGTAGGACACACCTTATAAAATCTCTCCTAATATGAGAAGAAATAGAAGAGTGTTATTTACATCTCTCTTATTATTCTATGCCTCTCTTATATCTTTGCTCAACCAAACAAAGCATTGAGGAGAAGCTGCAGAGAGTGAAACGAGAAGAGTTTTGGGCCAACATCATTTTTGGGATAGATACACTATTATTTTTCTCCATGCATTATAACTTGCTAAGCGTTGGGAATTGCGATGACTGCCAAGGTACCAATTGACCATATATTCAAATGGTATGATCTCCAGGTATAGTGGTTGGTCCGATGCCGTTCATAAGATATGGGCGACTGAGGGTTTGAGGGGGATGTTCAGAGGTAGCATTCCTAGAATTACATGGTACATCCCGGCATCAGCACTAACCTTCATGGCTGTCGAATTGCTGAGAGAGACATTTAATGAAAGGCTGGACAACAGCAACAAACTGACTGGGAGTAATAGTAGTATGTCGATTGACAAAAAAGATTCTTCATTACAAGAGGTCTCCTAAAACACTCTATCCTCCACTTCATACTCTGCTGCTATTCTCATGATGGGTACTTTTGTCAATATATGTTAAGACTGTTCTGACCGACATCTTATGCCAAGGCATTGACCCGGTATTGTAGGAGATTAAAGCATATTTTTTCAGCTCAAACATCTAGATCACTCTTGAGTTGAGAAATGATATTTTATGCTAATGGTCTTTTTGGAAAACAGAATGCAAGATCTACGTAAATAATATGATTACTTCCTGGAACGTAATGTGAAAAAGTGCGCGAATGGATGTTACATTGAACAGTGCGGTATACTAATATGGAACTCTATCCCGAAAGGGTTATTGTGATCATGATACCATTCTAATTTTGGCTAATTAAGGTTATAAATTAAGAAAAATATATGTTTTGATTTTATTTGTTGGCTTAAGTAAGGATGTTTTCTTTTGGACTGAAATTTGCTGGTCTGGTCTGGTCTGGTCTGTTTAAGTCTGGTCTGGTCTGGTCTGTTTAAGTCTGGTCTGGTCTGGTCTGGTCTGGTCTGAACTGGTCTGGTCTGGTAAACGTCTGGTCTCTGTGTATTTTATAACTACGGAAGTCTGGTCTGGTCTGGTCTAGTCTGTTTAAGTCTGGTCTGGTATGGTCTGTTTAAGTCTGGTCTGGGACTGAAAACAGTCCAAAAGAAAACATCCTAAATATCATTGTAACTCGCTACTTCTATTTGATGTTTTTTATTTTTTTGGATTTTTTGAAAGTAAATAATTGTTTCAAATAGTTTTTGTTTATTTGGAATGAGATTATTACTTGCTTAATTTTGGGGTTTAATGCACCAAACTCCCATGTGATATGGAAATTCGACACATTAGCCCTCTGTGATTTAAAAAATGCGTCAAACCCCCTTGTGTTTTATTTAATTATGCGCAAAATCCCTTCTATGAACAAATTCGTTTGTCAAATTAAAAAAAATGATTAACATTTTTGTCTGATTTAGAGATTTTGACATATTTACTTGCATATTCAATCAGAATATTAGGAAAAGTGATTTTCAAGTCGTTAAATTTATTCATAAAAGGGGTTTTGTGCATGATTTATTATCACAATGGGTTAATGCGCTGAATTTCTATATCACGAGGGGTTTGGTGCATTAAACCACTCAATTTTGTCACTAAGATTTTCAGGAGAATGTGACTAGTTTTCATGTCATTATTACATTGCTGTAATGTCACATTTTCATATACTTGACTGGTTGACTTATAGTCTTATAGTATCTCGGTTCTCAAAGTACCCTAAGTATGGAAATTCGAACCAAACAACCGAAACCATTCTAACATTGTTTTGGCCTTTCAACTGGGTCTGTTATTCTCGTTTTTTAAGACGACTAATTTCAATTTCTCCTCATGCTTTAGTTAGATGCGCATTAACTAGCCTCGGACTGGAGCAAAGTTTTGGAAAATAAAAAGATCACTTAAAATCATATACTAAATGAGTAAATGCTAGTGGAACTCCATTATATCCTTCAACTTTCAAGTATTAAGAGGGTGTTTGGAATTGCTTCTGCTTCTTTTTTTAAAGCAAAAGCAAAATCAAAATTAGAATCACTAGAATCAACTTATTTAGAAGCAGAAGCAACTTTTTAGGAGTAAATTGGAGCATCAGAATCACTTCTGCACTTTCACCCAAATACTCCAACTTCTGCTTCTGCTTCTGCTCTCTGAAGGAGTTTTAGAATCATATTCAAACACCCTAAAGTAGTGACACAATTAGGAGGCAGACGCATCCACCAATAAAAAATGCAGGTTTTTACCCCATTAATCTAGTTCACAAAATTTTGCACAAAACTACTCATTCCTCCAATCATTGTGCCAGAGTCTAAATATGAGTAACAAAATTGTCACTCTCACGATGGTTAGATGATCAAAAAAGTAAAAAGTTAAAAAATGAGTATCAAAACTTCAAAAGTGTGACCATTATAACACTTGGACAATGGAAAGTTAACAAAACCAAAACAGAATTCTGAAACTTTCATTGTCACAATAATGTGAGCACTACCTCAAAATATAGATACAGTACTAGTAATAATTGAATCATTGCAACAAATGTGATGCCACTACTAAATAGGTTATGAGTGCGGTGAGAAAGGGAAGTACTAATGTGCATTGGAGAGAAACCCCACCGTGGCTCACGTCACTGTTCATACCGGCAGCAGGTGTAGGGGTGTTGATACCTACTCCGAGGACACCACCCGTGGTAGGAGGTGTGAAGATTGAGTTACCGCCGGTGGCGGTGGCGGTTGATGGCATGCCGATTGGTGGTGGTCTTGTAGTGGGATTAGTTGTCACTGGTGTTGTGCCCGTGCTTATGCCACTGCTATTCATGAGAAAAAAAGAAAAGTAAGATTAAAAGCATAGAAAGGAGTAAGAGGTCAGATTGGTTCTCAAAGTTGCATAAAAGGGTCAAATAAGTCCTTACTCTCCGGCCGTTGCCATTTGGGGCGATTCTTGATGGAATTTTTTGATGAATTTTTTTGAACATCTTATTTATTAAGTTTAGTTTACTCATACCGAATTTCAGCTAAAATGTCAATCGGGAAGGCATACAAATGAATTCTTGAAGATATGCGTTTTTAACCGTGTAGTTATCTTCAAGAATTCATTTGAATGCCTTTCCGATTGAAGTTTTAGTTGAAATTTGATGAGTAAACTAGACTTAATGAATAAGATGCTAAAAAATAATTCATCAAAAAATTCCACCGGGAACCGCCTTAAATGGTGACGGTCGGACAGAGTCTCCTATATAAGGACTTATTTGACTCCTTTTATGCAACTTTGAGGACCAATCTGACCCTTTACTCCATATTCGCATAGAAAGTGCCATGTGTACACGTCCCATACATTTCATCAAATGATGCAAAAATTATCCGTAATTTTATCCTAAACGTTCATTATACATCAAGTATTGCTATAAAAATACTGCATTTAAAATACTGTAGTATTGCTCTAAAAATGGTGCATTTAAAATACCGTAGTAGTCAAACAAAACCTTTTTTTTTTTCAAACAAAACCTTTTGCACTAGCTAATACGAGTCGTGTTTTTACTGTTTGAATGATAAAAACAACGAATTTTTCTTTTGGTGCATCTTCGGTGTACACCCTGTATATCCCCTCCCAACTTTTCTCTCCCATTTGGACCATACGGATGTCCCTCACTTCTCTCTTCTTTCTTTCTTTCTGCTTTCTTCTCCCATTAGGTTTTATTCACCCTAATCATTTTCATTATCTTCATCACCATCTTCTTTTTCTTTCCTTCTCTCTTTTTACGTTTTATGCACACCGACACTGGTTTGCTTTAATGTTTGTGTACACAGACAAAAATTGTATATATACAGACACATTTTTCTACAAGACAACTAACGTCTATGTACACCGACACTTGTTTTCCAACTAATTTTTTCACACCAACACTTTTTTTGTCTACACAGACAACCAATGTCTGTGTACACTGACATTAGACAAAAGGTAAATATGTTGGAAAACTACAAGATGATTACAAACATTTCTTGTCTTTTGTGGAAATAATATGACAGGTATAAGCATTGGTTTTCCAATTGTGCAAATTGCACATACAACACACAAACCCATGTGAGCGGTACGTAAATAAATGTTTATACACAAACATTAATTGCGTGTGTGAACAATTTACAAGTTTTTTCGATTTATCTTTTCAGTGATCAAACTCCATAGACAACGATTGTCTATGATTTGATCTGACCTATGTGTACAAAACAACAAAAAGTGTAAGACAAAACGTGTATGAATGTCATTTTTCTTTATTATAACCATTTAAACCTTTTCAGCTCAAAGGCATTCTTCACTCTTTGACTGATGAAACGGGATACAAAATAGCCTACTAAAGTCATACCAAGGTTTAAAGAACCACAAAATTGTTGGGATTGGAAAATTCTTCTATTCAATATCAAGAACAGAATTACAATAGGAGGAGCAAACTCTCACACTCAACTATTACAAAAAACCAATCCTCACCAATACACTTCTACACTAAGTGTATTTCACTCTTCACACACTTTTCTCACTTTCTAAATTGATACCATGAACAACAATGGAGCACTCTATTTATAGGACTAGTTTGGAGACAAGAGGAAGTTGCATCCAAGCTTCCAAAGTATCTCCATATCTCCTTCCATGTTTATGTGTTTGATAGCACCTTCCTAGAAGGTGTTATATGTCTCTTGGCAACTTCCAAGAAAGAAGGTGGAATATCTTTACAAATCTCCCCCTCCACCTTTTTCTTTGTTTCTCTCATTCCTGCGATGTTCGCTGGCTCCCCCTCGCTGACAAGTATCCATTCAGATGTGGAATACTTTCTCTGTGGAACTATGCCTCGCATAGAACGTCGAACATGAGTACCTTCAGCTTCATCTTCAGATGAAGGCTCCCCCTGCTGAGGAATATCATCACCGTGAGCATCACCATCACCTACTGAACCATCACTCTCTTGTTCAGTAGTATCATACATCTCCTCGTCGCTGAGAGGAATGTTTGATGATACAGGCACTTCGTCTTCTGGAGTATGTTGTTGGCGGATTATTGGAGCACTCCCATGAAACTCGTTTTCATGAAATACAACATCTCTGCTTCGTACAACTTTCTTCACTTCGGGATCCCACAACCGGTATCCGAATTCTTCATCACCATACCCGATGAAGATGCATGGGTTTGACTTGAGATCAAGCTTCTGTCTCAACCCCTTGGACACATGTGCAAATGCCTTGCACCCGAACACTTTCAAGTGAGAGTAAGAAACATCTCTTCCTGACCATTTCTTCTCTGGCACTTCAAAGTTTAAAGGAACAGAAGGTGACCTGTTTATAAGATAACAAGCTGTCAGCACAGCTTCACCCCAGAATGTCTTAGGTAGTTTAGCCATACTCAGCATGCAACGAACTTTCTCCATAATGGTCCGATTCATTCTTTCGGCTACACCATTGTGCTGTGGAGTTCGTGGAACCGTCTTCTCATGTCTGATTCCATATGCGGCGCAATATGCTGAGAACTCTCGGGAAGTGTACTCTCCTCCATTGTCTGAACGTAGACACTTCAGCTTCTTCCCTGTTTCTGTTTCTACCATGGCATGAAATAATCTGAAGCGATCAAACACTTGATCCTTACTCTTCAAACAATAAGCCCATACCTTTCGTGATGCATCATCAATGAATGTCACGAAATATCTGCTTCCTCCAAGTGACTCCTCTTCAATGGGTCCGCATACATCAGAGTGTACAAGACTGAGTAACTCTGAATGGTTCTTCCTGGTAGAACTGAAGGAAACCCTGTGTTGTTTCCCGAATAGACAGTGCTCGCATGGATCTAAGGCAACACCTTTGCCCATGGAAATCCTTTCCTTCCTAGCAAGAGTTGTCAATCCCTTCACGCTTAAGTGGCCTAACCTCCGGTGCCACAAGTTTGGTGATATCTCTTCTTCAACAGCATTGAGACTCGGATGACACAACTTTGCATGAGTTTTATACAGAGTACCACAAATATGGCCTCTTGCAACAACCAAGGAACCTTTAGATAACTTCCACGTACCTTCTTTGAATCTGTTAAGATATCCTTGTTGATCCAGAGCTGTACCGGAGATAAGATTCAATCTAAGATCCGGAACGTGTCGAACATCTTTTAAAACAAGTGCACATCCGACATTGGTTGTTATGTGCACATCACCAATGCCAACAATCTTCGAAAAACTGGTGTTTCCCATCTTCACAGCTCCAAAGTCCCCGGACTTATAAGATGTGAATAAATTCTGGTGTGGAGTGGCGTGAAATGATGCGGCTGTATCAATCACCCACTCAACATCATGAGTACCTACGTGTAAACATTCTTGTTCATCATGTGTAACAAGACACACGTCTGATGACAAACTAACCATGGTCTCACCGTCTTCTTGGCTAGTATTTTGACTCGTCTGTGGCTGCTCTCGTAGAAACTTTCTACAATCTCTTTTTCTATGCCCATAGTTACCACAATAGTTGCAATATCCTTCAAACCAAGTATTGTTTTCACAGGACATACCTCGTTCTTGTGATCGGCCGCGAACTTGAGAATTTCCTCTGTTTTGACCTTGGCCTCTACCTCGACCTCTACTTCTTCCTCCATTTCTGCCTCCCCCTCGTCTGCTGGTTTCTGACACGAAGGCATATGATTGTTCAGTCCCGACTTCTTTTCTTCGGGCTTCTTCGTTCATAAGGGCATCTGTGACCATCTGCATAGTCACTTTGCCATTGGGAGCAGAATTGCTGAGAGTGACAACAAGAGTCTCCCAGCTGTCAGGTAGAGAGCTCAAGAGTAGTATCACCTGCTCTTCATCTTTGAGAACCCATCCTGTGGTGCTCAACTGATTCACAAGATCCTGGAATTGACTGGTGTGTTCTGACACCGAAATACCTCCTCGTAACTTGTGGTTTACTAATCTCCTCATTAGTAACGTCTTATTTCGGGCGGTTTTTGCTTGATACATGCTACCAAGCTTCTCCCATAGTGTGTAAGCACTTTGTTCTTGCGCAACATGGTGGAACACACTATGATCTATCCACTGCCGAATTTGTGCGACAGTTTTTCTATTCATTTTTGTCCATTCTTCATCCGTCTTTTTATCCGGTTTCACGCCATTATTATCAAGAGGATCGGCTAAATCCCTCAAATTTAGCAAATCCTCCATCCGAGGCTTCCACATATTGTAATTTGTGGAAGTGAGCGCAATCATGGTGTCTGATGATGATTTATCCATAATAAAACGCTCAAAATATCTCGTACCTTATTTTCGGGGCCGAATTTGGACAAACGGAGCTCACCGTTGGATCCGGAATGGCCGAAAATGGTAGGAACCGGTCTGACCTCGTATAAAACCGGTCTAGAAATGGGTGAACCGGCCTCCACAAGTACGAACCGGTTCGGTCCGGTTCAGGCAGCAGCCCAGTGAGCAGACCAGCAGGCGGATGACGTGGCAACAGCTGGCGCTGACGTGTCGCCACGTGTCACTGATGTGGCGCTGACGTGGCGGCTGACGTGGCGGCTGACGTGGCGGCTGACGTGGCTCGTCTTCTTCCTCTGGACTGCGTGCTGACGCAATGATGACGCAGGCAGTTTTCCGGCGCGTTTGGGCGGCGCGTACGGCCTCTTCCAGTGGCCAAAAAATTCCCCAAAAATACCAGATTTCTCGTCTCGACGAGACGAATCTAACGGTATGATCAGATCGTGAATCCGAGCAACTTGAAAAATCACGATTTTCTAACCTGTAGAAATTTATCTGAAAATGAGAAAACAGTGTATGAAAACTCAACCTCGCTCTGATACCACTTGTTGGGATTGGAAAATTCTTCTATTCAATATCAAGAACAGAATTACAATAGGAGGAGCAAACTCTCAAACTCAACTATTACAAAAAAACAATCCTCACCAATACACTTCTACACTAAGTGTATTTCACTCTTCACACACTTTTCTCACTTTCTAAACTGATACCATGAACAACAATGGAGCACTCTATTTATAGGACTAGTTTGGAGACAAGAGGAAGTTGCATCCAAGCTTCCAAAGTATCTCCATATCTCCTTCCATGTTTGTGTTTGATAGCACCTTCCTAGAAGGTGTTATATGTCTCTTGGCAACTTCCAAGAAAGAAGGTGGAATATCTTTACAAAAATGAGAGCCTTATTGTGCAACTAATAATGCAATATCTATTAATGAACCTTTATTCCGATTTGAGTCCCACTAAAGAATAATAAAGAGGATTAGAGGGGCCACCCAAAGCCGCTTCAACTTTAGATTTCATAATGACACACCCTAAATATTCCATAGTCATGGTGTAGAATGTAGATATAAAGATATGCATATTTAGCTCATTTGATTATTTAGTAATCTTATTGAATAGCACTTCAAATGTGAAAAAGCAACGACTCATTTACTCGAAGGGAAACTAGATCACAACCATACTATTATTCAAAAAAATTAGAATGAATGGACCAATGGACCATGCTAATTGCTATTATGGCAACATCCACTTTAATAAAAAATAATAATAAGTACACTACTACTTCATCCTATCTTAACGTTTCTTTTTCGGGTTATAACGACGTAATGATGATAAAAATAACTTTCACCTTATAAAAAAAAGTACTACTCCGTACTTCATATGGAATTCTGCGCAAATCAAGTTATAGCTAGGCTGATACAAATGGAGCTAGTATTATACGGATAAATTTAATTAGTAACGATAACAGAGTTAAGTTAGCTGCAAAAATTATGCCTAAGAAACTTAAATCGGTTGAAAGTACTAATTACGGACAAGTCATAGAAGACTTGACTACCAAAATGAGGCCTAGCAAATATGACCACCATACCTTGCACTTGTAGGGTAAGCACAACCAGCTACACCTACAAATGATTTTAAAAAGAGGCAAAATATTAAAAAGGAAACAAAGTAGGAGTTTTTGCCCTTTTAGTCCCACTATTGTGCACGACATCTTTGATATTCATCTATGAAAATTTTATATTTAATGATTCATTTTTTATCCTTCAACTATTATAATAGTGACACTTTTAGTCATCCACTTATTATGTCAAAATCATAGTGTAAGGATTTAAATTGTCAATTTGATAATACTTCGAGGATTAAAAATGTAAGGATTAAAAATGTCAAAATCATAGTGTAAGGATTACAAATTTGACAATTTGTAAGGATTTAAATTGTCAAAATCATAGTGTAAGAAACTTTAAGGTTGGGAATTAAAAATGTCTATCGCGCAATTGAAAGCCGAGAATACCAAAAATTACACTGACACAATAGTCGAGGGAACCAAACTGACTAATAAAGTAATTTAGGATAGTTTTTTCTCGAGTGGGGGGTGAGCATACTTGGGTTAGATGTGGTGACAAAGGCAGTGGTAGCAAAGTCACAAGAGCCAGGAATGAGAGCCTTTTTCTGGAAATAACTGTTGACGGCATAGTTGCAATGAGCTAGAACGGTATTGGGGTAGAAGCATTGTCCATTTGGCTTTATGGGGTTGCAATCTGCCCCTGTCCCACACGCATAGTCCAATGTCTTTTGCAATTCTTGATCACTTATTCCTT
The DNA here is from genome assembly GCA_945859915.1 of Cuscuta epithymum. NCBI lineage: Eukaryota > Viridiplantae > Streptophyta > Magnoliopsida > Solanales > Convolvulaceae > Cuscuta > Cuscuta epithymum. Next base: position 1,457,098 of record CAMAPF010001023.1, read on the forward strand.
GTTTGCATATGCACCATGTTGCACCTACCAATTCAATTACTCATATAGATATTTTGTCTAGAGTTTGTCATGTCAAAAAATAAATGATTATGCAATCCAAAATCAATTTTTTTCCCATTCATCATGCATCCGACTGCCCTAATTCACCATTTGTCGACACAACAAATTATAGACGTTGTATTAAAAAAAATGTCTGAAAAGTCATGAAAAAACTATTACCGCTATTAGTCATAGTGACATTTGGTATAGTATACCAAATAATAATGTCATAGTGATTATGCATATGCACCATGTTGCACCTACCAATTCAATTACTCATATAGATATTTTGTCTAGAGTTTGTCATGTCAAAAAATAAATGATTATGCAATCCAAAATCAATTTTTTTCCCATTCATCATGCATCCGACTGCCCTAATTCACCGCTTGTAGACACAACAAATTATAGACGTTGTATTAAAAAAATGTCTGAAAAGTCATGAAAAAACTATTACCGCTATTAGTCATAGTGACATTTGGTATAGTATACCACTAATAATGTCATCATGGCATTTATATACAAAAAAACTCAATGATAAAAAACCACATATTATGTTTTTAGTTGGATTGATAGTAGTCTCAGACCAGACCAGATAGAGTAGACCAGATTTGAGCAGATCGGACTAGACTTTAACGATTATGAAATACAGATAAACTCATACACCCGACATTTACAAAACTAGATCAAATACTTAAAACGACCAAATCAGACCATATCATAAAATTTCTGTCCAACTAAAAATATCCATAATAGTCGATTTTTTAAGCTTTTTGAAAATTAGTGTGATTTTAATCTATGATGATTATATTTAGAGCTGATTATATTTAGAGTTGTCAAACAGGTCAACCCTACCTGTCCTGTGGTGTAGAGTCGTGGACTTGCACAATATAGAGTAGCTATGTATCGTCTTATGTATATCATTGATTGTCCATCATATAACATACGGAGTACTATGTATATAATACTTAATTTGTTCTTTAATAGTTGCAACATTGTGATTTTTACACTATTTACGTATCTTCCTTTATTCGCAATTTTCTACTAATATATTTTATCAAATTATTATATACAAAATGTTATTAACTTTCTATTAATGTGAATTTCCAAAATATTAACTTTATAATGTTTACTACTCCGTAATACGTAATTAAATATAATCACAATCAAAATTGTGTGTTGACAAACGTGAAAGTCAAATTGTTGCAACTTATAAGAACGGAAGATAGTACTACATAAATACACTCATAAACAAATTTATAGAAAAATCCCAACTATATCGAGAAACTGGCTTTAATTTCTTTTCAAAGAAGCTTACAGAAAAGCAAAAATAAAACGTTTTCAGTGCCAAATAAGACAAAACCCTTGGAGGAAATATGTTTCCCAATGTAATCAAACACTGACAAATCCAGAATGCATTTTACAATGAAATATATCCCCAGAAACAACATACTTAAAACCAAAATAAAATGTTATAAAGTGAGACACAGACGGGGGGCTAGATTAATATAAAAGAGAAATGCTAACTTAAGGCTGATGCAATGAGAGATTAATCTAATAACCCATCAATTCAACAAACTTAAGATAAATATGTACTATATAATTCCTTGTGGTGTTTCTGAAAGGGGAAAAAAAACAGAAATGGCTACACATGAGTAGAATTGCTCTTATTTAAGGGTACAAAATATAAACACATAGTCACTCATATTTTGAAATTCAACATTCCTTTTACTCATAGTTTGGGAAATTTCCCAAAAAAACTGTTAAAATTCAAGTAAACAAGGTCAAATAAAAAAGAAGATGAGATCTTACTTGATGGACTAGAAATGGCTGCAAGAAGCAGTGCAAACACTAAAGAAGAAGAAGTAGTAGTCATGATATGCTAGGCCAGTTATGAATACGCTATTAAGTGTTCGTTATTATAACAAACTCTATATACCATACTATACTATACCGAGCCTCGATTGAATGAAAAGAAAAGGTTGCAAGCTAACTAAGTGGAAGTGAAGATGCAGTGAGAAAGATGTGTTTGGGAAGTAAGGGATCTTCACAGAGAAAAATCAAACGCAAAGGCATGTCTGTCTGCATACTGTTGTGCTAGTTACAAGTGGACCATACTGGTCTCTAGTGCATATATGTCGGCCGATTGTGATTTACCACCTTTGATTGCACGCATTTCTTTCATGTTCTTTCAGGTTACTAGGTTAGGTTGGGATCCCGAAAAAGAAAAGGAGGTGTCTTTTCTTATAGATTATTACTTGAATAGAACATATTGGTCTACATGAAACATTTACAATTAGCTAATTAATAGACATTACAATCTAAAATTGCACATATTCAGAATATTACATTTACTTTTGTGGTCATTGTGTGTTACAACTTATAACTCCTAATTTTATGTACTACGTATTATCCTAAATGATAAGATAAAAATTTCTCTACTACTGTAAAAATGAGATAAAAATCGAGTAATTATTATCCATTTCTAGTATATTTTATCTTCAATCGTTCTTTTTTTGGTTTCTTTTATTATTTTACTCATAGTCATAACTTGTAAGCACATGGGTCCGAAAGGGAGTAGAAGTAGGGGTGGACCGGTTCCGGTTCGGGCCTGGGCCCGGCCAAGCCTCGGTTCAAGAATGGGAGGCCCGGAACCGGCCCGGGTAATCCCGGGTCCGGGCCAGGCCGGGCCTCGGTTCTATTTTTTTTTTTTGGCTTTTCCTAATTAACCCCCAACCCTCCTCCTTCACCCCCAAACCACCTCAACTGGCCCAAAATACTCAGCCCAACCCAAAAACTTAAAAAAAAAATTCAAAAAAAAAAAATAATTAATTTGGCCCGAACCGGCCGGGCCAGTTCACCAATCCTAGGGCCCGAGCCCGAACCGCTTTCCTACCGGGCCGGGCCGGTTCAAACAGTAACCGGGCCGGGCCGCCCGGCCCGAGTCCATCCCTAAGTAGAAGAGGTTTGATTTTCCTTGATTGACTTTGTAGCTTTCCATCATGTTAATGCGGCTAGTCGCAAGGCTTTACTAATCACGTTCTTGCTCACTCTTCGAGTGTGATGACCCAAGCTTGACTCCATTATAAATACATAATAAGATAATGCAAGTTTTTTTTTGGCATTAAAAACGAATTTTATTGAATAAAAAAAAGTTTGAGAAATACAAAGTGCCAATGAAGGTCAAAAGTTAAAGAAGAGAAGTAGAGATGAATACTAAAAAGAACTCAAGTTCTTTGTAAAAATATCAGCAAACTGGTTTTGTACAGGGATGAGGGATGTAATGGATTATGATATCACCGTGATAATTGATCTTGATAGATTTTTGGGACTTCAAATTTACACTTCAATAGCACTCCAACAACAGGAAACACGTTTGTGTTATATTACTGGTACCACCCTTAAGGCCATAACCATAATAAAACAGTGTGCTACGTATTAAATGAAGATGAAAACACTGAATTGTGATTTAGTCCATTCTGGAAATCTGAACGTATTAAACTACTTTGTATCACTAAAAGATAAACAATCCCAAATACACATCTCAAACTGAGAACTTTGTTCAGGGACTGCAATCATATTATTTACACTGTAACATCATAAGTTGCTGTCAAACTACAAACAAATTGATTACATCTTCACATAAAAAAAGCGCACCTGCATAAACTGTCGAAAAATAACACAAACACGAAAGAAACATGAAACAAATATGAGGCGTTTCTCACTTGCATAACAGTTCAGATATAACAAATTTAGTATGGTTGGGAATATAACTAAAAAAATCCACATTCGGTTTAAAACATTTGAATGCTTAATTAAAACACAAATTCAAATCCATTCAAACCCAAAGGCAGCCTTACTTAACCAGTAAAGTGATTGTGTGCTAAAAGGTTCCAAACAAGCAAAAACGACCTCTCCCCCTCCTAGGACACCATAAAGAACATATAATAAAGAAACTAAATTACCTGATTGTAGAATTTTTCTGGGTTCTCCTCAGTCCTCCCTTAGATTATGTATTTCCAATGGAACCTCCACATCACAACCAACCCCTGCACAGAAATAACCTAAATTTCGAGATAGTAATCGACATGCTCCATTTTTATGTATAAGTAATGTTGTATTAAAAGGTCACTTGCTACAAACACAATTCAATGGAAACTTCCAGGACACCAAATAATATAAAGATAAAATGTTAGATATATGTAAAATTAGATAGATGGGTAGATGAATTGATGGATAGACGGGCAGGTGGATAGCCAAGTGACATTGAAACGAGAAACACAATTTGGAGTTTTAAAAAATAAAGGATCTCAAATATGTTTAGGGAGAAGGAAGTAGGAACGGTAAAACTTAATTCCCAGGTATAAGTTTTGGAATTTAGAGCGCAGTGTCCAAAACGTCCACTTCAAAAAGAAACATGTTTCGTACTTTAAAAAATTACTGAATGGATTCAAAATTCATTTCTGCCATTTCCTTAGATTGCAACAAACATTAACGGGTTTCTGAAACAGGGAAATGCATTCCTCGGAGCAGAATTGTGCATCCTACATACGTAGGTAGAGAGAATAAAGTATATATAGCTGACTCCAATATATCCAAGAATGGAGATCACTGTTATCCATTTATTGTACTGAGAAGTAAAAGAAATGCGAACAGAAGTAGTAAACTAATAACGCCGACCTCAAGATCCTGCTCTGTCAAATATGTAGGATACAAATGGATTTGGTATATTCTTTTAAAGAAATACCGATGTTTGATGTTTTGCAATATGAATTTTTCTAAATAGGATGGTTCTGTGTAGCTATAACGGACAACAATACAAAAAAGAGCCCAGCGCCCGGCCCCTGCGTTGAGCTCAACTCAAACACCTAACAACCAAAAGTTATGCAATGTCAGAAGTCAGAACTAGTAGGCAGGTACTTAAGCACTAGGTAGCTGAAAAAGAATGAATCAATCTACAAACGAGTCAAGTGTTCATGATGTTTTAAATAACATGGTTCTGTGTAGCTATAACGGACACCAATACACCATTACCAGAGAAGAAATTGCAAAGTACGTTCTCGATATGCAAGCCTGCAATGAGAATTCTAGGAAGTAATATAATGTTTCATAGACCTCCACACGTCCTACGTTTAAGAATTCATTTAAATGACAAGTGGATCAAACACACCATTGACGGGCACACAGCAAAAGTATACTGAATAAATTCTTTATTTTTCTAAAAAATACGTGGCCCACTAAGTGAAAAGGTGAAGGTTAGCTGAAAAGAGAAAGTGTACTAATGCATATAATAAAATGGAATGAAGTATATTTTATATAGGGCAGACAATGGGTTCACTAGCTCAGTAGCTCATATATTTAACTATTTTAGGAAGTGATTTGCTAGAATTTCTTCCTTCCCAAATTTGAAGGAAAAAAAAATCAAGGAGAAAAGAGACTTCCCAAATTCCAAAGGAGAAGGAAAACTTCCTAAAGTCCACTACCCCCCAGGTCTGTCCTTTTAAATCAATACCATGAACGAAGAACCCTGACACATAGCATTTTATTGTAATTTTAATGCCTTCACTAGCCTATCTATTTTAGGAGTTGATTGGCTATAATTTATATGCATGTAATCCCTGTTATTCTACTGCCCTTGCATATATTGATTTAAATAATTCTCGTGACGCAAAGAGCCCCACTAAAAATTGTTTTAGTTCCATTGCCGGCGTCGAGGGAATATTTCACACTACCACATATCAGTACACGCTCCTCTCAGAGATACAGATTTAAGTTAAGAAGCCAATTACACCTTCATAAACTGCAAAATGCATTGCAGAAGGTTCAACTAAAACTGCAGCCATTAAAGTAGTCGGTTGAGCCACTTCTAGTGCCAACAATGGATTAACAGACTGAACTTTTCCCAATTAATGGAATCCTTGGCAGCCGAAGAACTTCTAGTGCCAACATTGTCTGCGACATGACAATGCAAACTACCGTGCTCGAAGAACTTCTCAGGACAACTTACTTAGACTTTTCAGATCCATTTGGTCCAGAAAAATCATTCCAGTTTCTCATTGTCTCTCAATGGAATTTCTTATTGATTTTGCTCACCTTCACTTTAGTTCACCTCTACAACAAACTTGCCATCCCCTTCAAGAATACAAGGATAGCTGGCACTTTTTATTAGGGTAAATATTCAGCGCCAGCTTCAAGTTTTTAAGCTTGAGGGAAAGCTTGATTTTCTAGGAGAAGCCTATCGATGCATACTAATGGGTTCCTCCTTATTTGAGAAGCTCATGAGAATTCTAGAATACAGCGGACATATCTAGAATTCTATCTAGAATTCTCTAGGTGTGTACAGAAGTTTTGAATGTTCTAGAATATTCAAGAGCTTTCTAGAGAGACGTGGAATTATCTAGAAGCGTGTAGAAGAGTGTAGAATATTCTAGAACATTGTGGAGTTTTCTAGAGAAGTGTGGTATTCTCTAGAATCGTGCGAAAGTGTGTGGAAGCCTCTAAAACATTTTGACGTAGTGTGAAGTTCTCTAGATCTTGTAGAAGTTTAGAGAAGCTTGTGGATACTTTTTGGAAGAATCTAAAAGTGTAGTGATGTATAGAAAGTTCTAGAGAAGCCTTAAAGAGAGTTGTATAAATAGGGTGGGACTCCTCATTCATAAGTGTGAGAGCTTTGAGGGTGAGCCTAGAGAAAGCCTTGTGAGAGGCTCCTTAAGTAATGAGAGAGAGAGAGGCTTGGGGAAGAAAAGAGATGGGCGTAAGAATAGAAAGCTTCGTATAACAGAAAAGAGAGAGAGAAATACAAAGGCAGTTAAAGTGTGCCAACTCTCCTAGTCCCAATCCAACAAAATAATACCAGCCTCCCTAACTAACCATAACACCTCCTATTTATAATAGCCAACTCCCGCTCCCATATACAAACAATCTAATTATGTATTAGTCCCATATCCCCTTCTATTTTATGCTTTCTCATAATAGGTAATGGCCGTACTGCTATCTTTAAGAGTAGGCTGTTGCCTTGATCTCTATCAACAGAATACCGACAATATAAAGTTTATCTTTAAATAGTTAGACAGATGGCTGATATGTGTAAGAATACAAGGGAGAGGGTTTGAGGGGACGACCTCTGTGTGTATTCTATTGGGTCATATAGCCGATAACGTTTTACTATTACAGCTTGGTTTTTTTGTTATAATTATTTGTGTATTTAAAGCAAACATACTTACTTTTGACAAGTGTATGTGGTCAAGATAATAATGTCAACATACCAAGAAGATTATCCATGAATTCAGGTGCTTGAAGCAGCTTGTCTTGTTCTGTGACGTGCAAAAGTGGACACAGCCACCATGTCTCTCGAGTCTCAACTGAACCCAAACAACCACCTCAAGAGAGAATCATTTCGTGTCCCAGCTGGAAGTATCTCCATTGGTGGGGGTGAAACAAAGTCTTGCCTGTCTGTGGCATTTCAAACTTAACCCAAAGTACCATCTGCTCCACAAACTAGAATTCTGAAGTGCTCATTTCTGAACAAAAAGAGCTCAGTGTCCGGACTCTGCGTTGAGCTCAACTCAAGCACTTAACAACCAAAAGTTATGCAATGTCAGAAGTCAGAACTAGTAGCTAAGTAACAAGGAAACGAGAAATGCAATTTGGCATTTAAAAAATAAAGGATGTCAAACATGTTTGGGAAGAAGGAAGTACAAAAGGTAAATCTTATTTGCAGCGCGGTGTCCAAAACACCCACTTCGAACTTCGAAGAGAAACATGTTTCTTAGTTTAAAAAAGTTATTGAATGGACCCAAAACTCATTTCTGCCATCAAACGTTAAAGCCTTAAAAGATTTCTGAAACAGCCAAACTCATCCATCAGAGTAGAATTGTGCATCCTACATAGGTAGGTAGTGAGAATAAAGTATATATAGGTGACTCAAATATATCTGGGAATGGACATATCTGCTACCCATCTATTGTATCGAGAGAAGTAAAAGAAATGCAAACAGAAGTAGTAAACTAATACCGCTGACCTCGAGATCCTGCGCTGTCAAATCCCACTATGTAGGACACATGGATTCGGTATGCTCTTTAAGGAAATACCGATGTTAGCTAATTTGCAATATTAATTTTTCTAAAATATATGTGTCCCACTAAGTGAAAAGGTAAAGGTTAGCTGAAAGGATAATGTGGATAAGAAAATGGAATGGAGTATTAAGTTTAGAGAACCAAAAGTGAAAAATCTCAAATAACTAACGTGTATGTATTGACTACAAACGAGTAAAGTCTTCATGCTGTCTTTAATAGGATGGTTCTGTATAGCTATAACGGACACCAATACACCATTACCAGAGAAGAAATTGCAAAATAAGTTCTTGAGATGCAAGCCTGCAATGAGAATGTAGGAAGTAATATAATGTTTCATTTAAATCTCAATAACTATTGTGTATGTATTGACATTCTACTTAGCTAGGGGCTAGAATATGATAATCACTACTCCCAAACATTCCAAAGGGAAGTTTGAGACCAACAACTGTTGCAATAAAGGAGAACCAAGAGACCATATATCTATGAACAGCCACTCCACCAAGTACAAATGCAGATGTGTCCCTAGTAAAAAGAATCTTTATCCACTCACTAGTCCCACATGGATGTAGTGTGAACCAAGGCTGATTCCGGTATGGGTGCTCCTCCTGTGTTATAATGGTCCATTTGTGTACTGCCAGTTCCTGCCTTGTGCTTCCAGGGAGGTTCCTTTCCAGCTCTTGCAATGCCAAAGGTTGCACAGGAACCCTATAAGATAAGCTGTAAACAATGTGAAAGTCATAGCGGCACCTTTCGCATCTCTGAGCTTGAACCAATGCAGCACTATCAACAATGTCATCTTCCTCCAAGCAACCTGTCTCTTTTATTACATTGTCGTCATTAGGCCTGTCAATGGGTCGGGTCTAGACCCGGACCCGACCCGGACCCGGTTGTTTTTAACGGGTATGGGTCCTTATTTTATTCCGTTTACCCGGACCCGAACCCAGACCCGTTAGTACTTTTAATAAACGGGTCGGGTATGGTACTTATGATTCCGACCCGTTAAGGACCCGGACCCGTTTAAAATTTCTTATTAGTATTTATACACACACACTAATACATAAAGAGATTAGTTATAATACTTCAAATAAAAATACAAACTAATATATATAAAGTGATTAGTTTTAATTCTTTGATTAAAAAGAAACAAATTAATACATACCTAATGTATACGTGATAATATAATAGTACGTAGTATTTAATATGCTTTTAGTCCAAAAGAACTTTTTTTGACCTAATTTCTAGTCTAATATACGAGCTTTCTGTGGGAGACAAAGAGACACAAAGTGCGGAATTGTACGCATCTACAAGAACCGATATTTTATTGAATAAAAGTACTAATTTTCTATGATAAACCTTGATTTTTTTTTGAAAAGTGAAGATATATTTTGCTTTTAAATTTGTGCACTTTGATTTACATTTCATATACATGTTTTACTATTTTTAAAAAATTATATAATGTTCTGTCAAAAAAAAGTTATATAATGTTGTGCATATGATACTTGGTGGGTCTACCCGACCCGGTTCCGAGACCCATTGGGTCCGGGTCCGGGTCCAAATTTTTAGACCCGCCGGGTAAACGGGTCGGGTCCGGGTCCTTTATTTACTTAGCGGGTCCGGGTCTGGAACACTACGTTCCGACCCGGACCCGACCCATTGACAGGTCTAGTCGTCATATTCATGATTATCTTCCACAGTAGAACCAGGAGGTGGAAATGTGGAATTACACACCCCACGCAGAGATAACCGTCTACTCCAGTGGAACAAACCCCAAGAAGCTTTGGACATCTGCACCATGACCATTGAGGAAAAGCAGGGTCAAACTTCTTCCATTGCTCACTAAATGCACAGGCGGCAATGTAGAACTCTCTAGATGAAATGCTCCCATCTCAGGACCCTTTATCAAATACTCATTTCTGGTGACATTACAGTCTGAACAAGTGAACAGAGACTCGGACAGCCAATTTAGTACACTAATAAATATCTTCTTCCTTGAGCTAGTTGCGATTCCTTGAGTTGGAGAAAGATGATCTCAGATAAACTTGCAGTTGAGATCCGTGTACTGGAGTGAATGCTGAATAGGAGTTACCTCAGAAGTTTTGTAATGATTGATTGACAAAAATGTTCTCCTTATCATGCCTATTGACTCTTTGCGTTCTCACCGGAGTGTAATTTCTTTGGGCGTGGTAGTTTCGTCCTTGGACGCCGCAGGTTCTTGGAGTCGTTTTTATTTTTCCCTCTCTATGCCGGAATGGAGTTTATTTTATATAGGACAGACAAAATCCATTCAGCTAGAATAACATTGTTCATTGTTTACCTATATACTCAAATACAGATGCTCATCAGTCATCAAATGATGCTATTGATTGAAGATAAAGTAAGGCAGGTACTTAAAGCGCTAGGTAGCTGAAATAGAATGAATCAATCTACAAATGAGTAAAGTCTTCATGATGTTTTAAATAGGATGGTTCTGTGCAGCTATAACGGACACCAATACACCATTACCAGAGAAGAAATTGCAAAATAAGTTCTCGAGATGCAAGCCTGCAATGAGAATCTAGGAAGTAATATAATGTTTATTGCCCCTACACGTCCTACGTTTAATAATTCATGTAAATGTCAAATGGATCAAACACACCATTGCCACGAGCACGCATCAAAAGTATACTGAATAAATTCTTTATTTTACTCCAAACTTGTTTTCCATCAATGAAAAGTCTCAATAAAAAGCAGCCTGAAACACAGATGAAAAGTCTTAGTAGTGGCGATTCAAACTTTTCCCCGTGCCACATTGCTGTTGAACTGAATCACCTCCAAAGTAGATCTTCAATAGAAGGGGAAGTATAATTTCCGCTACATCACAGGAAATCAGTGGATAATTCTGGCAGCATTTTGGATTGCCTGATTTATCTATGTCCCTTCTTTTACTTCTTGGTATTGTTTTCTAACATTCCTATCTCAGTTTTCAATTGTACTTTGTTTCTATTACTATCATATTCACTGATTAATGGGGGCAAATTGTCACTCACACTTCTTGCGCAAAATCCTAGAAACAGCCACATAAATCTAATCAAGACATGCCAAACTAAGGCGGAAGCCAAAGATTACTCTAATGAATGATTATATGAAAAGTTATACACACTAATTTCAAGACATGCGGTGGCTGATTATCTTCTTCTCCCCGCGAGTTCCCTCTCTTCTACTCTTTCCCCTTACCCTTTTCCCCTTTCTTCTGCTTCATTAATGCAGCCTTACGGATTTTCGGAGGAGTAGCTCCTTAAAACTGCTCTTATCGTTTTCTAAAAGAGCTTTTTAAAACTGCCTTTCCTATTCTTTCTTTCCTTTTCATTTTTTCCTTTTCTCCCTTTCTTTCCTTTTCTTTCTTTCTTCTTCCTATTCTATCTTTCCTTTTATTTCTTGCTCTTCCTTTTCTTCTTCCTATTTTTTTCTTTCTTGTTCTTTCCAATTTTCTCCCCTTTCCTCCCGCTTCTACCCTACTGCTCCTGCCCCCCCCACGGGGAGGTTTGGAGATATCTGAGAATGGAGATATCTGTTATCCATTTATTGTACTGAGAGAAGTAAAAGAAATGCAAACTAAGTAGTAAACTAATAACGCTAACCTCGAGATCCTGCTCCATCATAAAAATATAGGAATATGTAGATATATACACGTGTTTGAATCTAACTCTTCTCTAAAGATGACAATATACCAACTCTGTATTAATAAGAATTCATTAATCAATAGACGGGCAGGTGGATAGCCAAGTAACATGGAAACGAGAAATGCAATTTGGCATTTTAAAAAATAAAGGATGTCAAACATGTTTAAGAAGAAGGAAGGAAAAAAGGTAAAACTTATTTCCCAGGTTTAAGTTTTGAAATTTGCAGCGCAGTGTCCAAAACATCCACTTCGAACTTCGAAGAGAAACATGTTTCTTAGTTGAAAGAAATTATTGAATGGGCCCAAAACTCATTTCTGCCATTTCCTGAGATTGCATCACACGTTAAAAGCCTTAAAGGATTTCTGAAACAGCCAAACTCATCCATCAGAGCAGAATTGTGCATCCTACATAGGTAGGTAGGGAGAATAATGTGTATATAGGTGACTCAAATATATCTGGGAATGGAGATATTTGCTAACCATCTATTGTACTGAGAGAAGTAAAAGAAATTCAAACAGAAGTAGTAAACTAATAACGCCGACCTCGAGATCCTGCTCTAGATATCTGCTTAATGAATACATAGGACACTAGCTGCAAACATATACTTTTAATGATGTCATTAATGAAAAGTCTCAATAAAAAGCAGCCTGAAACACAGATGAAAAGTCTTAGTAGTGGCGATTCAAAATTTCCCCCGTGCCACATTGCACGGGATGTAAGAGTTTAAGCAATACGATTAAATATATATTCACTGATTAATGGGGGCAAATTGTCACTCACACTCCTTGTGAAAAATCCCAGAAACAGCCACATAAATCAGATCAAGACATGTCAAACTAAGGCGGAAGCCAAAGAGTTCAAACAATCAAAGGTTTAAACAAGAACTAATGTAAATTGTAAATACCTGCGCTCATCTTGTCTTATGCTGTACAAACTGGATCGTCCAAGGCTAATATTAGGCAGAGAAGAGGAACTGGTACTACTGCCTATGATACGTCTGTGACAAGTCAAAGTAACTAATAATTAGGCCTCAGTAACAACTAATGAATGTGAAGCACTGAAAAAGCAATTTAGAAACAACTAGTAGTTGGCATGATTATAAAAGTCTCCTGACGAGCAGAGATAGCAAACTTAAGTTTTGAAATTTGCAGCGCAGTGTCCAAAACATCCACTTCGAACTTCGAAGAGAAACATGTTTCTTAGTTGAAAGAAATTATTGAATGGACCCAAAACTCATTTCTGCCATTTCCTGAGATTGCATCACACGTTAAAGCCTTAAAGGATTTTTGAAACAGCCAAACTCATCCATCAGAGCAGAATTGTGCATCCTACATAGGTAGGTAGGGCGAATAATGTGTATATAGGTGACTCAAATATATCTGGGAATGGAGATATCTGCTAACCATCTATTGTACTGAGAGAAGTAAAAGAAATTCAAACAGAAGTAGTAAACTAATAACGCTGACCTCGAGATCCTGCTCTAGATATCCGCTTAATGAATACATAGGACACTAGCTGCAAACATATACTTAAATCACAATTCACAGAATTGTGTATCTTTAAATAGTTATTATAACAATTATTTGTGTACATAAAGCATGCATACTTACTTTTAACAAGTGTATGTGGTCAAGATAATAAAGTCAGTCCATGCAATTTTGGACGTGATTTTCACTATGGGTCATCCGGAAACAGTCTCTATGTGCTTTTTAGTACAGGCCTACAGGGGTAAGACTGCGTACATCCGACCCCCCCCTACCCCCCACCGTAGGTGGGAGCCTTTTTGGCACTGGAGTAAATGAAAATGATGAAATGATGATGACCAATAAGATTGTCCACAAATTCAAGAGGTTGAATCAGCTTGTCTTGTTCTGTGACGCGCAAAAGTGATCAAAGCCACCATGTCTCTCAACTGAACACAAACAACCACCCCAAGAGAGAACTCTGGCCAAATCATTTCCTGTCCGAGCTGGAAGTAGCTCCATTGTTGGGGGTGAAACAAAGTCTTGCCTGTCTGTGGCATTTAAAACTTAATCCACAGTACCATCTGCTCCACAAACTAGAATTCTGAAGCCTGGTACCCTTCTGAACAAAAAGAGCTCAGCTTCCGGACCCTGCGTTGAGCTCAACTCAAACACTTAACTACAAACGAGTAAAGTCTTCATGATGTTTTAAATATGATGGTTCTCTATAGATAGCTATAACGGACACCAATACACCATTACCAGAGAAGAAATTGCAAAATAAGTTCTCAAGATGCAAGCCTGCAATGAGAATGTAGGAAGCAATATAATGTTTCATTTAAATTTGGCCGGAGAACATAAATGGGAACAGGGAAAACGCGAGTGTACTAATGCATGTAATTAAAATGGAATGGAGTAATTTTTTTAGAGAACCAAAAGCGGAAAATCTCAATAACTATTGTGTATGTATTGACAATAGTTATTGTCAATACTCCCAAACATTCCAAAGGGAAGTTTGAGACCAAAAACTGTTGCAATAAAGGAGAACCAAGAGACCATATATCTATGAACAGCCACTCCACCAAGTGCAAATGAGATGTGTCCTTAGTAAAAAGAATCTTCATCCGCTCACTAGTCCCACATGGATGTAGTGTGAACCAAGGCTGATTCCGGTATGGGTGCTCCTCCTGTGTTATAAAGGTCCATTTGTGTACTGCCAGTTCACCAAGTGCAAATGAGATGTGTCCCTAGTAAAAAGAATCTTCATCCGCTCACTAGTCCCACATGGATGTAGTGTGAACCAAGGCTGATTCCGGTATGGGTGCTCCTCCTGTGTTATACAGGTCCATTTGTGTACTGCCAGTTCTGCCTTGTGCTTTCAGGGATGTTCTTTTCCAGCTCTTGCAAGTTGCAATGCCAAATTGTCCATCACTCCAATATGCACAGAAGTATAGCACAGGAACCCCATAAGATATGTTGTAAACAACGTGGAAGTCATAGCGGCACCTTTCACATCTCTGAGCTTGAACCAATGCAGCACTATCAATAATGTCATCTTCCTCCAAGCAACCTGTCTCTTTTATTACATTGTCGTCATATTCATGATTATCTTCCACAGTAGAACCAGGAGGTGGAATTACACCACCCACGAAAAGATAACCGTCTACTCCAGTGGAAGAAACCCCAAGAAGCTTTGGACATCTGCACCATGACCATTGAGGAAAAGCAGGGTTAAACTTCTTGCATTGCTCACCAAAATGTAGAACTCTCTAGATGAAATGCTCCCATCTCAGGACCCTTTATCAATTATACTCATTTCTGATAACATTACAGTCTGAACAGAGACTCGGACGGCCAATTTAGTATACACTAATAAATATCTTGTTCCTTGAGCTAGTTGCGATTCCTTGAGTTGGAGAAAGATGATCTCAGATAAACTTGCAGTTGAGATCCCTGTACTGGAGTGAATGCTGAATAGGAGTTACCTCAGAAGTTTTGTAATGATTGATTGACCAAAATGTTCTCCTTATCATGCCTATTGACTCTTTGCGTTCTAGCCGGAGTGTAATTTCTTTGGGCGCGGTAGGTTCTTCCTTGGACGCCGCAGGTTCTTTGAGTCGTTCATCAAATGATGCTATTGAAGATAAAGTAAGGCAAGTACTTAAGCGCTAGGTAGCTGAAATAGAATGAATCAATCTACAAATTGCAAAATAGGATGGTTCTGTGCAGCTATAACGGCGCCAATACACCATTACCAGAGAAGAAATTGCAAAATAAGTTCTCGAGATGCAAGCCTGCAATGAGAATCTAGGAAGTAATATAATGTTTCATTGCCCCTACACGTCCTACGTTTAATAATTCATTTAAATGTCAAGTGGATCAAACACACCATTGCCACGGGCACGCATCAAAAGTATACTGAATAAATTCTTTATTTTACTCCAAACTTGTTTTCCATTAATGAAAAGTCTCGATAAAAAGCAGCCTGAAACACAGATGAAAAGTCTTAGTAGTGGCGATTCAAAATTTTCCCCGTGCCACATTGCTGTTGAACTGAATCACCTCCAAAGTAGATCTTTAATAGAAGGGGAAGTATAATTTCCGCTACATCACAGGAAATCAGTGGATAATCCTGGCAGCATTTTGGATTGCATGATTTATCTATGTCCCTTCTTTTACTTCTCGGTATTGTTTTCTAACATTCCTATCTCAGTTTTCAATTGTACTTTGTTTCTATTACTATCATATTCACTGATTAAAGGGGGCAAATTGTCACTCACACTCCTAGTGCAAAATCCTAGAAACTGCCACATAAATCTAATCAAGGCATGCCAAACTAAGGCGGAAGCCAAAGATTACTCTAACGAATGATTATATGAAAAGTTATACACACTGATTTCAAGACATGCGGTGGCTGATAATCTTCTTCTTCCCCAGAGATCCCTCTCTCTTCTACTCTTTCCCCTTACCCTTTTCCCCTTTCTTCTGCTTCATTAATGCAGCCTTACGGATTTTTGGAGTAGTTCCTTAAATCTGCTCTTTCTTATCCTTTTCTAAAAGAGCTCCTTAAAACTGCCCTTCCTGTTCTTTCTTTCCTATTCTTTCTTTCCTTTTCATTCTTTTCCTTTTCTCCCTTTCTTTCCTGTTCTTTCTTTCTTCTTCTTCTTCTTCCTATTCTATCTTTCCTTTTATTTCTTGCTCTTCCTTTTCTTCTTCCTATTTTTTTTCTTTCTTGTTCTTTCCTATTTTTCTCCACTTTCCCCCCGCTTTTTCTACCCTACTGCTCCTGCCCCCCCCCTTACCCCCCCCCCCCCACGGGGAGGTTTGGAGATATCTGAGAATGGAGATATCTGTTATCCATTTATTGTACTGAGAGAAGTAAAAGAAATGCAAACTAAAGTAGTAAACTAATAACGCTGACCTCGAGATCCTGCTCCGTCATAAAAATATAGGAATATGTAGATATATACACGTGTTTGAATCTAACTCTTCTCTAAAGATGACAATATACCAACTCTGTATTAATAAGAATTCATTAATCAATAGACGGGCAGGTGGATAGCCAAGTAACATGGAAACGAGAAATGCAATTTGGCATTTTAAAAAATAAAGGATGTCAAACATGTTTAAGAAGAAGGAAGGAAAAAAGGTAAAACTTATTTCCCAGGTTTAAGTTTTGAAATTTGCAGCGCAGTGTCCAAAACATCCACTTCGAACTTCGAAGAGAAACATGTTTCTTAGTTGAAAGAAATTATTGAATGGGCCCAAAACTCATTTCTGCCATTTCCTGAGATTGCATCACACGTTAAAAGCCTTAAAGGATTTCTGAAACAGCCAAACTCATCCATCAGAGCAGAATTGTGCATCCTACATAGGTAGGTAGGGAGAATAATGTGTATATAGGTGACTCAAATATATCTGGGAATGGAGATATCTGCTAACCATCTATTGTACTGAGAGAAGTAAAAGAAATTCAAACAGAAGTAGTAAACTAATAACGCCGACCTCGAGATCCTGCTCTAGATATCTGCTTAATGAATACATAGGACACTAGCTGCAAACATATACTTTTAATGATGTCATTAATGAAAAGTCTCAATAAAAAGCAGCCTGAAACGCAGATGAAAAGTCTTAGTAGTGGCGATTCAAAATTTCCCCCGTGCCACATTGCACGGGATGTAAGAGTTTAAGCAATACGATTAAATATATATTCACTGATTAATGGGGGCAAATTGTCACTCACACTCCTTGTGAAAAATCCCAGAAACAGCCACATAAATCAGATCAAGAAATGTCAAACTAAGGCGGAAGCCAAAGAGTTCAAACAATCAAAGGTTTAAACAAGAACTAATGTAAATTGTAAATACCTGCGCTCATCTTGTCTTATGCTGTACAAACTGGATCGTCCAAGGCTAATATTAGGCAGAGAAGAGGAACGGGTACTACTGCCTATGATACGTCTGTGACAAGTCAAAGTAACTAATAATTAGGCCTCAGTAACAACTAATGAATGTGAAGCACTGAAAAAGCAATTTAGAAACAACTAGTAGTTGGCATGATTATAAAAGTCTCCTGACGAGCAGAGGTAGCAAACTTAATAGGTGATGTACACCATTCGATTTTACAAGCAAATGATCAGCTTGATCCTGACGTGTAGAACAAAGACAAAAAATAACTATAAGAATTAGTGAAGTGGTCTTTTAGTTCATTCTTGCACTCTGAGAACGGCATCCTGCTAAGTAAAGACTTTCTAATACACCTGAATAATCAGGGCAGGAGAAATAAATCACGATATAAATTTAAGTTCAGTTTGGTTGAAAATGACCAAATAGGTCTTGACACAAAGGGCTCTTTGACAGAATGCACTTCGCTCACCGTCTCACGTCATCACTTGTTTAATGTTTATACTTTAGAAATTGAAATAAACTCAAAATGTTTTACGCGTGACTTGCCCTATTACATTGATGGAAGGGGCTGCAATCCCCTTCCATTCTACTAGACGAGAGAAAAATAGACTCGTGCCTGCAAAGGGTAAATCAATCCACAAGTAGAAAGGCAGATGCAATATAAAGCATATAAACTAAGAAATAATATTGAAGAGGAAAGGATTTTCAGTACTTTTCGTTGAAGGGTCAAGGCCCTGTATATTAAAGATGCTTTATAAGATGCTATACACCAATAATATCTAGATGGTCTTTAATATTATTATTCTTCTTCTTATTATTATTATTATTATTATTATTATTATTATTATTATATCTCCATGTTACAATTTATCTTTTAATCTGGTTCTTGGACTGAATAGGTTTAGATGACAGACATGTGCTTTGAAAACAGAGGATTGAGAAATAAATCAAAGACCTGAAAGGATTAAACTACGAGTATTAAATTGATAATAGTTCCCTTTATTTATTTTATTATTGCTCGACTACCCCCCTTCTCGACTCCCCCCTTCTTCCTACCCTCGACTCCTGCCCCCGCTCGACTCCCCCCTTCTTCCCCTTCTTCCTACCCTCGACTCCTGCCCCCCTCGACTCCCCCCTTCTTCCTACCCTCGACTCCTGCCCCCCCCTACCCCCCCCCACGGGGAGGGTTGGCGCCACGCGGCGCCACCGAGGCAGCATAACGCCCCCGGGCGGCTAGGACGGCATGGAGGCAGCATGACGCCCCCACCGCCCTAAGCCTAACCTAACCCTAATCTAGTCTATCCTAGCCCTAAACCTAGCCTAGCGCTAACCTAAAACTACTACCTAAGCCTAATGGCCCCCAAAAGGGGAGCCGGGGCCCAGGCCTTTGTGGCCAGCCCAACCCAGCGGGATTAGTCCCGAAGGGTGAGTTCTTAAGAAACTGTGCTCTCGTACTTATAGAGAATCCCAAGGGAGAGCTCGGACAAGGCGGCCGGTGTGGGAATGTTTAATGAATGAATACTTACTACGGAGTATTTTTCTTCTCTTCTTTGGCCGGCGTGAGCAGTAAGCACAGCAACCAACAGCTCCCTCTATCACTCCTCCCCTGGCCCTGGCCCTGGCCCTGGCCGGCCTCCTCCACCAAGCCTGACGAGCCCTAAGTCGCCGCCGGATCGATGAGCTGAGGTGGTGGTCCGGTATTGCTTCACCCGGCCGCCGACCAAGAACCACCATACTAACTAATGTCGATCTGACTGAGGATGAGATAGTAGATGCTCTCTCCGGGCTGCTGGATAATACTTCGAAAGGAAAGGAAAGGAAGGAAATGCTCGAGGATGTTGACGGATTCAGTGGCGGTGGGAGTGCGACGGTGCGAGTGGAGTGGGAACACCGGCTCTCTTTTTGTTGAAATGAAATGTACTCTCATTTATTAACTTCTAAATCGTATTTGAGCATTAAAATCAATGAATAATAAGGACGGTGAACAAAATATTGACTTATCTAATAATAATAATAATAATAATAATAATAATAATAATAATAATAATAATAATAATAATAATAATAATAATAATAATAATAATAATAATAATAATAATAATAATAATAATAATAATAATAATAATAATAATAATAATAATAATAATAATAATAATAATAATAATAATAATAATAATAATAATAATAATAATAATAATAATAATAATAATAATAATAATAATAATAATAATAATAATAATAATAATAATAATAATAATAATAATAATAATAATAATAATAATAATAATAATAATAATAATAATAATAATAATAATAATAATAATAATAATAATAATAATAATAATAATAATAATAATAATAATAATAATAATAATAATAATAATAATAATAATAATAATAATAATAATAATAATAATAATAATAATAATAATAATAATAATAATAATAATAATAATAATAATAATAATAATAATAATAATAATAATAATAATAATAATAATAATAATAATAATAATAATAATAATAATAATAATAATAATAATAATAATAATAATAATAATAATAATAATAATAATAATAATAATAATAATAATAATAATAATAATAATAATAATAATAATAATAATAATAATAATAATAATAATAATAATAATAATAATAATAATAATAATAATAAAATATTATAATGATGAATGAAGGTAAATACAATGGGTACGAAAAATGTGTTGGTGTAATCATATGCTATTATAAACTTGTACTTTTAGCTGAATTCAACGTGTCTTAGTTTGTCCAACTTATTTAATACCGGATTAACCCTTCACTCTGTTAGTTAACTGCTAACCTACCTCTAAAGTTTCGTATTACAGCTTTGATGTTCAATAATATCCAACATTAATACGAAGTATAATCTTTCATTTGAGCGTAATTTTCTATGAGCCCGTTTGATAGCACCAAAATCAGCTGATTTGACTAATCTAAGAAAATATTAATTTTTAAAATATATTTTACTAATAAAATAAAAACAAAATTGTATGTAGAAATAGCTAAAATGATCATCTATAGAAATCTTTTTGCAAAATTTGAATTGACCGCCAAAGTTATATATATATAGGGTAAAGATCAAGTACAAAGTGTGCTTATTATGCAAATGTTTGTACGATGCACCTTGACGTTATTTGCATTGCACATTGAGGTTCAAAGTGTTGCATATTATATACTCATAAAATAGCAGTTGCACATTAACGTTCAACGAGTTGCACCCTAGAAAAGTTAGGTTTTATTACAAAAATGCCACCTTGCCTTTATATCCTTTAGATCAACTCATCGGATGGTCAAGATAAGTTTGTACTTTGTAAATTAAGCATAATTTGTATTTGATCTCTATTCTATATATATATATATATATATATATATATATATATATATATATATAGATTTTGGATCATATAAAAACACTCCCTCCCATGAAAAATGAGAAGTAATCTCATCTTTTGGATCCCTTATTACTAAGATAAAATGATGGCCCTGATTTGAAGAATTACAGAGGGGTATTATTGTCCTTCTCAATTACTCCCTTCCATTTTTTAACAGCTCCGACTTCATAAGTGTATTTAATTGGCCGCTTGGTTAATAACTTTCCGTTTTCTCTATTGCACGTACGCATTTTCATCTTATTCCATAGCTTTATGTTTTATTTTTCTTTTTTCTTTGGTCCTTTTTCATCTTTGTATTCGTTGCTCCAGCATTTTCTCTTCCAACCGTCTCCTTACACACACGCACCAGTGAACATCCACAAAATCCACGTGTTTATGCACTTGTTAAGCATGCATGTCCACCCCAAAAATCCATTTCCAATTATTAAGCATGCATTTCCACTTATTCAATATTTTATAAATTAAAATCCATTTCAATACTTTACATTCATGACATTCGTACGCCTCTTGTATATCTCCATATATACTCCATGTTTACCTTTTTCAATCAGCACTACATTCTAATTTGCAATCCACTAATATATTACACTATTCACTAAATTAAGGTTTTAGAATGCAGTACTCCACTCCTATTATTTCATAATCCACTTCCACAGTCGGTGTGGTGTATACGTGTTCACTTTTACGGTCCCCTTATCCACACATTTTGACTAACTATTAATCTGCAACTGCAAATTTAAATCGAATTCAACTTGCCTACTTTAGCCAGGGCACATTAATTAGAGATTGGAAGGCTGAATTATCAGTACCGGTGTATTTGTTTTAAAATTGGTAAATAAAATTGAAAGACTAATATAACCTCCCGTACGTGCTTCTTTAAAAGTGGGTATGGAAGGGAATAATCTGGTCACGTGCAACCCACCATATCACTCAACAATATTTGATGTTGATCGTACGATTCATTGGTATCTACGTCCAGGATTCATTCTTATTTTTCATGTTAGAAGGTGTTTTTATGCGATCTCTACCATATATATATATATATATATATATATATATATATATATATATATATATATATATATATAACAACAGAATAGTGAGAGATAGATTTGGGCGGGAACATTGTAGCATTTTGGGTAAATAATTAGTGGGAACGCTATTATTGTCATACGTAGTATTTAGTTTAATTTATAATAAATAGAGCACCGAATAACAAAGTATTAGAAGACCAAAAGGTTGGCGGCCATGAAGTCATGAACTGAATTGCTACATTATTCAAGAAGAGAATTAATGACTAGCAATAATTGGGCTGCATCAGATAATAATTACTGGCTCAATGTTTCGGTGCAATAAATACAGTGGCGGATCCAGAAAAAAATGTTATTATTGGGGGCATCATTTAAAAGGTTTAGTACAAATATATTTCAAATATATATCAAACTTATGGGGTGTTTGGGTCTGTTTTTTAAAACAGTTTCTGCTCATCTAGTATGAGAGTGTTTGAGTAAAATTGTAGAAGTGCTTCTGAGTGCTCAAAATTGCTCCCTGAAGTAGTTTTTAGAAGTTGGGAGAGGCCAATTTCTGAAAAACCGACTTTCATTCTACTTTTGCTTTTAAAAAAGAAGCAGAAGCACAATCAATTTCAAACACCCCTTAAAATGAATCTCATAGTTAAATCTTTTTAAATTTTAAAAATTAAGCTCAATGTGTGTGTATGCATTTATTTTAATAACAATTATTTATTTATGACCAAAATAAAGATATATACTTTACAAAAATGTGACCTTTAAGTGACAAGTCTATTGATTATGTACACTTACGAGGTTAAATTTTTTAAAGTATCTTTATTTAATCATATATATTTGATTAATTTTTAATAAATGCACATATATACATAAAATTATGAGCTTAATATTTAAAACTTTATTTATATATATATATATATATATATATATATATATATATATAATTCACGTATAGTAATATATGTTCGTTTTTACGCTTAATTGCTTAAGTAACATGACACTACTCATAGTTGCAAGTTTTTTAGGAATGAATGGTAGTCTTGAACGTTGTTTCTCAACTAAAGGCACTTGGAAAGAAATATCTTAATTTGAGAAATATATTTACAAGTACCGTTAAATGAAAAATGAAATCAAGAGTACATATCAAAATAATTCTCATGGTAACTCTATTCATATTTTTATAAAATATGCAAAAGTAAATTCTAAAGAAGAGGAGAGACCGAAAGACTAATAAAAACCAGCCCAACAAAACATGAACGATTTTTTAATTCTGTGGTTGCTTTTGAATGATCGTTATAGTGAGACTAGGAGTGTTTTTTTCCTTCGTAATACAAGAGTTGGGGGCACTACTAATTTTTAATTGGGGGCACTTTCACTTTTTATATTAAAATATAATTTATTTACACTACAAATTCACATTTTATTGGGGGCATGTGCCCCCATACATCAACATGTGCATCCGCCCCTAAATAAATATATCTTCAACTTTTAACAAAGCAACTCCGCTATAGAAGGTCATCCTCTTGCATGTTGATATCCTTGCATTCCGGAAACCAATCGATCGAAATGGGATAAAAGTTGCGGAACAGATTACAGGTTGCAACTTTTGTTTTTTGTTATCGCCCAATGCAATTCAACCTATTTTTCCCTATTACATTTCAATGGTTTTTGAATGGTGTCTAAATAATCTACGGAGTATGTGTGATCGAGTCGGTGACCATATAACTTACATTTAGAAAGTTTCAAAATCTTTATATAGTTTATTTAAATTAAAAATAATATTAAGATTATCATCATTCAAATTATAAACCGATTTTTGCAAATAAAGTTCGTTTTCCACATCTAAAAGTTGTAAATCTTATTTTTGCATGTAAGATCCTAAAAATGCGATCTGAAAGTTTTTAAAAATGTTCATAGCACGAGATATTAAAAAATCTTGCTAATCGAGCCTTCAGATGTTGTTTATGGAAAAAAAAACTTCCACCAGTAAAGTTTTTTTGCGACATTCCACCGGTAAAGTTTAAACGTAAATTCAAACAAATGGTTGATATGATAGAAATTAAATGATAATGTAAATACAATATTAATGTATGAAGATGAATCAAACACATGATGTAATTGAAAGAGGGATTCAAACAAACGACCTTGAGATTTGCAAAAGGGATGATGTTTAGATGCATTGATGACCAAAAACAAAATTGAGATGTACGTAGTATAAATTATTTGAGCACAGATTGGCGAATGGTTAAACTGTTAAAAGCAATATTTTAACATGGTCATTTTTTGTTTGCATTGAGTATTGAGTTTGGATCAATGCCGTGATATACTACCAAAATATATCACTCCATATCAGGATAGTTAAGTGGAAATTACCTGAGCTTAGATACAAGTTTAATGTTGATGCATCGTTTTGTTTGGAGCACTCGGCAGGAGGCGCTGTTATGCGTTCCGGTACAGGGGAATTGATTTTTGCACTGAGCTTTCCACTTTTGGCCAGATCTGCTCTGGAGGCTGAAGTTCTCGCTCTAGCTGAAGCAGTTTCGTGGGCGTCTAAGCTTGGTTTCAGGGATTTTGAGGTGGAGTCGGATTCTCTGATTGCTATTCAAGCTATTAGGAATAATGATTTAGCTGGGGTGCGATGCAGGTCGCTGGTGGAGTTAAGAAGAAGATGGATGGTTGAAGAAGATATTAAGTTCAGACATGTTATGCGCGAAGCAAATTGGCCGGCTCATCTGTTGTCTAAATTAATTTTTAAAGATTTTACTGTTATTTCCCATTTTAGTGATTTACCTTGTAATATTCGTAAGTCTCATCTTGCGGATAAGCTTGGGCTTAGTTTCCTTAGATTCTATTAATTGTTTTTTTTTCAGGTTTGGGTAAGGTCCAGTCCTCTCAAACTTGTCTTTCTGTTCGTTTTATCTAATGTATTTCTGAGAGGAATGCCTCTTTGAAGTGGTTTTGGTTTGGTCCCCCACTTCATATGTACCATTTCATTTCTAATAAAACTTGGTAAATGTTTCCCGGCAAAAAAAAAAAATCACTTCATATCAGCTACTTTCCATTCATAGTTGGTAGTTTGGACTTTAAATTTGTTATATTGTGTTATGCGGTCTTTTTTTCTTCCTTTAATTTTGAGGATGTTTTCTTTTGGACTGTTTTTAGTCCCAGACCAGACTAGATCAGATCAAACCAGACCAGACCAGACTTCCGTAGTTATAAAATACACAGAGACCAGACGTTTACCAGACCAGGCCAGCAAATTTCAGTCCAAAAGAAAACTTCCTGATTATTTCTCATCTAAATTTCTAATTTAATGTTTTTTTAGATGAATCTTGAATAGTATATACACTCCTTTAAGTAATATCATCAATAGTGATTATGGAATTTCAGTATAAATATATACAAAATTAACATTTAAACGTAATATATACACGTTTTAATTGTTACTTTCTAAATTTTGTTGAGATTTATTTAATGTAGAAATTAGGGATATTTTGATTTTGCACCGTATGCTCCTCTTGACATTATTGTAGACATGAATAGAGACTATGGTGTGATGCTTCCTTACAAAAAAAGCATGGAATGCGAACAAAAAGGCTCAGATAAAATCAATGGGGTCCGATGAGAAGTCTCACCAGCTTATGCCATCCATTACACATGTTCTAAGAGAAAAAAATTCAGGCTCAAAGATATCACTTATTATTGGTGATCATGATCGTTTTAAGTATTTTTTTCATGTCATTACATCCATGGTTTGAAGGCTGGAAACATTGTGTTCCAGTCCTTATTATTGATGGTTCCTTCATGAAGTCTTATTATAAAGGCACTTTATTAACATGTGCCCATGATGCTAATGACCAGATTTTCCCGTTGGCGTTTGGTGTGTGTGACACTGAACGAAAGGACACGTGGCTTTGGTTTTTTAAGATGCTCAAGGAAACTCTTGCTCATAGAGTTGACTTATTTATTGTCTCAGATCGTCATGAGGGGATTATTCATGCAGCAAGGGTAGTTTTTCCACACGCTGAACATGGATATTGTGTTCAACACATTTTAGGGAACATTAGAACAAAGTTTAAAGGTTGTGATGGGTTGGCATGGAAGTTTAACCAGGCAGCCAGGGCTGCCTCTCCTGCTGAACTTGAAGAGTATTTAGCTTTACTGGATTCTGAAGACGCGGGTATTCGTCCTTATTTGAGTGCTATTGGTTTTGAGAAGTGGACCCGTTGTTACAGTAGGCGCACTAGGTACTCTGTGATGACATCTAACAATGCTGAGTCAATCAATTCTCTAGATCGTATCCCTCGGGAGTACCCTATAGCAAAGTTGATTGATTTCCTTCGGGGCATGATGCAGAAATGGTTCTGCTAGCGTCGAGAAAATGCTGAAAAGAATAAAACTATTCTTTCTGAATATTTTGAGACCAAACTATGTTCTTTTCATGCTCAGTCATCTATGATGCTGGTAAATTAATTACGTATTTATCCTTTTGATTGTTGTTGTTTAATTTTTTTTTATAATAATAGGCTTTTATTTAATGTATTCCTTCTTTCTTATTCATGTTTAGGTGAAGCCTGCCAGTGCGTATGAGTTCGAAGTTGTGGACAAACCTCCAGAATCTTTATTGTTAATTTGAAAGAAAATACATGTTCATGTCGTGTTTTTCAACTGGAGCATTTTATATGTGTTCACGGGGTTGCTGCAGTTGGTCACCGTCGAGGTTTATCATGTTATGACTACATCTCTAACTATTATTTCACACATGCATGTCTTAGCACATATAGTGGAGAGATGCACCTTATTGGTTCTTGGTTTGATTGGGAGATTCCAGATCATGTGAAATCAGTTGTGTGCAAACCACCTACATGTTTGACACGTCCTCTTGGTAGACCCAAAAAGAAGCACATACCTTCAACTTGTAAATTTCCATCACGTCAACGTTGTTCTCGATGCAAGAAAGGTGGCCACAACAAAAAATCTTGCACAAATCCTATATCTGTTTCAAGAGCTTAATATGTCTATTCCCAGTTGAGTATTGTTTCTTATATGAACTTTTGTACTTAACAAAGATTTACTATCATCTAAGTCATTCTGTTATATGACATTAATGTCATTTATGTTATTCTACGTAATGGATAATCAATGGAATGACTTATTATTGATGTTTTTTACCAATATATATTACCGTTGTCACTTTTTTTAATCTGGCATTGTTACTACTTTAGAGACTCTATATCTTTAATGTCTATTTAATGTCTAAATATTGACTCAGTTAATATAATTACTGTCTACAGAGGTGGGAGAGGACACAAGTCTTTCTCTCGAAATTGAAATCTTAAACAAAGTCCAATAGAATACTGACCCCGAGCTCGGCGAAGCTCGGGCTCTTAAGGTGAGAACCCATTTTGAATATACAATATTGACTTTTGTGTGTAAAACTTTCGCCTACTTTGTTTGACCTCACACAAACCACAAGGGTCGAAGTTTTGACCGACCTCGATGTTTGACCGACCTCGAGGTCTGGCTCAGTGTTCGTCAAGTTTAGTTGAAATCTCAGGTTGATGTTTTCCGACCTCGGGGGAGGTCGAGGTCAGGCTCACATTTTGCCTTCTCCGGATGATTTCCGAGCTCACATTCTCCCTCTTTGAACAATTTGACTATAAAAGACATGGTATTAATTCCTAAATCTACGTAGTTGGATTTGGACATGTGAAACAAAAAATACAAGGCATTAAGCGTAATTTAGTGTCTGCACAGTGACTTAAAATAGACATTAATATGCATCTTCATATAATATGTTTGATTGCATAAGTGCAGTTTAACCAAATACATCCAAATATGAATTACATGCATTAAAAGTACATATTAAAGAGCATAAATGTGCTTTGTTTACGATACATATATCAAGAACCATTTACTAAATCTACTTTTTTGTTGATGCATACAAAAGTAGTTCCGTTGGCATCTTTTCTCGATACATCTCCATGTCCTCATTTGAAACCTCAATAACCTCTCGATCAAGCATTAGGAACTCAGCAAACTTGATCACAAACATCCCGCAGTTCCCCTGCAAGATCAAAATAAATAAATATTTTTATGCTAATGTATATATAGCTATATATGATATTTATACACTGTACATAGGTGACTCAAATATATAGGTGACTCAAATATATCTGGGAATAGAGAAGTAAAAGAAATTCAAACAAAAGTAGTAAACTGCTCTAGATATCTGCTTAATGAATACATAGGACACTAGCTGCAAACATATACTTAAATCACAATTCACAGAATTGTGTATCTTTAAATAGTTATTATAACAATTATTTGTGTACATAAAGCATGCATACTTACTTTTAACAAGTGTATGTGGTCAAGATAATAAAGTCAGTCCATGCAATTTTGGACGTGATTTTCTATGGGTCATCTGGAAACAGTCTCTCTGTGCTTTTTAGTACAGGGGTAAGATTGCGTACATCCGACCCCCCCTACCCCCCACCGTAGGTGGAAGCCTTTGTGGCACTGGGGTAAATGAAAATGATGAAATGATGATGACCGATAAGATTGTCCACAAATTCAAGAGCTTGAATCAGCTTGTCTTGTTCTGTGACGCGGAAAAGTGATCAAAGCCACCATGTCTCTCAATTGAACACAAACAACCACCCCAAGAGAGAACTCTGGCCAAATCATTTCCTGTCCGAGCTGGAAGTATCTCCATTGGTGGGGGTGAAACAAAGTCTTCCCTGTCTGTGGCATTTAAAACTTAATCCACAGTACCATCTGCTCCACAAACTAGAATTCTGAAGCCTGGTACCCTTCTGAACAAAAAGAGCTCAGCTTCCGGACCCTGCGTTGAGCTCAACTCAAACACTTGACTACAAACGAGTAAAGTCTTCATGATGTTTTAAATAGGACGGTTCTCTATAGATAGCTATAACGGACACCAATACACCATTACCAGAGAAGAAATTGCAAAATAAGTTCTCAAGATGCAAGCCTGCAATGAGAATGTAAGAAGCAATATAATGTTTCATTTAAATTTGGCCGGTGAACATAAATGGGAACAGGGAAAATGCGAGTGTACTAATGCATGTAATTAAAATGGAATGGAGTAAATTTTTTTAGAGAACCAAAAGCGGAAAATCTCAATAACTATTGTGTATGTATTGACAATAGTTATTGTCAATACTCCCAAACATTCCAAAGGGAAGTTTGAGACCAAAAACTGTTGCAATAAAGGAGAACCAAGAGACCATATATCTATGAACAGCCACTCCACCAAGTGCAAATGAGATGTGTCCCTAGTAAAAAGAATCTTCATCCGCTCACTAGTCCCACATGGATGTAGTGTGAACCAAGGCTGATTCCGGTATGGGTGCTCCTCCTGTGTTCTCTAATTTCGCATAATATTCCTCATTCATATGCTTGAAACAAGCAACTATATAACGAATTATGTCTATTGAGAGTTTATATGGTTTTACGTGCACGATATCATGTGCAACTGTTCGGTTTCCATTTCATTTTTCATACAATTTTGCAAAATCACTTTATTAATGTACTTCTTCCATTTTCACGCTCCACAAACATAACAATTTTTTTCACACATCTGTTCAAATATATTGAGCTCAAACGTTGTTCTCTTTTTAAAGAATTAACTTCATATACGAAGTTGTACCTCTCCTTTGGTAACAAAAAAGGGTAATTAACGAGTCACAATGCCTTCCTGATAAAAAAAATAAGACGAAATATAACAAGTTACATACTATTATAACAAATATTGTAGATAAAATTAAAAAAAAAACTAGAATAAGATCAATAGATACTTGCGCTAACTTAAATTGAAAAAAAATCTAGCAACCTCTCTAGTTCTATCAGGAGATCTTTTAGTAGAATTTTTCCATCCTTCTTAGTATCTCGTACGGAAAGTCTTAAAACAAATTTCACTTTGTTAACAAGTTGATTGAAGTCATCTTTGGCCCATTTACTTAATTATTTTTTCAAACTCAAGTTGAACACGGCCTCGTGCACGTAAAACCATATAAACACCCGGTAAACATAATTCGATATATAGTTGTCTGTTTCAAGCATATCAATGAGGAATCTTATGCGGAGTTGAGGAGGTTCTTTCCGACAATTTACGTAGACGTTTTTATAGACTATATAACTATGTATTGAATAATAGGATTAAATAATAAGTGTAATTATTTTTAATGTCATTATGCATCTTTTTTCTTGTTATGTTTTTCTAATTTTGTATGTTAATGAGTTTTATTCTTCTAGTGACCCTAGTATTTTGAAAAATCTAGCAAGCTCTTGTTGTATCAAGTAAGTGGTGTGTCTATCAATCTTATATGTTACAATATCTTGAACTTGTTAATTTCTTGTTTTTTAAAATTTTGTCTTGGTACTTGTGGTGCTGAATTTGGGTTGTTTTGCTACCATTTCAAAGGTTGCATTAGTGCAGCTTATGGTGTTGTCTTTGAGTATCACTAAAAGATAAACAATCCCAAATACACATCTCAAATTGAGAACTTTGTTCAGGGACTGCAATCATATTATTTACAGTTTAACATCATAAGTTGCTGTCAAACTACAAACAAATTTCACATAAAAAAAAACGCACCTGCATAAACTGTCGAAAGATAACACAAACTCGAAAGAAACATAAAACAAAGATGAGGCGTTTCTCACTTGCATAACGTTTCAGATATAATAAATTTAGTATGCATTTAGGAGTTGGGAATATAACTAAAAAAAGCCACATTCGGTTTAAAACATTTGAATGCTTAATTAAAACACAAATTCAAATCCATTCAAACCCAAAGGCAGCGGTACTTAACCAGTAAAGCGATTGACGTACTTAACTAGTAAAGTGATTGTGTGCTAAAAGGTTTTCAAACAAGCAAAAACACCCTCTCCCCCTCCTAGGACACCATAAAGAACATATAATAAAGCAACTAAATTACCTGATTGTAGAATTTTTCTGGGTTCTCCTCAGTCCTCCCTTAGATTATGTATTTCCAATGCAGCCTCCACATCACAACCAACCCCTGCACAGAAATAACCTAAATTTCGAGATAGTAATCGACATGCTCCATTTTTATGTATAAGTAATGTTGTATTAAAAGGTCACTTGCTACAAACACAACTCAATGGAAACTTCCAGGACACCAAATAATATAAAGACAAAATGTTAGATATATGTAAAATTAGACAGATGGGTAGATGAATTGATGGATAGACGGGCAGGTGGATAGCCAAGTGACATTGAAATGAGAAACACAATTTGGTGTTTTAAAAAATAAAGGATCTCAAACATGTTTAGGGAGAAGGAAGTAGGAACGGTAAAACTTAATTCCCAGGTATAAGTTTTGGAACTTAGAGCGCAGTGTCCAAAACGTCCACTTCAAAGAGAAACATGTTTCGTACTTTAAAAAATTACTGAATGGATTCAAAATTCATTTCTGCCATTTCCTGAGATTGCAACAAACGTTAACGGGTTTCTGAAACAGGGAAATGCATTCCTCGGAGCAGAATTGTGCATCCTACATACGTAGGTAGAGAGAATAAAGTATATATAGCTGACTCCAATATATCCACGAATGGAGATCTCTGTTATCCATTTATTGTACTGAGAGAAGTAAAAGAAATGCAAACAGAAGTAGTAAACTAATAACGCCGACCTCAAGATCCTGCTCCGTCAATTATGTAAGATACATATGGGTTTGGTATATTCTTTAAAGAAATACCGATGTTGGATGTTTTGCAATATGAATTTTTCTAAATAGGATGGTTCTGTGTAGCTATAATGGACAACAATACAAAAAAGAGCCCAGCGCCCGGCCCCTGCGTTGAGCTCAACTCAAACACCTAACAACCAAAAGTTAAGCAATGTCAGAAGTCAGAACTAGTAGGCAGGTACTTAAGCACTAGGTAGCTGAGAGAGAATGAATCAATCTACAAACGAGTCAAGTCTTCATGATGTTTTAAATAACATGGTTTTGTGTAGCTATAACGGACACCAATACAACATTACCAGAGAAGAAATTGCAAAGTACGTTCTCGAGATGCAAGCCTGCAATGAGAATTCTAGGAAGTAATATAATGTTTCATAGACCCCTACACGTCCTACGTTTAAGAATTCATTTAAATGACAAGTGGATCAAACACACCATTGACGGGCACACAGCAAAAGTATACTGAATAAATTCTTTATTTTTCTAAAAAATACGTGGCCCACTAAGTGAAAAGGTGAAGGTTAGCTGAAAAGAGAAAGTGTACTAATGCATATAATAAAATGGAATGAAGTATATTTTATATAGGGCAGACAATGGGTTCACTAGCTCAGTAGCTCATATATTTAACTATTTTAGGAAGTGATTTGCTAGAATTTCTTCCTTCCCAAATTTGAAGAAAAAAAAAATCAAGGAGAAAAGAGACTTCCCAAATTCCAAAGGAGAAGGAAAACTTCCTAAAGTCCACTACCCCCCAGGTCTGTCCTTTTAAATCAATACCATGAACGAAGAACCCTGACACATAGCATTTTATTGTAATTTTAATGCCTTCACTAGCCTATCTATTTTAGGAGTTGATTGGCTATAATTTATATGCATGTAATCCCTGTTATTCTACTGCCCTTGCATATATTGATTTAAATAATTCTCGTGACGCAAAGAGCCCCACTAAAAATTGTTTTAGTTCCATTGCCGGCGTCGAGGGAATATTTCACACTACCACATATCAGTACACGCTCCTCTCAGAGATACAGATTTAAGTTAAGAAGCCAATTACACCTTCATAAACTGCAAAATGCATTGCAGAAGGTTCAACTAAAACTGCAGCCATTAAAGTAGTCGGTTGAGCCACTTCTAGTGCCAACAATGGATTAACAGACTGAACTTTTCCCAATTAATGGAATCCTTGGCAGCCGAAGAACTTCTAGTGCCAACATTGTCTGCGACATGACAATGCAAACTACCGTGCTTGAAGAACTTTTCAGGACAACTTACTTAGACTTTTCAGATCTATTAGAAAAGTAGCCAGAGTATAGAATGAAGGAGAAGGAGTTCATTAACCACATAATACCAGTACATCAGTATTTATAGTGTAGTAGCTCAACAAACTTGTAACTGAAACTAAACAGCTCAAACTAACTATAACAGCTAAACTGAATACAGAGTTTATTAGTCATGACTATGAGCCGAGCTCTAGCACGTGGTAGTATGACTATGAGCCGAGCTCTAGCAAAAATGTAGTATGACTATGAGCCGAGCTCTAGCAAAATGTAGTATGACTATGAGCCGAGCTCTAGCAAAATATAGTGTGACTATGAGCCGAGCTCTAGCACAAATTAGTATGACTATGAGCCGAGCTCTAGCATGAAGGAACGTGAGTTAATTATAAAATGATAACACCCTAGATTGAGCGTCTTGGAAATTGAAACTTTGATTATACTTAGTATAGTTGTCATTGTACTTGTCAAATGCTTCCAAGTACTGACCTCCCCTTCACGGGGGAGGCCACCTCACAGTTTCAGGTAGAACTTGAAGGTTGCTACCATCGCCGTTGCTTCGGAAGGATCCAAGTAGAGGAGACGTGGTTCGTGCTTCCTCCGTTTCTATTTTACAAACATTTCAAATTAATGCTCATGGATACTATTTTTAAATATTTATTTGGGGCTTGTATGCCCATGTTTGCCAAAGTGTGGCATGAACACTTGTACTGAATGTTTCCGCTGCTTTGAATGAATATTTTACATTATGTTTGTTTATGGATGTACTATGTGTGAATGATATTTCAGACGCCTTGGGTAGTACGGATGTGTTGGACTGCGATTGACTATTCGTACTGTACGGCGGATTGTTGACGTGTCCGGGTAGGTCCGGGGCGTGACAGCTAGATTTACACAAGTTTTTCAGAAGGAAATCTTAATTCACACTGGACAAGCAGAAGAATCTCAAGCTACTTCGTATACAGTTTCTATAACTGGAATTAATAGCGAAGCAAGAGATGCAGTCTTTCCAAATCAGGACAGCTCAAATTCTTCCTTTGCTTTATATGATGGACATGATGAATTGGTTGGGAGTGGTGTCTTAGGTGTTGATATGCCAACTGTAGTTCCTGAAGCTTTGGAAGGAACGGTGATACCTTGGCAATCCAGAGCTACTACTGCATTTAGGAAGGCTTTGAAGGAATGGATGTGTGTTAGCAAGGAGGGTGTACAAGTGGGTACAGTTGAGAAGGGTGCTGATAATGATGAGCCATGTGGGTTCTACAACCTTGGGGTCATGTATCTTCATGAGCTTGGGGTTAAAAGGGACTGGAAGCTAGCCAGCAAGTATTTTATTGAGGCAGCTAATAGGGATCAACAACAGGTTGTTTATCAATTAGCAAAAACATTCCATAATGATGTGGATTATAATCACTACTTTGGTGTTGGTGTTATGTACTGGAATCCTTTTGACCCTATTCAACGGTTCTTAACTATTGGGACCACAGATGGGATGCTGAAAGCAATTGGAGGGAACAATATCGAAAGCCTTGTGGTCTGGGAGCTGCAGAACAAACACTTATCTTCCATATTAAAAGGGGAGTCAAACCTACCCACATTCTCTGCTACCTATGGCAGTCATTACACGTTTATGGAGACGAACGAAGATGAGATTCAACCCTCAGGATGTCCACCAGATATTCCGGAAGGGGTAGAAAATGTTGAGGCCGATGCCAGCTCACTTTCAAAGACTGCTTTGCTTGAAGAAACAGTTGTGAAGCTGCAGAGGACGTATGGGATTACTATTGATATGAATTATGGACTGATAACTCAGGAATCTTCAAAGCCCTTTCGAACATCAATTTTAACGTTAGATTTGCTGTTGTTGAAGCAATCGTTGCCGCTTTAGATGATAACCTTGATATTCGTGATGCTGGCTGGATAGGCAGCCAAGGGATAGCATTGGCTTTACACTCTGCAACTTATGGATGTGTATCATCTCAAAAGTCACCTTCCACATCTCAGGCGGTTGCAATAAGCAAGATTAATGGGCATGTGAGTGCTATGATTGGCTTCACAAAGGCTCTAGAAGAATGGGGGTACCTAAATGTGAACCAATCAAACTGTTAAAGTGGTTTGTGGATCTGAGGGCTGAACTGAACCCAGGAAATGAGTTGACTAGCAGGTTATATATACAGGAGAACTATGGTGAGCAATGTTCAAACCAACAGTTCCAGAAATGGAAGTATGCTAACTTGAAGTGGTTTAAAGGTGGCCAAAAAGGGTATGAGCAGCAAGTTCTGGAAGATGTATCTGAAGGGTGCTTTACCATTGAATACATTGGAGATATGCTTGATATGCATGCCTATGAGGCACGGAAAAGAGAATATGCACTGAATGGTCAACAACATTTCTACTTTATGACACTCAGTGATAGTAAGGTAATAGATACATGTGCTACAGGGAACTTGGGACGCTTTATAAACTACAACTATAATCCTAACTGCTGGACAGAAAAATGTATGGTAAATGAAGAAGTTTGCATGGGTTTGTTTGTAATATGGGACCTCAAGAAGGGTGAAGAGTTAACATCAAACTATGAGGAGCCTCATGTAAACAAGGGAACATTTGTCTCTGTTGAGTGCCTGGAGGATACTGAAAAAAATGAAACCTCACTACACATCTCTTCTGCAGCAGAAACATCTATGGTTGTGAAGGATCAAGCACTGAAGCTCCTAGTCCAGAAAGCGGTGAGGCGGTGAGGTCAGTGAGAGTGAGGTACTGGGAAGAAAGAGGCGCAAGGATGAAGCGGTTGGTCAGGGTTGTTTCTTACTCCCCACCTTGAGGACAAGGTGGTTGTCAAAGGGGGGAGTGATGATAGAGACCTGGACTTTTGGGCTTAATATTTTAATAAAATGTAATAGTGGGCTGGGCCTAGTAATTAGAAAGATTGAGGGAAGCCTTATTTGGAAAAGAATAAATAGAGGAAATAGAAGAGGGAGAGGGTAGGCAGAAATTAGTTTGGGACTTGGGTCTTGGGAGTGCAGGAGACCACTCGAAGTGTCTCCATTGTATCTTTCTCTTACAGTTATCAATTTCATCGTAATTCTATGTCAATTTACCGTCAACTTTCTGTGCACCTAATAAAACAATGTGGAAGTCATAGTGGCACCTTTCGCATCTCTGAGCTTGAACCAATGCAGCACTATCAACAATGTCATCTTCCTCCAAGCAGCCTGTCTTTTTTATTACATTGTCGGCATATTCATGATTATCTTCCACAGTAGAACCAGGAGGTGGAAATGTGGAATTACACCACCCACGCAGAGATAACCGTCTACTCCAGTGGCAGAAACCCCAAGAAGCTTTGGACATCTGCATCATGACCATTGAGGAAAAGCAGGGTCAAACTTCTTTCATTGCTCACTAAATGCACAAGCAGCAATATAGAACTCTAGAATGAAATGCTCCCATCTCAGGACCCTTTATCAAATACTCATTTCTGATGACATTACAGTCTGAACAGAGACTCGGACAGCCAATTTAGTACCCTAATAAATATCTTCTTCCTTGACCTAGTTGCGATTCCTTGAGTTGGAGAAAGATGATCTCAGATAAACTTGCAGTTGAGATCCCTGTACTGGATTGAATGCTGAATAGGAGTTACCTCAAAAGTTTTGTAATGATTGATTGACCAAATTGTTCTCCTTATCATGCCTATTGCCTCTTTGCGTTCTCACCGGAGTGCAATTTCTTTGAGCGCGGTAGGTTCTTCCTTGGACGCCGCAGGTTCTTGGAGTCGTTCTTATTTTTCCCTTTCTATGCCGGAATGGGGTATATTTTACATAGGACAGACAAAATCCATTCAGCTAGAATAACATTGTTCATTATTTACCTATATACTAAGTTACAGATGCTCATCAGTCATCAAATGATGCTATTGATTGAAGATAAAGTAAGGCAGGTACTTAAAGCGCTAGGTAGCTGAAATAGAATGAATCAATCTACAAATGAGTAAAGTCTTCATGATGTTTTAAATAGGATGGTTCTGTGCAGCTATAACGGACACCAATACACCATTACCAGAGAAGAAATTGCAAAATAAGTTCTCGAGATGCAAGCCTGCAATGAGAATCTAGGAAGTAATATAATGTTTCATTGCCCCTACACGTCCTACGTTTAATAATTCATTTAAATGTCAAGTGGATCAAACACACCATTGCCACGGGCACGCAGCAAAAGTATACTGAATAAATTCTTTATTTTACTCCAAACTTGTTTTCCATTAATGAAAAGTCTCGATAAAAAGCAGCCTGAAACACAGATGAAAAGTCTTAGTAGTGGCGATTCAAAATTTTCCCCGTGCCACATTGCTGTTGAACTGAATCACCTCCAATGTAGATCTTTAATAGAAGGGGAAGTATAATTTCCGCTACATCACAGGAAATCAGTGGATAATCCTGGCAGCATTTTGGATTGCATGATTTATCTATGTCCCTTCTTTTACTTCTCGGTATTGTTTTCTAACATTCCTATCTCAGTTTTCAATTGTACTTTGTTTCTATTACTATCATATTCACTGATTAAAGGGGGCAAATTGTCACTCACACTCCTAGTGCAAAATCCTAGAAACTGCCACATAAATCTAATCAAGGCATGCCAAACTAAGGCGGAAGCCAAAGATTACTCTAACGAATGATTATATGAAAAGTTATACACACTGATTTCAAGACATGCGGTGGCTGATAATCTTCTTCTTCCCCAGAGATCCCTCTCTCTTCTACTCTTTCCCCTTACCCTTTTCCCCTTTCTTCTGCTTCATTAATGCAGCCTTACGGATTTTTGGAGTAGTTCCTTAAATCTGCTCTTTCTTATCCTTTTCTAAAAGAGCTCCTTAAAACTGCCCTTCCTGTTCTTTCTTTCCTATTCTTTCTTTCCTTTTCATTCTTTTCCTTTTCTCCCTTTCTTTCCTGTTCTTTCTTTCTTCTTCTTCTTCTTCCTATTCTATCTTTCCTTTTATTTCTTGCTCTTCCTTTTCTTCTTCCTATTTTTTTTCTTTCTTGTTCTTTCCTATTTTTCTCCACTTTCCCCCCGCTTTTTCTACCCTACTGCTCCTGCCCCCCCCCTTACCCCCCCCCCCCCCACGGGGAGGTTTGGAGATATCTGAGAATGGAGATATCTGTTATCCATTTATTGTACTGAGAGAAGTAAAAGAAATGCAAACTAAAGTAGTAAACTAATAACGCTGACCTCGAGATCCTGCTCCGTCATAAAAATATAGGAATATGTAGATATATACACGTGTTTGAATCTAACTCTTCTCTAAAGATGACAATATACCAACTCTGTATTAATAAGAATTCATTAATCAATAGACGGGCAGGTGGATAGCCAAGTAACATGGAAACGAGAAATGCAATTTGGCATTTTAAAAAATAAAGGATGTCAAACATGTTTAAGAAGAAGGAAGGAAAAAAGGTAAAACTTATTTCCCAGGTTTAAGTTTTGAAATTTGCAGCGCAGTGTCCAAAACATCCACTTCGAACTTCGAAGAGAAACATGTTTCTTAGTTGAAAGAAATTATTGAATGGGCCCAAAACTCATTTCTGCCATTTCCTGAGATTGCATCACACGTTAAAAGCCTTAAAGGATTTCTGAAACAGCCAAACTCATCCATCAGAGCAGAATTGTGCATCCTACATAGGTAGGTAGGGAGAATAATGTGTATATAGGTGACTCAAATATATCTGGGAATGGAGATATCTGCTAACCATCTATTGTACTGAGAGAAGTAAAAGAAATTCAAACAGAAGTAGTAAACTAATAACGCCGACCTCGAGATCCTGCTCTAGATATCTGCTTAATGAATACATAGGACACTAGCTGCAAACATATACTTTTAATGATGTCATTAATGAAAAGTCTCAATAAAAAGCAGCCTGAAACGCAGATGAAAAGTCTTAGTAGTGGCGATTCAAAATTTCCCCCGTGCCACATTGCACGGGATGTAAGAGTTTAAGCAATACGATTAAATATATATTCACTGATTAATGGGGGCAAATTGTCACTCACACTCCTTGTGAAAAATCCCAGAAACAGCCACATAAATCAGATCAAGAAATGTCAAACTAAGGCGGAAGCCAAAGAGTTCAAACAATCAAAGGTTTAAACAAGAACTAATGTAAATTGTAAATACCTGCGCTCATCTTGTCTTATGCTGTACA
The DNA here is from genome assembly GCA_945859915.1 of Cuscuta epithymum. NCBI lineage: Eukaryota > Viridiplantae > Streptophyta > Magnoliopsida > Solanales > Convolvulaceae > Cuscuta > Cuscuta epithymum. The sequence goes on from CAMAPF010001023.1 coordinate 1,496,413, forward strand.
AACTGGATCGTCCAAGGCTAATATTAGGCAGAGAAGAGGAACGGGTACTACTGCCTATGATACGTCTGTGACAAGTCAAAGTAACTAATAATTAGGCCTCAGTAACAACTAATGAATGTGAAGCACTGAAAAAGCAATTTAGAAACAACTAGTAGTTGGCATGATTATAAAAGTCTCCTGACGAGCAGAGGTAGCAAACTTAATAGGTGATGTACACCATTCGATTTTACAAGCAAATGATCAGCTTGATCCTGACGTGTAGAACAAAGACAAAAAATAACTATAAGAATTAGTGAAGTGGTCTTTTAGTTCATTCTTGCACTCTGAGAACGGCATCCTGCTAAGTAAAGACTTTCTAATACACCTGAATAATCAGGGCAGGAGAAATAAATCACGATATAAATTTAAGTTCAGTTTGGTTGAAAATGACCAAATAGGTCTTGACACAAAGGGCTCTTTGACAGAATGCACTTCGCTCACCGTCTCACGTCATCACTTGTTTAATGTTTATACTTTAGAAATTGAAATAAACTCAAAATGTTTTACGCGTGACTTGCCCTATTACATTGATGGAAGGGGCTGCAATCCCCTTCCATTCTACTAGACGAGAGAAAAATAGACTCGTGCCTGCAAAGGGTAAATCAATCCACAAGTAGAAAGGCAGATGCAATATAAAGCATATAAACTAAGAAATAATATTGAAGAGGAAAGGATTTTCAGTACTTTTCGTTGAAGGGTCAAGGCCCTGTATATTAAAGATGCTTTATAAGATGCTATACACCAATAATATCTAGATGGTCTTTAATATTATTATTCTTCTTCTTATTATTATTATTATTATTATTATTATTATTATTATATCTCCATGTTACAATTTATCTTTTAATCTGGTTCTTGGACTGAATAGGTTTAGATGACAGACATGTGCTTTGAAAACAGAGGATTGAGAAATAAATCAAAGACCTGAAAGGATTAAACTACGAGTATTAAATTGATAATAGTTCCCTTTATTTATTTTATTATTGCTCGACTACCCCCCTTCTCGACTCCCCCCTTCTTCCTACCCTCGACTCCTGCCCCCGCTCGACTCCCCCCTTCTTCCCCTTCTTCCTACCCTCGACTCCTGCCCCCCTCGACTCCCCCCTTCTTCCTACCCTCGACTCCTGCCCCCCCCTACCCCCCCCCCACGGGGAGGGTTGGCGCCACGCGGCGCCACCGAGGCAGCATAACGCCCCCGGGCGGCTAGGACGGCATGGAGGCAGCATGACGCCCCCACCGCCCTAAGCCTAACCTAACCCTAATCTAGTCTATCCTAGCCCTAAACCTAGCCTAGCGCTAACCTAAAACTACTACCTAAGCCTAATGGCCCCCAAAAGGGGAGCCGGGGCCAGGCCTTTGTGGCCAGCCCAACCCAGCGGGATTAGTCCCGAAGGGTGAGTTCTTAAGAAACTGTGCTCTCGTACTTATAGAGAATCCCAAGGGAGAGCTCGGACAAGGCGGCCGGTGTGGGAATGTTTAATGAATGAATACTTACTACGGAGTATTTTTCTTCTCTTCTTTGGCCGGCGTGAGCAGTAAGCACAGCAACCAACAGCTCCCTCTATCACTCCTCCCCTGGCCCTGGCCCTGGCCCTGGCCGGCCTCCTCCACCAAGCCTGACGAGCCCTAAGTCGCCGCCGGATCGATGAGCTGAGGTGGTGGTCCGGTATTGCTTCACCCGGCCGCCGACCAAGAACCACCATACTAACTAATGTCGATCTGACTGAGGATGAGATAGTAGATGCTCTCTCCGGGCTGCTGGATAATACTTCGAAAGGAAAGGAAAGGAAGGAAATGCTCGAGGATGTTGACGGATTCAGTGGCGGTGGGAGTGCGACGGTGCGAGTGGAGTGGGAACACCGGCTCTCTTTTTGTTGAAATGAAATGTACTCTCATTTATTAACTTCTAAATCGTATTTGAGCATTAAAATCAATGAATAATAAGGACGGTGAACAAAATATTGACTTATCTAATAATAATAATAATAATAATAATAATAATAATAATAATAATAATAATAATAATAATAATAATAAAATATTATAATGGTGAATGAAGGTAAATACAATGGGTACGAAAAATGTGTTGGTGTAATCATATGTTATTATAAACTTGTACTTTTAGCTGAATTCAACGTGCCTTAGTTTGTCCAACATATTTAATACCGGACTAACCTACCTCCAAAGTTTCGTATTACAGCTTTGATGTTCAATAATACCCAACATTAATACGAAGTATAATCTTTCATTTGAGCGTACATAATTTTCTATGAGCCCGTTTGATAGCACCAAAATCGGCTGATTTGACTAATCTAAGAAAAAATTAATTTTTAAAATATATTTTTCTAATAAAATAAAAACAAAATTGTATGTAAAAATAGCTAAAATGATCATCTATAGAAATCTTTTTGCAAAATTTGAATTGACCGCCAAGTAATAAAACATGTATATATTACGTTTAAATGTTAATTTTGTATACATTTATACTGAAATTCCATAATCACTATTGATAAAAAAAGATGAGAAATAATCATATGTATATATATTTTTTTCCATAATCACTATTGATGATATTACTTAAAGGAGTGTATATACTATTCAAGATTCATCTAAAAAAACATTAAATTAGAAATTTAGATGAGAAATAATCAGGAAGTTTTCTTTTCGACTGAAATTTGCTGGTCTGGAAATTCACGACTTAGAATAAAGGCACACGACTAGAATTTTCACGTCTAGACCAATTGAATAGGAACACAATTGTTTGGGATCCACCATTCTTAATGAAGATAAGAATGGGAGACCAAAATTACTCTTTGGGACGGCATGTGAGATCCAAGTTGAAAATTTATACACTAAGACCATGTTTCGGGAGTTCCAAAATGAGCTCCATAAATGTTTCACGTATGGGATTGAGATACACAATTCTGAAAGTGATAATACATTTTATAGCTTATCTTATCGAGGCATGTCACTAGATCCTGAGCTTGTGCGACCAAGATGTGTTACTTTTAATAGTGAAATCAAAGTTGCAATGTGTTCATGTAGCAAGTTTGAGTTTGAAGGGATCGTATGTGCGCATATATTAAGGGTTTTTGATACATTGAGCATACATGAACTTCCCGAGTATTATATTTTAGATAGGTGGAAGAAAGGATCACGTAGGGGAGCAATGAAAGATGCAAATGGTATTGAAATTCGTGAAGATCGTAGGAGGGCTTTATCCAGGGGAATGGGAAAGCACTTGATGCTTTTCTTAGCGGATATTATGATTTGTCAGCCGAGTCATTAGAGGATCAGGAAGTTGGCCTCCTTCTCCTCGAGGAGTGGCGATTGAAATTTAAAGAGCACCTTTCAAAAAACACATCCAAAGAAAGTGGTAAAAAGACTCGTGAACACCCCACCGAACCATTAGAGTTTGTTGAACCGGATCATGCTAGACACAAAGGTTGTGGTAAACGATTGAAATCATCGATGGAAAAGGCGACATCACTCAATAGAACATGCAGTGTTTGTAAAGGGCATGGTCATGATAAACGCAATTGTCCTAAGCCAGAAAATGGGTATGTGTGACAACATTTTCCTTAATATTGTATCTTTTATGTTTGTTAGTTAAATTAACCCTATGTTGTTGTTTTGTGCAGAAAATCGAAAGATGCTCAGGTTAACAAACCTCAAAGTACATAATGCAAATCTTCTGAGTTGGAGCTTGTCCCATATTTTTGTTAAATATTTGCACGATGTGTATCTTTTGTATGACTTTGTAAATATTAAGGGATTACATCAAGTTTTTGCTAAACTTTTGTTTGAACATGTACTGGAAATGTATTAACCCATGGTTTAGTGTAGGAGTGCATTGCACTTTAATGATATTTTCTAGCAGATCTGCAGATGCAAATTTGTTATTCCTTTGAGATAAGACCGACTCAATGGTTTAATTAATTAGTATTCGATCAAGCTATTTAGCATGATGAAACTATCAAAACATACTATGTAACATTTTTAATTATAGGAAAAATTCTGATTGAGCTGAAATGGTTAAACAAAAAGTGTTTTTTTAGGAAAGGTTAAACAAAAAGTGTTCAGTAAAAAAAATATGATAGTGATATAAAACCTGGCATTCTGTGGTCTTCCGGACCAATAAATTGTTCAATCTCACAAGGACCAATTAAGATCTTCAGGGTACTATCTTCCAAACTAATACTAGAATCACTCTTTTAGAGGATAATCAGGGGCGGATGCACCCTTATAACGATGGGGGCACTTGCCCCCAATAACATTTGACCTTTTTGTTTATTTTCTTTTGCTTTTTGTCAATTTATCACTTGTGCCCCCAACAAAAAATAAGAGTGCCCCCATTAAATACTCCCCAATCATTTTGAAATGGATGGAAAAGCTGCGGACTTTGCTATATTTCCATGAAATTTACTTTGTATTTGAGTAGGAGAATATTCTCTAAATAAGATTTAAAAAATCTCAAATAAGAGTAGTGATTATTTTCTTCCTAAAATAAGACCTATGCATTCATATTTAGAATTTTTATTATTATTTAATTCTTCTAATTGTACTAGATAAATCATTTGTTAGGAAGATAACATATTTAATTCTATTTTAGAATTTTTTTTATATTTTAGTCTTATTTGAACAATTTCTTTTTTATGAATGTTAGAACTTGCATGATTTTCATCTCTTAAAATTAATTTATATGTTGTCATTTCAATCTTTTATGACTTTTAGGGCGCGTTGGTAACTTGTCTTTCGGTTTATCAGTCTTAAAGTCAACTTTTTTCATCAAGAACGTAAATTTTGATTTTGCACGCTAAGTTTTAAGGAGTATAATACTCCGTAATAAAAATACATATGGTTGATGTTACCTTTTTTGACTGGATTGACTAAAGTTATTGTAGAGGACCATTTTACTTATTTTTTTCATATGATTTTTATTTATTTATTTTATTAATAATATATATTTTATTTTTTTCCATAATTCAATTGAATAAGTCTGTTCAACTACTTCAGCCAGAATTTCACAAATATTAACAAAATTATTCAATTTAAGTATTATCAAACAGGCTCTTAGTGAATATGATGCCCCCAACAACTATATTTTCTAGATCCGCCCCTGAGGATAATAGTCTTCTGAATGTTAAGAATCTTTCTCATGCTTTAAAAACCACAAAATACCTTAAAACCTTTGGCCAAGAAAACCCTTTGGAACAAGAACTTGGCCAAGGAAAAAGAATAACACATGGTCTTCTGGACCAATTAATTGTTTCACAACAACTCAATATGTTTAGGTAAAAAAAATGACAAACTCCACATAATTGGAGCTAATGAAAATCTTTAGCATATAAACCTCCATCATTATTTATACAAATTGGATGGACATTAGTCACCAAACTCTTCAAGAGTTTCTAAGCGAAAACAATTGTCTAAATTCATGATTGTGCAATGTGTATTTCAAGACCATCAAGTTTATTGTTATTATGCACATCAAATATTCAATAATTGAGCATTCTCAAATATTGGTTCATAAAACTTAAATGGGACATGATTTGATCCTCAAAGGATCTCAAATTAATATACAAACACTTCAGGTGTTGACAATGTAATGACTAATTTTTTTTATTTATTATATACGCAAACACCATTCAAATCAAAAATATTTCATGTGTTGTTTCTAGATTTGGCTAGATGCTTAATTAAAAGCCTCCAACACCTTTTTTATACAATTTGGTTCATAAAATAATACTCCGTATATGTTTACTTTAGGTAAACAAATAAAAGGTTTATGAGTAATTGCAAATTCATTGCATAATGTTTTCCTCATTCAATTCTTTCTGCAGGAAAGGTTGAGAAGTAGTACTAATATAGCTCACTTAATAGTTTAAATTCTAGTCATTATATCATGTGAAAACACATAAGAAATTAAATTGTTCACATTAGATCCTCTATAGGAGACACTTACTACAAGTGATATTTTGACATGGTGCAAAGACATCGTTCAGTCATGATATTAAATATATAATTTGCACTATGATAATCAAGCATAGTTTTCTACAAAATAAATCATGTGATCAAGACTTATTATAGTCACCCAGGTTGCAGTTGGGCACAAGCATCCATTTTATATATTTCCAACTATGCTTAATTTTTACTGCATTACTTATTGTTGTAGTTATTCATTATATTCAATCAAATTCGAATTCCTTTTCAAGAATAATTCCAAATATAATTACTATAACTTAACACATAATGTCCTTAATTATTTTAGACATAAAAAATTCATATTCATGTTGCATGTGTTTGCACATATTTCTTTTCATCATTGTCTTTCAGGGACACACAATTGATTATGGCAATGACATCCAATTTTATCATCAATTGCCACACTTTCAGAACTTTAAACTATAATAGGAATGTAGTCTCAAATCATTCAATCTCAAGTATTGTCACCCCACGTACACAATATCTTGATTTATGGGACTTCAGGCCCAATATAAAATATTTTCTCATCCATAAACATTGATCATAATTCACAAAAATTTAGGACTACAGGTCCATCATATTTCGTCTGGCCAGAATTTATTATTATGGATTATGAATCGATAGTCTTGGAAAAAGAAATCATTGACGTCAATATAATAACTATGATTCATGTTTCATCGAAGTCCTCTATATTGAGCCATAAAAGAGAAATTCATGTTCTGTATCATATAAATTATCAGCTGCAACATTTAACTTATAACATCCTCTTGTAGAGACATACATGACTTACTGTAATAAAAAACAGTTTTATTTTATATACACATAATGACCGTTTAACCATGTTTCACACATTGGTTGAGCTCAAACATTATAATCATTTCTTTCAGTCATTTTGGAAGTTTACTTATCATGTTTGTACATGTTTCTCTTTTCATATCATTCAATCCTTCTGGGATATTTTCCCGACATTTCACAATATAGGTATGTTTATGCCCTTATATTCTCCCCCTAATGTCGGGAAATGCACCATAATATTTTTGAACAAGGATTTACATACGTATGGAGCCACTTTTGGGGTCCATGCACATTATTTTCTAAAGCGGGGTTTTAATATTAGCACACTTTGTGGCTCATTTCGACGTGTAAACTTTTGGGGGTTAGTCATTAACAAATGCCGAATTTATATAAACTGAATTTCTTAATATATTTAGGCAACTTTCTAGCAGTTTATCTCAGGCGAAACATTCATCTTATAATGTTACATATATTTTGTGAGTTCTTTTATGCTCTTTAATATTATTCACTAGTTATGTGACGCGCGTTGCGCGATGGGGAAAATGCCCAATAACGACTACAATGATACATCTCAAGGCTACAATGAGATGAGACATAGAAAATGACGATTCAAATCGAAAACGTTTAGTCGCTAACCGCACAAAAAAAAATAGACTCTACATTCAGGTTGACGGCTCCTGCTACGATCACAATAATTCTCAAACAAACTACAGAGTACTTCTTATTAAACATCCCGATTTGTCTAAATACCGATAATGAGTAAAGTGTAGAATTTATTTCGCTTCCGCCAGCCACTGGAACAATAGTGGTTCAGGAGGGGGTGATCCATCACAATATCATCGCAGATGAAAATCATATTCTCGATTGATGAAGATATTAATGCAAACCTTTTATTAGCACACATGAACGCCTGACCAAAGATGGCGGTGAATATAAATCTGACAAACGACGCCACACTATCGAAAATAATATCTCTAGACAATGTTAGAAAAGAAACATATAGATAAAATTGAAAACACCGACGAAGAATGCATCTTTTCCGTTGTTGTCTATAGTGATAATATATGAATTGTTTCTTAATTATAAACTTGTGCATAGAAGTAATGCTAGCTATTTTTTAAAAGAAAAAGTAATGCTAGCTTGAACACTAATCGATTAATGAGAACTGATAAGTAATGTTTGGAAATGATTGAACTCATCTACAAGCCCAGTACGTCCGGAGATCTAAAACAAGAAAAACTTTGTCAAAATAAAATCTAAGGCAAGCTATATAGTTTTTTAAAGCTGTGTAGTTGTGTAAAGTTGTAGAGGGATACAAATATATTGTAATGGAAAAACAGACTTTACTACCTAATTAATTTTATAATTATTATTTATATACTCCTTTAAATAATTATAATTGGAACTTCTTCAAAAGGGGAAAACTACGCTCACCGTCAAAATAAGGTTACCGATTACTCTTTAAAGCAAACAAAAAGATTCATATGCATATATATCTTATTATTAATTACATACTTCTTTAATTAATCATTATATTAGCAGTGAATTGATTACAAAACCGAGGGGAAGTTATATATATGCCTTAGGTTAGCCGCTTTATTAATTAAATCCTAAATTTTCAAGCTTGCATTTTAACAGACTTGCTCAGCAACCATATAAGACTATTTATTGAGCTGTGAGAAAAAGCTTGTCTCCAAATAATTCTAGCTTACTAACACAAAAAACATATGAATCCCTACATTATTTTAAATAGCATGTCTGGTTTCACATTTTTGTCTGTACGAGAAATGATATACTCCCTTTGTCAAAATTGATTTGCAAAGTCAACAATTCTTAGTCAATCACTGTTAAAGTTAAATCACTCCGTTTTTAATTAACTCAATTGTTAATGATTAAAATTTACATATTTAGAAACTACATTAAAATATCTTCAAAGTTGCAAACTCCGGATTATAATATAATTAATAATTAGTAGCCTAATTAAGTGAATAAAATGAAACTATTCGAACAAAAATGTCAATTTTGCAAATCAATTTGGAACAGAGGTAGAATATAATTTGGTGAAATTTTATAAAATGAATGTAGATAAAAGTACAGTTAAATACTCACTACATTAGATTGGGCACATTATTTAAGGAGTAAAGTAGCAGGGGTAGTGAATAATGTAAAAAAAAAGTAGGAGAGAGTGTGTAAAAGTATGAAAGAGAACATAAAAAGTAGATAAAATTATTGTAGTTCTGTATTTTATAAAGAGTAAACTTACCAAAAATTGAAGTGTATGGAACTTTTAAATACAGTCCAGAAAAGAAAGTGTATGAAACTTTTAAAAACGGAGGGAACATGAACAAGCCAATGACTTTGAAGGTCAAGACTTCTGGTCTACAAGCTGAGAGATCATATTATAATTTATAAGCTGATTTCCGCCGACCGTCGAAATACCATAACTGAGGAACAATAACCAGCAGCCAATTGTAGGTGCAAAGGGGGAAAGGCTGAATAACAAGAAAAAGGGAAAAAAGGTTAATGATAAGAAATTAAAGCAAAGAATTCAATTGGGTGGATGTGGAATTGCACGAACAAAAGCACACGAGATTAGTGAAAATTAGCTTGTTCGAACCCACTTGAAGTTGTTAGCAACAAAGGAGAAATGAAAAGTTAACGGAAGTTTAAGGAGGTGAAGACTAACGGAAGAAAAGTTAGAATATAATTTAAGGGGTACAATGTTTTAAAATGAATGTACAATCCAATCTAGCTCTATTGTACCACCAACATATTTCATATACCCAAAGAACCCTTACTCTGATTCACTTTTATAAGTTTTTAGAAATAAGCCGGAAAAATGGTGTTGCTCCACTCATAACATGTAGGCCAGTTTAGTAAAGCATATCTTAAGACCAAATTTAATAATAATAACTCACATTGTGAAACTTCAGGTTCACTTAACTCCCATGGATCCATTAAATATTGGGAGAATAGACGCTCTTGCCATTTTCTTATGGAAAAATTCTCAGGATATGACTAAAACAAAGTGAATTTCCCAAAACGTGACTAGTTATGTTTTTTTCCCGAAATATGACCCAAAAAAATTTGTTATCTTAAATTGTAGAAGGTTTTCCATCATTTGCAATGGAGCCAAAGATTCATTGTTTTTTGGCTTGAGAATATGATGGAATAAAGCAAAATGGCTCACTAAACTGTCTGCGCTTCTTTGTTATGAAGCAGCAGTCAGTCCATTCAATTTTAGACACAATTTTCACTATGGGTCATCCGAAAACAGTCTCTATGTGAAATGATAAAAATAAGTAAGGTTCACGTTACTTTTCTGGTTGCATTGGCTGAAGTTACTGTAGTTAATCATTTTAGCTATTTTCATATAATTTTTTCTTTGTTTTATTAATGAAAAGTTATTTAGATATAATTTTTTCTTTATTTTATTAATGAAAAGTATTTTAAATATAATTTTTTCATAAATCAGCCGAATCGGCCAATACAGCCACTTCAACCAGAACTTCATATATTTCAGCACAATCAACCGACTCAACCAATTTCTGTGTTACCAAATGACATCTAAGACGCAAACCAATGTCACTAAGAGATTTTACCAGTATGAAGAGTTTATGTGTTTTTCAGATGAACTATCTCTACGCGACATGCACACTCTCTAATCTAATTTGACAAAATACAGTTGACTATGTGAGAGTGGGTACAAAGCATCAATGTTGTGTACTAGAAATATGAATTAATACTAGAAATATAACGGAATACACTTCATGTCATGCAAAATTTATATAATCTACATGTACTAATAAAAATAAATAGAAAATAAACAGAATTACTTGGATGAAATCGAAGCCCAACGAATTGTTGTCTCCTTAAGACGAATTTGCCCACAACACAAGTAGTAATAGCCTCCCAATATAGAACGATTTCTACGTTTCCCGAAGAACATCGGCGAACTCAAAGATGCAGCGTTTTAATGAGAGGATTAAAGGAAGATAATAGAGATGGTGAGATTCTTTTCGAATACAAAACTCGTAGGCAAGAAGACATATTTATAGAGTTCTCTCGCCAGGAGACGCTATACCAAAAGCCACCTAATAAAAGAAAAGTTGTGTGACCTTTCTTTTAGAAGGGATATACACGCCTATTATGCCAAGAGTTTATCCAAAAAATAAAAGAGTAAAAAATAGAAAGCTATCTTTAGGCCATATACAGACGGGCGCATCAAGACCGCACCCGAAACCCGACCCCGTCGGCCATATGGTGGTGGCGGTGCATGCGCGTGAGATATAATTCCACACTTATCTTCGGGGGACTATTTCTTATTCGTTTCAAAGTGAGTTTCTACAAATAATATATGAAACGTTCATACCACGGAGTGCAAAATATTAAGACCTAGTCCTATTAAAAAAGATACATGAGTCACTTACATGTTTTAGCTCCAAAATAATCCTTATTTTAAGGAAAAGTTCACACTAATAATCCCAACTATTAACAGTTTTCTCTTATTAATACCAAATATGCGTAATTCCAAAATAATCCGAAATTCATTGAAAATCTTCTCATTTTGATCTCAGTTGACTTGCTACTTACTAAACGGGTAAAGAAATTAAAAAAAAAAGAAAAAAAGAGAGAAGGAAAGTAAATGGGCAGAGTCGTGACTCAAGCAATCCTTCTTCTTCTTCTTCTTCTTCTTCTTCTTCTTCTTCTTCTTCTTCTTCTTCTTCTTCTTCTTCTTCTTCTTCTTCTTCTTCTTCTTCTTCTTCTTCTTCTTCTTCTTCTTCTTCTTCTTCTTCTTCTTCTTCTTCTTCTTCTTCTCCTTCTCCTTCTCCTTCTCCTTCTCCTTCTCCTTCTCCTTCTCCTTCTCCTTCTCCTTCTCCTTCTCCTTCTCCTTCTCCTTCTCCTTCTCCTTCTCCTTCTCCTTCTCCTTCTCCTTCTCCTTCTCCTTCTCCTTCTCCTTCTCCTTCTCCTTCTCCTTCTCCTTCTCCTTCTCCTTCTCCTTCTCCTTCTCCTTCTCCTTCTCCTTCTCCTTCTCCTTCTCCTTCTCCTTCTTCTTCTTCTTCATTAAGATCATCAGATGCAATCGACGGGCATGAGGGCATCACACATTCATACTCAAGAGAAAAAAATAGTTGTTCGAATGGATTGGACTATAGACATTGTGTTGTTTCTGGATCCAGTTTGCCCTACCCATGAATTATTCTCCTAAGTTCTTTTTTTTGCTCTCTCTCCCACGCATGAATATCTCTTTCTAACCTTCAACTTAATTTTTTTATTTAAGTTTTTGCCCATGCTCAAATATGTATATCTTTCTTTGAATTTCAGATATGGAAAAGTTAGTTTGGACAATTCAAACTAAAAATTGACATGGTTCATCATGGGCAATGAAAAAAATTGAATGATAGTCGACCTACGAATCACGAAGATTAGGCCAGTTGGGATGACCAGAAGGATGGCGACGTAGTGATGGATAGAGGCCGACGTCAAAGAACAACTAGGTGGAGGAGAGTGCAGAACTGCAAAGTAAACTAATAGACTGGAAATCTATGAATATTTTGAGAGGAGTAGGGCAAATCGGAAGAAGAAAGAGTGGAGACGAGCGAGAAGCGGCAGGCTCATGGGAAGATCAAGAGGAGGAATTCACGGAGCTGAGTTTTCTGAAGTGGAAAGAAATAAAAAGAAAAGAAATCAAAACAAAAATAATTAAAAATGTATAAGACCAATCATGCAGAATAAGACACATGGACAGGTGACCTGATGACCTGATTCATTCAGGTTATCGATTCATTTTGAGAAGATACCCCTTATAAATTGGATTATATTGGAATTACTTATATTTGTGATTTGGGATTATTATTGGAAGAGTCTTAATAGGTGGGATATCAAAGAAACTTTGATTTCAAGGATTGGATGAAAGGTGGGAAATGGAGAAGATATCTCGTTTTGGTTTGATCATTGGGTAGGATATAGACCTTTACAGGAGGAGATTGGTTCACCACTTCCGGCATCTGCCAGTCAGCTTAAAGTGGCTGATTTCATCATGAACAATTGTGGCTGGAATGTTAACAAACGGGTAACCTTACTTCCAGATGACGTGGTGGAGGATGTGAGGGCTGTACCGCTTCTAGTGGAAGAAGAGGGAAAAGATGGCATATATTGGAGGCTTTCAAAAACCGGTGATTTCTCTATTAAATATGCCTATGAATCTTTATTATTGGTGCAAGAAAATAAGGATCGAAGCTGGATTTGGAAGATTCAAGTCGCAGAAAGGGTGAGATGCTTTTTGTGGCTGGTGATGAAAAATAAATTGCTTACAAATGTGGAAAGGGAGAAGAGATATATGATGGATGACGCATATTGTCTAATATGCCATAATGCGGAAGAAACAATGCTGCATATTCTTAGAGAATTTTCTTTTGCGACATCAGTTTGGAGGGAGTTTGGCCTGCATATAAATAGAATGGGTGAGGAATATTTAAATAGCCTTGACTAGATTTATAGCCAATGTCATAGTTCTAGAGATGCTCCAAGCAGAATCCAGCAAAATTCTATTTGTGCTTATACGGTTTGGTTGATTTGGAAGACACGGAATGCAATGGGTTTTCAGGGTATTCAACCTGATGTGAACCGCCTTGTGAAGACCGCCAAAATGTTAGCTGAAGAATATACAAGTGTTTGTCCTTGGCGTCAAATTCAACAACGAAGAGTAGCTCTACGTGTGAGATGGATTCCGCCAGAAATAGGTTTTTTGAAACTCAATTGTGATGAGTCTTGCCAGGGTAGGGATAAAATGGTCGGAGCTGGTGGTTTAATACGAAACCATAAAGGAGAATGGGTGAGCGGTTTTGTGTTTAATATTGGAAAAACAAATAGTTTTAAGGCTGAATTATGGGGCCTTAGACATGGGCTTCTTTTAGATCGGGATCTAGATCTGAAAAAAGTTATCGTTGAAACCGATTCAAAAAGTATTATTCAGGCTCTGAAGAATAAAGATGGGCAGAGTCCTAATGGTTAGCTTTGCTTGCCACATCATTTTTTTCTAGCTAATCCATGTGTTAGTCCAATGGTTAGCCATTTTGCTTGCATCTTAAATAGGCTCCACAAATCAATCAATGAATTGATTTATTAATATAATATTTTTTTGAAATATTTCCAAATCTAATAAAAAGTTGAATTGACAAAGAAACGTAATCAAACTTTTAACAAATGCATCAAGTTGGTCGTCAACTATGATTTTGACCAAACATTAATCTAGCGCCCAACATTGAGAACCCGTTTGGTAACACTGAAATTAGTTGAATCGCCTGATTCTGCTGAAATGTATGAAGTTCTGGCTGAAGTGGCTGTATTGGCTGATTCTGCTTGTTTATGAAAAAATTATATTTAAAATATATTTTATTTGCAAAATAAAGAAAAAATAATATGAAAAATAGCTAAATGGTCATTTACAGTAACTTCAACCAATACAACCAGAAAAGTATCTTCAACTTTACTTTTTTTATAATTACGCAATTCAGCACGCGAAATAAAAAATTACGTGTTTCATCAAAATGATGCACCTGTCAGACGTGTTCAGAAGTGTGGAGAAGAGGCAGGGAAGAAAGGGAGAGGAAGACCCAAACAGACGTGGGTTAGGGCAGTCCGAAGTGATATGCTTTTTCTTGGGTTAGATGAGGTACGACTTTGGAGAGAGCAAAGTGGAGGGCGGATATTCATGTGGAGGAGTGATATCGTATTATTATTATTATTATTTCCCCTCATCTTTTTTCTTCTTGTTTTTTATTCTTTTATCCTTATATATAAACATTATTTTTTATCCTTTTTATTTGATCATTTTTAGGTATATTCATCCCGTTTTATGTTATCTTGTTTATAATAGCTTATTTTTTATCTTTATTTTCTTTCTTTTCCTTTTGGTGGTGATATCATGTATCGATTCATGTTAGCCAATCCCAATATCTTTTGGGACTAAGACTTGGATGTTGTTGTTGTTGCTATATTAAAAAGTTTGCTGATAATTAAGCCCGATAAGCCGAAAACAGAGTCATCAAACGGGCTCTAAGACGGCAAGGTTGAAAATGCAAATTATTAAAATTAGTACAATAACATGTATTTTGTTAAGTAAAGGAATAAGGAATATCAAATTTTGACAACACATACATACTGAAAAATATCAACTTTTGCTTAAATATTTCATGAGTAATACTTATTGTATGGATTTTCATAGTCCTCCGTTTGAAGACCTTACACATGAAAAATAAGAGTACGTAGTGGCAAAAGAGATGCAATAGGTGTTGAGAAAATATTGTATAACTAAATTTTCGAAGCATTATCTACATATAATAACGGTATGAGATTAAAATCACTTTTAATTAATTTAATATATCAATTATAAATAAATTAAATATATTTGGTAATTACCATTTTAAATCAAGTTTATCTCCCTTCTAGCAATTAGCTTATTTTGGCTAATTTGCTTGCCCAAGCTAGAAGGATAGATGCACTCCAATGGTAGGCAAATAGCTTGGAAATTGCAAGCAAGTCCCTAGAAGGAACCATTGGAGATGCAGGGGAGTTCTTGTGCGGGATGAGGGGAAATGAGGAGTTCTTGTGCGGGATGAGGGAAAATGAGGAGTTCTTATATATAGGCAGGGGAGTTCTTGTGCGGTATAAGATTAAAATTACTTTTAATTAATTTAATATATCAATTATAAATAAATTAAATATATTTGGTAATTACCATTTTAAATCAAGTTTATCTCCTTTCTAACAATTAGCTTGTTTTGGCTAATTAGCTTGCCCACAAGCTAGAAGGATAGATGCACTCCAATGGCAGGCAAGTAGCTTGGAAATTGCAAGCAAGTCCCTAGAAGGAACCATTGGAGATGCAGGGGAGTTCTCGTATTATTATTATTATTATTATTATTATTATTATTATTATTATTATTATTATTATTATTATTATTATTATTATTATTATTATTATTATTATTATTATTATTATTATTATTATTATTATTATTATTATTATTATTATTATTATTATTATTATTATTATTATTATTATTATTATTATTATTATTATTATTATTATTATTATTATTATTATTATTATTATTATTATTATTATTATTATTATTATTATTATTATTATTATTATTATTATTATTATTATTATTATTATTATTATTATTATTATTATTATTATTATTATTATTATTATTATTATTATTATTATTATTATTATTATTATTATTATTATTATTATTATTATTATTATTATTATTATTATTATTATTATTATTATTATTATTATTATTATTATTATTATTATTATTATTATTATTATTATTATTATTATTATTATTATTATTATTATTATTATTATTATTATTATTATTATTATTATTATTATTATTATTATTATTATTATTATTATTATTATTATTATTATTATTATTATTATTATTATTATTATTATTATTATTATTATTATTATTATTATTATTATTATTATTATTATTATTATTATTATTATTATTATTATTATTATTATTATTATTATTATTATTATTATTATTATTATTATTATTATTATTATTATTATTATTATTATTATTATTATTATTATTATTATTATTATTATTATTATTATTATTATTATTATTATTATTATTATTATTATTATTATTATTATTATTATTATTATTATTATTATTATTATTATTATTATTATTATTATTATTATTATTATTATTATTATTATTATTATTATTATTATTATTATTATTATTATTATTATTATTATTATTATTATTATTATTATTATTATTATTATTATTATTATTATTATTATTATTATTATTATTATTATTATTATTATTATTATTATTATTATTATTATTATTATTATTATTATTATTATTATTATTATTATTATTATTATTATTATTATTATTATTATTATTATTATTATTATTATTATTATTATTATTATTATTATTATTATTATTATTATTATTATTATTATTATTATTATTATTATTATTATTATTATTATTATTATTATTATTATTATTATTATTATTATTATTATTATTATTATTATTATTATTATTATTATTATTATTATTATTATTATTATTATTATTATTATTATTATTATTATTATTATTATTATTATTATTATTATTATTATTATTATTATTATTATTATTATTATTATTATTATTATTATTATTATTATTATTATTATTATTATTATTATTATTATTATTATTATTATTATTATTATTATTATTATTATTATTATTATTATTATTATTATTATTATTATTATTATTATTATTATTATTATTATTATTATTATTATTATTATTATTATTATTATTATTATTATTATTATTATTATTATTATTATTATTATTATTATTATTATTATTATTATTATTATTATTATTATTATTATTATTATTATTATTATTATTATTATTATTATTATTATTATTATTATTATTATTATTATTATTATTATTATTATTATTATTATTATTATTATTATTATTATTATTATTATTATTATTATTATTATTATTATTATTATTATTATTATTATTATTATTATTATTATTATTATTATTATTATTATTATTATTATTATTATTATTATTATTATTATTATTATTATTATTATTATTATTATTATTATTATTATTATTATTATTATTATTATTATTATTATTATTATTATTATTATTATTATTATTATTATTATTATTATTATTATTATTATTATTATTATTATTATTATTATTATTATTATTATTATTATTATTATTATTATTATTATTATTATTATTATTATTATTATTATTATTATTATTATTATTATTATTATTATTATTATTATTATTATTATTATTATTATTATTATTATTATTATTATTATTATTATTATTATTATTATTATTATTATTATTATTATTATTATTATTATTATTATTATTATTATTATTATTATTATTATTATTATTATTATTATTATTATTATTATTATTATTATTATTATTATTATTATTATTATTATTATTATTATTATTATTATTATTATTATTATTATTATTATTATTATTATTATTATTATTATTATTATTATTATTATTATTATTATTATTATTATTATTATTATTATTATTATTATTATTATTATTATTATTATTATTATTATTATTATTATTATTATTATTATTATTATTATTATTATTATTATTATTATTATTATTATTATTATTATTATTATTATTATTATTATTATTATTATTATTATTATTATTATTATTATTATTATTATTATTATTATTATTATTATTATTATTATTATTATTATTATTATTATTATTATTATTATTATTATTATTATTATTATTATTATTATTATTATTATTATTATTATTATTATTATTATTATTATTATTATTATTATTATTATTATTATTATTATTATTATTATTATTATTATTATTTCCCCTCATCTTTTTTCTTCTTGTTTTTTATTCTTTTATCCTTAAATTACAACATACTTTTCGAGAAGAGAATAAATGTGCATACATTTTGGCAAATGCAGCACATGAAGTGTCAAAAGGTTTGTCAAATTTTCAAGAGGCTCCTGTTTGGATGAAACACTCTCTTTGGGAAGATGCACATGCATTAGAGACTATTAGATTCTAATTTGTTTATTTATTTATTTGGTGATTTCCTTTCCGATGTATCAAAAAAATGATGTGAATTTTTCCTACTTTAATTTGTAAAACCATATAGTTTTCCAACACTTCACTTACACTTTGAAAGGAACAATTGTAAGCTCTAATCACAACTTGATTTTAAGCTCGGACTTTAGTTTACTTTGTCTATTCGAACAACTTAAAGTTTACCTCAATTTACTATGATATTATGTAAATTTTAAAGGGAAAATTCCCGAAATAGGAGTAAACACGTTTCATAATTTCAAAACGAAACTGTCATGTTTTTATTTTTCTAAATAAGAATAATCACTACTAGACTTGGAAAATACTCTCATGTTTAAAGTCTGGTATTGCCAAAACATGACAGTAATTACTCCTATTTAGGGAATAAAAACATGATAGTCCTATTTTGGTATACACAATCTCGTTTAGTCTTATTTAGGGTAATTCCCAATTTTAAAAGTCAAAATATATTTCGCGAACATAAAAGAAAACTTCATTGAGACACTTTGAATATGCATGTTTTCCCTTCAATCTCATCCTTTAGTCAAAAGTAATACTGATCAATGTTAGTCAGCAGTGATATAAGCGGGAAACGATCTTAATGATGTTTGTAATATCTTCGTAAAAAGATCCAAATAATCAAATCAGAAACAAATAACAAGTTCACACTAGCTTACTACATTTCTTAATATATCCATTGTATTTCATCCGTTTTCACCAACTCCAAATCATCATAATGATATGATGATATCTAGTGAGAATTGAACGACATAATTTTTCACAGCGTCCTATAAAACTAATTTAACTTTTAGTTAATTTGTTATTTACAAATTGATATTACTGATATAAGCATATGTGATGCCATAACAAAACTTATTTAACACTTTACCTCATAATTTAGGTCTTCATCAACATTCTCATTGTGATATTTATTTTAGATGGATGCAAACTTTAGAAGATAAATCGAAAAGCTAATGACGGGTAAGACAATGGAAAATGGTAAAGCAAAATCCAGTTTCTTCCCACCATTTGTATGAGCACTCTAACCATTGTTGGAGGGAAATTTTAAAAAGGAGAGAAAAAAAGAAAGACTTTTTAGATAATAATTATATCCGGACGATTAATTTCATTTTCGTTATTTGTTGCTTTGTGTAAAAAGAAAAAGAAAAAGAGATAAGGCAAAAGTATTGTTGGCTCACATCCTACGTGGGTAATTATGATTGGTGGCATAACCAATCGTTCCGGATTTTACCAATCAAATCGAGGCCCGAACCTCAGCTTCGGCAACCGAACCGAAGGAAGAATTCGCAATAATTTATTTATATTTGCACGTTAATTTTATTATTTTACTAATTTAATTTTGATCTCGGAGTATCTTTCTCCCTGCAAAAGTCTCTCTCTGCTCTGTCTTTGTCACTGTCGCAGACATAGCCCCTTTCCCATGGAAGCTCCCCCCATAATTTTTCTCGCCCTTTCAAAACCCTAAATTCGCAGAGCAGAAGGATCGGGTGACAGCTCCATTGATGAGCAGCTTGACGTCTTGGCTAGGTAGGTATAGCACTTTTAATTATTTTCACTTTATCTCTTCACTCACTAACCCTAACACTGACTCTGCCAGAGTTATGATCTGTTGTGTAATTTACTTGCCAATTTAAGCCTGGTCTAGGGATTTTATAGATGTGATACAACGATTAGTGGCTTTCCGCTCCGTTTGCGATTGACCATGGGGTCAATCTGTGATTTTATTTCGTGATTTTCGATGCCACGCAATAATCACGTTTACAATCTTAGAATTTGTTGGAAAGTTGATTGCTTTTGCGGGATAAAACGCTCTTTGCTGGAGTTTATTGGGGTTTAGGACACTAGAAGGTTGAATTAATTGTGGGCATTGCTTGGGCTCATATCACTAGGTTCTTGTCAGATTCGCTAGTAATGTTTTTTGCTTCCAGTTAAACGTGTTTGTCTTACTTGTACTGTGCTAGTGATCAAATAATTCTCGTTTTCTTAAAATTATCCTCAAATGAATTACCCATCATTTCAAGACCACTTTTTCACGACTTTGATGCTTTATAACAATGAAGATAAACTCGATTAAACTAGTATGCAAATGTTCATCTTAGATCAGTGGATACCCCAGTTGGGAATTGTAATCTATGATACTAGAACCCGGGGAAAGAAATATTTACTGCAAGTTTTGTCTAGTTACTGGCCACTCTATGACATATCTAGCTAGGTTTCCAATGATTCCCTTGTGATGATACAACAAAATTTTCCGCCACAGTATGGTGGCAAACTGGTGCTTGGATCTCAATCTAATCATATTTGCTAGGAAATCTTACATCTTTTTATATTTTTTACTTTATGTTGACATCATTTTATTACTATTTTGCCATTGTTAGCATAGTACACATAGCCATGTCATGTACATCATGGTGTGCTCAAAAAGCACCATGAGATTTAATGATTTGAAATATCAAGAAATGTGTGAGTTATCAAGGGCTTGTGATGAATCTAGAGTTTTAATGTTTAGTAAAACTGAGCCTGAGATGAATAATATTGCAAACTACCCCAGCTAGAAGTCTGTTGCTTTTTTTGTTTATGAGCAACTTATTGATATTTTGATATCTTACTCTGCTTGTCTTGACGACTAACTCATAAATGTGAATAGGTTTCTAGTTTCTACTCACTATAAGCATGATGTATCATGGTGGTCCGTTTATTGCTGTAAGGTTTTCCATATTAGAGCTCATGTACTAATGTAAGACTTAATTTACTTTACGTAATTACGTCTCTAGTAATTGTTAGTGGAGGATTTGAATACGAACCAAGGTTAAGCTGATAGTGTCATTTTAAAAATATGCGTACTAAACTATCATCTGTTACATGACCCATTACTACTTGTGAGTGCATGTGAGTTGTGCGTTAATTTCTATTTTAGTTGTTTTTTAGTATAAATAAGCGAGCTTGCACAATTGCACAAATGTTTGTTCGGTTGTTCCACAAGGTAAAGTGACAGATTCTAAATGTAGAAGGGGTGTTTATCATGAAAACAATCCCAGCATAGCCATTTCACCAATCTTGATGCATTTTTTGCAGAAAGTTGATTCAAGGAAACTAAGTGTGGGTTTTGTCGTTCAAGAAAATTGGGACTTCAGATGTGATTATGCAAACATTTGGATTCAGAGTTCTCTGCATTTACAAAAAAAACAGCTTCTCACATAATTGGCATATCACTTAGCTGGTCTGAGTTTGATAACTACCGACTGGAGATTTTGGACTTAAATATCATCAATGCCTGGCAACGAATTTGGAGATAGACTCCACAACTTCTTTGCACAAGAGAACTTCTCTCAAGGGCAAAATCAGCCACAGGTGCTGGATGGGAACTGGCCAGCTCCGAATGATCATGTCTCTATTGGAAACCATAGATCACTTAGTGTACTGGGTTCCAACCCAAAAAGTTACAACTTGCAGCAGCCAGGTATTTCGGTCCTTTTAATTAGAATTGCAGTACTTTCTAGTGAAGCTGCATGGAATTTTGGAGGTCGTATGTTGGGCTTTGTGTTGGCCATGCTTTTTATTGATTGTATGGAATCTAATCGGAAGAACGAGTAAAAAATAAGTAAAGTTAAACAATGTCCGCCTTCACTTTTTATTGATGCATATGTTTCTATGCACTATCTGGCCTTTCTGTTAATCCATCAGGAAATTTCCTTCACTGCTCAGGTAATTGGTGTGCAAGTATCTTTTTAACTGTTCAAGTAATCTAGATTTCTAATGATTACTCCCTCTATTGTAGTAAGTGTTGCTCTAGAAGGGGAATTGTTATCAAATAAGCGTTGCTTTCGAATATCAAGAGAGCATTAATTGTTCATTTTCCACTGTTTCCCTTCTCATGCATAACTATCCATACTTACATAGTACTTATAGTTCAGTAATGCATTTATAAGGGTTTCTTAAATTTAAAGAGCTTTATTGTTTGCTTAATATGTAAAGATTAAAGCTTTATAGCGACATATATTTGAAAGCTGAGTATGTAGTTGACAGGCTCACTCACTGACTTTTATCCCTTAAATCTAGTTGGTTGATAGACTCTTATCTCTTTTGTTTGAATATTAGATTCTGGGAGAGGACCTGGCAGTCATCTATTCAGCGGACCAAATGGCATGAACTTTGGTCAACCCAGTCAAAGGCACGACATATCTAAGAGTCAGTTGCAGGTTCAACAGCAAAATTTTAACGACTCAATGTATAGACATTTTTACCAGGCACAGCAAGACGAAGGAAGGTTTCTTGGTGCTAATTCTGGTTCCAGTCAGCCCAATGTACCCTCATTAGGTGGAACAACTCTCTACGAGTCACAAAGTTTGGGCCGTGAACATCAGACTCATGCACCAGTTAGGTCTGAACCTTCTGAATCTCATGGCAGTTTTGATCTTTTTGGAAGTCAACACCAATTGAGTCGCCATCAGCAAACAAACATGTTACAACCTCAGCCGGGGTTTAATGATATGCAACAGCATATGATGCTGATGAGGATGCAAGAATTTCAGAGACATCAACAAGATGCAATGCAACAGAGTAATGTGAACCCCATCCCGCTCTTTTCTAAAGCGTCACCTAGTGCCAATTCATCTTCTTCATTGGTCAATGGTGCTATAAATTCAGCACAACATAGTTATCCATGGGGGGCAACTGAAACTGGTAATGTAAACTGGTTGCATCGGAGTTCTCCAGCATTCCAGGGATCGTCCTCTAATGGTCTTGTTTCTACTAATCACGGTCAAGGTCAAGGTCAGAACTCGATGGGTTTAATTCCTGAACGGCCCGACCAATCTCTTTATGGAGTTCCAGTATCCACTTCAAGAACAGGTGTTACCCAATATACTCAGATGATGGCAGATAGGACATACATCCACCAAACAGCTTCCTATAATAATTCATTCCCAGGTGATCATTATTTTGGTACTCCGGACAGAGTACCCACTCCTAAACAGAAATGCCAAGGTGAAAATTTCTTTGGAAGTGCTCATGGAGAATCTTTAAATAATATAATGAATATGGAAACCCCCCAGCAAGAGAATATAAAGCAAAATATAAATGCACAGGAATTTGAATTGAGACAGGAACCAATTTCTATGGAAAGGACAGCAATTCAAGCTGCCTCTCAAAACAATGATGTTGCTCTTGATCCTACTGAAGAAAGAATTTTGTTTGGCTCAGATGATAATATATGGGCTGCCTTTGGCAAGAGCACCAATCTGAGTGAGGAAGCCTGCAATTCAGTTGGTGGTGCCGGTCCATTCAATGAGCTTCCTTCCTATCGAGGTGGTACTTGGAGTGCTCTCATGCAGTCTGCTGTTGCAGAAACTTCTACCACCGATGTACAACCACATGAAGGATGGAGATGTTTGAATTCTAAATCTAGTGAACCTCCTTCAGGGAATCATAGTAGTTCAACATGTAACAGTGTTGGTAAACAGCCAAATCCTTTTGCTGAAGGAAGAGTGCCTCTTTCTCCATCATTGAATTCTGATCCAGTTCGACCTTCTGAGTGCACTAATGTGAACAAAAACAACTATGGCAATCTCCACGGATTCGAGCAACCCAGTCATAATAAACTTCCTACTGGACTTGGCCATGGTGTACAAGCTAATTCATCTCAGAGACCTTCTCGGCTGTCTGAGGAAGGAAGGAAGTGGTTGGATGGTGATTCAATTCAAAGGGAAGAAATTATTCATGGTGGTGCTTTGCAGCCTGGTAGATTAGCATCTGCTGCTCATGCTCATGCGAAATTAGAGAATTTTGGTTCTATGAGAAGTACGGGGGAATCAAGTCAATTTCCTTCTACCAGTTCTCAAGTTAATTATTGGAAGAATGCAAATGATATTAAGAGTAAAGGAAGTGAATTTAAAGCTCACGAGGTGGATTACAGAGACAAACAGGAGAATTCCAATGACAGCTACCACACATCTGGTGATAGTTTAAGGGAAAATGCATTGTCTGATGTTAGTGATTCAAGGCCTGCTGGAAAGGAAAAACCTACTCGAAAATTTCAGTACCACCCTATGGCAAACCTGAATGAAGATGTAGATCCTCATGGAGTGACAAAACATATCCACAAACAGGCTATGACACAGCAGAATTCCCGCCTTGGCCAGTCAATGTTTTCTGCGCAGGTTCAGAAGAGTTCTATCGAAGTTGGAAAGGTAATATGTGTTTACAGTGTCATGCATCTAATGTATACTCCCAATTCTGTTCTGATAGTATTTCTGGATGAAATTTTCAGAGACAATCATCCTCAAGCAGTCAGAGAGATGGCAATGGCTCAGCTGAGGCACACCCTCACAGTTTCTTTCTTAACTCTGGATCAAATATACCCGTCCATTTGAATAGATCTGCTGATATCCATTCACCTATTGTTGAAACTCCATCTAGGTATTTAGTAACTGTATTCCTCATCTGTTGTGTAGAGAAAATCAGATGATCCCTGTATGTTGATGAAAATATGCCATCTATCATTGCTTATTCATCTGGTTTATTTATGTTACAAGAATTAAAGTTAGAATAGTAGTAATGAGAAGGAAATGATTTTCTGTGTATTTCATTGGATGGTTAAGTCCCTATAAATATGCATTACAAATAAAATATTCCTATATAAGATTCGATACAATAGTAATATCCTAAAGTATATTCTGATAATATTCTGAAGCATTTTCTAATATCTTTCACAGTTTAATTGGATGCTGGAACATTTATGCTGCTTTATTTTGAATGTAATGATCATTGGTACCTATCTCAGTGACCTATTTCTCTTGAAAGCTAATTGTGTTTGTGTGGATTGATTGTATATTGTTCCGGAAAGTGCAATGTACAACCAGCTAAAGCTTAATTAACACCATGCAGATTTGGCATAGAAGCCATCGACACATATTCAAATAAAAAGTGTTCCTTAAGTGAAAAGTGAGAAGAAATATGGTGCATTATATGGTAGATCTAAGGGTTCAAATAATCAGGGGAAAAGTAATGAAATAAATGCGGTGATTGATATGTAACCAAGTGCAACTCTTTTCACCACATTAAGTTGAAGAGTGCACATCCTGATGCTTACGAATAGTGTATTAGAAGTGCACCATCTCTGACTTTGGATTTTTCGCATGAAGGCTAGTTTTTGTTGAGCCAGCCCTATTAAATAGGCAGGAACTATGGGTATGAACTAATAACTAAAAATCAAGTACCACAGTTTTCACGGGTAGATATAAAATGAACAATAAATGGTCTTGATTGTTTTATTCTAAATCTATCAGTGCAGTCCACACTTTTTTTCCATACGTATATATAAATGTCTTTTATTTACTCTGTAACTTATGGTAATGTTCGCCTCGTAAAGTTACTTTTTTGTAGTAATTTGGTTAAATTTGAGAAGCGTTCCTTTATTGCAGTCCAAACATGCTACAGCTTCTACAGAAGGTGGACCAATCCAGAGAAGTTGGGGCCACAATGTGTCAGAAGGGATCATCTGAAATGCAAGAAGTTGAAATGTCAGGTAAGTCTATTCCACACCTGCAGCGAAGTCATTCATCAATTTCTCAAGGATATGGTCTACAGCTTGGTCCTCCATCCCAATATGTCCCAACAAAAAGTCACTTAGTTTCATCTCAGAGCTGTATGCAATCCATTAATTCTTCATCTGCCATTGAGATCGGTAAAAAAGCTCAAGCACAGGCTCCTCCTCCATTGGAGGTTCAATCTTTGCCTTATTCCCGTAGTACAGTCCAAGAAGAGTTGACTAATACCAGATGTGGTGACCCAGGGAGTGGCGCAGAAGAATTCACACCTAATAAGATACATGGAAAATCCTCTTCATCATTACTTAATTCTGGTTATATGTATACAAGAAGTGTGCTTGAAAATCAACAGTTGGCCCCTGGACAAACACTTGCAAACCAGTCCAATAATAATTATATCAAACATCCTCCAGATTTTACTGAGAAAGATGGATGTCATGTTGAACTTTCTCGTGGTCAATCGGTAGAAACTTTTTCACGTGATATGATTGGCAACAGTCAGTGTGCCAACTTAGCTACATCCAGTGAAGGAGTCTCAACCCCTCAAACAGCCATTTTTGGCATCTCCAATCAAAGGCCCTGTTTGGGAGCACAGAATAATATGCCAGTCAACTCTCAAGCCCAACAACATCCATCTGGTATCCAGTCTCATAAGGAGCTGTTGCATCTTCCAGGTTCACATCAATTGAATATCGTGGAATCGTTATCCTCTGCTCAAGGCAGCCAGGGGGAGGATGAAGACGTGAAGAAAGGACAAAATTTCTTGTCCGATATCGGTTCAAAAAAATCTGCGAATTTGTTGAATGATGTTCAGAGAGAAATAAAAGAAACAAAGCCACTGGATGTATCTACTGTGATGAATTCAACAGCATCAGTGCAGAAAGACATTGAAGCCTTTGGTCAGTCTCTGAAACCAAATCATTTTTTACATCATAACTATTCTTTACTGAATCAAATGCGGGCCACGAGGAACATTGAGACTGAACAGAGCAGTATGAAGCTGAAAAGAATGAGAATGTCGGATGGCCCACAGTTTTCTCATGCATCCCCCCAGTCAGCAGATTCTTCAGATAACAATTTGGAAAGAAACAGGACTGATAGAAAAGGAACGGTACCTACTCAGCAGGATTTACCTGTTGAACAAGAGCACACTCAATTTCCTTACCAGCCTTTGTTAAATAATCAGTATGGAACTGGTAAAAGTGGTCAGAAATCTGCTTCTGTGCCAGTTGCTGAACCACCTTTCAGTACTGTGAAGTCTTACAATGGTTTGCATGCAATTAATCATATGGATAGAATCCAACAAAATAATGTTGTGGAAAGCTTGCGCCCTACACCTGCCCCTGTTGAGAACATTCCTTCATCACAATCTTTTCTAATGAACATGATGTCTGCTCAGCAACATTCAGCACCAAGACCTAAGAAGCGCAGGCGTGTTAAGGCGGATCTGATCCCTTGGTACAAAGAAGTTTCTGGGGACTTGCAGAGTCTTAAGAGTATCAGGTTGTTATTTCAATGCAACTTGAGGGTTTCGTATGTGCCTAAACACATAATTTGTACTACAATTTATTACCCGGCATGATATACAACATGACATGCTTGAACATTTTCGCAGAGACAGTGCTTTAGGAGGGTGGGAAGAAGAAATAAACCGGGTCACTGAAAAGGTCAGTATTTGAGCTGTGTGCATTATTGAGTTTGTCTCAGTTTGGAGTTTTTAAAAGTTATAATTTTTTTATGAAAGGTTGTAGAAGAAATTCATCCAGTGAACACGTTACCAGGGCAAAAAGCTAGAAGAAGGCTTCTCTTGACCACTCATCTTATGCAGCAATTGTTTCACCCTCCACCATCATCGATTCTTTTAGCAGATTCCAAATTGGAGTTCCAGAATGTGGCCTACATGGTTTCTAGAATGACATTAGGCAGTGCATGTGGACTGGTATCTAGCTTTATTGGGCATAATACCAGTATGGCTAAGGCTGATGGTGGTGACAGAGAGCCGTAATTTTCTTGGATTTATGATGAGATTTTTTTATAAATCATGTCTTGGTTGGGTTATATATGTTTTTCTGATAATATTTCTTATTTTTTCTGCAGGTCCTCCCATGATTGTGAAACACCAGAAGGCAATAGTAATCTTCTTTTATCAAATTTTTTGAAAGAGTGTGCAGTGAGAAAAAGGAAGTTAGAAGATCAGTTGTCGAAGTAATGATCTAATTTTTTTCCCATTTATTGCGACTGAAAATGAGACAATTACTGTACATGTTTTTTTTTGTGTTTCTGATGTTGCTACTGTATATTATACCCCCACTTTTTTTTCTCTTGATATTTTTTTTTGCTGCTCTCAGGGTGGAGAACAGTGAGTCGCTGTTAAATATGACGGTGGACAGCCAAGATCTGGATAAGTTCTCCATAATCAACCGGTTTGCAAAGTTCCACACCCGGGCCACACCCAATGCCTCATGTTCCCCGGCAGAAGCTGCTGCACTTATTCATAAAGCTCTACCACAGAAATATGTGACAGCAGCTCCAGTCACTAATGATCTTCCAACTGGGGTAAAATGTCTCTCACTATGATCATTACATACATTTATAGTCCTCCCATTACCTCGTGTTCTTGCGTCATGGTTGGTTGTTGCACAATGTACCATCAAGTTCAACAACAGAATGAAAATTTGTGGGCAGAGGATCCCTGCTATTTAGATTGCTCAAGATAGGATTCTGAGCTATTCCCCTTTCAGGCCCCTTTGATTATGTTATTATCATTGAGACAACACAAATGTAGTAGTCCATATGTATAATTCTTTAAAATGAAATAATGTTGTACCGTCATTTTTTAACAAGAAAATGTTAGAGTAGTTAGTACTCTACTTGTTTCACCCGGAGAAATCAACAACACATCTTTCATAGTATTTGTTACCGGAGAAGTCCAAGCATACTCGTTTCATCAGCATAGGTGTGCAAGTGTGTTGCATGTCTATGCATGTGTGTGTAGTTTTAATTTCCAAGGCCTTGCCTTTTGTAGTGTGGCATGTTTGTTGCATGTGAGTTTTGGGTTGCTTATTACGATGCTAACTGATTCCCGTGGGTGAAGATCAAATTGACATTATAGATGTCACATTCTTATGCTTAGATCCAACTCTCGTATCCCTCTGAACTAGTATTTTTGTATTGAAAGAATAGCCAGTTGCTTGTGAAGCCTCGTGTCAGAAGCTTCGAGAGAGAGAGTGATATATGCGTTTCCGCTCCCATTAGTTTGAATGGCCCGGAAAACCCACATGTTGCATTATGTCACAACCCCAGGCTTTTGTGCACTAAATGAGAAACTAAAAGTGCTGAAGCTTAGAGCCTTAGACATGCTAAATTATTAAAAATTCATGGCAGGGAATGCCGTTATTTCGTTGAAAATTATAGCAACCCATTTTTCACTATGGATCAAGACCGGAGAGTAATAATTATTCAATGTAGAACTTTTCTTTATGAGAAATGACAAAGTTGTCTAAATTTAAATGAGGAAATAAGGAATATGTGAATTAAAAAAGACAAAGTCAAGACAAATGCCCACATATGCCCAGCAATTAATGATAGACTTATAGTCATAGAGATGATAACTCTAACCGGAATAACTGAATAAGACGAAATGACGAATCACTAATTGCCTAGGGTTGTTGGTATTTATTGACTTCTAATCAAGCGAAATCCTATAACTGTGAAACAAAGAAACAAAAAACTAGCATAAAGAATCAAGTAAAATAAGCAAAAAACAACAACGAAATAAAAGAATGATAAAAATGAACTAATGAAGTGTTAATTGCTTTCCAATTTCAATCAAATAAATTCTATATAATGGGATGCTAAAGATGATTAAGCGTTCGTCACTTCAACATATTATCTTCGATGAAAGCACAAATACTCCCCCGTCCCGTAAAGAAGTTCTCATTCAGTTTACGATGCTTGACTGACGATAAAGCAACTTGATCCCTGTTCACACTTGGATTTTTTTAATAAATAAAATTTACATATTCAGAAACTATATTAAAACCGCTACAAAGTTTGATAAAAAAAAATTTAAATTTGATAAAAATTTGATATAAAAAGTAAAAGATTAGGAGTGATTTAAGTTGACCAATGAATAATGAATGAGAACTTCATTTCGGGACGGAGGTAGTATCAATCTACTACCTCCGTCCCACTAAGATTGGGACATGAGAAGGTGACACGGTTATTAACAAAAATGAGTTTGTGTGGTTGATATTAAATTGATAAAGTAAAAATAAAGTAAGAATGGTTTAGAGCCACAAAAACTTTACCAAATTTGGTATGAGACAATTTTAGTGACACTTCCTGAAAAGGTAAAATGAGACAATCTCAGCGGGACAGATGGAGTATCATTCTATCCAGCCCAAAAAGTCGTGATGGTTTAAGACTTAAGTGGTGATCAAGCCGTCAATGCCACTTTAGGGGGATGAGAAGCCTAAACAAAAAGAAGAAAAACGCTGGAACCGTGGTCGATAACTTAGGAGTAACAAAGTAATTAAACATTGAATAAAGTGGCTATGCATTTCAGCATTTATGGAGAAACTCATATTCATTATCAAGAGATGGTCAACAAATCTTTAGAAAATGAAACTAAAGTAATCTGAAGACTTCCACCTAGAAATCTTGCAGGATAGAGGAAACGAGGATATGATAATGGGTGTGTTTGATCTTTAGCGAATAATGAATGTTGGGTCAAGGGCCCAAGCCGAGGTCCGGCCCATTAACCCCTTCTTACCAAACGCACGTCCAGTTAGAACACAAGGCTAGCCCGCAGGCCCATGTTCCTTGAGGAGGGACGAACGTCTGGGGTTGGGGGTTCAGGCCCAACGGTTCATCTCGACGAACGTCTATGCAGGGACAAGGAGCAGGACCACGGGCCTCCAGGGATGACGACGAACGTCTCCAGAGCAAGCCTATAGTCATCGGAGGAAACCCAGTCCACATGGTGAGTATCCATTAAGGCCAGGAGACGAACAGCCGGTATCTCTTGAGGGTCACTTGGAGCGATCCAACTCACTTCCCGGGCGGACGAACGTCCCCACTGATTAGGCGGGAAACCTAGATTTTGGCGGGAAGTGCATTTAATGCTGAAGATTTGGTAGTTGGGGCACCAGCGGTCCACAGGCTGCCACGTCAGTATAGCCACCTGCCCATTGGTGGGTATAAATAGAAGCATTTAATTCATTGTAAAGGGTTGACAACTTTCTATTCTTAGCATTCTAGCTTATTTCTCTTGCTCGCAGCTGAGATTACTGCCTAGCGAGACGAACGGCCGACGTGCCTTTTTTAGCAAGTAGATTGTACTTAAGAGAGTTATTACGAAGTTAATAATACCTATTTACATTGCTTACTATATCCTCTGTTTCCTGATCCATCTGATAGTTGTTGGGCTAGATATTCACATATTCATACACTCACTCCACTCGAAATCTTCGGGCTTACGTGTTGGACCTGAGGGTTGAAGGAATAAACCCCAACAATGAATTATGTTAGCATGTTGTTAATAATAGAGGGTTTGAGTGTTTGACTAGCGAAATATGTTATAATAAACAATTAAACTCTATGCTTAACTCCCATAAGGATATAAACATCTAACAATTTAATTTTTAATAAGATATACTCCGTACAAAAAACGCAACTTAATTTTTCTTTCAAAACAGTCTCATGTAATTCTTCAAAAGTATAAGAATATCAATGGATATTCATTTTTTGAAGTAATCCACAAAATTGTTTCTATAATTCTATTTATGAAAATAGTTTTGTCAAGTAAAAAATGTATAGGTATGCATTTATAACCGAAAATGAGCTAATTCATTAACCAACTAGTGTTTTACTCGGGCGTTGCCCCGGGTGCATGTTTTAGAATGTTTCGATGACGTAGGATATGTGCTTTCAAGTATAGTTATGCTATGGTTATATACTTATATTATATCTTAAAAAATCGCTCCTCCAGGTCTAAAAACCCATCATTCTCTACTCTAATATCATCATCTCTTACCTTAACAACTCACTTAGTAAAGTGTTCAATTGTTTGTGTGCTATAACCATTTTGATATGAAGTATGTCATTAGTATCATATTCTTTGTGAGAAGAACTGAGCAGTGATCTCAACGATGTGAAGCGTTAAGCATCGTCACTATAATCGCATCGGCTCTCCCTAACTCCCTTCAAAACGATATACACTCTTTGGCTAAAGTCTCCCCAAAAACAACAATTTCCCCATGCGACTAAGTGTAATGCTCAAAATAGCCAACATGTCTCGATCATTAAAATGGTTGTAATAATTTCAAATTTCCAACTTGAACGGTCCTCTTTAATTAAAGTTGCTACATTCATATCACAAACTCCGATTGGTTTATTCAAAGAAACAAAACCATTACCTTTCACTGAAAGCCACATGCCATTCCAAACATAAATATCTTGTCCATTACCAACTATCCTCCTCGTCCCCTCCCGAATAACACGCTTGGCTTCAAGAATACTTCACTAGATGAAAGAGTGACTACTTCTTAACTTCACGTCCAGAAAGGAATAATTGTGAAAGTGACAAGATTTAACTCCGGTCAATAGTAAACTGCCATGCTTGTTTTCCCAACATAGCAATATTAAACTTTCTCACCGAACGGAACCCCAACCCACCTTTAGATTTAGGGCTACATAAGGCTTTCCACGACTCAATGCTCATATTTTAAAATATGATATGAAATAAAGTACTCATTAAAATTTTAAAGTTTTGAATAACTTAAGTTCGGTATCTATTTCCTTTTGATAGTTTACATTTGTAGTCATATTCTTTAATTTAATAAAAAACAATTTTCACGTTTGGTTCATCCATTAAATTAAATTAAATTAAATTTAATAAAAGCCTGGTTAGTTTATTCACGTATAGTTGGCTGTTGGCCCAAACGTATAACTAATGCAAAATATTCTTGTTTATGATTTTTTATGAAAATTCAGAAAAAATCACGTATTTTAAAAATAAAAGGTTAATAGAGTGGTACAGCAAAATGTCTAATTGTCCAATACTATTGATAATGTTTAAAAAATATTATGCCTTATAATAAGTTCGTTACTTTTGTGTTCCACCCATACCAAGGCTCCAAAGTGAAAAGAGTATTACGACGGCTCATCAAACTCAAGGTCACAATAATATCAACCATACTCTAGTAATATCTCTCCACAAATGATAAAAGTCCATAAATTAGACCAATTATGTTTTATTCCTAAAATAGGATCTTTTTTATCCTATTTAAAGTAGGGTTAAATAGGTCTATAACACATATAATTAGGAGTAGTGCAATTAATAACTTATATATATTTTAATAATCTAAGTGTATAGCATTTTATCAACCGTAGGAACACATGTGGAGGGAGATGATTTTCAATAACATCAAATGTAAAGCATATTTTTAGGAGAACTTTTTCCTTTCATATATATTAACCGAATAGGCTATACATTTTATTTATCTAAATTTGTGAGATTTATTAAACTTTATCTATTTAAAGTTGTACATACACTCAAATATTCCTTTTAAGTATATAATTTGTCAATTAGAATTGAACGAGTTTTATTTTAAAAAGAAAATAATGTTGATTCTACTTGTGCACTTTATCTATATAGATTTATAGATTTACACAAATAGGACCAAAACATTGCCATCTTCCAAAAATAAGTTCTAATGTTTAAAATCTCATAATAAGAACTTATTTTTTATGATTGAAAAATACCCTTATAGGGTTGCAGTAGTCCACCACCAGATTGACAATCGCCGAAAGTTTTCTATCGGTCGCCACCACCGCCACCACAGAACTGCCCCGCCACCAACTTTTGTCCTTGTTTATGCAAGGGAACTGATAGACAATTAGTTATGCTACATATTAATCAATTATATTAGGAGTAGAAATGTAATACTAGTACTATATATTTATTTTTATTAAAGAAAATAAAATATTCAATTCCATTTTTGAGAAATAACTCTGTTTTAGTCTTATTTGATGCACTATTTTAGTTCTAATTAAAAAAATATATAAATTTGTTACTCACTATGATATATTGCCTGAATCCTGATACGTAAATATCGTCAAGGCTTTAGGGGCATTTCAAATTTAGATTTTAATACTCTGTTTGGGTAAATTAAACTTAAGAAACATAGTACAATAAAGAAAACTCATTATTTTACACGTGATTTAACTTTCAAAACCCTCACTCGAGAGTTGAGTTATGTGAGGCTAAACTAAATTTATTAATAACCTAAGTTGTGAAAATAAAAGAAAACAATGTTAACTAAAAATTGAAGTTGCAACAACTTAATTAACTCTCAAACAAACAAATCATAAAGAAAATTTAAGGGAAAAGAGGCAAATAAGCCCTCGAACTAATCAAAAAAGTGCAAATAAGCCCTTTTGTAGGAGATTTCGTCTGTCTATCATCATTTGGGGAGGTTCCTGGTGGAATTTTTTGATGAAATTTTTTGAGCATCTTATTCATTAAGTCTAGTTTACCCATACAAAATTTCAGCTAAAAATTCAACCGGGAAGGCAGTCAAATGAATTTTTTAAGATAACTGCGCAGTTAAACAACGCAGTGTAGTTCCGAAAATCATTTGAGTGCCTTCCCGATTGAATTTTTAGCTGAAATTTGGTATGGCTAAACTAGACTTAATGAAGAAGATGCGCAAAAAAATTCATCAAAAAATTCCACCGAGAACCTCTCCAAATGATGATGATCGGACAGAACCTCCTACAAAAGGGCTTATTTGCACTTTTTTTATTAGTTCGAGGGCTTATTTGCCCCTTTTCCCAAAATTTAAAGACTTTCTCAAATATATTAGACCGATTTTCGATTTTGAAGGATTTCTTATACGGACTACAAACTAACGCCCAAAATCATTTTTCATTTTTCACTTTATAATCGATAAAACCCTCCTCAGGTCGCCGACTCTTACCCCATTCAGGATTTCTCTTCATTTTTTCTCCAGGTCGCCACTCCTCCCGGCTCCAGGTATTTCACTCTCAAGGTGTGTTTATTCATGTGGAGCTCTTTAGGCCGGAATACTATAGTAAATTTCTTTTGATTTTATATATTAATTAATAGATATTCTGTACTCTGTATTACGTAGTGTATATTAAGAAATCTGCCTTCTTTCATATATTTTTAATTTTGTAGGCAAAAGAAAACTTTATGCCAAGAGGCTGGGTTGCTGGTCCAAAAAAGTGATCATTATTAGTTCAATTAATCGTGTGAGAGCATGAGCTGTTTACATCCCTTCATTGTCTAGATTAGGATAAATTGCAAAAAGATTGATTTTGTTTGTAAAGTATGATTGAAAAGAACATTTAGTGAATCAGTGACCCCTAAAAAATCATTTCCTAGTTGTACCAGGTCTGCAAAAGACCGTATCTCATCTCCTAAATAAACAATGAGCGTGATTTCCAGTAGTAAATTTCATTAACATGCAGCTTTGGTTTTTTATTTGTATAGTTTTTGAATATGCTAACATGATATTAGGGAATGATGAAGGTTTCTTTCTTTGATATCTCACAGAAGGGGAGCCTCGTGAATGTCTAATATGGCGTGGTGTTGGCG
Source organism: Cuscuta epithymum (assembly GCA_945859915.1). Lineage (NCBI taxonomy): Eukaryota > Viridiplantae > Streptophyta > Magnoliopsida > Solanales > Convolvulaceae > Cuscuta > Cuscuta epithymum. The sequence continues at coordinate 1,532,169 of CAMAPF010001023.1, forward strand.
TAAAAGTACTACCTCCATATGTATGATGGTTGCCGCCAGGGCTTATCTTTGTCGTGAAGGAGCCTTCAAACTCCAATGGAGACATATGGTATGCTCCGCCATTGATAACTCTTATCAGAACTATCCACCAAAAGGAGAATATCCCCAAGGAGGATATCCGAATCAGCAAAATATTAACCAGAGTATCCACCATCAGTATGGAGGAGGAGGAGGATATCAGAATCAGCGAAGCCCAAACCAAAGTGTCCACCACCACTATGGAGGTGGAGGAGAATATCACAATCAGCAAAATCTGAACAAAAGTGTACACAATCAATATGGAGGCGGAGATGGAAACCAGAGCCAGCAAAATCCAAACCAAAGTATCCGCCATGAATATGTAAGTGGAGGAGGAAATCAAAGTCAGCAAAATCCAAACCAAAGTATCCACTATCAATATGGAGGTGGAGGAGGAAATCAGAGTCAGCATTATCCAAACCAAAGTACCCACGCTCAATATGGAGGTGGAGGAGGAAATCAGAGTCAGCATTATCCAAACCAAGGTACCCGCCCTCAATATGGAGGTGGAGGAGGATATCCAACACAGCAAAATCCAAACCAAAATATCCACCATCAATACAGAGGTGAGAATGGGTGGAATAATCAAATCAGGAATGACATGCCTCACCAGAAGGGTGATGCCCGTGTTGTACCTCAGGAACAATGGAGGCCCCGTGAAGCTCAGAATGTCGAGCCGGCTCCTAGTGATAATACTACTTCTACTGCCAATTTGATGTCATTGTGCAAAGGGGAGGGTGGTGCTAAGGTGAAGGATGCGATTGAATTGATGGAAAAGGGGGCAGTTGCGGATACACAATGTTTTGGATTGCTTTTCGAGTCCTGTGGGAAGTCAAGGAAACTTGAGGATGCAAAGTCAGTGCATGACCACTTTTTGAGATCAAAATGCAGGGGTGATCTCGTCTTGAACAACAAGGTCATTGACATGTACTCTAAGTGTTGGAGCATGATGGATGCACGGAGGGTTTTCGATCACATGCCTGAGAGGAACATAGAAACATGGCATCTGATGATCAACGGTTACGCAATGAACGGGTTGGGCGATGACGGGCTGTCGTTGTATGAGCAGATGAGGACAAATGGGATCCGGCCCAATGACCAAACTTTCCTTGCTGTTTTTGAGGCCTGTGCCAGTGCTGATGCAATTGATGAGGCATTCATACATTTTGACACCATGAAGGCCGAATATGAAATCTCACCCACGATTGAACATTATTTGGGTTTGTTGGGCGTGTTTGCAAAATGCGGCCATCTTGCTGAGGCTGAGGAATTCATCAAGGAACTCCCGTTTGAGCCCACAGCTGATGTTTGGGAAGCTTTGATGAATTATGCTCGGATACATGGAGACATTGACCTTGAAGACCATGCTGAACAGTTGTGGAAGGCTGCTGGGGGTAGTCCCCTTGAGGGGGGTAAGATTGTCCCACCACCTCCAAAGAAGCAGTCGGTCAATATGCTTGAGGGTAAAAGCAGGGTGCTTGAGTTTCGTAGCCCCACACTATACAAGGATGAAGAGAAAATGAGGGCAGCAATGAAAGAGCAGGCATATGTGCCAGACACCAGGTATGTTCTGCATGATATTGATCAAGAGGCAAAGGAGCAGGCATTGCTTTATCACAGTGAGCGCTTGGCGATTGCCTATGGTCTCATAAGCACCCCTGCCAGGACGCCTTTGCGTATCATCAAGAATTTGCGTGTCTGCGGGGATTGTCATAATGCCATCAAGATCATGTCAAGGATTGTTGGGAGAGAGTTGATTGTTAGGGACAACAAACGTTTCCATCACTTCAAGGATGGAAAATGCTCCTGTGGTGACTATTGGTAAGTTATTATTATCACAGCAAGCAAGAGAAATGGGGTGATTGGCCTTTTAACTATTTCAAAGAAACATCTTGAAGGCAGAGCTCTTCGCAAGGATATGCCATCCTTTCGTGTTGAAAGGATGTAGCATACTTCGTATATGATACCAATGACCATGTCAAGTGCTTGTTCAGAGCGGGATATTGTTAACATCATTTTAGAGTACATGGGGGCGCATGTGTCTTATATATTGCACAGTATTCTCTGTTTTGTTTTTCTGCTGTCGACCTTCTTTAGTTAGTAACGATTTTCACCTGGTGGTTATTTAAAAAAAAAACAATCCCCCTTTTCATTGGAATGCTTTTGGTTCTGGGGTGAATTGCAGTTTGCTATCTCCCCTCTTCGACGGTTCGACCTTTGACTAAAGATATAAAAGAATATTGCTCTCTTAACGTGTGGAGAATTGCACGTGGCTAATTTTGCTACCATTCTTCAAGTCCATCCTTTTCAACTTTATGGTACTCCGCACTATAAAACTCTCATCCACTGTGTTTTACTCGTACATCTGTGGAGAATTTTTAACTTGGTGGGTGATACATTTGCATTTTTTTTTTATCTCTTTTAAGAAAGATGGAAAGTTTTTCATTTAAGCAACACATCTTACGCCCCAAAATATGCACTTCTACATCCAAACGAGGGATATTTGGATTTTAATCCTCTTGGAGTCTTGGAGTTGAGAACATGAAGAAAAACGATAAACACTACATTCTTAATGAATGCCGTGGGGTTGATGATTACATGACTAATTTTCACCACTCAATGAGTGTCTGTTTAAAATGTGTTACTCGTAGAAACGTCACATAATAATGTCTAATTTTCATATTAGAAACACTTACATAATAATGTCTAATTTTCATAGTAATGTCACATAATAATGTCTAATTTTCACATCAGAACACGTACATTATAAAGCGATATTTGTAAGAGATTAATAAAAAAGTGTTTTACAGTAAAGCGTAAAGTGGTTAGAAATAGAAATTATTTTAATTCATTCATTTCATTTTCATTTACCCCAGTGCCGCAAAGGCTCCGTAAGGGGGGTCGGATGTACGCAGTCTTACCCCTGTACTAAAGCACATAGAGACTGTTTCCGGATGACCCATAATGAAAATCGCGTCCAAAATTGCATGGACTGACTGCTGCTTCATAACAAAGAAGCGCAGACAGTTTAGTGAGCCATTTTGCTTTATTCCATCATATTTTCAAGTAAAAATTGAAGTGTTTTAAAAACAATTTGCAATATGATATTTGAGTAAAGGTACACAATATCCCTTTTGAAAAAATGCTTGAACTTCAACTTGCGCTTTAATGACAGCTTTTCCGATCAGATACTTTGCCTTAGAGAGTGATGGAGAAGACATGGGGTGTAGGCCCGTGTAGCTTGAGCAGATATTTCCTGTTTCTTACTCATTGGCTTGTGTGGTGTCATAGTCTACTGCGCAGTATGATTTTTTGTTATATTTGTGGAGGAATTTTAAATCTGAAACACTAAAACCAATCTAAGGACGTGGAATTGAATTTCTAAATGCCACGGGTTCTAGTAAGCTAAGCATTCTTTGCTGCCAAATAGACATGGTCTCAGTTTCAGGACTGGTTCAGAACTGAATCCGAATCGCTAGAGGCGGTTCGTTCAGGAGACCGGCTAGAGGGCGATCCTAAGGGAACCAATTCAGGTGGCAACAAAATTCCCTCTGATTGTTGGATTATAATCAATCCCTGGTATGTCAAGTAGTAGCTCAGGCAAGCGCAAGCCAATCAACTAGTTTGGCAAGTTAAAATCTTGTGTCTAAATGCATATTATAATAACCATGTATACCTTTCACAAAAGTTATCGTTAATGGTTAATTAAAACATAAAAAAAATATACTAATTGCGTATTATTGCTATTATTAAACTTAGATTATATATGATATTCCAAATGTGGTTATGCTCATATTTATTTTTTTAAAAATGTAGGTGACATATTTTAATATTTATTCTTGAAAGTCAATCATGTCAAAAATTATTTTCTAGATTCAAAAATAATTGTCAATAACATTTTTATTCAAATAGGACTAAAATTTTAGAATATGATGCATATGTTCTCAAGGTTTACTAAGCATTAAAATCATTTGATTATTATGGAAATTAAATACCATTCATTTTTAATTTATATATTTATTACACTACAATTTAATAAACGTTGACCGGATTGACCCGCCAGTCTAAGTATTGAAAATTGTGAAAAATAAAAACCTTTTATTTTATATTTATATATTTATTACACTACAATTTTATAAACGTTGACCAAATTGACCTGTCGGTTCTCGGTCGAGTTCTTATAAAATAGACCGAGACCGGCCGGTCCCAATTAGTCCAATTTTTTACATTTCAACCATTGTCAGCATTCTAAACTCTAGTAAATGAGTATATCCATTTAGAACCTGAAAAGGGTGGTAGGGGTGCGGGCATATGGCGGGGGTCTAAAAATTAAAAATTAAAAGAGCGGACCTGGTCGGAACCAAAAATAGATGTCTCGGCCCCAATTCCCCTACTCTACCTCCCTAGGGCTGGCTGGTCCGGAACCAGACTGGGTTCACCCCTATTGACAAGGAATTTTGAATTGAAGTGTGTGATGGGGTGTATTAGTGTGAGATTGTTTTGATTTGGATTTTGAGGGTTTGTTCATGCTCACCGGAACTTGACCGATACCGCTCTGGAGAAGATGGCTGGAAGCCGGACTGAGGCTTCTCCATTGCCGAAAGGTTCAGCTCACCGATCTTTCTTATGTGTTTACCCGAAAACTTGGCCGGTGCTGAAACTTGATTGATATCTCGTCAGGGATGACGAGTGAAATCTAGGGCTGTGGCTTATCCAAAACACGCTGGAATATGCTGAAGAAGTTGGCTGGACATGGCGGCAGTTATGGAAATGCTCTGCCAACGAGATTTTTTTTATGTGTATAAAAGTCTCCTCAAAGTTGGGATTTAGAAAAAGTTCAGATATAAAAGTCTCCTCAAACTTCAACTTATAAAAAAGTAAAAGGAGAAAAAATTGATGTTTTCGACTTTTGACTTGCAAGCACTTGAATTTAAGCTGAAGTTTGCATTTACAGACACCTTTTTCAACTTTTTTTTAACTAAAAAGCTGAGAAGGGCTTCAGTAAGTAATAACAAACATAATCTAAATAAGTTGCTTCAGAAGTCGGAACCTTGGGTGGAAGTGATGTGCTTTTGACGACCTTTTCAGTATTTATCAATTGGTGTGGACTGTGGACCTCGCCCGTTAGGTGCTGAGATGGTAAATTGTTCCCTAAAAATGTAAAATACTGAATTCACATTCCTTCAATAATTGCTTCTGCAGCTGAGTTTTTATGAAATGGTTAATGCTAATAAAGAATCAAGATAATAAATAAAGCAGTCAGTGGGTTGTGTAGCTCCGGACTCCATGGCAACAAGAACTTCAAGACAGTGTCACATGCAATTCCTCTCCAACTATAGAAAATATTTCATTAATCCTGAAATTAACATGACAGTGCAGAGACAATTAGGTCTATGCTAAGGACCACATTTTAAAGATATGGACATTGAAGAAACCCGAAAGCCATGGTTTGCATCAAAGACCCCAGTTATGGGTTCCTATATTGAACCAACTCTTGAAGCTTAAAAGGCTATATGCTAACCAGTAACCACGTCATATGAAAAGTTGGCACCAAATCTTTGCTAAAACTACTACCTCTGTCCCAATTTGTTATCCTTGTTTCACATTATGAGGTTTGAAACATTAAGATCAACTTCCCCTGAAAATACTTCAATTGGAACTTTTACAAAACTACACAAAGAGTTCTACTGAACCGCAGAATGAATTCAAATACAGTAAAACTTTGATACACAAAATCAGAAAATAACCACAAAAGTTGACCACACTAAATGACAAAAAAAAGAAAGAAAGAGGAAGTGTTTTATTTACCTAAACCTATCGAGTTTCACTTCTTCAAGCCATGTTGTTGTGTATACCTGCAGTAAGAAAACAAAATGGTATTACGTAGTAATAGCTTCTCCAGAGTATCAGAAGTGAATACATAGCATCAACCAGCACGTAACAAGAACCCCACCTTCAGGTATCCATACGACCCCTAGTTTACTTTATAGCACAAGGAGATAAGCCGCAATGAGAGCTTATGTAGAGCTCGATAAGCCGCAATGGGAACATGATGTAACATGTCGTAATTAAATGCACATGTCATGTATATTTAGACAACAAAATTAACTACATGAGTACATTACATCTTGATATGATTCATAAAATAAAGCTTTAGCTCTAAGCGAAATCATTTTAGTTTGGCTAAAGGGTCAAATAGGTCCTCAAACTAACTTAAAAAGTGCAAATCACCCCTTGTATAGGAGGTTCTGTCATGCCATCACCATTTGGGGCGGTTCCCAGTGGAATTTTTTGATGATTTTTTTGAGCATCTTCTTCATTAAGTCTAGTTTACCCATACCAAATTTCAGATAAAAATTCAACCGGGAAGATAGTCAAATGATTTTGTGAAATGTACTACGCTGTTTAACTGCGCAGATATCTTCAAAAATTCATTTGACTGTTTTCCCAATTGAATTTTTAGCTGAAATTTGGTATGAGTAAACTGGACTTAATGAAGAAGATGCTCAAAAATTTCATCACAAAATTCCACCGGGAACCGCCCCAAATGGCGGCGGCCGGAGACCTAAGGGGTGATTTGCAATTTTTAAGTTAGTTCGAAGACCTATTTGACCCTTTAGCCTTTTAGTTTTATTTAGCCGAGAAAGTCGGATTGGATTCAAATCACTCTGTATTCAGAAGTAAGTAAAGAGCAAATAAACATATGTTGAAGGCCTATAGCACAAAGTCACAAACGTATGTACTCCACATTAGTTATCTCCACCTTGTCAAATGATAACTACATATTGTTTCCCTATGAAAGAAAAAATGGCTATTTTACCTGAACCTAATCCATAGAAAAGGTAATTACACAATGGTTTCAAACAAGATATGAATATAGGAGTAAATCCACCAGTACCTGGAGAACATTACTCTCGGCTTGATCACGGGGTGAATTTGAAGGTATACTTGATTTGCAATTTCTTTGACCCAGGAAAATTGGTTCATTGGAATACAAATCGCATATAATGAGATCACCAAACTCCCCTAGATACAACTCTTCTGACCAATGAATGCTGTCTTCTTTGTCACCAATGGAGCAAAATTCCATCACAAGTAACCGCTGCATGCCATATTAAACTTTAATGCAAACAAATTGAGGAAAAAAAAAAGGCAAGCCAAAGTGTCAAATAATTGAAGGCTAGATTTAATAGGTACCTTTAAATTCATTTCAGATTTTAACATTTGAACCAACTCTTCTGCCAGTTGCTCTGAAAATTATTAAAAATGTCAGTTTGTACAATCAAGAACCATCTCTTTGAATATACAGTAAGAATTTTGCTTGTGGGGTATTTATGTACACACACAATTGATGTGTAAGATAGGCATTTATTGTAATAAAAAAGTTGTCCTCACTATCTTCCATTCAATTGCAAAAGTCAATTTTTTTATACTAAAAACAACATTAATGATTAAAAAACTGATCGTATATACGTAGTATTATATAGACTTCTAATTTTATACTTTTCAATAAGAATAGATCCAGATCGAGCAAAAGAGATGTATACCAAAAGAAGATATTGACAAAAAGGAGAATACGGGAACTCCACCACCATCACCACCATTGTCAATCTGATGATAATCATCAGCAGCAGGGTTGCAAGAAAACTGTACATTTGGGCTGTTGCCCATCCCTTTGACATAACACCTCATAGATCTAGAAGCCTTGACCATCTGAGTTACGATGCCGACCTACATAAATAAATTAACTTACAATTCAATTACTCAAGAACATATTTGTTCTTGCAATTAATCATAATAACACAAATTCGGAGAAAAGGATGTCAAATTTAATAAAACTACTTTAATATAGGTAATATGTGAAACAACCCCTTTGATCTGTATGGCCTTCTCCAGATATTTAATCATTCTTAACTCGTGAAAAATTTAATGCATTTCTAATCTAAAATTGCTTGTAAAGCCAAAAAATAAACATTAAGATTAGTAGATTTCTAAAAGTTTACTTCTTTTCAGTTTCTTCTTCAGAATAAATGGTTTTCACCTCCAAACGACTAGTTTTAGGATCTCAAGGACTCCTAAGCTACTGATGAAGAAATAGTTCATATTCACTAGATTCTGACAAATCGGCATTCTTTGCATCAAACAGCATAAAAAGGGCAGCCCAGCGCACATGGGCGTCCTTGTGGGGGTTCATCAAATAGCATAAGAAAAAAAATCAATAGCAACATCTCTAACTGTAGTAAAAAGGCAAATCAACCTTGGTAAACTATCAGATTTATCGAAAAAACAGCCATAAAGTTTACCATGTTCTGCGTACATACCATACTTTTGTATGTCAACAAGAGCTGACCCCTATTGATCACCTAAAGAGTAGAAATAGAAAGAGATATTTGAGAAAAATAAAAATGCAAAATAAAACAATTTAGTTGAAACAGATTTATAGATTCTACTCCTGTGTGGCAAATTCATAATCACCTGCTGCTTGTGTAACTTGTGGCATGCTTTCTTTTGTAATTCTGGCATGTCACTCAAAACTCCAAATTCCATTGCCTCCATGTACCTATGCAGAAATGGCGCTTTACATTTACAATCAATTTCAGAGTTCAGACTCAATATGGACACACATGCTAGCCTGTTCTTCTTGAGGGTCTAAGTACCGGTATTTATACCAACAAACTCATTTAGCTTATATTCTCATAGACAAAAAATTGAAGTCTAAATAAAGACTAAAACAAATATGTGGAACTGCATTTGATATGCAGTGAATAGAAAAGGTGGGATTTTTATTTCCTCCTATTGTGCTTTTTTACCTCTGCGAGAGATAAGAGTTTACTAGAGAAGAGGCGTGGGAGTGAGCAGTATAGGAGGAAGAGAGCCAGTCGTTCCATAGAGAAACCAATTTCAACCACTGGTTTTTGAGATTCCTCTGAGCGGCCGGTCTCCACTGACGCAATATTTGGGAGGACGGTGGCGTCACCGGCGGCGGTGCTGGAGATTTTGCGGCTGGGATTTGGAGGTTGAGGTCCATGGGCTCATTCTTGTATTCCATTCTCACTCCCTTGAAATTCTGGCATAACCGCATAATCACCCAATTCCACCCCAAACAAACTCATGTCATTCCCCCGTCCAACTAACCTAAAAAAAAACTGTAAGTTTAGCTGTGTCTCCTTCGATAGTGGGAGATCTGTTCAAACGGTTCGATTTCTACTTAAAACCAAATGCGGAACTAAAGTAAAAAGTTCGGTTTGATTTTATGATGAAAACTTTAGAATCATGGTTTGTTCGATTCGGTGCCGGTTTTTTCAATTTTTGCCAAGATATTTTAGTTGATTAAAAAATAGTAATTTTAATATGTAATTGGGGTGCAAAAAAACAAAGACTTTTAAAAAGAGGTTTGTGATACAAAAAATACCCCATATTATGTAGTTGGGGTGCAAAAACATATGTTGGCCCCCATGTTTATAGCTAAAAAATGATTTGCCAAAAAAGTTTGGAGTGTAGATGGGGTGCAAAAACACCCCCATTGAAAGTTTGGAGTGTAGATGGGGTGCAAAAACACCCCCGTTGTTTATAGCTAAAAAGGAGAAAATTGTCAAATACACCCTCGAAGTGTGTAACACCGTCCCCAAAAAGTATTTACTTTTAAGTAAATAATGTATTGAACTTATGGAATGGTTAACGAGTATTCGTAGTTGTGAATTTTTATTTATTCTTTCGCACGAATAGTAAATTCGCACGTGGGGCCCGCACCGGGAGCGGGGGCCGCCCGATATTTCCGGGACCATATAATTATTCATCTTGGTCTAGATAACATTTATATGGTGGTGGATAACTCATTTGAACCATGGAAGGGTCCTGAGTTGACCGATCGGTCAAAAGAGGCCCAAATACCGGCATTGGCAATTTAACCGATAAAAGCCCGAAATTAAATTTCGGGGACTTATAAATTAAAGTTGGGGAATGAATATTCATTATATGGGTCATAATGATGGAGAACACATAATATATTTTATTTGGCCCGATAAAATAAAATATATTTAAAACAGTCCGAAAAATACAACTTTCGGGACAAATTGTACACTTTGGGACCTGAAGGGTTGACCTCCCACATGGGTGGGGGCCAACCCACGAATTTGGACACTCCATTAGGGGCTTGGTCGGCTGGAGGGCATGGGGAAGGAGTGGGAGTGAATAGAAAGGCATCAAACAAACTTAAGGTGGGCCTCTCCCACACCACTCTTGCTTTTGAGACAAAAGAGACACCTATCTCTCTCCCTCTCTCACCCACTCGACCACCATCATCCAAGGAAGAGAAAACCTCCAAGAAATATACCTCCTCCATAGCCTAACTCGTGCTGCAACTCAACAAGGAAGAAGAAAGAAGTTTGAGGAAGAAGAGGGGGTGGGAAAGTGTGTTGATTGAGGTAATGACCTTATACTAGTTTTTCTTTATTCATTAACAACCACATGGCTTGCATAGCATGTGAGGAACCCTTATAGTAGCTCTACATTCTTAGGAATGTAGAAGGAGGGGTTGAGAGGAAGTTCCAAGTCCAAGAGCGGACATAGGGGCCATAATAACCGGTTTACCGGGAAATAACCTTTTAGAGGTTATTTGTATTGATTAAGGTTTTATGATGTTAAAACCTTGTTAGGAACTTGATTAAAGTATTTTTGAGCTTCGCCGGAGTTTCGCCGGAGTTGGTCAACGTTCGCCGGAGTTGGTCAAAGTTCACCGGAAATTAGTCAAAGTTCAATCGGGGAGCGTAGAACGCGCGTGAGCTCACTTAAGGTGAGGATGACCGACTATATTGCTTATAATCTTTGGGTTAATTTCATGAGATTCCCTAAATGAATATACAATGTGATTTGCATGGATTATTAATGGTTAATAATGCCTAAATGAAATTACTATTGATTATAAGTATAGCTTGCATAATATACAAATTTATTGAATAAATTGTGTATGTCTAAATGTTATGAATATGATGGCATGGTAGTAGTATCAACCATAAATTCCCATTTGTGATAAGTATACTTTTATTTCATGAGAAGAAGCCATGAAGGAATAAAAGTGATATTTTGATATTGAGGCCAAATTACATGTTGAATGAAGAATTACATTGAAATGAATAAATAACTAGTATTGAAATATTAGTTGGAATTGTAGTTGAATAATGGATGAATGGATCCTAAGAAATTGAATTGTAAAGAATCGGTGATTATTGAGCTGGGCTCTAGACCGATGTAGATAACGGTGATTATTGAGCTGGGCTCTAGACCGTAGTAGTTATCGGTGATTATTGAGCTGGGCTCTAGACCGATGTAGATAACGGTGATTATTGAGCTGGGCTCTAGACCGTAGTAGTTATCGGTGATTATTGAGCTGGGCTCTAGACCGATGTAGATGACGGTGATTATTGAGCTGGGCTCTAGACCGTAGTAGGTAACGGTGATTATTGAGCTGGGCTCTAGACCGTGATAAGAAATGATGAATTGACACTAAACGAATAAAGTTAACCACGATATAATAACACCCTAGGTTGAGGGTCTTGGAAATTGAAACGTTGATTATATTTAGTATAGTTGTCATTGTACTTGTCAAATGCTTCCAAGTACTGACCTCCCCTTCACGGGGGAGGCCACCTCACAGTTTCAGGTAGAACTTGAAGGTTGCTACCACCGCCCGTTGCTTCGGGAAGATCAAAGGAGGGAGACGTGGTTCGTGCTTCTTCCGTTCCTGTTTTAAAAACATTTAAATTAATGCTCATGGATATTATATTTTTGAATAACTATTTGGGGGCTTGTATGCCCAAGTTTGCCAAGTGTGGCATGAATACTTGTATCAAATGTTTCCGCTGCTTGAATGAATGTTTTACATTATGCTTGTTTATGGATGTACTATGTGTGAATGATATCCCAGACGCCTTGTATAGTATGGATGTGTTGAACTGTGGTTGACTATTCGTACTGTACGGCGGATTGTTGACGTGTCCGGATAGGTCCGGGGCGTGACAATTTAATTGGTATCAGAGCCTTAGTCCGTAAACTTCATAATGAAGCTTCAAAATCTCTTTTGAAAACAAATTTGAAAACCATGAGCATAAAAGTTTTGTACTTAAAGAACTTTTGGTACTTGAGTTGCAAAGTCTCTAATTGTTAAGATGGTACCCTTAACAATTGGTATGACGGTGATTTGAGCCAAAGGATGTCTTTAAGTACCTATCCGTCACTTGACATTGATACGAGTCTAATGACTCATTCTACTTCCTTTCAGAAATGGAGCCAGTCGGAAGGATCACTAGGAGGAACCCGACGGGCCGTGTACCGGGTGGGTCCGAGCGCGGTAGCCGGGGGTCCTCTAGGGGATCAAGAGGAAGAGGCCGCGGAGGCCGACAACAACAAACCGTAAGCGATGGCCACGTCGATACGGAAAGCGAGACCTATTGGTCTTATGAGGACTCGACCTACCGGCCGGAAACTGAGCCGGTTGAGACCCCTTATGAAGGGGATGACGACGATGTTAGTGACGAGGAGGAAAATGGCTCCTTGGCTAGGATTGAAGCACTGCTCCAACAATATCATCGGGAGCGTGAGGAAAGGAGAGAACGCCGAAGGCGCCGTGCGGGGCCACCTTCGGGCGGGGCTCCAAGAGGGAGGAGCTACTGTGATTCGAGGACCCATGTAGAAGCGCATGGGAGCCGTGGTGATGGAGGTCCAACCATAAGGATCTCCAAATACATCAAGGAGGCGAGAGACTTGGGGTGTAAACCGTTCGATGGGACGGGAGACATCTCAGTTGCCGCGCAGTGGATCAAGAGGCTGAACGAGGCAGCCCTTGACATGCAACTCACCCCCGATTTCAAATTGAGAATCGGGGTGAGGTTACTTGAAGGGTTAGCATCCAAGTGGTGGGATGGAACCAAGGGTAAGTATGGCGGGACAGTTACTTGGGAGGATTTTCGGCAAGAATTCTTTGCCCAATACTACTCCGACTTTGAGGTAAACGCCAAAGTGAGGGAGTACACTCTTTTGACCCAAGGGGGTAACATGACGGTGAAAGAACTTGAGCATAAGTTCAGGGACCTTGCCGACCACATACCGGAGTATGCGTGTGATGAGAACCGAATGGTGAATCACTTTTGGGAGGCCTTGGACTTGGAGATACGTGATAGGGCGACTCAATTGCCCAACATGACTTTCAGCCAAGTGGTTGCCCAGGGGTTGAAGGGAGAAAAGCAATGGGAGGAAAGGAAGAAGAGGGACGCCGAGGAGGCAAAGAAGAGGAAATGGGAGAGCCATGGCCCCCAAGGTTCTAATAAGAAAGGGAACCATGGGGGAGGAGGATCATTCAGGGCACCGGCACCACCATCTAGGGGAGGCTCAGGCACGGGTGGACAAACCTCGGGCTCGCAAGCCCCAATGATGATTAGATGCAGGAATTGTAACAGGAACCATGGGGGTAAGTGTCGTGACCCTCCTCGGTGCTACCAATGTGGAGACACGGGGCATATTAAACCAAATTGCCCTCAACTTGGTGGGAACCGAGGGGTGGGATCAAGCGGCGCTACCACGGCAAGTAGGAACCGAAGCGGAGCACCCCATGCTAGTATGGGGCAGGGGGGAGCGAGCACAAGCAACGCGCCGTCCGTGAACCAAGGAAGGACTCAAGCTAGAGTCTACGCAATGACCGAGGCCGACGCTCGGGCCAATCCCGACTCCGTTGCAGGTAATCCCTTGTAACGATCGATAAATTACATGTATTGAGTGCTAAAAGTGATAGCGGGTTTGTACGGGCTCGCCGGGGCCGATGCCGGCCGGTTTCCTAGCAAAAAGTTGCAAAAATAAACTGCCCAGGGGTAAACCGGCGCCGGTCGAGGCATAAACCGGCGCCGGTTCTAATTAAAAGCCTTCGTTTTGAGGTCGCCGTGGGTAAACCGGCGCCGGTTTTGGCCCATAACCGGCGCCGGCCAAGGGTCGGGGAGGCTTAACTAATGAAAAATTTTATTTCCGGGGGACGCCGTAGCAAAACCGGCGCCGGTTTTGGCCATAACCGGCGCCGGTCTAGGGGAAAAGAGGTCGGAAAAATCACCGTGCTCGCAACCGGGGCCGGTTTTGAGTTTTCCGATGTTGCCGAAGGTGAACCGGCGCCGGTTTTGGCCATAACCGGCGCCAGTCCAGTTTAATTTGTGAGTATCCGGCCACCCCGAAGGCAAACCGGCGCCGGTCTTGCCTAGAACCGGCGCCGGTCCAGTGTATTTTCACCTGAAATGTGTTTGTTAAGCCCCGTTTCGATCCGGTACGTTGAGTGGTGTGTCTTACATGACTTATATATGTAGGAACATTAAAGATCAATGGTAGAAACGCAAGAATTCTCATTGATACCGGGGCACAACGTTCATTCGTGAGTGAAGCGTTTGCCGAAAGTTTAGGCGTGCCGTTGATAGTAATGACACAACCCTTGTTGGTCTCTACACCGTTGGGAGACGATGTGGAAAGGAAACACTACTATCCTTCGTGTGAGGTAGAAGTGACGGGTCAACCTTTGACTTGTGACTTCGTACCTCTAAGTATGTTAGAATTCGATGCAATTCTAGGGATGGATTGGCTCGAGAAACATCATGCTCGAGTGGATTGTTATGCCAAGGTTTTGGAACTCGAGGATGCTGAGGGAAACACTCTACGTTTCGAGGGAGATCGGGGAGGATCTCATAGTTGCATAATATCCGTGATGAGGGCACGGAAGATGATGAAGAAGGGATGCCACGCATACCTTGCTTACGTGGTGGATGAAGCAAAGAAGGAGGTTGACATCAACGATGTACGTGTCGTGTGCAAATATCCGGATGTCTTTCCCAAAGACTTGCCGGGGCTTCCACCCGACAGGGAGATCGAATTCGTAATTGAAGTGGAGCCGGGAACCAAACCCATTTCGATTCCTCCTTATCGAATGGCACCGGCCGAGCTTCAAGAGTTGAAGGTTCAACTTCAGGAGCTATTGGACAACGGGTTCATTAGACCCAGTCATTCACCGTGGGGAGCACCCGTACTCTTCGTAAAGAAGAAAGATGGTACACTAAGAATGTGTATAGACTATCGACAGCTAAACAAGGTCACAATCAAGAACAGGTACCCTTTACCGAGGATTGACGACTTGTTCGATCAACTTCGAGGGGCAGCAGTATTCTCGAAGATTGATTTAAGGTCAGGGTATCATCAGCTGAAGATAAAGGAGAGTGACATACCCAAGAGTGCTTTTCGCACTAGATATGGTCACTACGAGTTTTTGGTGATGTCGTTTGGTCTAACCAACGCACCGGCGACATTCATGGACATGATGAACCGTGTGTTCAGTGAATACTTAGATCAATTTGTGATAGTATTCATTGACGACATTTTGATATACTCCAAGAGTGAAGAGGAGCATGAAGATCATTTGAGTCTTGTACTTGAACGACTAAGGGAAAAACAACTCTTTGCCAAATTCTCTAAATGCGAGTTTTGGCTCAAAGAGATTGGGTTTCTCGGGCATGTCGTGTCAAGTTCGGGCATTTCGGTGGATAAAGCCAAGATAGAAGCTGTTATGAATTGGGAGAGACCCAAAAATGTGAAAGAGATACGTAGTTTCCTTGGCTTAGCGGGATACTATCGTAAATTTGTTGAAAAATTTTCCGTATTGGCGTCTCCATTAACAAAGCTCACGAGGAAAGGGGCCAAGTTCATATGGGACGACAATTGTGAGAAAGGCTTTCTTGAACTAAAGAAACGGCTTACAGAAGCACCGGTTCTCGCTCTACCCACACAAGGGATAGGGTATGACATATACAGTGATGCTAGCATCCAAGGGCTTGGATGTGTACTCAGGCAGAACGGTCGGGTGATTGCCTATGCTTCTAGGCAATTGAAGAAACACGAGGCGAACTACCCTACCCATGATCTGGAGTTGGGGGCGGTAGTGTTTGCACTAAAGATTTGGAGACATTATCTCTATGGAGAGACATGTCACATTTTCACCGACCATAAGAGCCTCAAGTATGTATTCACTCAGAAAGAGTTGAATATGAGGCAAAGGAGATGGATGGAGTTGATCAAGGACTATGACTTGATCATCGACTATCATCCCGGAAAGGCCAATGTAGTGGCCGATGCACTGAGCAGGAAGGGTACGTCGGGGACATTACTCACATGTCTACGAACTTTGAGGGCACAAGTGGAGGTGTCCACGAGTGGGGTCCTCATTGCTAGATTCGAGGTTAGACCTACATTGCTGGGTGAGATCAGTAGATGTCAGGCCATTGATGAAGAATGTCAGAAGATCCGGGAGAAGATCCTTGAAGGGCCCGTGGAGAACTTTCGAGTACGTGATGACGGTCTTTTACTGTTTAAGGACCGGGTATGCATACCAAAGAGTGAGGAGCTCCAAAAGTCTATACTAGAGGAGGCTCATTCTTCGGCATATGCTATGCATCCAGGAGGTACTAAAATGTACCGAGACTTGAAGGAAAGTTACTGGTGGTCGGGTATGAAGAGGGATATCGCAGAGTACGTGAGCCGATGCCTTACTTGCCAGCAAGTTAAGGCGGAGCACCAGCACCCGGCAGGGCTTTTGCAGCCACTGACCATTCCGGAATGGAAGTGGGAACACGTGACCATGGACTTCGTGGTGGGGCTACCACGAACAGTGAACAACTACGACGCAGTATGGGTAGTGGTTGATAGGCTCACCAAGAGTGCACACTTTTTGCCTATCAACATTACTTATCCTCTTGAAAGATTGGCAAAGCTATACACGGAGGAGATTGTGAGACTACATGGAGTCCCGATATCCATTGTCTCGGATAGGGATCCACGATTCACATCTCGGTTTTGGCCCAAGTTTCAAGCATCTTTAATTTGGGTACTAAATTGAAGTTTAGCACAGCTTTTCATCCGCAGACGGATGGACAATCTGAGAGAGTGATACAGATCCTGGAAGATATGCTTAGGGCATGTGCTTTGGAGTTCCAAGGAAGTTGGGACAAGCATTTGGCTCTAGTTGAGTTTGCCTATAACAACAGTTATCAGGCGAGTATTGGCATGCCTCCATACGAGGCATTGTATGGGAGGAAATGCAGGACACCGTTGTGTTGGGACGAGGTTGGCGAGGCCAAGCTCGAAGGAATTGAACTCGTTGAAATCACCAAGGCTAAGGTGAAGGTCATTCAGGATAGACTTAAGGCTGCCCAAGATCGGCAGAAGAGTTATGCCGACAAACGACGCAGGCCATTGGAGTTCGAGGTTGGTGATAAGGTCTTCCTAAGGATTTCTCCTTGGAAGGGCATCATCCGATTTACATCGAGGGGAAAGCTTAACCCCCGATACATTGGTCCATTTGAAATCCTTGAAAGGATAGGGGCTGTGGCATACCGTCTCAAGTTGACGCCGGAACTTGAGAAGATACATGACGTGTTTCATGTATCGATGCTCAAGAAATACGTGAGAGATCCATCTCATATTCTTGAGAAGCCACCGGTGGAAATACGTGAAGACCTACAATATGCGGTGGAACCGGTAAACATTGTGGGTCAACAGGTGAAGAAACTGAGGAACAAGGAGATTCCTATGGTGAAGGTTCTTTGGAGGAGTGATCGAGTCGAAGAAGAAACCTGGGAGACTGAGGTCTCAATGAGGGAGCAATACCCGTTTCTTTTCGATTAGACACGTGGATTCCGGGGACGAAATCCCAATTAAGGGGGGGTGAACTTGTAACACCGTCCCCAAAAAGTATTTACTTTTAAGTAAATAATGTATTGAACTTATGGAATGGTTAACGAGTATTCGTAGTTGTGAATTTTTATTTATTCTTTCGCACGAATAGTAAATTCGCACGTGGGGCCCGCACCGGGAGCGGGGGCCGCCCGATATTTCCGGGACCATATAATTATTCATCTTGGTCTAGATAACATTTATATGGTGGTGGATAACTCATTTGAACCATGGAAGGGTCCTGAGTTGACCGATCGGTCAAAAGAGGCCCAAATACCGGCATTGGCAATTTAACCGATAAAAGCCCGAAATTAAATTTCGGGGACTTATAAATTAAAGTTGGGGAATGAATATTCATTATATGGGTCATAATGATGGAGAACACATAATATATTTTATTTGGCCCGATAAAATAAAATATATTTAAAACAGTCCGAAAAATACAACTTTCGGGACAAATTGTACACTTTGGGACCTGAAGGGTTGACCTCCCACATGGGTGGGGGCCAACCCACGAATTTGGACACTCCATTAGGGGCTTGGTCGGCTGGAGGGCATGGGGAAGGAGTGGGAGTGAATAGAAAGGCATCAAACAAACTTAAGGTGGGCCTCTCCCACACCACTCTTGCTTTTGAGACAAAAGAGACACCTATCTCTCTCCCTCTCTCACCCACTCGACCACCATCATCCAAGGAAGAGAAAACCTCCAAGAAATATACCTCCTCCATAGCCTAACTCGTGCTGCAACTCAACAAGGAAGAAGAAAGAAGTTTGAGGAAGAAGAGGGGGTGGGAAAGTGTGTTGATTGAGGTAATGACCTTATACTAGTTTTTCTTTATTCATTAACAACCACATGGCTTGCATAGCATGTGAGGAACCCTTATAGTAGCTCTACATTCTTAGGAATGTAGAAGGAGGGGTTGAGAGGAAGTTCCAAGTCCAAGAGCGGACATAGGGGCCATAATAACCGGTTTACCGGGAAATAACCTTTTAGAGGTTATTTGTATTGATTAAGGTTTTATGATGTTAAAACCTTGTTAGGAACTTGATTAAAGTATTTTTGAGCTTCGCCGGAGTTTCGCCGGAGTTGGTCAACGTTCGCCGGAGTTGGTCAAAGTTCACCGGAAATTAGTCAAAGTTCAATCGGGGAGCGTAGAACGCGCGTGAGCTCACTTAAGGTGAGGATGACCGACTATATTGCTTATAATCTTTGGGTTAATTTCATGAGATTCCCTAAATGAATATACAATGTGATTTGCATGGATTATTAATGGTTAATAATGCCTAAATGAAATTACTATTGATTATAAGTATAGCTTGCATAATATACAAATTTATTGAATAAATTGTGTATGTCTAAATGTTATGAATATGATGGCATGGTAGTAGTATCAACCATAAATTCCCATTTGTGATAAGTATACTTTTATTTCATGAGAAGAAGCCATGAAGGAATAAAAGTGATATTTTGATATTGAGGCCAAATTACATGTTGAATGAAGAATTACATTGAAATGAATAAATAACTAGTATTGAAATATTAGTTGGAATTGTAGTTGAATAATGGATGAATGGATCCTAAGAAATTGAATTGTAAAGAATCGGTGATTATTGAGCTGGGCTCTAGACCGATGTAGATAACGGTGATTATTGAGCTGGGCTCTAGACCGTAGTAGTTATCGGTGATTATTGAGCTGGGCTCTAGACCGATGTAGATAACGGTGATTATTGAGCTGGGCTCTAGACCGTAGTAGTTATCGGTGATTATTGAGCTGGGCTCTAGACCGATGTAGATGACGGTGATTATTGAGCTGGGCTCTAGACCGTAGTAGGTAACGGTGATTATTGAGCTGGGCTCTAGACCGTGATAAGAAATGATGAATTGACACTAAACGAATAAAGTTAACCACGATATAATAACACCCTAGGTTGAGGGTCTTGGAAATTGAAACGTTGATTATATTTAGTATAGTTGTCATTGTACTTGTCAAATGCTTCCAAGTACTGACCTCCCCTTCACGGGGGAGGCCACCTCACAGTTTCAGGTAGAACTTGAAGGTTGCTACCACCGCCCGTTGCTTCGGGAAGATCAAAGGAGGGAGACGTGGTTCGTGCTTCTTCCGTTCCTGTTTTAAAAACATTTAAATTAATGCTCATGGATATTATATTTTTGAATAACTATTTGGGGGTTTGTATGCCCAAGTTTGCCAAGTGTGGCATGAATACTTGTATCAAATGTTTCCGCTGCTTGAATGAATGTTTTACATTATGCTTGTTTATGGATGTACTATGTGTGAATGATATCCCAGACGCCTTGTATAGTATGGATGTGTTGAACTGTGGTTGACTATTCGTACTGTACGGCGGATTGTTGACGTGTCCGGATAGGTCCGGGGCGTGACAATTTAATTGGTATCAGAGCCTTAGTCCGTAAACTTCATAATGAAGCTTCAAAATCTCTTTTGAAAACAAATTTGAAAACCATGAGCATAAAAGTTTTGTACTTAAAGAACTTTTGGTACTTGAGTTGCAAAGTCTCTAATTGTTAAGATGGTACCCTTAACAATTGGTATGACGGTGATTTGAGCCAAAGGATGTCTTTAAGTACCTATCCGTCACTTGACATTGATACGAGTCTAATGACTCATTCTACTTCCTTTCAGAAATGGAGCCAGTCGGAAGGATCACTAGGAGGAACCCGACGGGTCGTGTACCGGGTGGGTCCGAGCGCGGTAGCCGGGGGTCCTCTAGGGGATCAAGAGGAAGAGGCCGCGGAGGCCGACAACAACAAACCGTAAGCGATGGCCACGTCGATACGGAAAGCGAGACCTATTGGTCTTATGAGGACTCGACCTACCGGCCGGAAACTGAGCCGGTTGAGACCCCTTATGAAGGGGATGACGACGATGTTAGTGACGAGGAGGAAAATGGCTCCTTGGCTAGGATTGAAGCACTGCTCCAACACTATCATCGGGAGCGTGAGGAAAGGAGAGAACGCCGAAGGCGCCGTGCGGGGCCACCTTCGGGCGGGGCTCCAAGAGGGAGGAGCTACTGTGATTCGAGGACCCATGTAGAAGCGCATGGGAGCCGTGGTGATGGAGGTCCAACCATAAGGATCTCCAAATACATCAAGGAGGCGAGAGACTTGGGGTGTAAACCGTTCGATGGGACGGGAGACATCTCAGTTGCCGCGCAGTGGATCAAGAGGCTGAACGAGGCAGCCCTTGACATGCAACTCACCCCCGATTTCAAATTGAGAATCGGGGTGAGGTTACTTGAAGGGTTAGCATCCAAGTGGTGGGATGGAACCAAGGGTAAGTATGGCGGGACAGTTACTTGGGAGGATTTTCGGCAAGAATTCTTTGCCCAATACTACTCCGACTTTGAGGTAAACGCCAAAGTGAGGGAGTACACTCTTTTGACCCAAGGGGGTAACATGACGGTGAAAGAACTTGAGCATAAGTTCAGGGACCTTGCCGACCACATACCGGAGTATGCGTGTGATGAGAACCGAATGGTGAATCACTTTTGGGAGGCCTTGGACTTGGAGATACGTGATAGGGCGACTCAATTGCCCAACATGACTTTCAGCCAAGTGGTTGCCCAGGGGTTGAAGGGAGAAAAGCAATGGGAGGAAAGGAAGAAGAGGGACGCCGAGGAGGCAAAGAAGAGGAAATGGGAGAGCCATGGCCCCCAAGGTTCTAATAAGAAAGGGAACCATGGGGGAGGAGGATCATTCAGGGCACCGGCACCACCATCTAGGGGAGGCTCAGGCACGGGTGGACAAACCTCGGGCTCGCAAGCCCCAATGATGATTAGATGCAGGAATTGTAACAGGAACCATGGGGGTAAGTGTCGTGACCCTCCTCGGTGCTACCAATGTGGAGACACGGGGCATATTAAACCAAATTGCCCTCAACTTGGTGGGAACCGAGGGGTGGGATCAAGCGGCGCTACCACGGCAAGTAGGAACCGAAGCGGAGCACCCCATGCTAGTATGGGGCAGGGGGGAGCGAGCACAAGCAACGCGCCGTCCGTGAACCAAGGAAGGACTCAAGCTAGAGTCTACGCAATGACCGAGGCCGACGCTCGGGCCAACCCCGACTCCGTTGCAGGTAATCCCTTGTAACGATCGATAAATTACATGTATTGAGTGCTAAAAGTGATAGCGGGTTTGTACGGGCTCGCCGGGGCCGATGCCGGCCGGTTTCCTAGCAAAAAGTTGCAAAAATAAACTGCCCAGGGGTAAACCGGCGCCGGTCGAGGCATAAACCGGCGCCGGTTCTAATTAAAAGCCTTCGTTTTGAGGTCGCCGTGGGTAAACCGGCGCCGGTTTTGGCCCATAACCGGCGCCGGCCAAGGGTCGGGGAGGCTTAACTAATGAAAAATTTTATTTCCAGGGGACGCCGTAGCAAAACCGGCGCCGGTTTTGGCCATAACCGGCGCCGGTCTAGGGGAAAAGAGGTCGGAAAAATCACCGTGCTCGCAACCGGGGCCGGTTTTGAGTTTTCCGATGTTGCCGAAGGTGAACCGGCGCCGGTTTTGGCCATAACCGGCGCCGGTCCAGTTTAATTTGTGAGTATCCGGCCACCCCGAAGGCAAACCAGCGCCGGTCTTGCCTAGAACCGGCGCCGGTCCAGTGTATTTTCACCTGAAATGTGTTTGTTAAGCCCCGTTTCGATCCGGTACGTTGAGTGGTGTGTCTTACATGACTTATATATGTAGGAACATTAAAGATCAATGGTAGAAACGCAAGAATTCTCATTGATACCGGGGCACAACGTTCATTCGTGAGTGAAGCGTTTGCCGAAAGTTTAGGCGTGCCGTTGATAGTAATGACACAACCCTTGTTGGTCTCTACACCGTTGGGAGACGATGTGGAAAGGAAACACTACTATCCTTCGTGTGAGGTAGAAGTGACGGGTCAACCTTTGACTTGTGACTTCGTACCTCTAAGTATGTTAGAATTCGATGCAATTCTAGGGATGGATTGGCTCGAGAAACATCATGCTCGAGTGGATTGTTATGCCAAGGTTTTGGAACTCGAGGATGCTGAGGGAAACACTCTACGTTTCGAGGGAGATCGGGGAGGATCTCATAGTTGCATAATATCCGTGATGAGGGCACGGAAGATGATGAAGAAGGGATGCCACGCATACCTTGCTTACGTGGTGGATGAAGCAAAGAAGGAGGTTGACATCAACGATGTACGTGTCGTGTGCAAATATCCGGATGTCTTTCCCAAAGACTTGCCGGGGCTTCCACCCGACAGGGAGATCGAATTCGTAATTGAAGTGGAGCCGGGAACCAAACCCATTTCGATTCCTCCTTATCGAATGGCACCGGCCGAGCTTCAAGAGTTGAAGGTTCAACTTCAGGAGCTATTGGACAACGGGTTCATTAGACCCAGTCATTCACCGTGGGGAGCACCCGTACTCTTCGTAAAGAAGAAAGATGGTACACTAAGAATGTGTATAGACTATCGACAGCTAAACAAGGTCACAATCAAGAACAGGTACCCTTTACCGAGGATTGACGACTTGTTCGATCAACTTCGAGGGGCAGCAGTATTCTCGAAGATTGATTTAAGGTCAGGGTATCATCAGCTGAAGATAAAGGAGAGTGACATACCCAAGAGTGCTTTTCGCACTAGATATGGTCACTACGAGTTTTTGGTGATGTCGTTTGGTCTAACCAACGCACCGGCGGCATTCATGGACATGATGAACCGTGTGTTCAGTGAATACTTAGATCAATTTGTGATAGTATTCATTGACGACATTTTGATATACTCCAAGAGTGAAGAGGAGCATGAAGATCATTTGAGTCTTGTACTTGAACGACTAAGGGAAAAACAACTCTTTGCCAAATTCTCTAAATGCGAGTTTTGGCTCAAAGAGATTGGGTTTCTCGGGCATGTCGTGTCAAGTTCGGGCATTTCGGTGGATAAAGCCAAGATAGAAGCTGTTATGAATTGGGAGAGACCCAAAAATGTGAAAGAGATACGTAGTTTCCTTGGCTTAGCGGGATACTATCGTAAATTTGTTGAAAAATTTTCCGTATTGGCGTCTCCATTAACAAAGCTCACGAGGAAAGGGGCCAAGTTCATATGGGACGACAATTGTGAGAAAGGCTTTCTTGAACTAAAGAAACGGCTTACAGAAGCACCGGTTCTCGCTCTACCCACACAAGGGATAGGGTATGACATATACAGTGATGCTAGCATCCAAGGGCTTGGATGTGTACTCATGCAGAACGGTCGGGTGATTGCCTATGCTTCTAGGCAATTGAAGAAACACGAGGCGAACTACCCTACCCATGATCTGGAGTTGGGGGCGGTAGTGTTTGCACTAAAGATTTGGAGACATTATCTCTATGGAGAGACATGTCACATTTTCACCGACCATAAGAGCCTCAAGTATGTATTCACTCAGAAAGAGTTGAATATGAGGCAAAGGAGATGGATGGAGTTGATCAA
This sequence comes from Cuscuta epithymum, assembly GCA_945859915.1. Lineage (NCBI taxonomy): Eukaryota > Viridiplantae > Streptophyta > Magnoliopsida > Solanales > Convolvulaceae > Cuscuta > Cuscuta epithymum. The sequence continues at coordinate 1,556,449 of CAMAPF010001023.1, forward strand.
GGACTATGACTTGATCATCGACTATCATCCCGGAAAGGCCAATGTAGTGGCCGATGCACTGAGCAGGAAGGGTACGTCGGGGACATTACTCACATGTCTACGAACTTTGAGGGCACAAGTGGAGGTGTCCACGAGTGGGGTCCTCATTGCTAGATTCGAGGTTAGACCTACATTGCTGGGTGAGATCAGTAGATGTCAGGCCATTGATGAAGAATGTCAGAAGATCCGGGAGAAGATCCTTGAAGGGCCCGTGGAGAACTTTCGAGTACGTGATGACGGTCTTTTACTGTTTAAGGACCGGGTATGCATACCAAAGAGTGAGGAGCTCCAAAAGTCTATACTAGAGGAGGCTCATTCTTCGGCATATGCTATGCATCCAGGAGGTACTAAAATGTACCGAGACTTGAAGGAAAGTTACTGGTGGTCGGGTATGAAGAGGGATATCGCAGAGTACGTGAGCCGATGCCTTACTTGCCAGCAAGTTAAGGCGGAGCACCAGCACCCGGCAGGGCTTTTGCAGCCACTGACCATTCCGGAATGGAAGTGGGAACACGTGACCATGGACTTCGTGGTGGGGCTACCACGAACAGTGAACAACTACGACGCAGTATGGGTAGTGGTTGATAGGCTCACCAAGAGTGCACACTTTTTGCCTATCAACATTACTTATCCTCTTGAAAGATTGGCAAAGCTATACACGGAGGAGATTGTGAGACTACATGGAGTCCCGATATCCATTGTCTCGGATAGGGATCCACGATTCACATCTCGGTTTTGGCCCAAGTTTCAAGCATCTTTAATTTGGGTACTAAATTGAAGTTTAGCACAGCTTTTCATCCGCAGACGGATGGACAATCTGAGAGAGTGATACAGATCCTGGAAGATATGCTTAGGGCATGTGCTTTGGAGTTCCAAGGAAGTTGGGACAAGCATTTGGCTCTAGTTGAGTTTGCCTATAACAACAGTTATCAGGCGAGTATTGGCATGCCTCCATACGAGGCATTGTATGGGAGGAAATGCAGGACACCGTTGTGTTGGGACGAGGTTGGCGAGGCCAAGCTCGAAGGAATTGAACTCGTTGAAATCACCAAGGCTAAGGTGAAGGTCATTCAGGATAGACTTAAGGCTGCCCAAGATCGGCAGAAGAGTTATGCCGACAAACGACGCAGGCCATTGGAGTTCGAGGTTGGTGATAAGGTCTTCCTAAGGATTTCTCCTTGGAAGGGCATCATCCGATTTACATCGAGGGGAAAGCTTAACCCCCGATACATTGGTCCATTTGAAATCCTTGAAAGGATAGGGGCTGTGGCATACCGTCTCAAGTTGACGCCGGAACTTGAGAAGATACATGACGTGTTTCATGTATCGATGCTCAAGAAATACGTGAGAGATCCATCTCATATTCTTGAGAAGCCACCGGTGGAAATACGTGAAGACCTACAATATGCGGTGGAACCGGTAAACATTGTGGGTCAACAGGTGAAGAAACTGAGGAACAAGGAGATTCCTATGGTGAAGGTTCTTTGGAGGAGTGATCGAGTCGAAGAAGAAACCTGGGAGACTGAGGTCTCAATGAGGGAGCAATACCCGTTTCTTTTCGATTAGACACGTGGATTCCGGGGACGAAATCCCAATTAAGGGGGGGTGAACTTGTAACACCGTCCCCAAAAAGTATTTACTTTTAAGTAAATAATGTATTGAACTTATGGAATGGTTAACGAGTATTCGTAGTTGTGAATTTTTATTTATTCTTTCGCACGAATAGTAAATTCGCACGTGGGGCCCGCATCGGGAGCGGGGGCCGCCCGATATTTCCGGGACCATATAATTATTCATCTTGGTCTAGATAACATTTATATGGTGGTGGATAACTCATTTGAACCATGGAAGGGTCCTGAGTTGACCGATCGGTCAAAAGAGGCCCAAATACCGGCATTGGCAATTTAACCGATAAAAGCCCGAAATTAAATTTCGGGGACTTATAAATTAAAGTTGGGGAATGAATATTCATTATATGGGTCATAATGATGGAGAAAACATAATATATTTTATTTGGCCCGATAAAATAAAATATATTTAAAACAGTCCGAAAAATACAACTTTCGGGACAAATTGTACACTTTGGGACCTGAAGGGTTGACCTCCCACATGGGTGGGGGCCAACCCACGAATTTGGACACTCCATTAGGGGCTTGGTCGGCTGGAGGGCATGGGGAAGGAGTGGGAGTGAATAGAAAGGCATCAAACAAACTTAAGGTGGGCCTCTCCCACACCACTCTTGCTTTTGAGACAAAAGAGACACCTATCTCTCTCCCTCTCTCACCCACTCGACCACCATCATCCAAGGAAGAGAAAACCTCCAAGAAATATACCTCCTCCATAGCCTAACTCGTGCTGCAACTCAACAAGGAAGAAGAAAGAAGTTTGAGGAAGAAGAGGGGGTGGGAAAGTGTGTTGATTGAGGTAATGACCTTATACTAGTTTTTCTTTATTCATTAACAACCACATGGCTTGCATAGCATGTGAGGAACCCTTATAGTAGCTCTACATTCTTAGGAATGTAGAAGGAGGGGTTGAGAGGAAGTTCCAAGTCCAAGAGCGGACATAGGGGCCATAATAACCGGTTTACCGGGAAATAACCTTTTAGAGGTTATTTGTATTGATTAAGGTTTTATGATGTTAAAACCTTGTTAGGAACTTGATTAAAGTATTTTTGAGCTTCTCCGGAGTTTCGCCGGAGTTGGTCAACGTTCGCCGGAGTTGGTCAAAGTTCACCGGAAATTAGTCAAAGTTCAATCGGGGAGCGTAGAACGCGCGTGAGCTCACTTAAGGTGAGGATGACCGACTATATTGCTTATAATCTTTGGGTTAATTTCATGAGATTCCCTAAATGAATATACAATGTGATTTGCATGGATTATTAATGGTTAATAATGCCTAAATGAAATTACTATTGATTATAAGTATAGCTTGCATAATATACAAATTTATTGAATAAATTGTGTATGTCTAAATGTTATGAATATGATGGCATGGTAGTAGTATCAACCATAAATTCCCATTTGTGATAAGTATACTTTTATTTCATGAGAAGAAGCCATGAAGGAATAAAAGTGATATTTTGATATTGAGGCCAAATTACATGTTGAATGAAGAATTACATTGAAATGAATAAATAACTAGTATTGAAATATTAGTTGGAATTGTAGTTGAATAATGGATGAATGGATCCTAAGAAATTGAATTGTAAAGAATCGGTGATTATTGAGCTGGGCTCTAGACCGATGTAGATAACGGTGATTATTGAGCTGGGCTCTAGACCGTAGTAGTTATCGGTGATTATTGAGCTGGGCTCTAGACCGATGTAGATAACGGTGATTATTGAGCTGGGCTCTAGACCGTAGTAGTTATCGGTGATTATTGAGCTGGGCTCTAGACCGATGTAGATGACGGTGATTATTGAGCTGAGCTCTAGACCGTAGTAGGTAACGGTGATTATTGAGCTGGGCTCTAGACCGTGATAAGAAATGATGAATTGACACTAAACGAATAAAGTTAACCACGATATAATAACACCCTAGGTTGAGGGTCTTGGAAATTGAAACGTTGATTATATTTAGTATAGTTGTCATTGTACTTGTCAAATGCTTCCAAGTACTGACCTCCCCTTCACGGGGGAGGCCACCTCACAGTTTCAGGTAGAACTTGAAGGTTGCTACCACCGCCCGTTGCTTCGGGAAGATCAAAGGAGGGAGACGTGGTTCGTGCTTCTTCCGTTCCTGTTTTAAAAACATTTAAATTAATGCTCATGGATATTATATTTTTGAATAACTATTTGGGGGCTTGTATGCCCAAGTTTGCCAAGTGTGGCATGAATACTTGTATCAAATGTTTCCGCTGCTTGAATGAATGTTTTACATTATGCTTGTTTATGGATGTACTATGTGTGAATGATATCCCAGACGCCTTGTATAGTATGGATGTGTTGAACTGTGGTTGACTATTCGTACTGTACGGCGGATTGTTGACGTGTCCGGATAGGTCCGGGGCGTGACAAAGTGTGAGATAAGTCGATTAAGCCCTCAAACTTAATAAACACTCAATTGAACCCTTGGACTTCAAAAAAGCATTCAAATATGTACTTTAACCTGAAATATCGTGTTTACCGGTTAAAAGATCCACCTAGAATTTCTCCTTTCTTTTACGGAGTATTTTTTCTTTTCTTCTCTATCTTCCTGCTTCGGAGTACGTATATGGTACATCGTGGTTTTTAATAGCAAATTCGGTGACATTTTTGTAATTAATGTGAAAATCGTGGTTTTTGCTAAATGAGCATTAGTGTGTTAATAAGCAATAGTCCAATTTTAATGAGTATTAAGCGTCTAATAATGAGCACCGTGTTATTACAAGATATCTGATATCACAACTAAAAAACGGTGGCATTTTCGTAATTTCTGTGAAAATCTCGATTTCGTTAGATGAGCATTACCACTAGTGCTGTTATGGAAATCGAGCTCAGCTCGAGCTCGGCTCGACTCGGCTCGATTAAACTCGGGCTCGGCTCGTATATTAGAGAAAACGAGTCGAGTTCGAACTCTTTTGTTTACTCGATAAAGTTCACGAGCCGAGCTGGCTCGACTCGATAAAACCCGGTGAAGCTCGATAGGGCTCGTGAGTTGGGCATTTTGTCATGGGTTTTTCGAGTATGATGATATTGTAGTTAATACATGGGGTTTTCGAGTTCGAGTTGTCGAGCTCGAGCTCGAGTAGCTTGACTCGGGTATATTAACGAGTCGAGCTCGAGTTGTAAATTACTTTAACGAGCCGAGTTCGAGCTCAAATACAGAATCGAAATTTAACGAGCCGAGCTCGAGCCAGGCTCGAAATTTGAGCGAGTCGAGCTCGAATGTGTGATACTCGGGCTCGGCTCGGCTCGAATAACAGCACTAATTACCACATGTTTAATGAGCATCAGACGTAATCTACTGAGCATTAAGAGTCGAATGAGTATTGTGATATCATCTTCATAGAGAAATTTGTTGATTTAGACCCGTAACTTATAGCTATATCGGATATCGGTCCTGTAACTTTAGTAACTTGCAAATTACATCCTGTAACTAATAAGTTGGTGCAATTTTGGTCCTTCTCGGTCGGAACTTACTAATTTTGCTGGAAAAAGACACATCACCTGTCAGATGGTATATTATTTGGAACTCATTTGCTGACTCAACATTGGCCCATAGGTGGGTCCGCCCATTCAAAAAATCTGCAACCTCTTCCTCTTTTGAATTGAGTCTTAGAATTAAGCAATTCCGGAATTATCATCGTTGAACGATGACACATAGGTGGGTCCGACCATTAAAAAAATCTGCAACCTTCTGTCTGCATCAAAATAATATGAAACTTAGCTTACTTTACTTCTTTGAACACAAAAATACATGATCAAATGCCCCCAACAAATAGAAGATGGTACTTTTATTAGCAGAACCTAGCTTAAAATTTAAATACATTTTAATTTTCAAACACGTTTATTATACGAATGTTATTCTTAAATTTCTAGTTTATTTAGTAAAATTAGAAGCAAACAAACTAAATTAAAAAGCTGAACTTCTTATTCTGCTTATAGCGCACACACGAAACCTCCTTCTTGGATTGTTCAGTCCAAGAAATTAGAAGAGAAACCTTTTTACAACAATCACACTCCACAAACTATTGTCTGATCGAGAGCTGTTACTAGCAAATTTGAAGAATAATTCACTCTCTCGACTTAGTTCAGGAGAAATCTCTGGATAGGGTTATGTGCTATTTCCCCCTTTTGCATATCCGATAATAGACTTGGTATGGTTGTGCGCACACTCAACGAAGAGCTTTCATACTATCGTTTTTTAACTTCAGCTAAGGGCCAATGTTGAGTCAGCAAACGAGTTCCAAATAATATACCATCTGGCAGGTGATGTGTCTTTTTCCGGTGAAATTGGTAAGTTCCGGCAGAGAAGGACCAAAATTGCACCAACTTGTTAGTTACGGGATGTAATCTGCAAGTTACTAAAGTTACAGGACCGATATCGGATATAGCTATAAGTTACGGGACTAAATCAACAAATTTCTCCATCTTCATATATTGTAATTCACTTTCTTTTTCTTATTTTTTCTTTTATAAAAAATCCTCAAATTATATCTATAATCAACTTTTATAAACTTCAATATGCAAATTTAGGCTTTGTTTGCAAGTGCTTGTGTTTAAAAAAAACACTTTTTTTGGAAAAAGTGATTAGTAGAAAAATTTGGTAGTGTTTGATAAAATAAGTGCTTTTAGTGTAATAGAAAAAGTAAAAAGTAGATTCTACACGAAAACCGAGAAAAGTAAAAGTTGGTAGTGTTTGGTAAAATAAGTGTTTTTTAAGCCAAAAGTTGAGAAGTGCTTTTTTTAATGGTTTGCAAACAAAGCCTTAGTGGCCATTTGACAACACTGTTTTTCGGCTTACCAGGCTTATCAGCCAACTTTTTCTCCAAACACGTAATTTTTGCTTACGCGCGCTGAATTGTGTAATATACAGAAAAAGTAAGGTTGAAGTTACTTTTCTGGTTATATTGGCTGAAGTTATTGTAGATGACAATTTTAGCCATTTTTACATATAATTTTTTCTTTATTTTATTTATTAATAAAATATATTTTTAATTTTTTTTCTTAAATCAGCAGAATCAGCCAATGCAACCACTTCAGCCAGAACTTCATAAATTTCAGCAGAATCAGCCAAAACAGCCGATTTTGATGCTACCAAATGGGCTCTTAATTAATGTTGTATGGTACTATTGAAATATGCATTGATATGCCATTTTAAAAATGAGCATACTATCAGTATCAAATGAGCATATACAACTTTCAAAATGCGCATAATATGAAAATCTTAAGGTTTGTTAGTTGGACGTCATGATATTTTCATTGAGCATCAAACCTTCTATATTGAGTTGAAAATAATGGTTTATGTTAAATGAGCATTAATGAACTTTTAATTAGCACTAGACCTATTATGTTGATTATTAGGAGTCTAATATTGAGCATTATAATCTCTGTTTCATATATTCTAATTCACTTTTTTTTCTTTTATAGAAACTTATTAAATTATATCTATAATCAAAACATTTGCACTTCAATATGTGAATCTAATGTAATATGATACTTTTGAAATATTCATTGATATGGTAGTTTCAAAATTAGCATAACATCAGTACCAATTGAACAAATGTAACATATAAAATGAGCATTGATATGAAAGTCATACTACCTCCGTCCCTTTTTATTTAGCCAAAGTTGACTTTTCCGGTCAAAGGTAATAAACTTTGATCCATTATTTTAACTAATATATTTATGTGAAACTTAATAAATTTATACTTTTATGATAGTATTTTTAACAAAGAACATTTTCATATAATTTTCATATTCTCAATATTCCCATGAATACATATAAAGTCGGTCAAAGTTGAACAACTTTGACTTGAAGAATAGTATTTGACTAAATAAAAAGGGACGGAGGGAGTAAGTTTTTTAGTTGACCATACAGACATTTTAATTGAGTATTCAATCTTCTCGATTGAATATTAGAACCATGTGGTTGAGCATCACGATTTGTGCTCCTGGGTTTATAATGAGCAGAACACCGGTACCAAATGAGCGTACACAACTTACAAAATGAGTATCGAAAAACAACCAAGATCTCATTTGTGCATACACATTCATTTTAGGAGTTATACTCATTTGAGTTTAACATAAAATTGATTTGTGTATATGATGAAGTGGCTGCGGGAAATAGGAAATAGGGGTGGGATTTTGGAACCGGGAACCGTAGAACCGATTGGAACCGAACCGTTAACAACATCTAGGAACCGAACCGTTAACAATTAATGCCTCATTTGTAGGAACCGAACCGAAGCGGGTTATAACGGTTCCGTTCCCGGTTCCTATAAAAAATATGTGCATGGAACCGTTAAGGAACCGTAATTAAAAAAAATAAAAAATAAAATAATATTAGTAGTAGTAGTAATAGTAGTAGTAGTAGTAGTAGTAGTAATAATAATAATATAATAGCAATAATAACCACCACCACAACCACTATAATAAAACAACATAAGATATTTAACTAACAATTCTAATTTAATCAACGGAAAAGAAGTAATAAATATTGTACATGAGGTTGATATAATACATTAAACTCCTTTCTACAAATCAAGTTTTGTTCCATCACATAAATTTTATAAATATAAAATAACTCAAATAACTTGTAGTTGATTGCACATATTTTACTTTACTATTTTCATGATATTTCTAATTATTAGATTTATTATGAATCAATAGAATGTAATAATGTTTTTTATATCTATACATGCAAACTTAATGTCTTTTTTATATGTTTTGAAAGACTTGAAGTAGGCGCCATATTCTTGCTACTATGATGATGAGTAACCTTCATCGCTCCGACACTACAACGATTTTTAATGTTTCATTTATCACATGAAAATTTAAATCACTTTTGTTCAATTAAGTGTTCAAAGTTCATTAGTTAAGTTTGAGCTTTGATGTTTGAAGTGATTAGAGCTTTAAATTAAATTTTAATACTTGTGTTTTGAATTTTCGACGTGTTTATGTTGTTTGTAGAAAGTAAATTATGTGTTAATTCTTAGACGAGAAAAAATTATTCTAGGAACCGATAAAAGGAAGAACCGAACCGTTTACTACCGGTTCGGTTCCATAACGGTTCTTGATTTTTTATATAGGAACCGAACCGATTTCACTAGTTAAAACTTTTATAATGGTTCCACTTATTTTGAGTAAGAACCGAACCGGTCCCAGCCCTAATAGGAAAGCCGACGTGATGAAATCCATTAGTGTCTTCCCCAATGACTCTGACAACATACACACAAAATTGAATGAGTAGAGTTCAGAATTCATACAAGTGGACATTAATCATATCGAAATTCAATTATTTGGAGATGAATTCATAGAAGTGGAAATTTGATGGTTAATTGTGTTTTGATTGGTTGAGGTTTTTTTTTAACGTGAGATGGTCTTTATTGTGATGTGATTTGATTGCTTGGTTGCTTGTGAAATTAAAGAAGCAGTAAGAGACGAGGATAGAGCAACGATTCCAACGAAGAAGAGAACTGAGCGAGCGAGAGGCATATTCGCCGGAATGTGGAAGAGTCTAGGACAAAGCAACGAATTTGGTTGTGGTGAATTGCACCGGTACAGATATAATTACAAAAATGGTCGGCGTACGATGCTCACCGTACAGCCAGTTGTACAGTATAATCACCCCCCTTCGTTCTTCTTTTCTTCGTTAGACTAATTTATTTCTCCACACCGTACCTTTCTTCTTCCGTAGTTCCGCGTCACCTGGGACATCAAACCCATTCATTTGTTTTCTTTTTTCCTTTTTTCTTTCATTTGCTTCTCCATGTGCTTGATGGGCGACTCACAGCTGCGCGACAGAAGACCCCCACCGGAACACCTTGTCAGGGGTTCTGTTCCGAGGCCAACAGAATACCCCATGAGGGATTCTGTCACAAGGCCAACAGAAGACCCCATGAGGGGTTCTGTCACGAGGCCACCAGAACACCAACGAGGTGTTCTGGTGGCCGTAGGCTTCTGTCCGAGCACTTCTGCCGCTGGGAAAAATTAAACGTTTCGGGAAGAAAACAAAAATTAATCACATCTCTTAAGAGATAGATTTTTGGACGACATTCGTATCCACAGGTCGCCCGCGCTCGCAAGTCGCGGTTTTTCTTCTCCGATTTCGGGATTTGATTTGCACCCCCCTGCGCGCGTGGAGAGAGCCTTTACCCTAAGGAATCTTAACTCCTTAAGGAGAGAGTCCCTTTATAAAGGGTTGCAAATCCCTTGGGTTTTCCGGTGTAGGAAATAACACACTAGAAACTCATCCTTTTTCCCAGTTTTCTCATTCTAACGGGTAAACTTCGAGAATCAATTTCTCATTCACCCGTTATCCATTTTGAGTGTACCATATATCGAATTGTAGCTCTAAGCAAGGACAATCCGAAACCACTTTCACCCGACCCAAAATGGAAGTGGACCCCACTCAAAAAATTGCCCCAAAATTACCATTTAATGCAATTTTAACACATTTTTCCAACACTTTAAACATCATAAAACTTATATTTCATTGAATTGTCTAGACTACTAGACTATTTGTATTTCATTGTTAAAATTTAAATTTTTTCTTGTCTTAGGGGGCCTCAATTTGCCACTTGGAACCGGGGCCTTCAAATTCATTAGACGGCCCTGTTGAAGAAGAAGGGTGGGCAGAACGGGTTGGGGCCTGGGGGAAGGAGAAGGAAAACAAAGTAGAAAAAGAAAATGAATAATCGATCCACGTGGCTTTTTTAACCGGATACATACCTGCTAGATATTACATTTGAATGTTTTCCATAGTTTAGGGGTTCAATTGGGTGTTTATTAAGTTTGAGATCTTAATTGACTTTTCTTACATACTACGAGGACTTTTTTGACACTTTTTTCCCTAAAAAAAATGATTTGCCAAATCACAAAATATGATTTGTTATTAGGGCTGGGTCCGAAAAAGCAAAAACCGAAAACCAAATCAAATTATACCGAACCGTAGCCAAATAAAACCGAACCGCTAACAAACCGAAACCGAATGTAAAAAATCGAACCGAACCGAACCGTAGTTGTTTGGTTCGGTTTGGTTTTTACCCTTCAAAACCGAACCGAACAAACCGAACTAATTAAAATATAAAATTTATTTGTCAATCGTTAAGCATTAATCCTAACTAATCCTAATATCATTAATAGTCTTTGATTTTCTTGTGCTAGAGAAATAATGTTTGTGTTATGTTTAATTCAGTTAATAAATTCATTTACACATTCATTGCATGTAATAATGTAGCTATATTGAATGATGATAATGTGTTTTTACTAGTTATTAGTATATATTCATGAACTTTTTTTGAACTAGTCACAAACAATGTAAATTAATAATATATATACTTTTATCTCTCTCTCATACTCATATAATTCAAGACATATTTATTTATTTTTCATTTTTATTTATTGTGCTTGCATTCTATATGTAATATGTTTGATCCCTCAAAATATTTTATCAATTTTAAATCAAATGATAATTTTTTGGTAAAAACCCGAAAAAACTGAAACAAACCGAACCAATCAAACCGTGTTTCCAAGTTTTGGAGTGTGAAATCGAAACCGAACCGAACTTTTTACTTTGATTCTATATTTGGTTTTAGCTCAAAAACCAATCGCAAGAACCGAACACACCCCTATTTAGGGTTGGTTTACAACCACTTTAAAAAAACACTTCTCAGCTTTTGGCTTTAAAAAAGCACTTCTTATACCAAACACTACAATTTTTATTTTTCTCGGCTTTCGTGTCAAAAGTGCTTTTACTTTTTCTATTACACAAAAAACACTTATTTTACCAAACACTATCAACTTTTACTTTTCAAAATCACTTTTTTCTCAAACACTATCAACTTTTATTTAATTTCTCCCCATTTCATTAAAAAAACATTTTTTTAAATATTGCAAACAACCCTTACTATAGTTCTTTTTTTCACTTTCTTGCGTTTTAAAATCGCCATATTTCCCCGTTCTCTTTTCACTCTCTCGTGTCGAGTTCGTACTATTTACCGCTTTCTCTCTTTCTCGTCTTCTATGTATCTAGCCTACTAATTTGAAGTTAGAAGAGACCCCCTTCGTAATTTGAAACGCCTCAAAGTAGCAACTTTCCTCTCTTCAACGGTCAAAATGCATCACAGCAGTTTAGCTCGGGTATGTACAATCTTCAGCCGTCTTGATGCATTCTGGCGCTTATGTGCATAGCTATCTGCTTAAGAAGAATTTTCGCAAGAACAATGTTTGATACCCACCTCATACCCACCCCGTTTGTGAATTGTGAATTTTTTTTTTGTCCGAAAAAAAAGGCTTCACAAACGGGTGAGTACAAAAGTGGGCATAAGGTACACATTTTTGTTTTCGCAAATACCTATTCAATTATTATCCCGTTTTCTTCTTCACTTCCAATGCAGTCCTTACTATTATGGAAACCCGCATGGTTCTTGGAGTATGAAAAGGAACTCTTTTATTGGAAAAAGTTCCTGAAAGATAATGGGGCCATGGGGGTACTGCTCCACAGACCACAGTCATGCCACCCTAAATTTGGGAACATTATTTTATTTTGAATTTACCAACTAGGTTTTGCACTTATTCCAAGCAATAAAGATTCCAAGAACTTGAGAAATGTAGCTTTTTTACCAAAAACAATGTTGGTTAACAATTTTTTTCCCATTCCTCTATATAGTCATTTTGCACAAAATAAGTATTCAAACAACTTGCGTTTCCATGCCCAGCAGGTACTTGCAGCCTAATCACCATAAGCCTTCCCCGAGGAGAAGAGCGAAAGACTGAAGATGAGTCGATTTTTTCATACGGCATGGGCGCACTTCTGTAAACTAATAGTGGTACTGTGCTTTTATAACAACAGTGCTGGCATTAATAGTTGTGAGTATAATATCAATTCTGATTCTTTGTATGAATCAGAATTGGAGCATTGTGTTGTATGAGAGGTTGATTATTATTTTCAGTGTTTGACGTTGATTTTGTGGTACGAAAATGGACATTCACTTTAATTTGATTGTTTGGTTAACATGCTGTTTGAAAATTGAAACAGATACTTGTACAAAACGACCAAATGGGTATAGTAAGTATGCAAATATAGTTATATGATAGAGGGTGCCCCAAAAGCTCAATTAGTTAGATACTCATTCAGGTCCAAACACAGCTCTGAAATTTAAATGAAATCTTAGTGGTGCCATAATAATGCATGCAGCATGCCTGTACAGGTTTCAAGGCCTGTTGAGAATTCGTTGCTAGATGGAGCTAAAGCAGTTGCAAACCGAGTCTCGATAATAAAAGATAAGGATGGTAGGAGAATGAAGGCCTGTTGTCCTGTTTGTTTAATGGCTATCTCCGTGGACCACACCCTACAAGCTTCTGATCTGAGAATGTCACTGGCTATACACTTGCGTTTATATCACCCTGATGATATAAACTTAATTTGGGAGGTTATGCACAATAGGCAAAACTCGTCCGTACACATGCCCTCGTTCTTCCTTGGTGTTGGCATGGCTGCTGGAGTTGGAGCCCTCAGTCTCTTGACAAAAAATCGGGTCAGACCATCTCATAATAAAAGGTAAAAGGGCAGAACATTGATTACAGTGTGCTGTTGAGTCTCATGTAAATTGAATCAATCTTGAGCAAGCAAATGTGCTGCTTGGGAGTGATAGAGAAGGCTAAGCATGTTCTGTAGATGTGAATGTTTATGTATGTTTTATTTATATTGTTCAATTTTATTCATTATGTATTCGCTTGTCTGTTACCAGTTTTGTCCCTCCATAAAGTGTTGTTTCGATTGTTACATACTCTGTGTATGTTTTATGTTGCTCTCCGAGATGTTTTTATTGTTCTTGTCAGCTTTGCATTTCCATGTTCCATAAGTGGTGTAGCAAATGTGATACAATGAGGATTTCACTCATTCTAATGGTGGTGTTTGCTTGCAACGGAATGTGTTACTCATGGAAAAATAAAAGGAATGAGATTGACTCTTTTTCACTTAACAAAACAGAAATATGTTTTTTCCTTGAAAAATGTGTTTATCTTCCTTGAGAAAACATAAATTTAAATATAACGAATAAAATTGAACAATATAAATAAAACATACATAAACATTCACATCTACAGAACATTCTTAGCCTTCTCTATCAAGTCCCAAGCAGCACATTTGCTCGTTCAAGATTGATTCAATTTACATGAGACTCAACAGCACACTGTAATCAATGTTCTGCCCTTTTACCTTTTATTATGAGATGGTCTGACCCGTATTATGAGAAAACAAAAAAGATTTGGATTCTGTTGGAAGTGGATTTACTTTTTCTTGAAAGTGCTAATATTAAGAATATATTCACTTTTTCAGGATAATAATTATTGAGTAATTATATGGGGTAAGGAGAAAGTTATGGAATTGTTCAGGTAAATGATGTTATTTAGCGAGAATATCCTTTGGGTGATGGACTGATGGTTATGAGAATCACCTTATTAATTCACTAGAAGGGTGAATGTGGTGATTTTAGTTTCCCTGGACTATTCTCCACCCTCACCCCAAATGACATTATAAATTTATAATTCAAAGGTGGTAAATGATAATTATTCATAAGCTGTGTACAATTATTCAGCCTCGTTTTTCCTAAAATATTTTCAACTCCTTGGTTTTTGGGCATATATTCATGAAGGGAAAAGAAAAGATTGTGCACTATGCTCTATGATTCTCTTGGCAGGAAGTATTTTATTTCCGTCCATATGATTCCTTGGTTTTTGGGCATATTTTAGGCCAAGAACTTATGCTGTCACTCTATGTGATGGAGACCAGTTGTTCTGATCCTATCTTCAACTTCTTCCTTTTTGATATATATTCTCAGCCGGTTTGATATTAAAAAAAACATCCCTGCAAATCCGTCAAGGCTTCATCTCCCAACTTTCAACTCTTCACTTCATCTGCAATCCAGTTTTCAGTATGATCACTCGTCTTCCATATCGTTACATGATGGTGTTTATCTGCATGCCTTTTTTTTGCCTACTATAAAATTTTTTATGTGCCCTTTACTTTTTCCCATGTTCTTCGAGAACACTTTATTAGTTGATAGTTCTTAAAGTATGTATTGAGAGTGGGGGAAGGCCCCAAAGACTTATTTTGACTTCTATTTTTATCTGCATGTAAAGTTATTCAGGTAACTATTGCTTGCAACATACTTTAAGGACCTTATGCATTTTTTTTTTACAATTTTCCGAAAAAAATAGGCTGAAGAACTTGAGTTGTGACCGAAATCGGTCTACCCAATTAATGCTCTGGCTCGATCCTTACCTGTAACCGTCTATCCTACATACAGCAAACGAATCACAAAACATGTGCACTGACTCTAGGCTTCCTAGGCCTAATTGACCTTAATATGATATATTACCTCAAACCCTTATCTTGCTTGTTGATTTCTCTGTCCATATTAGTTTTGCTTAAAAATGAATGATTGTGCAGATGCATTCTTTGATGGATAGAGCAGAAGCGGTGGCGAAGACAGTGCCGATAATAAAAGTTACAGATGAAGGGATGATGATGGCATCTTGTCCTTTTTGTATGGAAGCTTTCCTCTCCCCACTGGTCCATGACCTGAGGATGATGTTGTCTGCACACTTAGCAATGCACTCCCAGGATGTTGAGTTGGCCTGGGAAAGGATTCCAAACAAAGAAAGAGAAAAACCAGGGGGTTTTGGCATGACTTCCTTCTTGTTTGGAATTGCAATAACTGCTGTACTTGGAGTCCTGACTGGCCGCCTCTCTAGATAGTAATTTTCGCCAGGGTTTTTACTGTCAAGTGATTTGATCTTCTGTGGGTATTTTAAATTTGCTCTGTGTTTTACTGATTTATTACTGCCCTTTAAAATACGAAGTACTCCGTAATCCGTATTGAGTATTCATCCTACTCTTGTTGAATCGTAGAAAGTGATACGCACATTAAAAATTCAATTACATGATTTATATTGAATTTAGGCTAATGGGTCAAATAGGCCCTTGAACTGACTTAAAGTGTTCAATTAGCCTCTTATATAGGAGGTTCTGCCCGGCCGGGGCAGTTCCCGGTGGAATTTTTTGATTGAAATTTTTTGAGCATCTTCTTAAGTCTAGTTTACTCATACCAAATTTCAGCTAAAAATTCAACCGGGAAGGCAGTCAAATGATTTTTTTGAAGATAACTTTGAAGTTAAACAGCGCAGTACATTTCGGAAAATCATTTGACTGCCTTCCCGGTTGAATTTTTAGCTAAAATTTGGTATGAGTAAACTAGACTTAATGAAGAAGATACTCTTAAAATTTCATCAAAAAATTCCACCGGGAACCGCCCCAATTAGCGACGGCCGGGCAGAACCTCCAATATAAGGGGCTAATTGAACACTTTTAAATCAGTTCAAGTGCCTATTTGACCCTTTATTTGAGCCTTTAGCCTTGAATTTATATGAAAAAAAACTAGGTGTACACCCTTTTGGTGTACAACTGTACACCTTTTGGGGCTTTTGTACACCCTTTATTTCTATTGGTGTACACACAATTCATACCAAAAAATACAATTCACCTTTGAACATCCTCATAAATAGAAGGGTGTACAAAAGGTGTGCATAAAAGGGTGTATGCTAGGAATGATTCTAAAAATATAATTACATTGTATGAGGCAAACTTGGTATATAAACAAAAAGGACATTATGAGACATTGGGACAATTATAATAATCATCACGCAATGCTACATTACTTAAACAATAATAATCATCAACAGATGATAATTACAGAGTATATGTCAGGGAACACGTAAAATTATACGGAGTAATACAAATACGTAGTATTTTTTTTTTGAAAGGAACAAATATGTAGTATATTACTCCATTTGTTCTCAAAAAAAGTTCTCACATTGACTTACAGTCTTACACATATTTATTCAATTTTGAATTGTTCATTTAACTTTTCCAAAAGAAAGTTGAAGGTATTGTTTTCCCTAACATATGCACATGCAATACCAAAGGAGTTCCACTACTTCCTTATTGACTAGGAAAGGCCAATAGGATGGAAGAAATGTCACACATGTAAAAACATAAATTACAAAATTTGTGATTAGCAGCAGAGGGAATTGTCGCAGATATATGAATTGAATCCACAATTGCTTAATATGTTTATACGTTCATTAAGCATATAGCTGCCAGCAGAGGTTTTTTCCCAACATAAACATTAACAATCTATAAATCACTTGACTTGCTCCAAAAAAAATGTAAACAGCACCTCATTATAAAAAGATCAAATACAATCTAAAAATATGATTAGGTGTGCCCCCCCAAATCAAGTTTTGTTTTGGGGGTAACCAAACATGCACACGATGAAGATACAGGGCAGCACCTCTTAGAAACTCAGATGCGAGCTTCCCCACCAAACTATGATTCCCTAACAGAAGTATGTCGCTCTGTTCTAAGAAGATGGTGCAATGGTAAACAAAGGCTGCAGAATGGAAAAATAATAAGTTATATACATAAACGAAATTAGCTCAAATTAACTGGGAAGAAATGTGTGTGTGTGTGTGTGTGTGTGAGAGAGAGAGAGAGAGAGAAGCATACTGTGCCCAAACCGACAGGCTTGCCATCTTCAACAAGTATCTCAACTACAGTCCCAGAGTGATCCGTCTGCAAAAGGTAGAGATGGAAAAAGAACAAATAACATCAAGAATGCATGTTATTCTTGACCATATCCATGTTTTGTATATATGATGCTCAATGTTGTCCATAGAAAGCATAAGCTGAACTATTTATATAAGAGCCAGGATTAGACACACACCTCAATTGTATTCATCAATTTCATTGCCTCAATGATGCAAAGCGTTTGCCCTTTACTGACCTTGTCTCCCACCTGGGAAACACACACATTTATTATTACTCTAGAATGACAATATTAATTTTTTTTAAAGGGTTTATGGAAAGCCAATGAAGGGGTGGGGTTGGGGGTTGGGAAGAGCAACTATGCTGCCTAGCCAAGATGTGGGGGTTAGTAGTGCATTGTAAAGCAATACAGTACATTGTGGGGGTCAGAGGAACGATAAATGGTACTCAAATGTAGAACGATGGCACCGTTTTGTAGCCTTCTCTGGCTGCTTATCACTATTAAGCACTACAAGAAGCTTTTGACTTATTTCGATGGAACAAATGCTTCAGAACGTTTTTTAAGAAAATTCAGAAGAGTCAATAATTTCACCCAAACATGCCCTATACCCATCTACCTTTTTTGTTTCCATGCTTGACTTTCTCCAGCCTCCCATAGTTGGAACTTGACCATTATATATAGAAACAAATCTAGCACAGGTTACTTGAACTTAGTTGTCGTTTGTTTTCAAGTATAGTGGTATTGTAATTTTGAGAACAAAAGTATAGCATGGGGACCCTAATTAGCAGTGGAGTAATAAAAAAATTGTAGAATAGATGATTCAATAATTGTAAAAAGAAAAATCATTTCGGGTTAGACTACTATTAGGTTCCCACCTTTTCGTCCTCATTTGTTTTTTTATTTTTGGTGTACGACAATGAATTTCTTTCCACTTTCAGCTCTTTCCAGCCCCACTTATCCTGTTAAAACCAACCATACGAATATTGGCCGAGAAGGGGAACCTTGGCGTAGCGGTTACGGTGGTGTTGTGTGACAGAGAGGTCACGGGTTTAAGTCTTGCGAGCGGAGTCTTGTCAAAATGACAACGGAAGGTTTGCCTCTTATATACCCTTGTGGTGTGACCCTTTCTCGGACCCTTGCCGTGCAGGGACGCTGATGTGCACCAGGCTTCCGTTTCTTTCTTTCTTTCTTTACGAATATTGGCCACGTAAGCAATTAGAAGGACCGAGTTGACAAAAAAATAACATCTTCGTAAACCGAAAGGTGAAATAATAGAAGTCGAGCCGTCAGGGATAATTATGATGTTTTTACTTGGTCTGTTTTCAGCCCCAAACCAGACCAGACCAGTTCAGACCAGACTTGGATAGTTATAAAATACTCAAGAGACCAGACATTACCCGACCAAATGCACAGAGATCAGACATTACCAGACCAGTTCAGATCAGACCAGACCAGCAAATTCCAGTCCAAGTAAAAACATCCTTAGTGTGAATAGCCAAATAGCCATGGGACCAAAAGTAGAAAACTCTCCATACATAAATAGGAGCATGTTATTCATGGCCCAACCATAACTGAAATGAAAGCACTGTTAACCATCTACCTTCACAAAAGGGGCTTCCCCTGGGGCAGGTGAGCGATAAAATGTTCCAGACATCGGGCACTTAAATGAAGGATGAGACGACTTGGGCTTTGAAGGAGGTGGGAGTGCAGGTGCTGCCGCCGGCGCCTGAGCAGTGGGAGCAGGAGGTGGTTGTGGCTGAACAGGGGCCTGCTGGACAGCTGGCTGTTGCCAAACAACAGGAGCAGCAGAAGCTGCTATCTGCTGCTGCTGAGGCAATGCTTCCTTCTTCCTTATAATAATCTCATAGTCATGCTGCTTTAGCTGCAGCTCCACAATATCTCTCGAGTCCACAAGCCTAGGCAGCATTTCAGGATATTAAATAAAAAAACGTTAAACATCCTCGAAAACACTGGATTAGACAGTTGGTTATGCAAATTTATTAAATTGTGCTTACTCAACAAGATGGGCTGCTTGAGACATAAAGGCTGAAATTGAGGAAGCACTTGGGATGGCCTCCTCGATTTTGGGGATTTCTTCATCCTTTTCCTCTGTAACTGGTTTGGAATTTGTAGTTACTTCAATGGTAGACACCTTAGTATTTGAGAAAAACAGCATTATAAGTTTTAAGTGCAAGAGAAAGTTTGTCTTATGCCATTTCCCCCAGTTTGGTGGTAGGTGAAATGGCTGAATGGGATGAACTAAGTGATTTGATTGAAATGAGTATTGGATGTGCAATTACCTAAAAGGATATGTAGTAATATGTATATGGGGAAAATCAATTGAAAAGATGACATAATTGGCATTTCATTGTAAATATAAGAATCAAGCGAAAAAGTAGTATTGAGAGCCCGTTTGGTAACACTATAAGTCTATAACTGGCTACATTTTCTGAAATTGCTAAAGTTGTGGGCTGAAATAGCGGAATCTTCTGGAGTTTGAAATAATTACATTTGAAATATATATGATATTTTCAATTTCAGTATTTGGATTGTTCCACAATTTAGCTCACAATAAATAATACTCCGCAATAAAAAAATACTCCGTAGTGTTTAGTGAAACTCTGGCTGGTAAGGGGCTAAGCCAAAGTATGGGTTACCAAAATGGTACTATATCACCTTTTTGGCTGACAAGCATAATCAGCCAGAACGGTATGCCCAAAAAAATTCATGGAAGGATGATCACATTTCAAGAGAAATAAGTTGGCAGCTCCGAGATTATAACTTTAAAACGGTATTTTCATCAAATTCATAGCATTTCCAGTGAAACTTCCACTCTAAACCATATCTTAATTTACAACATTTCTAAGTTATGTTATTAGTTTCTTAACATGAAAACTTAGAAGTTAGAACCCTTGTGGTATACCCATTTTTTTTAAGTTTAACGATCCTTGTCAGTCATCTTTAATTCAGCAAATATTTTTGCTGAATTAGCGGAAGAGGAGATTTTACCTTATTTTTCCCAGTTTCCCCTATACCTTCTTTCAGCTACAACTTCACCAACTTTAGATACTTAGACGATTCAGCTAATTACCATGTTATGCTACGGGCTCTTGATATGAAATGAGGCAACTTACACATTGTTTTAAATAAAAAGAAGCTCAGTTACCTCACTGCTCTGTGCAAGGACCTTAAAACCACCCTGCATCTTAATTAAAAAAAAAAGACTAAAACGATCAATATTTATCTCTCCAATCAGAACCATTCAGCTTCAGTACCAGATTACTTGAACCAGAAAGGGAAACAAACCTGGAGTCGATGGAGCAATGCGGGACCGGATCTCGAACCAGATCGGAAAGAAACGGACTTCTGGTGGGGAACAAGCGGGCGGTTACCGACGGGCGATGCGCCGCCCAACAAAGTGGCGGTTTTGGCAGCATGGAGATTGAAATTGGAAGCCATCGACAGAGATATCAACCAAAAACCCAAACACAGCAACGGATTTGGGGATTTGGAGATGAGGCGGAGCTGAAGCTTGCAAGACAAATCGAGAAATGCAGAAGTATGTAAGAGTCAACCACTCTATAGAAGGAAGCGGAGGCGATGCTAACGAGGAAGGAGAACAGATCAACAGAGGATGGATATATCAGTGTGAAACAACGGTAGGGTCAGTTGTTCATAGGGCTTGGCTGGACAAGTGTACAACCTTCCCAACTGCTTCTGGTTTCATTTATAAAAACAAGGGAAAAGGTGCAAATAGGCTCATGTATTAACCAAAAAAGGTCAAATAAGCCCTTGTTTTGGAGGTTCTGTCCGGCCGTCGTCATTTAGGGTGGTTCCCGGTGGAATTTTTTGATGAATTTTTTTGAGCATCTTATTCATTAAGTCTAGTTTACTCATACCAAATTTCAGCTAAAACTTCAATCGGGAAGGCATTCAAATGAATTCTTGAAAATAACTGTGCAGTTAGAAGCGCAATTATCTTCAAGAATTCATTTGAATGCCTTCTCGATTGAAGTTTTAGCTGAAATTTTGTATGAGTAAACTAGACTTGATGAATAAGATGCTCAAAAAAATTCATCAAAAAATTACACCGGGAACCACCCCAAATGACGACGGCCAGACAGAGCCTCCAAAATAAGGGCTTATTTGACTTTTTTTGTTAGTACATGGGCCTATTTGCACCTTTTCCCTAAAACCAATGACAAATGATTGATTTTTTTTTCATTTAGTAAAAGTACAATTCACTACAAATTTTTTTAAAACTGATTAATCTTTGGATAGTTTATTAAAAAAATTAACTTTCTGAAATCTGAAAAAATCTTATTTAAAATTTACTTTACTACTCCGTATTAAAATTACGAAAAAATTTATGAAATATGATTAAAATAATTGTATTCAACAATTTCAATCAATTCAATCATAGAAATAATTCTAATTTTACATAATTCAATATGTGAAATTAAAAAGTTAAGTGTTTGACAAAAAAATAACTCATAAAATAGATATTATCAGATAGGCTCTTTTTTTAATTATTATTCTGCATAAATGTTAGCGCGTAAAATCAAAAGTTTAATACTTCATCCGTTCTCTTTTAGTTGCAATAGTCAACATTTCACGTTTGCTAACGTACAAGTTTGACCATCAATGTCTTTCATTTTTTATTAGTAAAAAAATTAAAAAGTTCATAAATTGAAAATTTAGAATGAGAAGAATTTAACAATATTTTTTAAAAATTTATTTTATAATAAATAAAATGTAATCAAAGTAGAATATGTGAATAGTTCAAAAAGTCCAATGTTGCAATTAAAAGAGAATATTAAAATTTGAAAATTCAATATTCAAAACAAGGAGAACATTGAAATTTGAAAATTCTAAAAATGAGAGCACTACATTTCCCCTATACAGTAGTGTGTTACTGTCATCCTCGAATTTTACTATAGTTTTTTTGCATTGCTTTAAATATGACAGTATGTTGTCATAAGTGACGGCATTTTCCAATCTTGATAGTCTTTTCTCCAAAACAATGGTTTCCTATATACCATTACCAACAAATTTTAATCCAGTTAAAAACATCTTATTCAAGTCGATTTGGGTATCATGTACTATGAATAGACTATATACCATTATTGTTGAACATACCACCTCAAATAAGTCACATTAATTGCCAAAAAATGACCAACTAAAAGATCACAATTTCGGTTCATCCAAATAGTCACTTTCCCTTTTTAATCACTTCAACCCATTTGGTAAAGAGTCCTGCTTGGAGTACCCCAATCTGTATTTTGTGTACACAGGCACTTGGACAGAAAGTTCTGCCCTTGTACGAACTGCCTGTGTAGTCAGGCAATTATGGAGGGTACAAAATGGGTTACATTTTGGAGTACCTATACAATTTTTGTTTGGTAAATCCTCCTTGTAAGTTTGTCCTGCCTCATATATGAGCGAAAGCAGAAGTTAAGGGGGCATGAACTCGTATACACGTTTAAAATATCAATTGTTGACAATGCATTTGATTTCTGATTTCAGCTTCCAATGTGATATATTCTCAATTAAAAATCGTGAAATCTTGGTGAGTCAATTGGTGGTCGGTGTAAAATATTGGCAATTGGTGATCGGTGTAAAATATTTGTGACTTAATTTACTATTCTGGACAATAATTTTGAGATTTTGGTAAGTGATCGTGTTGACTGTTGAGATGATGATTGATAACAAAACATTTGGGCAAAAGTTGGATGGAAAGATGTGATAATTAATTTAGGTTAGGCCGTGTTGGACCGTTGGCTAGTGCATCCAACAATTTCGGTGAATTTTATTATGAGTAAAGAGTCACGTCTTCAAAGTTGCATAAAAGAGATCAAATAAGTCTTTATATAAAAGGTTCTATCCGACCGTCAACATTTGGGGCGGTTTCCGGTGGAATTTGTTGATGAAATCGTTTTAGCATCTTATTCATTAAGTCTAGTTCACTCATACCAAATTTCGGATAAAAATTCAATCGAGAAGACATTCAAATGAATTCTTGAAGATAATTGTATAGTTAAAAACGCAGTTATCTTCAAGAATTCATTTGAATGCCTTCCCGGTTGAATTTTTTGTTGAAATTTGGTATGAGTAAACTAGACTTAATGAATAAGATTATCAAAAAAAATTATCAAAAAATTACACCGGGAATCGCCTCAAATGGCACGTCCGGACAGAATCTTCTATCTAAGAACTTATTTGACCACTTTTATGCAACTTCGAGTACCAAACTGACCTTTTACTCATTTTATTATGTTTGGAGAACTGGTATATTTTTAGTTTGAACTCATTTCAATGTCAGATCAAATCATAACATATCATATCATATCATATTTAAATAGATCATACTTGATCAGAACAAATTTAATTGATCAGATTAGAGTAATTAGACTAGAATTTGACAATTAAAATACACATTGATCATACATCTACCAGACTAGACCGAACTAGAATATTTTAGTCTAATTAAAAATATTGGAAAAAATAATTAAACTAACCTAAACTTTGAAGGGGTGATTTCCTCACACCTTCTTGCATATGTAATCTAAATACCACACACTTTGAAGGGGGTGAGGTAAACACCTCAAACTTGCATATGTAATAATTTAAATACCTCAAACTTTATATAAAAAGTTATTTTAGCACCATGTTTATATATTATTTCTTTAAACAATGTTAGTTTTTGGTGTTAATTTCATAAAGTAAAATATTTTAGTATACATGAAGATACTATCAAAATTCTAAACTTTCATTATAAAATAAATAATACTACCCCCACTCTATATAATTGCAGCATTTTTAATTTTCTATTTTAAATTATGAAATTAACACCATATATTTACATTTTGAAAGAAATAATATATGACCATTGTGCTAAAATAACTTTTTATATATAATGTTTAGGGTATTTAAATTACATATGAAAGTTTGAGGTGTTTATCTCACACTCCTTCAAAGTTTGGATTGTTTTAATTATTTTTCCTTAAAAATATCCCTAGAGTTGTATTTAATATTATTTTCTTTAATTGATTTAAGTAATATACAATTTTTATGATAGTTAAGTTAGGACAACAAGAAATGTTACAATTACGGAGAAAAAAGATTTTGTGTAATTGTCATTAATTTGTAAAAACAGAAATAATACAATAAACATTTTCAACTAATTTTTTTTATCGTCAACTAGCCTTCTTTCATGTCATAAATTTCAGATCATTATATCAGTCAAAGGAAAAACAAAACTGACACCAACAAAATTCCAACAACTACGACTGTAAACCCATGTAGCGGGCTTGACACAGTCATTCATGTTCCCATAGATCCAAACATACTCAATGACATAAAAAAAGGCTGAAATCCCAAACAAACTGACAAATCTAACAACATAGACAATAACAGGAATCTAAATGACAAAAAATAATAACTAATAGGAAAACTTTCACGGACTCTATCACCCCGTACAACCCATGACGGTGGTTCCAGAGGAGGCAGTATCCTTGGTACCATTCTAATTGACCTTCAATTGTCAATCGTCATCTGACCTGCTCGAAAGCCGTGCAACTCACCTCGTCCCCGCTCTTAGCAAATCCACCACTAGCGATCATCTTCATCGCTGTCATGCCCTTGCTACCCAAACTCATTCTTCCTCCCAAAAAAAGAGAACCAATCGGATCGCCTATTGTCTGGGATCAAAACGAAAGGAAACGCTGTAGCAGACCAACATTCGACAACAACCGAGCGCTAATCCCGATGACGTAAGCCAAACAGAAACACACAGATCGTACAAAAATGGACGGAACCCATGATCGGAATTGATCGCCGCCGGAGAAAAAGGCTCTAGCGGTTAGGAAGCCTTAGAGAGAGACTGATAGCCTACCAATTAATTGAGCTTTCAACATTTTCAACTATAAAAATGATATCAAATGCAATCTTGAATAAAAGAGACCAAATCACCAAATATTAATGAAAGAATGGAAATGCTAATAATATAAATAATTAAACGTAAATCAGAAGCGAAGGTGAGTATAAACAAGGTAACTAAAGAATGAATTTAAAGATATTTTATGAGCCCATTGAAAAATTGGGCTGAATAATTATAGTGAAACTTTGGTTGAAGTGACTGATTCTGTTGATTTATGGCTATGTTTGGCACACAAAAGGCTCTACCTTCTAGCTTGTCTATTATTTAAAAGGACCTTAAAAGACTCTAGTTGTATGTTTGGCATGACATTTTTTAAGAGCTTTTCAAAAATTAAAAGATCTTTTTTGAGATGCTACCGGGTGTAGCATCTGAGAAAAGCTCGTGACTTTTAGTATTAATTAGTCCTAACAGCTTGTATACCAAACCGAACTAAATCAAACAGTCAGCTTTTTACCAAACAGTTCTCACCTTTTCTTTGTAAGATCTTTTCAGTCACTAAAAGCTAACAGTTACTAAAAAGCTTGTACAAGTATCTTTTTAGCTAGTTGTGCCAAACATACCCTATGTAGAAACTATATTTAAAACATCTTTTATTAATAAAATAAATAAATACTTATACGAAATAGGGAAAATTGTCAAATAAGTACTCGAACTTTCATAAAAAAGTCAATTAAGTCCTTCTATAGGAGACTCTGTCCGGCCGTCGCGATTTGGGGTGGTTCCCGGTGGAATTTTTGATGAATTTTTTTTGAGCATCTTATTCATCAAGTCTAGTTTACTCATTTCAAATTTCAGCTAAAAATTCAATTGGGAACGTATTCAAATTAATTCGAGAACGCAAAAATGCGCAGTTATCTTCACGAATTATCCGTTCTTAGTAACTTCAATAAATATATCAACGAGTGAACTTCGAGAATCAATTTCTCATTCACCCGTTATCCGTTTTGAGCGTATCACATATCGAATTGTAGCCCTTAACAAGGACAATCCGAAACAACTTTGACCCGACCCAAATCGGAAGTGGACCCCACTCAAAATATTCCCCCAAAATTCAATTTTTTATCACATTTTTGAACAAAAAATATATATGATGTCCAGCCTCATATATTGTCCATCTGATTTCTGATTTCTGATTTCAGCTTCCAATGTGATGTATTCTCAATAAAGAATCATGAAGTGTTGGTGAGTCAAGGATTAGGTCTCCCATTTTTTGTGGGATTTGAATTTGTTCACATCCTCCTGCCCCTAGAATATTGGCAATTGGCGGTTGGTGTAAAATATTTATGGCTTAATTTACTATTCTGGACAATAATTTTGAAAAAAAAATTGATTTTTTTTTTCTGGACAATAATTTTGAGATTTTGGTAAGTCCGCATGTTGGATGGAAACACGTGATAATTAATCTAGGTAAGGCCGTGTTGGTTAGCGCATTCAACAATTTCGGTGAATTTAGTTATGTTTGGAGAGTTGGATGGAATGCTTTTAGTTGAACAACCCATTTCAATCTGCACACCAAACGACCATATCATATCATACTTGATTAGAATAAATTAAACATTTCAGATCAGATTAGAATAACTAAACTAGAATTTGACAGTTAAATTGAGACAGCAAGAAATGTTACAATTAGTGAGAAAAAAGATGTTGTATGATTGTCATTAATTTGTAAAAACAAAAATAATACTACAAACTTTTTCAACTGATAAAGATGATACCAAATCTAAACTTGGATAAAAGAGACCAAATATTGATGAAAGAATAGAAACACTGTTAATACAAATAATTAAATGCAACCCTAAATCAGGTGTGATTTTCCATCTCATACCATCTATCTCGCTTGTGACTTTCCTATTATACCTTTTCAAAACATAAATTAGGTGTAGGGATCAGTGTTCTAAAAGGTCTTAAAAGGCCCCGCCTAGGCCGGAACTAGGGATAGAGTTAGAGCATCTCCAATGCTATAATGTGCACGGTGCACATGTGACATGAGTGATAGCCACATAAATATTATCATATAAATTATCTCTCTCCTTATTTGAATGATTTTATACAATTTTGGTAAGTTTTTCCCTGCAATGTCAACAACAATGTCAACATCTAGACAGTCTCCTTGACATTGTAGAGAAAAACTTACCAAAATTGTATAAAATCATTCAAATAAGGAGAGAAAGAATTTATTTACTAATATTTATGTGGTCATTTCTCATGCCACGTGTGCACCGTGCACATTTTACTATTGGAGATGCTCTTAGAGCCCGTTTGGTGACACCTTTTTCGGCTTATCAAGCTTATCAGCCAATTTTTTCATCAAACACATAACTTTTGATTTCGCGCGCTGAATTTTGTAATAAGCAGAAAAAGTAAGGTTGGAATTACTTTTCTGGCTGTATTGGCTGAAGTTACTGTAGAAAACCATTTTAGCTATTTTTCCATATAATTTTTTATTTTATTTATTAATAACAAATATTTTAAATATAATGTTTTCATGAATCAGCAGAATCAGCCAATACAACCATTTCAGCCAGAACTTCATAAATTTCAGCCGAGTCAGCCAATTCAGGCAATTATAGTATTACCAAACAGGCTTGTTGAGGTTTATTCCCGAAGATCCGAAAGCCCAACACAAGCCTTGGATATTGTAGGGATATTGGGTAGGGTTGAAATGTGTGTAAAATATAAAATAGTGAAATAATATCCAACTCAAGAACTTACTTATATTCTGTAATTAAGCAATTACACTGAAACTACCCGAACGGTAGATGAATATGAGATTACAAGGATGGGAGATGTAAATCTATTGCTAAGCTCTGAGTATTAAAATGCTAACCCCTTACAATGATCTAAACATGGATATTTATACTAAAATGGGGATGGGTAAGGTGGACACGTGGTCGAATCTGGTAGGCTATCACCTCTGCCATGTAAGCACCCATGCCCC
Source organism: Cuscuta epithymum (assembly GCA_945859915.1). Classification (NCBI taxonomy): domain Eukaryota; kingdom Viridiplantae; phylum Streptophyta; class Magnoliopsida; order Solanales; family Convolvulaceae; genus Cuscuta; species Cuscuta epithymum. The sequence goes on from CAMAPF010001023.1 coordinate 1,584,621, forward strand.
CACTTGCTGCCGCCATGATCCAGCATTAAATGCGGCCTCCACTTGTTGATTGCCCGTTCGGTCAAGGTGTTCGGTGTGTGGGACCCCGTCATAGGTGATAATTTCTACCTGAAGTATCCCGAACGCCGATCGATATTTGGGCCTTGATACCTTGGCATAATCGTTACCCAGAATGTTCCAAGTATAAGTTTTATCCCGAATGCCGTTCGGGAGTTCTTTGGGCTTGCCGCTTCTTCCCGGATTTGGGCCTAGGGATATTGGGCCTGGACCCAATATCCCAACAAGGCTCTTAATGTGAGTATAAAATAGGTAAGTAAAGTAAGAATATATAAATATTTTATGAGCTCGTTTGGTAATATCAATATTGACTAAATCAACTGATTCTGTTAATACTCATGAATTTCTGGTTGAAGTGACTGGATTGATTGATTTTGTTGATTTATGTAAAAAAAATATTTAAAATATATTTTATTAATAAAATAAAGAAAAAATATATGAAAAATAACTAAAATGACTTTCTACAGTAATTTCAGTCAATACAATAAGAACAATATTTAGAACTTTACTTTTCTTATTATTACACAATTCGTCCCGCAAAATTAGTGTATGGGTGACGTTCAATTAATTTGGACGGTAGATGAAATACTGGTAAAGAAATTCGTTTCTTCGAAAATGATACAAGTCCCATTTTAAGACATTTTACTATTTTTCTTCTTGGTTTACTTCTCGTCCAGTCTTACGCTCCAGATCTGCTCGCCGGCCGGGCGGCAAAGCTTAAACCAATTTCCGCATTCCTCTCTCTTGGTATCAATTGAACCGGAATGGCGTCGGTGATGAAGGATCCGTCAGATTCCGTCCATGGAAGCAATGGTGTATCCGAGAAGAATGCCTTCAAGATTTTCATAGGATACGACCCACGCGAGGACACGGCGTTCGAGGTATGCCGGCATTCCCTGCAGAAGAGATCTTCGATCCCCATCGAAGTGCACGCGATCAAGCAATCCGAGCTGAGGGAGAAAGGGCTGTACTGGCGGGAGAGGGGGAAATTGGAGAGCACCGAATTCTCATTCACCCGTTTCCTGACCCCGCACCTATCAGGCTACCAAGGTTGGGCCATGTTTGTTGATTGCGATTTCCTCTACTTGGGCGACATTAAGGAATTGAGAGAAATGGTGGACGATAGGTACGCCTTGATGTGTGTGAAACACGATTATGCCCCCAAAGAGACGACCAAAATGGATGGGGCCGTCCAGACGGTTTACCCAAGGAAGAACTGGTCGTCCATGGTTCTGTACAACTGCGGGCACCCGAAGAACAAGGTGCTCACCCCTGAGGTTGTGAATTCTGAGTCTGGGGCGTTTCTTCACAGGTTCATGTGGTTGGAGGATCATGAGATTGGGAGTGTCCCCTTCGTTTGGAACTTCCTTGTGGGACACAATAGAGTTGTTGAGAGCAAACCTGAAACTTTCCCCAAGGCAATTCATTACACTCTTGGGGGTCCTTGGTTTGAGGCTTGGAAGGACTGTGAGTTTAGTGATTTGTGGTTGAAGGAGTTGGAGGACTACTCCCAGACCGCAAAGAGCAGCTAAAGAAGAAGATGAAGATGAAGATTTCTACCTAGAAACCTTAACTCCCAACTACTGCTGGGTATCTGTTTGGGTGGGTGGTCACCATTTCATTTTGAGGCAGCCCCCAAAACCAGGTGCAACTTTGTCTCTCACATTTCTTGTCATTTCATAGGCAGGCAGCCCCATATACAGCACAAGTCTTTCTACTTTCTTTTACTCTTTCTTTTACTTACCACAATGTTCTTATTCTTATTATTACACGCATACTCAATTTATAGAACTTGTATGTTTAACCATTGAGGATACAGGTGTAATGTATCAGTATTACTAGTTGGTGCCGCATATCCTTTCCCCTTTTTGTATGTAATAAGTACTGTGAGGAAATTGCTTGTTGTATTGGATTTTCCTTTGCAGACAAAAAAACAAAAGGATACTTTACATTTTTCATGTACAATTTAACCTTGTTTGGCAAAACATGTTTGTTTACTTAATCAAGTATATGAACTCCATGTAAGTTATTACATCTTTATCTATAAAATAGGGTTTGAGTTAATTGTGTCGAACATACATGTAGAAATCTATTTTGCCAGTTTTGACTCTGTTTAATTTATATGTATTAATCCATATGTTCATACCCCCGCCCCTGCATTTTACTCTATTTCTCATATTATCATCAATTATAGTTCTAAACTGTACATCTCTTGGGATCAATTTAAAGTGTACGTTCAAATGGGGTTCACAAGGTATTCTGGTATGATTTTCTTTGCTTTGAGTTCTCCTTTCTGAGAGAATGAATTTACTTGTTTAAAGAGAATATGGGGTGAATGGAAAGTTGTCTAGACTGTCTTAGCATCTCTCACAGTGCTGATGGGCAAAGTTGGTTCCCAGGAAGTTTAATTTCAGAAGGTTGAAATTTGAAAAGTTGAATGTATGCAATGTTGAATTTATTACCTACCTTTAAAGAGATATTTATTACGCATGATGAGCACCACTTCTATATTAAAATCTGTAATTTATTATGGGGCACTTATTTACATTCGTTGCCATTGTTAATGACATTTACTGTTACACTTGGTAACACAATGACCATGTATAAATCGAGTTTCTATTATAGCTTCCTATGCACACAACTTTGACTATATGTATTATTCCAAAAGTTGTCGTGCTCTTCTTATGTTCTCGTTATTGTGACATTGGAGCGATTGGAAAATGACGTTGCAGTAAAAAAAATGGCGGTTTGATTGCTTTTACCGTTCGCTATTTGGTAAATCTTTGTTCGGTCGTAGCGTTTTTGGATCAAATTGTTTAGATGGAAACGCTGCAAACATCAGCGTTTTGATTAGCGTTTTGAAATATGACATTTTCTACTAATCCATATGGCCAAACAATTAAACTGTCAAACACTTTTTGCACCCCGTCAATTTATTCCACTAGTCAATTCCGCTAATTGAATCCGTTATTAACAACCCGCTAGCATAATCCGCTTTCTCATATTTGTTGACCTCTAAATTTCTTACCCCCATTGTGTTCTTTGATGTCTTTTGCAAAGTTTTAAGGTCATCCTTCTTTTGCTGACTATATTTATTTTCTTTGTTAAGCTCATTGGTTGACATATTTTGCGGTCAATATAGTCTAGGAATCCATTTTATCTTGGGAAACTCATCGCTCTAGCTTTGACACTATCAGCATTAGTGGGAGATAACAAAGTCAAAAGTGTGTACCACACACACTTAACAATTGGCAGCGTTAACCACAAAACAGTGGTACTCATCCATTTTCTATGTGACTTTCCTTGTACATCTCTAGCAGAGCCATTCTACCAATTTAGTGGTACGGTTCACATTCTGGTTATGGACCTTATGGTACACTTGAGTTTGGTTGAAAGGCCGGAGAAGTTCGAAGATTTGAACTTCAAACGTTGATAGCAGAAGATTTTATTCTATTTGAGAACTCTCGGATTGACAAAGGTTTTAACTAGCCTAGTGTGGAGTTGAAGGATGATGAAACAAAACTAACGGGGGTGTATTCAATATGGATTGTTGTGGACTTTTTTTAATCCATGGACTTTTAAAAAAGTCAATGGACTTTTAAATCCATAAACTTTTTTTATGAATGAATTCTATGGACTTTTAAATCCATGAATAAGTTTATTGACTTTCAAAAAGTCCATAGACTTTTAAATGCGGACCGCCACTGCTAGTCGTCAAGATTTTCACCTAGATTGTCGCTACCGATATGCCTGTGACCTGTCCGCATCCATCACCGGAGTTCCCCGCTGTCGTCATCGGACTGACGCGTCACCAACAAAATGGCTTTGGTTGTGAAAGGGAACTAGGGGCAATTAATTATATTAATTAATTAATTAAATTAGGGGTGAATATGTAATATTTATTCCTATTTAAGAAAAATCAAACATTTAATCATACTTTAAGAATAATGCTATGTTTTAGTCCTACCGTGAGTGATTTCTTCTATATAATACGGAGTACGATAAGAAATAAATAAGTAAGTAAGTAAGTAAATAAATAAATAAATACATAAATGAAAAAATGTAATTCATATAGCAACACAAAGTTCTACAAAAATAAATGAAGCATAAGAATTCAAATTTATTTTTATTAAAAAAAAAACTCAAAGTTTCAAGAATGCTTGAGAATTTTGGCCATTTTATTAATGATTAAGAACATTAATCGTTACACAAGCTTTACACTCATTGCTACATGTGGTACAAGCATAAACGCAATCGAACTTTTCTACTTAGTGATTGTTTTCTTTTAACTTCTATCTTGTAAAAACTTGTATATGTATTTATGGTTATATATTTATTAATTTGAAATTATATTTTTATGTGTTAAGCGATTTAACGATGAAAGAAAGTGATAGTTAAAATATTTATTTTCTTAATGGTTAACTGACGACGTATCAGAATTGCATTGATGTAATACTATCGATTCTTCTATAAACTTCTAGAATCGAATCAATATAGGATTACTGAATCGAGGGGGGTGGAGTGGGGACGACAATCTAAAGAAGAAGAAGAATGGAAGGAGGGGGGTGGGGCGAGCTGGGTTGAAGAAGAAAACGAAGAAAGATTGAAGGGGAAGGTGTGGCTTGGCTAAAGAAGAGTAGAGTTGGGGGAGGGGGTAGGCTTGGCCCGAGGCCGGTCTGATTGGCCTGTGACCCGGCCCGGCCCGCCACTGTGCGGGTCCGACCCGGCCCGCCACTGTGCGGGTCCGACCCGGCCCGCCACTGTGCGGGTCCGACCCGGCCCGTTGGATCAGTACCGGTGTCGGGCCTAGGCCCGACCGGGGGGGGGGGGGGGGGGGGGGGTTAATTGGGGCGGTTCCAGAACTGCATATTAGAGGACCAGCCCGGCCGGTTCAGGCCCGGTCCGGGCCTTTTTTTTGGGGGGGGGGGAGGGGGTGGGGGGGGGGGGGTGGGCCTATGGTAGGTAGGCTGGGTGTTTTGGAGGGGTTTGGGGGATGAGGGCTGGAATATATAAGAAAACCCAAAAAAAAAATGAACCAGCCCGGCCCAACCCGGAACTGGCTCGGCCCAACCCGGAACTGGCCCGCCCCGATACCAGTAGACTCCCGGGCTGGTCCCGGGCCTTACCCAAAAAATTCCAAGCCCGGCCGGGCCCGACTCGGAATCGAAACCAGGTCTGGCCCGGTCCATCCCTAGGAGGGAGAGGAGGAATGGGGTGGGACGGGATGAAGAACCGATATAAGAAAAGTCCACGGAAATCTTTGGTGAGGAGAAGAGACAATTGCAGAGAATTTTTGCACTAAAAATGAGTTAAAAGTCCACGAGAATCCATGATTTTAGAAGTCAATAAGAATGAACGGAAATTTGAATACGCCTAGACTTTTATAGACTTTTAAAAGTTCGCATTGAATACACCTAGACTTTTGTGGACTTTTAAAAGTCCACATTGAATACACCTAAACTTTTAAAATCCATGGACTTTTAAAATTTTGCCACTAATTCCTAATACAATACACCCCTATAAGTTGATTTGTTCTCCTATCACATGGAATCAATGCCAATTACATATATATGCATGAATTATATCTTAAATGTATTGTGACTCGCTAAGTTTTTTTAGAGCAATGGGATTAGCTCGATTGAAATATGAATTTGAGGACTCCAATTCAAATACATCTGTTGGCTCTTTCTTAGATTATAAGAAGTTAAAAGTAGTCACAATGGTCATTTTAGCAAGAGAACTTAAAAGTTAAATGTGAAAAACTAACATCCTTTAGGACACTAAATGATTTTGGATTTTTGGAAATTCCAGAATCTTTCAGATTGTAATGGAATTGGTTACTCGTTTCCCAAAATCATGAGCCTGTGTTTTAACTTGGTGAACGAAAACCGGTCTTCGCTATCCAAAAATGAACTCTTCATGTCTCCGCCGCCCCTCTAAATGACTATCGACAATCTATCCTTAATTAGTCGATCCTCCTCTTCCACATACAAGACCTCTAGATTATGCGCCACGAGATCACTAGACATTGATCCACGTGACCACACTTCCATGTGCTACTTAGACTTTAGTAGCCAAAAGCAGTCCTGTGAGAGAATTCCGTTGAAATCAGAGGGTAACAATAAGTTTTTGGGTTGAATTGTTTTCTTTACATTTTGGCCTTTAAGGGATGTTTGAATCTACTTCTTAATATTATTTTTGCTCTTTTAGAGAGCAGAAGCAGATATTGAACTGTTTGGTGAAAGTGTAGAAGTACTTCTAAGTGCTCCAGATTGCTCATAGAAGCAGTTTTAGAAGCCAATGGAGACCGACTTCTGAAAACCCGATTTTGATTTTTCTCCTATTTTTAAAAAAGAAATAAAAGCATAATCAAATCCAAACACCCCCTAAATCCATTCAAATCCTCAGATATCCAAGACTTCAAAATTCATGAAAATAATCGGGACATTAGATTTAGCAAGATTCCATTGAATTCCACATTGAGGATTATAGAATGCTATGAGATTTTAACAATCCTTTAAAATCCATTAATCCTAAAAGGGAATACCCCCAAAAGTGTCTCTCATAGAATATGAGAAGGATGGAAGTAGAAAAATTAGATATGAGTACTGAATATGTTTTTACCACAACAAAGTGGAAGAAACTCAATATAAAATATCATTCCTTATAAGAATGAAGTGAATGCTAAATTGGCTTCGATAATTTCTTGCACATCATAACATTGTGCATGAAATGTTCCATACACACGTATGTGTATCAATTGAACATAGAAATCATATACTGAAAGATGTGGGCATGTGGCAAATGCAATGTTGCTAAGTTCATAACTAGCCCAAAATGTGTGTAGTGGAGCTAATTGATGAGTAACTTTCTTTTAAATAAGACAATACAATCAAGAAGAAGAACCCCGTGAGGCAACATATTCATATATAAGATGCTCAAGCTCAAAGATAGATAAGAAGAACAACCTAAACAATTTCGGCGAATGAATCACTCAAATAAGACAAAAATACGACTGACCTATGGAGTAGAAGACATCGACTTAGGAATGATTGAATGGTGGAGGCAATTTGATAAACTACAATATGGTTTGATTGATCAAACATGGATTATTTTTAAAACTTTACTTTGATTTAGTCATTTTTGTGTTCAATAATTCATACTTTTGTCCATGCTCGTAGCTGGAGTGGGCCATTATAGGTCTGATCCGCCTCAATTTTGATATAAAACTTTGAATGCATAAAAGAATTTCTATAAAAAAACAACGATTCGTTTAATTTGAATCATTAGATTCAATATTAAATAATCAAGATTATTTTCGCGAGCACCTGTTGGTCACACAAAAATCTGGATATCAAGTTTTTGGTTTAGATGATATATGCATGGAAAGAGTCATAAAATAATTCTAGGAATGAAAAAATCATTTGAAATCCCCCCAATGAATAAGTATGGATATGATAATCTAGGAGTTAATTGCATGCGATAATTATAGTATTCAATTCATTTAATTACTTTTTTTCTTTCCATGCATTATATATCCTTGTCCCACTGAAAACTCATGTGTTGTGTAAACTCTATTAATCATGACCTCGTCTGATTAAAAAGTCTTTTAATCTCAGCATTTCATTTTGATAATCACTAGCTATCTCTCATCTATATACATTCTGGCATCCCAGGTTTTCAGTTTCATAACCAATGAATAACATCCAATACAATGACATCTTTATATATAATTATCTTAAATTCAAATGGAAAATTGTTTGCAAATAAAATAACCATACTAGTGTTGCACTGTGAATATTAGACAATGATAACAAATATGAAACATAGAGGTAACTGTTTCATTTGTAGATATGTGATCATTATTAGAGTGGTTCTCATAAGAACTTATGAAGTATAATACAACTTATGGTGAGGATACTTTAGATTACACCCAAGAATGTAATATTTATTCTTGAAATATTCGATGTGAAACATATGAAATATGAGAACGTTCAGACACACCATCATACATAAGATATTAAGTCCCACTTATACTATATCTGCGCGTAAAAAAAATCAACAAGAAAATAAGAGACAATGATAGTTTGCATTCTACAAGCCTCACTTTATTTTACAACTCAACTATGTCGAAAATTTGTTATATTACTTCGGATATAGCTTTCAACTTAACTGATGAGGAGAGCTATATTAAATATACTTGGAGGGTTCGAGAGTCCCAAGTGTAGTGTCGAGCTTCATCTTCTGATTTGTCCAATCTTAATTTCTTCTAGGGCATGATTTGTGTCCACCATGCTCTTGAGTTGGGCTTACCTGCGGGTACTAGCTTCGGATCACCGACCAATTTAATATTGTTATTGTTTGATCTGTCCACCAATGTAGCTAGTTCTAGTAATGACGGGGTTAGTTCAGAAATATTTGGATTTTTGAACAAGAGGTGGATGCTTTTTCATGTTTATATATTATGTTAGTATATACGAAGTATTTTATTGCCTTAATAGCAAATACTGCTTATAAGAAAATAAAGGAAGAGTTGAAGTAAAACCTGTAAATGTCACGGGTTCATGTACTTTCTTTAGCATTTTTTTCTTTTACAAGTGTTTCAACATTTACTCCTAATCCCATCCTATATACAAAGGGAGAATGCTGTCCAAATAATGCTTTTCTTCGCATTTCTGCATTATTGGGAGTGGATTCTCTCTTTTATGTATATAGCATAAGATTTTACCAAAGAGAAAAATGAAGGATAAGTTCATTTAAAACAAAAATGATTTATGTGAAATATGAGTGAGTCTGGTTTGTTTTCAAATTTTACAGATTTTCTCGATAACACATTATAAATTGTAACTAGCGTATCTAATAATTATTCATTATCATGTTATATTGTTTCTGCAATATAAGCACAATATTTACCCAACATGTTGTGATGTTTAATTAATATTATATGCTCTTCTATAGTTATTTAATGCTCTTCTATACGGGTGAAATAACTAGTTTAGTTAATGATCCATGGCAGTGTTTTTTAATAATTTATTTAACTGATTTTCCGAGTAAATTTTAAGGTCATATTTTGTGGATATAATTTATACTTCATGAAGAACATGCTCAATTGCTCACAAAATTTCATCAAAAAATTCAACCCGGAAGCACCTCATATGGAGGCGGTCGGATAGTGGTTCATATCATTCCAGACCGATAAGAAAAGTCTCTCTCTCTATACGAAGTGCTTCAAATGTACAAAATTCAAACTAATTTGGGCCCACCATTTGAAACATCTAATGACTGAAAATGCACAATGACATTTTAGTAACATACAACCAAGTATTCCAGCCTAGCTGGTTGTGAGGTTACCGTGCCTAGTGGGAGGTCTCGAGTTCGAAACCCGCTAGGCACATAAGGGTTCGAAACTCAATGGAGTGAGTTTCAGCCCTGATTACCCCAGATCCCCCTGGAGTAAAAAAAATTCATGGATCAAATACAAAGTGCTTCAAATGTACAAAATTCAAACTAATCTGGGCCCACCATTTGAAACATCTAATGACCGAAAATGCACAATGACATTTTAGTAACATACAACCAAGTGAACCGACAATTTTCGGATGCAACTCTTTAAATGATAATATGTAACCACATCTTTCATCATATAATAATATGCAATAGTTTAAACATCAATATGCAACAAAAATAACGTAAAGTTTCATTGTACAAAAATTAGCATGATAAGATCACTTTGTATCAGATCCGCCACACACACACACATCTTTACATTTGTTCTTACTTTGAAAAAATATAGTATCCCCGTTCTTAAATAGTTGCAACATTAGAAATTTTACACAATTTATGTACTCTACTTTGATTACAATGTATTCACGAATGCATTGAAAAATAATTTTGTTAAAAATATAATTAAATTCTTCTCATTTTACATTTTCAAAATCTGACTTTTAAAAAATTACAATTAGTGAATTAAATATACGATAGTATTAATCATCAAAGTTGTGCGTTGACAAATGTGAAAATGAAAGTATTGCAACTAAAAAAGAATGAGAGAAGTATATTTTTATATACTCTATCCGTGTTTTATAACTTTCGGACTTTTGCTTTTCGGTTGTCAAACCAATTTGTCACTGCTTTTCCTTTTAAATTAAGCATTTGTGAATTTTATCAATTTTATCTTTTCTATATACATCTCTATCGCACATTTTTTACTTTATTATTTTAGGTGATGAAGACGAGAGATATAATTAAGGATGTTTTTATTTGGACTGTAATTTGCCCCAGACCAGACCAGACCAGTCCAGACCAGACCAGACCAGTTCAGACCAGACCAGACCAGACTTGGATAGTTATAAAAATACAAAGAAACCAGACCTTACCAGACCAGACCAGACCAGACCAGATCAGACCAGACCAGACCAGATCAGACCAGCAAATTACAGTCCAAGTAAAAACATCCTATTACAGTCCAAGCAAATTAAGCAGTAGTGCACTAGTGCTTGGTTTACACCCCGGGTTACACCCTATTTATTTACCCTTCACACAGACAAAAAAATACAAATTCAGACACTTTTCGAGAAAATTGGTATGTGTGAACATAATTTGTCTATAAACATGCCGGACAAATATATGTGTGCACATACACTTTTTGTGTGTATACATAGTTTCTATGTACAAATATTGGTTTTCACGCAAATCAAATTAATTGGTGCGCTTTTTGATAGAAAAAGTCAGATTAGGTTGCACGGAAATCAATGTACATATACAAACACTAGATGTTTGTACACACAAAAAGTGTCTATGCATATACGTTTTTGTTTGTGTTCAAACATGTTTACAGACAAATTTTGTTCAAACAAATAAATTTTTTCGAAAAATGTCTGTACTAATATTTTTTTGTCTGTGTGAATGATAAATAAATAGGGTAATAAGGTGTACAAATAGAATTTGAGTTTTTTTTCCGGATTAATGCATTTTAATTAAGTATTTACGGAATTAATGTTGGGTTAAAACTATTTACCAATATACTGCTGGGATTAACCTGGGTTGGGAAAAGTCGCCAAACCGTTTGGCGACTTATAAGTCGCCAAACCATTTGGCGACTTTGGCTTCCGCTGGTGACTCGCGCAAGAAGAAACATACGTACATACGGAGTATGGAGATGGTAGCCAATAGGAACTCATCCAATATTTAAAAATCCCTCTTTTTTTAAATTGTTGTAACTTTTATATTCATAATCTGATTTTCATGAAAGTTATATCAAAATTTATAAATTTATATTGTCTTTCATATGACACCAATATTCGATATATAAAAATTAAAATTATTTTTAAAATACAATGAGTAGATGTTTTTAGGCTACCAACTTTTTTAAGTAGATCTATGTTCTAAAATTAAGATATAGGATGGACTGGCTGACTGAAATTTGTTGAAATTCTGATTGAAGTGGATGGACTGGATGACTGAAATTTCGTAGATCTATGAAAAATTATATCTACAATAATTTTTATTAATAAGATAAATAAAAAATTATATGAAAAATAGTCATTATCTTTTTTCAAGGAGTTATTATCTTTCATATCACACCAATATTATATTTTTAAAATTGTTATAATTTTTTATTTATAATTTCATTTTTATAAAAGAATATCAAAATTCATATTTTTACGGAGTATTACCTTTCATATGACACCAATATTAAATACATAAAAATATAAATAAATCTGAAAATATGATATTAATAAATATTATTGTAGATATAATTTTTCATAGATCTACGAAATTTCAGTCAGCCAGTCCAGCCACTTCAATCAGAATTTCACAAATTTCAACCTAAATAGCCGATTCAGTGAATTTCAACGTTATCAAATGTGCTCTAAAAAATTCCTAGATCTTAATTTTAGAACATAGATCTACCTAAAAAAGTTTGTAACCTTTAAACATCTACTCATTGTATTTTAAAAATAATTTTAATTTTTATATATCGAATATTGGTGTCATATGAAAGACAATAAAAATTTATAAATTTTGATATAACTTTTATGAAAATCAGATTATGAATATAAAAGTTACAACAATTTAAAAAAAAGAGGGATTTTTAAATATTGGATGAGTTCCTATTGGCTACCATCTCCATACTCCGTATGTACGTAGGTTTCTTCTTGCGCGAGTCACCAGCGGAAGCCAAAGTCGCCAAATGGTTTGACGACTTTTCCCAACCCAGATTAATCCCAGTAGTATATTGGTAAATAGTTTTAACCCAACATTAATTCCGTAAATACTTAATTAAAATCCATTAATCCGGAAAAAAACTCATAGAATTTCCCCTAATTTAATTTAGTCATTTGGGCCTTTAGGTAGGGGTGGGCAAAAAAAACCATAACCGTTTAACCGAATAAAAAAACCGATAAACCGAGGTATTTTTTGGTTAACCGTACCGAATTTTTTTGAACTCGCGGTACGGTTAACCAACCGTAAAGAAAAAGCGGTTCATGGTACGGTTACGGTTGAAATTTTGTTAACGCCGGTTAACCGGTAAGTGATATTTTGATGATATTATTCACACGGAATCAACTATACCTTAACTCGCTGTTTGGCACTTTGACCTGTTCGAATGTATATTACGGAGTACGTATTGTATTCACTCTAGTAAATATGTATAGCTTCGTAATTACTCTGTATTTAAATATCTCTTTTCCTATTGCTGCTTATTATTTACCCATTAACATGTTCGGTTAGAGGATTTTTAAGGAGATTAGTTATTCAGGCTTCTACGGCAATACAAAGACAGAGCTTATTCATTTTCTCAACAGTCTGTTCACCATCTTATAATTCTTACTACGTCTTAATTAAATTTGTTTTTAAGACTCATAGTGGATCGGAGGGGAATCAATTTTGCGTGAAATTATGTTAACACCGGTTTGCTACCTTATTGGATAGGTGGTCGGTGTTATCAATAATAATAATAATAATAATTATTATTATTATTATTATTATTGTTATAATACTAATTACTATTATTGTTAGCGAATACTCTGTGCAGACAAATAAGCATATGGAGTGAGTCAAAGTGTCAAACTATCAATAGTTTAATTTATTACATAAGCCAATTTGAACAAGCTTTGTCGAAGGTAAAAATTGGTAAAAAAAAAAACTAGAAATAGTTTTTATACTCTGGAAGTGTTATGGAGATCATTTAAAAAATTGTAAGTTCAAAATTTAAAAACAACCAAAATCTTGACAAGTTTATATTTTCCTTTCATAGTTTTATGGTTAACCGTTAGCGGTTAACCGAAATTTTGGTTAACCGATATGCGGTTAACCAATGTTATGGTATGGATAGCGGTATTGAAAATTTAGTAACCGATATATCGGTTAACCGGAACTTGGTTAACCAAAATCCGGTTAACCAACCGTGCCCACCCCTACCTTTAGGGGTAAACTAATAATAAAGGGCCCCATGCGCCCTACACGTGGTCACGTGCTGTCGAGGGAATCTCCTAACTCTATTTTCCCTGGACGCTCATCCAGCATATAGAATCTCTAGAATCGTTGTGATTGAAGTTCAGCTTTCAACCAAAATTCATAGTTTTTTCTCTATTCCTATTTCAGTGTCTCCATTTTCAAGGGAAAACATATATTCCTCCCTCGATTTCGCGCGCTTTCCACCTCTGTGCAAGGATTCCCCACCGACAGATTATCGAATCCCTCTTGAGGTGGGTTTTGGCTTTGCCCTACTCTTTCCATGGCTTGATATATGTATTTAGCATTGTCGTGGATGACCACATTAATTAATGATTGCTTTCCAATGTATTGTTGTTTAATTATGCTTCTCTTATTGAGGACTTGTATGTTTTTCTTACCGAGGAAATTTCGTAATGGAAGCAAAAAAAGTAGGGTAAATGAGGTTATATTTATGATAGGGCATGATCTCTAGCCATTCATGTCCGTAGTGATGTTATTGTGTTTTGCAGGTAAGTTGGGAGTGATTGTCTCTCCTTGTTCATCCCCCGCTCGGAGGTTTATGAGTAGGATGGTGTAGTAATGAAGATGCAAAAATATTTCCATTCACTTGCACTTGCTTTTGCTCATAGAATGTGCAGCTGATAGAAGTATAGAGAAATGGAAGATATTCGAGATCATGAATCTCTGTTTCAGAGCTGGATTGTTATGGATCCACCAGAAATGGCAGAATCCAGGCTTTTCATTTTATCCTGCATGGTCGCAGGATTAATAGGGATTTTGACGATTTTTTACACTGCTTTTCAATGGAGAAGGAATATAAACTTGGGATGGATGAAAGCCATTGCTAGGTCAAAGAAACACCCGAAAGCAAGACACAAAGTTCCTGCTGCTCCACACAGTTGGGAGCTGGAGGATGTCTCTAGAGGGAAAAATCTGAACTGTTTTGTATGTTTAAAGTCGATTTCTCTCTCACAAACGCTTGGTCCTATGGTTACTTCAGAGTGTGTTTTTAATAGGTGCAGCATTTGTGGTGCAGCAGCTCATCTGAGTTGTTCATCAAGTGCTCAAAAGGATTGCAAGTGTGTGTCTATGATTGGATATCAGCATGTGGTGCATCAGTGGGCAGTGCGGTGGACAGAAGTTGCTGATCAACCATTTGAGGCTTCTTTCTGTAGGTACTGTGAGGAGCCATGCAGTGGATCTTTCCTTGGCGGGTCCCCTATATGGTGCTGCTTATGGTGTCAGCGTTTGGTTCATGTTGATTGCCATAGTAGTATGTGCAATGAGAACAGTGATTCTTGCGACTTGGGGCCTTTCAGAAGGCTTATTTTGTCTCCACTTTATGTTAAAGAATTACATCAGACTTCTTCGAGTGGATTGCTAAGCTCTATCACTCATGGTGCCAATGGGTTTGCATCCTCTGTCCGTGCTACAATTATTAGAAGTCAAAGCAAGAAGCACAAGCATAAAAATGATAAGCACTTAGCTGAGATCTCAGCAGAAACAGGGAATGATTATTCTGTTGGTGATCTATCAACTGAATCCTCTGCTGATACAAGTCAAGCAGTAAATGGATCCCATATGATTGAGGAGAACTGTAATGGTGGTATACATTCAGAAAGTGTTGACAAGGAGAGTGATAAAGAAGTTAAGATTTTGGAACCCAAGGCCAAATTTAAGAAAAGTCCATCTGCTAATCAAAAGGATGATACTCAACCTATTGAGATAAAATTGAGATATGAGGTGACTGATATGCCTTCCGATGTTCGACCTCTGCTAGCTTTCATTAACAAGAAAAGTGGGGCACAACGAGGGGATTCACTTAGACGACGATTAAGTGTCCTTCTAAATCCTGTACAGGTCAGATATCTCCTATACATTGGTCACAACTGAATCTCTTTCTGTATATGCAGGATAGTAGGATACTATGTAACCTACAATTTGAATAAAGGAAGTGTTAATGGAAAACAAATATGGAGTAAAATAAAGAATTTATTCAGTGTACTTTTGCTGTGTGTCTGTGACAATAGTGTGTTTGATCCAATTGACATTTAAATAAATTCTTAAACAAAGGACGTGCAGGGGCCAATTTCTTCTCTGGTGTCTATTATGATTATACAGAACCATCCAATTTAAACATCATGAAGACTTAACTTATTTGTAGATTGATTCATTCTCTTTCAGCTACTTAGTGCTTAAGTGCCTGTCTACTAGTTCTTACTGCTGACATTGCCATGCATATTGCATAACTTTCGTTGGTTAGGTGTTTGAGTTGAGCTCAACCCAGGGGCCGGAAGCTGGCCTCTTTTTGTTCAGAAAGGTACCACACTTCAGAATTCTCGTTTGTGGAGGTGATGGTACAGTGGGTTGGGTTTTAAATGCCATAGACAAGCAAGACTTTGTTTCACCCCCACCAATGGCAATACTTCCAGCTGGGACAGGAAATGATCTGGCTAGAGTTCTTTCTTGGGGTGGTGGTTTGGGTTCAGTTGAGAGACAAGGTGGCCTTTGTCCACTTTTGCGTGACATAGAACAAGCTGCAGTCACTGTTCTTGATCGGTGGAAGCTCTCAATTTCTGACCAACACGGAAATCAGCTTCAATCACCTAAATTCATGAACAATTATCTTGGTATGTTGACTTATTATCATGACCACATACACATTTAAAAAAATAAGTATAACTTAATATTGTTGGTTGACCAAAAAATGTTGGTTGAATTAATTATCAACAGGGAGCATTGACTTTTATTATTGGTTGACCAAAAAATGTTGACTTTGCAAAACAATTTGGGACGGAGGGTGTATAATAAAAAGCAACCTGTAATCCTAATTCAATAATGGTGTCACCTTCATGAACCAATAGAATACACACGGAGGTCATCCACTCGAATCCTCTATCTCCTTTCTATTCTGTCATCTATCAACCCATCTATCTAACTTGATATCTATTTAAAAGTATAACTTAATATTGTTGGTATTCTGTAAGCTTTGATTTAATTAAATATTTCCAGCTAGTGTGCTATGTATTCATCAAGCCCCAACACCCTGATGTCTCTCCATACCCATTCAATCCAAGTCATTATCGATCTGCACCGACCTCTTCATAAGTCTCCCACACTCCAAGACTCCACCCTCCATACTGGTGAACCTACTCCACGACCAACGTCCCTGAACCTACACAACCTGTTCTTCCTTACTTTTATTCAATAGCATCATCTGCTGATCTTTTTTATTTAGACTTTATACGTAGAAAATTTACAATGTTATTTTAATTGAATGGATTTTGTCTGTACCATATACTCCATTCCATTTCATTAAATACTTTAATACACTTTCGTTTTCCCTGTCCTGATATTATGCTCACCAGCCAAATTTAAATCAAGTAACACTTTAACTTTTCCAGTTACCCTTTCAGCTAACCTTGACCTTTTCACTGAGTGGACCCTGTATTTTTGAAAAATAATAATATTGCAAAACCACTAACATCCTTATTTTCTTAAAGAGAACATTGAATTCAAATGTATCCTACATTATGAGATGGAAAGAGAAGTAACTCAAGGTCAGCATTATCAGTTTATCACTTCTGCTCACATTTCTTTTACATCTCTCAGAGATTTAGTACAATAAATGGGTGTAACCGTTCTTCGTGTACACGCCCAATTTTTACACGCCACACAGACAACTCCCAAAAAGTTTCAGAAAATTATGTGTTTTTAAAAAGAATCACATGCAAAATTGGGGGCTGTTACGAAAGGTGTACAAAGGATTTTTCCAAATGGATAACAGATATCTTCATGCACAGTTATATTTGAATCACCTATATATACTTTTATTAGTTTTATACTCTCTACCTACCTATGTAGGATGCACAATACTGCTCTGAGGGATGAGTTTGCCTGTTTCAGAAACACTTTAATGTTTGAAATCTCTGAAAATGACGGAAATGAGTTTTGGATCCATTCAGTAATTTGTTAAACTGCGAAACATGTTTCTCTTCAAAATGTGCGTTTTGGACACTGCCGCAAACAGCAAATCATAAAACCTATGCCTGGGGATTAAGTTTTACCATTTCTACGCCCTTCTCCCTGCAAATGCTCCAACAGTTCACCAAGTCAGCCCGCGTCCGTTCATTCTTCATTTAACCCTTTGTCTCTTCTCTTTTCTCGTTTGTGTTTTACGGTTTTACCTCAAACACTGGCCTCTTTCTTTTCCTCTTTTCTCCGTTTCTGTCTTAACCTCTGCTCTGTTGGTCTATCTTGTGAACTTATCGCCATCACTGTAGGTCTGTTTTCACTATCTCACTGTTTTTGCCTTGGTGTACATATCACCCTATACTATGCCACCTGCCACAATGCCTCTACTGTTTAGTATTTAATTCTTTACCGCTTTTGTTTTAATAATGTTTTTTTAATTAGTTTAAAGTGATGCACCGCTCTTTGTGCCTATATTTTTGCGTCCGGCTGTATGGCGAAGGTCATTATTTTTTTGCTAGTAATAATATTCAATTTACTACAATTTACTACGTAAGTTTTAATAATATTCAATTTTTACAACTTTTTTTGAATGTATATAATTATACACATACGAGTGTGTGTATGCCTGTATGGGAGAAAAGGTAAAATATATAAGTGAAAATGCACACACACACGCACACACACAAACCCGCATACATATATATAAATATAGTTTGACATCCTTTATTTTTTAAATGCAATATAGTTTCACGTTTCCATGTTACATGGTTACCCACCTGCCCGTCCATCCATCAATACATCAACCCATCTATCTAACTTTATATCTATCTAACATTGTATGTTTATATTATTTGGTATCCTGGAGATTTCCATTGAATTGTGTTTGTAGCAAGTGGTCTACGTAGTATCTATACATAGAATACAACTTATAGATTATTGTCACGAAGTCTGGGTTATTGCTGTGCAGGGGTTGGCTGTGATGCGAAGGTTGCACTGGAAATACATAATCTGAGGGAGGAGAACCCAGAAAAGTTCTACAATCAGGTAATTTAATTGTTGTATTATACTCCCTCCGTCCCGAAAAGGTTGGCCAAAGTTGACTTTAACGTGGATTAATAAAGTAAAAACTGTGTGGTTGAAATTTGTGCAGAGGAGAGAGATTTAACTTTAGCCACATATTCCTTACTTTAAATGGAAATGGCAAATCTTTTTGGGACATCCAAAAAAGGAAATTTGGCCAACCTTTTTGGGACGGAGGGAGTATGTTTTATGGTGTCCTAGGAGGGGAAGAGGCTGTTTTTGCTTGTTTGGAAGCTCTTAGCACACTATCACTTTGCTGGCTAAGTTCGGCTGCCTTTGGGTTTGAGTGGATTTGAATTTATGCTTTATTGAAGCATTCAAATGGTTTAAATCGAATGTGGAATATCTTGAGTTATATTCCTAACTCCTAAATGCATACTAAATTTATCATACCTAAAACATTTTGCAAGTGTGAAACGTCTTATCTTTATTTCTTGTTAGTTTTGTGTTTGTGTAATATTTTGACAGTTTATGCAGGTGCATTTTTTTTCATGTGAAGATGTAATCAAATTGTTTGTAGTTTGGCCACAACTTATGATCTTAAACTCTAAATAATATGATTGCAGTTCATGAACAAAGTTCTCTATGCGAGAGAAGGTGCCAGGAGCATCATGGACAGGACTTTTGCTGATTTTCCTTGGCAAGTCCGAGTAGAGGTGGATGGCATTGAGATTGAGGTTCCTGAGGTGGGTCATCAGGACACATCTAAAGTTGTGTATGTATGACATAACATGTCTTAATGCTTGTCTTCTATTGATACTCTGTACTCAAGTAGTTTAATAGGTTCAGATTTACAGAGTGCACAAATTCATAATTCAATGTTTTCACCTTCAATTGATAAGTAGCACACTGGTGTTATTATTATGATTTGCTTCTTACCTTTTGTAAAATTGTTTTTTTTTCTCAATTTTTTCTAAGGTATGGTGATTGTTGTTGAAGTGGTATTATTTTATGGTTAATGATGGTACCGGTACCGTAATACAAACATGTTTCATATTATTATCAGGATGCAGAGGGTGTCCTTGTTGCTAACATTAGCAGTTATATGGGAGGTGTGGACTTGTGGCAGAACGAGGACGAAAGCTACGATAATTTTTATCCTCAATCCATGCATGATAAGATACTTGAGGTTGTCAGCATTTCAGGAACATGGCATCTTGGGAAGCTTCAGGTTAGGCTTTTCTTTTGTGTGTGTTATATACATGTTTATTTGTATAATAGTATATTCACGCAAGGAGGCTTGAATGGTCAAGATTAAATGGTTTATCCTTTATAATTGTTTTAATGGTAAAGGTAGGACTATCTAAAGCAAGGAGGCTTGCTCAGGGTCAGTCAATCAAAATACAACTCTTTGCGGCCTTTCCTGTCCAAATAGATGGAGAGCCTTGGTATCAACCACCTTGCACATTGACTATAACACACCATGGACAGGTGACCATAAAATACTCTCTATCCACACGCTCTATAATATGATTCTATATTTGGGATGCCTTCGTTGTGGGACCCTTCGCCATACCCTTGCCTTGTTGAGATGCCTTTGTGCACCGGGCTGCCCTTTATTAAAATATGAGCCCCTTTGCTAACATTGATGGCCCATTTGGCGACCCCTATTTTCGGCTTTTTCACCAAGCTTTGCACCTTGAATAATGTAATAATCAAAATAAGTAAGGTTGAAATTACTTTTCTGACTGAATTGCTTGAACTGTTGAAGTTACTGTAATTTTTTCTTTATTCTAGTAATCAAATACGTAGTATATTTTAAATAAAATCTTTCGTAATTCAGTAGATTCAACGAATTAAGCCGCTTCAGCAAGAACTTAATTAATGTCAGTTGAATCAACCGATTGAGCCAATTTAAGTGTTACCAAACGGGCATTGAAATTGGCTAAATTAGTTGATTCGGTTGAAATTGATGATATTCTGACTAAAGTGGCTGAATTGACTGAATCTGTTAAATTCTAAAAAAATTATATTTAAAATATATTTTATTAATAAAATAAAGAAAAAATATATGAATAAATAGCTAAAAAGGTCCTCTAGAATAACTTCAGCCAGTTCAGACAGAAAACAATTCCAACCTTACTTATTTTGATTATTACACAATTCAGTATATGAAATCAAAATTTATGTGTTTGATGAAAGAGTTGGCTGATAAGGGTCATAAGCCGAAAAACAAGGTAATCAACTGAGCTCATAATGTAGCCTTAGGATGCCTCGCCTTTTGAGGATGCCTTCATACATCGGGCGACCTTGTATTAAATTATATTTGCATATGCATTAAATTATATTTGCCTATGCTGCCTCTTTTCCTGACACGTGTCGATATAAATTTGTGATCCATATATCATACTCCCTACAACATCCAAGCCTTGAGATGTTGGTTTATTGCATTTAAAGTTTCTGGTTTGTTCTGGTTTGTCCTGTGCATTTAAAAACATCATTATTTCCATTGTACGAAGTATATCACTCTCTCCATCACAAAAATAAAATCATGCTTCAAATAGTTTTTGTACAAAAAACGTTTAAATAAAATAAAACTAATTTCAATGTAATGTTCTAAAACAAATCACATATACATAGGATAGTTGCAGTCTAACCAACATTAAAAATGATTTGGGTTCATGGTTTTACACAGCCGTACATTACAAAAACTCAATAGTTGTACCATGGTCAAACAAGACTTTTTGGGGGATGAAGGTAGTATTAATGTATTATCAGTTTAAAAATATAGTTGTGGTTATCTTGGTTCCTCTGTCCACAGGCGTTCATGCTAAAGAGAGCAGCAGAAGAGCCACTTGGGCATGCAGCTGCCATAATTGCTGATGTTCTTGAGAATGCGGAATCGAGCCAGGTGATTAATGCATCGCAGAAGAGAGCACTTCTTCAACAAATGGCAATGAAACTTTCCTAGACAATCTGTTTTAATTTTTAAAGAACTTGACACTGCTGTACTTTAGGTTGTTTAGATCTTATAGTTATTACTGTTCAGTTATAATAGGTTGTCCGTTGTCAAGAAATTTCTCATCACAAATTTGTGTTAAAAAAAAAGCGTGTTGGAAAATTTGTCTGTATATGAACTTTACAAAGGTTGATAGGAAGATGCAAATTTTGTTCGAGTGCTACTAAGGTGTATATTTTATGTCCAAAAAAAATACGAAGTATATCATTCCGTATGAAATAGAGCTGAGGTTGTATGAATTTGTGTAGTACTTTTTAAATGTGTATAATTCATATTCCAATCATCCAATGATATGGGATACTCTTCATCTTGTCTTCTTCTCTAATCCATTTAGCCACCAACTAATGGCATGAGGAAGTGATGTGTGTGTGTGTGTGTATGTAAAAAGAGTTTGAGTTTGTAATCAAATTGGTCGTTATTTTGTTCACATGAGTTTGAGTCTTTGAGAGAGCAAATTCAATTACACTCTCAATGTAGGTTTATGTAGATCATCAATTAAAATACTACAATTGAGCAAATTCAATATTAATAAATGATGAGATTATGAATTGGATTAATCAAATGCATTGTAGGCATGATACTCTTATTTGTGTGGCCTATCCAACTATCAAGTACTCACTGAGCTAGGGGTGGATTCGGGTCGGGCCACCCGGCCCGGGACCGGCCTGGCCCGTTAATGTGCGGGACCGGGACCGACCCGGTTCTCGGGTCCGGGTCGGGCTTAGGCTCGGGGGGGAGGGCGTGTCCGGACTCGGGTCATGGTTTTGGCGAACCGGCCCAGCCGGTTCGGGCTGGGTACCGGGCCTATTTTATTTTATTTTCATTTTTTTTCAATTTTTTTAACTTTTTGGGTTGGGCTGGGTATTTTGGACCATTTGGGGTGGTTTGGGGTGGTTTGTGGGTGGGGGGGGGGGGGGGGGTTAACTAGGAAAAGGAAAAAAAATTACAAGTACCTGAGGCCCGGCCCGGGCCCGAACCGGCCCGACTCGAACCCTACACTGAGCTAAGAATCTTGAGTGGGGAGGGGGGGTTCAGAAAGGATAATGAAGGAGACTTCTCTTCATCCCTCATAAGATCTAAGTTTCGGAGTTTGTGTTACAAAATCTTATTAGAGCCATCCATTATGGAGTTCTTTGAAAGACACTATAGACAGTTCTCATTGTTAACAAAATCTTGATGTTATTGATGAGATATAATCATCATCATTATACAATGATTCTTTTTCTACATAAAGGGCTCTTCATCTTTAATGTATTTATTTTTACATATTTATCAGGTTACATAAAAATTATGAAATACTTTAACTGTATTAGTATGTTTTTATGTGACATATTAGCATGCCAAAAAATTAGAATGGGATAATCATTCAATTAGTATGCCTCAAATTGCCTATGAATATTACGGAGTATTTTGCAATGTTCAATTTTTATAACCATCCATAAAGTTGAATTATATTTACATACAATTGAGAAGTAGTGAGTAGTACCTACATACTAGTATAAATTTCTAATTTTTAGCTTTAAAATACTTGATATGAATAGAAACTGAAAACATTTTTTAATCTTTTACCATCATTCTCTAATTTGTCATGCCAATTGTACATTCAATGTACACGTACCTTAATAGGCCCTCTAATCTTTCATTTCTGGTAATGCTTCACTATTTTGCATTGGAGAAAATCCATAAGTTTTTGCTTGAAAATAGTAAGATATTACTTGTTCTATCTTTTAGTAGTAATGTTTCCATTTTGATGAATTTTACCATTGACATATTGCATTCTTTATTAGGAATGAAATGAAAAAAAATTAAATTGTGAAAACTTAAAGAGGGAGGAAATTACAGTATCTTTCAAAAATATCATTTATACTACCTTTGTCCCATAATGGTTGTCTCATTTCAATTTGGCACGGTTATTAATAAAGTGGTTGAAAAGTAAAAGTTGTGATTGAGATTTGAGTAGAATGAAACGAAATGATATAGACCACAGATTTCTTACCAAAAAGGGAAATATGACACCCGGACAACCCAAAAAGGAAAGTAAGACAACCAAAATCAGACGGAGGGAGTAATATATTACTCCTAATAATTAAATAATGATCAAACCAGAGTATAAAATTCAAAATTTTGCATCTACTTCGAGTATTTAAAAACGGGTATTATATTCTTTTTTTTTTGAGAAGAAATTGATCAACTATCATTAATAGAATCAATGTTCAGTACATGTGAAATAAAACTAGGAGGAACATCATCCCAAAAAATACAATCAGACATAGAACACGCCGCTTGGGCTAACCCGTGAGCCGCCATGTTCGCTGATCGTCTAATGTGAGAAAAAGAGATATCAGAAAACAATAATTTTATCTCTCGAATATCACCAGCAATGATTCCAAGTGAGGACACACTCGAACCATGAATTTCTGCATAGCTCCATCTATCCCCGGATTACTGACTCCGATTTCCCCATATCTTATGGTTGAGTGGGCCTTCGTAAAACCCATTGCCTACACCCTTCAAAAGGAAAGGACTCGACATCAAACCAGATGTAGTTCTCGCTAAGAGCTTATAAAATGATAGAATGTTGGGAATAACAGGATCGTGCTAATATGAGAGTTTTTAGTTAGAGCTTGTATGTCTCTTCTTTCTATTCTTGAAAGTAATAGAAGTGTTTTTCTCTCATATGAGAGAAAAACACTTCTATTACTTTCAAGAATAGAAAGAAGAGACATACAAGCTCTAACTAAAAACTCTCAAAAACAACACCTCACATATCTCTCAAGGATATTCACAACTCTTCTTGGTTGTGCTATGATGATCTATTCTAATTTACTTGATGATAGAAAGACTCTCCAAGCTCTCTATTTATAGCACCAAAATTAGGTACTATGAAGGTGGAAGGAAGCTTCAATGGTGGTTGGAAGGAAGGTCACTCCTAGGTGTATGGAAGATCCCTTTGTCATTCTTGCACATGGAGGAAACTTCAGGGAAATTAGGAATTGGATTCTTCAATTTGCTTGTACTTGGATATGACCTGGAAATTGAATTCTTCAATTCTCCCCTTCCAGGCATATTCAAAACAAGCATCCCGACTATGTCTCTGCACAGCTCTAGCTTATCCCGTGTCACCACCTTCGTCAGCATGTCTGATGGATTCTCCTTTGTAATGATCTTCACTAGTCTCAACAGTTGTTGATCAATCGTCTCCCGTATCCAATGATACCGAATGTCAATATGCTTTGTACGAGAATGGTACATAGAATTCTTGCTCAAGTCTAGAGCACTCTGACTGTCACAATGTACCTTGTACTCTTTCTGCTGGATCCCAAGTTCTTGGAGAAAACGCTTTAGCCACAACATTTCCTTACCTGCTTCAGCGGCAGCAATGTATTCTGCTTCTGTAGTAGATAAAGCGACACACTTCTGCAATCTTGATTGCCAAGAAACGGCTCCCCCTGCAAAAGTGTAGAAATATCCTGAAGTAGACTTTCTACTATCAGTATCTCCTGCCATATCAGCATCTGTGTAGCCTTCCAAGACTGGATCAGCTCCTCCGTAACAAAGACATAACTTCGTGGTACCTTTCAAGTACCTGAGAATCCATTTGACTGCCTCCCAATGCTCCTTCCCGGGGTTAGAGAGAAAACGACTCACTGTACCCACTGCCTGTGCGATGTCTGGCCTTGTGCATACCATGGCGTACATCAAACTCCCAACTGCTGAAGAATATGGAACTGCTGACATCTCCCCGATCTCTTCCTTGGATGTAGGGCATGTTCTTTTGCTCAACTTGAAGTGATTCGCAAGTGGAACACTTACTGGCTTGGCATCATTCATGTTGAATCTCTCAAGTACTCGTTCAATGTACTTCTCCTGAGATAGCCATAACTTGTGATTCTTCCTGTCTCGAGTGATCTGCATCCCAAGAATCTGTTGAGCCGGTCCTAAGTCTTTCATATCAAAAGACTTAGAGAGTTCTTTCTTCAGTTGGTTTATCTTCACTGCATCTTTCCCAACGATCAACATGTCGTCTACATATAGTAGAAGAGCAATGAAGGTACCGTCTGGAAGTTTCTTGATGTATACACACTCATCTGCAGTAGTCTTCTTGTAGCCTTGACTCTTCATGCATGAGTCAAACTTCTTATTCCACTGCCTTGGTGCCTGCTTCAAGCCATACAAACTCTTAGATAATTTACACACAAAATTATCATTTGAGTTCTCAAAACCTTCCGGTTGATGCATATAGATTTCTTCTTCTAAATCTCCGTGAAGAAATGATGTCTTCACATCCATCTGTTCAAGCTCCAAGTTCATACTTGCTGCCAAGCCAAGTATAACTCGGATTGAGGTCATCTTGACAACTGGTGCAAAGATCTCATCAAAGTCAATTCCTTTCTTCTGCTGGAACCCTTTGACAACCAACCGAGCTTTGTGTTTCACCACTTGTCCGCTTGCATCCTTCTTCAGCTTGAACACCCATTTGTTCCTTAGTGCCTTCTTCCCTTTAGGAAGTTCTACGATCTCATAAGTTTGATTTTTCTGCAGAGATTCTAACTCATCCTGCATTGCTATTAGCCATTTTTCTTTATCCTTATGAGATACAGCTTCTTGAAAACTCTCTGGTTCTCCATCTTCAGTTAACAAAAGATATTCAGATGATGTGTACCTTGTCGATGGTATATGCCCTCGTTCAGATCTACGAACAGTAGGAACCATCTGAGAAGAGCTACCATCATCTGTGTCTGACGGGGTGGATTGTGTCTCCCCTTGCCCTGCACTCTCTTCTGTCTCCTCGTGTTCTTCTGCTTCTGAGTTATCTTCATGCACTTTGTCCTCTTCTGGTGCTTCATTTGAAACTTGAGCACCCTCATTTGACTTCCGAGACATCGAGGGTTTTTCAATGTCTTCTATTGTCAAATCTTCGTGGAACACAACATCCCTACTTCTGAACACCTTTTTCTCCTTAGGATCCCATAGCCTGTATCCAAACTCTTCATTTCCATAGCCAACGAAAATGCACGGGATAGTTCTTGCATCGAGCTTCTGCCTGAGCTCTTTGGATACATGTGCATACGATGAACAACCAAATACTCTAAGATGTGAGTATGTAGGATCCTTACCTGTCCATAGCCTCTCTGGAACTTCAAAGTTCAGTGGTACCGAAGGTGATCGGTTGATAAGGTAGCATGCGGTGTTGACTGCTTCTGCCCAAAATGACTTCGGAAGCTTAGCCATATTCAGCATGCTCCGGACACGCTCCATGATAGTCCGGTTCATTCTTTCAGCAACGCCGTTGTGCTGAGGGGTGCGTGGTACTGTCTTCTCATGTCGAATGCCATATTCTCTACAATATGCATCGAACGCCTTAGAAGTATACTCGCCTCCATTATCAGATCGGAGACATTTCAGCTTCTTTCCCGTTTCACGTTCCACCAAGACGTGAAATGTCTTGAAGCACTCAAATACCTGATCCTTCGTAATCAGGAAATACACCCACACTTTACGAGAAGCATCATCGATAAAAGTCAGAAAATATCTGCTTCCACCGATTGATTCCACCTCGAAAGGTCCACAGACGTCGGAGTGTACCAAACTTAACAACTCTGATCTTTTAGCTGAAGTAGAACTAAATGATACTCTATGATGCTTACCAAACAGACAATGACTGCAAGGACCTAGTGCAGCATTCTTGTCGATGTTGATAAGGTTCTTCTTAATCAAGGTAGTCAGCCCTTTCTCACCGATGTGGCCGAGCCTCAGATGCCACAGATTCTGAGTAGTCTCCTCAGCAATATTGAGGCTATCCGTACAAATCCTCAAATGAGTTTTGTACAATGTGCCACAAACATGTCCTCGAGCAATTGTCAAAACGCCCTTTGACATTTTCCAGGTGCCCCTGTTAAAGTGGTTTTCATACCCCTGTTCGTCAAGACATACCACTGACAGGAGATTGAGACGAAGGTCTGGAACATGTCTGACATCCTTCAAAGTGATTGTGCTCCCAGAACTCGTCTTTATTTGTATATCACCAATTCCAGCTATTTCAGATGAACTGGAATTGCCCATCTTCACTGCTCCAAAGTCTCCAGCTTTGTAAGTTGTGAAGTAGTACCTGTGGGGAGTAACGTGGTAGGATGCTGCAGTATCTACCACCCATTCAGTGTCCTCTCTTGAGACGTGAAGGCATGTTTCATCATTGATAGTACAATACGCCACATCACCTGAGATTGTGATGAGCGCTTCACCACCCTTGCTCTTCGCTTGAGAATTGCTCTTGCCTCGCTCCTCTAGCAATTTGTAGCAATTCTTCTTCATGTGACCCTCTATACCGCAATGGTGGCAGGTATAAGAAGGTTTCCGGCCATCTGATGATCTCCCCCGACTTTTGCCCCTGCTTTGCCACTTTCCTCTACTGTTTCTTTGTTGCTTTCCTTGTGATCTTCCTCGATTCTCCGTCACAAGGGCATGAGTCTCATCTGTGCTCATGTCTTTCCTTCTTGCCTCCTCATTGAACAGTGCATCCTTGACCACAGACATGGTAAGTTTGCCATCTGGGGCTGAGTTGCTGAGAGTAACAACTAGTGTCTCCCAACTATCAGGAAGGGAACTAAGAAGCAGTAGAGATTGCATTTCATCTCCAAGTGGCATTTCTACACAAGATAGTTGATTTACCAGACTCTGAAATTGACTAGTATGTTCGGCAACAGAAGTTCCACTTTTGAGCTTCATATTGACAAGACGCCTCATCAGTAGGGCCTTGTTCCTAGCGGTCTTGGCCTGGTACATATCTTCTAACTTTTTCCAAAGGGCATAAGCATCGGTTTCTTGTGCAACATGGTGGAAGACACTATGGTCAATCCATTGTCGGATTTGACCAATAGTTTTTCTATTAATTTTCTTCCACTCCGTTGACTTGGCCGGATCAGAATTAATACCTTTCATCTCTATTGGATCAAAAAGGTCTTTACAACTAAGGAAATCTTCCATCCGAGGTTTCCATAGCGTGTAGTTGGTAGCCGTGAGCATAATCATAGCTCCGGAAGATGAAGTTGACTCGTCAAAGGTCATTTTCACCTTCTAAATAATTTTGATTTTCTGTTTCAGAAAAATCGGAGCCGAATTT
Organism: Cuscuta epithymum; assembly: GCA_945859915.1. NCBI lineage: Eukaryota > Viridiplantae > Streptophyta > Magnoliopsida > Solanales > Convolvulaceae > Cuscuta > Cuscuta epithymum. Next base: position 1,613,273 of record CAMAPF010001023.1, read on the forward strand.
TGAAAAACGGGCAGCACCGTTGCGTCCGGAACGGACGAAAGTGGTGGGTAGGCACTTTCGGGGTCAAAATACAATTTTCGAAAAATTATAGGTGGAAATTATAATTTTCCAAAAATTGAGGGACCAAAATGCAAATTTTCAAAATTACAAACTGACCGGTGACGTGGCAGATGACGTGGCGGTGACGTGGCGGTGACTGGGCGATGACGTGGCAGCTGACTAGGCGCTGATGAAAGTTGGCAGTTGACTGGTGACGTGGCGGCTGACTGTGCTGGGACTGCACATGTGGCGCTGACGTGTCGCGGACGCAGCTCTGGCTGGCTGATGACGTCAGCGATGACGTCAGCTGTCTTCAACCTCTGTCTGCGCGTGATGACGTCAGCATGACGCAGGCAGTTTTTGGCCGACGTTTGGCGGCGCGTACGGCAGCTTCCGGTGGCCAAAAAAATCCCCAAAAATACCAGTTTTCTCGTCTCGACGAGACGAATCCAACGGTATATTCAGATTGCAATTCCGAGCAATACTGAAAAACTCGATTTTTCAGACAGTAGAATTTTATCTGAAAAAAATCTGGGAAAAATATCAAAAGCTCAACCAGGCTCTGATACCACTTGTTGGGAATAACAGGATCGTGCTAATATGAGAGAAAAACACTTCTATTACTTTCAAGAATAGAAAGAAGAGACATACAAGCTCTAACTAAAAACTCTCAAAAACAACACCTCACATATCTCTCAAGGATATTCACAACTCTTCTTGGTTGTGCTATGATGATCTATTCTAATTTACTTGATGATAGAAAGACTCTCCAAGCTCTCTATTTATAGCACCAAAATTAGGTACTATGAAGGTGGAAGGAAGCTTCAATGGTGGTTGGAAGGAAGGTCACTCCTAGGTGTATGGAAGATCCCTTTGTCATTCTTGCACATGGAGGAAACTTCAGGGAAATTAGGAATTGAATTCTTCATAGAAGTCCTACTCGCCTTTCATGTGAACACAATATAGAAAACTTCTAACTTCAGCCTGCCATGAGGAGGTTTTCTCCAACCTGCAATGACACTTCCTGGAGATGAGCTTTGCCCCAAGCCAAGTTTATGCGCCAAAACCCACCCCTCAACAAAGACCCTAGCCTTCACTTGTACTGATTTGTTATCAATCGCAACTCCTTCCCACACTCTTTTGTTCCTCTCACACCACAATCCCCAACACCCCCATATCATTTTGCATAGCCCGTCCTCCTTCTTCACAAAGAATTCCCGCTGCACTTGCTCCAAGAAAGACCCCTGAGTAGGAGCTGACCAACTCCAATATCAATTGTATATTTTTATATACAGATGATATGTCATACTCCCTATGTCTCAGTGGATGTTACCAGTTTTATTTTTTGTTGCAAAATTCTCCAGTTTTCTTTTTTGTTGCAAAATTCTTATTGTACACAAAATCAGTACACAACTTTCCAAGTTCTCTATGTAGTATGTACACACACATTTTTTTTTTGAAAAGTGACATCATTTTTTCAAAATATCTATGTACACAGACATTGTACAATTTGTGTATGCATTTTATAAACACGAAGAATTACTCTTTTTTGTTATTCCAAAAGTCACTTTTCAACTAAATTAACAAAGAATTTTGCTACAGGTAACCCAACTATACCCCAAGTTGTACCCCATATAAAACCCTCCCTTTTTACCCATCTATTTTTTTTACCCCCAATCACTTCTCCAACTTCTCTCCTCTGTCTTTATCCTCTTTCTCTTCTGCCCATTTTTTTCGTTTCTAACGCAGGAGCTACAAAGACGAGGTCATCCACAACGGAGGCCGTCCACGAACAGAGGTCATCCGCAAACGGAGGTCATCCACCGGCTATAGTTCGCCTCAACTCTTTCTCTCTTCTTTCCCTGTTCTTCATTTTTTGCGAGCCTCTTCAATCGATATGCCTCCAACTATTCTTCATGAATTGGAGGTACCTTCCAACTATTCTAGGTCATTAATATGCCCATAACATGTTTGTTGAAATGCTTAAATGAATTTTTTGTTTATGTCCTCTTATGTTATAAGGATTTTGGATTTTTGTTTTACTAGTATAAGTTTCAACTTTAAACTGTGCATATTGTTGTCTGGTGTATTACTTGAAGTGCATATATGGTTGATTTCTCTTAGTAGTTGGTAATGGGTTAGTAGTTTAAAAACTGTTTGTAGTTGTCTGTCATGTGAAATTAGTTGTCTGGCAAGCCATTGAGTTGTCTGTCACTTCATTTTGAACTGTTGAAACTAGCCATTTGAGTTGTCTGTAATGTGAAATTAGTTGCCTGGTAAGCAATTTGAGTTGTCTGTCACTTCATTTGAACTGTTGAAACTAGCTAGGTTTGTAGTTGTCTGTCATGTGAAATTAGTTGTCTGGCAAGCCATTTGAGTTGTCTGTCACTTCATTTTGAACAGTTGAAACTAGGTTTGTAGTTGTCTGTCATGTGAAATTAGTTGTCTGGCAAGTCATTTGAGTTGTCTGTCACTTCATTTGAACTGTTGAAACTAGCTAGGTTTGTAGTTGTTCGTCATGTGAAATTAGTTGTCTGGCAAGTCATTTGAGTTGTCTGTCACTTCATTTGAACTGTTGAAACTAGCTAGGTTTGTAGTTGTCTGTCATGTGAAATTAGTTGTCTGACAAGCCATTTGAGTTGTCTGTCACTTCATTTTGAACTGTTGAAACTAGGTTTGTAGTTGTCTGTCATGTGAAATTAGTTGTCTGACAAGCCTTCTGAGTTGTCTGTAGGGTATTCAATTCAACCTTTATTACATTACATAAATTGTCTGTATAACTGTCGTAAATATCTGTCTTGGTTATACTTGTCTGTCTACAGGTCCGAAGAATGTGGAGCGATGATTGCATCCTTTGCAGAGCACCTGTTAATGGGAAAGCCCTTGGTTCCAGAGTGTGAATATGCAAACATGTGGAACAAGAGATGTCAATACGATGTTCGTTTGTGGCGATTGAAGAGGGTGGAGGAAGCATAGGAATTCTTTAGAAATGTGGGAATTCTTTAAAAACCAATCCAATTCTTCAACATTGTACAATATTTGACACATTTCCCCAACTGTAATATGTAATGTTTGTAAAAAAATACACATTAAAAATATCAGAAGTTCAAAACCGACACATTTCTCCAACACTCTATGCTTCAGCCTTCTTCAAGCGCCAAAATTCAATAGCAAATTCAAGCCTTTTGTTCGACATGTTGGTGTAGCCATAATCTGTAAGCATTAACTTCTCCAGATCTGTAGACAGACAAATAAAGCACATACATACATTTAGAACACTTAACACAGACAAGTAAATATAAATTACAGACATCTATTTTTAAAATGACAGACAACTAAAGATGAATTACGGACATCTATTTTTAAAATGACAGACAACTTCACTACTCTTACAGACTCATCACAACAACATGACAGACAAGTCATTACAGACAATTCAAACAAATACAGACAACTAACAAGCAAATGACAAACAATTTAATTAAATATCAAGTGGCAGACAACTCCTCTAGTCTTAAAAACAAATACAGACAACTCAAATTACTCAAGGTTAGGAATACTTAATATATGAAACATTCCTAATATGCACAATTTAAAGTTGAAACTTATACCAGTAAAACAAAAATCCAAAATCCTTAAAACATAAGAGGATTGTAACAAAAATCCAAAATCCTGTAGACAGACAAGTATAACCAAGACAGATATTTACGACACTTATCCAGACAATTTATGTAATGTAATAAAGGTTGAATTGAATACCCTACAGACAACTCAGAAGGCTTGCCAGACAACTAATTTCACATGACAGACAATACAAACCTAGTTTCAACAGTTCAAATGAAGTCAGACAACTCAAATGACTTGCCAGACAACTAATTTCACATGACAGACAACTACAAACCTAGCTAGTTTCAACAGTTCAAATGAAGTGACAGACAACTCAAATGGCTTGCCAGACAACTAATTTCACATGACAGACAACTACAAACCTAGCTAGTTTCAACAGTTCAAATGAAGTGACAGACAACTCAAATTGCTTACCAGGCAACTAAATTCACATGACACACAACTCAAATGGCTAGTTTCAACAGTTCAAAATGAAGTGACAGACAACTCAAAAAGCTTGCCAGACAACTAATTTCACATGACAGACAACTACAAACAATTTTTAAACTACTAAACCATTACCAACTACTAAGAGAAATCAACCATATATACACTTCAAGTAATACACCAGACAACAATATGCACAGTTTAAAGTTGAAACTTATACTAGTAAAACAAAAATCCAAAATCCTTATAACATAAGAGGACATAAACAAAAAATTCATTTAAGCATTTCAACAAACATGTTATGGGCATATTAATGACCTAAAATAGTTGGAAGGTACCTCCAATTCATGAAGAATAGTTGGAGGCATATTGATTGAAGAGGCTCGCAAAAAATGAAGAACAGGGAAAGAAGAGAGAAAGAGTTGAGGCGAACTATAGCCGGTGGATGACCTCCGTTTGCGGATGACCTCCGTTCGTGGACGGCCTCCGTTGTGGATGACCTCGTCTCTGTAGCTCCTGCGTTAGAAACGAAAAAAATGGGCAGAAGAGAAAGAGGATAAAGACAGAGGAGAGAAGCTGGAGAAGTGATTGGGGGTAAAAAATAGATGAGTAAAAAGAGAGGGTTTTATATGGGTACAACTTGGGGTATAGTTGGGGTAGCTCTAGCAAAATTCATTAACAAATTTGTAATTCTGTTGATATGTTCCTCTACTCTGTCACCTGCCTCTACAAATTTCGTTGCATAACTTTTACCAGTACTTTTTTTTTTTAATTTTTTACTAAATTCGAAGTCCATCTGCATTCTGCACGACAAAAGAAACGTGCTGTACACTTGTACGACCAAATCCCTCCCACGTTTTCATTTGAGAAAGAAAAGAAAAGTGTCGATTTCACAGATCGGTTAGCTTCACCCTTTCCTGGTTTAACCGTTTAACATCATCCCCAATTGGATTCATTTCAAACCCGTTTGTCTATATTTAGATTGCATATTTCTGTAACATCTACTGTATATTGTTTTCTTATCCTCCTTCGATCTATATTTCCTACATACGGAGTATTTAATAAATAGAAGAGTTTTGTCCGTGAATCGTTGTTTGTCTAGGTAGTTTTCAACCTGCTTGCGGTTCTTTTTTAGTCTTTCTAGGTGGATATCTAGTGTCTCAAAGCCAGGCGTTTTCATACTCTATTATTAAATATTTAAATTAGATTTGATTGGGTAAAAAAAATATTTTATTTTTTAATTTGCATGGTTGTATTTAGGGATCTAGGGTTAGTTAATTTTGATAACCACTATTCCGGAGGGGAATAGTTATTTTGAATACTTTTTTATTCGGTTAATCCATTTGGATTTAGATCAGTTTCGAAGATCTGGTTCGATTTGAAGAGCACCCCTCCACTTTCAGGTATTCGAATGTTTAATTTTCAGTGGGCTTATCTGTAACAACAATTCTTGATGTGTACAAATTTCGTGTACAACTAGACTTTTTCAGCTTTCTGGCCCTACTTGTCTTCAATTTAAGTCTGTTTGTCCTGTGTTTAGAATTTCTCTCGAGTAGTCTACCATTTTTTTACAGATGGCTCTTTAAATGCATTGTTCATGATTTACTGTTTCTGATAACTGGGTATACTGCATTGAGTTGAAGAGTACAGACATTGTGTAATACTGCTTTTGAATGTGAACTTAATCAGGGAAATGGTTGTGATTTTTTTTCATAGTTCTTTATTAGAATGCACTTTGTCAGAATTCAGTACTAAGGACTACCCAAGGAAATTCTATGAACAACATCTACTTTGACGCCATTTTTAATGTTTTTATCATTGCATATAGTAAATGAATGATGTGATTGGGGGCGAAGGGGGGAAATGTCTGCAATTTGTAACTATGAGGTCTATTAGCAGCTTAACAGAGGATATATTATGACCATAGTTACATAAATTGCTCAAGAGCCCATGTTCTCTGTTCTGAACGTTCCGTATCCAATTGCGGTATGAACTAACGAAAGCATTCCAAAGTTCCAAATGCTACCAGAATCGCTAGTGAATATGCTTCCCGGATCGTTCCTAGTCGCTATTGAATTCATTCGCAAATGCTCTCCAGTTTGTTCGCAATCCCTATCCAGTTCATTCACAATCACTTTTGATGTCGATCGCATACGCACCAAGAGCTATCAAGCCTCATTGTTTTCTTTCCGCATGCAGATAAAATGACCCACAAATGTTTGATTTCAAGCGTTGCTACAGACTGGAACCAACCTCTTCGTTTTCTGGTCCAGGACTCTTCGTTTTCCGACCACACCTACTCTTCCACAAGGTCGCCTATTTAATGGAGTGAAAATTGTTCAGTTTCAGTCCTTCAGACACCTTCTACTCTCCAGTACACCAGTAGTTCAGTACTCCAGTCTTCTCCTATTTAAAGTTTCTGTATTTTCAGTTTTGAGGTAAGAGTTTCTATAATACTACTATTAATATTACCTCCGTCCTAGTGTACTTTGCACAGTTTGAATTAGTTGAGAAATAAGGAGAATAGTAAAAATTGTGTGGTTGAGGTTTGTGCAGAGTAGAGAGAAATGAGAAGGACCATAAATTAGTTACTTCAATGGGAAAGTAACAAAGTTTTTTGGGACAACCAAAAAGGGAAAGTTTGCAAAGTCCAATGGGACGGAGGGAGTTCTTTTTATTTTGTTTAATGTTATGAAATCTGTTTTTTTGTTTAGTGTTATGAAATGTGTAATTCTGTTTTACCATAGTACCAAAACATAAGGTACAACATACCAAACATAAGGTACAGCATACCTAATGTGTATCGAAATGAACCTACCCCCCTCAGTACGCTAGACCTAGCGAACTGCGTTCCTGATCCTCGTTACCGTACCGAAGCATTCCGCGAACTTTGTGGCTATGGTTATGAGTCTTATGTCCAACAGCTTTCCTTGCCAATAGGAGAGGTAGGGGATTATGTGGGCATGGTGTTTCCAATGGATTTACATAAGCATTGACCAGTCTATATTTCTTACTGCACTATTGATTTAGTTGAATGACCTTTTCGGCCTGTGAGCTTGTCAATGTCAAAGGCTCTAATGTGCCTTTTCATTTTGCACGCATGCAACACATGTGAAACTTGAGGTGTTATGTTGCATATATATATTTTTGTTCTGCTACTTATACCCCCTAAAAATACATTTTCAGATTAACATGGTGGAAAAGCGGTCATTTGACCAAGAGCTGAATCTGCCATCTTCCAAGCAGCCTAGGATTGTGAGCCGTGATGAGCAGATAGCTTCTTTGGGGTTTTCTCATGATCAAATTGCTATCAATTATCACTCATTAGGTGAAAAAAATGATTCCATAACATCATAAAAATGTAATGCTAATATTTTTATTGATTTAATAGGTTTTTGCTACTACCCTATAACGTTCTTTACCTCCTTGCAATTTAAGGCTATATTTAGATCTTGTAAATTGTAAGGAGATGAAGAAAGTGCTGAGGAAATGGTTTTATGTTTGGTTGCAGGCTGGATAATGATAAATAAAATCAAATTTGACTAAAAGCTTTTTAATTTTCATTTTTCATATATTAACATTTCTCAGTCTGTATATGACAGAAATACGTAGTATGTATACATCATAGGTTGAAGATATATAAAATTAATGAATTGTATTATAAACCGATTTCCCCCCCTTCAATTTCACCCCTTGCAAATCTCCGCTCTATTTTTCCTCCCATTTTCTATCATTAACATTTCTGAGGTCCAGATGGGCCCTAACAATTTCTTAATGCACTAGTGTATGATGGTACTAAAAGATGGGTCCTAATATTTGGTAGGTGAAGGTGAGGAGGACATTTCATTTCAAAAAAAATTCACAAGTGATAATAAATTTGATGGTGGCTGTACTGATGACTTCCAGAGTTCAGAGAGAGATATAGAACCAGGCATTCATCCTGGTTCTTTCACTAGCAGCACCTGTGAAGATATTAAGTCAGAGTATCCTTATCACATTTTATTGTCTCCTGAGCATTACAACCTCAACGTTTCGCGATCAAAACTGATATATTCTACTCTCATTAGAAGCCCTCCTCAAAAGCTGGTTCCTCTTGGTCCGGATCATCAGGCAGAATTACCTGATTTGTTGGGACAGGAACATAATGATACCTCCCAAGCTTCGGATTCACATAGCAATGCCCATTTTAGTGATGAAAATAGACTTTGTGGGACCTGTATCATACCCATGCCCAAACAAGACTCGTCTGGATACAATGAAGTGAGTAGTCCAGGGATTATAAGCAGCAGTTGTCTTTGTGAAGATGCAGGCTCCATCAGATGCATCCGCCAGCACAATTCTGAAGCAAGAGAGAAACTCAAGAGAATGCTTGGGGAGGAGATATTTGAGAAGCTTGGATTTTATGATATGGGTGAAGTTGTGGCGTTGAGATGGAGCGAAGAAGAGCAGGAGTTGTTCCACGATGTTGTCTTTTCCAACCCTGCATCTCTGGGAAAGAATTTCTGGGACAATCTTGGTGTTGAGTTCCCTTCAAGAACTAGGAATCAAATAGTGAGTTACTACTTCAATGTCTTCATGCTGAGGAGGCGAGCTGAGCAGAATAGGTTTGACCCCTTGAATATTGATAGTGACAATGATGAATGGCATGCAAATGTGGAGTCATCTGGTGATGAAGCTAAAATGAGTGATGATGATAAAGATTCACATGCAGAGTCGCCTATTTATCTGGATGACGATCATCGCCCTGACGATGATCGATCAGCATGTAATCAGGATATTAGCAATTTGGCAAATATGCCTGTCAATCATGAACAAACTGTTAAGGTATGTTTAGAACACGGAAAAGTAAATTTCTTGAGTTTTAGCCTGCCTTTTATCCCCCTCTCCCACAGTTTCTTTCGCTCTAATTTGGCTCCATAACATTTTCCTTTTGTTTGCCTAGTATCTTCCGGGATCTAAATGCACACTTAGGGATACAGATACAGTTATTCTGAATGGAGATGAGAACTGTAATGCTGTTGTCATGCCACAAGAAGCACATGTGAAAGGTGATGTCATTAAAGATTGGCAACATAGTCTTGTGGGTATGGGTAGCAGTGAAAGCGGTGGGCATGATTGTGTGTTGGAGCACGAGCACTGTATTGGTGGAAAGGAATGGGATATTGGGTTCTTTAGCTGCAACCCTAAATGCAATGTGGATTTCTTGCCCAATTGCAGTATGAGGGAAGAGTTTTTTGGGGGAATTATCCCAAGTAGAGATGATTGTCATGGACCCTAACAATGATTTACTCCGTAATATTTATTGGAATTGCCTCAAGCTAGTGTTTTTGCATGCAATCTGGAGATTGTGTTTCTTGTTTAGGCTAGGCTAGTTTCACAATTTGGCCCCAATTTGATGTGGTTGAATATTGATTCTATTTTTTATTTTTCCTGAATGTAGGATGTGATGTATTCACCGAGACAGGTACATGCATGAACTAGTGAAGTGAGATGGGCATGACAATTCATAGGTACATTCATTACTACCCCAAACAAGAGTGTTTGGGGTAGGAAGACGATGGTATGGTTCTAGGGTTATATGTGTGTGTATATATGTATTTGTATATATACAATACATCTATATCTATAGAATAAGCAATATGGCATAGTCCTTTTTGTGAAATTATTGGACAAGAAAACTAAAAAGATGACCAGCTTTCCAATCTATTCTTTTTCTATTATGTATGTACAGTTTATTGTGTTATTCATTAAGTCCTTTATATCCAATTTGAAGTTCTTTGCTATGCAATCTGTTACTGCAGCAATATCTTGTTATGGGCAAGTAGGGGAAGGGGAGTAGATAGGGGTGGACTCGGGCCGGGCAGCCCGCCCCGGAACCGGCCCGACCCGCTCACTGTTTGAACCGGCCCGACCCGCTCACTGTTTGAACCGGCCCGAACCGCCGGCCCGGCCAGGGACCGGTCCGGGTCGGGACCGACCCGCTGGGGTTCCAGGCCGGGCTCGGGCCCCTGAAAAGGTGAACCGGCCCGGCCGGTTCGGGCCCGGTCCGAGCCAATTTATTTTATTTTTCTTTTTTTTTTTTTGAATTTTTTTTAAATTTTTGGGTTGGGCTGAGTATTTTGGGCCATTTGAGGTGGTTTGGGGTGGTTTGGGGGTGAGGGGGGAGGGTTGGGGGTTAATTAGGAAAAGCCAAAAAAAAAGTTGAACCGAGGCCCGGCCCGAACCGGACCCGGGAGTTACCTGGGCCGGTTCCGGGCCTCCCCTTTCATGAGCCGAGGCCCGGCCGGGCCCAGGCCCGAGTCCACCCCTAGGAGTAGATTTACTCAGAAAGGTTTGGTTATGGGTTCTGTTCCTAGAAATACTGGGAAGATTAGAAGTATGCAAATTTGTGTAGCAATCACTTGGATTTTTATTGATAATAAGTCAGCAGACTCGTTACAGTTTTTCTTGCTCAAAACTTCTATTCTTTAGATTTTTTTCAGTTACATATGAAGATTTAGATTTAATGAAGCTTAAAAAATTGTGTATTGTATACTTGAGGCACTTTTTTAGCTTTGAGTGTTGTATAAGCCTCATTGCACAAGGTGTAAGGTTGTGGCGTAACTCTTATTTTGTAAGTCAAATACATAAATAAAAAGTTAGAATTGATAAGAAATAAATCACATACAAAACAACAAATTTCATTAAAAAACTAATAATAATGTCATAAAGTCATCGAAATCTTGAGCTCAAGCATTAGATGATAAAATATACAGGTAACGACTCTTGAAGAATTTATGTTTAGACAAAGACAAGACAATTCGATATATAGTTTTTCTGAAATGAGAAAATCAAAAGTAGTTTATGGTTAGATAGACATCTTGTGTGTCTACAAAGCTGGAGTAGGGATGGACCGTGACCGGGTTAGGCCGGGACTGGGCAGGCTTGGGCCTAAAAATTTCAGGCCCGGTACCGGCCCGGGTTTGTACCGGGACCGGGCCTAAACAGTACCGGGTCGGACCGGGCTTTGGGATGAGACTGAGCAATAAATAAATTTAAAAAATAGTGCAATCGAAGAACCGGCCCGGCCCGGTCGGACCCAAAAAACGAGCCCGAAGCCCGCCCTTATAGCCACCAGACTGGGAGTGGGCCTATACATTAGCGGGCTAGAATGGTCCGTGTCTACACAGTCCCGGTCACGGGCGGGGCTGACTTGTCCCAGTCCATCCATAAGCTGGAGATAAAAAAGGACAGAAGGAAGGCAGGGAAGTGGCTGCGTAATAAAAATAAATAAACCGAGCATACTTTGGAGATGAACAAACATGAGAGGCGGAGAGATCAGTAGAAAAGTATCTGTCAATTATTAAAATTATTTGGTTTTAATTAAAATTGGGCCGGACTATTATCTACTTTACCTGCATGGGACACATACACATATTCAGGGACGGATCCAAGATTTCGAGTCAAGGGGGCGAAATTTTTTTCATTACTGTATAGAGTGAAAAAAATCGCTAGTGCTGCACGACGAATTTTTTTTCGCTTGTGTAATGGGGCGATTTTTTTCCCGCTACAGTAGGTCTTTGCGACTAATTTTTATTCAAAAAAAAAACATTAGTGCATACACGATGAAATTTAAATTTATTAGATTTTAAGTTTAGACAATGAAAAAATAACTTTGATTTTGTAACTGAAGTGTCCTAGAAAAAAGTATTAATACATTAAAGCGTAAGAAATGACAAATCAAAAGAAAATTATTTGGAAATTAAAATGGATATATAAAATTTTATCATATTACTTTAAGGTAAAGAGTTTAAAAGTTACACATCAAAAAATACTTTTTACATAACTATTACGTTGTTTGATCACATGAATCTTATCGGAATAAAGAATTGGTTTTGGAATTGTATTTTTTGTGTATGAAGGAGGGTGTTTGTGAGTTCCGATATCTTAGTGTTACAATAGTATGTGTGAGATTATTATTTTTAGAACAATATTATATTGCTAATTCATATATATCGTACATATTACATTTGTATTAATGCTAAAATAAGTTAAATCTTATTATCTATTCAATAAATTGTTTTTAGAAAGAAATAAGAAGTAAATGCATTGTGTAATTTAATTATGTCAACAAACAATATTATGAATTCACTTCACGTGATCCAGAAATTGTTGAACTATTGTGTTTTGTATTTAATATTGTTTGATATTATACAAAATCGAGTACTAGTTATCTCATAAAGATAATTAAACATTACAAAACTGAGAATTTTTATATAATGAATATCCTAGGTCCTTAAATAACGAGTTGTTCTTTGTTCATTTGTTTAAGTTATGTAAATTATTTTAGACATTTCTTCTTTTAAATCTCCAATTAAGTATTACATTATGTAAAATAAAGCTATATATTCATTTTGAAAACTAAAAGTTAAGGGGGGCGAACACAAATATATCTAATTAACGTATGAAAGTTTTCTGAAAATATTACATATATATACTACAAAATTTTGAAAGTCCAAGGGGGCGGTCGCCCCCGCGCCCGCGCCCCCCTTAAATCCATCCCTGCACTTATTATCGTCAAACTACAATTGCATAATCCCCTCAACGCCTCATATCTTACACCGTATGATGTGCACCTTAATTACCCATAAAAGGCGTCAGCCTGGATATGGCGTGAAACTAGTTATGCCTTTCGTCTCAAGATGTAATTACATTGCACAGTTTCTTTAATAGAACATTTGAGGGAGGGTGGATGAAGAGTCCTGAAGTAGATATAACAAAAGTTATGCCTCGTTTCCTTGTTGCATTAAAGAGTTAAGAGTAGACATTCCAAACTAACAGTTATGGGCTATGTAGATCGGTATGGTTGAGGCATAAATAGTGTATTTAATTTGACTCTACATATTCCTACAACTACTTAGGACGGAGCAGGAAGAAGGATTTGCGTTTCCATCAATATTGTAGTAGCTCGCCTACCTCTAAAACCACATCCGTGTCGGTAAGGGATTTTTGGAAAGCGCTGTCTGATACCTCGATTTTGACGATTTTGAAAAAACAATTTTTGTTTCAGCGTTATATTTTCTTCGTTTAATTGAAGTAGTTATGTTTATTTTGTTTTTGGAGTCTTTGGTTGACACATCTTGATACTCCGTATTTTTTATGATAGCTAGTTGGAGACATGAATTGATTGACAATGTCACTAATTCGATAGTTATAGATTATGCGTGTGCCTACAAGGTGGTTAGTGAGTCAATTTGTGTGCGTGATTGACTCTATGTCTAATCCAAAGGTTTGCTCATTCCATTTGGAATATCCGTAAAAGTTTTTTTTAAGTAATTGCTCTAAATAGGAGTAAAACAATTAGAAAATTCCAAAATAGGACTCCTTATTGATTTATTCCATAAATAGGAGCTTTTAGTTGACTGGTCCGTTTGTTTTGTCAATTTTGCCCTTCATTACACATGCCATACGGAGTAATTAATTTTATTCTGTCAGATCTTTTTTCTTTTGTCAAACTCATCTTCCCTATTCTCAAACAACCTACCTTGAGCCTATCCTCTCTCTCTCTTCTCACGCAACCCTCCATCCCTCCCCTCTCTCCTCTTTCATCTCCTTTCTCCGCCTCTCTTCTAACATTTCTCCAGATTTCTCATCAACTCAAGCCACCGGCGCGGCAAGCGGCGGCAATCATCGGTAATTTGATCTTTTTCTCTTCTCTTCCTTCTTTTCTTCTTCTCTTCTTCTCCTTCATCTTCTCCTTCTTCATCCTTTTATTTTGTTGAGCAACATGGCCTTCTGTTTTCTGATTTTTGCTGCTCGATTTGTGCTTCCAATTTACTCGTTAGGATAAGAACCAAGTTTTATAGATAGTATTTGATTTTGGCTTCTACTTTGTTCCTTCTTCCCAGATCTGCTTTTGCCGATTTTTTTTTTAATTTTTTGTTTTTTCTTTCAATTTTGTTTCATCTTTTGTTCTTTTGACTTTTAATTTATGTTTTATAATACAAATTGGAATTTTAACGTTTGATTTCAATCAATATTTTTGTAATTTCGAAATTGATTTTTGGTTTGAATATGGAATTTCCAAATCGCTATTTTTACATGATTTTTATATTACTAAGATAAAAAAAATAATGCTTTACTAAAACAATACTATTAATGACATGTTTTCTATTTGAAAATATTGTTTTGATTCATAATGCCATTTTTATAATACTAATAATGCCATGTTTTTCATATAAATATTGTTAATTTTGCACATATTATTTTGACACATAATGTCATTTTTTATGACACTAAACTAAATCAAGATGACAAATATAATACTAATAATGCCATGTTTTTCATATAAATATTGTTAATTTTGCACGTATTATTTTGACACATAATGTCATTTTTATGACACTAAAGTAAATCAAGATAACAAATACTCTGTATAATACTAATAATGCCATGTTAATTTTGCACATATTATTTTGAGACATAATGCCATTTTTTATGACACTAAACTAAATCAAGATGACAAATATAATACTAATAATGCCATGTTTTTCATATAAATATTGTTATTTTTTGCACATTATTGCCATTTGTGTGGCACTAATTACATGAAGATGACATTATATGACACTTTCAAAAACAGTATTTATAATGCCATAAGATTGTCATGATGGCAATAAATCATCCCCTGACCTCTGTTTTAATATGAATACCATTAAGAATTTAAGATGACATTTAAATGTTGAGATGTCATTATCAAATATTTTTTTCAGATCTAAGTTTGGCAGGTGTGGATGAGGTGTAGGTGCCTCATGAGAAGCAATGGCGGCATCCGGCGACGGTGGAGACTGCCAGAGGTGACATCCGGCGACGGCTGCAACTGGCGGTGCACGACATCCGGCGGCGGCGAAGTCCGACGGCAGCGAAGTCCAGCGGCGACTGGTGGCGACTGGCGGCAGCGAAGCCCGGCGGCGACTGGCGGCACCGAAGTCCGGCGGCGACTGGTGGCACCGAAGTCCGGCGGCGACTGGCGGCACCGAAGTCCGGCGGCGACGACTGGTGTAGGAAGTGTTGTGGTCACGACTGCAAGACAATTCATCGTTGTGTGTATTTATATTTTATTATTCTATTTTGTAATTTTAATAAATAGAGTAGGATTTTCATTAAGGGTAATTTTGAGAACTCATGTCTTTTTAGTCCTATTGAATCACACGGAACATACAACTCCTATTTCTGCATTTTTGTTATGTTTCCCTCCTAGTTAGGGAATAATCTCTTTTTTTTTCCTTTCATTTTCTTACTATTTTAATACTTCGTATAAGGTTTTAATCATGAAAAAGTGTTAACAAGGGTTCACCGCAAGTTCGGTCTTATGTGTGTCGGCCTGTGGATCGGAGTTAGTTGTTGTATGAGGCCCACCTGCATTGCTTTGGTCAATTGATCCTTGTGATGGTAGTGAACCATCATTATTCTCAACTTTAATTAAAGTTGAAGGTAGCACCAAAAGTCTATTCTCAGCTTTAATTTTTGACTACGTTTTATTTATTGATGTATGAGTATATTTTTATGAAAAAAATATTGTTAAATTTGTCTCATTGTAAATTTTCAATATCTAATTTTTTTAATTTTTTACTAATATAAATTTATATATATTAATGGTCAAAGTTGTGTCTCGACAAATGTGAAATGTTGACCGTTGCATTTATTTAAGAACGGAGGAAGTATCTACTACTCCGTATCTATTTAGTGAGCAGTGGCTGTTGCAAAAAAAAAAATAGTGAGCAGTGGCTTACCAACACCAGATTTAATAAGCATATATACTTTCTTAACCAATGAAGTAAACAATTAAACATGTTAGCACTTGCTAGTTGTTAACATCAAAATAAGAAATATAATGTAGAAGTCCATCACCCACTTTCATTAATTAAATCTCATTTAATTTCATGGATATTTATTAATCATCCATGTTTTATCTGGAAAGTGGGTTTTGATGGAGGAATTAATACTGGAACGCACAACCTTGTCGAGTATAATTAAACAATCAAGCTTATAGGGTGAGTATTTTTTTTTTTATAAAACATATTAGTATGTTAATGTTCTATTTATTGCGTTAGACTTGACTTCATTTTATTAAATTTAAAAAAATGCAAGAATTAGAACACACGAAAGGTATTAAGTTATGTACATGATCAATATATGTATTTAGTCAAAAGTATATCAAATTGAAACATATTTCACACATAGCTTAAATAATTATTTAAACATACTATTTTTATGTTAATATACTATTTTTTGTTCTTACAATCTTTATATTATACAAGTACATTTTTTGTAAATAGTAAATACTACAAAGCATTAAGAAGAAAAAAATATGGAGTAGAAGAAACAAAGTGTGGACGTACAAAAGGAGGAAGACGATGTACTTCTTCTAGAATATACTCCATATAAGGCTAAAATGAGAAATATCAAATATGTACTACTTGCCGAAAGTGTGAGGATCTATACTAGCACATAACTTGTCTTGGAATGAATGAAATCAGAGAATACGATATGAAATGCATGTAAAAAGTCTGAGGCACAGTTGAAAGTTGAAAAGGAAATACAAAAAAGTTGAAAATATATACTAGCTACTGAGTTTTTTCTAGGAATAATGCTGCATAAATAAATAATTCCCAAAATACTGCTGGGTTAAAAATAATTCCCAAAATACTGCTGGGATAACTGTGGTTAAGGAAAGCCGCCACTTGAAATGGCGGTTTTTCTCTACACAGTACAAGAGCCGCCACTTGAAGTGGCGGCTTTTATTAAAGAACAAAGCAACCAACACATCTACGTAACATATACTTAGTATGCTCAAGTCTAACAATAAATAAAGTGGGACTCATCCAAAATTAAAAATCCCCTGTTTTCTTTGAACTGCTGTAACTTTTTTATTTGTACTCTGATTGTTACAAAAAATATATCAATATTCATAATTTTTTATTATCTTTCATATGACACCAATATTGAATATATAAAGTAAAAAAATAATTTAACACTAAAAATTACTATCTCCGGTCCTAAATAAACTTCTTGTACACTTTACGATACTTGACTAACGATAAAACAACCCGATCCATGTTCACACCCGATTTAATTACTTTTAGTAAATAAAATTTACATTTTCAGAAAATTTACATTTTCAGAAACTACATTAAAACCGCTATAAAGACTGATCAAGAAAATTTAGAGCGGTTTTAATGTAGTTTCTGAAAATGTAAATTTTATTTACTAAAAATAAACCGGGTGTGAACATGGATCGGGTTGTTTTATCGTCAGTCAAGCATCGTAAAGTGTACGAGAAGTTTATTTAGGACCGGAGATAGTAATTTTTAGTGTTAAATTATAATTTTTATTTTATATATTCAATATTGGTGTCATATGAAAGATAATAAAAAATTATGAATTTTGATATATTTTTTGTAACAATCAGAGTACAAATAAAAAAGTTATAGCAGTTCAAAGAAAACAGGGGATTTTTAATTTTGGATGGGTCCCACAACATTTGTTTTTAGACTTATACTTCGTATACGTTACGTGGTTGCTTATTCTTTAAGCTCTTGTACTGTGTAGAAAAAAAACCGCCATTTCAAGTGGCGGCTTTTCTTAACCACAGTTAACCCAGCAGTATTTTGGGAATTATTTTTAACCCAGCAGTATTTTGGGAACTATTTATTTATGCAGCATTATTCCGGGAAAAAACTCCTAGCTACTCCCCGTCCCAAAAATGCTTTCCAGTTTGATTTGACACGCTTATTAAGAAAATGAAAATAAAGTAAAAATGTTTGATTGTGGTTGAGACAAGTTTTTGGAACATCCCAAAGTGAGAAGAATTTTGTGAGAAATACTACCTCCGTCCCAATTTGTTTTGCAATGTCAACAATTTTTGGTCAACCAATAATAAAAGTCAACCCTCCGTATGAATAATTAATTTAATTTTTAATAATTAAAATTTACATATTCAAAAACTACATTAAAATCTCTTTAAAGTCGTAAACTCCAAATTAGAATATAATTAAAAGTTGACATCCTAATTAAGTGAACAAAACGAGATTGTTTGACTAAGAAAAGTCAAATTTGCAACTCTTTTTGGGACGAAGATAGTAGTATATATTCTCTTCTATCATATTCACTTTTCTTGGTTATTAAAATCAAATTTGACCGGTGATGTTTTTTTATATAAAATTATTTGAAATGTGAAAAAGTTATCTGCATAAATGTTACTAGTGGCGTAGGTAGGCACCCGGGTTGTGCCGTTCAAAGATTTTTTTGAACAAAATTTGACACAAAGTATTTGACACTAACTCTTTACATTTTTCTAAAAATAGATCAGACCGGGGCATAGGTTGGCTTCCTAGCTATACCCAAAACGTTACTCTTGGTATCACATTATCTGTCCTATTTCCCATATTCCTATTAGCTTTTGCACGTAATTTAACATAATTAATGTACATTTTATGAAAAGCAAGAAGTTTTTGATACTCTAGCGACACTGTAATGATACAAATGGAATGCGGCAAGAGAAATGCGGCAATTAATTTGATACGTTCCCAAATGGAAAGTGAGACAAATAAAATGATACAAAGGGAATACTTCGTATATGTTTCACACAAATATAATAACTAAAATAATTATTCAAAATTTTATACGCACTTCGTATTTTTATGTTTGCTACTCTTTCATACTTTTACACATTCTATCCAACTTTTTATACACCATTCATTACCCATACTACTTTACACCTTAAAAATAATGTAGCAAACATAATGCAGTGAACATAAAAATAGGGAGGTAGTATGATGAATGAAGTATATATCAGAAAAAAGTGTAGGAGGCATGCACGTTAACATGACGCGAGTGCTCACATATATGTTTTCTGGTACATATATACTATCCTCCGTATCATTATACTTGCAACATTGGAATTAACACACTATTCACGTAATCTACTTTGACTACATTTTATTTATTAATGTATGTGAATTATTATTTTTGAAAAATATTGTTGAATTCGTTTCATTATGAAGTTCCATAATCTGATTTTTAAAAGTTTTTTACTGATAGAGGATTAAATATAATGACGATCAAAGTTGTGCATCGACAAACGTGAAAAAGGAAATGTTGAAACTAAAAAAGATAGGAGGAAGTATAAATAATCCTTTTCTCTCCGCTCAAGCAACCGACGCTATCTATACATGCCTTTAACTATCTCTTATCTCTGGCTTTTCAATATTCCTTAGCTGTTGAATTTATTACTTGCTCTTTTTCAACTTTATTCCCTACCCTCACCTTTTCCTCTTCTTCTGACACCTTATTAACTGTCGTCTTAACACAATTAAGATGTCGTGGAAATAACAGAGATTGACCGGTCATATATACAGAGCAGGACGGAGCACAACTGCAGCAGAGGCGGCGGAGATGACGGCGCACGGCGGCAGCCACCGCGATTTGGAGTCTCAAATCACCCGAAACATTTCCATCGCTGAAGATGCGTTTACTATCGACTCTATCAAAACTGCCCCGCCTGAGAAGCTGAGACGATGGAGGGTCCGTACATCTACTACCTTCATAAATTCTGTTAATAATTCTGTGTTATGTGAAATAATTCCTTCGATGATCACATTATAATTTGATTGTTTTGATTTTCCAGAAACTGGCACTGGTGTTGAATGCAAGTCGCAGATTTCGGTATACTTTGGATTTGAAACGTATAGAAGAGGAACGGTCGAAATTGTTATCCAAAATTAGATCACATTCACAACTCCTACCGGTATGCAACTAGCTAGTTAATCTGTTTCTCTTTTTGTTGCTTAATTAATTAGCTATGATGAATTTGTTCTTCCACCTTCACTATCTGCTATAACCTCTCCATTGCTTTATCAGGAAACTTTACACCCTCCGGCAGAAGAGGAAGGTATGCATTATGTAATTAATGTTAGAGAGAAAAAGAGTTTGACATTGTTAGGCTTTAGACATGACAAATGCATAATTACTCCTACTTAGGAATTTTAAAACGTTTTTATTTCTATTTTTCTATTTATTACAATTTCTATTAATATTAATATTTCGTGTGCCCATACTTCATTGTCAATAAATTTAAATTCTCTATTTTTGTATGACGACTTTTTGCTGAAATAGTTGCATATTTTTAATTTAAATAAATGTTATCTACAAAAGTGCAAGTTTGAATGATGCGAGTATAGTAGTAAATGTAAATGTAATCACACAGTACACCGTAGTAATGTACTAGTTATGCACCATACTTATAATTTAAGTAGCTATATAGTCATATTTTTATAAGTAAGTTTATTTTAGTAATATTTTTGAAAAACTTTTATATTTAACACACGACAAATTCTTTGATCCCTCAAAATACCATACCTTGTCCACATGGAACAATTAGAACATTGAATTTTAATAATTTAAATATTAATAAATGCTGAAATACTTACTTGGATTAATCAAATGCATGATAAGTACTGAACTCTCATTTTTTATGAGTATCGTACCATTACCTTAATATAATTGTAATAAATGGGATGTATTGACGTGCAGAGAAGTTTGGTCAATTGCCCGGAGATCCAACACTCGCTCAACACGAAACTCGGGCAAGTTCGCGCTAGTTTACTCCTTTTGTTTGAATAATTACAATACACAGAGTATCTGTCAAGTACATTGTGATTTGATGATAAACTATTGTCATCGCACTTATACTCCATATATAATACTCCCTCCGTCCCACTTTAAGGTTCTCACACGATTACGATGTTTGACTGACCATAAAGTTAACTGATCCCTGTCATTAATAGAATTATTTTTAGTTAATAAAATTTACATATATTCAGAAACTACATTAAACCCGCTACAAAACCTGCAAAAAATAATTTAAATTTCATAAACTTTAGATATAAAAAGTAAAATATTAAGAACAATGCACGTTTACCGGATAATAGTGTACGAGAACCTTTAAATGGGACGGAGGGAGTATATTTCATCTTCCCATGCATCAATGCATGTGTCTATATATCTATCTTTCTAATCTTTTTATCTGATATAGATGTATGAAGTGGAGAATCTATTATGTTTATGGGATGAGATGTTTATTTCATACTTGTACCCATCAAGTACGGAGTATAAGCTAAGAATGCATGGCTTTTTTAGAAATGTTACAAATTTGTTCCACAAATATACACTAATTGAACTTAAAATATACAGAGTTCGATAAAAGCAAGAATGATAATTCTTGCTCTTTTGTACATAGTCTATGTACACATGCAATTACAGCTGATTTTTCAAACACCATATATATACAAATTTTGTGCGCAAATGTAATTTTTCAAGCAAGAAATATATAGCTAGCATTTTCTTCGTTCTTAAAACAACTACATGTGAAACCTATTTCTTTTATGCAAAAAAGTGAACACATATTATCAAAATTAAAACAACTTTAATTTGCTACAAATAAGGATGTTTTTATTTGAACTGTAATTTTCTGGTCTGATCTGACCTGTTTAAGTCAGGTCCGATTTGGTCTGTTTAAGTCTGGTCTGGTCTGAACTAGTTTGGTCCTGTCTGGTAAACGTCTGGTCTCTGTGTAACTACATAAGTCAAGTCTGGTCTGATCTGATCTGGTCTGTTTAAGTCTGATTTGGTCTGGTACTCTAGTCTGATTTGGTCTGTTTACATTTGGTCTGCTGGTTTGTATAAGTCTGATATGATCTAGGACTGAAAACAGTCTAAGTAAAAACATTCTAAACGAAGTCTAAATGTCGAATTGTCGAAACTAATTAAACTACAAGTTATTTATGAAATTTTATGAAATTTTAAACTACTAATTAAGCTTCATTTATGAAATTTTGAAATACGTAGTACTGTACAACATTAATTGTACATCGTCAAAAATAAAAATATTCGCAAGAAGTGAACATGATTCTTTTACTCAATGAAATGAACAAACAATATATTTACACCATCGATTAAGTATGGGGGACATTGGCAACAACTTCACCAAGTCCAAAGATAGTTCTTTTTCGATAGTATATAACTATATGTAAATAACTATTCTATATGTATGTTTTTAATTGGATTTAAATTTTCTGATTTTATTAAGCATATATGTTCCGTTGTATGTGCATTATATAACTTGATTGTTTAATTCTAGTCCGTTTAGGTTTATATTAGTCCGATCAATTAAAAACTCTTATAGTCTTACCTACTTGATAAAAAAAGGTGACAACTCCGATACTCTTCTAAAAATGGGGTATCGTACCTACCATTCATTTGATTGGACCATACCACTTTATCGTTTTTAATTTAGATTTAAATTATTCAACTGCTAGATTCTCATTGGTCCATGTGGACAAAGGTATGGTACGTATCTTATGGGTACCATAGAATCTACCTAAAAAAAAAACTCTTACTCACTTTTCAAAAAGTTTGGGGCGACTGTTCTCTCACTAAAATTGTCTCATACCATTTTTGATACATTTTTACTTTATTTCTACTTTATCAGTTCATTATCAATCGATAACCCCACTTTTCTTAAAAACTGCTCTATTCCCATTTGTTCCAATCTTAGGGGCAGTATTTACAACAGCAGCAATAATAATCTACATGCATATAGTAGTTTAATTTTACTTTGGATGGATGAATTAGGTTAAAGACATGGCTAAAGAGCTAAAATCTGATTCAGAAAGAGGAATCAACAGTAATGAAGTAGAGTCGCGGAAGGCTCAATATGGACCCAACACATATCCGGAGAAGAAGGGTCGCAGTTTTTTGGTATATCTACCTTCTTCTAATGTCTGGAAATGTTTTTTGTTTTGTTTTTGTGACTGAAATTTTTTACCTTGATTTGAACTAGTATGACCTGTTTTGGTACGGAGTATGATTTTTACAAGAAATACTATGTAGAAAATAATAATCCAAATTATTGCCTCCAAATTATTCACAATAATCCTAACTATTAATTATTTCAGTATAGTTCTAACTATATGACTTGTCTGCCAATAATGATCCATGATCAGGTATAACTTGTTATAACAAGTCACTTTTAAATAGAAATTATACGCATTCTATAAATAATACTCCGTAATATGAAGTATATATGAATCATGTTTGTTCCTCTTTTAATAATATCAATCATCAACTCCTGTTTTTTATTTACAAAAAGTAGAAATTTTTATAAAAATTTCAATATTAGGATTTCATACCCCGTTTAACAAAATAAAAGTTTTACATTTTATTTCATATTTTTATTTTTTGTAAAAATACTATTTCTATTTGTTGATAAATAAATAGTATTTATTTTTGGGTTCCTTGGCACATTCTGATTTTTATTGACTTTTAACCAATTTTAAAATTATTCGATACTTTAATTAGGAATTTCAAAATGTAGATTTTTCGGTTTTAAAAACTTGTACTTAATTTTAAAATGTAGGTTTTTCAATTTTTTACTTTGAATTTGTACATAATTTGCACTTCCATGTTTCCTTTAAAGGTTTTAAGTTTAGCTTATACATAGTATATTATAAAATTTTAATTTTGGAATTTATATAAGTGTTTCCATATTTTATGTTTATATATTTTATTTTCATTAATTCCACGGCTAAAGGGTCAAATAGGCTTTTGAACAAACTTAAAAAGTGCAAATAATCCCTTATATAGAAGGCTCTGCTCAGCCATCGCCATTTGGGATGGTTCCCGGTGGAATTTTTTGATGATTTTTTTTGAGTATCTTCTTCATTAAGTCTAGTTTACCCATGCAAAATTTTAGATACAAACTCAACCGGGAAGACAGTCAAATGATTTTCTGAAATGTAATGCGCTATTTAACTGTGCAGTTATCTTCAAAAATTCATTTGACTGCCTTCCCGATTGTATTTATAGCTGAAATTTTGTATGAGTTAATTAAATTTAATGAAAAAGATGCTCGAAAAATTTCAGCAAACAATTCCACCGGAAAACCCCCCAAATGGCGATGGCCGGACGGAGCCTCCTATATAAGAAGTGATTTGCACTTTTTAAGTGAATTCGAGGGCCTATTTGACCATTTAGCCTTAATCCCACAAACTACTTAAAGACGTTAATTATAGTAAAAACTAGTATAGTACCCGTGCATACGCACGGGATAGAACGGTTGGTGCATATATTTTTTACTCATGATCTAATTAAATATTAAAATAGAAACAACTTTTTAGGATTCTACATTTTCGAAAAAAATTGTATTTCAATCAGCTAATACCTTAAAATATATATTCAATGAAGAGTATATTAGGAAAAATTAATTGACACTACTCATTAGAATTTGCTGCTTATTCATTTCCATGATTAGATTAATTTTAAAATTAAATAATAATTCTAAAAAAGTGAATACAATAAATATTAAAATCAATGAATATTAGTTAAATAATAACTCCATTCATTAGTAAATTCGTGCTAACATATGTGAGAGAAAATTATTCTGTTCAATTCTTAGTTGGCTTATCTTGTTATATCTAAAACAATTACATATGAGAAAAAAATCTTTCACTCAATTGTTAGCCTTATTATCTTACCTTATACCTAAAAGCACTATGTGTGAGAGAAACAAATATGTTCTTTAATTGTTAGCAAACTTATCTAATACTACAAAGAACTACATATATGATGATATCATCGCTCAATTGTTAGCAACTTTATCTTCTTATAACTAAAAGCACTATATATGAGAGAGAAAATTTTCACTTAATTATTAGCAAGCAAGCTTATCTTGTCATATCTAAATAGACTACATATGAGAGAGAAAGTTTTCTTGTTCAATTATTAGTCGACTTATGTTATACCTAAAAGCACTACATATGGAAGGGTAAATTTTCACGCTCAACGGTTAGCTGGATTATCTTATATACGGAGTACTTAAGAACTAGCCGTAAGAGTGAAAGTTCTCTCACTCAATTGCTAGCAAGTTTATCTTCTTAGCTTCTTATGCCTAAAAATACTACATATGAGAGAGAAAGTTATCTTGCTCAATTGTTTATTCTTCTTATCTTATACTCAGAACTACATATGAGGGATAAAGTTATTCCTCTCAATGGTTAGCAAGCTTATCTTCTACTATGTAATACCTAAAAACACTACATATGAGCAATAAAATTCTCCCGCTCAATTCTCCTTCTCAATTGTTAGCAATCTTATCTTCTAATACTTAAACACACTACATATGAATGAAAAAATCTTCTGATCTCGCTCAATTATTAGTAAGCTTATCTTTTTTTATATCTAAAACTCTTACATATGAGAGAGAAAGTTCTCGAGCTCAATTGTTAGCTGGCTTACCTCATACCTAAAAACACTACATATGAGGGAGAGAAATTATTTCGTTCAATTGTTAGCTGGATTATTTTATACCTAAAAGAAATATATATGAGAGATAAAGTTCTTTTGCTCAATTGTTAGCAAGTTTATCTTCTAATAACTAAAAGTAGTACATATGAGATAGAAAATTCTCCCGCTCAATTGTTAGCCGGCTTGTCTTATACCCAAAACCACTATATATGATACAAAAAATCCTCTCACTCAATTGTTAGTTGGATTATGTTATAGTTAAAATAACTGCTTGTTGAGAGAGAAATATCTTGTTCAATTGTTAAGACGATTTATACCTAAAAGCGCCACATATGAAAGAACAAATTTTTCCGCTCGATTGTTAGTTGACTTATATTACTATCTTACTGAAAAGCACTACAAATGAGAGACAAAGTTATCCTGCTCAAGTGTTAGCCAACTTATCTTATACCTAAAAACATTACATATGATAGAGAAATTTTGGCCGCTCAATTGTTAGTCGACTTATCTTATACTTAAAAACACTACAAATGAGAGAGAAACTTATTCCGCTCAGTTCTCATCCAACTTATCTTATACCTAAAAACATTATATATAAGAGGGAAAACTATCCCGCATCCTTAAAGTTGTAACCTCACTCAGTGTTGCATTTACTATTCACCTGATTCCTTGAAAATGATGAAATTTTGACAGAAGTGACTGAATTGATTGAAATTGATTCTTTTGATTTATGGATGAATTTAGTTCAAATTATATATTATTAATGAAGTAAATAAAAGATTATAGGAAAAGTGGTTAAAAATTATTATGTACAGTAATTTCAGCCAAATAAGTCAATTTTGTTTTATAAAATTAAACTTAAATAGATCAAAGCACTTAAAAAAAACCAAAAATGATGAATATATATTTTCATATTTGCCCCTTTTTCCTTAAACATAAAGAATAATAAATTGAAATAAATTTAGAAGTTTTGTTTTATTAGCACTCGATGTGTTTATCATTTCAATTTGCTAATTTTATATATTCTCGAGTGACATTATAACAGGAAGAAATATGGTTTGTAATAGTTTTATAGTTTAATGAAGGGAGTATAATAGAAAATGAAAATAACATTAGAGTTTTATTAATCGTAGTGTTGAAGAATTCAAATCATTTATTGTGTTCCATTTAGACCAACTCAAAACAGAAAAAAATAGACCAACTTAAATTTTATTATTAGAACTAATTAGATTTTCATTTTCGGATTTTTTATATATCAAACCAGTGCACATCAAATTATAAAATACTTTAAGAAAGTTTTCTTAAATAAATTTTAATATTTTTATATTTTTCCTTCCATGGTCTGATTTTAATTTTAAAGACCGTTTAGAAGTACTGAAATTAGTTGAAACTGTTGAAATGGATGAAATTCTGAGAGAAGAGGTTGAATTAGTTGAATCTTCTGGTGTATGGATACATTTAAGTTAAATTACTTTTATTAATTAAATAAAGAAAAACATTATCTGAATTTTAAGCATAATTATAGAGATTGTTAATAAATTATATTTTCATATATTCAAAATTGATCTCATATGTAAGATCACAAAAAATTATGAGTTTTGATTTATTTTTTTGTAGAAATTGGATTAAAAATGAAACAGTTTTAACACTTTAAAGAAAAACATTACTCCCTCTGTCCCTAAAAGAAGTTTCATTTCGCTTATCGAGGGTCAACTTAAATCACTCTTAAACTCTTACTTTTTATATCAAAGTTTTATAAAAGTTGAATTATTTTTTGCAGGCTTTGTAGCGGGTTTAATGTAGTTTCTGAATATGTAAATTTTTTTTACTAAAAATAATCCGAGTTTTCACAGGGATCATTTAACTTTATCGTCGGTCAACCTTCGTAATCCGCAATTGGAACAACATTTAGGGACAGAGGGAGTATATCAAATGTAGCTAAAAATGATCACTTACAATAACTTCCCCAATTCAGAGAGCAAAATAGATCTAAAAATGTCTATAAATAGTTTTAAGCATAATTATAGAGACCGTTAATAAATTATATTTTTATATATTCAATATTGACCTCATATGAAAGATCACAAAAGTTTATGAATTTTGATATATTTTTTGTAAAAATCGGATAAAACTGTCTTAAAAGGCACATGTACCACTGAATTAGTACCCGTGCATACGCACGGGAAGAAGCAGTCGATGCATATATTTTACTTATGATTTAATTAAATATTAAAATTTAAAAAAAAAACATTTTATATTTCTACATTTTCGATGAAGAGTATATTAGGGAAAGTTAACAGACACCACTCATTAGAATTTGCTACTTAATAATTTTCATGATTATAATAAATACTACGTATTAAAATTAATACTACTCTAAAAAAGTGGTTACAATAAGTTAGTGACATGAAGTGAATACAATAAATATTAAAATTAATGATATTACTTAAATAGTGATTTGTTACTCATTGGTTAAATTAGTGCTAACATATGAAAGAAAAAATTACCTTGCTAAATTGTTAGATGATGTTTTATCTTATAAGTAAAAGAGCTAAGTATGTATATGAGACATAATAGAAAATGAAAATAACATTAGAGTTTTATTAATCGTAGTGTTGAAGAATTCAAATCATTTATTGTGTTCCATTTAGACCAACTCAAAACAGAAAAAAATAGACCAACTTAAATTTTATTATTAGAACTAATTAGATTTTCATTTTCGGATTTTTTATATATCAAACCAGTGCACATCAAATTATAAAATACTTTAAGAAAGTTTTCTTAAATAAATTTTAATATTTTTATATTTTTCCTTCCATGGTCTGATTTTAATTTTAAAGACCGTTTAGAAGTACTGAAATTAGTTGAAACTGTTGAAATGGATGAAATTCTGAGAGAAGAGGTTGAATTAGTTGAATCTTCTGGTGTATGGATACATTTAAGTTAAATTACTTTTATTAATTAAATAAAGAAAAACATTATCTGAATTTTAAGCATAATTATAGAGATTGTTAATAAATTATATTTTGATATATTCAAAATTGATCTCATATGTAAGATCACAAAAAATTATGAGTTTTGATTTATTTTTTTGTAGAAATTGGATTAAAAATGAAACAGTTTTAACACTTTAAAGAAAAACATTACTCCCTCTGTCCCTAAAAGAAGTTTCATTTCGCTTATCGAGGGTCAACTTAAATCACTCTTAAACTCTTACTTTTTATATCAAAGTTTTATAAAAGTTGAATTATTTTTTGCAGGCTTTGTAGCGGGTTTAATGTAGTTTCTGAATATGTAAATTTTTTTTACTAAAAATAATCCGAGTTTTCACAGGGATCATTTAACTTTATCGTCGGTCAACCTTCGTAATCCGCAATTGGAACAACATTTAGGGACAGAGGGAGTATATCAAATGTAGCTAAAAATGATCACTTACAATAACTTCCCCAATTCAGAGAGCAAAATAGATCTAAAAATGTCTATAAATAGTTTTAAGCATAATTATAGAGACCGTTAATAAATTATATTTTTATATATTCAATATTGACCTCATATGAAAGATCACAAAAGTTTATGAATTTTGATATATTTTTTGTAAAAATCGGATAAAACTGTCTTAAAAGGCACATGTACCACTGAATTAGTACCCGTGCATACGCACGGGAAGAAGCAGTCGATGCATATATTTTACTTATGATTTAATTAAATATTAAAATTTAAAAAAAAAACATTTTATATTTCTACATTTTCGATGAAGAGTATATTAGGGAAAGTTAACAGACACCACTCATTAGAATTTGCTACTTAATAATTTTCATGATTATAATAAATACTACGTATTAAAATTAATACTACTCTAAAAAAGTGGTTACAATAAGTTAGTGACATGAAGTGAATACAATAAATATTAAAATTAATGATATTACTTAAATAGTGATTTGTTACTCATTGGTTAAATTAGTGCTAACATATGAAAGAAAAAATTACCTTGCTAAATTGTTAGATGATGTTTTATCTTATAAGTAAAAGAGCTAAGTATGTATATGAGACATAATTCGCCCACTCAATTGTTAGCCAACTGGCTTATCTTATACGTTGTATTAGAAGAAACTCTTCCGCTCAATTTTTAGCCATATTATCTTCTTATACGTTGTATTAGAAGAAAATCTTCCGCTCATAAGTAAGGTCTACTTATGAGATTAGAAACTCTCCCGCTCAATTTTTAGCCATATTATCTTCTTATATACCTAAAAGCACTGCATATCGGAGAGAAAACTTTCCGCTCAATTGTTAGTCAGATGATCATACTAAAAAGAAAAAATATGAGAGATAAAGTTATTTCTCTCAATTGTTAGGAATTTTATCTTCTTATTTTCATATACTTAAACACAGTACATATGAGAGAGGAAATTATCTTGTTCAATTGTGAGCCGACTTATCTTATATTGATACTTAAAAGAACTACGTTTGAGAGAAAAAATTATCCCGATCAATTGTTAGTAAACTTATTTCTAATCTTCTAATACTTAAAAACACTACATATGAGAGAGAAAATTATCCCGCTCAATTGTTAGCAAGCTTATGTGGTAATACCTAGAAGCACTACATATGAGAGACAAAATTTTCCCGCTCAATTGTTGGTAAGTTTATCTTCTTTAACCTAAAATCACTACACACGAGAGAAAAAATAACGCTCAATTGTTAGCCGGCTTATCTTATAACTGATGTAATACCTAAAAGCACTACATATGAGAGAGAAAATTCTCCCGCTCAATTGTTAGCAAGCTAATGTGGTGGTACCTAGAAGCACTACATATAAGAGATAAAATTCTCATGCTCAATTGTTAGAAAGTTTATCTTCTTTAACCTAAAATCACTACACATCTATCTAATACCTAAAAACACTACATATGAGAGAGAAAATACTCCCGCTCAATTGTTAGCAAGCTAATGTGGTGTACCTAGAAGCACTACATATGAGAGATAAAATTTTCATGCTCAATTGTTAGAAAGTTTATCTTCTTTAACTTAAAATCACTACACATGAGAGAGAGAAAATAGTGCTCAATTGTTAGCCGGTTTATCTTGTAACTAAAAACACTAAATATGAGAGACAAAATTCTCATCTTTCCCACAATCGAGCACATCAACACCTTATCAGCCCTCGATAGCATTTCAAAAAAGCGGTCAATTCTTGCACGCCGAGAGGTTATGCACCATTCAGTTTCCTCTAAAAATTATTTGATGTAAGTGTTGTTCCTGATCTTCCACATCCTCATTACTTAATTACATAATTCCGTTTTTAATTTACTTTATAATGTTAGATTGTTAAGACTTTGATTTTTTTTGTTCATACCGAGTACGAAGTATATCTTAACAAATGGAAGAACTTCTGCTTTATAGGTTTATTATTATGAGCCCCTTTGGTGTCCTTGTACATTTTAAATATAATTTTCCATAAACAACATAATTAGCAAACCAGTCATTTTAGCCAAAACTTCATAAATTATATTTCAGCGGAACAACTGATCTAGTCAATTTCAGTTTTACCAAACGAACGTTATGAATAGTATGAACTTTTGATTTGATCGATTCACATGTAAATTTTCTCGTCCTACTAATTGTGTGATTTTTTATTACATTATGGACATTGTTTAAAAAAATGATATGCCCGACCTCTAAAAATACTACTTTAAGGAAGGTAATGCATATAATGTATATATGACTTTATTTAGCAAGTTTGACATTATTTTTTAAACTCTATTTCTTGAAATCATTACACATGAGAGAGATAATTTTCTCTCACTCAATTGTTAATCGACTTATATTATACCTAAAATTTTCTCTCACAATAGTATGAACATGACTAAAAATATGAACCAAAACTATATCACCAAAACTTTTGTCATTTTGTCATTCATTGGTAAATCAACTTTGATTCTCTCTCACCAAAACTATGATACTATGAACATGACTAAAAATATGATTTGAAGTCAAGGAATTATATGGTACTCTTTCTATGACTATGTACATTATAGAGATCTTTTCGGGAATAATATTTGATCAATAGAGCATGCTCATAAGTCTGTCTCGTTTGTATGTACAAAATTGAAAGTTCACAATAGTAATCAAATTCAGTATATTTGTAGCTTTGAATCACATACATGTTACTATCATAGAGATATTATTTCAACATGTTGATTTTTAATTATGAAATGTGATTTTTCAAGATTCTCATTTTTTATTGTTAAGAAATCCTTTTTTCAAAAAGCCCCTTTTTATTACCCACTGATCTATTGTTTCTTTCATGTTCTGATTTTGATACTTAGAGCCGGTTTAGTAACACTGAAATTGGCCGGCTAAATTGTCTCGTCCTTTTGAAATTGATGAAATTCTCATAAAAATGCCTGAATTGGTTGAAATTGATTCTTTAGATTTATGGATGAATTTAATTTAGATTATATTTCATTAATGAAGTATATAAAAAATTATATGAAAAGCGGTTGAATTAGTTGAATCTATTGGTTTATAGATAAATTTAATTTAAAATAATTTTATTAATGAAATTAAGAAAAACATTATATGAAAAGTAGCTAAAAAGATCACATACAGTAACTTCCTTTATTGAGACAACAAAATAGATCATAAATTGAATATAGATAGTTATAAGCATAATTATAGAGATCGTTAATAAATTATATTTGTATATATTCAATATTGATCTCATATGAAAGATCACAAAAAATTATGAATTTTGATATGATTTTTGTAAAAATTGGAACAAAAATGAAAAAGTTATAATACTTTAAAAAAAATTGGGGTTTTTTATTGGTTGGGCCCCACCAACTGAAAATCCCACGGCTGCTCCCCTTCCATTTCAATTGGAGAATTCGGTATTTTGGAGTGAAAAAAGCCACGTGTCATTTTTATAGAAAATGAGAGAATTGTGGAGAGTTTGACACATAGGATTAATGAAGGGTAAAATAGTATTTTTATGAGCTATTTCTTTTCTTATATATAAATAGATAATCAATTCGATATTTACATACTAATAAACCAATGACAATTACGGAGTACTGAAAAGTGTCACCATAAATAAGGGCTTATATCACTTTTTTATTACAAGTGTTATACATAATCACTTTTTTATTAGAAATTCAACCATTTACTAATCAAAAACTTATATCAAAATGTCAAATAGGTGACCCCAATTCGAGACAACTTTTATTTGATTATTCAATATTAACTTTTGATGCGATAAGTAACTGGATTTGTAGTTAGAAAGAGGCTCCATATTTATCTTGGTTACATATTTAAATAGATTGTATTATAAAAGTTATTGCTAAATTAAGTATTACTATTGGTTTATGGGAGATACTTGGATCATTGAAAGCCATTCTCTATAAAAATGTATTCTCTATAAAAATTAATGGTATGTTTAGAACCAAACGTCTGAAATATATAAATATGTCATAGAATTTGATTAAACATTAGCATCATACAAATGGATGATATATACCATCATATCACACAGTTTTGAGATACCTTAGTGTTTATAATTTTTCATATCACATATGTTACGTTTGATACAAGATGTCATTCTTCCATTGATGAGCAAACAGATCATATATTCAGTTACATGATATATATACACCTACATTTTTTAAATTCATATTTAATTGGGAAAATGGAAACTAATAATCCAACCTTTAAGCGATCTTCTTACAATAATCCAATCTTTGGGTTATTCATGAATAATCCAACCTTTGCACTCCATCTTTATTCACTGGTCCATGACCGGTTGATGACCTGCTATTCCAAGCTCTTTTTTTTTATCTTTGCAAATCATTATACCATAAATCTCATCTTTCACAAAGATAATATTTTGCAAAGATAAGAAAATAACTTGGAATAGTAAGTCATTAACCGATTAGGGACTAATGAATGAAGATGAGGTGCAAAGATTGGATTATTCATGAATAATCAAAAGGTGGGATTATTGAAAGAAGACCGCTAAAAGGTTGGATTATTAGTTTCCATTTTCCCTATTTAATTTTAATAAAGACTAATTAAATGATCTCATGTATAATTTTTATTCAAATGAGTAATCAAATACTAATTGAAAGTCAAAGAAGCCAGGAAAGCTAATCAATTCAAAATGTTTAAGCATATTCAAAATGTATGTTGTTCACATATATACAATATATATAAACACTTGCAATTCCTATACATTAAATATACAGTATTGAAATAACAATTACTTCTAGGAAATCTAAGCTAGAAACTCGTCCAAGCATAATACTAGTCTAGCCATATATTCATGCAACTCTATAAAAAGAATAATTAAGAACTTTAATTAGTCCACCATATACATAGTTTATGTACTTCAATAAGAAATACCAAAATTATGATTAAAAAAAAAAGAAATACCAAAATCCTAAAAATTATTTTTTATTAGGGCACTATATACATTAAACTGAGATCAAAAGTACGGAGTATATTTTATTATGTTACAACTATATAAGAGAGGCATATGTATATGGTGAGAAATTTTTGCGATGCGAAAGTTGATTAGGAAAATGACCATAGATTAGGTTAACAAGGGATATATGTACAGAAAGATGAGTAGTTTTGCTCACACATAGCACAAATGCCTATAATTCTAAACTTGCATATAACCCTCATCTCTACTGGTGCTATTGTAGATGTTTCTTTGGGATGCTTGTCAGGACAGGACATTGATCATTTTGATGGTAGTTGCAGCTGCTTCTTTGGCTTTAGGGATCAAAACAGAGGTTAGCTTTCAAAGAACTTTCTAAAGTAGTGTTGCACCACTCTTTTTACAGCCCTTCTTGTTATCTGCACACATCACGCCAGCATTTCACGGTGTGTTTACCCCGTTTTTTACACGCCACTCAGATAACTCCGTAGATTTTCAAAAAAAATTGCGTTGTCTTAGACGAATTAAAATTGTGTGTGCAAAATGTGTACAAATGATGTGTACAAAAGGATTTCTCCTCTTTTTACTGTATGTATTTAGTCTCCCCACCTACCACCCTATATCTTCATATTGGTTCAACAAAGAAAACTAATTTTTATTTGAAATTGTTATGATATTCCAACAATAACCCCATGACAAGGTTAAAGACTTAAAGTGATAAAACCTTAGTCAAACTTACTAATATGGCCATGTACAAAGTTAAGGCGCCTGAGTTATAAGAGGTGTAAATTCGTTAAATGTGACTCTTATTCTGAATGAAGATGGTAATAAATCATGTACACTTATTATCTTATGTCTTTAAGGGTTTAAAAGAAGGATGGTACGATGGAGGGAGCATTGCTTTAGCAGTCATCATTATCATAGTCATAACGGGTATATAAAGTTCACTTGAAGCATTACCGCTTTTATGTTTCCTAGATTTATCTCTACCTTGTGGTAACTAGTTTAACTACAAGTATTTCACTTACTTTCTTAGAATATTTGTAATCTATTTTTATTAGTTATGTACACTATATTTTATCATCTAATTTATCATATAAGTTATGTAATCCAAACACATCTTCAAAGTTAAAATTTCCTTCCAAATATCAAAAGATTTAATTCTAAGACTAGTTTATTTAATTATTTGTTCATTTTAAGTTCACAAGTTAAGTTACTTTGTTCCTGAGTAGCTAATGAGTTTGGTAAAGATATTTACTAATGGTTTCTTTCTTGCATATCCAACAATGAGTGATTAAGCACACTATTACTAATTGAATATGATATATCATGCAAGTCTTGTTTCAATTGAATTTTCATCTCACCACTTTCTTGTATTTATGTGAACAGCTTAAGCTTAGGTGCTTAACATTATAAACTCACCACCACCTCTATCATCACCATTACTTTATGATGAATGATATTCTCTTTCTGCAGCTATTAGTGATTACAAGCAATCCCTTCAGTTCAAAAGTCTGAATAAAGAGAAGAAAAATATACAGACAAAGGTTTCTCTTACATTTGGTCTTATCCTCTGCATTTGTTATCCTTTTTATTTTTCTTATATTATTTGGTGCAAAATTATTTGTAGGTGATTAGAGAGGGGAGAAGAGAGTCGATATCTATATACGAGGTCGTTGTTGGTGATGTTGTACATCTAGGCGTTGGTGATCAGGTGGACGCTAAATCTTTTTCTTCCTCCCTAAAAGACTATATTACTCTTGGAACTTATTTCCTTCATATTATTACTTATTCTAGGTTCCTGCTGATGGAATTTTAATATCTGGACACTCTTTTAAACTTGATGAATCGAGTGTGACAGGGGAAACCAAACCTGTGAGTATTTGCTAGAAATCTATTTGGAAGTAATATTGTTTGTATATTAGTCCAAGTTCTTGTTTACTATGAATTTTTGGCTGTCCCAGATGCCTAAAGATTCAAAAAATCCGGATATGAAGTCTGGATGTAAAGTAGCAGAAGGCTTTGGGACCATGCTGGTAATTTGTTTTTGATGATATTATAATGATTCATTTCCTGTAAATGAGTAATGAGATGAAAATCCAGAACTTTTGTTTAATAGGTAACAAAGGTTGGGATGGCAACAGAATGGGGACAGCTAATGGCTGGCATTTCAGAAGACAATGCGGAAGAAACACCATTGCAGGTTGAATGGCATGAACACATGAATTATAATAATATTTTGTGGATCATTGCGCTTACCGCTACACTAAAAGCAATCGCTAATAGTGCTGGCACCGCATTGATCTGCATACCCGCGGCCCAACATATTTCATACTCCGTATATAAGCTGCAACATGTATGTGTATCTTGTCAGGTACGTTTGAATGGAGTTGCAACATTTATTGGTATCATTGGGATTGTGATAGCTATACTTGTTCTAGCTGTTCTTTTGATCAGGTACTTCACATGTAGTTAAACCAAGTCAGTTTGAATTCCACACTTGTGTTCCAATACTTAACATTTTGTGCATGTAATGAATAGATTCTTTACTGGACACACAAAAAATCCAGATGGTTCTGTACAATTTCAAGCTGGGAAGACTAAAGTTAGTGCTGCTGTAAATGGGGCTATAAAAATTTTCACTATTGCTGTAAGTTTGGATAAATACTTTATGGTTTGGCTTATATGGTTTAAGATTGCCACTTACATGAAAAAGTAAGTATCTAGGTTACCATTGTGGTTGTGGCTGTGCCAGAAGGCCTTCCCTTGGCTGTCACTCTGACGTAAGTTCACTTAAGTGATAAATCTCTACAATTTAATCTCTTCTACAATTAAGTTAATTATATGTACATCATTTTTACTTATTTCCTAGCATGCACGCGCTATAAGTCAGTTACTTTAAGCACCACTATAATGTACTTACTAAACATTGTATTGTAGGCTGGCATACTCGATGAAAAAAATGATGGCAGACAAGGCATTGGTACTATACAAATACTTATTACTAATTTTATTTTATGTACACTTTATGAAACATAGTTTATATACAAAATCACACTTTTGATTCGTCATTTTTTAAATGTCCTCCTGTAGTTGTGTAAAATGTTGTAAAATAGTTCCCGACGGTAATAATTCAACAAGACCATTTGTACACTATACTCTGTATTAATAATGAAAAAGACTAGTCTACAACTTGCTACATGATCGAGGAAAAATATTCACAACATGCTATAAAATAAAGGGACAATATTTGGATAATTGTATGACCACTTTTCTACGACATTAAGATTTAAGAACAATTGTAGATACTACATTTACAATATACTGAATAATTAAGGGATGACCTTTGCAAAAATTAGAAGAAAAATATTAGATTTCAAAATACGTAAAAAAATGTGTGACCAAAAGTGTTATTTTCCTGACTTTATGTAGGTATTTGAAGTTCTAATTGGTGTTAAATATTTATAATTGTAGGTTAGAAGGCTTTCTGCTTGTGAAACCATGGGTTCTGCAACAACCATTTGCAGTGACAAAACAGGAACATTAACTGTTAATCAGGTAAACACAAACTATCATTATCATCTCCAATTCCTATGTTTCATCATTTGATTTACTGATTTTGCTTTGGTGTTTAAGGATGCCAAATATTTATATTTTTCAATTAATGCATTGCATTCTAGTGACTCAATACAAATGTAATGTTCATCTGGCAATTATACATGTAGGAAAAAGGTTAGGGAACATAATTTTTTTTCATGTTTATAGGGAAAAATCGTTTTTCATTAACTTGCAGTGTGCTTGAGGGAACAATTATCGCTTCCCTAACTCTCTCGATAATATATCATTATTATTGATGATATTATTCTGAGGTTGCATATACTACTTCTGAATTGGGTCCTAAATCATAAAACACTGCATTCAACAAGGTCTAAACATGGAATATATGTTTACTTATTTCAACCTATGTATATGTTTTTGTTTTTTCCAGATGACTGTGATTGAGGTTCATTTTAGTGATAAAAAAATTGAGGAAGCTCAAACTAAACCACGAGTGGAGATGTCTGCAGAAGTCAATCATGTTCTTGTTGAAGGCATTGCAGTAAATACAACTGGAAGTGTTTTTATGCCTAAAGTGGTAGGAAAATAATTTAAGCTTAACTACTCTTTTGGTTAAATATGTATCTTGTACTAGGATTATACCAATTATGGAGGGACACCAACATTTCACAATTGCAATTCTTATCTCATTGCGCTCTCTAAGTGATCTTTTTTGGTGTTTTTTAGTCATCGTTTTCCAACGACTTCCACTCCTTTTTTTCAACAGTAGTAGTGTCTTGCAAATTTATTAGTTCTAAATATTTTCCATAGAAAAACACAGGTGACTCCATGTCCTTATTTTGAGATTGCCATTGACAGGATGGTCAAAATCCCGAGTACTCTGGATCACCAACAGAAAAGGCCATTCTCGAATTTGGTGTCACGGTAACGTTTCTTCATTGCATTGTTAACAATTATTTTACATGTGATACTTGTACATACTAACCCCAAATAATTTCTTATGTAGCTTGGAATGGGTTTTGATGTTATTCGATCGGAATCATCAATTATCCGTGCATTCCCATTCAACTCGGAGAAAAAGCTAAGTGGTGTGGCGATAAAAAGGGTAAACTAGCTCATACTTGTACATATATGGACTAATGAAAAATGTTTCAAGGCCATCACAACTTACCACATGTGCTCTGCATACCAAATGAAATTAAGCTATACTCTTATTGCACTACTATGCTAATAATCTTTTGTATTTCCTCCTAAAAATGTTCTTCATTCATTAATCGTTCATCTTAGAATAAGGTCATTCTATTTTAATGAATAGTTGGGTCGTTCATACTAAATCTCAAAAACACGTTTTTAACTTTCTCAATAAATGTACTATATAAATAAGAAACAGTAAACTCAAATTTTCTTGTTCGGGCGACCCGATTGATATTATTCTTTTGAAACAATCAATTATTTTTTGTTCTTTTGTAATAAAAAATTGGATAGTTAACATTTAGATTTAAAAATTTGTCTTGATTTTTTGGCAGCGAGATTCGGGAGTTACCATAACACACTGGAAAGGTGCTGCTGAGATTGTATTACGCCACTGTAACCGTTACATTACTACTAATGAAAATAAGATTATGACTATGTCTGAGGATAAGGTTGGTTCTTTGTTTGGTTGCATTTTACAGATTAGTTGTAGCAGTTCCTTTATTTTTTCAGTAATAGTAATTTCTTACGTAGTTTTAGAGCCAAATTGTAGCGCATTAGATATTACTCTATCCATTCCAACTTAAGTTCTTACTTGTCTCATTTGGACAATGGTCATCCTGGCTTAAGGTTCCCATTTCCATTTTAGGAAATAATTAGCACTCTAAAATAATAACTTAAATTAATTATCAAATGTAAAAAATAAACATAAATAATATTACACCGATAATCTATAGCGTTATTGTATTATATACCAAACTATCAAAACTATTTCTCAAAATATACTCAGATTACCTTATTTAATTATGGAAAAATAATTTAAATACCCCAAACTTTGAAGTGGGGTGAGATAAGTATCCCAAACTTGTATGTGTAATTTAAATACCTCAACTTTACATTAAAAGTTATTTTAGCACCATGATCATATATTTATTTAAAATTTATGGTCATATGATTTATGGTGAAAATTATATACTCATGGTGCTAACATAACTCTTTAAATAAAGTTCAGGAAATTACATATACAAGTTTGGGATGTTTACCTCACGCCCCTTCAATGTTTGGGGTGTTTTATATATAGAGAATGCTTGGAAAATTGAGTTATACATATATGGCTAAAAAGTAAGCTTAGAAGTATATTGATTACAAATATATATATTAAAAGTGTATATTGATTAAATATATTTATTAAAAGTATAATAAAAGTATATAATTATCCTTTTTGTGTAGTATAAATATACACAAAAAGGATAATTATAAATCAATATACTTATATTTAAGTTCACTTCTACACAAAAAGGATAATTATGTGAAGTTTTTGTATAGCTGACCTTTTGAGCGTATGTGGTTATTAGCGGAAGTTCTTCAACGATGCAATTGAAGATATGGCTAAAAAGGCTTTGCGATGTGTGGCTATTGCGTACGAGATTTACGATGATGAGAGGAAAATTCCTGCGGGTGTGGAGGAACTTGGTCGTAACCTCATTTTAATCACTATCCTTGGGCTCAAGGTAATTGACTCAATTTAAGGTTTTGCATTTGAGTGGAAGAATGCTTAAATAAGAGTGATCATAGTGTCATACGTATTAATATTAATGTCTAGTTATACCAAAGCATGACAATATGAATGTTGTCCTACTTTGCCAATATTAAAAAAAGTTGGATAATAGGACTGTCATGTTTTTATTATCTAAATAAGAACAACTGTGACTACGTTTGGAAAATACTGTCATATTTAAAGTCTGAAACTGTCAAAACGTGATAGTAATTACTCTTATTTGATGAACAAAAACATGATGTTAAAAGTCCCACACCGGATATCTCTGAAAGAATTAAACACTATATTAAGATCTAAGCTACTCCTCCTAACAGGTTGACCTTTTAGGATGGAATCCCAGGTCTTAACATGGTATCAGAGCCAAATCGATCCATGGTGTGGGAGCCCCTTATGAAAAATGATGACACGATTATAAAAAAATGACAATGACGAACTGATGAAAAAATGTATGACGGCACGATCCAGACGAAGTGCCTGGTCGTGAGTAGGAGTGTTAAAAGTCCCACACCGGATATCTCTGAAAGAATTTAACACTATATTAAGATCAGGGCTACTCCTCCTAACATGTTGACCTTTTAGGATGGAACCTCAGATCTTAACACATAACAATCTTATTTTGCAATACACAAACGTTTTCACTCCTATTTAGGGCAATTTCCCATAATTATATGATTCCATATTACGACAAAAAGTTATGGGGTTGGAAGGGATCTTTGTTATGTATTTGTCAAAATTAATAGAGGATTTGGCAGTTGGCACAAGCTACTTGACCGAAATCATTGATCAATCCGTACTAAAATTATATTAATTGTACCGAAATCATTGACCGTAATAGGAATTTCATATTAATGTTCTTATATTTTCATACCATTTTACGTTCTTGGTTTGAAATAATTGTACGGCACGGTTAAGGTGCTATATGGAGTACTAATACTAAATAAAAATGATAGGAACATTCTTTTTTTGGAAAAATGACAAATACTACCTCTACGGCTCTACGTGGAAAAATATGACTAACCAACCTTTTATACCTAATCTCTGCCTCAGCGACTCAGCCCTACCATACACCTCCCGAGTTGCCCCTAGAAACTGTCGCCAGAAAGGTCATAAAAAAGTAGTGACATCTGTGGAGGCTAAAGTGACTCACAGTGACATCAAGTTTCTCCAAATTTATTACACTTATTTTGTTATAATGTTATACCAAATTTATTACA
This sequence comes from Cuscuta epithymum, assembly GCA_945859915.1. Taxonomy (NCBI): domain Eukaryota; kingdom Viridiplantae; phylum Streptophyta; class Magnoliopsida; order Solanales; family Convolvulaceae; genus Cuscuta; species Cuscuta epithymum. Next base: position 1,654,668 of record CAMAPF010001023.1, read on the forward strand.
CTGTTAATCACATTTTGTTGGTTTGCACAAATGTAAAAGTAATCTTTTTTTTTTTTGGAAATGAATTTATTTTAGCCATATTTAAGAAAAATCTTTTTTTATTTGTCCTTATATGGTTAGTTATTTTAGTCTACCTTGGAAATGAGAACTCAACCAAAAGAGGAGATCGCCAGTTCAAATCTATCCGGATGTTGACATTATCATGAGCAGATTCTATAATAAGTTTACAAGGATATTCTAAAAAAAAGAAAAATAAAGAAATCGGAACTGACATTAGCGGAATGAATCTGTAATGTGTCCCAAAAATGTGAAGTGTTAGTTCTTTCTTTAACTGTTTAACAAGCCGTTAATTTGGCCAACTGTATTGAGTATTGCCAACAACCACTTTTTTAGAATTAATAGAGTAAATTCTGTAATGCAGGATCCATGCAGACCAGGTGTAAAAGAAGCTGTGGAGTTATGTCAAAAAGCTGGTGTTAAGGTAAATCTCACAAAGCCAATCAATTCCTCTTATTTATAATTCAATTTTAGATATTCTAAAATCAAATTTGTCACACAAAGTCAGGTTTTCATTAAAAAAACATTTTTTTTTTTAAATTTTGTTAATGTAGAATTTATAAATCACTAATTCTATAGTATTAAATATTTATTGGCTTTACTAAATTTATCTTACATACCTCTGTGATATGAACTTGCATGAAAAAATCGTCTCTACAGCGCGCAAAAAACAACTCAAACAAGACTCTTTTTTTTCTAAAAAAGTGAGATATATGTTTTGGGATGGAAGTACTAAATGAACATACCCTAACTTCCTAAGGCCTTACTCAATTAGAAATATGCAAACTTAGATTAGAACTGTTCATCTAGCAGAAATATTTGAAGGAGTACGTGCAACTTTTACTATATATACAGTGTCTTTATAAGTAATCTGAACAACTAGAATTGGGTCTAAATGTCTCATTTATTGCATGAAGATCTTCAATCTATCCTTTAAGAGTTTTGTTAATTATTCAAAGCACATATTTTGTTCTAAAATAATAGGTAAGAATGGTGACGGGTGACAATCTTGAGACTGCAAGGGCTATAGCTTTGGAATGTGGGATACCTGTAGACAATGCGAGTGCAGCCCCCGAAAATCACCTCGCCATAGAAGGAGAAAGATTTCGCCGTTTATCTGTGCAGGAACAGGAAGACTTTGCAGAAAAGATATCGGTAAGTCAAGAAGCTGTTCAAAGTTAAACCATCTACATGTATGGTATGTGGGATGTGCTTAAGCTGTTTGTTGATGATGGGTATATGTAGGTGATGGCAAGGTCACTTCCTAATGACAAACTCCTTCTTGTACAAGCATTGAGAAAGAAGGGACATGTCGTAGCTGTAACCGGAGACGGGACTAATGACGCTCTTGCTCTCCATGAGGTATGTATTAGAGGTGCAACCTAGCAAAGTCGAGCCCGAGTGATGCTCTACTTGAGCTTGAGTTTGATTTTTATATCTACTCAAATTTGCGTTGAAGGGGAGCCTATATGCACCAGTTAAGGTGTTGCTCACGGGTTCAAGTCTTGTCAGCGGCCTCTTGTCAAAAAAAGTTGACTAGGGAAGTCTTGTCCGATCCCTTATACACCCTTGGGGTGAAACCCTTTCCCGGACCCTCGCCTTGCGTGGTGCCTTTGTGCACCGGGCTGCCCTTTCTTACTCAAACTTGCGCTCAAACTCGATCAAGTAGTAATTTTTTTAAATAGTTACATGTTTAAATGTTAGGTACACTTTCATGTTTTTCTATTACTTACTCTGCACGAATTTATATATATTCCTTCCCTCCCTCCAAGTTTTTCAAAACTCCTTCCTCATATAACATCTCAGTCTCTCAGAAAAATCTTTCGTCGCTTCTTGTCATGTATAGGCTGATATTGGTCTTGCAATGGGTATTCAAGGAACTGAGGTTGCCAAAGAGAGCGCTGACATCATCATACTGGATGACAATTTTGCTTCAGTTGTTAAGGTTGTATTACTTGTAATTAAGCAAGCTCTCCTATGAGTCCTATCTGATCTTCTCTATAGTAAACCATAACACCTAATTTTTATGCTTTTTTTTCTTCATGAAATACAAGGTTGTTCGATGGGGTAGATCTGTGTATGCTAACATCCAGAAATTCATACAGTTTCAACTTACCGTAAATATTGCAGCCCTTGTAATTAATGTGGTGGCTGCTGTTACCGGTGGTGATGTCCCGTTGAATGCTGTGCAGGCATGTTCTTCCTTTTCATTTTTGTTGTTTATTTTAAGCCATTGGACTTTATCGTGGTTTATACACACATACATATTTCAATGAGCAAAATTTCACTTAAAATTCTACATGCAGCTTCTTTGGGTAAATCTCATCATGGACACTCTAGGAGCTCTCGCTCTGGCCACAGAACCACCCACTGATGAACTAATGCACAGGCCTCCGGTTGGGCGAAGGTGGTTATGCTTTATTGGTTATTTCAAATTGTCAATGTACTGACTATTTATTTCATGTTAAGAAAAAGTTTTCATCCTAAAAAAAGGATATGATAGGTCGAGTAGTCATGATCTTATATTTAGTTTATGATTTCATACCTATTTCAACATGCTTGGAGTTGTTGGAGTACCTGATTTTTTGTTATTTTTGTGATTTGGGATATGAAGAATAAAATTATTACATCATGTTATTTTAGGGAATCACTCATCACGAATATCATGTGGAGAAACCTCATAATACAGGCACTTGCATTTCAAACATACCTTTTTGATGTTTTTCAATTGTTAGTTCTTTTCTATCTATGAGGCTAAATATGTTGCTTGTGATATGATAATTGCAGGCTATATATCAAGTGTGTGTTCTGCTAGTTCTGAATTTCAGAGGTACAAGTATTCTGAGCTTGGAGCATCACAAAAGTGGGGATGCTATTAAGCTGAGGAATACATTGATTTTCAACTCTTTTGTATTTTGCCAAGTAAGTTCTTTAAATCAATCACATGTTGCTTCTTTGTCCTGTTATATGCAAGCTATATGAATGCAACATGTTTTGATCAGCATTTTCAAGAAACTGATTTTGAATTTCAATTCATCATTGCAACCTGTTTAGTTAACTATGTGTAATCCACCGTTTTGCAGGTCTTTAACGAATTTAATGCCCGAAAACCAGAGGAGATCAATATTTTCGAAGGGGTTCATAAAAACCGTCTATTTGTGTTTATAATTTCCCTCACTGTGGTGTTTCAGGTCATTCTTTTAATTTATTTGATTTTACCATTTTGAAGCTTCTTTATAGGCATCCATTCCTCACGTGTGTGCAGATCTTCCTAATATATCTACTATCGTTCTCTATCAGGTTCTCATGATCAATTTTCTTGGGAAGTTCACTTCAACGGTTAGACTTAACTGGAAACTGTGGCTTGTGTCTCTTGCTATTGGCTTTATGAGGTTAGCCTCTCACTTTCTTGTGACAACTTTTTTTTAAGACCAATGTTATAGAAAACGCTATGTGACAAACCCCTGTGGCCTGTGATATAGCTAGTTAAACGAACTTGATACTTTGTACGCAGTATATTTTAAACTGTATATCATGTATTCTAAAATAATTTGAAACATCCCAAGTATTTTGTTCACACTAGTTAAAATGTTTACCCTATATCCTTTGAAATAGTTAATTAGGAGTTCGTAACTTGGTTTTTGAATTTGGGATTTTGTCCACAATTTATCCTGTAACTCTACTACATGGAGATGATACCTTCTAAGGATGTTTTCACTTGGATTTTAATCTCAGACCATATTAGTTCAGATTAGACTTCATACTTAAGTTGACCAGATTTAAATAACAATAAAATACACATACTACTATAGTACTATACCTTACTAGACAAGAGTACCAGACCTAATGGCTAAAACTAGAAAATTTCATGAAAATATCCTAATATTAAATTTTGCCTATACTAATGACTTTTGTATCTACATCTCTCATACTGTCGGAAAACACAATGCATATCACATGTCAATATTTACTCGAACCTACATGACATTGTCCCGACTTCTATGATGAGTTGTGTCGTGTTTTGATGAAGAAAATGTTAATGTGGAAAACATATTATATGCAAGTGAATAAATTTACGAAATAAGTAACGAACACAAATATAAATTACATGACTCAACCAACAAATTCCTCCGTACACATTAGTGTTAATTGTGATAAGCTTATTTTATTAAAACCAAAAAGGTTTTGCATTGATCAAACATTATTTTTGATAGAAATAGGTATTAGATGATTTTGTTCTATTCGTACTGTTTGTAACCAATTTCTTGTTTGTTTATTTTGAAAAAAAAAATAGCTGGCCTCTTGCAATGGTAGGGAAGCTTATACCGGTTCCAAGGACGCCATTGAGTGAAATCATACGCAATATTTTCCGATGTTCAAAGAATCCCAAGGGGTAAAATGGTTTCTTTTTTTGTTACTTAAATACATATCTTTTGGAATTTCTTTTGGAATTTCTTTTGGAAAAATAACAACATATGTTTGTTTTTGTGCTTTAGGGAAATGAACAAGCCAAACAATTTCTCTAGGACCTCATGAAGTTAATAGTTATACACATCAATGGTCAGGCACTCAGGCCGCTACACGCAAGCTGCTCACCAAACATGCGAATTGCATTCTTTTTAGTACATATTTATCTTTTTTACACCTTTGTTTTTGCTTCTGATTTATTGTGTAATTATTTACTTGTAATTAAAATTAGAACCACAGAAAACAATTACCATTATTAAATGTACTGGTGATTTGATGGTCGATGAATATGTACTTGTGATTAATGAGTGTGTGAAGTATAAATGTATAAGCAAACAAATGTCATTTTTGTTCAATGTTTGTAATGTAATAGGTCGGACTTGAAGTTGACTTGTGATTTTTAAATGTTATGCATATCCACCCAAACAAAAGTCATGCATATTGAAATGTTATGGTATCAACTGCCGTCGAAGGGATGGTGATTCTACTATTGATCGGGTTGATTTATTTTCATATACTCTAGCCTTTAAGCTTCTACCAAGTATATATGAAATCTTTTATTATAGGAAGAATCGACTTTATTTCTTAGTTATGTTTAGCCATGTAAAAAGTGAAGGGTAAATGTGGAATGGATATGATGACATGTATCATATTAGGGAAAAAAACATACTACAACGTATGGAATTATGAATCATAGGTTGAAATAATTCAAAACTTTTTGTTGTATGAACTAGGGGTGGATAGTAGACTGGGTACTGACGGCCTAACCCAGGACCGGTACTGTTGGTACCGGCCCGGGCCCGGTTTTTTGGGACCGGTACCGGCCGGTCCGACCCTAGTATGAACAAGAATTTTCTCAATTTCTTTTAACAGTCAACTTCAAGTCCTACCTATTATATAAAAACACATCATGCCAATTGCCAAATAGGCAAATAGCAGTAAAACAGTTTGGGGATTTCCCCCTTCATTTCTTTTGGCTTTACTGATTATAGAATTATATATTTGGGATTAGACGTAGAACAAATAATTTCATCTAGTAATTAAACAAATGGAACTCGTCCCAATTACATGCTATATTTAATACTAGGGGATTTCCCCCTAGTATCCGTAGATACAGGCTATATTAATTCATGATGGGTCATTAGTTTGTATTCTAGACTCTATAACACGTTAACACCACACAGAGATTATACATACAAATTAAGTGAATCCTCTTCTATCTCCCAATTTACGCCCGGAAGATTCAAAGGGAATCAAGTAATTCGCCCAGAAACATGATTAATCCAGTAATTAATGTCTATGAGGGTACAATATAAATTCGCCCAGAAACATGATTGTTGGGAGTCGATTTCTTTCCGGCTCAGGTCTCCAACCCTTTTGCTATACACACCACCCTAGGCTACACCACAACACAACTCCAAGCTTCTTCTCTACCACTAAGGTATTCTCTCTCACACTCTCACACAAAGGAAATGGAGAAGAAGAAGAAGGGCACTGCTATCTCTAGTTTTCACGCAGGCTGCTCTCTCAAGGAAGAAGAAGAGCTACATAAATAATAGGCTTGCCAACAAGAGGACACTCACGGGTGATGCAAAGACAAGGAAAGACTGCAGCAGACAACTCAAGATGGGGTCACTCCACATAAGGCAATAGCCATCTTATTGGTTAGGAAAGATTCAAACAAGAGGTGCCAAAGTGGGAGTAAACATGGGGTGCAAGTCAATAATAAAGTGGAAGGGAGGTCTTGGTAGGACCAATACCTCCAACATTCTCCACCTTATTGGTCCTATGTGGTGTAGAGTAGCAATACAAAGTTGTGAGGAGACTCATCATCGCCGGATTATTACAAGTACATCATTGCGATCATACAAGTAATAGATGAGAACCAAAGTTCCCTTTCGGACCAAGCTTACCATGCAAACCCACTTCACGATGGACTGAACTCTACCAATCGGTCCTCGAGTTCAGAACCAAAACCATCACAAAACTATTAACAAGCACAACACATGTTAATAGACCACGCAAGCAAGCATCCGGGAGAAGTTGGGGATTCCAACTAATCCAACAACCACACATAACAAGTACAAAGAAAATAAAAGAAACAATATTATTTCTATAACTAGCACAGGCGGAGCTCACATAATCACATGGTATCACATTTTTAAAGCACAAAGATTTTAATTAAAAGAGAATTAAGCACATTTAAAGCAGACTCAGAGGAAATATAGTCAAACACATTGCACATATCATTTCTCACATGCTTCCTAATGTCTCCCGCAGCTTATCTTCAATATGTGCTACTCCCACCCTTTGTCTGATTGTCTCATTCCTCACGCGGTCCTTTCTAGTGTGCCCACACATCCAACGCAGCATGTACATCTCTGCACACTCATCTTATTAATGTGACATCGTTTCACCGCCCAACACCCTGTGCCATACAGTAATGCAAGCTTAATTGCTGTCCTATAAAATTTACCCTTTAGTTTAGTTGGCATACCTCGAGTGCATAGAAATTCTGACGCACTCTTCCACTTCATCCACCCTGTTCTGATTCTATGGGATACATCTCCATCTAACTCACCGTTCTTCTGAATTATATGGAGCCCAAGTAACGGAACATATCGCTGACCGGTATCTCTTTATCATCTAGAGTAATTCCGCTATTACCACTGCTTCTACCTCCACCAAACTTTCACTCCATGTACTCTGTCTTGCTCCGACTTAGTCTGAAACCCTTGTTCTCCAATGTTTGTCGCCATACTTCCAACTTTGCTTTAACCCCTGATTGCGTCTCATCAATCAATACAATATTGTCGACAAACATCATGCACCACGGTATATCGTATTGAATTGACTTTGTAAGTTCATCCATGACTATGACAAATAAGAAAGGGCTCAGAGTCGATCCTTGGTGCACTCTGATAGTAATAGGGAACTTCGCAGTCCTCCCTACACTAGTACAGACACTTGTGGTACAATCCTCATACATATCCATGATGATGCTGATATACTTGCATGATATGCCTTTTCTAGTTAAGACCCACCAAAGAACTTATCGAGGTACCCTATCATATGCCTTTTCTAAGTCAATGAACACCAAATGCAAATCCTTTTCAGCGTCTCTATACTTCTCCATAAGTTTCCGAAGAAGGTGATTGGCCTCAGTTGTTGAGCGACCAGTCATAAAGCTGAATTGATTCTCTGAAATCTTCACCATTCTTCGAAGTCTTTGCTCAATCACTCGCTCCCAAATTTTCATGGTATGACTCATAAGCTTAATCCCTCGATAGTTGGCACATTCTTGTACATCACCTTTATTCTTAAATAAGGAAATAAGAGTACTCTTTTTCCAACTCATTGGCATCTTGTGTTTCTCCAAATCTTGTTGAAGAAATTTGTTAACCACTTGATGCCTCTCTCTCCCAAACTTCTCCAAGCCTCGATCGGTATGACATCAGGACCCATTGCTTTCTTCTGCCCCATCTTCCTCAGAGCCTCTTTAACTTCTGTTGTTTGGATCCTTCTCACAAAATCACGATTTACCATACAATCTGGTATGGTCTAATCACCAATATCTTGCACTTTGTTCCCCTTGAACAATGTATCAAAGTATGACCTCCACCTCTCTTTTATCTCTCCGTCCTCCATTAATATCCTTTGATCGACATCCTTCACACACTTAACTTTTCCGATATCTTGAGTCCTGCCATCATGAAGACGAGCAAGTCTATAGATATCTTGTTCTCCTTCCTTAGCGCCCATTTTTTCATACAACTCCTTGTTCACTTTCCCTAGTGCTTCCTTTACGGCTTTCTTTGCTTGTCTTTTAGCCTCTTTGTATGCTTCTATGTTCTCATCACTCCAACTTGTCCCCAGCTTTTTGTAGCAATCTCTTTTGTTCCTTATGGCTTGTTTCACCTCATCATTCCACCAATACGTGTTCTTTTTGGGTGGCAGACATCCTTTAGATTCTCCAAGTACCTTCTTTGCCAATTTGTTAATGGTCAGCTCCATTCATAACCACACATCCCCCACATGTGTTTCATTATCAATACGTCATACATCTTACCGAACATTTTGTGTGTAAAGCTTTATTAAAGATCCCCCTCAAGCCTCCACCACTTTATCTTTGGCTCCACTTGTTGCTTAACTTGTCTTCTATGGTTCTTACCTCGAAAGTCAAGCACAAGCATCCTATGCTGAGTGACAGCACTCTCATCTGAGATAATCTTACAATCAGTGTAGCTAGTTCTCCAAGTAGCCCGTACTAAGTAGTCAATTGTGGTACTATTAGCTCCACTTCTATATGTTACAAGGTGGGAGTCTCTTTTCATAAACCAAGTGTTCATTATAGCCAACTCAATGACTCATACGTCGAGGCAAAATCCAAGATGTTCTTTCCTGCTTCATTTCTATTGCCAAAATCATGTCCTCCATAAATGCTCTCAAAGACATCACAACTTGAGCCCACATGCCCGTTGAGGTTGCCTCCTATGACCAACTTCTCTCCCCTTGGCACTCGTCGCACCACGTCTTCAAGATCTTCCCAAAATTGCTGAGTTGTAGATGCATCCAATCCCACTTGTGGTGCATAAGCACTTACCACAGACACAATTTCACCCCTTATCACCAATTTAATGCTCATAATGCGATTGTTCTTCCCGAAGACTTCTACCGCATCCTCAACATAGTCACGCACCACAATAATGCCTACCCCATTTCTGGTCTTATCTCTCCCCGAATACCACAACTTAAAACCTCTGGGATTAATCTCACGTGCTTTTTCTCCAACCCATTTAGTTTCTTGCACACACATAATGCTGATATTCCTTCTCCTCATAACTTCAACTACCTCGGAAGATCTGTCCGTAAGAGACCCAACATTCCACGTCCCAAAGCGCAATCTAGCACCCCACCTTCTGTTCTAAGCCCCGCCTTGGACCCCACCATGCACAGGCCCATCGAGCCCAAGGAGCATTCGAGGCCCAAATACGGTGGCCCAAGTTCAAAGAAGCCTGAAATACACACTGGGGTGCCTTCGGCCACCTTAATCGAAGGCTCCAAGACTCACAGAACATCCTTTTTTGGCATACGAAGCTACTGGAAGAAAACGACAGGAAACAGGAGCCTTCGGCACTGTGGAGCCTTCGGCTTCACCAGGCCTTCGGCTACTCGACGCCTTCGGCCACACGGAGCCCTCGGCTACGTGAGGAGTCTTCGGCTAAACGGACTCAATCATCGAAGATTCCCTTTGGAGACAGCCAACCACCGCACTTAATGCGACGTCACATCCACCCACCGCATTCAATGCGGTGAACATGCCGCTGCCGGTGCCACCCCGATTGATGTGACCCCTCGGCCGTTGGATTACTGACACGTGTACTCTCATCGCATTTATTGCTACTATAAATAGAACCCCATTTCCCCATTGTAGAGGACACCAGATCCCATATCCCAACACATCTCGAGTTCATTTAATACAATCGACTCTCTCTCCTCCTATTTGCTCTGACTTCTCTCTAGATTATTCCCGTAATAACCCTCGGATAAGATACCCCCCGGGTAGACTATCCATCAAGTAACTTTCACTAATTATGTTTATGTTCAAGTTTACACTATATATACTACTGGTCACGAAGTGATGCACACAGCACATAGTAACTTTGGTTACCTTTTTGTCCATCAATTATATTTGACCAATATTTTAGGAAAAAAACATCTTAAATAAAACTTAATGATTCTCTTCCAAAAAATGAAAACTCGGCAGGAACAATCGTGATGCCTTTTATTAGACTTTTGCTATAATCAAGTGTACAATAGCACTTCATTGATTTTTGTTGTTCATAAATGTTTTTATAACGAGATTTGTCCCCAACAAATTTAATTTCATTCCTGGATCGGCCACTAACAAATTTAATACTAATAGATATTTGGCATACAAAGAGTTAGTATACATCTACTTAGCCTACATTATATTGGTTATAAATGTAGGACAATGGTTGTAAATTGAGTAAAATTAACTGGATTAAAGATTAAGGATTAAGATTAACTGAAGGACCTAAAAGGGGTAGGAGGCGAGACACCCCGCTTTTAATCATACGAAGTATAAAATATAGTATGTACTCCGTAATAAATTTTCTCATTTTCTTGGTGTGTGTGTTATCTTTGATTTTCACCTTTCACAATATTTATCTTATACGTAGTATATACCATATGTAGTACGGAGTAATACTTGTGTTGTTTCCGTTGTAATGACTTGCTGTGTGTTATTTATAATTTACTACTTCCATAGTAATGACTTGCTCAAATTACTCAAATCACTATTGTTTAGGCAAGAAACTAACAATTTCTCCAAACAATTAAGAAACGAAGAATCAGGCTTCGCACAAGAAATTACACAGGAAATATGCTAGAACTTTGAAACTAAAACTGTTTTACAATGAAGAATAGATAGCTCTGGTAATATTCAAGTGAAGGAAAAATATGGGTAGAGTTGGTGATCCCAAGTTCATCATTTCGTTTCCCATGTACCCCCATTTAAATAAGGACTTTTCCTATCTGATCTACTAACCAACTGCCCACCGAAATAGCAGGAGTTGGTGAACGTGCTTAGCTAGTCTTCTGCTCCAAGCTTTGAATCATCGTGTTTATCTCCTCTTTTCAGCAACGGTCCATTAGTGCTTGATTTTACCGGGCTGGAGTCTCCTTCCTTCGCTGGGTCTCTTTACAAACTCTTGCAAGATGGGCCGAACATCCACCAATTCTATTATGTCCTACGGGCTAGACCATAAGTTTGACTAACCTACCATGGGCCTTGCTACTGGATGAATTTCCCTTGGCCCAACAATTGCCCCCAATTCGATGGGGCAGTTGGTGCCTAGAGATACGTACCACTCGCCCAATTGCCACTTCGAATTTGAAATCAAACCGTCTTGGAAGTTGTGTGGCCGACTGCTTTCCCAGACTCATAATCACTTTCGCCGGGCTGCTCGCCATTCAACTTCTCCCTCTTCAAGAAAACTATTCTTTTCCTTTCTTCCCTCTGCAACCAACTTATCAGCGCTCATGGCTTCTCAAGGCTTCATTCCGCAATTCATTCTAGAACCCAAAAGCGCAAAATAGGCGAAGCTCACCGAGGAACAAGTGGAACTCATCCAAACCTCCGTCGGCTTTCCTTCTTCGGCGACGATCCGCTTTCCAGCAGCGAATGAATGCTTGGACTGGTTCTGCCCTGGCTGGATAAACTTCTTGTATTACCCCTTCAAGATAGGAATGAAATTCCCTTTCTCTCCCCTAACCCGGGGTTTCTTGGAGTTCGTCAATCTGTCGCCTTCTCAAATCATGCCGCAGGTGTGGAGGATCCTTCGCGCGTTGGAGGTATTGAGCGAGAAATACGATATCCCCTTTGAATTTGAAGACCTAGGTTTCACCTACGAACTCCGAACTTCTGGGCCTGGCAGATTTACGCTCGCACTGAAAGACAAGAAGTCAAGACTCATTCACAAGGTAGACAAAGCAAACGACAGGGGCTGGATGCACTGGTACTTCTTCGTCCTCAGAGAATCACTAGGTAACGAAGGATCTTTTCTTGAAGATAATCTGCACAAAGGTAAACAAAAGAAGTTTCTGTTGCTTTAATATGTGTTTTTTTTTAAGAGCATGGGTTGCAATTTGTAACCATTTGTAACCCTTGACTTCTCAGAGAAGAAAACAATATCTATCCCTTACGGGCCGAAGTCGGAGGAAAAAACAGCTCGAATTCAAGCTATCCCCGTGGAAGAACGTTGGTTCGTAAATCTGGTAGCCGAATCGCCAGGTAAGCCTCCCACTCTAACTCCTGATAGACCCGTCGGATTAAAGCGTTCTGGTCACAATATGAAGGCTTCTCCTAACCTGATTCGAGATTCATCTGTAGTCTCCATTGAGGATTCAGACCAGGAATCAGAAACTTCGAAGGCGGGTGCAGGAGATAATGCAGACATCTATGCCCCAATGCAGGTCGTCTTCCCGGTGGGTGAAGCTTCTCTGCCGGCTCCCAACAAGTGCCCACCCGTGTCTACTGGTAAATATCGAAACATCTTCTGATTAAAACTGCCCAACTGTAGTGTGATTGCTTTTCCTGACTCCATCTTCTGGTTTTTGCTTTGTTGCAGCGGCTACGTCTTCTTCCAGCTCCCGTTTGGCTCCATCTGCTCACGAATTGCTTGCTCTGTCCTCCAGGAAGAAAAGAGCCTCTCCCAGACTGGCTTCCACTCCTCAAAAGCTTCCCAAGCTGTCCGTTGTTATCGAAACCAAACCAAACTTACCTCGTCCCTACGAGGTCAAAACTGTTCCGGCCCTCAAGCCACTGGATGTAAAGATGTCACTTTCCCCTGACTTTTGCAGTCTACAAGACGTATCCCTGATGAGAGGAGAAGTACACAAGCTCATGCTTCCTTCCTCTCCAGATGTTTTCAAAGGCTTGCCCCCAGCTGGATTACTGTCTGCATCCTCGGCCTATGCTTTTCAGGTAAACATAGCTTTGCTTAGTTCCTACTTTGTAAGCAGTCTCCTGATGTGATGGTGTGATCTTGTCAGAGCTTGCAAGCTGGTCTGGTTGCTGCTGAGAAAGTGGCTTTGCTGGAGAAAGCTCTTGACGAATCCAGGCATAAGGAGTCGGCTGCTCGCTCCTCGGCAGAAGAAAATGCAAAACTGGTCCAGGGCTTGCAAAAGGAGGTGTCAGCTCAATCTGCTCAAATCTCAAGGCTTGTCGACAGGATTAAAGCGCTGGAAGCTTATGGTCGGAGAAAGAAACAGGAAGTCACTGACGCAGCTTGCTACTACGTCTGGCAAACGAGGGGAGAACTTATGGCTTCTTTTCTTGCGGGTGAGTCGTCTGGCTGGAATGCTGAGGAGGATATTGCAACTTGGAAAAAGGTTCAAGAGGACATGGATCCTCCCATTGCTGAAGACGGCTTCGACGTAGGACAATCTGATGGCGAGGCTGACTCCCAACATGCTTAGGTTGCTCTGTACTCTTTAACATTTTTGCTAAAACATCTCTGATCTTGTTCCCGGTATCCTGGTGGTTTATCCAGGACGGGATGTACTCTTGACTCTTTATGCCTGTGCACTTGGTGGTTTATCCAAGGCCTGACTTTCATTTTGCTATGTTTGATGTGAAAAACTTTGATGTGTCTGTTTTTGTATCCTGTGTGTGCGCACTAGTGCTGTATATATATGTGATGTCATGTATGTTCGTTGATTTTGGCCAAAAACATATATGTTGTAAGGGCCGGTTGGGACTGTAATCCATGATACTCTCATGGGCAGCCCAACCCTTTCCCTTTTTTATGTTGATGTACGATACCCAATTGGTAAGGGTATAAATGATGCTTTCCATCCTTCGTAAATTGGTCCTCTGTCGCCTGTCCCAAGTGTACCCTGCACTTCACCACAAACCATCAAAGTTGGCCGTCGGCTTTGAGCCAACGGCCCTCCAATGGTTAAGTCAGTAAGCGATTGTGAATGTGTCTTAAGAATGAAATATACACAATACCTTTGACATGTCACGGCTTTCCTTGTTTACCATTGAGCACCTCTTTTAGTGAGCCAAGGACTTACCAGTTTAACAAGTACATAATATTGCGAAGGAAAATGTGAAGATTATTAGAGAGACAGCATTTAAATCATCCCTAACGTATTCTTAACCAGTCACTACGACTTATACTCGATATGACATTCTCCAGAATAAACTCACTAATTCGTCAAGGATCAACTTGAAAGATAAGGCAAAAACTTCGAAGTGACATGCAAATTACTCATGACGTTATGAAAGATCCGTCATACCTGAAGTGTCATGGCCCTTACCAAGATGTATGACGTATCCAAGAGACCCACCCAGCGCTTCGCTTGACTTTCTGCACTTCAAAGTTTTGTTAGGTCTGGCCGTTGGCTTTTAGCCAACGGCCCTCCGATGCTTAAGTTAGTGACTCGCTCTAATCGGATCATTAAATAAGATATAAAAATATTTAAAAATGGAAAAGCTTTAAGTGTACCGCATTCCAGCTTCTAGGAACCTGTTTACCGTCGATTGATTCTAAGCGATATGCCCCCTGTCTAATAATGTCGACGATCTTATACGGACCTTCCCAATTGGGGCTGAATTTCCCGCTTGCTTCATTTCCGAACGCTCTTCTCAAAACCCAATCTCCTTTCTTGAACACCTTTGCCCGAACGTTCTTGTTAAAACTCTTTGCCACCATTTGCTGATAGGATTGTAGACGGATCTTAGCTTTCTCTCTAATCTCGTCGATAGTGTCATGATCATGTATTAACTCGACGTTGTTCCGCTCTTCAGTCATAAGCCCGTATCTTGAGGATGGCACTTCAACCTCTGCCGGTATGACCGCCTCACAGCCATACACCAAAGAGAAAGGAGTCTGTTCGGTCGCATTCTTTGGAGTCGTCCTGTCAGCCCGCAATATCAGGGGTAACTCGTCAGCCCATCTGCCTTGTGCTTTCTCGAGTCTTTTCTTCAAATTGGACACAATGATTTTGTTGCTAGACTCGGCTTGTCCATTGGATTGCGGGTACCTAGGAGTCGACGTCTCCAACCTGATGTTGTACCCTTCGCAGAAGCGTCGGGTTTTTGCACTTATGAACTGGGACCCATTATCGCACACGATCTCTGACGGAATGCCAAACCTGCAAAGTATATTACGTCTAATAAAAGATATTACCTGTTCATCGCGTACCTGACGGAATGGCTCAGCTTCCACCCATTTTGAGAAATAATCCGTCATTGCCAGCATGTAAACCTTCTGTCCTGGAGCTTCGGGCAGCTTTCCCACGATGTCCATTCCCCATTTCATAAAAGGCCAGGGTGAGAGGACCGGATGAAGCGACTCAGACGGCTGATGACGGATCGGTCCGTGCTTTTGACAAGCCTGGCAACTTTGGGTGAAGGTGACTGCGTCGTGTCGCATGGTTGGCCAGTAGTATCCAAAGCGGAGGGCCTTGTTAGACAGACTCCTCCCCGCAGCATGGTTTCCACACTCGCCTTCATGAAGATCTCTGAGTACTTTCATGGCTTCTTGCGGTGCTAAACATCTTTGGTATGGACCTGCTTTAGATCTTTTAAACAAAACGTCATCGATTAATAAGAATTTAGTTACCTTGGATAGGAATGCCTTAGCTTCCTTTTTTTCCAACGGCAAGACGTTATGTCTCAGGTATGCTATGTATGGCTGCATCCAGTCATCTTGTGAGGGCGGGTTGATTGTGCTGACGGATTCCAACCTGTCGATTGCCGGACTTGTCAACTGGACGAAAGGGATGTTACTATTGACCTCTGCCCCCAGACATGACCCAATCGCGGCCAAAGCGTCTGCCTGTGTGTTCTCTTCTCTTGGTACTTGTTCAAGTGTGATTTCGTCGAACCATGCTATCAACTCCGTGACGATTTGCAGGTAGGACGTCATCTTGGGATCCTTTGCTGCATAAACACCATTAGCTTGGTTAACTATTAACAAGGAATCACATTTTACCTGGAGTAGCTTGACACCCAAATCCTTTGCCAAAGTTAAGCCTACGATCAATGCCTCATACTCCACTTCATTATTTGTGGCATTAAAATCACAATGAATGGCTTGGAGCATAGTGTCCCCCTGTGGCGATTTTAGCACTACGCCCAGGCCTGCTCCGTTTAAGTTCGACGCCCCGTCCGTGTGCAATGTCCACTTTTGTTGAGGCAGACCGTCTGTGATGATGCATGCTTCTTTTTCGGCTTCAGTCTGGAGCTTAGGGCTAAAGTCCGCCACAAAATCAGCAAGCTTCTGGGACTTCAAGGCAGTTCGTGGCTCGTACCTAATGTCATAGGCTCCCAACTGGATCGACCACTTGTCCATGCGACCTGACAATTCTGGTTTTCTCATGATTGATTTCATGGGGTAGTTAGTCCGCACACAAATATTATGTGATTCAAAATATGGACGTAATTTAACCGATGCAGTAATCAAAGCTAAAACTAGTTTTTCAAGTAAAGCGTACCTGGTTTCGGGACCATTCAACGACTTACTTACATAGTATACCGGTGTTTGCATTCCGTCGTTTTCTTTGGTTAACACGGCGCTGACAGCATGCTCCGAGACGGCCAAATACAGTTGAAGCTCGTCGCCCTCCTTTGGTTTTGTCAACAGTGGCGGGGTTGTCATATATTCCTTCAATCGCTGGAGTGCCTGCTCGTGTTGATCTGTCCACTCGAACTTCTTGTTCTTACGGAGTACGTCATAGAAAAGGCGACACCTGTCAGATGACTTGGAGATGAAGCGGTACAGAGCAGCAACTCTACCTGTCAACCTTTGCACATCTTTGACTGACTTTGGTGATTCTATGTCAATTATAGCTCGGACCTGCTCTGGGCTTGCTTCTATTCCTCGTTCACTGACGATATAGCCCAAGAATTCCCCTGATGACACACCGAAGGCGCATTTCGCCGGATTGAGCTTCAAGTTGTATTCTGTCAACTTTTTAAATGATTCCGCCAGGTTGCCAACGTGGTCCCCAGCTTTCCTTGACTTGACGATCATATCGTCTATGTATACCTCCATGGTTTTCCCAATTTGTTCTTTGAACATCATGGTGACGAGCCTTTGAAACGTTGCACCTGCATTTTTCAGACCAAATGGCATAACAATATAGCAATACGTACCTGTTTCAGTAATGAAGGCCGTCTTTTCTTGATCATCAGAATGTAGCTGAATCTGGTGGTATCCGCTAAAGGCGTCCATGAACGAGAGCATCTCATGTCCGGCAGTTGCATCGGCCAATACGTCAATGTGTGGCATGGGGAATGAATCCTTTGGACTTGCTTTGTTCAAATCGGTGAAGTCCACGCACACTCGCCATTTCGCCTTTTTTCCTTTTGCTGCTTTCTTTTTGACGACGACGACGTTAGCTAGCCAATCTGGATACCTGACTTCTCTAGCTTTCCCGGTTTGGAGAAGAGCCTCGACCTCTTGGTTTATGATGTCGTTCCGCTCCCTTGCAAAATGTCTTCTTCGTTGTCTGACTGGTTTATATGACGGATTGACATTTAACTTGTGTGTGATGATCTTGGGGTCAATTCCCGTCATGTCTTTGTGACTCCAAGCGAATACATCTTTATGTTGTCTAAGAAACTGGACCAATTCAGCTCTGAGGCTTGCTGGCAAATTTGTCCCGATGCGGATGACCCGTTCTGGATGCTCGTTGTCGATGACTACTTCTTCCGTTTTTTCGTCATCTTCCTCCAAAGCTGGGTCACCCTTTAGTTGCTATGCTGAAGTTGGAGGGTTTGCTGTAGGCTTCGTGGCCGACTGATAGCAAGACTTGGCTACCACCTGGTCTCCCCGAATGGACTCTACTCCCCAGGGCGTTGGGAACTTGACGACCTGGTGATACGTCGACGGAATGGCTCCCATTTGATGCAACCATGGCGTCCCCAAAATCATGTTGTAAGCTGGGAGGTCCTTGACTACATCGAACCTGACCTGCACATTAAGACCGTTAGCGTAAACAGGGAGAGAGATATTACCTATGGTCCGACTTGGCTCTCCGTTGAAACTGACGAGGGTAGATCCTGATTTTGCCATGTCATCCTCTTTGACTCCCATCTGTTCCAGCATCCGCATGGTAGTTATGTTGGCCGTGCTTCCGTTGTCAACAAGGACCCTCTTCACTTCAAAGTTTGCCACCCTAAGAGATGACTAGAGTGTCATGGTGGGGTTGCATAGGGTCTGGCATATCTGACTCGTCAAAAGCAATGGCCGTGCTTCTCCAGTCGTCACGTCGTCTTTCTACTTGACATACCTGCAATGACTTGTCTCGGGAATATTCCCGAGCGTGTCTCTTGGCAGCGGAATACGTTAGGCCACATAAATCCGACCCGCCATTAATGAAATTAATTACCTGACAGGGAGCCGAAGGTGATGGAGGTCGTGTCGCTTTAGTTGACGACTTGTCGGTTCGTCCTAAAAGAGCTTTAGTCCGTTCTGACATAATTTCTGTCAGATACCCGTTCTTCAAAAGATAAGCGACCTCCTTTTGCAATGCGACGCAGTCCTCGGTGTTGTGCCCGATGTCGTTGTGGAAGTCGCAATGTTTGCTCGGGTCTCGCTTGCCAGCTGGCTTGTCGGTTCTCTTGGGCCACCTGACTTTCTCTCCTAGCCTTTCTAACGAGTTGATGAGCCCCGCTGTACTGACATTGAAGCAGAAGTCAGGAATAACTGGAGGTAGATCAGGATCGTCGAGCCAATGCGTCGTTGCCGCAACGGGTCGCTCTTCAGCTTTGGTGTAAGGTTTGCCAGTTCGGTAGTCATGCCTCCTGGACGTACTGGACTTGCGGTGCCCCCCTTCATAACTGTCAGCATGTAGTTGTGCCCGCAAATCCTCCTCTAACCTGATAAAGGCTAAGGTTATAGCCTGGACGTCTTCGAATGTGCGACAAGGAAACTTTGTCAACTCCCTGTATAACTCCGAATCATTCTTCAATCCCCTTCGGAATGCCTCGATCGCCGTAGGTATGTCACACCTTGAGATTGATACCTTTTCCCTATTGAAGCGGTGAAGGTAATCTCTCAAGGATTCGTCGCGTTGTTGGATAATCCGGTACAGGTCGCTCGTTTGCTTTTCCAGGGTGCGGCTGCTTGCGAATTGTTGTGTGAATGAGTCGACCAACTCCGCGAACGAGTCGATCCCTTCGTTTGCCAGGTTGACGAACCAGGTCAAGGCTGGTCCTGACAGCGTCGTCCCGAACCCCCGACACATGCAGGCCTCTCTTTGATCCGGGCTAAGTGCTACGGCCAACATGCGCTGTTTAAATTGAGCGACGTGTTCCACCGGATCTGACGTCCCATCAAACATCTTCATGGCGGGAGCAGCGAACTTCCTAGGTATCTCGATGTTGGTGATGCGTCTGCTGAAGGGAGACTCCGCATAACATGTTCTAGAAGCTCTGTCCAAAGGTGAGGGGACACCTGGTAACCCGTTGATTTTATCCTGCATCTGACGCATCTGCTCTCTCAAAATAGACATTTCATCTGCGACGTCCGGATGGATGGGAACTGAATATGGAAGTGTTGGTGCTGGCATCTGGGCGTGCTCACGACAGATTGTCTCACACGTCGTCTGCGCTGACGATACGACGGGTTCAGAGAAACGCCGTAGTTGAGGTTCCAAGAACGACACACTAGGCCCGCTTCTCCCGGCATCCTGCATAAAGTTCGACGGGCCAACATCTCCTTGAGTTCTGCTTCGGTAGTGGGGGATCGACGGATCCGACGGGATATAAGTCCTACGGGCCGACGTATTGACACCAGATGGCCCAGCATCTCCACAAGTTCTGCTCCTGTAATGGGGAATTGATGGCTCCGCTGGGAGGGAAGACAGAGTCGTCACATGCATACTCTGGGTTGCTGAATGCAGGCCTGATCCGTTTGCTCCGACCCGAAGGGACTCCGGGAAGAAACAAACCGGTATGTTGGCTGGTGGAGTAGTTGCTGGTGTGAGGGGCGTGTAGGGGATGACCTGCGAGATGACCGTCGAGAATGGTTCCCCGGTCGGAGTTGTTGACAGACCCAGCGTCAGGGAAACTGGATCCGTCGACGTTGCTGGCGGATTCGTCGCCGCCGGGGAGAAACCGAGGTCTAGCCTTGTTGCAGCGGTTGATGTATCTCCCCTTCGGTTGAGCCTCGAGTTTGAAGCTATCGAGACTGCGGATTGTACCTGGGAACGAAGCACGTCGTTCTCGCGCTGAAGAAGGGCCATCCTTTCCGCCATCTCGCGTCGGAGCTCTTCTCGGACCGTCTCCAATTGTTCATGGAATTCAATTAGCAATTGATTCGTTCCTTCCATACTTGAATTCTTTCTTGCACGATGCCCCACGGTGGGCGCCAAATTGTTTAGGCAAGAAACTAACAATTTCTCCAAACAATTAAGAAACGAAGAATCAGGCTTCGCACAAGAAATTACACAGGAAATATGCTAGAACTTTGAAACTAAAACTGTTTTACAATGAAGAATAGATAGCTCTGGTAATATTCAAGTGAAGGAAAAATATGGGTAGAGTTGGTGATCCCAAGTTCATCATTTCGTTTCCCATGTACCCCCATTTAAATAAGGACTTTTCCTATCTGATCTACTAACCAACTGCCCACCGAAATAGCAGGAGTTGGTGAACGTGCTTAGCTAGTCTTCTGCTCCAAGCTTTGAATCATCGTGTTTATCTCCTCTTTTCAGCAACGGTCCATTAGTGCTTGATTTTACCGGGCTGGAGTCTCCTTCCTTCGCTGGGTCTCTTTACAAACTCTTGCAAGATGGGCCGAACATCCACCAATTCTATTATGTCCTACGGGCTAGACCATAAGTTTGACTAACCTACCATGGGCCTTGCTACTGGATGAATTTCCCTTGGCCCAACAACTATATGTCTATCTCGATCAATATTCAAATAGAGTGAAACACATAACATCTTTTATTATATTATGAATTTATGATATGATTGTAGCTAGCTTGCATTGAAATTTTCTTTAACTAGTCTAGTCTAGTCTTTAAAGTCCGGTCTCGTGAACTTAATTAACTCTTTAAAGTCCGGTTTGATATGATATGTGCTTTACTATTGTGTATTCATGACGTGATAAGGTATTACACGTATTTTAAAGTCTGATCCGATATGAGATCAAACTTGCTCTCTCAAAGTTACACTCAATTAAAAACAAAAACTAATCTCACTTTTGGTCCTACGAGATTTATGTCAATTTCATGTTTAATTCATATATTTTACTTTGTCCACTTTTAATACTTGACTATTGTTTTCTTGACCATTTTCGATGCATCTCTGACGATTTTAACCACCGAAATAGGACTATATGTGGGCGAAAAACAATAATCATGTACAAAAAATGGTTAAAGTAAAAAATGTGAACCAATTGTGGAATTGATGTGATACTTGTATCACCAAAAGTGGAATTTATTCTTAAAAACATTAACATAATACTTTTGTATATGCAATGAGTATAGGTATTGGATACAAAAAGCAAATTTGACGTCAAACTTAAATGAACTACTAGTATTACTTATTACTCCGATCCGTATTGAATAAAGTTAATTAACATCTGCGTAACTGTATAAAAAAGATAATAAGTTCGAGTATTAATTAAAAGTTGGATCAGAACAAGAATGTAAAAACTTAAGTATTAATCAATAAAAATGGAAAGAATATAACGGCCAGCAATTGTAACCTCCCTCCCTCATTAGTAACAAGACAAAGTAAAGAATAGTGTTATCAATTAATCAATTAATTAATCACAAAGAGCAGTTAAAAAGCAAAGTCTTTGCGCTGAGCTAAGGGCTAACCCCCGTCCTAAAAATGGCGGGCAAATCTCAGCCGTCCGATCTGATACGCGTATGATCAGATTCTGCCTTGATCGAGAACACGTACTCTCCCCTACCTTCCTTTACACCCCTCTTTCTTTCTTTCCTTCTCAGCTTTGCTTCCATGCATGGATTTCTACCCAATTCAGTGTGTGTTATAGAGAGAGAAAGTGATGCATCTTTTAGCTTTATAGAGAGAGATAAAGAGAGAGAAAGAGAGTCCTTTCTTCAAGTTTCAACTACACTCATGTTACTACTACATAGGTACTAATGTCCAGCATTACTGTTATATGACTTAGATCTTCCTCTTTCTTCTTCAATCTGTTATTGAATTGAAATTTTCCCAGATCAGATTTGAGCTTTTGGGTACTAGAATTTAAGCCCAACTATGGATCAAGAAAATCAAGAAAATCAAGAAACTCTTCCCCTGAAGCACTTCTGCAAACTCTGCAGAAAAGTATTCCCCTGCGGCAGATCCTTGGGTGGTCACATGAGGTCTCACCTGATCTCCGACCAACCGGAAACCAGCGAGAAGAGTAGAAACTCCGGTCCGGGGACCGAAGCCTACGCGCTGAGAGAGAACCCGAGGAAGACTCTCAAGTTCTCTGGAGATGATGACAAAGAAGCAGAAGAAGAAAAGGAAGATGCTTTGCGTCAGAACAAGGTCTGTGATGAATGTGGGAAAGTTTTTCTGTCTTTTAAGGCTCTGTTTGGGCACATGAAATCCCACTCCCAGAAAGCAGTCAATGCTGTTGGGCGGCCAAACAGGAAGAAGCGATCGAGAAGAGCAGCAGCCAAAAGGTTCCAGGTTAATCTGAATGCTGCTGATACTACTACCAATTCCTCTACCTTAACTTCTGCTAATAGTGACTATGAACAAGAAGAAGTTGCTATGAGTTTGATTATGCTGTCTAATGATGTGGGCAGTAGTTTGGGTACTGATAATTTTGAGTTTCTGGATATGATTCGAGCTGAGAAGTCGAAGAAGCCGAAATCCAGAGGCTTTGAGTGTTGTACGTGCAACAAGACATTCCAGACATACCAAGCTCTGGGAGGCCACAGAGCAAGCCATAATAAGAAGACTGAGAATAAAAATGGCACTTTTTCCCCACCTCCAAAGAAGATGAAAGTGGATTCTCACGAATGCCCGATTTGTTTTAAGATTTTCTCATCGGGTCAAGCATTGGGAGGTCACAAGAGATCTCACTTCATATCAGCTGAGCTGCAGGGGAAAGGTGATGTAGAACCAGCTCAAATGCAGCAGCCAGAGACCAGAGATTTTTTTGATCTCAACTTTCCTGCTCCAGTTGAAGAAGATGAAGAAGAAGAAGATTTCTTGCTTTCTTTCCCAATTTATAGCTCTGTTCGCTTATCAAATTTATGACACGTTCTCTTAAATGCTTTTTTTTATGTGGTTTGATCTGCTTTGATTTAGGTATAAGTGTCCTGTGTTCATGAGTGTCAGTAATTCAATTAGTATGAAGCACTTGAATATGTCTCAAAGCAAATTTGTTCCAACTTGGTTGAGAACAAACAATATCATAATAATGTAGAGTTTATATGAAGTTTGCAGAGAAAATGGTATCATAACGAGATCTATTGTCCAAATTGCTAAAACTTTGATTATCTTGATTTCTTTAATTTTTATTTCTGTAATTCAGTTACACTATAAAGGTGCAGATTGATATAGACTTGAAGAGATGCATTTTAATATTTTCTTATACTGTATCATGTAATGGCTTTACCTTGGCAGTAAAGGGAAATGATGATGGACAGTGAGTAAAGTAAAGAAGTGGGAAAGATCAGATATGATATCCATTTTTGGTTATTTTCAATTTTATTGAAAATAGAAAGAGAGATTTTTTTGGTGGCTGGGATCCTTTCCTCTTATGTATGGGCTCGATCTCTTCTTACCTCACCTTCCAAGAGTATCTTCCTTCTTTTCAAGGGCATTGTAGAAATTTAGCCTTCTGACATTGTCTTGTATATATGATATCTACTCAGATTCAGGGGTGTTTGAATTTGCTTCTTTAAACTGCTTCTACTCTTTTAGAAAACAAAAACAGATATTATAAGTTTGAGTGAAAGTGTGGAAGTACTTCTAGGTGGTCCAAATTGCTCATAGAAGTAGATTTTCAGAAGCTGAGAGAGACCAAATTCTGAATAACTTATTTCGATTTTGCTTCTACTTTTAAAAAAGAAGCAGAAACAGAATCAATTTCACAAAACTCTTAGTCTGATTTGAACTTGTTAGGCCATTTAAAGTGCGTCCTAGCCCAATCTACTTATTTTAAGTTTGATGTGATGTAGTCTGATCTGATCTGATCTGATATGTGATCGAAATAGTCGAAGTAAACATATCCTTAAATTGTTTCTTGTAGATGAGGTACTATTTAAAAAAACAGATGAGGTACTATAATGCATCATTTCTAATTTTCTACTCCCTCCGGATCTTTTTAAACTTCACAGTTTGACTTCACATTGATTAAGGAAATAAATTTGACTTTATTGTAGAGTACACTGTTGAGACACTGTTTGGCACTGTTGAGACACTGTTTGACACTGTTTAGCACTGTTTAACACTGTTTAACACTGTTTTGATGTAGATTTCTTTGCCAAATAAGGAAATAAGGAAGTGTGAAGTTTATTTTGGACCATCCCAAAAAGGAAAGTGTGAAGTTTAAAAAGAACCGGAGGGAGTATTAAAAGTAGATATGAATCTCTCAACCTCAGGTTATATGAAGCTGGATCCGTATTGAAATATTTGGACTTAGGATTGACTTCTTTCCTGCTTTGTTTAGGAAAACAAAGAAGCTTATTTATTAATGATAAGACCCGAGATAAAACAATACAATAGTTCGAGGATACATTGGGATGAAAGAAATAATTGGATGGACTCCAAGACTTAAATAAATTCGCTAATCTCGTAACTATGTAGACTAATTTAACAACACTACTAAAATGTAACACGCGTGAACAGTAACACGCGTGAACAGTAGGTTTTAATTTTTTATTTTTTGTCCCAGTAATATCGTGATGTAACTCGCGTGTAAAGAAGTGTAACTCACGTTGATAAAAAATGTAACTGTAGGTCAGTTGAAATGTAACTTATCCAATACGATGCCTAAGAGATGAAACATTGATTTCAATGTAAACAATGAAAAAAAAGAGTAACTACACAATTACTTTACATAAATTGTGAATATGTTTTGTTTTTAATATCATGACCATCACAAGGATTTTAAAAAATCAAATTTTTTGTTTCATGTAACTCAATACATGATTTATTTATGTAACTCATGTTATTACAAGTGTAACTCGCGTTGATGGCAAATGTAACTTGCGCTTTAGAAGATGTAACTCGCTTATAAAATAATGTAACTTAAACATAAAAATATGTATATGTAACTCACACAAATGAATATGTAACTTCATACCATTAGAAATGTAAATATTTTTAACAAAAATGTAACTTTTTAACCCAAATCTACTTTTCAAGAAACTAGCAGGGCTGCCCAAAAAAAGAGAATCAGAGAGCATTCTTAAAAAAAAAAACAGAGCACTACGGAGCACTTGAAACGGGCCAGCAAGAGAGCAAAATAGAGGTGACCGGGCTGGAGCTCCTCGTCGGTGCTGATGGCGGAAACGTCGTCGGAGTTGCAGATGAGAACCGTGGGGTCCTGAAGGAGATTGGAGGCTTTGATGGGGAAGGGAAACTGTTGTAGCTCCCATCTTCAAGAATCAACTTTGCCATGGGAGGTGACTCAGTTTGGTGTAGTGAGTTGAACTCCTTTCTGGTAGCGATTCCAGCAATGAAGGGAAGAGGAGAAGCGATCTAATTGTGTGGTTTAGCTAAATCCGAATCTGATAGGGCACGAATCTGCAAATCTGAAGAAAGTCGGTCATTTTTAATAATCAAACGGCACCGTTTGGAATCCGGAGCACCATGCTCACCGTGGGATGATCCCACGGTATAATTTGCGATAAAGATGTCCTCACAATTAGGTAGTTTCCTTCCTCGTCGGTCTCATATGACGGATCTGTTTATGATTATTTCCTGAACACAGTTTGCCTTCTTCTATTCTCTCTTTCACCTAAGGCAGAAAGAACGAGGGCGGAGGGAGAAATTTGAAAAGTTGAAATTGAAACCCTAGGAAGCGGTATGCTGTTTACTTCACTTTTATGCAAGGATTTCAGCTATCTATTCTTGAAGTTCTGTTTCCTTTAAAGATCACATCCCTTTAATGGGTTTAATTTCAAATGTAGTTGGCTTTAACATTTCCACTCTTTCTTTTTACCTTCTTCTTCTTCTTCTTCTTGTGAGTGTGCGGTGTAACAAGGATGAATTGAGTTTTAGGTGAACATCCAATTGCAGTGATCAGTGAATGTGTGCAATACTGCAATATCCTCTTGTATGTATGTATTACTCAAATAATGTGTACAGTTTTTCATTTTTTGTTTGTGCATAGATGTCTGAGCAATCCAGCAATAGTGACTGGTGTTTTGACATAAAGGAGTTATTAGAGATAAGGACAAGATGTAGAGAGGTACACTATACAATCTAGCATTAGTCCATTCAGTTTACAGCTTTTGCTAAATAGAAATATTTTTGGATCTTCAGGTTTCTATTACAATGATTTACAATCTCATTTAGCTTGGATACCCATTGTTCTACCGGGTCTACTAATGAGCTTCTAGTTTTTTTTTTTTTGTAGTTAAGGAAAGAAAAGGATTTGTTGAGAGACTCACAAATGCAGAGCTTTGAAATCATCAGAGTAATGGGCTTACACTGTTAAAATGACCATTAACCCAAGGATATTATATTTTTTGTTCAAAAGTTTTCATGTAAAAATTCCCTCTTTGTAGAAATTAGAAGAGCAGGTACAAACATTATCTTGTGCCCACGTGGAGGACAAGAAACGGATCCAGGAGTTGGAAAGGGAGCTAAATAACTGCTCACAAGAAATAGGTATTGATTCCTAAACCAAGATTGTGGCAGACCATGAAATACTTGCTTTGTGTGTTGAAAAGCTATGATGCATTGCAATCTTAGATTCTTTCGGAAGAAGAATATTAGGGCTTGGACTGGTTCGGTTCCTTGATATATTTTTAGGAACATTTGAAGAACTGTTAATTTCATAACGGTTCAGTTTCTATAGTTTCTCTTAAGATTCAATACACGGAGCGTTAATGTCCTTACAGTTTGGTTCTTCTACTTTATTGGTTAACTGTTAGAAAAGACCAACACCAAGCTAAAACCATTTAACAAGTAAAAAGACCCCTAAACCCTAAATATTGAATGCCTTAAATTTGCTATAAAATTTAAAGATACTATGGATAAACTAGACTCTAAACATATTTGTTGATTTTTTAGAAGAACCTTGATTACCATTTTGTTATGGTATTCGATAATGAAAGTATATGTTTGTGTATACAATTATATAGGGCCTCGTTTTCGGTGATAACATTTCTTCCCGTGAGAAATGAGAATGATCTGAACGATTCAAATTATGGTTCATAGCAGTGCACATTTATGGATAATGCACATTTGAAATGGGCAGAATAAGTTGAATCTATTTTCAAAAATGCCACCACATTTTGTAATGGTAGTGTACATTTTTGTTTCACATAATTCACAATTCCCAAATCTAAAACTCTAGATTCATTCTCATTTCTCTTCATAGATCGTGTTCTCATTTGGTCCAAATTCTATGTATAATTTGAAATACTAGTTCTTTAATGTTTCTTGCAATTATTTTTAGCAGGAATAAAAATCTGAACCCTTGAACTACAACCAGGACGCAAAATATTAAGAAATACTGAAATAGTAATCTATATGCAAGAACTGTCTTATTGATTCAAATTCGGAAATCCAACCCTTAGAGGATATTGATGCATTTCACTTTTAAATGGTTTCATTCTTGTTATATATTTATTATATTTATAAGAATCTGTGCGTGCGACGGTGCGAGTGTGTCACATGTTCATACATGCATGGATGCACACATACATACATGTGCATGCATTCTTGTTTTGTTGTAACATCACTTTTGCCAAAACATTATCTTGACCATAATATACGTAGTATATTTTATCCATATTGCTAAATAATAACAAGTTGGTATTTTGAAAATATGCTTTTATTGAAATCTGACACCATTTTATATAATATGATTTGTTTTTATATATTAGTAAAAAATATGATCAAAAAATATGAGAGTAATACAAAAATTGAAGTGGTGCAACTAATTATACGTACACAGTGATTTGGAATAGAAATATTATTGATACTGTAGAAAACCATAAGAATACAGCCGAGACCAATTCAAGAGGGCCTCGATCTCTCCCAGATTCCAATTCTTACTCCAATCCCGACTGCCCTCTCCAAATTCTATTCCTTCTATTTATTCTTTTCCAATGAGGCTTGCCCTCAATCTTACTAATTACATGCCCCAGCCCACTCCTTTATTTACACCTTATTAACATATTCATTATTATTTCTATTACTTCTCTCGCCATAACTTCAGGTCCGTATCAACTAAGAAGAGAAAAACTATGTTATTCTTACACTACTTTAGCTTGGGATGATCTTCTGTAACAAGATACTTGCAATAGATTACCTGCAGGATCAGCTCACACTAAGCAACTCAGACAAGGAAGTTTTGGAGGAAGAAACTGGGAGGTTAAAAGAGGAACTAGAGATTTCAAAGGCTGAGGGGTTTATGTTGTTGGAAAATTTGGAAAGCAAGGAGTTGGAGCTTCAGAGTTCATCTTTGTTAATAGAGAAACTAGAGGAGTCTATTTCATGCGTGGGATTGGATTATCAATGTGAAATTGAGAGCCTGAAGCTTGATCTAACAGCATTGGATCAAAATTGCCTTGAACATAAAAAGTCGCAAGAGCAGACAGCTCAAAGAAATGCATCGTTTCATGATTTTCAGCTTCACTTCCAGAATACAGAGGACTATATTGATTATTTAGAGAAGGAGAATGCAATTCTAAAGGAACAACTTCAAACATGTGAAAAGAACGTCAAAGTGTTTTGCCAAAATGTGGAAGAGCAATTTCCAGAATGGATAATTACTGGGCATGAAGAAGTGCCAGAGAATAATGCCAGGTAATATATACTCTTTTTTGCTTACATGTGTTCAGTATACAGATGGTGACTTGGAATATGAAAACCTTAACTGAATCTCAGCACCAGTGACTTCATGTTATTGAATAGTGCAATTTAGTAATTGAAATATACGAAGTATATGTTTGTATGCATGTATTCTTTACATTGACCAGTGAATAATTTTATGAAAAGAAATGGAGATTTGGTGTGAGGTCTTGTTAGATACATGGTGTATTTACGTGAGGAAGCTTCTTTATCAGTCAAAACTGTGAAAGTTAGACACAATCTGTATAACTCAAGTCTTTTTCTCTCTTTCTCTCTACCCAAAGCTCATGTGGAGACATTTTGGGTCCTCTCCTTACCAAACTCGCTGTTCTAGGGGCATCCACAGTCAACCGTAAGGATGAGACAAACACAGTGTCTCATCAAATACAAAGATACGAATCTCTTTTGGCAAAACTTAAGGTATGATTAAGAAGTGAAATCATCTACTGCATGTCTGCATCAAGACTTGATTATGGTTTAATTTATAAGAAAAGTCATATTTAACTTTTATAGAGTTTATATAAAATGTTGGGTTAGGAAGAACTGAAGCTTGAAAGGTTAAAGGCAAAAGAAGAAGCAGAGGATTTAGCTCAGGAAATGGCAGAACTAAGATACCACATGATGGGGTTGCTTGAAGAAGAGCAAAAACGGCGTGTATGCATTGAGCAATTGTCTTTGCTGAGAATCTCAAAGCTGGAGGCTCAGGTATCCAATAATTTTATACATTGTAGCCCAAGGTGCTGATTGAGATAAAGACATGTTCATTTGGACTGGAATATCCTGGTCTGGCCTGGACTTGATTAGGTAGTCTGTTATGTTTAAGCATAGCCCGGTCTAGTGTGTTTAAGAATGGTCCGGTCTTTTGTGTTCTAGTTTGATGTTATGTGTATTTTATTACGAAGTATTACTTAATGATGGTATATCCTTCTTTGGCCTGATGTGTTTGAGACTGGTTTTGTGATCTGTTGTGATCTGTTGTGATCTGGTCTAAGCGAACATGTCTTTTATTGTCATTGTAATGATAAATATTATTATATTAATGAAGCTTGATAAAGAACGAAAGAAATCAGATGAACAAGAGCTTGTGAAAACTATCTCCACTTCCGAATTTGCCCCTGAAGCGTAAAACACCGGTTGTGCTTCTCGAGGTCTGACTGCCAAGACAAGAGGCTGTTTTTTTACTTGCTAGAGAGGGAATGCTGAGGTGATCATCTTCAGTATGCTACTATCCATCTCCAACCCATTGGAGATTGCATTGCTGTGCAGTGGGGTTTTCATGGCAAATTTGATAAAACTGTATGTGTAGTAGGGATTAGAAGTCAAGTTTTCATGTCAATTTTGAGATCTATTTTGAGAGCCGGTTATGAGGCATGGAAAATAGAGGTCGATAGTACTTTTAGATTTGTCAAATGAGTGCCAATGTTCCATAAAGGTCGATAGTACTTTTAGATTTGTCAAATGAGAATGTGATCTATTGATGTTGAAAAGAGTAAGAATGAATCTTGTGCTTGAATTTGAGAGTTGTGCATTGTCTATAATAGGGGTGGACTCGGGCCGGGCCAACCGGCCCGGAACCGGACCGGCCCGCTACTGTGCGGGCCCGGACCGGCCCGGTGAACCGGTTCGGTTCTGGTTCGGGCCTCCCGGCCCGGTGGTATACCGGTCCGGGCCCGGGCCTCCAGTTTAGTGAACCGGCCCGGCCGGGCCGGGCCCGGTTCGGGCCGGAATTTAATTTTTTTTTTTTTTTTGAATTTTTTTTAAGTTTTGGGTTGGATTAGGTATTTTGGGCCATTTGAGGTGGTTTGGGGTGGAGGGGGAGGGGTAGGGGGTTAAATAAGAGAAGAAGAAGAAAAAAAAAAAAACATTCCGGGTGGCCCGGCCCGGCCCGGCCCGGTTCTGGCCCGGAACCGGAACCGGAACCGCCCACCACCAGTTCGGGCTCGGGCCTCCTTTTTCTGAACCGAGGCCCGGCCGGGCCCAGGCCCGAACCGGGCCCGAACCGGAACCGGTCCACCCCTAGTCTATAATAGAATGTACACCGCGTCATGAACTAGAAATTGTACATTGACATTTTCTTAGTAACTTGAAGTATTTTTTCTTTTCTGTAAACCGTGCCTATCTTAAACACAAATATGCATTACCATAAATTAGAATTGTGCAACATTTCGCAACATTCTCAATTTGTATTGGAACAACTTTCTCATCTTAATCGGAGTATTTGTGAGTGTGTGTGTTTACTCTTTTTGTTCTTCAATGTGTTTCAATTATATTATTAATTGGTGAACACAAGTATGTTTTACTATCTTTTTTTGAATATCAATAGAACCTCTAATGTACATTTAAATACATAAATTTAAATTATTAGCAATTATTTAAATTATAATTGAAGTGATTATCTTTCCCACTAGTCAAGCTAAAAGTAAATTGCAACTTTTGGTTAGATGGGAAATAGAAAGGGCGTTACCGTTTTTTTACAACAATTCAAAATGTGGAAGAAGACTATCTTTCTTGAAAGCACAATGAGGCTTGAGTACGGAAAACATTTTGAGAAAGAATTGAAGCATTTTCTAATTTTTCCTGAATACCCCATATAAATAATTTGCGATATTTCTTACTGCATCCTAATTGTAAATGTGCTAGAATGATGTCTGAAAATGTCTTGTACAATACTGATAATAGGACTATTTGTCAGAATTAAAAGTTAAAGCATACGTTTGATTAGAGTATCTCCATTCTTCAAGGTCTCTATATTTGAGAGAAAAAAAGATCAACCATGGGCGGAGCTAGGGGTGGGCCAACCTAGGCCATGGCTCACCCCAAATTTTAAAAATGACTTAATTTTTAAGGTGAAAAATTTCATGTAAAATTTTTCCTAAAAATATTCTTTGTACCGGCCCAGTGCTCTGGGTGCGCCCCTGAATACAACGTATTAGTTTGTGAATTTAATACAAGTTTTACTATAACTTACCTTACCTATAATTTCTTTTTGACCGAAATGAAAACCAACAAAAAAAGATTCCCTTTGATTCGTTCAAGAAAGGTGAATAATAATAAACTCTTTTCTTTTCAAAGAAGAATGCAATGCCTTCCAAGAAGAGGTTTTGGATTATATTGAAACAAAAACACTACATGGCTTTTGATTGACTCATAAGATAAGCCAATAATCCGCTTCTGCATCCTATAAATAACGGATATTCAAAATGTGGTTGATGATCATATAGGAAAGACCAGACATTGTTCATTTAACTGTTGTAATGGTGATAATCTGTGGTGTGCAATATGAACGTATCATTGTCGGTCGCTCTTTGAGATACAATCCAGGCGATTTTTCTATCACGCTCAGTAATTTAATTGGTATTTGTTCATCTTTAACTGATTCACGTTTTTTCTTAAATGAATTGATCGTATCATTTAACATACAATGTACGTGTGCATATACGCATTTATGTATTTATATCATACATGTGTGTACGAGGGCAATAAACACTATGTGCATAATTTGTTCATTCAGTATTAATTTCACTAAGTATATTGTTTATAGTTTTTTTTGAAAGGAAAAACTACTTATAATATAATTACGATCCAGATCGTTACAACAAATTCAAAGAGACCAACACTGACAACAACTTTCCGTAACCAATTAACACTATCAATCATACGGCTAGACTTAAAAACGATCATCCCTGAAAGGGTAATACGAATCGCTAACCAACAAATGGGTATAACACACAATCATTAGTCAAATAGATCCTTCAAACGACATTATATTTAACAGAATTGTCAATCATTATAGTAGACCTAAAACTCAAGATATAAACAAAAACAGAGTAACATAAACAAACATAAAGCGAAAGAAAGACCTAGCACCTCGATCGCTCCAGGGTGGCAGTTCAGGAGGGGGGTTGTACCGCCAATCTGTCTTCTCCCTTGCTCAGGACTCGATCCAGAAATCCCCTCACTCGAGCACCCCTAATTGTCTCCGCCATGAGGTGAAATCTATCCAAACAGGACCCAATAGAGACGCCCCATCCATTCTTCTTCTGCGCGTAACACATTCCCAATCACCCTCACTCCGACAGTCAAGTTGAGCGGAACTGGCCAAGCGATTTTCCAATCGAAGGTATCAATCACAGACCTTCAGATTCGGTCCATATCAGCACGTCCAGAAGCATAAACCATATAGAAGCAGACCATGGAAAGGCAGAACGTGATAACGTCTGCCCTGCCACGGTCGCTCCAAATAATTCGCCGGGCAAAGAAACGGAGGCAAAACAAACCCTAGACAAAAATTAGGGAAAAGACCAAAAAGAAACGACTGAAGCCTTATCTCCGAACTCCTCTCCAATTTTACAGACCTAGATCTGTTGCGTAGTATATTGTTTATAGTTTATCATACATTGTTCACCTAGTGCAATAAGGCCCCAGGTCAGGTATATGATAAAAAACAGTCCATCTGTCTCACTATAATTGTCACATTTTTCATTTTCTGTCCGTCCCACTAAAATTGTCTCATACCACATTTGATAATATATGTGTGGTTCTAATTCATTCTTACTTTATTATTAATACTTTATCAACTCATATCAATCACATAACTCTATTTTTCTTAAAAACAATATCACTCTCTTTTGATCGAAAAAAAAGAGTCATAGGTAGTGCCACGTAAATTGTAAATTAAAACTAAAAAGTACTACTGTACTAGTCTATCGCCGTGTATTACTTGGGTATGTTATATGAGAAATGTTATTGGTGCCCCAAAATGGGGTACCCCATTCTTATCCCGGCTTATTGTGCGGCCATAAATGAGACAACACATTTAAATAGTACTTAAATGTGTTGCCTCGTTTATGGCCGCACAATAGGCCGGGGTTAGAATGGGGTACCCCATTTTGGGGCACCAATAGCATTTCTGATGTTATATTAATGGAATGACTCTCCTTTTCTAAAACTGGAAAGTGAGAGTATTTTTTCTTAAATAAAGCACTCTTTAGAAAAAATGAAACGATTATGGTCCAGGACTGGACCAGATCAGATTATGTATATTTGTTGTAGTTGGGTACTTATGTAGGGCTGAGCACCGGTCTTGGACCTATAATAATGAACCGAAGACCGGACCTATATAATTCTGGTCCAGGATTGGACCAGATCAGATTATTCTGGTTTTTCCGGTCCGAATAGTTTTGATTGCCCAATGTTCTGTGAGCCAACACTGGGATAGTAATAGCTTGACATCTAGTCTAGTTACCTAATAATAATACGGAGTAATAATAATAATTTTGAATTAATATTAACTATTAAGTAAAGGGAGAATTCTCAAAATATGATTAAAAACATTTTGCAATTCGAAAATATGAGTACTTCATTTTTATTTCTCAAATATGAGAATTACTGTTAAATAAACTTGATACTACGTAGTACTCCCTTCATCCCGCTAAGATTGTCCCAGACACTATTCACTTGATCAACACAAATCACTTTTAATCTCTTACTTTATATATCAATTTTTTTTATCAAATTTGATTCTGGTTTTTGCGACTTTGTAATTTCTGAGTATATAATTTTTTTTTCTAAAAACAATTTGAGCGCAGACAAGGATCCGTTTGCTTTATCGTCAGTCAAGCATCGTAAACCGAATTGTCCCAAATCAATTCAATTCAATTAATTTATTTTACTATTTCATATCTACTTCCTTACTAATAAAGTTGAACCTTGAAATTGAAATTGAATTTTCAACTATTTGCTATTGAGTACAATTATGAATTTACATATTGCTATTGAGTCCAATTAATTCAGACCACATTTGCAAGTAATATAATCTTAAGGCAAGTTATGTAAATCATGTTATTCTATATGTTAATACGGCAGTTACATTCCAAAATTAATTAATGAGCTCATTAAAGTGTTTGAAGTATCAAAAAGGGAAGAAGTTCAATACAAAACAAATTTTTGATGTCAAATATTGCATTCCGTATGCTCTCAACACAAATACCATCCATATTTGAGAATACATGAGAATATCAATTAGAGTCTTACAAAAACCTTCCATATTTGAGAATACATGAGAATATCAATTAGAGCTTTAGAGGTACAAGTGATAGGTGACTAAGAATAATACGTTCTTTTTACTCCTCATCTTCCACAATTTCATTGAAAAACTTTATTAGCCCACATAATGTAAATTAAATTTAAAATGAGTAACAATTCATATGAAAATATTTTTATTAGCCCACATGAAAAAATTTATTAGGCCACATAACAACATGAAGTCAATAAAATATATTTTTATTAGATATATAAATAGATTTTTATGTATTGCTATTTCTATACAGTACATATTCTGAAGGGATAAAGGGATAAGAACAAATTATATGTTAGGTGTAAAAGAGTGCAGTGGTGGAGGTGGAAGAGACAAGGACACGTATAGGGACAAAGCACTTTTTAATTTTTATGCCGACTGTGCATTGAATGGAATCACCCTGCATAACATATTTCGAATAAGGGACATTTTGATATAATTTTCATATTCTAATTAATTTTGTATTAAAAATATCATTAGTCAAAGTTGATTGTTATTGACCAAGAAAAGACAATTTGACGAATTTTTTCTGAACGGAGGGAGTAAGTAAATTGTGAGTACATACACATTGTGTGATTGTCCTAAATAAATATAAATCATATTTATCTATATTTTTATATTCTCCATAAATTTATAGGATTAGTATTTTCTATTACATCTTAAAAAATTAATTGGCTTAATTAGAAGTATATAATAATGACATGGCCAACTGTATGCTTCCGAAAAGTTTCTCTTTTATACATTTTCGATTTTTCTCCATTCTTTTTTAGTTACAACACTTCTTTTTTCATGTTTGCCAACAGAATACTTTCATTATTAATATATGTAATTCATTGTAAGTAAAAATGAGTGTTTTGGAAATTTAAATTGGGACGGATTGAACAATATTTTTCAAAAATGTCTAATACATTAATAAATAAACTATAACCAAAGTAGGACATGCAATTAGTGCAAAAATCAACATGTTTAGTATATATATATATTGATTTTGTATCATTTTATTCCAATAAATGGAATCACAAGAGCACATTGAAGTCTAAAAATCTGTAGAAAATGCACAGTGCAAGTAATTATTATTTGTCATATATATTAAATAAATTTCATCTACGTCTTCTACTATTAAAGCTAATTCCAACTCATCATTTAATTTTCTATTCCCATAAATATTATCCCACTACCTACCATATTCATCAAGGAAGTGCGAAGACAAAATTTTTGCATGTCGCGCGCGTCTTTGATTATAGGGCAGGATGAAGATGTGCTGATACACGAGGCATGTTCTAAGATTTTAGACGTTACACCAGGAAACATCATGAGTAACTAACTACATGCTATTGTTGATCGATGATCTAGGAGTTACATATCTTAGTTCAATTAATATTATTCCTTCACACACTGGTACTACTTTTCATGTTGATATGTACAATGTCGAATATCCTAATAGAGCTTCAATGGTTGGATTGCCCAACCATGTCCTTCATTTGAAAATCGGAGCCCCCGATAATGTTACTGAGGAATATTAATCATGCATAAGTTTTATTCAATAGAACGTAATTGGTCATAACCAGATTGAAATAAGAAGTATGACAAGTCATAATTTGAATAGTTATGAAAGATAAAGTTTACATATTAAAAATCTCATTGTCACCATATGACAACTTTATTCAATTTTCGAATAAAACAATTTCTTATGATGGTAAGTTTTTCAATGACAATCAATAAAAGTCAAGGCTAAATTTTGCCAAAAAGAAGGGTCAAGGTTAAATGTTAACACATAAAATATGATTTATACCTTGAAAGAGAAGTTTCATTAATGACCAATTGTACATTGCAATACCAAGAGTACGTAATGCGTAAAGATATCTTAAGATATTCATATGTTCAAAAGAAACAATTTTTTTCACCAACACGGTGAATGTCGTTTATAAAGAGGTTTCCCAATTTAAACCTAACTTAACAATGTGATTTTGGTACGTCAGTGTTACATTACAATTTCACTTTTTAATATATGTTGTTTAGTTAAATTACTATTCACAATCGACAAAAATTTATTTGAAGTAAAATGATTAGTTGTTTAAATATTCTATAAAATATACTCCCTCCGGTTCTTTTTAAACTTCAGTGTTTGACTTCACAGTTATTAAGGAAATAAAGTTGACTTTACTGTAGAGTACACTGTTGAGACACTGTTTGACACTGTTGAGACACTGTTTGGCACTGTTTAGCACTGTTTAACACTGTTTTGATGTATATTTCTTTGCCAAATAAGGAAATAAGGAAGTGTGAAGTTTATTTTGGACCGTCCCAAAAAGGAAAGTGTGAAGTTTATTTAGAACCGGAGGGAGTATATCTTACAAAGTATTCAAACATTCACAACTTCCGCCCGGGGCAACGTCCGGGTAAAACACTAGTTTTGGTCTAACTAAAATCAATTCAATTAAGCGCATCCTAATTCTTCTTAATCACGTGGGTTGTAGGTTATAAAGGAGAGGAGATTCAATTTGAATGGTCAAATCATAATGTAACGATAATAGGATGGGCTCAAAGAAACCGGACCTGGTTTGAGGACTGTATACACCTGCCACACATCATTACAATGGGTGTCATCGAAACAAAGTTTGACGATGAACGAGGTATCCTTTACATCAAGTTATCAAAACATGCGATTGACAAAATTGATCCCGCAACAACCGTATCGGTTCAAGAACTACTTGACCAGCAAACCCCATCGTCAAGCGGCGGCGGAAGAAAAGATTCATCACAAAACAACCATACAAAGGGCGGCGGCGCAACAAAAAAGCGCATAAAAGAGGCGGAGCTTACATGGCAGGAAGATGACGAAAGATCATCGTCATGGCGGGTCTTTGAGAATCTGAAAATGGGCTTGAAGATTATTCTAGTCGTTATTGTGACTCTTGGTTTATTTAGACTGATTGAAATACAAAAAAGAATCAATCAGTAATCTAAACAAATCCTCAGTTGTTTAAAGAGATAATTACCTTAGGTATAACTAAAATAATATTAAAACTCATAATAATTAATCAAAATTCGGAATAAATAAATAAATAAATAATTTAGTTGGACAATTATATGACCTAACTTTTCCAATCTATGACCTAACTAGTTTTTATACCAAAATAATATTAAAACTCATAATAATTAATCAAAATTCGGAATAAATAAATAAATAAATAATTTAGTTGGACAATTATACCCTTTAGATTATATCTATAAAAGCCTAAACCCCAGCTCTTTTCTCCAACCCTAGCCTCCATTCTCTTCTCCATAGGTCCTTGCAGCCGCACGTCACTGTCGGCGCCGCCCCATGGTCCGCTGTCTGCCGCCGCCCATGGCCTGATGTCCGTCACCGTCCAGGAGCACGATCGCCGGCCACATATCCATCCAGTCGGTTGCTTGCCCGGCCACCCTAGCCATATGTTCACTGCAACCATCGCTATGGCCGACGCCACCAGCCCCTCCGCCGTCTCGATCCATGAGCGCCGCCTCCCGCCTCTGTCCCATGTGCCTACCTCAACCGCCGGAGTATTTCCAAAACCTAGTAGGAAGAATGGACAGTGTGGCGCAGGTGATGAATTTTGGTTACGATGGCTAATTTGTGCGGCGCTGGAGGAGTTTTAAGTGAAGATGGGTTTGTGCTTTGTGACACATGAGCGAAATAGGGTTTTCAATTTGGTGAAGTGCCGAGTGCGGCACTGCTTTACTTTTCAATTTCTTTTCTATTTTTTCTTTTCATTCTCATTTTTGCTTTTTTTGCTTTTGAAATTAAGAGTTTCTAAAATTAGGGTTTGTGGGCATTAAATTGAGGCAGTGAATATGCGCAGTGAATATCATTATAGATATTGTTGGGTACGACAGTAAATATGATAATACATATGTTGTACATGACAGTGAATGAATGCATTAATGAAGTTTGTTGTGCAGTGATTATGATCGGGAGTGCAGTAATTTCGACATCAAACCCAATATGCTTAATTAGACGTAAAATACTAAAATTATTAAAACTAAAAAAAATTAAAAATAAACCTATAAATAATTTCCTAAAGTGAATGAGAAGAAATTTAATTTTAGGGGAAGTGCAGTGATTATTACCGGATGTGCAGTAAAGTCATGCATTAAATTTGTGCATTAACGACAATATAAAGTGCAGTAATTTTAATTGGACAAAATTAGTGCAAAATGCACATATTTTAAATAAGGGTGTTTTTGTCATTCAACATTTAAATATAAACGAATTTCCTATTTATTTTTGGATTTTTGGTCATACAAAGGTATAAAAACTAGTTAGGTCATAGATCGAGAAACTCATTGAGTTTTAGTCATATTCTAGTAAATTTCCCTTGTTTAAATTGCAAGCATATCTCTTCTTATATAAAAGGAAAAGAAGTGTGAGGCACATTTTTCCCGCCTGGAACTGTCAACTTCAGCTCTTCATTTTTTATTTCCTGAGGAGAATAATCGAAAGCAATTCCCATTGGCCAAACATGGAGGTGCACACAGTACAAAAAAACAATCAGGCCTCCTATTGGCCATAAAGGTTGGCAGCTACTGCTCACACAAATTGTGAGATTGTATTGGTTGATAAGGGCGGTCGAACAATGTCTGGGATGGATGGGTCATTCTATTCTTAGAAGTACTATAAAAGGCACCACTTCGGTAGGAAGATTTTCACATCCTTCTGCCTTCACGATTTATTGGGAAATGCGAAACACCAAATATATTTCTGTAAGCATGGTTGGAATGTGGTCATTGTTGCTGGACCTAGCGCAGAGGTTTGTTTTTGGCCTTCCTTGATTATATTCCCTGCCAGTCTGGGAATATAATGTTTGACAGCTTATGCTTTAGGAGGAAGATGAGTTTAATATGCTGAAGAGGGAGTTTAGTGGCAGCGAACAGGTTTGGGCACTGTATTTTTTTTGTTTAGTTTTTTAATTTCACCAATAAATCGTTGGTTCACTGATTGAACCATGTTTTCGTTTCTCCAGGTTGGCTCTTCGCAGCAAGTTACTTCGAATTGCAAAGATCTGTTTGCAATGTTTAGAATGAAGCCAAATGCATATTTGCAGTGTTATCTTCTTTAATTGTTCGTTTGGTGTTTTAATTTTCATCTAAGTAACTCTTACTACTCCGTTGGTCACAATAATATTATAAGTTTTGTTTATTGTTTTTTAATATATCAATATTGCACTGCTATAGCTGTTCATACAATTCATAATGTAATTCGAATTACTGTCCGCTAATAAATACTCCGTATTATTTATTGCCGAAGCGCAAAAACGAAATATATATGTATACATAATGAATCGTTATGTAAAAATGAAATTTACTATGTCCATTGACAATGTTATTATAAAAGATTTACTTTAAATTGAAATTTTTTTAAACACTGAACTCGATTTCAAAGTATGTACAAATGAATATGAATGTCCATATTTACCCAATAAACAACCTCCGGACAGGTGTTTTCAATTCTTCACGTTTTGTTTTGTCTGATTTTTTACCGATTTAACCACGATCTATTAGGTACCGTCCAACGTCATTAGGATTAAAGAGGTAGATCTAATAGGCAGAGGTAGAACTTAGAATTTGTGGAGAAAAAAAAAGGTTTGAGGCATTTTAATCGATTGTTGGCAGATGGAAGTTCAATGGTTGACCATTTGTTGCCTGTGAGTAAAGACACGTATCTGTGTGAAAATTGGGCTGAATGTTGATGGGCCGATTCAATAAAATCAAGCTAAAATTATGGTTGATCATTTGATCAACCATTCTTTGTTGATTTGTCTAAAATTGAGCATGCCCCGTAAAATCATACAGTATACTTATGTAGTTATATGCAGATATTTTTATTACTCCGTAATAATTAAGCTCGAGATTGAAATTATTTGTAGGTCTTAATTAGTATTTTTTAATTTTTTATTGAAATACCCACTCTCATATATTTGCACACCCTCTAATCTGATATATCTTCTATTCTAATACTCCCTCCGTCCCCGTTATATTATCCCGTTTTACCTTTTTGCAAAGTCCCACTAATATTGTCTCATACCATATTTGGTAAAGTTTGTGTGGCTCTAAATCATTCTTACTTTATTCTTGCTTTATCAATTAATATCAACCACACAACCTCACTTTTTTTAATAATCGTGCCTCCCTCCTTCGTACCAATATAAAAGGGACGGAGGTAGTATAAAAGAATTCTCAGTGAGGAAGTTGCCACTCAAAAGTGTCAACATCAAGAGAAATGGTATAAAGAAAAAGAAATCCCAAAAAATACAATTTTCATGGACTGAAGTAGATGATGCGTAGGTTTGGGAAGAATGATTGTACGAAGTACTTTTAAAGGGGCACACTGTTCCTGCTAACTTCTTCCATTACTTTTTCGTGTACAAACTCAACTAGCATTTTCATAATATTCAAGTATGGTTTAATAATGACATAACACCCTTTCACATATTTGCACACCCCCTGATTTGCCATTTACATGGGCAATTCGTGTAAACAATGCAATTCATATAAATGCATAGTCACCCTATTACTTCGGATGTTTTTACTTGGATGATTTATATATTTTAGTCTTAAACCAAATCAGACTAGATCGTACTTTGATATTAGAAATAATATAAGCACCTATTTTCTCACAAATTTAGATTCAAGAATAGTTTAAGAATGGCATAACACATTTTCACATATGTGCACTCCTTTATTTTACCTATTTAGAGAGACAATTCATCTAAAAAGCAATTCGTGAAAATTTATAGTCACTTTATTACTTAATCATTATAAATAGTTTACCTTCAATAATATATATAAACCTTTGAAATTGGAAAAGTTCTTTGTCAATATCATTTAATAGGTTAGTGTGAGATAAAAGATGTTAATTTTAAGCATTCATTCACATGTTAGCGGTCATTGTTGTGCATTGGTTTTTTGTTGAAAATGCTTTTTTAGTCATATTCAATTTTATGTGGTTGGATCAATAGTAACCAATTAACGAGCGTAAAAAACTCAAATTCCAAATAAGGACATGGGAACGAACACTGAATCTGAGAATGTTGTGTATGAAAAGTGTTTCAAATCATTTAGCATGAAATGCAATGTATTTTCAAATTATATTTATAATGTGTGATACCTACTATAAAAACTTTATATAGCATATATAACTCCAGACAACTCAATTAAAATTACAAGTTTATTTTTATTCAAGTTAAATTTGATTAAAATTAACTACACCTATGAAATTTCATCAACCGTGTATTGCACGAGTGTTCAACGCAAATCCTCTAACGTGAGACTCTTTCAATGGTATGTATTATGTAGTTATGTACATTTTTTAGGAAAATTCACCAACTGTATGTAGTACAGTTATGTATTAGTGAGCACAAATAAATTTGAAGAAAAATTCTCCGACCGTGCATCGCACGGGTGAGTTTACTAGTTAAAAAAATAAAAATATTATATTACGGAGTATGTTTCGTTTTTTGTTTTTATCCTCCAAACAATGAATAACTTGTACGTGCGCAAACAAGTCTGCAAGAAAAAGGCAAAAACTATGTAGATTATAGCTTTGTACCAATTTAAGAAGAGAGTGTTTTTTTTTAAATCAACTAACTAATTTATTCATTAAATGATAACAAAGATACAAGCATATGATGAATAGTCTAAGGCTACAATGAGATGCGACATAGAACGGAAAACAATGAGATGAACTCTGAAGGACCAACTCCTTGCTTTCCAAATTGTCCAACAACATAAACCCCTCACCCAAAGGGTGGTTCTTGAGAAAGGGATTTGCATTAAATGTTGTGTACTTTCATTTCTTCTTGAGCCAAACAATATATATATATATATATATATATATATATATATAGAGGAATGTTCATGTCAGGCCGGCCTGACGGGCTGCCCCGTCCGGCCGAGCCCGTTTGGGCACCTTCCCGGTGGATTTTTTTGATGAAATTTTTTGAGCATGTTCCTCATCA
Organism: Cuscuta epithymum; assembly: GCA_945859915.1. Taxonomy (NCBI): domain Eukaryota; kingdom Viridiplantae; phylum Streptophyta; class Magnoliopsida; order Solanales; family Convolvulaceae; genus Cuscuta; species Cuscuta epithymum. The sequence goes on from CAMAPF010001023.1 coordinate 1,697,818, forward strand.
AGTCTAGTTTGTCCATACCAAATTTCAGCTCAAAATTCGATCGGGAAGACATTCAAATCATTTTTTGAAGTTGACTGCAGTTTTATATGTATATTTTGACGCAGTCAACTTCAAAAAATGATTTGAATGCCTTCCCGATCGAATTTTGAGCTGAAATTTGGTATGGACAAACTAGACTTGATGGGGAACATGCTCAAAAAATTTCATCAAAAAATTCCAGCGGGAAGGTGCCCAAATGGGCTCGGCCGGACGGAGCATCCCGTCAGGCCGGCCTGATGAGAAGAGCACTCTATATATATATATATATATATATATATATATATATATATATATTAAGATCTTTAAAGTACAAAAATATATATATTAAGATCTTTAAAGTACATCGGCATTAATGGAAGCAGCAATGAGATCTGATTTCAAATAAAAATCGATTGATGGATTTTTGTCCATTAGTTATCAGGGTTAATGCCCGCTGGAGACTGCAGTAATGTTTGCCTCTAATGTAGTATAAATAGGGCACTTCGGGCAGTTCAATTTCCATCTCACACCGCATCATCCACTCTCATAACCAGGGACGGATCCAGGATTCTGAGTCAAGGGGGGCGAAATTTTTCGTTAGTGTAGGGGGTGAATTTTTTTTTGTTAGTGTAGCGGGGTGAATTTTTTTTCCCTAGTATAGCGGGGCGAAATTTTTTCGCTACTGTAGGGCTATGCGGCTATTTTTATTCAAAAAATGACATTAATACATGCATGCACCTACATCCCGAACGACATTTAAATCTATTACATTCTACGTTTAGACGATGACAAAGACATCAACCAATACATTTTCAATAACTTCTACATTGTTTAACCCATGAATCGGTTATTGAATTGTAATTTTTGTCAACCAAGGAGAGTGTTCGTGAGTCATGACTCATGAGAATTTTTCTTAATATTACAATAGTAGTATACTAGTATGTATGGGATTTTTATTTTTAGAATAATATGCACCACATACACACACACATATATGGTGCATATTATATTTTAATATTTTTATTAATTCTATAATAATTTAGAGTTTATTATTCATGCAATAAATTATTTTTAGAAAGCAAGAAGTAAATGAATTATGTAATCTAATGTCTATAAATATTTATATTTTGGATTCATTTCACGTGATCTAAAAATTGTGTAATTAGTGTGTCTGGTATTTAATATTGTTTGATATATGTTTTACGAAATCCAGTACTTGTTATCTAATAAAGATAATGAAACATTACAAAACTAGGAATTCTTATATAATAAGTATCCTAAATCATAAATAACGAGTTACTCTATTGTTTATTTGTTTAAGTTATGTAGATTATTTTAGATGTTTCTTCTTTTAAATCTCCAATTAAGTATTACATTATGTAAGACTATATATATTAATTTTGAAAATTAAAAGCTAAGGGGGGCGAATCTAATTAAATTATGAAAGTTTTATGAAAATATTACATATATGGTAAAAAAAATTGAATGTCCAAGGGGGGCGGTCGCCCCCCCCGCGCCCCCCCCCCTAAATCCATCCCTGCTCATAACCTTTCATTCGATGAAAGCAAATCAAGGAATGGTACTCTTTTCTAAGAGATGTTGATCACACCAAGACTACTTGGGCAATCAAGGTGAAGGTGATCACGGAATACAAATTGCCACAGAGTTTGTCCTCATTGACTCTCAGGTAGTGTAAGATCATTATAAAACTACATCCTATTGGCTTTTCTTATCTGATATTCATTTAAAATATAAAATTTATGTTCCAGGGTGACAAAATTTACGGCTTGGTTAAGAGGCCACAACTCAGGATGTTTAGGCCAAGGACAAAAGAAAATGGATGTTCTTATTCTATTATACTAATTGTACACAGATACAAATCATTATATAGACTATAAATACAGTTCGTATAACATATAGTATATATATATATTTATGTTGATATTATTATATGAAATTAAATTACTTATGTTAATATACATAGCTTTAATATTAAATTATTTAAATAAAGGTTTAAACTATGTATGTGATTATGTCATTATATTATGACATAGTATGATAGATATAGATTAAAAAAACGAGATGATAAACAGTACATAATAAGGCGTATGAATAATTATGGAATACATAGACATTGTAGCCATAGGTATACAGTATAAGTCGTATATGAATGCCATCAGAGCCAATGGTATAAATAGCATCAGGGCCGGTCCTGTCCAGTTTAGGGCCTATGGGCGATATACTATTTTGGCTTTATTTCCAAGAAGACAAACAGTAAATTTTACTTAAAGTAAAAAGGATAAAGGGTCAAATAGGTACATGAACTAACTTAAAGTGTTCAATTAGCCCCTTATATAGGAGGTTCTGCCCGGACGTCGCCAATTGGGGTGGTTCCCGGTGGAATTTTTTGATGAAATTTTTTGAGCATCTTCTTCATTAAGTCTAGTTTACCCATACTAAATTTGAGCTAAAAATTCAACCGGGAAGGCAGTCAAATGATTTTTCGAAGATAACTGTGCAGTTAAACAACGCAGTACATTTCGGAAAATCATTTCACTGCCTTCCCGATTTAATTTTTAGCTGAAATTTGATATGGGTAAACTAGACTTAATGAAGAAGATGTTCAAAAAATTTCATCAAAAAATTCAACCGGGAACTGCTCCAATTGGCGACGGCCAGGCAGAACCTCCTATATAAGGAGATAATTGAACACTTTAAGTTAGTTCATGTACCTATTTGACCCTTTAGCCAAGTAAAAATTACGGAGTACAATAAAACTAAGAGAAATTACTCTACATATGACTAAAAACGTTTGTATATTCCAAAATAAGATTATCATGTTTTTATTTTCTAAATAGAAGTAATTAATGTCATATTTTGGCAGTATCATATTTTACACATGATAGTATTTTTCGAACATGACAGTAATTACTTCTATTCAGAAAATAAACACATGACAGTCCTATTTTGAAATTCTAAAAATATTTTATTCCTATTTCAGGAAATCTCCCTACAACTATCTAATAAAGGTTATAAAATAAAGATGAAATTCACCTTCGTATTATTTGAATTGCATATTTGGACAAAAGTAACAACACACGTATCACAAAAGAACATTATGAAGTATAATCATAAACAATTGCTTTATAATCAATCTTTTCTAAGATCACATGTGCAATGTTTAAAATTGATAATCCATTAAGTTTTTTGAGGCATAATAGATAATTGGGATGATGTTTGAGAATAGGGAGGCACCGGTAGGCCAAAGACAATAATATAAATTGGTAATTTTGTAATTAAAAGAATAAAAAGTCTAAGAGCTAAAAAGATGTGAAGAGACGTTCTTTTATTGATTCAACAACAAATGTGTTGACTTACAACAAACTCTATTTAAATATCAAAACTAAATTTGTATTCTTTTTAAAAGCTTGTCTAGCTTTGTTCAAGATTTTTTACTTGTGTTTTAAAATTCTCAAATTGTCAACAAAAATTACACATTAGGCCTAATTAATTAATTGAAATTATAAATAAAAAAGAAGCATACTCATATTACATACTCCGTATAAAGAAAAAAGTTTGGCCTAATTTTCTTTCTATTTTTTTTTCGGGCCTAGGGCGGTCGCCCCTGCTGCCCTCCCCCTAGGACCGGCCATGAATAGCATACAGTATTCATACGACCGTAGCATTAAAAAATGGAAGTATATTGGCCTGATGTGTTTTAGACTGGTTTTGTGATCAGTTGTGATCTGGTCTTGCTGGCTGGGGTTGATACAAGCCCAAGTGAGCATGTCTTTTATTGTCATTGTAGTACTAAATATTATTATTAATGAAGCTTGATAAAGAACGAAAAAGATCAGATGAACAAGAGCTTGAGAAAACTATCTCCACTTCCGAATTTGCCCCTGAAGGGTAAAACACCGGTTGTTGCTTCTCGAGGGCTGAATGTGGAAACAAGAGGCTGTTCTTTTTTACTTGCTAAAGAGGGAATGCTGAGGTGTTGATGTTCTTTATGTCACCATCCATCTCCAACGCATTAAAGCTTGCATTACTCTGTAATGGTGTTTTCATGGCAAATTTGATAAGACTGTATGTGTAGTACTCAGTGGCGGTTTGAGAATTTCGGAGGCCCTAGACGAAAAAATATTTACTGCACCAAATCATATTGAAAATCAGCTATAAATGGAATAAAAAATGTCACAGAGTATTTAATATCTACAAATTCAGGAGTTCACCTCATAAATAGAAAAATTATACTCCTTCATAATTAAATAAAAGATAATACAATGTAAGAAAAATAAAAATATTATTATACCAAAGTATATTGGTTTTAACTAAAAATAAAATACATTATGGCTTAAATGGAAAATACATATTCCGTATAAATATGACACCAAGTACAATTTTTTTTAAAAAAACTACATAAATACATTTGATAGATGATACAAATAATTGGGAAGCATATCAATAGTGTACGGAGTAATTAATTATGTAGCATCTAATAAAAATGTCTTAAGTTGAATTGGTATAAAACTCACTAGCAACGTGAACGCACAACTAAGCACCGTTTGCTTGAGTAGTGGTGGGGAGTTTACAATTTTCGAGTTCAGGTTGTAGCCTCATCGTTCAAGTCTTTTTTCTTTGACTGCTACGGAGGACGCGTTTGATTTTCTTTATTATCTGGTTCATGCTTCACACGTTTTCTACCCCTAATACTTGTTTTTAATTTTATTTTGGAGGCCCCTTTGGCAGCTGAGGCCCAAGGCAGCTGCCTGGCCCAACTGGCCCCAAATCCGCCCCAAACCTGGCCCAATTCAAGTCAGGTTTTGATGTCGTCTATTTTGAGAGCCGGTTATGAGGCACGGAAAATAGACAGAGTGCCAATTATCCATAAAGGCCCATAGTACTTTCAGTTTTGGCAAATGAAAATGTGATCTATGGCTAAAAAGAAAAATAAGTCTCGTGCTTTGATATATATGAGAGTTGTGCATTGTCTATAATAGAAATGTACATTGTCATGAACTAGAAAATTGTGCTAACATTTTGCAACATTCTCAATTTTTATTGGAACAACCTTTCTCACCTTAATTAGAATATATCAGAATATATGTGAGTGTGTGTGCGTTTAATCTTTTTGTTCTTCAATGTGTCTCAATTTAAACCTCTAATGTACTTTAAAAATACACAAATTTTAATTATTAACAATTGCTACGTATTTAAATAACATTTGAAGTGATTGTCTTTCACACTAGTCAAGCTAAAACATCGAAACCACAACTTTTGGTTAGAGTGAAAATAGGGGCGTTAACTTTTTTTTACTACAATTGTAAATGTGGTAGAAGACTATCTTTCTTGAAAGCACAATCAGGCTCGATTGTTGAATTTTTTTGGAGAAAGAATTGAAGCAATTTCTAATTTTTCCTAGACTCCATAGAAATAATTTGTTGTACTAGTTATTTTTAATTTTTCCTAGACTCCATAGAAATAACCGTATATCTTACTTCATCCTAATTGTGAATCTGCTAAAATGATGCCTGAAAATGTCTTAATAATTCAACCGGGAAGGCATTCAAATGAATTCATGAAGATAACTGTGCTTTTAACGGTACAGTTATCTTCAAGAATTCATTTGAATGCCTTCCCGATTAAAGTTTTAGTTCAAATTTGATATGAGTAAACTAGACTTAATGAATAAGATTCTCAAAAAAATTCATCAAAAAATTCTACCGGGAACCACCCCAAATGGCGTCGGCCGGACAGAGCATCCTAAATATGGCCTTATTTGACATTTTTTTCAAGTTCGAGACCCTATCTGACCCTTATCTCTTTAATATGCTTTTATAATAGGAGAAATTTCACTTTGTACCAAACTTTTTGGTTGATATTAGACTTTGAACCTCATTTTGAAATACATAGCATTTTTTGAAGAAAAATTTCGGAATGTGTGCAAAGTCAAAAGATATTTAAGTGAAATGAGGTGCAAAGTCAAAGTTTTTTAAAAATGGAATGCAAAGTACAATATCACCCAAAAAGTGGGGTGCAAAACCAAATACCCCTATGTAATATCTCCATTCATCTACGTCTCTATATTTGAGGAAAAAAAGACATGGAGTACTTGCTATTAGTTTGTGAATTTCATCCATGTTTTACTATAACTAGTATTCTACCCGTGCGATGCACGGGAGAATAAAATTCATTTTATACGTAGTAAATAAGTAGTATAAGGTTTGTTTAGTTAAATTTAGACTGATTTTATTTGTGATTATCTTTTAGCAAATATAATTAATAATTTTATTATTATTTTTTAATTAGCTTATTTTCAATGTTAGATCACATCAAATGTAAACATTCCAAAATAGATGACACTTAAATAGAATGGATCAGATCAGACTATACCCGATGAAACTTGGGTATTACTATCCTCGGTTACTTTTTAGTTGTAACATGAAAAATTTTACATTATTCACACGTTATATTTTGACTATATTATACTTAATAATGTTGAAAATTATTTTTTACAAAAAGTTGTTGAATTCATCCCCTTACACATTTTCAAGATCTGGTTGTTTATAATATTTTGCTAATAAAGAATTAATATAATAAAGGTGAAAGTGATGAATCGGCATGCTTCAAATTGAAAATTTGCAATTAACAAAACAACGGAAGAGAATGGGGAAGTAATAAAAAACTATTCGTTTCTCACCATCTATAATTTGCATCTCAACATAAAATCTACATGACTAAATGCTTCAATGAATATTTAAAAAAAATGCTTCGATGAATTTCCGTAAGTTGCCTTCACTTCATCTTTTTTTTAAAAACTCTTTAAGAGCTTCTAGTTGTATGTTTGACATGATAATTTTTAAAAGCGTTTCAAAAAACAAAAGATCTTTAAGCCCTAACAACTTGTTTACCAAACCGAATTAATTAGCCTAACAACTTGTTTACCAAACTACATTAAATCAAAAAATTAGCTTAATTTTTACCAAACAACTACCACTGTTTTTCTTTAAGATCTTTTTAATCACTAAAAGCTAACAATTATAAAAAATCTCACAAAAATATCTTTTCAGCTAATTGTGCCAAACATGTGCCTAACATCAATTACATATTCATCATAAACTCATATATTGAAAGGTATCTAAAACAATGATTAATGATTAGTTTTTTTCAAAACTAAATAAACCTTTTTGAGTTGCTTTAAATTCATTTTTTTGCTCCAAAATTTTATGTTACATACACGCAATTGTTTATAAATGAAATATATTGAAACACACATTATCAACTCGTCACACTACAAACCTTCCATATGCGACATTTCTAATTAATGTTAAGAAACCAACGATCTCTTCATTCACAAAGTAGCCAAATAATCATCTCTAAACTTCAAATTTTCAATCAAATTACACAACTCACACTTTCAATCTGAAATCATATCTAAAACATCACCTTGTAGACTTGTCAATTTCGTTGCCTTACTATTAAGGGATAATTTGAGTTTGCACCCCGTTTTATTTTGCAATTGAACTTTCCACTCCGTTTTAAAAAAAATGTTTTTGCACCCTAACCCCATAAGAAAAGACAAAGTTGCCCATCCACTAACAATTTTGTTGGCCTTCAATATATTCCTGATTAAGGGCATTTTGTCTTTTTGCATGCGGTTAGGGTGCAAAAACAAAGATTTTTTAAAACGTGATGCAAAGTCCAATTTGCACAATAAAATGAGGTGCAAACTCAAATTATCCCTTCCATTAATTAAAGGATAGGTTTTTTCGTCTATGCTTCACAAATTATTTATCATTCGTTACATTACAGAATACAATTCTGTGATTCATTTGCACATTTATATCAATTCAAACATTTGTGTTTAATTAGGCTTAATATATAACATGGCATTTTAGATGTGAAAAAGTTAGAAACATCATATCAATCTCAAGCCCTCAAGGCATGATGACCTTTACTCTTTGCTCATGTTCAAGGATGTAAAATCTGTGTGGTTGAAATTTGTGCATAGGAGATAGAAATGTGCAGAACAACAATTTAGTTGTTTTAATTTGGAACAATCAAAAAAAGGAAAATTTACAAAGTCGAATGGGACGGAGGAATATTATTCAAGACGTGCATCTAATGACACCAACCTCAACCTAATCTTAAGTGCCCAAATAGCCGAAAGTACATATCAAATATCGAATACAATAAAATACTGTACAATTTAGAGCAACGCCAAATACAAAAATGCCTTGTAATGAACTTAAAAAATCATCAAAGTGCTGGAAATTTCTAGTCAATTCAACCTCATTCCGACCACAACTCACACCCCCAAACCTCTGAAAATCCTCCACACCGCCAAACACCGTCGCTTCCTTGCACTGGCTGCGCCAACGCTTCTTCCAATATCCACCTTTTCCACCTTTTCGCATCTCTCATCATTGCATCCTCCACCCTGGAAGTTTGTTCTAAGATTTATGAAGGACCGAATTGATTTCATCTTCCAATCTTTTCAAGTCTGCATATTGCAGCTAAGTTCTCCAGATCTTTCTCCTCACTACTAGAATTTTTGTTATTTGCTGCTCCTTATTTGCTGCGGTCATTAAAGAAACCGCAGCAATAACTCAAAAATTGAACCAAATTGCTGCGGTCATAGTTGAACCGCAGCAAATAATGTATTTTTTCGAACTATTTGATACGGTTATTCTTGAACCGCAGCAAATACTACATTTTTTTTAACTAATGGCGGCGGTTATAAAAGACCCGCAGCAAGTAGCGTATATTTGTATGATTGATGTGCTGCGGTCTAATTGGAACCGCATCAAAAAGTCTTCTTTATCTCTCCTTATAATGTGACTAGTACCACTTCCCTCTCAACCCTACTGTTTCACGCCTCACTACTCCACCGCCTCACGCTCGCACCGCCTAGGCCTGGCAACCCGCCGCGTCACTACCCCACCGCCTCACGCCTTTATCAAGCAATGCCACCTCGCGCCTCCTTTTACTAGGAAGGATCAGATTGGAGGGTGGGAGAGATTGAATTCCTTTTGCTGTTGTAGATGGGAGCCAGATACTTCTGGGATGTAACCGGCCGGTTGATTTTGAGACCATTGTAACAATTGGTAAGCATTACTCGGTCCATATTTGTACTTGATTATTCGATCTGGACTATACACAAATCTCAATTTAATACTTGGAGTTTGTGATTTGTATACTTTTTCTGATACGTTTGTTTAACTTCTTAAGGTTTGGTAGAGTATAAAAAAATTGTTTGATGACATTTCAGTTATGTAATGCCTATAATTTGTTCGTGAAAATGTCTGAACGAGCAATGCTAGTTTTTGTCAAACTCTTGAATCTCATCTGTATATGAAATATGTATTTCGTTTTTATCGATGGTAAAATTTGTACTATATGAAAAGTGAATTTCTGCTGATGCATTTATTTATTTAGAGTTTTCTGGAGCTGCCTTTTATTTGTGGTTTTCCTCTACGTATAAAAGGTGATTTTCTTTTGCTGGTACATAATGAATTAAAAAAATAAATTTTTAACTAATGTATTTTAACCAATACGTAGTACTCCGTATAACTTTATTTGGTTTATTCAGACATGTGATGTCAAAACAATGGTTAACCTCTGTCTTTCCAATAATGGAGGATATAGCAGTGATGGGTATTTGGAAGGTACTGCCACATCATAATCAGTTCAGAGTATTGCACATAGTTATGATACACATAAATTGAAATTTTGTTGTTCGTAATTTCAGTATCTTGTTCTTTTCTCGTGACAAACTGAATCTCTTTATTGACATATTCTTGCAGATCCAGCAAGTGTTGCTTCTCAGGGATTCAAGGAATAGCTCGATTCTGAGATGTTGAATCAAATACATGGTACATGTCTGGCGAATTTTAGTATGCAATTTAAAATTTTGTTGATTAATTAATACATATCGATCTTTCCAAGTTTTATCCAAGTTGTTTTAATGTTATAGGCATTCTGTTAGCATGTACAGAGTAGTAAATTTGTTGATTGTGTGGGTCAGTCATCAGTGCATTGTTTCATGACTTGTTACGTTTGTTTAAATATTTTCCTTAGTTGTTGTGAAGATAAGTGTAAAGTATGGAGTATATATTTTCATGGTGAATGTGAACTGCACTTACTGATAACCTGAACCCCTTTTTGTGATTAAAGATAATGAAGCCTCAACAAGAGAGAAGCCTCAACAAGAGCAGTTGGCTATCAGTCGTAAGCCCTCTCTTTAAATGAACTTGTTGAGCTATCATATTGACAAAGAGTTCTGTGGTGTGACTGTAGCTTCTCACTAATCTTTGGAATGTTATCTTTGCTTTCTGTCCTCACTCGTAGTTAGGGGTGGTTCGGTACGGTATACCTTATATTTTTCTCATACCTTTGCCGTACCAAAACTTTCGGTACGCAAAATTTGCATACCTTTACCTTACCGAAGTTTTGGTATACCGCATTTCGGTATACTCAGCAGCTAATATAGTTTGTTAAAACCCTGGAGGAGAAACTTTGTGAGCAGATGGTGAATATTTTATGATAATATAAGTAGTACATCATCTATTCACACTTATAGATGCTATTTCAGGAATTGGTGATATTTCTGATGGTGAAAGTGGTATATTTCAGGACTCACTTAAACTATATTTATTTATTTTAGTATAGTTGTGATCAAAGTATGTATTATCAGTTTATCACCATATGGCCGTAACTTCATTTTCCTGGAAGAATTGTTTTTATTCAACATCTCAAAAGTATATACATCCCTGTTTAAAGATTGGTTTTGGGAGTTGGTATTGAAAATTCAAAAATCCTTGAATATGGCAGTTAACTGGAAGTGTGTCTTATTAGGGGATGTTCTCACAAATTATGATAGTTTAATAATGGCTTTTGGATCATTGAAATGTGAAGTTATGCTCTCTAATTGAATATTGCCTGCCATGGAGATAAATGTCGTACATCCCCTCTAATGCATCCCAATATTTTATTCTTATTTTTTCTGTTTTTTGGGTTTCCAGATTACTTTCTTTTGAATTATAAAAACTGAAATTAATGATCCGAAAAATCTCTAGTTTATGAAAACTTTTGATACTTCCAACTAGCAACTAAAACTTGCATGCTACTTTTATTGATGTTAATTGCCCATAGTACTGATAGAGATGTGCTTAATGAAACTAAAACTAAGGTATTAATATCCTGTGGGAGTTCTCTTGTTATTGGAATATCAGGATGATAATGTCTCTTTGCTAATTCTCTACTAAAGATAGTTGAGTTCATTTTCACTAGATTGTCTTTGGAAAATGTCTATTTTTGTTGGAATATACATTCCCCAATTATTCCTTACTAGCTACGGTATTGCTCAAAATTATTTTAATATTCACCAGATTTAGTTATGGACCTATGGTTTATGTTTGTCATGTTATATGTATTTGATATGAAAAATGTAAATTATAACAAAAAGTATGTATTCCTACCAGCTACATACGGAGTATAATTTAATGCCATCTTTAATATGTTTTATGTTTTAGGTTTACTGGAGGACCAAGGAATGAACCCTTGTGGAGTGATGCAATGTTTGAATTTAACGATGGAGATCATATATACTCCGTATGTGATAATATATTGTGGAGTGTATTGTAATGATAGATTTACTAGAAGTTGATAGTTGTATTGTAGACACTCCGTACTGATTAATCTTTGATGTTATATATAACTTATTTCTTTGTAAATCATGGATTCAATTTGTGTTAATGAGATCATGAGTGGAAGAAATGAATCTTACGTAATATGTCATTTTTGTACATTTGGAAGTATATAGAAAAAAAATAACAAAAAAATATTCTCAAACACCTCTTGCGTTTTGAAAGTTAGTTGCTGCGGTTCTCACCCGTAGCAATATGTGAGTTCTCTCCACCTCAAAAGTAGTATTTGCTGCGGTTGTGAACCGCAGCAATAAGTCATTTTTACGTTTTTTTAAATAACTATTATTCTAGTAGTGCCTTCAATGGTCATTTCCATCAAAGTTTTAACCACTATTAACAACTATAATGTGTGGCTGATATTTATTCATTAAGTAATTTAATGAATTTGACACTTACAATGAAATGAGGTAATATTAGCCCCTTGAATCAAATAATTTTCCTGGTACTCAATATGCTTAGCTGCAAGAAAGAAAAATATTACCTCTGGGTCATAGTTCAATAAGTTCATCATGTGACCTTGGTTGCAGAACTTGAACAATAGAATGTTGTTCAGTTTCAAAAACCACCCTGTAATTAAAAATATCCCTGTTATTGATGTGTTCCCTTCACAAAAAAAAAGGAATTAAGGTTAGTTTCTATTAAGTTTGTTTGTTAAAATGCAACGAACTAAAATAGGTTCTAACATGGCTATGATCAAATTCTATATCAAAGCTTAATATAATACGTAATATATTGGAAATTGAATAATCAAAGGAGGCGAATAAAAAACCGATATTTCAAAGCTTAATATAATACGTAATATATTGGAAATTGAATAATCAAAGGAGGCGAATAAAAAATCGATATTGTCATTTACAACCTGTAACTGATGGCTTTTTTCTCAGATAGATCACACATCCATGATGATTCTCAATCCGAAATGGCCTGATGAGTGTTTGCTCCCGTCAATATATTGGCGTTTATATATGAAGGATCAGGGACACAATAACATAAGTCTGGTATTGGAATTCTAAGTCACTCTAATAAATACTCCGTAAAGTTTAATTTGTATACAATTGGGAATTTCAAAAGTTACTTCAAACATTGCATGCATTATTGCTAATCCATACGGAGTATTAAAATTGTGTGTATGCATCGCTCCAATTTGTGATAATTGTGTTTTAGTGGGATTCTAAAAATCACTTCCTTATTGTATACACTTGGAAATTCAAGAAGTTACTTCAATTCGATCATTGCCTAAAGACTCCTCATTTATCGGTTATAATACCTTTCTCTCCATTTAATACTATCGTTGGTAGCACATAATATACTTGCACATTTTTTGAATTTTGAATACACAATCCAGCCTAAATTCCCTCACACTTTTCTGTTTTACTATATATATAGATTTCCCTATAATTTCTTTTGACAGAAACCAACAAAAAAAGATTTATTTCAATTTGGTTTGTTCAAGAAGGGTGAAGAATAAAAAATTCTTTTCTTTTCAAAGAAGAATTCAATTCCTTGCAAGAAGAGGTTTTGGATTATATTGAAATTAAAACACTACATGGCTTTTGATCGACTCAAAGAAAAGACAATAATGTCATGCATCAGATTCTCAATTAACTGAGCCACAAGCTAACCCCTCTTCCAATCCCCTTCTGCATTGATCCTATAAATAACGGATATTCCAAATGTGTTTGATGACCATATAGGAAAGGACAAACGTCTGTTCGATCATTTAGCTGTTATAAATAATGGTGATAATCGGTGGTGTGAATTATAAACGTATCACAGTTGATCGCGTTGTGACTGATAATCGAGATGATATTTCTATCACGCTGTATAATCTAATTGGTATTTGTTCATCTTTAACTCATTCACGTTTTTTCTTAAAAGAAATGATCGTTTCATCCTGTATACAATATGTGCGCGTATATTCTCACAACACACACAGATATATGCATTTATGTACTTAGGGGAGAGTTTAAAGAAAAAGTGGTGTTCTCTGCGAAATTTGCACTTTTTCATGTTTCGCCTGAACTTTTGCTTGTTTCCGTTGCACTCTTTCGCCAATGCGATTTTGGCCAAATTCGGTCAAAACCACGGTGACAATTTTGTAAATAAACCAATTTTTTCGCGAAAAAGTGTAACGTAAAGAAGCAAAATTGCAAGTGAAACATGAAAAAGTGCAAATTTCGAACTTTGCACGGGAATATGTCTTTTTATTTGAACTCTTTCCAAGGTACTTATATCATACATATATGTGTGTACGAGGGCAATAAACTCTATGCAGTTTAATTTGTTCATTAGGTATTAATTTCACAAAGTACATGGTTTATAATTTCATACATTCTCACCTAGCGCAATGAGGCCCTACGTAAGGTATGATATAAACTAAATTGTAAATTCCAAGTAAAAATACTACGGAGTAATACTAATTTTGTATTCATGGAATGATTTTCCCTTTCTAAAAAGGAAAGTAAAAGTAATTTTTCTTAAATAGACCAGACAAGTTCACAAGACCATACCAGACTTAAACAGACCAGACTATAGGATCGTTTTTAGCAAGTTCAATTGGTCATCTGGAACAGAGCGCGCCAAAATTGGGAGCCCCGAATTTTAATATTAATATTGCAATATATTTATATTATAAAATTTTAATATTAAAATTTTAATATTAATATTGCAAGTATATGTAGTTATTTAAAAGTCATGTTTTTATCTATATGAACACTTGAACACAATAAATTTTGTTGAACTATGTGAGTTGTTGTCATATGTGATTGTATTTTTATTCATATATGAGGCCTCAATTTTACATTTGAAACCGGAGCTTCCAAATTCATTAGACAACCCTGCCAAGCTAGACTAACAAATTTTACATGCCAAATTTATTAGTGCTTAATTTTTTTATTTTTTTATTCATGTGTGTTGTAGGTTATAAAGCAGAGGAGATTGCATTTAAATGGTCGAATATTTACGTAACGATAGTCGGATATAGTGAAAGCAACCTTACCTGGTTTGGGAACCGTATAAACCGGCGACGCGGAATTTTCGGAATGGGCGTCAAGGAAATAAAACTTGACGATGAACAAGGTACCCTCTTTGTCAAGTTATCAAAACAAGCGACGACTCACAAAATTGATCCGAGAAGACCCCTAGAATGGGTTCAAGAACTACTAGACCAGCTAAGCTCATCATCAAGTGGTGGCAGAAAAGATTCTCCCCGAAGTAATCGGAGAAAGGGCGGCGGCGGCAGGACAGCACAAAAGCGCATAAATGCGACAGAGCTTGCATGGCAGGAAGATGACGAAATATCATGGCGGGTTGTGGAGAAGCTGAAAATGGGCTTGAAGATTGTTCTAGTCGTTATTGTGAGTCTTGGTTTATTTAGACTGATTGAGATACAAAAAAGCATCAATCAGTAGTTTAAACAAATCCTCAGATGTTTATATTGCAAGCATATAATTAAAGAAATAAAGTATCATATTGTGTTTCGTTTTTTTGGAAGTGTTTCGTTTTTTGTTTTTATTGTTCAAAACCTGAATAATTGTAGTATGGTAGATTCTATGGTACCCAAAAGCTACAAAAGGTAGCATACCTTTGTCCACATGGACCAATCAGAATATTGCAGTTGAAATATTTAAGTCTAAATTAAAAATGATATACCTACTTGGACCAATCAAGAGAATGATAGGTACGATACCCCATTTTTTAAATGGGTACTGGAGTTCTCACTTTGTAGTATACCAAGTACTACCTCCTTCCCACTCGGGGCGGATGCACCCTTTGGTAGTAGGGGCACTTGCCCCCAATAATTTTTCTTTTATATTTGTAATTATGGTATTTTAATTTTGTAAAAAAGTAGATTGCCCTCCTATTAATATTTAGGGGTTTTGACATGAATATTATTAAAAATTAGGCATTAATAGACATAAAAGTTACCTTTTCTTTTAATTTCAAA
Source organism: Cuscuta epithymum (assembly GCA_945859915.1). Taxonomy (NCBI): domain Eukaryota; kingdom Viridiplantae; phylum Streptophyta; class Magnoliopsida; order Solanales; family Convolvulaceae; genus Cuscuta; species Cuscuta epithymum. Next base: position 1,713,490 of record CAMAPF010001023.1, read on the forward strand.
AAATGTGACTAATAGACAATTACTTTACTAAATTAACCTCCTAACTATTTAGCACTTCATGAGGATGGCAATATAATATACCCAGTTTTTCCATCGCATTTCATATCAAACACGCGCACCCTCATCTTGCTTAACTTTTGCTTAACTTCTAAACAAGCTTCTAAATTACTCTACTACGTACATCGGTACATAGGAGCAAAACACTTCGTAACAATGCATTTTGTAACAATTGATGCTTCTTTGATTTTAATATTCTTTCTTTATATTAAAAAATTGAAAATAGCTTAATATTTGTGCAAAAATCGAAAATGGATTTTGAAAAATCATTTCAAAGCTTCGGCAAAGTCTATCATCATCACTTAAATTTCCTACGCTCCATTGACCCATTCGCATTGATTTCTATGGCTAGTGATAAACCACTAGTGACTCTAGCGAATAGTGACTCGTCACCTAATAAGTGATAAATTAATAGTGATCATTGCTCCAATGACAATCCCCGCAATTAATATCGCTCCAGTGATCATCGTCTCAGTTACTATCGCTCAAGTGACCACCACTTCAATTATTACCATTTCAGTTAAAGTTATTACAGTCTAGTGACAAACGTCATGATAGTGACCATTGCCTACTGACCAACGTCATAATAACCACCGCCTAGAGACCAATGTCATAGTGACACCAGTCGATTTTTTGTTGACGCAAAAAACAGTTTTTGTCGTAGTGACGAGAGCACCAAACGATATAGTATTAAATCTTAGAGAGAAGTGAGAGTTGGAGAGAGAAAGTGGGTGATATGCACTAGTTAGTAGTGCATAAATGTGTGTTTTTATATTTTATTTTGTGTGGATTGTTTACCATTTGTGTGTAGTTGTAAACATTTGTTTACTTTTTATTTGTAAGTGTTTTTAGCTTTTATTTGTGGGTTAGGAAGTTTTGATAGAGTTGTTGGCAAGGAAAAGGAAGAAAAAACAAGGAGAATGCTGCCCAGGAGTATAAACCCGACCGGGTAGAAACCTTCACCCGGTCGGGTTTGAATTAACATTTGCAGTCTCCAGGAAATTGCTTGGCCCGGTCGGGCCCTATACCTCACCCGGTCGGGTGAGACTTGACCGTAGACAACCCGACGTGCTGAAGAACACTAGAACGTGGAAAATATTTGATTCGGACCGGTACCCCGGTCGGGTAGATACTCTACCCGATCAGGTACTCGGCCAAAGGTGTTGAAAAACACCTATAAATAGCACACTTTTCCTTCACTAAAAAGAATCCCTTCTTCCATACTCTTAAGCTCAGTTTAGAATAGTATTTCTTTTATATTTTTATAGTATGTTTAGTCTCCAAATGAGGAGCTAAACTCTTCCATCTTGGTTTTGCTCATTTGAAGCTTAATGAATTTGTAAGTTGTGAGTTATTATCTTTAATCTTCTTCCTTGAATGTTAATTCTTTCTTTAAATACTATTTCTATATCAATGTTGGGGAGTGTTACTAAGATGACAATTAGTTAACATCTTGACATTAGTTATAGTAATAGTTATTTCTTCATCTACGTTAATATCGGGGAGTGTTACTAAGATGACAATTAGTTAACATCTTGATATTAACTATAGTAGGATTCATCTTCTTTAATATTCTTTCTTGAGTATTAATTAATTCCTATTCATATTTCATATTAATATTTTGAACATTACTTAAAGGATCAACTAGTTTTGTTTCATATATTAATTAATACTAGAATCGGTCGATTAATACGCTTGTTATTAATTCGGTCCTTTCACGGTAGTAAAATTGGATTATTAATGCATGCATCTCATGGTCAATAATCTAAGGGGAATTAATTACATTGATTAACCAACAAACCGCTTGTGTTGAGGTTATCAATCTCAATCGTTTTCATCTTAAGTTTATTGCTACTATCAAGTTAATATACGGCGCTTGTTCTATATTAACTCGATAGTAAGTTTTATTAATGAACTCTTCTCGTTATTAATAACTACCCTCGATGAACTGGATATACTCCTCGATTGAGTATTCGAGAGGAAGATAGTTAAAGATATAACCGGGATCGACGAACATTTCATTAAGTGGATAAAAGCAAAGCCAAGTCTCCTTCTCATTAATTAAACTACATAACTCGTTCATCTTCGTGTTTAAGTATAATTTAAAGTTCATCAACCAAATATAAACCCCCCCTTAGTGTTACTTATTTATTACTAGTTATAAAAAGAGAGGTATTCCTTTCCCTGCGGATACGAACCTTACTACGCTATACTACGTATAAGTGTTGTATTGTATTATTATTTTGAGTGCACATCACGACAAAGTGCACGTCAAATTTGGCGCCGTTGCCGGGGACATGCAATTATTTTTCTTTTTATTTCAAGAAAATAAAAAAAATAAAAAAATTAAATAAAAATATAAAGAATTCTTATTTTCTATTTCTGAGCTTTGTTTGAGTATATGGTTAAACACCGATCTATAAACCAAATCACCTACCAAACAAATCCCGAAACGGAACAAGCCTTCGAGAGGTTTAGGAATTTATTTCCGAATACTTCTTCGGAGGAATCATCAAGCGCTAGTTCTTATTCTAGCGAGAACGAAGAGCCAATCCCTATGGCTCAAGAGACGAGAACATTGAGGGAGCTCACAGCTCCTAACCTGAATCAACAACCACTGTGTATTACCTTCCCCACTCTTGATGAGGGCAATACGTTTGAGCTAAAATCTAGGCTCATCCATCTATTGCCATCTTTCCATGGCCCGAGAGGAGAAGACCCGAATAAACACCTTTCGGAGTTCCATATCGTCTGCACAAGCATGTGCCCAAACGGTGTCACCGAAGAACAAATCAAACTGAGGGCCTTCCCTTTCTCTTTGAAAGACACAGCCAAAGATTGGTTATTCTATCTTCCTTCGGGGAGTATAGATACATGGGCGGCAATGAAGAAATTCTTCCTGGAAAGGTACTATCCCGCTTCTGTCTCATCATCTTTGAAAAAAAAATAAGCAACATTGATAAAAAAGATGATGAGTCCTTATATGAATATTGGGAGCGATTCAAAAAGTTGTGTGCTAGCTGCCCATATCATGGGTACACTGAGCAAGACCTCATCCTTTACTTTTATGATGGTCTTGCGGATCAAGATAGGCGCACGGTTAATGCGGCGAGTGGAGGGGGGATTGTTAACAAAACCCCGTCTCAAGCAAGAAATCTCATCTCGGAGTTGGCCGAGAATTCTAGACACTACAATGGGCGATCCTCAACCCGAAGGGTTGCCGCTGCGGAATCAACATCATTATTGGAGAGTCAAGTTGCCGGCTTGACTTCTTTGGTTAAGGATTTCCTCCTAAAATCCAAGACCCAAGAAGTCAAGGTCTGCGGCATTTGTACACAACAAGGGCATCCCACTGACTCATGCCCGACTCTTCAAGAAAACGATACAGAGCAAGTCAATGCATTGGGTTTCCAAGGCCATCAACAAAGGAGGTACGATCCATTCTCAAACTCTTACAACCCTGGATTGAGGGATCATCCAAACTTGAGGTATGGAAACCCCCAACAATCCAACCCATCTTCTCAACCACCTTTCAACAATCAAGGCTCAAATTCTCAACCTAATATGTCAACTGATGACATGATAAGAGCTTTGACTTCAAACATGGTTACCATGCAACAAAGCATGGGTCAATTTCAACAAACCATGATACAATTCCAACATGATACAAAGTCAAGCATTAAAAATTTGGAAACCCAAGTTAGCCAAATTTCAAATGCCGTAAATCGATTGGAAGCAAAGGACTCGGGGAAACTCTCATCTCAAACGGAACAAAACCCGAGACAACATGTGAATGCAATCATGTTGAAGGGGGTAGAAAAGAAAGACCAAGAGATCAAGGAGGTTGATCATGAAGAAGAAGCTCAATCTGAGGAGAGAACCACAAAGGCGAAACTTCCTCCGTTTTCATCGTCGTATGAACCAATAGCCCCATTCCCCGAGGCATTGATGGAGACAAGGAAGCTGGAGAAAGATACTGACATCTATGAGACATTCGCCAAGTGTGAGGTAAACATTCCGCTCCTTAACTCAATTAAAAATGTTCCCCGTTTTGCTAAATTTTTAAAAGAATTATGCAAAACAAAACGAAAGGATAAGTCAAAAGGAGAGCAAGAGGTCAAGGTTAGTGAACATGTATCAGCTCTATTTCAAAAGAAACTTCCCGAAAAATGTAGCGACCCGGGCATGTTCACCATACCTTGCAAGATAGGGGACACCACATTTTCTAAGGCCTTGTTGGATTTAGGGGCATCTATAAATGTCATTCCTTACTCTGTTTATAAATCCCTACAACTCGGCCCACTACATCAAACAGGTGTAGTGATTCAACTAGCGGATCATTCTAATACTTACCCGAAGGGTGTAATAGAAGATGTGTTAGTAGAAGTAGAAAATATGGTTTTTCCTGTTGACTTCTATGTCCTTGAAATGGGAAATGATGACCAAACAACGCCCATCCTTTTGGGTAGACCCTTCTTAAAGACCGCAAAAACAAAAATTGACGTGTCTAGTGGTTCATTAACTTTAGAGTTCAATGACCAAAAAGTAGAGTTCAATATCTTTGACTCTACGAAAAAACAAATTAAAGCTCAATCTCTTTGCTCTTTAAATGTTTTTGAACCACAAGAACCAAAGTCTTTGAAGGAATCTAATAAAATCCCGATTTTTCAAAAAGTTGAGAATAGGGGATCATCTGCGGTTGAGGGGATAATGAAAACAAAAATTCGACCTTACTGGAAAAGGTCGAAAAACAAAATGAAAACAAGGCCAAACAAGATTGTTCATGAGCCCACATAAAACTCAAAAAAAAAAATAATAATAATAATAATAAAAAAATAAAAATAAACGTCGTGCCGCGACATTAAATTAAGCGCTTCTTGGGAGACAACCCAAGTTTGTATTTGATTATTTTTCATTTATTTTTGGGAGAAAATTTAAAAAAAAAAAATTGGCAAATACCCGACCGGGTAACTTCAACAGACCCGACCGGGTTGATCAACATTTTTAAAATCAGGACCACTGCTTTGAAAATCCGACCGGATTAAACCACAAACCCGATCGGACAAAAAATTAATTTAAAAAGTCCTGGATTAACTAATACCCGACCGGGTGCCTCAGCATACCCGACCGGGTTTTCATTCCAGTGGCTACTGGATTGGCAAGATCCGAAGACCCGACCGGGTCTATTAACCCACCCGACCGGGTGACGGGAAACAGCCTACACCAGGTCGGGCTCCTCCTCTTCCCCTCCCATTTTTCCTTCTTCTTCATACGAACTAACCCCCCAAATCCCCCATTTTTGCACTCCAAAAGCTTCGAATCTACCCCATTTCTCCACCAAATCAATCAAATAACACCATTTTCTTCATCTTCTCTTCACCCTCTTCCACTCTATACCCATCAATCCCTTCGAAAACAACCAAATCAACCAAACCCATAAACGCTACCCCAAGGTCCGAAAATCCCCATTTTTGGACATTCAAGGTCCAAAATTTTCCTATACAACCTCAACCAATATCATATCCTTGTTCTCCTCACCATTCTCTTCCAAATCATACCCATAAAAACCCTCCAAACTTCACCCTAGCCAAAAGTCCGAAAATCCTTCAAGAAAAACCAAAAAAAAAAAAAAATCAAGTTCAATGGCTCCAAGAAAATCAAAAGGCTCTTCCTCAAGGGGTAACCGAGCTATACCACCAGTGCCGGGCTATGAGAATGTGGATTTATCTACGGAAGGTCAAAGGGAAAGCTTCATCAACCAAACAAAGATGGAGGTAAAACAATCCCGTTTTATGTGCTTAACTACTTTAGCACTCGTATGGATTGATACCGTGATGCGTAACATATTTGCAAGAATTGGAATGACTAGAATTTTTGAAATGCAATATGTCACATATCCTCATTTGATGTATGAATTTTTTAGCTCATTTGTGTATACAAAAGATGTGGATGATCATGCAAATGACACAATCACCTTTCGTTTACTAAATGAAAATCGTTCATTAACCAAAAGGGAATTTGCTCAACATTTTGGCCTCCCATTGTTTGATGAAGCACGTACATATGATTCTCTTGTGGGGTATGAGTTGTGGAAGAGAATGACAGGAAAACCTGTGGTGGATCTTTCTAAGCTGAGCGTGAACCGTGTGCAACATCCAGTCTTCCGACTATTCTTAAAATTTTGCTCGAATTGTTTTCTCGGAAGACCGAATAATCATCACACACGGATTTGGGATGTGTGCGTTCTAGCACAAGCTGTTTTGCCTGGCCCGGATCAAGTCTATGTTGCCACCATCTTATGGACTCATTTCTACAACGTGGCAACATCAACAGGACCAATTGTGATGGGGGGCCTAATCACACATCTAGCCACTTTATATGGTTTTATAGACCCCGGTCCCATCACCTCAAGACAACTTATTTGCACTGAATGGCTTGTAACAAAGACCCTAGACTTGGTACCCTCTCACAAAACACCAACCGGGGCACAAGTCTATAATTGGCGCATCCTCCCACGCACTTCCATCTACCTCCAAATACCCTCAGCCGACGTCCCCCTGGATATCATCGATCACCAAATCGGGGATGGTCATCACTATTGTCTTCCCGGGGCCATCCCGGATCATTATGAAGAACCCATCCAAAATGAAGATGATGAAGAACCCCCAATCATACCCGAACAACCCCCACTCATGCCTGAACAACCACAACCTCAAACTTTTCACTACACACCTTTCGAGCAACAAATGCTCGATAACATGGCCTTGCTCAACAACAACTACACCCAACTTCGGGATGAAGTTGGATTATATCGTACTGAGCACAGACAGAGCTTTGAGAGGATGGAGGAGCAGCGGCAGGCAGACTGGCGTAGATATGAGGAAGACCGGCGGAGAGATGAGGAGGACCTAAGGAGGACCTATGGTCCTATTTATTCCTATATGGCACATCAGGGGGGATTTGCATCTATGGCCACTCCCCCTCCCGCACCCTCTTGGTACGATCCCACTGCATGGGGTTATTTTGGAGGCTCGAGTTCCGGTGGTGGAGGTGGTTATAGCGGGGATCACATGGATGAGGACAGACACCATGATGGAGGCATGGGCGGGCACTAGGAACAGTGCAATAAACTAGCTGGGGGGGAGATTGTTCTGGTAAGCTTACATTCACACTCTTTACTTTCTTAAAAAAAAAAAATAGCTTGTTAAGTTGAAAACCCACAAAGGGCAACTTAAGCAAAAATAAGAGTGAGTTTGTGAGGATTAAAACAGAAAAATGTGGGAAGCTGGGATAAAAACCCGAAAGAGCACCTAGGCAAAATGAGAGAATGAGAGAAACTATTTCTTTTGACTTTGCAGGATCCTAAGGGTGATGATGAAAGGAAGTTCGTTGGTGAGAGAACCGATTTTGAAGAACCCTTGATGGTGGGGATATTGTGCAATCATTTTTGCTTCTAGATACACTTTATGGTGGTTGCTTTGACACTTTTGTTTTGAAGACTTCATGGACATAATTTGTTTTACTCGAGACGAGTAAAAGTTCAAGTGTGGGGGTATTTGATATGCACTAGTTAGTAGTGCATAAATGTGTGTTTTTATATTTTATTTTGTGTGGATTGTTTACCATTTGTGTGTAGTTGTAAACATTTGTTTACTTTTTATTTGTAAGTGTTTTTAGCTTTTATTTGTGGGTTAGGAAGTTTTGATAGAGTTGTTGGCAAGGAAAAGGAAGAAAAAACAAGGAGAATGCTGCTCAGGAGTATAAACCCGACCGGGTAGAAACCTTCACCCGGTCGGGTTTGAATTAACATTTGCAGTCTCCAGGAAATTGCTTGGCCCGGTCGGGCCCTATACCTCACCCGGTCGGGTGAGACTTGACCGAAGACAACCCGACGTGCTGAAGAACACTAGAACGTGGAAAATATTTGATTCGGACCGGTACCCGGTCGGGTAGATACTCTACCCGATCGGGTACTCGGCCAAAGGTGTTGAAAAACACCTATAAATAGCACACTTTTCCTTCACTAAAAAGAATCCCTTCTTCCATACTCTTAAGCTCAGTTTAGAATAGTATTTCTTTTATATTTTTATAGTATGTTTAGTCTCCAAATGAGGAGCTAAACTCTTCCATCTTGGTTTTGCTCCTTTGAAGCTTAATGAATTTGTAAGTTGTGAGTTATTATCTTTAATCTTCTTCCTTGAATGTTAATTCTTTCTTTAAATACTATTTCTATATCAATGTTGGGGAGTGTTACTAAGATGACAATTAGTTAACATCTTGACATTAGTTACAGTAATAGTTATTTCTTCCTCTACGTTAATATCGGGGAGTGTTACTAAAATGACAATTAGTTAACATCTTGATATTAACTATAGTAGGATTCATCTTCTTTAATATTCTTTATTCAGTATTAATTAATTCCTATTCATATTTCATATTAATATTTTGAACATTACTTAAAGGATCAACTAGTTTTGTTTCATATATTAATTAATACTAGAATCGGTCGATTAATACGCTTGTTATTAATTCGGTTCTTTCACGGTAGTAAACTTGGATTATTAATGCATGCATCTCATGGTCAATAATCTAAGGGGAATTAATTACATTGATTAACCAACAAACCGCTTGTGTTGAGGTTATCAATCTCAATCGTTTTCATCTTAAGTTTATTGCTACTATCAAGTTAATATACGGCGCTTGTTCTATATTGACTCGATAGTAAGTTTTATTAATGAACGCTTCTCGTTATTAATAACTACCATCGATGAACTGGATATACTCCTCGATTGAGTATTCGAGAGGAAGATAGTTAAAGATATAACTGGGATCGACGAACATTTCATTAAGTGGATAAAAGCAAAGTCAAGTCTCATTCTCATTAATTAAACTACATAACTCGTTCATCTTCGTGTTTAAGTATAATTTAAAGTTCATCAACCAAATATAAACCCCCCCTTATTGTTACTTATTTATTACTAGTTATAAAAAGAGAAGTATTCCTTTCCCTGCGGATACGAACCTTACTACGCTATACTACGTATAAGTGTTGTATTGTATTATTATTTTGAGTGCACATCACGACAAAGTGCACGTCAGTGGGCAATTAATATTCCTCAACCCTTTATAACTATCCCCAATGAGAGTATTTATAGGGAAAATGTAGATTTGGGCTCCCAAGTCTTGGGCATGGGAGGCCAATTACAAAACAAGGCATCTATTGGGTTGTATACATGATTTATTTGACCAAGTATAAAATCTATTTTGTCGGGGCCTTTTTGGCCGATGGAGGACCAGGCCGAAGGAGTCACTGGCCGACGGAGGACCAATCCAAAGGAGTGCCTGGCCGACGGAGCACCAGGCCGACGGAGGACACGGCCGACGGAGGATCAAGTTCTGCTCTCGGGCTTCTGGACCATATTCTGAGTTGATAGGTGTTTGGCCGACGGAGGACCATCTGGCAGCGTAGTACGACATGGGTGTCAGTCTTCTGTGCCTAATCCAGGGGCGGAGTGTCACGCCCTGAACCTACCGGACACGTCAACAACCCGCCGTAAAGTACGAATAGTCAACCGCAGTCCTACTCATCCATACTATACTAGGCGTCTTGAATACCATTCACACATAGTACATCCCTTGTGACACCACACCCAGATGTACTTGGATTTGAAAGTTGATATGTATTTGAATTTTCCTAACGAATAAAATTCATGTAATTGATTGGCATATTTATTAAACCGTCAACGGAAACCTCCTAGCGGGACGGAGTACTATTTTACTTTACTTTTGGATAGATAATCATTATGTTAGACTTCTAAATCATGATGCTGGTGAGTTGGTCTCTGACAAATTGACTGATTGTAAAGAATTATCTGCTGAAAGTTTATAAGTCTAAACATTCGCACGAAATTATACTGCCTCAGTAAATAATTGTTCATTTATTTGATTCTTACTTGTCATTTATCGTAAATTACATGGTACAGCCGGCTGTACCGTGCGCACGGTACAGCCGGACTTTTAGTTCGCGAATTGCAGGCTTCCATCGCAGGCTTCCGTCGCAGGCTTCCATGGTAGATCATCTTGCTCGCCGCCTACTAGCACCTCTCCCTTTTTCGACAACCACAACCCTTCAACAGCTCTCCCTCTTTCGTCCTTAGCTTCGTCTTTAACTTCGCACGCTTTGCTCCTGTCTTTTCCTTTTTCTATTTTTCTCGCACTGATTATTTTAGTTTGGTAGTTTTTGGGTCAGGGATAACCTAAGTTGTACGTAATTCTAAAGATATGAGAATACACAAATAAAAGTTTGAGCATGGTGGTGATTTTAAATGAGCCTAAAAGAAATGAACTCACACAAACTAATATTGAACACATTGAAAATGAGTTTCATGTAAAATTGAAATGAGTATAACACCCAAAATGAATGAGCATACACAAATGAGTTTTTTGAACGCTCATTTCGTAATTTATGTATACTCATTTGATATTAGTACCATACTCTTTTTAAAATATCATATTCATGCATATTTCAAAATGAGTTTTAAGTTAAATTCAAATGAGTATTATGCCCAAAATGAATGAACACACAAAAATGAGTTTTTAATATTTTGATACAAATTTTGTAAATTATGTATGCTCATTTGGTATTGTTTTATGCTCATTTCAAAATGATGCACATATCAAATATAACGCCCAAAATCAATGAGCATACACAAATAAAGTTTTGAATTTTTGGATACTCATTTTATAAATTATGTATGCTCATTTGTATGCTCATTTGGTACTGTTTTATGCTCATTTTAAAATGATGCACATATCAAACATATCATACTACATTAGATTCACATATTGAAATTAATTATAAACATAATTTAATATTTTTAATTTTTATAAATGAAAAAATAATAAAAAGAAACCAAGTTAAAAAATATGAAGCAGAGATCACTGGTGCTCATTGTTAGTCTTTTAATACTCAGAAGAACAGGCTCGATGTTCATCAAAATTACATCAATGCTCATTTACGAGAACCACGAACTTCATGAAAATTACAAAAATGCCACCGGCTGTACGATGCCAGCCGTACAGCCGGCTGTATGGTATACGCTTACATAGGAATACGGCCAATAGTACTTTATAAAATACATAAATATAATAATCACAAATTTATGATTAAAATGAAATTTATTTATGAAAATGTGACATACAATAGTGTTAAGTATAGTGAATATACTACGGAGTAGTAATTTAGTCATAGTATTAATATGTGTTTGATCTTTACACCAAGTAATCATGACATTATATGTACTCCTGATAACTTTATTTACTTAAAACTTATTTATTTACTTTTCTAAAAAAACTTTATTTACTTCTTTGTAAATAAGTTTATTTAAGTAATCTATTTTTTTAAATATAATCTCTAAAGTAAATACTCCATCCGTCCCATTAAAAGGTTCTCACTTTCCTTTTATGGACGTCCCATATAAAGGTTTCCATTTCCGTTTTAGGAAATAATTAACAATCTTAAATGACAAATTAATCATTAAAAAATTAAAAATAATACATTTATAACATCACAGTTATCAATACTAACTACATTATACGTAGTAATATGTACCAATTAAAATTATTTCTCAAAATATACTTGAAATACTATATTTAATTGTTGATTAAATAACTGTGTTGTTTTATTATGAGAACCTTCCAAGGACTTAGTACCAGTGGGCGTAGCTCAACTGGTAGCGAGGGAGTGTCACAAGGGTTAGATCCCGAGTTCGAAGCCCGGCAACTGTGATGAGAGGTTACTATGCTAAAAATGCATAGGGCCTCTGCAAGTACCGTGGGACGGAGCCCCACTCTCTATCTGTCAGATTGTGATTATAGTCTAATTTAGATCCTCTAATCTTGCCGTCCGATCGGTGTTGGGGGCTCTCAGGGATGATGTGTCTATCCTTTTTTTTTTCAAGGACTTGGTATAACATTTCTATCAAACTAGTCTTTTACCCGTGCGTTGCACGGGATAATAGATTGATTATAAAATGATTTGAAATTACTAAACTCTTGCAAATAATGTCTTTATTCATTATTTAATTATAGTAACTCTAAATTACTTTAATTTGTGTATGTATACTTCACTAATTGGACTTAGGAGTTAGGAGTTGTTCCAGTGCTACTAACCATAACATTCCGTTTTATATAGCATAAATTTTAACACTTTGATAGCTACTTTAGTAAGAAAAATTGTACTTAGTAACCTTTTAGAGCAAGATTTTTTACACCCCTATAATGGTACCAAATCTTGAATCCCATTAAATAGGAAATCTACATCGACAAAAATCAACGTATATGTAAGAGGAACTAAACTACAATTCCTAAAAACTACATATTACTATGATGAAAAAGAAAATTATAATATATACATTAAATAGGAAATCTACATCGGAAAAAATCAACGTATATGTAAGAGGAACTAAACTAAAATTCCTAAAAAATACATATTACTATGATGAAAAAGAAAATTATAATATGTTGAGTATAACAAATCTTAGCTAAAGAAGACAATAATTGAACACCAAATTTTATCTTCATAATTGTTCCTTATCTTAGAGAGAGAGTACCTAGTACAAAAAAAGATCTATGATGCAACATGCAAGTTTATAACCAGTTTAAGGACGTTATCAAACACATCACAATTTCAAAATTAATTAGGCATTTGACATTGGTTAAAAATGTAGTATATAATTAGAATTAAATTTAATTTTTCAAGACATGTAAATGTCCATCATGAATATGGACAATTAGATCTTTTAAGATAAAACAACTTGAAAATGACCTGTGTCAAGTAAAGTTTTCTTTACTTTCATTTATGTGTTAAGAAATCTTTGCCTGAGAAGCAAAAAAATGAAATCTAGCCACATATTGCATTTATCTCTTATTGTTACCACTAAGTTCTTTGGTAAATAGACTCAAAAAACAAATAACAACAATGTGTTCTTTAAGAAACAAAACTGCAATGCATCAGAAATGGAAATTAAATACTGAGAATGTTTTTTAACAAAAGTTGTTGTAACATAATGTTAGGAACCTTATATATGGCTCACGATTTAACTTAAAAACTTTAAATAAATTACTTGTAGTCCAACTCTAATAAGTAAATAAAATAATACTCCGTAAGTCTTATTTATGAAAACCGCAAATTACAGTGTGAGATTCCGTAATGAGACAAACGCGATATGAGTTGATAGAGCAAATCAAAAGCTTCAATTTGATATCTTGTGGGCCTCAGACAGAGAACCGAGGCGAGAGTTATCCCCATTTACATGCAACTCATTTTCTGACGGGCTTTTCTTCAAAATCAACTGTGTCTTGTCGTACTACATCAGTCCCTCCACCTGTGAAAAACTGGCCCTCGAGTCCTAAAGAAACTCATAAAGATCCACCACGTTGAAAAGTCTTTGAAATAATCTTGTCTTCGGGAAGATCAATTGCATATGTATTATCATTAATCTTTTTCAAAATCTTGTAAGGATCATATTTCTTCCGCTTCAGCTTGTTGAAAGACCCTAACGAAAATATCTCCTTCCTTTAAGATATTATCACCTGGCCTCCTTTAAACAACTTCTGGCATGTTTTAATCAACAATTTCCTTGTATTTCTCATTTTGGCTTCAAGTCTTGCTTAAACTTCAGTATACATATCACGTACTTGAGTTACCATATTCTCTTATGCTACACTCGAGCCATATTTAGGAAATCTTGTTAAACCCAACCCATGTCTAGAGAAAGGGGGTTGCCTATAAATCAAAGAGAAAGGGGGTTGTCAAGAAGCTTAAAAGACTTCATAATTATATGCAAACTCGGCTTGTGCAAGTGACACATCCCATTGCTACGAATCAAATTGTCCAACCTGTGATTGAGGTTCTCCATTTGCTTAAAAGATTCATCATACTTCTTCGTTTTATTCTACACTCAAAGATTCATCATTTTTTCTGCAGGAAGATAGTTATAGTTGGTATAACGGGTTAAAATAATTCTAAAGGAATAAGTAATGAAAGATTCATCACCACTAATTTTCATTATTAAGTTTTGAATAATCAAGAGAAAATATGGTTTAGCATCCTGGGAGTAAATCTAGTGCATGAAGAACCCATCATATCATACTACTTTCCTTGGGTCTCAAAATATGAAACTATATTGCCCGTTCATAACAGAAGAACCTCTAGAACCATCCCCAAATAAGTCTCAATAACTCAAATCACTTTCTCGCCCACATTCAAAATGCTTGCAATAGAAATAAGTTCAAACTTTGTCCTAACAGTGAGATTCCCCAGCATGTTACATACATTAATTAAAGGAAAATATATATGTATTATAAAATGAAGTGAATAAGTGATATATATGTAATAAACATTGCTCTCTTAGTAGTTGGAATATCAAAATAAAGCTAACTTTCATTAAAACCTGTAAATTGACAATGAAAGTAATACATCCAAGTAGAGCCACTAAATATCATGGATCAATATGCAAAAAAAGGTGTTGTAAAGGCATTGCAAAACAAATCTTAAATCCGATATGCTGCCATTACTATCTTTCCGTTTGTGTTAAAAAAACTTGTCCAGTAAAACAACGAATGATTTCAACATAAAATGCATTTTTTTAACTTAAAAACTTTAAATAAATTACTTGTAGTCCAACTCTAATAAGTAAATAAAATAATACTCCGTAAGTCTTATTTATGAAAACCGCAAATTACAGTGTGAGATTCCGTAATGAGACAAACGCGATATGAGTTGATAGAGCAAATCAAAAGCTTCAATTTGATATCTTGTGGGCCTCAGACAGAGAACCGAGGCGAGAGTTATCCCCATTTACATGCAACTCATTTTCTGACGGGCTTTTCTTCAAAATCAACTGTGTCTTGTCGTACTACATCAGTCCCTCCACCTGTGAAAAACTGGCCCTCGAGTCCTAAAGAAACTCATAAAGATCCACCACGTTGAAAAGTCTTTGAAATAATCTTGTCTTCGGGAAGATCAATTGCATATGTATTATCATTAATCTTTTTCAAAATCTTGTAAGGATCATATTTCTTCCGCTTCAGCTTGTTGAAAGACCCTAACGAAAATATCTCCTTCCTTTAAGATATTATCACCTGGCCTCCTTTAAACAACTTCTGGCATGTTTTAATCAACAATTTCCTTGTATTTCTCATTTTGGCTTCAAGTCTTGCTTAAACTTCAGTATACATATCACGTACTTGAGTTACCATATTCTCTTATGCTACACTCGAGCCATATTTAGGAAATCTTGTTAAACCCAACCCATGTCTAGAGAAAGGGGGTTGCCTATAAATCAAAGAGAAAGGGGGTTGTCAAGAAGCTTAAAAGACTTCATAATTATATGCAAACTCGGCTTGTGCAAGTGACACATCCCATTGCTACGAATCAAATTGTCCAACCTGTGATTGAGGTTCTCCATTTGCTTAAAAGATTCATCATACTTCTTCGTTTTATTCTACACTCAAAGATTCATCATTTTTTCTGCAGGAAGATAGTTATAGTTGGTATAACGGGTTAAAATAATTCTAAAGGAATAAGTAATGAAAGATTCATCACCACTAATTTTCATTATTAAGTTTTGAATAATCAAGAGAAAATATGGTTTAGCATCCTGGGAGTAAATCTAGTGCATGAAGAACCCATCATATCATACTACTTTCCTTGGGTCTCAAAATATGAAACTATATTGCCCGTTCATAACAGAAGAACCTCTAGAACCATCCCCAAATAAGTCTCAATAACTCAAATCACTTTCTCGCCCACATTCAAAATGCTTGCAATAGAAATAAGTTCAAACTTTGTCCTAACAGTGAGATTCCCCAGCATGTTACATACATTAATTAAAGGAAAATATATATGTATTATAAAATGAAGTGAATAAGTGATATATATGTAATAAACATTGCTCTCTTAGTAGTTGGAATATCAAAATAAAGCTAACTTTCATTAAAACCTGTAAATTGACAATGAAAGTAATACATCCAAGTAGAGCCACTAAATATCATGGATCAATATGCAAAAAAAGGTGTTGTAAAGGCATTGCAAAACAAATCTTAAATCCGATATGCTGCCATTACTATCTTTCCGTTTGTGTTAAAAAAACTTGTCCAGTAAAACAACGAATGATTTCAACATAAAATGCATTTTTTTAACTTAAAAACTTTAAATAAATTACTTGTAGTCCAACTCTAATAAGTAAATAAAATAATACTCCGTAAGTCTTATTTATGAAAACCGCAAATTACAGTGTGAGATTCCGTAATGAGACAAACGCGATATGAGTTGATAGAGCAAATCAAAAGCTTCAATTTGATATCTTGTGGGCCTCAGACAGAGAACCGAGGCGAGAGTTATCCCCATTTACATGCAACTCATTTTCTGACGGGCTTTTCTTCAAAATCAACTGTGTCTTGTCGTACTACATCAGTCCCTCCACCTGTGAAAAACTGGCCCTCGAGTCCTAAAGAAACTCATAAAGATCCACCACGTTGAAAAGTCTTTGAAATAATCTTGTCTTCGGGAAGATCAATTGCATATGTATTATCATTAATCTTTTTCAAAATCTTGTAAGGATCATATTTCTTCCGCTTCAGCTTGTTGAAAGACCCTAACGAAAATATCTCCTTCCTTTAAGATATTATCACCTGGCCTCCTTTAAACAACTTCTGGCATGTTTTAATCAACAATTTCCTTGTATTTCTCATTTTGGCTTCAAGTCTTGCTTAAACTTCAGTATACATATCACGTACTTGAGTTACCATATTCTCTTATGCTACACTCGAGCCATATTTAGGAAATCTTGTTAAACCCAACCCATGTCTAGAGAAAGGGGGTTGCCTATAAATCAAAGAGAAAGGGGGTTGTCAAGAAGCTTAAAAGACTTCATAATTATATGCAAACTCGGCTTGTGCAAGTGACACATCCCATTGCTACGAATCAAATTGTCCAACCTGTGATTGAGGTTCTCCATTTGCTTAAAAGATTCATCATACTTCTTCGTTTTATTCTACACTCAAAGATTCATCATTTTTTCTGCAGGAAGATAGTTATAGTTGGTATAACGGGTTAAAATAATTCTAAAGGAATAAGTAATGAAAGATTCATCACCACTAATTTTCATTATTAAGTTTTGAATAATCAAGAGAAAATATGGTTTAGCATCCTGGGAGTAAATCTAGTGCATGAAGAACCCATCATATCATACTACTTTCCTTGGGTCTCAAAATATGAAACTATATTGCCCGTTCATAACAGAAGAACCTCTAGAACCATCCCCAAATAAGTCTCAATAACTCAAATCACTTTCTCGCCCACATTCAAAATGCTTGCAATAGAAATAAGTTCAAACTTTGTCCTAACAGTGAGATTCCCCAGCATGTTACATACATTAATTAAAGGAAAATATATATGTATTATAAAATGAAGTGAATAAGTGATATATATGTAATAAACATTGCTCTCTTAGTAGTTGGAATATCAAAATAAAGCTAACTTTCATTAAAACCTGTAAATTGACAATGAAAGTAATACATCCAAGTAGAGCCACTAAATATCATGGATCAATATGCAAAAAAAGGTGTTGTAAAGGCATTGCAAAACAAATCTTAAATCCGATATGCTGCCATTACTATCTTTCCGTTTGTGTTAAAAAAACTTGTCCAGTAAAACAACGAATGATTTCAACATAAAATGCATTTTTTTTTTCTCTTATTGTCATTATTATAATGAAATTTTTGCCCATGAAGTGTTGAAATAAAGGGGGGAAACCATATTTTCTTCTTCTTGCCATTACTATGTTTTAAGATCCTAGTCAAAGAAGGACTAAAGAAGAGGTTCATCTTATGCCCTAGAGCAGAAGTAATTAATAAAGTAAAAAACTCTAATTTCAAATATTAGAGAAGTGCATTTTTATTACATAAAGGGAAAAAAGACTTTTTTTTTATAGAAGAGAGCAAAAAGAAGTGCACTATTCTTTTTTGATATTATCATTTATGTGTTTCAAAACCGCCCATAAAGACAACAAATTAAACAGAAAAGTGCACTTTTTTTCTCCTTGTCACCACTTTTCTCTAAGACTTTAGATTAGAGACGAAAATAATTGAAAAGGGAAGCTGCAATATTCTCTTTTGATATTATCATTTTTGTTTTTCGAAACCGCCAATAAAGACAACAAATCAAACAAAAAAGTGCACTTTTTTTCTTCTTGTCACCACTTTTCTATAAGACTTTAGCTTATGAAGAGACGGAAATAATTGAAAAGGGAAACTACAATTTTTTAAATGTTTTTAAAAAAAGAAGAAATGTAGAAAGTCATACCTCTCAATGAGGGGTGGGGTCTGGATCGGGAGTCAGGAGTCGGGAGTTTTTTCCCAGCCCTACCTCTCATTGGTATAATTAATGTTCTCCACTCAGAGTAGACCTAAACTCTTAAACTAAAAATACACAAAAACATTGCCTATCTTATATACCACATGCTAAAAAGTCCCAAAGTCGTTGGCATGAATCAATTTTTCCTGGGTCCTAGAATCTTAGACATGAGTATAGAATGTAAGTATGTACAAATTGTATAGTTGTTCAACTATAAGCAGAGTAAGAATACTCAGTTACTCAGTTGTATACTGGTATACATGAATAACGATTTTTATCTTATACATGAGCATATATACTAACCTGGTTTCAAATAAAAGATGGATTATACAATTTAGAAGAATACTTTAAGAAGAAGAAGAAGACGAAGAAGAAGAAGAAGAAGAAGAAGAAGAATGAATCTGAAGGAGGAAATAGCCATCTCCTTTTTTGGATGATTACCGGGCGGATGAGTCCACGTAGACATCTATTTGTACACAATTAATATTTAGCAAAAAGTTATGACTTTTCAAAACGTTTGACTAAAATTTTAGATTCACCCTATAAAGTCAAACTGATTATGAAAATGAGCTCAAATCTGAAAAAAATTCACTTTTTACATTCTAAAATATGCCAATTTACAGGTCAAGGGAAATGTGAATTGAACTAAATATGAAAATATAGATTTGAGATAGAATACTAACCAACAATTGTGAGATTTGTTGAGATGAAGAGTACATTAGGCGGAATTAGATGCCTGGGAAATTGAAAGATAGAACGTTGTTGAGATGGTGAGTATATCAGCTGAAGTCGGCATCTCTCAAATAGAAATAAAGATGTTAACTTTAGAGTTTGATGGCCCTTTTGGATAAAGATCAACTAAAATAAGTCATATTAAAATGACTAAAATGTGTATTGATTGAAATGACTCCAATCAATCTGCTATGTTCAACTGTAGCAAGGGATTAAGAATCTGTTATGTTAATGAACACATAATGAAAATGACTAAGAATATTGAAATTGCTATGTTAATAATCTCCTATGTTGAGATACAATTAATTTTCTCTCAAAGATGAAGCTGACAAAGACATAGAGGCCCCATTTTCATATTTTTCAGGCCTTTCAGCTAGGTGAAGAATATATGTTCATTAAAGCCATATCTATTCATTACAGATAGCATCCATTATAGATATGTAAATATGTTCATTAAAACCTAGTCTGTCAAGAATATATGTTAAATAGAGCAATATAGATATATTCATTACAGATAGCATTTATTGCATACATGTTCATTAAACCCATATATACGTGCATTACATATATTGATCTACTAAAGTGATGGTGAAAATCAATTAGAGTGAATGGTGAAAATCAATTAGAGTGAATGGTTAAAACCAATGAGAGTGAATAGTTAAAACCGATGAGATTGATGCAATAAAGTGATGTAAGTGGAACTAAAGATGTTAACTTTAACAAAAATCAATTAGAGTGAATGGTGAAAATTTACACCTTTTACTTTTAGGAATGTTAGACTTCTAATGCATACAATTGAGAAGGCATACAATTAGTGAATCTAATTCAAAAAGTTAACTACTAAAGAAAACACTAACTAAAATAGATGAGGTCTACATAATAGTTAAACAGCCTATTTTTAGATTTGATAGTCTTTAAAAAATGATCTAAGTTTAGACTGCATACTGTCTGGGCATATGTAACATAAGTAGCATACTCATAAAAAAATCTCTAAGTTCAGAATGCATTTTGCACCCGTTTTACTCAACCTGTAAGCTTTTAGTTAGTTATTTTTTCTTTTTATTGTTATCTTCTTGGGCTATGATTTAATGACTGTGTCACTTAAGCTCTAAGTTTTGGCTGCATTTTGCACCCTTTTTATTTAACCTTTAAACTGTTACTTTTTTTTTGCATTGCTATCTTCTTGGGCTATGATTTAATATAACTATAACTTGCTTATGATTTTCTTCAAGTATGAAAGCACATAACTAAATTGCCAGACCGCTGCTTACTTGTTTCAATTAAATTTGGATGTGTTATTAGATTCTAACAAATATATGCATACCTGTTTGGATGTCCGGCCAAGGTTTAAATTACTTGTGCTGAATACATTGTTGGAGACTTGAAATTGCATTAGCTCATGCATACCTGTAGAAGATCATATCTTAAATTATACTTAATAACTCCATCAAAATGCTCTTTCAACATACTAACCCCTTGCTAGCTTCAGGGAAAAATTACCTAATCTGAAATCTACCCTTGGGTCTTAGACTCTTAGATATGAGTATAGTTGTTCAATTATAAGCAGAATACTGAGTTGTGTACCTGTATATCAATAACGATTTTTATCTTATATATGAGCATATTTACCGATCTGGTTAATCAATGAAGTTTGTAAGGGTAGGAAGAAGAGCAAAACAGAAAAGGACAGGCCAGGTTACTAAGTGGAATTGCTAGGAGGTTGGCGATCGGAAGGGAAATCCGGAATTCCGAATACGGTGATCGATGAGGAGAAGAAATCCAAATGCACCAGAAATAATAGAAGAAAGTCTGAGAGTTTGAGGGAGAGTAGGCAATGCTTTGGAGCTGCGCAAAGGCCCTCGAATTAGGCTGGAAAAATCCGATAACAGATGAACAGATCTGTAATCGAGACTCCAACTTCAATGAGAAGTCTGGTGTTGAAGGATCCTGCGAGTTGAGTTCGAGAGCAGTAAGAATAAGCGAGTCTAATTACGAAGAATAAAATGTATTTACGCAAATGTCCCTAATTAGGAGCGGGAAAGAGACTTAAGTGGATTAATATATTTATAGATGTGGGTCACGTGAAAAAACGCGTTCAATGAAAGTCTTGCAATGAGAGTCTACAAACGAAACTTTAGAGAATACAATGAAACACCTCAAAAGAATTTGTTCTATGAGCTGTAAAAAGCTAACACCTACTCGGTAATTTTTTCTACACTACAAAGTTAAAAGTTTTTCCGTCTTTCAATTAATATTGTTCAAAATAAAAATGTTTGATCAATTGGTTTGGCTGACCATTTGATACTCGATCTCTAAATCTATGATAATAAAAATGTTTGACAAATTGGCTGACCATTTCGTCAATAAGCATTAAGGATTACAATTTTAATGGAATATGAATACAAGTATATATATATATATACTGTATCAAATCTTGTGAAGTAACGCATTTAACAATTAATGTACTAGCTAAGTATTGACTAGGTCTCTTCATGTTCAAGATGACGCCTATAATAAAATACTCTCACATGTAACTCAGTTGATTGAGTGGTGAAAAAATTGAAAAATAGACAAAAATCAAAACCCCCAATCGTCGTGTAGAGGTTACAGTTCATGTGTGCTAGGCTAGGCTTTTGGTGTAGACGGGTACAAAGTCTACCACCATTGGGCTAACTGAGTCACCGTGACTTACAACCTTCCAAATGCTTTACAGAAGATCCAGTGGCACACATTACAAAATTTCTGAGGATGTGCCAAACTTTCAAGATCCCTGGGCTAGATGATGATCAGGTACAGATGCTATTAACCCCTTTCTCATTGAGGGATGACGCACAGAGGTGGTTGGATAGCAATCCACATCACCACATTCAGACTTGGAATCAGCTGCATAAGACCTTCATTAAAGAATACTTCCCAACATCAAAAGCCATAAAGTTGAAGAAGCAGCTGCAGGACCTCAAGCAAGGCTCGTTGGAGACATTAGCTGAAGCATGGAAGAGATTTAAAGTGCTGAGAAGAGCTTGCCCTCAAGGCAAGATGACCGATAGTGAGATTCTATTTTGCTTCTATAGCAGAATCAGCAATGAAGGGAAGATGATGCTTGATGCTTCGGGTGGAGGAGCTTTTCCTCAATTACCATCTGAGGAGGCGGAAGAATTAGTGAAGAAGATTGTGTCTAATAATGCTTCATGGTACAACTCTCGGAACACACCTCACCAGAAGGCCCCGGGCTTGTACGAGATCAGTGAAAATTCTTCCCTTTCTGCGAGGGTAGATGCTTTGACTAGTATGATTCACAAGCTTGCTACCAGTGTGGAAGATAATCAGAGAAAGACGGATCTTGCTCGCTCGGTGCCCAGTGTTAATATGGTAGCCCCCGGTCCTATTAGTCCCTCTTGTACTATGTGTGGGGGACTCCATTCGCCGCATGAATGCACTATGATGTCACACTCGGCAGCCCCTGGAGTAGAGCAAGTGGACGCGATGTATTATCAGTGACAGGGCTACTACAATCAGCCCTACGAACAGCAGCAGCAAGGGAATTACGGGCAAGGAAATCAGCAGCAGCAGTCTAGGAACTATAACCAACAATAAGCATCTCAGCTAGTGCAAGAGAGCTTTAAGAGAGAGACTGAACAAAGATTTTCTAGCATAGAAGAAACACTCAAGAAATTGCTGCAATTTCAACAGCAACAAATGCAATCTCAACAACAATCTCAACAACAAGCAGACTCAAGGATGCAAATGACTGAGGCAAGGATGCAGAACATGGAGACTCAATTAGGGCAGATTTCAAAGGCTTTATCTGAGAGGCCTCTGGGATCCCTCCCTAGCAATACCGAGCCTAACCCAAGAGAACATGTCCATGCAGTCACCTTGAGGAGTGGAAAAGAGCTAGAATCCGCTGCCACGGAAAAGAAGCCCGTTGAAGTTAAAGACGTACCTGCTGTCCAGGAAGAAGAAAAGGAGAAAGATGAGGGAAGAGAGGTGGCGGCTGCACCAAAACAGCCCATTCCGGTTAAGAATTACTGTGACACCGCAGCCGAACATCCTTGAAAATTCAATTTAAATTCAAGTTTATGTATTGAATTTCCGATTTCCAAACAATTGTAAAATGGTTAATGTTTTACGTAGTGCATGATTGATTATCGTACTGTTCAACTCGTGTATTAGTGTCGGGTTTGCAAATACTTATTTGGGCCTTATTAACGAATATAAGAGCCCAACATTTTTCCCAAATAATGATACGTATCTTTTCAAGACAAGTTGAGGAAGTCGGGCGGCCCAGACATTATTTTGGGCTCAACCTGCTAAAATAGCAAGTATTCGAGAATGGTGTCGTAGTCCCACTCGGGGGTGACCCACACGGCTAGTAGTCCAATAATACGGATGACAAACGTCGAAATAAGTGATAGGATGATTTGAGATGAATACAAAAGCCTATAGCCCCATCTTTGACATTATTGAGCTAAATAATGGGAGTAGGATTTTTCCTTCTTTGATATCCATCAAGTAAATTATTGAGATGAGCCTACACATATTGGAGATCAATAATGTGATGTAATAAGTTGACTTTTTCTAAATAAATTAGGATGAGTACAAAAAGACATCTTTGACAAAGATAAAACAATAGGATCCATCTTCCCATTTTTGGAAGTATTGGTAGATATTTTGGACCCCAAAATAATTGGGATCAATTGGGAACCACTCCACATGATATTAGTACCTGCAAGACAAATAAAAATGAGTGAGAGGACTTACCTTGTCCGTCCATCAGGGAGAGGGGCTGCACAAGACTTGATAGACATCAAAGGTTGGGCCACCATCTCTATTTTCGCACAAAATGGTGTGCTGTTTGTCTGCACTCATTATGGTAGTTTTACTCGACCAAACAACGTGTATAAGGTGTCCTTGGACAGCCTTTTAAGTCTAGTTTCTTATTTGAGTGTCTCTGTTCCAGAAGGGAGAGTTTATCATACAAAAATCGAGCTGGAGTGAACTGCTGTCTGTAAACTCGAGCAGTGAGAGTGCTGAGCCTGTTTGAGTGATATCTCGAGTTATAAGAATCCAATCGAGGCGTGTAAGATACCAAAAGAAAGACCTCAAGACGAGGAATCCGTTAAGGTCTGGTTTGCATCAATCGGAGTAGTGGAAGGCTTCCAAATCGTCCGAGCAAAACACAACCTCGCAGAAACGGATCTAATCTTCTAAAGTGAGTTTTAACCCCAAAACCTTTCCCTTCATTTTCCAAATGATATGAACGATTGGTGGAACTATTATACACTACTATAAGTGTATAATATGTCCCTATTAAGTTATTTTATTGATGTAAAGGTTAGATACTAACCTAGAGCAAATGCTGGAAAACTAGGAAACGAGTTAGCCGGAAAACACCCATTCTAGGGGCTGTTTTCGTATCAACGATTAGGGGTTGAGATAGCACTTTGAGGGGGCTGTTTAACACTCATTTCTAAGCAAGGAATCAGTTCTCAAGCTTCTTTGGCCGAGGCTTTGGTCATTGGATTGAGAAGGAAAGTTTTAAAGCTCATTTGAGGTGAGGATCGACATCTAGTTGCTTACAACTTGTAGGTTAAGCATGAGATTACCTAAATGCCTAAATCATGTTTTCCATGGATTATGATGATAAATTATTGATGGAATATTGATCTATTTTCCAAAGAATGAAACGGAAAATGATTTGGTAAAGTATTGATAAAAATGGAGTTAAGTGAATGGTGTGTAGCATACAATGGGCAGACAACTATTTTTTACCCAAGGAAGTAGGGTGTCGAACCACAGAGAAGCAGGAAATAAAATAATTAAGCACAAACTAAGGATTAAAGTTGGGAGTGCGTTTCTTTTGATTTTTTTTGGTTGCTTGGAAAAGTAATAAACTAAAAGTGATTGAGATGAGAGATTTTTATCAATACAAAGTTCAACCAATAGCAAGTAGGGGTAGAAATTGGTAACTAATTATTCAATGTTTAATCGAAAGACATAATTGCTAATTTTATTCTTAGTTAGATTGTGAGAAGTTGTAGATAAATATTTTAGGACCCAACACAAGTCATCTAAAATAAGTAACTAGTCAACATTTCCCAGTGATGGCCAAAATGAGACTAGTTGTTTAAGTGCAACGACAACCTTAATTATTAACTATATTATTTACCCAACCCCGTGGTGTAAATAATATAATTAAATAATTAAATTCTCCCGTAAAACTTCAATCCAGGACAAGGTAAAAGAAGTTTAACGGCGTGTTTAGAAAGTGTCCATTTGTGTATTTAACAAACAATATGTTTATGATTGAGTACTCATAATATATATCACAAACATAACTTAATTAATTTTCTGGACACAACAATCTAAATAGAACAAACTTAACAGTTAAAATCAATACAAATTAAAACATGATAAGAACAATTAATTAACCAATTTCTAGCCCCAAATATATTTAGCTATACATGTTTGGAAGCATAGAAATAGATGAATCCATAATTAAAGTACAAGATTTAATGAGATAAGGAAGATCAAACTTGTGATAGATGACAATCCCTGAAGCTTTGGTGCTAATCTTGACTTAATCTTGGATAAAGAAGTGATTAATTGATGTTGAAGATTGGTTGATGATTTGGAGGTGAAGAATGAAGAGAGAAGGAGGAAATGATTCTGGGAGTTGTAGAGAGAAGTTGGCTCCAGATTCTGTGTGGAAGGAGATGGATTAAGTCTTATAATGATAAGATAATTAATCATTAATTTGCTGGAATTTACGGATGTGAAGAGTAAATGTAAAACAAAACGCAGTAAAGTTCCAACAGTGCGTAATAGCCCAGTGGACGAAGTGTTTAGTCATGTAGCAGAGGTCGCGGGTTCGATTCTGGCTTCAGACTTTTGTTCCATTTTTCTTTGATGTGGTCACAAGCAATATATAAACTGTCGGCTGATTGTGTACAACATTGGCAAGTTGGCTCACTGGTTCTGAATGGTTTTCCTCTACTTGTGGTTCAAGGATTGAATCCCATCTCCATGTTTTCATATTTTTGCTTCTTAACTTCAATTTACTCCTTATTTGCTTTGAAAGAAATTCCACTTTTATTGACCTCCAACTTGAACTTTTATTTTCTTCTTTTCTTCACACACAAATGTATCAAATGGTATCAAAAACACATGAAAATACAAAATACATGCATAGAACTACACATCGTACAAAGTAACGATAAATAATAAAAATATGTACAAATATACAAATTAAGTGACCAAAATTATTAACAAACTAAGCCTAAAAAGTGTGTAAAATACAAGCACATCAAATCCCCCACACTTAGGCTTTTGCTTGTCCTCAAGCAAAATAAACAACACACAAAAATATACACAATTTGGTAAAATTTACAAACATAACTAAACAAATCACACATACACCTCTAATGTCCATTAAACGGTCCAATACCCTGAAATGTCACAAAATAACTCAATGAGAGTAAACCGAGTATTATTGCCTATCACTAAGATTTTCAAATCAAACTTTTAACATAAACACCTATAGATCTGAATTAGTTTGGGTTATGCAGAACAAGTTTCTCCAATTAACTTAATTCAATAAAATGACACAAATAGATCAATTAGGACTTTTCGGGTTTTGGCAAGGTTAATGACGTGGCTAGTGGAAAGAAAGGTTTGGTGTAGGGATTTACAAAGAGAGTTAGATTGCACTTATAGTGAGCGGATAATCACATGAATTTACAAGAACTTGGAGCATACAAAACAATGAGAAATATAAACATGAAAAGGAAGTAAAAAATGGGGTTTTACAGAAGAAATTACAACAAGAAATTAATGTGCCTCTTTGTTTTTTGTTTTTTTTTTCTTTTTTTGTTTTTTTTTTCTTTTTTTTCAAAGAAGGCACACACTAAATATTAAAATGAAAAACTAACCCCAAAATTTACAACAAGTATGGACTTCACTAATATGACACTTAAGAGAAGCTTCATTTTATCCACTCTCAAGTAACAATACAAACTACTCTAGGGTTGAAACAAAAATGACTTGGATAGGATTTCACAAGGTTATGTATTTACAAGGTCACAAGAAAAATTAGTAACAAGTGA
Organism: Cuscuta epithymum; assembly: GCA_945859915.1. Lineage (NCBI taxonomy): Eukaryota > Viridiplantae > Streptophyta > Magnoliopsida > Solanales > Convolvulaceae > Cuscuta > Cuscuta epithymum. Next base: position 1,740,802 of record CAMAPF010001023.1, read on the forward strand.
AGTAAGTTATTTTACACTTGTACACTGAAAAGGCTCAAACAGGGTTACTAGGGAAAGTGTTATTTATTTACAAAGGGATAGTGTTTGGCTTGATGGGTAAACAAAGATGGCCTAAATCATTTCTATTGTGTCAAGTTCAAATAAAATTTCCAAGGAGAATAAATGTATAAACATCTTAAACTGCATAAACTTTCACTAATTCAACTATTAAACCAATAAATTGGAAAAATAAAATTTAAGGTGTTTAATGTTAAATTGTTAAAAAGAAACAAGTTCAAAGCTCATACTAAGTTACTCTCAAAAAATTACAGTGACACTTCTCAAACTCAAACCACATTTTGTCAAAAGAGGTGAATGAATAATTTAAAAAGTTATGGAGGTAACTAGTAACAAAAAGTGTAAACTAATGTGTTGTTGGTCTATTGTTACATTTTGGACAAGACTGGTCTTTATTCACAAAAATAAAAATAAAAGAAAATAAAATCACACAAAAAACCAACACGTATGTGTATTCAGTTGGCTGACCGTTCAGTCAAATATCCTAAAGGTATAGTTGAAGACGTGTTGGTTAAAGTGGACAAGTTTATTATTCCTGTAGACTTCGTTATTTTGGACATGGATCAGGATCGTGAGGTACCTATAATTTTGGGCAGACCATTCTTGGCAACTACCCGAGCACTTATTGATGTTGGAGACGGTAAGTTTGTCCTCCGCATTGGGGATCGGATGAGACTGCCACCTTTGATATGTCCAAAATAATGAAGAGGCCCTGTCAGGATAGTGGAGAGTGTTTTTATTTGGATAACATAGATTCTATGGTGGAGGATTGCACTCCTAACATGCTTTCCAATGAAGCCCCTTTCGACATTTTATTGGAGGAGAGTATGTCAGCAGAGGATCTTGAGCCCCTCCCTAGCTTTGATTGTTTTATGATTAGTGGAGGGGAGGATCCAAGTGGTGTTAAGTCTGTGCGAGAGACGAGAGATAATTTAGATGAGGTGGAGAAGAAAATTTTTAAGTCTGATTCACTCTTTGAGTTTGATTGTGTTAATGACACTCCTGACTCCCCTGTTATTCTTGCATCCAGGCTTGAGCCATCCCAAAATTCAATATGTTTTAATTTACTTAGTGAACAAAGGAAATCTCTAGCCCGGAAAACTTCTGACATAAAAGGGATCAGTCCATTCTTTAACTCATTCTTTGCAAAAGGGCCTGATAAAGGCCTAGACCCATTCTTCTGTTGTACGGGTGATCCTGAGATGCACAATCGATTTCATGAATTTAAGGTCTTACGTCATCTTAGATCATTTGTTGATTGGTGTTTTGCCTTGTGGAAGACTAGTTTTCTAAGCAAGAGTGTCTTTAACTGAGTTTTGATGTGGTGGTTTCGTCGGGCAAACGATGTTAAAAATAGCGCTTCTCGGGAGGCAACCCGAGCTTAATTTTTGCTTTTGTAGTTTAGCTTTACTGCTTTAAAAAAACCCACAAAAACCAAAAGAGAGAGAGAGAGAGAGAGAGAGAGAGAGAGAGAGAAGCTGATTCGAGGCAGGCACGGTCGTGCCTATCTTCAGGCACGTCGTGCCTGATAGGAAGAATCGAAGGAATGGCTACTGGGAGCCAGGCACGGTCGTGCCTGGCATGATTCGAGGAACATGGCTACTGGGAGCCAGGCACGGTCGTGCCTGGCAGTTAGGCACGCCGTGCCTGGATGAAATTACCACCTTACCCCGCGTTTTAAGCATAACCCAGCCCCCTTTTTCCCCTTTTCTCTTACGCGACCAAACCTTCACTCCCCTCCCCTGCGATTTTTCTCGGCCAACGAAGACCAACCACGAACCGCCACCACCGCAGTCCACCGCCGGCGACCACCGCTACTGTGACCGAACCCCTCTCCTCTTCCCTCTCTCTTCAATCAAGGTATCTTCTTCTTCTCTCTTCTTCTTTCGCCATTAATGGAGGTTTTTGACGCTTTTTGAAGTCCGAAAATTGCATGTGCTCAAATCGTAGGGATTTTGATTTTCATGTGTCCATTGAGGTTTGTGTTGTTGCTATTGATGTTCTATGATGATGAATTTGACTCTTTTGTTTGAAATCCCTAATTTTTGAGCTAATTTAGCCAATTTAGGGTTAATTTTGATGAATGTTTGAAAATTTGGGGATTTTGTGGTTGTTGCTTGAATTAAGGATTGAATTGTTGATGGAGATCATGTGTAATTTTTGTTGAGGCTATTTGAGCACAAATCCCCAATTTTTAGGCCAAACCATGTCAAATTTGAGAATTGAGAATTCTTCCCCTATTTTGATATTTTTAATTTTTTTGGGAAGAACTTCATTCTACAAACACTGTTGTGATGAATGATGCTTGCTCGTGACCTTGTTTATGCCGTGTGTCGTTGAAAACTTGAATTTTATTCAAAGAACCTTTCTCTGATAAAAGTTCAAACTTTTCAACTATTCTGGTTAAACTTATGTTTTCTTTTTGCATATTTAGATGTTGGCAGATCATTGTTGCTGACAAGGCTATTCTTTACTATACTTCAGTCTAACATCTTGAAGCCCCGTTGGAATTCTTTTGTTTTCACTGTTTTTGCATATGGCTCGCACAAAGAACTCCACGCGCGCTTCTCACACCGCAGTTGCTAGCTCTAGCCGCGCAGAGGGCACACGAGGCACACGCTACCAGCCCCAGTTTGACACGGATAAGGAGATGCTGACATACTTAGTGCTGATGAAGAAGAAGGTGGGTACGATGTACCACCCAGACGAGCCCACACTAGTTGTAGCGGAACCCACACCGAGGGATGAGGTGATGCATTTGATACGAAGAGGTTGGTGGCAGCATTTATTTTTCAGCATCCAAGAGCCGACTTACAAGGAAGTCACGTGTGAGGTGCTAGCAACAATTGACCTCCCAAAGCTCATACCGTAGAGGGACTATCTCAAACTGGGAATCAAATTCCAAGCCTTTGAAGACAAGCTTGACACTTCTCTTAGTCAGATTGAGCGCTACTTGGGCTTCGATGATGTTGAAGTAGGACAACGGGATGAGATTGGCCTTTGTGACCTCCCCCCTCCCGTGAACAGACAGGCTTTTTGGGAATCGATTAGCAGAGGGGGCAAGACTTATAAGCCTCGGGAGACCCCAGCCACACTTCTTTACCCTCAGAAGTTCCGAGTTATCCACGCACTACTTGCTTCTACCGTGACCGGGAGGGCCGAGGTTGGGGCCAAAGTTTCTACCACTGACCTGTTATGCCTCTACTGCATGGTTCATAACAAGAAGCCCTGCATGGGCTCTATCATTGCTAGCCTCTTCCATCGCCAATCCACAAACTGCATGCAGGCCCTATACTCCGGTCCATACATTACACGTCTTCTGCGAGGGATGGATTATGGAGATCAGTTCAGAGACATGGAGGTTTCTTCTAGTTTTCTTCCGCTGACCATACTCCCGTCCATGAATACGGGACTTGGGGCTAGACTTCAGCGGAAGGCTGACCACGCAGCAGGAGGAGGAGGAGGACAGCAGGTAGACGATGATGATGACGAGGATGACCATGACGATGATGACGATGATGAGGAGATGGAGGCAGCTACACCCGAGGTTCCCTATGATGCACCCCCCTACGGCACCACTTTTCCCGATTCTTGGGCGAGGATGCATGCGCATCATGATGCCGTGTACCATCAGTTGTCTACTGAGCAGCACGAGCGGTTCGACCAGATGCGCTTTGAGCAGCAGGACTTTTATAGAGAGATGAGGGAGGACCAGGCGATGCATTACACACAGCTCCAGTCCCAGTACACGCAGATCGATGAGCGACTCACTTCTCTGGAGTCTAGCTGGAGCTCATTCTTTGAGGCATATCCCCCTCCTGAGTATTAGATTTGATTAGATTGTCCTCCGCTAGCCTCCGTATCATGATTATGTTGGATGACTATACCATAAACACTCTCACACCCTCACACTCTCCCTATTACACTTGACTTTCTATCTTGATATGCTTTGTGTTTCATGATGTGTTGCAGCTCAAACAAATGCTTAGTGGATGATGTGCCGCGCAATCAAAGACCCAGTTTAGTTCCCTACCGACCAACGCTATAGGGAAGTTTCCATGACTCTGTTTACTCGCTGCGTAATGTTAACTTGAGTTGATTTTGAGCACGTGTGACCCTTTCCTCTTTACCCCTAGTGCATAGTGCATATTTGGTCATCGAGGGCGATGCCAAAGTTTAAGTGTGGGGGAGTGAATTGGGCATTCGGGCAGTAGTTGTTACATGTGATTTTTAGAGTTAGCATGCGCAGGTGTTAGTTGTATATTCATAGGAAATTCATGTCAATTTTTTGAAATTTTTTCTTTAAACTGTGTCTTTGTGAGCTGGCTAGCGCTTGACTATGCTTTTAGAATGTCCTTAAAGTATTTAGGCTTAAATTGCTTGCATGTTAATCTGGTTATTTAAAGGATAAAAGCATTAGTCACCCATGTAATGAATTGATAATTTTCCCATCCACTTGAATAAGACCCTTTAGGAGAAGCCACTTTGAGCCTGACCGTTCTTTGTTAGCCCAATTAATTGAGCTCCATAGCCAAATGACCTGTTTTCCTTACCCGTGAATATTTTTGGCTTAGTCTTGATGTTTACAGAATTAAGGGATGAATTTGCTAAGGTTAGGGAATTTTGGGTAGGAGCCGTTTTTGGCACTATTCCTATACCCCAAATGGGGTAAGAGCAGTCATTTTTTAGGAATTTGATACTTTCGAGGATTGCATTGTAGGCATGGATTCACTTTTAAATTATTGAACTTTAATTTCTATTTTTCCTTGGTGAGGCCAAGATTAGAATGAGGTAAGGTCTAGTGAGAATCCGAAAGGTGAAAAATTAATATAGCTAGACCTCTTACTTTGCGAAAAAGGGAATGAGAGCCCCAGTCAAAAAGCGTAAGATGAGACTTGGGTATCTTTCGAAAGAAACGGCGTTCTCGTGCCAACATGACAAGGAAAACTAAACATAATTAATGAACTTGGAGGATATTCCAAAAATTAGCTTTAGTCCTCCGCGTACTTCAAGTATACGTCAAAGCACAAATGTGTCGAGACGGTTTAGCTTAGTTGTACACCATGTCTACTCTTTGCATAGGATTAAATAATTGTTCCTAAATTGTGGCCTACTGAGTTCCTTGTTCCTAAGAATAGCCCTGAAGTTTCTGAATACATTGAGTCTTTGTTAGAATATTCTAATCTCTCAAAAGAAAGGGACTATTATTGTTAACCATTCACCACCAAATTCACAAGTCCTTCTGATTAATAGCTAGTTTATTTGTGTAGGCTGTCATTACTTTGAGGATGTTGTGAATAATTGTGTCAAATAGTTTAGCTTGAGTACAAAGATGTAGTTTAGGGAAGAATTTTCTTGGTTAAGATTGTCTGTCATGTGAATATCCCTTTAACTCCGTGTGCATGCTAACTGTTTTAAATTCCGTGTGGTGATTATCGTAAGTCCCGGTGTTCGATTTGCTTGAGGATAAGCAAAAGCTTAAGTGTGGGGGAGTCTGATAAGTAATAACCTAATATTAAATTAGGAAGTTTATGTATCTTTGGAAACTCTTTTTAGTATAAATATATCTGCCAGGTACCCTATTAGGGTAACCTCTTTCCCATTATTTCACATGGTATCAAGAGCCAAAAATTTCTTTTTCTCTCTCTCCTAAAACCCTCAATTTTTTTTTCGGCCATGACCTCTGCCACAGACGTCTCCACCGCCGAGACTATGCCTTCTTCTGCCGCCATCTTTTCCTCTTCAATGGTGGCATCCACTAATGCTTCTTCTTTCTCCACTTCGGCGCCGGTATCCGCTTCTTTTACCGATGCAGCCAGCGTTTTCACCAGCATCGAGCCGCAGCAGCAAGGGATGTCTGCACCAATGGAGTCGATAGTTCATCCTCTATCTTCCTCCTTCACGATCGAGACTCCTGGAGCATACTCCTTGTTTCAAACCATCCCCTCGGCTCTTCCATGGCAGACGCCTGCTATACCCAATGTTCCTGGCAGTTTCTTCTCCAACCCGCCTCCTGCTGTCACGCCCCAACCGCAGTCAACTCCAGCATACTTTGATTCCACCTTCTCCGGTGTACCGGGATTGTCCAGGCCGCCAGAACAGTCTCTGTTTCAGTCCCCGATGGCAGCCATATCTCAGTCTATTTCCCCGGCCAACAACGTTACTCAGATTGTTACAATCAAGCTTAAAGCGGTGGAAGACTACATCACATGGCGCACTCAGTTTGAATCTTTTCTCGTCTCTCAAGGTGTTTTTGGCTTCTTGGATGGTTCCATAAAGGTACCTCCGATGCACACAGTTGATTTTAATAATCATCAAATAATTAATACTGACTACTATCACTGGTTAAGGGTTGATCAAACAATTCGTTCTTGGATTTTTGCTACTCTTACTCGTGATGTATTAATTGATGTGCATGAACTTAAGCACTCCTTTGAGATTTGGGAAAGATTACAAAATCGTTTTCGTTCTGCCAGTCTGGCTAAGGCAATGACACTTAGGCGGTTGTTGTCTAATGTAAAAAAGAAGGAAAATCAGTCTATGGAAAATTATTTAAGAGAAATTCATGTGTTAGTGAGTGAATTAGCTACAATAAATTCTCCTGTGTCCAATAAAGAAGTTCTTCAGACCACTCTTATGGGGCTCGGACCGGAATACGAATCCACCATGGGCACTATTTCTCTGTTTCCTGATAATTTTCCCCCCGACATCCTTCACCGGAGCTTGTTAGAGGCCGAACAGAGGGTTCTATATCTACGTCATCAGGCTGCCCCATCTGCTTATCAAGCCTTTGGTGTCCAAGATCGGGAACATGTTCCACGTGGAGGCCGCGGTGGCCGCGGTAGGGGCCGTGGCAGAAACAACCGCGGCAGAGGCCGTGGTTCTAACCAATATGGCCAACAGCCCATTCTCGGTCAGGGCCAGCAGTCAGCTCCCCAACAAGGTCAGCAACCGGGGCAGTATCATCACCAGCAAGGTTTCGGCCAGCATCCTAGGGAGCAGCAGCAATCGAGACATCCGAATGCAGGAGCCATGGGTAATTCTATTTTGTCCACTTTAAATACTACTGCTATATTATATTGTGGTACTAATGTTAAATCTGCAGGCTCTTCATCCACCGAGGGAATTCTTGGGGCCATTCCCCCACCCGTTGTGTGTCAAATTTGTTTTTCTGCAGGCCATTCTGCAATCAGTTGTCCTTCTCGTTTTTCTCCATCTACTGCACCTGTTCTTCTCACCGGTCAAGCTAATGAAGCTCTGTGGTATCCAGACACTGGTGCCTCTGCTCATATGACTTCATCTGAAGGTATTTTGACAAATAAATCCACTTATTCTGGACCAACTATTGTTAGTGTCGCTAATGGTGCTCAACTTCCTATCAAACATGTTGGTGATATTTCTTTAACTTCCTCTGGCCGCCCACTGCTGTTGAAATCTGTTTATCATGTGCCTAATATTAAATTCAATTTAATTTCAATTCAAAAATTGTGTGCTGATAACAACTGTGTTGCTATTTTTGACAAAAATTCCTTTTTTGTTAAGGACAAAATTACGGGGGCGGTTCTTCTTCGGGCAACAACTAATGGCCATCTCTATCCTCTCAGCCTGAGTCCACCGTCTGGTCTAGCTTTATCTTCAGTTCTCACCACTGGCCCTGTGTGGCATCGTAGATTAGGTCATTGTGGTGAAAATATTTTACGTATTTTAAGTGGTCAAAAACGCATATGTAATAGCTCTAGCTTTTCACATGATTGTATTTCGTGCCGATTAGGCAAGTCCCAACGATTACCTTTTTCTGATGCTATTCATACTTCTTCCTATCCGTTGCAATTAATTCATTCTGATGTGTGGCAATCTCCTGTTCTCTCTAATTTGGGGTTTAAATACTATGTCTGCTTTATCGATGATTTTTCCCGTTTCACATGGATTTATCCATTGCGCACAAAAAATGAAGTTTTTGACTCCTTTAAAATTTTTAAATCTTTAGTCGAAAATATTTTTGACTCTAGAATTAAAATTTTTCAAAGTGATGGAGGGGGTGAATTTGTTAATTCTCATATGCAGCATTTTTTTGATACTCATGGAATTTATTTTCAAAAATCATGCCCTCACACTCCTCAACAAAATGGGCTTGCTGAGCGTAAACATCGGCATCTACTTGAACTTACTAGGACTATGCTTATTGAAGCATCTCTTCCTAGTAATTTTTGGGTGGACGCGTTGTTTACAGCGGTATATATTATTAACCGATTACCCACTCTAACACTATCTGGTCTCTCTCCTTATGAAAAACTTTTTCAAAAATCTCCTGACTATTCTCTTTTACGTGTGTTTGGTTGTGCGTGCTTTCCCAATATATCTGCCACTTCCTCCAATAAACTTTCTCCTCGATCCATTCAATGTGTTTTTCTCGGATATGCATCTGGTTATAAAGGTTATCGTTGTCTAGACCCTAAGTCTGGCAAGGTTTACATTAGTCGTCATGTGCGTTTTTGTGAAAATATTTTTCGATACACCACTTTGACTTCATCTCTGAATGCTTCATATTCTTCTTCCCAATATCTCTCCGATACATCTTACCTAAGTTTTTCTTCCTGGACCCCTTCACATGCTCACCCACGTTCCATTTCTTCTGTACCAGTCCAACCATTGCAGCAGTTGAGCCCACATCAACCAAATACCAAACCAAGCTCCCTGCCCATCACTGCCAGCCCACCACCACGTCCTACCATCCCACCTCCCGTTTTCACACCCTCAATCCAGCCCATGCTAAACCAGCCCTCCTCCTTTCCTAGCCCAGCCCCTTTCCTTATCCACACTGACCAATCCTCCACACCAGACTCATCCTCAACACCAGACCGCACTACACTCCACACTCCGCCTCATGCCACCAGTCCGCCACCATCTCCCCCCTCCATCTCTGCCAACAACCGTTCCCAGCAGTCCAGCCACTCCCAACCAGTCAGCCCCCATGTATCTTCCCCTTCGGCCGATGCCCACAACCATGACCCAATCAACGGTCAGTCTTCTGCCTCTCCCGAAAATATTCACCCGATGCAAACTCGGGCAAAATCAGGAATTTTCAAACCCAAATCTATTTTTAATTTAAACACGGTTGTTATTTCAGCAGATCCCACTTGTTTTTCTGAGGCAAATAAACAGTTAAAATGGCGTCAGGCTATGGCTGAGGAATTTAATGCACTTATTGCTAACCATACTTGGGATTTGGTACCATTCGATAATTCTAAGAATATTGTTGGTTCTAAATGGATTTATAAGACAAAATATCTTTCTGATGGGTCTATTGAGCGCCATAAGGCAAGATTAGTTGCTCAGGGTTTTAATCAGCAGGCAGGTGTAGATTTTTCTGAGACATTTAGTCCCGTTATTAAGCCCACCACTGTTCGTATTGTTCTTACTTTAGCTATTTCTTTTGGGTGGGTTATGCGTCAGCTTGATGTTAAAAATGCTTTTCTTCATGGTCATCTTACAGAAGAAGTATATATGCGTCAACCGCGGGGCTTTATTCACCCTCAATATCCTCATCACTTGTGTCGTTTGCGCAAGGCTATCTATGGCCTTAAACAGGCCCCGCGGGCATGGTTTCATAGGTTTAGCAGTTTTCTCCTTACTCATAATTTTTTATGTAGTAAGTCAGATAACTCTCTCTTTATTTATCGCCATGGTACTTCTATTATTTATTTACTCCTATATGTGGATGATATTATTATCACTGGCAATTCTTCCTCTGCTATCTCTGAATTTATTCACCTTATTGCTTGTACCTTTGCCATGAAAGACTTGGGTGATCTTCATTATTTTCTTGGCATTCAGGCCACCCGTAACAGTAAAGGTCTGTTTCTTTCTCAGCACAAATATGTCTCTGATCTTTTATCACGGTTTCACTTACATACTGTCAAGTCTGTTCGCACTCCTCTTGCGTCTCGTACTTCTTTGTCCCTCACAGATGGCGAGTTACTTGCAGATGCGACTGAATACCGCAGTATGGTAGGAGCATTACAGTATTTAACTTTGACAAGACCTGATATTACTTATGCCGTGCATTTGGTCTCTCAGTTTATGCATGCTCCACGCACTACTCACCTTTTTGCTGTCAAGAGGATTTTTAGATATTTGCAGGGTACTATTGATCATGGTCTGTGGCTCCAGCCTACACCTAAGGCGACTTGCATTGTGGCATATTCTGACGCGGATTGGGCTGGATGTCCTGACACTTCTCGTTCCACGACCGGATATGCGGTTTTTCTGGGGCCCAATCTTGTATCTTGGAAGTCCAAAAAGCAGCCTACTGTCTCTAAATCCTCTACAGAAGCTGAATATCGTGCGATTGCCTACACAGTGCAGGATACACTCCATATTCGATCCATCCTTTTTGAGCTCGGTTATCCTGTCCATACACCAGTTCGTTTATTCTGCGACAACATCTCTGCTTCATACTTGACAGCAAATCCTGTTCAGCACGCTAGGAGCAAGCACATTCAGATTGACTATCACTTTGTTCGTGAACATGTGGCTCATGGTGATCTTGTAGTTAAATATGTGCCTACTAGTCTTCAGCTGGCGGATATATTTACTAAGAGTCTTTCTAGTCAGCAATTTCATTTTTTAAAGGACAACCTGCGCGTTGTATCTCCCGCACAGTTTGAGGGGGTGTAATAACCTAATATTAAATTAGGAAGTTTATGTATCTTTGGAAACTCTTTTTAGTATAAATATATCTGCCAGGTACCCTATTAGGGTAACCTCTTTCCCATTATTTCACAATAAGTCCGTATTTAGACATGCATTTGATGTGTGTTCGGGTCGGATTTTGATGGTTTTCCTAACTTTAAGGTGTTGCAAGTACGTCTCAATTTTGGCTCAAGTTGTGTGTAGCAGGCGTTGAATTGAGTTTTGTTGCAATTGGAGTTGAATTGAAGAAGTTAGAGTCCGACAATCGGCGCTTGTGAAGCAATCGGGCAGAGTTTGGAAGCATTCGAAGAAGATTTGAGATATTTGGAGGTCACCGGGAGATTCACGACGAAATTCTGATAAAGAAAGAGCATTTGGATCGACCTCGTTTGCATCCGGGAGCGTTTGGGGCAAGAAAATGAAGAAAAAGTGAAGAATAAGGTCATGCACGGTCGTGCCCGGCGTTAGGCACGCCATGCGTGCCTTGGAAATTTATTGATGAGCTACTGGAACCCAGGCACGGTCGCGCCTGGAAGGCAGGCACGCCGTGCCTACAGAAGAAACGAAGAGAATGCTACTAGAAGCCAGGCACGGTCATGCTTGGACGTTAGGCACGCCGTGCCTGGACGCGTTTTACGGGCCTCTTCCGCAGGCACGGTCGTGCCTGGCCGCGATTTGTCCTAAATCGACCAGAATTCGTTGTTTTCTATAAATAAGGCCTCCATAACCCCGTTTGGGGGTTACGAACTTTGGAGAGAGGCTTAGGACGAGTTTTACCTGCGTTTTTACGTTGTTTACTTCGAGAACCTGTGATTCTTTGTAAGTTCAATTCTTTTAATTAATGACAATTTATTCTATTCATCCCAAATATTTTGATTCGTCAATTATGAGGCGTGAGTAGTTTATTTAGGGATTTGGGGTTGATGAATGGGTTAATCATGATTGATGGCTAGATTCTTGTTGGTTTAATTGCATGAATGCCGTTTAATTTGTGTTTGAATAATTTAACTGATATATCTTGTAACCTAGAATCGCGACTAGAATTACAATTGCATGTAGAATGAATTAAGAGAGATCTAATTTGTTCTAGGACACATTCACACACACTTAATCGTTCGCTAAGAGATTAGTAGCGATTAAGGGGCCGTAAGCTCGCTCATCTTGGCAATAATTTAGGATCTTGTCGCATGAGAGATCAGCCTGGTCCTTTAAATTATTGTACTCTTCGCCGCGAGAGCGGTAAGAACTTAATAATGATTAGCTAGGCTCAATTAAATTAAATTCTTGTAATTAGGCCTGTTCTGCCAGAAATCTGGTTAACCCCGGAATCAATCCTTGTTCCCTTCGTCGTTAATTAAGGAAAAACCAATCTTTTTACTCGCTCATTAGCATTAGTTTTATTTTAATCAATCAACCAATCTCGCACAATTGCATTTTATTTTATTTATTTCTTTTTAATTGCTGAATTTAGTTAATCTTTAGTTCCCTATAGTTTGTCCCTGTGGAGACGATACTCGTACTTTCCACCACTTTTCTACAACTATTTTAAGTGCGAGAAAACTACCATCAACCCGCTAGGAGCACAGGGATAGAAAGAGGCGTAGGACGCATTTGCATGCCATGTTATTTGCTGTTTTTTTATAAAGGACTTTAATATGTCATATGTGATTTTAAGAACTTCCGCTGCACTCCTTGAAGTGTTTTATGATGTTTAAGTTATGTCTGTTTTAATAACATTCTACTCCATGTGAGTTTGACATTTTCTGGTATTTAGTAATGAAGTCGTTTTGGAATTAATACACTTTATTTTAAGTAATAAAATCTCTTATTAAATGTTTTGTGTTTAAAGTAAAAAAAAAAGGCACTATTTCTTGAACCACGAAAAGTATTTTTGATTAAATCCGTTCTGATTTTCCGCCAAGTGACGCGCCACTCGGGTCGGCAGGGTCGGGCTGGGTGGGGTGTTACAAAGAGGGTTATTCAAACTATGCTTTATTATTAATAAATTTGGTGTGTTTAAGCTTTAAGCTTTGGCAACGGTTGCTACCGTTGATTGATATTTTCCGTTCTTATCACATGTTTTCTTGCATTGCTCTAGCAGGTATAGCAACAAAGTATCTTCTTTTCGGATGTGCTGAGGGAGGACTTGCAGATATTAACCAGGTTTACATTTTTTCCTTGTATTTCCCTAACAAGGGCTAGGTGTCCAGTGTGAAGCAGTATTTGCTTCATTCCTTTGCTAGGAAAATTTTGGTCATTTTATGCAGGGGTGTGAATGCCTAATACAAAAGAGTTCTTATGTTACGAGACACTTAGACACACTACTTCAAAGCCTGGGGTTTACAAAGAAAAAAACTTATTCTCTAGTGAGATGGGCTGTACTGAATACCCCACTCATTTTGGGCCGTCACGACAATACTCTAGCAAAGCTCAAAGAGGTAGGCTCTTGCATTGACGTTCTAGAAGAAAACATAAGGATAAAGGATAATAATAAGCTCGCTAAAAATGAATAAGGAAATTACAATATATTAATACTAATTTGGAACTATAAAAAAGACAATACTTACTATTAGTCTACTAATAATAGTAATTCTAATGATTATAGAAATACATCTTTAGTGGAACTATAGAAAAGACAATACTTTCCTGTGTTTAATAGTCGAAAGAATTGCGTTAGTTGGTAAGTTGCTTAGTTTGTGATTCAATGATCACTTATGCTACTAATAGAAGTTTGTTTAGTGCAAAAAATTCAGAATTTGATAAGTTGCGTGGATCCTTACTTGATGACTAGTTGTTCTCCTTTTCATAATTCATTGTAGCTGCATCGTCTAGTAAAGGGAGCCTGCTTCTTCCATTTTGCAATTACATTTGTAGACTGAACATTTTAAATCAATCTAGACATTAATGATCTTTTCACTGAAGAAATGAGGAGAGTTGATTATATCAATTAGAAGTCCATCTGGTAGTGGTAGATTTGATTAAGAGTAAGTGTATTGAATTTGTTAATGTTGTAGTTGTAATGGTAGAATTAGCTAATTTGGGTTGATTTTTTACAAGTGATTTTTTTTAAAAAAATTGAATGAATAATACCTGTAATTAAAAGATTAAGATAAAAGTTCCACATATTTTCATTTCAACTATTTACATTTTCAATTTTTATAATATTATGAAGCTAATCCAGTCAAATAAGTAGTTATATGTAGTAGCACAAATAAAGTCAATTTTCCTATTTTGGACTGTATGTGTCTTTTATCTCATGTTAAATGTATGAACGCCGAGTATTGAATGTGATTTTATTCATTAAATTGTCTTTTGTAGGTCTGTAGGTCAATCCTTAATTATATTGTGGGATCAAATTATTGATTTAACATATACACCTAAGTTTGAGATGGTGAGATCGGACGAAGCATTGAGTTGCACTATATGTTTATCAATAGCATTATAATTCTATTGCCATGTCTCTAAGTACTAATATTATCTTTTACTACATATTTAACATGTGCAGACTCCAGTGGCTCAACTGCCAGCTTTTGGATTCAAGGAAAAAATATGGAATCATTGTAACTACTAGTATTAATTATTTGTCAGGAGTCGTTTGTAGTATTTTGTATTGGACTTGATGTACTAGTGACGTTGGATAAGTAAAATCTTGTAATTGCATACAGTGGATAACTTTACAGATGTATTACAAAAAGTTTCTTGCAATTGTATGTAATGGAATTTTGTATGGCTGCGAAACGTCCAGATTGTGTATTTAAGTGATGCGATATCTCAATTAATACAGCTGATCTACATTATTTGTTGCGGTCGTAAACCACAACAGGAAACTTCAAAATTTTTTAAAAAAATGATATTTACTGTGGTCGCTAACCGCAGCAAAAAGTCAATTTTCCGATTTTTAAAAAAAATGATATTTGCTGCCCCTGAATAAACCCACATAGATTTGATTGATTAATAACACCGCCATGAATCGGATTCTTGGTCAATTGCTGAATAAACCCACATAGATTTGATTGATTAATAACACCGCCATGAATCGGATTCTTGGTTAATTGAACCCAAAGCCTCTTCCGATCCCTTTCTATCTCCATTCTATATTATAAATAGGAAATGAAAGACAGACAACTACTAATCTAAGGAATTCAATTGTGATAATGATTAAAATTGGCGACGTGGAATATAAAAAAATCTTTATTGCTTTCAATTTCATTGACAATATTCCAACCGATGTTGAGATCGAGCTATATCCTTTACTGGGTATATATCTTAAACTCATTCTTCTTTTCTTCTTTCTTTGTTTATATGATTAGTGTGTGTGTATATATACTTCGTATATATAACGTGTGCTTCAAATAAAAATGTATTCTAGCTTCCATGGAAAAAGAAACACACTTCGTACTACCTATACTATACGGAGTAATTGTCTTATACTCCGTCCGTCCATTTTTATTTAGCGAAACACTATTTTCCAAGTCAATGATGTTATATTTTGATCGATTACATATTTATACACGGTAATATTGATAATATGAAAATGAAATAGACATATTGTTTGTTAAAAATACTATCATAGTATAAATTTTTTAAATTTCACATAAATATATAAGTTAACATAATGGATCAAAGTTTATCATGTTTGACTGAAAAAGTCAAAGATGACTATGTAAAAAGGGACGAACATAGTAGTAAAAAAGGCGTTATATAAAGAGAGAGGATATGGATGGCCGACTGGTTATGTTAGCCCTTACTAAAAAGACATGGTGGGGGATGTAAATTGTTATGCAATGTACTACGTAATATTGATGCACTGAGTACCTTTATGGCTGCATCTATGCTCCTTGCTAAATGGTTGATCACAATAGTAGCATAGCCACTTTGTGTTATTGTAGGCATTCACTTTGTGTTATGTACAGACCGGCTCTTCTGTTGTACATTGGGCGTGGGTAGCAATGGTTTAGTTGTAGGTGATTTATACAAACTGACAGATTTAGCCTGAGAAGTCAAAGCTTCAACTTTATCCTCTTGAAGTCTTGCAAACCCTATTGCTTCAGCCATACTACAGGGTTTAAAAGCTTTCACAAATGATTTAAGTGTAGGCTTCAAAGCAGCTAAGATGCAATCCAAAAAATAATCATCAGGCAATTTCGGATTTCTTTGATTCATGAGAGCTTTGAGATGTTCAAATTCATCTATAAATTCTTCCAATGGCCCTATTTGTTTCAGATTATTAAACCTTTCCACCACTTTGCTGCCACTATTATCATGAAATCTAGCAGATAAATCACCAACAAATCTTTTCCATGATAGCTTCTTTTTGGACAAAATATAATTTCCAAACCAACTCGCTGCTCTACCCTCAAGATATAAAGCAGCCAAATTAACTCTCTGTTTATCAGGAATTGTACAAAGTTTGAAGTACCTTTCACATATTTGCACCCAGATTTCAGCATTGTGACCTTCAAAGGTAGGGAATTCTACCTTAAGTGTGAACCGGTACATATGTTGGCCCGAAGGAGATTTACCAGAAGAGTCTTCTATATCATCTTCTTCCTTTAATGATGATTCCTCCTCTAAAATGGAACTATATCCGCCTTCTTCCTCCACTATTTTCTTCCCTTTCTTCTTTTGTAGTTCCACCACTTTTTTCATCACCATATCCATCATCAATTTCTTTTGAGTCTCCATCTTGTGATCAAAATCCTCCTGCAACAACTTCAATGCTTCCTCCATGTCTGCTGTGGAGTTCAGAGTCTGAACCATGCTTCAATTTCTCTTCGTTCGAGCTCAACTCCAGTCTGAATGGAGTTAATCGACGCCCAAATTAGGATCACAGCTCTGACACCAATGGTATAGTTTCAGGAATTCTCATAAAATGGAGAAGAGAGTTCGAGAACTGTATAAGAATGTATATAAGAACGTAAATGACAGATTATAGAGAAAGAGAGATATGGCGGAAAAGCAAGAATGATTCTATTAACAACCTGATTTACAAAGTCAGCTCAATGGCTGTATATGCAGTTTTAGCTAACAACTTGTTCAGCTAATTAACAGATTTATTCAACGACTAACTGACTCAGTCAAACAATATGAACTATATCAACATTCTTGTTACAGCATTTTCACGATTATTACAATGCTCATGTTTCTTATTTAAATTTGATTTCTTCCATCAGTTTTTCTACCGCTATAACCATCAATTCTCAACATCCATTTTGGAGATTGACGAATGTTGCATATCAAATTTACACACGCGCACACACACGCTTTAAAAGGTGTAATTTTATTGGGGCACATGCCTCCATGAATTGTGTAGACCCCGTCCTTTTGTATTAAGGCGGCAACCCATTAACTATCATCCTGCCTTTAATTAATTTTATTCTAATTCGTCATTACCTTGCAGGGTTCAAAGGAGAGGATATTGACATTACATTGTCAGATACTAATATTGTAAAGATAATGGGAATTAATCGAACGAACCTTACGTACTTTGTTTTCGAAAAAGAAATTAATTGCATAAATAATAATGTTAAAGTTGCGGTTAAAGAAAAGATATTTGATGAGAAAAAAGGTGAGCTTTATGTAAAGCTATCAAAACAAGAATTGCCCAGTATTAAGAATCCATCGACAACCATGTTGCTTGATGAAGTACGAGACCAGCAAAACACATCATCAAGCAGAAAAATAAATGACGAAAGTGGTCCAAAGAAGCAGATAATGTTCAAGGAGACTATTCTTGTTGTTGTAGCCAAATTTTCTTCACTCTTAAAATGTATCGGTCTCTCGCTGAGAAACGCGTTACATTCTAATTAATGCACACTCATGATCTGATTGAAATAAATAAATGTTAATAATACTCTTATAAATGATTTATACTCCGTATATGTTATCCCATAAATAAATAAATGTTAATAATAATTGATACTCTTTTTAATGTGCATCTGTCACCCCAAATATAAACAAGTCCTAATTTGAAACAAAAATTTATTAGTGGTGCTGTTTTTATGAATGAATTAGAGCTGAATGACATAAATATTACTCCGTAAAAATTTGGAGTATATGACAAATTTAGTGGCACGGCCGAAATGAAAAATGGAACACTTATAATGGGATAGAGAGATTATAGTATTAAAGACGAAAACTGTCTAGCTACTAACAATTCTCCAGATTACAAACTATTGCATAAATTTTATAAAGAATACTAGTTTTTTTGTCGCGCGTTGCGCGATAAAGTCAATGCCCAATAATATTTTACATAATGTAATTGCAATTATGTACTCTTGCTTAGAACAAATTGATTTAGTGCCAGAATTTACTATAGTAAGCAGTCAAAATAATTGGTAATATATTAATTTATTACTAAAAAGAGATCTAGAACATAAATGAAGTGAGGGAAATTAATGGAAACACTAAAAAGAGAAGTGTGTTGATATTTTACCATTGGGAAAAATAACTAAAATACCCCAATCTTTGAAAGGGTGTGAGATAAACACCCAAAACTATTACATGTAAATGAACTACCCCAAAATCCGAAACTATATATATAAAGTTATTTTAACATCATGGTCATGCATTATTTATTTCAAAAATGTAAATTTGCGGTGTTAATTACATAATATGAAATAGCAAATTGAAAATGTTGCAATTATATAGAGTGAATGTAATACTATTTATTTTGCAATGGGAGATTAGAATGCTAAAGTATTCTAAATTATAAAATTAACACACACAAAAATTAACATTTTTTGAAAGAAATACAAAGTAATACATGAACATGGTGCTAAAATAATTTTTTATATAAAGTTTGGATTATTTCAATTGCATATGCGAGTTTGGGGTGCTTACCTCACACCCCTTCAAAGTTTGGGGTGTTTACCTCACACCCCTTCAAAGTTTGGGGTACTTTAATTATTTTTCCCTTTATAGTTTACAGTCACCTAATTGGCACAGTGGCAGACCGGTCGATGAAACCAAACCCAAAACATTGTGGAACCAGATCGGGACATGTAATTACTATGAGAAATAATTAGACTCATGTAATGAGTAAAAAAGTCTTAGATGTTGACGGAAATTTTAAACCTCCAACATATTGCATTTTGGAGAAATGATGTTTGTATAACTAAGATCTAAGCCATTAAGTTAGTAATCTCTATCAGAAAAGTTTTTTTCCATTCAATTGATCATCCGCTCTAAAGGCTATCAGTTAAAATTCATCCAATTTTTTCTGGATGGAAGTCATCCCCAATTCTGCAATTCACCATCACATGAGACTGATGCATTAACTTTCCTGCACAAGAAAAATAGTACTACCTCCGTCTCATTTTATGTATCTTAGTTTGACTTGGCACGGTTATTAATGAGGTGGTTGAAAAAGTAAAAGTTGTGGTTGAGATTAGAGTATAGTAAAGTGAAATGGTGTAGACCACATATTTCTTTCCAAAAAGGAAAGGAAACACTTATTTTGGGACAACCCAAAAAGGAAAGTAAGACAGGTAAAATGGGACGAATGGGGTAATAATTAGGTTGTAATACTATTTTTTTTCCGGAATAAACCACCCGAGGTGGGGGAGTGCCGGGGAACATCTCCCTAATTTATTTAATGAAGTTTAAAGGGTACAAAGGGAAATAAATAGTACAGGGAAAGTAAAACTAAAGGTTAGGTTGTAATACTATCTATATATATATATATATATATATATATATATATATATATATATATATATATATATATATATATATATGGAACGGATCAGGTGAGAAGTGCCCTTAGGCTGAGAAGCTGCGAAGTTAACTTATAAGCAAAAAACACGAACTTTTAACCAATAAATCATAACTTATAGACCCCCTCCAAAATAATTACGAAAATGCCACCGCGTCAAAAAAAAATCCAGGTTTCCAGAGTTATTTTGACGCGGTGGCATTTTCATAATTATTTTGGAGGGGGTCTATAAGTTATGATTTATTGGTTAAAAGTTCGTGTTTTTTGCTTATAAGTTAACTTCGCAGCTTCTCAGCCTAAGGGGGACTTCTCACACACACACACACACACACACACACACACACACACACACACACACACACATATATATATATATACCCCTGAATAGATTTAGGATCATGTGAGAACTTAATCTTAGGAGAGGAAAAAAGAACAGATATGAACCATTAGATCATGTTTTAATTTGTCCGTATGAATGCTCTTCGTGGAGGTTATTGATGTCAATTCGTTGCTCCAATTAAATGTATACGTTTATTCCTAAAACCGTTACCCACATCCTCCGCAAGAATATTAATTACCTTGGATGTTTATTCAATCATTAGATTCCGTCTTGTTTCTTTCTATTTCTTTTTTTATTTTACATTTTCCGTACATATATCTCATCTTCCTCAATGGTTTCACATCACCATGACTCATGAGCCATGGATCATCACTGTACGATTTTTTGAATATTATATTCTAATTTTATTTTAGGCATTCACAAATGTTTTCCTTAAGATATCACTAATAAAAAATTATGAAAAATGTGTATTTTATAGTATGAAAAATTATAAAAAAAGTTTTAATAATTGAGGTCTTCTTATGTTTTATTATTTTTTATTATTTTTGCTGCTCATTTCTCCATCAGTGCACAAGTACGACTGCTTTTCATGCACTTTTGATCGGCCCCTATTTTATCGAAATATATTACTAACTCCGTTCCTCTAATTTCCGGACAGAAGGGAGTTGTCTAATTTTTAGGAAAAGTGAAATTATGTGATTAATAATGAGTTGATAAATAAGAATAAAATATGAATGAATTAGAGCCATACAAATATTACCAAATACGATATGAGACAATAATAGGAGGACATCCAAAAAAAAAGAAAAAATGGAACAGTGATAGGGGGACAAATGAATTATTGAATTTTGTTGCACTTATCATACTTTGTTCATGCACTTTTCATTATTTTTATTTCTCATTTTGCAGATACAAGTGACAACATAAAACACCATCTTAATCAAACTATTCTCATGCATTTGGAAGGGAAATAAAAAAGTGCATTTATTAGTTGTAACAAGGCCAATGCACAATTTTAGAAATTGTAGTAAAATAGTGCACTTTTGAATATATTTCAATGCACGTGATAAAATTGCATTTCACTTTGTTAGATAGTGCCAACGTAAAATTATACTAAGTGTGATGTAATAATGCATTTTTGTTCATATTACATTGCATATGATATTGTTACTTTACACGCGTGCATATTTATTTGCATTCTTTTAAAAATAAATACATGAAAGTGCACAACTACAAAGAGTAAATTGCATATTATAAAAAATGCAAGCTAATGGCACACAAGTGAAGATTAATTTAATAAAAATATTATCTCTCTTTCGATTCATATATTTGATGAACGTGTTTATAATTTAAATTAGTGCAAAATAGATTAATTTAGTTCAACAATTTTGGTTATTATTTGAAGGATTTAATGTAAATATGTATGCATTAAAAAACCGTGTAAATAAATATTTGAGTGTCCAGGCATATTGATGCTTTGATAAAAAAAATATTAGAACTCTAATGTATTATTTATTTCAGAAAATGAAATGAAAATTCAATTACGTTAATTGTGCATCGAGTTTCCAATAAAATTGCAATTATTCAATGTTAGAATGCTAATCGAAATATTGCATCTGAAAGAAAGGGATTTTAAAATCAGTTCACCGAATTTAATGTGAAAGAATATGAATCCGGAGAGAAAATTATACAAGGAGAAAGCATTTATAAAAATAAATGGATTTAATTATGAATGGGATTCGCTATGCATTAATTGATTTCCAAATTTGGTAGATAGGTTTCCAAAATATGCATCCGTGCAAGTCGTGCCTGCCAACTATTTAATTTTAGTCTTTTACCTAAATAGCTTTTACTTATTATTAAAGTACTTCTGATTCAAAATTAAGTGCTAGCCCGCGCATATCATGTGCGTTTTTTAGTTTGTGATGTTTCATTTGTGTGCCGCAGGATTGAATGAAAGAATGGTCAGATTTCATTCTTTTTTCCTCTCCTGAAGCTCCTTTCTCACAGGAACCAACCCCTATATATATATATAGTTGTATATATATAAACAACATGAAGTGACCAATAAAAGATAATTAATTCAGTGAGAATAAGGTATTCAGTGGGAAAAGTGTATATACACACAACTATATATATATATACAACTATATATATATATATACACTTTTCCCACCGAATACCTTATTCGGTGGCTGACCTTTAAGATCTATTCCATGACAATTTTTTTTATTTCCATCATTTGCAATGGAGCTAAATATTCATTATTTTTTGGCTTGAGAATATGATGGAATAAAGCAAAATGGCTCACTAAACTGTCTGCGCTTTGTTATGAAGCAGCAGTCAGTCCATACAATTTTGGACACAATTTTCACTATGGGTCATCCGGAAACAGTCTCCCTGTGCTTTAGCACAGGGGTAAGACTGCGTACATCCGACCCCCCCTTACCCCACCGTAGGTGGGAGCCTTTGCCGCATTGACCAGTGGGGTAAATGAAAATGAAATAAATGAAAAAAAAATATTCATTCCAAATTTACTTTCACTCAGTGCCTTGAGACTTGTTATTCTTCTTTCGATATTTGCAGGTCCTCCGTAGTGGTAGTTATGGTCTTATGGAACTGTGTGCCTGTGCCCTAGGTTTTGCGATCATAAATTCATTGCCATGGGAGTGTCAGTATAAATTTCTCGATTATGCCTTTTTGTAAAATATATTTACTTTGTAGAGGTCATATAACATATATACAGTCATATTGAATACTGAGTATTACACATAACATATATTTATCAAGTTTGAAACTGTCTTTTACTTACCCTTAATAAAATCCACGTCCAACATTACTCCTTTTTCCCTCCTCATTTTCTTTTCATAATAATTTATAGGTTCCAAACGGACCCTATAAGAATCAAATACGTAGTACATAATTTTTTTATCTTCAGCAACGTGCAACTTCTTAAAATTCCAAAGAAAAAAACATAGTCCCATATGAACTTTGAGAGCCCAATAAAATGAAGTCTAGACCAAAGTGATCAACACGGGAGTATTTTCAACATTCAAAGCTCAAAATGTGCATTCTGGAACTTGCCTTTCAACATTCAAGTCTACATGGGCACATGGCCCAACTTGACCTTTCTATTTGAGCTCTTTGCAGTCACGGGCCCAACATTTCAGTCAAAACATAATACAACGTGGAGTATATATTAAAGACACACATGCATAACATGAATGGGGAGGCAGTCAAACCATGAGATGGAACCAAAATGTATTACGTAGTACGGAGTAACAAATATTTAATAACAGAAGTATTACTTTAAAAGAACTCTTTGTCGGGCTTCAGAGCAAAAGTATTCAAACTTCCTACATTCACACTTGCAGTGATGCACTCATGCAAAAGTTGTGCACAATATGATCCTCATTCATGAAAAACATTTTTTCACCTATCCATCTGTGAAAATTACATCTGCAGTAAACATCACTTGTTGTGCACCACCACTTAGGAGTAATTCAATTTTGGACATTCCAAATAAGATAGTATAGATAAGGTGTCTCAAAGAAAAACATATAGTTTATGGTACTTAACTACTTAAGTACGTTAACATGGAAATTTATACCTAATATCATGCCGCTATCAAACAATACAATAAGACACGCATAATTTGATGTCTCAAAGACGCATAATTTAAGGGCCACTCTTTCATATGCCTACTGGATCTGCTTCTGACTTTCTTTGTTTGATCAGAGTGGTAACATATCAAGGAATGATGAACATCTGAGAGATAGACACGCCTAAAGTAGTAAAAGACTACAAAGTCTTATAGATGACATATAACCACGTTCAAATAAACGTTTTAAACCTGAACTATCTTTGGTCAGCAAAATCATAAATAAATTTTGAATGTTCTCTGCATGTTTCCATTACAGTTTTGTCTTTGTGGGGTGTCCAAAGCTGGAACACTATCAACAATTATCAAAAGCATATCTTTTTCTAGGACTGTCATTTATTCCTTATCAAAGTCACAAGTATCTTGCATTTAAAGCTTAGAAGAATATATTGCATAAACTAACATCACATAACTACATCATACACAACAGTACACCCAATTATACAGATAAATGGATATGATCTACCTATGTCAACTAATATGAGCCAATGATATAATGAAACAAAAATATGATAAAAACAAGATAGGTCCTACTTCTTAACCAATTTCATGAGTGGAACTCAGAGAATATTGTAGAACCGACTTGTATAAAAAGTTATAAAGAAGGTACAGATTTGATTATGGTAAATTACTTACAGCAAACAGAAAGGCATAATCGAGACATTTATACTGACACTCCCATGGCAATGAATTTATGATCGCAACACCTAGGGCACAGGCACACAGTTACATAACTACCACTACGAAATTTGGAATAACTAAAACATCGAAAGAAAAATAACAAGTATCAAGGCACTAAGTCAAAGCAAATTTGGAATGAATCAATTCAACAAATTTGTCATGGAATAGATCTTTAAAGGTCAGCCACCAAAAACATAATAAGCTTCTTGCTAACAAAATCAATATATTTGATGTTCTTCACACTCCGATCAAGGTGAGTGCCAGGCTAGAAAATCAGATAAGGAGGATAGATTTAACCACTCAAATCTAAGTTGATTTATCATAGTAAAGTTGTGAGTAATTCCAAAACCTCAAATTGTCTCAGTCCAATTCTTTATTGCTTCGATCTTCTTCTTACTAAAAGCAAGATAGGGAAGATCGTGTTTAGTCTTTTGGGGACGCCCTCTTTTTCAGTGCATTACTATTGATTATATGGAATCCAAAGCATTTACTTTCAATTGAAATTTCACACCCATCTGACTTAAGAATAGGCTGATACCTTACTGGATTGTGCCTTTTTCAGTTTGGAGTTGCATTTTGCCGTAGCTGCAATTGACGACGCACCTCTCCAGATTGCTCCTTTCTTTGCCCAGCTGATTCTGGGAGTGAAGGGACTCGTTTGCCTTGAGTCTCCTATAACGCCTAAATTTACTGATAGCAGCCGTGTTTTTCTTACTAACCCGAGTTCTAGCAGGTCGATTTAAGTCTGCTACCATTTAGGACTCACCGCCAACGTAGATTGATTTTTAGTCGCAGCTGGTATTGTGGGTTTCGGCTAAATCTAGGTTGCCGCTTGAGTCTGTTGTCGTCGACGTCCCACTGAAGCCGGAAGGGCAAGCCTCGTTTGTGTGCAGTCCGCTGTGGAATGGACGCCCTATTTCCAATTTCCGATTGTCAGAACAAAGACGCAGACCGAAAGAAATACGGAGTACACGATAACTAACGGAAGACAATAAGATCATGAGTTTTATTTAACGGAAGCTCTACGGACAAGACAACTAAACCATGAACCGTACAACAAGTTAAGCAGAAATTACCACCTAATAATGCTGTAGAATTACACGAACAATTTTTCATACCCAAAAGGGTATTAACCCTTATTGACCATTATAACATTTTAGAAACATTATAAACGTAACTTAGGGTAGATTTTATAAAGATAGAATGGATTTGATAATGACTAAATTTAAGAACAGTTTGAGTGGCACAAGGCGATAGGTGTGAAAATACGTGAAATATTCTGATCGGATTAATTTCAGTCTTAAACCAAATGAGATTAGACCAAAACTAAATCAGATGAGATTAGACCAAATATAATTAATTCAGACTCAATCAATAGTAAAGACACGTGAACCAGGCCTTAACCAGACAAAATAGATCAGGCTAAACAAGATAAGAAAATTACATTTCAATATCTAAAAACATCCTTAATCTTTAATTGCCGGTTTTATTTAATTAATCCCCCCTTATGAAAAATGACCTTTTAGAATGCAACCCCTGATCTTAACATGGTATCAGAACCAAATCAATCCATGGTGTGGGACCCCCTTATGAAAAATGATGACACGATTATAAAAAATGACAACGACGAACCGACGAAAAAAAATGAATGACGGCACGATCCAGACGAAGTGTCAGGTCATGAAGAGAGGTGTTAAATGTCCCACACCGAAAAAGTTTGGATGAACAAATTGGTATATTAACACATGAGTTCCTCCTAACAGGTTGACCCTTTTAGGATGGAACCCCAAATCTTAACAAACTGCAGGATTAATCTTTTGTTCATATTTTGGGATCTCTTTATGCTCTGGTATTATATATGTTTTCCTAAACCCCCTATTTTTATATCAAATCCTAGTATCCAATGGGTATGTATTATTTGCCTAAAAAGGCATAATCTTCTTATTTATGTGAAAAGATGAGGATAAACATTTTGTAACACCTAATTGATCGAGTCAAATAAGCAAGTCCAAAAGCTACTAATGGAATGCGTCAATATGAATATTGCTAATTAGTAATTCAAATCATTTACTTGTGATGAGATAAGCTGGGTTACAGGTTAGTACTCCATTTGACCCGCTAAATTTGTCCCGTTTTTTCTTGGGAAAACTGTCAAATAGGTCCTCGAACTTTCATTAAAATGTCAAATAAGTCCTTATATAGGAGGCTTTGTCCGGCCGTCGAGATTTGGGGCGGTTTCCGGTGAAATTTTTTGATGAAATTTTTTTAGTGTCTTATTTATCAAGTCTAGTTTACTCATACCAAATTTCAGCTAAAACTTCAATCGGGAACGCATTGAAATTAATTCTTGAAGATAACTGCGCATTAAACTGCACAATTATCTTGAAGAATTAATTTGAATGCGTTCCCTATTGAAGTTTTAGCTAAAATTAGGTATGAGTAATCTAGACTTGATGAATAAAATTATAAGATGCCCAAAATGTTCATTAAAAAATTCCACCAAGAACCTCCCCAAATCGCGACGGCCGGACATAACCTCCTATACAAGGACTTATTTGACCTTTTTATGAAAGTTCGAGGACCTATTTGACAATTTTCCCTTTTTTCTTTTCGGGAAATCCCACTAAAATTATCTCATACCAAATTTTGTAAAGTTTTT
This sequence comes from Cuscuta epithymum, assembly GCA_945859915.1. NCBI lineage: Eukaryota > Viridiplantae > Streptophyta > Magnoliopsida > Solanales > Convolvulaceae > Cuscuta > Cuscuta epithymum. Next base: position 1,767,608 of record CAMAPF010001023.1, read on the forward strand.
TATGCTCTAAACCATTTTTATTTTATTATTAATTTACCAATTCAATATGAATTATATATACTCAATTTTCTTAGTAATCGTGTCATCCCCTCATGTTCCAATGTTATTGGGATGAAGGTAGCGCATACTAGTCTATACACATTAATAATCGTTCTATGCATTTATCTATATTGATGGTTGTTGTCACGACCCTATGTTAGTATTTTACTTTCTTTGTTCCTGAATTATCTTCCAAATTTTCATTTTTGTTTGTTCCAAAATAATCTTCCATTTTCTTTTTTGGCAAACAATTTATGATTCAATGCATTTTTTACAAATTCATTCTTCTATGCACAACTCTGCTTCACACAATACTCATTATCATAATCCTCCGTCAAATACACAAATGTCCTTTGCACGATAATTGAGGAGAGGCAGAGTCACCATTTTTGAATGAAAATAATCAAGATTCAAGGGCTGTGTCATACTACGTATATAGAAACATGCTTATATATTTACATTAACCTTCAATTCTGTAAATGCATGTATTCACCTCATCTTAATAATGGTGGTGAAGAAGCTCCATCATGGAGAGAGATCACACTCTCAAAAACACCAATCAAAGTCCTCACATCTTTCTCTGCTTCAATTTTTCTTACACTCATTCTATGACCTGACAACAACTCCACAGGATCTTCCTCTCCTCGTACAAATGTGTCAGGAACCACAACTTTCCTCGGACTGGCCGCCTCTTTACACAACGTTCCGTACATGATATTCCCTCTCCATAAAAGATCGGGACTTTCTTTCTCCCTATCTTCTGAACAATTCTTATCAGGCGGCGCTTCTGGTTGTTCTTTATGTTCTTCAATCACGTATATTGTCTTCTCTGGAGGGTATTCCTCCTCTTGATCTTCCCGCCTGGGAATGATGCGGCTGGTTCTGGTTCTGCCTGTCTTTCCTGATCGAGAAATCGTTGGCTTTGCATGTGATCTGCTCAGATTTTCTGGAGATCCTAAAACTTGTTGTCTGTTTGTTGCTGCAGAGGAAGTTGGTTTTGTCTTAACCGCTGCAGATTGCTTCTTCTTTTGCATATTAGATTTTATATGACAGGTTTTTGACGAAAATTGGTTCTTATTATCAGGGATTTTCTTGCAGTTATCATGACAGGACGACAATGGAGGGGAGAGATAGCGTGGCAAAACCATCATCTTCTTGGGTTTATGAGCGTTTAATATGTTTGGGGTTGAAGGATTCTTTTTCCAGGAACTGTATCTCGTCTGGAGTTTTTCAATGTTTGTACGAATTTCATCTGAGGCTTCTGATCTTGCCATTGATTGGAATAATAATAACAATAGCTCAAAGAAAATTCTGAAGATCATACGCCAGCAATTAGGCTCTGTTTGCAAACCCAACAAAAAAGTGCTTTTAACTTTTTTAAATGATTTGGTAAAAAAGTGATTAATAGTAAAAGTTGGTAGTGTTTGAGAAAAAAGTGATTTTGAAAAGTAAAAGTTGGTGGTGTTTGATAAAATAAGTGCTTTTTGTGTAATAGAAAAAATAAAAAGCAGATTCTAGCTTTTAGCTTTTAAGTAATTCATTTAAGTAGAAGTTGTCATTTGAAAACATCTTTTTTAGCTTTTTTAAGTCAAAAGTTGGGAAGTGCTTTTTTAGTTGTGTTTGCAAACAGAGCCTTAATATCATCTATATCAAATTCGAAAAAATGAAGGCCATAGCGTAATTTCAGAAAATGGACGTACTCACGTACGTATGCATATATACGAAGTTTTCTAGAATTTTGGTGTTTAAAGACATTCTCACTTGGAACGCCTAGCGGAAGAGGACCTAGCGCGGCTAGGGTTTAGGTTGGGCGTATTCATTGTGCTAGCTTATCAGTATTCACGGCCGGGTCCGACGGCTTGGCAGTCGGATCGCGAAAGGGAGTGCCGCTCTCTGTCCTTCGCACGCCGCTTCTTTGTCCATAGTTCGATTTTGGCAGACTAGGTTTAAGCCATGGCGAGTGGCTGGGAAAAGGGAGACAGTCCGGGTGGGGTTGAAGCACTGGCAGACATCTACGGGCAATTGGATCTGGAGGAAGAGGAGGAGGTCCTCGTGGTTGAACCAATGGTACAGAATGTATCGAAACACAACTTGACCATGGTGGGAACTATTACATCAGAAAAGTCGGTACATTTTTCTCAGTTTAGAGATATTATGGCGTCTGTGTGGAAACCTCAAAATGTTGTTACTATAACTAAAATTGGTCCTAGACGGTATGTGTTCCAATTCTATAATGAGGAGGATGTCATTACGGTTGATGAGGAGGGACCATGGCTTTTTTATGAGAACCTAACTGTTATGAGTAGACTTAAAGAGGGGGATATTCCCTTGTCTGTCCCACTGAATAAAGCTGATTTTTGGGTTCAAGTTCATGATATTTCAGTGGGATATTTTACTGTTGAGAATCACTACTACATTTTCGAGTCTAATGTAACAATAAAATTGTAACATTTGTTTAAAGTGTTACAAAAAACTGGTCAATTGTAATGGTTTTAAGTTTGTCGTTACATTTACTTAGTAATAGTTACATTTAATCTGGTCCTAATGTAACATTTCTATAACTACATAAACATTGTTACATTATTTTATTAAATGTTACATTTAGTGAAATTTAATGTAACACTTTCCTGTACTTCGTATCCAAAATATTGAAAGTGAAGCTAGCGCCATTTTTTTTACCAAAACTAGACGAATTTTTCAAATGAATTTTCCCAAACTCTTAGTTACCGCCTTTTTTTTAATAGATTAATCCCAAACACCAAAATCAAAGCTTAGTTACTCCATACAAGGAATAAAATGAAAAAACCTAACAAAGCAACATCATTCAACTTCTCCTTATATGAGATAGTTTTTCTCTAAAGAGCGGCTTCGAGTTTCATCTGACTCAACATTCAGCTTCTTCTCCTCCAACCTTTTCACAATCTAAACCAAGTTTCATATGAATCACATCTCCTAGTTTTACATCTGTATTTTCGGATAATTTACTTCTCAAAAGCCCATCCGTAATATTTATCGGTCAACATTCGCACCGGATTTTTCAATTTCGTTTCTTAATTTTTTGTGGCGATTTCTTAGGTTTCTGTAATATTTGGGTCGTCTCTTGCTGATGTTTCTCGCGGTTTGGTTTATTAAGGTTCATTTTAGAAATTCGAAGGTTATATATCAAAATATTGCCCTTTATTTATCGTCTTTAGTGAAGTCTTGTTTTTGCTTTGCGCTTTTCTCAGTTATTATGCTCTCTGCATTTTTCTTAATTAATTATTATGCTCTCTGTGTTTTATGACGTTGATTTATACATCTCCCATGGGTAAATGCTAGCTCAAGAAGGCTGGGAATGACCATGTATTAGTTCTGCCCAAGAGGTGTTCGAAGAAATGTCTAAACTAGTTAGTTGGGTAATTTTTCTTCTTCCTTTGCACAAGAGGTGTTCGAGAAAATGTCTAAACCAGAATATATTAGTTTTACGTGTTTGACTTGTTTTTTGTTTCTATTTCTTTTTAATTAAAATTGAAAATAATGATTCTTTAATAACTTCAGGTTCAATTTCATAGGTATAATCTTGCTTCTTTTGTTGATGAATCCTACATTCTAGTTGACTGTAAGCTATATTTTCCTTTGATTGATAAATCCTAAACTATTTAGATTATATACTTCAGCTTCTACTTCCTTTTTTATATATAATAAAGAAGATAGAAATAACATCATTTCATATTATATTCCTGCGTTTTACTACTTACTACAGTGTTTCTTAAAATGCTAATATGGGCAGGAAAGCCAATAGCGTTGTTTAGTTTCATAGTATTTCTCATTTTTTATGTGTCACTAATATCCCTTAACTTATAGACTTATAGACATTTATCAAAAGTTGGGTGAAGTATAGCTACCCCTAGTCACTGCCCTGAAATGATATTGACGTGCACTTTGTCGTGTATGCACTCAAAATAATAATCAATACGACACTAATACGTAATATAGTGTAGTAAGGTTCGTATCCACAGGGAAAGGAACAATTTTCTTTTTATAGAATTAGAAATAAGTAACAAGGGGGGTTTTTATGATTGGTTTATGAACTTAAATTATATTTAAACACAAAGATGAACGAGTTATGTGGTTTAATTAATGAGAAGAAGACTTGGCTTTGCTTTTATCCACTTAATGAAATGTTCGTCGATCCCGGTTATATCTTTAACTATCTTCCTCTCGAATACTCAATCAAGGAGTATATCCAATTCATCGAGGGTAGTTATTAATAACGAGACGCGTTCATTAATAAAACTTACTACCGAGTTAATATAGAACACGCGCCATATACTCACTCGATAGTAGCAATAAAATAGAGATGAAAATGATTGAGATTGATAACCTCAACACAAGCGGTTTATCGGTTTAATCAATATATTTAATTCCCCTTAGGTTATTAACCATGAGACGCATGCATTAACAACCCAAGTTTACTACCGTGAAAGGATCGAATTAATAACAAGCGTATAACCGACCGATTCTAGTATTAATTAATATATGAAACAAAACTAGTTGATCCTTTAAGTAATGCTCAAAATATTAATATGTAATAAGAATAGGAATTAATTAATATTCAAGGAAGAAGATTAAAGAAAATAACTCACAACTTACAATTCATTAAGCTTCAAAGTAGCAAAACCAAGATGGAAGAGTTTAGCTCCTCATTTGGAGACTAAACATGAAGAAAATATAAAGAAATGACTTGTCTAAACTGAGCTTAGAAGTATATATGAATTGGTGGTTTATTGTGGAGGAAATGGGGTGTATTTATAGGCTTTTTAGGCTTGCTGGGTCGTGTACCCGATCGGGCTATAAGGGCACTCGGTCGGGTACTCGGTTGCTTCGCAGAATTGCAAAAAACGGGGACATACCCGATCGGGTATGTCGGCCACCTGATCGGGTATAGACACTCGATCGTGGTCAAAATCTCCCCTGCATGTTGCCTTGTTCCCGGGTTGATCCGATTTGATTTTTCAGCGACTTACCCGATCGAGTATAGGGCATACTCGACCGGGTACAATACCAAAAATCAGAATCTTCATTTTTTCTTGGAATTTTTGCACCTTCCCTCCACTTGTGATGTTCACCAATGGTACCTAGAGTGATCTTGGACCTGTTTGAGCTCAGAATAAACCTAATGTAAACAATTTACAAACATTTTACAAACTAAACTATTACACTAAAAGTGTGTAATTTCCAAAGTAACAATCATTCTAAACTAATTAAAAACACAAAAGTAAACATGGAAATTACATGAATGTCAACTCCCCCATACTTAGTTTCTTTACTCGACCTCGAGTGAAACCAAATGTTTGTACAATGTTCAACCAAAGATTATAAGTTTTAAGAATAATAAGAAAGAACACAAGACCACCAAGGTTGTAAATGAGTTCATAAAACAACATTTTCTTGGGTTTGTTGGTCCTCTATGCTCTTTGTTTCTTCTTCTTCTTGCTTCTTCTTCTTCTTCTTTTTCTTCTTTTCCTCTTCTCGAAGAGATGATGTCCTGCAAAACACAAATTTTTCTCTCATATCTCTCATTTTGCCTAGGAGCCTTTTCAGGTTTTCATTCTAGCATCTCTTTTCTTTTTCTTTCCTTACCACTCACTCATCATTTTTTTGTAAGCCCTTGTTGCTTAGATTGCCCTTTTAGGTTTTCAACCTAACTAGCATTTCATTTCTTTTTTTTTTTTGTGTACAACTAATACAAGAAAATAATGCTTAGTACAAGGTAAAAACAAAGGGAGTGTACATACCAAGAGATGGATCTCCCTCCCCCACACTTGAATCATGGCACTATCCTTAGTGCCCGCCTTCTCCACCATAATAGCCACCTCCAAAGCCGCTCCCGTGCATGTCATCACCGCCTCCGTCGCCCATGGTAGTATCCCCGCCATCATAGCCGCCACCGCCGGAACTAGATCCACCAAAATTACCCCAATCGGAGGGGTTATACCAAGAAGGTGCCGGCGGTGGTGATATCATAGAAGCAAAACCGGCTAGGTTGGACATGTAGGCATATGTGGGCCCATACATCCTCCGGTAATCTTCTTCATACCGTTGCATGTCGGCGGCTCTTTGTTCCTCCATCCTTTGAAATGCCGCTTGTTGTTCCGTCCGGTATGCATCAAATTATCGGTCCCTTTCTTGTTGCTCCTCCCGTAGTGGCCTATCTCTTCTTGAAGTTGGACAAATTGCCCTCCCATTTTTGTGTAATCGATGCTCATGGTTTGGAAACCGGCTAGGAGGGATTGTTGCCCCGCCAAGAGTTGTTGGAAAAAGTCTTGTGGTGGCGGGTTATGGGGAAGGTCGGGGATATCATGTTGGACATTTTCATATCCTTGATTTGCGGCGTGGTCGGGTTGATGCTCGGGTTGGTTGTCGGGTTGAGGCTCGAGTTGTTGCTCGACTTGGTTGGCTTGAGGTTGGAGGTGTGGTGGGATGTTGTTAGGGAGGAGGTAGTGTGGGATGTCAAAGGGCTCCATCTTATACCTAAGTCTAGGTAATTCGTCGCAAGGGAGGGGAAAGTATTTGACGGGTTCGGGGTACTTCATGTGCCATTTATAGCGTTGGGTTCCGTTGTGGTCTTTATTACCCAAAGAGATTAATTGTGCATTGGATAACCATCCAAGATGCATTAATGAATCTCTAGAAATTGTGGCATTATCCACATAGCCAAATTTGGAAGCCAAATGCATGATGACTCCTCCTAGGACAATGTTTCCCCCTTTTGTAATAGCCTTCTCTAGATGATCCCAAATTAAGTTGCAAATGTTGAACTCAACGGGATTTCGGAAAAGAGCAAGAGTGAGTATGGCTACATCCCCTATCCGAGTGTGGTGGTTGTTGGGGCGGCCAAGCAAGGAGTTACACATAAATTTGAAGAAAATCCGGAGAAGGGGATGTTGCACGTGACTAATGTATAGTTGAGACGTGCTAAATTCCGTTCTCCGGTCATTTTGCCCCATAAGTTGTATGCATCCATGGTATTGTCCGGGATTTCCCTCTCCCAGGGGAATCGGAGCCCGAAATGCTCGGCAAAATCACGTCTCGTTATAGAGTGCTCGATATTCATAAACCGAAACGAGAGTGTGTCATCATAAAAATGGTTTTCATCCAACACAAACTTGGCCGAACTAAAAATTTCATATATGAGCCTTTCATTACAATTATATTGCAAATTAAAAATCAAGGCCATATGCAATTCATCAAAAAGCTCCCTCATGCCATCCAATAAACCTAGAGAAGTAAGAGCTTCATGGCATAAAAAACGAGAGGAGATGACTTGCCTTTTTAGTATGGCCACAAATCGCTTGCGATGATCCCCCGGGCAAAAATGAACATCCTCAAAGCCTCGAATAGGTCCCCTGGTGTTGGAGCTCTCCGGTTGGTTCCTCTTTGGTGCCATTGTTGTGCAAATTGAGAGCTTGAATTCGGACTTGGGGTTTGAGGGGTAGGGTTTCGGTTTTTCTGAGATATGGGAGAGGGTGGTTTTGATGGGTATGGTGTTGTAGAGGCGAGTGAGGGGAGTGTTTTGGTGGTGGTTTGGGTTGATTTGGTTGAGATATGAGAGAGTAATTGAAGCTTGAAGGTGTGGAAATGGGGGATTTGGGAGAAGGGATTCGAGCTTTTGGGATTTGGGGAAGAAGAATGGTTGATTTTTGGCTTCTGATTCGGTTTAAAACCCGTGTACCCGATCGAGTACCCCGATTACTCGATCGGGTATGCATGTGTTTGTTCTTGTTTCGGGATCGGGCTCGATCGAGTATACCCCGTACTCGATCGAATTTTCTTCGCCGTAGGATTCTCGTAAATATACTCAATCGAGTATATTAATATACCCGATCGGGTATAATCCCTTTTTTTCAAAAATGGTTCCAGGGTTGTGTCTCCGATCGAGTATGGGGTATACTCGATCGGATTTTCCTCGCCGTAGGATTTTTTGGAAATATACTCGATCGAGTATATAAATTTACCCGATCGGGTATGGCGTCGGAATTTTAGATTGGCTCCAGGGGTCGAGTACCTGATCGAGTATGTGGTATACCCGATCGGGTATGCGACCATTTTTCATTCCTTTGACCGATCGAGTATGGGGTACTCGATCCCCAATCTTTCCTTTTTTACCTTGTACCCGACCGAGTAGGGGTGTTACCCGACCGGGTAAGTGATGATGACCGATCGGAGGTTTCCCCAGGCTTTGAGAACATGTTTTTTCCCTAATTTTCTTTTGAGAATTTCCTCATTCTCTCAAAGTTTGACATTCAAAAATAAAAGAAAAATAAAGAATGCGTACCTTAGCATGGGTTGCCTCCCAAGAAGCGCCTTAGTTAACGTCGTGGCACAACGCCATCGTTTTGTTCATACTTCATAGATTAGATCGAAGAGATCCATGTATTCAACGTTCTCTTTTTGGAAGCCTTCAAGGAATGATTTGAGTTGATGTCCGTTAACCTTGAAGATTTTATTGGTGTCAAGGCTTTTGATCTCAACCGCTCCATGTGAGTAGACTTTGACCACTTCAAATGGTCCTTCCCATCGTGATCTCAATTTACCGGGGAAAAGACGAAGGCGTGATCTAAAAAGAAGGACTTTGTCTCCAACTTGGAAGTCTTTTCTTATTATCATTTTATCATGCCATACCTTCGTCTTCTCCTTGTAGATGGCGGAGTTCTCATAGGACTCAAGTCGAAGTTCATCTAGTTCTTGGAGTTGTAACTCCCTTTGCACTGCTCCATGTCAAGATTGAATGTTTTACCTCCCAATAAGACTTATGTTCGAGTTCGACCGGGAGATGGCAAGTCTTCCCGAACACAAGTCTATAGGGAGACATTCCAATTGGTGTTTTGAAAGCGGTTCTATATGCCCACAAGGCATCATCTATGCGAAGACTCCAATCTTTACGGTTAGGGTTCACCGTCTTTTGGAGTATAGACTTCAACTCCCTGTTCGAGACCTCGGCTTGACCGTTTGTTTGTGGGTGATAGGCGGTGGAGAGCTTGTGGTTAACGCCAGATTTCTTCAACAAGGCACTCACAGTAGAAGTGAGTGCCCCTATCGCTTATCAAAATGAGTGGGATTCCAAACCTTGAGAAGATGCGGGTTTTGATGAAGTCCGCCACTACTTTGGCATCATCGGTCTTTGTGGCTTTTGCTTCCACCCATTTGGATACGTAGTCCACCGCCAAGAGAATGTATAGATTGCCATGGGAATTAGGAAAAGGTCCCATGAAATCTATTCCCCAAACATCAAAGATCTCCACGTAGAGCATAGGAACTTGCGGCATCTCATGTTTTCGAGAGATGTTTCCCATGTGTTGGCAATTGTCAGAAGATTGACAAAAGACATGGGCATCTCGAAATAAGCTTGGCCACCAAAAACCGCACTCAAGTACCTTCATGGCCGTTCGCTTGCCTCCAAAGTGGCCACCACATGCATGTGAGTGACAAAAGGCAAGAATGGATGCTATCTCCATCTCGGGAATGCACCTTCTAATGACTTGATATTTGCAATGTTTCCACAGGTATGGTTCATCCCATACGTATTGTTTTGCATCATGTTGGAGCTTCTCTCTTTGAGCTTTAGAGAAGCTTGGTGGAAATCTGTTTAGAACAAGGAAATTAACAATATGAGCATACCAAGGGCGAATTTCCTTTAGAGAGAAAAGGGTCTCATCGGGAAATTCCCCCCAGATATCATCTTTGATATGATCATTTCCTTCATCAAGGACTACACGGCTCAAGTGATCGGCCACCAAGTTCTCCATGCCCTTCTTGTCCTTGATCTCAACATCAAACTCGCTCAAGAGTAGTATCCACCGAATCAACCTTGGTTTGGCCTCCTTCTTTGTCATCAAGAACCTAAAAGCCGCATGATCAGTGTAAATGATCACTTTGGTTCCAAGTAAGTATGACCTGAATTTTTCAAGTGCATATACGACGGCCAACATTTCTTTTTCGGTGGTGGCGTAGTTGCGTTGAGCGTCATTGAGAGTGGTGGATGCATAGTAGATCACATGAGAGGCTCTTCCCACCTTTTGGCCCAAGACAACCCCAACCGCATAGTCGCTAGCATCACACATGATCTCAAAGGGAAGAGACCAATTGGGGGCTTGGATGATAGGTGCGGTTACTAGTTTTTCCTTCAATGTATTTAAGGCCTTCTTGCATTCCTCGGAAAAGATGAATTCCACCTCCTTTTGCAAAAGTGTGCATAAAGGAGATGCAATCTTTGAGAAGTCCTTGATGAATCTCCGATAGAAACCTGCATGCCCAAGGAATGATCGTATCTCTCTCACGGTGGTAGGACAACTGAGTGATTGGATTACTTCAACTTTGTCCTTGTCTACCTCTATCCCTTTGGATGAGATAACATGGCCGAGAACAATTCCTTCTTCCACCATAAAGTGGCATTTTTCAGAATTCAAAACAAGGTTTGATTCTAAACAACTTTTCAAAACAAGTGATAGATGATATAAGCAAGAATCAAATGAGTCTCCATGGATTGTGAAATCATCCATGAAAACTTCCAAAAAAACTCCACATATTCAGAGAATATGCTCATCATGCATCTTTGGAAGGTGGCTGGGGCGTTGCAAAGTCCAAATGGCATACGTCGGTAGGCAAAAGTGCCAAATGGACAAGTGAATGTTGTTTTCTCTTGATCTTCAGGAGCTATGGGTACTTGAAAATACCCGGAGTAACCATCAAGAAAACAATATAACTTATGCCCGGCAAGTCTCTCAAGCATTTGATCAATGAAGGGTAAAGGGAAGAAATCCTTTCTAGTTACCGCGTTGAGGCGACGGTAATCTATACATACCCTCCATCCATCTTGAATTCGGGTGGGCATAAGTTCCCCATGTTTGTTCTCCACCACCGTGACTCCGGTTTTCTTTGGAACAACTTGGGTTGGGCTAACCCATTTGCTATCGGAAATGGGAAAGATAATCCCCATTTGAAGTAGCTTGATGACTTCCTTTTTGACCACCTCCATCATAGGTGTGTTCAATCTTCATTGTGTCTGCCTCACGGGTTTTGCTTCATCCTCCATCAAGATGCGGTGCATGCATGTAGATGGACTAATGCCTTTGATGTCGGCTATAGTCCATCCAATTGCGAATTTGTGCTCTTTGAGCACCGCAATCAACTTTTCTTCTTGCTCTTGGGTCAATTTGTTGGAGATTATGACTGGCAATGTTTCTTTTTCTCCCAAAAACACATATATCAAGTGCTTTGGGAGTGGCTTCATCTCAACATCGGGGGCCTGCAAAATAGAAGGCAAAGGCTTCTCTTCGGGGATGGTTAGTGGGAATGCTCTTGACCCCGGTGGCATAAGTGGAAGTTGGAAGTGGTTATCCAACTCCACCATCATTGCTTGTATGTTGGGGGTCAAGGCAAGTTCTAGAGAATTGTCCCCAAAGTCATTCTCAATCACACTCAACAATTCATCTTCTCCATTTATTTCAAAAGTGTTTTGCACAAGAGGGCCAATAATATCAATGGCAAATAGAGAATGATTTTCATTTGGATATTTCATGGAGTCATAAATGTTGAATTCAACTTTATCTCCATCAAATTCCATCGTTAAAGATCCGCTAAAGACATCAATTTTTGCTCTAGCGGTCTTTAAAAATGATCTTCCTAAAAGGATAGGAACCGCATTCTTATCATTTTCCATTTCCAAAACATAAAAGTCGGCGGGAAAGATCAAATTGTCTACCATAACTAGTACGTCTTCGACAATACCTTTAGGGTAAGCATTTGATCTATACGCAAGTTGAATAAGTACTCCGGTTTCATTTAAAGGGCCAAGCTCAAGTGATTTATACAAGGAATAAGGAATGACATTAATTGATTCTCCTAAATCTAGCATGGCCTTTGAAAACGTAGTACCTCCCAACTTACAAGGTATAGTGAACATGCCCGGGTCATTGTATTTCTTTGGAAGTTTCTTTTGAAAAACTGCCGAAACACGTTCACTTACTTGGACTTTTTGTTTTCCATTTAGTCTATGCTTCTTTTTTATTGTGCATAGCTCTTTAAAAAAATTCAAATCTAGGAACACCCTTTATTAAGTTAAGGAGAGGAATATTTACCTCACATTTGGAGAATGTCTCATAGATGTCCTTGTCTTTTTCCACCCTTCGTGTTTCCCTTAGAGCTTCGGGAAATGGTGCTTCCGCTTCATGAATAACCGGGGGTGGAGTTGAAATGTGATCTTCCTCCTCCTCCGGTTGAGCTTTCTCCACAAGCTCTTCTTCATCCTCCTCGTCAATGTGGCTTCTAGCTTTTTCCTTGGCAATGACCAACTCTTTTCGACTTCTTAATGTCACCGCGTGGGCTTGTTGCCTAGGATTCGGCTTCGTTTGAGATGGAAGCTTTTCCGAATCCCTAGCCTCAAGTCTACTTACCGCACTTGAGATTTGGCCCATTTGGGTCTCAAGGTTTTGGATACTAGACTTGGTCTCATGTTGAAATTGGACCATGTTTTGTTGCATGGTTGAGACATTTGAGGTGAGTGCTCGGATCATGTCTTCGGTGGACATATTTGAGCCTTGGCCTTGGGGTTTAGAGTACGGTTGTTTTTGAGGAAATTGATTTTGTGGTGGGTTATTTTGTTGTGGGTTTCCTTGCGGATTCCCATATCTTAAATTGGGGTGATCTCTAAACCCGGGATGATAAGTATTTCCATAAGAATCGTACCTCTTTTGGTTGGGAAACCCCAAGGCATTGACTTGCTCGGAGTTGTCTTCTTGCAGAGTTGGGCATGAGTCGGTTGGATGCCCTTGCTGTGTACAAATGCCGCAGACCTTGACTTCTTGGGTCTTGGAATTTAAGATAAAATCCTTAACCAACGAAGTCAAGCTGGCAACTTGACTTTCCAATGAGGCGTTGGATTCCGCCGCCATCACTCGCTTTTTTGATGACCTCCCGCTATAGTGTCTCGAGTTTTCGGCAAACTCCGAGATGAGGTCTCTTGCTTGGGAAGGTGTTTTGTTGACGATTCCTCCCCCACATGCGGCGTTGATCATACGTCTATCATCATTGCAAAGACCATCATAAAAGTATAGGATGAGGTCTTGCTCCGAATAGCCGTGGTATGGACAGCTTGCACAAAGCTTTTTGAACCGTTCCCAATATTCATAGAACGATTCATCATCATTTTGCTCCACATTGCTGATTTGTTTTTTAAGGGATGAGGAGACGGAGGCGGGATAGTACCTTTCGAGGAAGGCTTTCTTCATGGCCGCCCATGTACCTATACTCCCCGAGGGAAGATAGAATAACCAATCCTTAGCGATGTCTTTGAGGGAGAATGGAAAAGCCCTCAACTTGATTTTGGGGCACATGCTTGTGCACACAACATGGAATTCCGAGAGATGTTTATTTGGATCATCTCCTCTTAAGCCATGGAAGGAAGAAAGAAGATGAATAAGCCCCGACTTTAGCTCAAATGTATTACCCTCATCAAGAGTGGGGAAGGTAATACATAGTGGTTGTGGATTCAAGTTTGGAGCGGTGAGCTCCCTCAATGTTCTTGTTTCTTGAGCCATAGCGATTGGCTCTTCAGATTCGCTAGAGCTAGAGCTAGCGGTGAACGATATCTGACCATATACTTCACAAAGCTCAGAAATAGAAGAATAAGAACTCTTTATATTTTTTCTTTAATTATTTTTTTTTGATTTTTCTTGAAATAAAAAGAGAAATAATTGCCTTTCCCCGGCAACGGCGCCAAATTTGACGTGCACTTTGTCGTGTATGCACTAAAAATAATAATCAATACGACACTAATACGTAGTATAGTGTAGTAAGGTTCGTATCCACAGGGAAAGGAACACTTTTCTTTTTATAGAATTAGAAATAAGTAACAAGGGGGGTTTTTATGATTGGTTTATGAACTTAAATTATATTTAAACACAAAGATGAACGAGTTATGTGGTTTAATTAATGAGAAGAAGACTTGGCTTTGCTTTTATCCACTTAATGAAATGTTCGTCGATCCCGGTTATATCTTTAACTATCTTCCTCTCGAATACTCAATCGAGGAGTATATGCAATTCATCGAGGGTAGTTATTAATAACGAGACGCGTTCATTAATAAAACTTACTACCGAGTTAATATAGAACACGCGCCATATACTCACTCGATAGTAGCAATAAAATAGAGATGAAAACGATTGAGATTGATAACCTCAACACAAGCGGTTTATCGGTTTAATCAATATAATTAATTCCCCTTAGATTATTAACCATGAGACGCATGCATTAACAACCCAAGTTTACTACCGTGAAAGAATCGAATTAATAACAAGCGTATTAACCGACCGATTCTAGTATTAATTAATATATGAAACAAAACTAGTTGATCCTTTAAGTAATGCTCAAAATATTAATATGTAATAAGAATAGGAATTAATTAATATTCAAGGAAGAAGATTGAAGAAAATAACTCACAACTTACCATTCATTAAGCTTCAAAGTAGCAAAACCAAGATGGAAGAGTTTAGCTCCTCATTTGGAGACTAAACATGAAGAAAATATAAAGAAATGACTTGTCTAAACTGAGCTTAGAAGTATATATGAATTGGTGGTTTATTGTGGAGGAAATGGGGTGTATTTATAGTCTTTTTAGGCTTGCAGGGTCGTGTACCCGATTGGGCTATAAGGGCACTCGATCGGGTACTCGGTTGCTTCGCAGAATTGTAAAAAACTGGGACATACCCGATCGGGTATGTCGGCCACCCGATCGGGTATAGACACTCGATCGTGGTCAAAATCTCCCCTGCATGTTGCCTTGTTCCCGGGTTGATCCGATTTGATTTTTCAGCGACTTACCCGATCGAGTATAGGGCATACTCGACCGGGTACAATACCAAAAATCAGAATCTTCATTTTTTCTTGGAATTTTTGCACCTTCCCTCCACTTGTGTTGGTCCCTATTTCTACTCTATAATGTATAAGATCTGATTAATAGGAGTAGAAGAACCTTTCCATTGATAGCCAGAAAGTTTACACAAAGATGGTGAAGAATGTTAGCGTAAAACTTCCATAGGCTCTATTCTATGCGCAGGGAATATTTCTGAGGGAGGAAAGCTTAACCTAGCCATTCCTAAGGGGTCTATTTATAGCCTCCTTAGAATGGTAGGGTTTACAATGATATGGGCTCTCCTTTTTAGGAGGCTCATTCCTAATTTAGCTTAGTAGCCTTTTCCATTTAAGGCCTACTAAATACACAATAAATACTACCAAGAGGCTAGATAAAATACATTAATCACAATACTAAAAATATCTCTAACAACTATACAACCCATTTACTCGCTCAGGATAACTCTTTATCCATTACTAATAGTTTAATTTCCTATTTCAGTATTAATAAGGTTCCTCACTTAGTTAGGAAATCCTTAATCACCGACTCCATGGGGTTACCTTATTTCCATAGAAATTATGGATAATTTTGTTGTTTTTCTATTTCAGGTCAGGTCTAGCCCCCCCCCCCCAACCGAAATCTTTTGCTTCTTTTCATGTATTTCGTGAAGGTATGTCTTCACTGAAGAGGTCTTGGTTTGGTCTCCCTCTTCTGATGTATTTTTTTCATCTTTTAATAAAATCTGGTAAATGTTCCCCGACATTTACCACACTTATTTCGGTGGATTGCCTTTCGGGTTAAAAAAAAAAGATCTGTAGCCTTATACGTTTACATACAAAAATTAATTTGCATTGATATAGTTATTGAAATCATACTTGAATAATTGTGCAAAAGAGAGAGAGGGGAATGCGTAAGAATGTGCGAAAATTGTTGTATGGGAACCATAATTAACTCTTTACCCAAATGGTAAAGTGAAAGTTTATTTTGGAACAACAACAACAAAAATTGGAAGTTTATTAAGTGACGGATGGAAAACTTTTTATTAAATCCATAAAGTTTATATAATTATATTTGAAAAGGGATGAGTACATGTCAGAATTTAAAAGTTTCATCATATGCGCATTTGATTAATGTTTTTAAATGTTTTTACATTACATTATAATATACGGCTATTAGCCCTAAATTGGATTAATAGTAACACTACGTGAAATAGGGATATAATCTTTTTATTCTCAAAATTGGAGTAATATATGTGTCCCTTCATCTATTCTATCCTCTTTTTATAAGTTCTAATAGATTTATTATATTAATGAGAGAATCATTGTTTTATTTATAATAAAAATATAAAAAATTAATAAAATATTTATAAATTAATAATAAAAACTATAAAAATAAAATAAAATTATAATAATAATTAAAAAACTTAAAAAAGTCTATAAAAATAAAATAAAATACCTAAAAATATTTGTAAAAAAATATGTAGGCCACTGTCACCGCATACTCCACCTCCTAGCACCACCAGGTTCAATCGTATCGCCGGAAAGAATTTCATCTTGTGTAAAAAATGTCACATTCATATAAAAACACCATGAACGTGACATTTTTATTTTTACAAGTATTCAACTTTCTTTTCAAAATTCCCATCATGATGACATGTTTATTTTTTTTTTTTAATTTTTAATTTATTATTATTATTATTATTATTTTAAAATCCTATTAAAAATGAGTAGGGAAAGGGTAGAATAGGAAGAGTAAGTCCTATTTTAGCATTTTTTTTTTTATTTAGTCCTATTTAGGGAAATCTCCTTGTAATATAGAGATACTTGTTTATCAATGGACCTCACCCATGTTTTACTATATAATATATATATTTTCATTTCGGGGATTTTACCAGAATATTACTAAAATAAAATTTATTTATATAAATATGACTATTCATTACTATAACGTAGCGTTGTGGTAACTTAAGTTCAAAACTTGAACATGAATTACTAAGATTTCATTACTACTCTAGTAACTAGTCATATTTTTGTAAATCATCTTTATTTTGGTCATATTTATGTAAATATTTTCATTTCCTATACTTTGTTTTGCAGAAATGGAACTAAAATTAAACGAACACATGAAAAGATATCTTTGGTTTAAGATTCTAAGAAAATTAAAGGGAAGAATACTCTTCTTCTCTTAACAGAAAAGAATGGAATGCCTTGCAAGTAGAGGTTTTCATTAAATCGTAATAACAAAATTACTTCGTACATAGTTTTTGTTTGACTAATAAGACAATTAGTCAATTTACATCGGATTCTCAATTTACTGACTTTGCAAATTAAATCTCTTCCCATTTCCTTTTGCATCTTATAAATAGCAATATTTGATCGTCAAATAGGACAAAAAAATTATTGTTGTTTCATCAGTTGCTGGAATGGGGAAAACAATACTTATAGATAATGTGCGATATGAACAAATTAGTGTTTCTCCTTGTTTGATAAACAATCCAAACGACATTTCCATCATGCTGCGTAATCTTCATGGTATATGTTTATCGCTAACTCATTCACGTTTATTCCTCCGACATATTTATCATACATGTGTTAGTGTGTTACTATACGTAGGACAGGTATCTAGAAGAAAATGTCATAACCCGCAATATACATATTGTGTTACATATTACTTCCTCCATGCATGGCTCCATGCCAGTAAGATTTTCTCATCTTTCATTTTCGATTTGTCTCATTAATATTGTCTCATATCAAATTTGGGTGATTCTAAAATATTCTCGTTTTATACTCCGTAATTGTGTACAAATCCCATAATAAACCCACATCATCATGTTTCTATGTGTAGGACGGAGGTAGTATATACTTCCATGCTTAATTTTTGTTAGGTCACGTGCTCTTTAAATCTTGAGATGGAAGCATAAATAACAACATATCCACCCTCTCTAGTTATCTCTAAAAAGCTTATCAAATTTGACTTTCTTTATCAAGTAACATAGTTTATATATATATATATATATATATATATATATACACACACACACACACACACAAATGTTCCTGTGAGGTATACCTGACAGGAACCGTCGTCCGGCCTCCTCCTTTTGGGGGCCTTCCCGGTGGTATTTTTTGCTCAATTTTTTTTTGTATGTTCCTCATCAAGTCTAGTTCATCCATACCAAATTTCAGCAAAAATTCAATCGGGAAGGTCATCAAATGATTTTTCCAAGTTAACTGGTCCGGTATATGTATTTTCCGGACCAGTTAACTTGCAAAAATCATTTGACGATCTTCCCGATAGAATTGTTTTCTGAAATTTGGTATGGATAAACTAGACTTGATGAGGAACATACACAAAAAATTTGAGCAAAAAATATCACCGGGAAGGCCCCCAAAAGGAGGAGGCCGGACGGCGGCTCCGGTCAGGTATACCTGACCGGAAGATTACTCATATATATATATATATATATATATATATATATATATATATATATATATATAGGAAAGACTTCTGGTAAGGTATACCTTAGCGGAGCCGCCGTGCGGCCTCCACGTTTTGAGGGCCTTCCCGGTGGATTTTTTCGATGAAATTTTTTGAGCATGTTCTTCATCACGTCTAGTACATCCATACCAAATTTCAGCAAAAAATTCAATCGAGAAGGCAGTCAAACGATTTTTTGAAGATAACTGCATTTTATATGTATATAAAGGGTGTATGCATACCTACACACACCCACACACACCCCCCACACACACCCCACACACACAGAGTAATCTTCCGGTCAGGTATACCGGAAGATGCTTACATGTTCGTCTACTCCCCTCAGTTGTGATTCTTCTTATAGAAATTACTTCAAATAGGACTAAAACTATGGCAAAAACTCAAAATAGGACTTGTTATGTTTTTTTTTCCAAAATAGGACCATAGTGGTCCTATTGGAAACATACTCATTTCTTCCTTCCATTCTTACCCCTCCTTTAAATATTAGTAAAAGATAGCTAAAAGTCATAATTAAATGTTTAATTCATAATAAATTCGAAAAAATTTCAATAATTCGTAGAAAAATAAAAAAAAAATTAATAAATTTTTATAAAATAAAAAATAAGAAAAAATTTTTTTTTTAATTTTTTTTTTATTTTAAAAATTAATAAAAAAATAGTAAAACTCCATAAAAAAATTAAAAAAAATATGGATATGTTTCCCACCGCCTGTACTACCTCCCTGAACCACCACCTCCGATCGGTGTAAAAAATGCCACTTTTTTTTTAAATTCCACAAAAATGGCATATTTCTCTATGAGAATGCCAACATTTTCATTCTGCCAACTTGAATCCTTTTGACTTTTGCCAAAAATATGGCATTCATAATTTTTTTGGCATTTTTTTACCCCGGTGACAGGAGGTGGTGGTACCGCCTCCCTGCACCACCACCTCCGACCGTTAAAAAAAAATGTCATATTTCCTACAAACTTCCATTTTTTTCGGAAAATGCCAAAAATATGGCATATTTCTCTTTGAGAATGCCAACATTTTTTTTCTTCCATCTTAAATCATTCTGAATTATGCCAAAAATATGGAATTCATAATAAATTTGGCATTTTTTCCCCAAATGACTAGAGGTGGTGGTGCTGGGGCGGTATAGGCGGCGGTGACAAAAAAAATATTTTTTTGATTTTTTTTTTAATTTTTTTTAATTTTTTTTTTTTTTTTTATTTTTTTTGAATTTTTTTTTTTAAAATTTATTATTATTCAAAATATTTTTATTAATTTTTTGGTATATTTTACGAATTTTTATTATTTTTTATTATTTTATTATGAATTAAAACATTCCAATAGGTATAAGGGTATATTTGTCCAAGACAAACATAATTAGTCCTATGGAAACATAGTTTATTTTTTGGTCCTATTTGTGCAAAGTGAATGACTTTTAGTCCTATTTTGATAATTAACTCTTCTTCTTATTCATGATTTGTGTTGTAGGGTATATAGCAGATAATATTGCAATTGAATGGACGAATTGTAAAATTTGGGTAGCAGGAATTGATCACGCCAACCTTACATACTTTCGGCACTGTATAGACCCAAAACCAAACGAATATTTTAAACTGGACGTCATTGAAACGAAGTTTGACGATAAACGAGGTAAACTTTTTGTCAAGTTCTCAAAACAAGCGACTTACGGAACTAATCCGATAAAGACCGCATCGGTTCAAGAACTACTAGACCGGCAAAATACATCATCAAGCGGCGGCGAAAAAGATTCCTCACACGCAGTGGCGGAACTAGGGGGGAGCGAGCCGGTGCTGCCGCCCCCCGTTCGCCGGAGGTTTTACTGTATATATATGTATATATACATGCTCAGCCCCGGTTGAATGATAATAAGTACTGTCTGACCCATCTCTAGACAGATAGTAGGAACGGCACGGATGGTTTAAGCGTTCTACATCCCTAGAGGAGACTAGGGTTCGATCCCTGCTCAGCCCCCTTTTATAGCCCCCTTTTTTAATTACTAAGTACTCCATTACACTTCTTCCACCACTTATCTCTTAACCTTTTGGGATGCTATTACTTTTAATATTTTTCCTACCACATTTCTTTTACTTATGTTGCATTTTTATTTTTCCAATTCAAAATATTTACTCCGTATTTTGTATTTTTTATTTTTAATATTTTGTATTTTTTCGAATATTAACATGTTATTTACATTTCTGTTTGGTACAAGAACAACAAAAAATGACTTTTAAGAATTGTTTCACCCTTCAAACATTGACCTATATCATTTTATAAGAAGTTTATCAATAAACTTTTCAAAAACTATTTGAATTTTATATTTATTCCTTGGGTTAGTACAAATATGCATGCCAAAACTTCTTGTTGATATTTGAAATATTTGACTTTATATGAGTATAATTATATTTATGTAATACATTTCCTTAAACAAAACAAATATCCTTTTAAAAAATAAATAACCTACTTGTATCGCTGATTTGAAAAGAGAAAAAGAATTTATTATTTTCTTGATAAGTTAGTAAGTTATATATATACTCTGTATGTTATTAATTTATCTTCCTCTACATGTTTAGCTATATTTCTATTTAAACCTTGTTATTCTAAAATAAAAGGGAAAGCGTACTAAATCGAAATAAACTCATTTAATAAATGAAGTCTATTATTTTGTTTAGGCACTAACAAAATAGTTATAAAAATGAATAAATGTCGATATTTAAGTTGATCTGTTGAGGTGTATATGTATGTGGAGTGCTCTTCTCATCAGGCCGGCCTGATGGGATGCTCCGTCCGGCCGAGCCCGTTTGGGTACCTTCCCGGTGGAATTTTTTGATGAAATTTTTTGAGCATGTTCCTCATCAAGTCTAGTTTGTCCATACCAAATTTCAGCTCAAAATTCGATCGGGAAGGCATTCAAATCATTTTTTGAAGTTGACTGCGTCAAAATATACATATAAAACTGCAGTCAACTTCAAAAAATGATTTGAATGCCTTCCGATCGCATTTTGAGCTAAAATTTGGTATGGACAAACTAGACTTGATGAGGAACATGATAAAAAAATTTCATCAAAAAATTCCACCGGGAAGGTGCCCAAACGGGCTCGGCCGGACGGAGCAGCCTGTCAGGCCGGCCTGACATGAAGTTTCCTCTATGTATGTGTGCTTGTGTGTGAATTATATATATATACAAATAAAGTGTCACTTCATACAAATGGGAATAATATTATATAGTAATTTGAGATCAAATTACTAAAAATATATACCCAAAAACGATACAGATTATGGATCTTCCCAAATAGCGGTTCAAATTTTTTTAGCCCCTGCTCAAATTTTGTTCTGGTTCCGCCACTGCTCACACGGAAAAGACGGTGGAGGCGGCACAACACAAAAGGGTAACGGAAAGGACGACGGCGGCACAACAAAAAAGGGCAACGGAAAGGGCGGCAGCACAACACAAAAGGACAACGAAAAGGGCAATGGAAAGGACGGCGGTAACACAACACAAGAGGGCAACAGGAAGGACAACGACACATCAGAAAAGGGCAAAATTACCCACACATGTGACGACATAAAATCTGCAGAACATAAATCGCAGGAACAAGACAAATTATCATCGTCATGGTGGGTTGTTGAGAAGCTGAAAATGGGATTGAAGATTATTTTAGTCGTTATTGTGAAGCTTAAACAAATTTGGACTGATTGAAATTCAAATTAGTGTGGTACAGTAATGTACGTATACAAATCATTCTAGTATGATTCATATTCTTGCATATGAAACTACAAATTTAAGCCATTTGTTGTAACACAATTAAAGAAATAATAAAGTGTTTATATATGTTTAACTATGTTTTCTATTTGAATTGTGTTAGTCTCAACCAACAAGACTTAAACGGATGAAATCAAACACAGATGTAAAGCTGATTTCATCAAACACAGATGTGTTTGTGAATCTTACCCATGTGTACAAGAATTTCATTAATTTCATTTCATTTGACGGAAACAGAAACCAATAAAAGGAAAGATTTCTTTTGGTTTCGAAAAAGGCCGGACTCGTCTCTTTACAAAAGGGAAAAGAATGCCATGCGATAAAAACACTAAAATAATACCATGCATCAGATTCTGTAGCTAATTAAACCGGGAAGAAAAAACTCTTCCACACCTTATAAATAAGTAAAATAACTGGTGGGAAAAATTGAGACTTTAGTTTTAGCTTCGTGAAGTTAAGATATGAACTTAAGAATTAAGGTAGGAATGTGATAAGTCCGTATTTTGACACGTATTTGATGCGTGTTGAGATCGGCTTTTGATGATTTTCCCAGCTTTAAGGTGTTGCAAGTCTCAATTTTAGCTCAAGTTATGTTTAGCGGGCGTTGGTTCGAGTTTTGTGTTGTTTGTAGTCAAAATCAGGGAATTTGAGCCCGGTACCGGCACTTGAGGAACAATCGGGATGATTTGAGAAGCATGTGAGAATGATTTGATAGCTTTGGAGGTAAAGATTCACGATGAAGATTTGAAGGAAAAAAGAGCTCTAGGATTGGCTATGGGGTCAAAAGAAGATGAATGAAGCTTGAAAATGACGATCAGGATGACCTTCTGTCAATCGTTCAAGCATATCTCTTTGTAGAAACAACCAATGTACACGATTCAAGTTCCATAGGAAAGCCAACTTCAAGGGCTACAAATCATATGAAGACACCTTTGCGATAATCGGAGAGGAAGAAGGTGAAAACAGACGATAAAGTCAGATGATCTCTGCTGCGATTTCAGAAAGACACCTTCCACCGGTTTGATCATATCTCTTGATTGGATGATTCAAATCACATTCGTCAACTTGGGGTGGATAGAGGACTTCATTATCTACAACTTTCATAAAGGAAGCATTGCCAAATTCGGAAGTTAAGTAGGCAAGATCGTGCCCTCAAAGTCAGGCACGATCGTGCATGAAGAGAAAGCACCGCGGAGTTACTGCCTGTCAGGCACGATCGTGCCTGGAGGGAGGCACGATCGTGCCTGCCCCAAATGCGCGTTTTTGCTCCGGAGGCACGATCGAAGGCACGATCGTGCTTGGCATCGTGCCTGCCTCCGAAAATCCCAATTCAGCTCAAATTTCACCCGATTTTTCTATTTAAACAGCCTGTAAACCCCCGTTTTCAAAGGGGGAGCTTAGAGAGAGTGCCTAGCACGAATTTTAGAGGGCTTTTCAGCCTTGTTCATCAATCTTTTGGTATTCTTTGTAAGTTCCATCTTTTTAATTAATGACAATTAATTCTATCCTTCCCAATTTTATTGATTCTTCAATTATGAATTGTGAGTAGATTTAATTAGGGATTTGGGAGTGATGAAGGGGTTGATCATGATGTATGGCTAGATTCTTGATGGTTTAATTGCATGAATGTCGTTTTAATTTGTGTTTGAATAATTTAATTGATATCTTTTGTAACCTAGAACGCGCGCTAGAATTACAATTGCTTGTAGAATAAATTAAGAGAGATCTAGTTTATTCTAGGACACCTTCACACACGCTTAATCGTTTGCTAAGAGATTAGTAGCGATTAAGGGGTCGTAAGCTCGCTCGTCTTGACAATAATTTAGGATCCTGTCGCATGAGAGATCAGCCTGGTCCCCTAAATTATTGTACTCTACGCCGCGAGAGCGGTAAGAACTTAGTAATGATTAGCTAGGCTCAATTGAATTAATTTCATGTAATTAGGCCTGATCTGCCAGAAATCTGGTTACCCCGGAATCAATCCCTGTTCCCTTCGTCATTAATTAGAGAGAACCCATTTATTTTAATCGTTTAGTTGCATTTTATTTTATTTAATAATCTCTATTTAGTTAGGATCCCGAATATTCATTTTCGGACAAATGCCGAATAGTTTTAGAAGTTTGATATTGTAAGATAATCGTAGTAAAAAATTAATCTATGTAAGGAATAAGTAATTAAAGAAGATATGCAAATATTTAGATACATATTCATTTTTTATAAATTTATATTCATTTCTATATATTCATATATAATTATATACATGTGTGTGTGTGTATATTTCCATATTATATATATAGTGTGTCGGGATGTCGGGATTTTCCCGATCCCGACTTTCTTTATTAAAAAAAAAATCCCGGTCCCGTCCCGACTTAGTCGGGATCGGGAAAAATTCCCGACTAGTCGGGTTCGGGATTGTCGGGATCGGGATTGTCGGGATCGGGATTATCGGGATCGGGATTGTCGGGATCGGGATCGGGAGTCGGGAGTCGGGAGTTTTTCCCTAGCCCTACTAGACATAGAAGCTAGAGCAATTTATCGGAATAGATTGAAAAGAATACGTGGGTAGTCAAGGGGGCTTAGGACAGAATAGGAATATAAGATGCGAACAAGAAGAGCCAAACGAAAACACTGCCATTATCGAAAAAGCTAAACAAAAAATGGCTGATTGATTTGATTAAAAACTAAAAAATATCCTTTCAAAAAAAAAAACTAAAAAATAGTTAAATCAGCCAAAAATGGCTGACGGCTGGTAACCAACCCCCGCACCAAATTATACTGCCTCAGTAAATAATTGTTCATTTATTTGATTCTTACTTGTCATTTATAGGAACACGGCCAATAGTACTTTATCAAATATTCCCTCCGTCCCCCTAACTTTGTCCCGTTTTACCTTTTTCGTCCGTCTCATTAAGTTTGTCCCATACCATATTAATTAATATTTGAGTGGTTAGAATTCATTCATACTTTTTTTACACTTTATCAATTCAATATCAACCACACAATTTCAATTTTTCTTAAAAACAACACCACACCCCTTTGTCCCAAACTTAGGGGGACGGAGGTAGTACATAAATAATCACAAATTTATGATTAAAATAAAATGTATTTATGAAAATGTGATATACAACAGTATGAATATACTAGTAATTTAGTCATACATAGTGTTAATTTGTGTTTTATCTTTACACTAAGTAATCATGACATTATATGTACTCCTAATAACTTTATTTACTTCTTTGTAAATAAGTTTATTTAAGTAATCTTTTTTTTTTAAAAAACATTTGAGAAAAGAGTCACTTAAGCCCATCTACAATGGTAAATAAGCCATTTAAACCCATGTACCCAAAAAAACATCACATAAACCATTTTACTCCAAAAAAACAGTCACATTAGCCCCTTAACCAGATGATGACCATTTTTAACCGGTCATTTGGCCATTCAATAATATTTTTTCTTTTTCCTTTTTTTCTTAACTTTGTTCTTCTTCTTCATGTTCTCTTTCTTGCTAACATGTTTGTCCTATTTGAGTTTAATTCCTCCCCGTCCTTATCATTTTTCCTCTTTCCTTTATAATACGTATATCTCTATCCTATTTTCGCTTATTTCAGCTCCAATTCCCACACCTAACCTCTGGGTTGATTGTTTCATCACCTTATACATGCAAGTATCTCATCTCTCAACGTACTACATACCCTTCTCTTTGCAGGAGGTTACCATCGAATGAAGAAGCACTTCATGTATCCTTCTTCTCTGTGAAAGTTTCCAATTCAACGCCCTTTTTTCGGATTGACTTCAAGCCATTCTTCATATAATTAAATAATACAAGTACTTAGTAATCCGTGTGTCAAAGGTGGTAAACGAATCAAATAATTTGCGCTCAATTCGCGATTCGAATTCGTATAAGATGATTTTAATTCAGAAAATTCAAATATAAATAAAATAAGAATATTAAATTTGATTCGAGTTTTTATCAAATACAAATTTGATTAATCAAATATATTTGATTAATAATAATGGTAATATTAATATCATTATTAATAAAATTATTGATAACACTATAATAATTTTTAAATGATAGCAATACCTTCAAAGTGTAGCCCATATACACATTTTTGCATACATATTCCAAGCCCATTTGTAATAAACCAGAATATAAATACGAAGGCAAATCAATTTATTGGTTCAAATGTCTTTCAAATACAATACAAATAATTATGTATTCGATTTGAAAAATAAAATTAAAGTTGCTTGACTTTGATATATACAATTATCAACTTATTTCACACATTATAAGTGTAATTTCTAATATGTGTGCGTGTTAGTGTTTATTTTAAAAAGTTTGAAATAGATTTATATTTATTAATCATAAAATTAATTCACTTTATTATATTGTGCACCATCTAAAAATGCATTGATCCATATAATTTAAATTCTAAAAACACATATTAAGTCATAGCATACATTTACTGATGGAATAAATCCGATAATACTTTAATCTTCATATTGGAATTATCTAGAGAATTAACTGAGCGGAAGCGTACCTGACTCCATTGAAGATGATCTTTAGAAATCCGGGAGATGGAGGCTAGGGTTTGCGTCTTCTAGTTGATACACACCCTCGGGAATTATCTCTCTAGCGATGGGATGCAGAAAGACGGAATGACGTGTTCAACTAGGGACCATAACCCCTCTATTTATAGAGAATGCTTAACCCTAATCAGCCCATCATTAATTAGGTTAAGCCCATGGGTTTCTACACAATTGGGCCCTATACCTTATTAGACAACTTATTAGCCCACTTAAATTAATATCCATAGGACCACTAATTTTTTGGGCTAAATATAAGATAGCATATAACATACAATTAATCCAATAAATAATATATTGTGAATATTATATGTAGTATAAGTCCAATAATCTAACAATCTCCCACTTGGACGACATACACATATGTATACACAATCCTTAGTATTGTATGTTTACTTTAGGAGCTCCAGAATTTTGCTATCAAACTATAGTCATCTTTAATCAATCCGGTCCATTAATTATATCAACATAGGACCAAAGAAGTCTTTGCTATATTCACATAACTAGACCCATCAATGATCACATATATTAATATAATAAACGACATGAATCAAGTATAGGTGTGTAGCGTGGAAATAACATGAAGTGTGGTCTGGAATAGAATGTCTATTTCCAACTGGTCCACCTTGAGATCAATAATGTAACTATAAGAGTACATAAAACTTTAAACTTTAAACTTTATACTTTATTTCTGCAGAAAATATCCTTAAAAACCTGAATTAACCAAAATTATAGAAACATTACAAACTCCCACTAAAACTCATAATCTTCAACTGATTTGACACCCATTTGAGCAACATGCTCATGAAACACTTTGGGTGGCAATCCTTTAGTGAACGGATCCGCAATCATGGAGTTTGTGCTAATGTGTTCTATAGATAACTTTCCTTCTTGTACTCGTTCCTTAACAGCCTTAAATTTGACCCCAATGTGTTTTGCCTTGGTCAAACTACTGTTGTTCTTAGCATAGAGGACTGTTGACCTATTGTCACACAATAGCTTAAGTGGTCTTTCAATGCTATCCACTATGCGCAGTCCACTAACAAAATCTTGCAGCCATAATGCCTGATTGGATGCCTCATAAAATGCTATAAACTCTGCTTCCATGGTGGAAGTCACTGTAAGAGTCTGCTTGATACTCCTCCAGGAGATAGCTCCTCCAGCTAAAATATAGATGTAGCCCGAAGTGAATTTCAAGGAATCCTGACATCCAGCAAAATCAGAGACGGTATACCCAATGATCTCAAGCTGATCCGATCTCCGATATGTGAGCATATATTCCTTTGTTCTCTGTAAATACCGCATGACCCTTTTGGCTGCTTTCCAATGGTCCATTCCCGGATTGCTCAAATATCTGCCTAACATCCCAACAATGTATGCTAAATCAGGTCTGGTACAAACCTGAGCATACATCAAACTTCCTACAGTCGAAGCATAAGGAATGTTCCTCATTTCTTTAGATTCAAAATCATTCTTAGGGCACTGTATGAGACTAAACTTGTCTCCCTTAGAAACTGGAGTATCTCCTGGTTTGCAGTCTTGCATCCCTTAGAAACTGGAGTATCTCCTAATACAAAAGAAGCCTCACCACGATCTTTCATTTCAAAATTCTTTGAAAGAAATTTCTTAGTTTCGTGCAATAAGCCTTTATCGTTGCTAGCAAGCAATATGTCATCAACATACAAAACCAGGAAAATATGTTTACTCCCACTGAACTTGTGGTATATACAGTCATCACTGACATTTGGTTGAAAACCAAAAGATATGATTACTTATGAAACTTGTGATACCACTGACGAGAAGCCTGCTTGAGCCCATAGATGGATTTCTTTAATTTGCAAACCATTTTCTTTGGATCTCCCAAAAACAAAGTTTTCTGGCTGCTCCATATAGATTGATTCCTCAATGTCACCATTGAGAAATGCAGTTTTCACATCCATTTGATGAAGCTCAAGATCAAAATTTGCCACTAATGCCATTATTGTTCTAAAAGAGTCTTTCGAAGATACCGGAGAGAAAGTCTCTTTATAGTCAATTCCTTTCTTTTGAGTGTAGCCTTTAGCAACAAGACGAGCTTTAAACCTTATAACATTGCCCTTTGAATCCCTCTTGATTTTAAATATCCATTTACAACCAATGTGTTTAATACATTCGGGCAATGAGACTAGCTCCCAAACGTCATTGTCACTCATAGACTTCATCTCATCTTTCATGGCATTAATCCATTCTTGAGAGTTAGAACTTTCCATGGCTTGACGGAAGTTGATTGGATCATCTTCCACAATACCAACATCTGATTCTTGTTCTTGGAGGAAGACAATTATTTCTTCCACCAAATCCCAATTTTCCTCATGTTCTTGGAGAAATACAATATAATCATCCGGAATCGCACTTCTCCTCTCTCGAGTGGATCT
Source organism: Cuscuta epithymum (assembly GCA_945859915.1). Classification (NCBI taxonomy): domain Eukaryota; kingdom Viridiplantae; phylum Streptophyta; class Magnoliopsida; order Solanales; family Convolvulaceae; genus Cuscuta; species Cuscuta epithymum. The sequence continues at coordinate 1,796,807 of CAMAPF010001023.1, forward strand.
CCTTAATGGCACCTCAGGTTCTTGAGGTTGTTGAGTTTGATACTTATTAATAATTTCAGGTACCTGATTGGGGATGTTTTCGAGATTGTTCTGAACTGGAGTTGTTTCTTGAACATTATTAGGAAAAAAAATATCTTGATCATGTTCAATGACAACTGAAGGGAGAGTAACATGCTCTTCCTCGAGGACAAAATCTCTAACCTTATCTCCCCACCCCCAAACTCAATATCCTCAAAGAATCGGGCATTACCTGTCTCAAAAATAGTCCTGGTAGCGGGATCATAAAATTTATAACCCCTTGACCTCTCAGAGTATCCTACAAAATAGCTACTAACTCTTCTAGAGTCCAGTTTCTTTTCATTTGGCCTATAAGGCCTTGCCTCAGTTGGACAACCCCAAACATGGAAATGATTTATACTGGGTTTCCTTCCAGTCCAAATTTCATAAGGGGTTTTAGTTGTAGCTTTAGTGGGAATCTGTTGAGTATGTAAGCTGCAGTTTTCAGTGCCTCTCCCCAGAGTGAATATGGTAAAGTAGTATGACAAATCATACTCTTAACCATGTCCTTTAATGTACGGTTTCGTCTCTCAGCAACACCATTCATGCTAGGAGTTCCAGGCATAGTGTACTGAGGAACAATCCCACACTCCTCTAGAAATTTAGCAAATGGACCTGGACGTTGTTCACCGGAACCATCATATCTACCATAGTATTCACCACCACGGTCAGATGTAACGGTTTTAATTCTTTTGTCTAATTGATTTTCAACTTCGGCCTTATAAGATTTGAACACGTCTATTGATTGGGACTTTTCATGAATGAGATAAAGGTAACCATAACGAGAGTAATCATCTATGAATGTGATAAAATATGTTTGACTATTTCTACATGGTGTAGGGAATGGTCCACAAATGTCTGTATATATCAATTCTAATAGATCTGAAGCTCTCTCGGCACCTAATCTCCTTTTGTTCGTTCGTTTTCCCTTAACACACTCAACACAAATATCTGAATTTGAGGAGTCAAGAGAATCAAGAATTCCATCGGACACAAGTCTCTGAATTCTTTCTTTAGAAATATGTCCTAAACGTTTGTGCCAAAGTGATAATGAATTCTCATTGGTTAATTTTCTTTTAGTACCACGAGTACTTACATGCAAGGTTTCATTATATGAGACAATTATATCAAGTGAATATAGATTATCATAAACTGATAAAAGACTGGTACCAATAAGCTTTGAATCTTGAAATAGACTGAACTGACTATTTCCAAATGAACAAGAATAACCAAATTTGTCCAATGCAGAAATAGAAATTAAATTCCGCCTTAATGACGGTACAATAAATGTCTTTTTCAAATCCAAATAAAAACCAGTCTTTAATAATAATCTAAAAACACCGATAGCCTCAACTTCAACCCGCTTGCCATCACCGACATAGATGTATCTTTCACCATCAATTGGTTTTCGGCAGCTCAGGCAACCCTGCATGGATACATTTATGTGAGTAGTAGCACCGGAATCTACCCACCAAGTGTCCTTGGGTACCGAAATTAAATTAACCTCAGAACAAACAAGAGCAAGAGACATACCCTTTTTCGCACGCCAGGCGTGGTACTTAGTGCAGTTCTTTTTCTTGTGATTAGTCCCTTTGCAAAAGAAGCATCCAGATTCTTTAGTTTCTTCCTTAGTTTCCTTATAATGCTTTCTTTGAGGCCCTGAATTTACAGCTTCCTTAAATTTCCTTTTCTTGCTGCCCTTAGAGGTAGATGTCAAATGAGCACTTTCAGTCTTATCTTGCTTTATTCTCTCTTCCTCTTGAACACAATGAGAAATGAGCTCATTGAGAGACCATTTCTCCTTAATGCCGTTGTAACTGACTTTAAATTGATTAAATTGAGAAGGAAGAGAGATCAAAACTAAATACACAAGCAATTCCTCAGGTAAAATGAGCTTAAGTGCACTTAGTTTTGAAGCAATATGAGACATTTCCAAAATGTACTCCCTTATGTTCCCTTTGCCTTTGTACTTCATGGAAACAAGAGTGCTCAAAAGAGTACTAGTTTCCGCCTTTTCGTTTTTTTAGCAAAACGTTTTTCAAGTTCGGCAAGGAACGATTTGGCATCATCCTCATCAGACATAGTGCCCCTGAATGATTCTGGAATTGCACGTTTCATGATCATTAGACTCATGCGGTTTGAGCGTTCCCACCTCTCCATCTCCCTCTTTTCATCAAGGGTAGATGTATCCTTAAAAGCGGCGGGTTTCTTAGTCCGGAGTGCAAGGTCTAGATCCATGCAACCGAGAACAATCATAACGTTCTCTTTCCATTCCTTAAAATTCGTGCCGTTAAGCACAGGGATGCTATTAATATTAGCAGATATTGTAGCAGCAGAATTGTTGATTGGAAGAGAACAAAAAATAATATAAATTATATGCTCTAAAAACTGAAATTAACTTTATAATTAATTTTAAATTTAAATATTAGCAATCCCCATCACAAGATACCTAGCGCAACATCTAATCTTGTCTTTGGACATAAATTAGACTTGCAAGTGGTATTCTTGGTGTAATAATAAAATTTTGATAATAAAATCATGTCAAATACTAAGTCTTTCTTTGGACCCACTTAATATTAACATGAAAACCTCATAATTATCACAAATTTTATTATCACAAATGTACTCAAATTTCGGCCAAATAATAACCTTACTTTGGGCCGATTATCATCCGCATGAAATAAGAATTAAGAAGTACACAATCATCTTAATATATGAGTTAATTAACCAACCCAAATATTAGACATGCTAATATTAAATCAAATATCTGAAAAATAAAATTGGGCGAATTTTCCTGAGTCACATTCAAATGTGTTATGTATAACGATACTTTGTAAAACCCGTACCCAATCGCTGTGCGATCGCAAAATATGATTTATACATCCATAACACATAATACATTTTTTTTAAGTTGTAAGTCATGATCACCAACACAAGTAATTTATTTTAGTAATATCCAAAATTTCAATTCTGATAAAGCTGATATTTGCCGTAATTACATATAAATATTTAATCACCAAAAACGGTAATAATCACATATATGTACCGAATTACCAACTTCCAAAATTAAATCATCGAGAAACTGGAAGCAGATCAAAGTGGTAAATATACGATGACTAAATATAATACACCGATATTACGATTACCACCTACTGCTTTTTAAAACCAAAGTTGATAAATTAACTACTGAATCACCTTTCAAAATAATCAATCCTCATATTGAGATAACAATAAACACAAAAATTAACTATACGGCACTTCAAGATTTATACAATATAAAGAGAAATCTTAATTCCCACTGTAGTTTTCGATTGAGTGCCCCAAATACCATTCCACTGACTCTAAAAATCAAAGTGAATACACATACCCAAAATAATCAATCGTGAGATTGACTAACAAAAAAAGAAGACTAACCCTACGGCACTTCAAGATCGGCAGCATACAAAATAAATGAAAAAAAAAATCCACTATAATTTTCTAATCAATAGATTGCCGACTGAATCTCAAAAGAAAAATAAAATCAGGAATATTATATTAATTCCATCACATATTGCAGATCATGGCCGATATGATTATCTAAATACAGATTCATATGAATTCTGATTCCATTGTAAAATTGTAATCGGCTAATCACATATGAGATTAATTGAAGTGCCCAAAATAAATAAAACCCGAACTGCCACATTCAAAACGAAACTGATATGACAGATAAAAAGAAAAAGAAAAATCCGATGTTCCAATCGTAGATGATTAATGCGATTGAGAAAACAAAACAAAACAAAAAATTCGATTAAGAATCCATCGGTTTGTTTTAACAATTAACTGCCGATTCAATACATATACTTCGTATTAGGAACGAATTGCAAGAACGCAAAGTCGCATTACCCTTATTTTTTTTATCGGCATATTGAAGAACAAAAAACAATTCCAGAATTTCAATCATTCGAGATTGAAACAAAAGTATGAATACTTCAAATAATTCAATATGAAGGAGGATCTGATACCAATTGTTGTAATAAATCCGACAATACTTTAATATTCATATTGGAATTATCTAGAGAATTAACTGAGTGGAAGCGTATCTGACTCCATTGGAGATTATCTTTAGAAATCCGGGAGATGGAGGCTAGGGTTTGCGTCTTCTAGTTGATACACATCCTCGGGAATTATCTCTCTAGCGATGAGATGCAGAAAGACGGAATGACGTGTTCAACTAGGGACCATAACCCCTCTATTTATAAAGAATGTTTAACCCTAATCAGCTCATCATTAATTAGGTTAAGCCCATGGGTTTCTACACAATTGGGCCCTATACCTTATTAGACAACTTATTAGCCCACTTAAATTAATATCCATAGGACCACTAATTTTTTTGGGCTAAATATAAGATAACATATAACATACAATTAATCCAATAAATAATATATTGTGAATATTATATGTAGTATAAGTCCAATAATCTAACATTTACAACATAAAGAATACGGAGTATAAGAAAAGTTATTTTGAAATGATATTTGACTAATATTTAACTTATACTCAAATCGATTCGATATTCGTATATGAGTCATTAATTATTCGTATTGTTAAACAAATACAAATACAAAACGAAATTAATATTCGTTTCATATTTGAATTCGAATTCGTATTCGAAAAAATTTAAAAAATATAAATACAAAATTTCATTATTCGGTTCGTTTACAACCATGTGTGTTAGTACATTGTATACATATGTACAATTTAACTCAAACTCTTCTATGATAGTATGTAATACTCCCTCCGTCCCTAATAACTTTGCCAAATTTGACCGGCACGTGGATTAATAAAGTAAAAACTGTGTGGTTGAGGTTTGTGCAGAGGAGAGAGAATTAACTGGAACCACAAATTCTTTACTTAAATGGGAAAGTGGCAAAGTTAATGGGACATCCAAAAAAGGAAAGTTGGCAAAGTTATAAGGGACGGAGGGGAGTACTATCGTATTACGAAGTACAATTGTATCTTTTAATAGTTAGGAAAAGGGGAAAGGAACAAAAAATATAAAAATAAGAAGGGAAAGGGCGAAGGGAGGGTGGGGGGTCGAAGAGGAGGCATGGGAGGAGGACGTACAAGTAAGCGAGGGAGATAGAAAAAGAGAATGGGAAAGAAAATGCTAAAAAATGAAGAGAAAACTGTCAAATAAATCTCCCTACTACTTCATAAAAGTCAATTGAGCCTCTTAACTAAAAGAACCCTCAATCAGACCCCCAAACACATAAAAAATTCTCAATTTAGCGTGTTTAACCGGTAGCAACCCAATCAGACCCACCAGTCCACCACTTATCTTTTTTCGTTCTCTTTCCCATCCGCTAATCTCACAAGCATCTGGTCAGCCACTGTGCTTTCTTCCTCGCATGTCTACACCTCCGCTCTCTTTTCTCCACAGCCCGCCGACGTTGACCGCGTTGCAGACTTGCATACGAGCTTGTGTTGTATCACGAAGACGGTGAACTGCCCACATCAATTTGTGTCAATTGTGTGTGATCTAGGAACCAAGGTTACTTGGTAGCTAAGGGGATGGCCGGATGGGTGTGGAGAAGCACATCGCCGGTGAACGGTTCTCAAGGATTACTACCAGTCGAAATTAGCTTTCCTGCTTACCCAACGTTTTCTTCATCCAAACGTGCACTTGCTTCTTGATTTTTCCTCTTGATGAGAATGATTGCCCACTTTAAAGAGAACATCGTTTGATCTTCATTGCCGCCAGAGAGGGGTGGTTGCGAAGGGGAGTATGTAGTGCGTTGCAACTAAATGAAAGGGCATAGATCTGGTCTGACACTGGCCGGTTCCACTAGCTAGCACCATCTTAACAGCCGCTGCTTGTCGGTGGTCTTCGTGAATGGGCCGTGCCGGGGAAAGAGAATTCGAAAGAGACAAAGAAAGGAACTGACGCCGGATATCGTCGGGGTGGTTGCGGAGGGGAGCTGTGTGTTGGACGGAGGGGGCATGGATTATCTCAGTCACCGACCAGTGCCATCCTCATCGCCGCTACTTACTGGTTGTCTTCAACAATGGCGAATTGAAGAGAAAGAGACAGAGAAAAGAAAGGCAAAAAGGATAGAAAAACAAAAAAGAAAAGGCAAAATTAAAATTAAAAGCCACGTTGACATAGTTCACCGGGAAACTGGGAAGTTACATGTCACAAAGCTAATTTGACAATTTTATATGTGTGTATGGGTTTGATTAGAGGTTGTTTTAGTTCAGGGGTTCAATTGACTTTTTTAAAGCAGTAAGAGGGCTTATTTGACAGTTTTCCCAAAAATGAATGAAAGAAAAATAAAATAAAAAGAGTGAGGAAGACGGCCTGGAAAGACATTGGGGGCGTCGAAATCGGAAAGAACACCCAAGAGAAAAAAACCGCTTAAAAACGGTAATCTTCCGATGAATGGGTGAATATGATTTTTTTTTAAGAGTAGCCATGTTTAAGTGATACTTTGTTTAGTATATGGGTCTAAGTGATGTTTTTGTAATCGTACATGGATCTATTTGACCGTTTTCTCAAAACATTTCTATAAAAAATGTAGTTCACATGAAAAAACGCGTTCAATGAATGTCTTGCAATGACAGCATACAAACGAAACTTTAGAGAATACAATGAAACACCTCAAAAGAATATTTACTATGAGCTGTAAAAAGCTAACACCTACTCGGTAATTTTTTCTACACTACAAAGTTAAAAGTTTTTCCGTCTTTTAATTAATATTGTTCAAAATAAAAATGTTTGACAAATTGATTTGGCTGACCATTTGATACTAAATCTATGATAATAAAAATGTTTGACAAATTGGCTGACCATTTCGTCAATAAGCATTAAGGATTACAATTTTAATGGAAGATGAATACAAGTATATACTGTATCAAATCTTGTGAAGTGACACATTTAACATTAATGTACTAGTTAAGTACTGACTAGGTCTCTTCATGTTCAAGATGACGCTTATGAAAATAATATTACACTCACGTATACTTGTTGTGCACATTTATAATAAGCTACTCGCATGAGTAGTTTTGGTGGTTGAATGGCCCGAAAGTTAGAAGATTGACAAAAATTAAAACCCGCAATGGTCGTGTAGAGGGTACAATTCCTGTGTGCTGAACTAGACCTCTGGTGCGGACGGAGGTACAACAGGGCCGGTCCTGATATTTTATGGGCCCGGGGCGTGTGAAAAAAAAAGGCCCTTAAAAGGTTATATAAATATATTGCAAAAGCTTAACTTTATATACGCAAATTTCAACATACAAAGTAATATAAGTCTTTCATAAAAGTCTTAATATATAAACTAAACGAATAAAAATTATATTAAAAAATAAAAAATAAAACCAGAGAATTACATGTGAAATTGAAATTTCAAATTTGGAAGATATTTTTGAGAAAATTAGGAGAGTGTTGATTGCTGAGCAAAACGAATTAAAGTCCAAAGATGAAACCTTGAAATTAGGCCTGCCTAACGGGAAATGATGTCAGACCGGGGCCATTTGACGCCCTTCCCGATAGATTTTTTTCATGAATATTTTTAAATATATTCTTCATGAAATCTATAACATCTCCACAAAGTTTCAGAATAAAATTCAACCTGAAAGTCAGTTAAATAAATTATTGAAAGATAGTGCGCATTATTTATATACACAAAGCGCAGTGTGTTTCAATATTTTATTTAACTGACTTCCCGGATGATTTTTAAATTAAAATTTTGTGAATTTACACTTGATGAAAAATACTCTAAAAAAGTTTCATAAAAAAATTCCTCCATAAAGGGCTCCAAATGACCTCGGTCTAATATGAATTGTCTTCTCTATATTTTTCCATGTATATATAATTATGGGCCCCTGTAAATGTTGGGCCCGGGGCATAAGCCCGGCCTGCCCTTGTCCAGGGCCGGCCCTGAGGTACAAAGTCTATCACCATTGAACTAACAGAGTCACCGTGACTTACAACCTTCCACATGCCTTATCGGGTCGGGGTGCATAGACCCTTAGGGATTGGAGATTCAACCTTTTGGAAGCCTACAATAAGATAAAGTATTACTACATACAATTTACACAATAGTCCATACTAAGCCGATTAGTACACTTTCAATTCGGAGAGCCTATACCTACATCCGGTTGTATTGTGCTTGCCGTACAACCAAGTATTTTATCTTACACGTAATGAGTATTATGTTTAAAAGAAATGAGCATTAGTATTAATCACTGCATTCGTAGCACAATTGAGTATTTGAAGTGTGCAATTGAGTATTATAATCTACACGTAATATGTATGCTACAAATCAACTTATTCATTTGACTATATTATCATTGTAGTATCATAAAAACCATTGATGTACTAATTTTATAATTTAATACAAATACTCATTACATTTTAATTATATACTCATTAGGTATAAATTAAAATAGTCAACTATACCGTGTGCATAATACAACCGATTGTACCATATAATTTACGCTCAATTTGTGTGGGGAAATTTACTTGAAGAATGGATTATACAAACTGCAAACTATAGTTTCAATATTCATAAACTTGTAAAATTTCACCACTAATTTCTTATACCAGCACCCTCTAGTCTATATTATTACTCGTAGTAAATATTTGTGTTTATATATGCTTATACTACCTCCGTTCTTAAATAAATGCAACACTTTGACTTTTATACTATTCACATGATCTACTTTGACTACGTTTTATTTATTAATGTAATAATATTATTTTATGAAAAAAATATTGTTAAACTTGTCACATTGTAAATTTTCATAATATAATTTTTTTAATTTTTTTACTAATACAAAATCATTTATATTAATGGTCAAAGTTGTGTCTCGACAAATATGAAATATTGACCATTGCATTTATTTAAGAAGAGTTTATCATTGGGAGCATATTGGGATTTGGTACGCACGAATATGATTTTTATAGGGGAAAAAACTAGAGTGTCACTTGTAGCTTTTCGCCTTTTCCCCGACAATTACGGTAAAATTCTACTACCATGTTTGTGAAACCAATAAACTCTGGAGCTGCCCTCCACCTTCCGCAATTGCCGCAGGGAAAGGGTCCAGACATAAAGTGAAGCCGCTATGACCTGTGAAGCAGTTCTTTGATTTTTAATCTGGAACATAATTACTCCTATTATTTCTATTACTATAATAATTACTACATACATTGTTATCTTCTTTCATAACAAGTCCACACTACGATTGAATGATCTTCTCTGCTTCAAGGAGCTCGACCCGGGTCAAGATTTAGAGCAATTCGATCTGGGCGGATCTTCACATGCTCCGGAACCCATTATGATAGTGTCGGGTTGGTGAGCACATCTCATGCCTCATGGGTTGTGTGGCGTCGAAGCAGACGGTGTTGGTTACTCCTGCGGGTGACAATTCGGGAGCTCTCCGTGATCAATCGGGTTCGGGTCGGAATCGGGTCGAGGGCGCCGGACTGGGACTGGATTTTGATTTGAAGAAGGTGAAGAAGAGAGCTGACTCGGTGCGGAGTGCTGGGTGCGAGGTAGCTGAGTCGGGGAGGGCGAGTTCGAATGGGTTTGGGAGCGAGTCGGTGAGCTTCAGGCTTGGGAATTTGCATAAGTATGTGGAAGGAGAGCAAGTAGCCGCCGGCTGGCCGGCTTGGTTAAGTGCGGTTGCAGGTGAAGCTATTCAGGGTTGGGTGCCTCTCAGAACCGAGTCATTTGAGAAGCTCGAGAAGGTTTAGTTTAATTTCATATTTTTTGATCTTTCTGTGGATGCTTCTTAGTATTATCCTTCTTTCTGCCAACTTTTTTGTTTTTAGATTAGCACAATTAATCTGTGAAGTTTAAATTAATGTGGTAACGACTACATCACAGACAAGGATTTCTTTAAACTGTCATATAATGTTATATCTTCAGCTATTTGCTCCTTGGGTTTTTGGTTAGAAGCTGTCCTTACATTGTAGAGAAACATCTAATAAAAAAGAAGATTTCTTTGTAGTAAAAGAAAATGTGGGTTGTAGTAGCCTAATAGGTTAGCCATTTTTTCCTAAGGCTATGTTTAGGAGTCATTTTTTTAGTGAAGAGGGAGGGAGGGGTTATTTCGAATAATTAAATCAAGATAATACTTTATGTTTTGTGGTAATAAATAAACGACTATGATGTTGAGATTACAATATTTTATCATTTTGAACAATGAGTTCATTTAGTTGTTTTTAAATGAAAGTTAACAACTTTCCCCCTTCCCCTCCATACCCTTCAAAAATCAACTCCCGAGCATTGCCTCAAAACTTTCTTTGAACCTAGATTATGTGTCTCCTGGTGAGTAATATGTTTTGTCTGTTTTCCACAATTGGCTAATGAAATGTTTCTTTTATTTATAACACTTGAGAGCAGATTGGTCAAGGTACATATAGCACTGTATTCCGGGCTCGTGATCTAGAGAGTGGGAAGATTGTTGCACTAAAAAAGGTTCGGTTTGATAACTTTGAACCAGAGAGCGTTCGGTTTATGGCCAGAGAAATCATGATACTTCGCAAGCTTGACCACCCAAACATCATCAAACTAGAGGGGATAATTACTTCACGATTATCGTGCAGCATATATCTTGTCTTTGAATACATGGAGCATGATGTTTCAGGACTCTTGGGTTGCCCTGATATCAAGTTCACTGAATCACAGGTTTGATAACTGTTTTGTTGTTAGAATCCAATTGGTTTTTAGCAATTATAACTCTCTCTTTTGAATGTTTATGGGTATGCTTGCTGAGAATTATTTCCCTGTGTTTCGTAATTACGTCTACTGTTACCTTGTAAAAATGAAATGAAAAGTGAAGTATGAGTTACTTTTATTAAAAAAGAGATATATTTACATGTCATAATCTTTATACGTTACTAGTAGATAAATCATCTGAGTTTGAAAAGGCATTATATGTTTTTAGTCCTGTTAAGACCCGGGGTTCCATCCTAAAAGGTTAACCTAATAGGAGGAGTAACCCAAAGCCTTATACAGTGTTTAATTGTTTTATAGCTTTCCGGTGTGGGACAAATGCTTTAACAAGTCCCTGTAATTTTTTTTTAATTTAGGCCTGTGATTTTTTTTTGTTTTTTATACCTACAATATGCACTATTTTCATTTTAGCCCCCCTGTGGACTCTAGCAACTTTCATTAAACAAAAAAGACATGACTAGCCCGATTTATGTCTTACTATTTCATGGAATTTCATTTTAAACAAATACATAAATTTCATTTACATATAGCCTATCTTAAAAATGTGAGTAATTAGTTACGCTTAGCCTTAGCTCTAATAGTAGCCTTCAAAAAGTTATAAAAAGTGGACAAAAAATGTTTAGAGAGGAGTTATGCTGAGCGACATTAATTTTTTCAAAATGTAGATTGTCCGAGAGTTACATATGGACTAGAAAGAAAGAAACATATAATGCCGAGATGAAAAACAAACAAAATATTTGGCAATGATCTAAATAAAAAACGCTATATTTGCAGGGAGAAAAAAAATTAAAGCCTTGAACAAATATCTAAAATAATTTCATTAAGTTTGACTTTATCTTTTATATAATCCCAAATTTTCTTTACATCCAGTTTGGTTCTCTATTTCCTTTATATTTTCTTTGCCTAGTATTTTCTTGAGTTCCAAATGCACCCTATATGATATAGTGCATATGAGTGAAAACTTAATTACTCCAGGTTAAATGCTACATGAAACAATTGTTATCTGGACTTGAGCATTGTCATTCTCGAGGTGTAATGCATCGGGATATTAAAGGAGCCAATCTCTTGGTAAACAATGAAGGCATCTTAAAGATTGGCGATTTTGGATTGGCTAACTACTTTAGCAATCGCCACAGACATCCATTGACCAGTCGAGTTGTCACATTATGGTATCGTCCTCCTGAGCTTTTGTTAGGTTCCACAGACTATGGAGCTTCTGTGGATATCTGGAGTGTTGGGTGTGTCTTTGGTGAACTTCTTACTGGCAAACCAATACTTCAAGGGAGAACTGAGGTATTTTTTGTTTTGGATTTTCCCTTAACTGTTGCCAATTATTACCTTTTGCCAAATATGTCAATTGTAACTTGTGGACAAATATGTTACAAAATGTAACTGCGTTGCTAATTGGTCATTGACTATTGGTAACTGCAATGGAATATTTTTGTCTGAAAATTCAAATTTGCATTTTTGTCCAATTGGTAGTTACTTTGGAATATTTAAGGTATTTTTCCTTTTTTACTATAACCTATTTTAGCTCTTTACCCATTGACCTTTTGCATTTTTCTAAAAGAAAAATAATCTTTTATCTTTTATAATACAGGTTGAACAGCTGCACAAAATTTTCAAACTTTGTGGATCTCCACCAGTTGACTATTGGAAGAAATCTAAACTTCCTCATGCAACTCTGTTTAAACCACAACATCCTTATGAAAGCTGTAGCTGTCTTTGGGAGACTTTCAATCATCTGCCTAAAACAGCTGTCTCCTTGATTGAATCTCTTCTTATGGTGGAACCCAATAAGCGTGGGACTGCTACCTCTGCACTTGGATCTGAGGTATTAACCTAAAATGGTTTTGGACCTTGTTTTCAATTGCATTACTTAAGAAGTTAGGGTCTGTTTGGTGCTCGTAAAATTATTATGAAAGAAAATGGGGTGGAATGTATGGGAAAAATCTGGAACAAAAGAAAACGTGGGAAAAATAAAACTTTGGATTGGACTAATAAAACTTATTTTTTATGTTCACTCAAAATCATTTTAGTTACATATTTATTCATTTATTTATTTACTTATTTATTTATTTAGTTATTTAATAATTATATATTTAACTAATTATTATATATTTTTTTTACTTCTGTAATCTAAAGACTGCGTAATCTAACATATGTAATTTAAAAAAAAACAAATCTAAACATATGTAAAGAGAAAAAATCATACTACGTATTTGATTTTCCTTTTCTTTTTTCCGAGCTAGAACTAAAAAACAACATTTCCCCAGTGCCACAAAAGGTCCCACCTCCGGTGGGGTAAGGGGGGTCGGATGTACGCAGCCTTACCCCTGTACTAAAGCACAAACAAACTGTTTCCGGATGACCCATGATGAAAATCTCATCGAAAACTGCATAGATTGATTGTTGCTTCACAACAAAGAAGCGCAGTGATAGGTACACAGATTTAGTAACAATAGATCGATCAATATTATTGAGCTCAAAAGGCAAAAACGAATTCCTACCTCCTTCGAGAGGCCTCTACTCCCCAGAACCGAATTCCTAATTCTAAAAATCTGCCTACCTCCTTCCTTCCCTCCTTCCCTCTCTTATAGTATTTCTATTCTAACGGCCCAGCCCATATTATATGACATGGCCCAGAATACTTATTTATACAATACCATACTTATTTAATATCAAACTATCACTATTATTATTATTATTATTATTATTATTATTATTATTATTATTATTATTATTATTATTATTATTATTATTATTATTATTATTATTATTATTATTATTATTATTATTATTATTATTATTATTATTATTATTATTATTATTATTATTATTATTATTATTATTATTATTATTATTATTATTATTATTATTATTATTATTATTATTATTATTATTATTATTATTATTATTATTATTATTATTATTATTATTATTATTATTATTATTATTATTATTATTATTATTATTATTATTATTATTATTATTATTATTATTATTATTATTATTATTATTATTATTATTATTATTATTATTATTATTATTATTATTATTATTATTATTATTATTATTATTATTATTATTATTATTATTATTATTATTATTATTATTATTATTATTATTATTATTATTATTATTATTATTATTATTATTATTATTATTATTATTATTATTATTATTATTATTATTATTATTATTATTATTATTATTATTATTATTATTATTATTATTATTATTATTATTATTATTATTATTATTATTATTATTATTATTATTATTATTATTATTATTATTATTATTATTATTATTATTATTATTATTATTATTATTATTATTATTATTATTATTATTATTATTATTATTATTATTATTATTATTATTATTATTATTATTATTATTATTATTATTATTATTATTATTATTATTATTATTATTATTATTATTATTATTATTATTATTATTATTATTATTATTATTATTATTATTATTATTATTATTATTATTATTATTATTATTATTATTATTATTATTATTATTATTATTATTATTATTATTATTATTATTATTATTATTATTATTATTATTATTATTATTATTATTATTATTATTATTATTATTATTATTATTATTATTATTATTATTATTATTATTATTATTATTATTATTATTATTATTATTATTATTATTATTATTATTATTATTATTATTATTATTATTATTATTATTATTATTATTATTATTATTATTATTATTATTATTATTATTATTATTATTATTATTATTATTATTATTATTATTATTATTATTATTATTATTATTATTATTATTATTATTATTATTATTATTATTATTATTATTATTATTATTATTATTATTATTATTATTATTATTATTATTATTATTATTATTATTATTATTATTATTATTATTATTATTATTATTATTATTATTATTATTATTATTATTATTATTATTATTATTATTATTATTATTATTATTATTATTATTATTATTATTATTATTATTATTATTATTATTATTATTATTATTATTATTATTATTATTATTATTATTATTATTATTATTATTATTATTATTATTATTATTATTAGCTAGAGGGAGCACCACGTGGGAAAAGGGAAACTTCAGCGTTGGGTTCAGTGAGCAAATGCAATCTTGCTTTCTGAGAGCCAGAGCTGCTGCTAAGCATGTAATAGGGAACTTGGCCAGATTCGTTTCCAATAGCAACACTCAAAAAGTTAGTGGAAGAGTCTAGAGCTGTTGTAACTGCACTAGTACTAATGCTTTCCAAGCTCTTCACCACAGATACAATTTTGTAAGCTATTTTGCTGTTTTCTATCATATTCCGAAGCCAAAAACAATATTGAGTTTTTGGCTCCATTGGAAATGATGGAAAAGAGGTAGAACTGAACACAATAACATAAATTTCCATGTTACTTCATTGGGTTTCCCTTGCATTTTCCTTGATCCAAACATACCCTTAGTCTTGACTTGTAGATAAAATAGTAGTATGAGGTAACTAATACCCTTATTTATTTGCTTTATTTAGTATTTCATGACAAAGCCTTGTGCTTGTGATCCTTCAAGCTTGCCCAAGTATCCACCAAGCAAAGAAATTGATACTAAACACCGTGACCAAGTAAGAAGGTGAGGCTTAATTTTTGTTAGTACCAGAGATAGCTTTTATTTATGCAGATTTTCATGTTTCTCATGTGAGCTAATCTCTGTGAGAATTTCCAGGAAGAAGCCCAGTGGAAGGGCACACGGACAGGAGACCACAAGAAAGCCTACCAGAAAACAAAATGGAACCAATAAACTGGCACCAGAGGAGGTTTGTGTGTGTCTACCTATTTGTGTATGTGATAAAAAAAACCAGGGTTAATAAGAAACATAAGAAAGATGGTTCACACGTACATAAGGAGAAATTGAAGGGAGGAAGAAGAACATTTTCTATTTCATTCCATAATTCAAGTAAACTTAAAGGACAGGAGATCACATCAAATCTGCATGCTACCCCGCCATTCAAATTTCTGCTTTGAGTATCTTGTGATTATAACCTCATCCGGATGTTGCTAGTTTTGCTATTATATAAGATAGTAGTAGCAAGACTAATAACTGTCAGATGCAGTTAAAACCAATAGATACTCAAAGCATAGAATTGAAGGGGGCAGGCCAGAGTGCAGGTGTGACACGATTCCTGTAGTTAAAAATCAGCAATAGAAAAGTGCCATTCCTCCCCACCATGAGATTTCTTCTAATTTATCTGTGAGATTCAGTTCTTATCTTATGATTCCTGGATTAATCTTTATTAGCATCTAACAACTTTTATCTATGCAGAAGCTATCTGTTCAAAATCAAGGTGCTCATAGAAGTAATCTCAGAAGGCAAAGAGAGGGAGAACGTGGTGTTGCTCCAAATCAGCCTAAGCCATGGATTGATGTCATGGAAGAGGCATCTCTTACAAAGACTGCATCTGAAGCTGATATCCCCTTTTCAGGTCCAATGCAGGTCTCCGGATCAAGTGGCTTCTCATGGGCAAAAAGATGGTCTAAGGGTTCATCAGGGAGATCACCGCGAAGCACGTCTAGCTCAAGAAGCCTTGTTTTCGAACCTTCTGGTGCATTATTACCACCGAGGAATAACAACTTGGAGTCGAAAAGGAGAGAAAACTGTGATGTCAGAAATGGCGTGAGCCGCACAGATAATAAGGGACATAATTCCTATGAAAATGCAAAGCCTGTAGCACTTGAACAATGGAGTCAATTAGGGCGGCAAAATTTCTATGATGGTTCTGATAGTGGTTATCACCCACATGAAGTTTCGCTGGCCCTATACTTGAAAGAAGAAATGGATGTCAAGAGAATGAATGCGGTGAGTTAAAACTTGCAAGTGTCCTGTTTAAAATAATAATAAAATTCCTTTAAAAAGATCCTTCTGTTTTATCAAAGAAGCTAACTTTGATTCAATTCTTCAACAAGAGTCCCAAACGATGTCAGTTATATACATAGGACAAGTTCAGCTCTACCAACATATAAGAAAGATATAAGTAGGACTAATAACTCAATCGTTGTAACTCGTCAAAATATTAAAGTTGTATCTTTGTGAGAAGTTTTTTTTTTTGTGAGGGAGGGCGTAAGTGTGTCACAAATCACAAATTTAGGGGATGTGAGGGTGTGAAGTGAAAAGTAGGGAATACTCTCCTTTGACTAAAAAATCCGATATGCATTTTTCTGATCTTGTTTGTCATTGAAATACTCTCCATGAAACTCCATGAACATCCAGATAAGTGGATCAAAGCATTAAATCATCTTGAATTTCCACCTCTAACATAAAGATTCTTCATCGCACTAAATTGCTCTTGTTTTTAAGACAACTTCTCTTGTCAAAGAATCTGTCTTGATACTGAAGTGTTGGATAATCCATTAATTGCATCCAGTGAATCATATTAACTCCTGTCTTCTTTTGAATCGGCTCTGAGCAGGTTCACAATCATGGTGACAGGGTTGAATTTTCAGGACCTTTGCTACCTCAATCTCACAGAATGGATGAGCTATTGGAAAAGCATGAGCGCCATATCCGCCAAGCAGTTCGTCGTTCCTGGTTTCGGAGAGGTAAATGAATTGTTACTCTTATTTATTTGACATATGAAATTAGCACATTGGAAATTTTCTCCGTCAGAAACTTTAACAACATTTAGCTTGTAAACACGCTTAATTGCACAACATTAATTGTTATTTTCAGTTAGGGGAAATGGGAAGTAGTTGTGCCACCTCGGCGTAAGAACATTGCTGGTGAATCCAGTAGCGTCATTTTGACACAGTTGGTGCATCCAAAAATGCATAGGTATCCATCCCCGAATAGGAGCAACATTGCTGATGGCCATATATCTCCATAAGCTCAACTGTGAGGATATTCTGCAGAAGCTGGATGTGCTTTATTCTTTTTCATCTTAAGGAAAAACTGATTCTTCAATTGACATTTCGGTATCACTGTATATCCTTAGTTGATTTGGAGATTCTGAGAGAGCATAGATTGACACAATTGTAAGAATGAATGTTTGCACACTACATTGATGAAAACCGCTACAACAGTGTTCATGAATTGAAACAAGATGTTGATGGAGGTAGCTAGAAATACAAGTATGTAAACAAAGAAAGGAAATTAGTGTATGACTTCTCATTTTTTGAATTGTAAATTGACCTTTGTACTATAATTTATGATCAATAACTTGTTTCTGTTTTGTATGTTTTGGTTCAGATCAGATCTACTATTTACCTTTTCTTTGAGATCTTAAAAAATCTTTGCTCTGAAAACTATAGTGAAAAGCTAAAGACAAAGCAACAGCTGCTCCTCTCTTGACCAGAAAACAGGCTTTGAGGGAAAAAATCAATCCTCTTGTTGTCTCCACCCTTGATAAATGAAAAGGAATTTGTTCAAACTAAGATCAAAACATAGTTTCTTTTCAAAAATAGGATCATATGCTTGGTTTTCTTAAATATAATTAAATTTTTTCTTTCTATTTCCAATGTAACTTATTAATTAGTTAATCTAATTAATTGTCCCATAGTTATCTAGTTATCTTGCATTATCAAGGCCAGATTTGTGGTGACAACTTGACGGTGGTGGATTCTAGACAAATCCTATCAGATTTGTGGTGGCTGCTGACACTTCGGTGGCGGTCCTAGCGATTTAAGAGTAGTAGTCCTATAATTTTTTTTTTTGTCAAATCACAAATAAATAATCCTATTTATAGCATTTAACTAACATGTCCTATTTTTAGAAAAATCCTAGGTTTTGATTCTATTTGGATAAATCTATTGACCGAGAGAAAAGAACACACCGTGGAGAGCGAATGAGCTGAAAAAATAGCACAAAACTCAAGTGGCATTGGCAAAAAGGCTCAGCAGTTAATTGCAGAGTTGTGCGTGAAGCGGCTGTAAATTTGCCCACTTAGAACTGCATTGTACAGAGTATATTCTTTTATGTAAAATTTGCTCAAAATTGGCAAACGTTTGATGGACAATGGAAATAACAATTGAAAAACTTTAAAAATAAAAGGAAAAATTGACAACAACAATCTCACATTTGACTGGTCTGCTCATAATAATCTCACCTTTGTGTAATCTCAAAATAATCTCACTTTCGCAAATCATCTTCTGTCATTGGACCATGATAGGTTAATGGCCAACTATATTAGGTTTTTTTTTTTTTTTCATCTTCTTATTTCGAAACCCGCTAGGCACATAGGGGGTTGAAACTCAATGGAGTGAGTTTCAGCCCCTATTACTCCAAGCTCTCCCTAGCCCCCCTCCCCCAGACCCCCCTGGAGTAGGGTTTAGGTTTAGGGTTTAGGGTTTAGGGTTGGAGTAATATAGTAACAAAAAAAAACCAAAGAAAACAGAAAAAGCCTAATATAGTAGGTCACCTATCAGGGTTCAATGAGAGAAGATGACCTGCAAAGGTGGTGGGATTATTTTGGAATTACGCAAAGGTGAGATTATTATGAGCAGATCAGTCAAATGTAGGATTATTGTTGTCAATTTTTCCAAAATGAAATCTAAACGGAGGCCCCCACTTCCCGTTGTCTGCTCGTCTTCCTCTTATTCATCCGTGTAATTGTGCTAAGTTTAAGGATGGCAATGGAGGTGGGGACCCGTCGGGAACCACCCCTGGGGGAAGGATGGGGCAGGGGCGGGGATGAGTGAGATATTTTTATCCCGCTAAAATATGGGGCGGGGATGGGGATTGCTACACCCGCCCCATCCTCGCCCCGTCCCTGTTATAAATATATACTCAAACATATACACACATATATGTATACATATATACACAAATGTTCCTGTCAGTTAATTGCGTTTTATATGTATATAAAGTGGGCTCAGAGGGTTTGGCAAATGTTGTGATCTGGGTTTTATAATCGACTGGGTTGTATGTATATAACCCATATACATTTGTATGGCCAATCGGTTTGGCAAATGTTGTATGGCCAAACCGAATAATCTGATCGCTTCAATTCGTGCCACTGGTGCAAAGGTTTCATCGTAGTCGATTCCTTCTTGTTGATTGTAACCTTTTGCAACCAGGCGGGCCTTGTTTCTTATGATCACACCTTCTTCGTCTTTCTTATTCTTGAAGACCCATTTGGTGCCAATAATGGTTTTCTTGTACGGCCTTGGCACCAGAGTTCACACTTTCAATCTTTCAAACTGGTTCATTTCTTCATGCATCGCAATCACCCAGTCTGGATTAGCCAATGCTTCAGTCATCTTTGTTGGTTCTTTCTGACTCAGGAAACATGAATATAAGCATTCATTGACTGATGTTGTTCTGGTTCTGACTCCTTTAGATGGATCTCCAATTATCAGCTCTGGCGGATGTGCCCTCGTCCACTTTCTCTCATGCTGTAGAGGTAGTGGAGTTATGATTGGATGATCAGGGTCAGCGTATTCTTGATCTGGTTGTGCCTCTGAGGTTTCTTGCGTTGCAGTTTCCTCCAGTTGATCAGGAATAGGAGTAGTCGGGTCATGTTCAGCTTCGTTATCTGTGTGCTCATCAGCATTCTGAGTAGGAGTGTTGGTGACTTCAGCTGTCAAAGCATGTAACAGGGGGATCTGAAGAGTTTGAGCATTAGTAGCTAGTGATGCACGTGGTTGGCTGTAGAAGTGCTCAAACAGAGAGTCCAGTACCACATGCTCATCCGATCTTGTCTCACCTCCCTGTCCTCCTACTACAGAAGGTGATGGAGTCTCGTCGTTTGCAGAGATTGATGGTTCAGCGTGGAAATGTTTAGAAGCCAAATCCGCCATTTCATAGAAGCTCACATTGATGCTCTCCATGACAGTTCTTCTGTCTTTCAAGTATACTCTGTACGCCTTAGAATTGGAAGAATATCCAATGAAAATCCCTTCATTTGCCTTTGGATCAAGCTTCCCCCTAGCATCCCTGTCATTCATAATGTAACATTTGCAGCCGAAGACACGGAAGAAGGCAATGTTAGGGAGTCGCTTGAACACAATCTCGTAGGGTGTCTTGTCAAATCTTTTATGAATCATCGTCCTGTTCTGTGTGAAGCAAGCCGTGTTGATAGCTTCGGCCCACATGAAGTGAGGAAGCTTTGACTGTATCAACATAGTTCTGGCTGCTTCCACTAAGGTCCTGTCCCGTCTTTCCACAACACTGTTCTGCTGTGGTGTTTTAGCTGCAGAGAACTGTTGTATAATCCCCTGAGCTTCATAGAATTCGGTCAGTTCCTTGCTCTTCAACTCCGTCCCATTGTCAGTCCTGGTGATCTTCACATTCTGCTGTAGATAGTTCTATATGGTCTTGATGAACGTCATGGTGAGATTTGCAGTTTCGTCCTTGGAGCGCAAAAACTTGGTCAATGTGTAGTGTGAGTAGTCATCCACAATAACCAAAGTATATTTGCATCCACTGATGCTATGCACACGCATTGGACCACACAGATCCATATGTAGTAGCTCCAGGGGACGAGATGAGGAGGGAAATTGTTTTGACTTGTGTGAAGCTCTACTCATCTTTCCCAAATGACATGCAGAACAGTGATGGTTGGGGGAGTTCTTCAGAACAGGTAATCCTTTCACCAACTTCTTTGAAGAGAGGGAACTGATAGCTGACAGATTCAAGTGTGAGAGACGTATGTGCCATAGATTGCTTTGTTCTTCAGATGCTTTGGACACGAGACAGATGGATATGGGGGATCGTACCGATTTGAGATCAATAGTGTAGAGATTGGTTTTCCTCTGACACTTTAATAAAGGTTTCCCACTCATATCCATCACACAACATTGCTTAGCATGGAATCTCACCTCCATTCCATTGTCACAAAATTGGCCTATGCTAAGCAAGTTGTGCTTCAGTCCCTGTACATACGACACATTCCTGATTGTGACGCTCTCACAAATGATATATCTCCTTTCCCGAGTATGGGCGATGATGCATTGTTCCCAAACCTCACATTTCCTCCAAACCTTTCAGAATAGTTGCTCAGTAGTTCTATCTGTCCAGTCATGTGTGATGAGCAACCCGAATCAAGATGCCACACATGACTGACGTGCAAAACAGATTAGTTCCGCTTAGGTACCCATCGCCAGATGGGTCCTTCCTTATCAACAGTGAGCAATTGTTTCAATTTCCTTTTGATTTGGGATCCTAGGCTGGCTGGTTGAGAAGAATTTTTCATTTTTAACTGTTCAGCTTCAGCCTTAGGAACCCACATTTGTTTCATTTTTGGAGCGAGGGAATTTTTGTTTGTCCTGAGTAATTGTTCAGATATATGATCTTTCAAGATTGGTTCACATGATAGCCTTCTCAGATGTTTGACTGAGTGAATATTGAGAGGATACCTTAAAAATGGTAATTTGACCTCACTCTCAACATTCACCCTATCAATCTTGGGCTTTTTCGCATCATTCTTAACAATCACAGGATCATTTATTTTGCTAGAAGAATCAGACTCAGAACAACAACATTTCATTGACTTAATGCAATTCAGAGAAATACAATTAGGATAGCGATTCGAAACAGAAATCTTAGAACTAGAAGACTTAGGAGCCGCTCTTCTAGTATAACTAGTAGAAGGCTCGCTAATGCTAGAACTAGACTTATTCTTAACATAAAATAGAGCCCTCGATCGTTGATTCTTATTTCCTAATATTGACTCTTCTTCTCTCTTCTTCCTTCTTATTATGTCTTCAATCCACTCTACTCTCTTCTCGACTCTCTTCTTCACATGTTTCCCTGTCGGAGAATGATTCTCAGAGTGAGAAGAAGAAGTCTTAAAACTATCGGTAGAAGTTTCAGAGGAGTTTTCCGAGGAAGAAGGGGAAGAGGGTAGAGAAGATGTGTCAGACTGAGAGGAGGTTTTCAAAATGGATATTTCTTTAAAAGTTGATCTCTTTCTTTTTCAAAAACTTGTTTTTCCTTCTCAAAAGATTCTTTTAACTCAGCGAACTTCCTCACAAGAGGTGGGATGTAAGCTGGTTTCACAATGGGTTCAGATGTGGAAGGTTCCTCTCCGTCTTTCACAGCTTCCTTTTCAGGAGGATAAGTCAAGATTTCCTCAGCAGGGGTCAGTAGGGGTGCTTTGGTTTTGTAACTCTTGTTTAACTCTGTATAGTCAAAAGGAACCTCAGCACCAGCCTTTGTCTTTCTCTTTTCATCCTCGAGGGCATTCGTTTCTTCAGCTCCAGTGAAGGCCATAAGTTTGGTCAATCCCATTTTCATGTGTCTAACATCGTAGAGTTGGATACAGTCGACCTTTTTCAGGTTCTTAGGATTGGTCAATCCTAGGCCCTCCTTGGAGTTATAGAAACGCGTGTCCTTAGGTTGGTTAAGAAAAATGGTCTGGTCGGTTTGGCCCCTCTTAGCTAACAGGTCTTCGAGTTCTTTTATTTTAGTGTAAAGCGAATCCCTTATCTCATAAAGAAAATTGTTAATGCCAAAAAGTCTAATTCTCTCTTTCTCAGTAGTTCTAAGTTTCTCTGTTAGCTCTTTTTCGCTAGCACTAAGTCTTTTATTCTCAGCAGTCACCTTAGTAATGATTTTCTCTGAATTGATTATTTTGATGTTTGAGCATGTCTGTCGTTCACGCAGTTTGTTATAGATACCATAGGCTCTATCAAATTTCTCCTCTAGCTCCTTAATTTTATCGTGTGTGTCAGTTCTAGAGCAGGTATAAACGAACGGATTAGAAATACTTACATCATTGTTAGCATTCTTGTTTTCAGCAGAGAGGGCAGTCACTTCATCAGCATTGTTTGAGGTAGTTAGGCTCTTCTTCTCCTCAACAGTTGGAGTGGTGTCTTTCTCGTTTCCAATTGACAAAGCGTCCATTTTATACTTGACTGGGCTGATCAGTTGATTGATTAAGTCCTGTTTTTGTTTGTTGTACACTTCAAGCAGTATGTTCATGCACTGTTAACGTTGCAACTTTGAAATCGCGCAAGAGTAGCTTTCAGGCAAGTATTGTAGGATCGTTCAAGTATTGTAGTAGGATGGCTCAAGTATGGTAGAAGGATTGTTCCAGTTGTAAAAGATCGCTCAACTTGTAAAAAGATCGCTCAACTTTTAAAAGATCCCTCAACTTTTAAAAGATCGCTCAACTTTTAGAAGATCGTTCAACTTGTAAAAAGATCGCTCAACTTTTAAAAGATCGCTCAACTTTTAAAAGATCGCTCAACTCTTAAAAGATCGCTCAACTTTTTAGAAGATCGCTCAACTTGTAAAAAGATCGCTCAACTTTTAAAAGATCGCTCAACTTTTAAAAGATTGCTCAACTCTTTTAAAAGATTGCTCAACTTTTTAGAAGATCGCTCAAGTTCAAGATCGCGCAAGGGCGAAATAGCTCAAGTCTGCAAATCGCTCAAGTCCTGTTGAGAATGGCGCAAGTTCGAGATCGCGCAAGGAGTGTTGCCCGAAGTTTGAGATCGCGCAGGAGGCTACTTGCGCTAAACCTGTTCTTCTTTCTGGATGAGTTGCGCGAAGATGCAGAATCGCTCAACTCCAGCTTAACCTGTACGACAACTTTCTGGGTGCGATTTTTCACAGAACAAATCCTTGCAAGCCTAGAAACACTTTCCTGTAAACATTTTCCGTCAAAAATGACAACAAAAACAGAACAAAAGATCGCTCAAGTGCAAAACTTCATCGATGAAGAATCGCGCAAGAGCCTTTTTCAGCCTTCAATCGATCGATCAGCTTCGACTCTGATACCAGATGTTAGGTCCCTGTTTTCTATTCTAGAATATGTATGGAAGAGTGATCAAATGAGGATGAAGCTTTCCATTGATGTGTAGAAGGTTTTACATAATGATATGAAAACTTAGCGTAGAAACCTTTACACGAGAATAGGCTCTACGGCTCTAGGTATAAAATATCTGGGAAAGCTTAACATACTCATTCTCATAAGGGGCATATTTATAGCCTTGGAGAATGGTAGGTTAACAAATGATTGGGCTCCAACTTTAAGGAGGCCCATTCCTATTTAGGCAAAAGAGCCTTTACCAAATAAAGCCTATTCTATGGATAAATAAATTATTACAAAAAGGCCAAGTAACATTGATCACAATATAATGAAAATATCTCTAACACACATTGTTTTACAACCCAACACAGATGTCATACAATAATCAATGTCCTAAAAGGCAATAGGCATTTGCTTAGTTGGGCTCCAGCCCAGCGCCTAGAGCCTAGGAGGCTAGGCAAGCGCCTGAGTGAGGACTAATCGGAGATATAAAAATTATATTTTTATCAATGTTTTGCATAAATATGATCTCATAATCAATGTTTGCATGGATGATATTAACATTTCATAATATTAAAATTTAAGAATATATACAAACATATATGGTTAAAGTTAAAGGTACATATATGATTTAGAAAAAGAAATTAAAAGAAAAAACGTTCACCAAATCTAAACGCCCTAGGCGGTCGGTTAAGCTATGGGCCTACAACTAGGTGGCTTAGCTTGTTGGGTCATGGGGATGCGGGCTACACCATGCTGACGCCATTAAAACATGGTGCTTGACTGATACACAAGTATAAGGAAATAAAGTTATATCTTCGCTATCAGCTATAGGCCTCTAGCTTTTGACATAGTTGTATGCGCTGCATCCTGACAACTTGTATCAGAGAAGGTTATGGGTGCAACAACATATCATGCTACACAATTGTAGGCTGGTGAGTTGTGGGGGATATTGTAGGGCCTTGGGGATATGGGCCAACAATCTGTCATCCTGCTGGTGCAATAAAATCATTGTGTTTGATTGTTATTTATGCAAGTATAAGAAAATAAAGCTACGCCATCGCTACTAGCCATAATATTTGGCGTAGTGGTAAGTGCTTGATCATGACATGCATGGCTGAGTAATATCACTAGGCGTCAAACCAATTAGTCGGGATGTCTAGATTAAAATTAGGGCGCCCGACCACTTTTTAGCGCCTAATCGGGGACTAATCGGGCGCTTAAAGTGACTGTCAGAACAATGACAACAACTAAGGCCTAATTGTTGTCCGATAAAACTTACCTTTAGTTAAGTCAGCATACTATCATCACATCTAATTCAACTTTGATGCACTCTTCCTTTTTTTTATTCAAAGCAACAAACAATAACATTATGACAATGTATCAAAACTCTCTTAACTAATACAAGTAATAACTTTGATGCACTCTTCCTTTTTTTATTCAAAGCAACCAACAATAACATTATTACAATGTATCAAAACTCTCTTAACTAATAATAACTAAAATAGCATCTAACCATTCAAACCCCACACCCTGACCCCCTTTGATGATGGGCGGGGAGAGAGACTTTTATGGAAAATGTCTCCGGAAATGTTGGAATTGGTCTAAAAAAGGACACAATATATCAAGTGCAGCATTTTTAGCATGCCACATCAGACTGGTGTTACATTAGATGTATTGTAGAAATTTATCATTCTATTGTAGCATTTTTTGCTAGAATAATGTTACAATAGATACTATATTGTAGCAATTTCTATGGTGCTACAAAATGGATGCTACAATAGACACTTTTTGTACTAGTAATTCTACGCACATGGCATGGCTATACCACCACAATTTATTCTATCACATCATATCTTAAATAGGTTCACACATTGTTTTAGAACCCAACACTCTATGTCATATAATCAATGTTCTAAAAAGCATTAGGCGCTACTCAAACACCTATCTTAAATTGGTTCACACATTGTTTTACATAAATATGATAAGTAATTAATGTTGTGTTTGTGTGTATACACACACACACACCACACTAACATGCATGAATGATAGTAACATTTAATAACAATAAAATCTAAGAATATATACAAACATACTACATATATAAATGTTATCTTAATCTACAAGTAGCTTTCTCTAATGCTAAAGTTAAAGGTACATATATTGATTTACTTTTTTGAAAAATAAAATAAAACGCAAAATATATATATTTAGCGAATCTAGAAGCCATAGGCAGCCGGTCAAGCTCTAGGAAGGCACCTAGGTGGCTTGTTGGGCCGCGGAGATGCGGGCCAACAATATCATGCTGCACAACTATAGGCTGGCGGGTGGTGGGGGAGATTGTAGGGCCACAATGATATGGGCCACCAATCTGCCAGAACGATAAAATCATGGTGTTTGATCGCTAAGAAATTAAAGCCTGTCCTTCACTACCAGCAATAACTATTGTAATACCCGAGATTAATTTAAGAGGATTAATAGTACTACTCATACCAACAAGGTGCATCTCCTTTTAAGGGAGCTCATTAGCCAAGAACTCCAAAGTTAAGCTTGCTTGCATGGGAGTAGTCTTGGGATGGGTGGCCCCCTGGGAAGTTTCTCAGGGCGCGCACGAGTAAGGACAAAGTGCGCGTAAAAGACTAGCGGCGGTTTGTGAGGATAGTACTAGAGGTCTGGAGGGTGTGTGGAGTAACTACCTTGGGTCCAGCAGGGCCGGGGTGTTACAAATGGTATCAGAGCAACTCTGCGACAGTGTGCTAACCCGTTGGATATCGGGCGGGGGCATTTAGCAGGGGAAAAAGATTCTGGGGTGTAATTGAGATTAATTTAAGGGCGCAACGAGGACGTTGCGATCCTAAGTGGGGGTGATTGTAATACCCGAGATTAAATTAAGAGGATTAATAGTATTACTCATACCAACAAGGTGCATCCCCTTTTAAGGGAGCTCATTAGCCAAGAACTCCAAAGTTAAGCGTGCTTGCATGGGAGTAGTCTTGGGATGGGTGACCCTCTGAGAAGTTTCTCAGGGCGCGCACGAGTGAGGACAAAGTGCGCGTAAAAGGCTTGTGGCGGTTTGTGAGGATAGTACTAGAGGTCTGGAGGGTGTGTGGAGTAACTACCTCGGGTCCAGCGGGGCCGGGGTGTTACAACTATGGAGCCGGAGGATTTGCAATTTAAGTTCCATAAATTTCAATCGTGATCGTTATTAGTCCTGTAACATTACAGAATTGCTGATTGGGATAAATTTTTGTCCATATTAAGGACTCTTCCTCAAGAAAATATACTTCATAGTAAAAACGTAGCCCCTTCTAAAAGGCATTGCCGACATCAAAACTTCCTCGAGAAAGTGTACTTTTTAGTACAAAAGTCAATAATATATATAATAATATGAACGTCGGATTGATTACTTCGCCTTGTCTCTGCCTCGACTCAACTACAAAATTTCAAGTATCCACAAAAAAGGCGCAAATTGCAAGATGTTTACTCCCTTCACATAGTCACCTCTCGGCTCAGAGTGTGGGGGACTCCTGATAGAGTATATGAGCTTTGGCCAAAGAATCACACATTCTCATGATATGAATAAACAAATTACCATGCAGGTACTGGACTATTCAACTTGAATGAGCCCCTTAGCCAGCTGAGGCTCGTCAGCACAAAAGTCTCCAAAAATCGGTGAAATTACAGTACAAGTCACTGAATCAGCGGGCCGTATAGCCCCCCCCCAAGCCTCAACACATCGCCCTGGACACCTTATCTCTGACACCTCGTCTTGAACACACCCTCGGGGAACATCTAGCAGATATCACACATTGTTGTATACTTACTAGAATAGCTCAACTCATGTATACTTACTGGTAATTGGGCCTACTAGGCCCAAGCATGGGAGCCCATACCACATTTATCCTATAAGTATAATATTTGTTTGGGGTAAGTGTAAGGTTTCGAAAATCTTTAATACCGGATACCCCCTCTCTCTAAATTTGTAGTTTCCTTCTCTCTACAGTACTTAAGAACTATCAGTTACGTGTTGTTTAATTTAATTTATATTTACATTTATATGTACATTACGTTGAGTTCTCACTGAACATCTTTAATGCAAATATGTTAATGATGCATATGTGATATGAAAGAGATAAAGAAATAAAAATTAAAAAAAAGAACATCTCTATCAAAATTAAATAAGTGGTCATTTAGATAAAAAAAATAAGAAAAGAACATATCCATTTAAAGAACATATATATGGATTTGGATAATTTTTCTTTGAAGAGTGAAATATATATATCATTTAGACCTATACGGTCTTATGGATATTGTGGTTATCATTCTTGATAAAAGTTAACTAAAAATATAGAAGTTTGTGGAATGAAAGAGAGGGAGTTATTGATTTTAACTTTATGTGTATATTTCCTTAATGTCGCACGCACAACATGCACGTTCTTAAATTGTATGTTTGGATGTTTTTAATTAAACTAGTTTCAATTTCACACAAAATTATGTGAAAACAGATTTAAACAAACCTGACATAAATAAATTAGAAGAGATCGGAACAAACTAGTGCAAGGAAGATCAGATTATAGTATATCAGATTTAAGTAGACTAAAAGCTAGACTAAATAAGACCATATCAAACTAGAAAATTATAGTCCAATAAAAACATATATATACTGCTCATTCATGTGATTAACTTGTGCTAGGTTGACTCGTGGGCGCATGCTCAGAATTGGCCGGTAGCGGCCCATTAACTTGCTGAGACCTGTTCTCATAATATAGGCATATAGCTAACTAATTGTGATTGGCCTTTTTTTTTTTGACGCAAAAGGCTTAATTCATTTCATCAATCACAATGTTCTCAATACAATAAGGAACAGATAAAAAAATTGTGCAAGAAGCATAACTAGTAGATGCTCTAGCAAGAGCATGAGCACTACTATTAGCTTGTCGCCTAGCAAAAACGACACAGAAATCGTTATTAGACCCAACAATATTCCTACAATCATGTACTAGAGATCCATATTCAGATCGATCCTTGTGTGCGTTGTAAATATCATCCACCAACTGCTTGCAATCAGACTCGAAAATAACTCTTGTATACTCAGTCTCCTGCATCCATTTAAGAGCTTCCCTCAAGCTCCAAGCTTCTGCCTCAGCTGGACTCATTTCCGCTCGCATCCATGAAGTTCGGGCCCTGGAAAATCTCCCCATATGATCCCTAACGCAGCAGCCAAATCCCACTCGTTTATTTCCTGAAAAAATTGCAGCATCAATATTGCACTTAACAAAACCAATTTGTGGCCTGCTCCACCTGATAACATTTTGTTTGCTTTCCTTTCTATCACCTTTCGAACCTTGGCCAGCTTCCCATGAATGTAGCACTTCAGCCCCTCGAGATATCACCTGAGTAATCGTTTCTTGTATACCATCCCAATATAAAACATTCCTTTTCCGCCAAATGCTCCACATAGTCATCCCAAACAATTTCAACTTGTTATCAGATAACTCACTGATCACAGTTAAGAAAAATTCCACGAAATTTTCAGCCCTATCCATGACAGTGTCCAAGTCTTCCCACATACCTATCTTTCTCCAGCAAGCTATACTATCCGCACAAGATAGAAAAATATGCCATGAGTTTTCCGGTCCACCATTGCACGAATCAACTAATTGTGATTGGCCTGACATGTCAAAATACGGGAATGACTATTATTGTAACAAAATACGAAAGTCGGAACTCCGAATTCCGACTAGGGATATCTATTTTTAAAATTAATAAAAAAGTTCGCTCCTGTTGGAATAGCTAATTCCGACAGCCAAAAGTTTTTTTTTTAAAAAATCCTTGGACTCATTCCCACCACAAACCTTTAACAACCGGCCAACTCAATTTGATAGAAAAACTTTGTCCAATCTGATTCAACCTACAAAAAACATTATGTAAAATTTAAACAGATAAATAACTTAAAATTCAATTGGATAAAATTTAGCAGATAAAATTTATCAGGTAAAATATATCAAATAAAATCTATCGCATAATATTTATGAGATAAAAATTATCAAATAAGAGTAGTCCACTATAGTAATAATCTTGTATTACATTTTCGAATTTTTAATTATAGTACATTATACTAGTAATGTATCAGATAAATTTTAATCAGATAAAATTTCACCAAATAAAATTTCTGAGATAAGATTTCATCCAACGCATCTACATATTTTAAAGGAATAATGGACAAGAATAATTCCAACGATTGGTTATCTGCTTAAAATAATTCGAAGTATCAATTTTCTCAAAATAATCTCAACTGTTGTAAAATCTTCTCAAAATACTCCGGTGACTTTTAATTATCCATTAATAACTTATACAGAATAATATTTATGAGTAAGTGGAGTATTTCAAATAGATTTTTCAATAGTTGGAATTATTTTGAGATAATTGATACTTTGGATTATTTCAAGCATATTTTTCATTTTAAAAAATATCATGGTATTACTTTTACAAAAGTACAAATAATTAACCTTTCAAAAAAAAATACAAATAAATAAATAAACTTACACATGTATTTTCATAAAAATGGACTTTATTTAAAAAAGTGGGTCACTTCAATATTCATAAAAAAGTGGACCTTATTTATAATAAAAAACATCTTTTCGGAATTGTGAAATCCGACACTAGAGTTTAATGGATTTTCGAAAATCTATTGGGAATTACTAAAAAAACCTCTAGTGGGGTTATTGTTTAGGTATATGTAACATTTTCCCGTATTTTGGGAAATCACCCCGCTTGGACTTCTGGAATTACTTTTTTGTGTGTGGCGTTTTTTGCAAATTGCTTTCGATATTGCATGTTTATTTTCGTGAGAAATGCATGCATTATGAAGGTTTTGTGTCTTTGTGGCTAGTTTTGTAGTTATAAATCGATCGACTACCTGTTGTACCAGCAAGCCTAAAATTATCATATAAAATGCAATTTATTGGTATAGATAGTTTGGTAGTTTTTTCTCTTCTCGTTCATATTTTTTGTTTCGATATGATGTATAATACTACAATGGATAAATGAGCTAATGAAATGAAATTATCATTATTATGGTTAAAAACTAATACGGAGTATTAGACATCACGGGAACACCTATATTGGTGAAGAGATTGAAGCATACAATGATCAAGCAGTGTGTCGTCATTTATTTTATTTTATTATGTTTCATTGTCAAATTCAAATTATATGGTAGTAAAAAAGAAATATTTTGATGAAATGGAGCCCAACAAAAGATATTGTCCCTTTAAAAAGAATTTAGATACGACACACGTGGCAATTGTCTCCCATGATAGAATAGTTTAATGTTCCAATAGGACTCCAAAAAACTAAAAAATGCAACGATCGATTAAATGGAGTATGACAAGAGAAGGGAGAATGATTTTCGGACGTAGACCACGAGACTCTTTTGCCCAAAACACACCTTTAAAAAAAAAGTTGTGGCCTTTCTTTAAAATTATAAGATTGTGCTTACTATGCCAAAGTTTTATCTGAAAATAGGGATAACAAATGCAACGATTTAATACATTCCCTTAGGACTTCGGAAACCTAAATAATGCAATGATTTAATGGAGTATGAAAAATAGAAGGAAGGATTATTTTTCGGATGAAAACTAATTTGACGTTAGTCCCTTACATATTTTAGCTGGAAAGTTACCAAAACATCAACTTATGAAACCATTTTCTAACAAAATGCTGTGTAACTATTTTAGCTGGAAAGTTACCAAAATAATTTTCTAACTTCGGAAGCAAATTATCTTTAAATCAATATTAAGCACACACGTCTTTGTAACTATTTGAATCTTCAAGTCACTATGACATGAGGGTGTCATAAACTTAGTGTGATGATGTCAGCACGGGCGGACGGACACCCGTCCTGATATGTCTCACCAGAAATTAAGAGCCCGTTTGGTAGCACCAAAATCGGCTGTTTTGGCTGATTCTGCTGAAATTTATGATATTCTGGCTGGAGTGGCTGTTTTGGCTGATTCTGCTGATTTAAGAAAAAAATATTTTAAAAATATATTTTATTAATAAATTAAAGAAAAAATTATATGTAAAAATAGCTAAAATGATCCTCTACAGTAACTTCAGCCAATACAGCCAGAAAAGTAACTTCAACCTTATTTTTTCGGCTTATTACACAATTCAGTGCGCGAAAGTAAAAGTTACGTGTTTGGTGAAAAAGCTGGCTGATAAGCCTGATAAGCCGAAAACAGAGTTCTCCAAACGGGCTCTAAAGCTATTTTTGCTAAAAGTGTGTGGTCGTGGCCAGATGGTAATTGACACCCTTGACCTCTGACTCGTTGAACTGGACCTACTCTGAGGGATTTATTGGTATCTTCAGCATTGGTGCTAGCCCTTATCGAGCCCATTGCATGCTAGAGGCTCGTCATCCGATTCAAGGACTCTATATTCCGAATTATCTTTAATTTGATTTTTCGGACCAAGAATAGATGGTAATATACTCCATCAAATATAATATCTAGCTATATTGTGGAATAATGCTCTTTTTTCTCCTATTCCAGAAACTTTCTATTAGTTTAATTTGTCAGGGTAATATCTTCAATCTTTACAGTGTTTAAGTTCATGTAGGGGCATATATAACCCAATGTGTCTATGGGTCGTTTCAATATTCTATATCCTGAATTATCTTTGAATTGATTCTTTGGACTGTGAATAGATGATAATATACTCCGATCCATCAAATACAATATCTAGCTATATTTTGAAATAGTAATTGTTTTTTCTCCTATTCGGGAAAATTTCTATTAATTTAATTGGTTTCATGGTAATATTTTCTATTAATTTAATTGTTTAAGTTAATGCAGAGGCATATAACCCAATATGTTGATGAGTCATTTCAATATTTCTATAACTAATTAATATTATACGTAGTATATGTCTAAGATATGGAAATCAAAATTTTAAAATATAATGAGCTATAATTGTTCATTCTAAAAAATGCATTGCAATTTTTTACATTACAAGAGTGGTATATTTTCCTCTTTATTAATACTTTCGAACACTATTTATTAAAAAGGATTGATGGATATTGATACTAAAAATACACCCTAAGAAAGGTTTTTTTGACATGAACCGTATATTAATTGTACTCCGTCTGACTTAAAAAAGATTCGTCAAACTGATTTTGTTGGTAAATATAATACCTACCAATTTTGACCAATGATATTTTTTTATACGAAAACATTTTGGAAATGAAAATTATATCAAAATGTTCCTTATTCAAAATATTTTAAAATTCTTTGTATATTCTACATGTATATAAAAGGGTTTCACTTTTTTCCCAGTTTGCAAATTTTTATTTTTTATTTTAACTTTTTAAAATTGTTTATCTTTTTTTTTACATTTATTAGATTTTATATTATTATTACATTATTTTTCAAATTTAAATGATTTTTATAAGATTTATCAATACTCCTATTTTTTTAAAACTAATTAACCTGCTATTGTTGGTCAAAATGGTATGGTTAATTGTATTTAAAAAGTAAATGTACTCATATGATGCTTTGTATTGTATAAGGACTAAAGTGATAAATTGAAAATAGTAGAAGAGTCTATTTAACTCTTTTTCTAAATTCTATACAAATATAATAATTAAAATATTTGTCTAAATTTTTCAACAGTATTGATCAAGAAAAGTCAATATGATCAAAATCATTTTGTGAGTACTTGATAATCATGATGTCTAAGCCCCAAATTCCGATTAGACGATTCTTCAACAGTTTATGGTTTACATGTTGATTAGACAATTCTTCAACAGATGGGATTATGGTTTACATGTGATACTTATAAATAGCCCCAGTTTTTCATTCCCCTATAAATTTCAAGCAAGAATAAGCCTTCCAACTCGTACGTACTACATATTACACTCTATCAAATACTATCGAATTATATGATGCCGCTAACAGTTGCTTTAGCCATTGTAGTTGTAGTCTTATCTGCCTCTCCATTGGTGCGTGCATCGGACCCTGATAAGTTACAGGACTTTTGTGTGGCTATCAAGGACTCTGACGCTAGTGGTACACATTTAATCAACAATTTTGTTTCTCTTTGTCTAAAAAGCTTCTAAATATAGTTTTCGTTATTTAAACATCGAAATTATATTCATTGTTCTAAATACCAATTTATAACATTTCAGCATCATAATGTGTGTCATTAGATTCAAATGAGATCTAAGTAGTGAATGGAGAATGAATCTAGACCGTTAGATTGTATTATGTAAAATTGAATGTACATTAGCTGAAATTGAAATGTGCATTAGATGAAATTCAAATGTGCAACACAAAAGACACGACATATTTACATTATGTGAAGCTGAATTGTGTATTAGGTGAAACTGAAAATGTGCAGAATGAAAGGTACGATGAGGTGGCATTTTTGTTCCTTTTATTATGCACATTTCAATTTCATGTAATGAACATTTAAGTTTACTTTTTATTCTGCACATTTCAAATTCACCTGATTCACACTTCAGTTTCACCAAATACACAATTCAGTTTCACATGATACTCCATATAATTCAATGGTCCAGATTCATTCTCAGTTCTCTCCTGGAAATCCTTTCTCACCATATTCGCTCCCAAAAGAAAATTTTGAGCCCATCTGGTAGGGTTGAGTTTGGTTGAGTCAGTTGAAATTGGAGAAGCTTTGACTGAAATGGCTAAATACATATGCTGAACTATAATAAATTATCTTAAATTTATTTATTAAGTAAATATAAAAAATAGTTTATGATAAAAGCTAAAATAGTCTACATCAACAAAATTAGGAAATGAAGCAATAAATATTATTTAGTAGTTTTGTTGTTCCATCTTGTTGACTTACATAGCTAAATGTAATACATTGTCCATGTAGTGTTCGTGAATGGAAAGATTTGCAAGGACATAACAAAAGTAAGCGCCGATGATTTCTACTTGCAAGCACGATTTAACATCCCACGAAACTCATCAAACCGGTTAGGGTATGCACCGACACTAATAGCAACTGAAAGCCTAGCAGGACTAAACACGATGGGTGTTTCAATAGGGCGCGATGACTTTGGACCGTACGGAGTGAGCACTCCCCATTTCCATCCTCTAGCAACCGAGGTCGTCACGGTGTTAGAAGGAACAGTATATGTGGGATTCATTGACTCTAGGAACAAATTGTATGCCAAGACGCTTCTTCCCGGAGACATTTTTGTCTTGCCAAAAGGACTCATTCATTTCTTGTACAACACTGGAGATCGCAATGCAGCTGTGTTTGCTGCTTTTGGGGGCCAAAACCCAGAATCCATCCATTTACCCAACGACATTTTTGGCAGCGATCCTCCCATTCTTCCTGAGATTCTTAGCAAAGCTTTCCTATTAGACAAGAATGTGATTAGGCGTATCCAATCACAGATTCGGTCAGAACTATCAGAGTGAGACCAGCACGCACTCATGCACGCATGCAGCCTATCCAAGAGAAGTGAAGTTAGTGGTTAATATAATGAAATATGCATGCATGCCCAATCTCAAAATATATACTCTGTAATAGATGTATTAATTAAATAAATCTATATTGGTGTGTGTGTGTAATATCAGTGTGTGTAAAAAATAATTGTATGTGCCATTCGATGGAGTTCAGGCATGAATATATATAACTTTAAGTTAATGCAAATTAAATGAATTATAGATGTATCAACAAATGACAAAACTAATAGAGTACCCAATATAAATATTTATAATCATATACCTTCATTGTAGAGGAATTTTCTAAACGGGTCTAAAATATAAGATAATTTCCTATTGTGAGGCAGGGAGTGACAAAAACATTACCCCTATACCAAAGCACATAGATACTATTTCCACATGACTAGTGCTGGACTCGGGCCGGGCGGCCCGAACCGGAACCGGCCCGGCCCGGTTACTGTGTGAACCGGCCCGGCCCGGTGGCCCGGTCCACCGGCGGTTCGGGTCGAACCGGCCCGGTGGATACCGGTTCCGGGCCCGGGCCCTCCATTTGGTGAACCGGCCCGGCCGGTTCGGGCCCGGTCCGGGCCGGAATAAATTTTTTATTTATTTTTTTTTTTGATTTTTTTTTTTATTTTTGGGTTGGATTAGGTATTTTGGGCCATTTAAGGTGGTTTGGGGTGGTTTGGGGTTGAGGGGGAGGGGTAGGGGGTTAAATAAAAGAAGCCAAAAAATCAAAAAAAAAAATGGGGCGGGTGAACCGGCCTGGAACCGGCCCGGTCTGGCCCGGAACCGGCCCGGAACCGGTCACCGTCCGGTTCGGGCCCGGGCCCTCCTTTTGGTGAACCGAGGCCCGGCCGGTTCAAGGCCCGAACCGGGCCCGGCCCGAACCGAGTCCAGCCCTACACATGACTGATGACTCAATCGCATCAAAATTGCATTAATTGACTGTTACATTATAATAAAGAAGCGCAAGGATAATATTAGACATTAGTAAGATCGACTAATAACTGTCATAAGCAGTTAAAAAAATAGACAATTAAAGAAACAAATTGAGTTTTCTTGTAATTTTTTTTGAAAACTAATAACTTAATTATTATTGATAAAGAAGAGAAGATTCATTACAACTATAAAGCTCAAGGCTACAATGGGATGAGACATAGAAACAGACGATTCCAATTGAAAACGCTGAATCGCTAATCCAGCAAAGAAGTAGACTCTATTGGCAGATTGACTGCTCCTCCTACGATCAAAATATTTATCAAAAGAACTGTTAAACATCCCAGTTTGTCCAACCACGGTAAGGAGCCAACTATAGAATTTGTTCCGATTTCACCATCCAGCGGAAAGAAAGCAATCTAAATGATCTCATCTTCCTGGAACAGCAGTGGTTCAGGAGGGGGCAATCATTCTCAATATCGGCGCAGAAGAAAATCATGTTTTTGATTGACGAAGAGATCAGTGAAACCTCTTCTTAGCACACAAGAACGCCCGACCAAAAGTGACGGAGAATATAGATCTGGTAGATGATACTTCGCTACCGAATATAATATCTCCAAACAACGTTGAGAAATAAATAGATGAATAAAATTGAAGACACTGATTAAAAATATATTTTTCATTATTGGAATCGAAGAAGATTGAAAGAAGAGAACAAAAGAAGAGGAAAGGATGAGGCAGCTAGGGCCCCCCTACTATCGCCGCTCCTATCAAGT
This sequence comes from Cuscuta epithymum, assembly GCA_945859915.1. Lineage (NCBI taxonomy): Eukaryota > Viridiplantae > Streptophyta > Magnoliopsida > Solanales > Convolvulaceae > Cuscuta > Cuscuta epithymum. The sequence continues at coordinate 1,834,569 of CAMAPF010001023.1, forward strand.
TTTCTTGTAACTTATATGTGTGATTCAATACTTATATTATTCCTGGACTAATCTTTACTAGCATCTTACTGTTGGAGAAATACGACTCTGTCTTTTTCAGGATCATGAATTCATAAGGACTCCTGTACACTCACCCACACACGTAATATGAAGTCTCAAACTGATCATATCAATTTGTATGATACAACTGAAATGCACAAGACATAATTTAGAAGTAAATGGGTAGGACTAATGACTGCAATCGTTGTAACTTATCAAAATTTAAACGTTGAATCTTTATGAGACAAGGTTTTTTCGGGGGAGGGTGTAACTGTGTAACATACCGCAAATTTAGGGCATGTGAGGGTCTGGGTTTAAAAAGTGGCAGCGGTTGCGGCTAATGCGACCGCTGCGATGCGTATTGTGACTGCTACGGCGTGAAATATTTTCAAGTTCGCACAATTGTGGTGCGCCGCCATTGCAGCCAGCTGTGGCGTTAAGTAGAACGATGGAGCGCCGTTGTGGTTCCATGGCAGTAGGAATTCGCATTCACACAGATATAATGGCTCGATGCGGTATTTCGCTGCCGGCCGGCGACCATAATGTGGCCACTGCTAGGCGGTGGTGGTCTGCTATTTAAAAGTCTATTGAGGGTGTGATGGTGTGAAATGGGGAATACTCTCCTTTGACTAAAAACATTCCAATATATGTATTTTTGTGATCTGGTTTGTCATTGAAATATTCCAAACTCCATGAACATCCATACAAGTGAATCAAAGCATTAAATCATCCCGAATTTTCGCCCTACCCAAAAGTTTTTTCATCCACTAAATTGCTCTTGTTTTTAAAGAATATGTCTTGATACTGAAGTGTTGGATAATTCAGGTAAGTGAAAGTGTCTTAAAACAATTTTGATCTCTCCTAAGTCATTATATGTGCAATTATAATCCTAGCCGCAACTTAAGGTTACAAAAGATAACAATAAAATTGTTCAAATACAAATATAACAAAAATCATACAATTAAACCATCAAGCAACTAACTCCAATTCATGATTAAAATTCCCTTGTCAATCTCAAACTCTAATTAAATCTACTCACAATTCATAATTGAATCAACAATAAAATTGGGAAAGTAATTTAAGAATAATTGTCATTAATTTGAAAGAATAAACTTACAAATAATCTCAAAGTCTTGAATTAATGATGAATATCTAGTTCATAGGGTTCTTGTCCTATAATCTTATCCTGAATTACATATGGAAATAGCTTAAATTTATAGAAAACAACAAAAAATGGCCAAAACTGGGTTGCACATGGTCGAGCACACACCGTGCGGCTGACTGTGGAGACATCCGTAAAAAAACAGTGCCTAAGATCTTCAGCCGTCCGCATGCCGTGCGGATATCCACATGGTCCGGCCGTGCGGACCTTCCCACGGGAATATTCTGAAGCACATGGCGCGCGGCCTAGCTTGCATGTCTTGCGTGATAGAAAACCGATTTGCATGCTCTCTAATCCTTCCGCACGGCGTGTAATGTGCCCATCAAGCGCACGGCGTGCAGACCTCTTTTAGGCTGTTTTGTTGCTCTTTTCTTTAGCAATGTTCTTCCAATCGATCCTTAACTCATTCTTTGAACTTTTTTGACTCATAAATTGCTCCTTAGCCGTCTGGTGAACTTTCGATGTCTCTCAAAAACTCTCGAACATGACTCAAATCCTTACAAAAAACTCTGGAATGCCAATGTTGGGATCAAAATCCTAATCTTAACTCTATATAAAAAACAACCAACCCAAACCGAAAACCCGGTAAAGTGTGACTGGAGCTAATTAAGCGCGTTGTGACACATTTAATTAAGTTAGGAAAACTTATAAAAAACCAATCACAACATGCTTTTAATATGTGTCGAAATATGGACTTATCAAGTCCCCACACTTAAGTCTTTGTTGTTCTTAAGCAAACTGAATATTGGGACTTATAATAATTATTATCACACAACATCAAGCAACATTAGGGCACACACGTAGTCAAAGTATATTCACAGAAAAGTCAAACTTAACTCATGTGAACTCTCCTATAAATAACTTCTTTCTGCACTGATTAGAATTACTGACAAAAATTAATCAAAACATCTTTGAAGTAAACACAACACACACAAATACTTTTGCTCGTGCTCCGAAAGACTTGTGAAGGTGATGGGTGAAAAAGGTCATTTTTTTAGAGTTTGGAACAACCTGACAACGATTCAATATTTTCTGGGGTTTTAGGGCTATTCGTAGGAGCAAAGAATTCAGCAAGACACCTAATAGGAACTATTATCTATTTCTATGTAGGAAATAGACATGGTGTGCAAGTAAGTTAAACCATCGTTGCACATTGACTCTTTGACGTACACTTGAAGTATGTGAAGGACTAATACAAAAATCGCAAAAGCCTGCAAATCCAAATTTGATTATGTTTGGTTTTTCTTTATTTGTCATGTTAGCACAAGAATGATGTATCTTTCGAAAGATTCTCAAGTCTCATCTTATTGTGCAAACACATACGCTTTTTGACCGGTTCACTGGCTCCCTTTTTCGCAAAGAAGTCTAGCAGCGTTAATTATTTTATTTTTCCAATTTTTTTCAGATTTTTGTTAGACATTACTCATTCTAATTTCGGTCTGACCAAGTAAAATTAAAAATTAAAGTTCACTGAGGCTCTGTTTGCAACCACTTGTGCTTAAATAAAAACACTTTTTGGGAAAAAGTGATTAGTAGTAAAAGTTGGTAGTGTTTGGTAAAATAAGTGCTTTTTGTGTAATACAAAAAGTAAAAAGTAGATTCTACACGAAAACCGAGGAAGTAAAAGTTGATAGTGTTTGGGAAAATAAGTACTTTTTTCTTTAAAAAAAAGCCAAAATCATTTTTTTTAATGGATTGCAAACAAACCCTGAGAAAACTGAATTCATGCCTACAATGCAATCCTCGAGCTATCAAATTCATATAAATTAAACTGACTGCTCACCCCCATTTGGGGCATATGAATAGTGCAAAAAATGGCTCCAACAAGACTCCCTAAACACGGGAAACTCACCCCTGTCACCCTAAGCTTCAAAACACTGTCAGAATTATTCACAGATAAGAACACATGCCATTTAGACATAGAGCTCAAATTACGGGTAAAAGAACAAAAGACCAGAATCAAAATGGCTTCTCCCAAATGACTTATTTCAGGTGGGAAAAATAATGAGGTAACTAGTGTCTCCTTCATCTCAACAACGAGATTATGTAAGTAATTAAACTAATTAAGTCTAAAACTTCAAAAACATCCTTATTAATTATGCACAAGCTTAACCACCTCACAAGGATGAAGGTTAATAAAGAGTTACACAAATAACCACAAGTCTGGCGGGTTCAGCAATCTCGGGGATGCAATCCAACCTGTAAGAGTTTTTTTGTCCAATCACAAATAAAAAATTCTATTTATAGCCTTTAAACTAGTAGGTCATGTTTTAAAAATATCTTGTGTTTTGATGGAAATGGGAGATTGAAGAAACGATGAAAGCATTTACAAGAACAATGAGAAAAGCCTGTGAGAGTATGTGGCTATAACCGAAGCAAAATGCACAAATCGAGGAGAACGGGTTGGACATAAAAAATAGCGCAAAACTTAAAATGTCAAGGTGGTATTCACAAAAAGATTCAATAGTTAATTGCAGAGATGTGCAAGATGACCTGTAAATTGATTCACCCACAACTACTCTGTATATTGTTTAATGTGAAATTTGCATGAGTAATATTTATTTTTACGCATTTTGCAAAAAAAAAAACTCCTAAAAAAACTTCAAAAACACATATCTCAATTCATTAACTACTTCATAACAAGGAACTGCAAACTAATGGTTAGTTCTTGGTATGTTTCACAACAACAACATCATCGAAGTCTTTATCATTACCAAAAGAAATCAGAGTCAGTCAGTTAAAGTGAACCGACATATGAAATCAGAATTAAAAAGATACATAATAGATAATAAAAACTAAGATAAGATAGAAAGATACGGAGATGTTTTTATATCGAAGTCTTTATCATTACCAAAAGATGTTTTATTATCTTAAAAAAATAAGATAATAAAAAGATAAATAGTTGTGCACTCAACTAAGAAGTTTTTAATTTCTACTGATTTCAGTCCCACTCAAAATCAGACTAGATCAAAATTAAACAGACTAGATTAAACGGACTATGCTTTGAAATTTATAATATAGACATAGAAAAGACAACTAGCATTCTAGCAAACCATATCAGACCGGTTAATTTGTGTCCGCGGCTTAATTTGTGGCTAGTGTTGTACTTATAAATCCATTGGCCACCGTTTATACTAGCAACTACAAACCTATAATTATCATATAAAATGCAATTTATTTTTATAGATAGTTTGGTAGTTATCTCTTCTTGTTCATTTTTTTTTGTTTCTATCCCAAGTCCCAATCGACAGGTTAGGAAGAATATCAATAGGATGTATGAGTACTGCAATGGCTAAATGAGCTAATGAAATGAAATTATCATTATAATTAGGCTGCCTAAAGGGCCAAATGATGCCCCTAAACTCAAAATAACACCAATTGTCACTCTGAACGGATGGATAAAAAGATTCAAATTTCACTTTTTGCAGGTTACGATCGGGTCACCGCCATGACACCCGATAGGGTGTCCACTGCGCATGTGACGTGACAACTTATTAAGGGGCCAAATAAGCCCCTGAACCCGACTTAATCTAAGCCAGCCCCCAACCATTAAAAATCATAATGTTAAAATTACGAAAAAAGTAGAAATAAAAAATAAAAATAGAATATAAATATAAAAATATAATAAAAATACAAGTAATGTGTAATGAAATAAAAAAAGGAAAGTAAAGAAATTAATTCTTTAGTTGTATTTACAAATAATCTACTATAAAATATAAGCGGCCAAGGGAGTTAGATGGTCGTTTTTCCGTGTGTACAGTGCCCACATTTGACCTCTCCGTTGTTGTCTCCGTCTGATAGCCTGGTGTGCTGCTCTCCTCACATTATTTCTCCCCAGTATAATCTACCTATCTCCTCTCCTCATTTCGCACAGCCCATCCTTGGTCTGTAGAAATCTTCCATTGAAGGAGCCGTTCTCTATGTCCATCTGCAGAAATCTTCCGTCCAAAGAGCCGCTGAGTGTTTGGAATAAACGGCGTACATCTCCATCGCTCACTCCGATCCACTGAGTAGCTCGATTTCTTAAATTCCAGTCTAGGTGAAGGCTACCATTCACATACCCGTCGCCCCGATTGGTGAGTTCTTGAACTTCTTGTATTCGCTTCTGAGTTCTTGCCAATTCGAATGAATTGCATTTAGCTACTCATTCACCTTTTAGGATAAAAATACAAGTGGCCCGAAAGAGTTACCTTTCTAGGATGAAACCCAATAATACTTTATAATGTCCTTGCCTAAATTGGTTTAAGTGCTAAGGTGTCAAATACGGAGTATAAAAATACAAACCATGATATTAAATCTTTAACCTTTAGAACTGAATTTATGCGAGTTCTGACTTCTGAGTATAGCTTTATTAAAAGTTTAATGTCCATCATAAATGATGAACAATATATAGGATGAGTAGTACGGTCTAAAAGTTGAATTTGTATCTTGATATTATGCCTAGGCGGTATGACTTAAGTCACTTAACCACTCTTATATGAAAAGATTCAAACTTTTGCTTAGTGATGGTCTAATCTTTCTGACCCTTTTTGTCTCTTGTTCATTGTGAGATAGTGTGGGAGAGGCAAATCAAGAAAGAGCACCAATGAAAATATTCTATAATGGTCAAGTGATGATGTTCAATGATTTTCCAGCTGAGAAGGCTAAGGAAGTTATTGCATTGGCTATGAACACCCAAATCCCCAACATCTTACCTTGTACTGATGCTAATCCTGTTTCTAAGGCTGTTTCTGGTTTTGGAAAGCAGAGACCTTATTCCGGTAAGGTCCAATTTATCTTATCTTTTTTTACTTTATGATGTTCTGTTTTAAACGGTGTGATCGAGAGGCACGAGTTTAAGTCTTGGAAGTGTCTCTTGCCAAAATACAAGCGAAGAGTTGCCCCCTATACACCCACCCTTGTGGTGGATCCTCTTCCTGGACCCTCACCTTGCGGGGGATGCCAATGTGCACTGAGCTGCCTTTTTTAGAAAAGTTTCTGGTTTCATGTATGAAAAAGATCATTTTGCCAATTTTTTTTGGGGAAGCTTATATGAAGAAATGCTGTTTGTTTTCTGCTGTAGATTTGCCCATTGCTATGAGGAGTTCCCTTGTCAGGTTCTTGGAGAAGAGAAAGCACAGGCAAGCATTATTTTTCAATTGAAAGTCTCAACATTGAATTGTAGCAAAAAAACAGTGAACTTCACTAAAATTATGTTATACTTCGTATATTATATGATTCCAACCAAATGTTCACTGTCAATGTGAACCTCCTGTGCATATTCCAACCAAAATATGGTCTAATGTGCAGTTGTGGTTTCAAGTGGGGAATTTCTTTATTAAATAACACTTTTGAAAGTGGCATTTCAAATCAACTTTTGAACCAAAATATATATTGTCTGAGATTACATTATAATAAAAATGAGTTTTTCCTACGTCAAATACAAGCTCAAATGGCGCCTGATAAGGCTTAATCTTGTACATTATAAGGGCTTGTAAACTATTCTACATACACCTCAACTACAATTGTGTTATATTTATGACATTTCAAAAGTTGTGTTTTGAGAATTGATGGTGGAAATATGTGATGGGATAATAGGATTACATCCAAGGCACCATACGAGAAAAGGAACTGTGTGGGGGGAGCTTCTTCAGAGCAAGAAAAAAACAAGGAATGGCTGGGGTTGGCTGCCCAGTTTCCAGTGAAATCTGAGGCTCAGTTATCGTGATTTTTGTTTGATCATTGATGTGTATATGCTCTGAGAGCTTGAATTATATATACTTGAATTGGGGCATTAGAATGGTTTAATGGCACTTTATTAGAAATATTGACTGTTTGTTTGTGTTATGCCATTCTATTATCAATTAATGACCTAAATTATGTTTGTTTTTGCAGCTTTTGGGTGTACTTGCTGATGATTCTGTGGCATTGGTTTTTAGTTTTTTGGGGTTTTGGTACTTGTGAATTGATTTTCCACTGATGGCGTTACCAAATAACTATCCAGTATATTCTTCAGCTGTTCGGGAAACCAACCATCCAATGACCGCTGCAATCTAATTTACCCATACAAGCACATACGGTATTCCCCTGTTTTCCTTGAACTCCTTGTCTACCCTTTGTCCCTCCATTGTTGTTTTCAAATTATTATATTTTAATTTCCTACTTTTACCCATCCTACTATACACCATTGTACAACTAACATACACAATGCCTTTGTGGTTTTCCCTCACATCAAGTGGAATAAGGCTTTAAAAACATCTTAAAACTAAAAACATCTACCCTTTGTAGATTATGAATGGCTTCTTCTGTACTAGCCAACCTGTTTACAATCATGATTAAGAGTCCGCCCCTTCAACTGCCCTGATTGTGAGTTATTAGAAATATCATATAATTCTCATGCATCCACCCTGGTTGCTTTAGAACACATATTACTTACCTGGGAGGGGATTTTGCCTTGAACTTAGCTGGGGCCCCGTCAGGTAGTATCCTGGACGACATGTCCAGGATAAAAAGCTTTTGGGGTTTTGGTACTTGTGTTTGCAACTTTATGTTCGCATTTTTATCCACTTGTATTTGCAGCTTTTGGGTGTACTTGCTTATGATTCTGTGGCATTGGTTTTTAGTTTTTTTGGGGTTTTGGTACTTGTGAATTGATTTTCCACTGATGTGCTTTATTCAATTTTATGAGTTTGTTGATGATTCTGTTGTTTTGATTTTCAGTTGTTTGGGTTTTTGGTACTTGTAAACTGGTACATGTAAATTGAATTTCCGTTTATTTCCTTTATTGAATTTAAAAAAAGTACCTTTGTGTTTTTGTGTTTTCAATGATCTTTGTTTGTATTACGCGTATTCAAAGTTTGCGTAGGAGGATATACTATAGCTCAATTTCCGTTTGATACACAACTGCCAGTTGAGAATTTCCTGTGTGTCATTGGTGTTTGTATATTGTGGTTTTGTGATTCAGAATCTGCAATTCAATTTGAATTTCCCCCTTTTTTTTGGGTGATAGTGATCCTTCGCGCTTGTTGTGTGTGTTATGGTTTTCAAGGGTTTTGTGCTTCAATATATTCTCTGAATAGACTTATGTGTGGTGAATAACAACAATTGTGCTTCCAATGGAGTGTGACTGAGTGCTATTTCTATGCAGTATTATTGTATTCTTCTTTATTAGTTGTCTACAATTTAGTTGTCCGTAAGGTGTTTGTCAAATAGTCTCAGCCAAAAAATAGTAGATGGAGATTGTATTCCTCTTTATTAGGTCTTCAAAGTGTTTGTCGAATTGTCTCAAAGGAGAAATCATTGATATGAAATAATCTTTGTGTGTGATGATTAATAACATGCAATTAAGGATGTTCTTACATGGACCATTTCCAATTCCAATCCAGACCAGACTTAAGCAGACCAAATTTAAAGTAAAAATTTTATTCTTTAAATTTAAAGTAAGAAGCATATCACAGGAAAGAAATAGAGGCAGTAAAATAGTGTTTCGGCCAAAAAATATGTATGTGCTGATTAATAATATGCAATTAGAGATGTTACACTCCATTTTTTGATGACAGAAGTGGCTGCTGCTGGGGTAGGGTGTTTGTTAAAAACTCCACTCAATCAGGGATTTAATGTTTTCCACTAAAGGTGCTTTGCTAAATAGAATTTGAGGTAGGAAAGGTCCCTCCTCTATCCTTTTCAGGTATTCTCTAGAATTGGAAAACATGAGGGAATCACCTCATTGCCTTGCAACCCTAACTTCTGTTAATATAACAAATAGTGTGACCTATTTATGAATAAACTGAGTAATAGCAAGGAAAACTATCATATCACAGGTACATGCAAAGAAATTTGCTGAAGCAACCTTCTTACTGAAACATAAAAAGATGAAAAAAAACATTCTTTAAGAATCAAAATATGTTTCCAAATAAACTATAAGGGAGAAATAAACGTGATAAACTTCAATTGTTACTCCTCATATGGATTTAAAAGTCCATCTATTTATAGTACTCTTACAAATTCTAGAAACTTAACTGCATTTAATCTAGCAAATCCACTACTATGAGAAAGAAAACAACCAATTACTTTTGTAAAGTTAATTCTCTTTGTCCACAATAAACATATTGTCTTCTACGTTTTTACAGTTCAAATACATCAATAACTAAATATTTATTAGGGATCGTTTCTCTTGAAGCTTCTAACATAAATAACTCTTAGGCCTTTAAGTTACATGTTTTTCTCACTAAACATGTGGGTTTAATGTCAATGCATTTAAGTATTGTATAGTTTGGTAGTCTTTGAATTTAGTTCATTTTATGCACATAAAGCAAACAGATTTCCAATTATACAAGATTAATACATAATCACATTTCCTTAAGTTAAACAATGATGTTTAGTTGAAAAGATAAAAATATATAACCACAATACAAGCATATAAAGTGTTGTCATTAACTAATTTCAAAAAATTAAGATTTTTTTTGTTTCCAATTCCAACCCAAACCAGACTTAAGCAGATCAGATTTAAAGTAAAAATTTTATTCTCTAAATTTAAACTGAGAAGAATATAATTACGGTTTTTGAATTTTTTTAAGACACTCATAGATAAAATATAGTCAAACATATGCATTGTGACACATTTTTAGTGTGCTTTGGTTAGAAGTATTAAATTTTTATTGATTATTACAGGAGAATCTTTACGAGACAAGCAGTTTCAGAGGTAGCTTGGGGTAAGTGCTGTATACGTTTTGTTTCATGTGTGTGATTATGTGTCAATGTGAGGTTTTTTTTTTGGCTTATTATGATTGTTGAGTATATTTAAATATGTTACATAGTTAAGGCTCTCCCAAATGGAACTTGGAGAATCATCTTCCAAATCTTTTGGGTGTACGCTTCGAGATATCCTCCGCATCCGTTAAACACCATTGAGCTTGAGAAGCGTGCATCAAGATATTGCAGAACGAGTTCTGCACAAACTATGAAGGTTAGTTTTGAAGCTAAGCACTGAGTTATTGCATAGAGCTTCAAAAGGGCTGGATTGATTTTGATACTTACATAATTACGTTTTCACTGGACTACACTCATTGGGATTATGAATGAATCTTGCTGTTACTCTGAATTTTGTTGAGCTACATGGTAATAATTCTAATATGAGGGAATTTAATTGTTATTCTCCCTATTTCTTAGGTGGCTGAAGATCTGTACCAACAAGGTTTTATTAGCTATCCACGCGCCGAGACTGATAAGTTCTCTGTTGATGCCATTGCCAACTTGCCTGTAAGTTGCTATTTCGTCCTCAATCATATACTCATAGTTTGTGTCAGAAGTGCTAACCCTTCAACCAAATGAATAAATGAAGAGAGTTTGAAATAAACTTCTATGTTCAAATTGATTCGGGAGAGTAAATCTGGCATCTCATGAAAAGATGTCTATTCAGTGTATAAACAAAGGCAGAGTTCAGCCATTCTATGTTCAAAAGTGATTAACTTATTACTTCCTCTTTATGTTTTAAACTGCTATTCCCCATAGTTTTTTGTCTTTAATTCCATCGTTGGGCACGATTCACGCGCAACGCGCGCCGCCCGGCTAATATATTTATATGTTTTGTAACAATATAATGTAACAGTTACATCGCACACATGTATGTGTGTGTGTGCGAGCTGCCGTCCACACACATGATTGTATGTATATTAGCTTACTTTATATAGTATAAAGTACACATAATTAGTATGTAGTACTTCATATAAATAATACGTAAAAACCAATTATATATATATGTGTGTGTGTGTGTGTGGGGGGTTCTATTTCTATATTTTAGTTTTTATATACAGAGTAATTTTTTATTACTATAGATATAATAAAGTGTGATTTGTAACTTTGAAAAAAATATTGTTAAATAAAAATAATATATTTTTATTATATATTTAAATAAATTAAAAAAATATGAATATAAAAAAATACAAATGGATAATGTAAACATAATGCTTCATATAAATTATCAAACCAAAAATCTAAAATTTGTGTTATATTACAAAACATTAGATATAATAGATACAATAAAATTTTTAATATAGTTTGTAATAACAAATTGCTTATTTCTTATATAAAATATATGTAGTAGCTATAAATATGGAAATAAAGTTAAAGAATTTCTTTTAGTTTTTTATTTTATTGTATATTTACCATAAAATATAAATATTGAATATACACCTTACCGGATGATGTCGAAATGTATTTTGTTATATATTTGTATTTACATATGTATTTTTTATTCTTTTTTTTTTAAATTTGACATTTTAGGTTTGAGGGGGTAAATTGAAAGATTTAGTCGGTTTAAGTGCCTATTTGACCCCTTTGGTTGCCCCATTTGATGCACAGCTGATGACACCTTACCGGATGACGTCGAAGTGATCGAATCATGACATACAAATAGTGAAATATAATGTTTTATCGAGTTAAGGGTGTCAATTGGAGTTTTTTAGTACAGTGGTCTATTTGACTGTTTAGCCATGTTATGATTATTAGGGAAAAATACTGAAAAGGTACTTGTGGTTTGGCCCGTTTTCAGATAGGGTCATGTCACTACTACAAATAGGGTTTCCACGTCGGTTATTTATACCCTTTTACGTCGGTTTTGAAAGTGATGAGGAATGTGGGGACGTAATAGGTAATATCTTCTTACGTCCGTTTTTTAAAATAACTGACGTTAAAACCAATACCATATGATACAACGACGGTTCTTTAAAAACCGACGTCATACGTGTGACGTGAAATGTCATCTTTGTAGTAGTCTGTGTTTCATTCTTTATCAAAGTGCTTCATGTGTTGGAATTTCATTATCACAAGAGGGTTACGCCGTTAAAAACGTCTGAAAAAGAGTTAAAAGTAACTCTGATGTTCAAAAGTGCCCGAAAAATTAAAAGAAAAATACCAGAAGGTGCGCCTCAATAAGAGGACCGCTAGGTCATCTTTCTTTTTTGTTTTCAGCCACCCTTGTCACCGGAAAGTCCACCGGAAAAGTGATATTAGTGAAATCATTTTTAAAAAATTAATTCAAACAGATCTGAAAAATCCAAAGGCGGGGGTGGTTTGGAGATCATCTTGATGAGACGCACCTTTCAGTAATTTTCTTTTAATTTTCCGGGCATTTTTGAAAATCGGAGTTACTTTTTACGGTCTTTTTTAGACGTTTTTAACGGCGTGACCCTCTTGTGATAACAGAATTCAAACACATGGACCACTTTGATAAAGAATGAAACACATGACCCTATCTGAAAACGATCTCAACCACAAGTACTTTTTTCCTACTTTTCCCTAATTATTATGATTAAAAACAAATATTAGACATCGCCGGAACACCTATACTAGTGAACAGATTGAAACACAACTTGCTGAAAGGGGTGTGTTATTTATTTTATGCTATTATATTCAATTTTCAAATTGAGTTTCATAATAATAAAATACACCTATTCAGGAAAATTTACTCATGTAGATAATCATTAGAAATAATTACATATTTATGACTAAAATAAAGTTTCTTGACAAAAATGTGATTAGTGACTAAAGTGGTAATGAAATTAATTTATATTCAATTTTAAACTTAAGTTACCATGACACTACATTTTAATAATTATTAGTCATATTTGCATAAATAAGTTTTATTTTGTAATCTTTTTGTAAAAAAAAACCCTAATTATTATGGAGACTCATTTTAGTGAAAATTTCTACTTCTTTTCGGGAAATTTTCAGTTAATTTAATTGGTCATGGTAATATCCTCAATCTTCACAATCTTTAACTAATTAATATGGAGTATTAGGTCCAAATATGTTTTTGATCCCTGTAAATAGACAATATTTAGTTTTACATCGCTGTAATTTTTTATTATTATTTTTCATCCCTGTATTTTTTTCTCTTTATTTTTCATCCCTGTAAAACCGATTGTTACAATCTCCGTGTCGCAAACGAAACAACTGGGCTAATAGATTTCTTCTAATAGATTTATTCTAATTCTTAGATATTTATGGATGGACCAAAATCACTTAAACATTTTATAATCATGATTTCTAAGCACCAATTTCCAATGATTGGACAATTCTCCAACCATTTATGGTTTACATTTGATAGCTATATAAATAGCACTCCATTTCTCATCTATATATATATATAAAAACGGAATAGTGGCAGCAACCCCTTGGGCGGGAATACTGTAGTTGCAGCTTAGGCGGAATTCGCCGTGCGTAAATGAATGTGAAGTTGTGGATAAGGCATGGCTGGACAATTCATTTAATGCATGTGCTGTATTTCAAGGAATTATGCTATCGAGAAAAGGCTCAGCAATCAAAGTAAATATAGTTAAATAATCATGACTTTTTAACTTCTCAATATTCGATAATCAATACTGAGTTATCCAATACAATCAAAGTAATTATAGTTAAAGATGATTTAAAAAATTTGTGCGTCCTTTGGCATTTATTGGCTCCATTGAATCGGACTTTGGGGTGTTAACTGCTAACCTCTCTTCTGAAGTTCAACTATATATATAGACCTGCGCAAGCACATACAAATTAAGTCAAATGCGTGGGTGAAGTCAAATGCGTGGGTGATGTGAGAACTCATGCATTGCTAACTCTATTACCGGATTGGCTATCAGATTTCTCATCAACGATGTATACATCGTTTAGATTTTGATAGCTTGCCGTTTCAAATTTATTTATCACTACTAATTACATTTACATCTAATCAAGCCCAGTTTATAGCAGATCACAATATATACCATGGTTTCAATTCCATTATTATAAATCAATATCATCTAATCAACGGAGGAAATTAAACAAACCGCTCGATCTCTCTTTCTTACGCATGTGAGCTTATTTCATCTCTATTTCTTACGCATGTGAGCTTATTTCTATTGATCTATTCGGCATGGTAATAAGATCCCTCAACAGGACAATGAATTCTAGATAAAATTTTCAGAGCAACATTAAAGAGCCACTTTAGAAAATGTTTTGCTTATCTCCTTATTCTAAATGCTTGAATTTATACATTAGCACTTCATTATGAGCGTTTAGTTGTTTGTTTTGTTTACTCATTCAGTCATTTTAAATGACTACATACCGTTCATTAAGCATGCTGTTGTTTTGTGTTTTTATAATAACTTCATTTTCAAAAACAGGAACTCATTAACTAGCTTTGTTTGAATCCTAAAGGATTTGAATAAGTAAAGATCAAATTTATTTGAGGGACATGAGGAATACCATACCACAAAGGATTTCAGGAACAGACTAGCAGAAAAAATCAAATTAGTAATATAAAAAATAACCTCCCAATACAACCCGGATTGATGCTTGCCCAAACTATAGTGACATGTGAACAAAGTAAGAACACAGTAGAGAAAGATTATTTCAAATTAACTAAGAAGAACACAATGTCTTTTCTCACACTTAATAACACTACTACAATTTTAGAGCTAGCGTATCATTAAAGAGTTATAACATATCTATAAAAGTGTTACATATTTCTCTAACGTAACACTTTTTAGATCTAATGTAACACTTTCTAGAAGTATAAATGTTACATTATGAACTATAAAGTGTTACAGCAGTTCTAATGCAACATGGGCAAATGTAATGGTAAGAAAGTGTTACATTTTCTCTAATGTAACACTTTTTAAGTGATATTTTAACACTTTAAAGTGATACATTAGGAGTTGAAATGTTGTAGTGTAACTATATATTAAAAGTAAATACATCTTTGATAAGTCCGTATTTGGACACGCATTTGATGCGTGTCCGGGTCGGATTTTGATGATTTTCTCGGCTTTAAGGCGTTACAAGTCTCAAATTTGGCTCAAGTTGTGTTTAGCAGGCGTTGGATCGAGTTTCGTTGCATTTGGAGTTGATTTGAAGAAGTTAGAGTCCGGCAATCGGCGCTAAAGAGACAACCGGGAGGAGATAGAGAGCATTCAAGGAAGAATTGAGAGATTTGGAGGTCACCAGGTGATTCACGGCGAAATTTTGATGAAGAAAGAGCATTGGGATCGACCTTGTTTGAATCCGGGCACGTTTGGAGCAAGAAAACGAGAAAACGGAGCGAAAAAGTCAGACGCACGGTCGTGCGTCTGGGACGCACGATCGTGCGTCCATTACTAAACCGCGATGAGGCCTCTGCCTGCTACGCACGATCGTGCGTAGGCAGGGACGCACGATCGTGCGTAGCCCCGTGACACGCGCGGAAATTTCCTATTTCGGCCCAAATTCGGTTTTTTTCCCTTTTTTTCTATAAATAAGGCCTCCCTAACCCTTTTGAGGGGTTACGAACATTACGGAGAGGCCTAGGGACGAACTTAACACCGTTTTTACGCTATTTTCTTCCAAGACCCTGGGATTATTTGTAAGTTCATCTTTTTAATTAATGACAATTATTTCTATTCATCTCAATTCTGTTGATTCTTCAATTATGAATTGAGAAATTACCCTAAATAGGACTAAAAACGTTTGTATATTCCAAAATAGGACCGTCATGTTTTTACTCCCAAAATAGGACTAATTACTGTCATGTTTTGTCAGTACCACACTTTAAACATGGCAGTATTTTCCAAACTTGGCAGTAATTACTCCTATTTTGAGAATAAAAACATAGCAGTCTTATTTTGGAATTTTCAAACTTATTTACTCTTATTTCGAGAATTTTCCCTTATGAATTGTGAGTAGTTTAATTAGGGATTTGGGATTGATGAAGGGGTTAATCATGATTGATGGCTAGATTCTTGTTGGTTTAATTGCATGAATGCCGTTTAATTTGTGTATGAATAATTTAACTGATATCTCTTGTAACCTAGATGGCCACTAGAATTACAATTGCTTATAGAATAAATTAAGAGAGATCTAATTTGTTCTAGGACACATTCACACACACTTAATCGTTTGCTAAGAGATTAGTAGCGATTAAGGAGCCGTAAGCTCGCTCGTCTTGGCAATCATTTAGGATCTTGTCGCATGAGAGATCAGCCTGGTCCCCTAAATTATTGTACTCTACGCCGCGAGAGCGGTAAGAATTTAGTAATGATTAGCTAGGCTCAATTAAATTAAATTCATGTAAATTAGGCCTGATCTGCCAGAAATCTGGTTACCCCGGAATCAATCCCTGTTCCCTTCGTCGTTAATTGAGAAGAAACCACTTTTATTTTAATCGTTCATCTTCATTAGTTTAATATTAATTCACCAATCAATCTCGCACACTTGCATTTATTTATTTTATTTCTTTTTAATCGCTGAATTTAGTTAATCTTTAATTCCCTTTTGTCCGTCCCTGTGGAGACGATACTCGTACTTTCAACCACTATTCTACAATCTTTTTAAGTGCGAGAAAACACTCATCAGTTTTTGGCGCCGTTGCCGGGGACGGTGTCGGATTTAAGGGTTAATTAATTTTAGCGACTTGTTTTTTTAGTTTTTCGTAGGATTTTTGTCTACTAACCTTGCAGGTCAGATCTGTTTATGCATACACGCTCTAAGAAGGGAGAATCACTAGTCCCTCTTAATCCTGAGATCGAGAAGCTAGCTAAGCAGAACCGCAAGGCCTTTAGAGAACAGAAAGCAACCATGGATCAACCATCCGCATCTGGGACAGCTGGGACGTCTGAGGTCCAAACCACTTCTGGTAATCTGGATTTTTATATTAATACCTCTCCCCAGTCTTCACAAGAAAATTCACCTAGAGCTTATCCGGGGTATCAAAATCTCCGTACCCCATTCTTCCCCCAAAATCAGTCCACTCCACAACTAAATCTTCCACCACTCTATCAGCTCTTTCAAAATACTTCTATTGCTCCCGAAACCACTTTTCAAAATCAAACCTTTGGGATGCAAGGTCTAGGGCAAAATAATCCAGTCTTTCAGCCCAGACAGAACCAACCGCCAGTCACACAAAATCCACCCCCTACTCAGCCACAAAATCAGCCTTTCCAACCCCAATATCATCAATTCCATCAAACCCAACCTCAGCCAAATATCATCCGTCCACAACCCATAAGACCACAACCAGTTCATCAGCCGAGGTATCAAGCTCCTCCTTACCACAACTATGTTCCACATGACAATCCACTCTATCAAGGAGAGAGCATTGCACACTTCCTAGCCCCCGAGATCACAGAGTATGACAGCATTCAGGTACCGGGGATTACTGCACCCCGTTACGAGATCAAGCCGGCGGTGATCAATATGGTCCTAAATAATCAGTTTGGAGGGAGCCCTACGGAAGATCCAGTGGCACACATTACCAAATTCCTGAGGATGTGCCAGACTTTCAAGATTCCTGGGCTAGATGACGATCAGGTACGGATGCTACTATTCCCTTTCTCTTTGAGGGATGATGCGCAGAGGTGGTTGGATAGCAATCCACATCACCACATTCAGACTTGGGATCAACTGCATAAGGCCTTCATAAAAGAATACTTCCCAACATCAAAGGCCATAAAGTTGAAGAAGCAGCTACAGGAATTCAAGCAAGGTTCTTTGGAGACATTAGCTGAGGCGTGGAAGAGATTCAAGGTGCTGAGAAGAGCTTGCCCTCAAGGCAAGATGACTGATTGTGAGGTTCTATCTTGTTTCTATAGTGGACTCAACAATGAAGGAAAGATGATGCTTGATGCTTCGGGAGGTGGAGCTTTTCCTCAGTTGCCATCTGAGGTTGCGGAAGAATTAGTGGAGAAGATTGTGTCTAATAATGCTTCATGGTACAGTTCTCGGGACACACCTCACCAGAAGGCCCCGGGATTGTACGAGATCAGTGAGAATTCTGCCCTTTCTGCAAGGGTAGATGCTTTGACCAGTTTAATTCAGAAGCTTGCTACTACGGTGGACGACAATCAGAAGAAGACGGAACTTGCTCTCTCGGTGCCCAGTGTGAATATGGTAGCCCCCGTTCCTATTAGTCCCTCTTGTTCTATGTGTGGGGGACTCCATTCGCCACATGAATGCACAATGATGGCACACTCGGCAGCCCCTGGAGTAGAGCAAGTGGATGCGATGTATTATCAGCGACAGGGCTATTATAATCAGCCCTACGGACAGCAGCAGCAAGGGCAATACGGGCAGGGAAATCAGCAGCAGTCAAGAAACTTTAATCAACCCCAGGTACCTCAAGGCCAACAACAAGCACCTCAGCCGCAGCAAGGGAGTTTTAGAAAAGAGACTGAGCAAAGATTCTCTAGTTTGGAAGACACATTCAAGAAATACATGCAAGTGACTGATGCAAGGATGCATAACATGGAAACTCAATTGGGGCAAATCTTTAAGGCTGTATCTGAGAGGCCTCAGGGATCCCTCCCCAGTAATACTGAACCAAACCCACGAGAACATGTTCAGGCAGTCACCTTGAGGAGCGGGAAAGAGCTAGAACCTGCTGCCATAACAAAGAAGCCCGATAAAGTTCAAGTTGAACCGGCTGTCCGGGAGGAAGAGAAGGAGAAAGATGAGGGAAGAGAGGTGGCGGCTGCACCAAAACAGTCCGTTCCGATCAAGAATTACACCCCACCTCTCCCCTATCCGGCACGATTGACTAGGAAGAACGATAGTGACCAGTTTGGTAAGTTTCTGCATCTCATGAAACAAGTGCAGATTAACTTACCATTCGTGGATGCACTAGCTCAGATGCCGAAGTACGCGAAGTTTATGAAGGATTTGCTCACGAACAAGAGGAGGCTGGAAGAAGCGTCTACTGTGACGCTTAATGAGGAGTGCTCAGCGGTGATACGGACAGATCTGCCGAAGAAGCTTAAGGATCCAGGTTCTTTTACTATTCCCTGCTTTATAGGAGATCTTACTTTTGATAGGGCCCTGGCTGATTTGGGTGCAAGCATTAATCTGATGCCTCTTGCTTTATATGAAAAGCTTGCACTCGGTCCACTTAAACCTACACGTATGTGCATTCAGTTGGCCGATCGTTCAGTCAAATATCCCCAAGGGATTATTGAAGACGTGTTGGTTAAAGTGGACAAATTTATTTTTCCGGTAGACTTTGTTATTTTGGACATGGATCAGGATCGGGGGGTACCATTGATTTTGGGCAGACCATTCTTGGCAACTGCCCGTGCACTTATTGATGTTGGAGACGGTAAGCTTGTTCTCCGCGTTGGGGATGAGTCTGCCACCTTTGACATGTCCAAAATAATGAAGAGGCCCTGTCAAGATAGTGGTGAGTGTTTTTACATGGATGTGGTTGATTCTTTGGTGGAGGATTGCATTCCTAACATGCTTTCTGATGAAGCCTTCTTTGATCTTCTTTTGGATGATAGTTTGTCAGCAGAGGATCTTGAGCTCCTCCCCAGTTTTGATTGTCTTATGCTTGATGGGGAGGAGGACTCAAGTGATGCTAGTAATGTGAAGGGGAAGGAAGATGACTTAGATAAGGTGGAGAAGGAAGATTGTCAGACTGATTCTTCTATTGTTACTCCTTCTCCATTAAATCTAAAGCCTCTTCCCTCCCACCTTGAGTATGCGTTTCTAGATAATAGTTCTGACCTCCCTGTTATTCTTGCATCCGGGCTTGAGCCATCCCAAAAATCTGCATGTCTTGACTTACTTTGTGAACAAAGGGAAGCTCTAGCCCGGAAACTTTCTGACATGAAAGGAATCAGTCCCGTTTTCTGCACTCATAAAATTTTGATGGAAGATAATGCTAAACCGGTAGTGCAGCCACAAAGGAGATTGAATCCTAATATGCAGGAGGTGGTCAGGGAGGAAGTGATCCGTCTGTTAGATGTAGGGATTATTTATCCGATTTCAGACAGCCCTTGGGTCAGCCCGACCCAGATGGTTCCCAAGAAAGGGGGGATGACTGTGGTCAGGAATGAGAAAGATGAGTTGATTGCTACACGTACGGTCACCGGATGGCGGGTTTGCATTGATTACCGAAGGTTGAATGCCGCCACCCGGAAGGACCACTTCCCTCTCCCCTTCATTGATCAGATTTTAGAGAGGCTAGCAGGGCATAAATTTTATTGTTTCCTTGACGGGATGTCGGGATACTTCCAGATCCCCATAGCCCCCGAGGACCAGGATAAGACCACTTTTACATGTCCATTCGGTACCTTTGGATTATGTAATGCCCCTGCTACCTTTATGAGATGCATGCTTGCTATTTTTGGGGATTTCATTGGGAAGTTTATGGAGGTTTTTATGGATGACTTTTCTGTGTATGGTGATACTTTTGATGAGTGCTTAGAGAACTTGAAGAAAGTCCTGGTTAGGTGTCGAGAGGTGAATTTGGTGCTTAACTGGGAGAAGTGCCACTTCATGGTTAGTGAGGGAGTGGTCCTAGGGCATAAGATTTCAAGTAGGGGGATTGAGGTTGATCCGGCTAAGGTTGATGTGATTTCTAAACTACCTCCCCCTACTTCGGTTCATGCCATTAGGAGTTTTCTAGGCCACGCAGGTTTCTACCTCCCCCTCCTGACTGGTCTTTGCCTTTTGAGATTATGTGTGATGCTAGTGATTTTGCAGTAGGAGCCGTTCTTGGGCAGCGTCGAGATAAACATTTTCAGCCTATTTCTTATGCTTCAAAAACTCTCGATAGTGCCCAAGAAAACTACACTACCACCGAGAAAGAATTGCTTGCTGTTGTTTTTGCTCTTGACAAGTTTCGTCCTTATTTGATTTTGTCTAAGGTAGTGATATTTACCGATCATTCTGCTCTTAAATATTTGTTGCAAAAAGTGGATGCTAAGCCTAGATTGATTCGGTGGATATTACTACTCCAAGAGTTTGATATTGAGATTAGGGATAAGAAAGGGGCTGAGAATTTAGCGGCTGATCACTTGAGTAGGTTAGAAAACCCCTTTCTTGATTCCCTGAGTGAGAGAGATATTGAGGGTACTTTTCCTGATGAGAGACTGTTGAGGATCGTTGATGAGGTGCCTTGGTTTTCTGACATCGCCAACTATCTTGTTGGGGGTGTTGTTCCTTCTGATTATACACCTCATCAACGAAGGAAATTTTTTGCTGATTTGAAATATTATTTTTGGGAGGAACCATATTTGTTTCGTATTTGTGCTGATCAGGTTGTTAGAAGATGTGTTCCTCTTAGCGAAGGAGTTGAGATTCTCAAACATTGTCACTCCGGACCAACTGGGGGACACTATTCTTTTAACCGGACAGCTCGTAAGGTGTTGGAATGTGGTTTCTTCTGGCCCACGTTGTTTAAAGATGCTCTAACGTTTGTGCAGGAATGTGACAGGTGTCAACGCACCGGGCCGGTTACCAAGAGGGATGAGATGCCCCAAAATTTTATATTGGCTTGTGAGGTATTTGATGTTTGGGGCATTGACTTCATGGGACCATTCCCGGGTTCTAAAGGTAATAAATTCATTCTGGTTGCTGTGGATTATGTCTCTAAGTGGGTTGAGGCGGAAGCTCTGCCCACTAATGATGCTAGAGTTGTGATTCGTTTTCTGAAGAAATTGTTTTCTAGATTTGGAGTGCCACGAGTTTTGATAAGTGACAGGGGAACCCACTTTAGGAATGATCCCATGACTCGTCTTCTGGCAAAGTACGGGGTCACTCATAAAGGGGGCGTCCCTTATCACCCCCAAACTACTGGCCAAGTTGAGAACTCGAATAGGGACATTAAGACCATCCTTGAGAAGACCGTTGAGACCCATAGGAAGGATTGGTCTGATAAGCTAGATGATGCGCTGTGGGCACTGCGTACAGCGTATAAGACACCCATTGGCACTACTCCGTTTCACTTGGTTTATGGGAAGGCATGCCACCTTCCGGTAGAGATAGAGCATAAGGCCTACTGGGCCTTGAAAACGTTGAATAAGGATTTGTCTTTGGCGGGTCGTGAACGGCTTTGGAAGCTCAATGAGTTGGATGAGTGGAGGCTTATGGCCTATGAGAACTCTAAAATTAGTAAGGAGCGTACCAAAGCCTATCATGATCGGCACATTAAGCAAGGAAAAGAGTTTTGTAAGGGGGATCAAGTTCGGCTATTCAATCCCCGAATGAAGATTTTTAAAGGAAAGTTGAAGTCTAGGTGGTCCGGTCCTTTTGTAGTGAGCGAAGTTTTTCCATTTGGAACTGTTGAGATAGATCATCCTGAGAAGGGCCGTTTTAAAGTTAACGGCCATCATTTGAAGAAATATTACGGAGGACCGCTAGAACGCGAGCGTGAGGTGACCTTTGTCACGAATTTGGAGAGATGAGTGCGTAGTTGCGCCGGGCAAACGACGTTAAAAATAGCGCTTCTCGGGAGGCAACCCAAGCTTAATTTGTTTTTGTTTTAGTTTAGTTTTGTTGCTTTTCAAAAAAACCAAAAAAACCAAAAAAAAAAAAAAAAAAAAAAATCTGTTCGTGCGGACGCACGGTCGTGCGTCTGGGACGCACGCCGTGCGTCAAAGAAAGAAACGCGGGGGAGGCTACTGCCATCGACGCACGATCGTGCGTCCCCCCCTACGCACGATCGTGCGTAACACTTGAAACCGCGGGGAGCTGCTGCCATCAACGCACGATCGTGCGTCGCCCCCTACGCACGATCGTGCGTCCCAAAATCCCTAAACCACCCCTTAATTAAAACATTACCCAACCCCACCCCTTCTCTCCCCTTACTCGATCCACGAACTCCCCCTTCCCCTTCCCCTTCGAAGAACACCAGCCGCGACCGCCCAGCAGCCACGACCACCGCCCTGCCGCCGCACCGCCGACTCACCCGCGACCGCCGCGTTCGCCGCGACCGCCGCGCCACCCACCACCAACCGCTCTCTCCTCTCTTCTCCAAGGTATCTTCTCCTTCTTCTCCTTTCCTCTCTTTTCTCCATTAATGGAGGTTTCTCCAAGCTTTTCTAGAAATCCAAATTCTTATGCTCTAAAATTAGGGATTTACATCCACATGATTAAATTGAAGCTTGTGATGATGATTTTGATATTCTATGATTGATGAATTTATTTCTTTTGATTGAAATCCCTAATTTTTGAGCTAATTTAGCCAATTTAGGGTTGAAAATTGATGAATGTGAGATAAATTTGGGGTTTTTTTTGTGCTCCTTGCTTCAATTAAGGAATGAATTGTTGATTATGATGTTGAATACTTGTTGTTGAGTTAAATTGAGCATAAATCCCCAAATTTTAGGCCAAACTTTGTCCAATTTGAGAATTGAGAGTTCTTCCCCTAATCCAATATCTCTTTAATTCTTTTGGGAGGAACTCCATTCTTAACACTTGTTTTGATAAGGATTCTTGCTTGTGACCTTGTTTATACCGTGTGTCGTTGAAATATTTGACTTTACTTCAAAGAAATTTTCTTTGATAAAAATTCAAAAGTTTCAACTATTCTGGTTAAACTTGGATTGATTGATAATTATGTTGATGCTCTTGAATGACTGATTACTGACGGGGTTATTACTGTTGATTTGGAGTTTTATTCTAATACTTGGAAGCCCCGTTGGAATGGTTGTTGTTGTTGTTGAATTGTCTTGACAGATGCCACCAAAGAAGCGAACCAAGAATGTTGGAACCAGCTCTAGTCGGGCCACAGGTGCCCGATATCAGCCTCAATTCCCGAAGGACGAACAAATGATCACATACCTCGATTTGCTGAAAAAGGAGGTAGGCACGTTTCATTATCCTGATGAGCCCACCTTGACAGCCGCTGGGCTTCATGATGAGGTGATGACGCTACTCTGTCGGGGATGGTGGCAACACCTTTTCTTTGGCATCCGAGAGACCACATACAAAGAAGTAACTTGCGAAGTGTTGGCCACAATTAAGGTGCCTCGATCTATCAGTTTCTCCGATAACCACCGACCCCTAATCAAGTTCCGGGCCTTCAATGAGGACCATGCCATATCCATTTACAACATCCAGTGGCACTTAGGTTTTACCCGGATTGAGGATAGAGCAGATAATGAAGCAGGCTTGACTGATTTTCCACGAGATGTCGACCGCCAGAGGTTTTGGGAGAGCATTTCTAGAGACGGCGGCACTTATGACCCCCGGGACACCCCTAGCACCTTGTTGTATCCACGGGCGTACAGAGTTATCCATTCCCTCCTTTCATCCACCATCACTGGGAGGGCCGAGGTAGCAGGCAAGGTCTCCACTACAGATCTTTTGTGCCTTTATTGCATGATCCACAACAAGCTACCACACATGGGTGCTATCATTGCCGGCCTCTTCCACCGTCAGTCTACCTACAAGATCAAGGCTATCTTTTCTGGACCCTACATCACCTGCCTTCTGCGAGGGATGGGTTACGGCGACCACTTTGTAAACATGGATGAGAGTTCTTACTATGCGCCGTTGACTAAGCTTCCAGAGCTGAACACCGGAGTGGCCAGAAGGAGGCGCCTAGCAGAGCAGCCAGTTGAGGGAGAGCAGAGAGTACCGCATCAGGCGGGGATCCATATTCAGGAGGGCGGCGCAGCTGGCCACGTTGATGATGATGATGAGGAGCGCCACACTGAGGGGGGAGGAGCAGCTATGGACCATGATGCTGCTCATTCTATTCCTGTCATGCCACCTGCTTTTCAGGATGCTTTTTCGAGTTGGCATGAGGAGCAGAGGGCTTATCGTGTCGAGTGGAGGGAGAGTCAGCAGCGCCATCACAGGTCACTTTTTGAGAGTCAGCAGCGTTTCTTTGCCGATGTTCAGGCAGAGCGACAGAGACAGCAGGAGCTTTATCGCCAGATGAGGGCGGACCAGCAGGCATTCTTTCAGGAGGTCCGGGCAGAGAGGCAGACTTACCACAGAGAGCTCCAGCGGACCATTCACGAGGACATTACGACCGGGTTTTCCAACCTGCGCGTACAGTACGCGGAGTTGGACACTCGTGTCACATCCTTAGAGTCCAGCTGGAGTTCGTTCTTTGATGCACAGCAGCCACCGCCACCTCTAGAGCAGTAGTGATTTAGTAGATTGTTCGCCGTTAGCCTCTGTTCTCTGATTTTTGATGGATGACTGTTTCTATACTTTCACACTCACTCACTCACTCACTCACATTACTCTTTACTCTTTCTCCGTATTTCTTGGATTTTGTTTGTGTTTTGATGATTGCAGCTTACTAGTCCCGTGGATGAAATTGCCGAGTTCATTTCACACAGTTGAGTTCTACACCAACCATCGCCATAGGGAAGTTGCTTTGGTTCTTATTTTTGTGATAATGACTTGAGTTAATGTTGAGCACGCGTGACCCTTTCCTCTTTACCCCTAATACATAATGCATTTTTGGTCATCGAGGACGATGCCAAAGTTTAAGTGTGGGGGAGTGAATTGGGCATTCGGGCAGTAGTTGTCACATGTGATTTGTTAGGGTTAGCATGCGCAGGTGTTAGTTGTATATTCATATGAAATTCATGCAAAATTTTTGAAAATTTTTCTTTAAACTGTGTCTTTGTGAGTTGGCTAGCATTTTGACTATGCTTTTAGAACATCTTTGAAGTATTTAGGTTTAAATTGCTTACACTACAATCTAGTTGTTGAAAGGATGAAGGCATTAGTTACCCATTGAATTAATCCATTAATCATCCACCCTACCTGAGTAAGACCCTTTAGGAGAAGCCATTTTGAGCCTGACCGTTCTTTGTTTACCCAATTAATTTAGCTCCATAGCCAAATGGCCTGTTTCCTTACCCGTGAATATTTCTGACTTAGTCCTGATGTTTAG
This sequence comes from Cuscuta epithymum, assembly GCA_945859915.1. NCBI lineage: Eukaryota > Viridiplantae > Streptophyta > Magnoliopsida > Solanales > Convolvulaceae > Cuscuta > Cuscuta epithymum. Next base: position 1,860,389 of record CAMAPF010001023.1, read on the forward strand.
GGAATTAAGGGATTAATTTGATAAGTTTAGGGAATTTTGTGTAGGAGCCATTTTTGGCACTGTTCCTATGCTCCAAATGGGGTAAGAGCAATCACTTTTTAGGAATTTGATACTTTCGAGGATTGCATTGTAGGCATGGATTCACTTTTAAATTAATGAACTTTAATTGCTATTTTTCCTTGGTGAGGACGAGATTAGAATGGGGTAATGTCTAGTGAGAATCCGAAAGGTGAAAAATTAATATAGCTAGACCTCTTACTTTGCGAAAAAGAGAATGGGAACCCTGGTCAAAAAGCGTAAGATGAGACTTGGGTATCTTTCGAAAGAAACGGCGTTCTCGTGCCAACATGACAAGGAAAACTAAACTTAAATTAATGAACTTGGAGGCTATCTCAAAATTTAGCTTTAGTCCTCCGCGTACTTCAAGTATACGTCAAAGCACAAATGGGCCGAGACGGTTTAGCTTAGTTGTACACCATGTCTACTCTTTGCATAGGTTTAAATGATTGTTCCTAAATTGTGGCCTACTGAGTCCTTTGATTCTAAGAATAGCCCTGAAGTTCCTGAAAACATTGGATCTTTGTTAGAATATTCCTACCTCTCAAAATAAAGGGACTACTTTCATTATTATCCATTCACCATCAAATTCACAAGTCCTTCTGATCAGTAGCTAGCTTATTAGTGAAAGCTGTCATTACTTTGAGGATGTTGTGAATAATTGTGTCAAATAGTTTAGCTTGAGTACAAAGGTGTAGTTTAGGGAAAAATTTTCTTGATTTAAATTGTCTGTCCTGTGAATATCCCCTTAACTACGTATGTATGCTAACTGTTTTAAATTCCGTGTGGTGATTATCGTAAGTCCCGTTGTTCGATTTGCTTGAGGACAAGCAAAAGCTTAAGTGTGGGGGAGTCTGATAAGTCCGTATTTGGACACGCATTTGATGCGTGTCCGGGTCGGATTTTGATGATTTTCTCGGCTTTAAGGCGTTACAAGTCTCAAATTTGGCTCAAGTTGTGTTTAGCAGGCGTTGGATCGAGTTTCGTTGCATTTGGAGTTGATTTGAAGAAGTTAGAGTCCGGCAATCGGCGCTAAAGAGACAACCGGGAGGAGATAGAGAGCATTCAAGGAAGAATTGAGAGATTTGGAGGTCACCAGGTGATTCACGGCGAAATTTTGATGAAGAAAGAGCATTGGGATCGACCTCGTTTGAATCCGGGCACGTTTGGAGCAAGAAAACGAGAAAACGGAGCGAAAAAGTCAGACGCACGGTCGTGCGTCTGGGACGCACGATCGTGCGTCCATTACTAAACCGCGATGAGGCCTCTGCCTGCTACGCACGATCGTGCGTAGGCAGGGACGCACGATCGTGCGTAGCCCCGTGACACGCGCGGAAATTTCCTATTTCGGCCCAAATTCGGTTTTTTTCCCTTTTTTTCTATAAATAAGGTCTCCCTAACCCTTTTGAGGGGTTACGAACATTACGGAGAGGCCTAGGGACGAACTTAACACCGTTTTTACGCTATTTTCTTCCAAGACCCTGGGATTATTTGTAAGTTCATCTTTTTAATTAATGACAATTATTTCTATTCATCTCAATTCTGTTGATTCTTCAATTATGAATTGTGAGTAGTTTAATTAGGGATTTGGGGTTGATGAAGGGGTTAATCATGATTGATGGCTAGATTCTTGTCGGTTTAATTGCATGAATGCCGTTTAATTTGTGTATGAATAATTTAACTGATATCTCTTGTAACCTAGATGGCCACTAGAATTACAATTGCTTATAGAATAAATTAAGAGAGATCTAATTTGTTCTAGGACACATTCACACACACTTAATCGTTTGCTAAGAGATTAGTAGCGATTAAGGAGCCGTAAGCTCGCTCGTCTTGGCAATCATTTAGGATCTTGTCGCATGAGAGATCAGCCTGGTCCCCTAAATTATTGTACTCTACGCCGCGAGAGCGGTAAGAATTTAGTAATGATTAGCTAGGCTCAATTAAATTAAATTCATGTAAATTAGGCCTAATCTGCCAGAAATCTGGTTACCCCCGGAATCAGTCCCTGTTCCCTTCGTCGTTAATTGAGAAGAAACCACTTTTATTTTAATCGTTCATCTTCATTAGTTTAATATTAATTCACCAATCAATCTCGCACACTTGCATTTATTTATTTTATTTCTTTTTAATCGCTGAATTTAGTTAATCTTTAATTCCCTTTTGTCCGTCCCTGTGGAGACGATACTCGTACTTTCAACCACTATTCTACAATCTTTTTAAGTGCGAGAAAACACTCATCAATCTTCAGTCACATTAATACTTGAATATAAAAATAAATAATTTTTGTATACACTAACAAAAAAATTAAGCGCAAAAGAAACAATCCATAGAGCAAAATCGACCAAGACCAAGATACATGGATTTCAAGTAAGATAATTCAACACATTAGAAATGACCAAAATTGATTAATTGGTTAATTGATCAATTGGATTTCAACTACCTATCTAAATGACCAAAATTCATTAATTGGATTTCAAACAGAAAACAAGTCAATGAGTTGAACCTGGGCGTGTTGAACAGATTAAGTGGCCATTTGTTTCCTCACACTATACTTAGCCCACTCACCTTATGAGTCTGCCAACTTCATTTAGTAGCACAATGAAGACTCTGCATCCCATATATAAATCAAGTGTGTAACATAGACTGAAAAGTAAAATTGGATTTTGTGTTCAATGGAAAACTTCACCGATCGAAAGAAAAAGATTTAGATAACTTATCTGTGAATTGATGGACTGAGAAACCTGGAACACAAGGTCAAACAGCTCTTCAAATATATGGGTAAACTCTTCTCGCGCGAATTGAAATGTTGGAGCTATGATTGGAGTTATAGATGGCTGGTGTATGTGCATATCTGAAGATTTTTAGATTTTTTGTAGAAAGTGTCGACTGTCGACATAGAGAGGCTGTGTTTGGCTAGGAGGCGTGTTAGCTATTGGGAATGTGTAGTGTTTGCTTAATCCGTATAATGAAGCGGTGGACGGTGATGGGATAATGAGAAATTGGAGATGCTGTTTGGGCAGACGGCCAAGTATATATTATGGTTGATTTTTCATATGCTTAGGTGTGATTTTTTTAAAAATTAGAGTAAAGTAACAACAAAAAATTGAACTATTTCTACGTCCTTTTAAGCACACACATATACACACAGTATATGTTATTCTTTGACTAACTAATACGGTGAATGCATTTTTAGAAACAACACGTCAAATAATGTATCCAAGGAGCGTTGAATAATGGTAATAATTTCCAAGTATTAATATTTAATAATACGAGTAATAAACATATACGTAGTATAAAATATGGAACCATTTTAATGTCACACATGTTTTAAAGTAGTCTCGGTAATAATGCTTTGGAAGCAAAAATTTTAACAGGAATAAGTATAGGAGAAAAAGTGTTGATACCAGGGATGAAGACTCCCTTGGATATGAGAATTTGGAAGAGATAATTTGAATTTACAATCCATTTTATTTTTCAAATTGAATTTTGCACCTGTTTTTTTTTTTTTTGTGTTTGCACCCCAACCCCGAATGAGTAGACAAAAATGTCCCTATATTAGAAATATGCTGAAGGCCAACAGAATTGTTAATGGAGGGGCATTTTGTCTTTTCATACAGGGTTGAGGTGAAAATGCAAAAAAATAAAAATGAGGTGAAAAATTCAATTTGGACCATAAAATGGGGGTGCAAACTCAAATTACCCCAATTTGGAATTCTGAAAATTGATATGATTACGAACATGTTTGGAAATACAATTATCCAAGAAAATATGTCCTGTGCATCGCACGGGTACTATACTAGTTTCCCTCACAATTCTTAAGCAAGAATAAGCATTCCATCTTGTATGCACTACATATTACACTATCAAATCTATACAATTAAATATGGGTCGCATATTGCCGCTCACCATAGCTTTAGCCATTGTAGTTGTAGCCCTAGCTGCTTCTCCATTGGCGCGTGGATATGACCCCGACAAGTTGCAGGACTTTTGTGTGGCAATCAAAGACTCTGACGCTAGTGGTACGCATTTAATCAACAACTTTGTTATTCTCTTTGTCTAACAAGTTTCTAAATAAGGTTTTCGTTATGTAACGTGACAAAATAAAGTTTCATTGTCCTAAATAGCAAATTTATAATATTTCAGCATCATGAATACCCTCGATACGTATCTCTTGTAGTAACTTCTTTCATTGCATGTGGCAAGGGTGAGGGGATTTTGGATGATCAAAGTGACAACTTGATTATATTTAAGAATTGACGGACGGAAAACTAAAATAATCATTTCTCACACACACATATGATTCAAATAAAAAGAATCATTCTCATATACTCCTCCCTCCGTCCTTATATGAAAGACACATTTACTTTTGCACTCATCTTTAGGAGGATCACTGTTTATTAGCACTATTTGACACTGTTTTGCGTTGTTTTGTTTGTCAAAAGGGAAATGAGTCTTTTATATAGGGACAACCCAAAAAAAGTGTCTTTTATATAGGGACGGAGGGAGTCAACCTATATAGAATTTGGAACAAATAAAAAAAGTCTTAACGTGTGAAGTGAGAATTAATCTCAGCCGTCCAAACTGTCGATCTGATGCACAATAACCCCTATTTGATGCACTTTCGAATAGACCTTATTTGATGCACTTTTCGAAAAGTGCATCAAATAAGGTCTATTCGAAAGTGCATCAAATAGGGGTTATTGTGCATCAAATCGACTCTTTGAACGGTTGATATTAATTCTCATTTCACACGTTAAGATGTCTTCTCATTTGAACTCATCCGGTAAGGTATACCATACCGGAGCCGCTATGCGGCCTCCACGTTCTGAGGGCCTTCCCGGTGTAATTTTTCGATGAAATTTTTTGAGAATGTTCTTCATCAAGTCTAGTACATCCATACCAGATTTCAGCAAAAACGTCAATCGGGAAGGCAGTCAAATGATTTTTGGAAGATAACTGCACCCTTTATATACATATAAAACACAGTTATCTTCCAAAAATCGTTTGACTGCCTTCCCGATTGAATTTTTTGCTGAAATTTGGTATGGATGTACTAGACTTGATGAAGAACATGCTAAAAAAATGTCATCGAAAAATTCCACCGGGAAGACCCGGCCCTCAAAACATGGAGGCCGCACGACGGCTCCGGTAAGGTATACCTTACCGGAATTATTTCCTATATATATATATATATATATATATATATATCAAATAATCATCTATTGCGGAGTAATTTGTTGTAAATCATAGATAGTATGTGATAGAAACTAGAAAGCCCAATTTTAAAATACTTTTTAAAGGATTAAAATACGTACTACGTATTTGTTTTATTTATATGAATAATATGTGTGGTATATAAACATTTATATCAATTCTATCTTTTTAGAAGATCTCATTCATGCAATATTTCATTGCACGTGCGTAGAACGTACTATAGCAAGTAGAAATGAAGAACACTTTGAGTGGTAACACTGAGATTAGTTTAATCATGAAATGACTAAATATGCTGATGAATTATAAGAACTTATATTTCAAATGCATTTTTTAATTAAAAAAATAATAATTTATGAAAAAAGGTAATTAATTCCAATAGTCTTCTTAAACCAATCAGCCAACTGACTGAACTGAGTGAGAAAAGTACCTATAATCCTTTTTTTTGGGGAAAGTTCCCGAAATAGGACTAAAACAGTTTGGAAATTCCAAAATAGGACTGTCATGTTTTTTATTCCCAAAATAGGAGTAATTACTGCCAAGTTTGAAGTCTGGTACTGCCAAAACATGACAGTAATTAGTCCTATTTTAGGAATAAAAACATGGAAGTCCTATTTTGGAATTTTCAAACCTTTTTAGTCCTATTTTGGGTAATATCTTTTTTTTTTTTACAAAATTAGAGACCGAAAATAAAAATTAGTGTTTTGTAAAGATTTGAAGTTGGACGACTAGATGAGAATAGAGGCTACTAAGAAGCTGTTCCGTTCACCTGATCTGAATGTTTCTGATCTGAATTTTTTAAGTTCTGATCTGATCTGAATTTTTCTGATCTGATCTGATCTGATCTGAATTTTTCTGATCTGATCTGATCTGATCTGAATCTTTCTGATCTGATCTGAATGTTTCTGATCTGATCTGAATGTTGCTGAACTGATCTGAATGTTGCTGATCTGAATGTTTCTGATCTGATCTGAATGTTTCTGATTTGATCTGAATTCTTCTGATCTGAATCTTTCTGATCTGATTTGAATATTTCTATAATTATAATTATAATTATAATTATAATTATTAGATTTATAATTGTAATTAAAAATATAACTTAAATAAAATTACAATTATAATCATAATTATAAAAAAATAATAATTAAAATTAAATTTAAAATTATAATAATTATACCAATTACACTAATTATAAATACAGATACAATTATAAATGTAATTATATTTTTAATTATGATTAATTTTATATTTATTTTTTTTTGTAATTATAATTATAATATTTATCTCTATAATCATAATTATATCTATAATTACTAATTTAAATATATAATTACTCCGAAGTAATAATAATTACAAAAATAACAACAAGAACAACAATCATATTAATAATAATGATGATTACAATTATAATTACATTGTAAATCATAATTATAATTATAATTATAAATATATTATATTATATTATATTATATTATATTATATTATATTATATTATATTATATTATATTATATTATATTATATTATATTATATTATATTATATTATATTATATTATATTATATTATATTATATTATATTATATTATATTATATTATATTATATTATATTATATTATATTATATTATATTATATTATATTATATTATATTATATTATATTATATTATATTATATTATATTATATTATATTATATTATATTATATTATATTATATTATATTTATATAATATAATAATAATTTTATATTATTAACATTATTATTATATTATTATTAATAATATTATTATATTAATATATTAATATTATTAACAATAACTATAATATAATAATCATAATTAATATATTAATAAAAGTGATAAATCATGTTTGAATAACTATAATTAATTATAATATAATTATATGATCTGATCTGATCTGAATGTTTCTGATCTGATCTGAATGTTTCTGATCTGGTCTGATCTGGTCTGAATCTTTCTGATCTGATCTGAATGATGTTGATCTGATCTGAATCTTTCTGATCTGATCTGAATGTTTCTGATCTGATCTGATCTGAATCTTTCTGATCTGATCTGATCTGATCTGAATAAAATAAGATTAAGGAATAAGTAATAAGATTAAGACGAACGGAACAGCTTCTAAATTGAGTTTATTTATATAGGACACCACATGCATGTATGAAAGGCATATGGACTTTAGTAACGTTGTTGTTCCATCTTGTTTACTTACATAGCTATACGTAATGCAATTCTCATGCAGTGTTTGTGAACGGAAAGATTTGCAAAGACATAAACCACGTAAATGCTGATGATTTCTACTTGCAAGCCCGATTTAACATCCCACGAAACACATCAAACCTGTTTGGATATGTGCGGACGCCAATAGGAGCGGGAACCAGGGCCGTCTCCAGGAGTTTTGATGCCCCAGACAAAGAATGACTCATAAGATCAAATACTACCTCCGTTCTAGTGGACTTTGACAAGTGCAAAGTAGGTGGAGAATAAGAATAGTAAAAACTGTGTGGTTGAGATTTGTGCAGAGGAGAGAGAAATGTGTAGAACCACAAATTAATTGCTTTAAAGGAAAGTGACAAAATTTTTTGGGACAACCAAAAATGGAAAGTTGGCAAAGTCCAATGGGACGGAGGGAGTAATACTTAAAATTAATAACAGAATTAAATACGGAGTAATAATTAGAAAACCATATCACCATTTTTACTAATGTACTCCTTCACTTCAATGACTTCTTTAAAAAATAATAAAAGAGTAATAGTTAATAAATTGAATGTAGAATAAGTCATTTACAAATTTGAGTTTATAATTTATATGCGGAATTGCACATTGTGGAAGAATTGAAGAAATCAAAATTTTAAATATAAGGAATAATACGTAGTACAATGCAAAATCTCAAATTTGAAGGATGGTCTTGTAGGATAATAGGATAACCTAGTTGTTAACCGGGGCGGAGCCAGCAAAATGTGTGAGGGGGGTCGGAATTTAATTATATACACTATTAAAATGATGGATAGTTATTATATAATACTTGAGTTAAATGTTTTATATGTAGCTTAAAGAAATGGTAGTTTAATGTATGGATATATATGTAATGTATCATAATGTTCACACAACTAATGACCGAATAAGGTATTTTATTTTTAAATTTAAGAATATAATCAACGACACATATCAAATTTTGCTTATTTTAAGTTAAGATGGTGCTGATTTTTTCAGAAGTCATAACTTTTTACTCGTAATGAGTTACGGGACCCATAATATATCAAATCGAAGGTATTTCAAAGCTCTACATTCTTGAACTTTCAGCGGGATCGGCTGACCACCCTGACTCCCCTTGGCTCCGTCCCTGGTTGTTAATGTCTATCTCGTGGCAGAACTGCAGTCCACGAAAATCGGAACGACCTAATGGCTACTCAGCTACTCTCAATCTTATTTTCCTTCGCATACTACATATTTTTAAAACAATTATGCTTGGGGTACACAACTTGTACACAAAGTGTACAAGCTATAAAAGCCCAAAAAAGCTCCCCATTTTTTAACACATCTCTCTCTTTATTTTTACCTCCCCCATCCCCCACTTTCTCTCTTCCCTATCTCTCCTACGCCTCTTCTTCTATTCTTAACTTTCTTCTCTTCTTTTTCTCTAATTTCTCCACCATTTTCACTTCATCCATCTTCCAATTTAGTTTCGCTCACCAAATTGTTCGAACACTCCTCTCTTGGAAGCCTCCAGTCTACTCATCACGCACTCCATGTCCACTCTCACTTTATATTACTCTCATTTTAAAGCTCAAATTTCTGAAAGGAAGCTCAAGGTATCACCTTTTTATGATGGATGAATCTTCCCAAAGTCATTATTATTGAGGTAATCTATTTCGATTTTTCCATATGCATTTTAGGTTTTTTTTTTAAAAAAAAAATCCTGAATTTATGTATGTTATTATGTATGTTGTAACTTGTAACATTGAATAGTTGCATTTTTGTTTTATTGTAAAAGATTGTGGTGTTAGCTATTATAATTTTAATCCTAATACTCTATTTCATTACATGCCCATAACATGTTTGTTGGAATGACTCAATGAAATTTTTGTTCATATCCAAGACATTTTCTCCCATTTTGTTCTCCCATTTTGTAAGCTAGTTTTAATTTTTTCATACTAGTTTCACAATCCTTATAAGTAGCATCCTACTATGAACAAAATTAGGAGTATGACTGAAAAATTGAAATAACAACATTTTGCTTCTATTAGTTCTCAAAACCGTTTTATTTATCAAGATATATTGATATATAGTAAGCTAGTAAGCTTGCTAGAGGACTACTGTAGTAATAATGATTTGAGCATTGTTTGTTATTACTTTCACGCCAATGAGCGCTTTGATGATGCCAAACTTGGAACTGTCCCAAAGAATATTGTCTATCACATCCACCAATATTTTCCTCAGGCTGCTTTGCTTCTGTTAGATGCCAAGAAGCTCGAAGCTTTACTCAAGGGTAAAGATAGGAGTCCTATGATGCAGCTTTATACAAAAGACGCCTCCAGGACATGGAAACTTGTAGGATCTGATGGAAAAAGTCAATTTACTTTCAAGGAGCCTATAACAAACACAGTTCTTTTGGATTATATTTCATCAGAGAAATTGAAAGGAATAATAGATTTTGATGACCACCTCGATGATATTAGCAAGGACAGGCTCAATAAGGATCTCTTTAAATGATATTTATCTTCTTGGAAAGAGCATTGTATTTACATGAGGTTGGTTTATTTGCAATCTGTGCCCTTATTAAGAAACAATTTGGTATGATCGGCCAACTATAAATTTTGAATTGGATGTGGCCATGTGGGCTTTGTTTAGAATGGTGGCTGTTTTCTTAAATTGTGCCAATTGTTTTTTATCTTGAAACAAAAACAAAAGTAAGCTAGTAAGCTTCACACCAACACCCTGCCAAAACCGTATATCCAAACAGACCTAAAGATAAGCTAATTCTTGCCACCTAGTAATACAAGTATGTAGGAATGAAGAACAATAGAAGACACTCCTATTATCATCAGCAATGCATTGGACTGATTGGAGACTAAATTTCAACAATTACAAAGAAAATGAACTCATCTAGCACCTTTGTATTAGGTTGTATCATTTTTTGTTGCAAGTACAATAGTACATGCCTTATGGAATCATACTTTTTTGCTAACTGCTTACCTAGTATTCTGCAAATATCACATTGGGGTTCTGATGATAAAAAAATGTCAGCATCTATCTTTAGTGAGTTGGATTCCTGATTCCTGATATCACAACTTGACATTATTGTTCTTAATTACCGTAGGATTCTGCAACTACAAAAGATAACATTTTGGTGCTCACAGATGATGCTATGGTACCATTTGATGTTGTTCAGAGTGCAATTGATATGGGGAAGAAGGGAGGGATTGAAAAGATGGATCCTATGATCATCACAGAGGCTTAATCTACGAGTAGACTTTTTGATCTGATATTATGTTCTCCTTCTTGCTAATCTAATCTGATAGAATTGGATGATTTCAAATTAGTTTCTCTTAGATTAGTCGACATTGGAATGTGTTGACATTTGGGTTGTAAATGATGAGGAAAGTTCATGTCAGGCCGGCCTGACGGGCTGCTCCGTCCGGCCGAGCCCGTTTGGGCACCTTCCCGGTGGAATTTGTTGATAAATTTTTTTGAACATGTTCCTCATCAAGTCTAGTTTGTCCATACCAAATTTCAACTCAAAATTCGATCGGGAAGGCATTCAAATCATTTTTTGAAGTTGACTGCAGTTTTATATGTTTATTTTGACGCAGTCAACTTCAAAAAATGATTTGAATGCCTTCCCAATCGTATTTTGAGCTGAAATTTGGTATGGACAAACTAAACTTGATGAGGAACATGCTCAAAAAATTTCATCAAAACATTGCACCCGGAAGGTGCCCAAACGGGCTCGGCCGGACGGAGCAGCCCGTCAGGCCGGCCTGACGAGAAGAGCACTCGTAAATGATAATGCTTGTTTTTTTAGATAAGTTGGCATTGAGATTTGAGATGTTGGAGGGTATACGACATTTGGGTTGTAATTGATAATGCTTGTTGTCGGTAATGGAGCACTTTGTTTGTAAATATGCTTGTTTTTCACTTAAGAATTAAAGACTTTGTAAATATGTATCTTTTTTTGTAACCAGACACTTCATGTCACGTTCACAGGCTATTCCAATCAGCACATTTTCTCGTTCCAGTGATTATTACTTGTGACCGGACATTTTGCGTCTGGTTCACAGGCAATTCCACTTAGCACACTAGCCCATGGACTATTGGGTTAGGTGAAATTGTTTTTGAACCGGACATGAAGTGTCTGGTCACAGACAATAGTCCCTGGAACATGCTAATTTGCCAAATAAAATTGTCTGGGAACCACACATGAATTGTCTGGTAAAAAACAATAGTCACTGAGAGGGGCTAATATGTTAAAACAATAGTCACTGAGAGGGGATAATATGTTATGTGAAATTGTCTATGTACGTGACATGAAATGTCTGGTCACAAACAATACTGAAACATGTTAAATCTCAACCAGAGATCATATTTGTTCTTTTAGCTATTTTGCTAGATCTTTTATTACACTTTTATGATTCACATACATTTTTTGTTAATCTAAAATTTATAACATATTAAACCCAAGATTATCAATTCAACTTTTCAATTTACAACATAGTTGCAATGCCAAATTTGATCACTTATATTTCTACATGTAATTATATTTTAATTGTGAAAGATCTTAGTGAAAATGCCACATTGATAATAGAACATCAATATAATAACACTTCTGAATTTAGCAATACATAAGAAGCATACATGAACTAATTATTGATTCATATCCTCAAATTAAAACAAAGTTTAGCCATTTAGTCACCAAGTGACTATTAAAACTGATCAACAAATCACCACTAGTCATTTAACACAAAAAAAATGAATTTTCCTCCAAACACTGGTTGACTTCAATCATTCATTAAGCATAATCACATGTATATAATTGATAACTTGTTTGGCTATTACCTATGATCGGACATTTCATGACTGGTTCACAGACAATTTCACTTAATCCATTAGCTCATTCTAGTGGCTATTGTTGGTGGCCAGACATTTCATATCTTGTTCACAAACAATTATACTTAACATATTCACTTATTTGAGTGCTTATTGTCTGTGACCGAGCACTTTATGTCTAGTTCACAGACAATTCCATTCAACACATTAGTCTATTCTTTCTTGACACGCACAATAATTGTTCATGTCTTTGAGCATTTTGTTGAATGGGGTATGTAATTGTTAAGAATTAAAATAATATGGAAGACTAAACCAATTTTAAACGTGATTACCACCTAATAGAATATATTAGCCAACCTACAATTAAAGAAATGAAATTAATAAACCAATATGAGGACATATCCTCCTAAGATACAATAAACCAAATGAAAAGAGAAATTCCATCAGCTTGAATGTGCATGCGCATTTGACTCTCTCATCCGTGTATCACTTATAGAAATGAGACAATTATTATTTACATAAAGCTAAGTGAGTAATTTTTCATAGACTTGGTTTTCACAATTTACAGTCTTAGTGGTCATAAAAACTATCTCACAAAAACAGGTGCTAACAGAAATGTCTTAGACTAAGTAGTTTTGGAGGAGATATGCCATACTATGAAAAACCAACACTATGAAAACAACATTAATTGTGTACATTTGCCATACTTTAAATTTTGTCTAGCAAAAAGACAACTAAAAAAGTGAAAAATATCACAAAGTAAACACTAACAAAAAACTAATACACAAGTCTGTATCAAAATAGTCTTTATTGCTTCATTCCTATTCCACCAGCTTTCATAATAGAGGTTCAAGCTTCTAACCCAATTGGCTTCTTCACTCGCCAACATCATTTGTATGGTACGAAGCTCCTGCATTACACAAGTGGATAAATAATCAATAAGCAATCCAATCAACTTAATACATTCCTACTCAATGAATAAACAAAAATGGAATGCTCTGTTTTTCAATAGTTAAACTCTTGTTATAATTTATTACATGTAAAGCTATAGAAATGAGTAGCACTGGACCAGAACATCTAAATTAACCTCAATGCATACACGATAATATCATAAAGGTTCAACCATTCCACTTTATAAAAAATCTTATTGGATCAAGCAAGGTACTTTAAAAGCTAAGAGAAAAGTCAATGAGCATTAAGCAAGCACATAAGATTTCTAACATTTTTTTCCTGTAATCAGCTTTATCATATCTCAGAATTTGGCGTGAGGTTCTGTCTTTGTTGTTAAAAAGAAAAACCAAGAAGATGGTATCAAATGTTATGTTAGAACGAGCATGTGTGCTCAATCACTTTACATTCCTAGCATCTTAGCAGTAAGTAAATGACTTTCAAAAAAATGGCAATACATGCAGATGGGGCAAAATCAGTAAAAAAAAAAATTAGATAAAAGAATGGATTCACCGAAGTGGCTCATACCTTGTAAGATATGAGTCAACCCACATGGCTACAGAGCAACTAGAACAACCAGGTTGCTGCTGCGTTTTCCAAAAAGCCAGCTGGCAAATGAAATGCAAAAGGTAAGTAAAATGCCACTTCTGCCTCCTAATACCCAAGCAAGCATGTAACCTGTTTTGTATCTAGCATCCAACTTTTGGTCAAGCAAGGCCATAAGGTTACTAAATGTCAAAGTTAGTCGAATGCCTGCTGTGTACATTAGGAAGAGAGAGAGAGAGAGAGAGAGAGAGAGAGGATGACATAAGCACTTCACAAAAGGGCCGTCTTTCTTTGTCATGAGTTTTTTCATCAGTAAAGGTATCTAACGTCAAGTTTAGGACATCCCACAAAGAGAGGCAAATCCAAGTTCTGTACAGTTCTAAATGTTCTTGAAACCATCTTGTCAACATACATAGTTCCGTCCAAGTGATCACACCCGTGCTATAATATGTGTGCTTTCCACAACTGGTCTGAACCCATCAACACTTAAACAACCTTAAAAAAACAACGCGTTTTGTTTCCTTTCTTTACCAGTTTTGGATTGATAATGACCAGTAGATCAAAAGGACATCTATAATGAAATAATAATAATAATTTTCAAGCACATTATGAACAAAAAGAATAATTTTCTCAAACAATATAGTGAAACAAAAGTTTCAAACAAATAACATTAGATATCAATCAAGCATAAAATTTAAAAGAACAAAATTAGATTTAAAACCCTAAACCACAATAATGAAAAAGGGGGAAATATTGTCTAATGAATTAGGGTTAAAGAGCCTAAACCACAATAATGAAAAAGAGGGGAAATGTTGTCTAATGAGTTAGGGTTAAGGAGGTTGAATTGAAAGAAGATGAAGGGTAAATGAATACCATCGGCGGCAATTAACCAGGTCGGAGATCGATCCTCCATGTCGGACTCGCTGGCGGGTGGTTGGCCTTGTAACTTCCAAGTCGTTGCGAAGACTCCAGGCGGCGATGGCTAAACAATCTGCAACGCTCCCGATTCAATCATGAGAAACCACATAGACAAATTAAATGGCTTGTGATTGTTAAATGGGGAGGAGATGGATTGCAATGAAGAATGAAGAAGAAAGAAAGAAGAAAGAGGGTAGGGGAGAAAGGAGAAATGGCACAGAGAAGAAAGAGTTGAATGAGAGAAGGGGGAGAGAAAAAGGGTAAAAAATTAAAAGTGGAATGATAAAAACTAATACCATTTATATAGTGTGTACAATATGTGTACACTTGATGTACACTAAGCATTTTGGTTTTTAAAATTTTAATGAAGACTTCGTACTAGGCTAACTAGGATAACAGACTAGACTTTTCCAGTTTTTCTCCTAATTTTCTATTGGACCATCTGGACAGGCTCTCATGCGTGGACGTGTCTATCTTTATCTTTTGTCTACTGCTGTTTTAACTTTTGTCTACTGCTGGCCGCAAACTATATTTGTAGTGGGATGGCCATATATTAATGTATTGATATATTACATATATATAACAGTTGATTTTTAATAAAAAAAATGATGCCCCCAATGGAGGTGGTGCCCTAGGCCATTGCCTAGGTGCCTGCCATCCATGGACGGCTCTGGCGGGAACCCTACCAGGACTAAACACGATGGGTATTTCAATAGGGCGTGTGGACTTGGGACCGTATGGGGTGAACACTCCCCACATTCATCCTCTACCAACCGAGGTCGTCACGGTATTGGAGGGGAGAATATATATTGGATTCATTGACTCTAGAAACAGATTGTATGCCAAGACGCTCCTTCCTGGAGACATTATTGTCTTGCCAAAAGGACTCATTCATTTCTTGTACAACACTGAAGACCGCAATGCAGTTGTTTATGCTGCTTTTGGGAGCCAAAACCCAGAAGCCCTCCATTTACCCAACACTATTTTTGGCAGTGATCCTCCCATTCCTCTTGAGATTCTTAGCAAAGCTTTCTTATTAGACAAGAATGAGATTAGCCGAATCCAATCCCAGATTCGGTCAGAATTATCGAAGTGAGATCAGCACATACTCATGCATGCATGTGTGCACGTCCGGTCTCAATATACATACTCGGTAATAGCTATATTAAATAAAGGAACCTCTATATGTAGATAATCAATAAATGTATGTGCCATCCGATGGAGTTCAAGGCATACATATAATAATGTATTATATTATGTGTCCTTTTCTAATCTTGTTATCTTACTCTCGTATAAATATATTTGTCATGGATTTTATTGGGGAAACCTGTTTCATTATTTCACATGCTATCACAAGTAATGATTGTATTTCCTCTCGTTTAGGAAAATCACAACGTTTACCCTTTTTTAGATACTATTTATTCATCTTCTTAGCCTCAATATTTAAGGGAGAAAGACTCTAATAGGACTAAAACATAGTCTTTGAACTTGAATAGGACCAGCTACTTTAATTTTATAAACCTAAATAGGACTAAAGTTGACCCAAGGGACAAAAATACCCTTGCATTCATATACGGAGTATCTTCATGGGCTGAGGCAATGATCTCTCTCTAGCTCCGTACAAAACATCAGGCCCAGACTACTTGAATATCAAGCTTTCAACCCCTTCCGCTCCCAACTCTTCGTGAAAAGCAAATTAAGATCCGAGAACTGTGCCGAAAATGAAAGAGAAGATGGGCGGCGGGAAGGTCGGAAGGAGATGCAGGGCACTGCATGGTGTCGCAGATCAGATCTATCTTCTTCGTTTTCTTCTCTTTTCTCATCCTCCTCCTCCTCTCTTTCTTCCGTCACTGACTCGCTGCTCATTGTTCGCTTTTTGTATTTCTGAATTCTTCAGTCACTTTCTTTTTCTCTTTGCTTTTTCGTATGTCTTCATGTTTTGTTTTTTTTAACATTTCTGTCTTATTCGTATGTTTTGCTTCATGTTCGCTTCTCATTGTTCAGTTTTTAATAATTCTTCATGTTTTGCTTTTTCGTATGTCTAATTTCCTATTTCAAAGTGATCCGTAAGTTTTCGTTTACATACCGTAAGTGCTTTGTTTTGTTTAATGTTTATGTTAATACCTTTTTGAGATAATTCCCTAAGTGGAAGTAAAACATGACTAAAGTGCAAAAGTAGGAGTCCTATGTTCCATAAGATTGAATAGGAGTAAAAAATATGAGTTGACACAATTACCCTTAATTAATGAAACCCTTACATGTTAATTATATAATACGGAGTAAAATAGAATAATACGGAGTAAATAAAAGCATATACGGAGTACAACATTGGACTCTTCCTGAGTGTCACAAGTCTCAAGCCAACACTATCACCACTTAGACCTGCCGTCGCCGCCAGACATCACCACCTCCAGTCTCCACCATCGCCGGACATCACTGCCATCACATCTCCGCCATCACCGCCGCCACATCTCCGCCACCACATCTCAGCTGCCGCTGTCTCCAATGATGTTACCACTAGTCGCCGGAGCCGCCATCTTCGTTGCCGCCAATTGCCGGCGTCGCCGCCTCATCCACTGTCGCCGCCAGATAATGTATCGCCTCAACCTTGCCTCTCTGACTCTACCACTACCCTGGGATCTGGAATCTTTAAAACGCCATTTGATAACTTGAATACCATTATAATGGTATTTGTTTATTTAATTTTGAGATTCAACATAAAAATTGGTATTTTAGATCTGATAATTTCGGATCTTGTTTTTTATTTTTCGGATTCATTTGTTTAGAAAAATTGAATTAAAATATTTCTTATCCTTTTGATTTTGAAAATTTTCAATATATCGGCATCTGATTTTTTACAACACAAATAATTCTTTGTAGAAATGGTAGCACATCACTTGTAATAGTACATCAATTGTAATGCCATATTGCTATGTTTTCATTCTAAAAAATTATATTTTGCCAATTCGTGTCATTACAAGGGTGATGCCATTTTGACATTAAATGACATTATATCAGTTATAATGCCATTTCTTCATTCTGTAAACTCAAATTTTGGAAATTAATGTTAAGTTAGGCACTGTGACTCAAAGTGGGTAAGATGACCATCCATTATAGTTGTATGAGAAGCCGGTGGTGCCAGAAGACACTGTTTTGGTTAATTTTGACATTGTCAAGACATTATAATATTGTATTGGCAAGTGTCAAATGGAACTATGTGCCAAAAAAAATTGTTATATGGACAAAATATGGCATTATTAGTGTTGTGTTCGCCATCCTAAAGGAGTTCGTATAAAAAAAATGACACTATGTGACAATACTTTTACATGGAAAAACATGTTATTACTAGTATATTTATATTTGCAAAGGAATAATATTTTCATCTTAATACCATAAAAATTACTGACTAGCTTAGAATAGCAATTAAGACATTTTTAGCTTCAATTCACAAAATAATCTGAAAAATTGCAAAAATATTGTTTGAAACCGAATCTCAAAAATTATATTTTGTAATTATAAAATATAAAATAAATATCAAAAGAACAACAGCTAAACAAAATTGAAAGAGAGAACAAAAAAGCAATAAACAAATCCAATAATAAAAATCTGAAATGAAATAGATCTAGAAAGAAAGAATATTAAATCAAAATCAAACCAAAAATTTGCTTGTTGTAATCAAGCTGCCGGGCAGAAATTAACTTCAACCAATCTGGAATGAAATAGATCTAGAAAGAAAGAATATTAAATAAAAATCAAACCAAAAACTTGCTTGTTGTAATCAAGCTGCCGGGCAGAAATTTTTGATTTGATTTTGATTTAACTTCAACCAAGTCTGCCGCACCACCTAGCGAATAAAAAAAACAAAGAGAAGGGGAAGAAGAAGAAGAAGAAGAAGAGAAGGGAGAAAAGAATGCAGAAGAGGAGAAGAGAATAAAAACTTACCTTCGCTGATTGTCGTGGCTCGCTGGTGCCAGAATTGGGGAGAAAATTCAGCAATCAAAGTTTTTTAAACCGCAGGAAATGGAGAGTGGGGAAAAGTAGATGGGGAGGAGGAGATGAAAAGAGAGAGAAGGGAGAAGATCAAAGCCAAAAGGTTGCGTCAAAAGAGAGAGAAGGCAGGGTTGTTGCGTGAGAAAAGAAAATAAATCTGATAGAAAGATAAGGAAAGTAATTTAATTAATTTACCAAGAAGGGTATAATGGACCACTGAAATGGACCGGCTAGTTAAGAGCTCCTATTGAGGGAATAAATCAATTGGAGCTCCTATTTTAGAATTTTATCAATGTTTTACTCCCATTTAAGACAATTACTTTACCTTTTTTAATATTATTTCTTGATTAACTTCAATCATTTATGCTTGTAATGTTGGCCTTTTGATGCAAAATCGTTACATGTGGAGGTTGTCAGTAGAAGTATTATTATTAATATCATTATTATTTATTAGGCCCCCTAGATTTTGATACACAATGCAATAGTTTTGATGATGCCACCCCTTTTTATATTAGACTATTATTCTTGTATTAGACTAGTCCACTACTTATATTCCGCTTTGTGTAATTGGAATGTGCTCCATGTTTAGTGGATAAAGTACTCATAAAAAGCAAAGAGTTCTAAAAAGAGAAGTTAAATGTACCATAAACAAAAGGAAGAAAAAAGATCAAAAAAGAGAAAGAAAAGGTACGAAAAGAGTTAACTGGTATTCATTGTTAAGGATTGAGCCAACTGGAAAAAATCCAGAAATCAGCAGTCAGCTGATTTTTGGGCAGCCAGCTGAAATGCTTTGCCAGCCAACTGAAACCTGGGTTTTTCAGCTAACTCATCTGAAATCCAATTCTCTCTTCTCTTGGCACAAAACACTTATACAAAAGACCAACTTACAGACAATAGAACAAATTGTTAAAAAGTAAATTTATAAGAGATTTTTATCACACTATGAATTTCTTATAAATTTATTTTACAAAAGCAAGTGTTCGTTCATTGTAAGGTAGCATTGAAATATCACTCGGCTTTATACTAGTTTCTACGTAGGAAAATAAAAGAAAATATCTTTTATCGTGCATTGAAATGTGTAAACAAGTTGAGCTGAAGATAGTTCATATGTGTCACAACGTGACAAGAAGAAACCATGCTGCCTCAGTCAAGTGGAACAAAGCAAGTAGATCAAACAACGGTCAAGATTCATTGAAATGTGTAAACAAGTTGAGCTGAAGATAGTTGCTAAGCTGGTGCGTGTTTGTTTTGGTGTTGTACACTACCTAACAACACATTGAGAGAATTTATAATTGCATAAGTCATGGTCTTAAATCGTACTCTGTATGTGTGGTTTTTAACTAATGGTTCATTCAAACTCTACAATCTGTCTAAGATTTTTTAGTACAAATCATTTAATGTTGTGTAGTACAAAGTACAATACCTTTACTATTTATTTGATGATCTTGCTCTACGTACTTTAGATAGCTGCTTATTCGAAGTACAATAACAACCTACTTCCTCCGTCTCTTAAAACTTTGTCATCTTTCCTCTTTGGGACGTTCCAAAAAACTTTGCTACTTTCCCTTTTAGTCAATTATTTGTGTTTTCTGTTATTTCTCTCTCCTCTTCACAATTCTTAACCATATAGTTTTATTTTATTATTCTACGTGCCGATCAAGTTTGGCAAAGTTTTAAGGGACAGAAGTAGTACAATAATAAGGTGTAGAAACTGTTCATAGACACCTCATTAATGCTATTATGCTGTCCGCAACGCGAGCCGTCAATACACCTAATTTAATGTTTTCACTCTTAATTTGCTGCAACCCTAGCAAAAAAAAGTATACAAAGGTCTCAACAGGAGTTGGGAGCACCTTTGAAGTGGGAATCCTCACCCCCTATTGACAGAAGTAGTAGAAGGAATGCGCCACCCTCCAAGTGGGCGCAACTAGTGCAGAAGTGGGGCCTACAAATCATAAAACTCTCAAAAAAATTCAAAGTGATATAACTTTTTTATTTGAAGTCTAAATTTTACATAACATATATCAAAATTCATAACTTTTTTTATCTTTCATATGACACCAATATTACATATATAAATTTAAAAAATAAATAAATAAAATTTCATCTGATCGAAATCTTTAAATCTTAAATTTTTCTTAAGTAGATCGAGGTTTTAAAACTTAAGGTTTCATAGTTAAATTTTTTTTACATCCTCCATTTATTTTTAGAAAAAAATAAGTCTGAATTAACAAAATAAAAATTAATTCCAATTTCATTTATTTTTACATCACATTGTTTACCTATTTATATCATAATCATTCTCAAAAAAGAATTTTGCAAAAAATGATGTATATAATAACAAAATTAAGTGTTGAATTAAAAAAATGTGTTGAGTGAATATATATTGATAGTGCTGGGTTGCAGGAAAAAACTGAATTGATTGAGTGAGCACGTATAAACTGGTGTGGAATTAAATTTAATGACGGAGCGGTTAGCCTTACACAGTAAATCAAGTTTGAAAAAGCCAAAAGTTCTACATGCTTATTGTGAATTGACAACCGTAGTACAATATATTTAGGGGAAAATAATTAAAATATCCCAAACTTTGAAGGGGTGTGACATAAACACCTCAAACTTTCACATGTAATTTAAATACCCCAAAATTTATAATTTGTTTCTTTCGAATTATAAATTTATGGTGTTAAATGCATAATTTAAAATAGAAAATTGAAAACATTAGAAATAAATACCAAAAATTAATATTTTGAAAGAAATAATACATGACCATGGTGCTAAAATAACTTTTTATATAAAGTTTGGGGTATTTAAATTACATATGCAAGTTTGGGTGCTTATCTCACACCCTATTAAAGTTTGGAGTAGTTTAATTATTTCCCCCATATATTTAATGGCCACCAAGTTAGGCTCAACTTTTATTTTCGAATGGCACAATACTCGATAATGTGAATGGAGAAGTGCGTTCTCCAAGACAAATCATCGAGCCACTCAATCTAAAATTCTTGGATTTGAAGCCTACATTTATTGCAACCTGTTTCGGCCACAGATCCGTCACAACTCCTTGCACCATATGAAGACCGGACCCATGAATGACCTGTGCTTTGGGCCTGAAGGTCAAAAACAGCCAGCCTTTTGTAAAATCCGACCCGACCCGTTTTCTAAACAACACTTTGGACAGGAACATTGTTTCCTTTTTCATCCTCCTTTTTAATATTAGAAGATACTTATAAATAACCCACCATTTCTCATCTCCTATACAATTACTCCGTATAATAAAGTGTTCTGTCTCCTGTACATTCCAATTAAATACGGAGGATAACACATTAACACCATCATATACTCTCCTATAAAATATGTTCTTCATCATAGGTGTGGCCATTAGATCTATAATCTTAGTTGCTTCTCCTTTCGCTTGTGCATCAAACCCAGAGAAGTTGCAAGACTTTTGTGTGGCTATCAAGGATTCCGAAGCTAATGGTACACATTTAATTAATCAATCACCCTCAACTCTTCGTCTAAAAATATCCTTAAAATATGTTTTTTCTCACCTCTAATTAAGTCTCATCTCCCTAAATAGCAAATTTATGATACTACAAGCCATGATCGAGCAAGGTGAGGGCGAGTCATTTGGGCAACTCAAAGTGGTGACTTTTTTTAGAACGAGGGAATAATTATAATAATAACTTAATAACAATTTAACACTTAAATTAGGGGTGTTTAGATCCGATTTTTAAAACTGTTTTTGCTCCTTCGGGGAGCAGAAGAAGAAATTAGAGTGTTTGAATGAAAGTGCAGAAATACTTCTGGTGCTCTAATTTACTCCTATAATTAGTTGTTTTAGAAGCTGGGGGAGACCAGATTCTGAAAATTGATTTGAATTCTACTTTTGCTTTTGTTTTAAAAAAGAAACAGAAGCAGAATCAGTTCCAAACACCCTCTTATTTCCAAACACTCTGATATTTTCATATATAATTAGATTCTAAATCAAAGAATAGGTTATAGACAAAGTACGTATGTAGTTTGGCTAGCTGCCTAGCTTGATACTGTTGTGTGCGTGTCTCAAAATTAATATTAAGGTTTGTTTACTCACATAATTAGATTCCAGTTTTTTCATTTTTGTTTTTCGTTCTACAATTTTTTGCTTTCATTTTTCCAATTTTTCTATCTCTAAGTTTTTGTTTTCATTTTTTAGTTCTCCATTATAAAATTTGAAAACATGTTAATAAAAAATTTTCACCTAGTTCTGTGACTGACAAGAAGACCGAAAGTACGGTCCCAGTTCAGAACTGAACCTAGTACAACACAAATAGGGTACCAGGTACCACGTATAAGAAGTCGGGACCGAAACTGGCCGGTCTCGGTGGATGTCAATGGTAAGTTTTGCGAATTCTTTTCTCATTTCCCTATTGATTGAGAACTCAATGGCTCTTTTAAAACTTTTCACTTTAAAAATTGATTTCAAAAAACCGAGACTGAATTAAAAAGGGAGCAAACAGGGACCACCAGGTCATGGACCGGATCGAGCAGGGGCTGCTAGGTCGCGGACTGGACTAAACAGGGGCCGCGGGGTCGTGGATCGGACTTGACAGGGATTGTCAGGTCGTTGACCAGACCGGAATTGCTTGGCCATCCACCAAACCAGACATGGACTGTCGGGTCAATGACCGGATCGGACTGACGGGTCGTTGACTGGACCAGATGGGGTCCGTCAGGTTATTGACTGGACCGTACTGGAACTAAGACCGCAGCGGGACCGGATCCACCACTAGGCGTAAGTATGCAAATTCATTACAGCGGCATTGCAGCATCCGCGCTTTCTAAAATTTATAAAAACTAATAAATGTCACTTCTCTAATTCATTAAGGAAAATGATTTGGGAAACACATTTTTCGGTTTTCTTTTCTCCAATTTTCCAACAAATGTTTTTGGTAAACACGTTTCTAGTTTTTTAATTTCCAGTTTTTCAATTTTCTGGAAAACTTGAATATATCTCTGTTAGTAAACAAGCTCTTATATTCTTCGTACTTTTTAGAGTTGTCAAAACAAACTCTTATTTTTTTATTATTTGATGCATTTCCATTATATTTATATTGCACGCGCAGTGTTTGTGAATGGAAAGATTTGCAGGAACATAAGAGAAGTTAATGCTGATGATTTCTACTTGCAAGCCCAACTTAACATTCCACGAAACACATCAAATCGATTAGGATACAAACCGACACCAATAGTAGTGGATAACCTACCAGGACTAAACACGTTGGGTGTTGCAATAGGGCGCGTAGACTTAGGACCATATGGACTTAGCCCTCCCCACTTCCATCCTCTAGGAAGCGAGGTCTTTGTAGTGTTCGAGGGAACAATATATGCCGGATTCATTGACTCGAGGAACAAATTGTATGCCAAGACGCTCCGTCCCGGAGACATTTTTGTTGTGCCGCAAGGGCTCATTCATTTCATGTACAACACTGGAGGAAGCAATGCTGTTACGTTTGAAGCCTTTGGAACTGAAAACCCATATCCCATTAATACACTTGAAAAACTTTTTGGAAGTGATCCACCAATTCTTCCTCAAGTTCTCAACAAAGAGTTCCTATTAGACAATGATGTGATTAGTCGTCTCATATCAAAATTTCATTCGGAGTCACCAAAATGAGACCAGCATGTACCTATGCATGCCCACTCGCAACAATGGCAATATACTTTGTAATAGCTTGCCTATATCAAGTAAATAAAAACGCCATATATAAATCAATAAATTTACGGGGCATACGATAAAAGTTCATGCCAAGTAAGATAATGCAAATGGAGTATATTTTATGAACTAATGGTTTACCTTCAATTCATTCAATGATGTATCCAAAAAAAATTGTGAATGACGCCGAATTGAACTTACACTAAAACTTATTCATATATTTCACAATGAGCAAATCATATTACTAATATATATCGTTCGATTATACATAGTTTAAGATGTGTGTGTATAAATATGTATAAAAAGAAAATCAATTCATATTATGTACAATGTGCAAGGATGCAATTGTTGATACAATTTAAGAAAATTTCCTCAATAAAAGTTAATCATAACAAAATTTAGCGAATTTATAATTTTCCTTATACGTAGTATATGTTTAACTCATATTTTGAGCAATTTTTTATAAAATTATATGTATACCAAGTATATAGGAAATGACATAACGTACTAGGAGTACATGTTTTCCAATGATTATAAAGTAGTTGTCCCTAATAGTAGTACATGTTTTAAATTCCAAATTAAGAGCAACGTGATGGCATAATAACATTTAAAATTTCAATTAACAGAATAATTCATACAGATCAATAGAAATTGTGTGTTCAGCTTTACAAGCACCATATCTTGATTATCTTCTATAGTAGATTTTTTTTTTCAATTAGTATGCATATAGAGAAAGATGAACGAACTATCAATACATCCATGTAGATACAAATATAGATGGTGTTGACAATGATTTAATCTATATACCCCCACAGTACAGTGAAACAATCACCGACTATGTTTTAAAAGTGTGAATACATATGTTATATTCTCTTATGATCCAATCTATATATCTATATATAGATACACACATTTGATTTCGGTTGGACAGCACAAAAATACTTTGAAGCAAATTCTATTTACTTGTCATTTCGGTTGGAGAGCACAAAATTACTTTGATCCAAACAATCATCAACTAACATAATTTCAATTTGTGCTTCGTTTTTATATTTCATAAAAGGGAAAGGGCGCAGATAGGCTAGGCCCTTGTACTATTATATGTCTAGCCAAAGAGTGGGAATACCTTTTGACTATGCGGAGCCTCAGGAGGAGGTTTGGCGATGTTTGGTTGGATGTACTTCGAGAATTTTGGTGCTATAATATAATTAGTTTCCTTTCAAAAAAATAATAATATATCTCTGAAGGAGCGAGTAATACAGGAGTTTAACTAGAACATTCTAAAACTTCAAATATGTGTATGTTAAATACTATTAAATGAAAGAATGTAACAATTAGGCATTGTAGCCTAGTGGTCCTTGTCCTAATATAAAATTCAAAATGTCATGGATTCGACTCTTGTCCTAATTTTTTGATGACATGGAATAACTAGCGAACGATGTGGCATAGGTGACGACGTGACGTGGCACATGGCATTGCAGGTTGGAAGACATCGAAAAAATTCTCTAATTTGGGAAATAAGTTTAAAAGTACCTTAGTTTGAGAAATAAATTTTAGAACTTGCTCTCTTCAGGAAAAAACTTATTCTTGACTCCCTTCGGGAATATGCATTTTTCGTTAAGTCTTTTCTAATTGCTTTTGATTCTACATGTTTATCTTTTCAAGAGAATTGATGTGAGTTTTCTCTCACTCAAAAAAGATTATAGTAAAGGGTAGAAGTATGAGTATCGTCTCCACATGGACGGACAAAAGAGTATTAAAAATTAACTAAAATCAGCGATAAAAAGAAATGAAATAAAATAAAATGCAATTGTGCGAGATTGATTGGTTGTGAGAAAATTAAAATGCAACTAAACGATTAAAATAAATGGGTTCTCTCTAATTAATGACGAAGGGAACATGGATTGATCCCGTGGTAATCAGATTTCTGGCAGATCAAGCTTAATCACGTGAAAATTATTTAATTGAGCAACGCTAATCAATACTAAGTTCTAACCGCTCTCGCGGCTTAGAATACAATAATTCAGGGAACCATGCTGATCTCTCATGCGACAGGTATCTAAAATTATTGTCAAAACGAGCGAGCGTACGACCTCTTAATCGCTACTAATCTCTTAGCGAACGATTAAGTGTGTGGAAGTGTCCTAGAATAAATTAGATCTCTCTTAATTTATTCCACATGAGCAATTGTAATTCTAGTGGTCATTCTAGGTTACAAGAGATATCAACTAAATCATTCACACACAAATTAAATAAAGATTCATGCAATTTAAACCATCAAGATACTCTCCATACATCATGAATAACCCTTTCATCAATCCCAAATCCCTAATAAATACTACTCACAATTCATAATTAAAAAATCAATAGAATTGGGAAAGAAAGAATTAATTGTCATTAATTAAAAAGATGGAACCTACAGAGAATCCCAAAATATTAATGAACACGGCTGAAAAGCTCTCTAAATTTCGTGTTAGGCACTCTCTCTAAACTCTGTAACCTCAAAATAGGGGTTTGGGGGCGATGTTTATAGAAAACAGCTGAATTCGAGCATAACTGGGATTTCCGGAGGCATGCACAGTGTCATGCACGATTGTGTCTCCCTCTGTGCCTCCGTAGCATTCGCGTATCTCGCTTCCAGGCACGATCGTGCCTGCCGGGCAAGAACGATCGTGTCTGGCCTCCAGTAGCTAGAGGTGGACTCGGGTCGGGCCGCCCGGCCTGGAACCGGCCCGGTTCGGGCCTACCGAACCGCTCAATTCCCGGGGCGGGCTCGGGCCTCCTAAAAATGGAACCGGCCCGGCCGGTTCGGGCCAATTATTTTTTTTTTTCAATTTTTTTTGTTTCTACCGGGTTGGGCTGAGTGTTTGGGGGGGGGGGGGGGGTTGGGGTGGGGGTGAGGGGGGGGGGGTTAATTACAAAAGCAAAAGAAAATTAAAAAAAAATAACATTGAACCGGAACCGGCCCTGTTCGGCCCGGAACCGCTGCCTACCCGGGCCGGTTCCGGCTCTCCCTTCCCATAGAAAAAGCCCGGCCGGGCCCAGTCCCGAACCGGAACCGTCCCGGCCTGGGTCCATCCCTACCAGTAGCTGCCAAGTTCGTTCTTCTACAAGCACTGCGTGCCTGTTGGTTAGGCACGACCGTGCCTGGTCTTTTCTCGTCTGAATTTGAAAATGCTTTCTTAATAAAAGTTGTAGATAATGCAGTCCTCTATCCACCATAACTTGCAAAAATGGATTTGAATCATCCAATCAAAAGATATGAATAAAACGGTGGAAGGTCTCATCATTCTGAAATCGCAACAGCAATCATCTGACTTCTTTGTCTGTTTTTACCTTTCTTCTTTCATATTCTCGCAATGGTGTCTTCATATCATTTGTAGACCTTGAAGTTGGATTTCATATGGAACTTGAATCGTGTCCTTTGGATGTTTCTACAAAGAGATATGCGTGAAAGACTGACAGAACGTCATCCTGATCGTCGTTTTCAAGCTTTAATCATCTTCTTTTGATCCCATAGCCAATCCTAGAGCTCTTTTAACGTCAAATCTTCATCGTGAACCTCCCGGTGACTTCCAAAGCTCTCAAATCAATCTCGAATGCTTCTCAACTCGTCCCGGTTGCTTCTCAAGCGCCAGTGTCGGACTCTTCTTGATTTTGACTCCAAACAACACAAAACTCTAACCAACGCCTGGTAAACAAGACTTGAGCTAGAATAGAGACTTGTAACACCTTAAAGCTAGGAAAACCATCAAAAGCTGATCCCAACACGCATGAAATGCGTGGTGTAATACGGACTTATCAAGAATACATTGTTGCTGATTTAATTTGTGGCTACTTTTGAGATATATGAGATGTTTGAATATGTTTTTTAAAACTATTTTGCTCCTTCAAGGAGCGGAAACGGATATTGGAGTGTTTGTGTAAAAGAGCAGAAATATTTTTGAGTGCTCCAAAATATTCCAAGAAGCAGTTTTCTAAAAGTCGGGGGAGATCAAGTTCAGAAAATAATTCTGAATTTACTTTTGCTTTTAAAAAAAAGTTAAAGGAGAATCAACTTCAAACACTCCATATATCGCTGGACCAACTTTTGTACTAGCAAGCAAGATATTATCATATAAAATGCAATTTATTTATAGAGTGGTTGGTAGTGTTTTTCTCTTCTCGTGCATATTTTAATTTGTATGGCTCCCAATTGAGAGGTCAGGGCGTATATTGATGTGATATAGGTTTGTGTATTGCCATGGCTAATTAACGAAATACAGTTGTCATCATTGTTATGATTAAAATAAATATCAGACGCCTGGACAACTTCAACAATGGTGAAGAGGCTGAGAGCCCGTTTGGTGACCCCCTGTTTCGGCTTATCAGACTTATCGGCCAATTTTTTCACCGAACTCGTAACTTTTGATTTTGCGCGCTGAATTTTGTAATAAGCAGAAAAAGTAAGGTTCAAGTTACTTTTTAGGTTGTATTGGCTGAAGTTACTGTAGAGGATCATTTTACCTATTTTTTCATATAATTTTTTATTTAATTTATTAATAACAAATATTTTAAATATAATTATTTCATGAATCAGCAGAATCAGCCATTATAGGCTTATAGCAAATTCAGCCAGAACTTCATAAATTTCAGCAGAATCAACCAATTCAGCATATAATGGTGGTGATGAATCCGTCTATTATCACGCATGTTTTTATATTAAATTGAATCGTCTAATCGGGTATCTTACTATTAAAATTATTAATAATCTATTTGAATAGGTAATTAGTTACTCCCCACTACTTAAGATGGTCTCCTTTTCTTTTTCGGCCCCTCTCGGTAACATTGTCACAAATCAAAATTTGATACGGAGTAAAATTTTGTATGATTCGAAATCATTATTACTTTACCACTTCAATATAAACTACATAAAGTCATTTTTTTAAATAATCGTACCAGTCCCAATATTATTGGGACATGGGGACTTTGGGGAGTCACAAATGATGAAAACATCCGTGTTAAGATCTGTGTTCAATTGTAAAAGGTCTACCTGATATTAGGATTGTGTAAAAAAACCGAAAAAAAATCGAATCAAAATAAACCGAAGAACAACCAAATAAAACCGAACCGTTAAAAACAGAAACCGAATGTAAAGACAGAACAGAACCGTAGTTGTTTGGTTTGGTTTTGGTTTTTACCCTTCAAACCCAAACCAAATCAAATAAACTGAACTAATTTAAATATGAATTTTTATTTCCTAATTGTTAAGCATTAATCGCAATATCATCGATAGTCTTTGATTTTTTGTGCTAGAAAATTAATTTTGGTGTTATGTTTAGTTTATTCTTTAAGTGCATTTACACATTTATTACCTATAGTAATTTATCTATATTGATCTATTATGTCTTTTATGTATGTATGTTTCACTTTATTGCATGTTTTTATTGGTTATTGCTAGTAATTAACTTTTATTTTTATGTAACTTTAAGTTTTTATATTAAAAGAACAAATAAATATTTATCTCAACTATATTACATAGCACGTATATATTTATGAACTTCATTCAAATTAGTCATAAACAATGTAAATTAAAAATTATACATTTTTATCTCTACCGCTGACTCATATTATTCAAAACATATACGATAGTACTATCTTCGGTTTTTTTTTATCGCAACATGATGACTTTTTGCACTGTTCACATAATGTACTTTGATTACATTTTACACTATTATTTTATGAAAATTATTTTTTTATAAAAATATTTTTCAATTCATGTCATTAAAAATGTTCAAAATCTTATTTTTAATATTTTTTTTATTAATAAAGATTAAGATATACTTACGGTCAAATATTGTGTGTATTGGAAAATGTGTAAAGGTTGACTGTTGCAACTAAAAAAGAACGGAGAAGTATATTTAATTATTCTCTTTTTTATTTTATGTCTTCAAGTATGGTTGGAAATATGATGGAATAAAACAAAATGGTTACTAAACTGTCTGCGCTTCTTTGTTATGAAACAACAGTCAGGCCATGCAATTTTCGACGCAATTTTCACAATGGGTCATTCGGGAAGTCTTTTTGTTCTTTAGTACATGGGTAACACTGCGTACATCCGATCCCTCTTACCCCATCGAAGGTGTGAGAGCCTTTGCGGCATTAGGGTAATGATAATGATGATGATGTTTTAGTATGCTTGCATTTTTTTATGTAATATGTTTGCTTCCTCCAACTATCGTGGCATGTTAAATTAACTAACAATTTTTAGTACAAAAAACCCGAAACCGAACCGAAACAAATCCTACCAATCAAACCATGGTTTCAAGTTTTAAAAGGTAAAACCAAACCAAAACCGAATCAAACTTTCTACTTTGGTTCGGTATTTGGTCAAAATTGAACCAAATAAAACAAACTCACCCCTGCCTGATAGGAGGAGTAGCCCAAAATGTTTATATAATGTTTTATTTGTTTTATAATTTTCCAATGTGGGATAAATAATTTGACATGCCACTCAGCCTGAACCGGGCTGGACAATATTGAAGTGTATAAATGGGCCAAACATACCCTTAACAAGCTACCCTTAATCATGAGAACAAATAGCAAAGCCACTACTGACTTGGCTCTGATACCATGTTAAGACTTGAGGTTCCATCGTAAAAGGTCAATCTGATATGAAAAGTAGCCCAAAATCTTATATACTGTTTGCTTGTTTTATTGCTTTCTGGTGTGGAACAAATACTTTAACAATCCGGATAGAAATACCACCTGAGGCATATTCCCTATTTGTGCTCTTAATAAAAACGCACCTCTCTAGGGTTTCCGGTATCTGCTTCGATCCTTGACGAAGAGCGGCCGATGTGGGGATTATCGGTCGAGCTAGGGGATTGTGTTCGTGGCTGGGGTTCGCTACTCTCCCATGGTGGTCTCGGTCGGCGAACGACTGCAGGTGAAGCGCAGGCTGGTTGAGTTTTATGGTGGGTTTTGACTTGGTCCAGCAGGGAGGAATTCTAATGGAAGATATTGTCAATCAATACAAAAACATGGCTATTGAAGGGGATGACGAGGGGTTGAACTTCAATGATGATGTTTTCGGAGAATTAGCGGCAGAGCAATTCTCTCAAGTGACAGAGGAAGAAGAAGAAGGGATGATGATCGGTCCCCATCCAAACCACAGCCAAGGAGGAACTCTGTGGCTAGGGATTGGAAGAAGACACTTGAAATTTGGATATGACCGCTCCATTAGGCTATCTTATTATTATTATTTTTTTTTTGTTTATTTTTCATGGTCAGATTGTTTACATTTCTGTTGTTTATTTTTACTGTTGTAAGACTCGTGCATAAGGATTGAGTGATGGGAGATATGCTTTGATCGTCTTTGGCTCATTTATGCCCAATACAGAATCTGTGATATCAATTTAAACCCCTTCTTAAAAAACATTAGTAAAACTTGAGAGATTTGAGAGAGGATGGATTCACTTTTTACCTTTTCTTTGAAATACGCACTGTACATTTTTAACCCCTGCTCTTTTAAGTGGATATTGTGAATATTGTGATGTGGGATGAGCATGAACGTACTCATTCATTGCTTTTTTTATACTACCTCCGGTTTTTTTTAATCTTCACAGTTTGACTTCACACAAAATTAGGAAAGAAATTTGACTTTACTGTAGAGTACACTGTTGAGGCACTGTTTGACACTGTTTGGCACTGTTGAGACACTGTTTGGCACTGTTGAGACACTGTTTGGCACTGTTTGGATGTAGATTTCTTTGCCAAAAAAGGAAATAAGGAAGTGTGAAGTTTATTTTAGACCGTCCCAAAAAGGAAAGTGTGAAGTTTATTAAAAACCGGAGGGAGTATAATATATTTAACATTTCAATATTAAAATTTCATTACTTCAAACATTTCGTTTGAAGTAATTTCATATCCCCTAGGGTTGGGTTGTTTTTCTCTGCTTTCGTCTTCGACGAAGTGCACCTTTATTGTGCGGCTTGCATCAGTCTTTCGTGAGCCTCTCTTTTTCGATAGATCACAGCGCCTATATGACGGCTAAATGTTGTGTACCCCTAGCAGCAAGGGGAGACTTTCGAGGATGGTGTTCATTGTTGAGATCAAAAGGTGATGGACGAAGCGTGGGGCTTGGGCTGGAAACGATCTAGACTGGAGGCAAGGAGCGGAAGATGATACAATATTGTTGGACCGTCCCCCTCCTGAACCGCCACCATGGAGTGAAGGAGAGTTTATGGTTTGGAAGCAGTATTTTAATTTTACTGTTTGCTTGCTATTTATTTTTCATGATCAGACTGCTTTTTTTTTTACGAATCGGAGCGACAAAGGGCTGAATCTCAGAGGATCGTGGCAGCAAGGCCACTCCGCTTACAATAGACTGCTTATTTTTATATTGGTTACTTTTATTGTTGTGACTCTTGCATTAGGATTGAGTGATGAGAGGTCTGTTTTAACCGTCGTTGGCTCATTTATGTCCATTATAGGATCAGTGAGTTATGTTGCTGATTCGATGGCTGGCGGTTGCATGTGGTCCTTTTGTCGTTTTACCCCCTATCTAAATAATGTGATTTGAATTTAGGTCATCTGTTTTGATGATAAAAAAATCATATACTCCAAATGTAGATTCCAAATATATACTTATCATATTAAATCAATGAAACACACTTCTTTTAAGGAATGAAACTCACTTAAACATACATTTTGTTAAACATGATCTCTGCCGATTTCCAATAAATAATAGAAACAAGGACAAAAATAAGAGTTGAGACTTTTGGCTATACAAAAATAGGACCATTCTTGGGAAGGACAAAAAAGAGACTTGCGGATAACAAACCGACCAAAGCAAACCAAAGAGAAGTTCCACCGCCCATTTCAGACTGCCGTCGCCAAGCAACTGCGCCGCCACCGTTTCTGCCCTTTTCGTCGCACCACACTCGTTTTATTAGTGGAATTCTATTGATCTATCATCTTCTTCTCGTTTCATTACTTGAATAAAGATCCATCATCTTCTTTGTCGCAAGGTGTGGAGCATCCCGTGAATCCGTGATGGCCGACCATGAGAGACGGGCGATGACAATGCATCTACGATTACCAATGGCTCGCGACGGGCGGCTAACGGTGGCTATCAACGGGCGACCATCGGAGATTAACGACGAGGACGATGAATGGCAAGAAGATGGCCCAGATCCAGCGTCTACGGTGGCTTGGGTCAAAGCTAAAGGGGGTTGAGAATGGTGCTGGCAACGGGGGGTTGAGGTAGGGGAGGGGGGTGAGGGGGTGATCCAGGGGAGGGGGGAGGGTGCTGGTGCAGGGGATCAAGGGGGCAAGGTGCAGGGGGAGGGGGCTAAGGAGGGCGTAGGTACGGGCGGGTGGCGACGACTGTCACTATGCTAGGCGGTGGTCGGGCGGTTGGGGGTGGGGGTGGCCGCATTGGCCAATTATTAGTCACTAATCAAATTTGTCATGGTAACTAGTAGTGTTGGTCACTGGTCAGATTGGTCACGGTCATTGGTCGGGTTGGTCACGGTCGTTGGTCGCGTTGGTCATGGTCGTTGGTTGCGTTGGTCATCGGTCGCATTGGTCACGGTCGTTGGTCAGATTGTGGTTGGATTGGTCACGATCGTTGGTTGGGTTGGTCACTGGTTGGATTGGTCACGGTCATTGGTCGGGTTGGTCACTAGTTGGATTGATCATGGTTACTAGATAAATTTGTCATGATGATTTCTTGGTTTGGGCACTGGTCGGATTGGCCACTAGCCGGGTTAGTCAATGGTCATATTAGTCATGGTCAATAGTATTAGTTCAGTCTCATTTTTGTAATTTTTTAAAAGTGGTCCTATATTGTCATTGCACGGATAACAGATGAAATTAATTTATTTTTAAAATAATTCATTCCATTTGTGATGCACATATAAACATTTATTACACTCTGCATTCCTAAATGATCTTACAAAGTACATTTCACATGAGAGTTGAGATGGTGGATATTGTGTATAGCTAGAAGAGTTATGCAAGGGAGAGAGAAATATGTAAGAATGTTTAAGAATTATGTGAACCACAAACTGTTTGCCAAAAAGAGAAATGAAAGATTACTTAGGGACAAATGAAAAAAGGAAATTTGAAAAATAATTCAAGGAGGATGTAGTATATAATAAGAACTAAAACATGGTATAAAATTACCTTAAAATACATTTTTAATAATGGTTAGTGATACACTAATTAATACTCCATATAAAATTATCACATAAATATTATTTTTTTTTCCTTAATTTATCTTGTCTAATGAAGATGGTAAGAGTGGACCAGTACAAAAATATTTTTAGATGTTTTTACACGAATGTTTTTACGTATATAAGTAAAACTAAAAGTTTGGGTTGGTTAGGGTCTAGGTTGGCCCCCAGATATTATAAGTAAAACTAAAATTTTGGGTTGGTTAGGGTCTAGGTTGTTCCCTTAGTAAGTGGTTACAATTTGTATTATATTACAAACTCATACCATACGTAGTACTACTTATTATTTAGTTGCAATTAATAATAAATGTGGGATTATTCTTGTCAATTTTTCCTTCTATATATTACTTTTAACTATTTCTTAGGTACTTGATATATATAATTAATATGAAAAACTATTTCACTTTTGAAGTTTGCTATTTTATGTACTAGTATCTCTACCCGTGCCGTGCACGGGATAAAATACATTTTTATATTTTAAATTCTATTATAGAACATAGGAAAAAAAATTGACGGTCTCGGTGTCACTCCATAATATCTAATGAGAGTGAATTAGTGAATAAAGATGTTGACATCGCAACTCCATTATTGCATAAGTATTTTATTCTATCAAATTGTTTTCGTTTTTGCCCCGTGTAAATTTCTTTTTGTTAAATGGCAACTGGGAGTCCGGGACTTGCCCCATTTATTTTAGTGATTTGAATTGCCTTTTGAATTTATAAAAAGTTTTGTGACCTTTAAATAAATTTTAATAATAGTCGTGACGACAGTGACAGTAGGCTGGATGACAACAATTGGTGAGTCTCTAAGCAATGACTACAACATTAGTTTGTTTTTATAAGAGTTATTAAGAGTATTATGATTTTATTAGATAAAGTAAGTGTTATTGAATGAAAGAATATTGTATGTTTTATACTTTAATTGGGCAATATTTATTTTCATCACATATCCATTGGTCAGATGCTCAATAAAAATTTCAAACAGCAAATTGAGAATAAAAATAACATATCTTGCACTACTCGTAGTAGATTAGCAGTTACACGTTGACAACCATAAATGTATACTATTATTATATATTATCCAAAGAGAACACACGTTAAACAATAGCTAATAATCAAGGGTACTTGAATTCTTGTAAATTTGAGTGTGTCAACCAGAGCATGTCAATATTTTAAAGCATACGCTCTTTGGAAAGTAAATTAAAGTATTCAAAAGTTTTCATTTGACATATTGTTTTTAGCATTTTTGTAGTTTTGAAAACTCTCAAAAACACTGTATTTGAGGTTTACGCAAATCAACGTCCCTTAATTTTGACGCCTTAAACTCGATCGATTTAGCCTTTTAACCACTTTTAAAATTTAATTTGAAAAAATGTTAATAAAAAGTGTGTGCGGTTTAAAAATGTCAATCACTATTTTTGCATTTTTAGAATTATTTTTATAGTCTACATCTTTTTTAGAGTTATTACTCCCGTTGTCTCATAGAAAGGTTCCCACTTTTCTTTTTTGAACTTCCCAAATAAAGATTATCGTTTCCATTTTATGAAACAACTACTAATCTTAAATGACAAATTAATCACGAAATATTAAAAATAATATATTTATAACATCACAGTTATAAGCACTAACCCCATTATATATATCTGTTAAAATTATTTCTCAAAATATACTCCAACTACCTTATTTAATTATTTTCTAAATAATTGTGTCGTTTTGCCGTTGGAACCTTTCAACGGGATGGAGGTAGTTCATTTTAATTCTATATTTTTACGACTAAACTTTATTTTTTCATTTTTCTCATTTTCTATTTTTACTTTAACATGTTAAAAGTATTTATCTATTTTTGAACTTGTGCTGATTTTATATTATTATTACATTATTTTTCAAATTTTGTATTCATTTTATAAGATTAATCAATTGTTTCATATAATTTTTTTAAAATGACCTTCTAGCAAGTTAAAATGACTTGATTGATTATATTTTCAGAATAAACGTATTTATATGATACTTATTTGGAAAATTGAAAACAATTATCGTAATTGTTGGTGGTCCGCTCACAATAATCTCAACTATTGTTCATTTCTATATAATCCGATCTACATGGTTTGCCCGCCAACAATGGTCCATGACCGGAGTATGACCAGTTATAGAAGGTCACTGTTAAATAGAAAATATGCTTATTCTATAAATAAATTCTATAATAGAAAAGTTGGCTTGCAACTTTTGTATACTACCTATGTCCCAAATTGTTTTGTAAAATCAAATTTTTTTGTCAACCAATGTTAAAATTAAATCATCCTTATTCATAATTAATTTAATTTTAATAATTAAAATTTAGATAATGGGAAGCTACATTAAATTCTCTATACAATTGCAAAATCTAAAATTAAATTTAATTAAGAATTAATATCCTATTTAAGTAAACAAAATGAGTTTATTTGACTGAAAAAGTCAATTTTGCAACTCAATTCAAGATTTTTTTTTTTTGGGGGGGGGGGGGGGGGGGGATAAGGAATTGAGTTCCGGGCGTGTTAAGATATTTTTACCTGAAATTGTTTTAGGCCTAGACCAAACCAGACTTAGTAAAACCAAATTAGACCATAATAGATCAAACCAAACTTAAACAGATCAGTCGAAATCAGAAATTTTAATCCAATTAAAAACAACCTTATTATTTTTATTAGTGTTATTTCAGGACATTAGAATGGGTTAATTATTAATATAGGACTAAAAGCCGATCAGTTTGCGCAAATAGAACCAAAAAATAAACTATGTTTCATAAGACTAATTATGTGTGTGTTGGAAAAATATACCCTTATAGCTATTGAAATGTTTTAATTCATAATATAATAATAAAAATTCATAAAAAATAATAAAAAATTAATAAAAATATTTAAAAAACAATATTTAAAAAAATGAAAAAGAATTAAAAAACGCAAAAAGAATTAAAAAAACGCAAAACCAGTGGGAAAGGCATCCAGTTTTTTAAAAAAAATTTATGGATTTTTACTATTGTCTCCGTCCCCCTATAATTGTCTCATTTTTCATTTTTGAATGTCCCCCTATTATTGTCTCATACCCTATTTGGTAACATTTATGTGATTCTAATTTATTTTTTCTCATTTTATCAACTCATTATTAATCACATAATTCTACTTTTCTTAAAAACAACATCACTCCCTTCTGTCCCAATATTAGGGGGACAGAAGTAATAATTTTTTATTATATTTTAAAAAATTATTATTTTGATTTTTGATTTTATAAATACTTTATTAATTGTTTATTATTTTTCTACTATTATTAGTTTTTACTAATTTATTATGAATTAAAACATTTAATTATGACTTTGGACTACCTTTTACTCTATTTAAAGGAGGGGTAAGAATGGAATAAAAAAATAGGTTTGTTTGCAATAGGACTAATATGATCTTATTTTGGAAGAAAAACATAAGATGTCATATTTTTTATTTTTGTCATAGTTTTACTCCTATTTGGGGTAATTTCTGCATTACAATCTCTAGAATGTCTTAGTAAATTTCTTGAATTCTAATCTAATATTTAATTCCAAATTTTAGGAAGGGCTCCTTTAAAAATGATTTTAATTGAATCAAAATTGTCTAGTTTGGTCTGGTATGGTCCGATCGGTTTAACTATGATTTGATCTGAACTGGTGTAATATGGTAAACGATTGGTCTATAAATATTGAGAAAATTTGACATAATATTGTATAAAATTTTGAACACAAAAAAACTTTCTATAATTCATAATTATTTTTTAAAAATTTTAAAATTAATGTAACATAGAATTTATGGAATGTTTTATGATTTATTTGAATTACGTATTATATCTAACATGTTCTAGTTATTATAAACTTATTTGACATGAGTTCTGTTGGTCCCGGATTATGTGGATTATCTAACAGCTTAGAATGGAAATCATCGCATAAACAGAAAAGTAGACATCACAGAATGATTTTATCAAGTATCAAGTGCAGAGAAATCTCCTCTCTATTTATCGAGAAGTACTTTTGACAGCGTAAGGCTACTGAGCAGAATTATCGATTGAGTACCTGTACCGAGCGCTTCTATTTATAGGCGCAGTACATTTTACCTAATTAGGGTACATAGGAGTTTGGGCCTAAAGCCTTTTTGGGTCTTATTCCCTTTTCTACCTATTTATTACATAAGGTTTATTAATACTCATACCATAAATGGTATATCTAATCTAATTTATTTAACAAGACATTACAGACAAACTTGACTCACAATAAAAGTTCTAACAATCTCCCCCTTTGTGATCAAGTGTTGTCTTGTTGAGTATCTTAATTTCTGAGCTCTGTAGTAATGTTTGCGTAGATTCAGCACATGCTCATAGTTTCTCAGAGAATTCCTTCTTTCAAGTTGTTTCTCAATTGCGTTCAGAATGTTGTCAATTCTGTTTGCCTCTTTTAGTTCAGCATCCGTTGCATCTGCATACTTTCCTTGTCTTTCTTCAAATTCTTTCCTGATTGGTTGCAACTTTTCTTTCACAATCTTCAGTGTTCCATCACAGTACTTGTTTATCTCATCAATGAATAGCAGACGCTTTTCACCGTTGTGATTCAGATAGATAAGCGTGACTGGACTATCAAAGATATAATACGCAGGAAAGTCCTCAAGTTCTGGTCCGTACAGCTTCGGTCTTGTGAGATTTGTCTTTGGCATATTTGTTTCAAGAGCCATCTAAAGATCATGAGAGGCAAAGAATTTGATTTGTCCGATCATAAAGCGCTTGAGTGCCTCGAAACCTTCTTGAGTAGTCTTGTCACGAGTCTCGGGAATTTCTTGGAATGCACGATACATCTGATAGATGTCATCCATCTTCAGCATGTAGAGATCATTTTCTTTGCACGTGAGTTCCGTCCCGTCAGTGCGTTGTAGTCGGTAAACAGAGAGTGTTATAGCCTGAATGTTTGTTTCGGTTACATTAAGGATGCTCCATATTGGGTCCTTTGCAGTTTGTAGTTCGTGTTGCCATACTTCTCTATGTTTCCCCATGTAATGATGACTAAGCAGGAATAGTTGTCCGCCCTTATTCTTTCCACGCAGGTGATTTAGGCCGCGGATTTTCAATTCGTCCAGTTCTTTGATTTTGTCCTCACTGCGCCAAATATTCTTTCTGATTTCCTCTTGGAAGGGAGCATTGATGTTTATGTTCTCCCAGGGCTTTTCATTTCTGGGCATTTGAGCCGCTGTTTGTCTGATGATTGATTCAAGCTCCTTGGGAGGTTTCTCATAGTTCTCTCCCTCCTTGAGTTCATCTCTTTCTAGTAAGATCACATCAGCAGCACAAGTAGCTAGGAGCTCCCTAAGGTATGCTCTTCGCTGTATTTCACCAATGTCTGTCCATAGCTGAGATCATTTGTTATGCACAAGTAATTCTTCAAGTTCATCATGCATTCGGTCATTGTCTTCGCTAGAGGGAACTTGCTGCTGCTGTGGTAGCGACCTGTCGTGAGTAACACCAGGATCGCGAGGATTGCCCGTTATCATCAGTTTTGAACTAGGTTCTAACTGATGGCCTGATACAAATGATGTACTCGAGGTAACAACATCAGGACTTCCATTCCGTCCTTGGTCAACATCTATAGGAGATGCGCCTCAGAATCTTTTGTCTAACTCGACCATGCTAGAAAGAGAGGCTAGGGATTTGTGGCTGGCTGAAGTAGTGGGTTGTTCATTAATTGAGGTAGAGGGTTGGTTTGGCTGTGGGGCTTGGCTTGTAGACGCAACATGCTCAAGTATCTGCTGGCGCTTGTTCTCCCCCTCATGAGAATCCGAATCATCAGGATCCTCATGTGAATGTTTAGTTCCACAGAGACTCTCACGGCATGTGCTCTGAATATCCAGAGTTAGGAGAGGGACTTTTTGAAATGGGGTACGGTTGCCTTCATCCGTCTCTAGGATACGATCGAAGATCTCAGCTACGAGGTCATCGAAGGATATCGTTCTGAGATTGGGTTTGGTCGTTGTAGGGGAGGATACTAGTTCTGTATCCTGGGTTCCCCCTGAGGTGGATGGTTGTCGGTTTCCTAGGGTTAATGGTTGGGAAATTGGGATTGAGATAGTTGGGGGCTGAGAGGTTTGAGGTTCGGTTGGTATATCCTGACCAGCTGGGGGTTTTCCAGAGCCTTGTGCACTAGCGGTTATTGCTTTGCGCACCCATGGTTTAATGGCTGACTCTAGATAGCTGTTCAGGTATAGAAGAAGGTCTTCAGGGATAGTGGTTCCAGTTACAGGGGTTGTAACTATTGTCACAGCATCAGTGAAGACAACTGATGTGTGGCCTGCGTTCAATGATGGAATCATTGTTGGCGTAGCAGGACTTCCGACCATCATAGTTATCACTCCGGTCGTTGCATTCAGGGTGAGTGCACCTGTATGTGCTGTGAAAAGTGTAGGTGTCCTAGAAAAATTGGAAAATGTAGGAATAGAGACACCTAGACTCGATGTGATTGAATGAATGGGGGTAGTGGTCGATCTGGGGTTGTTGACCACTAAGTCTCTCAACTGATTCCGAGGGAACCAGCGAGGTCGGTATGAATTCCCCTTAAGTTATTGAAACTCCAGCCTGTTGGGAGGTTGGAGAGTGGATGGGAGATGGCTGTGCATGCGCAGTTGAACTAGATGCTGTGACTTCTACCCGGGAACTGACAAGGTCAACTCCTGCTCCTAGGGGCGTGGTTCGGTCTATTTGTAGGAAGGTGTCGCAGTCATCGTACAGCTCTAGCTCCTCTTCCACTGAGCTCTTCTTTCTCAGCCTCTTCTTAGGCTTGGATGATGCAGATTTGTCATTTCTTTGCTTGGAGCGTTGCTCACTTATAATGATACCTTTGAGAGGTCGGTGTGAGTGAGCGGCCTCTTCGTTGTCCGATGAGGTGTCTGAGTCGATCGCAATGGCCCTCTTTCCGGCTCTTTTTTTGTTGCTGATCAGGACTCCTTCCATGTCATCATCATCATCTGCATCATCATCATCATCATCATCATCATCATTCCTCTTGGCTATGCTATCAGAGGCCTCACCACCAGCCTTATTTGAAGGGTTCTGGCTTGATGGTTCATTGGCAGTGTCCTCAGCATTGGTAGGGTGGCCCTCAGCAGTGTGGTCCTCTCGGAAGAGTTAGCAGACTGATCATCATTAGGCCGGACTGCCACTGGTTTCTGTGGCTTGGGGGCACTCTTCTTTTTCTTACCTTCACCTTCACTCGGCTTTGTCCCTTGGGAAGGTCCAGCTGGGTTTTGCTAAACCATTGGGACTGTTCTCTTCAGCGACTCTTTATAGTCGATGACTGCCTCGTCCCTCGGGTTTGCTAGATCAAGCAGGGAGTCCGGGATAGGCCGTGCTTCAGCCTTGTTCTTGTCCTTTTGGAAGTATTTGAGCTTGGGGGCAGTGAAGTGCTTGTCTTCCTTACGCTTTGTCATGGTCGGGGTGGCCTCCATAATGTTGTGGATCGTCAATGCCAGCCACCGAGCATAAGGAATGGTGCTGCCTTTGTTCCCTTTCATCTTCACCTGGTCCATTAGCTCTGTCTAGAAGAGCTGGGCCATGTCGTACTGCTTGTCAAAGGCGATCCCGTGGAAGATTTGTAGGATCTGTTTGTTGCATATGTCGTGTCCGGCGTGCTTAGGAGATAGGCACTTGTTCACCAGGCCGAACAGACTCTTCCACGGGTGGGGCAAGTTGGAGATGGTGAAGTTTTACAGTAGGGGCAACGGGTTGTCATAACCCAGATCTTTCATCCCCTTTATCAACTCTTCGTTTGAGGGGAGTGGTGTGTAGTTTTTGAGCACCGGGAGCTTCAGTGTCTCCCTGATTGTGGAGGGTGTCAGCACCACTCTCACGTCGTTGAGTTTGGCCATGATTTTTGAGCGATCCTTCTCACTGGGTGTCTGCATCGAGCTCTAGAACTGTTGTAGATATACCTCTGGCACTGGTTTTGCTTCACTGAATGCTAGCCAAAGGTAGTTGATAATATAGAATTGTTATGGTTTATGTGTGTAATTTTAACTAGTTTTATTTGTTGTTGTTTGGGAAATTACACACTTTTGGTGTAATACTTTATTTTTCCTATTTTGTTTGTAATTTGTTTAGATTAGGATTATTCTGAGCTTTAACTAGGTAAAGATCATCAAAAGTATCCTTGGAAAGCTCAAGGAAAGTGAAACGGAACAAGATCAAGTGAAAATTTGGAAAAATAGTCATTTACCCGGTTGGGTAAAGCATTTACCCGATCGGGTATTGACTTGATCCGAATATAAAATCTGATTTGGGGGGGCAATTG
This sequence comes from Cuscuta epithymum, assembly GCA_945859915.1. Taxonomy (NCBI): domain Eukaryota; kingdom Viridiplantae; phylum Streptophyta; class Magnoliopsida; order Solanales; family Convolvulaceae; genus Cuscuta; species Cuscuta epithymum. The sequence continues at coordinate 1,903,349 of CAMAPF010001023.1, forward strand.
AACGTGCAGGTGAAGATTTGGCAAAGATATACCTTTTACCCGGTCGGGTGTCTCAAAAACCCGGTCGGGTAAATGGCCCTGGCAGCTCCAAACACCTATAAATACACCTCATTTCCTTCCCATTTATTCACCAATTCACATACTCTCTTAAGCTCAGTTTAGAATAGCATTTCTTTATATTTTCTAGCATGTTTAGTCTCCAAATGAGGAGCTAAACTTCCATTACTTGGTGTTGCTCTTGAAGCTTGTTGATTATTAAAGTTGTGAGTTATTTTCTTAACTTCTTTCCTTGAATATTAATTCTTTCTTTAAATACTATTTCTATATCAATGTTGGGGAGTGTTACTAAGATGACAATTAGTTAACATCTTGACATTAGTTATAGTAATAGTTATTTCTTCCTCTATGTTAATATTGGGGAGTCTTACTAAGATGACAATTAGTTAACATCTTGATATTAATTATAGTAGGATTCATCTTCTTTAATATTCTTCCTTGAGTATTAATTAATTTCTATTCATATTTCATATTAATATTTTGAACATTACTTAAAGGATCAACTAGTTTTGTTTCATATATTAATTATTACTAGAGACGATCAACGAACCGATGGTTAATCGTTGATGGTTTCACAAGTAAGTAACTTCGGTTTATTAATGCACGGTTGTGGTTAATAAACTTAAGAGAGATTAATTTTGTTGGCTAAACCGAAACCGTTGTGTTGAGGTTATCAATCTCAATTGAGTTCATCAAGGAGTTAAGAGATTAAATGCTACTATCAAGTCGGTATATGGCAGTGTTCTATACTTGACTAATAGTAAGGGTTATTAATGAACGGTCGTTGTTAATAACTACCCTCGATGAATTGGATATACTCCTCGATTGAGTATTCGAGAGAGGATAAGTTATAGATATAACAATGATCGACTAAAATATATCAACAAGTGGAAAGTAGCAATGCCAAGTCCTTTTTATTCTTGAATTACATCTCATATAAGTCGTTCATCTTCGTGTTTGATTAAATTAAACCACTCAATCCCAAAACCCCCCTTTATTTACTAGTTTTACTAAAAAGAGAATTATTCCTTTCCCTGTGGATACGAACACTACTACGCTATACTACGTATAAGTGTTAGTATTGAATTTAATTTGACGCACCGTGACAAAGTGCCCATCAAATTTGGCGCCGTTGCCGGGGAAAGGCAATTAATTTATATTACTTCTCATTTCTCTCCTGGGAGTTCTTTCTCACTGGAACCGGTCCCTATATATATATATAGAGCCCGTTTGGAGAACTCTGTTTTCGGCTTATCAGGCTTATCAGCCAGCTTTTTCACCAAACACGTAACTTTTACTTTCACGCGCTGAATTGTGTAATAAGCCGAAAAAGTAAGGTTGGAGTTACTTTTCTGGCTGTATTGGCTGAAGTTACTGTAGAAGACCATTTTAGCTATTTTTACATATAATTTTTTCTTTAATTTATTAATAAAATATATTTTTAAAATATTTTTTTCTTAAATCAGCAGAATCAGCCAAAACAGCCACTCCAGCCAGAATATCATAAATTTCAGCAGAATCAGCCAAAACAGCCGATTTTGGTGCTACCAAACGGGCTCATATATATATATATATATATATATATATATATATATATATATATATATATATATATATATATATATATATATATATATATATATATATATATATATATATATATAGCTAGGGATAAATTAGGTACAAACAGTACTTATTGTGCAAACGTTTGTACGATGCATCATTTACGTTATTTGTATTGCATATTGAGGTCAAAGTGTTGCATATTATTGAGATATAAAATAGTAGTTGTATATTAACATTCAAATACATGCATCCTAAATAAGTTGGCTTAAATTACAAAAATGACACTGTGCCTTTATAACCTTTAGATCAACTCATCGAACGACCAAAATGAGTTTGTGATTTGTAAATTAAGAGGTGTTTGTATTTCATCCCTTTTTTGGTAAAAATTTGATCCCTTATTATATATATAAAGATACAATTCTTAAACCATTTATGATTTACATTTATAATACCTATAAAAAGCCATCCATTTGTGATAATTTCCCTCACATCCTAAGACAAAAATAAGGGTTCCATCTCTTATACCACCTATTAAACACATACATACTCTCCAAAAAAAAATATGAGCGGTAATATGCTTCTCATCATAGTTGTGGCCATTGCAGCTATAGCTTTAGATGCTTCTCCATTCACTCGTGCGTCAGATCCCGACAAGTTGCAGGACTTTTGTGTGGCTGTCAAGGATTCTGAGGCTAAGGGTATGCATTATATTTAATCAACCACTTTCATCTCTTTGTCTAAAGACTCCTAAAATAAGTTTCTTCTGACTTCCCAAAATGAAGCCTTGTTCTTCTATATTGCAATTTTATTATACTGCATTGTCATGAATATCGTCAGTTATCCCTTTGTTTAATTTCCATCACTCTAGCAAGGTTGAAAACAATTAGGAACTCAAGTGACAACTTGTTTAAATATAGAACAAGGATAAGTTGTAGCATAACAATTTCCCACAGACATCAACATATAATGGTTCAAATAAAATGAGTCTTCCCCATGAAAAGAAACAAAAGTTTAGTGCATAGAATTTGAGATCTATGGACTCTGAATATGATGAGAGTGATGACAATGGTACTAAACAAACTAAAATTTCAGCCACCGCAAAAAGTGCATCATGTAAGTCCTATACAAAGGCCAAATAAAGAGCATTAGATTGATCCAAAAGCATTAATTCATTTTCACTTTTCACGCAAAACATACTTCTTATGTGACTTATAACGAATAATTAACTAGAGAAATTACCCTAAATAGGACTAAAAGCACTTATATATTCCACAAATAGGACTGCCATGTTTTTATTCCCAAAATAGGACTAAGTACTGCCATGTTTTGGCAGTACTAGGCTTTAAAGATGACAGTATTTTCCAAACTTGACAGTAATTAATCCTATTTTGGGAATAAAAACATGACAGTACTATTTTGGAATTTTCAAACTTTTTTAGTCCTATTTCGGGAACTTTCCCAATTAACTATCTTGTGAATCAGAGTATGTGCTATACACAGGTCAAATGCATTAATGGTCCATTGGTCCTTAACTATTAGTATTGTTCTGTTTTGGTACTTTAACTCTTAAACGAATCAAATCACTACCATAGCTATACATTAAATGTTTCAACTTGAGATTTTACTCAAATTTGTGCCAAAAAAATCCTTCATAGCGATCATAATTCCATGTGTAGAGTCATCTTATAGTGATTATATGGACAAAATAAGGTGAAGTAGACTTTGCGAATAAAATATCTGCCGCCACGTGTGAGTTTTTGGCCGCAAATTTGAATACAATCTCAAATTGAAACATTTGTGTATAATTAAGGTACTGTTTTGATTCATTTAAGAGTTAATGTATTAAAATGTAACAATACCACTACATGAGATTCATTTGTCCCTGCTATAAACAAACCGGTTAACTATTCTAGCTGCTGGTCATGTATATGCACATCCCAATATATCCTTCATATTTTTAAAGGATTCAAGAAGTACTTATATTTCTTTAGGATTAAATGTAACAAGTATATTTCTATTTATATTACTTCTACCTTCTCGAAAAGATGATCTCATTCATGCAATTCCATTACTCACAAGATACTATATACAGAACTTAAAAAGGATGAAGATTGTATAATAGGACACCGACCATAGTCCACATGTGAGGCCTAAGTAAGTTTGTTTTACTTCACTTACCTTTATGCAATGGAATGTGCAGTGTTTGTGAATGGAAAGATATGCAAGAACATAAATGAAGTGAATGCTGGTGATTTCTACTTGCAAGCCCAGTTTAACAACCCACGAAACACATCAAATCGGTTAAGATACATGCCGTCTCCAATCGGAGCGGAAATCCTACCAGGGCTAAACACGCAGGGTGTTTCAATAGGGCGTATGGACTTTGGACCATATGGAATGAGTCCACCCCACACCCATATTCCAGCCACCGAGGTTATAACGGTGTTGGAGGGAACAATATATGCTGGATTCATTGACTCTAGGAACAAGCTCTATGCCAAGACGCTTCGTCCTGGAGACATTTTTGTCTTCCCGAAAGGGCTAATTCGTTTCCTATACAACACTGGAGGAAGCAATGCAGCTGTGTTTGCTGCTCTAGGGAGCCAAGATCCAGGAGCCATCCTTATACCATATGCTCTTTTTGGTACTGATCCTCCCATTTTTGCTGATGTTCTCAGTAAAGCATTCCTCTTGGACAAGAATGTGATTAGTCATCTCCAATCCGAGTTTCGATCAGAGTTATCAAAATGAGGCTCGACCGAATCCATATATATATATATATATACATGCAACCCACTCAATCCAATAAATAATTCTACATTGTCATACATCTATATGATAAAAACTAGAATTTAATATAATCATGCATGCAACTAGCATGTTTGTTCTTAATACTCTTAATCCCCCTATCATGTGCTGTAGTTCTTAAAATCGGTCCCATACACAGCCCCAAGATTAGAATTACCTGAACCGATACCGGTCCAGGATCCATGACTAGTCTACCCCACTACAAAAAAATGATGGGATTAGCACGGATTTGGCACGAATTTACCAATAATTTCGTGCCAAAAAGCTCGTGTCAAACTATTTTTCGCACGGATTTGGCATATCCCTGCCATTTTCGAAAAATATTTGCCAAAAATCCCTACCAATCTCTTGTTTTTCTGTAGTGCCCCTAGCTACAACACGGTGCCATCTTGCTTTTAGTCTTATGGCTGCATCACCAACACTTGAAATACAAAATGAGAAAGAAACACCACAAATGTTCCCGGAAAAATTACATTGGGAAGTTCTGGCAGAATCAGAATGTTAATATCACGTTTACTTTTATTTTAAGGGGGGCAACTCTAGTTCTTTACAAATTAAAGATTTACCCTGTTGGGAAGCATGACTCGCTCCATGAGTGAACCATTTTATGGAGAATATTGAAAATGTTTATCTCATTGTTAAAAGGATCGAAAAGTTCAGAAAAGTTTATATCCATAAGAAAATAAAGAAATGTATCTGTTATCTAAGAAAGTAAAATCCATGTAACACAACTTACGATTGAGTTTTTGCCTCACACTACATGGGTTAATATTACGGGGACAAAATAACAGTAAACAAGGAAAACCACAAAGGCAAAAAGTTTTGCACTCCTAAAAGACGACACCAATATACAAAGCAGGTCACTTGGTACATGATAACATTTTTACAAGTACAGAAAACTATAAAATGAAACAACCCTGATTTTGTTTATGTCACACAATAAGGCAAATAAAAAAGTATGTCAATCAAAAGGGCACTCATCAGGAAATTGGAACATTGGGAATTACCAACATTTGAAAAAGGTCCATCACTAGTTCTGTAAATACATATGCATCGCTGATCAGCCCATCGTTTTCTAAACTTGAAAGGAGATGCATCATACCTTTTACGTGACTACAAAATACATGTATGTTAGTATGTACTCCCTCCGTCCCTAAATAAACTTCCATTTCGCTTTTCGAGAGTCAACTTAAATCACACTTAAACTCTTACTTTATATATAAAAAATTTATAAAAATTGAATTATTTTTTGAAGGCTTTGTAGCGGGTTTAATGTAATTTCTGAATATGTAAGTTTTATTTTCTAAAAATAATCAGAGTTTTCACAGGGATCATTTAACTTTATCGCTGGTCAAACTTCGTAACCGGTAATTGGAAGTTTTATTAGGGACGGAGGTAGTAGTAGCAACCAATAGTAAGTGTTACTATTGACTCGATAACATCAAAACAGATTCTAAATACCCTCAGTCAGAATTGCCTCTCTTTAGGAGATCTAAGAATATAAAAATTAGTATATTAGAATATATACCTATATAAAAGATTGCTCCTTCTGCACAGGCCATGTGAATCTGCATCAAGTGAGGAATGGATTTTTAGGGGTGTCCTTAATATGGATTTAACGGATTTTAAAAGATTTTAGAATTTCATCACAATCTAGGTGTTTTCAATATGGAGTTCAATGGATTCCATTAAAATATGGGTGTCCTCAATCTTACCATGGATGACAATTATTATTTGCTCAAATGGATTTTAAAAGATTCTAGTAGATTTCTATGCATAAGGATGTTTTCTTTTGGACTGAAATTTGCTGGTCTGGTCTGGCCTGATCTGGTCTGGTCTGGTCTGAACTGGTCTGGTCTGGTCTGGTAAACGTCTGGTCTATGTGTATTTTATAACTATCCAAGTCTGGTCTGGTCTGATCTGGTCTGTTTAAGTCTGGTCTAGTCTGTTTAAGTCTGGTCTGGTCTGATCTGGTCTGGTCTGGGACTAAAAACAGTCCAAAAGAAAACATCCTAAAACATTTCATCCAAAATATCTTCGACCCCTATGGGATTTCAATGGATTTCTACGTATACAGCTTTCGCGTGGATTTAGATCGCCAGGGGTTCACTCCTCTCTTCAACCACCTTTTCGCCATGCCTTGTAATTCATCTCTAGCATACCGTTTTTCCTTTATTTTGTCTTTCAAATAAACCCAACCGAACCTTTAGTGGAGGATGACTCATCGAAGAAGACACCTAGGTTGCCGATACACTGAAAAAGGTTGAAGCCATTTAAGTCCCACTTATGTTTTCTCTCCATAAAAATCCATTAAAATATTAATCCTTTAAAATCTTATGAAATTTTAATTGAAGACATCCCACTTATGTTTTCTCTCCAAGAAATCAATTTGAATTGAGAGTTTGTGAACCGTGGTAACATGCACGTAGGTTTGAAATTTCTGAAATTTTCAGTAATTATTCTAAAAGTAAACGTTTTAAGAAATTGAAAATATAAGTTTGGATGGTAAAATGATTAAATATCACTAGCATTCATCGACACAATTGTATCATGGGAAATTTTGACTTTGCACCCCACCTTTTAGGTGAACAAATATTGAATGGGGGTGCAAAGCCAAAGGCTTTCTAAGGGAAATAGAGTGCTAAATCTAATTTTTTTAAAAAAGGGGTCAAAGTCCAATATTACCAAAAGATGGGGTGCAAGGTCAAAATATCCTTATATCATCAGTCATACTTAAATGTCAGAAATGTTATGTGTCTGAGTGACACTTTAAAACTAAAATAGTGTTACTGTTAAAGTGTCACCGTCAGATATCTTTCTTCCATAGCCAATGGACGATGGGATGCTATGGGCAAAAAAATAATCTTTTCTTCGACATTTCGTAAGTACCAGACTAATGTGAGTTTTCTCGCACTTAAAATGGTTGTAGAAAAGTGGTGTAAGTACGAGTATCGTCTCCACAGGGACGGACAAAAGGGAATTAAGAATTAACTAAATTCAGCGATTAAAAAGAAAATAAAATAAAAGCGTCGTGCGAGATTGGTTGGTTTGGAAAATAAAATTAATGCGAACAATTAACCTAGGGGGTTCTTTCTAATTAATGACGAAGGGAATAGGGATCGATTCCGGGGTAACCAGATTTCTGGCAGATCAGGCCTAATTACATGAAATTAATTTAATTGAGCCTAGCTAATCATTACTAAGTTCTTACCGCTCTCGCGGCGTAGAGTACAATAATTTAGGGGACCAGGCTGATCTCTCATGCGACAGGATCCTAAATTATTGCCAAGACGAGCGAGCTTACGGCCCCTTAATCGCTACTAATCTCTTAGCGAACGATTAAGTGTGTGTGAATGTGTCCTAGAACAAATTAGATCTCTCTTAATTTATTCTATAAGCAATTGTAATTCTAGTGGCCATCTAGGTTACAAGAGATATCAGTTAAATTATTCAAACACAAATTAAACGGCATTCATGCAATTAAACCGACAAGAATCTAGCCATCAATCATGATTAACCCCTTCATCAATCCCAAATCCCTAATTAAAACTACTCACAATTCATAATTGAAGAATCAATAGAATTGGAATAAAAAGAATTAATTGTCATTAACTAAAAAGGTGGAACTTACAAAGAATCCCAAAAGATTGATGAACAAGGCTGAAAAGCCCTCTAAATTTCGTGCTAGGCACTCTCTCTAAGCTCCCCCCTTGAAAACGGGGGTTTACAGGCTGTTTAAATAGAAAAATCGGGTGAAATTTGAGCTGAATTAGGATTTTCGGAGCCAGACACGATGCCAGGCACGATCGTGCCTTCGATCGTGCCTCCGGAGCAAAAACACGCATTTTGGGCAGGCACGATCGTGCCTCCCTCCAGGCACGATCGTGCCTGGCGGGCAGTAGCTCCGCGGTGCTTTTCTCTTCAGGCACGATCGTGTCTGATTTTGAGGGCACGATCGTGCCTACTTAACTTCCGAATTTGACAAAACTTCCTTCATGAAAGTTGTAGATAATGAAGTCCTCTATCCACCCCAATTTGCCGAATGTGATTTGAATCATCCAATCAAGAGATATGATCAAAACGGTGGAAGGTGTCTTTCTGAAATCGCAGCAGAGATCATCTGACTTCATCGTCTGTTTTCACCTTCTTCCTCTCTGATTCTCGCAAAGGTGTCTTCATATGATTTGTATCCCTTGAAGTTGGCTTTCCTATGAAACTTGAATCGTGTCCATTGGTTGTTTCTACAAAGAGATATGATTGAACTATTGACAGAAGGTCATCCTGATCGTCGTTTTCAAGCTCTATTCGTCTGCTTTTTATCCCGAAGCCAGTCCTAGAGCTCTTTTTCCTTCAAATCTTCATTGTGAATCTCCCGGTGACCTCCAAAGCTATCAAATCATTCTCAAATGCTTCTCAAATCATCCCGATTGTTCCTCAAGTGCCGGTGCCAGATTCAAATTCCCTGATTTTGACTACAAACAACACAAAACTCGAACCAACGCCCGGTAAACATAACTTGAGCTAAAATTGAGACTTGCAACACCTTAAAGCTGGGGAAACCATCAAAATCCAACTCCAACACGCATCAAATGCGTGTCTAAATACGGACTTATCAGATTCCCCCACACTTAAGCATTTGCTTGTCCTCAAGCAAACTGAACAACGGGACTTACGATAATCACCACACGGAATCAAAACAATTAGCATGCACACGTAGTTAAAGGGATATTCACAAAACAAGTAGACTAAACCACGAAAATTCTTCCCTAAACTACATCTTTGTACTCTAGCTAAAATATTTGACAAATATATTCACGACATCCTCAAAGCAGTGACAGCACACACAAATAAACTAGTTATTGATCAGAAGGACTTGTGAAGGTGGTGGTGAATGGATCATGAATAACAATAATAGTCCCTTTCTTTTGAGAGATTGGAATATTCTAACAAAGACTCAATGTATTCAGGAACTTCAGGGCTATTCTTAGGAACAAGGAACTCAGTAGGCCACAATTTAGGAACAATCATTTAAACCTATGCAAAGAGTAGACATGGTGTACAACTAAGCTAAACCGTTTCGGCACATTTGTGCTTTGACGTATACTTGAAGTACGCGGAGGACTAAAGCTAAATTTTGAGATAGCCTTCAAGTTCATTAATTTAAGTTTAGTTTTCCTTGTCATGTTGGCACGAGAACGCCGTTTCTTTCGAAAGATACCCAAGTCTCATCTTACGCTTTTTGACCGGGGCTCCCATTCTCTTTTTCGTAAGGCAAGAGGTCTAGCTATATTAATTTTTCACCTTTCGGATTCTCACTAGACATTACCCCATTCTAATTTCGGCCTCACCAAGGAAAAATAGCAATTAAAGTTCATTAATTTAAAGTGAGTCCATGCCTACAATGCAATCCTCGAAAGTATCAAATTCATAAAAAGTGTCTGCTCTTACCCCATTTGGAGCATAGGAACAGTGCCAAAAATGGCTCCTACACAAAATTCCCTAAACCTAGCAAATTAATCCCTTAGTTCCCTAAACATCAAGACTAAGTCAGAAATATTCACGGGTAAGGAAACACATGCCATTTGGCTATGGAGCTCAATTAATTGGATAAACAATAAATGGTCAGGCTCAAAATGGCTTCTCCTAAAGGATTTTTTTTCAGGTGGGGGGATGATTAATGGAAAATTCAATGGGTGACTAATGCCTTCATCCTTTCAACAACTATATTGTCATGCAAGCAATTTAAGCCTAAACACTTCAAGAATGTCATAAAAGCATAGTCAAAATGCTAGCCAGCTCACAAAGACACAATTTAAAGAAAAATTTTCAAAATTTTGCATGAATTTCCTATGAATATACAACTAACACCTGCGCATGCTAACTCTAATAAATCTCATGTAACAACCACTGCCTGAATGCCCAATTCACTCCCCCACACTTAAACTTTGGCATCGTCCTCGATGACCAAATATGCATTATGTACTAGGGGGTAAAGAGGATAGGGTCACACATGCTCAACTTAACTCAAGTCAATATTTCAACAAGCGAGTAAAAGAGTCAAAGAGACTTCCCTAAGGCGTTGGTCGGTGCAGAACTAAATTGAGTCAATGATCCTCGGCACATCATCCCCAAAGCAAGACCCTGAGCTGCAAAAACAAAACACACAAGCACAAAAACAAACCCAAAAAACACCCCGGTTTTTTTTTTGTTCTTTTTTTTTTTGGGTGTTTTCTGAAAGCAAACAAACAAACAAAAAAAATGCAGAAATAAGCTTGGGTTGCCTCCCAAGAAGCGCTATTTTTAACGTCGTTTGCCCGACGCAACTTCCTCATAGGCTCTCAAATAGCACAGACATCAGTGGTGCACTAATAGTCAACATCTCCAGCTTCCTCTCAACAAATGCCATTAGATGGCGCAAATTCTTAAATTCTTCAGTCCACGAAGGTAGCATATGGTCTTCATAACCCTCATCAGCACAGAAGTGAAGTATGAAACTCTCATCCTCTTCAAGTGGATAGGGAATATGAGTGAAAACTTTGATTACTCTAGGCATCACCGGAAGCTCAAAACATGTCTCCAAGCAAGGAGTAGGAGCAACACCGTAATCAAACTGCAACATAGAAAAGTCTTCTTCTTCCTCACAAATATCATCTACATTCACAACCTCTCCTCCGGACTCTGTATCACTCTCCATGAAGGCATCCCAACTCTCGTTAACATCGTTCTCATCAGGGTCTTCTTGGATGATGTTGTCACTCTTCGTACAAAAAGGAATATCATCAAGTAGTGAATCAAAGAAATCCAAATCTGAAACCACGTAAGAGTGGATCGGTACAGGTGTACAAGAAGGGTAATCTTGCTTGTGGAGCGGGACTTCTTCATTACGGACATCATCTACCTCACCCCCACTCTCTTGGAGCATGTAATCATCTTTTCCCAACTCATCTTCAATACCCAAACCTACCTCAGTAGCTCCATCATCATGACTGATCTGCTCCTTTCCCTCATCAGGTGTTGAGACTAATGGTAAATCAAACGGCTGGGGAGTTTCTGTATGAAAATCACAATGATTTGTGACTTCATCAGTTACAGCTTGTACCGTTTCGAACTTTTTCCTGTATTCTCGGAAAAACAACTTGACACTATTATCTTCTTCTTCATCTTCAAACATAGGAGGGTCTTCAAAAGCATCAGGAAGTGTATCATCCATCATATTCCCACCTTCGCAGTCCGACTCACTCATATGATCATCCCTATTGGTCTCCTCAGGTTGGGCTTCTGTGTCGCTAGGATGGGATCTCTCGGACTCCTCAGATAAAGCCTTTGCAATCTGCCCCAATTGATTCTCCATGTTCTGCATCCTTGAGTCCGCTCTATGCTGAATTTGCCCTAATTGTTTGAGTGATTCTTCCAAGCTAGAAAGTCTCTTTAAATCTGCCTCCTCCAGATCCTCTTGTTGATTATGAGGCTCATTACTCGGGAAGTATGTAGGAGTGACTGAAACATTTGTGTTCGTAAATTGTGGGGAGGAAGAAGTGGGGTAAGCAGTTTCCCGAAAAGGATGGTCATATAGAGGTTTGATGGGGCAAAGACATAAATGGTGACCTCCTCCACAGAAGGAACAAATGCTACCTTTAAAACATTCAGATATTTCCTCAGGCGTTTTATTTAGAAGCATAAATTCAAGAATGGAGCCTCGTCTTACGCTTACCCAATGGTAATGTGATGAAGGATAGTAAAAATCAGAATGAAAGGGTTGTGTGGTTGGAGTGTACGGATAAGAAGGCTGAATATTTTGTGGCGTAGGAGAGTAATTTTGATGAGGTGTGTAATATTGAGGAGGAGGAGGAGTGTAAGGAGGGCATGGTGTATATGGTGAAAATTCCATGGAGGTTTGGGGAAAAGGACTTACTCCAGGAATTTGGTTGAATGAGTTCATCTCATGCCTCTTAGAAATTACCTGAAAGGTTAGCACAGAAAAAATTCTACGAAAAAACTAAAAGAAAACTAACTAAAAAAAATTCTCGCTGAAATTAATTAACCCTTAAAACCGACACCGTCCCCGGCAACGGCGCCAAAAACTAATGTGAGTTTTCTCGCACTTAAAATGGTTGTAGAAAAGTGGTGTAAGTACGAGTATCGTCTCCACAGGGACGGACAAAAGGGAATTAAGAATTAACTAAATTCAGCGATTAAAAAGAAAATAAAATAAAAGCGTCGTGCGAGATTGGTTGGTTTGGAAAATAAAATTAATGCGAACAATTAACCTAGGGGGTTCTTTCTAATTAATGACGAAGGGAATAGGGATCGATTCCGGGGTAACCAGATTTCTGGCAGATCAGGCCTAATTACATGAAATTAATTTAATTGAGCCTAGCTAATCATTACTAAGTTCTTACCGCTCTCGCGGCGTAGAGTACAATAATTTAGGGGACCAGGCTGATCTCTCATGCGACAGGATCCTAAATTATTGCCAAGACGAGCGAGCTTACGGCCCCTTAATCGCTACTAATCTCTTAGCGAACGATTAAGTGTGTGTGAATGTGTCCTAGAACAAATTAGATCTCTCTTAATTTATTCTATAAGCAATTGTAATTCTAGTGGCCATCTAGGTTACAAGAGATATCAGTTAAATTATTCAAACACAAATTAAACGGCATTCATGCAATTAAACCGACAAGAATCTAGCCATCAATCATGATTAACCCCTTCATCAATCCCAAATCCCTAATTAAAACTACTCACAATTCATAATTGAAGAATCAATAGAATTGGAATAAAAAGAATTAATTGTCATTAACTAAAAAGGTGGAACTTACAAAGAATCCCAAAAGATTGATGAACAAGGCTGAAAAGCCCTCTAAATTTCGTGCTAGGCACTCTCTCTAAGCTCCCCCCTTGAAAACGGGGGTTTACAGGCTGTTTAAATAGAAAAATCGGGTGAAATTTGAGCTGAATTAGGATTTTCGGAGCCAGACACGATGCCAGGCACGATCGTGCCTTCGATCGTGCCTCCGGAGCAAAAACACGCATTTTGGGCAGGCACGATCGTGCCTCCCTCCAGGCACGATCGTGCCTGGCGGGCAGTAGCTCCGCGGTGCTTTTCTCTTCAGGCACGATCGTGTCTGATTTTGAGGGCACGATCGTGCCTACTTAACTTCCGAATTTGACAAAACTTCCTTCATGAAAGTTGTAGATAATGAAGTCCTCTATCCACCCCAATTTGCCGAATGTGATTTGAATCATCCAATCAAGAGATATGATCAAAACGGTGGAAGGTGTCTTTCTGAAATCGCAGCAGAGATCATCTGACTTCATCGTCTGTTTTCACCTTCTTCCTCTCTGATTCTCGCAAAGGTGTCTTCATATGATTTGTATCCCTTGAAGTTGGCTTTCCTATGAAACTTGAATCGTGTCCATTGGTTGTTTCTACAAAGAGATATGATTGAACTATTGACAGAAGGTCATCCTGATCGTCGTTTTCAAGCTCTATTCGTCTGCTTTTTATCCCGAAGCCAGTCCTAGAGCTCTTTTTCCTTCAAATCTTCATTGTGAATCTCCCGGTGACCTCCAAAGCTATCAAATCATTCTCAAATGCTTCTCAAATCATCCCGATTGTTCCTCAAGTGCCGGTGCCAGATTCAAATTCCCTGATTTTGACTACAAACAACACAAAACTCGAACCAACGCCCGGTAAACATAACTTGAGCTAAAATTGAGACTTGCAACACCTTAAAGCTGGGGAAACCATCAAAATCCAACTCCAACACGCATCAAATGCGTGTCTAAATACGGACTTATCACAGACTTTGCACCTTTGTTCTTCGTTATATGGCTAAATTAGAGTAGCATCAAATCATACTTAACTTGATCAGTTAATTTGTACGAACATTAGTTAGGAAACTCATTCTCAAGATTTACTAGACCAATTTAGAATTGTATCTAAAAATATAGCCGTGTTGAGCTTTTCCAAGACACAAAAGGTGGTCTCATGTTATTTCGAGAAAGGGAGCTCTAATCTTTTGTTTTAGATAGTCTCACTAGGCTAAGAAAAATCATTATTTAGGAGAACAATAAATAACTAGCTTAATTGTATTAGGGAGAAAAGAATTGTACTTTTTAGAGAACTCTGAAACATATCGAAAAACCATGTTCAAACAAACCATAACAACTTGCAATTTCCTAACAAGCATATAAACCCACAAACTCAATTCGATTTTTTGGCAAGAAAAGAACCCCACAATTGATCCCAAACAGAAATGAAGGGCTTACACTATGACTATATGATTACCGATCATGTTTGTAAATATAGCTTTGTTTTGAATGGTGAATATATCTTTCAAAAAAACTATTGACTATAAGAAGAGCCCCATTTAGAGCTAAGTCACAAATGACAAGCCTCAAAACCAGGTCTTCAAGTCTCACTTTCTTATCAAACTCCTTCAAGCTGCTGCTGCCATGGTAGAGAGGAACATTTTCAGGATTCACTCCAATTCTCCAAACACCGAGGAAGCTATTGATGACCCGGTTTAATTTCGGTTCAAATTTAATTCTTCATTCTACAAAGTAAGTGTGTTTAAACATCGGGCATTCAGGATCAGGTGTGTTTAATTACGATTAAAAGATGTGGCTTTATATATCTATGAATATATTTTCTCAAAATTGTAGAAGTACTTCTAAGTACTCGAAATTAACTGAATACAAGACTCTAAAAATTGTGTGTGTTCTATGAATCAAATATGAGTGTTTGGGTGGAAATGTAGAAGTTCTTTTAAGTACTTCAAATTGTTCCTAAAAGTAGAGAAACTGGAGAAAATGACTTCTGAAAAAATGATTATGATTCTACTTCTGATTGTAAAAAGAAGTAAAAGCAAATCAATTCCAAACATCTCTAATCTATAGCCACCCAACTTTCAGGTTTGAATCCTCCTAGCTAGTTGGAGTCAGAGATGAACGTTGTTCGACTTTAGGCTTCTCTAATTATGTTCTAATTTCTTTTCATATACCTCCGACTTAGCACATAAGTGCACCTCTTGTCTTAATTTTAGGACTGTTTCTTTTGTACCTGTGTAGTAAGACTTTCTTATTATAAATCCATATTCAAAATTTAGGGGTTTCCATTAACAACTTGGATTTCCTTTCACCCCAAATTGATTATTTATCAGTCTTAATTAGGCCTGTCACAACCCACAATAGTTTTAATTAAAATACTACTTTCGCACTATTATATCATCTCAGTTCTCACGATTAGATGAATAATATAATTAATAATTTATGTATGAAACGGAAAGCTAAGGGCCTGTTTACTAACAGAGATATTTTCCAGTTTTTCAGAAAATTGGAAAAACTGGAAAACAGAAAACAGGAAACATGTTTACCAAAGAAATTCTTGAAAAACTGGAGAAAGGAAAAAAGAAAAATGCGTTTACCAAATCGTTTTCCAAAACGGAAAAAATGAAACATGTCTCTCTTTTCCTTAATGATTTGGAAAAGTGACTTTTACTAGTTTTCCAAATTTGGAAAACGCAAATGCTACAGTACCGCTACAATAAATTTGCATACTTACACCTAGTGGTGGGTCCGGTCCGGCTCCGATGTCAATTCCATTCCGGTACCTCCATCCTCGTACCTTACACCTTACCCCTACCCTACCCTACCCTACCCCCCTACTACCTACCCTCAAATTTGATTCTGGTTTTTGCGACTTTGTAAAGTTTCTTTATGTAGTTTCTAAATATGTTATTTTTATTTTCCAAAAATAATTTGAGTGCGTACAAGAATCAGTTTTCTTTATCGTCGGTTAAACATCGTAAACCGAATTGTCCCAGACATAGTGGGACGGATGTAGTAGTATTCTGCTTAAAAATAGTGCTTTGTTAAATTGACAACACTGACACCGGTTCCTGGCTCCGTCCTTGCACGATCATGACCTCATGTAGTAATAACAATTTAAAGATCACTTCATTATTCTTCATACAATGAATTGTAAGAAAACAACACATTACATCCAATATTCTAAGACGATAGGGCGCCACATTAGAGACCAAGGTTGGTGTCCATTTATCTTCAGAGTCTAGTACCTTGGAGTAATTTGTACTGCTAAGGATACTCGTGTCCTAGGATTTCAACACTAGGAAGAACTAGCATTGTACTTGTCTCATGCATAGAAGTATAGAACACATTAGAGACTAAGGTTGGTGTCGATGACCTCATGTAGTAATAACAATTTAAAGATCACTTCATTATTCTTCATACAATGAATTGTAAGAAAACAACACATTACATCCAAAAACTTTTAAAATATTCAAGTTAAATCAAATCAAATGTTCAATTTAAGCTAAATACAGTTCACATTACATAAAAAATGAAACATATATGACTTCACTATATGGAAACATATATCATATATGCATATGTGACTTTATCCTAATCAATCATAGCCACACATAGCATGTGACTTCATAATGGAGTTGCCTTTGACTATAAAAATTCATCGTTCGCATTAAGAACGAAAGAAATCAACTCATAAGTTTTCATTTGATGTGAATTCTGAGATTCTTTATTTCATGAATACTCAATGGTTTAACCAAATAGTCAGCTGCTCCATATCCCAAGCCTTTCCCAATAAGGGAAACCTCTTCATTTGTCACCATCACTACCAATAATAAGAGAAAGATATAACAGTTAAATGCATGGGTGGCATCGGTTCAAATGTTAACCACAAATTCTTTTCCTTATTTTTCTAATGTCAAATATATTGTTGTACAAGTTTTGAGCATATTATATAGCCTCCCAAATAGACACTAAAAATATTTTTATTTAGATGGCACACATAAAAAAATGGTGGAAAAAACGTCATTTAATTTGGAAGAACTTACTAATAAGGTTACTCAAAGAAATTAAAACTTACTAATCACTGAAGTATGCCTTAGACTGACATTTTGCTTGATAGAACTCATAATGCTTGATCCATTGGCTATCAGAATCGCGATTTCAGTAAGAATGATATCCATACAAGGATCTTCAGATTCGAGTGCATCAAACATTTGAGCAGTTGAAGTCACGGGAGCAACTGCACATCATATATTTATTATGTATGATTGGGCCGATTCCGGCGAGAACACTTCTTCACAAACGCACATTATGGTTCATTGATGTGCACATTTATAGTTAAAATAATGCAAAGTTCAAATGTGCATGTTTCTTGTTAAAATAATGCACAATTCAAATGAATATTTTCTAATTTATGATAGTCGCATTTTTGTTTAACATAATGCACGATATCTAAATCCAACATTACATAATCATTATCATTTTTCTGCCGATCTCATTTGAACCAAATTTTTACTCCGTATATGCTTAATTATTACACAAGTTTAAATTAATTAGAGTTCATTTGCCCAACGAGACTAGAACCAAATCAGTAATCATCCCATTATCTCAAGGCCCACAAAATTTAGGGGGTCCAAGACTCTAAGGGTATACTAGCCCGGCCTAGACCAACACTATAATTTCTTTTATTAGCCCACCCAAACATTTTCTTCGCGGTGGAATACTAATCAGAAACTTACTGATATACGACTAAAACGATATGAAAATGCACAAATAAGAATATGTATGTTATCTTTATGGGAGCAAGTTACTCTTAGGAATATGTATGTACATTTTTTAATACGAGCAAATTACTCCTACTAAACATTATTTCCGAAAAGATCTTTGCCTATATGTGCACATTGTATGACTTTTACTCCAATATATAGGTCAACTTTTAGAAAAATATCGATTTAACCATGAATAGGAAAGAGCGTATAAACGAGCATACCCTGGTAAGAACATTGGGTAAGAAGCTGCAAAACTTGGCCACAACTTTCAGCATTGAAGTCACAAAGCAGAATCCTTACTCTGCTGCAATCTGTAATGGCATTCCTGCACTCACTAGTGTTTCCAATATTATTACTACTTAGCATTGTGCTCTTACCTTTACCCATATTTTACTTTCCCTAAAAATAATCAACTTTTAAAGTAATGTCTGATATACATACTGCTTCAAACACACACACAAACATATATACTACATGCAATTGATTGAGTTTGTGGTATATCCACAGAAAAGTGTTTGGCTCTACCAAACTCTCAAGGATCCAAGGCCTAATCAGGCCATTAGTTCTTCTCCTGAGTTCTAATTGTGTTTTGATATTATTATTACAGGCTAATTACATTATGCTATGATCCAAACATAATAATGCCAGAAAATGGGATAAGAGTTTGGTGTTAGGAGACATCTGACAAAACTATACTCCGTATGAAATCACAGGGAGGAAATTAACAGGTGTTACATTATTAGCATATATGCTAATTATAATTATTAATCTTCTTGATTATCACTTAATTAATTGGACTCCAACAAATTAAACTGACTAATTACTTAATTAGTTACTAATAACTTACTAACTATAACATGTGCCGCAAGCATGATTACCTCTGGGAAGCTGCCGTATTAGAGGTTCCTCTTTTTATTTAGACAAATTAAATGATCCAATTTCATTAACCATAAGATCCATAAGTAAACGTTTATATTCCTTTTTGAGAAATTGGCACGTTTTAATTGAGTTGCATGAGTGGTTGCTTGAGTGAAGTTAATAGTAGGCAAGGCTCGGCCAAATACTTGCCCAACTTACTCCAGGCCTAATCATGAAGTCGTACGTATGACCATTACCATACGAAATAGTATGGTATATTACTAGTAAAATAATCATGGAAAAATTTGACTTTGTAATTATTATTGACAATAATTGTATTCAAAGTATACAACATAGTGAATATATGCAATCACTAAAATATATTCTCTCCGGTTCCAAAAGAACTTCGCAATTTGATTTCACGGTTTTTAAGAAAGTGTGATTTTTTTGTTTTGACTTTCATAAACCGCAATATAGGTGAAGGGTAACTTTATCTACTTTATATTCATGTATAAAAAATATTGAACGCAATGACTATGAAATTATTTAACGATTACCAATGTTGACTTGATAAATAGTTGGCTTAATAAATACTTTTGTAGCTAGATTATTGTGTGACCAGTTATACTTGTTCATTTTTTGGGAATATTTATAATATTTGTTCCCTTTTTTAACGAAAAAAATATTAAAAGAGTTTTAAAAAGCAGTATAACGCTAATACAATGAAAGTAAAATTCTAAAGAAACAGCATAATTAAAATTATTATTCAGAGAAAAAGCCCCACTGAAAAATAGAGTCCATAACAATGAAACCAAAAGCACCTCTGCTATCTGATGATAGAACCCACCTACAATATTTACTACATATCCCTTAAAATATTTCCAGGGGCGGAGTTAGGGGAGGGCCAATCCTGGCCCTGGCCCAGCCCAAATTTTAAAATTGTCTAAATTTTTAGTGTAAAAAATTGCGTGAAAAATATTTTCCAAAAATATTCTTTGTATCGGCCCAGGCCGGTCCAGTGCCCTAGCTCCGCCCCATTATATTCCAATTGTTTAAGTTAGGATTACTTAAACAGATAAGCCACTTCCAAATGAGAGTAGTGAATCTGGAAGCCAAAAAGCACTACCATATCAAAACTAAATTTGAGGATAAAATCCCTTTTCAATTGAGCAATGCATGTACTAGATTTTTTTTTTTGAAAGCTGAATTGTTTGCTTTCAATATGGACTGATATTAGTTCCCCGACATTTGTTCATTTTCTTTAAATTGAGTAATACGATGTAATTCATAAAACAGGCAATGTACAAGACTACAAAAGTCTCTATATAAAGTTCGAGTTAGGTCGAAATGTAGATAGAATCAGCTGATGGTAGAATACACTAGAGAATACGAAGTATAATGGTAGTGATTTTATAATTTCATTATTTGCGATTTCAAATAATTTCAAATAATAGACCCAAAAACAATATTGCATATACACTACAAATCTACAGCCCTTTTATTACTTGTAGTGACTTTCACTATTGCGCTATATTAACTAACTGTAAATTCTCAATACAATAAAGGTAGCCATAACAATATAATATGTCTTGTTAGTGCACAACTAGCTACAATGGCAATGTCTCAATGTGGCTTCATAGTTAATACTGCACAACTAGTCACTACATACTTACATTTAGTATTTGTAGCACCATTGCCTGTTAAATGAGGGTCTTATAAGGTTTATGGAAAAATTTACACGAAACTTTTTACATAGAAGACGAAAACTTCTTTTAAATTTGTGGTGGTCTAGGATCTAAGCTGACCCCTCTCTAGCTCCACCCATGACAACGATGCATACAGATTTGTAGGATCCAAGCCAATGATTGAATTTTTTTCAAAGTGTTTTTATTATCATTATCTTTACATATTTCAATAGTTCATTGTTGATGTATGAAATGATTATATCGTATGCATTTTAATTGATTAAGCTAAGGGATGATATTTGCTACGAAGTACTATTAAAACTATACTCTCTATATAAATGGAATATGATAAGGAGTTTAATATGACCTTAAAATGGTGAATATGTAATTATCTCATTAAGTTTTTATGCTTTGTGCTGAATGTGTGTGTGTTCGTTGAAAAGAAGAGCGGTCTGAGGTTTATTCCCCAAAAAATTGAATGTTAGTTGAGCTATCCTTTCCCTCCAACCACAGCGGTTCAAGAGCGCGTCAACAGCATCTCTTTTACCTCTTAGAGAACTGCAAAACCATCCAGCAGCTTACCCAGATCCATGCTCAAATCATTACCACCGGGCTAACCCAGAAAAACTTCATTCTTGGGAAGCTCCTAACATTCTGCATAATCTTCCAAAGACTGTCATATGCCACCCAAGTATTCGAATGGGTCTGAAACCCAAGCACCATTCTTTGGAATCAAATCATCAGAGGTCACACCAGTGGCGATCAGCCACGGCTATCTGTTCTGTATTTCCGGAAAATGGAAAAAACCACTGCTTTACCCGATGGGTATACGTACTCATATGTAATCAACAGTTGTGCAAAAGGGGTGTTGATGTGTGAAGGCGGGCAAGTTCACGGCAAGATATTGAAAAAGGGGTACTTTTCTGACGCGTTTGTTCAAACGAATTTAGTGAACTTCTACTCAGTCGTTAGTAGACAACATGGAACTGTTAGTGCGAGTAAGGTGTTTGAAGAAATGACTAAAAGAACTCCGGTGGCTTGGAATTCACTGATCTCTGGGTATTTTAGATGTGGGAATTTCAACGAGGCATCCCTCATTTTCCACGAGATGCCAGAGAAGAACGTTGTTTCCTGGACTGTATTGATAGCTGGTTCTGCACAGAACCACAGATGCAAAGAAGCGTTGTCTTTTTTCCGTGTGTTATCATAATTAAGCATATAGTAGTAATGAGAATGGAAGAATTTTGTGTGTTTAATATAAGAGGGTTAAGACCCTATATATAGGTTACAAAGAAGGAATATTCCTACATAAGATGCTATACTATAATAATGTCTAGAGTATATTCCTAAAGCATATTCTTATATAGAATATTCCTACATAAGATGCTATACTATAATAATGTCTAGAGTATATTCCTAAAGCATATTCTTATATACAATAATTCTTTCACACTCCCCCTCAAGTTGGAGCATAGATATTTATCATGCCCAACTTGTTACATAAGTAATCAACACGAATCCCATTTAGAGCTTTGGTGAATAAATCTCCAAGTTGTTCTCCAGTCTTCACATATTCGGTAGAGATCAATCCTTTTTGTATCTTCTCTCGAATAAAATGACAATCAACTTCAATATGCTTTGTTCTCTCGTGAAATACGGGATTGTTTGCTATGTGTATAGCAGCTTGGTTATCACACCACAATTTAGCAGGCATTGATGTCTTCAATCCGAGTTCAGTCAATAAATGGCTTATCCATATGATCTCACATGCAGATTGTGCCATAGCTCGATATTCTGATTCAGCACTCGAACGAGAAACCACATTCTATTTCTTACTCTTCCAAGATACAAGATTACCACCAACAAAGACGCAATAACCAGATGTAGATCTTCGATCATCTTTAGAACCGACCCAATCAGCATCTGCAAAACACTCTATTCTCATGTGATCATGGTTTTGATAAACAATACCTCGTCCTGGTGCACCCTTTAAGTAACATAATATGTGTTCTACAGCAGCCCAATGATCAATGGTTGGGGATGACATGTATTGACTCACTACACTCACAGAATACGCAATATCTGGGCGAGTGACTGCGAGATAATTAAGCTTTCCAACCAGTCTTCTATATCTTTCTGGGTCTTCAAACGGTGTGCCTTCTTGAGTGAGTTGAACGTTGGGAACCATGGGTGTTGTACTTGGTTTTGCCCCTAATTTCCCGGTCTCAGCTAGTAAGTCAAGTACATATTTTCGTTGAGATAGAAATATGCCTTTCTTACTTCGTGTTACCTCAATTCCCAAAAAATATTTCAATGAGCCAAGATCTTTCGTCTGGAATTGGCTGTGCAGAAAATTCTTTAGGGCCAAGATACCTGCATTATCACTCCCTGTAATCACAATATCATCAACATACACCACAAGCAATGTGATACCTGCTTGCGTTTGTCTGTAAAAGACAGAGTGATCTGATTGTCCTTTTTTCATTCCAAACTGTTCAATTGTTTGACTGAATTTCCCAAACCATGCACGCGGACTTTGTTTCAAACCATAAAGAGACTTGCGAAGTCGACAAACTTTCCCATACTCCCCCTGAGCAACAAACCCTGGAGGTTGCTCGATATAAACTTCCTCCTGAAGGTCACCATGCAAGAATGCATTTTTAATGTCTAACTGATGCAAGTGCCAACCATGAGTTGCTGCGAGTGAAATAAGTAACCTGACAGATGTTAATTTAGCAACAGGTGAAAAAGTGTCAGAATAATCTACACCGTAGGTTTGAGCATAACCCTTCGCAACTAATCGAGCTTTCAACCGAGCAATAGATCCATCTGGATTGACCTTCACAGCAAAGACCCACTTACATCCAATAGATTTCTTCCCTGTAGGCAAGTATACCAAATCCCATGTACCATTAAGATCCAAAGCATTCATTTCTTCTATCATGGCAAGACGCCATTCCGGATGAGCCAAAGCTTCTTTAACAGATTTGGGAATAGAAATAGAATCAATGGAGGCAATAAAAGAGCATGAGGTAGATGATAACTGACTGTACGACACAAAAGAAGAAATAGGATGAGTACAAGATCGTGTACCTTTGCGCAGTGCTATCGGGAGGTCAAGATCTAATGTACAGACAGGATCTGGAGATGCAGTTATTGGTTCAGGACATGAGGTCGAGATCGGATCAATATCAGGATAAGGAATCACAGGCGGGGGAAGATCTGGTGCTTTGTGTCGACGTGTGTATACCAATTGTACTGGAGGCCTGGGGTCGGAAACAGTAGGATGTGGAGTAATTTCCGAAGCAGTGGACTCAGGTATGGTGACTGTGTAAATGAGTATATCATCATTCTCCCTACAAATATCTGCCTCTGGAGATGAATAAGGTGTATTCTCATAAAATGAGACATCAATCGAAACAATATATCGACCTGTACTTGGACAAAAACATCTGTACCCCTTTTGAACTCGAGAATAACCTAAGAAAATGCACTTTAATGACTTGGGATCTAACTTTGTTAAATGAGGATTAACATTGCGAACAAAACAAGTGCAACCAAATATTTTAGGCGGTATAGGAAAAAGTTCATTATTTGGAAATAGGCATTGATACGGAGTTTTACCGTCCAAAACAGTAGATGGCATTCGATTGATCAAAAAACATGCGGTAGACACAGCATCCGCCCAAAAATGTTTAGGCACATTCATTTGGAAAAGAAGCGCACGCGCAGTTTCTAAAAGATGTCTGTTCTTTCGTTCAGCCACACCATTTTGAGGAGGCGTGTCTACACATGAAGTTTGATGAATTATGCCATGTTGAGCCATATACAACTTAAACGAGGCAGACAAATACTCTTGAGCATTGTCTCCTCTTAAAACACGAACAGGAACATTAAATTGAGTTTTTATTTCAGCACAAAAGGCACAAAAATGAGAAAACAACTCAGAACGCCGTTTCATAAAGTAAATCCAAGTCATACGAGAGTAATCATCAACAAAGGTAACAAAATATTTAAAGCCAATTTTAGACACAACGGGGCAAGCTCCCCAAACATCAGAATGAACAAGTTCAAAAGGAGCATGTGCTCGTTTATTGACTCGAGGGCTTAAACTAGTACGATGATGTTTTGCAAATTGACACGAATCACACTGTAAAGACGACACCTTATTAAATTGAGGATGAATTTTCTTCAACAAAGGGAGAGATGGATGTCCTAGTCGATAGTGAGCCTCTAACACAGATCCAACCCCAAGACAGGAGATGGTTTTAGGTAAGGATGTGTCCAAAAGATAGAGACCAGCCGACTCATATCCTTTACCAATAATCTGATTCGTCAACAGATCCTGAAATACACAATAACCAGGAAAAAAGGTTACAGAACAGTTTAGTTTACGCGTGATTTTACTGATCGAAATCAAATTAAAAGCAAAGTTTGGAAGACTTAGGACAGGTGACAAAGGTAAGGTGGATGTTGGGACAATTGTTCCCGATCCTAAGACTGGGGAGGTAGACCCATCAGCTAAAGTGACAGTAGAAGTATGAAGAGGTGTGTGGAATGAAGAAAAAAGATTAGGATTACCTGTCATATGATCGGTTGCTCCTGAGTCGATGACCCATTTTGAGGATGAAGAAACAAGACATGTGTTTGGATTACCTGAATTAGCGACAGCTGAGATAGGAGTAGATGAATGCTTTAGAGTCTCTTGGTAGCAAAGAAATTTGGCGTATTCCTCAGAAGACATACTGATTGATCCATCAGAAGACTTTGTAGCGGAAGCAATGTGAGCAACTTGATTTCCTTGATTTTTGAATTTTAATTTTCTACAATCTTTGATCAAGTGTCCAGGCTTCTTACAGTAGTTGCATACTATGCCTTTGCCAGATGGACCAGTACGTGGCCATTTCTCACCTCCTTGGGTAAACGTTGGAACTTGCCCTACAAATGCACTGTTTGACTGAGGTGCTACTGGCGTGGATGAAGTATCGGTGCGAAGCACTCTAGTGAAAGATTCTTGAAGAGAAGAGACCTCATCACTAGATAAGATATGTGATTTGGCTGTTTCAAATTCAGATGTTAGACCAGCCAAAAAACTCATCACTGCCATTTGTTCTCTTTGTTTTTGCTGCACTTTGATATCAGGACTAAATGGCATTAATGTATTCAGCTCTTCATAGGTTTTCTTGAAATCCATAAAATAAGCCGTGAGAGGCTTATCTTTCATTTCCGCTCTGTAAAAGGCTTTGCACACCTCATAGATGTGGTTAAGATTACCTTTTCCAGAGTACATAAATTCCAAATAATCAAACAATTCTTTCACAGTATCGCAATGACTAACATACCCCATTACCTCATTCTCCATTGAGTTTTGAATTTGGATAAATAATCTAGAATCGTCACGAAGCCAGGCAGTATTAGCAACTCTATCAACCTCCTCCTTTGGCGGGTCATCAACTAAGTGAGTATATTTATCAATGCTCCTTAAATAGCGTTTGATAGTTTTACTCCATTCAAGATAATTAGAGCCACAAAGTTTATTCTCAGTAATTTTAAAATTAATGGGAATAACTTCAGAAACTATCAAAGGCTGACTTTGTGTTACAGTGGAGGTGTCAGAACCAGGCATTTTTTTTTTTTTTTTCTTTTTCTTTTCTTTTTTTTTTTTTTTGAAACTGTAATAAAATTCAAAATTGAGATATTTAATTTAATGAAAACTTACAGCAGCCCGTTTTGGGCTGGAATAAAAATCCAGAGGCACGTCTGACTTGGGTGCTGATTTGGAACTGCAGACTGCGAGCACCTGGCACAGATGGGGAATATGGTCTGCACAAAGGTTCTGAATAGAGGGGGGCTAAAAAAAAAAAATCTGTCCTGGAGTGAGTTTCTGGGAGACAGAATGGTGCCTAGAGGTTCTGGAGAGTCTGAGCTGAAATCAGGTTTCTTTGAGAAAGAACTCAGTCTGAAAAACTAAGCTGAAATTTAAAAGAAAAAGGAACTAAATCTTTCCTAATGCTCTGATACCATGTTATCAGAATTAAGCATATAGTAGTAATGAGAATGGAAGAATTTTGTGTGTTTAATATAAGAGGGTTAAGACCCTATATATAGGTTACAAAGAAGGAATATTCCTACATAAGATGCTATACTATAATAATGTCTAGAGTATATTCCTAAAGCATATTCTTATATAGAATATTCCTACATAAGATGCTATACTATAATAATGTCTAGAGTATATTCCTAAAGCATATTCTTATATACAATAATTCTTTCACACCGTGCAATGCACAGCAATTGCGTGGAATTTGACCAGGTGACCTTGGTGTCAATTCTAGCTACTTGTGCAGAAATGGCTTTCTTGGATATGGGAAGATGGAT
This sequence comes from Cuscuta epithymum, assembly GCA_945859915.1. Classification (NCBI taxonomy): domain Eukaryota; kingdom Viridiplantae; phylum Streptophyta; class Magnoliopsida; order Solanales; family Convolvulaceae; genus Cuscuta; species Cuscuta epithymum. The sequence goes on from CAMAPF010001023.1 coordinate 1,930,302, forward strand.
ACATTCATACATTCTTGAATCCATAACTGTCGAAAGTGGGCAGGTGTTAATCTCCGTGAACAATGCACTTATGCACATGTATGCCTGTTGTGGTGAAATCAAGGATGCTTATAAGATATTCATGGAAATGCCCGAGAGAACCATAATTTCTTGGAATACAATGATAACTGGTTTCGCCAAACAGGGCTATGCAGGAGAGGCTCTCACCATATTCCGGGAGATGGAAACTTTAAAAGCTAAGCCGGACGAAATCACAATCTTGGGCATATTATCTGCGTGTAGTCATGCCGGTTATGTCAATAAAGGCCGGTTTTACTTTAAAAGAATGAGAGAGTGTTATGGAGTGGAGCCAAGAGTACAACATTATGGTTGCATGGTTGATCTCCTTAGTCGCGCTGGACTCTCACATGAAGCAGAGAGACTTGTCAAGTGTATGCTTATGGTGCCAAACAATGCCGTGTGGGGTGCTCTTCTAAGTGGCTGCATTATTCACAAGAACTTAAGCATTGCTTCAGTCGTTGCACAGAAATTTACAGTCGAGGTCGAACAACCCGAAAGATCAGCAGGCTATTTCATGCTCTTGGCAAATGTGTATGCCACTCACAAGAGGTGGACCGCGATGGATAGCGTGAGACGGAAAATGTTTGAGATCGGAGTGAGGAAACATCCAGGCCAAAGTTGGATCCGAGTTGGTGGGGTCGACCATGATTTTTTTGCTGGTAACCGAAATCACAAAGAGACTTATCTGGTCTATGAGATGGTTGATGAAATCACTGGGCAGGCTAAGGATGTTTTTACTTGGACTGTCATTTGCTGGTCTGGTCTGGCCTGGTCTAGTCTGGTCTGGTCTGGTAAGATCTGATTTCTTTGTATTTTTATAACTATCCAAGTCTGGTCTGGTCTGGACTGGTCTGGTCTGGTTTGGGACAAATTACAATCCAAGTAAAAATATCCTAAGTTGCAAGGATACTACCCATATGACATTTTGGCTTCTTTTTCATAATTCATCAGCTCTTAATATTATTACTATTAATATTATATTAATAGAGCTACAGTGATATATGATTAATGTAAGTAGTTTCTTGTTAGTTGTTACTAACTAAATATCAAGTACGTTCACATTATTTAAAAAACTTGTTTATCACCATTGTTCAGCAGTTTTACTGAATCCAAGGTAGTACTAGAATTTGAGGGCTAGGCTCCGCTTGGTAGCCCTAATTGGATTGTTTTGCTTCTCAAGTGAGTAAGAACCCGTTTGGTTAGCATTATCCGCGAACCCTAAGCAAAACAAGCCATAGAAGGCTACCAAACAGAGCCTAAGCAAAACAAGTAGCTTCTCGCTAATTTATCTGGCTGAAAAAGGTTATACCCAACGACTTTTCTTTAGTAGAAGTATAGAACTGAGCAGATTTTGTCATGTTAGTCAAATAAACCTTAACCTTTAGACTCATATTTTCACTATTTAACGGAAGAGCTTGTTTTTGGAGTAATAGAAGAGTTTTTATTTTCCAAAACAGTAACCCTTATAATTCTTGTCCTCGCGTGATACTGATCAGTGACCAAATGAGCAGATTCTTGAAACCAGTTACAACTGGTAAAAGGGCGAGTAACACTACAAGAAAAATGATTTATAGAGGCAAGACAAAGTTGCCTCTATCTATAGGAAAGTGGCCTCTAATTGCTTTTAGAGACAATTTATTAGTTGCCTCTAAGTTGTCTCTAACTAATCCGTCCCTAAATAATGGTTGCCTCTAAAACTACTTTTAGAGACAACCAAAGATGTGACTCTAAATAGCATGTATTAGAAGCAACCATATTATCTTGTCTCAAGGTATGACTTTTTACGTGTTTAATTTTGTTGTCATGCTATCCTTACTTTATTGTGATTTATTTTTATATTGTTTACTTATATATTTGCCAAAATAATACTTCTGTCATATTAGTTTGAAACTGACTAAGTAATGCCCGGTTTGCTGGAAGTGTATAAGAAGACTCATACCAGACGTGATGAATCTCAGGTGAACCAGAAGTGAGTTTTATCGGTGTGTTTTAACTTTTATCAGGTTAAATGTGTAACATTCCATTACAATTGAACTTGATAAATATTGAATTGTTAGCACTTAGCAATGTGGTTTAATTTACTAAATCATATTGAGTTTAGGAAATGTGCTTTGTGAATGTTGGTTAAAGAATCTAAATTTGTACTCCCCGTGCCTGGTTAAGCTTCTTCATCTTCACAAAAATGTAGGGTTGTTTACTTGTAGGCTAAAGAAATGTTGGTTAAAGAATCTAAATCTGTAAAAGCTAGTATGTCTACTTACTCAAAGAAATGTGTAATATAATCCTGATTATTTTTGTTCTATTGGGTTTTGACATATTATTTATTAAACTTTGTTTGTATGCTAGGTGCAGGTGCAATTTCAAGGTACACTAGCTAGCTGCCTTGTGTTTAATGATCAGATTGGTTGTCTAAGTTACACTAGATGTGTAGTGTTTATCAGATTGGTTGTTAAAATTACACTAGTTGCATATAGTAGTTGTTGATATGTTCTTTATTTGTTTAAATATACTAGTGACACGTGCACATTGTTTACCAGATTGCTTGTTTTTATACTAGAGTTATGAACACCTTAAGACTTATGGGCAGTGATTTTCCTAAGTTGATTGCCTATGATTGTCTGTAATTTAATTTTAATATTGCAGATTAGCAAGGAGCATAGCAAAGAAACAGGTGATGATGAAAATGATGATGAGGAGCATGATGATTATGATGATGATGACCATGATGATTATTATGATGATGAATATTCTCTCTGAACTAATGTGTTGTCTTCAAACATTTAGATCTAGTTAGTTTTGTTTTATACAGATTTCAGGTATTTTGTGTTGGATGAAACTTCATGTCAGGCCGGCCTGACGGGCTGCCCCGTCCGGCCGAGCCCGTTTGGGCACCTTCCCGGTGGAATTTTTTGATGAAATTTTTTGAGCATGTTCCTCATCAAGTCTAGTTTGTTCATACCAAATTTCAGCTCAAAATTCAATCGGGAAGGTTGTCAAATGATTTTTGCAAGTTAACTGGTCCGAAATATGTATTTTCCGGACCAGTTAACTTGCAAAAATCATTTGACGACCTTCCCGATTGAATTTTGAGTTGAAATTTGGTATGGACAAACTAGACTTGATGAGGAACATGCTCAAAAAATTTCATCAAAAAATTCCACCGGGAAGGTGCCCAAACGGGCTCGGCCGGACGGGGCAGCCCGTCAGGCCGGCCTGATGAGAAGAGCTCTCTTTTGTGTTGTACATGGAAGCATTTGTTATCGTGACAAATGTATGTTAAATATAAGTGTACTATGAATACTTTAAAAGAAGTATATGGAATTAGCCATTTATAGTTACTATATCAATGCAAAATAATATGATTGCCATTATTACTAAGGCTGCCTCTAAAAAGCTTACACGATAACTTTTAAAGTTGCATCTGATGATTTGTAGGAGCAATGTATAATAATGTCTCTAATAATATCTTGAGTCATTAAAATTAGTTGCCTCAAATAACATTTTGAGGCGAAAGGCTATGGTTGCCTCTAAATATATGTTTTTAGAGGCATATGACTTTTTGCCTCCAAAGGCACTGTTTAGAGGCAACCACTATTTTGCGACGGAGTATTTGTTGGCAACCACAAAGTTGCCCCAAAAAAGCATTAGAGGCAATTTTCCTATTTTTAGAGGCACTTATGTTGTGCCTCTATAGACCAATTTTATTGTAGTGTCTGGTCTGGTCTGGTAAGATCCGATTTCTTTGTATTTTTATAACTATCCAAGTCTGGTCTGGTCTGGACTGGTCTGGTTTGAGACAAATTACAATCCAAGTAAAAATATCCTAAGTTGCAAGGATACTACCCATATGACATTTTAGCTTCTTTTTCATAATTCATCAGCTCTTAATATTATTACTATTAATATTATATTAATAGAGCTACAGTGATATATGATTAATGTAAGTAGTTTCTTGTTAGTTGTTACTAACTAAATATCAAGTACGTTCACATTATATAACTTAAATTCGTAATAATGTTTACTCATAAAATGATTACATAAGTAACTTGAAGTAATTTATAGTCAGTCAATAATGTTTAATAACACAAAGCTAGAACAAATTTAGTGCCTACTGGCCTACTGGTATTAAGTTAACCCAAATATAACTTAGGATGTTTTTACTTGGACTGTAATTTGCTTGTCTGGTCTGGTCTGATTTGATCTGGTCTGGTCTGGTCTGGTCTGGTAAGGTCTGGTTTCTTTTTATTTTTATAACTATCCAAGTCTGATCTGGTCTGGTCTGAACTGGTCTGGTCTGGACTGGTCTGGTCTGGTCTGGTCTGGGACAAATTACAGTCCAAGTAAAAACATCCTTAAGGTCAAGGAAAAGTTCACTTCAAATAAAACATTGATCTTCATCCGTTGGCATTTCATCACCCTCTTCCACCTGACATAATAAAAACAGTGAATTGACATTTCATAAATAATAATAATAATAATATAAAATTGTTCTTAAAAATGATTAAGAAATAAATGTGATGAATACCTAATTAGTGATCAGATTCTAACAAAACAAACTTTCACATAAACTTGCTCATGGTAAATTTATTGGAAGCTCTATCGATACTCCTTATAGACTTATAGTGAAACTTACTGGTATGAGTACTTCAATCATCCCAGCTCCCAAGGAAGGTGAAATGATTAATGGCCAAAATGAGATGATTGATTCACTTTGAAGATACTAATTCTAAAGGCATCATTTTTCAAACTAAACATTCACAATTGTTGATTGGAAAACCTTCCAAGGCTAAATCTTATACTGTAAATCCTACAAATAGGGCATTCTATGGATAATAAATCAGTGTAGCTAGACTAATATATAACTATAGTTATTCCTAATAAAAGATATGCGTCCACCATTAAACAAAGTTATGAACGAATTGTTAATCATATAGTCATACATATAGACATATAATCATACATACGATCACATATATTGCCCTAATACTAATGAAAAACCCAACTGAACATAGAGATATTAAACTGGGCATAAACATATTCAAACACATATAGTCATCTCTGCTATATATAAAATATAATATAAAGCTAGGCATGCTGCTCAAATATATAGAGCCAAACACAAACTAAATAAAAACAGGAGAAGTGGAGAACACGACTAGGTAAAATAGAAAGACATTAAGACAAGAAATCTAAGAAGAAAGGAGAGAAAACAAGCCTTTAGAACACCAAGCATCATACTTCATAAGCAATAAGTAATAAATAACAAAAACTAGTTGCACCATATATAAGAAGCTAATGTACTGGGATAACATGCATTACGAATGTTTCGAAACGTAGTAGAACGAGAAAAGATCTAGGATTTCCCTCATCAACAGTTTGATGATAATCTGCTGTAAGAGTCATTTCTAGTTCTTAGTCGGAATCTGCGAAAAAATATATAACGAACTACGAGTATTTATCAATTGTTAAACTAGGTATGAAAAGGATCTGACAGTTTAATATTTATATAAAACAAATGTTCAATATAAATTTCCGCAAAAAGTAAACATAAAATAGGTAACACTGTAAAAATTCAAGAATATATGATAATTTTGTTAACAAAGTACATGAAATCAGGCAAGAGTAGCAGAAGTTTACTTGAGTTGTATAAAAAGTGTACTTATAAAGTTATTAGTACCTGCAAGCCATCTATAAAAGGGTGAATAAGAAGTATCTCCTTCTCATGACTATAATTTAAATATAGAAGCAACAAATAGTAAATATTAATCTACACTCCATAATATCAAATTGAATAATTAACACCCGTCAAAATTGCCTTCTCTGTATGAGATATAGATAAAGCATATGGTGCAAGAAGAAATGGATTACCATATAAAATAGTTCTCCTTATGCACGTACTATGTGAAGCTCAATAACTGTAAAAAAAGATGGAAGTGAATATATTGATGTTGATTGCTGAAGAGTGAAGACGCATAGCTTTAATTAAGTATAAATATGTTCAGAAATTAAAACACTTGCACTCTATTGTAACTAATAGGATATGTTACAGTATTAGTGATTATATATCCTAATAAAAAAGGTCAATAGTTGTATAATTTTATGACATGATAGGATGTATATCTTTTTTTATCACAATAAAATATATCATTGAACTCAATGATTATAACTTAACCAATAATACACAGAGAATCCTTTCCCAAACTCATCATAAACCGGAAAAATCTAATCACTCTACATAATTGCAATACTTTGGAGGAAATCATTTTCCCGCTCAGCCGTGAAGCCATTTCATCCGCAGGATCCAATTTCAATCTAGGGCTGAGGTTATTTCATTCCCCCTATGTCACTCAGTTTTTCACTTCAACAAGACAAGATGAAGGCCTTCATCTCTCTCCGCAGACAAATCCTTCAGCCATGGTCTCATCGCCACTTCATCTCTCTGTCCAAACCATCAGCCGTAGTCTCATTCCCGACTTCAATCTCACTCGGTTCCACCCTCAAATCTCACATAAAGAAATCGATTGATGAAGAGGCAACAATTGGCCAAAATCGCAGAGCAATTGGGAGCAATGACAGAGGAAGATGACGCCATGGTACTGTTAGGATTTTTTAAATAATTTTTATTCATTTTATTAATTTATTTTATGAATTCTATTTTCTCCCAATTTCATTATTCTGTTATGTTAATTCACAATCATAGTTCTAAGCTCGATTCTTTCACTTTTTATTTTAAAAAATGAAAACAATTTGAAAAGTGAGTCCGATTCATACTCAGTACGCCCAATTATTAAATATATTTCATTGCTAAACCTAGATATTTGATGATCATGATAAGAGAATACGGGAAAAGAGCATGATTGTGAATACTTTAAAAAAAGGCTTATAAATAGACATCAAGGTTTTAGTCAGAAGATAACATAATACTTTAATAACTTTAAAAGTGTTCATAATCATGCTCTTTCCCTTGATTTTTTTAATAAGAATAGATTTGAACCTTTTTTCAATTGATCCATCATTGAAGGTTTGGTTTTCCAAATTTAACATGTAAACTAAATAGCGTTAAGTATTAGGTTTAAGGTCCAATTTTTCACTGACTACAGTATGAAACCTCAAATAATGCTTACATCTAATGAGAATTAAACATATAAAACAGTACATGAACTACTAAGAATTATACATATAAAACAGTACATGAACTACAAAGGATTTTGCTACAGGTGTTGCCTTTGAATTTAGTGTTTTGCGGTATCTGTTGCTCAATACAATAAATATTGTTCTGTACCACTCCTATTTGAGTTTACTAATCTTAAATTTGTTTATTGTAGTTGTATTTTTGCAGGTTTTGTTCATCTTTGCTTCTTCTTGTGCATTCTTTCATTGATTTTGTGCATATCTTTTCTCTTTTTGAATTTGACTAATTGATAATCCAACACCTTAGCATTTTATAGGGTTTGGTTGATCATAATTCCTCTTGAGTTCGACTAGCTCTTATTTGCAGGAATGATTGAGTGTATTTATATGCTCCCCATTTGTAATTTCAAGCTTTAGATTGTGATTTATGTCAAAATAATAAATTTCCTTTTTGTTTTACTTCATTGATTCATTCTATCACAGTGAAGGGTTTTTGCGAGTTCTGCCGATCAGTGGGGGAGGAATCTTTGGCAATAGGAGGATGCAAGCCCTGGTGGCAGTGGTACTTTGGTGCCAACCGCTAATCTCCAAAATCTACTGCATATAAACTTCTTCATAAAGGTAGACGCACAGCCTTCCATCCAAGTGAGATGGTCCAAGACTGAGCCACAAGTGACCATACCAGGGCTCCTGCTAATCTTCCTCTATCTTTCGCTTAGAGAAAGCTCTATCCCCTCTGTGAGATCTTCATCAAATTTGGATTCCTATTGAGAACAAAAACGTTTGACAATGAAATATAAGGGGATTTGTTCTTCTCTTATTCCCTTTTCAATTCTTTTTTTTTTGCCATATAACACTGTTTTTTGTTTATTCAAATTATCTTCCATCCGTCTTGGTATGGTTCTATAGCCTAATCAAAGGGATATGAGAGGTTTAAAATCACCAAAAAAGTCCTTAGTTCTCATGTGTTAAAAGTGATTCTTTTAGTTAATAATAAGGTACCTCTTTTATGATATTGAAATTGAGGTTTGGGGTTTTTGCTAACATTCTAAAGAAGATGAACAATAGTATTAGTTCTTTGGCTTCATCTAACTCATATGTTTCCCCTGTAGCAGCCAATTAAGTACATGTTGCCAGATGGATGAATTCTCAAGCCCCCTTTCCCCGTATGGTAAGGTTCACACACTAAATTAAATCTTATAAGAGGCTAAAGAGTTTATGTTTTCTGATAATTTAGATTGATATTTATCTTTGTTTTAGTAGGTTAGAAAAGGAATTTAGATGATCTATAAACTAAAGAGGCATTTCTGAAAAATATAGTTTAGTTTATTTAATAAAATGAATGTTGAACCAATCTGAACTACATACTCAATTACGGAAGCAATAAAAACAAAAGGCTGACATGTTTTTCAATTATAACTTATAAGAAATCAACACTAGGACTCACTTCATTAAATTTTAAAGACTTCTTATAATCAGACTTTGAGATGACACATATTTTATCTGAAAAAACATAATAACTAATATGCAAAAACCAAGTGTTCATGTAATATATAGATACAACATTGCAATAAGAAGTTACTTTATGACCAAAAAATGCAGACCACATCTTTTACAATTTCATAATGTTTACACATTGAATGTGGATTATGAGCTTATAAGAAATCAACATTAGGACTTGCTTCATTGAATCTTAAGGAAATTAACTTTTTCATATTAAAAATTTTTAGATTATAACCATATATATAGTTATTGTATTATTCTTTTTTGTTGGTTTTGTCATGCTTCTAAATTTGATTCCACAAATTCATAAAAGTTGACCATGTAATTGGTTTCTTTTAAGCAGATGTGGTCTGTGACTGCTTAAAAAATGTGTTCAAAGTTTAGTTTAAGCTAACAAATAAAAATGGAACTGCTTTGTGTTTCTTTTGATTGTTAGTTAAATCCCCTTTTTAAATAGAAAAGAACCCATAACAGAGGTGCATTTAGCTCCTTGGGTAATCTGGTGCAGAACTCCTTTTTCATATTAAGCTTAAAATATGAAAATTTTGAATTATACTACAAACCAAGATTTTAACGAAGAATTACTACCCAAAGCCTAAATCTGAAACCACAGTGAAAACCAAAGCATAGCAAAATCTGATTTTAAATGAAGGATTCAGGTTTCTGGTGTTATAAATCTATAACAAGGTGTGGTATAGTTCTCTTACACTCGATAATTGATAAAATGTTATTGATCATTTTTCTGGCAATCTTAAAATGCAGAATGGATATGGTGTTCTTGACATAAGTGTTAACTACATTTTCTGAATACGACTAGAACCAGAATGACAATCTCAATAGCTCTCATGCGTTGTCAGTCTGTAGTTCACATGTCTCTTAAATTTTGTGTTTGAGATAGTACATTTTCTTCTTCCTTTCCCTTCTTGATTTCAAGATGAAAAGTTATGGCAATGAAAAATAAAATGGTTGCTTTTACTTTAGGTCTCAACGCCTTTCCTATGATCGGCCTCTTCAAGGTCAATGGATTCTATATAGTAATAGTTTTCTTTTCTAAATAAACTAACTCACCTCCCTTTGGTCAAATAACATTTCAAAAGAGTGCTAACTTATATAATGATTTGAAGTAATCTATCTTTCATATTGACTTGCTGTATCAGCACTATTTATATGTTTATACATATATAGTTTACTTCTAGCGTTTGGGTGTTTGAATGAAAACTAAACGTAATTCAACAATTGAACACTTTTATTGTATGAGGTTCAATTTCTCTGGACACTTTTATCGTAATATGATAAACATTTGTTGTTTGCAATTATTACGTATGTTTGGCATGCAAAGTATCTATTGCTCGATTTGTAGAAAGTATTTAATTTTTATCTTCAAGATATACACCCGTGCGTTGCACGGGATGCAATTCGTACACCCGTGCATTTCAGATTAAAAAAAATGCACTAAGCTTAAACAGTTGTACAATTTGCATGAGCTACATTCTGATATTTCCAGGTAGAGACTCAAAGGTTATTTCAGTTATCACTTTATTTGTGTTATCTTTCATCTCATAGACTAAGTAGGCTCTAGCTGAAAAGCAGTAGCTAATCAGAAATGGTGGCTTAGGAGGGATCTAATAAGGAGCCTTTGAAGGGGAATGTGGGTTCAACATCTAATCATCACATGGACAAAGTGGTTGATTACTCTAAAAAGGATCACACAAGGAAGATGAGGACTATACTGTGGAGGGAGAAATGTTTCTACATGTGAAAATTAATGAGTCTATTGTGAAGAGTGGACAAAAGGTTATTTATATATTACGTAGTATATATGTTACAAATACCTCATGTAGCTCCAATTGACAGTAATGTCATTGAATGAGACTAAAAGAGATGGAGGATGAATTACACCATGTATCGGCTAGGGGATAAGTTGTTATTGTCCAAGAGGACTGGGATAACATTATGTATAGACTTGGTCAAATTTGGTGAGGCAAGAACATAAGAGGATGCGTCTTTTATCAAGTTTTCACATAAAAGAACTAAAAAAAATATCACGCAATGTACTTTGCGGCTGCTCTGCTTACGACATTTACAGAGCAAGGAAGGAATTGGACAACGCCCCCCCCCCCCAAAAAAAAAAAAAAAAAAAACTACGATTTGATTATATATTGTGATTTTACTTTTGCCTATGTTTAATAATGTGCAATTAAAAAATACAACGCACATTTTAACATTATAAATAATAATTGCAATACTTTGGAGGAAATCATTTTCCCGCTCAGCCGTGAAGCCATTTCATCCGCAGGATCCAATTTCAATCTAGGGCTGAGGTTATTTCATTCCCCCTATGTCACTCAGTTTTTCACTTCAACAAGACAAGATGAAGGCCTTCATCTCTCTCCGCAGACAAATCCTTCAGCCATGGTCTCATCGCCACTTCATCTCTCTGTCCAAACCATCAGCCGTAGTCTCATTCCCGACTTCAATCTCACTCGGTTCCACCCTCAAATCTCACATAAAGAAATCGATTGATGAAGAGGCAACAATTGGCCAAAATCGCAGAGCAATTGGGAGCAATGACAGAGGAAGATGACGCCATGGTACTGTTAGGATTTTTTAAATAATTTTTATTCATTTTATTAATTTATTTTATGAATTCTATTTTCTCCCAATTTCATTATTCTGTTATGTTAATTCACAATCATAGTTCTAAGCTCGATTCTTTCACTTTTTATTTTAAAAAATGAAAACAATTTGAAAAGTGAGTCCGATTCATACTCAGTACGCCCAATTATTAAATATATTTCATTGCTAAACCTAGATATTTGATGATCATGATAAGAGAATACGGGAAAAGAGCATGATTGTGAATACTTTAAAAAAAGGCTTATAAATAGACATCAAGGTTTTAGTCAGAAGATAACATAATACTTTAATAACTTTAAAAGTGTTCATAATCATGCTCTTTCCCTTGATTTTTTTAATAAGAATAGATTTGAACCTTTTTTCAATTGATCCATCATTGAAGGTTTGGTTTTCCAAATTTAACATGTAAACTAAATAGCGTTAAGTATTAGGTTTAAGGTCCAATTTTTCACTGACTACAGTATGAAACCTCAAATAATGCTTACATCTAATGAGAATTAAACATATAAAACAGTACATGAACTACTAAGAATTATACATATAAAACAGTACATGAACTACAAAGGATTTTGCTACAGGTGTTGCCTTTGAATTTAGTGTTTTGCGGTATCTGTTGCTCAATACAATAAATATTGTTCTGTACCACTCCTATTTGAGTTTACTAATCTTAAATTTGTTTATTGTAGTTGTATTTTTGCAGGTTTTGTTCATCTTTGCTTCTTCTTGTGCATTCTTTCATTGATTTTGTGCATATCTTTTCTCTTTTTGAATTTGACTAATTGATAATCCAACACCTTAGCATTTTATAGGGTTTGGTTGATCATAATTCCTCTTGAGTTCGACTAGCTCTTATTTGCAGGAATGATTGAGTGTATTTATATGCTCCCCATTTGTAATTTCAAGCTTTAGATTGTGATTTATGTCAAAATAATAAATTTCCTTTTTGTTTTACTTCATTGATTCATTCTATCACAGTGAAGGGTTTTTGCGAGTTCTGCCGATCAGTGGGGGAGGAATCTTTGGCAATAGGAGGATGCAAGCCCTGGTGGCAGTGGTACTTTGGTGCCAACCGCTAATCTCCAAAATCTACTGCATATAAACTTCTTCATAAAGGTAGACGCACAGCCTTCCATCCAAGTGAGATGGTCCAAGACTGAGCCACAAGTGACCATACCAGGGCTCCTGCTAATCTTCCTCTATCTTTCGCTTAGAGAAAGCTCTATCCCCTCTGTGAGATCTTCATCAAATTTGGATTCCTATTGAGAACAAAAACGTTTGACAATGAAATATAAGGGGATTTGTTCTTCTCTTATTCCCTTTTCAATTCTTTTTTTTTTGCCATATAACACTGTTTTTTGTTTATTCAAATTATCTTCCATCCGTCTTGGTATGGTTCTATAGCCTAATCAAAGGGATATGAGAGGTTTAAAATCACCAAAAAAGTCCTTAGTTCTCATGTGTTAAAAGTGATTCTTTTAGTTAATAATAAGGTACCTCTTTTATGATATTGAAATTGAGGTTTGGGGTTTTTGCTAACATTCTAAAGAAGATGAACAATAGTATTAGTTCTTTGGCTTCATCTAACTCATATGTTTCCCCTGTAGCAGCCAATTAAGTACATGTTGCCAGATGGATGAATTCTCAAGCCCCCTTTCCCCGTATGGTAAGGTTCACACACTAAATTAAATCTTATAAGAGGCTAAAGAGTTTATGTTTTCTGATAATTTAGATTGATATTTATCTTTGTTTTAGTAGGTTAGAAAAGGAATTTAGATGATCTATAAACTAAAGAGGCATTTCTGAAAAATATAGTTTAGTTTATTTAATAAAATGAATGTTGAACCAATCTGAACTACATACTCAATTACGGAAGCAATAAAAACAAAAGGCTGACATGTTTTTCAATTATAACTTATAAGAAATCAACACTAGGACTCACTTCATTAAATTTTAAAGACTTCTTATAATCAGACTTTGAGATGACACATATTTTATCTGAAAAAACATAATAACTAATATGCAAAAACCAAGTGTTCATGTAATATATAGATACAACATTGCAATAAGAAGTTACTTTATGACCAAAAAATGCAGACCACATCTTTTACAATTTCATAATGTTTACACATTGAATGTGGATTATGAGCTTATAAGAAATCAACATTAGGACTTGCTTCATTGAATCTTAAGGAAATTAACTTTTTCATATTAAAAATTTTTAGATTATAACCATATATATAGTTATTGTATTATTCTTTTTTGTTGGTTTTGTCATGCTTCTAAATTTGATTCCACAAATTCATAAAAGTTGACCATGTAATTGGTTTCTTTTAAGCAGATGTGGTCTGTGACTGCTTAAAAAATGTGTTCAAAGTTTAGTTTAAGCTAACAAATAAAAATGGAACTGCTTTGTGTTTCTTTTGATTGTTAGTTAAATCCCCTTTTTAAATAGAAAAGAACCCATAACAGAGGTGCATTTAGCTCCTTGGGTAATCTGGTGCAGAACTCCTTTTTCATATTAAGCTTAAAATATGAAAATTTTGAATTATACTACAAACCAAGATTTTAACGAAGAATTACTACCCAAAGCCTAAATCTGAAACCACAGTGAAAACCAAAGCATAGCAAAATCTGATTTTAAATGAAGGATTCAGGTTTCTGGTGTTATAAATCTATAACAAGGTGTGGTATAGTTCTCTTACACTCGATAATTGATAAAATGTTATTGATCATTTTTCTGGCAATCTTAAAATGCAGAATGGATATGGTGTTCTTGACATAAGTGTTAACTACATTTTCTGAATACGACTAGAACCAGAATGACAATCTCAATAGCTCTCATGCGTTGTCAGTCTGTAGTTCACATGTCTCTTAAATTTTGTGTTTGAGATAGTACATTTTCTTCTTCCTTTCCCTTCTTGATTTCAAGATGAAAAGTTATGGCAATGAAAAATAAAATGGTTGCTTTTACTTTAGGTCTCAACGCCTTTCCTATGATCGGCCTCTTCAAGGTCAATGGATTCTATATAGTAATAGTTTTCTTTTCTAAATAAACTAACTCACCTCCCTTTGGTCAAATAACATTTCAAAAGAGTGCTAACTTATATAATGATTTGAAGTAATCTATCTTTCATATTGACTTGCTGTATCAGCACTATTTATATGTTTATACATATATAGTTTACTTCTAGCGTTTGGGTGTTTGAATGAAAACTAAACGTAATTCAACAATTGAACACTTTTATTGTATGAGGTTCAATTTCTCTGGACACTTTTATCGTAATATGATAAACATTTGTTGTTTGCAATTATTACGTATGTTTGGCATGCAAAGTATCTATTGCTCGATTTGTAGAAAGTATTTAATTTTTATCTTCAAGATATACACCCGTGCGTTGCACGGGATGCAATTCGTACACCCGTGCATTTCAGATTAAAAAAAATGCACTAAGCTTAAACAGTTGTACAATTTGCATGAGCTACATTCTGATATTTCCAGGTAGAGACTCAAAGGTTATTTCAGTTATCACTTTATTTGTGTTATCTTTCATCTCATAGACTAAGTAGGCTCTAGCTGAAAAGCAGTAGCTAATCAGAAATGGTGGCTTAGGAGGGATCTAATAAGGAGCCTTTGAAGGGGAATGTGGGTTCAACATCTAATCATCACATGGACAAAGTGGTTGATTACTCTAAAAAGGATCACACAAGGAAGATGAGGACTATACTGTGGAGGGAGAAATGTTTCTACATGTGAAAATTAATGAGTCTATTGTGAAGAGTGGACAAAAGGTTATTTATATATTACGTAGTATATATGTTACAAATACCTCATGTAGCTCCAATTGACAGTAATGTCATTGAATGAGACTAAAAGAGATGGAGGATGAATTACACCATGTATCGGCTAGGGGATAAGTTGTTATTGTCCAAGAGGACTGGGATAACATTATGTATAGACTTGGTCAAATTTGGTGAGGCAAGAACATAAGAGGATGCGTCTTTTATCAAGTTTTCACATAAAAGAACTAAAAAAAATATCACGCAATGTACTTTGCGGCTGCTCTGCTTACGACATTTACAGAGCAAGGAAGGAATTGGACAACGCCCCCCCCCCCCCCCCCCCCCCAAAAAAAAAAAAATAAACTACGATTTGATTATATATTGTGATTTTACTTTTGCCTATGTTTAATAATGTGCAATTAAAAAATACAACGCACATTTTAACAATATCATCAAAATTTAAGCTCTAGCATTTAACTTGATTTAAGTTGTTATAAAAGCTTTTGAATTTAGAGCCCGTTTGGCAAAACCCAAATCAAATGCATCAACTGGTTCTGCTGATGTTTATGAAGTTCTGACTAAATGACTGGATTGACTGATTTTGTTGATGATTGAAAAAATACATTTTAAATATATTTTTATTAACTAAATAAAGAAAAAAATATATGAAAAATAACTAAAATGATCCTCTAAAGTAACTTCAGTCAATACAGGCAAAAAAGTAATTTCAATCTTACTTTTCTTATTATTACACGATTTAGTGCGAAAAATAAAAAACTACATGTTTGATAAAAATATTGGCTGAAAAGTCTGATAGGTCAAAAATCAGGTTCACCAAACGTGCTCTTTATGTCTTACTTTTTTATATTTTTACATTTGATAAACTTTAACAATTATGAATTGCATCCCGTGCAATGCACGATCTAATGAACAATATCAATCATTCGTCTAGATTGTGTAATGACACTCACCTTATCGTCACTAAATTCAGATGATGTCTGGAAAAAGAGCCATGCTTGGTGTACCCCAAGTGTCCATTACGTGTGTACACAGACATTTTGACAGAAAATCATGCCATTTTCAAACGAATTTCCTGTGTACACAGACAACTACGGGGATGAGTACAAAGTGGAGTACAAATTGGGGTACCTATAGCATTTGTGCTGGAACAAATGCAGGACAAAAATTTCT
Organism: Cuscuta epithymum; assembly: GCA_945859915.1. Taxonomy (NCBI): domain Eukaryota; kingdom Viridiplantae; phylum Streptophyta; class Magnoliopsida; order Solanales; family Convolvulaceae; genus Cuscuta; species Cuscuta epithymum. The sequence goes on from CAMAPF010001023.1 coordinate 1,946,604, forward strand.
TATTCCAAAGATTAGCTTGACTCCATCCGACCTAAAGTTGATGTTCACATTTCAGCGTAGACAGTTCCCTTTGATGTTTAGTTACGTGATGACCATTAATAAGAGTCATGGACAGTCTTTGGAGAGTATTGGTGTTCTCTTACGTCGTCCGGTTTTCACCCATGGACAACTTTACGTCGCGGTCTCTAGAGTAACATCCCTGTGTGGGTTGAAGTTTGTTATATGTGATGGCGAGAGAAAACTGGCCAAAAAGACTGTAAATGTTGTTTACAAGAAAGTATATAACAATTTGTATTTTTTTTCTTCATTTACTTTTTTAAAAAAATATATATACGTTGATCTGTATGTATCACAACATTTCGTATATTCCCAAACAATTTATTGCTTACTAACTGCATCCCGTGCGAAGCACGGGTGAAAAGCTAGTCTTTATCTTAAAAACCATCTCAAAACTAATCCCACCAAAGCAGTGTTGCTATTCCGTGACCTGCTGAGAAAAAAGCTTTCTTGCATAGACAGCTACTCTCTCCTATATGTCATCGACTCATGCACCCAGAGATTGTTATTTATTGAAGGAAAACAGTTCCATACGTTTTTCATTAAACTGGGCTTTGAACCCATAATTTTCATCCAAACATCACTCTTACGAATGTATTCTTCTTCTGCAAATCTTGAGCATGCACGCAAGATGTTCGATGAAATACCTAGCAAAGATGTTGTATGCTGGACTTCGTTATTCACTGCTTATGTTTATAACCAGAAACCCAGAAGAGCTTTAGAGGTATTCTGGCAAAGGGTTGAAGCAAAAGTGGGTCCTGATCCAGTGATTCTCACAATCACTCTATCTGTGTGTGCTGGTGTCAGGGCACTGGATGTGGGAGCTCAGATTCATACCTACACTTTAAAGAAATACTGGTCGTGTACAGATTTACCTTACAAATGCCCTTTTAAACTTGTACACAAAATGTGGGGACCTCAAAACTGCTAAAATATTGTTCAATGGTATGTGGAAAAAGGATGTCACCACATGGACTTCCATGATTCTAGGGCTTGCAATCCAAGGCCAAGAAGAAGAAGCTCTCAGGCTTTTCACATCCATGATTTCTGTGATAGTCAGCTTGATGATTTATGTGATACTTGGGGTATTTCTATGCATAAATCTGTTCCCTCCACACCTCAACCGGATGGGGTTGCTGAGAGGATGGTTAGAACTTTATTAGAGAGGGTGAGGGCTATGTTAGCTTCATCTGGGCTCTCTAATAAGTTCTGGGGGGAAGCTATTTGTTATGCTGTTGATTTAATTAATCTGTCCCCGTCTGTTCCCTTAGGAGGGAAATGCCCTGAATCTGTGTTCACGGGCAAACCACTTAAATTGCCAAATTTGAGAGTGTTTGGTTGTGCTGCTTATGTGAATCGTGTGAATGATAAATCTGAACCTAGGACTAAGGAATATGTTTTCTTAGGATATCATGATTGCATGAAAGGTTATAGGCTTTGGTGTAGGAGTGAAACTTGTTTCAATGTGTTGATGCGTAGAAATGTCATTTTTGTTGAAAATGAATTTCCTTGCTTGCTTGTTTCTCCTGATGTTGCTCCAAATAAGGTGGAGCATTTGCCTGATGTTCATTCTGATTTACTTGTTGAAACCGAACCCAAATTTGTGGATGAAAATGTTTTTCATGGTGAAAATAAAGAAAATAATATTTTTATTAAGGTGGAGCATGATATGAATGTTGTGTGCAATATGCTTGAGTTGCGTAATTGCCATGTTATTAGAGATAGAGACATTAGGAAGCATGAGAGAAATAATATGTGCAATGTGTTTGACTATATTTCCTCTGAGTCTGTTTTAAATGTGCTTAATTCTCTTTTAATTAAAATCTTTGTGATATTTGGTATGCTATTTTCTGTGTGTTTTGAAAATGTGATACCATGTGATTATGTGAGCTCCGCCTGTGCTAGTTATAGAAATAATATTGTTTCTTTTATTTTCTTTGTACTTGCTTTGTGTGGTTGTTGGATTAGTTGGAATCCCCAACTTCTCCCGGATGCTTGCTTGCGTGGTCTATTAACATGTGTTGTGCTTGTTAATAGTTTTGTGATGGTTTTGGTTCTGAACTCGAGGACCGATTGGTAGAGTTCAGTCCATCGTGAAGTGGGTTTGCACGATAAGCTTGGTCCGAAAGGGAACTTTGGTTCTCATCTATTACTTGTATGATCGCAATGATGTACTTGTAATGGTTCAGCGATGATGAGTCTCCTCACAACCGTGTATTTGTTACTCTACACCACCTAGGACCAATAAGGTGGAGAATGTTGGAGGTATTGGTCCTGCCAAGGCCTCCCTTCCACTTATTCGTGTTAAGGCCCGCACCCTAAGTTTAGCCATACTCCTATTATTTCCTCTTTGGTTTGTTCACTACCTAATCACATGGCCTTGTTTGTGTTGCCCGTTGCTATCCTATCTGATGCCTTATGTTTGGGCTCCCCTTGTTTTGTCTTTCTTAGACATGTGACTCACTTGATTAGGAAAGCATCTTTTTTGAGCTCCATATATTTGTGGCCAGTGAGTATGAGAGAGTTGACTTCCTCCTTTGTGTGAGTGAGGCGTGAAACTAGTGGGCAGTAGCTATTGAGAGTGTATCTCCTCCTTTGTGTGAGTAACCAGAGAGTTAGAGTATAGTCCTTCTTCTTCCCTTGTCCTCCTTTGTGTGAGCTTGAGAGGTGAAAAAGAGTGTGGCTAAACTTGGTGAGTGGTGGAGTGGCTAAACAATCCTGGGGTGGTGTGTGTGAGTTGTTCTGGTTGGAGACCTGAGCTGAAATACACACCCAACAGAAACAGCCAAAGGCAAAGTAGTGATTCCGAATGACGTTACGTTCACAGGAGTTCTAATGGCATGTAGTCACACAGGAAAGGTAGAACAAGGCAAGAGGTATTTCAGAAGAATGATTCAAGAATATTGCATAAAGTCCAGACTGTCCCACTATGGGTGTATGGTGGACCTGTTTTGCAGAAAAGGGATGCTAAAAGAAGCATATGACTTCATTATGGAAATGCGAATTTCTCCGAATGCGATTATATGGAGAACACTGTTGGGTTCATGTGGCATTCATGGCAACATTGAGCTTGCTGCAGCAGCTTACAGCAAGCTGCTTGGAATGGAGGAGACACTTGTTGGGGATCATGTTGTTATGTCTAATATATATGCTGCCAAAGGCATGTGGGAGGAAAAAGTGAAGCTTAGAGATGAGATGGGGCATAGAAGGATTCCAGGTTGGAGTTCAATCAAGGTGGGGAATTCCCTTTCATGATTTTGTTGTAAAAGATGGTAGTAATAAACCTTGATTAAGCTACTCTGTAGTCCTCTATCTAATCAGTTTGGCTAAATGAATTTTTATTATTATTTGAATGTAGAGTATAAAGGAAATAGAGAAACTATTATGTAGAATCAGTTAACTGCAACATTTAAATATTAAAAATTGAATATAAATCACGTGGCTAATATTTTAATGTGAGGAGGATTCACGTGTATCATTATTTTTCACTTATATCATGAATCGAATATGTAGTGGAATCCATATGAGAAGTTCTCGGAGTAATATATAGTTTCTTATATGACCTAATAGAAGGTAGTAGATTGAGATGTTTTTAGTTGGAGTGGAATAAATCAAATATAAACACATCAAACCAAACTTAAACAATAGTAAAATACAAATAAATTAGACATTTGTATGATCAGATCGAACCAGATAAGATTAAATAAGAAATTGCTAATCCAATTAAAATTCTTCAATAATCGTAAGACATTTTTTGTGAATATTGGGTAATAATGGTAAATGCTTCAATGTTATGAATTATATTGTTCGAAATAAAGTTTTCGTTATTTGGTTAACTTTGAAACCAATGATTACTACATAGTATGTAGTATGTAGCACACTAAGCTACATGCACACTTTTTTATACACACCTTATAACACAAAAGTGTCCCTATACTTTTTTCTGATGCTTATTTCATACAGGTTTGCTACTTGTACACACTTTCTTATACACACCTAAGTGAAAGGCTATTTTTTTCTCTGTGAATCCCGTTCATGGACAAAATATGTCTGTAAACATAGAAAAACAGCCTTCTCACAGAGGTGTGTATAAGAATGTGTGTACAAATAACCGAGGTGTGTATACGATGTCTATAAAATGTGTGTACAAATAACAGAGGTGAGTATAAGGTGTCTATTAAATGTGTGTACAAATAAAAAATTTATATTTCACAACAGGAATTTGAGTTTTAAAGTGTCCACACTTTCCTCATTTTCCCTCACGGAAAAAATTACTTACCGAATTGTTGGATTGTTTTCCTTCAAATAGAAGGAAAAGATATAAGACATAACATCTCTTCACCTACGTACCACATATAAGGAAAATTCTTATTAATGATGAAACACTAGTTGAAAACTTGAGAGATTATGAATAAACACGATTTTTAATGAGTTCAGTTTTTCTAACTAATCCATTCTCTCATGAGTCCATTTTGTGTTGTGTAGATGAAGCAGGTAAAAATATGTTGAGTATTTTTAGAATAAAATGAATTAAGAATTAATATCATTATATGTCACTGCTCTTCAAAAACACTAAATGAGAAATGTCTATCCTCGCACAAGTGTCTCGTCACTTTTAGAGCTTGCCAAGTTATAAAGCCGTAAGACAATTACATGATTACTCCCATTTAAGAGTAATAGTAAAGTTGACATGATACATTTCTATAGTACTCCGTATGAAATCATGATTTTGTCGATTTTGATATCTTAGAGTAATAAATTATATTGAAATCGTATAGAGTAGAATTGATCTATGAAATAAAACTGGCCAAGCTTTATTAAGATATAAAATAAACGCAAACTACTAAAAAGGAAGTAAATTCAATGGAGCAAATATTTTGCAAAGCACATAACAGTTATTACTGCATAATGTATTATGCATAGACGATATCTTTGAACAAAAATAGTCAGCTGAAAGAGACCATGAGACCATACAAAACCTGGTCTGGTCACCATCCCAACTCTTCTTCTGGTCTTCACCAAATCAAGATCTCCCATAAGGTTGTGGAGTCCAAATATGGTCTGATTTCATGGCCTATTCTGGTTGCTCTATTGGTCAACATTACAGTTCTGCTTTCTGTCTTCACACTCCTCAAAGAGCAGCAACTTTTTGATGGCTTCTCGGTGGTTTCAAACGCAAGAAGCAGTCATTCGAAACCCGAGAAAGGTAAAAAAACAGGTTTGTATGATTGCTCAAATACTTTATATACTAGTTTGTAACTTTGTATCTTCATATTTATTCGATATGGATGACTATCCTTATCTTCCTTTATAAAATCAGAAGGAGAACTTGATGATGAGCTACTTAGTGGACTTCTACATTCCAGATTTGATGAAAGATCATGTCCAAGTAGGTACCAATCAGTTCATTACTTAAAAGGACTTAAGCGCCAGCCTTCTCCATATTTAATATCCAAACTGAGAAGCTATGAAGTCCTTCACAGGCAATGTGGACCTTACACGGAACAATATAATAAAATTGTGCAACTCATCCAGTCGGGGGGAGAGTTATCTCCCACACACTGCAAGTATGTCATTTGGACACCTTGTAGCGGGATGGGCAACCGAATTCTCACTTTAGCTTCAACATTCATATACGCCATTCTCACAAACCGAATTCTTCTTATGGATTTTCGGGATTTCACGTCTGATCTATTCTGTGAACCGTTCCCTGAAACTTCTTGGATTTTACCACGGGATTTCCCCATTGCTCATTACTTGGGAGAATTTAATCAGACCTCTCCTTATTGTCATGGGTATATGGTCAAGAACAATTTGACAGGACAGTCTTTTGGAATTCCTCCCTTCATTTATCTAAATTTGTTATATGACATGGATCAATATGACGAATCATTCTTCCGTGACACTGAACAACAAACATTCTTGAACAAAGTACCATGGATAATTGTGATGTCAGACGAGTATTTCATCCCATCTCTTTTCATGATGAAATCATTCAAGGAAGAACTCGAGAACATGTTCCCCGACAAAGACTCCGTTTTCCACCTCCTCGGACGGTATAATAGAAGTATTTTTTATTATGTTCTTTTGAACAATATAAATACATAGGAGTTGAGAAAAAAATAGAATCTTAATAGGTGTTTTGAATGGTGTGTGATTTTAGTCAGGTAAAAATTTTTGTTTTAGTGAGGAACTCTCCAAAATATGACTTAAAGCAAAGCGCTCTCCTCTGCAAAAGTTTTAGCTTACACTAGCTCAAACATTTTTGGCTTAGATTATTTTGAAACTAGTCTCCCTACCAGGTTTGGGAGGAACTCTCCAAACTTTGATTAGATCGCAGAAATCTAGAACATTTTACAATGTGCATGAAACTTCTCTGGTATAGAAACATATAAACATTCTATAGTTTACATGAAACTTCTCGGGTAATTCTAGAATACACATAGCTTAGAAACATGTAAATAAATGCAGTGGTAGGAAAGTTGGAGAATAACTAAGGATCGAAACCCGCGGCAGTCGTGTGAAGGGTTGAGCCTCTGGTGCACACGGGTATAAGGTCTATCACCGTTATGATCGGTTGAATCACCGTGATTTACATCATCCCACAAACTATGTTGAGTTGGGGCGTGGGAGGCCATTGGGGTTGGGGATTCAACCTTTTGGAGAAAATAAATAAATGCAACACTCATTAAGTTTAAGACTTTTTAGTACTATATATAAGTTTATATCGGACAATACAATAATTGGTTTGGACAAGAAAATACAATTTTTTTTAATATATATAATACCTCTGAACAGGTACCTATTTCATCCCACAGAACTAGTGTGGGGTCTCATTACTAGATACTACCAAGCCTACTTAGCACGAGCTGATGATAAGATTGGAGTTCAGATTAGGGTGTTTGATGGACCATCCTGGCCTCAACAACATGTATTTGATCAGATAATTACTTGTACCTCAATGTGGAATATATTACCACCTGTTATTAAAAATGGTCATCGATCAACAGTCACCAGTTATCGGGAGATAAAGAACACGACGAAAGTTGTCCTAGTGACGTCGTTGAATCCAGGGTACTCCGACGCAATCCGTTTAATGTACTCAATGAATCCAACGGAGACCGGGGAGGTGATTCAGGTTCATCAACCAAGTCATGAAGTGTTTCAAAAAATGGAGGATTTATTACACTACACAAGGGCATTGACAGAAATTTATCTTCTTGCTATGAGTGACACATTGGTCACAAGTGCATGGTCAACTTTTGGATATGTTGCTCAGGGTTTTGGAGGAATAGAATCTTGGGTCATGTATAAGCCAGAGAATGATACAGTTCCTGATCCCTCATGTGGAAGAGTGCTTTCCATGGAGCCCTGCTTTCACCTTCCCCCTTCACATACAATAATGGAGCATGTTTCTTATGTTAGGCCATGTGAAGATAAACTCAACGGTCTCAAGCTCTATAGGGATACCAATTAATTTGTATTGATTGAAATTGTTTCTAGGGGACAACATATTGACGTTTTAACATTTTTGTAATTTTGCTACACAGACTCATGCCAAAAGAGTTATATACGAAAATAGATCTTAAGTGTGAACATCTTCTAATTCGATATCAAGTTACATAAAAATGATAGAATGATTTCGAACGATCATAGTCTACATAAAACTAGACCAGACTTAAACATCATATCAGAGCTAAAACAAATTAGAAAAGAGGTAACTCAAATATATAACTAAAATACGGAGTAATACTTATTTACACAAACATGACTAATAGTTATTATGTATAATATAATGTCATGCTCACTTAAATTTAAAAATTAAACATAAATTTCTATTGAGTATTATTTAGTTACTACTATAGTCACAAGTTAATCACATTTTTGTAAACAAACTTTATTTAATCATATATATATATATATATGTAATTATTTCATCAGGAAATTACATGAAAAACATTCACTTTTCCTATTTTGGTTTGAGATTTTTTGTACGAACCTATTAAATACTTAATTACTTACTAGGGTGCACGGGTACACCACAAGTCCACAGACGATTTTGCTTCAAAGCGATAAGACATGACATAAAGTAATTATTTCATCCCTCTATAGTTACCATTATAAAAGTTTGCTAAAAAAATACGGAGTAAGAAAAAATGAATAACAAGTACGGAGTATTTTAAAGAGTTTACATTATCATTCCACCTGGGTATAGTTTATTACTTTAAGTAAAGTATTAAAGCAGTGTTTGCGGTTGTTTAAAAAAGGGATCTTCAGCTTTTGGCTTAAAAAAAGCTAAAACGAGTGTTTTCAAATGACAGCTTCTGCTTAAATTAATCACTTAAAAGCTAAAAGCTGGAAGCAAGTGGAAGGGTGCTTTAAACTGCTTTTCACTTTTTCTATTACACAAAAAGTGCTTTAAATTAATCACTTTTATTTTACCAAACATTACCAACTTTTACTTTTTCAGAATCACTTTTTTCTCAAACACTACCAACTTTTACTATTAATCACTTTTCACAAAATCACTTTAAAAAATCACTTTTTTAAAGTTGAAGCAATTGCAAACACTCCCTAAGTCGCAATCAGCAGCTAGAGGCTTAAAGCATTATAAGAGCATCTTTAGAGCATCTTTATTGGGAGAATGGATTGTTAAAAAATGCATTGCCACTTTAGATAAATAGTTATTATGGCAAATTTACATACTTCAATGGGAATGTGCGTTTACCCTCCGTTGCTGAGTTGGATTCGAAAAAAACTCACACCCTCGACCTGACCTTCTACTTTCAGCAAGCCTCCCAACAGCGTGACTCTGCTCCATGAGTTTTCTATACAAGTGACATGTCCATTTTTAAAGGGGTACAATCCACATGTCCATTAAAGAAGCTCTAAACCTGTAAGTTTCGGAAGCCATCACTGATCAAAGGCATAATAAACTGCTTTTGTGAGCTTTTAGCAATATCACATATCTTATTCTTAGCGAATAAAACTCCCTCAATATGTTGACTCTCGGAAAATTTATAAGATTCTGATTGAATTGAGTGATTTTGCTGAATTATGAAAAAAAATTATATTTCATACATAATTTATAAGTAAAATAGAGAAAAAGTTATATGAAAATAGTTAAAATAGTTTTCTACAGTAACATGAGACAATCAAGACAAAAATAATAATTCTAACCTTACTTATTATGATCATTATACAACTCAGTGCGTGAAACCAAAAGTTAGGTGTTTGATAAAAATGTTTGCCAATAAAGCTGATAGAACGAAAAGCATGGTCACCAAACAGGCTCAATGTTGGGTGTGTTTCGGAAAATAAAGAAAAATTAATTAATAAAATTAATTAAAATGACTACAAGAAAAACAGAAAGAGATGGAGCAGAATTTAGCCAAAGCTCGTGCTATGCATGATATCCTTAAAACGTATTCAGCGCCTCCCACGGTGCTAGGAGCGTTGCAACGACCGTTTCCCAGGATATGGTGGCTAACGAACAATCGTAAAATCGTTTGAGCACACAAATGAAAGTTCTGGAGAACGAGAACAAAGTATGAACACTTGGGATTTTTTTCGGAATACTGGCGGTGTGTTTAGCTCAAAAACTACGTGTAGACTGTGTATGAACGTCTGTTGTTGCAAAACACCTGCCAGCTATATATAGGGACAGATTTGTTGAGTGTTAAGTGACCTTTAATGGACCTGAACGTTGGACATAAATGAACAGAACGTTGAAAAGATAGATTTTTGGATGACATTCGTGTCCGCATGTCGCCCGGGCAAGTCGCGATTTTTCTTCTCCTTTTCGGGATTTGATTCGCACCCCCTGCGCGCAAAGAGAGTATTTCCACATAAGAATCTTAACTCCTTAAAAGTGGCTTCCCTTTATAAGGGGTTCAAAATCCCTTAGGTTTTCCGGTGTGGGATAAATCACACTAGAAACTCATCTTTTTTCCCAGTTTTTCCATTTCAACGAGTGAACTTTGAGAATCAATTTCTCATTCACCCGTTATCTGTTTTAAGCGTACCACATATCGAATTGTAGCCCTTAACAAGGACAATCCAAAACCACTTTGACCCGACGCAAATTGGAAGTGGACCTCACTTAAAATATTGCCCCAAAATTACCATTTAATGCAATTTTTTACACATTTTTCCAAACACTCAAAAACCACAATAATATTCCTAATACTACACTAACCATAGTGATACTCTAATAAGTCCTTTAAAGTGAGAACTTGAGCTCAAACATCCAATACTGAATACTATTCATTCGGATCGATAATAACTTGGATAGAACCAATCATTCCCAAATTAAACATGTGGCGTCTTAGGAAGTCTAAGACTCGAAGAGTCGAAGCTAACCAGCCATTTAACTTCTGACAGAATTTGAATCTGTAGATCAGGAATCCATCGACCAAATGGAAAATGACCAAAACTTATATAGAGGGTTGAAATTAGTTAATATTTGAGTTTAATTGAAAGGTTCTGTTATTACTCTTGCCACATCAATTGGCCACGTCACCTGTGACCTCATCTGGGTCCAAGTAGCACACACCTGTAGAGGGTAGTTAAGAGTTTGTTGCCAGTCGGTTATGATTGTAACTGAGATCGAATTGTATATAAACACTTGCTTGTATCGGTTATGAACTAAGGAATAAACTCCATTGATGATCTCCCTTTCTTTCCTTCTTTACTTTATGAGTTGTGTTGTTCGAATTCTATTCTGTTCCCTAGAATTCCTACGTTTAATCTTCAATGATTTTCGCTCTATAGCCTAGATCATTACAGGTTCAATCATCTTGCGTTATTCTCTATTTAACATTTGAGGTGATATATGAGATGTTACATTATTCGTCCCCAAAAAATGTGGCCGTAAACGGATTTTAATCATTGAGTTGATTTGTTTGAGATCTATAAAATTTATATTTTGGTGGAAGTACATGCACTTAGATAATATTTTGTGTGATTTTCATATTTTATATAATTTCATATTCCGTATTAAACAATATTGTGGATCTACTTGATTATCGATCATTGATCAAAAAATTATATGAATTTTTTAAAATATAAATGATTTTTTTAGACAGAGGTCATTTACAGGTTGGGTTCGGTCAAAGCATCAGCAAGAATGATCTAGAGTGCTTACATTGATGATCTTCGGAAATTAGTGTTTTTATTGCCACATAATTAAGTTGTTAATAATCTCGAAATTCTTATATGACTCTCAACCATCATGTTCAAATAATCTTACTTTTTTATCTTGCACTCACATATCACATATACTTTCTCAACAATCTTAAAATAATCTATATTCATATTATGATTTCAAATTATTCTAAGGGTTAAGAACACAAATATTACTTATATATAGTTTTGTGAAATACAAATGACAGATCGGATTACTTTTCCTTTTTCTATCTAAAACAATGACTAACCTTTTGTTTAATTATTTCATCTTTTTATCATTGTAATTTATATCTAATCTCGGCCCCAACCCCCTCCCCGTACACCTTCCCAATCACTAAACTTGAATTTTTTTATGATTTTAATTTTCATTTTTTGGTTTTTTCAAAAATCATCGAAAAAAGTCAGGGTAAAATTTTCTGGTGGTCACGTGACATATATCATGACATAACAGCATTGAAATCCGTAAGTGACATAATAGTTTACAAATCACTTGTTTACAAATTAGTTTGAATTTAGTCATGCATATTTAAAGAAAAATCCCTTATTCTAACGAGTAAACTCATTTAATAATATATACGGCGTTTTACTCAACCATGCTCCGCTGGAAAATCTATCACATCTTCACTTAGGGTACGTTTGGCACAACTAGCTGAAAAGATACTTTTGTGAGCTTTTTAATAATTGTTAGCTTTTAGTGACTAAAAAGATCTTAAAAAAAGGTGGTTGCTGTTTGGTAAAAAAACTGACTGTTTGATTTAGTTCGGTTTGGTATACAAGCTGTTGGGACTAATTAATCCTAAAAGTCACGGGCTTTTTTCGGATGCTACCTCATGTAGCATCTCAAAAAAGATCTTTTAATTTTTTAAATACTTTTGAAAATTGTCATGTCAAACATATAACTAGAAGCTTTTAGAGGTTTTTTTAATAATACAAAAGCAAGAATTGAAGACAGAGACATGTCTCTCAAACATAGTCTTAATCCGCTAATAATGTTGTGATAATTGAATGAGGATGCCTTCAGAAAGTATTTGTAGCATTCATTAAGGTTAAATATCATCTATTTACAAAAAGTTGAATTTGTATATAGATAGCTATAGCTATGTGTCTATATGTACAATTAACTTCATCATTGTGATAAATGATAATGATGTCCAAGGCAATCAATTTTCATATCCGATGATCATATTGATTTTCATTATTGTAGTAATTAACCATGTTATCATATTTTCATTTGTTTATTTATTTGATACTAACAATATGATAGAAAATACCGCATCGTCCAGTCTATCTATATATTGTACAAAATATTATGTTCAATATCCTACATAGCGAATAATTGCAATCGGATGTGATAGAAGCCCGCCCCTTTCATGTGATAGATACCGCATCGTCCAGTCTATCTTATTTCATGTCAAATGTTAACACATCATCACAAAAACCTTAATCATTAATTAAAGCTGTTAAGTAGCAAGCATTTTACTAATGAATTCAGACTCTAACTTCATCATCAGACGGTCAGACCTAATTAATCTATTCGATCTAAAATGTAATACTCCGTATGATATTTTTCCTATTTTAAACCAAACGGATGCTAAGGGTATATTCGGGAGCTAGATTTTAGAGTATTTGGAAAAAGGGAGAGGGCTTTATGATCCTCTATTTTTTATTCGGAATTTAAAAGAATGAAAATAATGGTTTTGGAGTCTTTCTTAAGAAATTTCAAAATCGTTCTAATGCTCACTTTCTAAGTTCTCACAAATTGAAGGTATTTGAAGATTAACTAATTAATTAACTCAATTTAAAATGTATAGAGTTTCAACTACTTGAATATGTTATACCTCTGAATGTTTTAAGCAGTGTTTGCGGTTGCTTAAAAAAAGCGTTTTTCAGCTTTTGGCTTAAAAAAAGCTAAAAAAAAGTGTTTTCAAATGACAGCTTCTGCTTAAATTAATCACTTAAAAGCTAAAAGCTGGAAGCAGGTGGAAGGGTGCTTCAAACTGCTTTTCACTTTTTCTATTACACAAAAAGTACTTATTTTACCAAACATTACCAACTTTTACTTTTTCAGAATCACTTTTTTCTCAAACACTACCAACTTTTACTATTAATCACTTTTCCCAAAATCACTTTCAAAAATCACTCTTTTAAAGTTGAAGCAATTGCAAACACTCCCTTAGTTATATTTGCGAACCTATAACTCTCAAATCAGGGAGAATTCTTTCTTTCACTTCTCATTCCCTTCCCATCTCGGAGTTTGGTAATAATGTTAATACGGAGTATGGGATTTTGGGAATTATAATAACACTTTATTAATCCCTTTTCATTATTTTGACTTTTCAATAAACTTGATCATGAAATTAGCATCTCGGGTGTTTTCTATGTTCAACGTGTTATGCTATGCGAAGTCTAGCGAATTACGAACTTCTTCCTAGGGCATAGCCGCCGCTAGATTATTTCTGATTTCGATCTTTCTTGATCGAAATTCGGTCAGTGTTTCCCTAGCGAGATCTCTCGATAAGGGTTTTTACTTCGCCGCCCTGGTGCGACGTTTCTTTCAATCGACGCAGCTCTGCGCCAGATTATCGTGGTCTGGACGTAGCTCGGGATGGATGATTGTGACAGCGAGAAGATGGTGGAAGAAGCGAGAGAGATACGTAGGGATGATCGGGACATGGTTAGCATGGAGAGGCTGAACGCTCCATTCGATGACATGAATTTGGGTCATATGGCGGGTACGCCACTGAAAGGGGGTATTAATCGAGCGACGGTCCGACCTCCGCCTGAACCACCACCATGGGTTGTACGAGGTGCTAGAGTCCGTGAAAGTTTTCCTAGTAATTTTTATCTGTTTGTCATTTATTTTCTTGTGTTCATCTTTGTTGTTGGTTTTGACAATTTGTTTGAGTTTTTAGCCTCTCTTTATGTCATTGGGTATGGTTGGATCTATGGGAACAGGTTTGGCTGTGTCAAGCCCACTACATGGTTAGCGATTCGTGTTGCTCTTTCGGAGGTGACCGTCTCAAAGTCTCACCATAGGGTTACAGTCGTAATTGTTAGAGTTTTAGTTGGTGTCAGTTTTATTTACCATTTGCTTGATGTAACGATCCTGAATCTTTTGATATGAATAGAGGCCTATATAACTAGAGGCCTGTTTTGATGATAAAAAAAAATGATCACAATATTTTTTAGAAAAAAGTGATTATATTATATCGATTAATGGGGCAAAGACTCGATGTTTATAGAGTTCATTTGACTATCCAAAACTGATAATCCGTGTAAAAATGCATATGTAGAGTACTCCCTCCCTCCCTGAAGGGATAAGGTTCAAATTGGACACTATGATTTCATTAGAATCTCATATTTGACACTAAGGTTTCAAATGGATCAAATTAGACACTATGGTTTCATATGTATCTCATATTGGACACTAAAGTTTCATAATTCATAGGTTTTTGACACTCACTTATATTGGATAAAGATCAAATTGGATACTCACTTATATTGAATTATGAAACTTTAGTGTCTAATATGAGATACATATGAAACAATAGTGTCTAATTTGGTCCATTTAAAACCTTAGTGTCAAATATGAGATTGTGATGAAATCATAGTGTCCAATTTGAGCTTTATCCCGTTCCTGAATTATCTTCAAACTTTCCTTTTCTGTGCGTCCCAAAATTATCTCATTTTTCCCTTTTTGGTAAAGAATTTGTGGTTCACAACCATTCCTAAACATTTTTACACATTTCTCTCTTCTTTGCACAACTCTCCATCACACATAACTCACTATATTAATTAGTATGCCCAGTCGAAATGGGAGAAAAAACAGCGACGGAGTAACTTTTAGGATTGATGTTCTTCACTCTTTGCTTTATTTACTGTTTTTGGTTGCATTGAAACAATCAAGCACATGGGCAAAATTGTTATCGTTCAAAATTCATTACGGAGTATTAACGTAGCTTCGGGCAACCAAAATTTTGTTGTTAGATCTACAGTATTGTTTTTCTCCCTCTTTAAAATAAAGTACATATAATACTCACTCCGTCCAAATTTGTACAGTATGTTTTATATTCACTTGGTCAACACAAATCGCTCTTAATCTCTTAATTTGTAAATCAATTTTTTTTTATCAAATTTGATTCTAAATTTTGCGACTTTGTAAAGTTTTTAATATAGTTTCTGAATACGTAATTTGTTTCCCTAAATATATTTTGAGTGCGGACAAGAATCGTTGATCAAACATCGTAAACCGTGAATTATCTTACAAAGTGGGACGAAGGAAGTACACAATTTCAAGTTTCTTAAAAATTAATAAAGTCAAATGATCAAAGAAACTTATTGTAAAGGCCGGGAGTGTCCTTTTATATCTCTTTGTAGAAATAATTTCGGCATAACCGATATAAAATTTGCATTGTTTTCTCGCCCACACGTACTGATTAGAAATACGTAGTATATATTTATGAGGTTATTTTTTGCAAATAGATTTTATTTGTTAACAATTTTAATGTGTTTGGTTCGGTGGTAAAGACATGAATGATGAAGTGTCACGATTTGATTCTTTTAGTAAGTGATTTTTTTCTCCTCCGATCACTTTTATAGTGTATGTTACGTTAGGCATGCAAGAGATTTAGTTCAAGTGTAAATTTTCTAGTGAAAATTGAGGTACGTTCAACTGTTCAAGTGTAAATGGAAATATCGAATTCAAAATTAGTGTAAATAATGGCATAGTAGTAGGTTCAAGTACAAATAATCCGGAAGGTAAAAAGCAAAATGGAATATGAACGATGTGGTGTACAACCAGACATGGTCTGATTATATAAGGAGTAACTTTTTAGATACTTCGTATAGTACTCCCTCCGTCCCATTTAAATCTTTACACTTTTCCTTTTGGAACGCTCTAATTAATTACTTTTTTACGTTTTCTTTTTATTCAACTTCTTAGTTCTTATACATTAAATGTCCTAAATAACCTTCCCCACTCACCCACTTTTTACATTTGAGTGGATAACATTAATTTCCCCCAAAAGTTAAAGGGCATGCAAGTAATTTAATTTGTTCTTCTATTAATTGAGTTCCTAAAATACCGTGTCAAAAGCAAATGTCAAGTTTCAACCGGTACGGAAGGAGTATATTATAAAATGGATTCACAACTAAATGAGAATCATGTTTGATGGAGAATCAGGACAACATCACTTTTAACTCAATATGTTACATTATAACATTTGTAAATTATATTTTATCGTATTAACGAAATATTTTCGTAATTGTCAGCGTACTTATTTGATATTGTCATGTTTTGAAAAGTGTAATGTATAAACGTTACTGCATATCACATTGAGTTAAAAGTTGTGTTCTCACGATTCTCACGTTAAACACATTCATCGAAACGTGCTGATATATATATAATAATCTTTATCTTTATATAATATAAAGTAACAAAGTTGGAGTAAGAATCGGAGGAAAAAATCCCACCCAAAATAAGGGCAAAATAGGGAGTTAATGAAAAAGCAAATTTGGTAATTAATTATACTAGGTAAGAAATTTTAGCAATGACGTACGTAAGTAACGTATCATTCATGCTTTAATAATGATTTGGTTTCCTTTTATTATATCTAGACTAGACTAGATATTTTTCTGACTGTATTGGCTCAAGTTACTGTAGAGGATCATTTTAGCTATTTTTTCATATAATTTTTTATTTTATTTGTTAATAACAAATATTTTAAATATAATTTTTTCATGAATCAACAAAATCAACCAATACAGCCACTTCAGCCAGAACTTCATAAATTTCAGCAGAATCAGCCAATACAGCCAATTTTAGTGTTACCAAACGGGCTCTTAAAGTCATACAAATTTATCAAATTATTATAGTAATAGTAATAATAAGAGCAATTAATATCATATGGAAGAAAAAGTATTAGATTCTAACTTTCGTAACTAACATGAAAATAAGAACAAGAAAAGTATAAGTTGATCTATTATGCTCATTCCAAAAGAATGTAAGGGTCCTAATATGGAAGAAAAGAGTTTTCGCTTCCAACAAAATTTCTCTCCCTTAATAGTGATGATGTGAAAGAAAAAAGGGTGAAGATAAACTTTAATAAGAGAAACAAGTTGAATCATAAATTTATTCGAAAGTTACAAAGTTTTTGAGACAAACGAAAAAGAAAAACTGACAAAGTTGAGTGAAACGAAAGGAATATAATTTGGGAGAAAATTCCGAGAGTCGAAATAAAAATGTTTTGGGTTTCAAAATAAAATTGCTATGTTATTCTTTCCGACATAGGAGTATTTACTATCATCTTTGACTCATTACTGTCGAAGTAGTTACAATATTAAGCATTGACATGACTTTATTTACCGCCATTAATAACATTATTTTTCAATCATGACAATACAATACATATTTCGGGAAGAAAACAATGCAAAATAGTGCTATTTTGAAATTCCAAAACATGTTTACTTCTATATTGAGCAATTTTCCTATAATTTAATCATCGGTTTACAATTAAAGTATTAATCATCAATAGTATTTCTTATTATCTTTATTTTATAAAAAGAACAAGATGAAATCCAATATTGTAATGAGATTCTATCTGAAAATGAATTTACTTGATAGTGCAATTGGTGCCTCATGAAACTTTTTGTTGTTGTACTTTCTTTATAGATAACTTCTCCGTATTTTAAAGTCTGTTACACTTTTTTTTAAATGTATTTAAAAGTTTTCTACATTTTCCTTTTTAGTAAGTTTTCCATTAAAAGTACTGAATTACTCTTACTTTTTATATTTTTATCTTATCTTTCATACGTTAACAATGTCTCTCTTACTTTTTCTACACTATTCATTACTCATACTACTTTCCTCCTTAAATAATGTTCCAAAGTCATATGTAGTAATCTTTAGAATACAGAGAGAGTATTCATTGCTACCAACCACTGACCAATGCATTTGCTAGAGAATTATCGGTAACCGATTTCTACATCAACACATACTATATAGGAAAATTGAAAATAATAATCTCAACTATTGCCGGTCCGCTTACAACAATCCCAACTATTGATTATTTTTGTATAATCTCAACTATATGGATCGTCCTCCAATAATGGTCCATGACCCCATATTATCTGCTATAACAAGTGAATTTTAATAGAAATTAAGCGTAAAAATTAAAATTTGGGATTATTTATAGGGATTAATTACCTGCTATATTTCTTTAGAAACTATAAGGATTTATTTATAGTCGGTCACGTCGGACCATTATTGGCGGAAGGTCCCTAAAGTTGGGATTATTCTGAAATAATCAGTAGTTGAGATTATTATGAGCATACTATCAATAGTTGGGATTATTACAATCAATTTTTCCTACTATATATGCAATAAATACAGCAAAAGTTTCATGAGGCCCACTAATAATTTTACTATTAAGTTATTCCATTGTCACGTAGAGTTATAAGTTACACTTTATCGTTTATTTTAATTTTACTTGGATTTTTTTATGATCCAATTTTTATTTTATTACAACTACTACGTATATAATTAATAAAAGTAACAACACATAAACTTTATCGTTTTTTTAATTTGATAAAATTACACATTGTGTATCATCATAAAACACAATTTAATTTAGTAATTAGTAATTATTTAATTCTAGATATATCGCACGGGTATTCCGATTCCGGACAAATTAAAGCCCATTCATTGATGCAAATTAATTGATAGTCAAGTTCAATGGAAAACGTGGGATGAAAGGGTTGGTCGCGCGGAAGACTTTCCATACAAAATGCAGGGCTGGTTCTGGGGGGAGGGCAAGAGGGGCGACCGCCCTAGGCCCGGAAAAAAATAGAATAAAAAATAGGTCCAAATTTTTGTCTTTATGTATAGTGTTAGTAGGCTTCTTTTTTTAATTCTTAAGGTCAGTTAATTAGGCCTAATGTTTAATTTTGTTGACAATTTGAAAATTTAAAGTGTAAATAAAAATTTTTAAACAGAGTCAAGTTTAAAAAAGAATATGTACATTAATATTAAGTAGGATCAATTGTAGTTTTTAAAAGCAATACAATTGTTGCTCCATCAAAAAAAGAATATATACATTAATTTTAAGTAGGATTTGTTGTAGTCTTTACATCTCTTTAGCCTTTAAGGCTTTTTATTCATTTAATTATAACATAACAAATTTATATAATTATTTTAGAGCCCATCACTCTCAAATCTCATTCCAATTATTTATTTGTTTCCAAATTTTAATAAACTATATCTGACTTCCTGATAGTAGTTTAGAGGACGTCAAATTGGCAGTCTTCTTGCGCGAGTGTTCTTGGCGGCCATACATTTTGTCTCTTTGAAAACCTTTATTCTTTCGAGACTTCAAACTTTAGACTCCCATCAACGGTCAATAAATCATTCTCAACTTAATAATTCAATATGTAGTGATATTTTTTTCATATTTCCTTTAAAAAAAAGTTTAGTGTTGTTATATGTGGCAATTTTATTGTTTGTCATGTATTAATAGAAAGAAGGTCGCCTATGAAGCGATTATTGATTATTTGCTTCATATTGTTCTACGAGAAATGTTTTTTACTGATGTTTTTTCTTTTTATCCGATACTTGTGTTGTTACTTTTGGCCAAATATGTAACTTAAATAATAATAATAAAGTGATTTTTGACTTTATTTTATGAACTTCATTGGATATTTTTATTATAATTCTTATTTCAAATAAGTATACGGTCATAGGCCCAGAATAATGTACCGCCCATAGGCCTAGAAATGGCCAGGACCGGCCCTGACAAAATGGGAAGGATATAATTCTTTTGACAAAATTGAAAGGATAATTATTCCTTCAAAAGAGCAATAAAAATGAAATGCAATAATAGATGAGCTCGCTTCCTTCATTTCTCATTTTTACGTTTCATACCAAAGAGTCTTGCATGCGCCGTTACGAGACGATGATGTGGCGGTCTATATCTTCCTTTGAGTACGTATATGGTACAACCGGTTGTACGGTGAGCACCATACAGCCGGCCTAGTAACAGGTCTAAGGGAAAAATAAAAAAATAATCAGTGGCATTTTTGTAATTAATGCAAAAATCACGGTTTCTGCTAAATGAGCATTAGTGTACTGTTAATGAGCAATAGTCCAATTTTAATGAGTATTAAGCGTCTAATAATGAGCACCGCGTTATTACAAGAAAGCTGATATCACAACTAAAAAACGGTGTCATTTTCGTAATTTCAATGAAAATCGCGGTTTTCGTTAGATGAGCATCGAACGTATTCTACTGAGCATTAAGAGTATCACATGAGTATTGTGATATCAACTTCATATATTGTAATTCACTTTCTTTTTCTTATTTTTTCTTTTATAAAATCTTATTAATTTATATCTATAATCAATTGCTATGAATTTCAATATGTGAATCTAATGTAATACGATACTTTTGAAATATACATTGTTATGACATTTTAGAAATGAGCACATCAGTACCAAATGAGCATACGTAACGTACAAATGAGCATTTATATGAAAATCGTAACTTTTGTTAGTTGAGCATCAAGCCTCCTCTATTGAAATTAGGTTTATGCAACTTAGTGAGTATCTGACATGTTTTGTTGAGCATTGGAAGCCTAACAATGAATATCGTAATCTGCTTTATATATTCCGGAATTCACTTTTTTTTTTTTCTTTTTTTTTTTCCTTTTTTAAGAACTTATTAAATATTATCTATAATCAACTCATGTGAACTCCAATATGCGGATTTAATGTAATTTGCAACTTTTGAAATATGCATTGATATGACATTTTAAAATGAGTGTAATACCTGTACAAAATGAGCATACATTACTTACCAAATGAGCAATGATATCAAAATTGTAAGATTTGTTAGTTGAGTATCAAGAGATTGTCAATGAACATCAAACTTGCTCTATTGAGTATCATAACCTCTGCTCCCATTATATAACCTAACTCTTATACATCTAATATGATACTTTTAAAATATGCATTAATATGAAATTTTTAAATGAGCATAAAACCAGTACCAGATGAACATACATTGTTTACAAAATGATTATCGAAAAACTTAAAAGCTCGTTTGAGTTCTCTAATATGTTCAAATGTTTATTTGTGCATATTTAGTTTACACTATACTCATTTTAATATAACACAAAACTCATATTAGTTTTGGACACACAATATTTAATAAGTAATAAATACTTATCTTAAAAGTAAAAATAGAAAAACAAAACATTTATACCTAAATAAACAACAAATTAAACAAATAATGTTAGAATTATGATTGAAAAAAGGAGAAAAAAAATCTCGACACCATATTAATATTTTATATTATAAATTTTCATAATGATTGAATAAAAATTATAGCAAAAGGCTCTTGAATTAAAAAGTAAAGAAAAAGAGAAAAAGAAAACAACAATTAAAAGACTAACCTAGAGACGAACGATAGAAAGAAACAAACGAAAAGAGAAACTAAAAAAAGCAGAGCAAGCAACGTGCGGACTGGGGGCCTGCGGCTAAGAGAAAACGGCGACTGAAGAAGAATTGGAGAAAGCAGAGCACCGTAGTTATAAGTTTGGAAGTTCAATTTAATTTCAAAAATACCCGGCTGTACGGTGCTCACCGTACAACCGGTTGTATGGTATAATCTGCGATCTTCCTTTTCCCAATGAATTGAGCTCTACCAATAATTACATGTCCTTTTTGGCTTTCTAATCAAGTGTGTATACAATTTCAGTTACCATTTTTGACCTATTAGGAAAAAACTACAATTACATAGGAGTACATTATGAAAATTAAAAATGAGTGATTTTGTATAATTTTACAGTATAGTGAATGTGATGTTATACGCAAAGTAACTTTAATAATATGGGAAAGTTCCTGAAATGGGACCAAAAACGTTTGTAAATTCCAAAATAGGACTGTCATGTTTTTATTCCCAAAATATGAGTAATTACTGACAAGTTTGGAAAATACTGCCATGTTTAAAGTCTGGTACTGCCAAAACATGACAGTAATTAGTCCTATTTTGGGAATTAAAAACATGGCCGTCCCATTTTGGAATTTACAAACGTTTTAGTCCTATTTAGGGTAAATCATAGTCACATGGTTCGCGGTACGATTCGATACGGGAACGAGGAACGGGAACGCGGTTCGCTAGATCTAGCGTATCCGATTCGGAGGGGGGGTAGGTTCATTTCGGTACGCGTTCGGTACGAAGTACCATATGTTTGGTACGTTGTACCTAATATTTTGGTACTATAATGAAACTATAAAAGTATAAAACTGAATTATAGAATACAGATTTAAACATTAAACAAAAACAGATTTCATAACATGATTTTATAACATTAAACAAAAGCAAAAACATAAATATTCAAGAAGCATTCCAAGAATCCAAGCAAAATAGAAAAACAGTACTACAATGATTTAAACTTCAAACAAGAAAAGTTCATGACTAATCAACTCGAGGTCTCTTTCCTTTCCCCTTGTCCACGTCTTCATCCTCTAAATTCTCCCAAGCCATGTCTTCGAGTCTTGAACTTGAGCCTTCTATATATGTGCTCTCGGGATTGATGTCCCAATATTTGTGTGAACCGGCTTTATATGATTCTGAAAACCGTGACTGGAGTCGAATGTTGGAGTGAATGAAAACCAATTTGTCGGCTCTTTTGCAATTCAGCCGGTTTCTCTTCACACTATGAATGTAGGAATATGTACTCCAATTTCTTTCGGCCGAAGAGCTACTAATGGGTTGTGAAAGCACCTTCTTTGCTACTTCGACTAATTCCGGTGTTTCAGCTCCATAGGTTGACCACCAATCAATTGCATCCATTGTCACGGAATCCGCTTGTGTTGCCACCATTGAATAGATCCCCTTCTTCATATGGAATGTAGCAAATTGTTCTCGTAATAGCTTTTCCTCTTCTAGACTTTCTGCAATTCTCTTGAAAGCTTCCATAACACACCAACTACAACCTCTTTATCTTGATTCGGTGCTTTTCTTGCAATACCACCCGGAGCCAATTTTTGAAGATAGAATTTATCATAAAACCTAGGGTTTAATGCAAACCCCAAACAGTGAAGTGGGATTGTCATCTTCTCCCATCTAGCCACAACTATTTTCTCAATATCCGGGTAATAGCAAGAATATACATTATCCACCATGATGTCTTTTATTTCCCCCAACATATTATCCATCCTTTCATATATTTCACCCATTTTTGGGCCATCACCATCACAAAATTTTATAAGTAGAAAAATAGGCTTTGTAATACTCAAAACATTCCTCACATCATCCCAAAAATCATCACTCTTAATTGTTTCAGCAACATTAGCCCCATTAACTCTTGCATTTTCATCTCCATTTCTCACCCATTCCCTCCAAGAATTGCAAAAAATAGTTGAGGCAAGAGCCTCCCTACAATCCATCACCCTTTTTAACAAAATGTAATGGGATGCAACCCGGGTTTTTGCAACCTTTAATAACTCCAACCTTGAGTTTTCACGAAAGATAGCTAAAGCATGTGTATGATTAATAAAATACTTGACAATTGCCTTGCCTCTTCTATACGTATTTTGTAACCATTGGAGTTCTTTTGCCATGTCTTTGAAAATTAAATTCAAAGTATGCACGCAACAAGGAGACCAAAAAATATGCTTATGTACCTTCTCAATCTCTCTCCCAGCAGCTTTGCAATTAGCCGCATTATCTGTGACTACTTGCAATACATTACTTGGTCCAACCGTGTCAATAGCTCCAAGAAGAAACTTAGAAATCTCAACTCCAGATTTCTCAACTCCGGAAAAATCTTCCGCATACATGAACATAGCACCACGGGAGTTCACTGCTAGAACATTGATAAGTGGCCTATGCTTCACGTTAGACCACCCATCCGAGACAATTGACACTCCTTGAGTGTACCACGTGTCTTTCACTTAGGTTAGGTCTTTCTCAACATCCCTAACACATTCGTCGAGCAATACCGTTCTTGCCTTTTCACTAGAAGGGGGTTTGTATCCTTCTGGTGCCTTTTTGATAGCGTTGACCATTTCAATAAACTGAGGGTTGCGTAAGACATTGAATGGGATTCCATTTGCACACAAACCTCTAACGATCTTCAAACTAACTGCATTTCTCTCTAATAGCCCGAAAGATTCTTCCAAACGCTTCTTCGAGGATACATTTCTGGACAATAGAGAATTCTTCAAGGATTTCGCAACCTCGCCAGCTTCTGCCTCCTTTACTTTGTTCCAAAGCCTTTCATATTGTTGCCTATCTTTTAGGACTGCTGGACACCTTCTGATCTCTGCCTTCTTCCCCGCAGGTGGTCCAAAGAAGTGAACATGAATTCTTGTATACGAACTTTTATACTGCACTTTGCAATGTTTGCAAACCCACTGTTTTGCACCACCTGCATTTTTACACTCACCATTGCCAATAAATGTTACTTCGTCAAGCAATGGTTTGGACGCATTACTCACAGCAGCATCCTTAGCTTGTGTAGCAGATTGAGTTTGTTCAGTAACTTGCTGCTCTAGAATTTCTGTGTCACTATCTTCAACATTAAAGGTGGTTGGGGACTGTGGTGTAGATGAAGCAGCAGAAGCAGACCCAAACACCATTTTGAATGACTAGAAGAAAGACCAAAGTCACCAAACATAGCAGGTGGTTGAGGAAAGTGGTGTATAAAGTCCGAATCTGGAGTGGAGGGAATAAGTAGTTTGGAGTTCTGGACAGAGTTAAGTGTAGAAGAAAGACTGCTACTTGGCGTATGAAGAAGGTCATTTTCCCTCAATTATTAGAGAGTAAAATTGATGACTAGGATCAGAATACTTGGAGTCCAGGAGCGTGGTTCGATAATAACACTTCGTAGTTCGGACACTGTTTACAAATAGGAAACGAAACGCAGAGTCCAAACCTGAATTTGAAATCTGGGAAACGACGATTGAATTCTGGGAAAGTATGGGGAACGACGTTTGGAAGCTGTGCGACGAAGGGAAACGACGATTATAATCGCTTCGAACATCGATTGGGGTCGTTTTCATCAACGATTGGGTGCGACTCTATAAAACGATTGGGAATGACTCCAAGAGCGTACCGCGTAGCGTTCCGGAGGGCGATGGGACCGCGTTCGTACCGCGATTCGATACGAAACGTTTGGTACGTAGATCGTGGGTCTTGTAGCGATTTATGTATCTATGGGGTAAATTCTCTAATAATATTTATTATGAAAGATTGGTAATTTTAGTTCTGTAACTTTTCGGATGTTATCGTTATTGGTCCAATAACTTTACTCACTACTCACTAGCAAATATATGGTCTTGTAGCTAATAAACATTTGCAAGTAAAAGACTTCTTCACCGGGAAGTACACTTTCAGACAAAAAATTGACGTCGGTTGAATCTTTTCCAATGTACTTTTGCGAGAAAATATACTTTTCAATGGGGAGTCCTTAAATCATAAAAGTTTATTAATTAATAACAGGACCAAATTTACAAGTGAATAAAGTCACATCACTAAAATGAATATGGCCGAAAATTACATGATGTAAATTGTAAATTTCTCTACTTTTATTCAATACGCTATATTTCAATAATATTTAGAAAGAGATTTCATGTCTCAAGACAAAATCAGAGCTCACTAATATAGTGTTTAAATATAGTGCACGAGGTCCCCATGACATGTAATTAATTAAAAGTGGAAATTACCCAAATGATCCACTTTTATTGATTGCATTTCATTTATAGCCCACGTTATATTTTCTTCATAACTAGACTTTCACCTTTTCACTTATGTCTTTTTTATTTCAAAAATAGCTTTACGCCTAATCGAATTAGATCGCAGAAGTCTGCGACGAAGCAGATGGATTTTGGTCGTTGCTATTTTCAGCTCCAGATTCACCGTTTCCAATTTGGAATTAGAAGATGGAGGAGGAAGATCGTTGTTCTGTGCCTCTCTGTCGTCCAACTCTTCTGAATTCATCTCGTTCTTCTCCACCATTCATCGATAGAAGTGCTTTCGCTGTCACTTACCAAAAACATCTTCCAAGAACTTCTCCAGTAAGGTATCTCATTATTCTGTCTCCCAATGATATAGACACACAACATTCTCCTGCACCAGACTAAATTGCTACAGAGATGGATTTGCTTAGGTAGGTATATATAGTGTATGTTTTAGAGGATTTAATTGCAGAGTAGTAGTACTTAGAAGCAACTGCTATTTTCTAAGCGATAGATAGTGGGAATAACGGGGGAGAGAAACAGAGCTTGCGCAAATTTCTTCGAGAATAGAAGGCTCCAAGTCTCCAACCCTCCTTTATCAATTTTTTTGTAATCATTTACATTTTCAACTTGTATATTTAGCTATAAATAGAAGTGTATTCATTGATATTAAACTTCTTTTTGCAGTACTAAAAGAAAACTAAGTACTTCCTCTCTACGGTCCAAAGAATTCCTTTTCGAGAGTGTTCTTTCTCCATTAAGATAACCTGTTGCTTTCCACTCTAAGTAATGAGATGTGCAGCTATTCACTAGCTAAGTGTTAAATTGAGTTTTCAAATGTTAAATTATGGATTGAGGATGTGAAGCAGTGATTTGATATAATCAAATGTTAATTCAAATGTCCATGTGTTGATTTAGTAACTTTTTTCATGCTTTATAGACCGGTTTTATGTTGATTGGACAGGCTGCGAATATGGTGCAAAGGTCAAGAAGAAGTAGCAGTAAGGACAAGTTAGACAACTCTACTGATTCCATTGTCAACAAATCTTCAACCCACCACTTCATCCTCATTAGTATGTGTGAAAGTTACAGTAGTTGAGGTGAGCAACAACAACATTAGATCTCTACTTCTATATGGTTTGCTATATTTTTTGTCAATTTAAAAAGAGTTAAATGACTTTTTCAAATGTTGAATTCTGCAACATTAGCTAAAACATTATCATTTAGCTACTTCATTTCGTTGACTGGTTTTGTGTTTTGGCATCTTAGTAATTGTCAAGAAATAATCAAATGAATATATTAATAATTTAACTGCTTTGGGAATCTCATGGTGAACCTTTTACAAATCACTAGTCATATTAGTTACTTCTTGGCACTAATTTAAATGGTATTAACATATCGTTTGCTTTCCCGATCATTCTTGGTCTAGAGAAACTTTATCTAGAATTATCGAGTCTATTTTCCTTTTTTGTTTTTATGTTCCCTCCTTTCCTGTAATTCCACTTGATTTATCTAATATTGATTTATACTCAAATTTCATTTTCAGCTTCTAACTGATTTTACACCCACACAAGAGGTATCTTCCTTAACCTGAGCAGAAAGGATGTGGTGGTTGATTCTTCTACGGATGAATTTTGAATATGTCATTTTCTAAAGTTTTGACTACTCTTTCTTATTGAAACACCATATACAATGAAGGAGTCTAGAATGTATTTGCAAGTCTGATCATAAATTTCAATATGTATTCATTTAACACTGGCATATGTTGTATTTATTTATTTTGTTTCTTTTTGTTGTATGTTGTTGCATTTTGGTGTATGTAGTTGCTTGATGTTGAAACACCATACACAATGAAGGAGTGTAGATAGTAATTGTAGTTCTGATCATAAGTTAATTATGTATTTATTTAACAATTACATATGCTGTATTTATTTACTTTGTTTCTTTTTGTTGTACGTTGTTGCATTTTGTTGTACGTTGTTGCATTTTGTTGTATGTTGTTGTATGTTGTTGCTTTTTTGTGTATCTTGTTAGTATTTTTTGTTGTGGACTTGTGGTGTTTCTTTTCAATTCTTCATTTATTTTTGCTACTTGGGTATGAACAAGCTTTGTATAAATATAATGATAAACGATAAATTTGTATTTATGAAGTCAGTAAAAAAGAACACAAATGAACAACTTTTTTTAAAGACAACAAAAAGCACCACGGGAAAACAATAAGAAACAAAAAAAACAATATGAAACAAAAACTTATGATAGAAACAAATTCTGCAGCTACTTTTGCATTTATTGAATTACCAAAAGCCCAAATTTTCAAACACATTGACAGCTTTCAAGTATTGTTTACTATTTATTTTTTTAATTTATCTACACCTTTTTTTAATTTCCTTAAACTTTTCTGTTTTTTAATTAATTTTTTTAAATTCAATTTAAAGTTTTTTGAATGTTGAGAAAAAATCTAATTAATATTTTTAATTATTTATATTTTTCTGTTAGTTATTTCTTTTATCGAACTTTCGAATATTTATATTTTTGATGTTTTATATTTTTATGAATTATATTTACTATTTTCAAATTGTATTTCAAAGTATTTTGTTTTTTAAAACGTCTCACATTTTGAGTAATTTTAATCTTAATTTTTTCAGATTTTACTTTTAAACTTAAATTTTTATTTGATTTTTAAACTTAGTTTACAAGTTTTCAATTTTGTATTTTTCGATTTTTAAAATTTTGAATTTGAATTATTTTTAAGTTTTTAAATTTACTATTTTTCTTTGCACTTTTAAAATTTTCGTTTTGTAATCATGTTTTACACTTTTTAATAATTTTGTACATTTTTTTTGTACATAAAACCAACAATAAGTAATAATTCCATGCAATTTGTTTGAGTTTATCAAAGTAGTCATGATTGAGACCTTAAGTATCTACGTAGTACCTACATAGCATAGCAGTGCTCATGTTAGGAGATGACATTGTGGTAGCCGTAGGTGGTTTGCTTCGTCCGTCCGGCGCGTGACTTTTAGTGTTCATGGTCGATTTTTGAAAGAAAAATCTTACTCGGTCTATTTTTGAAAACAATTTCCGTAGATGACAAAAGTTGATACTCACTCCGTCCCCTTTTAAATGGGACGGGAGATGATGACACGAGTTTTAAGAAAAGTGAGTTTGTGTGGTTGATAAAGTAAGAATAAAGTAAGAATGATTTTGAGCCACACAAAGTTTACCAAATAAGGTATGAGGCAATTAAATAGGGACATCCCAATATGATAAAACGGGACATTTAAAAGGGGACGGAGAGAGTATTGTTTTTGCATTTTAGACTTTTCTGAAAAATTCCCTAATTAAAACAGACATTCTTTAAAATCTTGGGCCAAAAACACTATAAACATTAATTAAATACGTAAATCGTAATAGACACACAAAACATACATTCGTGTTGGAAAAACACACAAAATAAACATTAAAAACGAGGTTAAGGCATAACACAGTCTAAATGAAGAATTTTAACTTCCGTTTTAAAATTTCTTTATTTTCTTCTAATAGATTCAATAAAACAAAATGGCCTACTCTCCACGCTTATTGGATGTATGTATATCCATACCTTAAACAAACAAAGTATACGTGTCAACTAGCTTTATTCTTTTTATTAGATGATAATTAGAAAATTAATGGGAATATAATAATCTAAAAGAAAAGGCTTGGACATAAATTCTCCACAGCATAAGAACATCGTTTGTTTTATATGCACGTGTAGGAATGTATGTTCACATATCGCCAAACACGAATACACACCCAAATGCCCAAATGTATCGCGGATTGGTACATGATTAATATTCCAATCCGATATTAATGTATGCGGATTGGGAATAATTTGAGATTGAGATTGATGACTAGTGGGGCCATATTTCCTATACAGTCCAAAAATGATTTTGAAAATGGAATGTCAAATTCTCTATTTCTCTCATAAATCAATTTTCATACGGAGTAGATATTAATGATCATATTCGTTATACACATAACTTATGTTGTGTTCATATAGAATAAATTATTTGACGAACTAACCATTACTCTTTTTTACTCCTGTAGTCCTAAGGTCCTACTTGCTAATTTCTCTTTGTTACTGCATATTCCTGCATGTTTAGGTTCGGTTTCTCATGCATGCTGATGCTGCTCTTTCATAGATTAGTCGTCTAAAATTTAGAGTAATGATTCTCTCCGACTGAATGGACAGGAGTTTCTGAGAGGCCGCTTATTTGGAACGGTTCACAGTGAGTCGGTGAAGTTGTTTGATGAAATTATTTTAGTACGGAGTATGTTTTTCATAAAGTGTAAATTGCGTCTTAAAACTTCAGCTTAAAATTTCATTGAGTATTGATTCTCTCTGACTGGCAGTGGCGGACACACATGGGTGCTATGGGGGGATGCCGCCCCTCCTGGGAAAAAAAATTCTAGATATATTTACCGAAAAAATTACACAAATAATACTACTTTAAATCTCTCTAACAAAAATATGACTAGTAATTAACACACCAAGATGAATTCCCTACCATTCCTCCTAAACTGCTGTATATGATGGGTAGTTATGGCCACTTACTCACTTTTTTTTAAACCCAAATATGAATGATAATATTTGCGTAAAAAACTCATATTTACCCCGAAATTTTTAATATATATGTATTTGTATGTACATTTTTGTACTGCCGCCTCTGCTATCGGGAAATCCTGCGTCCGCCGCTGCCGACTGGATGGATAGGAGTTTCTGAGAGGCCGCTTATTTGGAACGGTTCACGGTGAAGTTTTATTGATGAAATTATTTTAGTACAGAGTATGTTTTTCATAGTGTAAATTGCGTCTTAAAACTTTAGCTTAAAATTTCATTGAGAAGTCAGTTAAATAAATTACTGAAAAATATTGCGCCAAACTATATATATAATCGCAGTGTTTATAAATAATTTATTTAACTGACTTCTCATTTGAATTTTAAGCTGAAATTTTGTGACTATAAACTAAGACAGATTCAAACAGATTCATCAAAAAATTACAACAAGTATCACTCAAATGGGGTGGTTGGTCTGAGGATCCTCTCGTATAAACTAAGAATTGTTGATTTATATATGGGCAAATAGCTAGCCAAATAGTGGCTAGGAACCCCCAATTGGTTAGCCGCCGCCAGACAAGTGACGCATGCAGGAAGCCTTTATTAGGTTTTGTACTTGAATCTTGTTATGAACTTTGTTTATTTTTTAGGCGAAGTATGTCATCATTATAAGCTACATACCCAATTGAATTACTAGATATCCGAATGTCAATTATTCCGTATTATTAAGCTACGATTATTAAAACCGCCATTGTCCCACACTCCCACTAGCTAGAGTTCTAGACTTTTTTTCATATGCTTGTAAACCTATTATAGTACTGAGTCTCAAACCTAGTTAATGTCAACATTCTTGATTGGGATGAGACTCAAACTCGTGACCTCCTCTTTGGGAGATCAACAGTGATGCCATCACCACAAGGTACTTGGCAGCTAGAGTTCTAGACTTTGCGTAGTAGATTTTATTTTAATATAGTCAGTTAATTACTACGTATAGGATTAAGAGTGTTTTCTTTCATATTAAAAGAATGAAATGCTAAAAAGATCACTAAATTTTGTTATGTTTAACTTATATTTAGGTATTTTTCTCAAATTCTATCCGCAAATGCATCTTTGCCAACTCGTAATATAAATTAATCTTCTTTTTATTCATACTTGTACATATATATTTTAAACTAAATTTAATCAAACAATATTAATAATGTGATTTGATATTTGTGAAATATGAGACTAAATTGTAGTGCAAGTTTGCCCTCACTCACCGAATTTCTGGGATATGCCACTGCTCCTATTGTTGATTTTTTGGCTAATTTTAGTCCTATTAAGGGCTAATTTTACTAATTTAACATAAAATACAAAGATGTATATACGGAGTATGACATTAGTTCTTTATTAGCCACAAAAAATTACATTATTTATAAATACTTTAAGAAATAACGATATATCCCATATTTTGTGATGAAGATAAAAAAAATTAAAAACGCGATTTTTTAAAATGTTACCCCCAAGTAGAGATGGCAATTGTGACCGATCCGATGGATATCCGCACCGAACCGCCCCGGTCAAAACGGGGAAAACCGCATTGACCGGGTAATGGGTACGGGGCGGGGAATACCCGTTTTGTTTTTACGGGTAATGGGGCGGTTACGGTTTTATGCATGCCCGCCCCATTACCCGCCCCGTACCCGCCCCGTTTATTTTTAGTTATATTTTATTACATTCTTATCTATTATTTGTCCCACAACTAATAAAAGATGAGATTTTTAATGTTCATTGTGTATATATAGAACTCAATAGGACTTAATAGCTTTGTTTGATTATTATATGATTTTTTGTGATTAATTATTTTTCAGATTAAGTATTTTTAGGTTTAAATTAATTTAAGTTGTCTTCTTTCTCGTCTTATAGATATATGAAGCTTTAAAGTGGCGTCTGAGTCTAGCGTCGTCTAGGTGATGCCATTTTTCGCATTTTAAAATTTTATTTTTTATTAAAATATCAATGACTCATTTAATAAAGTGATTACCCGCGGTTACCCGTGGTTATACCCGTTACCCGTTGGGACGGTTATGGTTTGGGTAAAAATTACCCGTTGGGTAATGGGGCGGTTATGGGGCGGGGGAATTACCAAACGGGGCGGGTACGGTTATATGTAAAACCGTCCCCGATCCGCCCCGTTGCCATCCCTACCCCCAAGATCTAGTACATAAGTACGTGCTGCCTCCCCTCTCATCCACTTTTAGTGCCCACCCTTGCAAGTGACAAAAAGAACAGAAATTGACCTAAATAGGAGTAGAAATGTTTTGAAATTGTAAAATAGAAGTATCTTGTTTTTTATTCCCTGAATAGAAGTAAATTTCTGCCAAGTTTGGCATTACAAGACTTTTAAACATGACATTTTCTTCCAAACTTGGCAGATATGATTACTCTTATTAAAGGAATAAAAAACATGATACTCCTATTTTGGAATTTCAAAACGTTTTTACTCCTATTTAGAGAATTATCTCACCAAAAAGAAATTGATAGAATTAAATAAAAAAACGGGAAACATGAAAAACCGCCTTTGCCCACTACTATACCATTAAAAAAATTTTAATGTTAAAACTAGTCGTTGAAAAATAAAAGTCGTGAGAATTCATATACTCCGTATATGCGACGGTAACATTGACATCAACAGTGTCAACGGTATATTTAAATGCAGCCACTTTTACTAAATTATTAATCTTCAATATAGCAATTATGACTCATTATATCTCTGAAAAATTCTTTATCATCCCTATGTTTGTGCAATTTTCGTTTTGGTCCATGTCTAACTCAGGAACAATCTGCTCCTATTAATGTGACTTATACAACTTTACTCTAAACTACTAAGTTGAGTTTTTATACTCCATTGGAGACTAATAGTGTACGTAGTTAAAACGAAGTGAAACCATTAATCAATCATTCGCTTATTATAAATAGTCTTAGTTGTTCACTATAAAAAATACTCCCTCCGTCCCATTTAGGGGTGGGCAAAAATACCGAAAAATCAGTATACCGCACTTACCATACCGAAAAAAACCGGAAAATACCGGAATATTGGTATATCGTCATTTTCGGTACGGTATCATACCGTACCGATATATTTCGGTACGGTAACGGTAAATGTTTTCAAATACCGCGGTATACCGGTATAATACTGTACCGACTTCCTACCCAACAATTACTATAAATTCTAAAATAAAAAGTTCATTACATGTTTGAAGCCCAAAATTAATACTTATGTAATTATGTTGGTCACAAATACTAAAATACAAAAATAAAGACCTTATTTTCCAAACCCATTATAACCTTCTAGACTTCTACTATGTAACATTGAAACGAACTAATCTTAATGAGTAATGAGTAATGTACTAATTACTCATCTGCGCACCTCCGTCTCCATCCAACCAATGCCGCCATCCAGCAGCATGAAGGCACTCCAACTCACCTTCGTTATTGCCCATTCGTCCCCCTCATTCTTCCTTTTTTTATTTTTTGAGATTTAGTTTTATATTGAATTTAGAGTTTGTGGGCATTAAACATGGGCATTGAACACCGTCACTGAACATTTCAATAAGTGTGGAGTATTGACAATGAATATATATGGTAATACACATGTTGTACATGGTAGTGAATGAATGCATTAAGAAATTTTGTTGTGAATTTTGACCAGTATTGCATTAACACAAAGCAGTGATATCATCACGAAATGCAATATACTTAATCAGACGTAAAATAATAAAATTATTAAATTTTAAAAAAAATCCTCAATTGAATAAGAAGAGAATTAATTTTAGGGGAAGTGCGGTGATTATTGCCGGATATGCAGTAAAGTCATGCATTAATTTTGTGCATTAACGGCAATATAAAGTGTAGTAATTTTAATTGGACGAAATTAGTGCAAAATGCACATATTTTAAATAAGGGTATTTTCGTCATTCAACATTTAAATATAAACGAATTTTCTATTTGTTTTTGGATTTTTGGTCATACAAAGGTATAAGAACTAGTTATGTCATAGATTGAGAAACTCATTGAGTTTTAGTAATATCCTAGTAAATTTCCCTACTTATTAATGAGGTCATTGAGGCGTATTTCATTGTTAAGTGGGATTGGCAAGATCACTAAAAAATTAACATAATTATAGAGACGAAAAATAAAATAAAAAAGTAATTTGTAGGGATGTAAAATATAAAGATATACTACCTCCACCCTAAGATTGAAATAATTAGGAGGAGGTGATGTGGTTTTCAAGAAAAATAGAGTTATGTGATTCGTGTTGAATTAGTAAAGTATGAATAAAATAAAAATGAATTAGATAAATATAATACAAACACTTTCAAATAAGGTCGGAGAAATTAAACTCTTAGGAGGCGTTTACTTCGCTGCTAAAGTCACAGTTAGGTTAGTAAGACAGGTGAAGTAAACACGCACGCTGCTTAAAAAGCCGCTTACTAACCGAAATAGGTGCTTAAAGTGCCGCTTACTAAGCCTACCACACCCCCATGTATTAATTAAGCGGCACTTTAAGCTTTTTCAGTTTCCGAATTTACCCCTTGCCCTTACCCTATTGTTACCCCTGACCCACCTACCTACCGACCCCACCTTGACCCCAACCCCACCTACCCCACCCCTACCCTACACCTTCTATCCCGACCCCCACCCTACCCTTACCCTTACCCCACCCCTACCCCCTACCTTACCTACCCCACCCCTACCCTACCTAACCGACCCCCACCCTACCCTTACCCCACCTACCTGACCCCACCTTACCCCTACCCTACCCCACCCTACCACTACCCGACCCCACCCTACCACTACCCTACCTACCAGACCCACCCTACCCTACCTACCAGACCACAAACCTACCCCACCCCTTACCCACCTACCCAACCCCACCCTACCCCTACCTATCCGACCTCACCCTACCCCTACCCTACCCCATACCCCGCCTGAACCCCACCCTACCTACCCGAACCCACCCTACCACTACCACACCTACCCAACCCCACCCCTACCTTACCTACCCGACCCACCCTACCACTACCTGACCGCAGTCACCCCACCATACTCTTACCCCACCTACCCCATCCCACCATATACCCCGACCCCACCCTTTACCCCCACCCTATACCTAGGGTGGTGGGGTTGGGGTGGGGCCAATGTGATAGAGGCGCTAGGGGCAGAGTAGGTGCGGTGGGGTCGGGGGTAGGGTTGCGGCAGAGTGGGGTCGGGTAGGGTAGGGGTAGGGTGGGATTGGGTAGGGTAGTGGTAATCGGGGTAAGGTAGTGTAGGGGTAGGGGCGGGGTTGGGGTAAGGTAGGGTAAGGTGGGGTCAGGGTGGGGTCGATGCGGTAAGGGGGTATGGGGGTAGGGGCCTATGGGGTTGGGGGTAGGGTCGCGGTAGGGTAGGGTCGGGTAGGTAGGGGGGTAGGGGGTAGGGTGGGTAAGGGGTTAGGGGGTATGGGTACACATTTATATTATATACTTGTGTTCATGAATGTTTGTGTGTGTATATATGTATAGGGTTATTTTGGAAATTTTAATGTTAAGCGGTGTTTTAAACCGTTTGAAGTAAACACAGTCTTACAACATTGTTTATTTTATGCACCGCTTATTAACACGGGTCTTAATAAGCACCGTTTAATAACCGGTGAAGTAAACGCCTCCTTAGTCAGATAGACGATAGATAGAAGAAAATTTTAGACAACCATAGTTGGATGGAAAAAGTATTTACAAAAACTAAAAACATTTTAAATTCAATATTATACAAATAATCAATCAATATATGAATAAGTGAAGTTGTGAATTGAAAAAAAAAAACTAAATACATTTTTTGGTACAACATAATTAAACAATAACGTAGAAATTAAAGTAGTACGTAGTATATGTTACGGTCAAACAAGACATCAAGACCATTGGCCGTGTGCTTCAAGGAAAAATGCCCTTACAAGCTACTCCGTAAATGTTTGCCGTTGTCAAATAGTTTATTTAATTGGCGTTTAATTTTGATGTTACTAATCAATGATAAAAACTCGCTTCGTTCAACTTTTTGTATCACCTTTTTATTTCAAAGAAGTCTATATTAGTCTCTAATTTTTGTCAATTCGTTAATGATAGAGTTGTATTTTTATTATATATCATTTCTATTTTAACTAGTTTTATTTGTTGTTGTTTGGAAAATTACACACTTTTGGTGTAATTAGTTAATTTTCTTAGATAGATGTAATTTGTTTAGATTAGGATTATTGTGAGCTTAAAACAGGTCAAGATCATCCAAAGGATCAAGTTTGGACCCCAAAAGATCAAGGAAAGTGCAAGGAGACAAGATAAAAAGAAGATTGAAAAAATATTTCATATACCCGGTCGAGTATAGGCAATACCCGATCGGGTATTGAGTTGATTCGGGTGTCAAAAATCAGAATCTGGAGAGGCAAAAGAACGTGCAGGATTTTGACTTTTTGGCTCATACCCGACCGGGTATGCCTACATACCCAACCGGGTATGTCTAGAAAAGTGATTTTCCGGAAACTGCCTAAAATACCCGATCGGGCACCCTATATATCCGATCGGGTACACAACCCTGCCACTTCCAAACACCTATAAATACACCCCTTTTCCTTCACAATAAAATCATCCCTTCTTCCATATACTTAAGCTCAGTTTAGAATAGTTGTTTCTTATATTTTTATAGCATGTTTAGTCTCCAAATGAGGAGCTAAACTTCAATTTCTTGGTTTTGCTCTTGAAGCTTGTTGATTATTAAAGTTGTGAGTTATTTTCTTAACTTCTTCCCTTGAATATTAATTCTTCCCTTAATCTCACTCTATATTAATGTTGGAGGGTTGCTAAGTGACGATTAGTTGACGTTTCGGCATTGATTATTACTAGAAACGATCAACGAACCGATGGTTAATCGCTAATGGTTTCATAAGTAAGTAACTTCAGTTTATTAATGCACGGTCGTGGTTAATAAACTTAAGAGGGATTAATTTTGTTGGTTAAACCGAAACCGTTGTGTTGAGGTTATCAATCTCAATTGATTTCATCAAGGAGTTCAAGAGATTAAATGCTACTATTATATCGGTATACGGCGTTGTTCTATATTTGATTAATAGTAAGGGTTATTAATGAACGGTCGTTGTTAATAACTACCCTCGATGAATTGGAGTTACTCCTCGGTTGAGTATTCGAGAGGGGATAAGTTATAGATATAACAATGATCGACTAAAATATATCAACAAGTGGAAAGTAGCAAGGTCAAATCCTTTTTATTCTTGAATTGAATCTCATATAAGTCGTTCATCTTTGTGTCTAATTAAATTAAATCATTCAATCCTAAACCCCCCTTTTTATTTACTAGTTTCATAAAAAGGGAATTATTCTTTTCTCTGTGGATACGAACTCTACTACGCTATACTATGTATAAGTGTTAGTATTGAATTTATTTTGACGCACCGTGACAAAGTGCTCGTAAGTTAACTTCTTTGAATTATTAAATATAAATATAAATGAATTATTAAATATAAATAATGACAATAATTTTATATCGATCCTATCTTATTTCTAGGGTTTGGCTTCCTAACCGTTTCTAGTGTAGTGTCAGTTTCCCCGTCTCTTCCGTTTCGGCGTAGCAGCGCTTGCGAAGCAGGGATGAAGAACGTGGCGGTGGGGCGTGGATTCAAGGGCTGGTTCGGAAACACAGAAGCAGCGGATTCGAGGGCTGGTTTCGACTCTAGCATCGATTGGTGGGCTTGTGGCAGAGCTTTGGGCAGCAGGCTGGTTACGCTACTCAACTGATGGAGGAAGTGCTCGACCAAAATAAGAGGATGGCTTTAGGTGGGGACAACAATAATCTCTACAGAGGAGACTTGGTAGAGAACAGGATGAATAAGAGGCAAGTTGAGGTAGAAGCTACAGTACTGCTGGAGCGTCCCCCTCCTGAACCGCCGCCTTGGAGTGCAGAAGAGTCTAGGGTTTAATTTGGAAGCATCTTTTTTAATTTTACTTTTTTCTTGCGATTTATTTTTCAAGATCAGACTGTTTATTTTTATGTTGGTTATTTTTATTAGTGTATGACTCTTGCATTAGGTTTGGGGGATGAGAGTTCTGCAGTAACCATTATTGGCTCACTTATGCCCATTTTCATATTAGCGAGTTACATTGTTTTGTCAAAGGTGATTAACTAGAGTCTGGCCCAAGGGCGGATGGTTGCTTGTGGTGCTTTTGTTAATTTAGCCCCTTTCTGAATGCTGTGATTTTAATCTAAGCTCTCTTTTTCCAAAAAAAATATAAATAATGACAATATATATTATTGTCATCTTTGACACTAATACAATCATTTCATTAAACAGAGATAAAGAATACAATACGGTGGGGGAATGAGGTTGGTGATGTTCTCACTTTGTTGGTCATTCATCTCAAGTCGTTCTTTTATGAGATGTGTTGAGTTTAAATATATCACGGATTAATTGAGTTTTTATTTTGCAACAACGGATTAATTGAGTTAATGAGGGAAATTGTGGTAATGGAATTAATGGATGAGTAGTTCCGTGACTTAAAAAAACAAAGGAATTATAATGGAAGTATTCCCTCTGTCCCTGTTTTATCTCCCCTTTTGACCCGGGACGAGAATTAAGATAGGGGGGTTTGTGTGGCAAAGAGTTGTGGAGAGGATAGAGAAATGTGTAAGAATTGTTGTGAACCACAAATTATTTGCCAAAAAGGAAAAATGAGATTATTTAGGGACGAACGAAAAAGGGAAGTATGAAGATAATTCAGAGACGGAGGGAGTAATGAGTTTGTGTGGTGGGAGGATAAGAAGTAGTGTGGTTTGTGTGAAATTGTCTTTGGAGAAAGTACAAAAAAATGAATAATAATATAAATTTATATGGTAATATAGTACTTTAGCATTTCACGATAAAGTACTTCAGTCGAATATAATTACTTTTAAATATTAGACCCGAGAAAGAATAAAAATGCTAAATTTATATTAGGCAAAATTGATATGATATATATACAAAAGTGTAAAGAGGAAAGTTTAGAAAGAATTGTAAGGTTCCCTCCTTAATTGAGAAGTTCATGAGAATTTTAGAATATTGTGGAGATTTCTCTATAAAAGTGAGTGTAGAGAAGTATTGAATGGTCTAGAATATTTTGGAACTTTCTAGAGAGATATGGAATTATCTAGAAGTGTGTTGAAGAATATAGAATATTCCAGAACATTGTGGAGTTTTCTATAGAAGTGTGAAATTTTCTAGAATCTTGTGGAAGTGTGTAGAAGTCACTAGAACATTATGAAGCATGTGGAGATCTCTAGATCCTTCTAGAAAATTAGAAAAGTTTGTAGATACATCTTGGAAGACACTAGAAGTGTAGTGTTACATAAAAAGTTCTAGAAAAACTTTGAGGAGATTAGATAAATAGGGGAAAGACTCCTCATTCGTAAGCGAGAGTCTTGTGAGAGCCTCCTTGAGTGATGAGAGAGAAGAGCCTTAAGGAGAGTTCTTGAGTGAG
This sequence comes from Cuscuta epithymum, assembly GCA_945859915.1. NCBI lineage: Eukaryota > Viridiplantae > Streptophyta > Magnoliopsida > Solanales > Convolvulaceae > Cuscuta > Cuscuta epithymum. The sequence continues at coordinate 1,986,715 of CAMAPF010001023.1, forward strand.
TGAGAGCCTCCTTGAGAGAAGAGAGTGAGGGTGAAGTAGCCTCATATACAAAGAGTGAGAGTGAAGTAGTCTCAAACACAATATACATTTCAATTGTATAATACAAAGTTATATTGTTAGATTTAGTTTTTGTATTACCAATGTGGATGAGTGTACAAGAGCCCTATGAGCTCGTGATCCTGGAGAGGCCGGAGTGATGTTTTCCCCAACATAAACAAGGATACAAATTGTAAAATTAATTGTTTTAGGAATTCAAAAAATAAGAATTTGAAATTAACAAATATAAATACCATTAGTTATATAATTGACATGGCTTGTTTATGTGTTGATTTTTATGGTTTCAATAAATTCCTTCTTTACACATACATGATTGGCTGAGTGTTGATGCAACTTTTTACTTTGAAAAAACTGTCAAATAGACCCTCCAAATATATCGAAAAAGTAAATTAAACACTCCAAGTATAGAAACATCCAATTAAACCCGGCAAGTATACAAAAAAGACCAATTTTTAAATTTAGCCGGTAAAGCACCGATTATCCGGTTACGATGCTTGCGTGGCCAGTGATGTGGCATAGGAGTTCAAGTTATCCCCTTTAAATGTTTTGGCTTGCACAATGTGTCTTCAAACTCTTTTTTCCGAGGCTGAAACCTAAATCAATCATCTTCTCTAACCCCCCCCCCCCCCCAATGTCTGATTCTCTTTATCAATGACGAGGAAATATCCAGGGGCGACAACTTTTGACTATGAGTCCTCTGTTTACTGTGGATGTGGTATCAAAGCTCCTCTTTGTATCATTAGAGAGAGTGGAAGAAAGTTTTACAGTTGTCAACATTGGCCGGTAAAAAATTGTGAAATAAGATGAATTGTGATTTTTATGTGCTCTTACAGGTTAATTCATTTTTGGTAAGCAATGTGAAGTAAATTCATTTTTTGGTAAGTTAGTTTACTATACCTAGGGTAGAGATAAATGATAGAAAAATCGAAGGGGATAGCCCCAGCTTGTGAAGTAAATTAAGTTGTGATTTTACGTGTATTTACATTGACTTAGATATCAGCTTCCATGTATAACACATACAACAAATATAATGACATAAGTTGAATTAACAAAAAACTTGAATTACCATTAATATAAATTTTAATATGTCATGTTGCTCCAACTGGTCACGTATATGGATATAAGTGATTTGACTTCTTATTTTTTTTGTATTTATGGGTAGACGGATGTGGGTTTTTTATATGGATTCAAATCAAAAAGTTGGAGGTGGTAAAATGCAAGCAAACCGAGATGAAGTGAAGGTAATGATTGCCACACTTGAAAAAAAATAGGGGTAAAGTGAAGGAAAAAAGAGATGAAGTTGTTTCTGTTAGCTGCACTGGTACTATTTGTTTTGGTTATTTGGGTGTATGTCAATTTAAGGAAGTGCAGCAAGGATGTGTAAGGTGTATGTGTATTTTGCACATCATTTGGAGCATGTAATGTCTACCTACTAGTTCAAATTAATCATGTATTTTGGATTTGAATTATATTTTTTATTATATTGTGTTTTCTTTAGTTTGGAAATTTAAACCTGTAGCTCAAGAGGTTTTTGGGGACTCATTCCAGAGGTCAAAATATTATTAATTTTGTTTATGATTGTGTTCTTAGTTTTCCAATGACATTTTCATATGTATGAATTTAGTAATAAAATTTTGTATTGTTTTGTAATGAATTTATTTTGTAATTTGGTGATGTATTTTCCAATAACATTCCAAAAAGCTTCTACATATTCATATGGGACCTTTAATTGTATTCTTTTGTAATGAATTTTTGTGTTGTCCATATTTAGATGATTGTTGGGACTCATTACAGAGAAAAAATATTTGATCCCACAAGTTAATCCTTCATCCCACAAGTTTATCCCATGGTTGCTACCACTGGGTCTGGCCGCACGTATGTGTTTCCACATCAAAAATTGATACAAAATTCTCAACATGGTGATAGAAAATCAACACAAACCAAACACAAGTTCATCACCATATATAATCAATTGTGGTTGTACATAAACCAATTCAATCTCAATCATATCCCAGAATCTTCTCCTGTAAAGTTCCTGCCTGATATCCAACGGATCACCACACTGTCTCAGGGTTGCTCTGATACCACCTGTAACACGCCGCCCCGTAGGGCCCGAGGTAGTTACTCCTACACACCATCCAGACCTCTAGTACTGTCCTCAAAAACCACCATTAGCCTTTTCCGCGCACTTTGTCCTCACTCGTGTGCGCCCTGGGAAACTTCCCAAGGGGTTATCCATCCCAAGACTACTCCCGTGAAAGCACGTTTAACTTTGGAGTTCTTAGTTGATGAGCTCCCTTAAAGGAAGATGCACCTTGTTGGTATGTGTAGTACTATTAACTCAGAAAGTACCATTTCTAGGCAATCTCCTTGAAATGTGGGATGTATGTTTGTGGGGCACAAAGTTTCTTGGCCTCTCATTCAGAGGCAAGGAGACTGCCCAGAAAAGGGTCACTTACACTACAAGAAAGTGGGTTATTTACCCACACATAAAATAGCTACACATACTATGTGTGGGTAATTAGCCACACATAATTTCATTATGTGTAGATAAATCATTCGACCATTAGATACACATGTTATGTGTGGGTAAAGTTTTTTTGTCACACTTAAATTTGGAGGGAAGTTTCCCTCTCATTTTTTGGACTTTGATGTAACGTGGTGTATTTAGGTAGTGCTGAGGTGGATTTTCAATTTTTAAATTTACTTACACAATTACTTACACCATCTCCCTTACGAGTAACTTGGGCTTTAGGGTTATACTATCGTATGTGCTTAGTGGCCGCAGGCAAGCAGTTTAATCGAAGCAGTTGCGTGAATATCAAATTGCCGGAGATCGATCGAGATTGCGGATTGGCGGCCGATGGTGTCATGGTGATAGCGGTTGTGCTATTCATGCTCTTCACTTCGGGTCTGCTCTTCCGGGTTCTGATAGGAACTGGGTGACTGAGTTTGGGAATAAACGTACAACAAGCATACCAGCGGGGCTGCCATTGTGGTCCACACCATCATCTTCTTCGGCGGCAGCGTTATTCTCTTCATCACCGTCGGAGTTCACATCTATGTTGGTTAGTCGGTTCTCTTTCTCGCTGCCTTTATTTGTTTACAACGCATGTATCATATATAGATTCCCCAGCTGGCCGCGTCGTCCGTGTCGGCCTTCTTTCTATGATACGCTATACTTCTATTAGTATGACGTTTTAGTTCGATCGATGTAGTTTCCAGTTCCTCTTGAATTAGTGTTTAGTTTGGATTCAGATCTAATCGCTGGTGTGAAATTTATCTACCAACTGTTTAAGATTCCATTGAACAAAGTAATTTCGTGTAAAACAACTTGGGCCTTATTGTATTCGCGCAGCCAGGCTTTCATCGCAACCTGCTATCAACTTCCTTATTTGACAACCAGAAAGTCGTACAGATCTTGCTCTCGAAACGGAACAGAGAAGAACAGAATCTTGAATTGAATAAGTTAATGCAAATTCTTGAACTACTTAAAAGAGAAAGGTAAATGTCCTTTACTTGATTGATTTTTTTCTTTATTTCTGTTTGGAATTATATTAGACTTATATGCAACTATTTCTCTCTTCAATTATTATTAATATACGGCTATTATTCTTGACTTGCTTTTTTTATTACCATGGTGTAGGCTCTATAGATGTGTTATTACCATGGCTTATTTTACATAGCCTCCAAGTACTTGAAGCTCACTAACACAGGTAATATTTTTTTAATCATTTACACACGTCTTCTATTCTTTACAACTTCTGGTTCAACTATGGTTCATGTAGAGTAGTTTATATTATTTGTTGACTTATTGAGTCTATTGTACACCTAAACACTAACTGCAGAAGAGGTGGTGCTTTCTCAATGCAGTTGGTCTCTCTTTATTTGCTAAATAGTCCATATAAAGTAGATATGGATTTATGTATGCCGTAAGTTAATGTACAGTTTAACACTTATTGTACAGGTACTTCCGTTTGTTCAAACCTCCTTAAATTAAGTCTTTCTTTTTGTGTCTTGTTGTACGTAAAGCGAAACTAAGTCTCTGCTCCATACTCGTGATTATAGGATGTTACAATTTAATAACTTCACTTTCTTCTTCTTCTGAAGGATGAGTTTCTTGATGCCCATTTGAATTTGAATAAAATGAACAAGTTTGATCAAGTCAACCAGGTCAGTTGCCTACTTTTAGAATGCTGGTTTATATTACTTCCTAAGTTATTTGAGTCACTTCTATATCCTACTGGGTTCTCTTGGATCTTGAATAACTGCCTTAAACAATTGAATGAAATTTTTGTATGAGTGCCTATGATTACAGGCTAGCTATGAGGACTTGTTGATCTGGGTCAACAATGCCCTCCCAAGTCCCAAGCACCATTCTTTGATCTAGTTAATGGTGTAATATTATGGTCTTGTAATTTCAGCACTTTTACGGAGTTGGTTACACTACTGCTTATGGATAATCTAATGTTTAATGAACCAAAAGCCTGTTGATGCTATCTGATCTCATTTGAAATCTTTGTCTTCAGATAACTGTTCTTGGGACACCCAGTCATATCTCATCTTCTATTGGTCGAAATCAGAATTATGATGGTTATTAGGACTCGATTTCTAAGCATGAAGATATGGAGTACAAGTTTAGCATAAAGTCGGCTATGACTAGATTTGTGATATTCTTTTGAAAGTGACTATATTTGTGATATATCAAGCTTTATTTATCTTTGTTTGAAGTTGAAATTATATTAAAGTAAAGATACGATTTTAAAAGATGAGTCAATATCTTTCTATTTGTTATGCGTTGTAAATTTGAGATAGTAACATTGAGTTGTTTGTTTGTAGTTGTTTTATAATGTATTTCTATTGTGCAATGTATTATAATACGATGTCGTTCAATAGCAATTTGGTTTTATCAACACATTTATTAATGGCTGCACATAAAAAGATTACGCACGGGCCACGGATAAGTATAATTTTACCAACTCATCAGCCACGTTGGCTTCCACGTCAACTGCCATATCACTGACCTACTCTTCAATTGATCAATAGCCACGCATAAAGTAGTGTTTTACCTTCACATACATGTGTTGGTAAAAAAAATATAATTACCCACACATAATTGCATGTGTGGGTAAAAACTTTTTGCTACACTCTTTCACCCACACATGTCTACACTTATTACATGTGTAGGTAAAGCCAATTTCCCACACATAAGTATACTTTTTCCTACACTTACATGTATAGCTAAAACCCATATTTTCTTGTAGTGTTACGAACTTAAATTTTTAGAAATTGGTGGCATTGTTGTTGGAGTTTGAGGACTTTATGTGTATAAAATGAGGTATAAAGGCTCCCTTGGTATAGTTTCTTATGCAACATTTTTAAAGTACATTTTTCGAAGATTTTATCAGTATCCCGATGAAAGAAAGAAGGAAGAAAATCTGGAGGTAGCTAAGGAAGTTAAGGCAATTAGAGTGGACGAAGTTGAGAAATTATGCATTTCTCCGGTTTCGTCATTTTCATCTTCGCAATATTTGCCTGGAGATGCACATGCAATTTGTTTTCTTCGGCCTCCTTTCTTTTGGCCAATCACTGTCCGTGTGGAGTTTCTACTAGCCCTCCATTATTGGCAATAGGTACCCTTCAAGTTGGACGTACTACATTCAGAACCAGAAAGTGCTAACAGATTTGGTCTTGTGTGATGTAAAGCTTTCGGATGATCCAGAGATTAAAAAAACAAGAGGTGTGCCAATTTTTTAAAGGGAAGAATGCAGATCAATAATACGGTTCAATAGGGATGGGAAAGGGCATCTACACCCAAGAAAAGTAAACCTAGTGGACAACACCATAAACAACAATACATGGATTCATAATTGAAAATCATAATAAAGCATTTATACCTCATTTTATACACATAAAGTATGGACAACACCATTAATAAAGCTTTGAATTGTTTTCTTGAACACTTTTCATCTGTGCATCTCCAGGCCGAAGATAAGAAGGATTCGACTTGATTTTGTCTCAATATCATGATAAGAAGTTCTTTGAAGCCTTTTTTGAAGAACTGACTTAAGCCTTGTCTCAAGAGTAAATGAGAAGAATCATAGCTAGAGTAGTATAAATAGAAAGGGGTGGGGTAATAGAAGGAGGTTGTTTGGTAGTTAGTCTGGACTAAGAGGATTGAGACTCGTCGTCTCTTTCTTTAATTTGGGGGCATCGACTGTATTCGTTTCACCATTAATAAAGCTTTGAATTGTTTTCTTGAACACTTTTCATCTGTTCTGCAATTTTTTGTAAACCTAGAGTTGTTCTTCTGTCAGTGGTATCAGAGCACATCTGCGATAGTGTGCTGATCCATTGGATATGGTATCCTATGTGGGGGTGATTCTAATACTCGAGATTAATTCAAAAGAATTAATAGTACTACTAATACCTACAAGGCGTATCTCCTTTTAAGGGAGTTCATCGGCTTAGAATTTCAAAGTTAAGTGTGCTCTCACGGGAGTAGTCTTTGGATGGTTGACCCTTGGAAAGTTACTCAGAGCGCACACGAGTGAGGACAAAGTGTGCGGAAAAGGCTAGTGACGGTTTGTGAGGACAGTACTAGAGATCTGGAGAATGTGTAGGAGCAACTATCTCGGGCCTTACGGGGCGGGGTGTTATAGAAGTGGTCAGCCCCATTGCGGTCTAAGCCTTTTGGGAGAGCGAGACTTTTCAGGTGGATCTACATTCTACACAATATCGATCATTTATAAGAAATTGACATGAATAGGACTTGAACATACGAAAGATGCAAAAACAGGACCGTGCCTTTTAAATTCCCAATATAGGAGTCTTTATTCCATTTAAATTGGACCGTGCTTTTTAAATTCCTATCTTACCCTTATCACATTTAATTTTAGATTGTCCACTTTCCAGCCTGTCAAGCATGTCGCATATGTACTGTCTCACCCAACAACTCTTTTAACATCCTCTCTCTCTCCTTGCATAACATTTACGTCTTTCACCCCCTTTCCCATCTTCCCATTCTTCCCATTCATAATTTCTTTTGAATTCATCTCATCTCTTATCCCCATCTCTGGCATCAAGCAAACTTTTCTCTCCTAGTCTCTTCCGCCGATGGTTAATTTCTCTTCTGCAAAGTCACTCCGGTCATGTGTCGTAAGTTCTCCGGTTTTCCGACGATTTCTCCGGTAAGATATTCTCCTCCTAAGCTTCTCCTCTTCCATCTTCTTCTCCCTCACTCTCGCTCCTCTATTTTCTTCTCTTGATTTTTTTTTCTATTTTCTGTGGTTTCATTTGTTTAATTTTAAGATTCAGATCTAAAATTGTTGTTTTAGATCTGAAAATTTTAGATCTATTTTCTCTCTTTTCAGATTTAGCTATTTTAAAAAATTGAATCAAATATTTTTTGTCCTAAATCTAAAAATTTCCATTCAAAACTCATGATGGATATTTTAGTCTTTTAACTATGAATCAATTGTAAGGCCATGTTTTCATGCTTAAAAATCATATTTTGGCAATTTGTGTCATTACAAGGGTGGTGCCGTTTTTGACAATTATTGCTCTTTTATCAGTTATAATGCCATGTTTACATTTTGAAAAATGAGATTTTGGCAATTAATGTTAAGATGTTTTGTGACTCAACTTTGTATTTTTGTAAGCATGAAATTTTGACAAAAATCAACATCAATCTCGCCGGAATCTCGCCGGAGGAGAAGGTGGCACAAAGTGAGAAAGCGGCACCGCCGAATGAGGCGGCCGGCGGCGACCACGCCTGATGAGACGGCCGGCGATGGACGATTTCAGATGTGCCAGCCAGCAACAGCGATTACAGATAGGTCTACGGAGACAACATTTCAGGTGTTGCAGCAGGATTTCAATTGTGATGGTGGTCGGCGACCGGCGGTGATGTAGCCGTCGTACAATTATTTTAGTGTAGCACATGTCTGTAAATTGTTTTGTTTTTTCTACTGCCGTATAATAAATACTCCGTATTGATTATTAATAAAGAATTCAGCTATTCATTAAGGGCAGTTTAGTCAACCCGTAATTTTTTACTCCTACGCAACTTTATAGTCCTACTTTTGAACTTTCAGTATGTTTTACTCCTAGATTTGGAATTCTCTCATCATTTATCGATAGTGATGAAACCATTAATGGATCATTTACTTTTTTCAATTAGTCGAACTTATTCACTATAAAAATAGGAGATTGGAATAATATGACAGAGACATATACAATACGGAGTACTTATTAAAGAGGTGTATTTCTTTGCTAAATGGAACTGCAAGGATGACTAAAGAATTAACATAAATATAGGGATGTAAAATAAAAAGACATACTACATCCGCCCCAAAGATTGAATAATTATATTAAGCTAGAGTAGAGTATTGTAAAAATGAAGTGTGGTTGTTAAAAAATAGAATTATGTGATAAGTATTGAATTAATAAAGTGTGAATAAAGTAAAAATGAATTAGAATAATACAATACAATACAAATACTACCAAATATGGTATGAAATAATCTTAGTGAGATAGACGCTAAAAGAAAATGGGACAATCATAGTAAAATATAATGGAACGAGTATTTACGAATTGAAGACTAAAATAATATTTAATTCAATTATTATATAAACAATCAATAAATATATGAATAAGTGAATTCGTGAATTGAAAACAAAAATAGATTGTTTGGTACAACGTAACTAAACAAAAACGTAGAAAGTGGTACTCCGTATATGTTATGGCCAAACATGACATCATGACCATTAGCCATGTACTTCAGGAAAAAATGCGTATACAAGCCAAGTGTTTACAGTTGTCAAACACCCTATTTAATTAGCGTTTAATTTTGGTGTCATTGATCAATGATGAAAACTTGCTTCGTGCAACTTTTTTATCACCTTTTTATTTCAAAAAAGTTTATATTAGTCTCTACTTTTTTCCAATTCATTAACTTCTTTGAATTATTAAATACGTAGTATAAATATCAATGAAATAGTAATAATATAAATAATGACAATATGTATTATTGTCATCTTTGACGAGACTAATAGAATTATTACTTTAAATAGAGAGAAAGAATACAATAAGGTGGGGGAATGAGGTTGGTGATGTGCTTACTTTGTTGGACATTCATCTCAAGCCTCTCTTTCATAAGAGGTGTTGAGTTCAAATCCTATCAAGGGAGCCCTCACGGATTAGCTGAGTTAATCAGGGAAATGGTGGTAATGGAGTTCATGATCGAGTAGTTCAGCGGCTCAAAAAAGAAGGGAATTATTTGTGCGGAAGGAGCAACTAGATTACAAGTAATGTCATTTGTGTGAATTTGTCTTTGGAGCAAGTACAAACAAAAAATAAAGAATAATACGGAGTATAAATTTATAAGGAAGTATAGTATTATAGTCACCACAAATGAGTTTAACTTTCCAATGAAATACTTCAATGGAATATAATGACTTTTAAATATAAGACTCGATAAAGAATGAAAATGCTAACTTTACATTAGGCAAAACTAGGGATGCCAATTGTGACCGATCCGATGGATACCCGCACCGAACCGCCCCGGTCAAAACGGGGAAAACCGCATTGACCGGGTAACAGATATGGGGCAGGGAATACCCATTTTGTTTTTACGGGTAAGAGGGCAATTACGGTTTCTTACATGCCCGCCCCATTACCCGCCCTGTATCCGCCCCGTTTATTTTTAGTTATATTGTTATTACATTTTTATTTATTATTTGTCCCATGATTACTAAAACATTTTCCCAAAACAAAAGTGATTACTAAAAGATGATATTTTTCTATTTTCATTGTGTATATATGGATAATAGATGAAAGTTCATAATATATCTTAATAGTCTTGTTTGATTATAATCATATTTTTAATAAACTATAATGTATGAATGAAAGTTCATAATAGATTATAATCATATTTTCATAATACATTAGTGTAATAATAAACACTAATGTATGAATTCGGCAAAATAAACTATAATGTATGAATAAAAGTTCATAATAGATTTTAATTGTCTTGTTTGATTATAATCATATTTTTCATGATTAATTATATCTGAGATTAAGTAATTTTAGATTCAAATTAATTTAGGTTGTCTTCTTTCTCGCCTTGGAGCCACACGAAACTTCAAAGTGACGTCTGAATCTAGAGTCGTCTAGGCGGGACATTTTTTTGCCTTTTAAAATACTATTTTTATATTAAAATATCAATGACTCATTTAATAAAACGATTGCATGCGGTTACCCGCGGTTATACCCGTTACCCGTTGGGACGATTATGGTTTGAAAAAAAAATACCCGTTGGGTAATGGAGCGGGGGATTACCCAACAGGGCGGGTACGGTTATATGTAAAACCGTCCCCGATCCGCCCCGTTGCCATCCGTATCTGATATGATATACAAAAGTGTAAAGAGAAAAGTTTAGAAAGAATTGTTGGTTACTTTCTTAATCGAGAAGTTAATGAGAATTCTAGAATATTGTGGAGATGTCTAGATTTCTCTATAGGAGTGTAGAGAAGTATTGAATGGTCAAGAATATTTTGGAACCTTTTGGAGAGACATGAGATTATCTAGAAGTATGTGGAAGAGTGTAGAATATTCTAGAACATTGTGGAGTTTTCTAGATAAGTGTGGAATTCTTTAGAATTGTGTGGAAGCCTCTAGAACATTCTGAAGCATTGTGGAGTTCTCTAGATCCTTCTAGAAGATTAGAGAGAAACTTTGAGGAGATTAGTATATATATAGGGGTGAGACCCCTCATTCCTAAGTGAGAGCCTTGTGAGAGCCTCCTTGAGTGATGACAGAGAAGAGTCTTATGGAGAGTTCTTGAATGAGTGAGAGCCTCTTTGATAAAGGAAAATGTGAGTAAAGTAGTCTAATATACAAAGAATGAAGTAAGGTACATGTTTACTCGTAAATTTCTCTTTCACATTTCAATTGTATGATACAAAGTGATCAATATTGTCAGATTGAATCTTTGTATTACTTGTGTGAGTGAGTGCACAAGAGTGCTATGAACTCGTGATTCTTGAGATGCCGGGGTATTGTTTCCCCCAACAAGAACAAGGATACAAATTGTAAAATAAAATAAAAAAGAAAAAAAATTTAAAAAAATGTAAAATTAACTGTTTTAGGGAAACAAATTGACATTAAAAAATATAAATATCATTACTGTAATTGACATGGCTGGTTTATGTGACAATTTATATGCTTTTAATAAATTCCTTCTTTACACATAGGTACATGATTGACCGACTGTTGATGTGTTGATGCAACTTTTTGCTTTTATATTCCACACTTTCTATCATTCACAAATTGCTGATTGACATTGTTGATGATTTGTGCTAATAACGTTTTATATTCACAAATTGTGGAGCTAATAATGAGTTTGTTAGGTTGCAGATTTTACACCCTAAAAATAGTCCAGTAAATAATAATCTAGAAAACACCTCGGGATAAGTGAATTGCACACGTTAAGGGTTGGTTTACAACTGCTTTTAAAAAAGCACTTCTCAACTTTTGGCTTTAAAAAGGCACTTATTTTCCCAAACACTACAACTTTTATTTTTCTCGACTTCCGCGTCAAAAGTGCTTTTACTTTTTCTATTACACAAAAAGCACTTATTTTACCAAACACTACCCACTTTTGCTTTTCAAAATCACTTTTTTCTCAAACACTATCAACTTTTATTTAATCACTTCTGCCCATTCCATTAAAAAAATACTTTTTTAAAAGCAGAAGTTGTTGCGAACAGACCCTTAGCAAGCTAAGTTCTAAACACTCATTTTGACATATGTTAGCCAAACAAGCACTTTGTTAGAAGCATATTACACTCAAATTTCTTGATTTTTAAAAGAGACAAGAATTAATTGTCACATGTTTGATAGACATAAGTAATAAGTCTCTACATTTTAGCTTTAATACGCACTACTGTTTAAGAAATTAAAAGTTTTTAGTTGTATACTTGTATGTTTGTCATCACTATTCTAAGAGCTTTTTAAAAATTAAATACCATTTTTGAAAGCTACAATGAATAGCTTTGAAAAAAAGTTTGTAACATTTAACATTAATTAATCACAACTCATTGTCATATCAAACATAACTAAAATCAAGTGTCAAACAACTACCAATCTTTTCATTTAAAATCTTTTGTTTACCTTATTCTAATAATTGAAAAACCTCACAAAAGTACATTTTAACTAAGGTGTGTGAAAGATACTCATACTCTTTGCAGTCTTGCCTAGATACAACATACATAGTACGTAGTATCTTTTATTGAAATTTCTATTTTTCCCTAAGCTTTATATTACCCTTTCACTCTCTATAGAGCATGCACCTAATCCTTTATACGTATTACGTACTTCATCTATGTATTCAATTTTCTGTTTCAGCCATTTGTATTCTCTTTTCGCTTTCTAGTGCAATTTGGATCCTTACTAGTCCAATTTATTTGACATTACATATTTATTTAATACGTAGTATTTTTTGTTATCTAAAATCAATGACTTCCTCAAATCATTGTTATTTTACCATTGTAACCTTTAATGATAGAAGACTATTGAAAGATATACACTTATACACACTCGTGTCTGTGAAGAGTTATTTTTTGTCTGTACACAGACAAAAAATACGTTATGTCTGTATACAGACAAAAAATAATTCTTCACAGACACGAGTGTGTATAAGTGTGTATGAAAAGTGTGTACCTCAAGTGTGGTTGATTGAAATATCACCAAAATGGAAGATGAAATGACATATAACAAGATAGTGAAAAAGTAAAAAAGAGAATTGAAATTAGATTGAATTCAAATAGCAAAAACAAAAATGTATTTACAAATTAGGAACACGTGTAGTACTTGGTAATTATACTTTTATACTAGTAGTTGGAATAGATACAACTAATTGAAGGTATAAATGTTATCGCATGAATACAACTTAGATAGGTTGTTCATAAAAAATACATTCACACTTATTAATCAAAATATTATATAATGATGATGATGATCAATAAATGAAAACACAACTAAACAAATTCTCAACAATCAATCCTTTTCGTAGCCAAAAGATTCAAAATGGTATAGTGGACATGGACCAACCATGCAGCCATCTCTTCTGACGGTAGGGTTTGATTCTTTGATGTACATATATATATACTTATAAAGTGTCCACTCCTAACAAACCCATAAAAAGTTCATAGCCTAAATAAATAAATAAAAGCAATATAAAATAATGATGATGTAACAGAAAAATGGACAAAGAGAGTCGTTTCAAACAGATTTCCAAAACCAAAAAACATGGATAGAAAGAGGATCAAGCCGCCAACAACCTCATCCTCATTATCAAGTATACATCTTCTTTCAGTTGGAATCTCCTATTCTCAACCAAGTTTTAATATCCAAGCTATTTAATTACAAACGACATCTTAATCATAATAATAACAATCCTCATAATTCATATCAGTATAGTCCTAAGTCAATCAACAATAAAAATAAAAGTAACATCTATAGAAATTTTGGTACTGATTATCATTTCACACGTGATGGATAAAATAACGATCCATATTATAATATGGATCACACCATCACGGGTGAAATGGTAACTAAATATCAAAACCCTCACAATTGTTTTAGTAAGACCAGAGGCAGTCAAGCTCATGTGGACCAGAAGATATTTGAGTTTTCAGCTCACCATTCTCTAGGCACACAACATCCTCTGTTTTGAAGCTTAGGTTTATATGATCCTCTTGGATGGGAGGAAATGATCCATAATTCAAGAAGCCCCACTGGAAAACATTCCGATCTGGAGCTAAAGAAGAAGATGATGATGAAACATGTAATGGAGCGGGGTTGTTTAGAGAATTCATCATCCCCATACTTTCTTGCTGGTTTTTGGAGAAGCAGTGCACGTGGCTGCCGGATTCCGGTTGCGTTCTAGTCGGTGATGAATCAGCTAATGGCGGGAGAACGGATGATCTGTTGTTGTCCAATAAACCTGAAATATCGTCTTTTTTCCCACCGGAGCTCTTGTGAAACACTCTGCTGATTACCCAATCACTATGCTGCAATAAAAGAATGAATTGAGATTAGGAAAAAACAGGGGACACAGAGTAAATGAAACAGGGGAAACAGAGTAAACAAAACAGGGGAAAACAGGGGAAATGGTATTAGTTAAACCTGAGCAGCATTGGGGAAGTTGTGGAGTGAAAATTTGCCTTCTAATCTGTACTCATGGCAGACCCAGTTGGTTTTCTCTCCTTTAGGAGCTCTACCATGGTAGAAAACTAGGGTTTTCTTCATCCCGACGAGACATTTCCCCCGGAAAATGTCCTTGTCTTTTCCGGTGGCCTTCCAGTAACCAGAAGCAGTGGCTCTGTTGGTTCTTAGGCCTGTTGGGTACTTCTTGTCCCTCACACAGAAAAAATACCATTCCTTTTCCCCAATTCTTGATTTCCCTATACAAAGATATAAGAAGTATTCATTAGAAGCACCAAGAAACAATAAAATACCGTTAGTATTCATTAGATGCTGAAAATGAGCTGCAGTACGAGTCTTAAATGTTATACTTCCTCCGTTCTTTTTTAGTTGCAACAGTCAACATTTCACACTTGCCAACGCACATCTTTGACTATAATTATATCTTAATCTCTATTAGTAAAAAAATTTAAAAATTAGATTTTGAAAATTTGTAATGAGATGAATTGAACAAAAAATTTTTAGAAAAATAATTTTCATAAAATAATATCATAAAATGTAGTCAAAGTAGAACATGTGAATAATGTAAAATTCAACATGTTGCAATTAAAAAGAGACGGAGGATAGTATATAACTGGCATAAGAATAGCATGTTGGCAAAATAGTACGAGTCTTATACTGTTAGGAGCATTATGTTTTCTTTTTCACGTAATCAGTAGTTCAGTACTCCGTATATGTTTATGCTGGCAAAATAATATTAAAGAAATTACTTAGGACTAAAACATACTCCGTATAAAAAGCTTACAAATATCTAGTACTCGGTATAAAACTTGTCCAATTATGAATGGACGAGTCCTGTTTTAAAAACGTCCTAATTGTATATTTTATGTGTGTTTTAGTTTTATTTAAATAATTCTCTCTATATAATAAGGAGTATTAATAAAACGATTTTAGATTGCAAAATTTTACTCTTGGTTGGAAACAAAAATGTACTTCTATTTAGGAATTTTTCTTTTTTTCTATGATTTTGGAAATGTTCCTATAGTTATACTTCTGGATATTTTTTTTAAATTTTTATTCTATTTATATTTCTTTTATTCTCATTCAGCTGTAATATCTTAAATTTCATACTTATTAGAATATAAATTTTACAATTCATAAATTTAGTTGATTTGAGAAAATATTTCAAAATACATTATTAACTTTCATTATGATACATACTTAACTATGTTTTTCGTTTTTCGTTTTAAAGTGTTGAACAAATAACAGAAATGTCGGAAAATAATATGTCAAACCTTACTACTATGTAGTACTCCCTATTAAATATTTCTAGATGTATATATTTTCAAATTTTCATAATCCAAAGTTCTTTTAGGTTTGTAGTAACATATTAATCAGTTAAAAATAACTAAATTATGAAGTTGATATAACAAAATTTATAAAATAAGAAAGAATTTAATTAAATCATAAAAAAATACCAAATAAGACATAAGACCACTTATTATGACCAAATAGTCAACACGGTTACAAGTAATAGTATGTAATAATTAGTTGAACGTGTTAACCGTTAACATGGTAATCCGCAATAATTAATAATACAAATTGAATTTAGTAAAATTTTGGGAATATGAAATAAAAAACTAGTACACAAAATTTCTAGTTATTGCTCTTATGATGTTGGGTAGACTTTTTAGAATCAAAATACTGGTCTTAACATACATACAAGAGAAAGACTATTATTGGGTGAAATACTCAAATATAAGTAGAAAATTACATTAGGTAAGTCTTCGAACTATTTGCGATGTAAATATGTAATCAGACCCTGAAGTTGAAGACTTGCACATACACCATCAACTCAAAGAAATTTATGCAATCAGATTACTTTTACTCAATTGCTTAACTTTCAATGTGTTAATGAACATATACTATAATAGATTAGAAAGATTTGCCAAAAAAAAAAAAATCAATGGAATAAGAGTGTATTTGCAAGTCTTTCCGTTCCGGAGTTTGATTGCGAAATCGCTAATAGTTCAATTGCTTATTTTCCCTTCTTTTCTTACATTAAAAAGAAGAGGTAGCTAGCTTACATGGCAAGTCCCAAGGCTCAACCTTGTTCATGTCCACCTCTCCTATGGCAATAGCAGAAAAGGAACAGTCAAGAGCCTTCTTTGTGAGGTAATGGGTGATGAGCTCTTCATCCGTGGGGTGGAATCGAAACCCCGGTGGCAGATCCATCTGCTGCTGCGCCTGTTCTTCCTCCGCCGCCGTATCGCCTCCCCCCAGCCTTTTTTCCATCTCTAAAGCCAATTATTATTACTAATAAACAAAGAGGATTCGGGGATATGTGCTTTTATAAGGCAGCTGGTAATGGAGAAAGAACAGAAAGGCAATGAAAAGTTGGGGAAGAAATGGGGAAAAGGTGGGGAGTGAATTGAATGAAAGAATGAATGATTGTTGGTTGATGAAAAAAATAAAGGGGGAGTTTGAGGAAGAGAGGGGGTATAAATAAAAGAATTCTGGATTTGCGAAAGGGCATAGAAACGTGATTTCTAAGCAACACAATTGGTAACGGTTAAGGAGGTTGTTTTAGCCCTTTCCTTTCTAACCCATCTTTGCCAACCCTGTCAACAGGTTATTCCCCCCTTTTTCTATTTTTGACTAACCCCCCATCCCCACTACTTGCTCATGTTTCTCTTTTAATGTTTCTCTCTTTTTATGTCAATGTTTCTCTGTTAATTTTTTTCAGGTTCTTTTTTCTCTTGCTTTTACATGCTTTGTTTTTGAATAAATGTCATCATAGTTTCTTCAAGGATGTTTGAAGAAGTGGTTAAGGATATTTATATTAGGGTTTGAACAAAAATATCGATATGTCAAAATGGATCAGAACTGAACCGATGAGGATGAACACCATAAAACTCGACTAAATCATACTCGGTCAATTATACCGTATGACCGGTATACAGGGGCGGATCCAGGAATTTGAGATGCCCTAGACTGAATAGAAAGTATACTACGCTTAAATATTAGATGAATGGGCTAAACGTAAAAAAAGAAAAAAATTACACTAAAAAAATTGAAAATTTTCCAAGGGTTGGTTTGCAACTCATTTTAAAAAAGCACTTCTCAGCTTTTGGCTTTAAAAAAGCACTTATTTTTCCAAACACTACAACTTTTATGTTTCTCGGCTTCCGCGTCAAAAGTGTTTTTACTTTTTCTATTACACAAAAAGCACTTATTTTACCAAACACTACCCACTTTTACTTTTCAAAATCACTTTTTTCTCAAACACTATCAACTTTTATTTAATCACTTCTCCTCATTTCATTAAAAAACACTTTTTAAAAAGCAGAAGCTGTTACAAACAGACCCCAAGTGACCATGGGCTTTAGCCTACCATAGTCTGTGCATAGATACTCCCCTGCCGGTAATACCATGCTCATGGTATACCGGTTCATATACGGTGCCGTTTTTTATCAGTAATGGACGATGGAATACATAGTGCTGCTTTATTATTGTTGAATACCAAATACGGATTATAGTTAGTGCCTTAGTGGCACCCCCCACCCTCATTTCTTTTATTTCCTTTTCCTTTTTTTTTACTTTTAATTTTTATTTACTTTTTTACTTTGAGTGATTCTTTTTAATTTAGGAGCACTAAATGTATTACATAGTAAAAAATTTTGACCAAATTTTCATCATTTCAAAATAAATTAATTACTTATTTTGTCTTAGTCGTTATTCATATATATTCATTTTCTTTTTTTCTTCATTCAATTGAAATTACAACCAATTTTTTTATACCCTTTCTTTGTAATATATTTTTCATATTCATACACTTATCTTTTTCCAATAATATTGTAGTGTCTCTAATCTCTTTTATATGTTTTTAGTGTTTTTAAGACAATAAATTTATTTATTTTGATTACATTTGCGCATGTGTGAATTATGTTTCAAAACAATATCTGGAATTATTTTTCTATAGTATATGAAGTTACATCTTCCTGTGCACGAGTTACATCATTCTATGCGCGAGTTACATCTAATATTTTGTCAATTTTTACTTATCTTTATCTTTAACTAACTAAATTACAATTGAATTAACTTCTTTTTTAACAAATTACAAAATTTAATTAACATACATAAAACAAGTATATTGTATTTCACAATCATATACTTCTTTTTTAACTTTTTTCTTCATCTTATGAACGATTTACATCTTCATGTGCATGAGTTACATCTTCTTATAAGCGAGTTACATCAACTAAAGCACGAGTTACATTTAGATTTGTCTCAACAAGTTACATTATGTATACACCTAAGCTACATTTGCCAAGAGTTACCATCAGTTACAAAAAAAACTGCTATTAATGTTTTACATCTTATTCTCATTTTTTACTTTGAGATCAATGTTTTATTTCTAATTATCCGTATTAGACAAGTTACATTTCGACATGCCTGCAATTACATTTTTTATCAGCTTGAGTTACATTTCATTACACACGAATTACATCATTCTGCTCCTGGATGATGAAAAACAAAAACAAAGGTTACTGTTCACGCGCGTGAACAGTAACACGCGAATTTTTCAGCATACTTCAAACGATGTCGTTTTGGCGCAGGAGCATGATGCTCATGGTGTACGGGTTGCACCGTATACGAACTGATCATACTCCCTCCGTCCTAATTTGATGGTCTCATATTTCCTTTCTGGGCCGTCCCAAATTGATAGTCTCATTTCCCTTTTTGGAAAGAAAGATGTGGTCCACATTATTTCACCTTTTTCTACTCAAATCTCAACCACAACTTTTACCTTTTCAACCACTTTTTTAATCTTTGAGCCCAAAAGAAATGAGACTTTCATTTTGAGATGGAGGTAGTAGGTGGTTCGATTACATTGAGAATGAAGCATAAAAATTTGATCGAACGGACCAAAACCACCCAAAATTGATTATGTTCCCGCTGAAATGACTAAATTGTCTCAATCTATTGAATTACGGAAAATATATTGAAAACATATTTTGTTAGGAAAACAAAAAAGAGATATTGATATATAGTTTAAATGCTCCTTTAATTTAAAGTAACTTCAACCAATCTAGATAAAAATAACGTAAACTTACTTATTTTGATTATTACATAATTCAGCGCGTAAATCAAATATACCCACACACACACACACACACACACACATTACCACCACCGGCGAACGGGGGGCGGCGGCACCTGCTCGCACCCCCTAGTTCCGCCACTGGGTGGTAACTATTTCTAATGGCAGTGAGGATAGAGATTATAAAGAGATGAAATTTAGTTAAATGAATGGTTAAATCATATTTCAACCATGCTTGTTGTACCCACCACTTTGTACCCACCTTATACCCACCTCTGTGAAGGCTATTTTTTGTCTGTGAAGCCGGTTCACAGACAAAATATGTCTTTGAATTCCTTCACAGACATATTTTGTCTGTGAAGGAATTCACAGACAAAAAAAATAATTTCACAAACATGGGTGGGTACAAAAGTGGGTATAAAAGTGGGTACAAACATCATTTTCCATCATATTTTAGGCAAAAACTCGCCTTACAATTCTCGCATTGAGATAATAAAAGTGGAATAAGAGCCATAAGCACCACAAGATATGATTCTTCTCCACCGAAATGCCTTGCACAACTTCAATGATTCTATAAGTAACTTTAACACAAAACTGTCCCATTTTGGTGCTGATCAAACATAAGAAGGTTTCTGCAAATCATTTGAGATGCAACGCTGAACTACTATCTTGATGGTACCTTGATTTTGGACCTTGAAATGTAGCTTGGTTGTTTCCTATCAAATTCCAAAAATCAACATGAAAGGAAGTAGATGATAGGAAACAATACTATCTTGGACCTTGAAATGTAGCTTGGAGTTTAAGGCCCAGCAGTATATCCGTAAAATACTTTTAACCCGACCCTATTTTCGTAAATACTTAATTAATTAGCATTAATACGGAAAAAAACTCGGGAGATTTTCTTTTCTATTCGTAGCAGCAGTTCATAAGCAGCTGGAGGAGGATGCGATTCTTTCTGTTCCAACAGCAGCCGTAGCATACAACCAAGCAGTAGCCACAGCTGGAGTCTTTCTTTCTGTCCTTCGTTAACTAGTTGGCCCAAGGATTTTTCATTCCTTTCTTTGACAATCAACCGTAGCAGCAAACAAGAGATCAAGGAATGCATAAACTTCACTTTTTCTCATTTTATTTCAATTCAATTCAGATTCTAAACAAGAATTGTAAGTGTTAGCCGTTTTTACTTGACTAGTTCTTGATTTGGATTGAATTTGGAGTTCGGTTGTCTCCAACTGGTAGTTTCAGACTTTTCCATTGATTACTTATAATTCAATTATTTCTCTAGCTCTTATCATGCTTAATCATAATACTCTCATGTTGATTTTAGTTATGAGTAGCTAATTTCATATAGGGTTTGAATTGGGGTTAGGGTTCATGGGTTCTTGAGGGTGTGAGTTTAGTTTTTTTGAAATTCAATTAATTTTCTGGAACATTGTATGAGACTAGTCATAATTGCCTATATGAATTTGATCACCTCATATATGAATTTTTGGATTTAATTCAATTCTTGTCTATGAGAAATTGAGTTAAATTAGCTCGGATCTTGTACAAGCAATCTGATCTCAAAAATAAGTTAGGATTGTGAAAATATGATTTAATTCTTGTCTATGAGAATTTATTTCATTTTCTTTCCAGGAGTAATTGAGAATTAATTAACTTAATTCTAATCCCGAAAGAACACCCAGAACCCGAACCATCCAATTTGAGCCCTGTTTTAATATCTAAAATCACTTTAATTATTTCTTTTCACTCTATTTATTTTTTCACTCACTGGTAGTTTTTTTTTTCTTTCTTTTTCCACCCAAAAAAAAAATATTCGGAAAGATTTTCATGACTTGTGCTAGCCTGTGATCACGGATCGTATTTAAAACTTCCTTTTTGCCACCCCTTGAGAGACGATACTCGTGGTCTGGTTATTCTTCGGATTAGCCAACTACGTTTTACTCACTAAAAAAATACACCGATCATCCATTTGGATGTTTAACTATTAAATTAAAATAAGCTTCAGATATACTCCCTACTGAAACACGGGCCTTACATTCAGGGGCGGAGCCGGGAAAGTGTGTGAGGGGGTCATAGTAAAAATACACATACATCATCATATTTTACAAGTTAACTCAAACATAAACACACCACAACAGGCAAGAGAATTTTTGTCCAATTAAAAAATATCTTATAAGACATTTATAAGACCATATCAGATCAAACTAAAAAATTTGGTCCAAATAAAAATGTTCTAAGAAATGCTTACAGTCAAACTAGTTTTTTTACAGTTTCCGTAAAAAAAATATTAATCCATAAAGATTTATTTTTATGTGTAATAAATACGGAGTATTGTTTATACAAAATTGTGCGCAAAAAAATTATTAATGTTACTAATATAATTGTATGCATGTATATTTGCGTGTGACAAAGTTCAAAGTATAATATTTACTCTCATGAATATTTTGAAATAATTTAGGAGTAATTTATATAACAAATAGTTGAACTAAATAATTCATTCGAAAATCGCGGCGACATAATAATAAATAGACAAAAAGCACAAAAATAATCTCTACTTTTATGGATTCTACAATAATAATTTCTAGTGAGGGTGTCCATAAAAACAATCCATATATTAACGATAGTGTCCACATGAATAAATTGGAATGAATTTAAACTAATGCATACCTTTAATACTTTCAACCCATGCCTTCACTCTCTCATACACCACTCTCCGTTTCAGTGAACACTTTTATGTTCCAACCTAGAGAAAATCTCATATGGCGGAAATATTGTTGATATTAAACGAGCATTAATTTGAATTTGCCACAAGAAGAAGTGTGTGAAAGAGAAAAGTGTGAGCAAGGATTGGAAGCATTACGCAAACATCAATTTGAATTCACCCCAATTTATTCGTATGAACATAATTATTGCTAGTTCAGATTATTTTTGTTTACACTCTTAATTCGGATTATTATTGTAGAATCTATAAAAGTAGAAATTATTCTATGAATTTCACCTTATAAATATGTGATGCCCAAAATTTAATAATTAGTGCATTGTTTAATATTATGTATACATTCCGCATTCATATAAAAAATTATGTTATTACACATGTTATTCATCACAATTTTGGTGCAACTATTGGCGTACGTTATGTTTAACATACAATGTTCCACTTTTTTCAATACAATGTGTACTTTCATTTTTACCGCTTCGTTAAAGAATCTATAATGTAATTTCGTTTTTTCACTCTAAAAATTGATATGGTCCTTCCAATATACGGAGTATCAAATAGAAAATTGAGATTGATTCTTATTTTCTAATTAGGAAATATTTTTTATTTAAACCAAATTGGATGCATACACACATACTAATACCGTACACCTTCTATCTAGTTTCCCTATACTTCATGAGTCACAACTCACTTTGATGGGATCAATAGCTACAAAGAGGTCCTTCTCATTTTAATAATTTTCAAACTGTAATTTTGTAATAGCTTTCATTTATAAAAAAAAAAAAAACATGCCATGTGTCATATTCCTTAAACTTACTCCTTTATACAAATCTCAATAATACACTTATACACTCGTAATTTTCATCCCCTTGACATATATGCCCCGATCAAATCGATGTTTATTTAACAACATAAAATAAATACTTCGTATAATAATAAATGATGACACTAAGTCAGTAATTAATACTTTCGCTATCCTAATAAAATTTTTTACTTTCCTTTGGTAGGCTAGGGATGTTTTCTTTTGGACTGTTTTCAGTCGCAGACCAGACCAGACCAGATCAGACCAGACCAGACTTGGATAGTTATAAAATACACAGAGACCAGACGTTTAACAGACCAGACCAGACCAGACCAGACTTAAACAGACCAGACCAGACCAGATCAGACCAGACCAGACCAGCAAATTTCAGTCCAAAAGAAAACATCCTAGGTGTCCCCAAATAAAGTCTGTTTTCTTATTTAGTACTCCGTAATTTTTTATCATTGTACAGTTTGTACTCCGTTACCCTTGAGTAATAATGAATGCATATTGACATATTGTGGAACAATGTTAAGTAATAATTAAGTATTATCAACCGTGTAGTGTATGGTAATATTAGCCTCGGTAACATGGGCATTTTACGAAGTCAAAAGAAAGAAAAAAATGGTTCATAAAGTGTGTGCTATACAAACTCATAAGTTTAAATATGAATTAATGTAATATGATTTGAACAATAAAAAAGAATCTGGCATCTAAAAAGTTTTAGAAAATTGACGTAAGAAAGTGTAAAAACAAAGTGAAATTTTAAAATAAGAGTGCTTTTTTCCCTTTCAAAATACGTAGTATATACTCCCTCCGTATTGAAACATTCTCTACACTAACTTTGGGCACAATATTTTAGATAGAATAGTACGGGTAGTGAATAGTGTAAAAAGAGTAGTAGATAGTGAACAGTAACACGCGAATTTTTCAGCATACTTCAAACGATGTCGTTTTGGCGCAGGAGCATGATGCTCATGGTGTACGGGTTGCACCGTATACGAACTGATCATACTCCCTCCGTCCTAATTTGATGGTCTCATATTTCCTTTCTGGGCCGTCCCAAATTGATAGTCTCATTTCCCTTTTTGGAAAGAAAGATGTGGTCCACATTATTTCACCTTTTTCTACTCAAATCTCAACCACAACTTTTACCTTTTCAACCACTTTTTTAATCTTTGAGCCCAAAAGAAATGAGACTTTCATTTTGAGATGGAGGTAGTAGGTGGTTCGATTACATTGAGAATGAAGCATAAAAATTTGATCGAACGGACCAAAACCACCCAAAATTGATTATGTTCCCGCTGAAATGACTAAATTGTCTCAATCTATTGAATTACGGAAAATATATTGAAAACATATTTTGTTAGGAAAACAAAAAAGAGATATTGATATATAGTTTAAATGCTCCTTTAATTTAAAGTAACTTCAACCAATCTAGATAAAAATAACGTAAACTTACTTATTTTGATTATTACATAATTCAGCGCGTAAATCAAATATACCCACACACACACACACACACACACACATTACCACCACCGGCGAACGGGGGGCGGCGGCACCTGCTCGCACCCCCTAGTTCCGCCACTGGGTGGTAACTATTTCTAATGGCAGTGAGGATAGAGATTATAAAGAGATGAAATTTAGTTAAATGAATGGTTAAATCATATTTCAACCATGCTTGTTGTACCCACCACTTTGTACCCACCTTATACCCACCTCTGTGAAGGCTATTTTTTGTCTGTGAAGCCGGTTCACAGACAAAATATGTCTTTGAATTCCTTCACAGACATATTTTGTCTGTGAAGGAATTCACAGACAAAAAAAATAATTTCACAAACATGGGTGGGTACAAAAGTGGGTATAAAAGTGGGTACAAACATCATTTTCCATCATATTTTAGGCAAAAACTCGCCTTACAATTCTCGCATTGAGATAATAAAAGTGGAATAAGAGCCATAAGCACCACAAGATATGATTCTTCTCCACCGAAATGCCTTGCACAACTTCAATGATTCTATAAGTAACTTTAACACAAAACTGTCCCATTTTGGTGCTGATCAAACATAAGAAGGTTTCTGCAAATCATTTGAGATGCAACGCTGAACTACTATCTTGATGGTACCTTGATTTTGGACCTTGAAATGTAGCTTGGTTGTTTCCTATCAAATTCCAAAAATCAACATGAAAGGAAGTAGATGATAGGAAACAATACTATCTTGGACCTTGAAATGTAGCTTGGAGTTTAAGGCCCAGCAGTATATCCGTAAAATACTTTTAACCCGACCCTATTTTCGTAAATACTTAATTAATTAGCATTAATACGGAAAAAAACTCGGGAGATTTTCTTTTCTATTCGTAGCAGCAGTTCATAAGCAGCTGGAGGAGGATGCGATTCTTTCTGTTCCAACAGCAGCCGTAGCATACAACCAAGCAGTAGCCACAGCTGGAGTCTTTCTTTCTGTCCTTCGTTAACTAGTTGGCCCAAGGATTTTTCATTCCTTTCTTTGACAATCAACCGTAGCAGCAAACAAGAGATCAAGGAATGCATAAACTTCACTTTTTCTCATTTTATTTCAATTCAATTCAGATTCTAAACAAGAATTGTAAGTGTTAGCCGTTTTTACTTGACTAGTTCTTGATTTGGATTGAATTTGGAGTTCGGTTGTCTCCAACTGGTAGTTTCAGACTTTTCCATTGATTACTTATAATTCAATTATTTCTCTAGCTCTTATCATGCTTAATCATAATACTCTCATGTTGATTTTAGTTATGAGTAGCTAATTTCATATAGGGTTTGAATTGGGGTTAGGGTTCATGGGTTCTTGAGGGTGTGAGTTTAGTTTTTTTGAAATTCAATTAATTTTCTGGAACATTGTATGAGACTAGTCATAATTGCCTATATGAATTTGATCACCTCATATATGAATTTTTGGATTTAATTCAATTCTTGTCTATGAGAAATTGAGTTAAATTAGCTCGGATCTTGTACAAGCAATCTGATCTCAAAAATAAGTTAGGATTGTGAAAATATGATTTAATTCTTGTCTATGAGAATTTATTTCATTTTCTTTCCAGGAGTAATTGAGAATTAATTAACTTAATTCTAATCCCGAAAGAACACCCAGAACCCGAACCATCCAATTTGAGCCCTGTTTTAATATCTAAAATCACTTTAATTATTTCTTTTCACTCTATTTATTTTTTCACTCACTGGTAGTTTTTTTTTTCTTTCTTTTTCCACCCAAAAAAAAAATATTCGGAAAGATTTTCATGACTTGTGCTAGCCTGTGATCACGGATCGTATTTAAAACTTCCTTTTTGCCACCCCTTGAGAGACGATACTCGTGGTCTGGTTATTCTTCGGATTAGCCAACTACGTTTTACTCACTAAAAAAATACACCGATCATCCATTTGGATGTTTAACTATTAAATTAAAATAAGCTTCAGATATACTCCCTACTGAAACACGGGCCTTACATTCAGGGGCGGAGCCGGGAAAGTGTGTGAGGGGGTCATAGTAAAAATACACATACATCATCATATTTTACAAGTTAACTCAAACATAAACACACCACAACAGGCAAGAGAATTTTTGTCCAATTAAAAAATATCTTATAAGACATTTATAAGACCATATCAGATCAAACTAAAAAATTTGGTCCAAATAAAAATGTTCTAAGAAATGCTTACAGTCAAACTAGTTTTTTTACAGTTTCCGTAAAAAAAATATTAATCCATAAAGATTTATTTTTATGTGTAATAAATACGGAGTATTGTTTATACAAAATTGTGCGCAAAAAAATTATTAATGTTACTAATATAATTGTATGCATGTATATTTGCGTGTGACAAAGTTCAAAGTATAATATTTACTCTCATGAATATTTTGAAATAATTTAGGAGTAATTTATATAACAAATAGTTGAACTAAATAATTCATTCGAAAATCGCGGCGACATAATAATAAATAGACAAAAAGCACAAAAATAATCTCTACTTTTATGGATTCTACAATAATAATTTCTAGTGAGGGTGTCCATAAAAACAATCCATATATTAACGATAGTGTCCACATGAATAAATTGGAATGAATTTAAACTAATGCATACCTTTAATACTTTCAACCCATGCCTTCACTCTCTCATACACCACTCTCCGTTTCAGTGAACACTTTTATGTTCCAACCTAGAGAAAATCTCATATGGCGGAAATATTGTTGATATTAAACGAGCATTAATTTGAATTTGCCACAAGAAGAAGTGTGTGAAAGAGAAAAGTGTGAGCAAGGATTGGAAGCATTACGCAAACATCAATTTGAATTCACCCCAATTTATTCGTATGAACATAATTATTGCTAGTTCAGATTATTTTTGTTTACACTCTTAATTCGGATTATTATTGTAGAATCTATAAAAGTAGAAATTATTCTATGAATTTCACCTTATAAATATGTGATGCCCAAAATTTAATAATTAGTGCATTGTTTAATATTATGTATACATTCCGCATTCATATAAAAAATTATGTTATTACACATGTTATTCATCACAATTTTGGTGCAACTATTGGCGTACGTTATGTTTAACATACAATGTTCCACTTTTTTCAATACAATGTGTACTTTCATTTTTACCGCTTCGTTAAAGAATCTATAATGTAATTTCGTTTTTTCACTCTAAAAATTGATATGGTCCTTCCAATATACGGAGTATCAAATAGAAAATTGAGATTGATTCTTATTTTCTAATTAGGAAATATTTTTTATTTAAACCAAATTGGATGCATACACACATACTAATACCGTACACCTTCTATCTAGTTTCCCTATACTTCATGAGTCACAACTCACTTTGATGGGATCAATAGCTACAAAGAGGTCCTTCTCATTTTAATAATTTTCAAACTGTAATTTTGTAATAGCTTTCATTTATAAAAAAAAAAAAAAACATGCCATGTGTCATATTCCTTAAACTTACTCCTTTATACAAATCTCAATAATACACTTATACACTCGTAATTTTCATCCCCTTGACATATATGCCCCGATCAAATCGATGTTTATTTAACAACATAAAATAAATACTTCGTATAATAATAAATGATGACACTAAGTCAGTAATTAATACTTTCGCTATCCTAATAAAATTTTTTACTTTCCTTTGGTAGGCTAGGGATGTTTTCTTTTGGACTGTTTTCAGTCGCAGACCAGACCAGACCAGATCAGACCAGACCAGACTTGGATAGTTATAAAATACACAGAGACCAGACGTTTAACAGACCAGACCAGACCAGACCAGACTTAAACAGACCAGACCAGACCAGATCAGACCAGACCAGACCAGCAAATTTCAGTCCAAAAGAAAACATCCTAGGTGTCCCCAAATAAAGTCTGTTTTCTTATTTAGTACTCCGTAATTTTTTATCATTGTACAGTTTGTACTCCGTTACCCTTGAGTAATAATGAATGCATATTGACATATTGTGGAACAATGTTAAGTAATAATTAAGTATTATCAACCGTGTAGTGTATGGTAATATTAGCCTCGGTAACATGGGCATTTTACGAAGTCAAAAGAAAGAAAAAAATGGTTCATAAAGTGTGTGCTATACAAACTCATAAGTTTAAATATGAATTAATGTAATATGATTTGAACAATAAAAAAGAATCTGGCATCTAAAAAGTTTTAGAAAATTGACGTAAGAAAGTGTAAAAACAAAGTGAAATTTTAAAATAAGAGTGCTTTTTTCCCTTTCAAAATACGTAGTATATACTCCCTCCGTATTGAAACATTCTCTACACTAACTTTGGGCACAATATTTTAGATAGAATAGTACGGGTAGTGAATAGTGTAAAAAGAGTAGTAGATAGTGTGTAAAAGTATTAAAGGGAAGATAAAAAGTAGATAAAACAAGGATAATTGAGTATTTTGTAAAAGGTAAGTTTACCAAATTGCAAGTTTAGAGAACTTTTAAATACATTCCAAAAAGGGAAAGTGTAGGTAATTTTAAATACGTATAATTACCGTCATTTTTAAAAAGTGATGCCAAGTATGATATTAATATTGGCATATTAATGTATGTTGCTGTCAAATATGCCAACAAGGCAACATGGTTTGAGTATAATAATAATTTACTCTTACTCATGCAAAAAACTTAGTTTTTTGAGAGAATTCCCTGAATAGGAGTAAAAACGTTTTGAAATTCTAAAATAGGAGTATCATGTTTTTTATTCCCTAAATAGGAGTAAATTTCTGCCAAGCTTGGGCATTACAAGGCTTTAAACATGGCATTTTCTTCCAAACCTGGCAGATTACTCCTATTCAGGGAATAAAAAACATGATACTTCTATTTTGGAATTTCAAAACGTTTTTACTCCTATTTAGGGCAATTTCTGTAGTTTTTTTTTAAACTCCCATTAATTTTGATTTTATTTGAGAAAGTTCAAGTTCCCTAAAATTTTGAAAAAGGAAAAGCGATTATAATGCTAAAAATGTACGTAGTACTACGTAGTAGTTTAGAATAATATATATACACATACTGATGTGCTCACTTACACAATCCATTTCTTACTTCTCTGTTTACTCCTGCTTGCCTTCAACAACATCTAAACCTTAGTCCCAAAAAAATATTGGAGTCAGCTTTACTCTTGCTTGCCTTATGTAGCAGAAATTAATTTAAACTCCATTTAACAAAAGAAAGAGTACTATTACAATTTGTTTGGATTGGGAGAATAATTTGCATAATTTAATCTGACTTGATATGCACGTGAGATGTAGGACTAATAGATAATTCAACGGTCTAAGATCTTGAGCTCCACTTTTTCGCCGATCTCGAGGTCGTGTTGGCCGCTCCCTTCCCGTCCGATGCGCAAGGCACCCTCCTAGTTGGGTAGAGGATCCCAATCCGTGTTTCATAGCCTTTCCTTTCAAATTACTCCTAAACATTACGTTTGAACGACCCTTAATAGTTCTCGACTTCTCGCTGCACAAAGAATGTCCAAAGTCTACCATTGCAAAGTTTGCACTATAGAATCTCCTATCTATGAGCCTCTAATTCTGACATACAAGTAATAATAATAATGGGATAAAGTTGATTATATGTCAAAAAAGCTTCGTCATTCTGCCCTTTTGACCTGATGTGAATGGTCATGCAAAGGAGGACATTGTTGAGGATCATAGGAGGATCTCCAATGTGGAGATGGATTGCAAAAGAAAATGGACCTAATCATACTTAGTTGGCAATCACAGAAGAGATACAAGGTCCAACATGAGGTCCATATATGGACCATCGGTCTCACTTTGGAAGCTTGGATGGGAGTGCACTCACCTTACTTATTTCTTTGTATTGGAGCACAACTTGAACAGACCCTATCATTTTTAGAAAATCGATCCATACATCAAATAACCTTTTCCATTGTGTTGCCACATCATCTCCAATGCACCATGGCATTGGAGATGCTCTAAGAGCCAAAAATATTTACAAAATGGAATGTTGAAAGATCAACATACAAGGGTCTCCCCGTTTATGTTCAAAGGCTGGTCCATACCTTAAACGTATCGCTGTTTAAAAAGTTAAATATGGATTTTGTCGATATGATATCGATTTTCCCTTCATTCCAAAACTGGGTTTTGGTTAACCAACTTTCGAGGGAAGATAAAATACTAGACAGATATCTGCCAATTCTAGTTAGTGTAGATAACAAGAGATCGATTGCATAAAAGATAATATCAGATCGACAAATTGCTGTTCATGGATAGAGATCAAAGAAGAAAGGAAAGTGGAGGCCGGAGATAGAAAAAGAAAGGCAACGGGGCGGAGCATGGTGTGACTTCGATAAACCAATGGTATTTCTTTCAAAATGGTAATCCGACCGTGAACTATCATTTTATTTAATCGCTTAACTCGATAGTTTTTTTAGAGAATATTACCCGAAATAAGACTAAAATGGTTTGAAAATTCCAAAATAGGACTGTCATGTTTTTATTCCCAAAATAGGACTAATTACTGTCATGTTTTGGCAGTACAAGACTTCAAACATGGCAATATTTTTCAAACTTGTCAGTAATAACTCTTATTTTGGAAATAAAAAACATGACAGTCATATTTTGGAATTTTCAAACTGTTTTTGTCCGATTGCAGGAACTTTCACTTTTTTATATAAAAAATTGATACGGTTAACCAGAAATATAATGGGTTTTAGTTCTTTCCCTCCATTATGTGGTTATAGTTTTTTGTCCCTCTATTTTCAAAACCTTCCACTCCTTTTCTACTTTTAATACCCATCTTGCTCTCCCAATATAAGCGATGTACTCCCTCCGTCCCTATGTAAGGAACTCGCTTTGAATTGCACACATATCAAGGACATAAACTTTTTTCTTTCACACCCTTTCACACATATAATAGTAAAATAAATTATTATAAATTTATTTATCAAATACGGAAATGAAACTTTATTTATGTACATTCATAAAAAGGAATTGAGAAATTTATTTAGGGACAGATGGAGTATAAAGGGGTTTACAGAAAGTAATGTATGCAACCCACTTTCAGTAATGCAAACAGAAAGTTCTAAACAAGACAATACATCATTTTTCATTCAAGAAATTTTCTTGTGCTGCTTTTGTTTTTCTTTCCATTCCTCAATTAGAGCTTTTATCTTAGCTTCAACACGGGCATGAAAGCCCGGATAAGGTTCATAGCCGAAGAAAGTCTGAAGAGCCTGTGTATGACATACATTAATAGCTCACAATTAAGACATGTGTATGCAATAAATCCAAACACATATTTGGTTTCTCATGAGCTAGAAGTATTTATTTACCTCAAACAGGACAAAGAAAGGAGCCATGAGGAATGCTTGTGTGAGATTGTCCAGCAAAGCTGGAGCTCGTTTCTACAATATAACGAAAACCATGATTGGGGATGGTCGATCAAACATGTTTAGAAAGAACAAAAGGGTAAAGATATCGGTTCAATACTACCTCAAACACACCGTGCCCTATGAACTGTCCTGTCCAACAGAACAATTGAGCTGCAAGAACTACCTGATCATCATGTGTGACATTACACTGTTATAATATACAAATATTGATATATATACACACACACACATATTGCTCTAATTATCTGAGCTATTGGGTCAAATTAGAGATGCGATCACGAGACAGCCTGAGGCAAAGGGAGAAATCCATTTTTCATTTGAAGAACAAAGAGACGATCATGGAGATTTTATCTAAAATTACTGTCAGAGATCCACAAATTGTGCAAGTACAAGGATAGAAATTTACATATAACGTGTTGGATGGCCTCCTCATATAAAATTGGTATTTTAGGCTGGAAATTTAAGTTTCATTATTATTATATTAAAACCAATTAAGCAATTGATACTATTATGAATAGAACAAAATATGAATTGGAAAACTGGTATGCTTAATGCATCTTTAACTTGGAATCTGTAGTCTTTCATGTAAGAGAGAATTGTAATATTTGAACAACACACAAATGAAGCAAAAAAAACAAATCTTCTAAACTGGGAAAGATCATGTGTGTCCATTGCGACTAAACCCCCCCACATATATTTCAATTTTCAATAATGGCCTGCTCAAACCTGTCTTAAGCTGAAATCTCTTGTCTTTAGGGAGGAATCTTTACTCTTCATGTACAAGAGAATGATTTATTTTTTTAACAGCATAGAAATAAAAAAAGAAACAAATCTTGAAAATAGAAAAAGATAGCGGTAGTATATGTCAATTAAGACTAGAATCACACATAAATTTCAGTACTGGTCTACTCAAAGGAGTATTAGGCCAGATTCTCTAATCTTTTATGCATAAGAGAATAAGTTTTTAATTTTTAAAATGGAAATGAAAAAACTGTAAATCCTATACATATACCTTCCAGGCTAAGGAGAAACCAAGTACAAGAGCAAGGCGACTGCTTGAGATCCAGCAGAGAAAGCAAAGAAGAGCACCGAGAGAGCCAGCCTTGATGTCCAAACCCACATAGAAGAGGCCATAAATTAAGGTCAGCAAGAAGCCATAGTTGAACACCAGGACAGTATGACCCCAAAGCTGAACTGGAGAGGCGTTGAGAATTGGGGGAGTGAAGTAGAGGAGGACAAGACTGGTGAAGAAAATTGGCCAGACGCAGAGCATGTGAATGAAGATATTCACCGGGTTGCTGTGGTATGCTCCGTAGAAGGCGAAGTGCTTCTCCAAATCAAACAGCCCCATTTTACCTATCCTCACCTCTCCTTCCTTCCCCTGTTTCCTATTTCTCTTGATGATGATAGGTTTAAATTTTGGAAAGATAAAACTTTTCTTCAAAACTATGGTAGGTCGATTCTTGACCAGAGACAATCAGGGCCGATCCTGAAAAAGTGGAGACCATGTGCAAAAGTGGAGACTATCAGGCCTTCCATTCCAATACAAGTAGAAATACAACATAACTAAAGATGATAACAGTGATAAATTACTGATAATTTGTGTTAAAATAAAAGTTATTAATGAAGATAATAGTAATAGAAAAAAGCTAACTTAAATTTTAAGTTAAGGAATTTAAATTAACAACCTTTTCAGTAATAACATAGTTATAACAATTAGTTAAATATATTAGTTTAATTACTTCATCAATTAATTACAAAAAATAAAAAATAAGAACCTAATGTGTTAAATTTGGTCATAGATGAGTAGGCCTAATAGATAATTAAAATCAGCATCTTAATCACAATATCACATAATAATCAAGATGATTAATAAATATAATACAAACAAATTAAGAAAATTAATAATTTATAATTTGAAAGAGATAAACTTACCTGCTCCAAATCAACACTTCAGCGGCCGAGCGACAATCAGAGTCAGGCGGCTCAGCGGAGATGTGGGTTGAGCTTCTGAGCAGGCGGGAGGCGGGGCGCGGTGGTGAACCTAGACGGCGACCGGCGTTGACAGTCACGATTGGGTGGATGCGTTGGACTAGGTGCTCATGGCCTGGGTCGCCTTCGAAGGTATATTAGGAAGAAGAGAGAATAAAGGATGCGATTGGGGTCTATAAGCGCAATTTCTCAGTTTTTCTTTCATTTTTAAGTCCACCCATTGCCGTCAAAGGTACGTTTCCAGGTGGTCACACTTTTGGCATGTTAGGATTGTTAGGTATTTTCATACTGAGTAATTTAATTCTATTTGGGTGGGTAGGGTGCTAAGCTAGCAAGTTTAGTTGAAGTTGCTGTATGGACTGATTCTACTAATTTATAAAAAATTATATTTAAAATATAATTTATTAAAAAAATAAAGAAAAATTGTATAAAAAATAGCTATCTACAGACTACAATAATTTCAACCAATACGGTCAGAAAAGTATCTTCAACCTTACTTTTTCTTATTATTACACAATTCAACGTATGAAATCAAAAGTTACGTGTTTGATTAAAAAGTCGGCTGATAAGCCTGAAAACAGAGTTACTAAATGAGCTCTAAAAGAGTTGATAAAGAAAGACCATATTCAAATTCAAGTCGAGTTTAGATTGAGTAAAAAAATCTATGGTTTGATTTGAGTTGTGTTTAGATTCTAGTTGAGCTCAATTTATATTCGAGTTTTATCCATTCTAAAAATGATATATTACCTCCATCCCGGTGAAATTTGGAAAGTTCAGATTATGTGAGGAATAGGAAAAATAAAAATTGTGTGATCGAGGTTTGCGCATAGAAGAGAAAAATGAATAAATCCACAAACTAGTTGCTTTAATTGGAAAGGGAAAAAAATTTCGAATAAAAAAAGTTTGCAAAGTCGATTGGGACGGATGGACGGATGGAGTACTCGTAAACAGGGGCGGAGCCAAGGGGGGGGGTCAGGGGGGTCAGTCGACCCCGCTGAAAGTTTGAGAGCATAGAGCT
Source organism: Cuscuta epithymum (assembly GCA_945859915.1). Classification (NCBI taxonomy): domain Eukaryota; kingdom Viridiplantae; phylum Streptophyta; class Magnoliopsida; order Solanales; family Convolvulaceae; genus Cuscuta; species Cuscuta epithymum. The sequence goes on from CAMAPF010001023.1 coordinate 2,021,497, forward strand.
CTGAAATATCTTCGATTTGATATATTATGGCCCCCGTAACTCATTACGAGTAAAAAGTTATGACTTCTGCAAAATCAACACTATCTAAACGTAAAATCAGCAAAATTTGATGAGTAATATTGATTTTTTTCCCCAAATTTTAAAAATAGCGTATAATTAACTCATTACTTACGTGACATGACTCAAAAATAGAGCAAAAACAGTCTATTTTATTGTTACGAGTGCCTATTTATCTAAATTACATATAAAATATTTAACTCGGACATTGTTTGGAAACAATCCACCGTTTTCATTTTGTATAAAGTTGATTCTCGACTCCCCTAGACCGTATATTTGGCTCCGCCAATGCTCGTAAACAAAGGTTTTGATTTGTCATACAGTTAAAAACATATGTGCAATCAATAGGTTTTACACTTGAAAGTTAGGAACAATGTTTTGAAACTTGTTGCCTAGTTATCCCATGAATATTATGGCTCCATATGTCGTCTATGATTTTACTCAAATCCAAATTAAACTAAGTTCAATTAGTGCCGCTTAAATCTACTTGAGTGTTGCCTAAGAGCATCCACAATGCTAGGATTTCTAGTCTAAATTAATATTGCCAAATGTCAAATTCTTAAAGAGGCTTTCTATACACGTGTTAGGCAGTGGAGTGAGTAGACACGGACATACAAAAGGAGCCTCCAATGCAGAAAGTCCAAGACCCAATTTAATGATTTATACGAAGTACTATATGTTCTGCTTCTTCATACGGTCAAGAAGAAAATAGGGATTTTTTCTAATTCCTATTTCCTATGATTAAGAAAAAAAAAGTGGCAATTTAATTTGTGTCCACCGCCAAGAACATACCAATCAGAGTCTCCAGGTGCAGAATCATCGCATCCGACGTTGGCCTCACCATCACCTCAGCGGCAGCACACACCTGTTCCGCAAGAGAAAGGGAAGAAAATCCATAGAGTTTGACCATAACTCCTGGAATCGACTTCTTTCTTCCATAAAACAGAGGAAGTTAAAAATTGACATGGCTGAAAAATTAAAAGCCAACCTTCGAACATTTAACATCTTCAGCAATTTGAAAAAAAATCTCTGTAAAATAAGGGTCGTGTCTACATATGACTAAACTGCATGATTGGAGTTTAGCGGAGAAAAATTGACGTGTGTAGTTTTATCGGAGAAAAACGGAGAAAATTGATGTCGTGCAATTTTATCGGAGAAAAACGGAGAAAATTTAATGAATCAGCCTGTGGAGAAGGCTGTCTACATTCACACAGTCCCCTTCACAGTGTCGAACAATTTTTAGGCCAGCTCAACAAAATGAAACTAAGGACTTGATGCATTGGAATACAAAATAAGTGCACACCGTCTACTTTGATGAGGTGGCTTAATATTTCTTAGACTAAACAGTCCGCATTGCGGATGCTCTAAGAATGCCTAATATCCACATAACACGTTGAACATTGTCTAAAATGTAATGCATTATATGAATCCCTAGAATTTTTTTAGCATAAAATAAGTATAAGTTTTTTGTCATGTGTATATAGGGTTGTATCTAAAATAATACTCCGTACGCTTTTAGCATAACAGGTTTTTTTAATCTAAAATAATAAACACTAACTCATAATCGAGTAGCTTGTCAAGTTTTGAGGTTGAATCTCTTCAGTGTGTATATTGTTTAATTCTTATCATTCTCATCTCCTCATTCTTCATTCCTTTCATCTTTGACAAATTTCATTTCAATTTTTTTTTTGTTTTTATTTATTGATTTCAATCTATTTCAATATATTTCAGTTTATTCTTAACTATTTTGTTTTTTTTCTATTAAATACTCTTTCAAAATATTATATTCTCTTCGATTTTCAAAAATATTACAGTAATTACCATTTTCAATTTTCCCAAAACTACTTCTTTATTCGAAGCTTGATTTGAAATTAATGGAGTTTTTTCCGTATTAATGCTAATTAATTAAGTATTTACGAAAATGTCTTTTGAGACCCGCTGAGACCCGGGTGGGCGACCTGCGGACACGATAGTCGTAAAATTCAGCGGGTCTCAAAAGACATTTTTGCCCCTCTTTTCTTTCCTTTTTTTTTAAACTTTCGTAAATACTTAATTAATTAGCATTAATACGGAAAAAAACTCAAATTAATGTATTTTAATGATACTATGTTTATCAAGATGACAACGATGTTTTCTCGAAAATAAATGTTTATATGCCATATTTTCAATCTCAAAATGTCATTTTGGAAATTAATCGTGGTTTAATTTTTATGGTACCGACTTTATATACGTGAGAGTATACTAACGATTTTTCTATTTCTCTTCTTCTTTTTCATCTCATAATTTTCCTTTTATGGTATGTTTTTCTTATAAACATATTCAATTACCCTTACGTGAGCATTAAACCCCCTTGTGTTTGAATTAATCATGCATAGAACTTGTTTTATGAATAAATTCAAGGGGGTTTAATGCTCACGTAAGGGTAATTGAATATGTTTATAAGAAAAACATACCATAAAAGGAAAATTATGAGATGAAAAAGAAGAAGAGAAATAGAAAAATCGTTAGTATACTCTCACGTATATAAAGTTGGTGCCATAAAAATTAAACCACGATTAATTTCCAAAATGAAAGAAAAATGACTAACATTTTTATATGAATTAGAGATTTTGACATATTTACTTGCATATTCAATCAAAATATTAGAAAAAGTGATTTCCGAATTGTTAAATTTATTCCTAAAAGGGGTTTTGTGCAAGATTAATTAAAACACAAGGAGGTTTGATGCATTTTTTAAATCACAAAAGACTAATGCGCTGAATTTCTATATAGGGGTTTAGTGCATTAAATTCACTCTATTTATAGTTTTATACACTATTAGAGTATTAGTTACTCATATTATTTCACTTTTGAATATGGAGAAAATATAAGGTATGGCAATCCGGTCATGTGGGCCCTAATGTGTACCATAAGCCAATGGCAGCAAAGAAATAAAACATCATACGGATATGGCAATCCGATTATGGATATGCCAAGGATAAGAATAAGATCCTCCATTTCTATTGGCCGATCAACAAATCACCTTTTAATCCCATCCATTCCCCTCTCCTCCTTGAGTTCTTATCATCCTTCAGAAAGACGGCGTTTGTAATCCAACAAAATTAGCAATTCCCGTTTTTCCCTCTCATTCATATCAGAAAAATGTCCGCCGTCATACAAGCCTCCGCCGCCGTTTCCCAGCGTCCACGCGCCTCCAAAACCAGATTCCTAACCGGGTCATCCAATAAGCAGCTCAACAAGGACATTTCCTTCCGGCCCTCATCGACTTATTCTTCTCCCAGAATTTCTTCATTCAAGGTTCAAGCCAGGAAAGGTGAATGGCTTCCTGGCTTGACTTCCCCAGCTTATCTTGATGGCAGGTGAACATACTAATAATTTGGGATTTACACTTCTTTTGCTCTTCTTGATTTTAAAGTGGAGACTTTAGGGTTAGACAAACTAGGTAGTATTAAAAAAAAGAACATTTGGGAAAATCGCACTCTTACCCCGTGTTTATGAGATTGTAAATGTCACTCCACATTGATAAATGTGTAGTAAATGTGATCCGAATTTATTGGTAGTCCATAACCTTTCTTTGATTGATTGATTTAGTCTTCCGGGCGACAATGGGTTTGACCCGCTCGGGCTAGCCGAGGACCCGGAGAGCTTGCGGTGGTTCGTGCAGGCTGAGCTGGTGAACGGGCGGTGGGCAATGTTGGGCGTGGCAGGGATGTTGCTGCCGGAGATTTTAACCCAGAGCGGAGTTATAAACGTCCCGAAATGGTACGACGCCGGGAAGTCTGAATACTTCGCGTCGTCGTCGACTCTGTTCGTGATCGAGTTCATCTTGTTCCACTACGTGGAGATCAGACGGTGGCAAGACATAAAGAATCCGGGGTGCGTGAACCAAGACCCGATCTTTAAGCAATACAGCCTTCCTCCCAATGAATGTGGGTACCCTGGAGGAATCTTTAATCCCCTCAAGTTCGCCCCCACCATTGAAGCCAAGGAGAAGGAGCTTGCCAATGGTATGTTTGTACTCATACTTAATCCAGCTCTAAACTGAAGTGACTTTGGATTCTATTCAATTGACTATTTTTAGTGTCCGTTTCAGAATTAATTAAAAAAAAACTCACTTTTTTACTCATTAACGAGTTTCTGTTCCAAACACCGCATTTTTATATCTGTAATAATCAACACAAGTAAAAGTGCAGCTATTTTTACAACTGAATTTTCAGTATAGAACAACTCCGCTTTTTTCTTACATTCATCAGTTTTTTTTTGTTTTACTTTTTATTAATAGTATAAATTTCAATCATAACTTTTTGATCATTCAGCAAATTCACCCACATCCATCACTACACCTAGCCTCAACGAATTCAGAAAATTTTAGTTTTACTCAACAGGTTATTGGTTTAACAAAAAGCAAAACAACATATGAAATAACATACTATCGTACAAAACGAGCACATATAGAAGGTATTGCATTACAAAAAACTATTTGTATATGTTCAAATCCATACACGCCGTTTCTTGAGGGCATTTTTTGTTTGTCATTACACCGCTCACAGAAAAAATATATGTTTAGTCTGTGAATAGTGTATTCACAAACAAAAATATCCTCACAAACGGCGTCTATAGAGCGTCAAGTGTCTATGGATTTGGCGTGTATAGTAAAAATTTTCCATTGGGTTAACTTGTCATTCTTTTGTTTGAAGGGAGATTGGCAATGTTGGCATTTCTTGGGTTCATAATTCAGCACAATGTGACTGGGAAAGGTCCATTCGACAACTTGTTACAGCACATCTCAGACCCTTGGCACAACACTTTTGTGCAAACGCTTGGAAGATAGATTAATTTAAGTTGAAGAGGGGTGAAACCAGAGGGCTTATTCAAGAGCATGCTGCCTGTTTATGTATGTTGAATGTTGTAAGAGTTGGCGTATTGTGTTGTAAAAGTGACCTCACTGATAATGTATATAGGGTGAACTTCATATGAAGTTTATATAAAGATGTTATTGGGTTTTGAAACTCGTATTCTGGCTCCATTTTCAAAATATTAGGGATTGGACATCTCATGCACCAAAATTCGAACCCAAGATTCTATTTATGCCAAAATACTCTATTTACTCAAAAAATGTTTGTATTAACATAAAAATGTATAGTTTTGATTTGATAGACTTATTTTGAAATTCTCAAACGTTTTTACTTTTATTTTGTGAATTTTTCCAACTTTAATTCTTTAAAACAAGGATGCAGTTTAATTTAGAAGTATGTAGGGAGCATTCGCAAGAAATTATAAAAAGTTCTTGGGTAATTCTAAATGGAGTTACACATTCGCTATTCACAGCCCTTAATTAAAATTAATTAATAAAATTAAAATAAATTGCCTATTATATCGCACTGCAGCTAGTCAACAATCGATCCCAAATTCCTCCTTCAATGTTCCTCCAAATTCATGACTGGTAGCAGTGGCGGACACAAAGGGTGGCAATGGGGGGCTTCCGCTCCTAAAAAAAATCTAGGTATATTCACCCCAAATTTTTTAATAAATATGTATTTGTATGTGGTATCGTATATTTTTGTACTGCCACCTCTGCTACCGGGAATTACTGCGTCCGCCACTAACTGGTAGGCTCCAAATATGCCGAGAAACTCGAATTCCCCTTCGCTCTCCGCAAAATCCCTCTAAGAACATCAACAACCTCCTTTCGGACGGCAAAGATGACTCAGATAAACACAAATGTGAAGGTGGAATGGGACCCTCCTAAAAATCCCAAATTACCAAGGAAGTACTGAGGCTCGAGGAAGATATTATCTGCCCAATCGAAACGGCGAGATAGACTTTCTCAAGCCCAACTCCGGTTAAGCTGTGGCAATCGGTGAGAACCACATATGCGTCGGGTTCCATGAGGAATCAGAGTCAGATTAATGGGTTAGAGAATGACACAGTCATATTATGTTGTTCGAAGAAGAAGCAGAGTGAAGAAGCTCATGTACAAACTACAAAAGAAATCAGAAAAGGTCGGAAATTTGGGGTTAAGGGAGTTGATAGAGAGGATCAAGTCAAACACTGCCATAGCTTTAGTCAGGTCCGCCGGTGTAACATCCGTCATCAACTTCATGGTGACTACCACTTCCGCCGCCATCCCCTTCACGATGTTCACCGCTAGCCTCCATCATATCTTCCGGTCATGGGAGATACTCTATATTGTAAGAGGAATTGCTATAGTAGTAGAAAATAAAACAAATAGGGCTATACTTAGGCTACATTTGGCATACCATTTCAGCTCATCAAGCAGGGGCGGATCTTGCAACTAAATGTAGGGTGTTCGAAATTACTTTACCATTAAGATGTTCATCTAATAGCACAATATATAAATTATTACATCAATTATATATATGTTTTTTACACTTACTTTTCAAAATTTTGGGTGTTCACGTGAACACCCCTGCATAAAGAAGCTCCGCCCCTGTCATCAAGGGCTAAAATTCTTTGAATTCATCTAATTATCGTAAGAGTAGGCTCGTTTGGAGAGATAGCTGAACTGAGCTTAGGTAGGAAAAAAGAGACTGAATTAAAACGTTGCTAGCCCAAGTGTTGCTATTCAGCCTATTAAATAACGCACATTCTATACCACTTCTATCCCTGTGCCTGTAATTTTCCATTCGTGCTACCTTGGCTCTTCGCCTATTCCCCTTCGCTTCAGGATTTCTTCATAGCCTTCTATAATTTCAAATTGCCTCTGCATGTTGGTTTGTGGCAAAGGCAAAGCAACTTAGCAACCGGGATTTGAAAAACAACCTTACTATAGGTACCCATTTTATACCCCGATTTGTACCTCAACCTATTTTGTGGCTCACAAAAGCCCACTTCAATAAATGAATTGCTCCACTTTAATGAGCTGCTTTTGTGAGCCACAAAAATAGGGTGAAGTACAAATTGGGATACAAATTGGGGTATCTTTAACATTTTTGTTTGAAAAAGGCCAAATTTCAGGTGCTGCCTACCCAAGAGGAGTAGCAATAATATGGAGTAATATGTAAAGAAAAATAGTACTCCGTGCAAAGATTTAGCAGGAAGCCTTAATTGGGACAATTCGGTTTACGATGCTTGACCGACGATAAAACAATCAGATCTCTGTTCGCACTCAAATTATTTTTCGGATATTTTTTTTAAAACCCGGATTGGCCACTTGGGTGGGTGGGGAAAGCGCCGGGAAACACTTTCCAAATTTATTAAAATCATCAAGTTACAAAACAAAGTTCAACTTCGGATTTTTTTATACGGAGTATATTCAGAAACTACATTAAAAGCTTTACAAATTCGCAAAAACCAGAATTAAATTTGATAGAAATAAGAGATTAAGAGTGATTTGTGTTGAATAAGTGAATAGTGTCTAGGACAATCTTAGCGGGACGCAGGGAGTAATATTATTATATTATATACTCCGTATCATTCTGTATATTTTTTGAAAGGGTATCGTTCTATAATTTTAAAAGGCTGAAAATATAAAAATCATCATAATAAATATTTTATCTTATTAATAAATCATATGCCCTCTAATGTAATTTCACATTATTCCATCACTTTTTCAGCTCTTTTTGACAAACGGGTCTACTCGATTCAGCTAGCGATTCAGATTCAGCACCTCAATGTTCAGCTCCAGACAATAGTCTTTTATTCAGACAATACCCCTAATTCAGACATTAGCCTCCAATTTCAGCTGGTTGTGCCAAACATAGCCTTAGTAAATTAAAAATAGGGTTGTAGGTAGAAATTTTCAAATGTTTTTCTGTTTTTGGCTTAAAAAAATTGAAATGAATGTTTTTAAAATAACAACTTCTATTAAACAGAATGATAAAAAAACTTATATTAAACAGCATGCCACTATTGCTATTACACAAAATGTACGTATATTACTCGAAATTGGACTAAAAATGTTTGAAAATTCCAAAATAGGACTGTCATATTTTATTCTCAAAATAGGACTAATTACTGTCATGTTTTGACAGTACCAGACTTCAAACATGACAGTATTTTCCAAACTTGATAGTGATTACTCTTATTTGGGAATAAAAAACATGGCAATCCTATTTTGAAAATTTCAAACTGTTAGTCATATTTCGGGAACTAATTTTGGAAAGCAAATTTATCTCAAACATTACAAACATCTTTTTTAAATGGTGCAAACTTTAATTATCAAACACTTTATCTTAAACACTTTCAAAAATCACTTTGTTGGAGCGCAAATTATATTGTGGGATCGGCCCACCGTGAGCACGGTGTGCCGATCCCAAAACGGCATCGCTTTTCTTAAAATAAATACAGAACGATCGATCTTCCACTATTTTCTTAAAAACCTGGCCTTGCAACTCTGGTTTGTCAATCACCGACTCCATAGAATCATACAGTGGGCTGAAATTTGTCTTAAATCCAAACAGATTATCGTTCTGTGATGACAGAACTTTAAGAGCTAAAATACTTACCAGGCCATCATCGCCTTTGGCTCATGATTGTGAACAAGTGGCCTGGTTTTATCACTTGCGATCATGAACAAGGAATGATCAGTTTTTAGTGGACAGAATCTGGTTTTTACAGAACGGTGGCTCTTCTATCTTTGCTCTTTCAAGTTTCAACCCCTCACACATAACCTTTTTGCTTTGATTTACCATCTAAGCTGCGTATTAATCAAATTCAATTAATGTAATTTTGTCTGTTCTCTTGATGTTAATGATGGAGTTAATTGGTATATATAGGTATATACATGTGTGTGTTTTTAATACATAAAGTTACATCTTTTTATACTCCATTTACATTTTAATGTGCGCGAGTTACATCTTCTAATGAGTGAGTTACATTTGGAAATGTTTCAAACAAGTTACATTTCCTATTAACACAAGTTACATTTGTCATGAGTTACATCACAAAATAAACCTCTTTTATTGAAACGAAAAAAACCTTTTATGGAATCAATTATTTTTGCAAAAAAAATGTTTTTAGGGAAAAAATGATTTCTCTAAAACATTTTATGGTCTCAATATTAAAAACAAAACATATTCATTATTTAGGTACATCAATTAAGCAATTAGTTACATTTGTTACATGAGTTACATTTCAGGGCACACATTACATTTGTTGTTAACTGAAGTTACATTTGTAACAACGCGAGTTACATCTATTTATGCATAAGTTACATCATTCATGTTACTCGGATGAAAAAAAACAATTATTGTACACACGTATACTGTTCACATGTGTATTGTTCATGCAATTTTTTTAAATAATTGTGTGAAACTAAGTCATTTTAAGGGTGGGAGCACTGTGCTAATGAACTGTTCATTAGGTGTGTGTGATACCACGGTATACAAACTCTTGTTGGAGCAGAAGCAATCAAAATGCTCCACTATTTTAGTCTAAAGGAAAAACGAGAAGAATATATTTTCTTTAGCTAAAGGATAATCGACAAGAAGATGAGACGACAAAGCGAAGAAGCAAAGAAAAGGAACAGATACGCTTCTACGCCAACGAAAACCCGACCAGAGAGCCCATCTGGCTCAATCCGTCCTCGCCGGGTTTCTCCTCCGCCGGCGACGGGATCTCTCGTCGACCGCGACTCCGTAACCTCAGAACTGTCTTTGTTCGACGACCTCCAAATTTCCTCCGAATTCCAATCTCCTAACCCGAGAAGCTTCCCGTACAGCGTGAAGCAGCAATGCTGGGAAAAAGCTGAGAAGATCAAGGGCCGTGATCCGGACCGTTGGCGTCGAGATGCTTTAGGTAACATTGTCTTCCGGAAGCTGGTGGGCTGCCCTGGTTGTCTCTGCCATGACTATGACCATATCATTCCTTACTCCAAGGTGACTATCACTACTCACTAGATGCTGCAATACATTATACATACACCATTTATATAAAATTCCCATTTCCATCATGCTCTATTCATTCCATCTCTTTTGTATCAGCAATATGGTGTTGAAATTTAGCTTATATGTGGACTTGTATTCGTTTCTAGTCTTTTTACTGCTATTTAATGCCCTGTTCTGGTTGATGATCTTAATAATGTAATATACTTTTGGATATTAAAAAATCACTCACAGTCACACATGTTAATTTTAAAAACCGCCAAAAGAAAATAGAGACCCATTTTTTCCTTGTTTTCAAAATCTGGTTTTTTGTTTTTAAGAGAACGAAAAGTGAAAACTTTCAAACACCCTGAAAGGGGACTTAACAAAGTTCTTTGAAACTTGTGCTGGTTCATTGTTGCTGCTTCAGTGTGAAATTTGGGGTTGATTATGTTGATATTGCCAATGGCAGCCGGACATGTGTCTGATGTTGTGCCGACAAATCAGGTTGCATATACTCAGTAACTTCCATTAAATTGTTATGTAGTGTGTTGTTTGAATTATAGCTGGTGATTGAGAAATGTAAAATATGTTTACATTCACGTGATTATTGAATTACAAGGCTTAAACTGTTAAGCACAGAACAGTTCATTAGCATTCAGTTAGAAAACCCTAGGCATCAGTACAATGTTCATTGTATTTCCATTTTGAATACCATCAAACTGAAGTAGTTTGTGCCTTTACAACAGAAATGGTTAACCACAGTACAATGATCATTGTATTTCCATTTTGAATACCATCAAACTGAAGTAGTTTGTGCCTTTACAACAGAAATGGTTAACCACAGTACAATGTTCATTGTATTTCCATTTTGAATACCATCAAACTGAAGTAGTTTGTGCCTTTACAACAGAAATGATCAAGGACTGGAGAACATAATGCACTTTAGAAACACATTTTTCTTTCTATGATCTTCCCATTGCACTGTTTTCACTAATAGAGGCTTGCTTAAGTTTCCATTCTTTTATGTTTTCTTATTTCTTGCTCTTCTTCCTTTTATACTTTGCTCAAAAAAACAAATCTGGTGGTGGAAGAATATTCAGAAATTCTGTTCTTGAACAACTTTCACTCGGTTCATTTTTTGTAAATTTTTTCAGGGAGGAAAGAGCACGTTGGAAAACTGTCAGGTTTTACAGGTATAGACCTTGATATAGTAGATAATGTTAGGTAACTTCAGATTTACCTCTCTCAATAAAGAGAGGTGTCCTCTTGTGACGAGATCAAAATATAATAATTTCTTAAAAGTTAAAAAAGTAGTTATAATACTTTCCAAAAATCCAAACATTAGTATTTTTTAAAGTATTGTTTTGTACTTTTTTTTATCTCTAAGTATTCATTTTAAGTGAAAAATGATTGTTCATTCACCCTCTTGCTCTATTGCTTGATTCAGGCCAGGGTGAATAGATCAAAGGGAAACCGAACAGAACTATCTAAAGCCGAACTAATTCAGAAAAGTTCTTACTGCAGGGTTTCCGGTAATCCCAGTTTTTATGCTTAAATATGCTGCCATTGTTCTTTATTGTTTGTTGTTTCCTTGGTGTTTGATGCTTTTAGTGTGAATCAGGTCGAGACATGGACCTTCTCGAACTGACATCATTTGGCAATGTCCATCATGGGCAAGGTTCTGATGGCGGATGTAGCCTTCAATAGCCATCATGGGCAACATTCAACTGTTTAACCTAATTGAGTGAAAATTGAGGATGTTGGAGGAGCCTATGGTTTGCAAGACAGTCGGACAAAGTGAGGTGCAGCAAGCTGAATCCTAATACTTTATGGCATGCGTCATTCTATTTGGGCTTTGGCTTGTGTTTGAGATACGAGTCTCATTGTTTGTAAAATGCTGTTTACTAAATGTACTTTTTGGGTTTCCAATTTTTAAAATACTCCAAGCACCCCAACACTGGATTATACGAATCATATGATTGGCAACTGTTCACATTGATTGATAAAAACTATTGATACCAAATCATACCATTTGTGATTTTCCGTTTATGGTAATCTATGTTGCACGGTAACGCGAAAATAATGAGGAAGCGGGAAACGTCAACTTTTGATAAAAGAAAAGCACTTGTTTCACACTTTCACTGTTTCGAGAGTTTTCAAAGAGTTTCTGTAGATGGTAGTTGAATTGATTGACTACCATTCTTGTTTGTAGCTCATGCACCTATTAAGTCCTTGTGTTTGTGAGGTATACCATTTCAATGGGTGCAATGCCGTGGCTTCTGTTTTGCTTAGGTTTATGTGAAGGGTGGAACTGTAACTGTAAGCTGGTGCACCTGGACTGGCTCCAATTCTCTGTCCACTTCTCGGGTTGATTTTGGATCGGTTTCTTAGTCTAGTTTTTAAAAATGGGAAACCGGTTCTTATTTGAAGGAACCAAAACCGGTTCGCATGAATCTGAGCGGGTAACCGGAAAACCAGATTAGTCTTTGGGCAAAAAACTGGCCAGCCTAGGTTCAGTCCGGTTCTGAGATGAACAAAAGACGTCATGAAGTGAAACTGTTACTACATGGAAGTGTATGATTATAATTTTCTGGTATCGGACCACCGGTTAAAAACTTAGGGCCTGTTTGGATGGAGTGTTTGGAAGTATTAGTAATAGCAGTGTTAGTAAGTGTTAGTAAGGGCCCGGAAGGGAATGGAAGTGTAAGGGTTTAGACATAATTTTATCTTATTTGGGAGAGTCAAATGAATGAAGTGTTAATAATGGAAGTGTTAATAATTTTACCTTGAGACAAAAGAAACGAGTAAGGAGAAGAGATGAAAAAGGCGGACCATCAGACCTACGGGAAAGAGATTCGAGGTGAGATGTCGAAATAGGAGTTATGAAAGGAGCACGTAAGTTGAAATAAGAGTAAGTTGAAATAAGCAATATATGTAAGTTGAAATTACTAGGGGTGGGCGTGGTCCGAAACGGTCCGGTAAATTAGTAAAACCCGTAATGTATCCGTGAGGTTTTTAACGTTCCGGTTTCTAGGATGGAACCGTTCAGTACCATGTCGTTTCGGAACGGTACAAAACGGTACGGTACAATGCCAAACACATGCTAAAAAATTTGAACAAAACTTGCAATTACTGGATATCATCACACCAACCAACTCACATTAAATGTTGATATACATACAAGAAATTGCATATATAGGACTAAAATTCACAAATAAACAAACAGAGCAACACAACTAAGAAAGAATATAGCAAAACGATGACGCACGAGATAAATATCCTCCTTAATTCAATTAGTTCATGTGAAAATATAAAAAAGAATATCATCAAATTGTTGAATATAATACAAATCCTCAACGTTCTTCTTCTTCTTCTTCTTCATTCTAGGTTAAATACTTCGTAAATTTAATTTAGGTTATAGTTAAACCTTGAGAGTTAAAATTTAGTCCATGTAAATTAAATTGTAAAATTGCACAAACATGATACAACAAAAAGTCATGTACGCTAACATTACTAGAAATGAAGTCATTAATGATTTCTCTAAAATTTTAATATTCTTTCAATACATACCAAACTATAACATAAATTATCTAAAAAGAAAAAATAACAATATATATATATATATATATATATATATATATATATAATATACTCCGTATGTCACACACATTTAACTATTTTAGGGACGCATAAATACATACTTGGGCTATAAAATTGTTGGTCTATAAAAGAGATCTATTGAATTGGTATAGAAAAAATATAAAAAAATTCATGTGCATGTTTTTCAAACGGTTCAGTCCGGTATTTTTCGGTTTTCAAAATCTAGGACTTGTCCCGTACCCGTTTCAAATGGTATGGGACAAAAATATATAGAACCGTTTAAATACCCGGCATGGGCGGAGCTAGGGGAGGGCCATCCCTGGCCCTGGCCCAGCCCAAATTTTAAAAATGCTTGTATTTTAACTGTGAAAAATTATGTGAAAAAAAAAATTCAAAAATATTCTTTGTACCGGCCCAGTGCGGCCCAGTGCCTTGGCTCCGCCCCTAAAATTTACCCGGTATTCAGTTCAGTACCATTATGGGACGATTCGGTACTGGTTCGGTTCGAGTTTTATGCCCATCCCTGGAAATTACTTTTTTTTTTGCATGGGAAAAATAAATTACTTTTCTGAATAAATTAGTTGAAGTTATTATAGAGAATTTTTTAGCTATTTTCACACTAGTATTTTTTTATTAATAAAATTTATTTTAAATATAATACTCTGTGGTTCCGTTCCTAAATTGAAGTCCTAGTTTGACTTCACACTGCTTTGACGTTGTTTTGCACGGTTTTGCACTGTTTGACATTATTTGATGTATATTTGCTTACCATATAAGAAATTCAAACTTTAATTTAGGAGCATCTCAAAAAGGAAAATGAGACTTTAAATTAAGAATGGGAGAGTAATATTTATATAGAGCCCGTTTGGAGACCCCTTTTTTTGGCTTATCAAGCTTATCAGCCAGTTTTTTCACCAAACACGTAATTTTTACTTTCGCGTGCTGAATTATGTAATAAGCAGAAAAAGTAAGGTTGGAGTTACTTTTCTGGCTGTATTGGCTGAAGTTACTGTAGATGACCATTTTAGCTATTTTTACATGTAATTTTTTCTTTATTTTATTAATAAAATATATTTTTAAAATATTTTTTTCTAGAATCAGCAGAATCAGCCAAAACAGTCACTTCAGCCAGAACTTCATAAATTTCAGCAGAAACAGCCAAAACAGCCGATTTTCGTGCTACCAAACGGGCTCATAATTTACGATATATAGTCAATTCACCCTTAATTTCATTAATTTGAACCGATTAAGTCAATTTTGGTGTTAGGCCCTCAATTACGTCAACCTCCGAAGTGTAAATTAGGAGATCGAAATACATATGATCATGGTAGTCATTTATCATTTGATATACCTTATTTGACTCCTTGAGCTTATCGAGCTTGCCTTGCCGTTCATGCGATGGGTTGTTGAGGAGAAAAATAAAGGAAGAATGTTATTGATAAAATGTTATTAATGAAAATTTAACCATACAACCACAGGAACTTATTCATACGATTTTCGGATTTTAATATCTTCATTAAGGATATTTTCTTTTTGGACTGAAATTTGCTGGTCTGATCTGATGTGGTTTGGTAAACGTCTGATTTCTGTGTATTTTATAACTACGAAAGTCTGGTCTGATCTGATCTGATCTGGTGTAATCTAGGACTGAAAACAGTCTAAAAGAAAATATCCTAAATCCTTAATTATATACTGCAAAATAGCAATGATTAGTTACCATTCTTACCATCATTCAAAAAATAAGAAATGGAGTGAGAAAATATACTAAGTACTCCCTCGTGAGATTCCTTGTAGCAAAAGCATTTGGCATGACATTGAGGAAATGAATTTTACAAGTTACACCTACCTCAAATAGGAGAGGAATTTGGGTTGCGTTTCATTTTAGAGTAATTCATAACAGTGCGTTAAATTCATCATTTAACTATATTACGGAGTAGTTAATTGAAATTACCGCTAAATTTGATATTGTACTCACTTTATATTGGTGTGAAATCATAGTAATTGGTTTATATGTAAAATTAATTATATTGAGGAATGCTTATTATTTTTTTCACGAAAACTGTCACAAAACTCTTACTGCCTAATATAATGAGGATTGAATGCTATTTGTAGTGATAGAAGCTATTCAGTTTATTTGTTGGGAGAATTTGACTTTGCACCCCATATTTTGGGTAATATTTGACTTTGCACCCTATTTTCAAAATCATTAATGTATGCACCCCAATTCACTATAAAATCATTTGACTTTGCACCCCACTCCTTCACAATTTTTGGGCTAATGGGGTGCATACATTAATGATTTTAAAAATGGGGTGCAAACTCAAATATCACCCAAAACATGGGGTGCAAATTCAAATTCTCCCTTATTTGTTCTATACCATTGAGATTTTTTTAATTGTAATCTCTAGGGTTTTGCTTTATGTACTTCTTGTGTATACTACTTCTCCCAATGATAATTTTATTATATATTATCGATGATACATACATAGAAGCAGTGAGAGCAATGGGATTAACCTTGATGACAAAAAGATTTCTATTTGTGATATGTTTGGTCATTTGGATTTCATAATTCATAAGGATGGAAAACTTGAACTAAATCACTGGGTGATATGTTGACTGTGAGTTTACTTGGGCTCCATATATAGTTCAAAAGCATAGTGAACTTTTTATTTACTTGGGCTCCATAGGAAAATGCTAGGAGTACACAAGTTGTACACAACTTGTACACACAATGTCGGTCATAGACAATTTGTACGGAGTTACTTGTGACCACAGACAAGAGTTGTCTGTGTACACAGACAAATTTTGTCTGTTCCCACAGACATTTACTTTTTTGTAAAAAGTACACTGAGAGCCGCCTGACACTGACAAGTACTTTTTACAAAAAAAGTAAATGTCTGTGGAAACAGACAAAATTTGTCTGTGTACACAGACAACTCTTGTATGTGGTCACAGGCAACTCCGTACCAATTGTCTGTGACCGACATTGTGTGTACAAGTTGTGTACAACTTGTGTACGTACCCCTAGCATTTCCTTCAATTAACTACTTGGGATGTTTTTACTTGGACTGTAATTTGTCCCAGACCGGACCAGTTCAGACCAGACCAGACCAGACTTGGATAGTTATAAAAATAGCAAAAATAGTCTCATATTAAGCAAATTCATCTAATTCGGCTAAAAAATAACTTCAACTTTACGATAATTACACAATTGAGTGCATTGAATCAAATTAGTTGTGTATTTGATAACATGATTTGGTGATAAACATTAAACAAAAAAAAAACATTAAACCAAAAATAGTGGTTACTAATTAAACAGGATCTGAAACAGAATGTTACGTTTTTAAGATATTTACGTGGTTGAGTTTCATCTTGAGTGATTTATTTGATCAGATGTGTAATTAAATTTTTATTTTACTTTAAAAACACCTAAGAAATATTTAATATTGCGCAACTATTCACATATAAATGATGTTATTATGTAGAGAGTAATATCCTTTTAAAGGTTTGTGCTATAATCTCACTGAAATGAAAAATCTGAAAAAGGTCGTATTACTAAAATTACTATAACTGTATCGTCAATTCGCCATGGTGATTAAAGTATAAGTATAAACCTGAAGAACAAAATCATAATGTTCATTAAATTACTACTACTACTATTATATATGGTTTATAAAGTATAAAAATTCCAATTTTGTTTAAATAATTCATTGCATTATTTGCATGTAGTCATAATATTCAACATTATTTCTATTCTTTAATAACGGGTTCACACAAAAAAAAAAAAAAATCAATCTTTCAATTCAGATTTGATGGGATGAATTCATGGTATCCAAAAAGTTCTACCTTTGATCAAGATCATCCCAACCCGTTTGTTTCATCATGTTCCAATGTACATTGGAAACGGAGATCAAAATGCAAAATGATACACTACAAATTAAAGCTAAGCTAGCTAGTAGAATATATATGCATAGCTAGAGCTAGCCATCAGTTTGCATTTAAGACAAAATCGAATCTTGTCGGCCGACTTTTCATCAACGAATTCGAACTCCCGCCCCCATTCTTGAATCTCCGGCAGCCGGCCGGCCAGCGGTTAACTAAGAAGGGGAGAAGAGGCTAAGCCTCCGTTTTTTGTAGTTATCCTTGAAACAAGCTTGCCGTAATCTTTTAGTGTTCTCCTCTAGTTCCAAATCTGGAATTTCTTCCAGCCGCTTCTTCTCCCACTCTAGCATTTCTATCGTTGCCTTCGCTCTTCCCACCAAACCTTCATTTTCATTATTCTTATCTCCAAATTCCTGCTATTCCCAAACTTAAATAAATACTCCCTCCGGTTTTTAATAAATTTCACACTTTCCTTTTTGGGACGGTCTAAAATAAACTTCACACTTCCTTATTTCCTTTTTTGGCAAAGAAATCTACATCAAAACAGTGCCAAACAGTGTCTCAACAGTGCCAAACAGTGTCTCTACAGTGCCAAACAGTGTCAAACAGTGCCTCAACAGTGTACTCTACAGTAAAGTCAAATTTCTTTCCTTATTTTGTGTGAAGTCAAAGTGTGAAGATTAAATAAAACCGGAGGGAGTATATATTCTCACACAGGATAATAAGCTCATCAACAAGAAAAATTTTATTGGCTAAAAGTCTAAAACAAACAATTACTCTTTTCGTCCCAATTTGTTTTACAAAGTCAACATTTTTTGGTCAACCAATAATAAAAGTCAATCATTTTTGCGGATAATTAACTCAGTTTTTAATAATTAAAAACAGTTTTGTTTTTAATAAAACAAAACTGTTTGACCAAGAAAATTCAAATTTGCAAATCAATTTGGGATGATGGTAGTACAATAATTTTACCATATATACAAGTACAATTTTACGACCTATACCTATGGAATGAATATGGTCAAATAAGAGTAAAATATTGTAACAGTTCAAAATAGTACTAAAACATTTTTATTTCCAAAATATACTGTAGCGTTTTTAGTCTTATTAAAATGATAAAACAATAAAAACATTCGAAAAATTTAGTAGAGTGAATGAGTCGTACGCATTTTGAAAAGAAAATAGTTACGCTTATATTTAATTAAATAAATAGGTTATGTTTTACTCCTATTTGGATATAGTACGTTCCATCATAATACTTGTATCACTCGTAAGAAATTTTAACAAAATAAAGAAATATAAAAATTCTTAAACATGATCGACTTAAACATACTCCACGTACGTACTATATTTATCCAAATCGAACTTTGTCTATATTTTAATCTTACTTTGAGCAATTTCCTTAAAAATAGGCCAAACTAAAAGTGAAACATTGATAATTTACAAATGAGTAACTTTGTTTTATTCCTAAAATAAGACATATTTATTCCTAATGAAAAAATAAAAAATATCTTTATTTAGAAATGAATTGTCCCTATTGGGGGGTACTCCGACTAAACTTATTTGAGATGTGCTACATTTTGGTCTTGTGTGAAAAACTCTCAATTTCTCACACACACACTGACACACATATGGAATATTCTTAATGAACTAACACATTTTGTGTGCACATTTCTTACATTTTAATTCAACTATGTATAGATAACTTGTCCCAATATTTGAATGACACAAATCACTTTTGCCCTATATCACTATAAAAAAATTATAGGCATGCCACTCATTTGACACGAATTGATCGATGACTTCGTGTCAAATATTTCATGCCAAAGTGTTATTTTTTGCACGAATTTGACATATACCTACCAAATTCTCTAACATTTTTGAAATGTCAATTGCTGTTTTTTTGTAGTGTAGGTAAGAAATGTGAACAAAAAACTTGTACAAAGACATGAATCCGATTGCGTGCAGTGTGTATTGATTAATCATTAGTGCACGTACCTGAACGTAGTTGATTAACGTTTGAAGACTGGCAAGCTTCCGGTGAGGCCACCGGCGAATTCCCAGCATCCGGCACCTCTTCTTCAATAGGGTTATGCCCACTCCAAGCTCCTTGGCTGCTTCCATTATGGGCATGTGGAAGTACTGTGATATCTTTGTTCTGGACAACGTTAAAGCATTCTTACTTTTATCAGCTTCTTGATCATCTTCCTCCCCATGCTGTTCATGAAGATCATCTGTACTTCTGGACCTCTTACACGACGCCGTCTTCCTCCTCTCCACAGTAGGATTGCCATCCCCACTCCCTGGGACGGGCACCACTTCTTGCTGGGTGCAGCTAAGGGGCTGTTTGGCTGGCGCCGCTTCCGCATCGTAGAAATCTAGAAATGATGGTGAAGACAGCATTGGGTAGTCATCGATCAACGGTTCCATGCAGCTGAAATCAGAGTAAGGCGTGGTGGAGAAGTAGTTCTCCCAAAAGTTATAGTAATCATATTCTTCCATCCAAACATTGCCATAGATGTTGTACTTCTCTTCCTCACAACCCCAATTGGAGGGAAAGTCTTCATAATACAACAAACTGTTCATTACAGAAATAAATGTAAGTAGTACATTTTCAGCTTCTTGTGTGGTAAAAAATTGAGAAAGAATATAATTTATACTAGTACTACGTATTACCTAGACAAAGGCATTGGATCTAAATGAGCAAAACAATGTTTGATAGAAGTATCTTTAATTTGTCATAACTTACTCCTATAAAGATAGAAATACTACCTATAATCATATTCTTATCCCGACGTGAAAAGCCCATTCCTAGTAGTATACTCCTATTTCTTATTCTATTAGTTCTACAAGAGGCAATTTCAAAAATAGGATTGAGCACTTTTTCATTAAATAAAAAAGAACCATATATTCTTGGTGCACACATACTAGTATTTTATACACTTTTTGTGTACACCATTCCCAATTGTTTGTATATAAGGCAATTGCTGAACTAATTGTCTGTGTAGACAGACAACTAGAAGATGTACATGGAATGTGTACAACATATGTGTAACAATAATATTTATGAATAAAAAAAGAAAGTTGTGGGCTTATTAGATATACGGACTATACGAAGTATATTATGAACATATATACGTACGATTGGTACAACTTATTCACTTATTGAAAATTACAAAATAACCTGCTGTGGAGATGATGCTCATAATCAGATTGGAGAAGAAGAGGGGTGTTATCGTTTTCCCCATAGAAATTTCCCCAAAAATTCTCAATCCCGTGGGAATGGCTTCCCATGTCCAAGTAAGCCATGGATTATGATGGAACCCAAAAACAGTTTAAAACTATGTTTTAGTTTGCATGGGACTGATCGACGCGAGGGTGTGTATATATGTGTATAAATAGTGTGTATTTATTAATTAAATGGGGAGTGACAAAATGAATGAAGACATACATATGGATTGGATTGGGTGGTGTAATATAATGATTATGTGGGAACGTAATAATGCGAATTTCTTACCTTAACGCACGTGCGCCGTACGTCGCAGTATTGAGCATATACACCCCCGTCCAAGGAATGCCTGCTCCCACACAATTTCTTTATATACCAAGTATTTAGCATATTTCCTTTCAAAAAAAAAAGTATTTAGCATATTTTTATTGGAATGAAATTTTCTGATTTAATCTAATTTCATAAACATTTGATTTATGTATATTTTATAACTATGCAATTCTGGTCTTGTTAGATCTATGATTGAAAACAGTTCAAACAAAAACATCATTGATTTGGATATATATACTACATATATCTCAATATATATATAGACTTTTCTTGATGAATGATAGTCTATATTAATCCATGACAATTTTAATACGAAATTATTTAGAATGGACAAATTTTATATAGTATGAAAATACTACTCCGTAATTGTTAAAAATACTTTCATAAACGTACAAAAGATTCAAATTTCACACAAATATAATAACTAAAAATCATTCTTTGAAGTTTATTATGATTGACCCAAAATCTAAGTTGACTAAATGTTATGAGAAATATATTGAGAGAGCATATATACTAGGCACATTTTATATTTTATTTCTTAGCCAATATCAACATCGTTATCAACCGTTGACGTACGGGCTGATATCTTGCGTGGGTCTGGCTCGACCATTGACTTATTCATTTTCCCATTTCTTGAAAAAAATGGAATAAATTTCCTTATTAAACTTAAACATGCTCTTTCCCTCCCAAAGATGTTTTTGATGATAAAGCTAATTTCTGTAAACAATATTTAAATTTACCTTATATACGAATTACACTATAATATTTACTAAATACGAAAATCAAATTAAAATGTGATAATTAATAACTCTTAGCTTGATCGATTAAGTGACAAAAGCTTAACCGTAGAATAACAAGATTGTCCTTCGTTATACGAGTATATAGACTTCAATGTAGAGTTTAGTTGGACTTCTTAGTCTGATTAGACTAGACCAGATCAAATCAAATAAAACTAAACACAATCATATAAAGCCAAATCAAATCAAATTAAATTAGATAAGATCAGATCAAACCAGACCAGATTAGAAAGTTTCGGTCCAATTAAAACATTCTAAGTTCATAATTGAATGTGTCTGCTAGGGGTGCTTAAATTAGATCTTCTTTTTAATATTATTTTTACCCCTTCAAGAAACAGAAGCAAATGTTGAAGTGTTCGGGTGAAAATGAAAAAGTACCTCTAAGTGCTTCTAAATTGCTCTTACATGTACCTTGTTAGAAGCTGGAGAAATCATATTCTGAATAACTTACTCTAGTTGTACTTCTTCCTTTTAAAAAGAATTAGAAGCAAAATGATATCAATTCCTAACACCCCTAACTATTATATATTCAAGTCCTCAAATCTTGTAGACATATTAATTTATTCTTGGATCTTATATGCTAAATTTATCATTCAAGCCTAACTTTTCTCTTCAAAAAATACTTTAGTATAGCTTTTACATACAGGGGAGGATCTATGTTAGGGCTATGGTGTGCTGAAGCCCAGGGCAAAGTAAAAAAAATTAATTTTTTTAAGGTATTATTTTCACAAAATTCTATCCAGCCCAGCCCAAATTTTTCTATATCCCAATCCAATTTTTCAGCCCAACCCATAAAACAAAATCATTCCATCTAAAAATCTAATCTAAATGTTATACGAATTACCTCCCACTTAACAAGAGGCACTTTTGTACATCGTATAAGGGCCCGTAAAGCCCAAAAGAAATAAATGTAATAAATACAATAAAATATGATTCAAATATGATGCACATACATCAACTTGTAAAGTGTTTGATTATATTCAAGAACATTGCCCAAAAGTGAGTTCTTGGGCAGAAGTTCATAGTGTATATAGACACTTTCCATGTTTTGATTTTGTGTTCAATTCACTTTTCATATAACGAGTATTCTTTGTCAAGACCTTCAAACAATTATTGGATATCTTGATAGCAATGAGACATGTTTCTACTACACAACTCATTCTCGGGGAAGTGACATAAAATGGATGTGAAGGCTTTCTTGAAGAAGCAAAGGAATTTTGCTCAAAAAAGAAATTCTTGTACCGAAATTGAATTCTAAATATATGGTTGGTCATTGCCGAAAAGAAACTACAGTTGAGCATTCATTATCACTTTGATGTTTTCAATGAGGCAATAGACTTTGTATTGATGAAGTTAAGGACTCGGTTTAATGATAAATCAATGGATCAAACTCCTTTCTTTGAGTGCTTCATTGGATCCCGAAAGTTCGTATGTGTCATTCAATGCCAATGCTATTTGTAATCTCTTGCAAGGAAGTTCTATCCCGAAGGTTTTAGTAATGTTTTTGAATTCAAGCGACAACACTATGCTCATGATGTGATTCATGATACAAAGTTTCAAGTATCTACACTTGTTGAATTATGTGAGCAGTTGACTAAGAGGAAAAGATCTGTTTCATATGTTATGATCAGCATATTGATTCGCTTTGTATTGATCTTATTGTTTTCACTTCAACAATAGAATGATCATTTTCTGCCGTAAAACTTTTAAAGACAACACTCCCCGACAAAATGGATGATGACTTTTTTGTTAATGGCAATACACTTTATATTGAAAAAGGTCATACTCTTAGTATAGATGTAGACTCTATAATTGACGAGTTTTTTTGTTTCAAAGCTTCGTCGAGAACAAATTTAGTGGCAAACTCTTATATATTTTTTTTGCTTATTTTGAAAATTTTTAATGTATTATCAATTATGTTTTTCAGCCCAGTCCAACATGAAATCCTGGATCCGCCCCCGTACATATATCTTTTTAGTATAGCTTTTTTTTAGTATAGCTTTTACATATATCTTTCCCTTGTACTGATTTTAATGTTTATCGTTATTCTTGGTAAAAAAAAAAAATGAAGCAATTGATTACTAATATATACCATACACTCTAGAGTGAGAGTAGCGACACTTCATTTCAATGATATTTGATGTTTTCCTTTATCTATTTTTAAAAACTTGTCCAAATTGATGTTTTATTAAGTTGTTATATTTAAAAAGCTCGTCGCCGAAATGGTGTTATTTTATGGTTTGAGTTTTAAAGAATGAATGGTGTTATTACACATGTTATTTCTTACCTGCTAACCTGATCCTACACCATTCAAGTTGCATAAACCCATGTAAATTTAACATATTTTTAGCAAAAGACAAGACGGTTTTTGAGATTGTATATTAAGTATTACTTATTCTTAAATATACCTATTGATTGTGTTTTGTATAATACACCTATTTGATTTTGGGAAGGTTAATTTTAGATTGTATGAACTTCTTATAAATACCTTATTTTTTACTCCGCAATTTTTAATGACTTGTTTATTTTCTTTAAGCCGTAACAATCATTAATTACACTGTTTTTTATACATCGGGGAAACCAAAACAACGTTCATCAATTACTACTATCCTGTATTAAATTGGATTGGAAAATACATAATATTGATTTGGAGTTTTAAGTGCAATGAATGCGTCTCATTAAAGGAACATATTCATTTTCTATATAAATGGAATCCAACATTCATGGGTGAATCTCCATGTGAAAATTATTTCTGACACATAATTAACACGAAGTATATTTCACTTCTTTAATTAACTACTTCATTCATAAATACTACGTAGTACTACATACTCCGTATCTATGCTCTTTAACTTAGATGCGCTTGTAAACGTTTAGAACTTCTTTTTGTATAAAATAAAAAGAAGAGTTTTTGTGTGAGATAGAGATATTTTCAAACTTATTTTCAAAAGAGTGATACTTTTAAACATATTTCACATATGATGGTATTTTTCGCCATGCCGTCATCCCAACAATTCCACATCATCTCAGCAATTCCATATCATCCAATTTAAGTGTTTAAGATTATTTAAAACATAGTCGGCATGTTCCATTTAAATATTTATACTTTGTCACTTTCCATTTTAGGATGTGCCAAATAAATCTTTGCATTTCCTGTTTTGGTAAACTCGCCACATATCTGTCTTTATTCCCTGCCTCCCACCTTCTCTCCTCTCAAACCCTCAGCTCATTTGTCCCCTCTTGTCTTATCTCTCGATGAATATCTCATCGTTCTTCATCTCTCTCAAGTTTTTCAGGGAAAGGAACCAAGACAATTGGATGCACAAATAGGTGCATAAAAAGTCGATATAAGAATACAGAGTGACCACTAGAGACTTCAATGGAACCAATTCAGGTGGCGACAAAATTCCCTCGGATTGTTGGATTAGAATCAATCCCTGGCATGTCAACTAGTAGCTCAGGAAAGCGCAAGCCAATCACCCAGTTTGGCAAGTTAAAATCTTGTGTCTAAATGCATATTATATTAACCATGTATACCTTTCACAAATGTTATCGTTAATGGTTAATTAAAACATAAAAAATATACTAATGCGTATTATTGCTATTAATAAACTTAGATTATATATGATATTCCAAATGTGGTTATGCTCACAGCTCATATTTATTTTTTGAAAAATGTATGTGACATATTTTAATATTTATTCTTGAAAGTCAATCATGTCAAAAATTATTTTCTAGATTAAAAAATAATTGTCAAATAACATTTTCATTCAAATAGGACTAAAATTTTAGAATATGGTGCATATGTTCTCAATGTTTACTAAGCATTAAAATCATTTGATTATTATGGAAATTAAATACCATTCATTTTTAATTTATATATTTATTACACTACAATTTAATAACCGTTGACCAGGTTGACCCGCCGGACTAAGTATTGAAATCATTTGATAATTGTGAAAAATAAATACCTTTTATTTTAAATTTATATATTTATTACACTACAAATTTATTAACGTTGACCAAATTGACCTGTCGGGTCCAGGCTAACCCATTACTTAGTCACTTGGCCGGGTCGGTTCTCAATCCAGTTCTTATAAAATAGGCCGAGAGCCCGAGACCGGCCGGTCCCGATTAGTCCAATTTTTTACATTTCAACCATTGTCAGCATTCTAAACTCTAGTAAATGAGTAAATTAATTTAGAACCTGAAAAGGGTTGGTAGGGGTGCGGACGTGTGGCGGGGGTCTAAAAATTAAAAGAGCGGACCTGGTCGGAACAAAAAATAGAGGTCGCGGCCCCAATTCCCCTACTCTACCTCCCTAGGGCTGGCTGGCCCGGAACCAGACTGGGTTCACCCCTGTTGACAAGGAATTTTGAAGACATAGTGTCGGGTCAGGTTGACTCATCCCATTCCATCCCTAACTGATAGTGTGAAGAGGAGTGGAGAATAGAAGGTGCCATAGATCATCATTTAGACGTCTTGTTATTAGTGGAAACTTAGTACAAGGATAAGGGAAATATAGGAAGAATTTGATGAGATAAGGGTATATTTTGAAGAAAAATACTATAGGTACCCCAAATTTGTAAACCATTTGTACACACCTCCCTAGTTACATGTGTACACAGGTATGTACATAGGTAGGGATGGACCGGGACCTGGCCGAGATTGGTCGGGAGCGGGACCGGGCCAGGATTGGTCGGGACCAGGGCCGGGACTATAATTTCAGGCCCGGTACCGGCCCGTGTTTAAACCGGGACCGGGCTGAACCGAGACGGGCCTTGGCAATAAATTTAAGAAAATAGTGCAATCGGGCCCAGGCCTAAAAAACAAGCTTGAAGCCTGCCCTTATAGCTCCTGGGACGGGATCGGGCCGAGCTCCAGGCCTAAAGAGAACCGGGTCGGGCCGGGCCTAAACAACGTCGGGACCAGGCCGATCCCAGGTCAGGCCGACTCGTGCCAGTCTGCCAGACCTAAGGATGGACTCGGGTCGGGCGGCCTGGCCCGATTACTGTTTGAACCGGCCCAGCCCGGGAACCGGTCCGGGGGGCGGTTCGGGCCAGCCCCGCCTGGTTACTGTGCGGTTCGGGC
Organism: Cuscuta epithymum; assembly: GCA_945859915.1. NCBI lineage: Eukaryota > Viridiplantae > Streptophyta > Magnoliopsida > Solanales > Convolvulaceae > Cuscuta > Cuscuta epithymum. The sequence continues at coordinate 2,048,310 of CAMAPF010001023.1, forward strand.
CCGGGCCCTTTGATTGGCGAACCGGCCCGGCCGGTTCGGGCCCGGTTCAGACCAAATTAATTTTTTTTTTTTGAAATTTTTTTAAGTTTTTGGGTTTGGCTTGGTATTTTGGGCCATTTGAGGTGGTTTGGGGTGGTTTGGGGTGAGGGGGGAGGGTTAGGGGTTAATTAGGAAAAGCCAAAAAAAAAAAATAGAACCGAGGCCCGGCCCGGCCCGGACCCGGGATTACCCGGGCCGGTTCCGGGCCTCCATTTCTAAACCGAGGCCCGGCCGGGCCCAGGCCCGAACCGGGCCCAGGCCCGAACCGGGCCCGAACCGGAACCAGTCCACCCATAGCCAGACCATCCCTATACACAAATTAGTGTACACTTTGTGTACAAATTTGGGATACACCAAACATTCCTCTATTGAAATTTGAAACTAGCCATCCCTCCCCAGTCCCCACCCTTTTTCAACCATTAATTGGACCCCATCTCAATGATTATAATGCTAGAAAAAGTGGGAACTGAATTGGGATCGGAGAGTCCCAAAAGCTGAGGCCCAGTACTGGTCCTCCTTTATCCCGTCCCATGTCTTGGTTATGGCCTTGAACCGGAGAACCGGTCCTGATCCTGGACCGGGACCTTGTGTTCTTGTCCACCCCTAGATGTGAGCTATTTAGGTGGTCAACAAGCCTAATTGAGCTAAATTGCTAAAGCCATTGGTGTGTCCCTATTTATGGGTTGGCATATAGAAACCACCCAAAAGGCACACAACAGAAAAGCCTGAAGATATATACCGATATGAGAAACTATTTTATACGAGATCGAGATAATAAGACCAGACCTTTTTAGTGGTAAAATACCAACAGGGAAGGAGATCGTTATATGTGAGTAATAACTTATAACTTGTATAGTTCTTCAAAGAAAGTACATGCAAATCCGTTTGTGAAGCAATTAGAGGAGCTTCCAGGTTATGGGGGGCAAAAACAGTAGTGTAAATTTTCCTTATATAATATCAAGAGCAAATAATTGAGTAATATAGATTCTAACATCACACTGGAAGACTATCAATTGAGTGTCTTCACTAGACTCATTCACCTGGTAATTTGGTTGGGCTCGCTTAGTTTCTCCACTTACCTCTGCCACGTCCACGACCACGCCCACCCCATCTTCCACCACCACCACCATGCTCACCCTTGGATTTCGTTGCCATGTTTTCTGGCAGGGGCAGAATGTTGTCAACGCACTTTCTGAAGCTGAAATCATCAGTAGAGCCGTCCTCCCTCAAGATGAAGAAACATCTGCTTTTAAACACAGGGTGGTATCGTACTTGAAATCCGTCAACTCCACTCCCGATCTTTTTCTCTGGCTCTGCATGCCCCTTCTTAAGCAACTCCATCAACACAATTTCTTCATACTGCAACCGAGTTATCAAACTCATATATAAGCTGAAGTTGCTACTTTTAAGCAAATGCAATGTTATCAGCAGCACAGACTAAGATAGAGAAACAGCTCACCAAGACATTGAGAAATTGAGAAACAGATCAGTGAGATCACCAAGACATTACATTTTGGGTTTCCTACAGGTATGTTTGCCTTTTCCTATTAAGATCAAGATGATAGTCTGGATTACATAGTCTTTGGATAATGGAATGCTAGCTTTGTGAGCTACATAAAAAATCTGGTGTGTAAAAACAACAAATTTGGGTTTGGATCGACATCTGAAGTGGATGTGTCACATGTCCAGGACTGGGAAAATCAGACAGTTGTGGTCTGAGCAAGTAAGCTGTATTTTAAACTAATTTGTAAGTAAGCACAACTAAGTGGCTGAACAATTAGGTCAGTGCGCTGTGAGGTCTATTGAATCAAGATTCAACAGTCTTAAAATGTTTCTGCATAAAGCATTGGTCTACATATGTGTGCATACACACACAATCACAAGATTATACTTCCTTGGGCATCAACGGGTGCATTAAGGGTGTGTTTGGAACATGGAAAAGGTGAAAAAGGTAGGGAATGAAAATAGAGATGAGATTTTGAAGAGAAGAAAATACAGGGTAAAGTTTAAAAATTACAATACTCAAAAGATTAATTTAAGCTTGTATTTAAACTCATCTTATTTAAAAAATTGTGAAATGAGAGATTAAAAAAATCAAAATATATGTAAGAAGACTAAGAACTGAGAGTTTCAATCAGATATAATTCTTCCGTAACATATATAAGGTGAAACCAGGTATAGAAAATCCTTCTGTAATTTTTTTCTCCTTCTCCTAGCACTTTTTAAGTTCCAAAAACATCCTTAAGGCATGCCAGTTAATCTCTCCAATTTTTAAGGAAATTTGTGATTGAAAGTAAAAAAAAAGGAATAGCTTATTACTCCATTCAAGCGAACATTCAATCAATATCTACTTTCATTTAGAACTATATTCTGCAATTTGAGTTTTAAAATCAGATTTTAAAAAATCCCATAAGATCACATAGTTTGTCTAGAGTATTGGGTTCGACGTTTCTGTTCAGACTTAATGGACAATCTGATTATTATTTATTAGATATAGGGTAAAGCGGTAAATCAGTATCTGCATAGGCATATTCCAACATTTCAAATAACACAAATACTACGTACTTACTAGAGTGAATTAGGGCGTGCAAGAAGATCCTACCAATTTAGACCTACCAATTTAGGATGTTTTTAATTGGAATGAAATTTGCTGATCTGGCCTAATTTGATAGATGTCTGATGTATCTGTATTTTACAAATGTCAAAGTCTAGTCTCGTTTGTTTAAGTGTGGTCTAGTCTCTCCAAGTCTGGTCTAGTCTCTCTAAGTCTGGTTTGTTCCGGGTCTGAAACTCATCTAAGTAAAAACATCCTAGGTCTGAAATTTTAGATAAATACTCCGTAGTATATTTAATTTACAAAAGCTATTTTAATTTTCTTTAAAACAACTATTTTAGTGTCTTACTCTGAAACACATTTCTACATAGAATATCACACACAACGTTTAATTTTTTACTGCACAAGGTGTAACTTATAGTGTTCTAATTTCTTTTAATTAGAACAAGGCTGATAAGCTGAATCGTGCAGGCAGGACTAGCGGCGAAGCCTTGTTTGATAATGAAAACGACTTCAAAGATGACTCTAGAAACATTAAATACGGCCTTTTGGGCACACACAGTAAAAAGATAAAACCTTTCCTACTATAACATTTCTATGCAAGTAATCAATTAATCAATATTTCTTTTAATTAGTCAGAGAAATCAATACCAAGGATAGCGTTTTATATATTTAAAATGTTGAGCTTCTTAATACCTTATTCAAATTGAGATTGACAGACCAGGAATGGAGAAGCCTGTGGAAATAATCAAACATCTCAGTAGATGACCCGAAGGTCTTCGGGCCGACGGTGACTGGACCCGATATGACCTCTTTCGTCTCTCCATCAGCACCCTTTTTCCAATCCAAGAGTCCAACTTTTTTCACTTCCTCTGAATTCTGGACCTTCGTCTTTTTCAATGCTTCGCCATTGTCATCATTTTCCGGCATGTCTTTCTCCTCTCTAGGTCTCTTCCCGACGCCATTCTCAGCAGCTACAACCTCGTCGGACTTAGTTTCAACTGCGTCCATGTTCTCAGATGAAATTTTATCAGCCATGGCGTCGGCGACCTCGGTGTCGGGTCCGCCGTTGATGAATCGGTCAAGGGCTACAAATCAATCGCTGGCGTGAAAAAGAAAACCCTGACTTTGGGTTTTACAGTTGTAACTTTGCACAGAAACTAGAAAAGGCACTGACCTAAACTTTTGATATGGGCCTAAGTTCAGGGCAACATCTGGATGTTCTGAAAATTTCGTGCAATCTGTATGAATGTATGATAAGCCCAAAGTGAGATTTATTATTTGTATACAAGAAATACTACCTACACTAGATTCTCACATGTGTGATGCACGGACATATATTATGTAAAATCTATATATCTTTATTTGTTTATATTACTAATTGATGTATAAATGTGTGGAATTAGAGGCGTAATATACATAATAAACTATAGTTAAGGAAACGATAGTTAAGACTCATGCATTTGTAGTAAGTATGTTTTGAAATAAGTAAAAATAAACAAATATTATCATATGATTTTTACAATCTACATTTTTCGAAACACTTCCTTGTAAATAACATTTGTAATATGGTCGGTTTGTTCACCATTTTCACCACAAATCAATATTTCAAACTCTGTTGTTCATCTTGATACGGCAACATAAAGTTGGCCATGCGAAAAATATTGACTTTTGGAATAACAATCCTACATGCGACAAAGATTGGTCTTAACTCTTAAGAAAGTTTATTTAAATCAATAATAATTAATATTTTGGATTATTTATAAATTAAATGATGTCCGAATAAGAATAATAATAACATTGTAATTTCATATATACTTACAATAAACATACTCCCTCCGTCCCTAATTTACCTCCCATTTTGACCCGGCACGGGGATTAAGATAGTAGGTTTTGTGTGGTGGAGAGTTGTGCAGAGGAGAGAGAAATGTGTAAGAATTGTTGTGAACCACAAATCCTTTGCCAAAAAGGGAAAGAGGAGATAATTTAGGGACGGACCAAAAAGGAAAGTTTGAAGATAATTTAGGGACGGAGGGAGTATTATTCTTTTGTTCTATGCGATTTTTTCAAAAGTGTATGTTGCAATCAAACAAAATTTCACAATTTATTATCACAATTAGCATCTAATAATAATAATAATGTGTAATCTTATTATTACTTGTCATATAATTAATACAATATATACTCATATTGAAATGCAATAGTAATAAGAATACAATTTGATACACAATTGACTATGATCATTATAATAATCTAGCCCAACACTAAAAACAGTGTTGTTTGATACACAATTGACCATAATCATTATAATAATCCAGCCCAACACTAAAAACAGTGCTGAAACGTGATGCTTTTCGCCCAAATTGCCCAGTCCAACATAAAAATAATCTACAATTGACACAAGGGAAATTCTATTAACAACCACAGTTTTACTAAACACAGCCCTTTATTTCAAAAATTCCAATTATACCCTTTTACTTACGCAACCCTCATCCAATTTATACAGAGTATCTAATATATCATCCGTAACAAGTCTCCAGTTCCTTCTTGAAGCATGGAGATTGATTTAATGTTTCTTGATTGGAGTGGTAAAAGTATTCCAAGGTCTGCCCATTCAAACCAAAGTTTTCACCTGAAAATAATCTTCAACAAGGCTTGGGACCTGTCTAGCATCGAGTCCCCTGCCGCCGGGGAAAAAATTGAAAATTCTCAATGAGTGAGACCTTGAATTTTCTTTTGAAAATCTCCCTTCAATACTAAGTTTGTTGATTTTACTGGTTTATCAAGTGGGCATGAAGCATTAGCTTCGGACGGCATCTTTGTTGTCCAATACTCCAATAGCACACTGGTCGGTTGAGTCATCGTCTTCTCTGCACCCCGTTTTGCAGTAGCACACTATTCTCTCCATCTATTCTGCGTCGAAAATATAAATAGATACCGCCCTGGCTTTAGTTGCTTTGCATATGGGAAGATGTCGCTTGAGAAGAGTAATCCTCGCTCTCTCTGAATTGCTCTCAACTCGTTTTTCATTCCATGTTCTGCAGCGAAATTGTTTGGTCGGATATGCAGGTCGTCGATGGACTTGTTGCCTGTCTACGCTTAAAAATAGATCCACCGAGAACTTGAGAGTCCCATCTCCTAGCAAAACCATTCGCCTTTCTCCAAGAATCTCTTTGCCTCGCTTGAAATTCATCGCCAAACATGGGAAGTGATTCGCCGGTGAAAAATCTATATGCCGCCCACTAAGCTCTCGTTCATTAATAAAAAAAAGGGCATATTAGATATTTAAACTATTAGGGGGCTGTATTTAGAAATATCGGGGCTGTTGACGTGCACTTTGTCGTGAGTGCACTCAAAATAAATTCAATACTAACACTTATACGTAGTATAGCGTAGTAGAGTTCGTATCCACAGGGAAAGGAATAATTCTCTTTTTATGAACTAGTAAATAAAAGGGGGGTTTTGGTATTGTTGGAATTAATTTGATTAAACACAAAGATGAAGGACTTATATGAGATTTAATTCAAAGATAAAAAGGACTTGGCATTGCTACTTTCCACTTGTTGATATATTTTAGTCGATCATTGTTATATCTATAACTTATCCCCTCTCGAATACTCAATCGAGGAGTATATCCAATTCATCGAGGGTAGTTATTAACAACGACCGTTCATTAATAACCCTTACTATTAGTCAAATATAGAACACCGTCATATACCGACTTGATAGTAGCATTTAATCTCTTAACTCCTTGATGAAATCAATTGAGATTGATAACCTCAACACAACGATTTCGGTTTAACCAACAAAATTAATCCCTCTTAAGTTTATTAACCACGACCGTGCATTAATAAACTGAAGTTACTTACTTGTGAAACCATCAACGATTAATCATCGGTTCGTTGAACGTTTCTAGTAGTAATTAATGTTGAGATGTTAACTAATTGTCATCTTAGCAACACTCCCCAACATTAACATAGAGATAGATTAAGGGAAGAATTAATATTCAAGGAAGAAAATTAAATATGAATAATCCTACTATAACTAATGTCAAGATGTTATCTAATTGTCATCTTAGCAACACTCCCCAACATTAATATATAGAGGAAGAAAATAAATACTACTATAATTAATGTCGAGATGTTAACTAATTGTCATCTTAGCAACACTCCCCAACATTAATATATAGATAGATTAAGAGAATAATTAATATTCAAGGGAAGAAGTTAAGAAAATAACTCACAACTTTAATAATCAACAAGCTTCAAGAGCAACACCAAGAAATGGAAGTTTAGCTCCTCCTTTGGAGACTAAACATGCTATAAAAATATAAAAGAAATACTATTCTAAACTGAGCTTAAGAGTATGGAAGAAGGGATGATTAAAAGTGAAGGAAAATGGGGTTATTTATAGGTGTTTTCAACACCTAATGCCGGATACCCGGCCGGGTATTTTGACATACCCGACCGGGTATTTACCAAATCAAATATTTTCCCATGTTTTTGTGTCTTCTGCACGTTCTTTGGTCCGAAATCACTTCATACCCGACCGGGTATATGGAATACCCGACCGGGTATTTGCTAGTTTTGCAGCAGTTTCCTTTGTCACTTCATACCCGGCCGGGTAAAATCCATACCCGACCGGGTTTTGCATAAAACTCAGGTTTTTCCATCCTTCTTGCTTCCAAACCTATCTTAAACTTATACCTCAACTAACTATAACTTACAACAAACAATAAAATACTAAAAATACGATTACAATCAAATGCAAACTAACAACAACAAACTTGCATAATACTAGTAAATAAATATTACAAATGATAATAAAAATGTACACTTAGGCACTAATAACTAGTGCCTATCAGCTGTGGATAGAAACTCACAAACAGCGCAGCCCAATTCTTAAAACTAAAACCTGCCCAATAAACCGCCCTATATAAACCCCAGGAATGCCTCAGTTATAAACCGCCCTATACAAACCTGCCCAACTCATTAGTCATTACCCTTTAGTTTATCGTATAACCTTCGGCCGCCTCAAGCGACCTTCGGTTCTTTCGATACATGTAAGTTTAGTGGGAATTTTAAGAAAGTAAAGATGGTTTACAGTTCTAAACTTCAAAAAAAAAAGTAAGATGGATCCACAAAAAGTAAAAGGTGAAATGACACATAAAAAGATAAAGTAAGAAAGTAAAAAGCTATTGGAATTCATTTTAAAATGTTCATTGGAAAGTGTATCTTATAAAATGGGACGGATGGAGTAATAATTTAGAGCTAGTTTGGTAGCACTAAAATGGACTGGTTTGGCTAATTCTGCTGAAATTTATGAAGTTCTGGCTGAATTGACTGCATTGGCTGATTCTGCTGATTTAACAAAAAAATATTTTTAAAATATTTTATTAATAAAACAAAGAAAAAGTTATATGTAAAAATAAGTAAAATGATCATTTAGTGTAACTTCAGCCAATACAGTCAAAAAAGTAACTTCAACCTTACTTTTCTGCTTATTACTCAATTCAGCGCGTGAAAGCAAAGGTTACGTGTTTGGTGAAAAAGTTGGCCAATAAGCCTCATAAGATGAAAAAATGTGTTGCCAAACGGCACCTTAATATGGTAACGAGAAATATATATTATAATGTGATTAAAAGGATTTTTCCCTACTGGATGTATGATAAGAGATGTGGCCTCGTCTAGCTTGTCTAGGGTTTGTCTATCCGGCTGACAGCTTTGCACTATTCAATTGCTCGAGACTTGGGTACTAGTTTGTAGTATGGTAGGGTCATGACCATGAATTGAAGTTGGGATACTGAGCTTTGTATTAGTGGTTAGCTAGTCGTTTGGTCTTTCTGGCTCGAATAGCTTGTCATTTTGTCAAGGTGCTGTGATTTGGGATGCTCGGGGTTGCTATGGCAAAGTTCGGACTCGTCGGATTTGCACACTGCTTGAGTGACTCAACTGAGGCAAGGGATGTTGGATTAGTGGTGCATCATATGAGTGCTGCAACGAGGAGCTATCGATAAAGCAAGCAGAGCTATGTCAGTTTGGATACAGGAGGGTGTGCAGTAGCAAATGTCCGGATCTTCATTGGAATGGGTGGCAATTCGAGTGGGCTTGTGCAGGGGCGGATCTAGCGTTGCCATTCAGGTGGGGCCAAAATCTAGGAAGTTTTTACTTGGATTGTAATTTGCTAGTCTGGTCTGGTCTCTTTGTATTTTTATAACTATCCAAGTCTAGTATGGTCTGGTCTGATATGGTTTGGTCTGGTCTGGTCTGGGACAAATTACAGTCCAAGTAAAAACATCATTAATTAAATAATGTATATTGCAAAAAAAATTAGTTTGACTTGGCACGATTATTAGTGAAATGTTTGAAAAAGTAAAAATTGTTGTTAAGATTTGAGTATAATAAAGTGAAATGATGTAGGCCACATATTTCTTTCCAAAAAAGGAAGAAGACACTTATTTTGGGACAAAATAAAAAGGAGAGTAAGATAGATAAAATGGAACAGAGAGAGTAGTATGTTATTTGACAAATTTATTTTCAAATATAAAATAAAAGTTGTTGCAACTTAAATGTCAAAGAAAAAAAAAATTAAATAAATATAACGGTAATAGGAATTTTGTTGAATACAAAAAGCACCTCAAACACATACGTATATAGAACTACTTTTCACCAACCAAGACCAATAATTCTTTAGGCTACTATTCAAAACCCCCAAAACGTTCACAATATTACGTAGTAGGGAGTAGTATTTAGCTCATTCACAAAATTGTTATCTAGCCCAAAAGCGTAGTATATGTTTCAAAAAGAGTTCTTCAAACATGAGCTTCGGACAAAGAGATTTTAGAAGGAAAAAAGCTGAAAATTTTACACCCTAGGCTATACCATTGAAAAGTTAAAAAGTTATGCTCAATATGAGCTGCGAACTCAGGATGTCAAGTGAACAAGGCCGTACAAAATGGACTGCTTCCATCTTGTTAACACGGTAGTTATGCACAAATTGACTTCTTTTGTAATTATATCATTACTTAACAACAATATATATAATATATTACTTATATATACTAGTAATTTTATTTTTTTTGAGGTTGGGCCGAGGCCCTGCCTGACCTATAGCCAGATCCGCCCCTGGGCTTGTGGTCATGGTTGAGATGGCTGGGGTAGCTCGGTTAGTGTGCCTGACAGATGCCAAAGAAGATGTTCCATGTTCCAAAAGGTTGAATCTCCAATCTTAAGCCCCCCACATCCCGACCCAACAAGGCATTTGGGAGGTTGTAAGTCACTGTGACTCAATCAGCCCAATTGTAGTAGACCTTGTACCCGTGCGCACCAGAGGTCCAGCCCAGCACGCAGGAGCTGTAACCTCCACATGACCGCTGCGAGTTTTGATCCTTGATCAATGTTCCAACTTTCTCACCACTCAACCAACTGAGTTACTCGTGCGAGTAGAAGATGTTCCAAAAATGGAAGGACTGGCACTCTAATAGAGGCCCGCCTAATAAACTAATCCAGCGGCTTCTCAATGACCCCAGAGGCGGTGGTTTAGAGGCGATTCATCTCTATGGAAGAAGTCATTGCAGGAGTTGTGTTGGGATTGACCTGAAGTAGATTAAGACTAATGACTTTGGATCGAGAATTTCAGTTGTTGTTGTTTTACTTTTGTTTTTTGCATTTTATTTTTACGTTTTTGAATAATGTTTGTGATTTGTTCTTGGTTAAGAGTATGGAGACATAAAGTCATTGTAGGATCCAGTTTGTTCAAGGTTAGTGATTGAGTCACTCCTTTGAGGGTGATAGTCTCTAAATATAATTATTGGAATTTTGTCTGGGCTTGGGCCTTGGGGTATCAGTTTATATTAGACCTACTGGGATGTGTTTTGGTCCTTTTGGATGCTTTGAATATGATGCAAGGATCATAATTTTATTAATATCAATATAGACGATTTCTTTAAAGAGAGAAAACCTAAATTAATTAAACATGGGTTGTTGACATTTTTGAAGAACAAAATGAAACTAATTACTCCGTATTATTTTGGCATACAAAAAAATAGAGGTAGTATTCTTGTACGTATAATACTACGTATACAAGAATTTCCATCGAGTCTGCCACTATATTTTTTTCCCTAAGGTAGATTCTATGGTACCCATAAGATATCATACCTTTGTCCATATGGACAAATGATAATGTTGCAGTTGAATTATTTAAATTTAAATTAAAAATAATATCATGATGTGGATCAATCAATTGAATGGTAAGTACGATACTCCATTTTTTAAATGGGTACCGGAGTTGTCACCTTTTCCTAATACTATATACTAATACTAATAGTAATGAAGTACGTATGATTTCCAGGAAAATATCTATAAATGCATTTATACTCAAATTTCATTTATCTCAAAATTATGATTATTTTAGACTACAAGGAGAGAATTATGATAATTAATTAAACTAATCTTAAGAGAACAATAAACCACCAGAGTGTTACAAGAAAAAAAACATGCTCAAAAGGAAAGACTTGTTTTATCAATGCTTTTAGATGGGTTATTGAAGAAATATTTAGTTTCTTTTTAAAGTGTTTATTTCTAGTAGATTTAGAGCCTGTTTGGTAACCACATTTTTCGGTGTATTAAGCTTATGAACCAACATTTTTACCAACTACTCCATCCGTCCCGCTAAGATTGTCCTAGACACTATTCACTTGGTCAACACAAATCACTCTTAATCTCTTATTTTATATATCAATTTTTTACAAAATTTGATTCTGTTTTTTGCGACTTTGTAAAGTTTTTAATATAGTTTCTGAATATGTAATTTGTTTTTTCTTAAAATTATATGAGTGCAAACAGGGATCTGTTTGTTTTATTGTCACTCAAACATGTAAACCGAATCGTCCCAAACATAGCGGGACGGAGGTAGTATGTTACTTTTTTTTTGTTATATTGGTTGAAATTACTGTAAAGAATCATTGTAGCTGTTTTTCCATACATTTTTTTATAAATTGGCAAAAACAGTCAATCAAGCCATTTTGATCAGCCGGAACTTTATAAATTTGAACAGAGTCAGAAAATATAGCCGATTTGAGTATTACCAAATGAGCTCTTGAGAGCGAGAGACAATAAAAGTATTAAACTGTATAGAGTAAACATCATCATGTTGTTAAAAGGGGGAAATAACCTTTTTGACTTTTAAGTAAACTAAAAGCATGCTTAAGATTCTAATTTGAATTAGTCGTATGAAGAGAAAATGGTTGTTAATATTTCACAATTGTATTAATTAAGAAAGTCACTTTGAGAACTTGTATTCAAAAACACAATCAACGAAGTATTTTCTCAACAATGTTATCTATCATTTTACTGGCATGGACTATACAAGTGGTTTTGAAAATATTAACCCACACATGTTGAGGTAGAGGTAAGGTCTGTATGATATATATACATCTCATACGGACATACGGTCATACTGTGATTTGGTTTTATCTCATGTTGTTAGCTTCTTTGCTACTTAAAACCTTTTGTTATGATTTCAAGACTAGTAATCTTACTTTATCACGTTATTTTGGTTCATACTCTCATTTTATATTTTTATGCAAGACTTATCCTCCATAAAAATACGGAATTCTTTCCCTTACTTTTACTCCTTCCGTCCCTGAATTATCTTCAAATTTTCCTTTTTCGTCCGTCCCAAAATTATCTCATATTTCTCTTTTTGGCAAAAAATTTGTGGTTCACAATCATTCTTACACATTCTTACACATTTCTCTCTCCTCTGCACAACTCTTCGCCTCACAAAACTCACTATCTTAATTAGTGTGCCCAGCCCAAATGGAGAAAAAATAGGGACAGAAGGAGTACTTCGGTAGGTCTTTTTTGCTCTAAAAAGGAAAGTTTAGCATGCATATGTATATATGTACGTACATATGCATACTATATAATTAATGAGAAATGTTAGAGCCTCATTTCATTCGAAATTGTTAGACCATACCAAATTAGAATTAAATAGACCAGACCAACAAATTTTAATCCATAAGAAATTTTTTTTTAAATAGTACTCTATCCGTCATACTTTGTAAGATACATTTTCTTTTTTACTTTGTCCAACAATATGAACTCTGTAAGAAAAAGAGAAAAAAGAAACGAGTGACAAGAAAGACAGGGGGATGAGAGCTAACTACGACAACGGAGGCACAGAGCCGATGCGTCCGTGCTAGAGGAGAAGGGGACGAGCGGCAGTGACGAGCGACAAGCAGGAGGGGAAGGGGACGAGTGGTGAGCGTTGGCGACAGTCAACCAGGTGTGAAGCCAGATCGAAGAAGCAAGTGAGATCGGAGAAGCCTGGTGCGAAGCTTGGTTCGAGGCTTCTTTTGGTGCGAAGCGAAAAAGCGCAAAAGCAAAAAAAAAGGCCGACTATGTGGTGTGCACAATATAACATACTCCCTCCGTCCCAATATAAAACGCACATTTGCGTTTGGGGACTTTTTAAGGGTGAACACTGTTTGAACACTGTTTGGCACTGTTTAGACACTGTTTGGCACTGTTTGAACACTGTTTGGACACTGTTTGGCACTGTTTGACACTGTTTTGTTTGCCAAAAAGGGAAATGTACCTTTTATATTGGGACGGACCGAAAAGGAAAGTGTGCCTTTTATATTGGGACAGAGGGAGTACGATATATTTTACTTTACCACACTGCAAACGCTGTTTAAATTTTAAAGAAAGGAATTTAATACTCCCTATTTTATAAAGGGAAAAGGGGCAAATAAGTCTCGAGCTTACCAAAAAAGTGCAAATCACCCCTTATGTAGGAGTTTCTGTCCGGCCGTCTTCATTTGGGGGCGGTTTCCGGTAGAATTTTTTGATGAAATTTTTTGAGAGTCTTCTTCATTAAGTCTAGTTTACTCTTCTTCACCTAAAAATAAAATCGGGAAGGCAGTCAAATGATTTTATGAAATATATACTGTGATGTTTAACTGCGCAGTTATCTTTAAAAATTCATTTGACTGCCTTCCCAATTGAATTTTTATCTGAAATTTGGTATGAGTAAACTAGACTTAATGAAGAAGACTTTAAAAAAATTTTATAAAAAAACTCTACCGGGAACCTTCTATATAAGGGATGATTTGCATTTTCTTAGTTAGTCCGAGGATTAATTTTTTCCCCTTTTCCCTTTTATGAATAAACAAATATACTCCGTATTACGGAGTATTAGTGTAATACTTAAAATAAATCGGTATACGGAGTGTATTTTATGTAAATCCGTATATCTATATATATATAAAAACAGAAAAGTGGGGAGGGAATTTGGGCGGGAATACTGTAGCAATTTGGCCAAATAATTGCTACAAAACCTGGAAGTGTGATTAACGAGAAAGCTTTAATTAACGAGAATGTTGTGGTCTTCTTTAGAGCCAATATATTGCGGTTTCCAAAGACCCATTTAATAAATTCAGCTCAATAAATACTGTATAGATAATAACTACTGCATAGATTAATGCAAATAACTTTACAACTTGGGCGGCAGCACATTAAAGATAATGAATGCTTCACACTCTTCCAAGTGACTGTTAGTATTCTTATGGAAATAAACACCTTTCCGTGTTAGTCCTATAAGAAGGGGACTACTACTGTACTACAACTCAAATTCATCACTCTACAACCTTTTGCACAAGAAACTTCTTAGTCTTCAACAACGGCAGAATGAATTCAAGCAAAATGTATTGTTTAGTCTTCGTTAGAAGAATAAACAGTTCAATACCTGCAAAATGAATATACACATTTATGCAGGATGAGATCAGGTAATAATCACCTTCACTGATATGTAATAAGATATTAAATTAATCATTTTTTCGTGTAGATGCTAACAAACAAAATATATGATAAATATTCCTAACAAATGTTTGTAATATTCATTAATAAATAGATTGGTTAGATTCATTATCAATCACGTGTAAACATCTTTCTTATCTCTTAAGTATAAGAGATTGTTTGGTTCATAAACATCTTTCTTATCTCTTAAGTATAAGAGATTTACTTCAAGGTGCTATTTTCTTTTTCAAAAATGGAGCCAAAGATTCATTAATTTTTGGCTTGAGAATATGATGGAATAAAGCGAAACGGCTCACTAAACTGTCTGCGCTACTTTCTTATGAAGCAGTTTTCAGTCCATGCAATTTTGGACACGATTTTTACTATGGGTCATCCGGAAACAGTCTCTCTGTGCTTTAGTACAGGGGTAAGACTGCGTACATCTGACCCCCTACCCCACCGTAGGTGTAAGCCTTTGTGGCACTGGGGTAAATGAAAATGAAATGATGATGTAGTGTGATATTAAATAAAAAAAATTATCTACAAAAGCTAAAAAATCCATAAATTGGTTTTCTGTTTGCAATGAAATGAGAAATACATTGGAATCTGAAAAAATTAAACCAAGGATAGTAGCTGACAGATTGTTTAAGCTAAATTTTCAAAAAAATTAGCATGAACATCACGATGCTAAGAGTCCTCAAATAATCAAAGATATTCAACATAGTAGCATATCCGTTGTTTCAAGAAAAATGTCAAAAATGATTATGTTAAGGAGAATAATCGACTTTTATACATTCAAAAGATTGTTTTAATACTTGGTGATTTTCGTCAATAGACAAATATTTGTGTTTTTAACGCACTCGATCCACTCCCTTTTAACATACAGGTTCCATAAGGCACAAGATTAATGTATTTAAACTGTTTAAAATAATTTCATCCAAAGAACTTCACGAAATATAATATCACTAAGATCATAAAAATCTAACAAATCTTCCAAGCCAATTTTTATAACAGACCGGTTGTTTCTTTTATGAAGGAAATTTTTATAAAATTCAAGAAACATCTAGGAGACTAGGATATTACTATTAGACATCTTGAAAATGCAAAAGGTCAAGATGTTATAAATTTGTGTTTTTTTGCTAAATAAATATAGTTGTTTTCTGTTTATTATGGGATAAGCAATCAATAGCAGGACTAATGTTTATTAATTATTATTATGGTTTGAAATGCTGAATTTATCATGACCTTAGCTTATATTGGAGGATTTGGAGCATATGAACCTATTTATTTGTAAAGTAGAGCGTAAATATGAGATCAAAAGAGTATGAAAAAACTAATAACCTTACTAAGCTGCTAACCTCTTATATTAGATAAGGACATAAAAAACTTAGTAGCAAAACTCAGGCCTTCGTAGCTTATAAAGATACGGCATATTCAGTCAAACTTAAAGAGTGAATATTCGTAGATAAGGACATAAGACTTTCAATTTTATTTGCATTTTGATTTTGAAATAGAAGCACGAAGCCGTTCAATGCAAGAACTATAATGCTCTGTAGCAATCTAGCAACATTTACACAAGTCAAAAGCATGAGATCGATTAATTGAGAAGCAGATGGACATATTGTAACTGCGAGATAAGTGAAGTCTAACGGAAACAATGCAGTATGTCAACACACAAATTTAGAATTTGTGTGCGGCTAAAATTAACATGTCGTCGTAATAGAAGGAGAAAATCTTTTGAACGTACCTGAAATTTGATTTGAGAAGATAGGAAGGCAAATCAAATTGGTCATTCAAATATCGGCGAAAAAACTATCACGATGGAAGATTTGGAGATTTAATCTGATGAATGGCCTACGAGAAGAAGAATGGCGAAGTGGGTTTTGGAGAGGTGCCGGCGTAGGTAGTGGAAGGAGGCGACGGGATTTGGTCTTTGGTATAAAGTGGTGGATTTGAAGTGGGTTGCTAGGTTTGGGCTGGTATTTAGGTATGATGAATTTCGATATGGGTTGGCCATTAATTAATATTATTCCATTTAATCTGTTTATGCACTTTTCAATTGTTCATCATTGTTTATACAGAACGTATTTTCATTCTTAAGTTACAGTAAATGGATGAAATGTATTGTAGAGATGCTACTATTTTTTTTTAAATTATGTATTTGGAAGAGTTTTTTTTTGAAAGCAGTAAGTATGAGTGAAAAAGTATTGATAGAAATTACCTAATAACTAAATAACTAACTCATCAACTTCGCATTATCTGGATCTAAATAATCAGTCACAATATGATTAGCGCTCATATCGTTGTAGCAACTGTCATATTGGTTCGGATCCCAAATCGATCCAGTGCATCCTAGGATTGAACTGCTCATTGAATGGGTACCGATTTGTTTGGAACCTATTTTTTGGGCCGGTTTGTCCCAAATCCAAAACTAACCGACTATTTAAAAAATAATTAGAAATTTGAGCTACCATTCAATGCATTGAGCCCAATAAGGCTTGCCAGTAGTAATTAACCAACTTGGTCACACCCTTTTTGGTGAGGGACAAAGTAGTATCGAAAAGAAAAGTTAGAGTGGAAACCAGAAGGTTAAAACAATAAAGAAATCCACGTTGGGATTCAAACCAATGACGCTTAGCAAAGAGTTTGCTTAATTGCTTTGGCCGACCACCTTACCAACACCCAACACGTTCGTAGTGCACTCAACGTTTTTTTAAGAAAATTTTATTGATATAAAATAACACTCAACGTGTATTTATTTATATGTATATGTGTGTGTGTGTGTTCTAAACATCATTAACTGTGATTAATAATAACAATAACAATTATTATAGCAATATTAATAATTGGTTTGGTTTGGTTCAAACCGATATTTTGTATGAACAAACGATTTCGAACCATCTTTTTTGGATCCCAATTTTCGGGTCTCAAAATTAACGTCCGGTTTGGGTTTTTTAATGCGGTTCAGTTATTTTTTGTTCGGTTTTTCAAACTCTTTCAAAAATTGTAAAATATTTATTTGTTTAATGTTTCATATAGATTTTCACAAACATATTTATTTTCTTCATTTTATCACATTTCACATTTCAAATGTTCCATATGAGATGATATGTTATAATTTCCCGTGCATCGCACGGGTACAATACTAGTGTATATGATGAAATGGTGTACTCCGTATTATACTACTCGTATTGTCTACGTTTAGCTGTGATAAACAACAATAAACAAATACGTAGTATATAACCCGTATCGATAAAATCCAGGAAGCTACCCACCATTTTACAATCATTTTTTGAAGCAAGGCAGCTAGGAGAAGGACGCGTTACGACTTTTTCTCTTCCGAAGAAGAAAGACATAAAAGGGGCAATACTTCATTACTCGTTCAAATTCAATTCTTCATCTTCATATCTATCAACAGTTTCGTTTTCTGGTAACTTCAGCTGCCTATTCTCTCTGCTTTAAGCCCTATCTCAATACTTCTTTTGGGGGTTTATGAGGTCTTTGTTCTTCCACGTGTATCTCGATATAATTGCCCGGACATTCTTTGATTTTTGAGATCTTTTGGTGTCGTTTCTTTCTAATTCACGGCCCAAAAATCGATCTTGTTTATTATTTAGTCCTTGAAAGAATGATCATGTTTTAGCTCTAACCTTATATCAAATCGAAAATTCTAGTGTTGGGATTTTTCGATGATGCTAGGAAATGATGTAGAAGGACAAAAGAAGCAAGAAAGCTCATTGGTTTTACTGTTTATGGTTTATTATTGCGATTTAGTATTGCTTTTACATGGTATCAGATACAGCGTTGACTGTAATTTGTCTTGGAATGCAAAACCATTTATAAAAGAACTGAAATCTAGAAGTGGAGCTGCAAAAGAATCGATCTTTAGATTTTTTTCTTGGTTCAATATTGTTTGTAATAGTAACATTTTCTCTGTGGTAATTGTAGTGAAATTTGGAAAAGGAAGTATAATGGGAGAGCGCATGGTCTTGAGCAATGATCGCTTAATAATCCCTGAATCTGTTAAAATATTGCAAAGTTCTGAGGCATCCAGACCTTCAGGAAGCAGTTCTCTCTCTCATAATCTGGATGATCAATCTGAATTAGCTATTGATATAAAGGAGGAAGACGATGACGTGCTAGGTGAAGAAGAGCCGCTAATTCAGTCTGTAGAATGCCGCATTTGCCAAGAGGAAGACGCCGTCAACAATATGGAAGTTCCTTGTTCGTGCAGAGGCAGCTTGAAGGTACTCATTGTGTCCTTTTGCTTTTCCTTATGAATGGCAACTTATTATGGTTGTACATTGTATGGTTCTTTTGGAATAAAATCAACTCTGCAAATTCTTTGTTTGGATGCTCAGGTCAAATAAAAAGATTTCATTCTAATGCTACATTGTTTATAAGAATCTTGCACCATCTATTAAGTGCTTCTAATATAATGGCGTTATTTCAAATGCTCCACATGGCACTTATCCTTGGTTTTTGATTGAAGAATAGTAGAGAAATAGCTCATAATAATATACTCCTCTGTATCATTCACGTATCATCTATTTGGTATTTTGGATGTTGTGCAACACTTGGATAAACTGCTGGTGAATGGTTGGCTGAATAGAACATGTGAACTTTTGTGCTCGAATTTTTTAATGTTAAAAATCACAATATGTTTTGTTGTTAAGTGATTGCGACATTCTTTTCATTTCCTTATTTCTCATGTCTTAAATCCAGTTTGCACACCGCAAGTGTGTCCAAAGATGGTGTGATGAAAAGGGGGATATCACTTGTGAGATATGTCATCAGGTCAGTTTCTGCCCCTTTTGTAATTGTATATGTCTTAATGGATTATGCAAAGCTTAAAAGACACACTAGACACGGGAATCGTGCACTACATATTTTATAAAGCATCACTAAACAACTTAATAACTTATGAAGCCTACATATTTACTCTAGGGCAGTTGTAATGCTACCATTATGAAGCCTACATATTTACTCATCTATGTAATTTTTCTTTCACTTTTTTGGTGTTGTTATTCACGAAGCTGTTGCTATGCTGATAAATAGTGATAACTACATAACTAGTTCTGTCAATATAAGCTTTATGATGCATGTTTTAACCAAAACTGATTTTCATAGACTTAAAAACTGGTGTTTAACGATGGTGGGTGGGTATCACCATATCAGTTTGGTCTTCAAACTGGTGTTTACCTATAATATGCAAAAATACTCATTATATCTTTTGAAGTTTTGGTAGTTCTGTAGGTTTAGAGAGAACCGTGCTCTCTGTTGATATTTCCCTTCAACTGTAGGAACTTCACTTTTGGTTTACTGTATGAGCTGTGAAAAGCTAATCAATACATGTTTGTGTGAATGTCTAAAGACTTTCTTTCTGTTGTGCAGCCCTACCAACCTGGATATACTGCCCTTCCTCGTCCCCAGTCTGAAGATACTTCTATTGATTTCGGGCAAGTTTCTTTCTTCTCCACACCATGTACATTTAGGGCATACATGGATCACAGAACATGAA
The DNA here is from genome assembly GCA_945859915.1 of Cuscuta epithymum. Taxonomy (NCBI): domain Eukaryota; kingdom Viridiplantae; phylum Streptophyta; class Magnoliopsida; order Solanales; family Convolvulaceae; genus Cuscuta; species Cuscuta epithymum. The sequence continues at coordinate 2,068,222 of CAMAPF010001023.1, forward strand.
GTTATCTTGAATAGATTAGACATGGGTGAACAAAATGAGTATTCACCAATATCTAGAATAACTTTATTTAGCCTATCTTTAGTTCCCCCACATTTAATATTCCTTCTAAGTTCCATCTATGTTTTCTTTCCTTCCTCCAGACAAAGCCTTAGGATCTTTAACCTTGATAAATACCCAGACACATTATATCTGCATTTGTGTATGTTGCAGACCGGGGTGGACTGTTACTGGAGATCAGCTAAACTTACATGACCCCAGACTTTTGGCAATGGTTGCAGCAGAACGCCATCTTCTAGACGCTGACTATGATGACTATGCTGATTCAAGTGCCAGCGGAGCTGCTTTTTGTCGCTCTATTGCTTTCCTTGTAAACAATCACTACCTCTCTCCCCCGCATACCTTATATATATGTTGTTACTTCGTATATGGTCTTTAAAGATAGTTTACTAGCCCTGCATACCTGATTAAGCTATAACATTTTAATTTTGACAAGGTACAACTCTTAGAAGTCTTGAAATCTGACATGTTTTTAGAAGTTGCTTGTTCTTGGTCCTATGAATATTGAAAAATATTGTCTTTATTATTATCCTTCAAACTTGTATTTTTCCTTGTCAAGGCACGCCATGTATACTGTAATATTCTATAAGTTGCTTTGGTCCTGTCATCTAAATTTTCTGTAACGTTGATTATCCAATCTTCCCTTTATTACATCTAAATCTTGCTTCTTGGTTTGTGATAGTTAATGGCTCTCCTACTGTTAAAGCATGCTCTGAGCATTGGAAATGGTGACGGAGACGATGATGACGTTTCTGCTATTTTCTCTGTAAGTGGAATATTAATACTGGGATTAATTTTTGTTTTGAAATGCCAAAGATTAATTTTAAGGCTTCTGTATTGCAGCTTTTTTTGCTTCGAGCAGCTGCTTTTCTTATTCCATGCTACATTATGGCTTGGTTTATTAGTATATTGCAGCGTCGAAGACAAAGACAGGTCAGAGTCTAATAGCTGCTAACATTATTATTTAATTAATTCGAAGACAAAGCATCAGAATGCATGTTTTATATGACATCAAGTAGCCAAACTATCACTCGAATAGTCAACTACCCATATGCCTCTTCGAAAATGTTTTCTTGATTTTCTTGTTTTCGACACATGAATATATTCCTAAAATGATTTCTCATGTTTGAAACAGAAGGATAATGCATTATGTGATTCTTTGAACTTTTAGTGAAAATAACATCCTTTCTGGAAACTAGTCATTTTCTTGAAGCATGTATATACGCTTTTCTATTTATGGCCACATTATATAATACATTAAACAACTCATTTCCTGGAATGTTTTGAAGGCATATTGTTTTGTGCATACAAGAGATTTGTCTATTTAATAGTATGATATTTATAGTTCTTAAGATTGAATCCGTGAAAACAGGAGTCAGCAGCAGCGTTGTCAGCAGCAGAAGTAGCATTTATGCTGCAGGCAGGGCAGCACAGAGGTTTACACTTTGCAATAACACCACAGCCTGCACCAGTTCCAGCCCCAGCCCCGCCGCCAGTGACTGCTATTGAAGTGCCAAGTGGCATTAGTGAGCAAGTATGAGTGTTACTTTGTTTTCTTTTCTACTGCTGCTTATGCACGAGAAGTTCTACCAAATGTCACATCTTTATCAGAAATTCTATGGAACTTGTATGATATTACGTTTTCTATTCGGCAGATTAAAATTTCCCCAAATGCCTGGTACCCTGATATTTAAATGGGATTATATACAATGCATCCAAATATAATAAACTCTATTGTAAATTTGAATAAGTCTAAATTTGCATTCCAAATTTGTTTTCTTTTGTGATCTTACTTGAAAGTTATTAACTCTAAATTTGCATTCCAAACATTTACAAATGCTTTTGTAAATAGAAAAGATTTGAGTAGGGTGGAATGTGTTAAAAGAAAATAAACAGGGGATAGAAATTAATAAAAGATTTTGTTTGTGCAAAATATTATGTGTGAACCGGGATTCACTGACAAAAAAAAGCCTTCACAAACATAGGTGGGTTACAAAAGAGGATATAAGAGTGAATATAACTTATTCACTTATTGTGTATAACTTATCTAATGTGCTAGTTAAGGTATCGGTTTAAATTCACGAAGAGTTTAGTCTACCAATCAGAAAACGTAATATTACCGAGTATAACTGTTATGATACAGACTTACAAAGTGAGTATGTTGGAGAATTGGAGAATGTTGTATTGTTTGAAATGTTTGTTCTTCATTTAAACTCAAAAGGCATTAAGCTACCTTTGAGAACTTCAATGCTCAGCTTCTTTTGTACTAATGGTTCTATATATCAAGATATAACTGTTATGTATCTGTATTGGGTTATTGTTACATTCACATTGTACTAATTTTTATTTATTTATATTTGGAGTATAAACTTTCAACAGTTAACTTTCACTTGATCTCCCAACTGTATGGTGATATTGCCAATTTGCTCACATTTTATTTTGGATTTGGCATGTTTTGGAAACTTGACAAACGTAACTAACCAAAAGTTCTAATCCCATTATAGACTATAGTTGAGAGATAAAAAGAGGGTTTATACTGCCATAAATCGAGTTCATGGTTAACAGATAAAAAAATTACCCTTTCCAGGAACTATTTTTTTGTTAAATTTTTTCACTTATGGACTTTTAAGTTTTAACTACAGTAAAACGCTAATTCTGGTTCTTGAGTACTTGACTATTGATTTAACCACATTTCTTTCCGGATTGTGTCAAGTTTTAGTCCAAACTATTTATAAGTAATAAGATAAGATCTGCTAAGCATCTTCAATTTAAATTTGCGTTAGTTAAAATATCGAAGAGATTATCAAGTGTGTTTGGATTTGCGGTAGAGCAAAAAGTGCAAATTGTTGATAGTTGAGACTTGAGAGATCCACAAACTTTAATGGTGCAAAACTCCCTATTGCATTTTGTTTGTTTTAAATTCTGATTTGATTAACAAAATTACTGTTATCCTCCTAAATAATGTTGTGAAAATATCATAGGGTCTACTTTACTACGCTACTGGTTGAAAATAAAGTTTAGCATTTTGAGAGTAGAGATTGGGGAGAGCACGATCCAAAGAAAGGCATAAAGAAAACACCATAATAAGCAAAAAAAGAAAATCAAGAGAGCGATTTTGGTTGCATGGAGAGAAGAGCTAGGAAGAAATCTAAAGTGAAATAAGAATAAAAAGCAAGCTAGCTAATGGATTTTCTTTTCTGAAGTTATCTCTCTATTCCTCACGTTGCCCAATATCTCTACTTTATCTGGCTTTCTTGCAACTCTATCAATCTCTTCTTTGCCTGCTTCATTTTTATTCCTTTTTTTTTTTTTACAAAATAATAATACTAATAAGCCGGTCAACTGGAAGAAAGAGTGGAAGTAGTCAAGTAGAGAAAGTATTCATCTACTTAAAGAATTTCAAAAGAAAAATGTTTAATTGACCAATCAGAAATATAAGAAATAAATTTCATAAAAATTTCACATTCTACTTAAAGAATTAAATCTGTTAACCCGTATGTCCTGTTTTTTTTACATATATTAACATAAGATCACTTCCCTAATTTAAACATCACAATTCACAAACGTTAAATTAATTGGTTTTCCTATCATACTTTTCTTACTCTCTTACAAATGTAAAGTAACAATGATCTCTTTTATTTTCTTGAAACTTGTTCCAAACATAAAATGTACCTACACAAATTGTACACTTCCTATGTACACAAGCATTTTGGCATATAATTCTGCTTTTTTCAAACGAATTGGCAACTGGGGGGTTGTGTACAAGATTTTTACTAACTCTGTGTACAACATGAATTTTACTTTACATAAAGGGTAAATGTAATCACATAGTTTTAACTTCTCCACAATTTGTGCTTGCCAAAGTATGAGGTTTTTGGTACTGTAGACTGTACACTATATTGAAGTCTAATGCAGCTTCTTTTGGAGAGATTGTGTTTCAAGACAGAAATGGGACAATTATTTTGGAAGATCCAAAAAAAAACTAAAACAATTATTCAAGACAATTATCCCGAAGTACGGTCAGGTCCATTTTCAAATGTAGAACACAATGTGAGGATGACATGGCAGATCAGTAAGCAAAAGGGATCCATCATAATGGATTGGTCCAAAAGAGGAAGAAGACATATGTTTGGGATTGTGGGGAACAAATCTAAAGATTCTTGGCTTCCCTAGAATGGTGTGCCCCCAGCCCCCCCCCCCCACCACTTGATGAATTGCCTTTTGTTCAAACCTGCCTTAACCAAGCAGCAGCCTTATATTGCTTCTATATCAGGCTGGCTTATGATTGGGGTGAATCTCTAAACTTGTCTCTATGTTTTGGGACCTCTCTGCTTTATCTGCCTTTTTGTTATCATTACCACTCTTCACAAATCCCATAAAAGATCAAACTCATCAAGCTTCAATTGCACAGGCAATTGCCACATATATATAAGCTGCACAGTCATTCCCACATGTAGAACATATAAATCTTTCTCTTCACTACTTCTTTCACCTCACATTATCTTCTTCTTCTTCTTCTTCTTCTTCTTCTTCTTCTTCTTCTGCTACTTCTGCTTCTTCTACACCACTCTCCTGTTTCTTAGCTCAAGAGAATATAAAATGGGCTGCCTTTCTTGGAGGATCATCATTCTGTTTCTTTCAACTGGCTTCTTCTTCTTGTCTTTTCAAACTGATAAGTCTTCTGCTCTGACAAGTATGGATATTGTTCTGAGAAGCTCTCGGGTTTTACAGGGAGTTGCCTTTCAGGGTCTGAATACAAGGATGAGTGAAGCTCCGGCTCCTTCCATGAGGAACCTTGATCCTGTCCAATCGGAGAAAAGAACAGTTAGTAAAGGGTCTGATCCTATCCACAATAGAAGCTAACGAAGATCAGTCTTTTCTTGGCTTGACCATATTTATAGTGTTGATGAAGGATTCTCATTATCAGAAATTATTTCAGGCTAGCTAGGGGTAGTCAAAGATGGAGTTTGTTCTGACAAAGAGAAGATTGAGGAAAAAGTTTTGCACAAGCTAGCAACATTTTCTTGTCTACTGTGTAGAGTTATTTATTAATACTTGCTCTCTTTACTTTTACTTGAGCCACAGAACCTACTGGTGCGGGTATAAATGAATTGAGAGAGAGTATTAGATTAATGGATTGAGTTTCACATTAATATGCTTCACAAATTATTCTATTCTTAATCATTTGTGATTTATACTTCCTGCGGGCTGCGGCCATTAAACTTTTTAATATTGGCGAATACAATTTTTTCACTTGAACACAGTTTTTGACTTTTTGTATAGCGTGTAAATATGCAGGGTAAACTATTAAGGCTTTGTTTGCAACCACTTGTGCTTAAATAAAAGTACTTTTGGGAAAAAAGTGATTAATAGTAAAAGTTGATAGTGTTTGGTAAAATAAGTGCTTTTTGTGTAATAGAAAAAGTAAAAAGTAGATTCTTCACGGAAGCCGAGAAAGTAAAAGTTGGTAGTGTTTGGTAAAATAAGTGCTTTTTTCTTAAAAAAAGTTAAAAGCACTTTTTTTAATGGATTGCAAACAAAGCCTAATTTTTGATTTTTTACTGAACTCCATGTATTATCCTATTCATTTCATACTTCAAGACTTCTTCACGACTCTCAACCCCTCACAAATTGGGAGTCTTATAGGTTACAAATATATCCCACAAAAATTGCAAATGGTTGCACTATTTTTCCAATGTGGGATACACACTATTAAGTTTCTATGATGTAGTTTTTCGCATTTTCATAACACATTGAATGATTTACCAAACTACCATCACATCTTTTAGCTTTCAAGTGTTTCATTTAAGCAGAATCTAACACTTGAAAACACTCATTTATGTCTTTTAAGCCAAAAATTGAAACGTGTTTTTTTAGATTTTTACACACTTCCTAAGTTTTACAAATGAAATCGAAGTCTCTAAACAATGAAACAAGTTACTTTCACCAACACTTACCGATATTTTAAAAGATTCCTAAATCTAAAAAATTAATAATGTAATTGATGTTGTAAATTCCTGAGAATGACAAGTGTGAATTGTTCATCCTTGTCATCAGGACACTAATCCAATTCAAGTCCTTGTAATAGACAGATGGCTAGGTTTAATTATGCCAACAAAATATGTAGAATTGTTCTTTGATGATTCATCACCAAGCCCATCTAGTATAAATAGGGCTTGATCAATCCTTTATAATTCAATTCAGAAACTCAGAAATCTTTATATTAAGAAGAAGTTATTTAGAGGTTATCAATAATATATCTATCTCTTAAATCTGTTCTTCATCTTTTTCATTTCACAACACGTTATCAGCACGAATCTGCTCAAAAGCTCTTCAAGAATTCATCATCTCCTGCACGTATTAACATCAATATTTATCATACTCTTTTAATATTCAAATCAGAAATTTATTCTGATTTTTAAATAAAATCTTTTATCATATACACACTAGTGCAAAATATGCATTTTATAACTAGGATTTAATATGGGTTGAAATTCAACTGTTATAGTATAGTAACACGGGGTTAAATTCGTGAAATCCAAAACTAATCCATATCGGTTGCTTTATATAACCCATATGAAAAGAAAAAACGGGGTGATATTTATAATTTCCATAAAATTAGATGTGGTTCGGGGTCATTATTGTAATTAATAGAAATATGTTTTCATATCCGTCCTATTATAACCCTTATCAATAGTTCTCAAAATTATTAAAGTGGCGTGCCTTTGGAAACAGAAGAGGCCGACTGTCTGCCTGTCTTAGGCGCTAGACTCGAAAACGGAAGAGAAAGCCAAGCTGACCGTCGCCATAGCCGTTCGCTCCTCAGCCTCCGGCATAGCGTTACAAGTTATCGCCAGGCCCGCCAAGCTCCCACCCCAGCTATTCAATCGCAATGGCCACGCTTACAATCTCTCAAGGCCAACAGCTAAGGTGCCAAGCCGACTGTTGTCTTAGCCGCTCGCTACTCCTCTATTACCAGGCGAATTGAAGTAGAAGGTTCGTTATGCCCTGCTTAAGTCATCAACCTATGGTTTATGAGTTTATCTATTGGTTAATGGTATGTTTTCTTCTTCTTAGATTTTTAACCTAATTTTTCACACTTGATCTGCAATTGTTATTGTCCTTTACTTGATTTGTATTATTGTTGCTGAAATTCATGGCTCTTGCTGAAATTTTTATGATTTTTATTTTTATTATGCTCTTCGCCACACAAATCCTCTGTTTCTTAGTTTGATACTTTGAGATAACAGTGTTTTGAGTTTGATTGTGAAGTTGTGTGTTGAGACAGTTTGGTTTGAATACCAGCTATTGCCAAAGACTTTTGTAAATAAGTTTCAGGATATAGGCGAGAGTTACAAGTTTATTGTGCTCAAATTTCCCTGCTAAAGACAGTGAAGAAACCCTTCACATCTCCTCTACACTCCAAATAGGCAACCACTTCTTCAACATTTCTAAATACAATAGCACATTGCGAGTTTTGAAAACGTAATCTCTCTTTTTCTAGAAAGAGTTCCGTTTAACCATATTTGCATATCATTTAAAAAGTTATTCTGATTTTTTATTACATATGTGATATACCTATATTAAGCTAAACATGTTCGCTACTAGGTTTGGGAAATTGCTTTATTTTTTCAAATGAAACTCCTTTCTCTTCTTTTGATAGAATAAGACTTTTGAAACATGACTCTTGTAATGGGTCTAAGCGACCTTTTTTAGCATTGAAAAACAGAAACTTTTATTTAGAAAACCCCATGTTTGTGTTCACTTTAATCCCAAATGTTATTCTTTCCTTAAGGGATTTCAGTTATTCTGTGTTACCTTTGCTCCTTTATTTTCAGGTAAGGAACCCCAATATTTTTTTCATTTATTCACAGCTCTGAAGCTGAAATTTTTTATGGTTCAACTGCAAACGTTACTATATATTTTGTCACTAAACGCTTAATGCCACTCTGATATGCCACTCTATGAAAAGCTCAAAGAATTGGGATTGGTTGCTAGTTGCTACTCAAAGGTATTTTGTATTAGTTATCGTGATGGTTTAACTTATTGTATTTTATAGTGTTTAGACTAATTTATTAACTATTTTGATTGTTTAACTTTGTACTTTTTAGTGTGTGGGTTTTTGGCATTAACATAACTGGATCTAATTGCACATGAAATGTTCATGTATTCATGTTTTAAAATATTGCTTTGACAACATGTTGAGTTGGATATTGCATAACAATTGCATGCCTTATTTATTGGTTGCCTTTCTCTACAGAGTAGGCATTAGTTATTCAAGGGACCTTTTTAACACAAATTTCTTGAAGACACAGTCTTTTGTTATTGTCTCAATACTAATAACTGTTTACCATTTAAATGGGAAGATGTGTAACTTTTTGCTAGTAAAGAGTTATCCGAAGACCACTTTTTCCAACTGAAGCGGTCACAAACCGTTCCATAGCTATGAAATGTTTTATTATTTAATTAAAGAAATTTGTTCTTTTCTTTTCTGTTATTTACCTAATACGGAGTAATTCATTTTCAATTAAGAAAGTAAGAATATTATTTTATGATAGTAAAGAGGTCTAGTAAGAGATTTTGTTTCATTTCGAAGCGGTTCAAACTCTTGAATGGGTAAAAATGGTCATTTGGCTGCTTTTTCAATTTTAACGGGATGAATATTGCAGAGATGAGTATTGTGCTGCTTGAATAATGATTATAAGCTTGTAAGATACTATATATAAATCTCATATCATGGGTGCAAGTGTGTAAAGTTCGTGATTTGTGCTGCTTATGACACTCCAAGGTTAAAACGCGTTTCATGTTTATTTAGGTTCATGACAATGTTTGTGTTTCTGCTAGTGTTGTTGATACTCTAACTCTGGACTAAAAAGTGCATGACTTTGATTGTTCTTTCTGAGTTTGGTGGAACAGTGAAGCTTCTCCTGAACCAATGTTGGTAAAACTGCATTCCAAATTTATCCTTTGGACAGTCATTTGGGTGTGCTTGATGATTAATACATGTTTCTATCAGGAAAAGAATTTTGATTTTAGGAAGAGTAATGATTTCAATTGATAAGTATTATAATAGATTTAAACATGTGGCATGATCATGAACTCACAATTTGCATCCTATCGGTCCTTTAATGGCAGCATCTTTTCAGTCTCCTTCTATTGAGTGTGGTTGGGAGTAGCAAACTCTTCAATCGCCATCACGAGGGTCATACTTATAGTGAAAGTCGAGATTCCTTCAATATGATTTGAACAACAACAATAATTATTTCTACAATAATAATTAAGTGTTTCTACTCCATATTATTTCTGTTGGTATTGTATGTTATTCATGGTCCATGGATGAAGGGGATGAGATTTTTATATATGCTTTTAGCTTATATTTGTACTTATTGTATTTCATTTACTTCAATTGTTTACTAATTTGTTTGCTTTCGTTATATAAGTTGTAGGCATTAAACATCCGAGATTCATTGAGTGAAGGAAGAAATCAATGAGACATCGAAGCAATGAGCATCATTTTTTTAGTTATGACATATTTGTACTATGCTGTTGAGGGTGTTCAAAATAAAAAATACTCCTATATGTATACACTTTATACTTTTGTTAATTATAATAATATATGTTGTTGATATTATCTTAGAACGTTCGTTTTTTTTTTGTTAATGTGAACTGGAGTGTAAAAAATAGGAATAAACAATGATAATCGTATTTGGATCAAAGGGGTAGTGTTGGGAAAAGTATAACATTTAATGTGTGTTGCAATAACCCATACGGACAGTCTTCCATAACGGTTGCTTTGCACCTGATATCAAAACTTTTTCGTAACGGTTCAAAGTTGCCCGTTATTAAAACCTTCCATAACGGTTAATGAACCCTTATGAAATGTACCTGACTTTTAATATGTGTTGATACAATAACGGTTCAGAACCGTTATTAAAAGTCTGTTTTAACCGTTATTAAATCCATATTTTCCACTAGTGACAGATCGAAATTAAATATATATAGATATCATGCATACCTGAATAATTATTTCCTTTCGTTGATCTTGATATACTCTCGGACCTCTCGGTAAAAGTAAAAGAAAATATTTTGTAATACTTTTGTATTTAAGATACTTTGTAACTAATACAACGTGAGTAATATGTGAAGAGAGAAAGTATAAAGAATAATACTCTATATGACTTAAAAGTGAGTACATGATTAATCAAAAGGAAAGCTGAAAAATGGTGATTTAAGTCATGATACTTGATAGTTAATAATAACAATACTCTAGTCCAATGAGTAAGTAAATAAAAGATAGATAATGAAAGAAGTAATAGAGAGAATTGGAGAGACCGAGATATTTGTTGGTATAATACTACCTGAAACTAAGAGAAGTGCAAAGTATATTGGGTAATAGAGTTGCTATTACTTATACTTCTTTTACGTGTATGTAGGCTAGTAATTTAGTACGAGTCATTTTTGTCTCTGTATAGTCACGGGTGAGCCTAAATTAACACAATAGAATAAAATAATATATTTAGAAGCACCGTTATATGCATGGTCAGAACTGACTACTGCATTTGTTCTTATTGATTTTCTTATTAAAATAATATGGTGACTAAAAGGTAAACAAAGATATAGATTAAGAGTTCCAATTTATGGAAAGTTGGAGAGGGGGGTCAAACAAGGGGACCCCCTATCCCCATACCTTTTTCTTCTTATTATGGAAAGTTTTACAAGAGGGTTAAATCATCACATTAAAAAATCATTTATCAAACCCTATCTTATAGCCAGTAAACCTAGCCCGGTGAATTGCCTTGGATACGCAGATGATTTAATCATCTTCCTGAACGGTGGTGTGCCTTCTCTGAAACGACTCCAGAATCTCATGAATACCTTCTCTAAAGCATCTGGTCAATGCATTAACCTGCATAAAAGCCAACTGATTGTTAGCAAAAGAACGAACTTAACCCGGAAAAAGGTCTTAGGCAGTACAACTGGAATGAAAGTCACAAACCTCCCAATCATCTACCTGGGGGCTGTTATCCACCATGGGACTACCAAAATTGGCCACTGTCTCAACCTGATTAGCAACTTCGAAGGAAAACTCCAATCCTGGAAAAAGAAACTTCTAAGTCAAAGTGGGAGACTGATACTCATTAAACACGTTCTTTCATCTATTCCATTACATCATTTGGCTACCAGTAACTTCCCGGTTAAGGTTATTCATATTATTCACAGATTGATGTCCAATTTTTTTTGGGGTTTCTCTGGGAATAAACCTAAATACCATTGGAAAAATTGGAATAGCATATGCAAACCAGGAAAGGAAGGGGGTCTCAATGTTAGATCTTTATCTCACATACAGGAGGCAATGCAAATGAAAATGTGGTGGTCATATATGGAGAATAATTCTATCTGGGCAGATTACATGCATGAGAGGTATCACAGAAATGGGGCTATGGAATACAAAACAAAGGACTCAAATTGTTGGAAAATCATATGTAGGACGGCATACAGACATTCTGACCTTGTCCAATAGACACAAAACTCCATTTCCTGGACCCCCGAAAAAGATGGTCAATTCTCAGTTTCAAGCGCTTATAATCAAGCCCGAGTACACCACCCCACTACTTTCAGCTTTATTAACACATGGGACCCTCCTCTACCCTTAAAAATTAAGATTTTCATCTGGAAAATTCTTAATGGATGCCTCCCATTTCCAGAAAACCTCAGAAGATTCAAAATACAATTGGTGTCCCGGTGCCCATTCTGCCATTCCCAAAGTGAAAGTCAAGACCATGTGTTATTTAACTGTCCTAACATAAGACCTATTTGGGTCTACTTTTCTCACATTTTGCAGGTTAGAACTACAGATCATCATGAGCTCAGGCAAACCCTAATGTTATGGTGGCTAGGGGGAAAAAGGAACAACACACGAGACGTACTCAGGCAGTGCATGCCAGGTATCATTGTGTGGCATATATGGAAAAATTACAATGCTTGTACATGGGAAGACAAACAATTTTCAAAAGCGATCACAGTACGGGCAATCAAGGAGTATACTAGGAACTGGATTTACAGCAGACAAACAAAGAAATACTTTCAGTTCGATGAAGACCTCTACTCAGACGGGATGATGCCTCTTTTCAGCAAGCCCAAAAGAACAATCATCTTGCGATGGAAAAACGAAAATACAAGGAGTCTTACCCTCAACACAGATGCAGCTTTCTTCTCACATAAAAGCGCAGGTGGGGCCATCCTCCGTGAAACCAGTGGAACCTTCAAAGATGCCCTTGCTTTCCCGATTACAGCTTCTAGCCCTCTTCAAGCTGAGCTTCAGGCGATACTCACCTCGTCACAGGAATTGGTAAACCGTGGTTACAGATCATTCATAGTTCAATCCGACTCAGAAAAAAGCATACAAATGATTAAAGGGTTTTCCAAAATACCTGATTTTCTACGTCCGATGGTGAAATCCATTGATGAATCACAGCTAGCAAATCGACTCTCTTTTTGTTACAGACCAAGAGAGACTAACTCCTGTGCTCATCACCTGGCTAATTTTGGACTTCGTCTACAAGTGATGACATCGTTCACGCTCGATCAACTCCCGGCTAGAGCCAAGAAATCTTATTACGAGGACAAACGTGGAGCTTCGTTTTTCAGAGACACCGGTTGATCCTCTGCGGCTACGGGAATGAGGCGTGAAATGGAATGAAACCAGAATAAGTCCTCTCTCATGGAACTCTCTCGACACTTTCTCTCAAACCTGTTTTCTTTTGAGGCGGCTCTTTCCCTTTGGGAGCATTATGTTGGAATTTTATTCCCTGGGCCTATTTGGTTGATTCAGGCCCACATCTTTGTCAACATATTGTCCACCCCCACCTTCCCTTTATTTTGTATTCTTGTATTTTTTGTGTTTTTTTCCTTTGTAATCTGTATTAACGTTACTTTTGTAAGCTATTTGGTTTAATTAATAAAATAGATCGGCCGTTTATTTAAAAAAAAAAAATAAGAGTTCCAATTTATTTTAGATATATTCACGGGTCTCTAAACCCAATTCTCATACACTGGCAACATGCAGCACACTGATCGATATACGGAGTATGTTTTATTCGAGAAATGTATACACTTTATTAATGCAGTGGACAGTTGTCAACCTATTGCGTTTTACACGGATCAGAAGAAAACAAATATGATCTGCCCAAGAGGCAACGGTTCACTAACTTCACTTTACCTCGAATCTAAAAGAAAATAAATTACCCTACGTATTAACGTAACAAGTTTGAGACCAGAATTACTCAATTGCTATTTGTTTATTTTGATTTTTATTTGGCAAAATAAAATTTAAGTACACCGAACAATTTTCAGAAATTTTCTCCTGCTATTCTTTATCTTGTACATACTTGTAATTTAAATACGGAGTATGATGGTTAGATTCACATTCAAATTTAGATAAGTTAATATTGACCAGGTAATTGGTCAAATAATTACTCTTATAGTTCATTATTACTTTGTATACAAATGATAGCACCTACACAAGGTAATTACTAATGAAGCAATAATATTGAAATAATAAAGCTACAATGGCCGAACTGAAGGAGTTCCGTAGAGAGTGTAAAGCTATGCCTTTTGGCTTGTGTCATATATACATGCTTATACCATGCATCCAAAATAGTTGATAATATATGAAGTGTATCATCTATAAATAAATAAATTAATTAATGTGGTACCAATTCAATAACGATATGAACAAAATCATAAGAGTAGAGTCAACCGCGCGTTGATAATTTATACCAATCTGTTTTATTTTGTGTCATTACATTACTAATAATAATCACACTTTTAATAGCATCTATAGCTACTGCTAAATTGAAATTGGTAAAGATTTATGATACATATCAACCTTATCGTATATATTGAAGATATGAATCACTTAAGTGATAAAGAGCTATGTCTGATAGACAGCGCCACAACGCACACCATTTTGAGAAATAAAATATATTTTTCTCAAATGACTTTAGTTGAGGCTAAAGTCAATACAATATCAGGTGTTGCGAAGCTCATTGAAGGCTCTGGGAAAGCATATGTGATGCTCACTAATGGGACAAAATTACTTATAAATGACGCTTTATACTCCAACAAATCGCGGAGAAATTTATTAAGTTTTAAAGATATGCGTCAAAATGGTTATCACATAGAAACCATGAATGAAAACCAAAAGGAATATATTTGTCTAACGACAACTAAATCTGGCACTAAATGTATTTGTGAAAAAATGCCAGCATATTCTTCAGGACTATATTTCACTCATATTAGTCCATTTGAAATAAATTTGGTTTCTAACGCAAAGTTAGATGATCAGAAAACATTCATGTTGTGGCATGACCGTTTAGGTCACCCAGGCCATGTAATGATGCATAAAATCATTAAGACTTCACTTGGACACCCATTAAAGAATATAAGGGTTCCAATATCAAGGGATTTTTCTTGTAAGGCCTGTTCTCTTGGCAAAATGATCATCAGGCCTTCTAAGACCAAAATTGCAACTGAATCACCTGCATTTTTAGAAAGGATTCAAGGAGATATTTGTGGGCCGATTGCCCCTCCATGTGGACCATTTCAATATTTTATGGTGTTGATTGATGCTTCAACACGTTGGTCACATGTTAGTCTTTTAACGACTAGAAATTTAGCATTTGCTAAACTCCTTGCTCAAATTATACGGTTAAGAGCTCATTTTCCGGATCATTCTATAAAGAGAATCCGAATTGATAATGCAGGAGAATTTACATCCCAAACATTTAATGACTATTGTATGTCGATTGGGATTGATGTGGAGCACCCTGTTGCTCATGTCCATACACAAAATGGTCTTGCTGAATCTTTGATTAAACGATTACAATTAATCGCTAGACCATTATTAATGAAGTGTAATTTACCTTCATCAGCTTGGGGACATGCTATTTTGCATGCAGCAAATTTAATTCGGCTTAGACCGACTGCATATCATGAATATTCCCCAATGCCATTAGTTACTGGACAAGAGCCAAACTTAGCACACATAAAAATATTTGGTTGTGTTGTTTATGTTCCGATTGCTCCACCTCATCGTACAAAAATGGGTCTTCAAAGAAGGTTGGGAATTTATGTTGGATTTGAATCTCCCTCAATAATCAAATATCTTGAACCGATGACTGGTGACTTATTCACCGCACGGTTCGCTGGCTGTCATTTCAATGAGACAGTATTCCCAACCATAGGGGGAGAAACTAATAAATCGGACCCAAGTACGAAAGAAATAACATGGAATGCAACATGATTATCACACCTTGATTCTAGATCAAATACATGTGAACAAAAGGTGCAAAAGATAATCCATTTACAAAATGTTGCAAATTAGTTGCCTGATGCATTCACAGACACAAAGAAAGTGACAAAGTCACATATTCCTGCTATAAATGCTCCTGCCAGAATCGAAATTCCAGTAGAGAATTCTGAAAAATCTCTTGCAATTGATTCTTCCATACGCAAAAAGCGTGGCAGGCCACTTGGATCAAAAGATATAAAACCAAGAAAAACTAAAAGGCAGGAATTGATCTGTGATGCAAAAGATGTTCATCCTTCTGAACAAGAAAATGAACAATTTGAAAATACTGGCATAGAAAATGATATTGACAGAACAAACAACTCAAATAATGATCCAACTTCCTTAAATGAGGAAGATATTCGAGATACTAATAGAAACGTTGATAATTATGAAATTTCAATAAACTACGTTTCTACTGGAATGCAATGGAATCGAAAAGATATTGATATTAATGAGATATTTGTCTATGCCGTTGCCACAAATGTTATGAATGAAAACACTGACAATGAGCCAACATCAATTGAAGAATGTCGGAAACAACAAGATTGGCCAAAATGGAATGAAGCTATTCAGGCTGAATTAAAATCACTTGAAAAACGTGATGTTTTTGGACCGATAGTCCCTACGCCAAAAGGCGTAAAACCTGTGGGTTTTAAATGGGTATTTGTGTGTAAACGCAATGAGAAAAGTGAAATTGTTAGAAATAAAGCCCGACTTGTTGCCCAAGGTTTTTCTCAAATGCCGGGAATCGATTATGAAGAAACCTATTCTCCAGTAGTTGATGCAACTACATTAAGGTTTCTCATTAGCATGTCTGTTTTTGAAAGGCTGCAAATGCGCCTAATGGATGTAGTGACTGCATATTTATACGGTTCACTCGATACAGACATTTATATGAAAGTTCCTGGAGGATTTAAAATGCCTGAAGCTTATACCTCGAAATCTCGAGACATGTTTTCCATTAAATTACAGAAGTCATTGTATAGACTAAAACAATTTGGACGAATGTGGTATAATCGTCTCAGTGAATACCTTCTCAAAGAAAGATATAAGAATGATCCAATTGGTCCAAGTGTTTTCATTCGGCGATCAAATTCGGGATTCGCCATAATTGCAGTATATGTTGATGACTTAAACATTATTGGAACTCCCGATGAAATTGAAAATACTGCAAAATATCTTATGAAAGAATTTGAAATGAAAGATCTCGCGAGAACCAAATTTTGTCTCGGACTTCAAATTGAGCATTTGAAGAATGGAATTTTCATCCACCAATCCCATTACACCGAGAAAGTGTTGAGGAGATTCTATATGGACAAAGCTCATCCTTTGACTTCACCAATGGTCATTCGATCTCTCAACATACACGATGATCCATTCCGTCCCCGAGAAGACGACGAAGAAATACTCAGTCCCGAAGTACCATATCTGAGTGCTATTGGAGCTTTAATGTATTTAGCTAATAATACTAGACCAGATATTGCATTTTCTGTAAATTTATTAGCTAGGTACAGTTCATGCCCAACAAGACGTCATTGGAACGGGATCAAACACATATTCCGTTATCTCCGTGGTACAGTTGATCTCGGCCTATTCTACCACAAAGATGCAACAACTTCTTTAATCGGATATGCAGATGCCGGATACTTATCAGATCCTCAAAAGGCAAAATCACAAACCGGGTACGTATTTACTTATGGTAATACCACGATCTTTTGGAGATCTATGAAACAGACGTTGACAGCTACATCATCAAATCATTCGAAGTTAATTGCACTATATGAAACCGGAAGAGAATGTGTGTGGCTGCGATATATCATTCAACACATCCAAAATGAATGCGATATGAAGCCTATTACTTGTCACCCGACTGTGATCTACGAAGACAACACTGCGTGCATAGCTCAGATTAAAGAATGCTACATCAAAGGAGACAGAACGAAACACATATCACAAAAATTCTTCTCTACTCATGATCTGGAGAAAGAAGGGACAATCAACATTCAACAAATCAGATCCAGTGAAAATCCGGCCGATCTCTTCACCAAATCTTTACCCCCAAAGAAGTTCACGGAACTTGTACAGAAAATCGGCATGCACCGCCTTCAAAATTTATGTTAATTTCAGGGGGAGTATTTGAATGCACTGCACTCTTTTTCCCTTCATCAGGTTTTTATCCCACTAGGTTTTTCCTGATAAGGTTTTTAACGAGACAGTACATCCAAATACAACGACATTATAAGTCGTAATTCTTACCCCTTAAACTTTAAATTTTTCATAAATAAATCTTAATATAACAAATATCTATTCAAGGATGAACATTTAAGGGGGAGTGTTGTAAATTCCTGAGAATGACAAGTGTGAATTGTTCATCCTTGTCATCAGGACACTAATCCAATTCAAGTCCTTGTAATAGACAGATGGCTAGGTTTAATTATGCTAGCAAAATATGTAGAATTGTTCTTTGATGATTCATCACCAAGCCTATCTAGTATAAATAGGGCTTGATCAATCCTTTGTAATTCAATTCAGAAACTCAGAAATCTTTATATTAAGAAGAAGTTATTTAGAGGTTATCAATAATATATCTATCTCTTAAATCTGTTCTTCATCTTTTTCATTTCACAACAATTGATACTTTTTCCGTCCATTTTTATGCAAGGATATTAATATATTATAGTGACGGTCTCGAGAATAACAAGTCAATATGAGTTAAATATGCAATACTAGTGTCATTTGAAAAATAACAAAAACATAAATAAATTTTGATATATTTTTTTGTAAAAAATGGAACAAAAAGAAAAAGTTATAACCTTTTGAAAAAAATGAGGTTTTTCGTGCATGGGACCCACGACTGCATCTTTACTTAAGCTAAATGGCTAGCTTCATCGGTTGTTCTTATACTAGAAGCTGCCACGTGTCAGCATTATAGAAACGGAGTGATTTTTTTAGAAGACAAAAAAACATGTAGGATTTTTAGGGGCAAAATAGTATTTGTATGAGCTATTTCTTTTCTTATACTACTACCTTTGTCCCAATTTACTTAGCCATCTTTGACTTTTTCAGTCAAAGATGGTAAACTTTGACCAATTATTTTAACTAATATATTTATGCAAGATTTGATAATTTTATAATTTTATGACACTCCTTCCGTAACATTCATATCTTCCCACTTTCCTTTTATGGACGTAACATTTATATCTTCCCATTTCTAAATCTTCCCTTCATACCCTCAATAATTTTAAAAATAATACACTATTACACCTACTTTTTTTGGATTTATCCTTCATTCCATCACATTATTTCACTATCTTCCCATCATACCCTCAATAATTCATATCCTCTTTCACTATTCTTAATCTCACCCACTTTAACAAAAAAACATTTTCATACCATTTTCAAATTATTAATACTTTTTCTACATAAACATATAATCGGTCAAAGTTAGATGTCATTGACTTGAAAAGTCACGTTTGGTTAAGTAAAATGGGACGAAGGGAGTACTATATATATAAGGTTGGTTTGCAACAACTTTAAAAAAAGCACTTCTCAACTTTTGGCTTAAAAAAGCACTTATTTACCAAACACTACCAATTTTTTACTTTTCTCGGCTTTCGTGTCAAAAGTGCTTTTCCCCTTTTTATACACCAAAATCACTTATTTTACCAAACACAACCAACTTTTACTTTTCAAAATCACTTTTTTCTCAAACACTATCAACTTTTACAACTAATCACTTTTTCATTTCATCTCCAAAAGTGCTTCTTTTTAAGCAGAAGCTGTTGCAAACACTCCCATAATAGACTAGCATGGGCACGCGCGTTGCGCGATGGTCCTTGCCCAATGATAGGCAAATTAGAAATCTGAAAGCAAAAGCAAAGGCGAATACATAACAAGTTTGCAAAAGTGCCCACAAATGTGGTTTGACAGCTAAAATACAAGGTTTAGTTTCGTCGAGACGAAGTACAAGAGCCACAGGGGCAGGAAGTTTTAGGATGACATTGCAGGGCCAGATACAACAAACCATATTTTTGCTAAACTGCATAGTTTCTTGCGTCAGGTGTTTTCTGGAGAAGAAAGGTAAAATAAACATTACCGACAGAAATATACTCAGCATCCGCTTCTGTCAAATGCCCCTTAACAACCTATTGTGTACACATAGGTTCGACTTAAATTTAACAGAATTAGGAAACGAATAACAAATACAAAAATAAATGTGTACTGAAAAGATAACCTCTTCAAGAAGATTTTTTTTCCTTCTTTCTAACATAAAGCTGCACATAAGGCAAAGGGGAAAACTCATTAACGGCAATAATGAAATATATATAATGTATTTGAAAATATTTTCTTTCCTGAACAACAATGCATAAATTATAGCTTAATTCATTTATTTTATACACCATTTTATAGCCATTCAATACTAATCATTTCACAATCCTTCCACTTCATTAATAGGAAGAACCTATATGCTGCAAAAACAGTGTGGCAATAAACTTATTTGTACAGTTAGATAGAAGATTTTTTTTCCTTCTTTCTAACATAAAGCTGCACATAAGGCAAAGGGGAAAACTCATTAACGGCAATAATGAAATATATATAATGTATTTGAAAATATTTTCTTTCCTGAACAACAATGCATAAATTATAGCTTAATTCATTTATTTTATACACCATTTTATAGCCATTCAATACTAATCATTTCACAATCCTTCCACTTCATTAATAGGAAGAACCTATATGCTTCAAAATGGGAATCCTTTCAAATATTTCACATGGATTTTATATAGAAAATGTACCTTCATCAACCATTTGAGCATGGTGTTGCTTGTCTCATTTCTCTGTTCAGAGAAAATAAGCGTGTTACTTAGAGCGGTGCAATGCAAAATATTTTGTGAATTAAAAATATATGTTGGAGGGTTAAAGTGTACGGATCAATCACGTGTTAGCTTTTGGAGCAGCTATGTATTGACTTTGCTCTGCCCATCATTACAGAAGAAAACATTAGGGTTCTATATACGGCCTTGTATTAGGATGGGGGCGGAAAATGGGATTTTATTGAATTATATCCAGATTTTAATATCAAAACAAATTTGCTGGTAATCTTTCCACATATAATGTAAACCTAAATCAATAGAGGAATCTGATATTTGAAAACTTAAGTTAAATCTTTACTATGATAAAAATTGACAGAAATCTATAGATATCGATGAGCACTTCAACTTATTTTGAGGGAAAATACAAATGAAAAGTCATCTCTGTTTAAATGCTCCTACAGATAAGATTTGAAAAAAATAAAGTACAATTAGTTTTACCTAGTATTCACTAGATGGCTAGAGGCATTAAATGTTCGATGCAAGATTGATTTACTAATTACGCAGTACTAAAGAAACATTATCCTTGAACATCATGCATACCTGCCCATAGACCAAATGATTCAACTCACTCAATGATGGGGTTCTCTCCAACACGTGTGCCTTATTAAAGGATTTCACTAAATATCTCAGCTTATTTCTATCCTTATTTATCTCCTATTTACTTGTAAACTATTGGGTATATATATACCCCTTATTATGATGAATACGAAACTTTCCAAACAACCAAATTCTTTATGGTATCAGAGCGGGTCACGTAGACCACGCAAAACCCTAGGCCGCCGGAACCATGGTGGACGGGGGAAACAAAGATGAAGACACCCGCATCGATGTCAACTCTCCATACTATCTGCATGCCTCGGACTATCCAAGGCAGATGCACGTGAATGATGTCCTGACAGATGGAAATTATGGAGACTGGGCACAAGAGATGAAAAACTTCTTGTTTGCAAAGAACAAGATGGGTTTTGTGAATGGAAAAATAGAGAAGCCGATGGAAACTTCATCGGATTATATGCCATGGATGCGCTGTGATGCCATGATCAAAGGATGGCTCACTACGGCCATGGAGAAGACAATCAGATCAAGCGTAAAATATGCCGACACCGCGGCAGAGATATGGGCAGACCTTGAAGAGAGGTTTGGAAAAGAAAGTGCTCCTCGGGCGTATGAATTAAGGCAGACGCTCGTTGGGACACATCAAGGTAGGGATTCTGTATCATCCTATTATACCAAGTTGCGAGGGTTATGGGATGAGATTCAGGCTGTCTCGCCTACCCCCAAATGTACGTGTGGGAAGTGTACCTGCAATTTGGGAAGGAGATTAAACGAAGCCAAAGATAAGGAGAGACTTTACGAATTCTTGATGGGACTTGACGCTGAATACTCAACCGTAAGAACACAGGTTCTTACGACTAAACCAACTCCCACGCTGGGAACAGCCTACCACCTCGTGTCCGAAGATGAACAACAAAGGACTATTTCGGCGATGAAAAGGCCAACGCAAGAGGCTGCTGCATTCCAGAGTATTATACAAACCAAACGTGAGGAACTAAGTGACCTGACTGGTCAACGTAATAGAAAAACAACAAAGGACACGAAGAACAAGAATGGGGAGGAACTAGAGCACTGCACTTTCTGTGGAAAAGATGGACATAACCGGGATGGATGCTTCAAGAGAATTGGGTATCCAGAATGGTGGCCAGGCAAAGAGAAAAAGGGAAAAGGAAAGTCCAAGGCAGCTTGGGCCGATGCAGAATCGAGTCCAATACCGGGCCTCACACATGAACAATATCAACGAATGATCAAACACTTTTCGGGTGAAGGGAATAACGCCACAGCCAACATGGCAGGTAAAATTGGTAAAGGTGAAACCTGGATAGTAGATACGGGTGCAACTGAACACATGACAGGGAATGGGGATATGCTTAAAGGCAGGAATGATGCCAAGGGAGAGACTCCAGTTATCATACCGAATGGAGATTATATCCCGGTTAAAGGAAGCGGTTCCGGTGTCTTACCCAATGGAATGAAAATTGCTAAAATTTTATACATTCCGTTATTTAAATGCAATCTATTGTCAGTTAGTCGTTTAACAAAGGACCTGCATTGTGCAGTAACTTTTTTTCCTGATTTCTTTGTTATTCAGGACCTTCGGACGAGGAGCTTGATTGGTTCGGGTCAGTGTGACGGGGGTCTGTATCGAATGGGTTCAGTGGCAAGGAAAGCACTAACGGCAACACCGGATGTTTCCATTTGGCATAAGAGACTTGGACATGCTTCTGAGGCAAAGTTACATCAAATTGATTTCTTAGCTGATTTTACTTTTACATTAAAGGATAGCGTTTGTGACTCGTGTGTAAAAGCCAAACATACTCGTTTACCTTTTGGCAGTAGTTCTATTAAGACAAAAAAATGTTTTGATTTGTTGCACTGTGATATTTGGGGAAGCTATCGTACACCCTCGCTCTCGGGAGCACGTTACTTCCTTACTATTATTGATGATTTTAGTAGAACAGTATGGATCTTTCTTATTAAACACAAAACCGAAGCTAGTAGCCATTTAGTCAACTTTTGCAACATGATCAAAACACAATTTGGGAAGGATGTCAAGAAAATAAGAAGTGATAACGGTGGAGAATTTACGTCGGGTTCCATGACAGATTTTTATGCCCAAAGGGGAATCATCCTTGAGACAACTTGCCCTCACACCCCGCAACAGAATGGGGTGGTAGAGAGGAAGCACCGGCACTTGCTTGAGATAGCGAGAGCTTTAATGTTTGAAGCAAACTTGCCAACAAGATTATGGGGAGAATCTGTCATGACGGCAGCCTATATCATAAATAGGTTGCCGTCCAAGGTGATCAATTTCAAAACACCTTATGAGATATTGTTCAAACAGAGGCCAAGTTATGAACACATGAGAGTCTTTGGTTGTCTTGCATACGCAAGAAACACAGAAACAAAGGGAGATAAGTTTGAAGTGAGGGGGAGACCAGGTGTGTTCGTAGGTTATCCTTTCGGAAAGAAAGGTTATAAAGTGTATGATATTGAAGAAAACAAAATTATCACGTCAAGGGATGTGAGATTTGTAGAAAATGTTTTTCCTTTTGTAGCTGCAGAGACACAAAGGAAAAGAAAAGAAAGTGATGGAGAAAGTCTTCCTGGTTGGTGCTTTGATAATGAATCAAATCCTGGGAATGATAATAGTGAACGTCCAACACAAGATGCTACGGGGGACGGTGTACAGACTGTCCCTGAGCAGGAGGTTGGGAATGACTTAGAGTCTCGAGTTGAGTCTTCCAGTACACAGAATCATAACCTCAGGGAGAAGAGAGTGAGAATGCAGCCGCGGCGTTTTGAAGATTTTGTTGTCAACTTGCCACCCTCGATAGACCCCGCACACGCCGCACACGAACAAGCCTCCTCGACGGTACACCCTATTGCCAACCATATCTCTTATAGCAACTTTTCTGACAAACATAAAGTTTTTTTGTCTGCCATCAGCTCGAATGATGAGCCTAAATCTTTTAGACAGGCAGCCCAACATGAAGAATGGAGAGGTGCTGTGCAAAGGGAAATAAAAGCCCTTGAAGAGAACAAAACGTGGACCCTTGAAGAACTTCCTAAAGGGAAACACGCCATTGATTCCAAGTGGGTGTACAAAATAAAATATAAACCGGATGGAAGTATCGAGCGGTATAAAGCCCGGCTGGTGGCAAAGGGATACACTCAATTGGAGGGGATTGATTTTCATGACACGTTTGCACCGGTGGCTAAGCTAGTCACCGTACGCACACTTCTCACTGTGGCCACAAAGAAGAGTTGGATAATTCATCAACTTGACGTAAACAACGCTTTCTTACATGGAGACCTCCATGAGGAAGTGTATATGAAAATCCCTGAGGGGTTTTCCAAGAAGGGAGAGACCAGGGTGTGCAGGTTGCGAAAGTCACTGTATGGTTTACGTCAAGCTTCAAGAAATTGGTACCAAAAATTCACTGCGGCTCTTTCATGGCTGAAGTTTAGACAAACGCACGCAGACGCCTCCCTGTTTATATATGCCAACGGCGCAGATTATGTGGCTGCTTTAATATACGTGGATGATGTGATCATCACGGGAAATAATGCAGCAAAGATCCAGGAAACCAAAGATTTTCTTAATGATAAATTCAGCATTAAAGATTTGGGACCATTAAAATACTTTCTTGGCATTGAAGTGGCAAGAACCTTGGACGGAATGGTTTTAAGCCAACGTAAATATACCCTTGATATTCTTTGTGATAGCGGAATGTTGGGATGCAAGCCAAGTTCTTCTCCTATCGAACCAAATCTGCAGCTCGATCAGTGTGATGACAGCCCACGAATTGATGCTAGTCGTTATAGAAGATTGGTCGGGCGCCTATTGTACCTTCAAGCAACGAGACCGGACGTTGCATATGCCGTTAACATGTTAAGTCAGTTCGTTTCCGATCCTCGGGAAAGGCATATGGAGGTAGCTAATCGCGTCCTGCGATATTTAAAGGGCACTCCAGGTCAAGGACTTTTCATTCCGAAAGCAGGCGGCACCAAGTTGATAGCTTACTGGGATTCTGATTGGCTTGGGTGTACGTTTACCAGAAGATCCAGGACTGGGTATATCATGCTTTTAGGAGGAGCTCCAATATCATGGAAGACTAAGAAGCAAACTGTGGTTTCACGATCTTCTGCAGAAGCAGAATATAGAGCAATGGCACATGCAGTGAGTGAAATTCTATGGCTGCGTTGGCTTCTAAAAATTTTTCAAATGCCACCTACTGAACCGACACAACTCTTCTGTGACAATCAAGCGGCGAGACATATTGCTAATAATCCCGTTTTCCATGAGAGAACTAAGCACGTTGAAATGGACTGTCATTTTGTCCGAGAACGAGTTGCGTCACGGGAAATACAGCCGATGTCCATCAATACACAGGACCAGCTAGCAGACGCATTTACAAAGGCCCTTGGTACTGCGCGACTACAAGATTTACTTGGCAAGTTGGGCATTAGGGACTTGCATGCCTCAACTTGAGGGGGAGTAAAGGATTTCACTAAATATCTCAGCTTATTTCTATCCTTATTTATCTCCTATTTACTTGTAAACTATTGGGTATATATATACCCCTTATTATGATGAATACGAAACTTTCCAAACAACCAAATTCTTTACTTATTTAAAGAAAGATACAAATATAAACATTACGCCCTTTCTGAGATTGATAAGTTATTATGTGATACACATCTTGTTTAAGAAAAATACATCACAAAATTTGCAACATTAGAACATGCAAAAGGAGCATTAAAACAATAGAAATTTTTAACAATTTGGACCAGCAGGAAGTAAACTTTAACACCTCCAGGAAAGCAAAAAGCTGTCAAATCATGTGGACGCATATGCATCTTTTTTCCAGGAGGATACTTTACAAGCATCTGCAACCAAGAAAAAAACCAAAACATCACACTATTATTATAGCAATTGCACATGTTCTGGTTTAAGAGCAAATATTTTTTACCAGCTTCATCTACAGAAAGATTTTCAACATCAATGTAGACAGGGAAGAAAGCAAAAACGGACAAAAAAATTGAAGGGGAAGACGTAAAACGTAACAGTGGAAATAGAAAAGCAGTGAAGATGCAGACAAGCGTGGTGATGCGCAAACATGAAACA
Source organism: Cuscuta epithymum (assembly GCA_945859915.1). Lineage (NCBI taxonomy): Eukaryota > Viridiplantae > Streptophyta > Magnoliopsida > Solanales > Convolvulaceae > Cuscuta > Cuscuta epithymum. Next base: position 2,094,191 of record CAMAPF010001023.1, read on the forward strand.
CACTTTTGGAGATGATATGGAGAAATTGTTAGTATATATGTCCTAGCGACAATCACTTTTTAGAGATATATGTACTTGATCCCATTCAGTTTCATATATTTGATATATACGGTATTACACATTGATGATTAAGCATTTAGATTGTCAATGTCCTATTCATAATTGTGTTCCCTTGGATTTATGTTGTCAATAAGTAAGTGAGAGCTTATATGATATAACATAAGGTCCTAAAATAGCCCCAATCAATGATCATCAAGAATGGGATATTGATGATATGCGATAAGATTGGTATGTGGATTGCATCATACTTTTAGAAAATATAGTTGATCTCACAACTATGAGTTCCTGTAATTCATGATGGTCACATAGATATTTTAGAGAATATTGGCATACCCACCGAGAAACCATTTGATAAGTTCTATTCATGTGTCCATGGGATTATCGGCGTATAGAGTAGTGTAATAGTCCTCTGACTTGAGGTCAATACGTACTACATGTGCGGAGTGATGTACTTTGACCATGACCAACGCTTGCACTCCAATCGGGGTAGATACGACATGTGTTGGGTGCATCACGAAGCACATGGAGTAGTAGTTGAGCCAAGAAAGGATTCATTCCTCATAATAGATTAAGAGAGAACATTCTACTTCTCATATTTAGATGGATCATAAAGTCATTGGCCAATGCAAAGATATATTCGTTTTGGATATCGAATATGATCGTTATGGATCATCTAGAAAGATTGAGAGACAGAGACTAAGTTATTAGAATAGACACAATATCATGTTCTAGACTTAGTTGAATGTTTGTTGAATGAAAGGACCGTATCACTATGAGCTCTATATTACTGGGAGTTTGAATAGTCCTCGCAAACGTCCTTATATATTAAGATTGTCTGGTAAATCGTCTAGGGATTCTGCTAAGACCTTAATTTGATTAGTGCTTAATATATAAGGTCCTATGGGTCACACAACAAGTGATTATACCTTCCGATAGAATTGTTAGAAGGAATTAAATATTAATTGGATTATATAATATTTAATTCGTAATACTGAAAATGGATTAAATATTAGTTAGATTAACTATATTTAATTTGTGATGTTGAAGAAGAGTTCTATTTGATAGATTTAATTAAGTGTGATAAATTAGATTTATTATACTTAATTAAGATGTATTCTTAATTAAATAAAGTTAGTACTTTTTCTTTATAATTTAGAATTAAAAAGAAAAGAAAACTAAAATAAATAATAATAAAGATGGAAAGTGGCGTGCAGCCCACTTTCATCTTATTATTAATTTGTTTGGTTGATTTATTTAATTAATTAATAATTAAATCATAAATGAGATTGGTCCTAATTAGATTAGAACTCATTAATGAGAAAGACTTTCATTGTGATTGGGAAACTAGTTTAGAACTAGTATAAATACATCCTCCCCTTCATAATTCGTAGATCAGTTTTTAGATTCAGTATTACCAGTTTATTTCCCTGCGAAGAGATTTCCTAGTCTTTCTCTAAGGGAGATCTATCTGTTCTTTCGGAAAGGAGAAATCACGTGGATACCTAAGGTCAAGGATTATCACCGCTAGGCTGGAAGATCTGTAAGTTCTAACTCAGATCTACTATTATTGTTATATTCGTTGTTTTGTCATAATCAGGGAAGATCTGTTTGGGAAAATTTTAAACTTCCGCTGCTGTACTTTCGAGGTACGTTACATCAATTTCCTAACAGTGGTATCAGAGCCAAACTGATTCTAATGACATTATACGAATTTTGTTTAATACCTTCGAGGTTGTACTGAATACTGATAGTATATTTTTCCGGAAAATATACTCTGCCGTAATTAGTTTTCTGCATCTAAATTCGAATTGATTTTTGAAATCAAAAGTTAATGTACTCCGAATATAGTATATATAGAGATTTTATTTTTGAAATTAAAATCTGGATGAAAGGATTGAATCTGATTTGATCTCCAAATTGGCTGCGTATTATGTATTATTTTTCTTCGAATATTTACATATGCTCGATCTGTTGGAGTGGCCACGTAAAGCGTCAAACTGTTCTTGGATCTTGAAGATCTAAAGGATAAAGACTTCACACGACCTGCAGACTTTCGTTTCGGTCGGCAAAATCTACACTAGTGTTGAATGTGGCAGCGACGAACCCGGGAGGCCGGGAAGCTATTTGCGAACGTCTCCGGAAATTTGTACATCTGCTTTATCCGATTAGATCGTCAACTTGATTTTGTTTTAGAAATTAAAACCTGAAAATTAATTAAATTTAAAACGAACTGCTCTGGAACGAATAGCAGTCTTCTTCGTTCTTGTGTTTCATGATGGTCGGCGAAAGCTACCAGGATTGATTGATCGTTGATTCGCTGCTATGTTTTGGATTGAGCAGATTTTGTGAAATTTGACAAAATTTATAAATTAGATAAACTGTGTGGTTTTCTTGCAAATTCAAATCCTAAATTTTAGTAGAGTTCGGTTAGCTACAGTATTTTCATGACTTACGTTTCATAGATTTTCGTAAGTCTGAAATTGGTAGTAACGATAATTAATTATCACTTTATTAATGATAATAATCATTGAATTAATTTAATCCTTTTAATTAGATTAAGTATCTTTGAGATGGTTAAAGATTAGTTTTGAATTTAACCATTGATTATTATTTTTAGCATGCCAATGTTGTTAATATTTGACTATTATATCTACATATAAATAAGATTTATATTGCATGTTTAAATTAATCTGTTTGAGTTAGATCTCATTAACATATTATTTGATAATATGTTAGCATCTTGTTTAAATAAAGTAATTTAATACCCGCTAAATGTTCCCCATAAATTAAAATTTAAGTCTTATCTGGGATAACGACATCACCCATCATAGTTAAATTAGTAGATATATTTTTTCGTTGAAGAATATTTCACCCAAGTGTTTATTCCATTCGACAAAATATAGAACTAATTTATAGATACATATGTTTGTGATCGTGTGATGGTTTTGACTTACTTAAATTAGCTCGAGTCGCCCAAGCGTCAGTGTTAATTTAAGGATGTCGATCAATTTGAAAATTGATCAACCAAGAGTTGTTTGGACACAATTGGTCTAGGGACTTACCCATTATACTACTATTGCAGTGATCAGCCCAAGCTGGGACTGTTATAATATGAATGGGGATCTTGGCCACTATGATTGTGAAAACAATCTATGTTCTTTTTATTGGGGTCAAAGAACATGTAAAAATAGTGGGAGCTAAATAATTAAAAGTCCGAATTATTTAGTTAACTAAATGTGATCATAGGAATTATTATATGAATTTTAATTCCCGTTCTATTTGAACTTCTCTAGGCTTTTAAGAATGTCGAATTTATCATTGAGAAGTATCTTGGATACACATAAACTATCTGGACCAGACTTTCTAGACTTCGAACAAAATGTGCGTTTAATGTTTAGGCAAGAAAATATTGAGCATGTGTTTGACACATATGTACCTGAGATTTCTAATGTGAACTCTTCTAAATTAGCCATGTTTGACATGGACATTCAAAAGAATCACATTGCTAAGAAAAGTAAGGGTTGACCTAAACCGCTAGCTTTGGAACCTAAAGGTAGGATTCAAAAGAAATCTAAGGAACTGAAGAATGTATGCCTCTACAACAAAGAGAGGGCAGTGAAAGAGAGTTTTTAAGCTATGTAGGGCTAATCTAGCCAAAGCACCGAGTGCTTTTAGCTTAAGTATTTTTCTCATTAATATTAATATGTCTACAACTAACTCTCACTGTTGGGTAATAGATACCACATGTGGCTCACACATTGGAATAATGTGTAAAGTCTAAGCGACACTAAGCACTTAGGTTGGGTGAAATTGGCCTACGTGTAGAAAATGGAGCAATAGTTGCTGCTAGGCGTGTAGGAATTTAAAAATTAGATTTACCCGGCGGTTATAGTTTGGAAATAAATAATTGTTATTTTGTTCCTTCTATAACAAAGAATATAATTTTCGTTCATATGTTAGACATTAAGAGATTTCCTTCCATTTTGTTAATAACACTTGTTGTTTTTGACAAAATGACATTGTGTAGGGAAATGCCCCTCTTATGAATGGTTATATATTCTTACTTGTAGGCATGACATATTAATATACAAAATAAGAGACCAAGGTTAAGTAATCAGAAAAATACCACCTATCTTTGCCATTGCACTTGGCCATATTAGTGAAACAAGAATAACAAGGTTAAGTAAATTAGATTACTTAACACCGTTTGATTTTGAATCATATGGTAATTGTGATTCATGTCTCTCAGCTAAAATGACCAATAATCATTTTCTCGGAAAGGATTGTGAGCCAAAGAAGTACTTGAGTTGATTCACACATATGTGTGAGGACAGTTCCCAACTCAAGCTAGAGGAGGATTTTCTTACTTCATCATTTTACTGATGATTTCTCTAGGTTTGGATTTGTGTATCTTATGAAACACAAATCAGAAGCTTTTGAGAAATTCAAGGAGTATAAGGCTGAAGTAGAGAAACAACTTGACAAGAGTATCAAGACTCTATGATCTGATCGTGGAAGGGAATACTTGAGTAAGGAGTTTCTAGATTACTTGAAAGGTCATGGAATTCAGTCAAAATGGACTTCTTCAAGAACACCTCAATCGAATTGGGTTTCAAAAAGGAGAAATAGAACCTTGTTGGACATAGTTAGGTCCATGATGAATTCCAGTCTCTTCCGACATCTCTTTGGGGGTACGCATTGGAAACCTCAATATACATTCTGAATAGAGTTCCATCTAAGTTAGTGCAAAAGACACCACATGAGTTATGGTGTAATAAGAAGCCTATTCTTACACATATTAAAGTGTGAGGTTGCCTTACATATGTGAAGAAAATGGACATTGACTAGTTGGGACCTAGATGTGAGAGATATTATTTTGTGAGGTATCCTAAGGAAACTAAAGGATACTAATTTATCTTCCCGAGGGATATAAAATCATTATTTCCAGACAAGCGAGATTCCTAGTACAAGACTTGGTCTTTAAGGAATGTAATTATGGGAGGATGGAACTTGATAAAGTTCAAGAATCATAAAATAATATAGAGGACGAAGACTTGTTAGATAGTTAAAACAAGGATTCAGTGGGAGAATTGAGTGGAAGCATGTCTCTAGGAGGATGTCTTTCAACTAGTGGGAGTAACACATGAATCACCTCGCACGAGCAAGTGATTCTTATTAAAGTAAGAGATGACATGGTTGTCATTCTTTCTGCGCCCAATTCTCCTTCTCTGGAAACACTTTAGAATGTAGGACCAGAAAACTCTCCGAGCAATGGATAGTCCAATGAAGGAGAACCTCTTCACAATCAGAATGAACAGCCTGAACAAACGCTAAATATTCAAATCTGTAGGTCTACTAGGATTTGTCATGAATCAACTAGGTTGGCTTTCTCATGGAGGATCATGATGTGTAAATGTTCCTGATAAGAATGAACCTAAGACCTACACTAAAGCAATATTAGATATTGATTTAGAGTGATGGCGAGAAGCCATGAAATCTAAAATTGATTTGATGTATATCAATCAAGTATGGAACTTGGTTGACTTGCCTGTTGGGTTGAATCCATTGGATACAAACAAGTCCATTTGGATTTTGCTTGTGATAGCTGCATATTATGATTATGAGATTTGACAAATGGATGAAAAAACCCCTTTCCTTAATGGGAACCTCAAGGAGGAGATGTACATGGTACAACCTGAAGGTTTTTGTATCCAAGTCAAATTCTAAACCAGTATGTTAATTAGAGAAATCTATTTATGGGCTAAAACAAGCTTCTAGGAGTTAAAATATTAATTTTGATGAAATAGTCAAATCGTTTGACTTCATCAAATGAAATGAGAGTGTTTGCGTGTTTAGAGTGCGCAGCAGGGATAACGTGGTCTTTATAATCATATACGTTGATCATAGAGAATGATATCCCCTCATTGAAGTCCGTGAAAGAATGGTTACCCAAAATCTTCATGAATATCTTTTGTCTATGGTGGACAGAAAGAACTAGTAGAATTTAATTATTCTAACACTAGCTAGTTTCATGTATGATAAAGAAGACTACGAGTCACAGTCGGTATATGTTTTTTAGTCTCAATGTAATAGTGGTGCTGCAAGAGTTGCAAGTAAGAAACTAACTACTATAAATTCGACAATTAGAGTCTAGTAAATTGTTGCGTTTGATGCAACTTAGGTAAACGTTTAGATACGTTAGTTCCTTAAAGAAATAGGGGTAGTTCCTAGCGATAATTATCCAATAATTGTTATTGTGACTATACTGGTGCATTTGCACAAGCTATGGAACCAAGATGCAAAGTAAGGAACTAGAAAATACCTGTGTGCTATCATGTTTTGGATAACAAATAGCAAGAGGAGAAGTTGCAATAGAATGCATTCCCGTAGAGGATAATTTGGCTGGCCCATTCACCAAACCGTTGAAATGCGAGAAACATACTAGACCTTTGAGGGCCTAGGTGTTAGATGCATCGGTGATTGGCACTAGGCCAAGTGGGAGATTGTTAGTATATATGTCCTAGCGACAATCACTTTTTAGAGATATATGTACTTGATCACATTCAGTTTCATATATTTGATATATACGGTATTACACATTGATGATTAAGCATTTAGATTGTCAATGTCTTATTCATAATTGTGTTCCCTTGGATTTATGTTGTCAATAAGTAAGTGGGAGCTTATATGATATAACATAAGGTCCTAAAATAGCCCCAATCAATGATCATCAAGAATGGGATATTGATGATATGCGATAAGATTGGTATGTGGATTGCATCATACTTTTAGAAAATATAGTTGATCTCACAACTATGAGTTCCTGTAATTCATGATGGTCACATAGATATTTTAGAGAATATTGGCATACCCACCGAGAAACCATTTGATAAGTTCTATTCATGTGTCTATGGGATTATCGGCGTATAGAGTAGTGTAATAGTCCTCTGACTTGAGGTCAATACGTACTACATGTGCGGAGTGATGTACTTTGACCATGACCAACGCTTGCACTCCAATCGGGGTAGATACGGCATGTGTTGGGTGCATCACGAAGCACATGGAGTAGTAGTTGAGCCAAGAAAGGATTCATTCCTCATAATAGATTAAGAGAGAACATTCTACTTCTCATATTTAGATGGATCATAAAGTCATTGGCCAATGCAAAGATATATTCGTTTTGGATATCGAATATGATCGTTATGGATCATCTAGAAAGATTGAGAGACAGAGACTAAGTTATTAGAATAGACACAATATCATGTTCTAGACTTAGTTGAATGTTTGTTGAATGAAAGGACCGTATCACTATGAGCTCTATATTACTGGGAGTTTGAATAGTCCTCGCAAACGTCCTTATATATTAAGATTGTCTGGTAAATCGTCTAGGGATTCTGCTAAGACCTTAATTTGATTAGTGCTTAATATATAAGGTCCTATGGGTCACACAACAAGTGATTATACCTTCCGATAGAATTGTTAGAAGGAATTAAATATTAATTGGATTATATAATATTTAATTCGTAATACTGAAAATGGATTAAATATTAGTTAGATTAACTATATTTAATTTGTGATGTTGAAGAAGAGTTCTATTTGATAGATTTAATTAAGTGTGATAAATTAGATTTATTATACTTAATTAAGATGTATTCTTAATTAAATAAAGTTAGTACTTTTTCTTTATAATTTAGAATTAAAAAGAAAAGAAAACTAAAATAAATAATAATAAAGATGGAAAGTGGAGTGCAGCCCACTTTCATCTTATTATTAATTTGTTTGGTTGATTTATTTAATTAATTAATAATTAAATCATAAATGAGATTGGTCCTAATTAGATTAGAACTCATTAATGAGAAAGACTTTCATTGTGATTGGGAAACTAGTTTAGAACTAGTATAAATACATCCTCCCCCTTCATAATTCGTAGATCAGTTTTTAGATTCAGTATTACCAGTTTATTTCCCTGCGAAGAGATTTCCTAGTCTTTCTCTAAGGGAGATCTAACTGTTCTTTCGGAAAGGAGAAATCACGTGGATACCTAAGGTCAAGGATTATCACCGCTAGGCTGGAAGATCTGTAAGTTCTAACTCAGATCTACTATTATTGTTATATTCGTTGTTTTGTCATAATCAGGGAAGATCTGTTTGGGAAAATTTTAAACTTCCGCTGCTGTACTTTCGAGGTACGTTACATCAATTTCCTAACAGAAATTACCTTGAACAACGCTGGCCCGAGGTGCACGCGAGAGCAAGGAAACGGTGAAGGAGAAGCGCTCTGGAGATATCCCATTGGGCGTTACTCCCAGTGTATTTTAGACCCCTCAAACGTGCCCCAAGAAGATTAAAAAAACATAAAATTTCAGTTTATGTAGCGGTGAAAAAGGAATTGGGTTGGGGCTACGGGCTTTCTAGGGCCGAAGTGGACCAATGTTTTAAAAAAGAATAAAAAACAAACGTTGATCTTAGTTAGCAACACCCCCTCAAAAACAAAGCATTAATAGGACAACATTCTGCATAAATAAAAATAGAATAGCACATCAAGGACATAAATAATTAAAGGACACATCACTGGGGGGTCAATGTGGTTCAATGATAAACCAGCAGAAAATGGGGGGGGGGGGGGTGGCTTTAACAGGAATACTTCATTACCGCCAATAAACAAATGCACATGTTCAGAAATTAGTATACCTGTGACCATGAACAACACAAGACATACCCGGTATGAACGAGAGCGAATGTTCCAAAGTAAGCAGTGCGGGAGAATCATAAATCTTGTAATGAACGACCTGCATAGAACAGCAGCAAAACCAACACCAAATCCACACACAAGAATACAAAACACATCTATAGACTTATATACATTCCCAACAATGGGGAAGCAAAACCAAGTTAATAGACTTTACAAGATGTTCTGCATGATCACATGCACACAAAAGGTATTAAATATAGAAGTGACGGTGCAAGCGTGGACAGGTGCATAATTAAGCAGTAAGTAGTGCAATAGTAGCAGCATCACTTTCTGGCAATTATACAGTCCAGCAGTTGGGCAAAAGAGCTTGTGGGTGAACACACAACGGGCAACTGAAGAGCGACATCCGACAGAGCGTGGCTAGAAGTATGCAGTGACCACCCACTATGTACAGCAAAAAAAATGCTTCTTGGACATTAAGTGTTGCTTGGTTTGTGTTTTTTGGGACCCAGGGGCGTGAGCTTGTCTTCAGGAATATTGGCCTTGTGTGCCACAGGCGCCTTGGAGGATGAAGGTGAGGCGGCAGGTAACTGATTGATGGATTTGAAGTTTAACTTCCTCTTCAAAGAGGTCAAGTGAGCAGCAGCAGTTTCTGGCGATGTGTCGTCATTTTTCGGGGAGTTCTGGGGGGTTATCTCAATACAAGAGATGCACACAATCGAGTAGGGATTGCCCTGCAGCCCCTCTTCGTTGCTCTTAGTACGCTTCACTCCAGCGACAAAGTTGATGTTTTGTAGTTTTGCATCAAATATTTCCAAATCCATGTCACCAGTTGGATCAATATTCACACATTTCAAGAGCTGCATCACATCACTTGTGAAGAGCGTGACAGGGATGGTGCTGGTCCCGTCATCCAGCGAAGCGTTGAGCCTGAACCTGTATGGACCCAAAAGTGTTCAGAAGAGCAGATGTGAATAATACAGCTGCATTGCAACGGACGGACATACCTTTTAACAGCAGTGCCATTCTTCTGCCCACAAAAAAGGCACTGGAAGTTCACACCTTCTGCCCCATGTACTCTACGATTGCAGTAGTCACACCCAATGTAGAAGCCTTCCTCTGAAGTGTCTGTCAAGTGAAATTTGGCGGACACCCAAACAATGGGATCCTGCGAATGGGTGAGGAGAAAAACAAGAGTCAGAACTGCAGCACAAAGAACTTAAAGTAAAGAGCGGGTGGCAATCCGCTAGGCTGACCTCATTGAGGGCGCTTTTCAAATCCTCAAGGGTAGTGAGCAGCTGCGAATGAGGCTTGGCAATTAGCGCAAGGGCTTCGTCATATTTCTTTGCAAGCAGTACGTCGTTTATTTTATCTCTGTTGTCGGAAACCCGGACATGACATTTAAACACAAAGGAAAGATGTCATCTTCCTCAAAATAACTATGCAGTGGATATAACCCACAGGGGGGAAAAGTGGTGGGTACCATTTTTTCAACTGTAGCGCCCATTCTCCGTCAGGATTGAGCACAACATTGCAGTCAAAGCGAGTCGACAAAGTCAAACCTGAACATAACATATTCAGCTTAGCAAAGCAAGAAAAAAAACAGGTTATTGCGAATAAGCACCCCTGTCAGTGGGCAGAAACATGCTCTGGATTTAACAATCACACATCAAATGATATGTGAGAATCAGAACAGAAGGCACATTGATTGTATTGGTGTGCGAGGATGTGTTTCAGAATGAATACAGATGATCACATCACCTTGATAAAGGTTGATGGCCGCCTTATTTATCAGAAGCAAGGGGAAATCTCCAGCTTGCAAACATTGGTCAATCTCACCACCATGTCGAGTGATGAATTCCTCCCACATGGTGAATGTAACTGGGATGCACCTATTCAAATAAGCAAGGAAGTGAGCCACGCTTAGAGGTGATTTCATAATAGTTGAAAGGCAAACAACAAAGGGAGTGTGTACTGTGCATCGAGCAGGACGACATCCCATGCAGGTTTTTGATTCGCATTGGAGAAGACAAATGTTCGCGGCAGCTTCTTCACCACTGCAGCCAAAACATCTGCATGTGTGGTAAAGAATGAGGATATCATATAAAAATAACAAGAAGTATGATATGGCAAATACACAGTTAAAGCATACTAACTGATTCGTTCATCGCGCATGTAAGAAGCATAAATGTCTGAAAAAGGGGTGGTGTCTGCCTCAGCCAATTGGCGGAAGTCTTTACCTTCTTCCACAACAACATCTTGGATCATAGTTCGTCGTGTGAATGACCAAACGTAAGGGTACGCTCCATCAACGCAGAAACGCATGTCACTGATCGATTTTACATACGCATTAGAGACAAGATAGGTGGAGTATAGCGTAAGGCGCTGATCGATCCCTTCAATGTCACCTTGGAGAGCAGTCGCCTGAACCCTGGTTCCCTATAAAGAGTAACACTGGAAAGTGAACACTACAGGTAGCAAAAGAGGAAAAGTGGGCGCAGTAGAGTAAGCATCACAAAACATACAGCAGAATCCATGAGTATCATCGGCATAAACTTTATGGGAGACGCCTTTGCAGTACGCACATTCTGTTTTTCCACCACAGTAACTCGGCAGGTCCACGACCTGGTATTTGGTGTCACAAATAGGATTGGCACTTCAGCTTCCATTTGTGTCGTTCACCTGCAACAACGGGAAAGGTAAACAAATCTAAGAATCAAAAGGAAAATGTAAGTGTGAGCAATTGCAAATATAAACACATAAGTCATTGGCAGGACCTAGTTAACAAAGGGCAATATTTCCTCAAAGACAACGTTGGCAGTTGTAGCAGCGAGAGCTGGCCTAGGATCATCCGGACAAATGACAATTTTAATTGAATCTGCACTGCGCGCTCTCGACAGGGCAACATATAGCTGTCCGTGAGAAAAAACAGGCTCCTTTAAATAGATGCCAGCGTAGTCAAGCGTCTGGCCTTGCGATTTGTTGATCGTCATCGCAAAGCAAGCCTTCACAGGAAATTGAACGCGTTTAAACAGGACTGGGCAGTTTTCATCCCTTGAAACTTCAAGGGGAATTTTTGGAATGAAAACGTGTTTGCCTTTGTGGTCGCCCGTAGCAATGTAACAACTTAAAATGTGATCCCCAAATGAATCACATACTAAGCGGGTTCCATTACACAAGCCTGCGCACGGATTAAGATTTCGAAGCAACATTATTGGATAATTACGCTTCAGAGTCAGTTTGTGGGGGGGCAAGCCAGCAGGGGATGAAGTGTGTAAGTAATCCTCACAGTGTGTGTTTTTTGAGTCAATAGGTATATCATGGCTTAGGAATGTGTGGGCTTCTCCCAAGAACTTGTTCATTAAAGATGAATTGATAAAATCTACAATGTCATTCTTTGTTGTCAATATGGCACGTGACATCAGAGAGTAAGGGTCATTTTCGAACAAGCACAAATTCGGGTACACTGCTGCAAAGAGTAAATCCAATGAGACAGTTTCATTGACCCAAGGTAGTAAAAAGTTGGAAGGGATTCTGATTCTGCCTGGGGAGGTGTTCGGTTCAGTTCCATTACCAACTCGCAATAAATAGTCACAAAAACCCGGATCCTCATGGTCGCGCATATTTTCAACAAGTCGCAGTCGCTGCACGTGCGGCCAGATTATCATTGATCTAAGTAAGCAAGCATCAACAAAGTCATGCCTCGTACCAGAACGCACAACTGGCAAAGTTTGCCTAAAATCACCGCCAAACACCATAACCCGCCCTCCAAAAAGAGTGTCACTATCTAGTATGTCCCTCAGTGTGGTGTCCAAGCTTTCAACAATCATGTGGTTTGCCATGGATGCCTCATCCCACAAAATAAGTCGCGCTTCTCTAAGCATGCGCGCTTCAGAAGACTGTTTTCCGATATTGCAAATGTACTTTGATTCACCGTCAAACGGTAGTTTAAAGCGGGAGTGCGCAGTGCGACCTCCAGGAAGAATAGATGCCGCAATACCTGAGCTTGCAGTTGCAAGTGCAATCCATTTGTTTGTCCTTGTTGCAGCGAGCAAGCACCTGTATAAGAAACTTTACCCTGTCCCCCCAGGCCCATCAACGAAGAACACACCTCCCTCACAAGCGTGCACTGCTGCCATGATGGAGTCAAATGCCGCTCGCTGTTGAGTATTTAACGATGAGATTCCATTAAGGTCTGCATCACTCACAAGCACATTAAGCTCCGCCAATACTTCCCGCGTGAAACCGTCAGGGACAGATCCGCATAAGTCGGCTTCCACCAAGTTAAAAGAATCAATTTCCTTCCCCATTTCTGTGAAGAGATCACGTAAAACTATTAAAGCAGACTGTTCAGCAAGTGAACATGGCTCAAACCTGGCAAAATCTTCACACAAATGCGACTTGTACTCCTCCCATAGTGCACGTGGGTCTGGCACATCTGAGAAGCATAAATGTGTGGCGAACAATCTACGCAAGCTGGATGGCAGCTGGAACAAAACTGCCTCATCGAGGGATGCCCGAATCACAAAGTCACCCGACAAAAGCCCGAGCCGTTCAGGCGCAGCCCTGTATGTGGGCAATTCATCATCACCAACACTTCTGAGATGCATAAATGATGTTGGGGCTCGTACGTTAGCCAGTAAGAGGTGAAGATAATAGCGTTCCCCTTCTACCGGATTCACAGAGACAAGTCGACCTATGACTTCTTTCCGTTTGCGTTGAGTCCATTCTTTGCGCTGACTGTTCCAGACAAAGTAATGGGGGAATTCAACATAAAGAAGATGCAAAGATTTCGCAACTTGGTCATACGCGTTCATCACAAAGAACTGCGTCAACATTATTTTCATGGAATCAGCAGCCTGCGTGATGTATGTTATGCGCTGGTTGCCGTAAAAGGTAAGGTATTGGGAATTTTCTAGGTGGACCTGTAGTGAAAGAACAGCGGGGCGCATTTCAGAGATGGGAAAGCTGAAGATACGTCACGCAGCCTCGGGGGCAGAGACCCACCTAGCTTTTTGAAAATCGGAAATTTTGTCGATCACCGCATCCTCCCTTCTCTCTGACAACGACATGCTTATCCTGTCATGTCCTTTGTACACATATTTGTAAATGTACTTAACTGATTTCACGCTTGCGCAAACTTCCACATTGATGTGGCAATCGTATTTGCGCAATAACTGGGCATTATAAGGGACAACCCAACGGTTGTCCAGGGAATGCTTTCTTACTATGACAGTTATTCCAGATTCACGACGTTTGTATGCAGGGAAGCAGTTTTCATCAAGTTCTGTGACAGTGGAATAGTTACGGGGAAACTTATTTATGCATGTTGGGGATCCTGACCCATGCGCAACAGCCATGCAAGGACATTGTGGGTTGATCGTGCCGCAGGGTCCATGTAGCATATGTTTTTTTACAAGCAGATACAGTCCGGGGTCTGTGATAGGATCCAGCAGTTCAACAGTGATTAACTGATCACAGCGAGCAGAAGTTGTTATTTTGCATTCCCTCGACAAAATGACGAGAAAATGAGCATGAGGGAGGCCCCTTTTTTGGAATTCGATGACATACGTGTATGCAACTACCTTTCCAAACAGAGATTTTGAAATAATGTCCTTTTTGAAGTACTCCAGGCGCGCTCGAAAAACACGTGCAACAAGGTCAGGGCGGTTTTGGGCCTCATCAGCGAATTTTAGGCGGTTTTTAATTTCTGGCCAGCTGGGATTGCACGTGATGGTGATAAACAGATCCGGCTTACCATAATTCTGGACAAGCGCCATTGCGTCCATGTAGCGGCCATGCATGTCGCGCGGCCCGCCAATGAATGAGCCTGGCAGTATCACGCGCCTGCCAACGTCAGTGGTGGTCTGGATACCTGTGGTGACGCTGTCAACCAGCCCCTGGTATGTCTCGCCCCGATAGTCACGCTGTTTGCTTCGATAATAATCAAGCCTCTGCGTTTCAATTTTAATATATATGTCAACAATGTATTGCTGGAAAAGGCGCCCAGAATGCAGGATAAGCGTCTTGTCTGCCCGGCGAAGTTGTAACTTGTATGCGTAATATTCCCTGCAAGAAATAGAATGTCTTTTTTTGCCAGTATTGAGCAAGAGTTCCTCTCTTGCTATAAGCGATTCGCCTGATCCAAACAGATTTGTGTTAATGGAAAATGAGCTAGTAGGTGCTGAACCGGGGTGCAGCATGCTGGAAGGACACCTGGCAATTCCCTCATGCCAACCAACCTCTCCTCGCGGGAACAAAAGCGGGTATTGTAGAGGGTCATAACACCCATAATAGTAATGGATGTTCTGAGACCTTCCACTGTGGGCATACACACGAATGTTTCTGTTTGAAGGCGCGCCTTCATAGCCATCTTCGACCCAAACCACAACATCTTGAGATGTTGCTGGGCGGTTGTAAACACGTTGATCGAGACAAGGATTACCATTAAGGACAATGGAAAATTCCCCTGCCTGTTCAACGTCACCAAGTGTTTTGAAGAACTGGGCATACGGGTTTGCACACATCACTTCCATTAACACTTGGACCACATCTTTGTCCAGACGATCTGTTGATTCTAGCCTGCTGGAAAGAGCATGGTCTGTGTCGTAGAAATACAATTGAAGATTACGGGGTGGGCAACCATCAGGTAGAAGATCATTTATGAAATGATATATTTGGCCTTGAACCCTAAACGTATATATCCCCTGGTTCCGTCTGCAAAGACTTTTGTCGTAATTGTAGATCCCGATGGACATGAAAACAAAAGTATTGTTGTATGTGCGCACACATGAGCGAAAGTGTTTTGATAAAGGATCATGCGCCGTGAATAATTGAACCAGCTGCTCCGGCATTTCAGTTGAGGTCAGGACAACTTCACCCTTGCTGCAGCACATACTTGCGGTCTCATATTGCAGGCGTTCAGCACCACAGAATAAGCATTCAGGAACTTCCTGCAGTCTGTACACAGCACCGTCCGCATGGGGTGAGCTGCTGGATTGTCCAGCGGATGTATGACCTGAAGCCCAGCACCGCCACGACCAAACAGTGCAGTATGCCAACAAGAGCCGCCAAGAGACGATGTGTTGTTGATTTCAACATGGAAAATGGTTCAGCGACAAGAAAGACAGGGTGGAAGTATTTTGGGTACCAGTTATGATCCGAACAGAGGCAACAAATAGTTGGTAGGGTGAGCAAGATAGTATGAGAGGCAAATAGAGGAGCGATAAGAGAGGATAACATGGGGAAACATTATTGCAGTTTTCGGTGGTTATTCATTTCAAGAGTAAATTAAAGGAAGGCAGCGTTGACACGACAAAGGCAAAAGAGACCGTATTCCAAAGACACAAGCGAACATCATATATCACAGGAATAACATGATTGTTAGTTTGGTTGGGTTGAAAAAGAAGGGACATTTCAAAATCCAGAGGGAAAAACAAATTAGAAAGGTTCACTAAAATGCGCTGGGGCAGAACACATATAAAGAACCATACATACGCCAGAACATACCTGAAGAAGCTGCGCCCACGTGCACCTGATTGCCAGACGCAGCAGCACCAACAGATACGGCTCGATTCCTTGCAGCCCGCTCGCTATACGCCAACCGCCGACGCTTTTGAGTGCGTGCACGTTGTTCTTCCGCAGGTAGGTCACTACCCGAACCCCTAGTGCAGACCATGATCCAGCTACGTCAACCAAGTGCGCACCACACACACTACCCAACTGATATTCAAAATAACACCCAAGGTCATTTCAACCCTCAAAGGCTAACAAATTAGCTATTCATGCAAAAACTGCTGAACCACAGCCCGGGAAACAACACATAAAACGGATCGCAGGCGAGGCAAGCACCAGTGGTAGCTTAATGACACTAATTTTAATGGCTACAAAAATTTAGAACAACAACCCACATCGATCCAGAACAAACAAAACAACACACTTGTACACAACAGTAGCTGACCCAACACAAACATCTCAAAACATGTACAACACAGCAAACAGGCAAGGATTGGCGAGATAAAACAGCACAAAAACAGCAACGCAGCAAATTGTGAACACACAGAACCCTTTACAGGGTGAACAATAACACAAAAGACTTACAATTTCGGTAATTCAGCCCACTGCAGCAGGAATACCTAGCAACAAATACAATAACACCCGAAATCACTCAACGGCAAAAGCAAGAGAGAAAATTCCAACCAAACAGTTGCAAATATCAAGCAAGGCTAATACAGCTAGACAAAAATGTGGTAACATAAATATAGGATATTTATAAAAAGTGAGAAATTCAAATAATATGGCACAGTGGTCAAAAAAATCTTTTTAATAGAAATTCAAATAATATGGCACTACAGGATGGATTAATCACGTCATAGCTTTCCCGCCGGTTTCTCAAAAACCTTCGTCGTATAGTTTATTTTTTATAAAAAAATATGTTTTACGTTAGTTATTAGTAGAACCAATGTCATAAGCTTTTTCAAATATTACTTGGCTGAAGTGTTAATATTTTTAATGGTGTGCATTTGCTTCAGTGTGCAAGGCTACTTGAAACTCCTTAAATTGTTTCAGTGTGCATTTGTTGTAAGCGGGATATTTATTTAACCTTGTAAATAGATTAAAGGGAAAATTAAAAGAGCCTAGGCAGGGATGATAATTTATCCACTTCCATTGGCAGACACTTCTAATTATTGTTTTATTACTTTTAAGGTGAAGGTTATTAAGAGTGCTAAAAGAAGAGAAAGGGATGACATATGATGTTCATCAATTACCTGTATGAAATGAATGTGTAATGAACAATTTCAGATTAGGGTATTATGTTGTGACTTTTCCTCGTAATGTTGCTGATAAGTTTTCTAGTTTTAATTAAATAAATGTATATGCACTTGTCATACGAAAATCATTGAAAAAGCAAATGGTTTTGGTGGCAAAGCAGAAATTTACACCCAAACTAAAAAAAATCAAGACTATCAACTTTCTTAAATCTTAAACATCCAATCATGTTGAGAAAAGTGTTTTAAAATAAGCGGAGGGTTCTGAGGTATCAAAACAGAAATTTGCACATGGACCGAAAAACAACTACTGGTCTCTTAGTTTGAAAAAGTTTGCTGCAAAAAAGTTAAGAATTACGTCTCAGGCTACTTCTCGAACAGTTTGTTGGCAATAAGTAAGGACAATTCCAGAAAACGAAAAGAAAGATCTGATACCACACAATCAAACAACTGTGTAGCTCATTCAGGTTCACAGTCCCTTCACTCCAGCAGTTTAGAGTGTGCAATGTCAATCAGGTCAATATAAATATTTTCTTAAGTTAATTTAATAAAAAAAATAACAACACACATATTTTCTCAAGGTTGTTTACAATGAAACAGAATAGCAATGATAGACCCCAAATACCAGTTAATTTTATAATTTTTGGGAAAATATTCGGAGGATCTGTTGTTGGAGGATTCTTCTTATGATTTACATTTTTCATAAAAGCATCTAAGGTCAGGAATGGAACACCAAACACTGAGTTCAATTCAAATATGTTCAGAAATTTGACAGAGAAAGCCAGTGCTCTTGCAAAAAAATCTTAACATTCTCCATTCCAAATTAGATGTGACATCTATTAATTATTGAAATGTATACTTTTAAATGGAAAGAAATAGCATGTTCGGACTTCTTGCACCGGCCTTTTCAAAAAATACATGATGTTTGTGTGTAATGCTGGAATTGTTTGTAATAGCGACATTCAAATAAGTGGCAACAGTAGTGAAGTCATGCAATTTATCTAATTTGTTTCATTCCTTATGCAATAGTCAAGTAAACCTGTGCTAACTTTTGTACTTCGTGAAGAATCTAAGTAGTTTTTAGCAACTGCAGATCAACAAATATATATGGGAAATATTGTATTTGGTAATAGAGAAATTTATGAGAAATCATTGACTAAGGCATTTTGTCGAACAGTTCGTAAACATACACAAAATGTTTAACTAAGTAAACAACTGGTTTCCTTGCAAATACCATTGAACAATTTCAATACCTTCATAAACTGAACTATCCTCAAAAGCAGTCTTCATGTGGTGTTGGTTATGTATAGCACTCCAGAATACAAGGTATATAGAAGTATAATCTTAAATTGCTTATAATTGCTACAATCAAAAGGTGATCTTTAAGATAAGAATTAACTGTCTCACAAAGTCACAAAATACGTTTCTGTGCCGAAGTGGATCAACACAGAATCCACTGTAGATGTAGTAAGAACGCACAGATTTTTTTTGCAAAAGCAACGCATTGCAAAGAAATTTCAAAAACCGTTGCAAGTATCAAGCAAGCCCAATACTGAAAAACACAGCCAGGCCAGCGGATCAAACACACAACACCACAAAATCATTCAACCAACACAGACCAAAGTTTAACCATCCTCAACACACCCCCACAACCCATAAATGTTAAGGCAGGGCTCAGGCCATATAAGACACCGGAACACCACATAAGAGCATCCCAGCAACAGGCAAGCGGCAACCGAGAAAAGCCAACCTCCCAACTTCACCCGAGACGCAACCCCAAGCCACCCAACCGCAACATAAAAAAAACAGAACACGGAGCAAAACACAAAAAAAAAAAAAACCAGCAGAGCAAAAAAGACTCACAGTCTTGGAAGAGGAGATGAAGAACTGGCCAAGCAAAAACAACAAAGAAAGAGACCGCAGAGGAACGAACAGCGAACGAAATGATTCCAACGATCTTTTACAAGGCAGGTGCGAAAACACCAAACAGTAAAAAGGAACGAATGTACAGAGATCAAGCGGATGAGGTTGAATCTGTCAGAGATATTTTCCTTTGTGTCAATCAGGCCGAGTTGAATCGCACCTCGCGCTAGGATATTTTTTTTTTGGGGAATTTGAAGTTGCGCTGGCCAAAAGAGAGGGGAGAAAACGGAATAATTCCGTTAGTCAAGCTCAGTGTGATTCCGGCCCTCCGTGTGTACTGCATCAACGGTAAAAAGACCAAGTTAACATTCTCACACAATTTAAATATAACCAGATAGATATATAGATGTATGATCAAGGGGGTGTTTGGAACTGATTCTGCTTCTGCTTCTGCTTCTTTTTTAAAGCAGAATCAGAATCAGTTTTCATAAGCTGGTCTCCCCCAGCTTCTAAAAAAATTGATTCTAGGAGTAAATTAGAGCACCAGAATCACTTCTGCACTTTCATTCAAACACTTCAACTTCTGCTTCTGCTCCCTGTAGGAGCAGAAGCAGTTTTAAGAATCAGATCCAAACACCCCCTAAATTGAGCATCACATACATAGTCGGCTGGAATTACAAAAATAAATAATCGGTAATGACCTTATGCATCTACCAACCAATTCGAGTTTTTTTTGAATTAATGTTAATTAATTAATTAATTACGAAAATAATGCTGGGTTAAAAGTATTTACCGATCTACTGCTGGATTTAACCATGGTCAGGGAAAGTCGCCCAACGGTTGGGCGACTTATAAGTCGCCATCCGGTTTGGCGACTTATAAGTCGCCCAACCGTTGGGCGACTTACCCCTTGCATCTGAACGAAGACCAGCAGCTACTCCCAGCCACACACGATCGTGCGTACCAGGGTAGGCATGATGGTGTGTACTTCCGAAACGTGAATTTTAGCACCTTTTTAGTACCAGTTCAGCCCAAACTCATCTGCTTGCTATAAATAAGGTCTTCCTTCTCCTGTTTAAGTGTTACGAACATTACGGAGTCTTGGCTATATTATAATAACAGTAATATAGGGGCACGAACCAGATACAACACATTACAAAACATACAACCTGCTCACAAATACATACATAACACCCGCTCTCAACAACATACAAAACACCGCATACATACCCTTTACAAATCAGATACAAAACAATAGATTCATAACCAGTAAAACACAATACAATCATCCCATATTCATAACACATTAGTCATCTAATATTCATAATCGAACACATCAACACATCATAAAAGACAAACTAGTGTTCCTACAATACAAAAGACAAACTACAAGTTCTCATGGTCTTCTTGATCGTCTTGGTCATGTAGATGTTGTTGTTGCTGCCTACGCCGCTGTTGTGGTTGAAGAACCACTCTCTCATGCTGAGTCTGGGATGATGAAGCTCCCGCTGCACTAGATGTCGATGGCATATCCTGAGATGGGGGCATATGTATAAGATGGTCGTAGTCGACTCGCCTCAACACAGCTGAACACAAGGAGGCAATGCCTGTCAGAGCCTGTCCGTACATGTCCACGTCATGCGTATCACTGACTGTGACAGTAGCCCGCTGATGTATACGCTGCAAAGCTCGTGTCTGAATAAAACACAATTATAATTAGTTAGAAAAAAAGTGTTAAATAAAGAAAATGACTTACGTTAGTAATTAGTAATATACTCACTGTCAAATGCAATGCCAATGAGCTAAGCTTATAATGGTGAGTAGGATGTCTGAACGAAGGAGACACAAACAAATGAGTGATGTTGTAATACCATCCCATGTAGTCTCCTGAAATAGATGGGACAAATTTCGGTGTCCCAGTCACAACTAGCCCCGCTCGCCTATCCCACATAGTGACGTATCAGACATGTCTCATTACCCAATCCTCCATATGCTTCCCACGCCTATCCTTCCTATGAAGCTCTACATATGTGTCGATAGGTGCTGGAATGACCTGCTCAAACCCAAACTGTCGCAATACACGATCAGGCAAATGAAGCTCAAGAATGTCAAAACACATCAACGACACACGTGCTCTCCATATGTGAGAATGCTCTCGTCCAGCTGTATACGACATCCATGTAATCTGTTTCATAAAGATACAAGATTAGTATTTATGCTATACATATTATAGTTAATGTTATATTACGCATACCATAGAGGAGTTGTTCTTTGTTGTCAAACTGTTGATTAGTTAACGTTTGATAGAATACAAGCTCACCATATTGATGACTTGTTCTTTGTTGTCAAACTGTTGACCAACCTCAAACTCACCCTCAGGTGTAAACCTTTTCATACCTGCTCCACTCATCCACACATCAATAAAGTCTTCAGGGAGATCATATATTCTAGTAAAGTGGTTAGACGGGGTAGTTGTCGTGACAGTATGACCATCATCTTCATCAGATTCTGTCATGTCCTCACCATTGATGTTCTCGTCAGCATCATCATCACTGCCCTGCCCATTCACAAATGATGCACCATTGTGCAAATATGTTGGTCCCTGATAGAGGTTAAAGTCTAGAGGGGGGGGGGGGGTGAATAGACTTTTAAAGCTTTTTCAACTTTAAAAACTTTCCCTTCTAGATGAGTTGATCTATAATCTTTTGGGAGATTAATAGATGCACAACGGAAGTCTTTAGCCTCTAGTTGTTCAATGTATAACGCTTTTTCAACTTTTGGACTTAAGTAGAAAGCAATAGGTTTGGCAGTTAACTTGGCAGTTGGCTGACAGTAGGAAACTGCTGAGGCAAATTGCTAAGGAGATATTGACTGTATGATGAAAGTGATGATGGAATGTTGTTTAGGATGATGAGGGTTGTCTGAAAAGGTGCTTTAGTGAAAGTAATCCAAAGCTTTATTAGAGCAGTGGTCTCGGCAGTTAGGTGATAATGAGGAAACTGCTGAGGCACCTGCTTAGATTACAAGCTGATTTTCAGAGATCAGTTTATGTAATCTTCTTAGTGATAAAGTTATATGAGCCTTGGTGATGTTGAGATGTTTAAGGGAATAAGTGTGTATGAGCAGTAGTCTTAGCAGTAGGGTGGAAACCAGGAAACTGCTGAGGCAATTGCTTTACTTCAAAGATGATTTCCTGAGATCGGATAGAACAGACCGCTTAATGATGATATTGTAAGGATCTTGTGGAAAGATTTGTCTCAAAGAAAGTAAGTAATTGAGCAGTAGGATAAGCAGTAGGGTCAATTAAGACTACTGCTTAGGATGCTGCTGGCAAACTACGATCCTTTTAGTGAGATGTGTTGAGTGTGTGCTTTGTTGACTGAATGTAAATCAACACACAGTATATCCTGGTTCAGAGGTGGTGTAATCCTCCTACGTCCAGTCTCACCCTCTTTCAGATGGATTTCCACTAAAGTATTAAGCCCAATACACTTAGTGCCAATCTAGCCTTTACAACACTTAGGCCTAGATTGAAGGTTTTTCACAATGAGTATGACACCACTCAAAGTTACTCAGTCCTTAGACTTTTCTCAAATGATCCAGTGGGGATCAAAAGGTACTCTATCTATCTAACTACACTTTAGGATCCGAACAACTGTTCTCCTAAGTGTTTACAACAATGTTTTGTGGTTACAAGAAAGTTCTAACCTCCAACTATGAACTAAGCTCTAAAAGTATGAAAGTGTTGATCTAATCTGAGAGCTTAGTGAAGCATGAGTCTAAGCAGAGAGTAAAGTTGGATTTGCACTTTCTCTTTTGCTAGATATCTCATATATGTTTTGATGGAAGTATTTCTCTACTTAGGATGCTCAAGCTTGGTTAGAAACTTTCGTTTCAACCTATATTTATAGGCTTCTCCTTCGGATTAATCTCATCCGTTGGTTAGGATGATTTAATCTTTGGCGTTGAAAATCTGGAAAGGACAAGTTGTACACTTGTCTTCTTGTGCTGGAGCTTTTAATGCGGCTGTCTTCAATAAGTGGCCGCTGAGAGTTCACTTCAAGGGTGCAGCCCATACTGTAGGTCCGTGTACCTGTTTGAGTAATTAATGTTGGTCAAATTTTGTCTCCAATCATATACATTCAATGTATATGATTTTTGTGCGTGAGTAGCATTATTTTTTTTGTGACAGTTTTTTTTTGTGTGTAAATAAATTTATACTGGTAGGATTTCAATATCCTATTAAGATAAGAATATCTTATTGCATATTTTAATTTCCAGTATAATTCACTAGTCACAAAAATTGTACATTTATTTGTCACACTATGAATTAATTTGAGCGCTAATACTTAAATTGAATATGACACAATGTACAGGTGCTAAGTATAGTGGCATCATCAAAATCTATCAAAATTGGGTACTAACAAAATACATACCATCTTCCTCTATAACCATGTCCAGTACAACAACATTAGAGGAGTTCCCTGCATTGATATCATGCCTAGATACAACAACATTTGATGTTGTCGGAACTGTAGAACAAAGAGTCACCAATGGATTCCTCAATGTATATCTCCAGCGAGGACATATTCTCCATGTTAATTATCACCCACATATTTGTGATAGCTAGCTCATCAAGAAGTGGCATAAGCATGTAATTTCCCCCGTTCATGGGAAATTTCATTTTCAAGCGCAAAGACCGGCTAGGAGGAATCTGTGTAGCTACATAGATTTTTTGCAGCATTTCGAGCAGACATGCGCCACGAGAAACAATTACAAAGCTGCTTCTACCACCCTCATAACGTATTTGGCCACCTTCCTCAAATATGTTCCCTCCCCAATGACACACGATTGAGAAGTTTGAGAAATCCATATTCTAATAACAATACATGTCCAACTTTGAAGAGTAGACATGAATATACACACTTTATACACCCAAAAAAATCATTTCATAGACATTACAACATGTTAAGCAAATCCTACATGATATATATACACTTAAAAATGGAAAAATATAACACAAAAAAAATAATACATTCTAATTTTTGAGTTTTTTTAGCATTAATGGGGAAAAAACAACTCCAAATCTACATTACATAACAAAGTTTTCAAAACAAATGTATATAATAATGAATTCAACATCAACATTCAACAATTCATACATATTCACATTACACAACAAATCAATTCACAAATGAATGCCTAATTTACAAAATCCAATTTTCTATATTCTAAACCCTAAAATGAAAAATGAGATAAAATGGAGGTATTTGTTTACCTAGAGTGTTGAAGAAGATGGAAGTGAAGTAGTATTGACAAGATAAGGAGGAATCGCCGGAGTTTCGCCGGAGTTTCGCCGCTCATCGCTCGTTCTCGCTCGTCGTCGGTTGTCTTCGCTGCAGAGTGTTTGGGATGGCGATTGTGTTCTGTCTGTGGCTTAGGTCGCCATCCTGTTGGGCGACTTATAAGTCGCCAAACGGTTTGGCGACTTACCCCGACCAGGGTTAAGCCCAGCAGTATATCCGTAAATACTTTTAACCCAACCCTATTTTCATAAAAACTTAATTAATTAGCATTAATACGGAAAAAAACTCACTAATTCCTTATTTTATTAATGCAGCCTAACACGTGCTTTAATTTCTCCTCACCGTTAGTTAAGGAAATGCTACAAAATATTGTTTATGCACGGATTATTATTGAGGTACAGAGGTAGTAAAAAATAATGACGAGTGAGCATAGGCAGTAATAAGAGGACAGTAAAGAAATGTGAAATAAATTAACACATTAAATTGAACATAAGCACACAAATTACAAAAAGACAATAAGTGGATTATTGTATGTCACAAAATCCTTGCATTCTATGTACGATCCATAAATGAAATAGACAATAAATACAAAATGGAATTAATTGTGTAAAAGGGCAATAAATGTGTAGGAGAGCGGTAAAAGTTGTAGTACATACAATATAATACTCCGTAATAGTAACATAATTTATTAATTTATATAACACCAGACGATGTACCCGTGCGACGCACGGGAATATCTAGAGTATAATAGTACTCCGAAGGTTATTTAGAATTATATTTTATATATAGAAAGAGAAAATAATATCGTGCAATCATATAACTTTGTTAACTAATGTTAGTTTACTCGAAATGAATCAATAGGCCATATGAAGAATTGTTAGTAAAATTACTAAAAATACATGTTGTAAGAATAAATTGTATGAGACAATGAAAATGTCATGATAGTACAATGTACAGTGTTTATATTGTTGATCATCCCTATGTTTTGTAAGATAGGACAATCTTTTTTAGTGGTACGTACAAAAAGATGATCATAAGTTTTGTAAAAATTTCTTTATAGATTACATCATTAGTGGTCATTTCTACATAACTCTCATCATTGCATATTGGAATTTTCTATTTTCCTCTTGAGGTGACCTTGGACATGGAAAATTACATTAGACTCTGCATAAAAAAAACAGATTTTGTAAAGATTATCCGTTTTAATTTAGTCCAGATGTGTTCATTTTAGGTAAAGATTGTCCATGGCTTTTGTTTACCATCATGACAAATGAAACGATGACTCAGGAGTGGTCTACTATACATTGAAAACTGAGAGAACTTTTACTATCTGACGGTCCCAAACATAACTTTTTGCCCAATATTTTCTCAAAGTATAACTTTTGCATCTAAAACATTTCACTCATCCAAAAAATAATAAGGCAAGTCACATTACATACTCCAGAAGACTGATCAACGTTTCTCATTAGCATAATAGGACCCCCAATCAATTTATTTACTTTGAATAATGAGGTGCGAGTTCAAGAGATACTTAAAATGAAATGCAAGATCTAATTTCATAGTAAAATATAGGTTTTGAAGTATTAAAAAAAGAAAAAATTACATTAATAATATTTTTGAAAGAGCAGTGGACAAAAATGTATCTTAGTAACTATTATGTAGTAGTGACTATCATTATGTTCAAAGTTTACATCGTAGTGACTACTAATAGTTAGAGCATCTCCAATGGTAAAATGTGCACGGTGCACATGTGGCATGAGAAATAGCCACATAAATATTAGTAAATAAATTCTTTCTCTCCTTATTTGAATGATTTTATACAGTTTTGGCAAGTTTTTCTCTACAATGTCAAGGAGACCGTCTAGATGTTGACATTGTTGTTGACATTGCAGGGAAAAACTTACTAAAATTGTATAAAATCATTCAAATAAGGAGAGAGATAATTTATTTGCTAATATTTATGTGGCTATCATTCATGCCACATGTACACCGTGCATATTATAGCATTGAAGATGCTCTTACAAAGTCACACTTTCTTTCCACGACTTTTTTCTTGGTAATATTTTAGGGAAAACCTCATTAAAAACTACTTCCATTGATTTTTTTTTACTCCAAGGGGCGTCTGGGGAAGGGGGCCTGGGGAGCCTAGAGTAATCAGGGCTGAAACTCATTCCATTGAGTTTCGAACCCGAGACCTCCCGTAAGGGAGAGTGAGTCGGCGACCAGCTGGGCTGGACCACTTCCTCGAAAGTTTGTTGTAAACTACTTCCATTGATAGTTGTAATATTTACTTTGAAAGTTTGGTAGATAAAAGCTTTCCCCGCTTTTTTGTTCCAGATTCATTACCTTAACTTTCTTAATTGTAATACATTGACATTTTCACTACAAAAAAATTACGGGATTGACATGAATTTGGCACAGACTGACCGATGATTTTATGTCAAATAGCTCGTGCCAAAATGTTTTTGGAACGAATTTGACATATCTCTACCAAATCCTTCACGATTTTTGCAAATCCCGACCAAAAATCCATGTCAATCTCATATATTTCCTGTAGTGTTGATTGCAGATTAAAGTTAGATTTTCAAAAAGCTGAAAGAAATCAAATCAGGCTAATTAAGATATTGGTTTCGCAAGGTCTATTTCAATATTAACTTTTACTTGAAAGTATTAGACTGAAGTGTAGAATACACTGAGTGGTATAAAAATAAACGATGAACTATAGTTTAATTTTAGTTCTAAAAAAGGGCGGAAATATACATTCATTTGAATGTAATACTTTTATAAATTTAATTAATTATTATAAATACTAATTTCACTGTAGTTGTAAGCATTTAGTTAAAATAAAGCTGGTAGAAATGAAGTCAAGCATAAAGTCACTTCAGATTATTGAACATAGAATTAAAAAATAGATCTTTATGTAAAAGTGGCCCACAAAACATAAAGTCACTTAAAATGATAAAATTTGCATTTTTTTGAGTAAATATAAAATTTGAAATTAAAAAGTCGATGTGTTTCAGGTCTCATGTTCTTAATTAAAGTTTTCTTCGATAAAATGAAGTTACAGAAAAAAGCATTATGAAAGAGTCGATGTTTTTCAAGACCGGGTCTATATAATTCCGATCCAGGAGTGGATCGGAACGAATTATACCGAGCTTGATAGGTCCATACGGGCCGCGTATTGGACCTACATTTTATTATTAATTAAAAAAATAACACTTTTTATCAGAAAAATAAACATATATTGATGGCTAGTTCTTAATTAAGATCCAACAGGTCCGAACCTAAATACCCATATATAAGCATCTCTGTGTAATACATTTTGGTGTGTGCCTAATAATAATCAGTTTTCTCCCAACGAACTGTTTTACTCTCTTCTTCCTTTTGCTCTAACAAACTGGTATCAGAGCTCCAAGATCCTGTGAACGCAAAAACGCTGAGTTTCCATCGTAATGAATAACAACGCCTTTCCTGCTAATCTCCCTGTTCTGGATGGATCGAACTGGCATAGATGGTCAATTCAGATGAAGGTTATCTTCGAGTATCAAGATGTCAGTGAGATCGTAGAAGATGGTTATCTGCTGATATCCGATCCATCCACAGATGCGCAGAGAGCTGCGTACAAGGAGAACAGAAAGAAAGACTGTAAGGCACTGTTTCTCATCCACCAATGTGTGGATAATCCGCATTTTGAGAAGATCTCAGATGTTACAACTGCTCATGAGGCCTGGGAAGTTTTGAAAGCCTGCCATGAAGGTGAAGAACAACTAAAGAAAGTGAAATTGCAGACTCTGAGGCGTCAGTATGAACTAATGCGTATGGAACCTGAAGAACGTGTTGTCAAATACATTGAGCGCATCATTAGTCATACAAAGGCCATGAAGAATTGTGGAGAAAAAGTGACTGAGCAGTCTATGATTGAGAAAATTTTGAGAACCCTACCTCAAAAATTCGATCATGTTGTTGTTGCAATTGAGGAGTCCAAGAAGCTGGAAACCTTCAAATTGCAAGCTCTTCACGGCTCGTTGGAAGCACATGAGCAACGGATGCTTGAGAGAGTTCCTGAGAAGGCTGTAGAATAGGTTCTGCAGGCACAGACCTTCAAGAGAGGAGAACACTCAGGAAGGGGTGGATACAGAGGTCGAGGTAGAGGTAGAGAGGGTTCCAAGAATACACAACCTCGAGATTCAAAGAAGCAAGGACAACATCAGGCTGAGAGTTCTTCAAGGAGAGGAGGACACCAAAACTGGCGTGGAGGGAAAAAGAAGATTGACAGGAAAAAGATTAAATGTTTCAACTGCAATAAGATAGGGCATTTCTCCAATGAATGCAAGGCTCCACCCAGTCAGCAGGAACATCAGCACACATTTGCAGATGAGGCTCATATAGCTAAGGAAGATCTTGAGGAAGATCCTGAGGAAAAACCTCTGCTCTTAATGATGTTAACCAATACTGATTCCAGTAATAATGAAAAGTGGTATATAGACTCAGGGTGTTCAAATCATATGACTGGAAATCGTAGTTGGTTAGTAAATTTTGATGCATCCAGAAAGAGTACAGTCAGGTTTGCTGATAACAGAATGATTTTAGCTGAAGGAACTGGTGATGTTCTAATTAGTGACAAGAATGGGAAACAAGTTATTATTTCTGATGTGCTGTATGTACCTGAGATGAATAGCAATCTGATTAGTCTTGGTCAGTTGCTAGAGAAGGGTTTTTCTATGAAACTACATCAAGGTTTCTTAGAAATGTTTGATTGTGAGAAGAAAATGGTGGTCAGGACTCCAATGGCCCACAATAGAACCTTCCAGGTCAATCTGAAGACAGTAGAATCACAGTGTTTTTCTGTGTCATTATTGAGTGATAACTCATGGTTATGGCACATGAGAATGGGGCATTTGAATTTTAGAGATTTAAACCTACTCAGGACAAAAGATTTAGTAACTGGATAGCCCTCAGTTTCTGTACCTGATAGGGTATGTGACAGTTGTCTGATTAACAAGCAACCTAGATCTTCATTTGGCACATATACTCAACAAAGGGCTAAAAGTCTGCTGCATGTGGTTTATTCAGATGTGTGTGGTCCTTTTAATACTCCATCATTAGGAGGGAATAAGTACTTTGTCTCTTTTGTTGATGAACTGAGTAGGAAGCTATGGATATACCTGATAAAATACAAGAGTGAAGTGTTTACTATCTTTAAGCAGTTTAAAGGTTTGGTTGAGAAGCAGTCTGGCAGTCATATCAAAATTCTCAGAACTGATGGAGGAGGTGAATACACTTCAGGAGAATTTGGTCACTTTTGTGCTGATCGGGGCATCATTCATGAGGTAACTGCACCCTATACACCACAGCATAACGGGGTTGCAGAAAGAAGAAATAGAACCATATTGAATATGGTAAGAAGTATGTTGAAAGGGAAGGATCTTCCACATAGTTTCTGGGGAGAAGCAGCAACTGCTGCAGTCTATGTGCTCAATAGGTGTCCTACAAAGAGTTTGGTAGGGAAGGTTCCTGAAGAAGCCTGGTCAGGGATAAAACCTTCAGTTAAACACCTAAGGATCTTTGGCTCCCTATGCTATAGGCATATTCCTGAGCAAAGAAGAAAGAAACTGGATGATAAGAGTGAAGCCATCATTTTCATTGGCTATAACTCAACAGGATCTTACAAATTGTATAATCCTGAAACTAGAGATGTTGTGTTCAATAGAGATGTCTACTTTGATGAATCTAAATCCTGGAAGGACTATAGAAATACAACCAAGACTAAGTTGATACTTGACTGGGAAGATAAGGAGTTAACATCTCAAGTGAATGAAGAGAGAGAGGTACCAACTGTACCAGTGGCATCTACCAGACTAACAAGACAAAGAAACCTGCCACCATATCTCAGAGATTATGATTTTTTTACAGATAACACTGTTTCAGAGGAAGGAGAGATAATACAACATATGGCACTACTGGCAGATTCTGAACCAGTGCTATTTGAAGAAGCTGTAACTGAATCAGTTTGGAGGGAAGCTATGGTGGAGGAAATCAGATCCATAGAGAAGAATAATACATGGGAATTGACTGATTTGCCAGAAAACAAGACTCCAATCAATGTTAAGTGGGTATTCAAAACTAAACTAAGGCCTGATGGATCTGTGGCTAAGCATAAAGCTAGGCTGGTTGCCAAAGGCTTTATGCAGAAGGAGGGTATTGATTATTCAGAAGTGTTTGCTTCTGTAGCCAGACTTGAGACTATAAGGCTCTTGGTGGCCTTAGCAACAAAGAAGAAGTGGATAATGTGGCAGCTTGATGTAAAATCAGCCTTTCTAAATGGAACCCTAGAAGAAGAAGTATATATTACTCAACCTCCTGGTTTCATTAGAAAAGGATGTGAAGATAAGGTGTTGAGACTGAAAAAGGCTTTATATGGCCTCAAACAAGCTCCTAGAGCTTGGAATAAGAGGATTGATACCTTTTTGGGAAACGGTGGCTTTGTAAAATGCTCAGTAGAAAATGGAGTATATGTCAAGATATCTGATCAACTTGGTGTATTGTTTATATGCCTATATGTAGATGATCTACTGATTATAGGCAGTACAATTGCTGGAGTTGAAAGTTTGAAGAAAAGTTTGAAAACTGAATTTGAAATGACAGATCTGGGCACACTTTCTTAT
Source organism: Cuscuta epithymum (assembly GCA_945859915.1). NCBI lineage: Eukaryota > Viridiplantae > Streptophyta > Magnoliopsida > Solanales > Convolvulaceae > Cuscuta > Cuscuta epithymum. Next base: position 2,125,544 of record CAMAPF010001023.1, read on the forward strand.
TTTCTTGGGCTGGAGATTGTATTGAATCAACAAGGTCTTGGAATGTATCAAAAGAAGTACATTCTTGAAGTACTCAGGAAGTTTGATATGGTGAACTGTAATCCTGCAGAGACACCAGCTGAATCCAATGTGAAGCTAGACAAATGTGAAACTGAACCAGCTGTGGATGCAACTAGGTATAGACAACTGGTGGGGAGTCTGAGATTTATTTGTCATACCAAACCTGAGATATCTTTTAGTGCTGGTGTAGTTAGTAGATTTATGAGTGATCCAAGAATGTCACACATGTCAGCAGCAAAGAGAATTCTAAGGTATTTGAAGGGCACAATAACTTTTGGGGTTCTATTTCCATATTTGCCGCAGGATGAAGACAAATTGAGTTTGGTTGCTTATTCAGACTCAGATTGGAGTGGAGATGTGGTTGATAGGAGAAGCACAATGGGTTATATATTCATTTTTGCAGGTGCTCCTATCTCTTGGTGCTCAACCAAGCAAAATGTGGTTGCATTGTCAACCTGCGAAGCAGAATATATCTCAGCTTGTTCTGCAGCTTGTCAGGCACTTTGGATAACTGAATTGCTTTCAGAGTTGAATGTTGAAACTGGAAGTATTGAATTGATGATTGATAACAGGTCAACAATGAATCTTGCTAAAAATCCTGTGTCACATGGACGTAGCAAGCACATAGAGACCAGATTTCATTTCCTTAGAGATCAAGTATCCAAAGGAAGAATCAGATTGGTTTTCTGCAAAACAGAGATGCAATTGGCAGACATCATGACTAAAGCTCTGAAAGGAGAAAGGTTCAAAGAACTTAGGAAAGGAATTGGAGTTGTGGACTTGAACTAGATGCAGACTAGTTTTATTTCTTTCTGTCATGATTGTATTTTTGTTGTTGCTTTATTTTTGGATTATGGGGGAGTGTTAGATGTAATCCAAAAATAGTTTGTGTAGTTAGTTGTTAAATAAGTTTGTTATCGGTTAATACCCATATATAAACATCTCTGTGTAATACATTTTGGTGTGTGCCTAATAATAATCAGTTTTCTCCCAACGAACTGTTTTACTCTCTTCTTCCTTTTGCTCTAACAAATATTTCGGGTTTAGATCGGACCAGACCGCAATCGGAAACTTTAAAAAGCTTGGACCAAAGATCAGACCGGTATGTAATCGGTCCGGGTCCATTCTTGACCGGCTGGTCTGGTTCAGTCTTGTTTTCCGGTCCAGGCCGGAATATGCTCACCCCTAATTGCATTTAGCAATTAGTCGATTAATGCAACTTCTACTTACCATATATGTACATATATGTAGTAATTGGGCGGCCAAGATTACACTGTTATGTGACATCCTAATTTACAAATATGCTACACCGAAAATTGTAGTGACATTGTTAGTTACTTTATACATATAATATAAAGATAATTTTTTTGAAATATTATTTTATGATTAGTTACTTTGGTTGATTATGATGGTGATTTTGAATTTTTTCACCTCGTCATTAGCAACGTGTGGAAATTTTATGACAATATTGAGTTGTAACTTTGGCCGATAATTTCGTACTAAAAAATGTAGCTAACTTTATTGCTCATTCTATCCCTGCTTAACTTTTCACTTGATTCTTTTGAACGTTCATACTAAAAGTTCTTTTTTCTATTTTAGAAAATAATTAGTAAATAAGAACTTAATCATCTAATTTTAAAAATAATATAATACACTTATAAAACCACAGTAATTATGATCAATGAAATTATATTATATACCTATCAAAACTAATTATCAAAATATACTAAAATAACGTTATTTAATTATTGTCTAAATAATCGTGTCATTTTTCAATGAAAAACTTAAGCCGGGACGGTATATGTTGTATGTGGTATATGTTTTTACCATTACTATTACCATTACTATTACCATTACTATTACCATTACTATTATCATTACTATTATTATTACTATTATTATTAGTAATAATAATAATAGTACTTTTGCTCTCCCAACGAACTGTTTTACTCTCTTCTTCCTTTTGCTCTAACAAATATTTCGGGTTTAGATCGGACCAGACAAGTCATATATTGTGAACATGATATTCTTTTAGTAAGGTAATTTTCTCTAATAATATTTATTTATCCCCAATGTACACTCAAATTATGTCATTGCACATTGTAAAGGAAGTGTGATATCAATACAACTCATAAAAACCAATCAAATTCATCAGAACATAATCAATGTAGCCATCATAATGCAAAGAAGTGGAACAACAAAATGGTAAAACAAATTATGCAAAATCAGAAGGTATTATATTGGAATAGGAGTACCAATTAAAAAACTTGGTACGTAACCGAACATTTAATTAGCAGCTTAAATAAACTCCGTATTTATAATTTGGAAGAATAAATACGGAGTTTATTGGATGTGTAAAGATCAGATGGAGCGCCGCGTCGGCGTATAGTTCAAGGACACTTAAATGTTCCTTCATGGGTCTTCATGGTTTTGTAGCAAGGGCACATATCCTTGCTTGCTTTGGGACCAGGAGGGACACAAAGGCATTTGTTGCAACATTGCTTACAAACATCCATGCAGTGATTGTAATATTGTGTAGCTCCACACCTCTGATTACATGCCCCCGGACACCCTGCATTATTCCAACAATTTCTTTGCCATCACTCATACATACGATAGTATTAGTTACTCATCGTAAATTTTCAAAATATGATTTTTTACTAATGGAGAATAATACAGAGGACTTGGTATACATTAATGGTCATGTCAAAGATGTGCATTGACGAACGTGAAATGTGAACTAGCTTGTTGCACTAATTTAATTGAGAACGGGGATGAAGTATGAGTCACCCTACAATTTGGAACTTCGAGTTACCAATTTCGTGTTAATTTAACTCAATAGTCACTGTATATGCTATTCTCAAAATAGGATTTGTTCACTCAGAAAATTTTAATCTAACTTATTCAGATAAAGCATATGTATTATGTAGTCCTATTTTAAATTGTGTTTATGTTTTCATCATATATTATATGTTACGTAATAGTATATACAAACTCGGTTAATAAAGTAGATCAAACCTTTGAAATCGTTATACTGATTTAATTTTATTAAATTTTGAACTTGACTAATTTTGAAAACCTGGGGTTGTATGTTCACATCCCAATACTTTCTTTCTCCTAATAAGTGTTTGTGTATGATGTGCTTCTACTTTTAAAAAATGATTTTTAAAGTGATTTTGATTAAAATGCTTAATAATAAGTTTGTTTTTTGTAAAATGCGTAGAAAAATGAAAAACCGTTTAAAGCACCCCACATGCTTGCAACTTTTAATTTTTAAATGTTTAATTTAAGTAAAAGCAATTACTTGAAAACACTTTTTTCAACTTTTTAGGCTACTCATAAATAGATCAAATTAAATGTGTAAATTACTTACCGTTTTTATTAGCTACTGCTCCATTATTGCTTGCCTGAAAGAAGAATAGATCGATCAGTTGTATGTTAGGATTGCATATATGAGCTGAGTTTGTACATTTATACTTCCCCCGTCCCAAACACGTTTGTCAAATCAACTATTCTTATCAATGATAATCAACTTTGATCAATCATATTTTTTAATACGAAACTATTTTTAATATAAAAATTATATTAAAATGTTCAATTCCTTATTCAAAATATTTTCACAAAAGTTATACACCATGAAATTTATACAAACATAATACTGTGTAACTAAAATCAAACTCCACAATTTGCCATCATTAACTAAGAAAAGTCAATATGACAAACATTTTGGGAGATGTAATATTGTAAACTTAACAACATACACATTTTATACTCCATGAAATATATACAAACATAATATTCCGTAACTAAAATCAAACTCCACAATTTGCCATCATTAACTAAGAAAAGTGAATGTGACAAACATTTTGGGAGATGTTTGGATGTTTTCTTTTGGACTGTTTTCAGTCCCAGACCAGACCAGACTAGACTTAAACAGACCAGACCAGACCAGACTTAAACAGACCAGACCAGACCAGACCAGACTTAAACAGACCAGACCAGACCAGACCAGACTTCCGTAGTTATAAAATACACAGAGACCAGACGTTTACCAGACCAGACCAGACCAGTTCAGACCAGACCAGACCAGACCAGACCAGATTTAAACAGATCAGACCAGACCAGACCAGACTTAAACAGACCAGACCAGACCAGACCAGCAAATTTCAGTCCAAAAGAAAACATCCGTAATATTGTAAACTCAACAACATACACATTTTATATGTGGACATAAAACAAAAGTATCAGTTGACTTTTCAAACTATTTTCACAAAAGTTATACTCCGTGAATAATATACAAATATAATACTTAAAATCAAACTTCAAAGTTTGTCATCATTAACTAAAAAAATCAATATGTGTTAAGATCGGGGGTTCCATCCTAAAAGGAAGGTCAACCTGACAGGAGGAGTAATCCAGATCTTAATATAACACTTAGGGTTTGTTTGCAACAGCTTCTGCTTTAAAAAAAGTGTTTTTTTTAATGAAATGAGGAAAAGTGATTAAATAAAAGTTGATAGTGTTTGAGAAAAAAGTGATTTTGCAAAGTAAAAGTTGGTAGTGTTTGGTAAAATAAGTGTTTTTGTGTAATAGAAAAAGTAAAAGCACTTTTGACATGAAAGCCGAGAAAAATAAAAGTGGTAGTGTTTGGTAAAGTAAGTGCTTTTTAAAGCCAAAAGCTAAGAAGTGCTTTTTTTAAAGAGTTTGCAAACCAACCCTTAGTTCCTTCACATGTTTCCGGTGTGGGAATTCAACACCCCTCCTCACAACCAGACACTTCGTCTGGATCGTGCCGTCATTCATTTTTTAATCAATTCGTCATTGTCATTTTTTTATAATCACGTCATCATATTTCATAAGGGGGCCCACACCATGGATCGGTTTGGTTCTGATACCATGTTAAGACCCTGGGTTTCATCCTAAAAGGTAACCTGATAGGAGGAGTAATCCAAATCTGAATATAGCACTTAGTTCCTTCACACGTTTCCGGTGTACGAATTCAACAATATGACAAACATTTTTGGGGAAAGTAGTATATGTCATATGTGGACATATAACACTAAAATGGTAAAAATAAACCGGACATATATAAAAGCAATTCAACGCTTACAGTGGCAGAAAGCATGGAGAAAGCAATGATCAAGGCAAAGAGCAGAAGGCCTGAAACAAACTTAGCCGCTGCCATTGTTACTCTTAATTACCAAGTATATTAGTAGTAATTAAGTAAAGCAGTACGTAACCTGCTAACTAAGCCTCCCTACGTACTTAGAATATAATGAAGTATAAGCAGACTGAGATCGAGCCTTAATAATTGTGATATCTTCTTGTGGAGTATGGACGGATAATATATAGGCCTCTATGGGGAAAAAGTCAATTAAATAACAGATGAAGTTACCAAAAGAATTATTATTTCTTTATTTAGTAATTATTTCAAAATTATGAGATTAAATTAACGCACATTTTTTCTAATGTTGATCTATATCAACTTTACGGAGACCACACGGTCCCTCCATCCCAAGATAATCGTCCTTAAATCCGTAATTTTGTCTTTGATTGGCTTATCTAAAAATTAGTTAAAAAGTAAAAATGTGTTATCTAAAAATTAGTTAAAAAGTAAAAAATGTGTCCTTGACAAAGTTTGATCAAAACACATCTCACTTCCAAAAAAGATGAATTTCATTATATTATTATTATTATTATTATTATTATTATTATTATTATTATTATTATTATTATTATTATTATTATTATTATTATTATTATTATTATTATTATTATTATTATTATTATTATTATTATTATTATTATTATTATTATTATTATTATTATTATTATTATTATTATTATTATTATTATTATTATTATTATTATTATTATTATTATTATTATTATTATTATTATTATTATTATTATTATTATTATTATTATTATTATTATTATTATTATTATTATTATTATTATTATTATTATTATTATTATTATTATTATTATTATTATTATTATTATTATTATTATTATTATTATTATTATTATTATTATTATTATTATTATTATTATTATTATTATTATTATTATTATTATTATTATTATTATTATTATTATTATTATTATTATTATTATTATTATTATTATTATTATTATTATTCTTATTATTATTATTATTATTATTATTATTATTATTATTATTATTATTATTATTATTATTATTATTATTATTATTATTATTATTATTATTATTATTATTATTATTATTATTATTATTATTATTATTACTATTACTATTACTATTACTATTACTATTACTATTACTATTACTATTACTATTACTATTACTATTACTATTACTATTACTATTACTATTACTATTACTATTACTATTACTATTACTATTACTATTACTATTACTATTACTATTACTATTATTATTATTATTATTATTATTATTATTATCATTATCGAGATATGACTTATTCACTCAAGTTTTGGGAGATTTTATTATTTTATCCTATTAATAAGATTATATAAATCCTATTTTCAGAATAAAACATATTTAACAAGTTTTATACTTTGTCTATATTTTGTTCCAACTTTGAACAATTTCTTTGTTCATCAGAATTTCAATGGAAATGCTAAAAATGTTAAATTAGCAGGATGTTTTTATTTACGAGCATATATATGATATCTAAAATATACTTATTGGTAAAACAAGAACAAATATATGTTAGGAATAAAATAGATATCTTTAACTGTTTAATTGTAATTTAGCCTTTACTCTTTTCATTATTCCATATTAAACTCAAATAATCTAACCATAGCAAAAAATAAAATGTTTGACAAATATTTTACTAATAAGAGATAATTTCACAGAGTAAGCCGATATTAGAATTGGGATTCATATTATTTGTGAAAATGGAGGGAATAAGTCGTATTTTTAAAAACACACAAAGATTTCATCATATATGAGGTAAGTTTCTCAAAATCGAATTATATGAGACTATGAGAATAAAATGTGAATGCTCTCAACCAATCTCTAAAAAGGTCACGATTCTTCGTAAAATTTCAAATTGAAAAAGTTTGCTTTATATAATTCATGCTCCCATTTGTCAAATGTGAAGTAGGAAATATAAACAAAGCAAGTAAGAAAGGAAATCGTACAGAGAGTAAAATCAATCCTTGCAATATTATGGAAAATATATTTTGACTATAGCCAATTAATGATAATGAATCAATGATGATACCAATCAATCTATCCATCAATCAACGCTCCAATCTTGCAAACACTTACTCCGTATCTTTTATGAGTAATTCCTAATTTTTCCTATAAAGGGGATTTACCCGATCCGACTAGCTACTCGACTAGTTATAATTATCCGATCCGACTAATTACAGTTATCCAACTTGATTAGTTACAGTTACCAAATTAAATTAATTACAGTTATCTGACTCGACCAGTTACAGTTATCTGACCCTGACCCTAACCCTGACTTTTTATAGGTATGCAATCAAATAGTGACCACTGCTACTATCAATTGACGGCGGCATCAGCGACCACCAGCGCAGACTACCATTGCCGGTGACCAGTCATCACTCCTTTTTGATAGTCAACTCCCCAATCCCATATCCAGCCTCCCCCATCCCCATCCTCATCCCCCTCTCAAGCCCCCACCCTTGTCGTCCCCAGGCCTCGAACTGCCGCACCTTGCCCTAATCTTCTGCCCCTGTCCGTTGCTACCGCCTCAATACCTCCCAATATAATACTAGTTGCAGTTCTAGGTTACAAGAGATATCAATTAAATCATTCATACACAAATTAAATGACTTTCATGCAATTAATCTATCATGAATTCAGCCATACATCATGATTAACCCCTTCATCAATCCCAAATCCCCAATTAAAACTACTTACAACTCATAATTGAAGAATCAACAGAATTGAGATGAACATAATTAATTGTCATTAATTAAAAAATAGGAACTTTCAAATAATCCCAGGGTTTTGAACAAAATAGCGGAAAAACACGTAGAAACTCATCCCTAGCACTCTCTCTAAATTCCGTCACCCCCAAAACGGGGAAATAGAGGCCTTATTTATTTTCACCTCGGGCGCACGACATGCGTCAACACTCTTCTCGCCCAGGCAGCTACTGCCACGCACGCAGCGTGCGTACTTGTACGCACGGTCGTGCGTGGCCTTGAATCAACATATTCTTCGGTTTCTTCGACTCTAAGTCACCGTTTGGTCATGCGACCGATCCTAGAGCTCTTTCTTCATCAAATCATCATCGTGAATCTCCAGGTGACCTCCAAAGCTCTCAATTCTCTCTCGAATGCATCTCAACCCGTCTCGACTTCTTTTCAAACGCCGGTACCGGGTTCTAAAAACCTGATTTTGACTCCAAAAATACCAAAACTCGAACCAACGCCCGGTAAACGTGACTTGAGCTAAAATTGAGACTTATGTCGCCCTAAAGCTAGGAAAACTATCAAAAGTCGATCCCAACACGCATCAAATGCGTGTCGAAATACGGACTTATCAATCTCCTTTTAAGGGATCTCATCAGCTAAGAACTCCAAAGTTAAGTGTGCTTGCACGAGAGTAGTCTTGGGATGGGTGACCCCCTAGAAAGTTTATTAGGGAGCACACGAGTGAGGACAAAATGCGTGGAAAAGGCTAGTGGCGGTTTGTGAGGGCAGTACTAGAGGTCTAGAGGGTGTGTAGGAGTAACTATCTAGGACTCTACGGTGTGTGGTGTTATAGAAGAGGTCAACCCCGTTCGGTCCAAGCCTTCCGGGAGAGCGAGACTTTTTAGGCGGAAGTGAAACAGCACCTGCTTGACCGCCGAGCTCAGATCGCCTAGGACTGACTCCTTTCTCGAGAGTGGGAGGCCAGGTTGGATGAAGAGGGGACGTTGTGCTTCAAGCTCGGCCTATATGGCATGCAGAAGTCCCTCTATGAGGCTATGCAGAAGAAAATCCCTCCTTTTCTGCTCTAGTTTGGGGGCTGCACGATCTGATGGTGAATCCTGAAGCCCCCAGGAGAGCCCTGTTCTGGCTAATCCCTCTCCGGAAATTCCTCCCTCCTTGGTCGGTAATTAAATTTCCTTCTCTAGAACACTAATTGTCAAACACTCTTTCGGGCTTACGTGTGACAATCTAATTCTGGTCGAAATCTTTTTCCATTTTGGGAAATCTTTTTTCAAGTGGGAACCTTGAGTAAGGTCATCTTTTTCAAGGTTAAACAACATTTATAAACAAAATCTAATTCCGGCCGAAATCGTGAGCCGAATAGAAGCAAAGGACTCGAGTAAACTCCCATCTCAAACGGAACAAAACCCGAGACAACATGTGAATGCAATCATGTTGAGAAGTGAGACGACATTGAAGGAGGTAGAGAAGGAAGATCAAGAGATTGAGGAGGTTGATCCTGAAGAAGAAGCTCAATCAGAGGAGGGGACCACTAAGGCAAAACTCCCTCCACTTTCATCATATGAACCAGTAGCCTCATTCCCTTAGGCGCTGAGGGAGACAAGGAAGCTGGAGAAAGATGCTAACATCTATGAGACTTTCACCAAGTGTGAGGTAAACATTCCGCTCCTTAACTTAATTAAAAGTGTTTCCCGTTGTGCTAAATTTTTAAGAGAATTATGCCAAACAAAAAGGAAAAATAAATTGAAGGGGAAACAATTTAAGGTTAGTGAACGTGTCTCGGCTATTTTTCAAAAGAAACTCCCCGTAAAATGTAGCGACCCAGGCATGTTCACTATTCCTTGCAAGATAGGAAACACCACATTTTCTAAGGCCTTGTTGGATTTAGAGGCGTCAATAAATGTCATCCCTTACTCCGTTTATATACCCCTACACCTTGGCCCACTACATCAAACCGGTGTAGTGATTCAACTAACGGATCGTTCTAGAACCTACCCGAAGGGTGTCATAGAAGATGTGCTAGTAGAAGTAGAAAGTATGGTTTTCCTTGTCGACTTCTATGTCCTTGAAATGGGACATGATGACCAAACAACACCCATCCTTTTGAGTAGACCTTTCTTGAAGACCGCAAAAACAAAATTTGACGTGTCTAGTGGTTCATTAACTTCAGAGTTCAATGACCAAAAAGTAGAATTCCACATCTTTGATTCTACAAAAAAACAAATTAAAGATCAATCTCTTTGTTCTTTAAATGTTTTTGAACCACTAGAACCAAATAATTTTGAGGAGGCTGAGAAAATCTCAATTTTTAAAGAAGAAGAAAAAATTGAGCATGGTGAATCGTCTTTGATTGGAGGAAAGTTGTTAAAATGTGAACTAAAACCACCTGCGGTTGAGGTGGTAACAAAGAAGAAAGATCGGCCTTACTGGAAAAAGCCGAAAAAGAAAATTGAAACTTGGCCAAAGAAGACCATTGAAAATAAAAAAACGGATGTTCATGATCCCAATTAAAATAGAAAACAAAATAAAAAATAACCTTGTGCCACGACGTTAGCTAAGACGCTTCTTGGAGGGCAACCCAAGCAAAGGTACGTAGTTTTCCATCCTTGTCTTTTGTTTTCTTTTACTTTGAATGTCATCTTTGAGAGAAAGGGAGAGAAAAAAAATCAGGTTTTGAGTGATTGGGAAAACACCTGATCGGGTATACTCACCTACCCGGTCGGGTCCAAGCAAAAAGAAAAAAAGAAAAAATAAGGCTCCAGGGCAAGATACCCGATCAGGTATAACCACCTACCCGGTCGGGTATGAGTGGAAAGGCAAGATTTGGATCGAGTACGTCCTATACTCGATTGAATAAAATGATTTGAAAAAGGCACAAAATACACATACCCAGTCGGGTATACCACGCTACCCCGGTCGGGTATATTTTGGAAAAACTGATTTAATTCATACGGTGCAAATCACCCGATCGCGTATACCCTTTACGCGACCGGGTACATGGGTTTTGAAAAACGAGACCATACCCAATCGGATATAGAGCCTTACCCGGTCGAGTAATCGGGATTTTAAACCCAAATCAATGCCCAAACTCCTCATCTTCTCCTCATATCAAACCCCAATTTGAGAAACCCTCTCCCAAACCTCCATAGACGATTTTTTCTTCATCAACTCACTCCCTCAAATTTCTACCAAATCACTCCAAATCACTCCAAACCACCACATCTCCCTCTACAACCCCTATCCATCAACACCACATTCTCCCCCCAAAACTTATGTCCGAAAAATATATACCACACCCCCAAGTCCGAAATTGGGAGCTCAAAATTCAAAGTTTCAAGAAACAATGGCCCCAAAAAGAACAAGGGGAGAAAGTTCTTCATCTAGAGCACCGGTTCCCGGCTTTGAAAACATCATCCTCACCTCATCCGCTCACCGGGCAAAATTCTTGGCCCAAAACCGAAAGAGAGGTACACCATTCCCGTTTCTTGTATATGAATACTTTGGATGAACTAGGAATTCTTGCTTTGAGCTAAGTGACGGGGAGTCACTCATTGGTACGTACTTAATTTTTCTACCTTGTAACTTGCATTATTTTCTTCGCACACAAAAAAATAGAAAAAAAGAAAAGAAATGCTAGTTAGGTTGTAAACCCCAAAAACGAGCAATCTAAGCAAAAAGGGCTTATAAAAAAAATAACAAGTGAGTTGGAAAGGAATAAAAAAAAGAGATGCTAGGATGAAAACCTGAAAAGGCTCCTAGGAAAAATGAGAGATATGAGAGATGCATTTATTTTTACAGCGCATTGATGGTCTCAAGAAGCAGAAGGAAGGAATTGAAGGCAAGAGAAGAGCATAGAAGGCCATAAAACCCAAGAAGATGTTATTCTTTGAGCTAAAAACTCAATGTAAAACTCATGTGTAATCCTTGGTGGTCTTTTGCTCTTTCTTGTTAATTGTTGAACTATTGAAGACTTGGAACACTTGTAAACATTTGGCTTTACTCGAGGACGAGTAAAGAAACTAAGTGTGGGGGAGTTTGATGGTGTGAATTTCCTATTATGTATGTTTGTATTTTTAACTAGTTTTATTAGTTCTAGTTGTGGAAATTATACACTTTTGGTGTAATACTTTATTTTCATAATTTTTTGTAATTTATTTAGATTAGGACTTTTGTGAGCTAAAACATGTCAAAGATCATCCAAGGGATCATGATTGGACCTTAAAAGATCACAGAAAGTGCAAGGAGGCAAGAAAGATTTCGATTTGGAAATATTACTCATGTACCCGATCGGGTATAGGCTTGATTCGAGTGTCTAAATCAAATCCGTGAGAGCAAATTTTCGTGAAAAATTGTCATATACCCGATCGGGTATGCCGACATACCCGACTGACGAGCCATTTTCACAATAATGCTCATCGGTGTCGGGACATGGAAGTCTCGGATATCGTCTCACGGGACGGTGTATATGGAAAATCAAGTGTGCAATCAATCTAGTAATCTAACACGTAAGCTAGCCGAATCGAAGTATGTTTAGTTTAAGAGAACAACTAAATTGCAATGGAAATAGATAACAAATAAACTAGAAGGGAAGCGAGGGCATACAAGGAACAACCTATGATTAAGGATAAGGGGTCAAAATGAGGATACTTGGGAATATATCATGCAACAAAGGGATAGGTACAAGTTCACTTTGCCACTCTCATGGTCAAGGGGGTACTAAGGGCTCCTATTGGCCATTCTCATGGTCCAATAGCAATCCAAAGTCATGCAAAGAAGAGCAACCAACAATCCTTCCCCTACTTTCTCCCATTCTCATGGAGAGGAGGTAGTGTGTGTATGTGTGTGAATGTGTCAAAAGAAACCCTACAAGTCTCCTTGAGAGTCCAAACCAACATCTAAGAACATTGTGGCCATCAAAGTCTTAGTAATTCAAATAAGCATTTTGACAAACACATTGTGTGCATGATATATTTCTCAAATTCCCCCAAATCCAACCCCAAAACCTATAACCTCACATGGTTGAATGATCCTCAAACACCCCCAATCCCTAATCCAACTACTCACTCATGCTAAATTTCATACTTGTAAAGCATATGCAACACAAAGTCATGAAGTGAAGCAATAAGAGAAAGGGAGTGAGATTAGGGATTTAATGCAATATAAGATATTAAATGAAAGAAGAACAAGCATTTGATGTAAATAAAGCTTAGGAATTCAATGCACAAGAGTTTAAGGAAGCTTACAACCAAAACTAGGGTTTGCAAGATAATTCTCGTCCAAAAACTATGAAATTTCGAACAAGGGCCGCTATTTATACAAATGGGGAATCGGGGGAACGCCAGGGAGGAATGACGTTCCACCGCGGCGTTCCTACCCTTAACAAAATAAAGCAGTCAGTTGGTAGAAAGTTCGACTCTGGGAGGAATGGAAGAGGAACGTCGTTCTCGCAGGAACGATTACAGGAACGACGTCCCCTTCTAGCGTTCCCACACCTGGGACATGAAATTCCAAATCCGGAGGAACAAAACGGGGGAACGCTAGGTGAAACGACGTTCCCTTAGGCGTTCTTGAGGCTGCCTTCCCCGAAACACCTCCGACATCTTCGTTTCTTGCTTCCTTATGCTCCGCTTGGTTCCCGGGGTCTTCAAATAATTCATTTATGCTCTCGAGACTCTTCAAATGCTCGGTTGTCACCCCTACAAAGCTCAAGTCCTTCATGTGGTTCCTACAACCAAAGTTTTGAACAAATAAAACCAAAATGGGAGAATAATCTGCAAAAGTTAACAAACAAAGACCACATTTTATGAGAAAGTATTATGTGTTTTCACACCTATCACCGACCGGGTATGCCCAGAAAAGTGACTTTCCGGGAAATTTATGACTGAAGACCAGAGATAAAGCCTCCAATAATGAGCGCGAGCTCCCGAGCTTTGACCTCCAGGAGCTAGGGATCTTACCAGCATTATATGGACTTAGGCATTTCGCTGAATCAAAGGCCACATAAACTATCGCCACGTCAACAACACTGTAAGAAGCGCCACATCACTCCAAATGGATAAGGTAAAGAAGATTCCAGATAATACACGTGTAACCCTTGGAGGTGGTGCCATTACGTGGAAATCAACCAAACAAACTATAATTTGTAGATCCACTATTGAGTCCGAGCTTATTGCTTTGGAAGTGGTTAGTAGTGAAGCGGAGTGGTTGAAAAACTTCTTAGCAGAAATTCCAGTTGGTACAAAAACCAACACCGTCTGTGTCTATTCATTGTGATTGCAGTTCCGCATGTGTATTTTGGTATAAGTTTGTTACACACAGTTCCAATTAGCCAGTTGTTCCAGTTATCTCTCCAATCACCTTTACATCCCGTCCCCTACGAGAGAGAAATTTCGGACAACACCGTAATGGGTCACGCACTTTGGACCAAAATGACCGGAGAGGTGAACTTTAGCTCCTCCCAACTATACATAAGCCATGTACATCATCCCATCCTCCATATATTTTTAAACTTTTTGGCAAATTGTATACTTGGGTGCCCCAACAATCATCATACTAGGATGGGGGACGTATGTTTGATGACCACAGTTTTGTTCCGTCGCGTCGTGGATTTTAACCTTTGCAATTTAATGTGGGCCCTAAAGAAAGAATGCTTTGCTAAAGGCCCAATTGTTTTGGGTGGGGTGATTATGCACTTGGCAACAAAGTTTGGGTATATGGATAACTCTCCTATACCCGACTATTGTTTAATGAATATTACTTGGTTAGGCAACTCGGGGTGTACTACTTTTTCTCACACGGTGTATGGGGAAGACCAACCCCGACATGTCTACAATTGGCTCATACACCCAAGACCGGTAAGACATTACCCCTTGCCTAACCCGGACCTCCCCAAACTCCATTACAACAGAGATGTGCCCCATTACTTGTTCCCACACCTCCTTCCACCACACCTACAAGAACCTCAAGCCCCCCCCCCCCCCCCCGAAAACCAACCCGACCAAGAACCTCAAGCCGAGCACCATGAACCCGAGGCTGTACTTCACCACATTCCCGAACAGAACCAAGCCCCCCCACCACCCGATTACTTCCAACAACTACTTGATGGGTTCAACAAAGTTACCGATGAAGTTGGAAGATATTGGGAGGAACAAAGGGCAGGATTTCAAAGACTTGAGGAGCAACGGGCCGAAGATAACCGGAGGTACGAAGAAGATCAACGTAGGTTCTATGGGCCTATGTACTCATACACGGCCCATCAAGCCTCGTTCCATACTATGGCTCAACCACTCCCACCCCCCTCTTGGTATGTCCCCACTCAATGGGGTAACTTTGGAGGATCTAGCTCCGGGGGTGGAGATTATGATGGCGGGGATGGCGGAGATACTCACATGGGCGACGGGAGCTTTGGAGGCGGCTTTGGAGGCGGTTTTGGAGGCGGCTACTATGGCGGCGAAGGCGGGCACTAGGGACAGTGCTTGGACTGAGAAGGAGGGAGACTCCTCATGGTATGTAATTTTATTTTCTACCCTTTACTATGCATGAATTTCTTTTTACTCTTTGTAAAAAAGAAATAAAAAAAAAGAAATGCTAGTTAGGTTGAAAACCCAAAAATGGGCAATCTAAGCAAAAATGGCTTATAAAAAATAAAATGAGTGAGTTAGGGAGGATGGAAAAACAAAAAGAGATGCTAGGATGAAAACCTGAAAAGGCTCCTAGCCAAAATGAGAGATATGAGAGAAATATTTGTTGTGTGCAGGAACTCATTTGATCTCTTGGGAGAAAGAGGAGAAGAAGAAGAAGAGGAAGAAGAGAAGAAGAAAAAGAGGCAAGAAAATGAAGCATAGAAGATCACAAAACCCAAGGAAAAATGTTGTTTGTAAACTCATTTTTATTCCTTGGTGATCTTAGTTTCTTTCTATAAGGAATAATTGTACTTAGATTTTGATGATGCTAGGATAGATTAGAATTTTAAAGTACCCCTTAAAGAAATTTTGTATTAGAATCTTTCTTTGTAAGTATTAGCATAGTCGACGGGCCAGAGATCCTCTTGGTACTTCTGATCTGAGTTGTTATGATAACCAGCTATGAGAGTTACCTGCAGAGCTGCTGTTCAGAGGTATCATCAGAACTGCTGCCAGAGCTGCCCTCATATAGCTATCAGAGAACCATCAGAGTCCGACTTGAGAACTGCTAATCAGAGACTCCCATCAGACACCTAACACTTAGAAGGATTCGATGCTTTCTTTCAACGGCCGTCTAACTAACGGGAAATTCCCTAACGGCTAGAAGATATTTCACCAGAGGAAAGCATTTAATGCTCATTTAATGAGCCTGATACGCTGTGGAGTAATTGCAGATGATTGACCGAGATTCTTGGAGAATATTATACAAAAATAGAAACCTGCCAAATATGCGGGTCCAACCGGTCAACTCCATAGTACGCGCATTCAATGCAGTTGTCTCCTCCTCCAACGGGTAGACAACTCCCAGTATAAAAGATACTCGACGAAGGACAATTGGATAACTTTTGCTCTCGAAATATTCAAACAAGCTCTATTGAGATTCAAACTCCATATTCATTCCATAAGACAAAGCTTACGTTGGGAAGATTAAACTACTCAAATTCTTCTACCCCAACAAAGAGCAAAGTTCCTCCTGTTCTTCAACACTTCAAGCGCTTCATCAACAAATCTATTGTAACGAAGCAAGTTGGAGAAAAACTCTGTTTTTCGAAACATCTTCTGCAAAGAAGGACGTCCAATTAACTGGAGTAGTGAAGTGGTGATACTTCCGGGAAGCTCAGTGAAAGGACCAACCATCAGGAAGCAGGACTGCATCCCGGGTGGCAACTAGGCTTGAAGAAGACGTGGAGTGCTTCTTAAGTGATAGGGACTAAGGCGTTGTAACTGTTAAATTTACAAGCTTAGTGGAACAGTGGACTAGAGGAACGCGTTGTTCCTTGAACCACTATAAAAATCCCCGATGTCATTTACTTTACTGCATTCAATTTCTGCACTTAGGATTCTAACTGTATAACTCTTAAAAACTTGGAATCTGTGTTCAGCAGATCTTGTGTTAAGAGTTATCAGAAAGGCATTTGCCTTAGTATTTTCTTGAGGCTATCCTGACTGAACTCATATCCGCTGCCTGGTCCAGTTCTGCATCAGAACTCGACCACCTCTGTCATCAGATTTGGACCACCTCTTATAAGTCAGTTTTTGACTTAGAGAAAAATCTGTAAAATCAGAGCAGTCTATTCACCCCCCCCCCCCTCTAGACTGCTTCATACTCAAACGGGACCAACAAGTGGTATCAGAGCTACCTTGTTCTTGTAATCTTTTAGGTTACTCCTTGAACACAGATCCACTTGTTCTAGCCTTTCTATTTCTTATTATGGATAACTCTCTTGCAAAGCACCTTATGTTCACATATCAGAAGTATGATGATTGGAAGATCCGGATGAAGGCACATCTTTGTGCTCTTCATGATGAAATGTGGGAAGTTTTGGAAAATGGCACCTTCATCCAGTTCATGAAGGTCAACCCTGCTCACTCTACAGATAACTCTCAGCCCCAGATGATTGAAAAAGCAAGATCTGAATGGACAAAGGAGGAGAAAAAACAATACAATCTTGACAACATTGCCAAGGACATCCTCTACAAGGCCATAGATGAAAGATACTTCAATAGAATTAAGAAGTGCAAAACAGTAAAGGAAATCTGGGACAAGCTTGATGAGATAAGTGCTGGTGATGAACAAGAGAGAGACAACAAGCTGACCATAGCCATGAAGAAGTTTGATGACTTCAGACTGCTGCCAGATGAATGCATTGCTAAAATGCATGAGAGACTGCTGATTCTTATCAGTGAAATTTCTGAGCTTGGCAAGGAGCTCACAATCAAAGAAGTCAACATGAAGATTCTTAGAGGACTGCCTCCAACGTGGAAGATGAAGGTGATTGTAGTCCAAGAGAGCAAGAATATCAAGACCTACCCCACTGAAAGACTGGTCTCAGATCTCAAAGCTTATGAGTTTAAGATGTATGAAGAAAAGGAAGAAGTGCCTGATGAGAGAACCACCACTGCACTCACAACCAGCATTTCTAAGGTAAACAACTTTGACCCTTCTACTCTATTATCTGACGAGTATATGGCCGCTTTTGTTAGGAAATTTAGGAAATTCATGGAGAAAGATGGAAGGAGTCCATCTTCTAGCAGAAGACCTCCTCAGAAGACCAAGTCCTCTGAAAGCAATGAAGAGTACCTCTGCTACAGCTGTAGACAGCCAGGCCACTTCAAGGCCAACTGCCCCTTTCCAAGAGTGTCCAAGAAGCAAGGACAAGAAGGAGAGAAGAAACATGAAGATCAACACAGAAGACGGAAGGCATTTGTCTCTAAGCAAGCTGAGAGAGATCCCCTCTCTGAATCAGAGTCCAGTTCTGATTCTGACTCTGATGAGGCATTCTGCTGCCTAGATACAGAGACTGAAGATCTTTGCCTGATGGCACAATCTGATGATGAGGTATATTCTACAGCTGATTCTATTTCTTCTTCGGTAGGCACAGCCTTAAATGATGATCCAATGTCATCATTTTGGGAAGAATTCAAAACTATCCAAGCCACTTATTCTTCTATTAAAGAGGAGAACAGTAAGCTAAAGTTTGAAATCTTTGACTTGAGAAAAGAGACTGAGTGCAAACTTAATCTCTTAATTACGGAAAGAGACAAACTGGAAGCTGAAAATGAGTCTCTTCTAAAAAGAATAAGAGAAATTGAGAATCTTGAAATCAGATATGATAGTCTTTTGAAGATGCAATCTTCAATAAAAAGTATTGATGGTGTTCATAATCTCACCTCTGGTCTTGGATATGTTGAACCCAAGTCTGGTGAGCCTTCTGTAAGGTCTAGCACCCAAGTTGCTAAAGCTAAAAAGGTCATAGTGCCACAGACTTGCAGCCCCAACTGCCATGCTAGTACTTCTGGTACTAAGGTTATACATGAGAAAGTCAGACCAGAGAACCAAAAGCTAAAGGCTAAACAAAAACAAGTTTTGAAAAACAATGAACCTGGCAGAAGACCTAACAATCTAAAAGGTTTTCAGAAAAATAATAATCAAAGACAAAACTTTAACAGACATTCTCATGATAACTGTATCAGAAACCACTATTTGAAAGGCAGATATCAAGAGAAAGTTAACTTTAGGCAAAAGAGGTTGTCTGGTCAACCTCAGAAGCCCAAAGCCAAACGACTCTCTGCTCTTGATAGCATATGGGACTTCTTTCCAACCAAGAAGGCTATGCAGAAATATGTAAACAGGAAGCATGATCCTCACAAGCATCTGGCCACTTTGAATCATACAGTTGTTTACTATGACTACCAGGTGGATAATGGGTACCATCCACCAAGGTTTCACCTGATGAGACCAAAATGGTACCAACTACCAAGACTCCATTACCCCCCAGGACCCAACATTGCTTGGGTACCTAAATCTTCCTTTTGATTTTGCAGGAATTGTGTGCTGGAGCTATTTCTGAACAAGAATGGTTTATTGATAGTGGATGCTCCAGGCACATGACAGGTGACAAGGGTTGCCTAACAGAGTTCCAGAAAATCAATGGACCCCGAGTCACTTTTGGAGGAAATGACAAAGAAGGTCAAACAAAAGGAAGAGGGAAGCTGATCAAGAACCAGATAAGCATTGATGATGTCTCATATGTCAAAGGTCTGAAGTTCAATCTGCTGAGTGCTAGCCAATTCTGTGACAAAGGCTACACAGTTGAATTCACAAAGACTTTATGCTATGTCAAGCATGATACTACAAAAGAAGTGGTTCTTACTGCCAAGAGAAGAAAGAACATCTATGTTGTTGATTGGCAAACTGCAAAAGATGGAGTATGCCTGATAGCCAAAGGAGATTCAAAGCTAAGCTGGGATTGGCACAAGAAGCTTAGTCACCTGAATTTCAAAACAATCAACAAACTGGCAAGGGAACACATTGTAGATGGTCTGCCAGACATCGTATACAAAAAGGAGACCCTCTGCAGTGCTTGTCAGAAGGGCAAGCAAGTGAAGACCTCATTCTTAATCTGATTGCTGGAGATCTCTCCACTAATCTTTTAAATCTGATTCACATGGATTTATTTGGACCAGTTGAGACCCCCAGTGTTGGTGGAAAAAGATATACACTCGTAATGGTGGATGACTATTCTAGATACACTTGGACATTATTCTTAACAAAGAAGAATGAAACTCTACAGAAGTTGCCATCCATCCTAAAGCAACTTCAAACTGAGAAAAACATGAAGGTCAAGACAATCAGGTCTGACAGAGGAACTGAATTTGTCAACAAAGTGTAACGCCCCTCTCAGGGTTAACGGAAACGTTACACTAACTTACTACTTTTAAAAATAACTGCAATATAATGGCCATCTATTTAAGAAAATAACCCTGATAAAATCTCAAATATAACTAAAATATAGCTCCAAATAAAAACTCAATAAAATCTAGTTATCACCAGCAAATGTGATAACCACCTGGATCCAGGAATTTATTCAGACTTCAAATAATCCAAATAAATACTCCAAACTTAATCAAATAATATCAATCACTTTTTATAAAATTGAAACACTTCAATAAAATAAACTAGCTAGGAGCCGCCAAGGTCGTTCCCGTTAACTCATCTTGGCACGCGTTCCACTCTCTCATCATCTTCCTAGGCCTTGGCCTTACCTTTACTATCTGTACATGCGAAGAAAGAAAACTGATAAGCTTTACGCTTAGTAAGTCACTATGGCTCCACAAAAATATCTAGAAGTCTATGCCAATTTATCAATAGATAAATTTAGGCTATAAGCATGCACTGAACAATTAACTAACACATAACTTCTCAAATACATTCTGAGAGAGATCTCAAAGGAAAAATATTTTCTAAAATATTTTTTCTCAAAACTGCTGGAGAGATCTCAAAATTTCTTTCTCAAAACATCTCTGTAAAACTTTCTGAAAGAGATCTCAACACAACTTTCTGTAAAACTTTCTGAAAGAGATCTCATAAACTTTCTGTAAAACTCTTTGTGGCTAATTTTAACTGTGGGCCCGTGATATGTACTCAAAGGCGCCAATCCGACAGCTCAGGGGAGCGACCCACTAAACATATCGGACTCTCTGAAACTGATAAGCTGATAACTGATAAACTGAGGGAACTTGTTCCCGAGTACATATCACCTGATCTTTCACTTTAAGTATTAGTTCTTTTTATGGTGACGTTTGACTAAAAATATCATTTATTCTGAAACAAAAGTACTGACAAATCTTGACTATGCCAGATAATAAACATAACTTAATCTAGCAAATAACATAACTCATCACATAGTTCACATAATAGCAAATAGTCTAAAATTATCTATTAAAAATCAACCAGACTTCTTTCTTGCATTTGGTTGAACAAACATGTACAGGTGGTAGTGAACTTACCTGTTAGCAGCTGAACCCAAAATACCCAAATAAGTGTGGCACCTTGATAACGTCTTCCGGTAGGCTCTTCTTATAAATCTTTAATATATGTAATAATACAAGTAAGAATTTGCCATGACCAACTAAAAATGTGTGACTGAAATACAGCTACCGTAGCACACCAAAATCTGTAGGCCATAGTATTTTTATCTTTCTCTAAAATAGATCTGATTTCTAAACACACATGTTCCTGATTTATGAGCAGCACCAAACTCATGTTATGAAGAAGACTAAACTGATCGATATGAAACCCACTCAAGTTGGGCATATAAAATTTTATTAACAAAACATAAGGAAAAATTATCACCTATCTAACTATATGGAACCGAAGACTAACAAAATACGAGCAGTTGGGATTGAAAAATCAGATTTTTTTCCTGCAGAGCCACAAGATAGAAGTTATTTAAGGAATCATTGACCTGAAAACTTAATTTCCCATTAAAATCTGAAAAATAAATTCGTATGACCATATCTATTGCACCCTACCGGTGAAAGTTCTGAACTGATCAAAGAATTCAAATTTCAGATACCACTTTTCAAAACTAGCTGGAATTGAAATAATGAACTAGCTGGAATTGGAATTGGAGAATTTCAAGACACGGAGTAATGATCCTACAACGGAAACTCAAAAATTCTTCTATACTAATTGAATTCACGAGTTTGGAACAATAATATACGAAAGTAGGGAGTATACAACTTACCAGGTTTTAGTTCTCAGCTGTGTACACAAATTGGGAGAGAGAGAGAAATTTCTTTTGATAGAGGAAGAGGAATAAAGAGCCGCTGCTGCAAATTCTATGGAAGGATGAAATATTTCTTTCTAGGGTTTTTTTTGTAAAATACTTATCCGGGCCAAGATAATTGGTTTGGGTCTCTTAATTCTCTATGAAATACTTGTGACCCAACCAAATAATGATATTTACCTTTTTAGTAATATACTAAATAGATAATGGGATAGCATTTATTTCTTTTGTTAAAATTATTATGAACTTACCGGTCAACGTTACCTGTCACAAAAAAAAAAACATGATAAAAGAACATCACATTATTCATAGAAGAAACTTATTTAACTGACTAAATAAAATAAAAGAGTAATGTAACTAGATCGCTAAAATTGGGGTGTTACAGCCCCTCCCACCTTATAAAAGTTTCGTCCTCGAAACTTAGAACAAGTCGGGACATGACATCTCTTAATATTTCTTTTCTGACTTCTTCAAAGGTTTTAGTGTAACTATAATAGCCTTATATCTTTTGCAGGGTTTGGACTTTAGGAGTATGTGACTTTAATGCTCCAAATTCATACTACATTTCCTCCAATTACCAATCAAATCATGTTTCTCTTATAGGGAAAGAATAGTACTCCGTAATACTTAAGACTACACAAAGATCTCAACAACTTCTTAATAATTGACCTTAATAAGAAAACTTGCATAAATACTCATGTTTTCTGTTAACACTACAACACAACTCACAAGCTCACAATGTGGAATGTGTACATTAATTACTTTGCCCCGTTTGCTTATTAAAAATAAAAAGAAGACAATAGTAAATTAGAAATATCTCCAACTAAAACATCTTAAGGGCTTATAATATAAACTCAAGTTTGAGGTTCTGCCTGCGCAAATTCTAGGAATAAAACTCAAAGAAATCAACTATGTAGCTGACAAAAGAAAATGCTTTCATGTTACAATAAAAGAAAATTGTCCATATTTTGAAATAAAACTCCACTTAGAACAAATAGACCATGCCTCTAATGCAGTAGACAATTTCATTATCAAAATGAACATTTTCTTTCTTAAGTATCAAGTTTCTTCCAATTTCTTAAACAACTTAAAACCCTTTAATTAAGGAAATTGATGTGTCTTCAAAGAAGATAACAAATGGTGGTGTTGCTTTATAAAAGACTTTTAAACATTATAAATGGTGAAAATTAATCCAATATAGCAGAAAATTTAAATTTTGTGGAGCATAGATTTCTTATACTTCAATTGGATTTTCAAAACAGGTCTTACATTTTCCTCATGTCAAACATAATTAGAGGAAGAGGCAAAATAAAGAATCGTAAGGATAGCATCTGAAAATTAATACCTGAAACCAGTTTATTATCGAGGAAAACAAACTTTCACTAGTTAGAGATTGTAATCCAAAACTCAATCGGTAGCTTGGTTCAGCCGATTGAAAGAGGAGAATAATTTTGTGAAGGAGAACTGAGATTTCTTTGTAGAGAAAATAGAGAGGTGGCATGCCGCTAGTAGGAAAGGAAGTGTTGCTTCTCAAGGGACTTTAAACAGATGCTTTCCTTTTAAGAATTTTATTATTCAAAGTAAAATTAAACATCAAAGCTGGTCCAATATTACATTTTCGAGTCTACTAATATTTAATTTGACTTACCTAGTATAAAAAAAAATCCCTTTTTAAGGTTTGAAATAGTTTTAAACTACTAAACTCTATCTTTATCTTTTCATAAAACAAAATGACTCTACTGTGGTCCTATACTTCTGAAACTCAAAATTTTAACTTACTTGATTAGTATGCTGAAGTAGTCATGGAAGCTGAGTCTAGTTTGTAATTAGAATTTCCTTTTATCTTAAAATTCGAGCTTGAACAAAAATAACTATTTGTAATCAGATGACCATCGGTCCCTTCAATCCTTGAACACAAATTATTAATTGAAACTAATAGCCTCAATATCTAGAGGAAAAATCTTCTTGGACTCCCTCTAAAATCAGTAGGTGGGTTAACATTGAAATGTTAACTTTAAAATGGGACTTTTTGCTTAGTTTCAAATTTTCATGTTTCTTAAACACAAGACATCATTAATGTTCTGTTTAACACAAATTGACATTGTCAAACACATAACTGTCTGACACAAAATACTTGACAACAGACATTCTTTTGTTCTCAAATATAACTATAACTCTATCTATTTGCTTCCTTATTCAGCCGTAGAAGAATTAAGTAAAGTAATATGTTTTTTTTTTCACTCACACGGGTCCTTCTAAACCTTTAACTCCTAACCATTTTCTTTTGGAAAACATTGCTCCCTCATAGAGTCATAGTGGTAAAATTTTCATAGTTTTCTAAAATAATAACGTAGCAAAACATAATACATAATTTCTCATAGCATCTGACAAATGATTATCCGCTAAATCATCTAGTAATAAATTGTACATGGTCGTATCTAAGACCAACTTAGGCTGAATAAAGAAATTTTCTGCGATAAAATCCTAACTCAGAATCTTGTTTTTTTTTTTTTTTTTTACAAAGGTTCTTTATTATGCTCTGTAAATTTCAATTGGAAGTAATAAATTTATTGAAAGACCTAATAAGCTGATCAAAGGATCTACACTAATACCTTTCAAAAGAAAATCTAAGATCATCGTTAGGCAGTTCTTACTGGTTTCATATATTCTTAATTTGACTGACACTAATTTGATCAATAAAAAAAATCACATAGTACTCTTACTCAACTGTTGGGGTTCAAGCCCTTGAGTTGCTGATGACTTAATAATAAAAGAATGGTTTGTGGTACCAAACTCAATACTCTTAACTCCCAAAAATGCTTATATTACTCAAAGAGCATGCTAGTTCCCAACATGAGCTCACTGGATACTGTCTACAAATACTCGTACATAATGGCTATAAGAGAGCTCAATGGTACCATATTCTCTATTCTATTAAAATCTTCATACTCTAGATCATACTCTATTGAAACACACTTCGCAAATCCCCATGTCGTAGTGGGCAGTAGGTTTTAAGACTAGTGATCTACCAGAAACTTGTTTAATCTAATCCTCCCTTCTAATCTAACTTCTAAGAACTGGATACTATTGAAAACTTTTAAATCACTTATATAGACTTTAATGGCAGGTCATTATAAAGGAATTTAAGTGGTAAGACTCAATATCCTTTGAATATCAAATGATCAAAAGAAATCATTTGAGGACTACCTTCATAAAATAAAATATTTAACATTGTTTGAATCTCATTGCCAAAGGCAGAAAATATTCTGAAAAATAAAAATTATTTAAGGCATTTCAAAACTCAAACTTTCTTCTGAATCACACTTTTGAGGAAATAGCTAAATAATAGACTTTTATATCACTTAAAAGAATTTACACTTTTGGTAAAAATCAGTAAATGCATTTTCTGATTACTCAGAACACTCTTAAAAACTTTTTTTTTTAATGCCCATTTGAAACTTGAAGACCATATACTTTTGAATAACCTGATCATTGATAATATATTAAAAGCAGTGTTTGACCACCAGTATCTAATATTGGAATCATCAAATCGATGAGGGGCCCTCCCACCAACTCAAGATTCCAAACATGAAATACCGACACTCAACACTCTAAAAAAATGCAGATTATGATACTGTTGATAAAACATTGAAATCCACTATTTAAGAACCTTCAAAATCTAAAGTGGAGCTTCAACTTTAAAACAAAACAAAAAAAATTAAGCTATAACTTATAACTCCCTTAATTTAATTTTTCTTACAAAAATTTAATGAGATAATGTAAATAGCATGGGCGGTTTAAAAATAATTCCATTTTAATACATAATAAAAAAAATAGATAACAAACTGAGTTTGTTTGCTTACGGATCTTAATCTCATGTAAACTCAATTACATATCATACTTTAAAAAAAAATATTAGACGAACTCTTTATTATTCTTCTTAATTTAAAAATATATCTAACACGACTTAGGCCATGAATAAACTACAAGCTATATAAAAGATAGCTGGAATAGCAGGGGTTGTGACATAATTCATTTACTCAATCATGAGAAAATAAAACTATATGACACTTTTTTTTTAAACTCATATTTCAGTCATGAGTGACCTCTTTGTATGAGATACTTGCTATGAAAGATCAACAAGGTTAAAATGCAAGACTGCGAATACGTAATTAGGAGAGGCGTATGACTAGAACAATAGTGTTTTTAAATAACAACCCTAAATACTTCCTATATGAAACAGAAGACCTAACTCAAGAACATAGGTACTCGAATAAAACCTACTTTGAATAACTCTTAATAACACAAAAGTTTTACGAGTTAAGTACATATATTATTCTTACTTGTCTTTTCTATCTAAGTAATACCAACAACACTCATATACATAACTTTAAACTTAACTTAAAATACTTACTTGGAAGATGACGAGCACGTGTACGGTGACAAATGAAGTTACGGGACAACCTGGGCTCTGATACCAAACTTGTAACGCCCCTCTCAGGGTTAACGGAAACGTTACACTAACTTACTACTTTTAAAAATAACTGCAATATAATGGCCATCTATTTAAGAAAATAACCCTGATAAAATCTCAAATATAACTAAAATATAGCTCCAAATAAAAACTCAATAAAATCTAGTTATCACCAGCAAATGTGATAACCACCTGGATCCAGGAATTTATTCAGACTTCAAATAATCCAAATAAATACTCCAAACTTAATCAAATAATATCAATCACTTTTTATAAAATTGAAACACTTCAATAAAATAAACTAGCTAGGAGCCGCCAAGGTCGTTCCCGTTAACTCATCTTGGCACGCGTTCCACTCTCTCATCATCTTCCTAGGCCTTGGCCTTACCTTTACTATCTGTACATGCGAAGAAAGAAAACTGATAAGCTTTACGCTTAGTAAGTCACTATGGCTCCACAAAAATATCTAGAAGTCTATGCCAATTTATCAATAGATAAATTTAGGCTATAAGCATGCACTGAACAATTAACTAACACATAACTTCTCAAATACATTCTGAGAGAGATCTCAAAGGAAAAATATTTTCTAAAATATTTTTTCTCAAAACTGCTGGAGAGATCTCAAAATTTCTTTCTCAAAACATCTCTGTAAAACTTTCTGAAAGAGATCTCAACACAACTTTCTGTAAAACTTTCTGAAAGAGATCTCATAAACTTTCTGTAAAACTCTTTGTGGCTAATTTTAACTGTGGGCCCGTGATATGTACTCAAAGGCGCCAATCCGACAGCTCAGGGGAGCGACCCACTAAACATATCGGACTCTCTGAAACTGATAAGCTGATAACTGATAAACTGAGGGAACTTGTTCCCGAGTACATATCACCTGATCTTTCACTTTAAGTATTAGTTCTTTTTATGGTGACGTTTGACTAAAAATATCATTTATTCTGAAACAAAAGTACTGACAAATCTTGACTATGCCAGATAATAAACATAACTTAATCTAGCAAATAACATAACTCATCACATAGTTCACATAATAGCAAATAGTCTAAAATTATCTATTAAAAATCAACCAGACTTCTTTCTTGCATTTGGTTGAACAAACATGTACAGGTGGTAGTGAACTTACCTGTTAGCAGCTGAACCCAAAATACCCAAATAAGTGTGGCACCTTGATAACGTCTTCCGGTAGGCTCTTCTTATAAATCTTTAATATATGTAATAATACAAGTAAGAATTTGCCATGACCAACTAAAAATGTGTGACTGAAATACAGCTACCGTAGCACACCAAAATCTGTAGGCCATAGTATTTTTATCTTTCTCTAAAATAGATCTGATTTCTAAACACACATGTTCCTGATTTATGAGCAGCACCAAACTCATGTTATGAAGAAGACTAAACTGATCGATATGAAACCCACTCAAGTTGGGCATATAAAATTTTATTAACAAAACATAAGGAAAAATTATCACCTATCTAACTATATGGAACCGAAGACTAACAAAATACGAGCAGTTGGGATTGAAAAATCAGATTTTTTTCCTGCAGAGCCACAAGATAGAAGTTATTTAAGGAATCATTGACCTGAAAACTTAATTTCCCATTAAAATCTGAAAAATAAATTCGTATGACCATATCTATTGCACCCTACCGGTGAAAGTTCTGAACTGATCAAAGAATTCAAATTTCAGATACCACTTTTCAAAACTAGCTGGAATTGAAATAATGAACTAGCTGGAATTGGAATTGGAGAATTTCAAGACACGGAGTAATGATCCTACAACGGAAACTCAAAAATTCTTCTATACTAATTGAATTCACGAGTTTGGAACAATAATATACGAAAGTAGGGAGTATACAACTTACCAGGTTTTAGTTCTCAGCTGTGTACACAAATTGGGAGAGAGAGAGAAATTTCTTTTGATAGAGGAAGAGGAATAAAGAGCCGCTGCTGCAAATTCTATGGAAGGATGAAATATTTCTTTCTAGGGTTTTTTTTGTAAAATACTTATCCGGGCCAAGATAATTGGTTTGGGTCTCTTAATTCTCTATGAAATACTTGTGACCCAACCAAATAATGATATTTACCTTTTTAGTAATATACTAAATAGATAATGGGATAGCATTTATTTCTTTTGTTAAAATTATTATGAACTTACCGGTCAACGTTACCTGTCACAAAAAAAAAACATGATAAAAGAACATCACATTATTCATAGAAGAAACTTATTTAACTGACTAAATAAAATAAAAGAGTAATGTAACTAGATCGCTAAAATTGGGGTGTTACACAAAGTGATCAAGGACTTCTGTGATCAGAATGACACTTTTCATCAACTTTCTGCTGCCAGAACACCCCAACAAAATGGTGTTGCAGAAAGAAGGAATAGAACACTGAAGGAAGCTGCAAGAACTATGATTGCTGAATCAGGATTGCCTATCACATACTGGGCTGAAGCAATAAACATTGCATGCTACACCCAGAACAGAAGCATGATCCACAAGAATCATCAGAAGACCCCCTATGAACTGTGGAAAGGAAGGAAACCCAACATCAGCTACTTTCACATATTTGGATGCAAATGCTACATTCTCAACAATGGAAAGGAGCATCTAAAGGTCTTTCAAGAGAAGGCTGATGAAGGTGTGTTTATAGGCTATTCTAGCACAAGCAAAGCCTATAGAGTGCTGAATAAGAGAACCCTACATGTTGAAGAATCCATTCATGTCAAGTTCGATGATAGCACCTCTGTTGAAGAAATATCAGAAACCCTGAATAAAACCAATCTAGAAGACAAGACTTCAGAACCATCAGAAGAGGTCACAGTTAATCGTGTGTTCTCAATTCCTACTGCTAATCCACTTCTGATAGACAAAGATGGAGATGAAGATGAAGAATCAGA
Organism: Cuscuta epithymum; assembly: GCA_945859915.1. Classification (NCBI taxonomy): domain Eukaryota; kingdom Viridiplantae; phylum Streptophyta; class Magnoliopsida; order Solanales; family Convolvulaceae; genus Cuscuta; species Cuscuta epithymum. Next base: position 2,155,167 of record CAMAPF010001023.1, read on the forward strand.
AGATGAACAACCAGAGTTGCCCAGACAACAATTGTCTGAACCTGATCTAACTTGGTTAAGAGATCATCCTCCTAATCAAGTGATTGGACAAATCTCTAAAGGTGTTCAAACCAGATCATCATCCAGAAGAGAAGCCATGTTCACCTGTTGCATATCTCAAATGGAACCAATGAATGTGGAAAAAGCTCTAGAAGATTCAGACTGGATCAATGCAATGCAAGAAGATCTCACACAGTTTGAAAGGAATCAAGTTTGGGAACTTGTTCCTAGACCAAAGCATCAGAATGTCATTGGAACCAAGTGGGTATTCAAGAACAAAGCAGATGAAGAAGGCAACATTGTAAGGAATAAAGCATGGCTTGTGGCAAAAGGATACTCTCAAGAGGAAGGCATAAATTTTGATGAGACCTTTGCACCTGTTGCAAGACTGGAAGCAATCAGAATCTTCCTAGCCTATGCTGCCTTCAACAACATCAAGGTCTACCAGATGGATGTCAAGAGTGCATTTCTGAATGGAGAACTTGAAGAGGAAGTCTATGTGGAACAACCTCCAGGTTTTGTCATTCCTACTCAGTCCTCCTGTGTCTACAAGCTTAGAAAGGCCCTTTATGGTCTTAAGCAAGCTCCCAGAGCCTGGTATGACACATTGTCCCTATTCCTAGTAAACCATGGGTTCACTAAAGGAAAGGTTGAAAAGACCTTGTTCAAAATTTCTGTTGCTAATCATATTTTGTTAGTGCAAATTTATGTTGATGATATTATATTTGGAAGCACTAATCCAGAATTATGCAAGAAGTTTTCTTAAGTTATGCAGAAAAAGTTTGAGATGAGTATGATGGGAGAACTAAGTTACTTCCTTGGATTGCAAGTCAAGCAAGTTCCAGAAGGAATCTTTATCAACCAAGGGAAGTACACAAGAGATCTAATCAAGAAGTTTGGCATTGATGGGAAATCCTCAGTCAAGATTCCCATGAATGCTTCTCTAGGAATTGGACCAGATGATGAAGGAAAGGATGTTGATGCAACAACATATAGAGGAATCATTGGATCTCTCCTCTATCTAACTGCAAGCAGACCAGACATAGCATTTGCTGTGGGAATCTGTGCCAGATACCAATCAAAGCCCAAGGAGAGCCATTTGGTTGCTGCTAAGAAGATCATTAGATATATCAAAGGAAATCCAAATGCAGGCCTATGGTATCCCAAGGGAGGTAACTTTGAACTAATTGGTTACTCTGACTCAGACTTTGCAGGTTGCAGATTAGACAGGAAGAGCACCTCTGGTCATTGCCAATTGCTAGGTGGGAGACTTGTTTCCTGGTTTAGCAAGAAGCAAAATTCCATCTCAACTAGCACTGCTGAAGCTGAATACATTGTTGCTGGAAGCTGTTGTGCTCAATTACTTTGGATGAAGCAAAAACTCAAGGATTATGGAGTGCAAGCAAAGGAGATCAAGCTCCTCTGTGACAATACAAGTGCTATTGCCATCACTCAGAATCTAGTGCTGCACTCTAGGACCAAGCATATTGAGATCAGACATCACTTCATCAGAGATCATGTAGAAAAGAAGCACATTTCAATTGAGCATGTTCCAATTGAAGACCAGCTTGCAGATATCCTAACCAAACCTCTCTCTGAGGCAAGGTTCAACAAGCTAAGAGAAGAGCTGGGAATGATGGATGATCTTCCCAGAGATGCATGAATCAGAGATGCGTGAATCAGAATTGCAGAAGACTCAGTTTTGATTTACATCAGAGGACCTCGTATCAGAATACCCCTCCTCTGATACATGGGAACTGATTCATCAGAGTGGCTGTGGACTTAGAAAATTTTCTGAAAGATGGGCAAGCTCATTTAATTGGACCGGGAGTTACTATTTTACCCCCGATAGTTATTTCCATAATCGGAAACGGCTTTCCGCCCACAATCCATTAAATGCGGCCTCGAAACTCCACATTATATCAAACGTCCACTAACCCAAATCAATTTATACCCCAGTCTGTAAACCTAAACCGCCATTGCATTTCATCTCTCTTCGAATTCAAGCTCTCACAATTTCCAAACTCTCTAACCCTCAAACCATCTACTCTCCGACAATGAAGTTCATCAACATCTCAGACCTGTCTGAAGCTAACGCCAAAACTCTTGTGGCTAACATCGTCACTGGGATGAAAGTAGATATGTCCTCGCTACCATTGTTGGCCGAGAACCAGAAAGTCATGAAGAAAGTCATCGATGGGATGCATGACTCATAACTGAGCAAGATTGTTGCTCACCCATATGAAAAGTTCAGCAATTTGGATGTGGCTGAGTTCTATCTCAACGCCTACATCACTGACAACACCATTCACTGTCAGGTTCAGGGGAAGAACTTGAAGATAAATGCTGATGCTCTCAATGAGTTCTTTAACATCCAGCTCGATTCTCAGGATGCAGACACTCCCACTCTCATTGATCTTGAAGATGTGGGGGTTTCTGTCCAAGCTTTTGTGGACACCTACTGCCGGACAGATGCCACCGGAGTAGATAAACTGTATATGAAGAAGTCCATGCTAAAAAAGGACTATGAGAAGCTGATGAGCATCATGCACCGATGCTTATGGTGCAAGACTGGCTCTACTGACCAGATGAACAATGTCAATGCCAAGGCAATCTATGCAGTTCATCATGGGATGAACATAAATTGGGGAAAGGTACTTTTTAAATCAATCTCTGAATCTGTTGATAAGAAGGATAAAAAAGGCAGGGTTGTTCTCAACCAAGATGGGCCATGGTCTTCTCCTTTCCAAAGTCATCTCCAAATCTCACATAGAGCTCAGAAACCCCTCTGCAGCTGACCACACCAAAACCATCTTCCTTACTGCCTCTCCCAAGATGAATGTGGCCATCTCTGCTGAACTGAAAAGAGAAGAGAAGTTGGAGCAGAACAGGGAGAAATTGGCTGCTAAGTCAAAGGTTGCTCCTAAGAGGACCATGAAGGAATCTGAAACAGTCTCTAATAAGCCTAAGATGATACAGGCTAAGAAATCAAAGACGAAGAAGCCTCAGAAGCAAAAGGAGGACACGCCAGAGAAAGTTGTATCAGTGGAGAATGCATCAGAGGGGGATGCGTCAGATACCGCCTCTTCCAAATCTGTCAGCAGATCACCTGTGAAGCAGAAGAAGTTGAGGAAAAGGAGGAAGATGATAGTTCAGAGTGATTCTGACAGCTCTGCACCCCAACCAAGCAAAAAGAAAAGGGCAACTACTCCGCCCAAGAGTTCAGGAACTCAGGGGGAACTTGCACCAGAGGTACAACCCTCCCCTGTACCAGACACGCCCATTGTTGATTCTTCAACAGAGCATCAAACCCCTCCTACCAAAGTCCCTGAAATTGACCGAAATACTGCCCTAGACAAGCAATTTGAAAGGGTACTCACATGGAGAAGATGGAGAATGGGACCTCTTCGCCAGATTATTGAGCAACTGGACAGGTTCGAATCAAAGGAAGCTGCAGTTCTGAATTGGGCAGGCACTGAAGATGTGTCCAAGTGCTTTGATCTCCACTTCCTCGAAGGTATTCTTGTCCAGAAGAAGGCAGACCTCAAGGGCAAGGCACCTCTGCTCTCTACCTCACCAGAGAAGCATGTTAAAGCTCTAGAGGATCATGAAAGGGAAGCCTTTGATGCTTGGCTGATGGAGAAGAAGCGTCAGGAATCATTGATAAATGTTGGTCCCGTATGATTTGGTAACCAGTCTAGAGGGGGGGGGGGGTGAATAGATTGATTCAAGTTTTTCAACTTTTCTCTGAGTCAGAGTTGACTTATCAGAGAGGGTCGAGTTCTGATGATAAGAACTGGTCTTGCAGCGGATAAGAGTTCCGGGTAGCCTCAAACAAAAGCTAAGGCAAATGCCTTTCTGATAACTCTCAAAACAAGATCTGTTGAACACAGATTCCAAGTCTTAGAGTTAATCAGTTAAAATCCTAAGTGCAGAAAGTAAATGCAGTAAAGTAAATGAAACCGGGGTTTTTATAGTGGTTCAAGGAACAACGCGTTCCTCTAGTCCACTGTTCCACTAAGTTGTAAAGCGTCAGTTACAAAGCCTTAGTTCCCTAGCACTTAAGAAGCTCTCCACGTCTTCTTCAAGCCTAGTTGCCACCCAGGATGCAGTTCCACGTCCTGATGGCTGGTCCTTTCACTCAGTTTCCCGGAAGTATCACCACTTCACTACTGCAGTTACTTGGACGCCCTTCTTTACAGAAGATGTTCTGAAAACAGAGTTTTCTCCAACTTGCTTCGTTACAAAGAATGTGTAGTTGAGGTTCTTGAAGGTTGAAGAACAGGATGAACTTTGCTGTGTGTTGGGATTGGAGGAAATGGATATTTGAATCTTCCCAACGTAAGCTTGTCTTGTTGAAGATTGTAGAGTTTGAATCTCAAGAGAGCTTTTTGAATGTTGAAGTGAGCAAAGTTGTAGCAAAGTTGTCCGGTTGTTCTTCATCGAGTATCTTTTATACTGAGGATTGTCTAACCCTTAAGATTGTAGGGTTTTGATGATGCCAAAACCCTTAAACTATTTCCAGAGAAGTGCCTTTCACCATAAGAAAAAAAAACTTTCATTTATAATCTTGGTGGGCACTTGGCATAGGAAAATAGTAAGAGTAAGATACAATCAAACACGCAAATAATTAAGATCAAATATAAAGCAGTAAAAGACACATAACTTGATATTGCCATGCAAATTAGAGGCAAGCAGGTTATTTTATTGATCAGAGTGTAGTGTAAGAATTACAAGAGATAGAGTGAGAATTTAGAGATCTTCCTCATCTACCTGTGCTTCTGCTTCATCAATCTTCTTCAGTATAGCATTTACCTTTGCTCTGATAGAGGCCAGATTCCTTGGATTCTGACACTCATGCCAGTGTGGTTCAAGCTTGCAATCCAGATAGTTTCTGATGGCTTCTGAGATGTCCTTGCCAGGGATCACTTTCATTCGCCACCAGTTTTCTGCTTCTTGCATAGAACCACCATGATTTATGATTATCAGCCCATCTTTATCCAGAATAAGGTTCTCTTGTTGTAGAGGGGTCATATGCTTCTTCATTTCTCTGAACTGGGAAGCATCAGGTTTGGCTAAGTCACTGTTGAGCCATTGGGCAAGGGTGAAGGTAGAGGTTGTCTTCTTCCCTTTCTTGGATTTTGGAGGAGTTGGTCTTTGAATACCCGCAGCAATTTGTTTCTGTCTGGTTCTCTCAAAGTATATGGTAGGGTCAGGAGTACCAGAGATAGGCTGAGCTCTGGTGCTTGATCCTTCTGCAACTCTGGTCGCTCTAGCAGGTTCTCTGATTTCTTCCCCCTTTTTGGCATCAACAAGATCACCAAGCAGGAGTCCAATCTTCGAGAATTCAGTAGCATTGTTCTCTTTGATTGCGTCAAGGGCTCCGGGGAGAGTCTCAGTGACAGAGGCCAGCCCTTCTATAATCTCCTTTTGCTTGACCACGGCAGATTGGATATCCTTGGTAGCAGCTTCAAGGAGAGTCATCTTGTGATCTCTGTCCTTCCCACTGTTGATTAGCTTAAGACCAAACTCTTTGTTTGTCTTGCAGATTTCTTCCACGTCTGTTAGGTGCTCTGCATTCTTGTCATGAGACCATTGAAGAGTATCTACAGCATCAGACAGCTCCTGAATAGCTTTGTCTTGAGCAGTGAGGGTCAGAGATTGTGAGAAGAGAACTGTGTGGATGCTTGCTACCTCTGAGGCTATGTTGTCTACCTTCTCATTAGATATCTTCATGTAGCTGAGGAAGGTAGTTGCCAGTGTAGAGAGGGTATCTTGGCAAGTTCAGATTCAATGTTGTACTGAACCAAATCCAGATGAGCATCATGCTTCTGATTCAGTACAAGCATCTTGTTGAGCCCAGCAATCATCTGATCTCCAAAATCTTCAGCTGATTCTACAAACTCTTGGAAGGGAATGAGGACTTCTTTTGGAGGCTTTGGCAGAGGTAGATCACCTTTCTGAGGTAGTTGATGATCAGGGGACGGAGGAGGGGTAGGAGTCTTCCGCTTGTTAGATTGAAGATCACCAGCCAGGGAAGATGTGAGAAAACCATCATTGTCCTCTGAGGAGGAGAGAATCCTCACAACATGTTCTCTTTTCTGAGTGGAGGCAGCAGACAGCTGTGATGAGTGACGTTTGGTAGATTGCTGTTGAGATGTGGGGGAGACAGATTTGAAGTTCTGACGAGGGGAGCTCTGATGATTTGAGGTTTGCAGAACAGGAGTGTTCTGATGTAACACCCCGGCCCCGCAGGACCCGAGGTAGTTACTCCGGACCAATAGTACTGTCCCCACAAACCACCACAAGCCTTTACCGCGCACTTTGTCCTCACTCATGCGCGCCCTGAGAAACTTCCCAGGGGGTCACCCATCCCAAGACTACTCCCGTGCAAGCACGCTTAACTTTGGAGTTCTTGGGTGATGAGCTCCCTTAAAAGGAGATGCACCTCTGTTGGTATGAGTAGTACTATTAATCTGTTTATATTAAATCTCAAGTGTTACATCTGATGTTGAGGTGAAGGAGGAGGTGATGGTGAGCGGCTTCTGATGGGGGTTATCTGGTGACAAGGTGATGGTTGTTTGGGTGAGGGTGGTTTTGGTGAAGGAGTTTTCTTGGGTGAGGGTATTGGTGAATTTGGAAGAGGTTGAGGAGATGAAGGTGGAGTTGTGGTTGATGTGGTTGGTTTGGGTGAAGAGGACTTGGGAGATGATGGTAAATGAACAGGAGAATTGGGAATTACCTCAATTTCCTGTCGCTGAGCTTTTCTCCAATCAGCAATCAGATTGGCAAAGATGAGGTCTGCATCAGAGGGTCCTCCAGCTGGCTGTTGAGGTGCAATAGAGTCCTTCATGGTCTTCTCCACCAGCCAGGCTTCAAAGATAGGTACCTCTTGTTCAGTGAGAGGAGGAACATCTGATGCAGCACGTTCCACCGCTATGGTAGCTGTCAAACGACCCTTGCCTTTGAAATTCCTCTTCTTCTCAGCGAAGACAGACTCCAGAAAGGGAATATCAGTGCACTTGGACACATCGTCAGTTCCAGTCCAGTTGAACACTTCCTTTTCTTCAGCAGAATAGAAGCCAAACTGTTGCAAAATGTTGGAGAGTGGTCCCAATCTCCACTTCCTCCACTCTAGCACTCTGGCAAACTGCTGGTTCAGAGCTCTAAGGATATCATCTTGGATTTCACCATCGTCAGGAACTCTGGTGTCATAATTTTGGTGTACTGGTGAGGAAGAGATCACCAGTTCTGCCCCTTGATTAGTAGGCAGAGAGGAAACCCCAGGTTCCCCCTGAGTAGCAGCAATCTCTGGTGCTGGTTCTTGTGGAGCACCCAACTCTGGTGCCGGTTCTTGTGCAGCACCCAACTCTGGTGCTGGTTCCCCCTGAGGTGTTGAATCCTTGGGAGGAGAGTTGGCCTTCTTCTTCTTCTTCTTCTTCTTCTTTTGCACTCTTGTAGAAGATTTGGAGCTATCAGAGTCACTCTGAATGGCAGCTCTTCTTCTCCTCTTCTGTCTCAGCTTTTTGATAGGGGCCTCAGCTGGTGCATCCTCTTCTGATGCATCTACTTCTGATGCAGGTTTCTCTGGTGTGGTTCCTTGCTGCTTCTGAGTTTTCTTCTTGGGAACAGCTTTGGGCTTAGCAGTCAGTTTTTCCCTTTTCTGCTCTAGTCTTTGTTCTCTTTTCAATTCTGCTGCTACAGCCACATTCAGCTTTGGGGAAGCAGTGAGGAAGATTGATTTAAAGTGGTCAACTTTGGAAGGATTCCTGAGCTCCAATCCTTGATTTTTGATAGCTTGGGAGATGAGGAGACCGTGGCCCATCTTGGTTGAGAATAGACCAGTCTCCTTGTCCTTCTTCTTCACAGATTCAAAGATGGATTTGAAGATTACCTTTCCCCAGTCAATGTTCATGCCCCGATGAACTGCATAAATCGCCTTGGCGTTTGCATTGTTCATCTCATCTGTGGATCCGGTCTTGCACCACAAGCATCTGTGCATGATGCTGACTAGCTTTTCATAGTCCTTCTTCAGTAGAAATTTCTTCATATACAGTTTTTCTATGCCTGTGACCTCAGGCCTGCAGTAGGTGTCAACAAAGGTCTCTACAGTGATGTCCACTGTGTCTAGATCAATCAGGGTTGGAGTATCCGGATCTTGAGAATCTAGTTGGATGTCAAAGAACTCATTTAGAGCGTCGGCGTCAATCTTCAAGTCCTTGCCTTGAACTTGAGAGTGAATGGCTTCACCGGTAATGGTAGCATTCAAGTAGAACTCAGCAACGTCCTTCGTGCTGTATTGTTCATAAGGATGAGCAACAATCTTGCTCAGCTGGGAGTCATGCATCCCTTGGATGATTTTCTTCATCCTCTTCTGATTTTCTGCCAATAGAGGCAATGAGGACATGTCAACACGCATGCCAGTGACGATGTTGTCCACAAGGATCTTGATTTCCTCCTTGGAGAGATCGTTGATGTTGATGAACTTCATTGTTTGAGAGTAGCAAGATTTGAGAGATAGAAGGTTTGAGAGTTCTGAAGACTTGAATCCGAAGAGTGATAAAGGTGCAATGGCGGTTTAGGTTATGAGATGGAGTATAAATTGATTTGGGTTAGTGGACGTTTGATATAATTTGGGGTTTCGAGGTCGCATTAAATGGATTGTGGGCGGAAAGTCGTTCCCGTTTAAGGAAATAACTACCGGGGGTAGAAAAGTAACTTCCAGTCTGTTTAAATGAGTTCGCCCAAAATTTAGGAAATTTTGCCAAGTCCACAGCCACTCTGATGAATAGACACCTGTATCAGAGGAGGAGTATTCTGATACGAGGTCCTCTGATGGATAAAAGCTCAGGTATCAGAGGTGGGGTATTCTGATGAGAACCACATTTGATTTTTCTGCAACTCTGATTCAAGCATCTCTGGGGAGATCATCCATCATCCCTAGTTCTTCTCTCAACTTGTTAAACCTTGCCTCAGAGAGAGGTTTGGTTAGGATATCTGCAAGCTGGTCTTCGGTTGGAACATGCTCAATGGAGATATGCTTCTTCTCCACATGATCTCTGATGAAGTGATGTCTGATCTCAATGTGCTTGGTCCTTGAATGCAGCACCGGATTCTGAGTGATGGCAATGGCACTGGTGTTGTCACACAACAGCTTGATCTCCTTTGCTTGTACTCCATAATCCTTGAGTTGTTGCTTCATCCAGAGTAATTGAGCACAGCAGCTTCCAGCAGCAATGTACTCAGCTTCGGCTGTACTTGTTGAGATGGAGTTCTGCTTCTTGCTAAACCAGGAGACAAGTCTCCCACCTAGCAATTGGCAGTGACCAGAGGTGCTCTTCCTGTCTAATCTGCAACCTGCAAAATCTGAGTCAGAGTAACCAATTAGTTCAAAGTTACCTCCCTTGGGATACCATAAGCCTGCATTTGGATTTCCTTTGATATATCTGATGATCTTCTTAGCAGCAACCAAATGGCTTTCCTTGGGCTTTGATTGGTATCTGGCACAGATGCCTACAGCAAAAGCAATGTCTGGTCTGCTTGCAGTCAGATAGAGGAGAGATCCAATGATTCCTCTATATGTTGTTGCATCAACATCTTTGCCTTCATCATCTGGTCCGATTCCTTGAGATGCATTCATTGGAATCTTTACTGAGGATTTTCCATCAATTCCAAACTTCTTGATGAGATCTCTGGTGTACTTTCCTTGATTGATAAAGATTCCTTCTGGAACTTGTTTGACTTGTAAGCCAAGAAAGTAACTTAGTTCTCCCATCATGCTCATTTCAAACTTCTTCTGCATAACTTTAGAAAACTTCTTGCATAATTCTGGATTAGTGCTTCCAAATATAATATCATCAACATAGATTTGCACTAATAGAATATGATTAGCAACAGAAATTTGAAATAGAGTCTTGTCAACCTTTCCTTTAGTAAATCCATGATTCACTAGGAATAGGGACAGTGTGTCATACCAAGCTCTGGGAGCTTGCTTAAGACCATAAAGGGCCTTTCTAAGCTTGTAGACACAAGAAGATTGAGTAGGAATGACAAAACCTGGAGGTTGTTCAACATAGACTTCCTCTTCAAGTTCTCCATTCAGAAATGCACTCTTGACATCCATCTGGTAGACTTTGATGTTGTTGTAGGCATCATAGGCTAGAAATATCCTGATTGCTTCCAATCTTGCAACAGGTGCAAAGGTTTCATCAAAATCTATGCCTTCTTCTTGACAGTAGCCCTTTGCTACAAGCCTTGCTTTATTCCTTACAATGTTGCCTTCTTCATCTGCTTTGTTCTTGAATACCCATTTGGTTCCAATGACATTCTGATGCTTGGGTCTAGGAACCAGTTCCCACACTTGATTCCTTTCAAACTGCGTCAGTTCTTCTTGCATTGCATTGATCCAATCTGAGTCTTCTAGAGCTTCATCTACACTCATTGGTTCCATTTGAGAAATACAGCAGGTGAACATGGCTTCTCTTCTAGATGCAGATCTGGTCCTTACTCCACTGGTAACTTGACCAATCACTTGATTAGGAGGATGATCTCTTAACCAAGTTAGATCAGGTTCTGATAGTTGCTGTCTAGGCAACTCTGATTGATCATCTTCTGATTCTTCATCTACATCCTCATCTTCATCTTTGTCTATCAGAATTGGATTAGAGGGAGGGGTTGAGAATACCGGATTGTTAGTGATCTCTTCTGATGGTTCTGAACTTTTGTCTTCAAGATTGATCTTCTGCAGGGTTTCTAATAATTCTTCAGCAGAGGTGCTATCATCAAACTTGACATGAATTGATTCTTCAACTTTTAGAGTTCTCCTGTTAAGTATTCTATAGGCTTTGCTTGAACTTGAGTAGCCTAAGAATACACCTTCATCAGCTTTTTCTTGAAATACTTTCAGATTCTCCTGTCCATTGTTTAGAATGTAGCACTTGCATCCAAAAACATGAAAGTAGCTGATGTTTGGCTTTCTTCCTTTCCATAGCTCGTAAGGGGTCTTCTGATGATTCTTGTGGATCATGCTTCTGTTTTGAGTGTAGCATGCAGTGTTGATTGCTTCAGCCCAGTATCTGATGGGCAATCCTGATTCTGCAATCATAGTTCTTGCAGCTTCCTTCAGTGTTCTGTTCATTCTTTCTGCAACACCATTTTGTTGGGGTGTTCTGGCAGCAGAAAGTTGGTGAAACGTGCCATTCTGATCACAAAAGTCTTTGATCACTTTGTTGACAAATTCAGTTCCTCTGTCAGATCTGATTGTCCTGACCTTCATGTTCTTCTCAGTCTGAAGTTGCTTTAACAGAGATGGCAACTTCTGAAGAGTTTCATTTTTCTTTATTAGGAACACAGTCCATGTGTATCTTGAATAGTCATCCACCATGACTAGGGTATATCTTTTTCCACCAACACTAGGAGTTTCAACTGGTCCAAATAAATCCATGTGAATCAGATTTAGAGGACAAGTGGAAAGATCTCCAGCTATGGGTTTGAACGAAGTCTTCACTTGTTTGCCCTTCTGACAAGCACTGCAGAGGGTCTCCTTCTTGTAGATAATGTCAGGCAGACCATCTACAATGTGTTCTCTTGCCAGTTTGTTGATGGTTTTGAAATTTAGGTGGCTAAGCTTCTTGTGCCAGTCCCAGCTTAGCTTTGAATTATCTTTTGCCATCAAGCAGGTTCCATCTTTTGCTGTTTGCCAGTCAACAACATAGATGTTCTTTCTTCTCTTAGCTGTAAGAACTACTTCCTTTGTTGTCTCATGCTTGACATAGCATAAGGTCTTGGTGAATTCAACTGTGTAGCCTTTGTCACAGAACTGGCTAGCACTCAGCAAGTTGAACTTCAGACCTTTGACATAAGAGACATCATCAATGCATATCTGGTTCTTGATCAGCTTCCCTCTTCCTTTTGTTTGACCATCCTTGTCATTTCCTCCAAAAGTGACTCGGGGTCCATTGATTTTCTGGAACTCTGATAGGCAACTCTTGTCACCTGTCATGTGCCTGGAGCATCCACTATCAATAAACCATTCTTGCTCTGAGATGGCTCCAGCACACAGTTCCTGCAAAAATTAAGAGGAATATTTAGGTACCCAAGCAATGTTGGGTCCTGGGGGGTAATGCAGTCTTGGTAGTGTGACACTCCAAAAATTTAAATAAAATAAAATACACTATTGGTTAGGTAAAATGCCAAAAGTGACATTTATGTAACTCAAATAAAATTTTGACTCAAACAACAAGTGACATTTTTAGCGGAGGATCATATAAAACTTTGACTCAATCAAAGTAACATTTTTGCAAATTCTAATGTATAAATGTGTATGAGTGCAAACATATACTACAGGTGTATACTAATACTACAAAAGTGAGTTGACTTTTCAAACTTAATATCTTTATGCATTTATATAGTATACGTATTCTACATTAGTTCAAATAATAACACTGCACTTGACCGCTCTAACCTAGATAGTATATACGGAATAATATACTTTGAAACACAAATATTAATATGTAGACAAGGAAGTTCTGATTGACCATAGTACACATGCTAACAAAGGAAACATACTTATTCATATTAACGTGCGTAGAAGCAAATAAGGAAACTGTTTTAAATGGAATTAAAAGCCAAGGATTTCTTAACCTATATATGTACATTTATGTTACTCCGTATGTAACTTTTATGGAGTAGTAAAAACCATATGCACTATACGTAGTATGTATTCAGACTGAAAAGAGAGTTTGTACATTGGCATCTATAATAATTAATACTACTCGTACGTACGATACATAGTGAATTCGGATGAACTTAGCAACGTAACCAACGCCGGAAAGATCGATCGTGAGAGTTATATAAGGAAAGCTCATAACTAATAATAAATGTAGAAGATCCTGTAACGTATTCCGGCTAAAAACTTCTCAGCTGGGTATATACCCCATCGACCTGCGTTTCCTCCCATTCAAATTAAAAGGCAGAAGTCATATATACGCATATATACATAGAAACTCGACCCTTCGATATACCCCAAAACCAGAGACAGAAACCATCCTTAAATCCTTCTCCTGGTTGAGAGGAATCAAACGGAGAAAGAATCGTTGAAAACGGCCGTCGGGGGAGGGAGAAAAGACATGCCGGAGTTTCTGTCAGACAAGCTTTCACCCCGGAGAACGATGAAGAAGCCGGACTGCTATCACTGGACCTCCACGCTGCCACCAGAGACGACGCCGGATGGCTCTCCTGTGGTTCGTACGATCTCACGACTCGGACGCCGGAGGAGACTCGCATGCGACGTCGGCGTCCTCCTCCCCGTAAGACCAACTCTGCTATGCGAAATTCTGTATAAGATTGGGCTGGACAATAATAATAATAATAGTGTTGATAATAATAATAATGCAAATAGTAATAATGATAAGAGAAAAAAAAAAAGAATTAGTAGAACTTTAGATATAATTTGATACGGAGTATTATTCACTTATAATGAGTTTGTCACTTTTAATTGGGATTATGATTTAAGCAGGAATTATTTAGATTGATTATTGAATCAAAAGGCCAGGCAAACCTAAATATTTTTATAACCAGATTGATTAAATAATATTTTATATGGATTATGTAGATTACTATTTTCAAATTAAAATAAAGTGGACCGATAATATTTAAATATGACTCGATTATCTACTTATATTTATGGTATTTGATTAAATACAATTATTAGTGATTTTGTAAAATGATTATTAAGTTAAAAATGGATGGACCGTCATCTAAATTATTTGACAAGAACAATATTTGGCATGGGATTAATTATAATAATAGTAAGTCAGTAAACTTGAGAAATAAGAATTTTGAGATTGACTAATAACCGAACTGGATAAGGGGAATTGGGTAAGGGATAATTAAGACTAGAGTATTAATTAATCTTAGAATTTTAACAAGGTGATTATCTAGAGACCAGGCCAAAATAGAAGACGTGAAGTGTAGAGACTTTGATTTCGAGGTAAGTTTCTCTGCCGATCCAAAATTGTTTCCTCGTATTATATGCTTATTATGCATTATGTGATTAAGTATGAATTTTGAACTATGTGTATGTGATTTTGAGGTGATATTAGATCTATGGTATTTGAGAAGTGCAAACGAAGTACTTTTGGGTATTAAATATTTTTGAGACTATTTAGAGAGATTGAGAATTTTTTTTGGAAGTATATCTAAAGTCAAGATAAAATTTACGTTTTCATAAGAAGTGAGCACCCGGGAGAAATCCGTGGTGTCGGTTTTCCACATCCGGATAAATGTGGAGGGTGATTAAGGTTGCTACTACTAAGAAGTATAGTTTGAGTTTGAAGTGACGTTTGGATCTATGATCCCTTTTAAGAAGTTATAGTAGTAGTAGTCCCTAATCATTCAAGAATTTTAAAGGTGGGGTAGTTGGTAGACTGAGTCCCGATTACTCGTGACGACTTACTACTCGGAGGGCTTGGAATCCCTTTTAGGGGGTGTGCACACTTAAGGTAGCCGTTTCGTTTCCGCAAGAGCAGTTGTGGTACCGGCACTTGTTCGGGGTGGCCGTCCATAACCACGGTCCACCGGGCTCAATCGAAAGGTTGAGCACCGCCCTTCTAAATTACTAGGAAGTTAAAGAAGAAGTGATTTTTGAGATGAGCAAAGAAGAAGAGAATTTTGGTGGAGTGAGTTCTTTTTATATAGTATTATATGAAAAACTATTTTTCGCCAAACCTGATTATTTTACGGGGTTGGGTAGTACTTACTTAGCTCTAAAGCTAATTTTTGTTTTCTTTTCTTTGTTTTGTTTTCTGCACTTTATTTGTGCAGGTGATGATGCTTTGTTGATTGATGATTGCTTGATTCCCGAGAGCGGTTTAGAGATGCCTTAGACAAACTTAGTCAAGAATAAACATTTTAATTTACTTATGTTTTGAACACTAGTTTTAGTTTGTTTTGTCTGGGGTTAGCCTGTGCATTCGGTTAAGAGATGACCGGATGTGGCGGTAACACCCATTTCCTATTTAATATTATTTCCGCTGCAAAACTTTTTATCTGTTTTGAAAGAATAAATCAATTTTATTATCAATAAATCTATTATTTCAAGTACTATTTTGGGAGGGAAAATGGGGGTGTTACAAATTGGTATCAGAGCCTAGGATCTTTTCTTGGGGATTTTTGAAAATGTTTTTGCAAAAGATTTCTAAACTGCTTTTCAAAAGTTTTCTAAAGTTTCTTAAATGTCCTTAAGTAAAAACTAGGAAAATGAAAATGACTAGGAAAGGACCTTTTAGGAACGTGGTGAGCATTGTGAGAACTTTAAGTTACTGACCTCTATATGATTGAGTTGTGAAACTTCATGCAGTTACCTGCTTATGTGAAATATGTGAAGTTTGATTGCATCTTTGAAATGCTTATGCGTGTTAAAACTTGAGTATGGAATTAGTGAATTGAAGGATTTATGTACTTAAGATAGGGTAAAAATCTTTGGAATGCCCTAGTATTTAAGAGGCTCGTGAGACTAGAAGTTAAGCGGCCAAGATGTCTCATGGTCAAATCGTTTCACCAAAAACGCCACTTGAAAGACTAAGGATGGTATGCAAAAACGCAATCTAGAGTTGAGTGATTAGGTGATATCTTAGTTACGAGGGCGTAACCTCTCTTTAAGTGGGGTAGAATGTAACACCTAGAAATTTTATACCGTTGAAATCAGATAATAGCTTATGCTTCGGGGACGAAGCATTCTTTTAAGGAGGGTAGAATGTGACACTCCAAAAATTTAAATAAAATAAAATACACTATTGGTTAGGTAAAATGCCAAAAGTGACATTTATGTAACTCAAATAAAATTTTGACTCAAACAACAAGTGACATTTTTAGCGGAGGATCATATAAAACTTTGACTCAATCAAAGTAACATTTTTGCAAATTCTAATGTATAAATGTGTATGAGTGCAAACATATACTACAGGTGTATACTAATACTACAAAAGTGAGTTGACTTTTCAAACTTAATATCTTTATGCATTTATATAGTATACGTATTCTACATTAGTTCAAATAATAACACTGCACTTGACCGCTCTAACCTAGATAGTATATACGGAATAATATACTTTGAAACACAAATATTAATATGTAGACAAGGAAGTTGTGATTGACCATAGTACACATGCTAACAAAGGAAACATACTTATTCATATTAACGTGCGTAGAAGCAAATAAGGAAACTGTTTTAAATGGAATTAAAAGCCAAGGATTTCTTAACCTATATATGTACATTTATGTTACTCCGTATGTAACTTTTATGGAGTAGTAAAAACCATATGCACTATACGTAGTATGTATTCAGACTGAAAAGAGAGTTTGTACATTGGCATCTATAATAATTAATACTACTCGTACGTACGATACATAGTGAATTCGGATGAACTTAGCAACGTAACCAACGCCGGAAAGATCGATCGTGAGAGTTATATAAGGAAAGCTCATAACTAATAATAAATGTAGAAGATCCTGTAACGTATTCCGGCTAGAAACTTCTCAGCTAGGTATATACCCCATCGACCTGCGTTTCCTCCCATTCAAATTAAAAGGCAGAAGTCATATATACGCATATATACATAGAAACTCGACCCTTCGATATACCCCAAAACCAGAGACAGAAACCATCCTTAAATCCTTCTCCTGGTTGAGAGGAATCAAACGGAGAAAGAATCGTTGAAAACGGCCGTCGGGGGAGGGAGAAAAGACATGCCGGAGTTTCTGTCAGACAAGCTTTCACCCCGGAGAACGATGAAGAAGCCGGACTGCTATCACTGGACCTCCACGCTGCCACCAGAGACGACGCCGGATGGCTCTCCTGTGGTTCGTACGATCTCACGACTCGGACGCCGGAGGAGACTCGCATGCGACGTCGGCGTCCTCCTCCCCGTAAGACCAACTCTGCTATGCGAAATTCTGTATAAGATTGGGCTGGACAATAATAATAATAATAGTGTTGATAATAATAATGCAAATAGTAATAATGATAAGAGAAAAAAAAAGAATTAGTAGAACTTTAGATATAATTTGATACGGAGTATTATTCACTTATAATGAGTTTGTCACTTTTAATTGGGATTATGATTTAAGCAGGAATTATTTAGATTGATTATTGAATCAAAAGGCCAGGCAAACCTAAATATTTTTATAAGCAGATTGATTAAATAATATTTTATATGGATTATGTAGATTACTATTTTCAAATTAAAATAAAGTGGACCGATAATATTTAAATATGACTCGATTATCTACTTATATTTATGGTATTTGATTAAATACAATTATTAGTGATTTTGTAAAATGATTATTAAGTTAAAAATGGATGGACCGTCATCTAAATTATTTGACAAGAACAATATTTGGCATGGGATTAATTATAATAATAGTAAGTCAATAAACTTGAGAAATAAGAATTTTGAGATTGACTAATAACCGAACTGGATAAGGGGAATTGGGTAAGGGATAATTAAGACTAGAGTATTAATTAATCTTAGAATTTTAACAAGGTGATTATCTAGAGACTAGGCCAAAATAGAAGACGTGAAGTGTTAGAGACTTTGATTTCGAGGTAAGTTTCTCTGCCGATCCAAAATTGTTTACTCGTATTATATGCTTATTATGCATTATGTGATTAAGTATGAATTTTGAACTATGTGTATGTGATTTTGAGGTGATATTAGATCTATGGTATTTGAGAAGTGCAAACGAAGTACTTTTGGGTATTAAATATTTTTGAGACTATTTAGAGAGATTGAGAATTTTTTTTGGAAGTATATCTAAAGTCAAGATAAAATTTACGTTTTCATAAGAAGTGAGCACCCGGGAGAAATCCGTGGTGTCGGTTTTCCACATCCGGATAAATGTGGAGGGTGATTAAGGTTGCTACTACTAAGAAGTATAGTTTGAGTTTGAAGTGACGTTTGGATCTATGATCCCTTTTAAGAAGTTATAGTAGTAGTAGTCCCTAATCATTCAAGAATTTTAAAGGTGGGGTAGTTGGTAGACTGAGTCCCGATTACTCGTGACGACTTACTACTCGGAGGGCTTGGAATCCCTTTTAGGGGGTGTGCACACTTAAGGTAGTCGTTTCGTTTCCGCAAGAGCAGTTGTGGTACCGGCACTTGTTCGGGGTGGCCGTCCATAACCACGGTCCACCGGGCTCAATCGAAAGGTTGAGCACCGCCCTTCTAAATTACTAGGAAGTTAAAGAAGAAGTGATTTTTGAGATGAGCAAAGATGAAGAGAATTTTGGTGGAGTGAGTTCTTTTATATAGTATTATATGAAAAACTATTTTTCGCCAAACCTGATTATTTTACGGGGTTGGGTAGTACTTACTTAGCTCTAAAGCTAATTTTTGTTTTCTTTTCTTTGTTTTGTTTTCTGCACTTTATTTGTGCAGGTGATGATGCTTTGTTGATTGATGATTGCTTGATTCCCGAGAGCGGTTTAGAGATGCCTTAGACAAACTTAGTCAAGAATAAACATTTTAATTTACTTATGTTTTGAACACTAGTTTTAGTTTGTTTTGTCTGGGGTTAGCCTGTGCATTCGGTTAAGAGATGACCGGATGTGGCGGTAACACCCATTTCCTATTTAATATTATTTCCGCTGCAAAACTTTTTATCTGTTTTGAAAGAATAAATCAATTTTATTATCAATAAATCTATTATTTCAAGTACTATTTTGGGAGGGAAAATGGGGGTGTTACAGGTAGTTGGTACCATTTTGGTCTCATCAACTGAAACCTTGGTGGATGGTACCCATTGTCCACCTGGTAGTTGTAGTAAACAGATGTATGATTCACTTTGGGCAGATGCTTGTGAGGATCATGCTTCCTGTTTGCATACTTTTGCATAGCCTTCTTTGTTGGAAAGAAGTCCCATATACTATCAAGAGCAGAGGATCGCTTAACTTTAGGCCTCTGAGGTTGACCAGCCAACCTCCTTTGTCTATAGTTAATTTTCTCTTGATATCTGCCTTTCTGATAGCAGTTTCTGATACTGCTGTCATGAGATTGTCTGGTAAAGTTTGGCCTTTGATTATTATTCTTCTGAAAACTTTTCCTGTTATTAGATCTTCTGCCAGGTTCATTAGTTTTCAAAGCTTGTTTTGGTTTGGCCTTTAGGTTTTGCTTCTCTGGTATGACTTTCTCATGAACAACTTTAGTACCAGAAGTACTAGCATGACAGATGGGGCTATGAGTCTGTGAAACTATGATCTTTTTGGCTTTAGCAACTTGGGTGCTAGGCCTTACAGAAGGTTCATCAGACTTGTGTTCAACATATCCAAGACCAGAGGTGAGATTATGAGTATCATCAATACTCTTTATTGAAGATTGCATCTTCAAGAGACTATCATATCTGATTTCGAGATTCTCAATTTCCCTTATTCTTTTTAGAAGAGACTCATTTTCAACTTTCAGTTTGTCTCTTTCCTTAATTAAGAGATTAAGCTTGCACTCAGTCCCTTTTCTCAAGTCAGAGATTTCTAACTTTAGTTTACTGTTCTCCTCTTTAATCAAAGAATAAGTGTCTTGGATAGTTTTGAACTCTTCCCAAAATGATGACATTGGATCATCATTTAAGGCTGTGCCTACCGAAGAAGAAATAGAATCAGCTGTAGAATATACCTCATCATCAGATTGAGCCATGAGGCAGAGATCTTCGGTCTCTGTGTCCAGGCAGCAAAAGGCTTCATCAGAGTCAGAATCTGAGCTGGACTCTGATTCAGAGAGTGGATCTCTCTCAGCTTGCTCTGAGACGAATGCCCTTCGTCTTCTGTGTTGATCTTCAGGTTTCTTTTCTTCTTCATGTCCTTGCTTCTTGGACACTCTAGGGAATGGGCAGTTAGCTTTGAAGTGACGAGGCTGTCTGCAGTTGTAGCAGAGGTATTCTCCATTGCTTTCAGAAGATTTGGTCTTTTGATGAGGTCTTCTGATGGAAGATGGACTCCTTCCATCTTTCTTCATAAATTTTCTGAACTTCCTGGCAAAGGCAGCCATATACTCGTCAGATAAAAGAGTAGAAGGGTCAAAGTTGTTTACCTTAGAAGTGCTGGCTGTGAGAGCAGTGGTGGTTCTCTCATCTGGCACTTCTTCCTTCTCTTCAACCATCTCGAACTCATAAGCTTTGAGATCAGAGATTAATCTTTCTGTAGGGTAGGTCTTGATGTTCTTGCTTTCCTGGACTGCAATTACTTTCATCTTCCATGTTGAGGGCAGTCCTCTGAGAATCTTCATGTTGACCTCCTTAGTAGTAAGCTCCTTGCCAAGCTCAGAGATCTCACTGATGAGGATCAGCAGTCTCTCATGCATCTTGGCAATGCATTCTTCTTGCTGAAGTTTGAAATCATCAAACTTTTTCATTGCTATGGTCAGCTTGTTGTCTCTTTCTTGTTCATCTCCAGCACCTATCTCATCCAGCTTGTCCCAGATTTCCTTTGCAGTCTTGCACTTCTTGATTCTGTTGAAGTACCTTTCATCAATGGCCTTGTAGAGAATGCCCTTGGATATGTTGTCAAGGTTGTATTGTCTCTTTTCTTCCTTGGTCCATTCAGACCTGGCCTTCTCAATCATCTGGGGCAAATAGTTATCAGTAGTATGAGCAGGATTGATCTTCATGAACTGAATGAAGGGGCCATTCTCCAAGACTTCCCACATTTCATCATGAAGAGCACACAGATGTGCCTTCATTCTGATCTTCCAATCATCATACTTTTGATCTGTGAACATGAGATGCTTTGCAAGAGAGTTATCCATAATTAGCAAATAAAGAGGCTAGAGTCAAGTGGATCTTTGTTCAAGGAGTAACCTCAAAGATTACAAGAACAAGGAGGCTCTGATACCACTTGTTGGTCCCGTATGATTTGGTAATCAGTCTAGAGGGGGGGGGGGGGGGGGTGAATAGATTGATTCAAGTTTTTCAACTTTTCTCTGAGTCAGAGTTGACTTATCAGAGAGGGTCGAGTTCTGATGATCAGAACTGGTCTTGCAGCGGATAAGAGTTCCGGGTAGCCTCAAACAAAAGCTAAGGCAAATGCCTTTCTGATAACTCTGAAAACAAGATCTGCTGAACACAGATTCCAAGTCTTAGAGTTAATCAGTTAAAATCCTAAGTGCAGAAAGTAAATGCAGTCAAGTAAATGACACCGGGGTTTTTATAGTGGTTCAAGGAACAACGCGTTCCTCTAGTCCACTGTTCCACTAAGTTGTAAAGCGTCAGTTACAAAGCCTTAGTTCCCTAGCACTTAAGAAGCTCTCCACGTCTTCTTCAAGCCTAGTTGCCACCCAGGATGCAGTTCCACGTCCTGATGGCTGGTCCTTTCACTCAGTTTCCCGGAAGTATCACCACTTCACTACTGCAGTTACTTGGACGCCCTTCTTTGCAGAAGATGTTCTGAAAACAGAGTTTTCTCCAACTTGCTTCGTTACAAAGAATGTGTAGTTGAGGTTCTTGAAGGTTGAAGAACAGGATGAACTTTGCTGTGTGTTGGGATTGGAGGAAATGGATATTTGAATCTTCCCAACGTAAGCTTGTCTTGTTGAAGATTGTAGAGTTTGAATCTCAAGAGAGCTTTTTGAATGTTGAAGTGAGCAAAGTTGTAGCAAAGTTGTCCGGTTGTTCTTCATCGAGTATCTTTTATACTGAGGATTGTCTACCCGTTGGAGGAGGAGACAACTGCATTGAATGCACATACTGTGGAGTTGACCGGTTGGACCCGCAGTTTTGGCAGGTTTCTATTTTTGTATAATATTCTCCAGGAATCTCGGTCAATCATCTGCAATTACTCCACAGCGTATCAGGCTCATTAAATGAGCATTAAATGCTTTCCTTAGATGAAATATCTTCTAACCGTTAGGAAATTTCCCGTTTGATATACGGTCATTGAAAGCAGCTTCGAAATCTTCTAAGTGTTTGTCCAGGTCTGATGAGATTCTCTGATGACATTCTGACCTTGGATTCTGATGAACTTAGATAGGGAACTCTGATACTTCTCTGAGATTGAGTTCTGATGAAGCTTTACTGATGGTTCTCTGATGCTGTCTTCTGGTGAGTCTCTGAGGAGCAACTCTGGTGTTTCTCTGATGAGCAACTCTCATGACTTCCCGAGAGCAACTCTGACAGCAGTTCTCATAGAGCAGCTCTGATCAGATCCAAAAAGCAACTCTGACTGTACTAATACTTACAACTGAAAATTTCTAATACAAAGTCTAAGTAAGGGTACTCTAAAATTCTAATCTAATTATCCTAGCATCATCAAAATCTAATTACATTTATTCCTTACAATAAAGCTGAAACCCATTTCTGATGTTGATGGAGAACCCTCTACTGCTAATGATCTAGCTTTAGCAATGGAGAACCTTATCAGAGAATGGAGAGACTCCCAATTTGAGGAGACTATCTTGGAGGTAATCCCCAACTCTCCTCCTATTCATACTTCTCCACAACCCCCTACATCTCCCCCTAAATCACCCTCCATTCACATTGCACCCTCACTTTCACCTGCAACTCCCTTTTCAACACCACCAGAGACTCCTCAGCCTCCTCCAAATACCCAAACTCCAATCCCAGAGAAAACTCCCTCACCCTGCAAACAAATCACCCCAACCAGAAACCGTTCACCCTCACCTCCTCCTCCTTCTCCACCACATCAGAGCTCCCCTCAGCAACAAACCAATGCTGCCACCACTCCTCAACAGAAACCATCTTCCAACCCTCCTTCTCCACAACACTCGGCTGCCTCAACACCTAAAAAGCAACCTGTTGTGCGGATCCTCTCCTCTGACAGCAATAATGATGGGTTTCTGACCTCCTCCCTGGCTGGTGATATCACCTCCAAGAGAAGGACAACACCAAAGAAGGAGTCCTCCCAAAAACCTCCTTCTCTACAGCAACCTGCTGAGCAGCGATTTACTTTGCCAGAGGACAGAGGTTTACCAGAACCCCCGATTCCTTTCAACAAATTTGTTGAATCTGCAGAAGAATTTGGTGATCAAGTCATAGAAGGCATGAACAAGATCATTCTGGTCAATCAGAAGCACGATGCTCATCTAGACCTTATGCAATTCAACCTGGAGTCAGAACTTCAGAAGATTACTGCAAGTGTTGCGACCCTATCAGCAACCCTTTCCTCATTTGTGAAAATGTCAACTAATAAAATAGATGGTCTCTCCAAAGAAGTGGGTAGTATCAACTCTGTACTGTTCTCTCATTTCCAGACCCTCTCTGCTCAGGATAAGGCCATCAAGGAGATATCTGAAGCTGTTGATAATCTTCAGTGGTCGCATGACAAATCTCAAGAACAGCTTATGGACATTGAGGAACTCTGCAAGACGCACAAAGAGCATGCCTTAAAAGTGCTACAAATGATAAGGAACACTATCAGAAACTGATCCTCTTGGAAGCCAGTTCAAAGGATATCCAAGCAGCTGTGGAGAAACAACAAGGGCTTATTGAGGGACTCACTGCTGTCACTCAGACTCTCCCTGATACCCTAGAAGAGATCAAAGACTCTCAAGCCTCAGAATTCTCTAAGCTTGAACTCTTTCTTGGTGATCTACTTGATGCCAAAAAGGGGGAAGAGTCCAGAGGAAAGGAAACCAGAGAAGCAGGAGGATCCAGCTCAAAAGCTTTGGTGCCAGGAACAATCTCTGTGGATCCCTCACTCTATTTTGAAAGGGCCAAGCAAAAAAGGCTTGCCGCTGGGATTCACAAGCCTCCTCCACCAACATCTAAACTGTCAAACAAGAAAACTTCCACCTTCTCCTTTACCAATTGGCTGAACAGTGGGATGTCTAGACCTGACAGAGTTCAGTTTGAACAGATGAGAAAACTAATGACTCCCCTACAGCAAGAGAACCTTACACTTGACAGTGATGGTCTGATAAAGATTAATCATGGTGGATCTATACAAGATGCTGAAGAATGGTGGAGGATGAGAGTGATTCCAGGAAAGACAGTAGCCGAAGCAATCAGGAATTATCTGGACTGCAAGCTTGAACCACATTGGTTTGAGTGTCAGAATCCAAGGAATCTGGCTACTATCAGAGCCAAAGTAAATGCAGAACTCAAGAAGAGTGAAGAAGCTGAAAGACGATTAGAAGAGGAAGAATTCTAAACTCTATCCTCTTGTATCTTCTTAAACTCTTGATGCTTATATGAGATAACCATCTTGCCTCTATTTTGCATGGCATTTTCAAATACCTTGTTCTTTACTGCTTTCTGATTCTGTTTATGCTCTGATACTGTCGTGTGTATTTTATGCTATGATTGATTGTATCGTACTCTTACTATTTTTCTATGCTAAGTTGCCCACCAAGATTTTAAATGAAATTTTTAACTTATTCTCTTTTATGGTGAAAGACACTTCTCTGGAAATAGTTTAAGGGTTTTGGCATCATCAAAAAGGGGGAAATTGTAAGGAATAATTGTACTTAGATTTTGATGATGCTAGGATAGATTAGAATTTTAAAGTACTCCTTATAGAAATTTTGTATTAGAATCTTTCTTTGTAAGTATGAGCATAGTCGACGGGCCAGAGATCCTCTTGGTACTTCTCATCTGAGTTGTTATGATAACCAACTATGAGAGTTACCTGCAGAGCTGCTGTTCAGAGGAATCATCAGAACTGCTGCCAGAGCTGCCCTCATATAGCTATCAGAGAACCATCAGAGTCCGACTTGAGAACTGCTAATCAGAGACTCCCATCAGACACCTAACACTTAGAAGGATTCGATGCTTTCTTTCAACGGCCGTCTAACTAACGGGAAATTCCCTAACGGCTAGAAGATATTTCACCAAAGGAAAGCATTTAATGCTCATTTAATGAGCCTGATACGCTGTGGAGTAATTGCAGATGATTGACCGAGATTCCTGGAGAATATTATACAAAAATAGAAACCTGCCAAATATGTGGGTCCAACCGGTCAACTCCACAGTACGCGCATTCAATGCAGTTGTCTCCTCCTCCAACGGGTAGACAACTCCCAGTATAAAAGATACTCGACGAAGGACAATTGGACAACTTTTGCTCTCGAAATATTCAAACAAGCTCTCTTGAGATTCAAACTCCATATTCATTACACAAGACAAAGCTTACGTTGGGAAGATTAAACTACTCAAATTCTTCAACCCCAACAAAGAGCAAAGTTCCTCCAGTTCTTCAACACTTCAAGCACTTCATCAACAAATCTATTGTAACGAAGCAAGTTGGAGAAAAACTCTGTTTTTCAAAAGATCTTCTGCAAAGAAGGATGTCCAATTAACTGGAGTAGTGAAGTGGTGATACTTCCGGGAAGCTCAGTGAAAGGACCAGCCATCAGGAAGCAGGACTGCATCCCGGGTGGCAACTAGGCTTGAAGAAGACGTGGAGTGCTTCTTAAGTGCTAGGGACTAAGGCGTTGTAACTGTTGAATTTACAAGCTTAGTGGAACAGTGGACTAGAGGAACGCGTTGTTCCTTGAACCACTATAAAAATCCCCGGTGTCATTTACTTTACTGCATTCAATTTCTTCACTTAGGATTCTAACTGTATAACTCTTAAAAACTTGGAATCTGTGTTCAACAGATCTTGTGTTAAGAGTTATCAGAAAGGCATTTGCCTTAGTATTTTCTTGAGCCTACCCTGACTGAACTCATATCCGCTGCCTGGTCCAGTTCTACATCAGAACTCGACCACCTCTGTCATCAGATTTGGACCACCTCTTATAAGTCAGTTTTTGACTTAAAGAAAAATATGTAAAATCAGAGCAGTCTATTCACCCCCCCTCTAGACTGCTTCATACTCAAACGGGACCAACACTTTCTTTCTTGAACTCATGGAAAAATCTGAAACTGTTTGAAACATTTTACTTTACTCGAGGCCGAGTAAAGAACTATGTGTGGGGGAGTTGATACGCGTGTAATTTCCGTGTGTATGTTTACATTTTTAATTAGTTTTGGTTGTTTAATATTTCGGAAATTACACACTTTTGGTGTAATAGTTATGTTTGTAATTTAGTTGTAATTCATTTAGGTTAGGATCATTCTTCATTTAGGTTAGGATCATTCTGAGCTTAAACAGGTCCAAGATCAATCAAATGATCATTGGTGAAGGAGGGTGCAAGAGTGCAAGACAAAAAGAAGGCAAATCCCTGATTTTTGACCTGTACCCGGTCGAGTATACCATGTACTCGATCGGGTACCAGTTTGAGTTTCAATCAGATCAATCAGGAAACAAAGGGACGTGCAGGGGAAGATTTGGCCACGATCAGTTGTCATACCCGATCGGGTACACCGACACACCCGATCGGGTATGCCTTTTATTTTCACTCCGAATTCGATCGAGTATGCCTCGAATTAATTTGTTTTACACATACCTGATCGGGTACCCTATATGTACTCGATCAGGTACCCGAGCTGCACTCCCAAAAAGCCTATAAATACACCTCCTTCCCTTCACAATGAGAGACCAATTCCTATATACTCTTAAGCTCAGTTTAGAATAGCATTTCTTTATATTTTTCTAGCATGTTTAGTCTCCAAATGAGGAGCTAAACTTCCATTTCTTGGTGTTGCTCTTGAAGCTTGTTAATTATTAAAGTTGTGAGTTATTTTCTTAACTTCTTTCCTTGAATATTAATTCTTCTTTTAAATACTATTTCTATATCAATGTTGGGGAGTGTTACTAAGATGACAATTAGTTAACATCTTGACATCGGTCTTAGTAATAGTTATTCCTTCCTCTATGTTAATATTGGGGAGTGTTACTAAGATGGCAATTAGTTAACATCTTGATATTAACTATAGTAGGATTCATCTTCTTTAATATTCTTCCTTGAGTATTAATTAATTCCTATTCATATTTCATATTAATGTTTTGAACATTACTTAAAGGATCAATTAGTTTTGTTTCATATATTAATTATTACTAGGAACGATCAACGAACCGATGGTTAATCGTTGATAGTTTCACAAGTAAGTAACTTCGGTTTATTAATGCACGGTCGTGGTTAATAAACTTAAGAGGGATTAATTTTGTTGGTTAAACCGAAACCGATGTGTTGAGGTTATCAATCTCAATTGATTTCATCAAGGAGTTAAGAGATTAAATGCTACTATCAAGTCGGTATATGGCGTTGTTCTATACTTGACTAATAGTAAGGGTTATTAATGAACGGTCGTTGTTAATAACTACCCTCGATGAATTGGATATACTCCTCGATTGAGTATTCGAGAGGAGAAAAGTTATAGATATAACAATGATTGACTGAAATATATCAACAAGTGGAAAGTAGCAATGCCAAGTCCCTTTTATCTTTGAATTAAATCACATATAAGTCGTTCATCTTCGTGTTTAATTAAATTAAATCATTCAACCATAAAATCCCCCTTTTATTTACTAGTTATTTGAAAAGAGAATTATTCCTTTCCCTGTGGATACGAACTCTACTTCACTATACTACGTATTAGTGCTAGTATTAAATTTATTTTGACGCACCGTGACAAAGTGCACGTCACACGTGTCAACACATTATTAGATTAGTTCAATTATTCTGTTAGATAGGTGGACACGTGTCCTCTCCACAATAGAATAGTATCTTTTTACTTGTTGGCCAAATATTACTTTTTAGTATAAATACATATCACCTTCCAACACGTGGAAAGGGATCCGCAATAGAATTCTCTTACTGTTACTCTACTGAATTTGATACCTAATTTTACTTAGCAATTCTCCAATCTTCTCCCTTACTTTCCCAGATTACGGCTACCCGGGGTCATCAATCCATCAATATTATTGACTTCAATGAAAACCAACATGAAAATGAACAATATTTGACACAGTTTGTCCTTAATTCTCCTACTGTTGAAAGTGAGAATCTTCTTCTTTAAGACCTAATTTATTTTTGTTAAAGGTTATTTACTTCAGACTGCGTACATCCGACCCCCCTTATCCCACCATAGGTGGGAGCTTTTGTCGCACTAGGGTAATGATGATGATGATGTTAATTATTTCAGAGTGAAAATGATTCAATTGAATAAATAGGTAAAGAGAATGATAATAGATAGTGTAGGAAAGTAGATTTTTTTACTGCTTTTTAAAGAAAGATTGTTCTTGGATATCTCGATTTAATCTCTATTCTTTCTAGATTCGAAGACTCACCCTAAAATAAAAACAAAAATGAATACAAACCTTGTAAATGTAAAAAACTCTTAAATATTTGATAAAATAGCATAGACAAATATGTTCGGTACATGGACCTGAAAGATAAAAGAATTATCGATCTGGGACATGAAAGATGAAATTTATCGATATGAGACCTGAATGATGAAAAACTATTAATTTAGGACCGGAATGATTGAAAACTGTCAATTTAGGACCTAAGTTGTCAGGAATTTTATTATTTTTTTAATTTAAAAATTTATAAACATTATTTAGTTTTATTAAACTAATAAACTTTTGTGAAGAAATGTTAACATATCAATTACTAAAAGTAAATATATCAAATTAATATACATTATACATATATTTCAATAAAAAGCATATTGGGCATTTTATTCAATCGCGCAACGCGCGTGTCGAAAAGTAGTAACTATTAGACTATGTAATAATCCCGTCAAATAGCACACGGAAAATTGGAAATTGTTATAAGACATTTAAATATATGATTATGGAATTATGATGAAATAATTGTTTAAGGATCACTACAAGAAAAGTGCACATAGACCGCTCATAGACCAATATTTTTTTTACGATGGCCGCATAACTGTTGTTAAAAACACTATTAACCACGCATTTTTTTATTTACCACATACAAAACTGTGGTAAGAGGTCAGAGACGACAGTTTTTAACCGTAGCCAATATTTTTACCACGGCTGTTGTGGCGACGCATGTAAAACTGACGCAAAACTGTCGTAAATGTTCCTCCTTATGTTTTTACGACAGTTTTAGGTGCGTCGGCACAACAGCTGTGGTAAAAACATCGGCCACGGTTAAAAACTGTCGTCTCTAAGCTTTTACCACATTTTTGTGTGTGGTAAATAAAAAAATGTGTGGTTAATGGTGTTTTTAACGACAGTTATGCTGCCATCGCAAAACAAATGTGGTCCATGTGCAGTCTATGTGCACTTTTTTTTGTAGTGGATGTTGGGGTATTAGATCCAGGCCCAATACCCCCGATCCGCAATGGGGAAAAAACCCAGAGGAAAAGGCGGCCCAAAGCGGTACAAGACACCCCGGTCAGGATGCCCGAACAACATTCGGCACATCTCCGCTACTTGGGGTCAACCCAGGGAACATCGTCAGCCAAGTGACATAGCTAGCCCGAATAGCGTTCGGGCTATTCAGCCTACTTGGGAAGAATCAACAAGAGCGTTACCATCCCGAATACATGACCGGCGTTCGGGACATTTCACCCCAGAGGGGCAATACATCAAGTACAACGCCAGCAGGGACCCATATATCCTAAGCGTGTGTTGGGCTTTTGGATCTACGGGACTTAACCTCAACATTGGCGCCTGTGGGAACCTTGAACAAAAATCCCGAGCAAACCTTTTTGATCTAAGCACTACTTCTTCAGGATGGTCAGAATCAGCACCGCAACGCCCAGTTCCGCGACCAGGGGTCAGGGGGATCAAGTGTCATCCGGGGGCTGGTCCACGCAAGGGAACAGCGGGAGGAGTGCCTCATATCACCTTGAGGAGGCCATTCCCGACGAGATGAGGAGGAACTCTCAGCTGATGAGGGAGATAGCTGCCGCCATGCAGCGATTGGCAGACGAGCAGGAGAGGGGAGGAACCCCTTACACTACTGAGTGGTATGAAAGAACTTCTCCCATCCGCCCTATGCCATCGTTCAAAGAGGACGATACAGAAACCACCACCGCCTCAGCACACTCCCAAGCTAACTGGGGGAATCAGTGGAGAGGCCACACCCATCGGCGTCCGCGACAGCAGACTCCGGCGGACCGCACCCCGTTCGTCCCGAGGGGCGAAGCCCAATACCGGGAAGCCACTCCCATGGTGGATCCCGTAGGGCAGCGTTTCCAGTACGTCGAGCGGGAGGGGGAACATTTTATCCGGAGGAGGGCGAACACAGCTACCCCTCCTCCGATCAGGACCTCGGAATATGTGGGCCTGAGGACAGCGCCCCACCTCCTCGAACGGCACATGAGGAAGAACTGGCCGAAATGCGGAGGCAGATGGTTGAACTCCGGGAACGGGTGGACCGGGCACCCCAATAAACCCTGCCCGCACGGGTTGAAATTACATCTCCGTTCACCAGGGAAATCATGAGCGCAGAAATTCTCAGGGACTGCCGCCCCCCAACCAGCCTCACTTACGATGGGGTGGGAGATCCCCATGCACACTTGAGGAGCTACCAAGGAGGCCTCATGCTCCTAGAAGCCACTGACGCCGCAATCTGTCGGCTGTTCTTCAGCACCCTGCGGGGACCTGCCCAGGAATGGTTCGGGACACTGCAGCCCGGATCGATTGGGAGCTTCGCCGAACTGTCCTCCCTGTTTCTGGCACAGTTCGCCTCCAGCACCAAGTCGAAGCTGCACTTCGGCTATCTAACCAGCGTGAAGCAAGGGCCGAAAGAATCTGTCAACAATTTCTTGGCTAGACGGAGGAGTGAGACCCTGAAGGTGACCGGTATGACAGATGAGACGGCCATCCTTCTATTCACGGATGCTCTCCAGATCGGGGAGTTGTATAGAGAGCTGAAGAAGAGTCCGGGCACCAGCTACCCGGATGTTTTGGAGAAGGTCAGGAGGCATGCGGCCCTAGAAGAGGAGACTAAGATAAGGGACCGAACGGCCCCCCAACCCACCCCCACAAGGTTGGCGGACCGTTTTGGGACCCATGCCAGCAAAAGCGACACCAAGGACCAGGCGATTTACCCCGCTGGTCATGTCAATTGCCAACGTGTTCCACCATGAGAAGAACACCATTCCCCCCAACCGATACCAGGGCATTCATGGGACCGAACCCGAACGCTTTCTGCAAATACCACAAGCGGAACGGACACCTTACAGAGAACTGTCGGGCCCTGCAGATAGCAATCGAAGACCTGATCCAGCAGGGTTACTTGGGAAAGTATGTCAGCACCTACCCGTACATTCCTTCCCCTAATCAACGCCCGCGTCGGTCCAACAGCTGGAAGAGAGACCTTCAGCGGGACACGGAACCTAGCAATGATTCATACCGCCCTCCCAGGGAAGAGACGGAAGGATCGGGGAATCCAGGGAAGAAGCCGAGGATGGAAATCAAAGTCATCTTCGGCGGGGGAGAAACCGGGGACACGGCGGCTGAACGAAAGAAGTTCGAGCGAGGATTGTATGTCGCCACTTTGTCCACCCTGCCCGCTAAGAAAGGCAGAATGGAGCCAATCATGTTCGGTGTGGCAGATTTACCCAACTCACCTAGTTTGCACAGGGACGAGCTGATGATGAGTATGTGTATCGATGACGCCCTGATCCGCCGAGTTCTGGTGGATACGGGGAGCAGTGTGAACGTGTTGTACTTGCACACGTTCGAGAGAATGAAATTGAAGAAGGACCAGCTGACGAAGTTGAGGACGCCGCTGTCCAGCTTCACCGGCAACGTTATCGAGGCTGAGGGTACCATCCAGCTTCTGGTAGAGATTGGCGACAAGACGCATCGAGCAGCGGTCCGTATGACGTTTGTGGTGGTGGACATTGCTTGTGCCCACAACGCTATACTAGGCCAACCAGGATTGGAGGATTTGGAAGAAATAACTTCTGTTCGACACTCTTGCATCAAGTTCCCTACTGATACCGGTGTAGGGGTGGCCCGAACGGATCCAGCAACAGCCCGAACGTGCTATCAGGAAGCGTTAAAATAGATGAATGCCCGGGGTATACGGGTGAACATCATCGAAGTACAAACCCGGCGGATGGAGTTCGAAGGACGCCCTGAACCTGCCACCCTCCTAGAGTACGTTGAGCTGGATTCCCCCCCCCCCCCCCCCGATCGGAAGGTAGCGATCGGGATGGACTTGGAGGGGGAAATCCGGGAGGGGGTGATCGCGGTCCTGAAGAAGTTCTAAATCCTGTTCGCCCGGGGACCTGAAGATATGCCTGGGATTGATCCAGCCCTCACCTGCCACAAGCTGGCCGTTCGGCCCGACGTCAAGCCAGTTCAACAGAAAAAGAGATACGAGGCGGCCGAACGGCGGGAATTCACGAAGCAGGAGGTGGCCACACTGATGAAAATAAGGCACATTAGGCCAGTTATCCATGTTGAATGGCTGGCTAATGTGGTCCTTGCACCCAAGGGATCCACCTGGAGGATGTGCGTAGACTATTTTGACCTAAACAAAGCTTGTCCCATGGACCCTTACCCTGTCCCGAGGATTGACCTGCAAGTGGATGAAACTGCTGGATGTGAGCTGCTGAGCTTCATGGATGCGTTCATGGGATATCATCAAGTCTTCATGCACCCAGATGACGCGGAGAAAACCACATTCGTCACCTCGGACGGCGTGTTCTGCTACATAGTCATGCCTTTCGGGTTGAAGAATGCGATGGCCACATTCCAGAGGATGATCGGGATGCTTTTTAAAGAAGTACTGGGGGCTAACCATGGAGGCATATGTGGATGACATCCTGATCAAGAGCAGGAAAAAGGAGGATCATGTCCGGGACATGGAGAAGGTGTTCGGGATCATGCAGAGGGCAAACATGCGGCTGAACCCCAAGAAGTGTGCTTTCACAGTCAAGGGGGGCAAATTCTTGGGATATATGATGAGCGAGCGGGGAATTGAGCCCAATCCAGAGAAAGTAAAGGCGATCATGGATATGGAAGCGCCGCGGAACTTGAAAGAAGTACAGAGGCTAACCGGCAGGTTAGCAGCCCTGAGCAGATTCCTGGCAAAACTGGCCGACCGGGCTATTCCATTTTTCCAGATCATGAAGAAGGCCAACCCGTTTGAGTGGACAACAGAGTGTCAGGCCGCTTTTGAAGATTTTAAGCTTTATTTGTCTTCTCCCCTGGTCTTGACAAAAGCGGACCCAGGGGAACACTTGTACATGTATTTAGCCGTGGCTGACCTAGCAGCCAGCTCAGTTTTATTGAAAGAAGATGAGCGTGTTTAGCGCCCAATTTATTTTGTGCGTAAAGCCCTGAACGGGCCCAAGACCAGGTATACCTTAATGGAAAAAACCATCCTGGCCCTGATCGCGGCAATCAAACAACTGGCACTGTATTTTTAAGCCCACACCCGGTCACCATCTACACCACCCAACCACTCGCCACCATTCTGAGGAATCCCATGGCGAGCGGACGCATAACCAAGTGGGCCCTCCTGATCGGGCAATATGAGGTGAACTTTAAGCCTCGCCCCACCATCAAGGGCCAAGCTTTAGCCGACTTCATTGCCGAATGCACCGCTCGGCCCACCGAGGAAGGGGCTAACGGGGAGATAGTGGACAACAGGTGGGAAATGTACGTGGATGGAGCGTCCAGTGCTAAAGGCTGTGGTGGGGGAGCTGTAATTACATCCCCCGAAGGGTTCAAGGCGTATTATTCGGTACATTTTGAATTTAAAGCAACTAACAATGAGGCCGAGTATGAGGCTCTTATTGCAGGTTTAAAGTATGCCAAGGCCCTGGGCGTCAACCGGCTGAAGGTCCGGTCAGATAGCCAGCTGGTGGTAGGCCAGGTGAACGGGTCTGCTGAGGCAAGGGAAGAAAGGTTGAAAGCCTACAAAGAGCTGGCCGAGGAGCAAATCAGCAGATTCGATCAGGTGGTGCTCGACCAGGTCTTCAGAATCGAAAATGCCGAGGCGGACATTCTATCCAAGCTTGAGCATGCTGCTCTAGATGACCGCGCTCAGGTCATTCCCGCATATATTCAAAAATTCACACAGCGGGAGGTGCTGGTCACTCCAGCGACAATGGTCTTTCTAGTGGAGGCCATCTCCTATGCAGAACCAAATTGGGTCTTGGACATGACCAATTACCTGGAGAGTGGGACCCTGCCAAACGACAAAGACGAGGCCTATCACATATCATGCATTCAGCAGAGGGCCCCCATGTTCGAACTGGTGGACGGCCAGCTATATAAAAAGACATTCGGGGGGGCATACCTGAAATGTCTCCCGCCCGGTCAAGCAGCGGTCGTGATGGAAGAAATTCATGAAGGGATCTGTTCTAGCCATCAAGGGCCGAAGACCCTGGCTAGGAAAATCATTTTGCAGGGATATTATTACTGGTCGACTATTCAACAGGACTGCTTCGCACATACAAGGAAGTGGAAGATCTGCCAGCTCTATGCACCAGTCCCCGGGCGGCCTGCTACGTTTTACACCCCGATGACCATTGCATTACCGTTTGCCAGGTGGGGGATCGACTGGCTAGGGCCCCTAACTATGGCTTCGGGAGGGAGAAAGACATCATCGTGGGGATCGATTACTTCACCAAGTGGGTGGAGGCCGAACCCCTGGCTAGCATTACGGATTTTCAATACAAACGTTTTGTTTGGCAAAATATTATCTGCAGATTCGGGCTCCCCGAGCAGATCATCACGGACAACGGAAGGCAGTTCGTGAGCAAGAACTTTGAAGATTTCCTCACCAAGTGGGGAATCAAGCACTCTAGAGCCTCGGTGGCCTACCCCCAGGCGAACGATCAAGTGGAGAACATGAACAGAACCATCATGGATGGTATGAAGAAAAAGCTTGAAGACTATGCCTCCACTTGGCCCGAACAGTTGAATTATGTTTTGTGGACCTACAGAACAACACCCCGAACGGCCACCGGAGAGACGCCGTTCGCCCTTGCCTACGGATTCCAGGACAAGGTACCAACTGAGGTTTTGGAGCCCTCACACCAAACGATCCATTATAATCCTGAGCGGAACGAGGACAACCTGCACGCCGAACTACACTTCATCGAAGAAAGGAGGGACCTTGCGGCCCTGCGAATGGAGGAATACCATAGGGCGACAAGAGATATGTTGATAAACAAGCCAAAATCCGCTCGATCCAGGTAGGCGACCTGGTCCTCAGAAGGAGAGAGAAGAGCAAACCGCTAGAGGGCGGGAAGATGGCAATGAATTGGGAAGGTCCCTATAAAGTATGGAAGAAGTACGCTATCAGAACGTTCTTCCTCCAGGATACCGAAGGCCGACCGGCAGGAACATGGAATGCCGCACACTTGCGAAGGTTATACCAATAAAACAGTTGTTGCCACCTCCATCCAAAAAAAGGGGTGAATAGAGGGAAAAAAAAAGCTTCCATAAAGGCCAGAGTTGGATAACCAAGTCATATTGACTGAACGGTAATATCACAACCTCGGCCAAAAGTCTCGCCCCGATCGATGGATGCCACTCATCTCGATCAAAAGGGAGCCACCATTTCAGTGTGAACATAACTTCACACTCCGGATAACCAAACAAGTGGTCTCAGCTTAGGAGATGGTGTAAAAAGCTATGAGGAGGACGAACCGGGCGACGTTCGGTAACACGGATGGCGAGCGGGGGATCGGGACTCTGGTTTTAAAAACCTCACCTCGGTTATGCAGCTCGCACGAACCACAACGAAGGGAATCGTTGTGGTGGAATCCGAGCTGTAACCTGGAGGCGAGTCTCCACTTTAGCTAGTGACAAGAAGGAGACCCGAACGGGAGTCTTGTTCTAGTTTGGAAAGTGGACATCTCAGGCCCTTAATATGAATGACCCCGGACGGCAGAGCCGGACGGTTTGCATTGGAATTATGGGTTTGGAAGATGGCAAGCAATAAACACACCAGTAATACCTTGCACAATCCCGAGATCATGGTTGGCCCCGGACGGCAGATCTGGACGGGTCGCGCCGGAATTATGAATCGGGGAGGTGGCGAGCGTTAAACAAATATCTGACGCATTGCATAATCATAAAAGCAAGGAAAGCGCAATCGGGGAATCAAGAAAGTATTTATTCTTCGGCTCTACTGAACGGGAAATATACATGAATAAAAGAATGAAGTACAAATCGGGGGAGCTATACTACGGGGGGATCCCTGTCCAGAGAAGACTGTTCAGCCGATTCCTGGACTGCTTGCCTTTTTGCCATCACCCGTTGGTAAGCACGGCAGAATAGCTCATCCAACTTGGCCTCTTTAGGATCAAAGGGCTTTGGGAAATGCTCCATGATCGCCTCGAGGTTGCGGTCGACCAGCATGTCTTGACACTTGACAAGCATGTCCCTGGCCAGGTCATTAGCGAAGGACGTCCCGACCGGCGTCTTGTCTAAAAGTTGGAGGCCATCGTGCAAGGGATCTTTTCACTTCTCCAAACACTCCCCAAGATGCTTCCCGAGGAACTGCCGGGCGGTGTTGTCCAGGGCGACGTTCAGACCTTTGCCCCTTTGAAAATCAATCACCGCCTGCTGGGTGACCTTAGAGGCGTCGGCCAGGAAAGGTGCTGTTGGCCGCTCACCCCTTGGGGCTGGTTTTTCCGGAACTTGATGCCGATGGCCTCAGCAGCAGCAATCTTGGCCCTCAACGCCCAGATCTCCTGATCGCGACGCCGGAGCCTCTCCTCCAGTTCACCTAGTTCGACTCTGGCCTTATCCCCCCTGTTGGCTCGATCTTGGAGATCTGCAGCCATTTTATGAGCGGCATTCAAGAGAGTCTTGATCTCATCAAGCTCTTGAGCCAGGAGTGTCATCTCCTGCTCAGCGGCCAGGAAAGCCCGGTGATAGTAAGTCCCGGCCTGAGGCAAGAAAGGGAGGAAATGGGAAAAAAGAAAAAAACTAAGTAAAGAAAACAGAGGATCACAATACGCACCTTGAGACTTTCCAAGTGGCCCGCCTCGACCAGATCAGACCAATGGACTAGGTTGGTGAAGTGTTCCCCGACCTTCAGGGATGTGGTGCACCACATAAACGACGCAGTTTGCCCGTACAGCGTGCGGCCCTCCGCCCGGGGACCCATGGCGGAAAATTCCACGGTCATCCGATCATGGACCGGGAGGTTGGCAAAGGAGGAATCCCCTTTCTTGCTAGAGGTTGACAAGACCGATTCCTTAAGAGGAGGAGGAGCGGCCTTCATCTTCTCCAGGAAAGGATCAGTCAGATCGATTACTTGATCAATCGGGACCAAATGACCGGCGCCCTCAACCCTTGGACGCTTCCTGACCTGGTCAGCAGCCGGCTCGATAACAAGGCCGGACGGGCGGATCATCTTGCCGGCGGTAGCGGTCACCTTTCCTTTCCCCTTATCCGTAGGGATAGAAGGGGTCGGGGCCGGACGCTTTATGGAGGCGGAGGGGATTGCACTTGGAATGGACACAAAGAACTTAGTAAAATAAAAAGCGTAAGAACAAGGCACCCCGAACGACGCCGAGGGGTCAACAAGTTACCAATGCTTGCGACCATAAGCTTGGACGGAGTGAGATAAGAACGGATGTTCTTGGAACCCTCCAGTTGAAACCTATCATACTGGCACATCTGGACAGCATCTAGAACCGGAATGGTATTCCGAACGGGGTAAGCATTCCACCGGACGGGGAAGGGTAACAGTCCCCCCACTTGGACAAAAACGAACCGCTCCTCCCACTTGTCTGGAGCGGTCGGGTTCTCGGTGAATAACTGACGAAAAGGACGGGCAACCAGCCGAAGGTACCCCGTGGACCAGTACGGCTGATAGCCGTAATGGTACAAGAACAGATCAATGCTCGGGGTAATGCCCATATCATGGCACCGAACAATGTAACCGGTCAGGATACGGTAGGTGCTGGGCACAAACTGAGCAGGGAGAACCGAAATCTGGTAGAGGAACTCCGAAATGAACGGATGCATGGGGAACCAGAGGCCGGCCATTAAAGCATCCATGTGCACCAGCACATAGCCCGCATGATGCCTCATTAGATGCCTGATGAAGCCAGCATAGAATTGGCGAGGAGGAGGCAATAGTTCACGAAGCGTCCGCTCGGCATCCGCAGGGAGACGCTGACGTTGTTTCTGTATGCAGTGGAAATTCAGCGTGTAGCGGGGAGGCCGCTCGGGCATCCCCTTGTTGTAAACTGCCAAATCACTGCCAAGTGAGCACCCATCATCGGGGGGGGGGGGGGGGGGGGGGGGGGCTATTCGATATGAGAAGGAGAGGAATTCGAACCTGAAGAACTGGCAGAATCGCCCTCTGGTTGGCTTGATCCAACCTTGCCCCTCGAACGACGTAGTGTCACCATCTCT
This sequence comes from Cuscuta epithymum, assembly GCA_945859915.1. Taxonomy (NCBI): domain Eukaryota; kingdom Viridiplantae; phylum Streptophyta; class Magnoliopsida; order Solanales; family Convolvulaceae; genus Cuscuta; species Cuscuta epithymum. Next base: position 2,193,418 of record CAMAPF010001023.1, read on the forward strand.
TCTGATTCAGATGAACTGAGGAAAGCTGACATAAAGCAGAGGGAGAAAAAAAAACTCTTTAGAAAGAGAAAATCCGGGTAAAAGATAGCCTAGAGAGATAAGCAATCAAAGAGGTTAGCTATGAAGTAACTGCGTCTTTATAAAGGAAAAGTGCCGCTACAGAGTCCGAACCACGGATGAACACGTGTAGCCCCACGTTTGGGGGAAACCACGACACACAGAAGGGCAAAAGCACCCGAACGGGGACTTAAGCTACCAGCCGGCAGGAGAGCAGGCTGAGCAGGCTCGGAAACCTGAGCGGGTTGATAAAAAGAAATGAGGCGAACTACGGTATGACGTCCTGAACAGATATCCTATGTCCCCGAGCGGGAAGGATACAATCTGAACGATGACTAAGTGTCCTATATGGATTTCAACATAAGGCCCCCGAGCGGGAAGGACCAAATGGAGTTAAACGAAGGACTAACATCCCCGTACGGGTGAGCCGAAGCCGGAATTTGGCTAAGTCCAAAATGGTACCTCAACCCATTTTGAACGATCAGTCTAGCTAAGGGTAAAGCAAGGACTAACCAAGATAACTCTGAACGGGCAGGGACGTGCTGTCCGGGCAAAAGGGAGTCAGGAAAATAACAAGTATCATCATAAAAGGAAGCAACACTTAGCGAAAATTGATGGTATATTCATCGGCTCTACCGGCCGGAAAATTACAGTAGGAAGGCAAAAAAGCTCCATTTATATATTCATCGGCTCTACCGGCCGGAAAATTACAGTAGGAAGGAAAAAAAGCTCCATTGGTATGTTCATCGGCGCTACTGGCCAAAAATTACAGTCCATAAAACGAAAAGGACCTAAAGCTACTTTACTGATCAGGGTCATCCTCACCCTCTTCATCATCGTCATCCTCTTCGACATCCGCTTCGATAGCCTTGACAGGTTCCATCCCCAGAGCACACCTGCACTTAGCAAGTTGAACCTACAGAGCATTCAGGTGACCAGGGGGTAGACCGGGGAAGTTTGACGGCTGCACTAGCCGGCCTAATCCCTTCTCTAAAAGGGGAAGAAACGGCTGCAACATGTTCTGGCACCCGGAGCCATAGACCTCCCGGGCGAGGGCTTCGGTGAACCCCTTGGTCACCAGATGCTGATCGAGCATCCTGACTCCTTCGTTCTGGCGCTCTTCGCCGCTCAGCTTGGCCAGATGCTCCCCAAAAACATCAGGGAGCTGCTCGAGAGCATACTCCTTCTTCAGAGCTAGGAACTCCTCAGCAGCCTTGAAACCATCCCGAACGGCGGAGAGGTCCGCAATCACTTCGGGGGGACCGTCCTGGATTTGGAAAGGCTCCTCCCTAAATTTTACCTGTGCGGCCTTAGCAGCAGCAATCTTGGCCTGAAAGCCAGCCACCTGAACCCGAAGTTGACCCCGCTCGGCCTCAAGCTTCCGCTTTTCCTCGGCAAAGGCGCGCCGCTCCATCTCGACGGCCTGGAGAGTGGACGAGGAAGCATGCCTAGCATCCTCCTTCGCCACAATGAGCTCCCACTCCTTGGCCAGCCTGGCTTCACGAAGCTGAAGGCTGTAAAGCCCTACCTAGAGGACGTACGGGGAACAAGCAAAATAGCGTTAATATATCGATCAGAACATCATGAGGATCGAGAAATGGAAGGAGGAAGTACCTTCAGGGCAGCCAGTGCCACACACTCCTCGGCCCTGTCGACCGGGAGGTTAGGGAGAGAGAAGTTGTTGGAAAAGGTGTTTGTAGACCAAATCCGGCTCGCCGAGCAGCCACTCCGCTCCAACATATCGTGAACGGGATCTTCTAGAGAGATCTGCTCAATCTGCCCGACCTGATCACCGTGGTGGGCGGCCATATCCTAGGCCTCAAAGTGATGAGGCTGCGGGTCGACAAAGAGGTTGTCCATCAGCAGGTCAGCATGTGAGGGCTGCTGTTCGGAGACTACCTCCTGGAGAGGCTGAACCTCTTGAACAGGCAGAGATTGCTCGATCTGGGGAGCATTTTGAGAGGGACCAGCCTGAGCGGTCTTCTTCACCCTCTTCTTCTTCTTCTTCTTAGGCTCCGGCACCGGCTCGGCTGCAGGATCCACACCAACATCGAACAGCCTGCTATCATCCATGGCTTGTTCAGGGTTCGCGTCCGGGCCACGCACTGAAAAGAATAAAAGGGAAAAATTAGTACCGAATGGCCCCAACATGTGTGAAAAAAAGGATAGTGTTCCCGCACAGGAAGGACCGCCCGGGCCGTGGCACTTATCTTCTAAAACAAAGTAAGTCCAGGGATTCGGGCAGTACCTATTCCGACCTTGACGAGCTGCTCGGGGGACAAATAGTCCATGATGTCATAAACCCCACCCCTCTCAAGGGAAACAACGTCGTCGACTTGATCATCCGGGATGAAAGGTTCGGGCAATTTCCTGGGAAAGGCGTTCCACTTCTTCGGGATTAGACCATTTGGGACAGAAACAAAGAAGAATCTGTCCTTCCATCCTTTGATCGTAGAAAGGAAGCCGGAGAACAACAAATGACCCGTTCGGGCACTAGCTACGAGATATCCCTCCGCGTGTTGAGGAATTACAGTGTAAAAGTAATGAAAAAGCTCCAAAGTGGGAGTCGCCTTCACGTCCGAACAGCGACTGATAAAACCGGCCAGGGCCCGGTACGAGTTCGGCATAACCTGGGTCGGGGCGATGTCGTAGAAGTTTAGGAAGGAGACAAAGAACGGGTGAAGTGGTAATCTAAGCCCGGCCTTCACAGAATCGAAATGGACCACTACCATTCCTGGTAAGTGGCGCCGTGAATGGAGCCCGGATTGGAGGCGGAAGTCCACCGGGTCCGGGATCAGAATTGGAATTAGGGCTTTATTGTGCCCTGTGAGTTTTTGCCGCCTTAGTCTTATTAGGTTTAGGTCCACTCTGTGACGCGACATATCTAGTGGGGGGCCGGCCTCCATAAGCGCAATCTCATCATCGGATTTAGTGTCGTCCGAATAGGTACTAGAGGAAGAGGCGTCATCGCCGGAATCATTGCCGAAGGCCTCTGCAGTGGCGGCGCCCCTTCCTGCTACATCGGGGCGAACTTCTTGCAAGGGGGCGGCCTCAACAACGGACCTAGTAGAACGAGAGCGGGGGGGCCATGGCTACTGAACAGAAGAAGGAAGAAGAGGGGAAAAAGGGGAAGAGAGTACCTGAGCAAGAGAGTTTTTTAGGGCTGTAGAGAGAAGGCAGAGCAATAGGCCGGAGATTCAAAATTTTCGAAACCCGGAATCAGTGCTGCAAAGGCCTATTTATAAGCCCGTCACACCGTTCCGCGAGCCAATCAGCGAAGGACACGTCCCTAGCATTTAATGCAGGGACGCGTGTCACGCTGGGAGCCCTCCCCAAGCAATCATGACGCTTGCCGAAAGACGAGGCAGCAGCCGCCTAAAACCGCCAAGAGATTTCATCGGGAACAAGCGAGATCTCGAACGTCTGTCCCCGGGCGGCATTCAGGATGATTTATTTTCTACTTCCACATGCACTCACTACCGTTTGAGACATAGGAAGTGGGGGACTTGTGTTGGGGTATTGGATCCAGGACCAATACCCCCGATCCGCAATGGGGAAAAAACCCAGAGGAAAAGGCGGCCCAAAGCGGTACAAGACACCCCGGTCAGGATGCCCGAACAGCATTCGGCACATCTCTGCTACTTGGGGTCAACACAGGGAACATCGTCAGCCAAGTGACATAGCTAGCCCGAATAGCGTTCGGGCTATTCAGCCTACTTGGGAAGAATCAACAAGAGCGTTACCATCTCGAATACCTGACCGGCATTCGGGACATTTCACCCCAGAGGGGCAATACATCAAGTACAACGCCAGCAGGGACCCCGTACCCCGAACGGGGTGCCCAGATGCAATCACATCAAGTGGCAACCGCATTTAATGCTAGAGTATGGCGGGAACAAGTGGGAGTACGGCGGGAAAGGCGGCAACCAACAGGGGTTGGCCAAGTGTCCCCCCCACCTACTACTCCTTACTATAAATAGCAGCATTTAATTCATTAGAAGGGGTTAGCATTTGAATACTTAGAGCTTAGAGAGAGATTTATTGTTCTATTCTTGTATTAATTCACTACTCCGTTAGGCTGTTCGGGTAGTTCTTCGTACTTGCGATATTAATACAAGCTCGGCTCCAGAGTTCACTTCTTCTTCACTATTTTATATTTTCTTTACCCACCAACCAAGACCCACATCCCCATATATCCTAAGCGTGTGTTGGGCTTTTGGATCTACGGGACTTAACCTCAACAAAGGATATATGAGACATGTTGTTGACACAACCATTATTTGGATAGTAGTACTGGTGGTGTTTTGTGAAGTATACAAGAATTGTCCTTGTTCATAATTAGAGGTCAAGAATATGATAAGACTTCTACTATGCATGGTGAGTTTAATGAATATTAACTCTTATCTTAAATGAAAAATGGAATTTTATACACAAGCTAAGATATATTCATTCTTTTTTCACTAATTTCAAAAATTCATTGTGGATGTTAAAGAAAAAAAGAAGTTTGTGGATATCTTCTTTAAATATCTGTTCATGATTACTAAAATGGTGGGACCACAGAGAGTTGACCTTTTACAACCATTTTTCGCATTCTTTCCATGTGTTCTTCTACAATGTAAGTGTATATATAACAATATATTTGATGATAGTACTGATTCAAAATCAACGGGCATGTTAGCTGCTAATTATCATTCTAAATGCTTTTATTATCGATCATAAATTATTGTCACTTTGGAGTTGTTATGTATATTGTGAGGTACACCACAACCACCACCATCATTATTACGTACTCCCTCCGTCCCACTTTAAGGGTCCCACACGATTTACAATGTTTGACTGACCATAAAGTTAACTGATCCCTATCATCAGTAGAATTAATTTTAGTAAATAAAATTAACATATTCAGAAAGTACATTAAAACCGCTACAAAACCTGCAGAAAATAATTTAAATTTCATAAACTTTCGATATATAAAGTAAGAGATTAAGAACAATGCACGTGTACTGGAGAATAGTGTACGGGAACCTTTAAATGGGACGGAGGGAGTAATATTTTTGACACAACGATTATGTGGCACAACATGTAACGTTGGACATGATCCTAATTGGAAATGTGAAATTTTGAGTATTTATAATATTAAAATTATAAACGGCCTTGTTAAGATTTTGTAATCCACAAGATATATGATCCTTAATATTTGAGGTACCTCAAATGTGGTACACATTATCCAACTTGAGGGACACATTAGCAAACTTGAGGTACACATTATTCATACACTAATATAAACGGCCAATTATAATTTGAGGTACACATTATCCAATTATAATATGAGGTACACATTTTTCATACACACTTACACACTCATGGCTGTGTAGGTTTTTTTTGTCTGTAACAATAGCATTTTTGAAATATTAAATAGGAGCAAAGTAGTAATACACTTTGAGTAGACATATGGTTACCATTAGAGATAGAAATATTGAACAGTAAAAACATAAACAATTATGGAACATGGCAATTACAACATGGGTGGGTAATTTATTCATATTCATTAGTAACATATAGAGAGTGTTTCTTAATTTGTGAACAAAATCACATTTAAAATAACATGGTTATCGATCGATCTTATATAGAGAAAAGGGGACTATATCTTATTAATATTTAGGATTACTATTTCTTAAAACATCTTGAAAATGGATTAATTTTGAAGTAATTGAAATTAAGTAGATGTAAAAAAGTGGTGTAATTGTTTTATATCTAGATCAAGGGCACTTTGGTCCTCCTTGCTGGGTCTTCCAGTTATTGTAGCAAGGGCAAACTGCCTTGTTGCCATAGAAACCAGGGGGCACACAAAGGCATTTGTTGCAACATTTCTGGCAGAAAAACATGCATGGCTTGTGGTACTGTGTCTGGCTGCACCTCCTTGTACATTGCGGCAAACACTCTGCATTATACATTCCAACAATATAATACCTTGTCAATATTCATACTCCCTCCGTAACATTCATATCTTCCCACTTTCCTTTTTTGGATGTAACATTTATATCTTCCCATTTCTAAATCTTCTCATCCTACCCTTAATAATTTAAAAAATAATACATTACCACACCTACTTTTTTTGGATTTATCCTTCATTCAATCACATTATTTCATACCCCATCATACCCTCAATAATTCATACCCCATTTCACTATTCTTAATCTCACCCACTTTGAAAGTGTGAAGATATATGTGATACGGGGAGTACTATACATTAATTCTTTACTATCTTCTATTGGAAATGTGACTTAAATAGTGAAATGGATCTCCTTGACTTTTCATCCTAAAGACCAACTTCTTAGAGCTAGTGAGGGTTAAAAATATAATGTCAAGCTAAGTGATCAATATATTGATTTGTTTTTTTTTTTTGTTTTTTTTACTACAATATGTATACTGATTTAATTAGTTAGCTACGCTAATCGTTAAACTGTTTTACACTATTACACACTCATTTAGATGGGACAACTCTATATTTTGTCCCGTAACTTAATTATACACGTGTCCACTATTAATCATGTAACTTTAATCATTTGCAGTTTTTATGTATGCTCTAGTTAATAAATTGCCCTTGTCAAGGACCTTTCCAACAGAAAAGATCCACATTAGTAGCTAGCATTTTTTATGAAATTTGAATTTCACCGCAAAAGAACTTAATGTGGACAAACTTATTACTTGCATGATATAATTTGCAAGTAAGTAAAGTTAGAGACTAGAACTATATACAGTCCAGCAATATACCACTATGAGTTCCCATGTTCAAACAAAAGGTCTCACAACAAAATGTTACGAGAGTAAGTCTTCTCTTGTTATTTTTACAAAATCCGAGGAGTTAGATAGATAGAAGTTAGAAGAACACCTTACTAGATAAAATTAAAGTTATTAGAAGAATAAATATATAAATCTCCTAGCCACTTAGATCGATTTCATATTGAAAGTGCAAATGACTTACGTGTGGGCCTCAAACTTCCGGGACCATAACGTGCCTGATACAATAATTAACAATAGATGAGTTGTTTATAAGATGGCAAACCCCATATATACACATGTGAACAGCTCTAAAAAGGCAATAAAATAAAACATGAAGGCACTTACTACATCAAAATTGGATTGAGGAATGGAAGCCATAGCAGTGGCAGAAAGCACAGAGAAGGCAAGGAATATGGCAAAGAACACAAGGGCTGATGAGAGATGCTTAGTTGCCATTGTTGTTAGCTAGCTTAATTAGTGAGGATATTACTCTTACTAATAACTAAACCAATAAACCTCACTACTTATTCAAGACTCTTCCTTTTTGTGAGGATTTCTTGTGGAGTTGGGCGTGCTTTATATATAGGCCTCTGCAGGGAAACAAATCTATAAAATAACAAATGAAATTTACAAATATTAAAGAAAAGATTGTTTTTCTTTAATGTTGGGGCCGAAATGTCGAATGGTAGATCGATATATTGATGCAATAAGGTGTTTACACATCAACTATAGGAGCTTGACATCATTCAAATGAGGAGAACATGCAGCTCCACTACTCCACTAGCCCCTTGTTATCTATTCCTCAACATCAAAATAAGTGTTACATTTTTCTTTTCGAATGTATCAAAAAATGCTCACTTTTATTAGAAACTCACCTTAAAAGTAGCTACAGTACACTCTAATAAAGTACTACGTAAATATTAGTGCTACATACGCAGGCCCGGTCCTGACATTTTATTGGCCCGGGACAATACAAATAGGCTGGGCCTCAGGGATAGCGCGAGAATGTTTATACTGTTTTTTTTTTGCTATAAAAATATACTAGTATAATTTAAAATTATACAATATTACCGTCAAAATACTAGTATAACACATAAAAAAACCAACAAAGCATGTGGTTAGAAAATATATATAGAGGGTATTGAATCTATTGATAAGTGACATTCGATGATACAATGTACCTAACAGCCAAGTGAAACAAGTATTGCAACTATATATTAGGTACAATAAAAAATTTGAATTAAAGAAAGTTGTGAAAGTTATATCTTGTATAATTAAGGAGTAACTATTTCATATTTTAAATCTCATTTTCACTGGACAAAAACAAATTCTAAGTTTCTAAATTATGGACACTAAAGTTCAATCTTTCACTAAAGAGAGCATTGGAGGAAATTTGTGAAATACATCAATGAATTCTGGATATACATAAGACATGTACACTAAGTCACTAAAAGATTAAATTTAATGTAATAATCTTTAATGATTCAAAAGAAATGGTGAAATATGTTCCCAACGAATTCTAATGTAAATGTTTCTAAATTATAGACTTGTATCGTGTAGATGGTAAATAACAAATTAGAAGTATCTAAAAATATAAGTTTGATTTTATTTTTTATGGATTTAGGATGTATATATAATTAAAATAATTATGTACACATATATGTTTGAGAAATTTATGGGCCCTACTGGAGCAAAGGGCCCTGGGCGCATGCCCCTCCTGCCCATGCCCCAGGACCGGCCCTGTACGTACGGTACCAAAAAACTTGTACTTTCTTTAAAAAGTTCACGTATAACCTATAAATTAACTTAAACTACATGAAAAGCTAATGGGACACTTATTTTGCTGTGGAAGGAGTTATAGTGTAATTAGGGGGTGTTTGGATCTGATTCTCAAAACTGATTCTGCTTCTGCTTTAAAAAAGAAGCAGAAGCAGAATCAGTTCCAAACACCCCCTTAATACTCCCTCTTAAAGTCAAAATTTCAAACTTTTTCTACTTAAACACCAAGAAAGTGTGATAAAGTTGCAAACCTACCCTTTAATGGCTAATTTTAATTTGGGTAACAGGGTAGAATGCAAGGGGTAAAGGCAAGTCTATAAATATTAATTATACCCATTTTTATGGCAAGTCTATAAATATTAATTACATTTTCGTAAATAATTTTTAATTTTTTTTGAACCGAAATAATTTCTAATTCAATTATAGGACTAAAAAGGATAGAAAATTCCAAAATAGGATTGTCATGTTTTTATTCTTAAAATAGGACTAATTAATACCATGTTTTGGCAGTACCAGACTTTAAACATGACATTATTTTCCAAACATGACAGTAATTACTCCTATTTTGGGAATAAAAAACATGACAGTCCTATTTCAGAATTTTCAAACTATTTTAGTCCTATTTCGGGAACTTTTCCAATTATAGATATGTAATTGGTTCATATATTTGGAGCATTAATTACAAAATTTAGAGAAGAGTGTGGGAATAAACTCGCAATAATGGTGAACGAGCCATTGAACACTTTGATTTTGATATTTTTAAGTAGGTCCTTGACTCAGTCCCTTCAATGAAAATGATGGCTTCTGTGGGTCAATTCCTATAAAATTTTATTACTGAATCGATCAAAGCAATGAAATGTAATCCACCGGCCGGCCGGGCATGTGTTTCCCTTGAATTGAATAGATAAGGTTCCATACTTGTGTGGCATCAACTAACTAAAGGCTATAAGTGTCACCAACATATCACATGCCCCATGTTTCTCTAACTGATCCATCGAGAAGTGCTGACACCCGAACACCACATGGGAATTTAAAGTGAAACGATATTTAATGTACTCCGTAATAATTATGGGAAAATCTAGGATTTAGGAGTAAAAATAATACGTAGTATCTCCATTCATCCCTTTTTATTTGGGCAAATTTGACAATTCAAAGCGGTAAGCTTTGACGGATTACATATTAATAAAAAATATTTCATAAATCGACAAATTCATACAATCTAGTTGCTTCAATCAGAACTACATAAATTTCAGCAAAATCAATCGATTCATTCTATTTCAGTGTTGCCAAAAGGGCTCTTAATGCAATCTTCATTGACTAGATTGTCTGAATTTATCGATTCAGTCATTAAAACGCCATTTTCCAAACATCCCTTTTTTTGGCTCGTAGCCCCAAAGCTTCTTTAGATTCGACATTGAATTGCTTACCGGGTTTTGCTTCTTCAGATATGCTTCAACCTAACCATATATCAAAAGTTAGAAAATTGCTTTGATATTATAGTTGTAAATGTTATACGGAGTATCATTATTGTAAACACAAATATGGCCAACTTCAAAAAACCAGGGACAGATCTAGGGGTCAACCTAGGCTCCAACCTACCCCAAATTTCCAAAAGATTTAAATTTTTAGATAAAAAAATCATGTGTAATTGTTTTTTCAAAAAAAATATTATTTGTACCGACCTATTCCAACTCAGTGCCCTAGATCCTCCCCCGCAAACAACCATAAATGGAAACTCATTAAAAATGATGAAAATCTTAATGGCGCCTTTATTATTTCGAAGGTAGTGAAGGTACAGAACATTTACCTATTACAGGGACAGATCTAGGGGTCAACCTAGGCTCCAACCTACCCCAAATTTCCAAAATATTTAAATTTTTAGGTAAAAAATCATGTGTAAATGTTTTTTCAAAAAAATGTTATTTGTACCGACCTATTCCAACTCAGTGCCCTAGATCCTCCCCCAAAAACAACCATAAATGGAAACTCATTAAAAATGATGAATGAAAATCTTAATGGCACCTTTATTATTTCGAAGGTAGTGAAGGTACAGAACATTTGCCTAATACCGTCTTCTGCATGTACATGCATGGCAAATTCGGTATCACCTGTAGTGGCCGCATGTGTTGGTTCCGGTGTGTCATCATCATAAATCATAGGTTCAGTAGCCTGCATATCCATCATGTCCTTCTCATTCCCCGATTGTGACGAATTAGAGGATGCTGAAAATGGAAATTCGTCCTTATAAAACTTCACATCGCGGGACACAAATATGTCTCCCGATCGAGTCATAATCGTAGAGTTTCCATCCCTTCTTGCCGTTTGGATACCCAATAAACACACAATGCCGACTCCTCGGAGCAAACTTATTTCCGCCAGTCCTCAATTTATGAGCATAGCCCAAACACCCAAATACTCGTAAGTGCTGAAAGTCTGGTGCCACTCCATGAAGTACTTCATAGGGTGTTTTTCCCTCCAAGAGCCTTGAGGGGGTACGGTTAATGAGATGGACGGCGGTGAGCACACATTCACCCCATAAAGAAATAGGCACATTAGCCGGAAACATCAATGCTCGAGCAACATTTAATATATGGCGGTGCTTGCGCTCTACCCTACCATTTTGTTGAGGCGTGTGTACACATGGAGTCTGAAACACAACACCCTGTTGCTCAAAATAGGATGACAAACATTTGAATTCCGTCCCATTATCGCTACGTACAATCTTAACAGGGACCTCGAATTGTTTTTCAACCATAGCTATGAAGGAAAGAAAAATCGTTGTACTTCCTTTTTATCACGCAGTAAATAGTAGGGGTGGGCATGGGTCGGGACAGTTCGGGATTAGGGTTATCCCGGTCCCGTCCCAATTAATAATAACGGGACGGGACGGTACGGGACAAGCCTTTGTCCTAGTGTTGTCCCATTTAAATCGGGACCGGGATGGTTCGGAACGGTTCGGGACGGTTTGAGACGTCCCAAACTAACAAAAAGTAATCATTTGTAATTAATATATATTAGCATTTCTAAAGTATCATGCATCAAAATATTAACATTTTAAAAGTTAATTGATGTTCATCACAAGCTAAAAGCTACTCCCTCCGTCCCCTTAAGTTTGTCCCGTTTTACCTTTTTCGTCCGTCCCACTAAGTTTGTCCCATACCATATTTGGTAACATTTGAGTGGTTAGAATTCATTCTTACTTTATTTACACTTTATCAATTCAATACCAACCACACAATTCCACTTTTTCTTAAAAACCACACCACACCCCTTCGTCCCAAACTTAGGGGGACGGAGGGAGTACTACGTATTAGATTTTAGTTAGGTTTAGCAAAATTTGAAATTTAAATTTAAAACAAAGCAAAAATGAATTAGTTTATTCAAAATCATGTGTTCTAGCTGTGAGATACTCATATGTAGATATATAAAGTGGGATAAAAATCTATGTTAGTAAATATTCATGTTAGGTATTATTTTTAATTTAAAAATTGGGCTTGAAGAACTAAAAACATGTTACCATTTATTTTTTGAGTTGACATTACACACTAGTCACATGCTACAAAATCTATATAGTTATTACAAACGGGACAACGGGACGGTTCGGGATAACCTTCCAATGTCCCGGTCCCGTCCCGTTTTAAACCGGTACGGGACCGGTGCGGGACAAAATCAATGAGACCCAAACGGAACGGGACAACACCGGTACGGTTTCGGGATATACCGGAATGGGACAACGGGACCGGGATTCTTGCCCGCCCCTAGTAAATAGACCCAAACAGCCCGTGAATAATCATCAACCAAAGCCATAAAATAAAAGCATCACAAGTAGAAGGGGTTTTATATGGGCCCCACAAATCACAATGAATTAATTCAAAAATTCTACTTGCTTTACTGGTACTATAGGGAAAAGAGACACGAACTTGTTTGGCCTGTGGACACACCTCACAAGCTTTATTCAGACGTTTTTCTGAAGAACTAGCACGAACAACAGGTAATAATTTAATAACTCGATCTGAAGGGTGACCGAAACGACGGTGCCACAGCTCAAACTCTGTCAGTGCCCAAGTGCGAACGGCATGTAGTACTGCACTACAAGAAAAGTGCACATAGACCGCACATAGATCAATTTTTTTTTTTGCAATGGCCGCATAACTGTCGTTAAAAACACTATTAACCACACATTTTTTTATTTACCACATACAAAACTGTGGTAAAAGGTCAGAGACGACAGTTTTGAACCGAGGTCAATGTTTTTACCACGGCTATTGTGGCGATGCACGTAAAACTGACGCAAAACTGTCGTAAATGTTCCTCCTTATGTTTTTACGACAGTTTTGCAACAGTTTTAGGTGCGTCGGCACAACAGCTGTGGTAAAAACATTGGCCACGGTTAAAAACTGTCGTCTCTAAGCTTTTACCACATTTTTGTGTGTGGTAAATAAAAAATGCGTGGTTAATGGTGTTTTTAACGACAGTTATGCTGCCATCGCAAAAACAAATGTGGTCCATGTGCAGTCTATGTGCACTTTTCTTGTAGTGCTGGTACCCTTCAGAAAAAATAAAGCCCATCTCGTCTTTCACCAGCTCCAATCAGGTTCCTCGAGTGACGGTTCTGTATTGCACAAAATGAGTCAGTGAAAGTAATTAAACAAGCAGACTGATCAATCAACTGAGATACAGAGATAAGATGACAATTCAATCCGGGTACATAAAGAACGTGTTCAAGTACAAAATTCTCAGTGAGGGTTACTCGGCCCTCAAAAATTGCGGGGGCCATCCGGCAGTCCCACCTGGCGTGCCTCTACGTGTGCGATCTGTCAAGCAAGAAATATCACCCGTATATAACGTGGTGAGACGCCCCTGTGTCAATAATCCAGTCCACGCTCACTGCACCATTAGACGACAAAGGTGTGGCTACGACATGAGCTTTCTCTCCCCCTTTGAGCACGACGATCGAGATCAAGTCACAGGACTTATCGCCGGAGCCCAAGTAGTTCGCCGAACTTGGGTCGGCCATAACGAACGCCGTTGGAACACGCTGGTGCTGCGGCATCTCTTCCTTAGTTGACCTCATGCGGTTCCTTCCTTTCTAGTCTCTGATACCATATTGGATTTAAACTCTAATATGGAAAAGTAATATTTTGTATTGATTTGCCAATAACAAGCTAGTACATCCGTATATATACAAGTATGATGTTGCCCTACTCTAAACTAGGCTTAACAAATTAAGCCTAATTAAAATACAATTCGGCCTATACAAAAATTATATACATATGTGATGCGTTAACAAGTACCTTTACCGACACTTGTAAAAGTGTTGGCTTTGCTTGTGTCACTAGACCTTCTTACGACGCAAATCTTTGACGTCCGTATAACAACTGTAAAAGCGTTGCTAAAGATAGACACACTTTTCAATAGCCTATTGAGATACAAATTTAGCGCCGCTAGAGACTTTAACTACACTCTAAAAGTGGCTCCATAGCATTCACCATACTCATTAACTAGTCTTTCACCCGTGCGTTGCACGGGGTAATATATTATGAAAATTACTCGGTAAATTAAAATCAATATTCTTAAATATATGTAAGTGATAGAGTATTAATTCTAGAGAGAAGTGAGAGCTAGAGAGAGAAAGTGAGTAATTATATTTCTCAACTCCCTATAACTAGCCCCAAGGGGTCTATTTATAGGAAAAAATGTGGATTTGGGCTCCTAGCCATGGGCTTAGGAGGCCCATTACAATAATCATGCCTTCTTTGGGCGAAATAGGGCCACTAATGGGCTGTGTACAATACTTAGTAAATAAAGTAGAAAGATGCATTCTGCCCGGCCGAAATCTGGCCGATGCGGTGCCTTTTGGCCGACGCGGTCCCATGGCCGATGCGGCCCATGGGCCGATGCGGTCCGGGAGTCCAAGCGTGCTTCCTGGGCCGGTTTGGTTTCTGGCCGATGCGGTCCCACTGGCCGAAGGGGGCCACGTGGGTGTTCTGGTTGTTGTTGACTTGAGTATGTGGGTCATGGGGTCCAGGCCCATATACTCTATCAGGAGTCCCCCACTCCCTGAGCTGAGGCGAAGCCGAAGCGAAAGGGAGTATTTGTTCCTTTCTGGCTGGCCGTTTGCGTGAGCTCGAGGTTCTTGTTGGCCGAAGAGTTTCTGTTTTGATTTTGGATGAAGCGGCTTCTTCATTTGATGTGGACGTAGCGCGCTTGAGGACTCACAGCCTTGGTGCGGCCGATGCGCTCTCTGTGAAGTGTTTTGAAGATGATGCGGTGCGCTTTCTTTCTCCAGTAGATGTGAATTATGGAGCTGGCCTGTTTCATCATTATTTGTCGGGGCCGAAGAGGTCTCACATACTTTTGGCCGTGGTGGTGACATAATTTCATGAAGCGAAGATGCTTGATTTCGTTTGTGAGGTCGATGCGAGCCGCACGTTTTTGATCTGTTATGCGGCCGAAGCGCTTTGACTTTGTGTATCCTTGCTTTAGTGAGCCGACGCAGTCCCCCCAATGTACGTAGTCGTTGCGCGCTGTATTTTGTATTAGTGTTTTAAATTTTTTGGGGTCTGTAGCCGATGCGATCCGCCATGTTACTGAGGTGATTCGCGGCTAATTAGTGTTTCACGTAGCTGGCCTTTTTGCATTTAAGGCCGTTGCGCTCCCTTTTTATGTTGTTTTCTTTCTTGTGGCCGATACAGTCCCCCAGTCCCCCACTCCTTTGGCCGAAGAGTATCTGAGGCACAAGGGAGTCATGATGTTCTCGAGCCGATACGGTACCCATGCGTTAGTCGTGAGTCCAACCCTTAGGCGAACCTGTCCAAGGTAACCCTGTGGAAGAACCCTTGGACGAAGGCCGCAATACCCGGGTCATCATCAAACGATGTGCGTGTGAGTAGCCGTGGCGGTACTTGTGTTTCTTGGGGTTGATTTGGGGCCGTAGCGTGTTTGCTGATGCGGCCATTTCCTTGGTGAATTGGGCCGTAGCGAGTTTCTTATTGCTTTTGAGCGAGTAGGCCGGTCCCTACCCCTAGTTTCGGGGCCTGTTGGGCCGTAGTGGTGGCTTTAGAGTGGAATGTGAAAAGACAAGCGCTGATTGGCTTTTAGGAGAGGCGCCGTTGAGGTGCCCAATTGGGGATTGCCACGTGTAGTGACCGTTGGAGGGGTGCCTATAAATACCCCCAATTCCGAAGCCATGCCCTCATTTGCCTTTTGCCTAAGTCGAATTGCTGTTGAGATTCCTAGAGAGAGAAGTGCTTCCCCGAATCTCCAGGTGTTCAAGTGTTCTTCAAAACTTCAAGGTTAGGTTCTTGTAATTGTTTCTTCGTTTTTCTTTATACTTTGCTTCCTAGGGGGTTAGATCTAGTGTTCGTAGGAAAGTCACTTTGATCCGAAAAACCGCCCTTAGGAATAGGTTTAGGTGTTATGCCGTTCCCTAACGGCCGTAGCGTTCCCTCCCCCGTTGATTTGACAGCTTCTTTGGACGAGTCGGATTGGCCTTTTGACGAGGACGATACGTCCCCTGGAGTTGATCTTCGACTGATTGAAGCCTTCGAGATCGAGATGGAGAATACCGCCGACTACCGCACCTCCGTAGATGAGGAGAGAGTCAGTGCCGACGCGGGAGCACATAATTCTGGTGAGGACGAGGCGACATCTAGCTCGCCTCTGAGGGGGGATGAGGCATCCTCGTCTGCCCGCATTCCTTGTCCTCCGCCGATATCGTCAGTAGCGGGGGAAGGCCCCTCGGCTCCTAAGACGAAAAAACCGTACCGGCGGAAGCATCGTAAGGGGGTACCGCAGGGGTTTTCAAAGTTAGATCTCAGCAACTTGTACATTATTCGGCCGGAGGGGACCCTCGGCGATTATCACGTTGCGCAGCTGTACGTTGGTCCCTACGGCCGTGTCAGAGCCCCCTTGCCGTCGGATCATGTTCTGAACCCGCCTTTGGGCTATTTTGGTGTCTACCCGATGAGTTTTGCCAAGGGTCTGAGATTCCCTCTTCATCCCTTCATCAAGGAGTATCTTGAGATGGTGGAGCTCCCTCCGGCCTTATTGACTCCCAACAGCTTTTCGCTCATCATCGGCTTCTTGATCCGGTGTAAAGAGTTGGAGATTCCGCCGACGACTGCCCTGTTTATGAACTTGTTCCGGATAGGCCGAGGGAGCCATCAAAACTGTGCCGGCTACGCAACCCTGCAGCAGATTAGTGGGAGGAGGTCGTTTACGGATCTCCCTACGTCCATTCATGGCTGGAAGGCCAAGTTCGTGTTCGTCACCTTGGGTCAGGGTGGCTTTTTTCCTTCCAATGGTCACAGCGGCCTCTTTGAATTGCATACCCCCCCTTGGAGTGCCGAAATAAGTAATCAAGTAGAGGCCTTTATTAAGGGGGGGCCGAGGAGCATCAAGACGTACGTTACTGAGTACCGGATGGCTGCTCTCGGCTTCGTGAGATACTATTGTCCTGGTGACGTCGATGATGATTTTTGGCCGAAGATGGTGGGTTCTTATGAGCAAGCCGATGGTCCTCGTCTTGGTGTGCCGGCCGAGGCCGAAGGTTGACCCCCTTACTCTATCTTTATGCATTGTTTTTTGTGTTTTGCTGACCCTTGTGTTTTCCTTTTGTTTGTGCAGGTTTTGAGATGGATCGTATGTCATTTATGGCTCGAGCCGCCAAGAAGGCCGATGCGGAGCTCAAGGCCGCTCAGGCTGCTGAGAAAGCCAAGGCATCTGCTGGTGGTTCTCAAGGGGGTGCTGAGGCCGTCAAGAAGCCCGCCCCCAAGAAAAAGAGAGGAGCCGATGAAGGCCAGAAAACTCTGGCCGAGGCGGGATTGAAGCCGAGCCAGGGCTCGAAGAAGACGAAGAGGGCTCCAACGAGCGGCGAGGCCGGCGCCCCCTCCTCTCAGGCTGTTGTGGATGTTCAGCCGACGGTGGTCCCTGCTGGGAATGATCCACCTTCATCGGCCGTTGTGGCCTCGGCTTCTCGAGTGACTCCCTCCACTGCCGCTGCTGCCCGCTTAGAGGAGGCCCTTGCCAAGGGAACGTATGAGGTGACGGTGCGTTACCCGGTGAAAGGCGGGCTCTTTAACGAGACTGTCAGTGGCGACGACGTGCTCGCTCAGGCCATGCCTGAGTATGACCGTCAATATCTCGGCCGACAAGGTCAGCATGTTCGGCTGTACGACGGAGGGATGGACTATGTCATCCAGGTAAGATATTTTCCCTTGTGTTTCTTCTTTTGCCTTGGCTTTTATCTTTTGGTTCTTAAACTTCGCTTCGTCCAGGGTGCCCTTATGCTGAGGGAGCAACACTGGAGGCAGGAGGCCGAGATTGAGCGGCTCAGGAAAGTGGAGGCTAAGGCTGCTTCAGCCGATGAGGCCCTCCAGGATCTCAAGGACAAGGCCAAGGCTGCAGAGGATGAGATGAGGCTCCTTCAGCTCCGGCTTGATGAGGTCGAGGCCGCCCGGAAGAAGGCCGATGAGTCCATTGCTGCTGCCATCCAGAGAGCCGAGGAGGCTGAGCGGCTCAAAGCTGACGCCGAGAAGGCCGCCGAGAAGGCCGTGGCTGATTTTAAGGCCGAGGGGTGGAAGGCCGAGGACCAGCTCCCCTTCTGCTATGAGGTGGTTGCTGAGAGGTTGAATGATTGGACGACGAAGGACCCCGCCGGCCAAGAATTCTGGATGAACGAGATGCAAGCCTTCTACGACTGTGGTCAGTACAGGATGCAGAAGCTGATCTACAGGAAGCTTCGTCGTCGCTTCCGGAAGATGAGGCCGAGGGGTCTGAGTCTCCCTCGGCGAATGAAGAATCCTGACGAGGATTTGAAGCTCCCCCTGTTGGAGAGGCAGCCCCCGATCCTAAGCTCGTCTGAAGGGGAAGAGCCGTGGAGTGATAGTGACGACTATTTGCTCGAAGGGCCTGCCGACTCCCAAGCCGATGAGGGTGGTGGTGATGATGATGCCGATGACGGCCACGGCGACGGTGCTGTTGATGGTGGAGTGCCAGCTAATGTTGTAGCTTAGTATTTTCTTGTATTAGTTTTTGTAGCCATAGTACTGAAGTGCATGTAATGGCCGAAGCGCCCACCTCTTGTATCTTTTCATCCATTAATGATAAATCTTTGTCACCATGATTCCCTCGTCGTCTTTGTAGTTAAGTATGTTTGCTCTTGTAAAATTTTCTAAGTGTCGAGGCTGTGTCTCGAGGTCGTTGGCGTCCCTTGATTAAGACGTAGCGATTTTCTCGCCTTTACTGTCCTTGGGGACGATGCGTCTCCTCGTCCCTTAGTGAATTTTTATTTTTTCTTTGGCAAATCTTGTCCACGTCTCAAGTTTTGGGGCTTAGTCTTGAAGTGTTGAGGACGAAGCGATACCCAGTGGTGGTGTGACGTTACCTTAGTGAGACTCGCCTTGAAGCTGTGGAATGTAGTTTCATGGAGACGACGCGGCCCGTCGTCCGATCCGTGAAATGTGGTCTCGTATAATCGAAACCAAGGCGATTTCCTATTATGAAGCTGTGGTTGAGGCCGAAGCGTGTGCCTCGGATTCCTGTATGGTGAAGACCTGATATGTACTTAGCCGATTTTGAGGCTTGGCTTTTGGGGATTTTATTTTTTGCTCGAGGCCGGCGTGTGCGCGGTCCGTCGGCTTCCCCTCTTCTTTTTTTTTTTTTTTTTTTTTTTTTTTGGGTGGCCGAAGGGTTACTGTCCCTTCGTCCATGTGCGGTAGTTTGTCCGCTACGCTTTTTGCGTGAATCAGTGCGATGGAGTAAATACGCCCTCGGCTTGGTGTGTCAGTGGCATCTTTTTTGGCCTTTCCACGTCTATCGTCGACGAGGGACCGGGCTAGGCATTGTCTTTTGACGGCCGCCCTTTGTGGTCCTGAGCGAAATTTTACTGACGGGTGGAGTTTTTGTAACCTCGGCCTTAATTCAGGCTTGTCGTCCTGCGGTTTCCGCGAGGACGACGCGGTATGCTTCTCCGTTTGAAGACGTCGGACCATGCACACAGGTCCTTCGTCCTACATATCGCCGGCCGATTTGGGTGTTTCACCGCTTGTGCCGATACGATATTCGGGTGCGTTGTCTATGCAACGGCTTTGTAGGCGCGTTGTGGATCGCAACGGCCTTAGGTGCGTTGTTTATTGCAACGGCTTTTGGTGCGTCGTTTATTGCGACGGCTTCGGGTGCGTCGTTTATTGCGACGGCTTTAGGTGCGTTGTTTATTGCAACGGCTTTGGGTGCGTCGTTTTTTTTGCGACGGCTTTGGGTGCGTCGTTTATTGCGACGGCTTTTAGGTGCGTCGTTTTTTTGCGACGGCTTTGGGTGCGTCGTTTATTGCGACGACTTTTAGGTGCGTTGTTTATTGCAACGGCTTTGGGTCGCATCGGTCCCGGGTGTTTTGCACCGCTTAGGCCGATGCGGTCCTTAGGTTTCCCTTAGCTCAAATCTTAAAAGATTGGATGAAACATGAATTTTATTCAATAAGTGGCGCTAGGCCGAGGGTGTTTTATTCAACCAATAAGCCGAGGGGTGGGGGACTTTGCCCGCTTCACCACTTCTCGAGTCATTGGTAAAATTTCACCAGGTGGTGTACATTCCACAATCGTGGTACATCGGACCCATTGGGGTTCTTTAGTCTATAAGTGCCAGCTTTGATGACGGCGCTGATGATGTAGGGCCCTTCATATTTGACGGCGAGCTTTCCTCCTTCCGTCGGCTTGCTTGCTTCCCTTCGGCGGAGGACGTAGTCCCCCACCTGGAATTCGCGAGAGCGGACCTTGGCGTCGTAGTAGGATTTGACTTGTCGTCTGTAGTTCTCCGCTCTGAGGTAGGCAATTTCTCGTCTCTCGTCGATGAGGTGTAGGTCCACCTTCATTGTTTCTTCGTTGGCTTCGGGATCGTATTGTGTGACGCGTCGGCTAGGAAGCGTCACCTCAGTGGGAGCCTTGGCTTCAAAGCCATAGCACAAAGAGAATGGCGTCTCCCCAGTGGCCCTCCTTGGAGTAGTTCGGTAAGACCATAGGACGTTGGGGAGCTCGTCGACCCAACTTCCGCCTTCTTCCTCGAGTTTCTTCTTCAGCCCCTCCAAGATGGTTCTGTTGGCGTTCTCAACTTGCCCGTTGGCCTGAGGGTAGGCGACGGAGGAGAAACGGTGCTTGATGCCCCACTCTTGGAGGAGGCTTTGGAATGGTTCGGCCTCAAACTGGGTACCGTTGTCTGATATGATCTCCTGAGGCACGCCGAAGCGGGTGAGGATGTTCTTGTAGACGAACTTTCGACACCGCGCTCCGGTGATGCTTGCGAGTGGTTCGGCCTCGATCCATTTGGTGAAGTAATCGATGGCGATGATGATGTATCTGTTGTTACCCGCAGCTCTTGGTAGAGGACCGACGAGGTCGATGCCCCATCGGGAAAAGGGGATGGCAGTGCTGACCGGGGCGTAGTTAACGGCTGGTCGGCCAGGTGCCCTTTGATAGTGTTGACATGCGCTGCATTTGCGGGCGACCTCAGCACAATCACGCGCCATCGTCGGCCAGAAGTAGCCTTGGACGACGAGGCGGCGCGACATGCTGAAGGGACCCTGATGTGATGAGCATACGCCGCAGTGGACTTCTTCCATGGCCACTTCGGCCTCATTCTGGTGTAAGCACCGGAGGAGGGTGCCGTTGTATGATCTCTTGTAGAGCTTGTCATCCTCAATGACATAGCTTGGGGCCCTGAGCTTGGCTAGTTTGGCCCTCTCCTCGTCTTCTGGTAGCGTGCCGGAGGTGATGTATGTTGCGATGTCAGTGATCCAGTCCTCCGGCTGGTGCTGTATGGAGAGTATGGGGCTGGCGTGAATGCTTGACATGCTCAACTCCTCCACCTTAGCTATCTTGGAGATGTGCTCAGGGGTGTCGGAGCTGAGTTTAGAGAGGATGTCGGCCTCGGCGTTCTCCGCCCTTGGGATCTGAGTGATCTCGTAGGTGTCGAACGCCTTGAGCAATTCCGCAGCGGCCTCCTTGTATTGTTTCATCCTTCCTTCTTTGGCCTCGTAGGAACCCTCCATCTGGCTCACTACGAGTTTGGAGTCGCATTTGATTCTGACGTGGCGTGCTTTGAGGCCAGCGGCTAGTCTGAGACCGCTGAGGAGCGCTTCGTACTCAGCCTCATTGTTGGACACCTTGAAGTTGAAGCGGATGGCATAGTATGCTCTGAAACCTTCTGGGGAGATGAGGACGACGCCACCCCCACAAGCTTTAGTGGCCGAGGACCCGTCTGTGTAGAGGGTCCAGGCTTCGTCTGGTTCAGCTCCTGTGGTGGTAACGGCCGTCTCCCTTGCCGTGCATTCGGTGACGAAGTCAGCTAAGGCTTGCCCTTTGATGGATGGTCTTGGCTTGATCTCAATCTGGTACTGGCTCAGGAATATCGCCCATTTGATCATCCTTGGAGAGCTGGTTGGGCTCCTCATGAGGGCGCCCAACGGCTGATGCGTGAGGACGTGGACGGGGTGAGCCTGGAAGTAGTGTCCAAGTTTTTTTACCGTGTGGACGATGGCCAGCACCGTCTTCTCGATGGGGGAGTACCTGAGCTCGGCCTCCCGCAACGTCTTGCTGACGTAGAAAATTGCCTTTTGTACCCCGTCATCCTCCCTGATGAGTACAGAGCTGACGGCCGACGTGCTTACTCCCAAGTAAAGGAAGAGAGTCTCGCCGGGCTGGGGCTTGGATAGGACGGGTGGGGAGGCGAGATATTGTTTCAGCTCCTCAAAGGCTTGCTGACACTCCGTCGTCCACTTGAAGCTGGCGGCCTTTCTCATTATTTGGAAGAAAGGGAGCGACTTTTCCGCGGATTTTGAAAGGAAACGGTTCAGGGCCGCAAGGCGTCCCGTCAGCCGTTGTACTTCTTTGATGTTGCGGGGTGGCTCCATATTGATGATGGCTTGTATTTTCTCCGGGTTCACCTCGATGCCCCTTCGACTGACCAGGTACCCCAGGAATTTACCTCCCTGGACGCCGAAGGTGCACTTCTTTGGGTTGAGCCGGAGGTTGTATCTCTTCATGATCTCGAAGATGCCCCGGAGGTCGTCGGCATGAGTTGTGGATTGTTTGCTCTTGACGATCATATCGTCGACGTATGCCTCCATCGTCCGACCTAAGACTGCTCTAAAAATCCGGGCTACCATCCTTGTGTAGGTGGCGCCGGAGTTCTTGAGCCCAAAGGCCATGACGAGGTAGCAAAAAATTCCCTCCGGGGTCATAAAGGCAGTCTTCTCCGCGTCATCTTCGTGCATGGATATCTGGTGGTACCCTCTGAACGCGTCGAGGAACGACATCAACTCGCACCCCGCCGTCTCATCCACCAACTGATCAATGTTGGGGAGAGGGAATGGGTCCATTGGGCACGCCTTGTTCAAATCAGTGTAATCAACACACATTCTGAACGTAGGCGGCTTTGGTGCGAGGACGACGTTCGCCAACCACGTGGGGTACTTCACCTCTCTGATGTGCTTGATGTTGAGCAGCATGGCCACCTCGGCCTTGACAAATTCCCTCCTGTCGGCTGAGAGGTAGCGCTTCTTCTGTTTGATGGGGGAGGAGGCCGGGTTCACCGATAGCCGATGTGTGATAACCTTTGGGCTGATGCCCGGCATGTCCTCTGGTCCCCATGCAAAGACGATGGCGTACGCTCTCAGGACAGAGAGGATGTCCCTTCGGATCTGTTGGGGGAGCTGTGTCCCAATTTTCAGCATTCGTTCCGGCCGGGAGACGTCCAACGGAACATCTTCCACGTCTCCGACCGGTTCGGCCTTTGGCGTGTCTTCTTGGGCCGAGGCGGTGGTGATAGAGTCGATCCGCTCCTCGGCCTCATTGATCTTCCTTGTGAGCTTCAGGTAGCAAGCCCTGGCTATCTTCTGGTTCCCTTTGGCGTAGCCGACGCCGTCCTTGGTGGGGAACTTGAGGCATAGATGTCTCATGGAGATGATGGCCTCAAGGTCCTCCAAGGCCGGTCGTCCCCAGATCATGTTGTGGGCGCTGTCCAGGTTGACGACCACGAACTCCATGTCAATCTTCGCCTGGCAGGTACCGTCACCGACCACAACGGGAAGCACTATCATGCCCTCAGCATCGATAGAGTCCCAGGTGAAGCCGGATAACGGAGTCCGTATCGGCCGGAGCTCGGTCTTCTTCAGCTTCAATTGTCTGAAGGTGTCAACGTACATCACATTGACAGAGCTGCCAGTGTCGATGTAGTTGCGGTGGATGATGTTGTTGCCAATCTCGCATTTGACGACGAGGGCGTCCCTGTGGGGCAAGGGGCCGAAGGGGAGGTCTTTGTCGGTGAAAGTGATGGCCTCCATGTGCCGTCGCTTCGGCTGAGGGGGGCGTGGGACACCTCACCAACGTATAGGGACTGAGCCCATATTTTCCGTTGGGTAGCCGAGTCCCCCCCTGTGTTCCCGCCGACGATGATGTGAATGTGATGCTTCTTCTGGCGGGGCTCCTCGTCGTCCTCGTCTTCACTGAGGGCGCCGATCTCCCTCTTTTTCCCGGAGGATCCTTCCCCCCTTTTGCCAGGGTTAACCCAAGTGTTACTCTTGGGGGCACCCTTGACAAATTGGGAAAGTTCCCCCTGTCGGACGAGGCCGTCGATGTGCCTCTTCAAGGTGGTGCAATCCTTGGTCTTGTGGGATGTCTGGCGGTGGTACTTGCAATACGTCCCTCCCTTGTGGACCGCAAATATCTCCTCCTCTGACCTGGGGTCCTTCACAATGAGGCCCTGCGCCTCGGCGTGGTCGAGGACGACGCTCACCGGGTGGGTGAGGGGGATGCGTTGTGCCTCCAACTTTGGACGCCATGAACGGTCATCTCTTCGCTGTCCGCCTTGCTCCTGGTGTGCCTTCTTTGGCTGGTGTTGTCCCTTGTTGGCCGGCGGGTGGTGGGGGTTGGATGAGGAGTCCTTTTGTTGCTTCTCCCCACCCTTCTTCTGGTTCAGGAGCTCGTCGGCATCAGCGTGCCTATCTCCGCGTCGGAGCGCCGCGAGGTATGACCGCGGAGGTTCCGTGAACAGGCTCCGGGCGAAGTGGCTCGGCCGGAGTGCTCCGCGGAGGAAGGCCAGGAGGGTGCGTTCATCGGCTCCCTCACATTCGTCCGCCTCCCTTGTCCAGCGATCGAGGAAGGCTCGGAGTGTCTCCTCCGATTGTTGTTTGATGGTCAGGAGGTGGGCGAAATGCTTCTTCGCACGCTTCCTCCCGGCAAAGTGGGTGAGGAAGCGCTGAGCAAGGTCCTGCCATGAGTCGATGCTCCCTTCTGGAAGGTTATTGAACCAATCATACGCTGGCCCTTCCAAGGTGGATAGGAACCAGCGGCACATGTATTCCTCCGAAGCGTTGGTCATCATCATGTTGTTCTGATAGCGGGTGAAATGCTCCTGAGGATCAGTGCGGCCGTCATATGGCTTGATTGGATTCCCTTTGTACTTCTCTGGGATGGGAGCGGAGAGCACCCTCGCAGAGAAGGGGGTCCGGGTCCGTATTTGGATGACGGGCTCGTCGCGTCGGTCGGCCAACTCCCTTTCCAAGGCACTGACCTTGTGTAGGAGTGCATCGTAGTTGGGATGCTGGGATGTGTGAGCCGCTGCGCGCCCTGCGGCCTCTCGGGCCTCCATATCAGCGAGGCGCTTCTCCAGGCGGGCGATGATCTCGTCCCTTGGGTCCGTGTTGGCCGCGGCGCCACCCAGCGGGGTTTGGATCCGGGCCGCGTGAGCCAGGTTGATCTGATGACGCGCATCATCATCATTCAGTTTTCCCTTTCCTTTGTCTTGTCGGGGCCGATCCGTTGTCCAGGAAACGGACCCGAAGCTTTCCTTTGGCGACCCCGGCTCGCGGCCACCCAACCGACCCGCCACCCCTCCCGTAGGTACCCGACGGCTCGCGATGTCACCCAGCCTGTTGAAGGCTGAGATTTTACCGCGAGGTTGGGCCGGTGTATCCCGGGTAGGTGAGGCAGTGTGGGAATGGGTGTCCACGGCGAGGACGTCCTCGTTGTCACCGAAGAAGGTGACACCTTGCGGACGAGGTGGCGGTGGTGGCACCGTCGCGACCTCTCCAGTTGCCGGAGTGTTGTTCTCCCCTGTCTTTGCGACGAGAGCGCTGACCACGTTGGGGTCCTGGAGAATGCTCGCGACGATGGCCGATAATGCGGCCGGGTTGATCTGGGGGGCAGCAGGGTGAGAAGCCTGCTGGCCCGAAGCGCGATCAGCATTGCGCCTGTCCTCGAGCCCGATGCGGGCGTCTGGGGCAGTCTTGTTGAGCTGGACGCGAAGGTCAGCCGTCGCGTGCTCGATCTCCTGAGCGATCTCATCCTGGTTGATGAGGTCATTGGGGACGTTGTCAGCAACGTTTCCCTGCCCTTCCTGGTTCAGAGGGGCATTCCTACCAGTGTTCTTCGATCTAGTCCTTGTCATAGCTAGTGGTAGTGTCTGGTAGCGACGAAGGGTACTCACTTGATCTGTTCTCGACTCTCAATGAAAGCACCAAATGATAGAGTATTAATTCTAGAGAGAAGTGAGAGCTAGAGAGAGAAAGTGAGTAATTATATTTCTCAACTCCCTATAACTAGCCCCAAGGGGTCTATTTATAGGAAAAAATGTGGATTTGGGCTCCTAGCCATGGGCTTAGGAGGCCCATTACAATAATCATGCCTTCTTTGGGCGAAATAGGGCCACTAATGGGCTGTGTACAATACTTAGTAAATAAAGTAGAAAGATGCATTCTGCCCGGCCGAAATCTGGCCGATGCGGTGCCTTTTGGCCGACGCGGTCCCATGGCCGATGCGGCCCATGGGCCGATGCGGTCCGGGAGTCCAAGCGTGCTTCCTGGGCCGGTTTGGTTTCTGGCCGATGCGGTCCCACTGGCCGAAGGGGGCCACGTGGGTGTTCTGGTTGTTGTTGACTTGAGTATGTGGGTCATGGGGTCCAGGCCCATATACTCTATCAGTAAGTATACACAATAGCATATAATTTGTGTATTATACATTTATACGGAGTATTTAAGTATGTACCAATATATTAGGCCTACAAAAAATCAAGATTGAGTGGCTACAATGAACATGCTAAAGTTTTAATAATTCACACACAAAAATGGATTGTGTTTGGGATATATATTCAAAATATATTGGGCGTGTTATGGATAGACTCTTTAATTTCGACTAGAGACTTTAAGACAATATGAGATTTGAGACTCAAGCTTTTAGTGAATGATCATTCAACAATATTCAAATTAGAAGTTAGGAAGTTACTGATTTACTAATCGACCATTTCCATTTTTAAAAATTTTGTGTAGTAGTGCTAGTTTTGCATAAGTTTTGCCTTTTTTTATAAAAGTTTATATAAATGGATAACCGAGGATTACTTAATTATCCAAAAAAAGTGTATGGTTTGTCACTTTGTTGTGTATAATTGAAGGTGTGCATAAACTATTGCAATTGTAAACCGGCAGCATTGTATCTAACATTATATTATATAATAAAAATCAAGATACATTATACTCGGTATAATATAAATCCAACCAAGTCAAGAACATCATCTCTTAACAAATAACATGAGTGATTGTACCGTAATTAAATGTCTATTCCAAAAAAGACATGAAATACATAGTAAAGTTATTGTATTTAACTCCTCAAACACCAATAACTAAAGCCTAATGTTTTTCAACCTTAATAGTTTTTTTGCATTTTGCTAATGGAGTTTTGAGTAGACGATCCTCCATCATGTCCTTCCACATCATTTGACAAACCTCACTTCCAAATTGGGGCAACAGTCATGCCAACACCAATGTTCTGAAATTCAATGATAACATAAATTATTGCTAAATATATTAGTTAAAAATATTTAAATAAAGTTATGACCTGTGTTATCGATCATAACCGGACCGGACCGGGCGGTTCGACCCGGAACCCGGCCCAAGAACCGGTCCGGTTGAGTGCAAACCCATAAATAGCTGTAAAACCGGAAATAACCGGTGGTCCGCCCAAACCCGTGACGGACCCGGACCGGTTACAACTGGGAAACCCGAAAATTTGGGCCAAACCCGGATATTTACTCCACCAAAATTGAAACACATGGGGGATTCAAACCCAGGACATGAGCTAAACCTTTCAGACACCCTACCAGCTTGACTACTACATTGTTGTTTAAATCCTTCCCTTTTTTCTACTTATACTATAATAGCATAGGCGTTTCAACTAACACAATCATCGATTTAATTAATAATAATAGCTATCTTTGCTATTGCTAACTATTACTGCGTATTATATTAAAATATACGTACTGCATGTTTAAAAAGTATTTATTGAATCATAGTGTTAATTGTTTTTATAAGTATTATATTTAGATACGGAGTATTATAAATTTATTTCAAACACAACTTGAATTTTGGAAAAAATATTAATTTTTGGTACATTAATTTTTAATCTAATCTTATACCCCCTCCGTATCAATTTAATTGACCCGTATGCTTTTTCACGTAGTTTAAGGCAAATATATGTAAATTAAGAGGTTTTTGGTACTGTAGCGGTACTGTAGCAGTACTGTAGGTTGTAGCGGTACTGTAGCAGTACTGTAGCGGTACTGTAGCTGCTTTTGGGTGGGTTAATTTCCAAAAAGAGAATGGGACATTTATTTTGATACGTCTCAAAAGGGAAAGTGGGTCAAGTAAATAGATACGAATGGAGTAATCATTATTAATTTTGAATAAGTGACTTTCCATTAGGGGTGGGCAAAAATACCGAACCGGCATGGTACTGGACCGATAAATGGGATTTGAAACGGATCTCAGAATTTTTTGTCCCGAACCGGTTCCAAACAATGCCATGACTGGTTCTCAAAAAATGAGAACCGGTACCGGACCGAACCGGACCGAAGTATGGTTTATTAAATTTGTACTACTATAGTTTATCTAAAATATATTAATTACCTCATCCGTCCCAAATTGATTTGCAAAGTCAACATTTTTTTGTCAAAGTTAATGTTAAGTTCTTGATAATTAATAGAATTTTTAATAATTAAAAAATTTACATATTTAGAAACCACATTAAAATCTCTCTAGAGTTGTAAAATCCAAATTATAAAATACGAACTACGGAGTAGTTTTTTTGAAAGGCCAAATTAGAATATAATTAAAAAGTGAAATTCTAATTAATTGAATAGAAAGAAATTGTTTGACCAAAAAAGATTGACTTTGCAAATCAATTTGAACGAAGGTAGTATGAAATATGACAATTGATAAATTGTGTGGATTTTGGAGGATGGCTAAACTTTAATTTTTTCTTAAACACCTGGAAAAAGTGGCATTGTTTGGTATTTGTATGGCATGGTACCATCTCGTTTGAAAATGGACCGTACCGAACGGGTTTGGGTCTAAGACCGAACCGTTTCAATAGTAACGGTACGGGTACGGGTTCGGCCAAATATTGGACCGGACCGGACCGTGCCCACCCCTACTTTCCATGTTTCAACATACACCTTTAATCTAATATATAAGCAAGACTGATAAAATTAAGTACTTCACGTATTCTGGATGATATAGAACTACTTCTATATTGTCATCCTTGGTCAATGTTTACCGATCTAGTGTAACATCTTAAGTACTTCTAGTTCGTGGTTCACCGACCGAAACGACCTTGACTATTGTAACTTGATAATGAAATTTATTGGTGATGAGTCTCTCATTTCTTAGTTCTTTAAATTTGTTTTTAACCTATTATTCCTTTAGTGGTGACGTAAACTAAAGGGTGAAAACATACTTCTTTATTCAATAGAAGTATGTTTGGATCGCAAATAAACTATGACTGTGATCTCAACTCTCAAGTAAGACATTAAGAGTAAGTGATATGTATAGTTAGTCATATGATGTTATCCAGTAGCAATGTATTTCAGAAGTAGCTAGAACAATAAATTAATTATACTTTAACTAATACATGTATTCCCAGACCAAAACTGTAAATCAATTCTACGTACTCAAACTTTTAATAACTACATCGAAGCACTTTTTGTTTAAAATTAATGCCAATCAGGATCATTTATGTGTGTGCGTATAATTTGTAATCAGAGATCATGGATGACTAAAATAATAACTACTACTTCAACAAAAAGTCTTTTTTTTTAAACATACTTCAACAAAAAGTTAGATTCACATACATATGATTAATTTAGTATTACTGTGTCCGAAGACTACAATTTTTTAACATATTTTTGTTTTTTACTCTAAGGGGGCGTGGGGGCTTGGAGTAATCAGGGCTGAAATTCAGCCCATTGAGTTTCAAATCGTTATGTGCCTAGCGGGTTTCGAACTCGAGACCTCTCACTAGGCACGATAACCTCACAACCAGCCGGGCTGGAATGCTACGTTTTCCGGACACTACATAGCCGAGGCACTTAATTAAGATGTAAGAATGTAAGATGATCGATCTCCAATTAGACCCCTAAATGCTTTACAGTCTCAAGTACTCAATCTTTTTTATGGAACAAGGCCAGGGCCGGTCCCAAGAAAATATAGACCCTGTGCGATAATAAAATTCGGGCCTTTTTTCAAGTTGCAACACAAGCAAAATGTCTTAAAATACAAGTTATCAAATTTATATTATCTTAAAATACAAGTTACTAATAAATGTAATGCTAAACACACTTACACATGTATTACAATTCAATAAACAATTCAACAATTCAATAATTCAATAATTCAAAAATCAACAATTCATCAATTCATCAAACAATTCAGTAATTCAAAAATCCCAAGTATTAGCAACTAAATGAATCCGAAAAACTGAAAATCAGTGGACTGACAGGAAGGGAGACGGGTCGCGGACTCGCGGTGGGGCAGTGGCAGCCTGGCAGCTGGCGCTGGCGCTGGCGTTGGTGGCGGAGCCGCAGAGGTCAACACTCGGTCCTTCATCCTCCTTCCATCTTTCACGGCTTCACTCCAGAGGCGAGAGCCGAGAGCAACGACGAAGTGGTCCGTTGAATCGTTGTCCACTCGTCCTTCTTGCTTCTTCTTATTTCCGTGAGAAGTCGGGCCCTTGTGGTTTGCGGTGGACAGGTGGTTTGAGGCTTGCGGCTTTGTGGTTGGGGAATAATTAAGAATGGGGAGTCAGGGAGTTTGGCCTTGGGGATTTTGCCGCGGGTTAAATAGATTTATGTTTAATGCCGGATTTTGGGCTGGGTAGTAATACTATTTTTTTTGGGCCTTCCAAAATACCGGGCTCTGTGCAGTTGCACTGGGCAGACTTGCCCTGGGCCGGCCCTGAACAAGGCATTTGAACAAAAATTGATTGTCCTACGATCGAGCACCTCCAATTGCCTCCACCATGAGGTGGAATCCGTCCAAACAAGACTCAATCCAGTCGTTCCATCCATTTGTACCATATCATGAGCCCAACATAGTCCCAATCGCCCCCATCTGACAGTCCCTATGTAGTCACTTTTAATGAGTTCTTATTTTTATCCATCCTCCTTGTTTAGTCATATCATGTTAACATTTTACAAAATAAAGACACATGACAAAAATGTCACCTCCTTTACGCAGTGATTGTATTAGTATCTCCAATATAGTAATCATGTTGTTATACTTATAATAGCTTTAGTCAAGTCTTTATCATTAAATTTAGGGGAAAATAATTAACATACCTCAAACTATGAAGGAGATTGAGGTAAGCATCCCAAACTTGCATATGTAATTTAAATACCTCAAACTTCATATAAAATGTTATTTTACCCAGTGGCGTATCCAGGAATTTTCGCCAGGCGAATTTACATTAGCTACCTCACACATGTCATAAACAATGACCAAATTAATCAAATATAGTGCAAAATCAATTTAAAATGTTTATGACACATGTCATAAACAATGACCAAATTTAAAAATTGCATGCCAGAAGTTTTTACTTTGTTAAAAATAAAATTTAATCACATATTCCGTAGTTTGTAATGTATTCAAAATTATGTTAGCAATAAGAATTAAATAAGAAATGAATCGAATATTTATTTAGAATTAACTTAATTTGTGAATGCACAAGTATATTTAAAAATCAAATTATATTAAATGTAAAAATGCAATTGTTCAAATTCACAAGCTATATGCGAAAAGTTAAACTGCAATTATAGTGAAGTAGTTCAAATAATCCAATTGTCCGAATTTTAAAGTAGCTTTAAATTAGTTTATTTAGTGCATAAAAATCAAAGTAAAACAAAATGGAAAAGGTAAGGGTGAGAATCGAATTGAAAGCTTAGAAAGCATAAGTAAAACAACATGGAAAAGGCTAGGGTGAGATACTGAGAATCGAATTAAGAGCTTAGAAACGCTTAAGTCAAATAAATTTCAAAAATGATGAACACAGAATCGGACCCTGCACCGGGTGGAAACCCTACTGAAACACGCAGCAACTACAACTCCACTTTACCACGGCTGCCACTGGTTACTTACGTCGTTTATATTATATAGAAAATTTGGTTGTAAATGGGACTAAAAAAGATCGGATATGCTCACATGGGACTGCTTATGTTCGTGTTCTCAAATAGGACCAAACTTCCCTATTATTCCAATTTTATCCTGAATTATTTGTCCGCTCCACTCAAGTCCCAAGGCCCCTGTTCTTTTCCCACTTCCTTATCAATTTGCTTCGCAGGTCAGTGCTCAACGACTCCCAGACAACGGACGGTAAAGCCATGAACGATGGTGGTATCTCTTCTCCTTCCATTCGCACAAGCGCAACATAATTTCTTCTTCTTCCAGACGTATATGGCCATC
The DNA here is from genome assembly GCA_945859915.1 of Cuscuta epithymum. Taxonomy (NCBI): domain Eukaryota; kingdom Viridiplantae; phylum Streptophyta; class Magnoliopsida; order Solanales; family Convolvulaceae; genus Cuscuta; species Cuscuta epithymum. Next base: position 2,225,813 of record CAMAPF010001023.1, read on the forward strand.
TCCGCCGCTATGGTGAAGTCCGTCGCCGCCAGGGGCGGATCTACACCCATGGAAGTGGGGGCAGCTGCCCCCAATAACCCTTTACTAATGCTAATGATTCTACTACTAAATACTAACTAATTTATGAATTGCCCCCAATTAAAAAAATATTTTGCCCCCAATAACCCAGATAAAAATAGGAAGACTACAAAAGGGGAAGAACCAAAGAATCGATTTCAGAAAATTGAAACCTTAGAACTAATTAATTTAATAAGAATGGAAGATTGAAAAGAGAATAAACAAGGCTCAAAACGAATCCGCGATGAAATCTGCTTTATTATCTTCTATTCTATAAAGGGAAAATGGAAACTAATAATCCAACCTTTTAGCGGTCTTCTTTCAATAATCCCACCTTTTGATTATTCATGAATAATCCAATCTTTGCACCTCATCTTCATTCACTAGTCCCTGATCGGTTAATGACCTACTATTCCAAGTTATTTTCTTATCTTTGCAAAATATTATCTTTGTGAAAGATGAGATTTATGGTATAATGATTTGCAAAGATAAGAAAATAGCTCGGAATAGCAGGTCATCAACCGGTCAGGGACCAGTGAATGAAGATGAGGTGCAAAGGTTGGATTATTCATGAATAACCCAAAGGTTGGATTATTGTAAGAAGACCGCTAAAAGGTTGGATTATTAGTTTCCATTTTCCCTTCTATAAATTCAAAATTATATTTTTCGTTTTGAGCATCTTGTGCGTTGGTAGAATGGTAGGAGGTATTTTTTCTTATGGAACTTATATTTTTGACATCTATTTATTAAGTTAATTGGTGTTTCTGAATTTAACAATGTAACAAAATGATATATATAATGGCTAGTTCTTAGGTTCATTGTGCTGCTTTGGGCTAGTAGGAGAAGTTTTATTTTTGAATTGAATTTCACTTTGACTTGATTTGTTATATAAGGTTTCTTGTGCATAGATATATAGGACGATTGTTCTTTTATAAAAATTAGGTAGTTCGAAATTCTTATAAAAAATAAGTACAAAAAATATAAAATTACATTTTTTTGTATTGAAATAGTTCAATTAATTTAATACTCAACGCATTAATTACCTTTGGGAATAAATATATGTTTTCCAAACGTTTAATAAAATAAAATGACGTCTTAAATTGTTTAATAATGGAAAAATGTAAATTTAGAGTTTGATGAATCAGTCACTTTTTTGCAAAAAAAACTATTTAGCTATTTTTCATATAATATTACCTCTATTTTCATAAAATATATTTTAAATGCAAGTTTTCCAATTCATAAGTTATCAGATTCAAGCAATTCAGTCATTTCAATCAAAATTATATCAAATTCACTACGTTCAAATTTTAGAGTTAAAAATGCGGTTCAACCAATTTTAGTGCTTTATTAATCCGCCCCCAACATCTTATTTTCCTGGATCCGCCACTGGTCGCCGCTATGGTGAAGTCCGCCACCGCTATGGTGAAGTCCGCCGCCGTTGTCGTTAAGTCCACCACCGTCTCTGTCAGGTTTTCTTCTGCGCAAATCTGCTTCTACTCTGATTATTCTCCCCGTCCTTCTTCCTCTCTTCAATTAAGTTACAGATGGTAACTGAAACTAAAAATGCCAAGTTAAACTCTGAAAAATGCCATTAAAATGGCATTCTCATTCATCAAAAAAATTATATTTTCCTTTGAAAATGCCATTAAAATGGCATTCTCAATTTATGTTGGCATTTTGATGAAGATATTGGCATTTGTGTTCACAACGACCCGATTTGCATTGATGTAGGCCATATTTGTAGCGGCAGACGTCGGATTAGCTGCGGTGGTGGCTGGATCTGCAGGGCAGTGGCCGGCCGCGACAAAGACTAGAGATTTGGTCAGATCTGCGGCGGCGCCCGCCAAATCTGCAGCGGCGAGAGCCAGATCTGCAATGGCGGCGTCCTGATCTACAATGGCGGCTAATTTTGAGGCGGCGGCGATGACCGGTGACTGGCGGCGACCGGCGGTGACCAGCAGAGATTGGCGGTGGTCCGGCGAGTGTTCTGGTTGGTGGAAATATGATTTTCAGGCTTCAGGGGTGTTATTGTCACATTACAAATAATAAGTCTTATTTAGGTGATTTTAAAATTTTAGTCCTATTTTGGCAATTAAAGATTGATTTACTCCTATTTAGGTAAATACCTCTATTATATAAGATGTTAGCAATAAGAATTAAATAAGAAATGAATCGAATATTTATTTAGAATTAACTTAATTTGTGAATGCACAAGTATATTTAAAAATCAAATTATATTAAATGTAAAAATGCAATTGTTCAAATTCACAAGCTATATGCGAAAAGTTAAACCGCAATTATAGTGAAGTAGTTCAAATAATCCAATTGTCCGAATTTTAAAGTAGCTTTAAATTAGTTTATTTAGTGCATAAAAATCAAAGTAAAACAAAATGGAAAAGGTAAGGGTGAGAATCGAATTGAAAGCTTAGAAAGCATAAGTAAAACAACATGGAAAAGGCTAGGGTGAGATACTGAGAATCGAATTAAGAGCTTAGAAACGCATAAGTCAAATAAATTTCAAAAATGATGAACACAGAATCGGACCCTGCACCGGGTGGAAACCCTACTGAAACACGCAGCAACTACAACTCCACTTTACCACGGCTGCCACTGGTTACTTACGTCGTTTATATTATATAAGATACCTATTGTTAGAGGATTATTCCTGCCCGGAATTCCAGACAGGAGCCCCGTCCGGCCTCCTCCATTTGGGGACTTTCCCGGTGGTATTTTTTGCTCAAATTTTTTGTGTATGTTCCTCATCAAGTCTAGTTCATCCATACCAAATTTGAGCAAAAATTTCAATCGGGAAGGTCGTCCAATGATTTTTGCAAGTTAACTGGTCCGGAATATGTATATTAAAAATGCAAGTCTAGTTCACTCCCTGTTGTTAATACTTATCTACATAAATAATTTAATATTTAACATATATATATATAGGGGTTGGGTGGGGGTTGAGTGGGGGCAGCTGCCCCCCCCCCCTGCCCCCACGCTGGATCCACCCCTGATTTTAACACCATTCATGTATCCTTTCTTTCAAAAATGTAAATTTATAATGGTAATTGCATAATTTAAACTATCAAATTGAAATCTTTGCAATTATATAGAGTGGCGGTTAATACTATTTATTTTACAATGAAAGTTTAGAATGTTAATTGTATCTTCATGAATGCTAAAATATTTTAAATTATGAAATTTGCACTAAGAATTGACATTTAAGAAAAAAATAATACATGACTAAGGTGCTAAAATAACTATTTATGTAAAGTTTGGGGTATTTAAATTACATATGCAAGTTTGGGGTGCTTATCTCATACCTCTTCAAAGTTTGGGGTATTTCAATTATTTTCTCCTTAAATTTAATTTAAGTAATAGTTTAGAAAACCCGTTATTTTTATAGAGAATTCCCTAAATTAGAGTTAAACATAGTATAGTTTCTCAAATAAGAGTGTTATTGTTTTCTTCATAAAATATGACCTGTTCACTCTTATTAAAAATAAAATGCATCTACGGTGCCTTCATAAAATAAGACCCGTTCACTCTTGCCTATGTATGGACCAATTAGAATATATATTGCTTACAATTGGACAATTTAAATATTAATAAATGATGAGATAATGACTTGAACCAATCAAATGTATTATAAGTACAATAGTCTCATTTATTAGTGGGGTTTAATGCATCAAACGATTCAAACCTCCTCGTGAAATATAAATTCGGCGAATTAGCTCCTATAATTTAAAAAATGCGGCAAATCCCCTTGTGTTGTAATTAATCATGCGCCAAACCCTCTTCAAGAACAAATTTTACCATTTTGAAATCACTTTTTTTATTAATATGGTTGAATATACAAGTAACTTTGTCAAATTTCTAAACTATACATAAAAACTAACTATTTTTCATTTTTTTTGGAAATTAAATTTGTTCTTGAATTGGAGGGGGTTTGGCGCATGATTAATTATAATACAGGGGGGTTTGCCGCATTTTTTAAATCACTACAGGGGCTAATGCGTCGAATTTATATTTCACGAGGGGGTTTGGTGCATTAAACCCTTTGTTAGTGTGGTACCATAGCAGATCAGACCAGAGCATATCAGACTCTTACAATTATAAAATACACTGAGACCAGACGTTTATCAGGTCAGATCAGACCAGTTCAGACCAGACCAGATTAGAAAATTTCAGTCCAAGTACAAACATCCTTAGTACATAGTACTATTTTAGAAGTTTACATACTCCAATTTGGAATAATATCTTAATTGTTTACCCCACATTTTTTTAAGTTTGTTCGGTATTTTCCGTTTTCAAATGTCAAATAAATATGTTATATTTACAAAAGGTATTTGATATATGTTTCATAATAATTTACAAACAATAATAGTCACATTAATCACGCAAATAAATATGTTATATTTACAAAAGGGAGTATTTGATATATGTTTCAAAATGATATACAAACAACCACAGTCACATTAATCCCGCAAATAAATATGTTATATTTACAAAAGGGAGTATTTGATATATGTTTCAAAATGATTTACAAACAACCACAGTCACATTAATCCCGTTTCATTTGAAGACTGCCAATTCAAATGAAAACACTTTTTCCTGATTTTCATACTGTTCTTTTTAATTTTTTAAAAGGTAAAGACAAAAAACAATATTGGTAGGGGACTAAGTTTATTAATTAGTAAATTTAAAAAGTAAGATTATACTTTAATCATTTAACCAAACCTGGTTATTTCAATCTTTTTCATATTTTTAGATTTTGCGTCTATAAAGTCTATGTAAAATACTCCCTGTGTCTCACATTTAAGTTTATATACACAATTTGACTTTGCGATTCAAACTTTGTTAACTTTGACTGTTAATTAGTCAAAACAGTATTCTTTTATAAGAATAAAATAATTTCAAATGATTCATTTTAATGTTTATTATTGGAATGTTAGTTTATTATAAGTTTTATAAGGGTTTGAGGGCTGCGGACATTGCGGGCTGTAGGTCCGGCGGCCGGATTATCTGCCGTGGCATTCCTTCTCGCGCGCCCTGTCTGTCACCACAACGATTTCCGTCCTCTTCATGATATGCTGCTTAGCTTCCTTAAAGAACAAATTAATGAAATGAGACAATACTATCTATGTGCTTGCTCTTTCATGACATGCTTCATGCAATTCCAACATAGACCTATATATAACGAAGTAGAAGCTGAGCACCCGTTTAAAACCGGATGCAAACCGGAATCGCTAAACTAATAGGATGGGACTGTCCAATCAAACCCTAGACCGGGTCGGAATATTTTGATTTTGACCTGTATTGGGCCAAAAAAAATTGTTTGTTTATTTATATATTTATATTTATTTATTATGGCGACAAACACAATAAAAAATTTATGGCGACAAACAAAAAAAATTATGGCGACAAACATTGCACAAATGGTTTCAAGCCGAATCAACACTGAGCATATGTCGTGCAAGTTTGGTGGAAGTAGAAATAGTTGAATTGTAAAAGTGGGATTATCCTAGATGTCAAAGAGATGTCGATCTATTATATGTTCCATTATTTGTGTTTCAAAATTCAGAAGAACGGTGAACTGGGTGGAGATTACTCCGTAGAATCAGAACAATGTGGATGAAAAGGAAGAATGCACCAAGATTCTTATAACATTGCCTATGTTCTTAATTAGAACTTTAAGTTTATTGTTCTCTAAATAGGACTCTAATTAGAGTTTTACCCCTCATCTAATTAAATCACATACTCAGAAGAAGTCGGCTCTTCTCCTCTGTCTTCTACGATCGATCGTAACATGCGATTCCTCTACCCCGATCGATCTCCATCACCATGGAATTCATCCCAATTGATTTCTCCTCTGGCTTGCAATTCCTCCTTCTACCATAGATTACAACTCTGTCATCGATGCCACCTCTTCACTTTTCAGAAAATTGTCAACTTCAAAGTAGCGGATCTTGCAATAAATTTTTGGTGTTCAAAATTATTTTAAAACAAAAATATTACGCAATAAATGTTATTTTTTCAACTACAAAAGACTGGCAAATAAGGTTCAGAGTACGAAATAGTGTATAAAAATACAATACATAAATTATTACGTGTATCAAATCTATATGTATTTTTGCACTTTATTTCAAAGTTTTGTGAGCGAAAAAAAAGGAGTACTCCTTTTGAAAAGGACTAGTCCGCCACTGGACACTTTCTAATATGAGATTGTCATAATTATTGATAATTTGACAAAATGCCACTTTTATGGCAGTATTATGGCAATCTCACTTTGAAATCATAGTATTTGAAATACCATATGTTTTTATATTTTGCCAAATGATGTCAATTTTATGAGATCAAGTGTATAAAAAGTAATTTTGTTTCTTATCATATTTTAGATTAATCTGATTATTACATTAATTTCCTATGAATGGAAAACTTAAAATGTCATTATTTTTCATCTAAAAATTATATTTTTCACAACCTAAAAATGTCTTGTTTCTATACAAAATGCTATTATCATGTCAATATTCATATCAACTGACATTCTCACTGGAGGTTGCAGGAACTTTCCAAGTAGTATAGAGACGCTCCGTCAGAGGATGATGACTATATAATTTCTCGTTATTCCGTATATTAATTATTAAGTCATTTCAATCATATATAGCTTGCAAAATTCAGTCATTTTAAACATTGTCACAGAGATGCTAATCGTGTGTAATTATAGCTTGTACATTTGTTAATATAAGATCCGGGGGTCTAATGAATTTAGAGGCCCCGGTTCAAAATGTAAAATTGGGGCCCCACTTTAATATAAAATATAAAAGAAAAACTCAATTCAAATACTTATACTTCAATCAATTGAATACTTATTAAATAATGTAATAATTTTTTATCTAAAACTTACTTATTTCTTGATTTAAAGTAACACACCTCATTATTCAAGCAATTTGAGTAAATGAGAACTAAAGGACCAACGAAAAATGATGGATCTATATTTTTATTCATTACCAATTGTATTATACTGATTATTATTAATATATAATACTAATAATTTTTTAAAAATCTGGGCCCCATAAATCTGGAGGCCCTATTCCGGATAACTTAATTAACCCCTAAAAAACGGCCCGATCATGTCTCCACAATTCCAAACTTCGTTTTATAGTTTTCCTTCAAATGTCGTTACGTTTCTAACATGCTAAAAAGTGTCGGTATAATTATTTTTTGGTTCCAGACATAATTTTAAAGAGTTGCATAACAATTTAAATTCATTTGTTGAAACATGACACTATTATACGACGTATTAATATTTAATCGTCGTAAAAAAGAAATTAGTTTACTTGAGTTGGAGGAATAATAATGTATATATATACTTCCTCCGTTCCTTTTTAAATGCAACGTTCCACTTTTCACGTTTGCCAATGCACAAGTTTGACCATTAATACATTTCATTCCTTATTAGTAAAAAATATTAAAAAATTAGATTTTGAAAATTTAAAATGAGAGGAATTTAAAAATATTTTTTTTAAATTTAATATATAATACATTAACAAATAAAATTGAGTCAAAGTAAAACATGTGAATAGTGTAAAAAGTCCAATGTTGCATTTAAAAAAGAACGTAGGAAGTATATAGTGTGCTCGAGATAAGAGTGTAGTAAAACGTAGAGCTCGTGTTAGTTGTTACTGAAACGTGTTAATCATTCCATACACAGATAGTTCTGATTATGCAATTATGAAATGGGATGAACCTGAACATAATCAAGTTAAGCACGACAAGTAATAGGCTGATTATTAGTCACTCGTAATACGGATCTATACTTAAACGAAATGTAAGTGACATTATATCGATTAACACGTGATCAGGCTAGGCTGTAAATCAATAACTATGTCTAATCAAATTCAAACAGAAAAATGGTTCTCTATCAAAAAAGAAAAAGAAAAAATGGTGGATGCATGGACTTTAAATATGTGAACTAAACCAATTGAACTGCACTAAAGTCTAAGCTATAATTTTTTTACCGGATTTAACTTCAAACATAGATTCACTATTAATAAGCAGTCGAAAGATAAATTGTGTTGATAACTTGATATAGGGCTCTCCTCCCATGCTTGAAAACTATCAATCTAAGATTTAAGTATCATAGACTTTGATTTTTTGATTTTTTATTAATTCCATGGCTGAAGTTTTATGAATCTAAATCATACGGGGTATTTAATTTTTAAAATAAAAATACTAAAGTTTATGGAATTTTAAGTCTTAAATTATTAGTTTTTCTATCACTCGGACTCTATATCTATTATCTTTGAGATCCCATATAATTATTGATAGTGTTCCAAGACTGGATTGATGAAATTCTACAAGCTACTCCGTATTAATTCAATGCTTCGATCATAAAGCTAAGCTTAAGAATAAATAAATAAATATTGAAAAACTATCCTGAATATAATAAAACGTTTTAAATTTTAAAAGTATGTTTTGTTCTCTAAATACGATAGTAGTTATCAATTATAACAAATTTTCATTTTTTGAAATTAGCCAGTATGGTCAATTTTTAAGGAAAATGTCTACTATTATACTATCTTCGTCCCAAAAAGATTCGTCACATTGACTTTTATTGATAATTTTGGATAATGATTTTAATTATTATATTTGTATACTACTATTCTTAAATAGATGCAACATATTGACTATTACACTATTCATATATCCTAATTTGACTCCGTTTTATTTATTAATGTATTAATATATTTTTTTGAAAAATTATGGAGTATTTTTAAATTTGTTTCAATGTAAATCCTCAAATTTTGAACTTTTAATTTTTTTCTTATATTGAGTTATATACGATAGCATATTAATGGTTAAAGTTGTGCATCGGCAAAAATGAAAAGTCGACCATTGCACTTATTTAAGAACGGAGGAAATATAATTTATAAATATTATGTTGTTATTATGAAAATATTTTTAATAAAAAAACATTTTGATATAATTTCCATGTTCTAAAACTTTCGTATTAAAAAACATCATTGATCAATAGTCATTAATAAAAAAAAGTCAATTTAACCAACTTTTTCGAGATGGAGATAGTAATATAGAGTCTAATTTTAAGCCAGATCTGCCAAAATATTGAAATAAACTTTAACTTCAAGATAGCATAACGCACTCTAATTGAGGAGAAAAGACATAATACTTCAGAATTTTACATTGTTTTTTCTTCAATTTTCGGGATTTTTCAAAAACATCATTATTATGAACTGAAAGATAAAAACAGCGTAGTGTAGTTTTAGTTTATTTAGGTCTGCAGCTCTTCTCTTCGGTGGAAACTCCTGTGGCAGCCGCAAGCAGCGCAGGTGAGTGCGGCGGTGCTCCCCTCTGCGCCGGCGCATGGTATGAACTCGCGGCAGCCGTCCACCGCGTGCCCGCCGAGGTTGGCCGCGTGATTCCGTTGGCATTCGACATACCGGACATTGCGGGCTGCAGATCCGGCGGCCGGTTCTGCCGTGGCATTCCTTCTCACCACAACGACTTTCGTCCTCTTCATGAAATGAGACAATATTACACTCTACTCCGTAGAATATAGTGCTTGCTCTTTCCTGACATGCTTCATGAATTCCAACAGACCTATATTTATAGCCTCAGCATCTGTTTAAAACCGGCCCCAGACCGGAATTGCTAGACTAATAGGATGGGAGACTAGACCGGTTCAGAATATTTTGATCTTGACCTGACCTGTATTGGACCAAAATTATTTGTTCATTTATATATTTCGAGAAACATTGGAAATCATTGGTTTCAGACTGAGTCGAATGAACACTGAGCATATGCAGTGCAACTTTTGTGAAGGTAAAAGTAGTGGTGAACGGACATGCCATATATTTGAAATTATATAGAAATAATAATCAACAATTGGGATTATTGGTGAGTGGAATAACAATAGTTGAGATTATTATTTTCAATATTTTATAATTTTATTTACATTTCCGATCATAAATTTGTTTGAATAATAATATAGAAAAAAAAACGCATAAACATAGTACTTTAGTGAGAATAGATCTCCTCAAGCGGCGCACAGGAACCATCGTCCAACCAAGGTCATTCAGAGGACTTCCGTCAAGGTTTTTGATGGAAAATTTTAAACATATTTTTTTATCAAGTCTATATTCTTTTCACAAAATTTGAGCTTCATATTCAATCCGAATCAATCGGAATGTTAGTTAAATAATAAATTATTGAAACATATTGCATTTTATGTATATGTATAAAGCGCGGTATGTTTCAATAATTTATTTAACTTACTTCCCGATAGAATGTTAAACTGAAATTATGTGAAGAACATGATCGATCAAAAACATTCATCAAAAATTTCACCGAAAGGATCGCAAACATGCTCGGCTAGCTAGACAGCGGTTCTGGATAGACGTGCCTGACGAGATCAGTTGTCATTAGTTTAGTCATTGGCAAGATATGAAGTTTCTAAACATTTTTTTGTTGAAATAATGATATATATAACCAAAATAACCGATTCTTCCAATTATATTACATAAAAAAACTATAGACAAAATGGTGACTTGAGTTACTATGAATATGATTGCATGATTACTATTGTGTAAAATTGAACATGATTATGTAAAATTGATAATGTCATGGTCACTTTTAATTTAATTAGAATTCTTATTTTTATCTGTCCTCATTGATTAGTCATATTATGTTAACATTTTATAAAATAAATACCCAAGACAAAAATGTGACCTCGTTTACTTATAATAACTTTATTTAATTACATCTTTAATTATCCTTATAGTTAATTTAAGTAATCCTTTAGAAAACCCCTTACTTTTTAGAGACTTCCCCAAATTGGGGAAAAAACATAGTGTAGTTCCACAAATAAGAGTGTTATTGTCTTCTTCATAAGATTAGGCTCGTTCACTTTTGTTTTCAAATGGCATCTACGGTACCCTTAAGGTATCGTGTCTTGCCTGTATGGACCAACTAGAATATACTTCATGCAATTGAACAATTTAAATATTAATAAACAATGAGATAATGATTTGGACCAACCAAACGTATTGTAAGTATGGTACTTTCATTTATTAGTAAGGTACCATAGCACTCACCTTTTTGAATTTTTATGGTTATAATTTGTAGTATTATGTTTTAGGATTAAATAAGTCATATTTTACTGGCAAAATATTTATTACTATTTTAGAAATTTATATACGGAGTATATTTTAATCCAATTTCGAATAATATCTTAATTCTTTACCCCACGTTTTTAAAGTTTTTTGGGTATTTTCTATTGTCAAATGTCAAATAAATATGTACAAATTTAAATATTCAAATGTTATATTTACAAAAGGTATTTCATATATGATTCAAAATGATTTAGAAACAACCATAGTCACATTGATCCCGTTTCATTTGAATACTGCCAATTCAAATGAAAACACTTTTTCCTGATTTTCGTATTGTTCTTTCTAATTTTTTTTTTTTTTTTGCACACAAAATGAAAATTTTATTAATGAAGAAGTCAAGAAAAATACATGAAGGGAAAGTCAAAAGAAAAGAAGGGAAAAGGGAGAAAGAGGAGAGAAAAATAAAAACGAGAAAATAGCCCAACCCGAAGTACAAATAAGATCCCCTCCCAAGAACATCCTAAAACTTAGACACAAAGTCAATATTCCACCCGAGTTTGGGATCTAGTCTTCATATGATGAGACCGTTGATATTTTTTCCGGTACATCTTAATTTGAGTATTCAAATTCTCTGTGGGCAGACAGTTTTCTTTCGTAACCAATAGAGCTTTGTTGCAAATATCATCATTCGTATCGGAGTCCCAAAGGTCTTCCATCGATGAAATAGGAGTTCTCTTCTCAGTCTCTGAAGCATGACCTAAAAAATCATCCCCCGAGTGTGTACATAATGGTTCGTCAAATACCCCTTCACTCACAAAATCTTCAGAGTAATGGTTACCTGTGAAAACATCCCCCGAATTTGCACACATAGAAGTTTTCTTTTCTTCAGTAGACAATTTCTGATTTTGTAACGAGTCGGTAAGGATTATTCTGAATTCTTTGAGTAGAAAGTGCGAGAGAGAATCCACTCCGTTAGTCATAGCATTCTGAAAGAAATCTTTAATGATTGCTAAAGATGGGTCAAGCCCAGGATCAGAAAACAATATTGATGGGGGGCTATGTTTATTAACTTGTAAATTTGAATAGTGATATTATACTTCCTCTATTTTAACCAAACTTGGTTATTTCAGTCTTATATATATATATATATATATATATATATATATATATATATACACGGAAAAGATCCTGTCCAGCCGGAGGGACAGGATCCTCCGTCCGGCCGCCGCCGTTTAGGGCGGTTCCCGGTGGAGTTTTTTGATGAAATTTTTATGGAATGTTCCTCATCAAGTCTAGTTTATCCACAAAAAATTTCAGCTAAAAATTCGATCGGGAAGGCAGTCAAATAATTTTTTGAAACATAACTGCGTTTTATATGTTTAAGTTGGAGCAGTTATCTTCAAAAAATTATTTGACTACCTTCCCGATCGAATTTTTAGCTGAAATTTTTTGTGGATAAACTAGACTTGATGAGGAACATTCCATAAAAATTTCATAAAAAACTCCACCGGGAACCGCCCCAAAAGGCGGCGGCCGGACGGAAGATCCTGTCCCTCCGGCTGGACAGGATCATTCCTCTATATATATATATATATATATATATATATATATATATATATACCTTTATATGTTGCGTCTGTAAACCCTATCTAAATACGGAGTAGTGTATATATAAAATTTATCCTGATTCCATTAATTAAGTCATTTCAATTTTCAATCATAGCTTGTAAAATTCAGTTATTTTAAACTTTATCACAGAGATGCTAATCGTGTGTAATGATAGCTTGTACATTTGTTTATAAAAAGATAAGATGTCTCCACAATGCCAATCTTCGTTTTACAGTGCCTAGTTTTTCTACATATATGGTTACGTTTCTAACATACTCCCTGCGTTGTTTCAAACTTTGTCAAGTTTAACCGGCACCAGAATGAATAAAGAAAAAACTGTGTGATTGATGTTTGTACAGAGGAGAGAATTAATTGGAACTATAAATTCTTTACTTAAAAGGAAAAGTAACAAAGTTTATGGGACATCCAAAAAACAAAAGTTGACAAAGTGTTGGTATAATTATTTTTTGGTTCATTACTTCTTACTTCTTAGGGGAATTGCATAACAATTTAAATTCATTTGTGGGAACATGATACACAATAGTTAAACACTTTATCTTTGATGACATCACTATAACACTCTCAAAAAAGAAAAAGGAAGTGTCGGGATTACAATTCATCCTAATTTAACAAAAAGGAGATACTATATAATAGTAGTATGAGTACATAAAAAAGAAATTAGAAATATGAGTTGATTTGTAATTGACGTAAAAAAGAAATTAGGTTTCTTGAGTTGGAGGAACAATGCATATATATAGAGTGTGCTCGAGGAAGTGCTAGCTCGAGATTAGAGTGTAGCAAACAGTAGAGCTCGTGTTAGTTGTTACTGAAACGTGTTAATCATTCCATAAACAGGTAGTTCTTATTATGCAATTATGAAATGCGATGAACCTGAACATAATCAAGTTAAGCACGACAAGTAATTGACTGATTAATTAATACGGATCTATACTTGAACGGATTTTAAGTGACACTATATTAATTAACACGTGATCAGGCTAGGCTGTAAATCAATAACTATGTAACTGATGGTCCCGGGTAGAGGTAAAAGTCTAGAGGGGGGGGGGGGGGTGAATAGACTTTTAAATCTTTTTCAACTTTATGAAGTTTTCCCTCTAGATGAGTTGATCTATAATCTTTTGAGAGATCAATAGATGCATAGCGGAAGTCTTTAACCTCTTTATACTTAGTGTGAGATAACTTTCTAGTTTAGATGATGTTTAGACTGGTTACGAGAGGAAGTAGGCTTGGCAGTAGGCTGGTGAGCAGGTAACTGCTTAGGCTACTGCTGCACAGGCAGTTTGCTGACTGGCAGGAAACTGCTGAGGCAACTACTGAGGACTAGGATGACTCTTGGATGGCTTTTTGTTCTGGCTTGTTATGGGGTTTTGAAAGACACGTTTGGATGGGCAGTGGGCTCAGCAGGAGGGTGAAGACCAGTGTACTGCTGAGTTACCTTCTGAGTTTAAGACAACTTCTAGTGGAAAACACTCTCAAGGAGAGTGAGTTATTAAGCAGTAGGTGAAGACCAGTAGAGTCGATGAAGACTACTGCTTAGGATGCTGCTGGCAAACTACAAACCTTTAGTGAGATGTGTTTGGTGTGTGTTCTGTATGTATGAAAGTAAATCAACACACCATGTATCCTGGTTCAGAGGTGGTGTAATCCTCCTACATCCAGTCCCATTCTATTTCAAATGGATTTCCACTAAAGTATTCAGCCCAATACAATTAGTGCCAATCTAGCCTTGACAACCCTGGCCTAGATTGAAGGTTTTTCACGATGAGTATAACACCACTCAAAGTTACTCAGTCCTTAGACTTTTCTCAATTGATCCAGTGGGGATCAAAAGGTACTCTATCTATCTAACCACACTTTAGGATCCGAACAACTGTTCTCCTAAGTGTTTACAACCACTTGTAAAATGTTACAAGGAATTTCTGGCCACCAACTAAAACCTAAGCTCTATAAATGTTACAATGAATAATCTAGTCTAAGAGCTTAGTGAAGCATGAGTCAAAGCAGAGTGTTCAAGCACTTTCTCTTTTGCTGGATATGCGTAGTGTAATGACTGAACCACTTGCTTTGAACTCAATGACTTGTTTTTGAACTCATGCTTCGGCCTATTTTTATAGGCATCTCCAGTAGATTAATTTCCTCCGTTGGTTGAGAGGATTTAAATCTAGACGTCCAAAGTATTGTACTTGTGTCTTCTTGTGTTGGAGCAGGATAAGGAATTGTCTTTGGTGCTGCTTGAAGGCCAACTTGCTTCGTACGAAATGTCAACCCATACCTTAGGCCTTTTCTTCACTGTTCACCTGCCATTAGGTCTTGGCTTTGTCTTGCAACTATACTCATGTAGTAAAGTGCGTGAACCTGCTCAATTTGTGTAGTGAAGTAGTAAAATGTGTGACTTAGAATATTTTGTACCAAATTAATTTTGTACTGGTAGGATCTTTTAAATATCCTATTAAGGTAGTAAAACTACCTTATTGCATTTTGTTCTTTCCAGTACAATTTATTTAGTACAAATTTTACAATAAAATTTGTCACTTATTTTACTAATCACTTTCTTCCTAAAGTGACATGATTAAACTTATGTATCAAATAAAAACTATACTGGTTGGATTTTATGATTAAACTAAACTATACATGATTACCTCATTGCATTTTATGATTTCCAGTATGTTTAATTTGGTACATAGTTTTTACATTCGTGTTTTTGTCACTTTTAGAGTTTGTGAAGTTTAGCAGGTATTGTGTACAACTTAACTGGTAGATGATTTTTCCAGTCAAATTTATTTGTCTAATTAAATGGACCAAGGAGCAAAACATATCTAGATAGGTTTTCTTAGTACTAGTCAATTTCAAGATGTTACAGCAGAGGATAACCAAGACTACTACATTTTCCAAACTTATAAGAATGCTACAAATAGAGGGGAGATAACAAAAGCTTTTGGCATCATCAAAATAGTTCATCAAAATCTAGGGTCTAACAATTTCCCCCTTTTGTGATGATGCCAAAAGAAGAGTTTAAACACTTTATTTAGCAGATGAACCTAAAGTGTTTTCCTACTCTCTTTCCCCCTCTTTTGGTAGCATTCACCAATCACTCTGTTCTTCTTCTTTGGTTTGATGATTCCCCAGAGACAAAGTTTGATCTTCTTCTTCTCATCCTTTGATTGTCAGTCTCTTTGAGTGCCCTAAGCTTCTCGTAGTAGACCCTTCGGATGGTGGTCTTAAGCATAGCTATCTCAATGCTCTGTTCCTGAAGCCAGTTAAGAGCAAATTGTTCTTCATTTTGTACGAAGGCTGCTTCTTGAGCCAGCTTCTCCATTGGAGCCATTCTCCATGCTCTCCAGTTTAGAACTCTTCTGACTTGTTGGTCAAGATCTTCTCTTTCTTTAAGGAATAGAGTTCTTGTTTCGAGGAAGTTAACGTGTTCGTTTTGTTGTGGAGTGAGATTTGTTTGATGAATAGAGGAAGGTTGAGCTAGTGAGAGCTCAAGAAGGTCTTCTGAATACATGTTGTTTGCCATGTTAGGGCTTTGAGGTTTTCTGCAAGGTTGTATGGGAAGAATAGATGTAGGTTGGAGATGAAATGTGAGAGGAGATCGATTTAAGATTTAATATCCAGTTTTTCAGATCGTCTCCTCGTCTTTCGAGATTGCGTTTAGAAGATTGAGGCGTGTCGATTGGAGGTTTTTGGCGGTGGGTTCTCTTCTTAATGGGGAGTATAAGAACTTCTATTAAATGGTATTGATGACCATCTTTAATGATGCCACTGAGTAGGTTTACTCGGATCAACATGTGTTGCTCTTGCATGTTGCATGTAACCATAAATTCTTTCTGCTTTTAGATGATTCTGACACTCCCTTTTTCATGCTCAGAGATGGATAGTTCTAGGATACTATCTTAGCTTGTTTATGGCTAATTTTGACAGTAATCAAAAATGGGATACTTACTAAAAACTGTAGATAATCTTTATTTTATTAGGATGCTGCAGATGCAAGATGCTCCTAATAAAAATAAGTTTCTACAGAATAGTAGCATTCTATTTTCAATCCATATATGGGTCTACTGCTGAGTTTTGTGGATCAATATCGTACCTTTTTGAATTGGTATCTGATTTTTAGCAGTTTGAGCTAGTTGTTCTTCTCATTCTCCAATGATTATGACTTTCAGTTGTTGTGGCAGCAGGTTCCTCTGTATCAACTGCTGAGTTTGATGAGTCATCTTCATTTCTCATCCTCTTCTTTGCTTTTGACATCCTCTTTCCTTCCTCTTTGAGATGGCTTTTTGTTCTCCTTTTCTAAGACATCATTTTTGCTTAAGACATCTCAACATCGTTGTAGTGGTCTTTGGCCATTAAGCATTTGAGGGAACAGCATTTATCATCTTCGTTGAGTCAGTTACTGCTTTCTTCAGCCATGTGCCAGGATCCTACGTATAGTAGTGCTTCTTCTGAGCTTTCAGATGAGGAGCTTTCATTACTTGAGCTGCTCTCATTTTCACTTTGAGATTCCTCTTTTTTTTTTCACTTACAAAGGCTTGTCTCTTGCCTTTGAAGTCCTTTTTGTATCCACCTTTTTGAGCAGTTCCCTGCTGAGTTTGCTGCTACTGGAGAGCAGTCATCTGCGGAGGCAGCTGCTTGTTGGAGAGTAGTCTTCTGCTGTTCCTTCTGCTTGGATTTTGACTTCTTTTATATTTGAGATTGACTTTCTTGGACCTTGATGCTTCATTCCCTGTGAGTTTGAGTAGCTTATTCTTGGCAGTCACTTTGATCTTGATGGTGTTTGAGAATTAGCAGTGGGCTTATTGGCAGTCACCTGCTGAGCTAACTGTTTGTGGAAGTCAGTCACCTGCTGAGCCTACTGCTTGGTTTTCGAGTAGCTTTCTTTGAGTAGGTGACTTTTCTTGAGTATAGTGAGGAGTTCCCCCTCAACAGTTGGCTAGGAATTCCCTTTCAATTGAGTTCCCCCTGAATGGGTACAGGGTAATTCCCTTACTTTGATCATCACCCCAAGCTTTTGTCTTGAATTCTGAATCTTTCTTTATTCAGTTTCTTGGTTGATGTAGAAGCTTTGTGGAGTCTGCTTCACTTGTAGTCCCAGAAAATAATTCAACTCTCCCATCATGCTCATTTCAAACTTGCCTTGCATGAGAGTTGAAGATTTCTCACACAATGCTTGTTTTGAACTTCCAAAAATTATGTCATCAACATGGATTTGAACAAGCAATATGTGGGGACCTTCTTCAATTTTGAATAAAGTCTTGTCTACCTACTTTGCCCTTAGTGAATCCATTATTCACTAAGTATTCAGAGAGAGTGTCATACCATGCTCTTGGGGCTTGCTTGAGTCCGTATAGAGCTTTGTGTAGCTTGTAGACTTGATCCTTCTCTCTATTGATTTCAAAATCTGGAGGTTGCTCCACAAAGACCTCCTCTTCTAGTAGACCGCTTAGGAAGGCACTTTTCACATCCATTTGATAGACTGTGAATTGCTTGTGCCAAGAATATTCTTATTGCTTCTAAACTGGCAACGGGAGCAAAGGTTTCATCAAAATCTATACCTTCTTCCTGGCAGTAGCCTTTGGCTACTAGTCTTGCCTTGTTCTTGACAATTGTGCCTTCCTCATCCATCTTGTTTCTTAACACCCATTTGGTTCCTATCACATGTTGGTGATAGGGTCTGGGCACAAGCTCCCACATATTGTTTCTCTCAAACTGATTTAGTTCCTCTTGTATTGCTTGTATCCAGTCAGAGTCAAGTAGGGCTTCTTCAATTTTCTTGGGTTCCATTTGGGAGATGAAGCATGAGAAGAATGCTTCTCTCTGAATTGCTGATCTGGTACGAACCCCTGTATTGATACTTCCAATAATTTGGTGAGGAGGATGTTTGCTCAACCATCTGACATCAGATGTGGTTGTTTTGGCTAGAGTTTGTTGGTCATCCTCCTTCTTTTCTTCATCTTCACTGTCCTCTGGTAGAATAGTGTGATTAGGAATGTCATAAGTGCTCGGAAGGTTGTTTGTTGGTGAGTCACCTGCTGGTAGTGGGCTGACAGTTGAGTCAACTGCTGGTGGTGATCTGCATTTCAAGCTGCCCGCTGGCAGTTGGCTGCCATTTGATTCAACCTTTGTTTCCAGAATCCAGTTATTTTCAGTTAATATAGCTGGTCAAGCAGCTTGGAGCCTTTCTGGTATTCTTCCGAGACGAATCCCTTCATGAATAGTTTGTTTGTAGAAGAAGATCAGATGTCTGCTGCTTCTCAAGATGTTGAGATCCCTCACCTTCTTCATGGATAGTTGGAAGTGAGAATGCTGCTGAGTCGAATAGACTTTTAATGGGGAGGCTACTGCCTCCATTTCTGCTTAAAGATTTCGATTGGCAGCCGTCTTCTTTGAGGATTTTCTTGACTGGACTTCTTCATTGTCTGGCTGAGCTCTCTTCAGAGATTTAGATTTGATTCTGGTGAGAGTGTTTTTTTTTTTTTTTTGAGAAGATCATTTGAGACTATGGAGTCTCCTTCTTTTGGTATTTGTGGAGTTCCTTGACTTGATTTTTGGAA
The DNA here is from genome assembly GCA_945859915.1 of Cuscuta epithymum. Lineage (NCBI taxonomy): Eukaryota > Viridiplantae > Streptophyta > Magnoliopsida > Solanales > Convolvulaceae > Cuscuta > Cuscuta epithymum. Next base: position 2,245,176 of record CAMAPF010001023.1, read on the forward strand.
AGAAACTTTCTCCAATCAGTTGCCACTTTAATTGAGCAGTTGACTCCAATGAGAAATTCATATCCTAGATGAGGGATTGCTGTAGCGATCTTCTTTAATTTCCACCTTCCTGCTATTAGAGGTGTCTTTGGCAGAGACCTCTGCTGAGATCACTGCTGAGCATTCTTCTTTTTCTTTTTGTTGTTTCTTCCAGAGTATTTGAGCAGCTGCTTTTCTTCCTCTTTCTCATCATTCTCCTCAGATAGAATTGGAAGATTGAGAGTTTTGATTCTGGTGATGATCCTTTTTGATCTGATCCTACTGCTGGCAGCTGTCTCAGTCTGAGTCTTCTGCTAGCAGTAGTCTGGCGTCTGAATCACCTTCTTGAAATGGTTTCATCTTTTCTTCTTCCATCACCTAGGTGGTTCTTCCTTAATCTTTCTTTAAGCACAGTTACATCAATTTTTGATGTAACAATTGATCTGGAGTTGGTTTGTGCTTTTGATTGAACTTTAAAAACCTCAACACAGGGAGTGTATTGATTTGTAAGTTCTTCATTTGATTGAATCTCCAACTCCTTTGATATCTTCTTCTCTTTTCCTCTTATACAAGGGTTTCTTTGGGTTCTTCCTTTGAACAATTTATTAGTGGCCTTCTGCTCCTAATCATGTGCCTGAAGCAACTAGAATGTATGTACTATTCTGTTGGGTTTAGTTGCTCCAGCACCTTCCTGTTTTTGTCAATGTTGAGTGGTAGTAGCCCACATTGAAGTGAGCAACTTCCTTTGAACAGATTTGGGCATCCATACCCATTTAGAACCATTTTTCCTTAAGCAGTGTGATCTACAGCCTTTTGAGGTGATGTATTTAGATGAGGTGGCTGTGTATGAGTTCATCATCTCTCTCCTGTATGTAGGATAAGAGTGATTTCTTCTGGGTTGATTTAGCTGCTTCTTAGGTGGGTAGTTGGTCTTATTGGTGATATGCCAACTGGTTCTCTGGTTTTCCTTTTTGATAGGAAGTTTCTGTTTGTACAGGGATTTTGATTTTGGTTTGGGAGTAGACATGTTCCTTCTTGTAGGAACTGTTTGGATGTGGGAGTGTTGGTGGCTAAGAGACTTTGTGTCTTCTTTGAAAGTATGTTTTGTGGTAGAAGAGTATTTGGGAGAGTTTTTCAATGAGTAGGAACATGATGTGTAACCTGTGTCTTTTTCAGTGTGTTGAGCTTCCTTAGTGAGTGGGGGAGTGAGGGAGCTTAGCTTTTCTTTCAAACTGATGTTTTCATTTTCAAGATAATCTATCTTTTTGATTGCTTCACCCAATTGTGCATGAGCTACTAAGAGATTTTCTTGAAGTCTGTAGTTTTCATTCATTAAGCTAAGGTGCTCTTTTTGGAAGTTTTCAAATTGATGGAGCAATGTCTCCATATCAACACTGGAAGAGTTGGAATCATATGAATATTTTGAAGAACAAGATAATACCTCATCATTGTCACCTTCATAAGATCTGGCCATATCATAGATGTGAGAGGAACTATTTTCTGGAATCATTCCAAAGAAGCAAGTTATAGCTTCCTGCTGCCTTTCTGATGAGCAGCTTTCGTCATTTGAGCTGCTTTGTTCATCTTCTGATTGATTCTCCGTGAGTTCATCCCATGCATCCTTTGTTTTCCAGTCATTGTTGTTGTTGATCAACAGATTCTTTGTTTGTTGTTCATCCATCATTTAGAAAGTTTTGGGATAAAAGTGGACTTGGATCTTTAGTTCGAAAATAGTCAGAAACTGACTCTAGGAACACACCGCTCTGATACCACTTGATGGTCCCGGGTAGAGGTAAAAGTCTAGAGGGGGGGGGGGGGGTGAATAGACTTTTAAATCTTTTTCAACTTTATGAAGTTTTCCCTCTAGATGAGTTGATCTATAATCTTTTGAGAGATCAATAGATGCACAGCGGAAGTCTTTAACCTCTTTATACTTAGTGTGAGATAACTTTCTAGTTTAGATGATGTTTAGACTGGTTACGAGAGGAAGTAGGCTTGGCAGTAGGCTGGTGAGCAGGTAACTGCTTAGGCTACTGCTGCACAGGCAGTTTGCTGACTGGCAGGAAACTGCTGAGGCAACTGCTGAGGACTAGGATGACTCTTGGATGGCTTTTTGTTCTGGCTTGTTATGGGGTTTTGAAAGACACGTTTGGATGGGCAGTGGGCTCAGCAGGAGGGTGAAGACCAGTGTACTGCTGAGTTACCTTCTGAGTTTAAGACAACTTCTAGTGGAAAACACTCTCAAGGAGAGTGAGTTATTAAGCAGTAGGTGAAGACCAGTAGAGTCGATGAAGACTACTGCTTAGGATGCTGCTGGCAAACTACAAACCTTTAGTGAGATGTGTTTGGTGTGTGTTCTGTATGTATGAAAGTAAATCAACACACCATGTATCCTGGTTCAGAGGTGGTGTAATCCTCCTACATCCAGTCCCATTCTATTTCAAATGGATTTCCACTAAAGTATTCAGCCCAATACAATTAGTGCCAATCTAGCCTTGACAACCCTGGCCTAGATTGAAGGTTTTTCACGATGAGTATAACACCACTCAAAGTTACTCAGTCCTTAGACTTTTCTCAATTGATCCAGTGGGGATCAAAAGGTACTCTATCTATCTAACCACACTTTAGGATCCGAACAACTGTTCTCCTAAGTGTTTACAACCACTTGTAAAATGTTACAAGGAATTTCTGGCCACCAACTAAAACCTAAGCTCTATAAATGTTACAATGAATAATCTAGTCTAAGAGCTTAGTGAAGCATGAGTCAAAGCAGAGTGTTCAAGCACTTTCTCTTTTGCTGGATATGCGTAGTGTAATGACTGAACCACTTGCTTTGAACTCAATGACTTGTTTTTGAACTCATGCTTCGGCCTATTTTTATAGGCATCTCCAGTAGATTAATTTCCTCCGTTGGTTGAGAGGATTTGAATCTAGACGTCCAAAGTATTGTACTTGTGTCTTCTTGTGTTGGAGCAGGATAAGGAATTGTCTTTGGTGCTGCTTGAAGGCCAACTTGCTTCGTACGAAATGTCAACCCATACCTTAGGCCTTTTCTTCATTGTTCACCTGCCATTAGGTCTTGGCTTTGTCTTGCAACTACACTCATGTAGTAAAGTGCGTGAACCTGCTCAATTTGTTTAGTGAAGTAGTAAAATGTGTGACTTAGAATATTTTGTACCAAATTAATTTTGTACTGGTAGGATCTTTTAAATATCCTATTAAGGTAGTAAAATTACGAGTTTTTTCCCGAAATAATGTTAATTAAATAAATAATTCCCAAAATGCTGTTGGGTTAAAAATAATTCCCAAAATACTGCTGGGTTAACCGTGGTTAAGAAAAGCCGCCACTTGAAGTGGCGGCTCTTCTCTTACAGTACAAAAGCCGCCACTTCAAGTGGCGGCTCTTCACTTATAGTACAAAAGCCGCCACTTGAAGTGGCGGCTCTTCTCTTACAGCACATTTTGTACATGTATAAAACGCAGTATGTTTCAAGAATTTTTTAACTATCTTCCCAATTTAGTTTTGAGCTCAAACTTTGTATGAATAAACTAGACTTGATGAGGAACATGATCAAAAACATTTCATCAAAAAATTCCACTGGGAAGACCCTCTTATGGTGTTGTCTGCACGGGGGTTCCGGTCAGGACGTCGTGACAGGAATAGGACATTTTTATGAAATTTGAGGTGCTTCCGAGTTGATTGGGTGGGATCGAGTTAGAGGAAGGTAGTAGGGGGTAAAGGGGTAGGGGGTAAGTAAGGGGCTGGGGCAGAATGGGTTGGGGGTAGGTTGGGGGATGGGGTCAGGGTGGAGTAGTGATGGACCCGGGCCGGGCCGGTTCCGGTTCAGGCCTGGGCTCGGCCGAGCTTTTTTTGGGGAAGAGAGAACCGACCCAGGTAGGCAGCGGTTCCGGGCCGGTTCCGACATTTATTTATTGTTAGAAAATCATTATACTCATCGACAAAATCAACTCGGAAGCTTCTCAAATTTCATAAAAATGTCCTATTCTTGTCACGACGTCCTGACCGGAACCCCCGTGCAGACAACACCACCAGAGGGTTTTCCCAGTGGAATTTTTTGATGAAATGTTTTTGAGCATGTTCCTCATCAAGTCTAGTTTATTCATACAAAATTTCAGCTCAAAATTCAATCGGGAAGATAGTTAAAAAAATTCTTGAAACATACTGCGTTTTATATATGTACAAAATGTGCTGTAAGAGAAGAGCCGCCACTTCAAGTGGCGGCTTTTGTACTATAAGTGAAGAGCCGCCACTTGAAGTGGCGGCTTTTGTACTGTAAGAGAAGAGCCGCCACTTCAAGTGGCGGCTTTTCTTAACCACGGTTAACCCAGCAGTATTTTGGGAATTATTTTTAACCCAACAGTATTTTGATAATTATTTATTTAATTAACATTATTTCCAGAAAAAACTCTAAAATTACCTTATTGCATTTTGTTCTTTCCAGTACAATTTATTTGGTACAAATTTTACAATAAAATTTGTCACTTATTTTACTAATCACTTTCTTCCTAAAGTGACATGATTAAACTTATGTATCAAATAAAAACTATACTGGTTGGATTTAAATATCCATGTAAGGTAAAAAAAAATTTACCTCATTGCATTTTATGATTTCCAGTATGTTTAATTTGGTATATAGTTTTTACATTCGTGTTTTTGTCACTTTTAGAGTTTGTGAAGTTTAGCAGGTATTGTGTACAACTTAACTGGTAGATGATTTTTCCAGTCAAATTTATTTGTCTAATTAAATGGACCAAGGAGCAAAACATATCTAGATAGGTTTTCTTAGTACTAGTCAATTTCAAGATGTTACAGCAGAGGATAACCAAGACTACTACATTTTCCAAACTTATAAGAATGCTACAAATAGAGGGGAGATAACAAAAGCTTTTGGCATCATCAAAATAGTTCATCAAAATCTAGGGTCTAACAGTAACTTTGTCTAATCAAATTCCAAATATAAACATTTTTTCCGGTCTCCAAATTCAAACAGAAAAACGGTTCTCCAGCTATCAAAAAAGAAAAAGAAAAAATGGTGGATGCATGGACTTTCAAAATTTGAACTAATAAACAATTGAACTGCACTAAAGTGTAAGCTGTTAATTTTTTACGAGATTTAACTTCAAAGATAGGTTCATTATTAAGTGTAAGCCCTCGAATGCTTGAAAACTATCATCAATCTAAGACCCAAGTATCATAGATTGTGATTTTTTAATTTTTTTTATTAATTCATTGCTGATTTTATATGATATTTTCTTGACTAAACTTTATTAGTTTAATGAGATTAAATAATACTTAAAATTTTAAAATAAAAATATTAAAGTTTTTCGAATTTAGGTCTTTATCCACACACTTTAAATTTGAGGTTTCATATAATTATTGATAGTGTTCCAAGACTGGATTGATGAACTTCTACGTACTATTCCATATTAATTCAGGCCTTAAAGAATAAATTTAGTTTAAATTCAAAGCTTCGGTGTTAAAGCTAAGCTTAAGAATAAATTAACTGTTTAAAATTGTCCTGAATAATAGTAAAACGTACTGTTGTATATTTTAGAAGTATGGTTTCATTCTATAAATAGTCATCAATTATAACAAATTGCCATTCTTGAAATTAGCTAGTATGGTGTGTGAAAAAATTGTCAATTACTATACAACATCCGTCCCAAAAAGGCTCGTGATGACAAACTTTGGACAATATTTTAATTATTATATCTGTACACGAAGTATAATTTATAAATTTTATATTTTTATGAAAATATTTTGAATAAGGAACATTTTGATATAATATTCACATTTTAAAATTTTCATATGAAAAAATATCATTGGTCAAAGTTGATTGTCGTTGATGAAGAAAAGTTAATTTGACAACTTTATCAAGACGGAAAGATACTATCTAATTATAAGCCTGATCATGCCAAAATATTGAAATAAACTTTAATTTCAAGATGACATAACGTACTCTAACTGAGGGGAAAAGAGTAAAGACATAATACTCATGCTGAATTTTACATTGTTTTTACTTCGGTTTTCGGAAATTTTCTAAAACATGATTATGAACTGAAAAAAAACAGCCTAGCATAGTTTATCTAGGTCTGCAGCTCTTCTCTGCGGTGGAAACTCCGGTGGCAGCCGCAAGCAGCGCAGGTGAGGGCGGCAGTGCTCCCCTCTGTGCCGGCGCAAGGCATGAACTCACGGCAGCCGTCCACCGCGTGCCCGCCGAGGTTGGCCGCGTGATCGATTCCGTTGGCATTCGGCGTACCGGACATTACGGGCTGTAGATCCGGCGGCCGGATCTGCCGTGGCATTCCTTCTCACCACAACGACTTTCGACCTCCTCATGATATGCTGCTTCCTCAAAGAACAAATTGTTGATATGAGACGATATGATATGCTTGCTCTTTCATGACATGCTTCAAGCAACTCCAACATAGACCTATATTTATAGCCCAAGTACAGGCTGAGCATCTGTTTAAAACCGGACCCAAACCGGAATTGAGGGATGGGAGACTCGCTGTCCAATCAAACACTAGACCGGCCGGGTCAGAATATTCTGATTTTGAACAGTATTGGACCAAAATTAATTATTTATATGTTTATTTATTATGACGACAAACATTGGAAACAAGAGTTTCAAACTGAGTCGAATGAACACTGGGCATATATTGTGCAAGTTTGGTAGAAGTAGAAGTAGTAATAAAAGTGAGATTATCTTTGATGGCAAAGATGTGTTGATCTATTGTATGTTACGTTAGTTGTGTTTCATAATCAAGAATGACGGTGAACTGGATGGCGATTACTCCGTAGAATCAGAACAATGCGGATGAAAAGGAAGAGTGCGTCAAGATTGTTATGTGATTGCCTTAAAGGGTGTATTTAAAAGTAATTGCCTTATCACCAAAAAAAAAGAAATTGCCCTAAATAAGAGTAAAACAATGCCTAAGTTTCTAATTAATATTTTAAATTTGTTATTCTCTAACTTGGACTCCATATTACAGTTTTACCCCTCATCTAATTACACCCCACACCCAGAAGTCAACTCTTAATTCTCCTATGTCTTCTATAACATGCGATTCCTCCACCCCGAACGAGCTCCATATCCATGGACTCCATCCCGATCAATCACCATGGGTTCCTTCCATCCCGATTGACTTCTTCTCTGGCTTGCAATTCCTCCTTCTACCATGGATTACAATTTTGTCATCGATGCCACCTCTTTTGCAATTTCTCCAATGAAGTTATGCAGGCCTTCCTTCAATTCTCCTCCTCATCCTCATCCTCATTCTCCTCCTCGTCTTGTTCTTGGTGCTCTGCTTTTTTATCAATGAGATTCTAAATAAAAAAATGAATTTGAAAATTCAGATGAAGAGTTAGATTTAAAAAAAAAAAGAACTAATAAGATTTCAATTTTTACTAATATTGAATCTCATGATGCCCTAACTATTAATTTTCAGAAAAATGTCATTCTCTAATATGAAAATGTAATAATTGTTGATAATTTGAAAATTGCCAAAAGTACTATATATGACAATCTCACTTTGAAATTATAGTATTTGTAATGCCATATTTTTTTTAACATGCATTTATCCAAATGATGTCATCTTTATGAGTCAAAAGTAATATCGTTTGTGACTTTTTTTTTATTTTCTTATCATATTTTAGATTAATCTGATGATTACATTAATTTCCTACGAATGGGAAACTTATAATGTCATCATATTTCATCTAAAAATTACGTATCTATTTTTACAATAATATGAAAAATGTCTTGTTTCCATACAAAAATGTCATTATCATGTCATTATTCATATCAAGTTGCAATCTTGCCGGAGGTTGTAGGAACTTGACAGGTAGTGATGCTCCGTAAAAGGATGATGGCGGGGGTGAACACAGTGAATGGAGTCGGCGGTGGCGACTTAGTGGAGGGTGCAGTGGATGAGGCCTAGTGTGTACGCTTCTCTCATAGCGAGCTAGCATTGTCAAAAGTCGAAACTAGGGCATCGAAGCAAGGTTGGGAGCCTGGGACTTTTTTTTATTTTTTATCAAGTGTAATTTTGTCATGTTAGTACATATTAAGTCCTTGAAAACATAGTATTCATGTTTTTGCATTTTGGCATTATTTTAGTCCTATTTAGGGAATTTCATCTAAATTTTATCAATCATTTATTAGGCTAGTATAGCCTGCATATTGTATGACATAGATTGTTGGATGTACGGTGAAACATTGACGCATTCAAAAGATAAGCGTCTCAGAGATGCGTATGTTGCGTTGGATGTGTGGACATACCATAAAAGATCACTTGAGGAGAGTGATAATGAGACAAAAGGTGGGAGTAGCAAGTACCTATATAAGATAAGATACTTGTGGTGATTTGATTATATGCGTAGAATATCGGGGTGATGCACTTGTTAGACAAATTGAGAGATGAGGAGAAGAGATCAGACGAGAAGGAGAGGGAGAGGAAGATCCAAACAAATGTGGATTAGAGAAATCAAGAGTGATATGCTACATCTTGGATTGGATTAGAGTATGATGTTGGAGAGAGAAAAGTTGATGACGAGTATTCAGGTGAAGGATTGATCTCTTGTCTCTTCTTTTTTCTTTTTTCTTTTTATCTTCTTCATCTTTCCTGCTTTATTTATTCCTTTTATCCTTATTGTCTTTTGTATATTTTCTTTGTATCCTCTTTATTATATAATTCTTATCTTTATCGTATAATTATCTTTATCTTTATTGCATCCTTTTTATGGTACCTTATATTTTTATCATTCTTTTCTTTTTGGCTCCAATATCATGTCAATTCATGTTAGCAAACTTCAAAAATCTTTTGATACTAAGACTTGGATGTTGTTGTTGTTGCATTTATTATAGTGATTCATCTTTTAAAAAATATTACACATCCATAAAAAAAATATTATTAGTTCGGTGTTACTATTATACTTTTGTGTTATTTATGTGATCTTTGCTCATTTATTAATTCTTTTATTAAGTATGTGCTGCATATTAGTAAGCCGATAAAATCTATCTTTTATAGATTTTGTTTCTCTATTTGCACTCAATTTAAAAAGAATAGGCCTTAATTAGTTTAATCTGGGGTTTGAGTATGGGCACAGGGTGAAATATACGGCGATGGGATAAATATCAAGACTACGCATGGGATGAATGAGACAATTCCAAACACTATACATTTTTTAGTGGCAAATAGAGAAACTAGGCCTATCCTATATGTAACAATATTCACAAATAAGAATGTGTCCAGTTCATCTTATTTGAACGCTATTGATTCGAATGTTTCTGATCTGATCTAAATCTTTTCATATGATCTTAATCATTTTTGTATGATCTAATGAAAATCTTTCTGATTTGAATGTTTGTGATATGAACTATATCCATCAGATCATATATGTTGGGTTAATGGCCCAACCAATGCAAGGGATCAGTCCATTACCCCCTTTTAGATAAAGGCCCACCAGACGTACGTCTCCAGGCTCCAAGCCCACCAGGGGCAGCAGACCCCAAATAGCCGAAGGCATCGCCGAGGTACTTCCCTTGAAGAGGGCGCTCGGCCTCGGTATCCTTGGCCATAAAGACTAGCCAGTATACTTCGGTATCTACAACCAAGCAACACTACAGCGATGACGCACGATAACCGCCCCTTGACTCTGCCACTCTGGGATGGCCCAAGACCAAGGGGACGCTCGTCCCCAGAGGTTCGCGGAAAACCAAGATCCTTGCGGGAAACGCATTTAATGTTGGAGATTTGGTGGTTGCGATCCTACCCATCCACGGCCCTTCACGTTAGCACACTCACCTGCCCCTAAGCGGTAAAAATAGTAGCATTTATTTCTTTGTGAAGAGTTGACAACTTATACGCCTTAACATTCTAGCATCCTCCTAGCATATAGAAGTACGTACTCTCAGCTCTTCCTTAGCGAGATAGACGATCAGCCGTAGACGAGATAGCATAAGTGTGTTCTATATAGACCCTTATTAACAGTAATAAGATACAACCCGCTATTGCAGATACGTTTGAGCCCATCTTACTTGCTTGCATTCTCTATTTTCATACACTATTCCACTCGAAATCCATAGGTTACGTGTTGGGCCTACGGGTTGAAGGAATAAACCTCAACGATATCTAATTATACATTTCTAGTGTTAATATTTTTGTATTATAATATGATTACAATCATTATTGTTTTCATCATGTAAACGCTTTACCAATTTGTAATTATAGTAGTTTTTCTTTAATTGAAAACTCCTTATACTAAAATTAATAACATCATTACAATAAACTAAAAATAATCCAAACCTAAATTAGAAGCCCAATGATTAGACTTATACTTTGTTGCTCAGAGATGAGCCGCAAAAGTTGTCAACCATGTAACGGACAAATGAAAGCTTAAATTGATCATGTCAATCTCTATGCTTCTAACCTGGTAGGAAAAACCTACAATTTCTCTACAAAATTAAAACAAACAAACAAAAAATAACAAAAAGTGCATAAATAAGTAAAATTGTAAATAGTGTTGAAACTTGTCATCCTTGTCCAATCACATCATGTAGTCAAAGTGCCCTCACCTAATTTCAGTAGATCTACAGATATGTTGCGCTCGACAAAATATTTCTCTTTTGATCAATATAATATTATAATACTTGAAATAAGTAAAAATGAAACACATAATTTATGCCGAAGTGAAAATAAAGAATCTTTAATTTGATTTAATTTTGGTTATACCTAAAATAATATGATCATGTTAACACAAGAGATTAAAAGTCCGTTTGGTGACACTAAAATCGGCTTAATCGACTGATTCTGTTGAAATTTTTGAAGTTCTGGCTGAAGTGGGTGTATTAGGTGATTCTCCTGATTTATGAATAAATTATATTTAAAATATATTTTATTAATAAACTAAAGAAAAAATCATATGATAAAATAGCTAAAATGATCATCTATAGTAACTTCAGCCATACAAGTAACTCCAGCCTTATTACTTTTCTTATTATTAAACAATTCAGCGCGCGAAATCAAAAGTTACGTGTTTAGTCAAAAAGTTGACTGATAAGCCTGATAAGTTGAAAAAAGTGACCAAATGGGCTCTAAATGGCAAGGAATTTGGCACGAATTTGGCACGGATTTTGGCAGGGATACGCCAAATCCGTGCAAAAAATACTTTGGCACGAGCTATTTGGCATGAAAAATTGATAAGTCCGTGCCAAATTTCGTGCCAATCTCGCCTTTTTTTTTGTAGTGAGGGGTAATTAACGATAAATGTGATGTCTTAAAATGGGACGTCTTGAAAAGGCAAATGGGAGCATTTACTTCAAACGGATGGTATTATTGAAAATATATATCTTAAATAACTGGATTTCTAATCAGAAAATGGTTGTGTATTATTTTTAATTTCTTATATATTCATATATTTGCTATGACTGAAAATCATTTCCAAAGTATTATTATCGAGTTATGTGATAGTTTTTTTGTTGTAGTTATGTGTGATAGACCTGATAGTTAAAATCAATTAATTAAAGTTACTTTCTCTAGAAATTATTAATAAAAGTGTGGCCAAAGTTATTTTAATATAACTCCGATCCATGGTCATTACAGTGTGAAATTGAATATAACCATATTCATTAAAATTTACCAACATAGTCACTTTGAGTAACATGCCACATATTTAACTATTTAAGTCATTATTTAATCGCTACAATAAATTTAATGACTTTCTAAGATTTTAGTGATAATGATTATGTTTAACAACCATCGAAATTTGATCTGGTCGGATGGATGATGACATCGCCCGCAAATTAAACAACATCCAATTTTTAATTGAAATAATGACATGGGGAGTATATATATTACTAAAATAATGATTTTTTAAAATATAATAGAAATAAAATTCATGGAATTTTTTTACTCAAATTAATATAAGTATAATTGCATTATTATTATAGTATAAATTTGAATATAATTATAATCACCAAGGCTTGATAATGTAGTCACTTTGAATAAGAATTCTTATTTTTACTTGTCCTATTTATTTATTGATATAATGTCAGTATATTATAAAATAAAGATGCTAGACAAAGTTCATGTTAATATCTTTTAGGGATTATAATAATGCTCAATGTTACAATGTAGTGACAATGCCATTATACTTGGAGGAACTTTAGTCACATCTTTATGTGGTCATATATTTCATTGAAATAATATTTTAGTAAATCACTTAATTGTTTTGGAGAACATTCCCTAATCTAGATTCAAGTAAAATTCCCTAAATAAGACTCGTTATTTACTCCTATTTTGGAAAGTTTTTTATTATAATATTCTTTTAATAGGAGTAAACAAATCTTACTTTGGTTATATTTAATTATATTTTAAAACCTGGTACATGTTTATGTTAGGTATTTTTTAGTTGTCAAATGTCAAAAACATGTTATATTTTCAAAAGGCATTTGATATACGAAGTATGCTTTATAATGATTTAGAAATAATCATACTTACATTAATCCCGTTTCTTTTTTATACTGCCAACAAAAACTTGATAACAATTTTTCCTGATTTTTACATTTTGAATTCTAAGTTTTTAAAACGAAATGAGAAAAACAATAATGAATACGGGCCTATGGTTATTAGTAATTTCAAAAATTAAGATTTGAGAAACTTTTTTACCAAACTTGGTTATTTAAGTCAATTTCATATTTGTATATGTTGTATCTATAAAGTAGTAGTATGTCAATTTAAGTTTTCTAATTATTCAATCAGTTAATTAGGTTCTTTCAATCATACCTTATAATTTATAAATAAAATTCAGTCATTTTAAATTCTATCATAAAGATGCTTATGTTTTTTTTCTTCTTTTTTTTAATCCAGAGGGCATATGGGGGGGGTCTGGAGGGGCCTGGGGTAAACTGGGTTGAAAGTCTGAAACTTACTCCTTTGAGTTTCGAACTCGAGATCTCACATAAAGGAGAGTGAGTCGGCGACCAGCTGAGTTGGACTATGCTAATCGTTTAACTATATGTTTAACATTTGTTTAAGAAAATATAAGATGTCTCCACGATTTAATTTTGATCTTATTATTTTATAGTTTTTGTGTTTTTGAATTCATACATTATGAGTCATTCGGGTGTTTATTAGTGTTTGTGTTTTCAGTTTTTGTATTAGTCAATCAACTATATTTCAGTTAGTCTTATAGTTTTTCTTGATTGTGCTCAGTGATCACTATGAAGTCGAATTTTACATTTTTTGGATACGAGATATGAGCCTTTTGTCATTTCTCTTTCCCATAGAGGGGGCAAAAATCCTTGGGAATATGAACAGCAATCCCACCTTTTTCTGAACAATGAAACTAATTAAGAAAACAACAAAACTAACTAAATGCATCAAGCATTTTCTTTAAAAATCCATGCACATGAATTATAGCATCAAACACTTGCTTACAAGAATCTGTAAGGTTTGATTAATTCAAAGAGTCTATGGGAACAAAGAAACTTACGTGTTTAAAAAAAATAGTATGATCATACAAAGACAATACTACCCTCCAAGACACTTACATGTTCCTCTTCCCAAGTATTTCATTGCATATGGAATCTAACAGAACATCTATATGTCAATAAAAAAACTTAAAAAGCTTTTATCTATTTATGTATAAGAAAACAAATAGCTCAATCAAAGAATATTCTACTCTTAATGAAACCTACTTCTCCCTCTATCCAGTTCTCTCTCCTCTCATACCTTAGAGCCACGTGACTAATCACAAAGAAAAAAATGGTGCTGGTTAACAACACAAAAAATGCTGCTCGTTGTTTCCATGTTTATTATCATCTCCGTACTATACCAAATTAGTGGGGTCCATGTTATTATAAAAAAACTTTTGCTTATAATTGAGCGGAAGAATTTCTTTCTCATGTGTAGTACTTTTAGGTATTAAAAGATAAGTTTGCTAATAATTGAGATGAACAATTTTCTCTCGCATATGTGGTTCTTTTATGTATTAGAAGATAAGTTTGCTAACAATTGAGTAGAAGAATTGAACGGAATAATTTTTTCTCTCATATGGAGTGCTTTTAGGTATTAGAAGATAATTTTGCTAATAATTGAGCGGAACAATTTTCTCTATCATATGTGGTTCTTTTAGGTGTTAGAAGATTAACTTGCTAACAATTGAGCGGGATCTCATATATGTAGTTCTTTTAAGTATAAGACAAACCGGCTTGAGGAAGCAGTGAGATTGATCTCAGTTTACCCCAAACGCCCTACCCCGACGCCCCCTGGTGTATCAAAAAAAAGGTAAACCGGCTAACAATTAAGCGGTAGAATTATCTTTCTCATACGTATGCTTTTATGTTTAAGAAAAAGCAGGCTAACAATTGACCAGAGAAATTTTCTCTCTCATATGTAGTCTTTTAGGTATTATTAGGAGATTAGAAGATAAGTTTGTTAACAATTGAACAGGAAAACTATCTCTCTCATATGTAGTTTTTTAAGTATAAGATAAGCCGAGTAAAAATTGAGCGAAAGAATTTTCTCTCATATGTAATGTCCTTAGATATAAGATAAACCGCATAACAATTGAGTAGAAGAATTTTCTCACTCATAAGTATTGGATAAAATTTATCTATCGTATGTAGTGCTTTTAGGTATTAAAAGGTATGTTTGCTAAGAATTGAATATGAGAATTGAGCGGAATAGTTATTTCTCTCATATGAGTGAGAGAATTTTCTTTCATACGAGATAATTTTCTCTCTCATGTGCAGTAATTTTCTAACAAACGAGATAATTTTCTCTCTCATGTGCAGTAATTTTAGGTATAAGATAAACTCGCTAACAATTGAGTGAGAAAATTTTCTTTCATACATGTAGTGTTTTTAGGTGTAAAAAGATAGGTCGGCTAACAATTGAGCGAGAACAATTTTCTCTCTTATATGATAGCACTAATTTAACTAATGATTAGCAATTTCTTATTTAACTAATATTTGTCAATTTTAATATTTATTGTATTAACTTAAACTTTATGCCATTCACTTATTGCACACACTTTTTTAGAATAGTATTTAATTTTAAAATTAATTTAATAATAAAAATTAATAGGTAACAAATTGTAATGAGTGGTGTGAATTATTTTCGTTTATATTCATTGAATATTTATTTTATGGCTTATATAATATTCATTGTAGTCTTATTTTTCAAAAATGCATAATTTAAGAAGTTATGTTTATTTTAATGTTCATTTAGATAATGTGTAAAAATATATGGACCAACTGCTATTTCCCGTGCGTATGCACGGGTACTATACTAGTTGTATCCATAAAGTAGTAGTATGTCAATTTAAGTTTTCTAATTATTCAATCAGTTAATTAGGTTCTTTCAATCATACCTTATAATTTATAAATAAAATTCAGTCATTTTAAATTCTATCATAAAGATGCTTATGTTTTTTTTCTTCTTTTTTTTTAATCCAGAGGGCATATGGGTGGGGGGGGGGTCTGGAGGGGCCTGGGGTAAACTGGGTTGAAAGTCTGAAACTTACTCCTTTGAGTTTCGAACTCGAGATCTCACATAAAGGAGAGTGAGTCGGCGACCAGCTGAGTTGGACTATGCTAATCGTTTAACTATATGTTTAACATTTGTTTAAGAAAATATAAGATGTCTCCACGATTTAATTTTGATCTTATTATTTTATAGTTTTCCTACAAATGTTGTTAGGTTTCTAACATTATGCTAAAAAGTGTGGGTATAACTTTTTTGGTTTGTGACTTTTTGAGGAATTGCTTTAACAATTTAAATTCGTATATCAAAATATGGCTTTAGTTTGTAAAGGACGGAACACGAAAAAAAAACGTTTTCTTGAGTTGGACAAATAATGTGTATAGAGTGTGTACAGAGTGTGGTTGAGGGAGTGTTCGAGATAAAAGTATAACAAAATGTAGAGCTCGTGTTCCATACTGAAACGAGTTAATCATTCCATAATTGCGCAATTATGAAATGGAATGAACCTGATCATAATAAAGTAAAGCAAGACAAGTAATTACTAAACACGTATTACTTGACTGATTAATTAATACGCATTCTATACCTAAACAGATTGTAAGTGGCATTAACATGTGAGCCTAGGTTGTAAATAAATAACTAAATCTAGTTCAAATAGAAATATTTTCCCGCTCTCCAAATTTGAAAAGATAAGTGGTGGTTTAAAGAAATTGCTTAATGCTTTGATATGCACTATTTAATATTTATGAGTGCATAAGCTTGTTATTTTATTATTGTTTGTTTGTTCTTTTTACATGTTTAGTTTAGTTTGTGATGTACTCTTTAGATTTATTTTGTAGGATGATGTAATTTATATTTCTTGTGTGTAAGTTGTACCTTTTTGTGTATGTTTTTTGTAAGGGGGTGTAAGGGGTATTTTAGGTACCAAAAGAAGGCAAGGGGAAACTTGAATTTAAGTGCTGGCCTGGTACGAAACGCGATCGGGTTGGAGCATAACCCGATCGGGTTGGAGTTGATATACGAAGCAACTAGGAGCCCCTCGTCGAAACCCGGTTGGTTCGGTACTCAACCCGGTCAAGTTGGGTTGATATGGACAATAGAATATGGCGAAGATCAAGAAGACGTGGGAAATATACGATTTGATATGTAATCCGGTCGGGTTTGTACTCAACCCGATCGGGTTTGAGTTGACATTGAGCAAAAAGGCAAAAAGACGTGCCAAAGATCAAAGATTCGCGGAAAATCAAATCTGGTTTGCAGCCCGTTCGGGTTGGATGTGACTTTAGCACTTTCCGAGCACCTTAAAGATAACCGGTCGGGTATGCTATATACCCAGTCGGGTATCAGACCCAGCTAGCTCTAAACACCTATAAATA
Organism: Cuscuta epithymum; assembly: GCA_945859915.1. NCBI lineage: Eukaryota > Viridiplantae > Streptophyta > Magnoliopsida > Solanales > Convolvulaceae > Cuscuta > Cuscuta epithymum. The sequence continues at coordinate 2,262,083 of CAMAPF010001023.1, forward strand.
CCCCCCCCCCCCCCATTTTGATATCCCTTCTTCCATATATTTAAGCTCAACATAGAATAGTATTTTCTTTATATTTTTCTAGCATTGTTTAGTCTCCAAAAATGATGAGCTAAACTTCCATTTCTTGATTTTTCTCTTGAAACTTGTTGAATGTTAAAGTTGTGAGTTAATTCTTACTTCTTCCCTTGAATATTAATTCTTCCCTTAATCTTATTTCTATATTAATGTTGGGGAGTGTTGCTAAGTGACAATTAGTAATATTAATGTCGAGATGTTAACTAATTGTCATCTTAGCAACACTCCCCAACATTAATACAGAGATAGATTAAGGAAAGAATTAATTTTCAAGGGAAGAAGTTAAGAAAATAACTCACAACTTTAATAATCAACAAACTTCAAGAGCAACACCAAGAAATGGAAGTTTAGCTCCTCATTTGGAGACTAAACATGCTAGAAAAATATAAAGAAATGCTATTCTAAACTGAGCTTAAGAGCATGGAAGAAGAAATGAATAAAAGTGAAGGAAAAGTGTACGTTCTATTTATAGGTGTTTTTAACATCCTGGGGCGGATACCCGACCGGCTAAATGGACATACCCGACCGGGTATATGTCAAAATCAAATATTTGCCCACGATTTTGTGTTTTCAGCACGTTGGATTGTCTCCGGTCAAGTCTCACCCGACTGGGTGAGGTAGTAGGCCCGACCGGGCCAGGCAGTTTCCTTGCTAGTTTAATTTGGTTTTCACTTCTTACCCGACCGGGTGAAGGGTTATACCTGGCCGAGTTTTCGCTCCTGGGAAGTCAAATCTCCTTTTTCTTCACTTCAAAGTCCTCCTTTCCAATACCACAAATCCTCACTCCACTTTACAAATTACAAATGGAAACTAAAATACAATTACAACTAAAATCACACAAATGTTTACAAACTAAATAAAACGGTAAACAATCCGTACAAATCAAACATAAAAATATACATTTATGCACTTCTGATTAGTGCATATAAGCCTTCTTCGATCTGCAAACAATATTTCTCCCCAAATTAGAGGCATACCCGGGGGAATGACGACACTAAATTCATTGTGTGACTCAAAATGAAATCAATACTAGTGCTAATATCATAGTATATCATAGTAATTGGAGGATGTGAAACTATGGCATCTCTGGGTCGTGGAAGAACATGCGTAAAAAGTTGTATTCTTCGCCTTTTATCGGCGGTAAAAATTAAATTGGGAGGAGACTTTCGTAGAAAAAACTTCATATTACGTATATAGTATGTTGCATCATCTGTTCAACAGACCATCTGAAATTGGAAAGGGCATCTGACACTGTGCGGCAATTTTATTTACAACTCAGCACCACGTAATAAATAGATAGTTCTCCGGGAGAGGTTATTTTTTATCTCGATGCCTTTATCTAGGTGGTAATGCATTTTTCTACCAAGCTATATGTTTAATCATGCATACATGTGTGTGTACTTAGTATATCTTTGAAGAACAATTTTGTCCACCCTTCAAAAGATGATGATGTTCATCCCAATCCCATGGTGCTGCCACGTGGCATGACAATGCATTTTTGTTTTGCAATTGTTGTAACTACTTCTTTTATTGTTTCTATATATTATTCTAAACAAATATCAATTTTTTGAATTTGTATGATCTTTCATATGGTACCAATATTGCATATTTAATTTTATTTGGAAGTTGCATATTTAGAATTTAAAAACCTTACTAAAATAGATATTTAGAGAAATTAGATTTTTTTTTCATTTTTTATATGCAATAATGGTACTATTGTATTTAAAAATATTTATATTAATAATTTTTTTATAAAGATTACACCACAAATAAAAAATATGACAATTTGAAAAAATTAAAAAATTGGATTGTGAAATGGCAAGTAAAGAAGTAACGGGTTACCATCAGAGGTGAACAAAATGTATCTTCCTGGTGATAAAGTATGCCAACAATGCTTCACTCTACCTTAGCAATAATCCTGATTGTTTGTTTCATGGCCGAAAAAAAAGAATGAGATAATTTGAATTTGCACCTCGTTTTATATATTGTCCAAATTAGATTTTGCATCTCATTTAAAAAAAATTGTATTTGCACCCCAACCTTGTATGAGAAGACAAAAATGCCCCTCGATCAGAAATATGTTGAAGTCAACAGAATTGTTAATGGAGGGGCATTTTTGCCTTTTCATACAAAACTGGGGTGCATATACAAATTTTTTTAAAAACGGGATGCAAAGTCCAGTTTGAACAATAAAATGTGGTGCAAATTCAAATTAACCTAAAAAGTATTATAGTTTAGTTTCGGTAAGGCAGATACGGTAAACATTGAGGTGTAATACCTTAGTCCATGTTAATTGTTAAATAATGAGAGAATTTGACTGCGTCACATTTTTAGATAATATTTGACTTTGCAGTCAATTTTTAAAATCATTAATGCATGCACCTCCAACCCATTTTACCACAAAATCATTTGACTTTACACTCCGGACCTTTACGTGTTTTGGGTTGATGAGGCGCACTGTGCACACGTTAATGATTTTGAAAATAATGTGTAAAGTCCAATATTGCTCAAAACATAGGGTGCAAAGTCAAAGTTTCCCTTATATAATTTCTCCGTACAATACTACTCTCTACGTCCTTTAAAACTTTGTCATGTTTTCTTTTTAGGACGTCTCAAAAAACTTTGTGTCGTTCCCTTTTAATCAATTATTTTGAGATTTCTATTATGTCTCTCTCTTCTGCACAAAACTCAACTACACAATTTCTACTTTATAATTCTCGAAGCTGGTCAAACTTGACGAAGTTTTAAGGGACATAAATAGTACTCCCTCTGTCCCGCTATGATTGTCCCATTTTATCTTTTCGGTTCGTCCCACTAAGATTGTCTCTAATCTTATTTGGTAAAATTTGTGTGGTTCTAAAGCATTCATACTTTATTCTGACTTTATCAATTCAATATCAACCATATAAACTCCATTTTATTAATAAACCTGCCACCTTCTCTTTTCCCAAATTTAGGGGGACGGAGGTAATATTATTATAATTGAATAATTCATCATAGACAAATGATTAGGGGTGGGCAGAAATACCGAAAAATCGGTATACCGCACTTACCATACCAAAAAATACCGGAAAATACCGAAAAATTGGTATACCGTCATTTTAGGTACGGTATCATACCGTACCGATCTATTTCGGTACGGTAACGGTAAATGTTTTCGAATACCGCGGTATACCGGTATAATACCGTACCGACTCCCTACTCAACAATTACTTTTAATTCTAATATATTGTAAAAATCCATTACAATTTTGAAGCCCAAAATTAATACTTAAGTTGGTTACAAATACAAAAATAAAGGCCCAATTTCTCAAACCCACTATAACCCTATAGGCTTCTACTATGCTAACTTTAATGACTAATGAGTAATGTACAAATGTCAAGAAACAAGTTCATCTTGTTCCAAGAGTTTGCAAGTCGTGATGGTTGAGCCGCTAAGAAGCTGACGAGTGAAGAGAGATACACTTATGTGAAAAGTGTATCTACATAGGGATTCCGCGAGTCGAGACACACAACTTTATCCGAAAGTCTTATTCAATTTTTAAAAAAATATAAAAATGACTAAATACACAATATCATATTAGGAATAAATGATTTTATATCCATGTTGTTTGAATAGTTTTATTTATTCTTGTTAGAGATCACTATTGATTTAATTATATCCATACTGTTCAAGTTATTTTAGGAGAATGTGTTACTTTTTAATATGTGGCATGTTGAACTGCTTAAAGATATTAATAATAATTATTGTTTAATATTGAATTGACATCAATAGATTATTAATTGTACTTCGTACTTCGTAACACTTTAATAATAGATTTAATATGTCGCTAGTAATAACGATTTAGTATATTTCGTTAGTCTATGATAATTTTTTGCACGGTAATTTACCGATACCGTACCGTTACCGAACCGAAATTTCGGTATACCGAAATGCGGTATACCGAAACTTCGGTAAGGTAAAGGTATGCAAATTTTGCATACCGAAAGTTTTGGTACGGCAAAGGTATGAGAAAAAATATAAGGTATACCGTACCAAACCACCCCTACAAATGATCAAATAATAATATGAATAAATTATGTCCATCTTAGCATTCACCAATAAATAATCACTAATTATTAGGCGAAAAATCATTATGAGACTAACCCCATTCACTGATTAGCGTGCGGGGTTTCGTATATGACACCACTCACCTCGTGTCACGCTTCTCAAGCTACGCATAGTGCTTCCCTTAAGCCTATGTTGGCCACACGCCACAACTGCTAAAAACAGACCTTTCTGCCTCCGACTCTACGCTCTTCGTCTTCCCCAACTCAACAGCCTGGTTCAGAAAAACAAAAAGGAAACAGGAATAACCCTTACAAGGTATGTATTCTTGATTTTCTTCTAAATTTTATCTTGATTATGTGCTTTTGTTAGCTGATCGGATGCATCAAATTTGAGGGTTTTCATTGCTATGTAAATTTCGGTTCCATCTACTTTGAGGAACATGTTTATTAAGCTAAAGGTTTGATTTTTCCCCGATTTTCTTGATTATTAGGGCAACTTCTGCTCCTGTAGGATAATCTAATTTCATGGGGTAGTGTGGGTAATCAGATAAAATGGCATGATTTTCTAGATTATCATATACTTTACTCGCTGGAATGTCTTATTTTCCGTGTAAATTCTAAGTCTTTGCTAAGGATTTTATCAATTATTACAAATAGCTACTCCCTCCATTTCATGTTTCAGAGTAAATGTCATTTAAGGGTTATTATTATTATACACATGGATTAAGAAACTCATCAATATTATAGAAATAGTGTTATAACTGAAGTATCCTTTATTTGTACGGTTGTACCCCTTCTTGGAATAGCAGAAGCTACTTTAATTTAGAAATACAGGGTAACATGGTTAAGAGGAAAAACGATATAATTTTTTTACTACAAAGTCTCTTGATTTATAAAGTCACATGTATTGCAAAACAAGTTTTATAGATCAGAACCTAGGACCCCAGCAAACGATACACACATTGAATTTTCCAGTTTCTGAATTGTTCCAAAGCTTCCAAATGCCAGAAACTTTAACAACGCGTACAGGGGTGTGTCGGTAAAAAAGGGCAGCCTGGTTCACATTGGTGTCCCCACAAGGCGAGGGTCCGGGTAAGGGTGCCACCTCAATGGTGTATAAGGAGCAAGCCTTCCCTTGTCATTTTTGACAAGAGGTGGCTCCCAAAACTTGAACCCGTGAGCTCTCAGTCACACGGCAACACCGTAACCGGTGCGCCAATATCCCCTTTCGTACAGGGTTGTGTCAGTAGTTATCCTAAATTCGAAATGTGTTTCTCCTATTAAAAAGTAGATTTTAGAATCTTTTGGACTCAAATTGATAGGAATCTGGCTTCACATTTCAACTTCTTTTGCCTGCAAACGCAAAAAGAAAGAATCAACTAATCAATTGTTTAATGTCAATTTTTCCAAAATCAAACTGTACATTTCTTACATCCAAATTGCTTTGCAGGTTTATGTTTTGATTGACGACAATTCGACAAAGTTAATTTCCCTAATAATATTTAATGAGTGTTAATAATTAAAATTTACATATTCAGTAACAATACTAGGAGTTCTATCTTAAGTTCAAAAACCAAATTCAAATACGATAAAAACTTGTTACACAAAATCTGAGAGAAAAAAAATTGAGTTGACCAATGGACAGTAATAATTTAAAAGAATTTTGGACAGAGGGAGCCAGGGAGGGTTTAACACTTTTGCATGACTGATGTTGATGGCTAATCTGCTTCTATATATTATTTTTTCTCAGGCATACTGTTGTTGAAGAACAAGAAATAGAGTTTAAGCCTTTAAGGGGATTCTGGCAAGTTGGATCTTATTGGTGAAACATGGATTCAGAAGGTCCGGCAGCTCCAGTGATGGAAAAGGGCAGCACTCCTCCAGAGACAGTTTTGAGCAGGTTAGTGCTTAATGATTTTCTTGTTCATACATTTACAGTTCAATTTTATTATTTTAACATTTTTATTCCTGCTAGTAAAACCTTCATGATCTTCTTTATTTAGGAATGTTCATTCGTATGAGTATGTGTTATAGCCTTACGGATATTTTGGAGCCAATTTTTTTTTGTTAGCATCAGACCATCGGTACACCACCAGCCCATTTTTGTTCTTTCTACCAAGGAAGTTCTTTGATTTCAAAGTTTTAACCATGTACTATATGAAGTGAATATTTTGTGTTTACTAATTTGGAGTTTTGTGGATTAGACCCAAAAATAGGTTATCTTTCAATTCAGGATCTTACTTATGAAAACTATTAAATAAGGACTTGAATAGTTGAAACTATCATTGATTATTTATTCTTTTGTATTTTCTTAATTTTTTAGAGAAAAAAATCCCAAACGTAGTATACAATTTGTGAAGTAGTTTTCATTGAAAATTAATATACCGAATATAAAATGAGATTCAGAACACGTGATATTTTTAGCCTTAGATTGATAATTTCAGTGATGCAGGTCCTACAATGACGTTTTGATCTTCGTGGTCTTTAAATGATAAGTAAAATATCTTTCGGGCTTTAAATTGCTGGGAAAATCAATAAAAGTACATGTGTTTTATCGATTTAGTTATGAACAGAGAGTATGTACTACATCTTGCTTCTGCATTTCTTTGATTATGTAGAAATGGCCCTCCTCAAGGTCTTCATTTCTTTTGTATTTTCATGTGCTGGAATACGCAGTAAATTTTAGGCTGAAGGTTCAAATAGGCATGTGTCCTATCGAGATTGTTCAATTCACCTCCTCAATGAAAGATGCTCCAATCAAAACCATGAACTAGATTAAATGTTGCAATTTGCAAATCATCCTTTTAATGGGTTTTCAACTGTTAGATTTCAAACTCAACAGGTAAATTACATGTCAGCTGATTTGAAACTTTATTTTTTATTTTAATCTCAAATCTGTAGTGACAAGAGATCCAAACGCACGCTTAGACAAATCCGGAGAACTATAACTTTCATCATCACTCTTCTCTTCTTTCATGAGTTCATCTATGGTGAACCTGTGTTTGAATCTATTTCAGAAAGTGACAATAGATCACATAAATCACCTTGACAGAATCAGAATGGAAGAAGCTAAGGCCTGTTACAATCCTCTGCCAAGTTTTCTCATTTTATCTTATTTGAATTATGGCTTTCAAAGGCAGTGCTAACTAAGATCAACCTTCACAAGTGACTTTGGCCATTCCTAGCCGTGAGAGAATAATCTGACCTCCATGAGTGCTTTTTCACTCAGTGGCCTTGGTTCTGGTTGTTCACTGGTCAGGGTGTATTGGGAGGACGGTTTTATTATTGGTTTAGGCTTTTTGCTTGTTTATTACAGTATTTTTGCAGGCTATTTGAGTTAGGGTGATTTTTTACTTATGAGTTGCTTGTTCTTAATCAAGGTGATATTGGAGCGGAGTGATACTCAAAACCTGCATTACTCCTTCCAACATATCATACGATCTATTTTCTTATAGATTTATAACTGAAATTTCGTGAAAAAGGGAGAATATGGTTTTTCTTAAAAGAAGAAGATGACGGTGTGCCTTCTGCGTGTAAAAGAAAAGGAGTTTGAGTTTAGTCAGCAGGCTATCTTGAGTAGAAATGACCTAGAAATGGAAGCTTGCTTACAAAAAATACCAATTGCATCATTCTTCACAGTTCATGGGTTTGATTGGAGCTTCTTTTAGTTGAGGTGGTTAATTTAACAATCTGAATGTGTACAAGGATCTAGTTGACCCTTTAGCCTACATTTATTCTTTCTATAGCCTTTTTACTCATTCTCCGCACATATTTCTCTTGTTGAGAGAGTAGTTACTCAAGCATGGTTGATTATCTAATTAACTCTGGCTTTACAGGGATCAACTTACCAAGAAGAAGCAAGGGAAAGTTCCTAAAAGAGCTCATAAGGCAGAGAGAGAGAAAATGAAGCGTGATCATTTGAATGATCTATTTCTTTCTTTGGCTAATGCTCTTGGTGAATTTTGAAATTCTTTTCTGTAATTGTCTAGGAAAATCCAAGAATGCGGTGTCTTATAACGTATTCATTGTTGCAGAACTTTCAGAACAAGTAAATGGAAAGGCCTCAATATTGATTGAGGCCACTAGAAATGTGAAAGAGTTGTTAGCTCAAATTGAGCAGCTCAAAAGAGAAAGCGAGGCTTTGTTGTCCGAGACCCAATATGTATGTACCTTACTTTCAATCACTTATTTTGGAGATTGTTTGGTTCGGGGGTTGGAGGAAAGAGAAGGGGGTAATTGGTTTTTGTTTTAGTAATTATACGGATTAAATTTTTCTAGGGATATTCGCCTTTTCGGTTTTGTGGGTTTTTTGTTTTCAAGTTGGATATTTCAGTTTTGAGAAATGTAAAAATGAGAACCAAACAGAGCACCTCTAGTTGATTTCGGTTTGATTACTTTCAGTCGGCTCATATCGATTTTGGTCAGTTTAGGCATGTATAGGTCGGTTTGATCGATTTTTAATGGGTAAACCTCAAACCATAACCCGAACCACCTATGATGTGGTCGGTTTTTATCATTTTAGGTTTTGGTATCACCAATTTTGGTTGGTTTTGGCTTAATTTTCTTGTTCAGCCCTATCTTTTTCTTAGTATTACTATAAATAATTATATGTTCAGTTAAATCATGTATTCCTATATGGATTTTTATCTTCAATGTAAGCATATATTAAAAATAAATATTATCTTTCCCCTTCTGTTCCTTCCAAAATTCCCAAACCAAACAAGCCCCTAGGGTGGGGGGTAGCTCCACTATGATTTGAGATGAAGGAGAAGGAAAATTAGGGGAGGGGGGTGAAGTGGAAAATCAGGGTCCTCTCACCTCCAAAGTGAGGTGAGACTTCCTTCCCCTCCCTATGAAGTTTGAACATTGAACTTAAAAAATGGCATTTTCCCAAGATTACTAAAAACTATCTGTTGTACAGGTGAGCATGGAGAAAAAGGAACTGGAGGATGAGAATTATGTTATGGAGGCCAAGATTAGCGATATCCGAAGAGAGATCGCGGAGAGGGTGGCAGCAGAGTCGAATCTTGATCTAAACCTAGCACCTCCGGGATATGAGGAGCAGCAGAAAGCAGAAGTGATGACGATGAACCCGGTTTATGTTTACCCCATCTGTCCTAATCCTGAACTTTACAAAGATGGGAAGGACCCCGTCCATTTACCGCATTCTGCTGTGAGTAAACCCCGGGCTAGATATCCATCTCCGTCTGATGAATGGTCGTCTCAGATTCTTAGCAATCATCCTCTGTCAGGGGAGGAACTTCAGGGTGGTAGCGATGACAGTGGCTTTGTTAGGAGTTAGGCCTTAATAGCAGCCAGCGTAAATACTTTACATGTAATGTAGTAGTTATCTAATCGTGTTAAATGGCCTCATTTTTGTGTTTATATTTCTGCTCTATGAATATAAGGTGAAACGAATTACGGAGTATTTATTTTCTATTTTTCTGGCTTGCATTTTCTTATTTCCTTAGGGTATTTTGAGAGTTAAGTTTTGGAGGGGGGGGGGGGGGGGGGGGAGTTAAGAGGGCTCGTGGTCCTCCATTTTTTGCTTGGGAGTTTGAGAAAATGGGAAGAATGGTTTTGGAAGGGTTCTTAGGAACTCAAAAAAAATGCTTGGATAAGAAATTAGGCAGGATAATAGATGAATACTTTGAATGGGGAAAGAAAGGTGGTGAAATACTTAAATATGTATAAAGATTGATGCTAAAACTCTAAAAGTTAGGACAATCATTGAAATTTTAAAAAATTGATAGGGCAAAAAAATTTATAACAAAACGGATGCACTACGTAGAATATAAAATTTAAGTTGGTTTGAAATTATAAGATTGGCAAGTATAACAATTTATCCACATTTAATAATATTTTAAAACAATCCAAATCTAATAACATGGAGCCATGGAGGTACTGGTAAGGATGTTTCTACTTCGATTGAAATTTGCTGGTCTGAATTGTTTAAGTCTGATTTGGTTTGAAATATGTTGAATTCTCACACCGGAAATAGGTGAAGGAATTAAGTGCTATATTAAGATCTGGATTACTCTTCCTATCAGGTTGACCTTTTAGAATGGAATCTCAGGTCTTAACATGGTATCAGAGCCAAACTGATCCATGGTGTGGCCCCCCTTATGAAATATGATGATGTGATTATTAAAAAATGACAATGACGAATCGATGAAAAAATGAATGACGGCACGATCCAGACGAAGTGTCTGGTCGTGAGGAGGGGTGTTGAATTCCCACACCGGAAATAGGTGAAGGAATTAAGTGCTATATTAAGATTTGGATTACTCCTCCTATCAGGTTGACCTTTTAGGATGGAACCTCAGGTCTTAACAAAATAGTTTGGTTTTGTCTGGTAAATGTTTAGTCTCTCTGTGTTTTATTCAACTATGGAAGTCTGGTCTGATTTGATCTATTTAAGTTTGGTATGATCTGGGACGGGAAACAATCCAAGTAAACACATCTTGTGTTTAGAAAGAATTTTTTATACGCGAGTAATAAACTGCTTTTTCTATACAACACATAAACGGAGTAGAATCATGATTATAACTATGATCTAGCTTGAAAACGCTTGCCTTTGCGAGTGCATGAGCAAATGATTAGTATATCTTCTACAAAACACAAGAGAATATGATCATCAATCCAAATATCAAGGTAAGAGTGTAAGACAATACCCTCTCCTTTTAGAACTGCATGGACCACTAACAAAGCATTCGTCCCAATATCCAAGGTAAAACAGTACCTTGCTAAAAAAAACCACTCTTCTCCCCACAGCAACAATGACTATCTTCCTTTGACCTAATGCTAATAAGAGTTTGAAGGATGCACTTACGATCCTCTGCCGAAAATAATGAAGAGACCCACTCAACGTTCTAGTTTTTGCAATCCCCGTCCTTAATGCTGCCACATTCACGTCTCGAGCCCCCAGGTGGTTTAGTTGAGCTAACACGACCCGTGCCTAGTCCAGGTAACAATGCACCTCTCCAGACCTGAATCTCTGGTTCATTACCAACTCTTCTCCTAATATTCTCAGAAACCACCACTTGAACTTCCAAAATGACGTGCCATATAAAAGAAGGATTATTACCCAATTAAGAAAAAGATGTACATTATATATGCGACTCACCAAGCTGCCAGTGTATGTGGTTAACAACTAGGCTTGCTTGTTGACATGGCTATGTTGAATAATTTCCGGACTCTACGAAAGCTCAAGCCTCCTTCCCCTTTCGGCCAACACAAACCACTCCAAGCCTTCCACCAAATTAATAAATATAACAAAAAGAAAATTTGACAAAAGGAAGTTTTAACAAATATATACATATAACTTCCTATTAGAGTGCTTAATAATACATTTATTTATCTTCTTTCGGTTTATAACCTAATTGGACAAGAGAAAATAACATATACCAGGATTAAATTAAACTAAAACTTACGACATATTACAACGACAGTAATCTATAATCTATAAGACATGGAAGTCAATCTACCAGTACGAAAATAATAGATGAAATTAAATTGTTTTTGAAAATAATTCATATCATGAGTAATGTATATACATACTTTGATACTTGTCGTATGAAAATTAAAAATTAGTGTAGGATGATAATCATTAATAGCATATTGCAACCTCACATCATTTAGTGATAATTATGATGATTATTATATACATTACTTGCTACTATCTTTCGGGTTTGATATATGTGATTATTATGTGTTGGGTGTGTTTCGGAAAATAAAGAAAATTAATTTAAAAAAATTAATTAAATAAAATGACGAAAGAAAACAAGAAAAGAGATGGAGCAGAATTTGTCAAAGCTCGTGCTACGCACGATGTCCTTAAAACGTATTTGTTGCCTCCCACGGTGCTAGGAGCGTTGCAACAATAGTTTCCCAGGATACGATGACAACGAACTAGTGTTTGAGCACTCAAACAAAAGTTCCAGCGAACGAGAACAAAGACTGAACACAGAGGATCTTGCAGAAAGCCAGCAGTGTGTTTTTAGAGGTAAAACGTGTATGAATTCGTGTAAGAACGTGTCTTGTTGCAAACCACCTGCCAGCCTTTATATAGGAGGATTTGTTGTGTGTAAATGGTGACTTAATGGACCTGAACGTTGGACATCAATGACCAGTCCGTTGGGCATTGAATCGTCCATGAACTGTCCATTTAACGCTGCATTAAAAGATAAGAACGTTGGGCATTAATTGTTGTAACGTTTCAGAAGCGCGACAGAAGACCTCCATCAGAACACCCCGGGAGGGGTTCTGATCGGAGGCCAATCAGAAGACCCCAACTCTGATCCGCGGCCATCAGAGTACCCCCAACTCTGATGGGCGGCCATCAGAATACCCCATGAGGGGTTCTGCCATCAGAAGACCAACAACGTGTTCTGATCCGTAGACTTCTGCCGCTGGGAAAAAATTAAACGTTTCGGGAAGAAAACAAAAATTAATCGTATCTCTTGAGAGATAGATTTTTGGACGACATTCGTGTCCGCAGGTCGCCCGCGCACGCAAGTCGCGGTTTTTCTTCTCCGATTTCGGGATTTGATTTGCACCCCCCCTGCGCGCGTGGAGAGAGCCTTTACCCTTAGGAATCTTAACTCCATAAGGGGAGAGTCCCTTTATAAAGGGTTGCAAATCCCTTGGGTTTTCCGGTGTGGGAAATTAACACACTAGAAACTCATCCTTTTTCCCAGTTTTTCCATTCTAACGGGTAAACTTTGAAAAGCGATTTCTCATTCACCCGTTATCCGTTTTGAGCGTACCATATATCGAATTGTAGCCCTTAACAAGGACAATCCGAAACCACTTTGACCCGACCCAAATCGGAAGTGGACCCCACTCAAAAAATTGTCCCAAAATAGCCATTTAATGCAATTTTTCACACATTTTTCCAACATTATGAAAAACTATTTCATTTTTTATGTATAATAAAATGCATGTGCTTCGATCAGCTTGAAGTTCGTTATGTTTTAAAATTTCTAAACATAATATTTTGAATTTAGAAGTGAAAATATTTAATTCTACGATATCTCTCTTCATCCATCTCACCATATACGCTAGAAGAATTATAGATACAAAGATAAATTGAATACAAATTAAATTGTGAAGTTAAAACTTATATAGATACTACGTAATAAATTAAAGATTGAATATATATTAATAACACTATTTATCAGAAACGGACATAGTCATATTATTACTTAAGATGTTAACTTGTATTTTTTTCATTTCCATTTAAGTATGTATTCGAGTTATATAATATTTTTACTATAAAAGATATCCTTAATAATTTCACTATCACAATTTCGCACCAAAATGTTATTAGAAAATAGATACTCCAACTTCAAATATCTTCATTTTTATAAGAAACATTCTACGGTACTTCCAACATATTGTATCTTGTCTAGATGGACCAATTAGAAGTGGCAAATATAAATTATATTATATGGAGTAATAATCACATTCTTTGTAGAAATTGTAGCCGCAAAACTTTACTAACTTTATTTATGCTACTGCCCCCTAAAAAGCATTACCATTTAAAGTAGCGAATGTGTGATTAAATTATTTTTCCTTCATCTGGTCTCCAAAAAAATCAATCACATAATTTTTGCATTATTATTACATATGCAAATTAATCTTGATCAAGTTTTATGGGCGAGTATTGATTATTATCATTGTCCTTTATATAATATGTGTAGCCAAATTCAACACGCTTGATATATTGTACTCGTTATACACTATTTTATATATTCTACATTTCATTTTTTTAAATGTATTATATCATGTCTCTTTTTTTGAATGTATATCATGTCTCTTAATTAATTAATTAATTATGTGTGTGTGTGTTTCAAATATTTTCCTAATAGTTTTATTTATATTTAATGTCTTTATGGTTATTCTTCTAAAGTTTTATTTGTAACTTATAACCATTGATTAGATTTATACTTATTCATTGATTTTTATTACTTGGATCTCCACTATATTATCTTTATATAATATAAAGTAACAGTCAGGCCACAACTTTTGGAGGCAAAATTGCCGCCCAAAATGAAGGGCAAAATTGGAATAATATGTCAACGTATCTAATGTAATTAATGCTACCAAAAATTAATTTGCAAAAAAATGAACCAACGAATAGGAAATTAATTTGCTACCAAAAATGAAATCCCGCCCAACGAATTCCCAGTGTACCGCCCAGTGTGTCCATATATGTAAGGTTGTAAGTATGGACAATGTTAATTAATTAATAGAGAGTAATATACACAAAGTTGAATGTTGAATGCATTACTACATTCAAAAAGTAACATTTCACTATTGAAGTTTCATAATCAGTAAACACCATATTAAATACTTTAAAATTCTGACAATTTGTTTCACATACCTATTAATTAACTTTGTTTTAACAATATAAATATCACATGCGACATGTGCACCGTTCACATTGTGGCATTGAAAATTTTATTAAAATTATATAAAATCGTGGATGGAAAGAGAGAAATGTAAATCATTTATTATACATATGCATTGTGAACATTATTCTATAGGAGATGTTCTAAGAGCATCCTCATTATTTAGATTATTTAGAGACTAATTTGATGATGTGGATGATTTTTTTGAGATTATGATTGGGATGATGAAATTATTTTCAAAGATTATTCATAAAAAATTCTGGTATCAAATAGTGAAACCAGATTATTTTAAGAGTTTGTCCAACAAATATGGAAAATTTGGTGAGCCGTGTGATACTTTTCCCTTTTTAATGACTCTTAGCGTGGTGACAAAAGAAAAAAATTAAACGGGATAAGAGATCAAATAATGTTTGTAATCAGCAAAAAAACGTGAATATGCGTTGTTGGCTTGGTGCATTAATATATATATATATATATATATATATATATATATATATATATATATATATATATATATATATATACGAAGTAGATACTAAGGATGTTTTCTTTTGAACTATTTTCAGTCTTGGATCAGACCAGATTAGACTATAGCAGACTTAAACAGACCAGATCAGACTTAAACAGACCAGGCTAGATTTGGATAGTTATAAAATACACAGAAACCAGACGTTTACCATATCAGATCAGTTCAGACCAGAGCAGATCAGACATAAACAAACCAGACCAGACCAGACCAACATATTTCAGTCCAAAAGAAAACATCCTAACATGTATGTTTGTTGGAGAGAGTCTCTTTTTTCTTAATGAATATACGTGTAATTTTTTTTCTTTTTTCTTTTTCGTTTTTTACTCCAGGGGAGGCCTGGGGGGCCTGGAGTAATCAGAGCTGAAACTCATTCCATTGAATTTCGAACCCTTATGTGCCTAGCGGATTTCGAACTCGAGACCTCGCACTAGGTACGGTAACCTCACAACCAGCTGAACTGGAATATAATACGTGTAAATATTTAACTAGACAACACAAAAAAATATGCATTTACAAACCTTTTTCTTATTGAAATTATTCATTTATATACCCAACCTTATTTCCGTACGTATATAAGCTATTGTAAATTGGCATTTCCTATATATAAATAATCAGTCATTGTAAAATAGAACTAAGTACAAAATTATACTTCGTATTATATTAGAATGTCAATAGTTTTTTTCCACAACTCCTGTCAAATCAGTGAATCTCAATTCTCAACAAAATTCAACCAGAGTATATCAAATGGAAAGTTCATGCACGTGTGATACACTTTTGACAAGTAATAGAATACCAAATGTCAAACATTGCATTCAAAATATGAGTGAATGATTCTTATTGAGTAATATGTCCAAGAGGTTAAAGTGATAAATATGACAAAATTAACAATAAACTTTAACTGTGTAAAATTTATAATTAGTTGACCATATAAATAATAATTCCACAACTAATAGTAGACTGAGATTTTTTAACTACTACTCAAATTAAACTCATGGACAAATATGTGACTTATTAAGTTACTATGAGTGTAACACCATGATCACTTTGGTGTGAAATTGAATATAATTATAGTAACTAAAAGCTATTATATAATTACTAAAGATAGGAGATCAAACATTTGTGTAACATCTTTATTTTAATTATATTTATGTCATTATTTCTAATAAAATGGCCATAATCAATACACTCTTTCATAAGTTTCATTTAAAATTATTAATTACTTTAACTAAAAATCACAATTTTTTAGGACAATTGAATAAGAAATGTCGTCAAGGTTTTAGAAGGAGGAAGTATTCTTTATCAATTTGAAAAAAAAGTGAAAACCAATTTATACCAGGTCATGCTTTCAACTTTATACTTTGAAGTGCTTAATATAATTCTAAGTAAAACCACATCTTTGAAAACACTACTTTCAGTTTTCTTAAACAAAAATAAAACAAATGCTCAAAAATAAAACAAATAAAACAATAAATACTTTTTGGTTTGTATGAAAAACACTATGAATATTGTCATTCACTTATTGTTATATTTTTCATGAATACAAAAATTACTTATAAATTGTTATTATTTGTGTCCGTCTATGTTGTAGTTATACTACTTGCAAAACTATTATTATTACAGATGTACATGCATTTTGCCTAAAGTATAGTATTAGTAGCACTATTGCATCGAGGTCACTTTCACTTTTCAATATTGATAAAACGTCCAATAGTATGTATCCCACTAAGTGAGATATCAAACGGATTTCACCGCCACACCTCATTTCATGAGATTAAAAACATATTATCAAACATATCACATGATTACATGTTCTATTTTACACAATTTGAAGGGAGTGTACTTTGTAAAAAAGACCTCAATATGTGAATAATGTTATGGCACGGTATCGAATGTATGTCAACACTTAACGTTTAACGATGGTCTAAACATGGTGAAGCTTGGTGTTTGAAAGTTTGTCTTGAGAGGTATGATATAAATTTGTTGTTATTTGATGTCACTAATATTTTGTGATTGCATAATTCAAATAATTGATGTCACGTCTTAATTATAATGCTATGAATACATAATCTCCATTATTGTGCATTTGCATGTTCATTCATTCCCCTATATAAACTCAATCGTTCACTAACTCCACACAGTGGCGTAGCTAGGGGTGGGCCAGACTTGGCCCTAGCCCAGCCCAAATTTTAAAAATGTCTCTATTTTTAGTGTAAAAAATTGCGTGTAAATTTTTTTTTCAAAAATATTCTTTGTACCGGCCCAGTTTGGCCCAGTGTCCTGCCTCCACCCCTGACCCCACATGTATATCCACTTCCTCCAAGTCGAGGTTATAGCAACAATATTGTGAGTTCTGTAGGTTAAATTCCACGGAAGCAAAATAGTGCCACCTTTTTCTCCATTATATTATTTCAAAACATCTTTCTAATGACATGTAATGTGTTATTAACATTTCATCTTTATTTTGATTGTCAAACAATATATTATGAGTGTATAGTATATAAAGAAATTCTCAAAACTTATGTTACTTTTTGTGCACTTGCAACATATACGAATGTTTTGTCCTATAAAGCTCCCCAAGAAAAAATGAAACAGACAGTACAATCATACCATCATGTTGTTTTATTCTCAACTAGAGCTCATTCTACATTTTCATTTTCCTACAAACTACCATTATGTATCAAGTTTATAGTTTATAAACACTATTAAGTTTTTTTCATTTAAAATAATTACACATTACATATGTATCGTCATAATAAAAGATAATTTTAAACAAGTTATTATTATACTCTAGATTGTATCCCGTGCATCGCACGGGTACTTTGTCTAGTGTTTATATATATAAACATAACGTAAATTTGTTACAATGAAAATTGAAAGTGTCGCACTAGTTAAATGATATGAAATTTTTTCTTTGATAATACTCCGTATTAAATAGTTAGAAGATTGAAAGTGAAAATTTATAAAACAAATATCGATCAATATCATTTATAATAGTTGGACAACGTAACTTGAAATAAAAGAAAAATTGAAAAATAATAATCCCAACTATCGATTATTCCTGAGTGGTCTCAACTATAAAGATTATTTTTCAAAAATAGTCTCTAACTGACTACAACCTGATATAGCAGGTCAATTTTAAATGCGAACTATGTTTAAGTTATGCATAATCCCAATTAAAATCAATCTTTTTTGAATAAAATAATACGAAGTATGTTTGATATGATTTTGTTCCCTTTTTCGGTTTAAGCCAAATGACAAATGATATGTGGTTTTAATAGGGAGTGTAAGAGGCCGTTTGACAACACTGTTTTCAGCTTATTAGGCTTATCAGCCAATTTTTTCACCAAACACGTAACTTTGTGCGCTGAATTGTGTAATAAATAGAAAAAGTAAGGTTGGAGTTACTTTTCCGGCTGTATTGGATAAAGTTACTATAGATGATCATTTTAGCTATTCTTACACACAATTTTTTCTTTATTTTATTAATAAAATATATTTTAAAAATAATTTTTTCTTAAAACAACAGAATCAGTCAATGCAGCCACTTCAGCCAGAACTTCATAAATTTCAATAGAATCAACTAAATCAACCGATTTTCGTGTTACGAAAGGGCTCTAAATTTTCATGTATTACAAAAAAATTGGCTAAACCTGGCACATGGCTAAAAATGATTGTAATGACTACTACGTCTACTAGTTTCAACTTTTCACATGGCTAACATACACCTGGAACCACCGGCCCACGCCATTTTCCTCTTTTTGGCGCTTAAGATTATGAGAAACCATCCAGAAGACGGAAAACCTAATTAAAAAAAAATACGTAGTAATAATAAAGAAAAATATTGCTGGATCCATCAGCCCACACTACATTTACATCGTCAGGATCTTAGCTCACAAAAGCAGCTAACAAAAATAAAGAAAGAGAGATAATCTCACCGCCTCTTCTTGGTTTGGAAATGGGATCGAGCGGTTTTGGAAGCCTAGTCAAAGTGATCCTCCAGAACTTTGATTTGCTCGCTGGGTAACTTTCTTACCTTTCTTTTACCCCTCTAATTTTGTTTTACTCGTTAAGCAATTTATGTTCTTGTCTTTATTGGACTTTGCTATGGAAATTCAATCCTAAAGGTTGCAGTTTTGTAGGGTTTCGTTTCTTTAGTTCAATAATTAGTTTTTCCCCTTTGAATCTGCAGGCCCGTGGTTAGTCTGGTTTATCCTCTGTAAGTGTGAATTTAGTTTCTTTTTTTCCTTTTCTCTTAAAGGTGAAGTTTTGTTGCTGTTTCACTCTTGTGTGATCATATACTACGTATTACTTAATGGGAGCAAGTGGTTTGTTTTTGGCTGATTCTTTTTTAGTACGGAGTAAGTATTTTGAGGAATTGAAGAAGTGTTTTAGCATGTGGTTGCTTTGTCCTAAATTTTGTTGGCAGGTATGAGTCAATCAGGGCCATAGAGACCAAAAATCCTGAAGATGATCAGCAATGGCTTACCTACTGGATTCTCTACTCAATGATTACACTTTTTGAGCTTACATTTGCCAAAGCCATTGAATGGTAACTTCTATTTATCTCATCAATATATAGAAGTAAGTTGTACCACTTCCCAAAGAAAGAACTCAGTTTGTAATACTAAAAAAATAGTGTTATACGTGAGTTCTTGTTTTGGGGGGACGGGGCAATTGTTTAAACCAACAACCCTTGTGCTGAAGCTATCACTTTTCAGTTCGGAACAAATACTTTTGAGCTATGTAGGTTGTACAAATTATTCATCTTCCGTGTATCAATTATATCCATACAATTATTCATCTTCAGGTATAGTAATTGGTACTTATGAGTAACCTAAGAAAACCTTCAGTATTTTTCATATGAATCATAACTAATGTTTTGTAATATCTTTCTTTATAATTATCTAAATTCTCAAAAGTTTTGCATCACAATTCTTCACGAAAGCTTGATATGCAGAGTGTTAGGTAAGACTATAATTCGGTAAAACGGCTGAATTCTGGAAAGTCATTTAAATCATACGGAGTATTTTATTACTAAAATGAAGAAACAATTATAATGGATGAAAAGCTAAAATGGTTCTCTTCAACAAATTTAGCAAAAAAACCTCCAACATCAGTTTTTTCATTATTCACCTCTCTAATGCGTCAATTCGAAAATAGTTTTGGTAACAAATCTGTTTGATAAGCCAAAAAAGGGTTACCAAATGGGCACTTAATGCGTGTATTTGAAATGGGCGAAGTTTTCAGATTAACATATAGACTTCATGGAAACTTCTAAACACCAGTTAAATGCCTTACATACACACTAAATTCTTTCTTATGTGTTTGGGTTATGCTAGAGGTTATGCTAATTTGAAAGGTTTTCACTAGAGGTTACATAATAGTTATGCTAATCATGCTTACTTGGAGTGAGGGAGGCGTTTTTTATTGCAGCCTCAAACTCTTATTCCCCACATGAATTGACTTATTTTGTGGGCATATCAGGATACCTGTCTGGTCATATGCAAAACTGATTGTAACATGCTGGTTGGTCATGCCCTACTTTAGTGGTGCCGCGTATGTGTATGAACACCTTGTACGGCCATACATTGTTAAACGGCAAGCTATTAACATCTGGTATGTACCACGAAAGCAAGATGCCTTCGGTAAACAGGATGACGTTCTAATTGCAGCGAAGAACTACATCGCGGAACATGGAACTGCAGATTTTGAGAAGATTATTAACAAGGTGGTATTGTATTCCTTAATTATCTTTTTGTCCTTGCAAATACAAATCTCCGAACCTCCAATATTGGTTTACCGAAGAGCCTGTTTGGTAAATAGTTCTGCCTTATTCTACGCCCATCGTTCTCATTTTTTATCCATTACTTTCAATTTTTTGCACTTTTGGGGATGAGTTCTTGTCATTATTGGTCCTTTCTGAATTCCGACAGTATACAGAAATTCAACAGATATGCAGTTGGAATGTTGAAGGACCATAAACAGGGGCAATAGTGACAACATATCCTCACAAATGGGACCAAAAGTGGAAAAAGAAAATTATGGACCCACAGAGAGAATGACCTAATAGTCACGTGACTAAAAGTGGAATATTTTCTCCTACTTATTCAGAATAAGTAGGTTTTGACTGGATTGTTTAGCTGAAATGGAAGTTAATGAACACCTTTCCAAAAGTTCACAGTATTCATCCATTTCAGCCAAAAAGACTTGACCAAGATTTGATTTGCTAAGAATCCTCCCTCATATACAATCTCATTGCAGGCTGGAAAAGCATCAAAGTCCCGAGAATAGCAGTTATGAGGATAACAGATATATAGATATGTGAATGTCCTGCAACTCCCTTGATGCCCCTTGGTGAAAAATAGTAGTTATCCGACCTTGTAAAAAGTGTTCCTCTGAGCAACTCTGATAGTTAGTATGTAGTAAACTAATAGGTATATATACTCTCTCGCCCGTTGAACTTTGTGTATTGTGAAGAATGAATTATGTCGTCCACCTCATATGCACTGCTTATACTTCATCTATGTGTAAGCAATTTCTTGTATAATTTTAGAGATCACCTAAACATGGTAAAGGCTGCAATTCATCATAATAAAAAATGGGATGCTGATTAGGGGTAAAGAAAATATAATCAGATGATCAGATCCTTATAGAACTAGGTCAGACGGTCAGCTAAGCGATCCAGCATAAGGATGGACCAGGATCGGTCAGACCGGCCCGGACCGCCACTGTGCGGTACCGGCCCGGCCCGGTAAACCGGGCCTGGAGCCTGGATCGGAGGGGGGTTTGGGGCGGGTCACGGGCTCAGCCCCTCTTGGAACCGGCCCGGCTGGTCCGGGCCAATTTTTTTTCAAAGTGTTTTGGTGGAAGGCGGGTTGGGCTGAGTGTTTTGGCGAAGTTTGGGGGGTGGGGATAGGCATGGACTCGGGCCGGGTGGCCTGACCCGGAACCGGCCCAGCCCGGCACTATTTGGAACTGGCCTGAACTGGTGGCCCGGCCAAGAACCGGTCCGGGTAGGCCCGGCCCGGGGGCTTTACGGTGCGGGCTCGGGTCACCCAAAAGACGAACCGGCCTGGTTCTGGGCATTTTTTTTCAATTTTATTTTGTTTATTCTGCGTTGGGGCTGGGTGTTTTGGGGTGTTTTGGGCGGGGTGGGGGGTGAGGGGGTTAAGTAGAAAAGCCAAAAAAAAACCTAAGTAGCCCGAGGCCCGGCCTGTACCCGGTGGCAACTCGGGCCGGTTCCGGGCCTTCCCCCATTCCTCAAAAGCCTGATCGGGCCCGGCCCGGCTCCATGCACAGGTGGGGGGTAGGAATTAATTAGAAAAGTTAAAAAAAAAAATTAATTGAACCCGGCCTGAGCCGGTCCTGGTAGAATCTCGGGCCGGTACCGGGCCTTAACACAAAAACTAAAAGCCCGGCTCGGTACCGGTCCATGCCTAATCCAGCATGCCATGATCTGTAAGCAACCTACTACTTCAACATTTTCAAGTAAGCAACCTACCTACTTCAACATTTTCAAGTTCACATTGTGATACATTAGAGCCCAGTGGCGGACCCACTAAGGGTCCCACGGGTCCCGGGACCCCGTGAACTTCCAAAAGTACCTATATATATTATATATATTTCTTATAAAATTAAGGAAAAAGGTGCAAATAGGCCCATGTACTAACAAAAAAAGATCAAATAATCCCTTATTTAGAAAGGTCTCTCCGGCCATCGTCATTTGAGGTGGTTCCCGGTGGAATTTTTTGATGAAATTTTTTGAGCATCTTATTCATCAAGTCTAGTTTACTCATACCAAATTTCAACTAAAACTTCAATCGGGAAGACATTCAAATGAATTCTTGAAGATAACTGCGATTCTAACTGCGCAGTTATTTTCAAGAATTCATTTGAATGCCTTCCCGATTGAATTTTTAGCTGAAATTTGGTATGAGTAAACTAGACTTGATGAATAAGATGCTCAAAAAATTTCATCAAAAAATTCCACCGGGAATCACCCCAAATGATGATGACCAGACAGAGCCTCCTAAATAAGGGCTTATTTGACCTTTTTTTGTTAGTACATGGGCCTATTTGCACCTTTTCCCTAAAATTAATTAATAAGTTATATTAACAGTAAAAGCTAGTATTAGCTTAAAGATCGGAGCTGCGGAATGGCAGCACGCGCTATTTCAAAACTTTCCCTCACCCTGATGTATGGGGTTCGATTCCCTTCTCCATCATTTTTTTTTATCCTTGCTAGGATTTTTCTAATAGACCACATCATCGATCACCATTGCCTCTCCCATTTCAGACCAAACGGATCTCTGCTCTGTTTGCCCGCCCACTTGCCTATGTTTTTTTGTTTACCCTTTGACCTTTTCAAAATTCATTTTTAAGATTAATTATTAAAATTTCTTTAAACATTAAGATCAAATCAATAAATTTACGTATTTATGAATGTTTTTTCAATATTTTACGACTTACTCCCTCCGTCCCTTAAAACTTTGCCAACTTTCCTTTTTTGGATGTCCCATTAACTTTGCCACTTTCCCCTTTAAGTAAAGAATTTGTGGTTCCAGTTAATTCTCTCTCATCTGCACAAACCTCAACCACACAGTTTTTACTTTATTAATCCCCGTGTCAGTCAAACTTGACAAAATTTTAAGGGACGGAGGTAGTAATATGCAAAGATATTTTGATAGTGTATCCAGATTCTAAGAAATTTGGAGTACCGGAAGTATTTCAGATGTTAATTAAAATAATTTGTCACTAGTAAATGAAGAATTGAATTAAGTAATTGTTGAAAGTGAAACTGATTTGGCTTATTATCTACATGAACAACATGTTGATTTTGAATCTTTGGAAGTTAGATCATATATTGAGAAAAATTGCTGAATTATCATTCTAATTTTCAAGACGAGGCACGCCATAGTTACCTTCAAAGAGGGCAGTTTCAACCTCGCGGTCATGATTTCTCTTGTATATTTAATTTTTTGCTTTACATTATCTTAAAGTTATGTTTCTCTAATATTTTACTTTGTTTAATTAATTTAAAAAATGTTATAGTAGGGACCCGTAGTTATGTTTTTCTGGGTGCCACTGTTAGAGCCTGATTGATGAGGATGAGGATGTCGAACAGCCCATTCCGCCAAAAGCAGTCTTACTATTTTTTTGCATTGCTTAATTATAGTCTGCAAAGAGGTTCTGAATATAAAGTAATCAGGATGGAAACATCAATCATGCATACGAACTAAAATCGAAGCCATCATGCTTCATGCATAGAATTCGAACGATCTATCATAAAAGTTAAAATAAAATTTTTTATGGTCCATCCAGAGATTGTTTGTTTATTCCATTTTAAGCTAATAAATTGCATTGTAGTTTAAAATAAAGCCTTAATCAATCAAGACCAGAGTTCTAGGTATAAAGAAGAGAATCAGAACACGATGATTTAGTGTAAGATTTTAATCAAATTCCATGAAATTTCAAATCCAGCTTCGACCCTAGATTTCTCGTCATCGTGAAGCCCCAAGGTAGCTTCGACCAAAGATTTCTCTCCTTGGATTTGTTTCTCTCCCTCCGAGCTCTTGTTTATAATCTCCCCACCGTAAAGCCTTGGATTTGTTCCTCTTTCACCGTGCTTTGCCGCTCGCCTGCTTCAAAATTCTACGGTCAACTCTTGGACGGATTACGGACTACACCAACTCCAATCACTTTATTCCTCTTTAGCTCTGCAAGGCATGCGTTTTCAATCTTCACCATTTGATCATACATGTAGAAAGGATGGAAGAAGATCGATCCATATGAGTTATATGGGGACCGGATAGGAAAAATCTGTTTGTACCCACTATTGTACTCATTGTTGTACTCACCATGTCTGTGAGGAGTTTTTTTTGTCTGTGAATCCCGGTCATAGACAAAAATATGTCTATAAAGACATGATGGGTACAAAAGTGGGTACAATAGTGGGTACAACAAGAAGAACCCGACCGGATATACCTTGCTTTTGTTTTGCTTCTCAATGGGAAGTGTGTTGAAATGCGAAGGGTGCGCAAAGATTTTCAGTCGTATTCTTTCCTTTGTATTTTAGGCTTTAATATTCATGGACAATTTGAAGGCAACAAAATTATCAGACTCCATACAAATTCAAATCCAAAACATCCAAATTATGATGAAATTCTAAGTTCCCTTAAAATTCGTAATAATCCATATTGGGGACACCCCTTAAGTGGGGATGGTCCAAGTGGTCCACTTCCCACTTGGGGGTCATGAGTTTAAGCAGGGGCGGACCTAGAAATTCATATTGGGAGGGCGGTAATTTAAATAAAATATTTTTTGGGAGGGTGAAGATTATTCTTCATATATATATATATATATATATATATATATATATATACACTAAAAAATTATTTTGTTGGAGAGCGATAGCCCCCTGGGTCTCTACTAGGGTCCCCTCTGAGTTTAAGTCATCTATAAGGTGATTCGAGAGTTCTTTTCTCAAATGACGACTTCTAGTCCTCGAGCTTGCTCAAGCGGTCAGACAGTAATGCTTCATCTCGCTTCCAGGGACAATGTGGACATTTGCTTTTTGTTGAGAATATGACGATGTTGATTAATTAAGATCGATTGTTCAAGCGATTGAAATTAACACCTTCAATTTGGTAAATTTTTTGGAGTCCAAGATTAATCCGGCGATCACTTAGTACTAACAAAAAAAATCAGATTCCAAAGTCTTGGTTGTTTGAAATCGTAACCATGTTTAAATTATAGAGGGAGATTAGGTTCCAAACTTCTAATAGAAAAAATCATGGTTTAAAGATGCCCACCCTCAGAATGAGGATGTTTTCTTTTGGACTGTTTTCAGTCCCAGACTAGATCAGACCAGACCAGACCAAATCAGATCAGACCAGACTAGATCAGACCAGACCAGACCAGACCAGACTTCCGTAGTTATAAAATACACAGAGACCAGACGTTTACCAAACCAGACCAGACCAGATCAGACCAGACCAGATCACACTAGCAAATTTCAGTCCAACATAAAACATCAAATATAATCACTTCTCATAAGAACGGGGACCGAACCAATGACCAAATATGGAGGTTCGTTTAAAGTTATTGATTGCCCGAAATAAAACTGGAACCCAGTCGTGTTCGCGGACAAATATTTCTTTAGGTGCTAAAAATGGCAAAAGGAATGTTCCTAACAGATTCTGGTACCGTAGAACCACCTATAATATAATATATACACGTGGACACACTTTGGAGCCAAGGAGAAAGAGCTTATGAGAAAGGGGGTTGAAATAATGAAATGGTAACGTTTCTGGCATTTGTCAAATAGCCCTGCGACCGGAAGAAATAGGAGAAGCTTTGCTCAAAGCCCCGAAGCTCTGCGATCCGTACGTTTCTTTTCATTTCAGGACCTGTTTAACCTTTTTTATTTTCTGAAACTTGTGGATAATCATCTAGTGATCATATTAATCCAGACTTTTGCTAAATGCGATAGATTTTATTATGTTCTTAACATTCTGTGACATGTTTTTGTTTAGCATCGCCTAGCTTTGGTCATTCTTAAATAGATTTTGTTCAATTCCATTTCTTTTTGTTGATTTTGTAGATGATTATGGCTAGGAATGTGTAGGAGGGTAGGAGAGTAGCTTAAATGCTCTTATTTTGCCTACATGATTTGCATTCTAATCAATGATTGATTCAACTCTAGCTTTTTGTGTGATTTGCAAAATATTTATTTCCAGTCCTTATTTTTCTTGCTGGTATTTAAAGGAGCAAACTTTATATGTACTCCCTTTGCACAGTCAAGAATTTCAATCCAGACACGATGAGACAAGGCTTCTGTTGTGACTTTTGGTGGTTCTGGCAGCTAGAGCTTTCATGAAAGCGTAGTATACATTAATTGTACAAGGATGATGGAAGGAGTGGATTTTAATTGTTTTCCATAACTTTAATCTCTTTAGCTTCTACAAAGGTTTCACTATTAGTTTATCAATGCCTGGTCGCACTATCTATTTACTAATCAAGAGGGAAACAAAACAAGAGGCAAAAGCAGTGATTCTATGTAGTTATTATCAAGGTAATTGCATTTAGTGTATTGTTCATGAAATCCTACATTCTAGTTTCTCACCCATAGTGTTTTGAAAAGTTTCTGATGGACTAAATTTGGTATCATCTGTACTGCTGTTTAGAGGTTTGCCAGTATCCAAATTGGCCTTGTCCCACACATGTCAGCTTGAATGAATAATCCTCAGAGAAACAGTCTTGGCGGGAGGAACGTGGAGCAGGTAGTGTAACTTGAGGAGATAAGTATTATAGATGCTTTACTACCACTTTATGAATACCTACCATCTAAAAGTCCCCCCTTCCCCCATAATCCAGCATAGTAAAATATCTGCATATATAGGGCTTAATCGGGTAAGGAATTACTAATCACATTCACTTCTTAGCTAATTATTTCATTAGTTTGGAGCTCCACACCTCAGTTATCTAATAATATCTTTCAATCAGCAACAAATCTTTTTGTCAGTGCTACCAGCTAAATGCATGATTTCTATATTTTCTAGTGAGTTAAACTAAAATTTGTGATGCACCATACTAAGAAAGAAATAATTCTGCCTAATACAAGTAGATATTTCTCAAGGGTAAGAAATTTCAAATCACATTCGATTTCAAGCTCTTTAATGTGAAGCTCCTCACTTTAGTTATTTATCAGCAGGGAATCTCTTATAAATGCTAGCAGCTAGCCAGCTACTTGCATGGTTTCTGTATTTCCTAGCAAGTTCGTTAAAATTGGAATCTGCTGTGGAATGGAATATGAAAGAAATAATTATTTATAATGTGTATACTTTTCAACGGTAGAAAATTTCAAAACAGTTTCAAGTCTAAACTCATTAATTTGGTCCTTCCACTCCCCCCCTCATTTTTGAAGGGGAAAACATGATCTGGATTCAAGATAGTTCATGTTTTTTTCAGGACACATGTAGTTTTGGATAACTTAACTGTTGTTTATAATTGCAGGCCATAACAGCCATAAAAAGGGGATCGTACCTTCTCAAGTATGGGCGTAGAGGAAAGCCAAAGTTTTGCCCTTTTCGGCTTTCAACTGTATGCACTTTTTCAATAATCATTGATTCCTCAAATTGAGTTTGATATAAGTAGGATTACTTATGCTTACAAGTTCGCTTTCCTTTGTAGATATTCATTTATATCTGTAGACCACAGTGTGTATCAAGTGCAAATGCCCTATGGCTCGTATTCATTAGATAAATTCATTTCTTCAAAGACAAATTTATCTTGAAAAAGTAGTAGCACATTGTAAAGCAGTTGAGCTTGTTGGAAAGGAAGCTGTCAAATTACTTGGTTTGCAAATGGATTGTGTAATTTAGGAACTCTTTTTTGTTTCCATTTCCTCCCTTTTCTAGTTCTGGAAAATGGTTATACCTAAATCCCGAAAGCTATAGGCTTAATTTTTCTAAGTGGGGAATGATTAGCGCGGTGTATGCCATTTTGTCCATCTATGGCTCTTTGAAATCTAAATTGTGATGCTTGTGAACAAAGCTTGGCCAGATCTTTAGAAATCAGATATCAAAGAAGAATCACATTCAAATATGCATGCTCCCTTTTGAGAACACGGGTTGGGGGCTGCGTGTTTTATTATAAGGGAAAGTTCCCGAAATAGTAATGAACAAGTCTTGGAATTCCAAAATAGGATTGCTGTGTTTTTCTTCCCGAAATAGGAGTAACATGATAGTATTTACTGCCATCTTGTAGTCATTATTGCCAAATAGTTGCAATATTAGGCATTAAACATGACAATATTATCATTAATGCCAGTATTTTCCAATCATGGCAGTATTTTTCAATTATGCCAGTAACTCCTATTTCGAGAAGAAAAATATAGCAGTCCTACTCTGGAATTCCTAACCTTATTTACTCCAATTTAATCATCATCATTATTACTATTATTATTATTTCATTAATGCAATCATACTTAGACTCCAATTTTTTAAATCTGAGTTCCAGGACGAGACAAGACTGATTTGGTATTGTGGAAAGGAGGAGAAAAGTATCCAACTAAGTCATGTTTCAACAATTATTCATGGGCAACGTACTGTAAGATTGTCCTCTGAGTTGCCTCTCTCAGTTTCATCAACATAGTTATATTTGTTGCTTAGGTTATGTTTAAGTAACTTTGATGTAATTTACAGGCAATATTTCAGCGTCATCCTCGACCTGACAAAGAATATCAATCCTTCTCTCTCATACATGACAAACGATCTTTAGATTTGGTATAATATGCCTTTCCATGCACTTCAAATTGTCTTAATGGACTGAGAGCCCGACAAAAGAACACACTAATCAGCAATATTCAGTAATATGCAGGATAAATATCAATAATCCTCTCCTATACATGATAAAAATATTCAGTAATTTGCCTTGCTGCCTCACTGACAATAGAAACAATTCATATTTCTTGAAGTGAGGAAGAATACAAAAGAATCCACTAGTCACTGGATTGAATTGGTACGTAGGTAATCAAAGAAATCGAAATAAATGAAGGGAAAGACAGGATGGGTATAGTTTCCAGTACCTACCAATATTAAAGGGCATCCATTAATTTGGACACGTGTTATTGGGTGCATTTATGCTCATTTTTGTGATTATTATTTATGTGAGCAGCTCATAATATGGTTCCACAGATAGCTTTATAAGTTAGTTTAGATCCTTTATGGCTTCCTTTTCTCCAGATCTTGTCAAGTTATGTTATAGCAGTAAAATTTAGAAATTGTATGAATAGAAGATCTTAGACATGTTTTTCCTCTCTACTCCAATACTCTTGCAAGAAGCTTGTTCCAAATTTTCCTTACCATAGCCATTCTTCATAGATAATCAACTTTTTACCATGCAAGTAATGTTGCTCTCTACGACTTCACCTACGCTTACGAGTTCCAATCGTCTGACCATAGAGTTTTGTTAACACTATACCAAGACTCCTAATTCACGTATTCAAGTTTTAGAGTTAAAACCAAATAAAAACATATAAATGAATTTGATATCCGCATTTATATATGCTTAAAGTAATTGGTACTTGACAGATTTGCAAAGATAAGGATGAGGCAGAAATCTGGTTCATTGCGCTCAGGGCACTTATTTCTCCGGATAGCTGTGAAAAATGGAGAAGCACAATAAGAAGACATAGTACTTCATCAGATAGTTCAAGTGCCTTGACCCAACAAAGATCCCAGTCCATTTCACTGACTGGCAGCAGTAATGATATTTTTACCAATGAGGTTTCCTGCTGTGTCATTCTCTTAAACAGTTTCTTATTTCTTTCGCTAATTTCATTTTTTCCTGGCCACAGGACCCATGGGAAAATCATTTAAATCAGCATGCATTTGAGAGCCCCCATAAGACAAGATTGGTAAGAGCCATCTCCGATATTCTACTTTATAATACAGCAGCATGTTCTTCCCATAGAGATTTAGTCTCCAATTCCATTAGTTCAAGATTATTTAAGAACTTAGATGATGAAAATGGGCGGAGCTCTGTGGATACATTTCGAGTTAGTTTCTCTAGTGCCATTAGTTCATCTAGCCAGAGATCTTTTGGAAATTCTGATACAGACGTCCTAGTGTGGGGCGAAGGAACTGGTGATGATCTATTGGGTGGTGGGCTTTATAGTGGTGGAAGCTTACCTGGTGCATCAAGGGATTCTTTATTGCCAAAGACTCTTGAATCAGCATCAGTGCTCGATACTCAAATTATTTCCTGTGGGAGTAGGCATGCAGTTCTCATCACAAAACATGGAGAGACTTATAGCTGGGGAGACGGATCTTTTGGTAGACTAGGGCATGGAATAGAGTCTGATATCTATAACCCGAAACTTATTGACACCCTCAGTGGGTTCACCATTACATCTGCAGAATGTGGAGAATATCATTCATGTGCTATAACCATTGATGGGGAACTCTATACATGGGGAGATGGCACTTACAACTTTTGCCTCCTTGGGCATGGCACTGGAATCAACCACTGGACCCCGAAAAAGGTAAGGGGCTCATTGGAGGATAAACATGTATCAATGATCTCATGTGGACCTTGGCATTCAGCTGTTCTAACATCCATGGGTGAATTGTTTACATTTGGGGATGGAAGTTTTGGTGCCCTAGGTCATGGAGACCACTGTAGCACTTGCATTCCTAAGGAGGTTGAATCTCTGAAAGGGTTAAGAACAACAAAAGTTTCATGTGGATATTGGCATACTGCTGCTGTTGTAGAGTCCACTTCAGAAAATCTTGATTGTGGTTCTCTAACTTGCAGGCTGTTTACTTGGGGAAATGGGGATGATGGTCAGCTTGGACACGGGGATAACATATCTAGACTTGTACCATGTGTTCTTGCTGTTTTAGAAGGTACAAACTTCTGTCAGGTTGCATGTGGTTGTAGCATCACGGTTGCACTTACAACCTCGGGACAAATATATACTATGGGAAGTGCTGATCATGGACAACTTGGAGTTCCAGGGAGTACAGGGAGACTTCCTTCTTCTGTCCATGGAAAAATTAAGGACAGTTTTATTGAAGAAATAGCGTGTGGTTCTTTTCATGTTGCAGCATTGAGTTCACAATCCGAGGTATACACATGGGGAAAGGGAGGGAATGGCCAACTAGGACATGGTGAAAACTATGACAGGAGTATCCCTACACGGGTTGAGGCTTTGAGAGACAAATGCGTAAAAAGTGTGGTTTGTGGGAAAAATTTCACTGCCGTCACTTGTCTTCACAAAGAATTATCGATGTATGATTATTCCATTTGTTCGGGTTGCCACTCTTCATTTAACTTCAGAAGGAAGCGTCATAATTGCTACAACTGTGGGCTAGCTTTTTGCAAGACATGCACGAGTAAGAAATCAGTGAAAGCCTCCTTGGCTCCAAGTTTGAATAAACCTTATCGTGTATGTGAAGATTGCTTTAATAAACTCAACAAGGGCTTGGATAGTTCACCTACCACTTTACCGCCAAAGGCATGTGGCTTAGTTCCTTACAAGAGTTTCAGTGAGCAAAAGGAGAAACGTATTAACCATAAGATCAAAGGCCTTGCTTTTGAGCTTTCATCATTTGATTCATTCAGATGGTCTGAAAATCAGCACTCCAAGAGTAACCAGAAACAAAATTCAAGTCATGGTGCTTCTAGTGGAAGTTCTCAATGGGATGGATCTTTTGTTTCAAGTCCTACATCTATGCTTGACTTTTCTGACAAAACACTGTTTCACATCCCTGGATCAACACATCATTCTCTATCAGATTCTCCTGCATCTATAAGTTCAAGTCATACGCCTTCCTTTTCGAAGGCATGTGATTTTCCTCTGGTGGGAAATCCTGGAGTTGTTGCTAGAGAAAGAGATACAAGTGAAACTCTCACAAAAGAACTATCAATATTAAGAGAGCAGGTAATTTTCAGTTTGAGAATGCAGTCTGGTAAACTACAATTGCTTGGTATCATTCACAGTTGTTGGATGTAGAATAACATACTCTGAGAGTATTTTTTATTTGATTATGGAAAGTTTTATATTACAGGAGATTTGCTAATTTTTTATAATATCGAAAGTAACTTATGTTTGTACCCATTCTTATTCCTGTAATGTTACTCAATTGTAGATCATGTCCTTTGACTAATAAGTTTGTCCACATCAAATACTTTTCACCAGAACGTATTATTTCTGGTGGAAAATTACATGGCATAGACCACTAGCTTGTGGTAACTGGGCTGGAGGTTGGTGGGTTTTAAAGAAATTCTTTAAATGCTAGAGAACTAAAGTTTTGTAAGAACCAGGGGCGTATCTAGGGTGGTAGCAGCTTCCCTCCTCAACCCCAACTCAACCCCTGTATATATTATTTAAAATTTCATAAGAAATTGCTCAAAATAGGAGTAAACCATAGGAAATAATCTAAAATAGGACTAAGAGTGTTTTCTTCCCCAAATATAGGATTTATGTAATCCTATTAAAAGAATAAAAGGATAAAAAAAATCCCTAAATAGGAGTGCATGAGTCCTGTTTGGAGAAGAAAACAATGATACTCCTATTTGAGAAAAATTGTATGTTTAACTTCAATTCATTGGCTTGTACTAATAAACTTCAAATGGCATCTTTTAGTTGAGTGGTTTGGTTTCAGATATACTGTGTTGGGATGAAGTGTTCCTTTCAAATTAATAATTTCCCGTACTCTGATGGGTCTAGCAAGTAGCTTGTTGTCACAAACCTTAAATAGTTGTATGCCTTGCAGGTGGAAACTCTCGTGAATAGATCACAGTTCTTGGAAGTGGAGCTTGAAACAACATTAAAGCGATTAATAGAGGCACAAGATGCAGCCCAAGTTGAGACTGAGAAAAACATTGCTGCAAAGGAAGTAATCAAATTTTTGGTGACGCAGGTGAGATATTGCCATTAAATTGATTATTTGGTAAATTTGATTTTACTCGTAAAATGGAGTGTACTCTCCCTTGCTTTTACAGTTTATACTATTTAACACAGGACGGTGTAACATGCCAATAACCTAACATGCCTATTTGTATATGTATTCAGTTATTCACTATTCCACAGTCGGAAAACCTTTCAAGAATTTGCATAATCTGTTTTTCACTTCTAGCATGCTGACCATTCCAATGAAATATTTGCTTGATCACTCAGATTTGCAAAATGTATAGATTGCATATTATAGTCCATTTATGAAATGCATTTCAATCCCAGTTTGGGTTGGCCAAATAATAATGCAGTGGTAAGTTTTACCTTTAACTGCATTCACACTGCCTTCTAACAAGGCGTATTATTTAGGACTTCTTAATTTGCTTGTTTCTGTGGAATCAACAATCTTATGCTGAGAGTAAAACATTCAAGGTAACATGTATAATTTCTGATTGCTTCTTTTTAAAAATATTCTGTAGTTGAATAACATGGCAGCCAACCTCCCGGGCAAGTGTGTATGAGTAGGAACAGAGGCAAAGTGTAAATGACGATACACCATGTAGATAAACTTTTTTCTCAATTAAGATCTTTTTGCTATCCTTTACATAGCAGGGTTCACTTTTGCGGTCATTTTTGTTGTTTCCTTCACTTTAACATCTCACAAGAACCAGTGGTTTCATTTTGGGCAATCAAAAGTCATTGATCCCCAGTATTGATGTACATATTTCATTACTTTCAGGATACGGGTAAATTACTTCTTGTCAGGATAGCTTAGTAGGATCATTTTCTTTACATTTAGTGATGTATTCATGAAATCGGTTGTACACTTGTACCTAAGTATATTCACTGTGACATCTTCTGCAAAGAAACAAAAGCTGCATTTTGGCTATAAGTTATAGGGTTTGATGCATGAATTGTGATTGCTTGTCTTTGCTTGTTCTATCAACCCTTACTTTCTTTGATCCAACAGATTTGAGTCGAATTTTAGCTACAATTTTGTACCTGCATATGAATGTTAGCTTGATTTTCAGGTTTTGTTTTACTTTAATTATAGTACCTGTGCGATAGAACTATTTCATGTAATATACAACTCCAATTCACCGTCATTTTAAAAAACACAATGAAAATATTAGCAAATTTATCTTTCTTCCGTATTTAAAAGTGACATTAGACTTTGCCACAATATTTAAAGGGAAAATTGTAGAGGTAATAAATAGTACATAAAACGTAGGACAGAATGTGGAAAAACAAGAAAGAGAAGATAAAAAGTAGAAAACGTAAGGAGAATTGAGTATTTTTAAAAGAAAAACTTACCGAAAAGGGAAAATGTAACAAACTTTTAAATACATCTTTTAAATACATTTTAAATAAGAAAGTGTAGCAAATTTTGGAATAGGGGAATAGGGAAAGAGTATATTTTAACAAAATTAGTTTATTTTTTTATGTTTAAAATCTTCATTTTCAAGAATGCGTAAGAAATAAGAATAGAAAAATGCATTAAAATAAGTAGGACCCCAAATGTTAATCTCAATTAAAATCCAGGCATTTTAAAGGTTTATAGAAAAGAACAAAATCATATTATAAAAGTATTGTTTATCCAATAACACATGGCTAACACTCAAATTGACTAAATTGGATGAAATTTTTGAAATTCTATCTGAATTATGAAATTTTATATTAAATATAGATTATTAATAAAATTAAGAAAAATAGCTAAATTAATCTTGTAGTGTAGCCAACTATACAATTTAGTATGAGAAGACAAAAATTACATATCTACTTACTTACTAATAAAGTAGAACCTTTATAGTAATTGCTATTGAGTACAACTTATCAATTATCTAATTGTTATTAAGTACAATTGATGAATGATATAATTGCTATTAAGTATAATTGATGAATGATATAATTGCTATTAAGTACAAACTACAAAAACATGCACCTTTTATCTATCACACGTTCAAAATTTATATTTTGAGTTAATAATGAGATGATTTAATGCCATAATTTTAGATTCCATATTCTCTCATTCCATAAATACAGAGCCCGTTTGGAGAACTCTGTTTTCGGCTTATCAGGCTTATCAGCCAGCTTTTTCACCAAACACGTAATTTTTACTTTCGCGCGCTGAATTGTGTAATAAGCCGAAAAAGTAAGGTTGGAGTTACTTTTCTGGCTGTATTGGCTGAAGTTACTGTAGAGGACCATTTTAGCTATTTTTACATATAATTTTTTCTTTAATTTATTAATAAAATATATTTTTAAAATATTTTTTTCTTAAATCAGCAGAATCAGCCAAAACAGCCACTCCAGCCAGAATATCATAATTTTCAGCAGAATCAGCCAAAACAGCCGATTTTGGTGCTACCAAACGGGCTCACAATATGATTTGAAATAAGGAACATTACGAGTCCGTTTGGTAGCCCAGTTTTTCAGCTTATCAGCCAACTTTATCACCAAACACGTAACTTATTAAAATGGAAATGATATACGTATAATTTAGTAAGAGGTGGTTAACAAATACTCTCTCCGTGAAAAAGTTGATTGTATGAATTTCAAATAGTTAGAAATAGTGTAGTACCTAGTAATCCCATTGTTTTTAATAAAGGTATTGGCCTTGAAGAGATACTTTAACTCGGTTGATGTAGGAGCTAATGAAGATGGTTCACCCGGAATTTGTGGCCTGAACTACAGTTCAAGAAACTTTAAATACAAATAATGAACAAAAGAACATAAATACTTCCTCCGTAACATAGAAATCTTCCCACTTTTCTTTTTCATCCGTAACAAAAAAATCTTCTCATTTCTAAATCTTCTCATCATACTCTCAATAATTCTCAAAATAATACACTATTACAACTACTTTTTTTGAATTTATCCTACATTCCATCACATTATTCTACTATCTTCCCATCATATCCTCAATAATTCATATCCTCTTTCACTATTCTTAATCTACCTACTTTTGAAATGGGAAGGTTTTTAAGTGACGGAGGTAGTAATAGACAATCATTTATAGTTGAATTGAAGAGTTTGATTCTTCCCAACTTCCATCTGCCCTGGATTGAGAATACCAGAGGAGTGTTGACTTGATTAATGATAAGCTTCTTGTTTATGTAGAAAAAGACTTGTTCTTGAAAATTGACAATGATGTCATTATCAAAAGATACCTGTCGATGAAAACCCGTAGAAAGAGTACGTATACCGTGGGAGCGGCTCACCCCAGGGTTCCTTGTTTTTTTTTTTTTTTTTGCTTTCAGCAGCAAACTGACGTGTAACTCGTGCTTAAAGTAATGTAACTACGATTATAAGAAATGTAACTTTAGTCAAGTTGAAATGTAAATTGTCTAAAATACTCCCTCCGTCCCTAATAACATTGCCAAGTTTGACCGGCACGGGGATTAATAAAGTAAAAACTGTGTGGTTGAGGTTTGTGCAGAGGAGAGAGAATTAACTGGAACCACAAATTCTTTACTTAAATGGGAAAGTGGCAAAGTTAATGGGACATCCAAAAAAGGAAAGTTGGCAAAGTTATAAGGGACGGAGGGAGTATAATATAAGAAGTAAAAGATTCATGTCAATGTAGATAATGAAAAATAAGAGCTTGATTAAGTGTATATGTTTTGTTATTAATATCATTATTATGAAAAATGATTTTTAATTAAAAAAAATCGTTTTTGGATAACAAGGGTTTACTTTGTTGTGTAACTCGTATTGTTTTGATGTGTAACTTGATATAAATGAAAATGTAAATCGTTTTTTAAAAAATGTAACTTGTTGTAGATGAATAAAAATGAGAAGCCCTGCACGGCTACACTCATCCGTAGACTTTGAACTCCATAGCAGCATAAACAAAAGCTTGAAGAAACATCCATGGACTAAGATTCTAAGAATAACAGATTCAATTTATAAAAGTCTATCTCTAATTCTGTGGAGCACTTGATACGAAGCTCCGACCAAATCGTTCTCAAATCGGTGGTGGCCAAGCTCTGCCCCACTCCACCATGGACGCAGCTTCCA
Source organism: Cuscuta epithymum (assembly GCA_945859915.1). Taxonomy (NCBI): domain Eukaryota; kingdom Viridiplantae; phylum Streptophyta; class Magnoliopsida; order Solanales; family Convolvulaceae; genus Cuscuta; species Cuscuta epithymum. The sequence continues at coordinate 2,299,631 of CAMAPF010001023.1, forward strand.
TCTCTGTTACCGCGAAGGAGGTAACGGATCACCACTCCACCGTCTTACCAGTCCTTTGCTCGGCAGTCCCACAACTCCCATCTCTTTCTCTAATTGAAGTCCTTAAGTCTGCCTTTTGAGAAAACCTTGATGGACGGCGGCTCCCGATATAATTTGAGCGCATTCAAATTAATTTGAGAACACAAAAATGCGCAGTTATCTTCAAGAATTAATTTGAATGTGTTCCCGATTGAATTTTTAGTTGAAATTTGGTATGAGTAAACTAGACTTAGTGAATAAGATGCTAAAAAAATTTCATCAAAAAATTCCACCGGGAACTGCCCCAAATCGCGATGGAGAACCCTCTTAAGAACTTAATTGAACTTTTTTAGTTAGAGGACGGTTTTCCATAACAATTTGCCCCCGAATGCCAAAACTAGATCCACCCCTGCAGAGTGCAGAGAGCGCCAGACTGCTCGATCAAAGTTTCAATGGCGGCTTCAACAGCCTTCTTCCGCACCTGCCCTCTCAACCTATCATCCATCAAACCCAACAAAGCTACTATTCTTTCCCATTTCTCTTCCGTCAAGGTTGCTTCATCTACCCAAAATTATCCCTCTCAGCCCCTAATTTCCCACTACACTCCTTCCCAGTTTCACAGTCTCGTCACTCCTCTTCGATCTGCTTCCACCTCTGATGCATCCACTGCCTCCGCCCCATCTACCACCTTCCACGGCCTCTGCTACGTTGTTGGAGACAACATCGACACTGACCAAATCATTCCTGCTGAATACCTGACCCTGGTCCCTTCCAAGCAGGAGGAATACAAAAAGCTTGGCTCATATGCCCTATGCGGTCTCCCAGCATCCTACCAAACTCGATTCATAGATCCTGGCGAATACAAATCCAAGTATTCAATTGTTATTGGGGGTGATAATTTCGGATGCGGGTCCTCCCGTGAACATGCCCCTGTTGCCCTCGGCGCTGCCGGGGTTTCTGCTGTGGTTGCTGAGTCTTATGCCCGTATATTCTTTCGGAACTCGGTCTCTACAGGGGAAATCTATCCTGTGGAATGCGATGTGAGGATATGCGAGGAGTGTAAGACTGGAGATGTGGTAACTCTTGAGCTCGGTGAGAGTAGGTTGATCAACCATACTAGTGGGAAGGAATACAAGCTGAAACCCATTGGGGATGCTGGCCCTGTGATTGATGCTGGTGGGATTTTCGCCTACGCTAGGAAGACGGGGATGATCCCTTCCCTTGCATAAAAAACTCAACCTGGTAAAATTCGTTCCTTTTTGTTTCTTTAAAGCATTTTTGCCCCTTAGTAAGGATGCTTTATTATAGTTAGATCTTACTCTGTATTTTTTGTGGGTTGTAGTGATATGGGTAAGTAAATTAGAGGTTTATATTGCAGTGATTTTTATGTGAAAGGTCGGTTCTTATTATACCCTGCTTCGTAGCATTAATCAAGTGGGCTCTTGGAGAATCTGTAACTGAAATAATAAGTCTTTCCTTTCATAAAAGAGAAATGATATATGGAGTATCATACGGAGTATATACTACTATACTCCACACACCACTGCAAAAACCATGACACCATGAACCAATGATCATGCACCCTGACTCAAGACTAATAAATAATACTCTAAAAACTCTAAAAACATTACTATAAGGTTCGGAGTGAATTGGAATGTCCTGAGATTTTTATTGTGTGCCTTCATTACACTATGGTTTGTGCAGGATTTTTTAGTCCTGTCAGCTTCCACTTAGACTAATGAGAGTAACTTCCATGATATTCTTGTGAAGAAGCTAGCTGTTATCCTACCCATAGCACTTCTTGATGTGTAATAGTTGTTCAACAAAACATTATTGTAAGGCTATGGTTTTCTTGCGGCAATCGATGAATGTTGCTCAACGATCATTACGATGTGTGCTAATTTAGATTGTGTAGTGAACAATAAGTGCCTTGTTTCCAAGAGCTGCATTGTCCTAGTATGTTGGTAATCTGATACATGTTTATGGCAGCAAAGCAGTGCGCCAAAAGGAAAGGCAACATTATTTTTACTATTTCCTTGTTGAAGTGGCAATGTAATGGTTAACTGCTTACCTTATTTGTTATTTAGTTACTGAGTATATAGTCTGACAATAGGTAAAGTGATCAAGGATGTTTTTTTTTATTTGAAAGGAAACTGATTATATTATTATCAAGCAAACTTCTCAACATACCTTCCCCTTACAATGCCAAACTCCTCAATCAAAACTCTAAGAGTACTTCCCCCCTTGCAACGCCAAACCTCCTCGTGAGGCTCCGCATAGCCCAAAGGCCCTCCCACTCTCTAGCTAGACTTAGAATAGACCACCCCATAAGGAGCGAGACTATTCGTGAACCATGTGAGAGTTTCGAAGCTTTTAACGGCCAAACAAGCCTTATCGCTTCCACCAACACTATCATCCCAAACCAAGTAAGAAAAAACAAACACCAACCTACCACTAGAGTTCAAAATAATGATAAAAACAACATGAGCAAAACAAAAGGAAAAACAACAAGCATAAAAAAGGTCTTCATGGCTCTCTGCCTTATTCAACCCCCAAAGTTGCCGGCCGGTGCCTCTCAGTGCTGTGCCTGACGACTGGTGGGACAGTAAAATCCAGACGCTAGTCCTGGGGTTCCTCTATGGTGGCGGTTCCGGAGGGGGACGAGTCAACCACGTTCTGTCTTCGTCCTCCACCCCCTGAGTCACCCGCATTGATCCCTCAAGCACCGAACTGGATCCCAAAGTCGCTTCTTCTACCGGACTCCTCACTGCCAAAATTCCACCCGGATCAAACACAGATGGTGTAGCTTTCATCTCAAACACTAGCAAAGCCAGAATAGTCAGCCCAATCATCTGAAAGTCTATTCTAGCAAACCTAACTCCACAGTAGCTTTCAAAGCCATTGGACATCAACAACATCGAATTGGGAAAACAGCAAATCTGGGCCTACTTACCAAACTGAGAGCTCTTTCATCTTCCTCCAGGCCAGGACTGATCAAGGATGTTATTAATTAGATTTATTTCAATCCCAGATCAATACAGTCGAATTATAAACATCATGATTAGGTTTTTCCTTGGTAGGAAGTAGAGATCCAAGGAAGGTGAGCTTAATGTTGTATACCAACTTCATGTCATGCATATTGCAACCTTCCCAAATCCCAAGTCTCATAGGTACCAGGTGGTAACAATGACTGTACGGTTCCTATTGCAATCTATGGGATCTTTTGGTAAAATGAGAAGTAATTATGTTTCAAAAATGCTAGTGTACACAAAATGAGTGGGTTTAATGCACCAAACTTCCTCCCGAAATATAAATTCGGCGCATTAGCCCCCTGTGATTTAAAAAATGCGTCATACCCCCCTGTGTTATAATTAAAAATTTGCGCCAAACCCCCTCCAAGAACAAATTTAATTTCCAAAAAATGAAAAATTGTTAGTTTTTTTCTATAATTTAGAAATTTTGACAAAGTTACTTGCATATTAAACCATATTATTGAAAAAAGTGATTTCAAAATTGTAAAATTTGTTCTTGGAGGGGGTTTGGCGCATGATTAAGTATAACACAAGGGGGTTTGCAAGGTTTTGAAAGGCGAAATCGAGCCCCGAGGCGTTCGATGGTAGCCTCGTGAGGCGTAAGCCTTGAGGCTTATATTTACGCCTCGAAATTAGTTGTTTAAATATTAAACAATATCATAGCTAAACAAAATCACAAGTAAAAATTACATAACACTAAAATATCCAGGCCAAAATAACATAAAACTCGAATAACATAATAACAAATAAATTACTAAGCTAAATGATAGTTTTGTATGACAACTCATCAAGATTAAACGGTAGGCTTGATAAATGCATTAATAAAGTTAAATGACAAACTAACAAAGATCAGGAAGTGCATTATAGGAGTACTATCTAATACTAACTTGATAAAGTTCAAAACTGAACTTTAAATACGTAAAAAAAAATTGTGAATAAAAAAACTTGAATATAAACACAATAACAAATTAAGAAGTTAGGTGGTGGGAAAGTGATGTTCGAAGTAGTGAAGCACCTCAGTACGGAGCTTCGACTGATACAGTAAGCTGAGCAGCACTCGTGGAAGTCGTTTGTTGATATCGGAAGACCAACGATTGCCGATTGGAAGACCAGTGGATATGGCTACGTTGATATCCGACCTTGGGCTGACTAAGTAGGTAATTTTAGGATGAAAATAAAATTGAGGCCCCAATAACTTAAAAAACAAGCCCAAATTTTGCGTAAATTAGAGGCGTACGGCAAGGGGTGGGCGTGGTTGGTTAACCGTGTTTTGGTTAACCAACATTCGGTTAACCGATAAATCGGTTACTATATTTTTGATACCGTTATCCGTACCGTAACTTCGGTTAACCGAGTACCGGTTAACCAAAATTTTGGTTAACCGCAAACCGGTTAACCAAAAACCATAAAACCATAGAAATGCTACATGCCTACATGAGTGTTAACAAATACGGAGTACATGATTGCAAATCTCATCTGTATTACATGATTTTTGAAACATCTTAAAACAAATCTCAAAGATAAAATTCTCCAAATCTCATTTGTATCACATGAAAATTTAAAAAAAAGTCTCACAATTAATCTCGAGAGCTAAAACCACACGCAGCTCAAGTCTACAGCATAAGTCTTCAGCTTCAAGATTTGTTTATTTCCCTACAAAAATGAAGTGGCAGTTGATAAAAATAATTATCTATTGCATTGCTGAACATGAAATGAAATGAATAAAAACAGATAAAGTGATAGAAAAATATAATTCAATAATTCCAGAAGCCATGGTTTGAAATAGCGGCCCGCTACCGCTATAGCGGCCGCTATATAGCGGTCGTTGTAGAACCGCTACCGCTACGGCCCGCTATTCGTGTGTGAGATTTATAAATCACGGGAAAAATCCGCTACGCCGCCCGCCACAGCCCGCTATTGACATTTCCAGCAGTACATCACGAACTGTTTGATGTGTAAATGTGTAAATGTTGTGTGAATGATGTGAAAAATACATTAATGTTGATGCATGGAGTGAAACTCAAAATTCAATGATGTGTGAATGATGTGAAAAAATACATTTATGTTTTGCGCAATTGAAAATATTTCACGCCGCTGCAACCATTACAGTCGGCTACAGGCCGCTACAAGCCGCTACCGCGATGACCGCTACCACATCCGCTATCGCTGCCGCTATGGCTATTTAAAACCTTGCCAGAAGCTAAGCAATCACCATACGAACAATTGAAGGATTTACTAACCCTCTTCACATTTTCCATCCCACCTTTCTGAACATATTAGTTATAATCCAAAATCGCACGCTAAACATCATAACATGCGCGCAGTTATATATAATCAAATAATTATAGAGATAAAACAGAAACAATTAAATTTTAGGTTTGAGGGAGGAATAATTTAAGAATTGGAAACAAATTTAAGAATTGAGAAGAGGATAAGAATTGGACAGATACAGATTCGAGGGAGGATAAAATACCTGGACAGTTGATTCGATCTAGTGTAGTCGTGTAGATAAGAAGAGATCGATCGACTTTAGATCGGCAGATTGCAGTTCGTGATAGATATCTAAGAACAAAGGCAGGCGGAGGCTGGAGATGGAAGAAGAAAGGCAACCTACTAGTCGTTCTGGGCTGCGACTGAGAGCTTGAGATCGAAGAAGAACGGCAACTGAGCAGAGCGTGAATTGACATCGGTAAACTGATGGTATCATTTTCAAAGCGGTAAACCGACTGTGAACTGTTTTTTTTATTAAATCAGTTAACCGTGACTTTCTTAAAAAAAATTGGTACGGTTAACCACTATTTCTTAAAAAATAGTGGTTTTTCGGTTTTTTCCCACGGTTACTCGGTTATGATTTTTTTGTGCCCACCCCTAGCGTACGCCTCGTATCCGACTTGCGCCCCAGGCCGATTAAACGCCTCAGCAAATCTAAGGCGTAGGCCTTGTTAGCGGAAGATAAGGCTTAAGCCTCTCAGGCGAATAACGAACGCCTTAACGCCTTTGTGCCTCAAGTGCGTAAAGGCTAAACGCCTTTTAAAACCTTGGGGGTTTGATGCATTTTTTAAATCATAGGGGACTAATGCGCCGAATTTATATTTCACGAGGGGGTTTGGTGCATTAAACCCCAAAATGAATACACTTTTAGCACACCCCATATAAGGGTTCAATTTTTTATACTTCTCTAGAGGTGGACCGGTCCGGGACTGGGACCGCTACTGTGCGGGACCGGATTGAGTATTTGAGTCCGGTTTTCCAGTCCGGGTCAAAACTACTTACCCGATCGGGTACAAGCGGTTACCAGTCCCGGGTTAAATACCAACTGGGCGGATCCTAAACCTTCTCTTTTCATACGAAAACACTCCAATCTCTGTTCTTTTATCTTTTTTCTTTCATTTCTTTCCTTCTCACATTTTTCCTTCTCTCTATATATATATTCTCCTCTATTGATACTCCATCATCACCATCACTTCACCTCTGTCGTCTTCTAGGATTGGAAAACCAAATAAGGTATTTAATAGGTAATCAACCAATTTTCCACTAAATCACTTAAATGGAAGTCAAGTTAACTTTTTTTTTTACTATTTTCTATTTTTTACTCTATATGTTCTTCCTTTTCTTTATCCTTTTTCTGGCTTTCTTCTGATTTTTCTCCTTCTTCCTTTCTTCTCTCCCTGTAAGAGTATGTGAACTCAACCGGACAATTATATAAAAAAATAAACACGTAGTATATGTGTTACGTAGTATTTGAGTCAAATTCATTCATAATTCATTCATAAAAAATAGATAGTTCTTTTATTTTTTTATTATGGGTCAGTTTCAATTTGCAAAAAACAAATCATGGTCAGTTTTAGGGGTGGGCATAACGGTTTGGTTTAACCGAACCGAACCGTACCAAACCGAACTAAACCGAACCGAAACCGAACCGTATGCAATTTGGTTTGAGTTTGGTACTATTTCTTCCAAACCGTATTAAACCGAACCGAAACCGATAAAAATCGAACAAAACCGAACCGAACTAAAGAAACTCAAAAAGACTTTCATATATTATTAAAATTGGTGGGTTGATTTGGTTTGGTTTGGGTTTACTTAAGTAAACCATTTGGTAAACATTTGCTCAAACCGAATGGTTTGGTACTTTGGTGGTTTGGTTTTAAAATGGAAAAACCGTAAACGGAACCGAACACCGAACAACATATATCTACTATGTATTTATCTTCACTCTTCATTGTTAAGATATAAATAAATAATTTAGACATGAAAATACATATTTAAGCATATACTCGTATCATTTTGACTTTTACACATTTCATACATTCATTATGACAAAGTTAGCTAATACGACATATTTTTATTTATTATGTTTGGCGATAACAATAGCAAATTGCATTTATATTTTTACATGATTCGTTTGAATAAAATAGTGAATATTACAACATTTGTATCACTGACCCTTTTAGGTTTTTTTTGAATATTTATGTGATATTATAAATACTAATCAACTATCTTATTTTTTGTAGGAAGTGAATTTTTTGTAGTGATAAAAAAGATGTTAGAAGTTTTAATTTATAATATTTTATTATTTATTTTTCTATCTTTTATTTCCTTTTACATTTTATTTAAATAATCAATAAATTAAAAAAGATGAGATGGACTACTACTTTCATTTTCTAATTCTAAAATACAGAACTTGATCAAATAAAATAATAAACATAAGCAAACGAATCAAATCAAATCAAATTAAACATAATATTTTTTACTTTGGTAAACCGAACTTCAAACCGAACCGAACCGAAACCGAACCGAAACCGAACCGAAACACAAATGGTTTTAGTTTGGTACAAATTCTCCCAACCCGAATAAACCGAAACCGAACCGAAACCGAAGAAAACCGAACCGTAAACCGAATTGATGGGGTTCCTTCTATACTTCGGAAAGAAAATTGTCGGATTGAATCAGCCCTTGACCAGTCAATCCTTTCTTTATAATTACTCCATTTTATTATTTTACTCTTACATCCAAAAAGATTTTTCAAATTGACTTTTTTTTATTAATAATGATAATCAACTTTGATCAATGATATTTTTCATACAAAATTATTTTTAACATAAAAATTATATTAACATGTTCTTTATTCAAAATATTTGCATAAAATATTAAGTATATAAATTATATACAAACATAATAAATAAAATCATTGTCTAAAGTTTGTAGACTTTGTAATCGTTGACTAAGAAAAGTTAATAATATGTATGTCATATCTTTTCGCAACGGAGGGGTAGTATTATTTAATATAATAACCTTGACATAAGTAATTTTATTTGCACCTGATTTAAATGAGTGAATGACTGAATGGTATTATAATATAAGATGACAATTCAGGCCATCACTAGTAGGAAAAGGAGCTTTTAAGATGCTATATATTGACTTGTAGAGGCGCTAAAAAGCGTCGGAAGTACTTTTACCGGCGCGCGCTTTTGAAAGCGCTTGCTTTGCTTGTGTCGCTAGACCTTCTCACGGCGCTAATCTTTTGCATCGGTATAACACTCTAAAAGCGTCGCTAAACATGAGGTGCTTTTCAATAACCTACTAAGGTACATATTTAGCGCCGCAAGAGATCCAACTACGCTTTCCAAGCGCCTCCAAATCTATTACCAGACCACCGGTCATTACTTTTTTTTCTCCTGCTTCTTTTGCAATAAATCTGTCTCCGTATGAGGTTTAAATAATATACTAAGAAGCTATTACAATTGCAAATGAGTGTATAAGTTGATTAATCTTGTACCAAAATATCAAAAGTGCCCACAAACTGAAAATAACAAGAGTGTTCCTCATTGTCTTAACTCCATAATCCATATCCATTGTATTACATCAATATATCCAAATCAACCCTTAATGTCTAATGTATTACATCAATATATCCAAATCAACCCTTAATCTCTCCAACTTCAGTATTACAGTAAGCCCCTCTATCTTTTACTGAAGCAAAACCTGCAAAAACCAAACAAAAGATGCATTCAGTTTTTGAGATGCATTTGTTGGATACTTTTCAAGTTCTTCGTTTTATTGGTCAATTCTTTCCTTCATTTTTTTTATAAATATGAGATGCATTCAGTTTCTTGTATACTTTTCAGTTCTTCGCTCAATGATTTTAAAAGGAATGTGTGACATATGTTGTCTAATGAACTTTAAAAAATTCATACTAAAAACTTATAATGATCATTTGAATAAAAAAGCTAAAACCATATCTTCCTATTTTACAGATTTGAGGTTAAAAGGAAGATTGGAAGAACAAAGAAAGTTTCTCTTTTGAAAATTCTAGTGTCCAGTTTTGTAGTAACAACACACACGCACACAATGAAAATGTATGGGTATAAACTTAAGGTGAATGATACAGTACCCTACTACCCAATTGTAATATTCTAATTATTGAAGGGTTCCTGAGAGTGCAGTATAAATCTGTACTATCACATTAAAAATTATTGAACAGATACTCGATTCCCTTTAACAACATCAAAACGGATATACTACTTATAATTAAAGACCACATGAGAAAATGTGAAAAATTTTAAAAATGTTTCTATAGCAGGTTGCAATTAGTGTAAAAAGAAACAAATCAATACCAGTTGTGTTACTTTTGATTAAGGAATCTCAAGTGTCATCACTTAATGTGCGGTTGAAGTAGCAACATCACCCTGCATAAAACAGTATCACATTATTTAATTGCAACAATTTTTACAAAGTAGGCAAAATTATAAGATGAAAAAAATACACTGAGTACCTCATTAGTATTCTGAATATCAAACTCTTCTTCTGAATCTGATTTTTCTGAACCATCTGAACTAGAAGTATCAAAATCTGAACCACAACGGACTTTTAGCTTCCTTTTCAACTTCAAAAGACTTGTTCCTTTCCTTTTTAAAAGCTTCCTCATTCTTTGCATTGACCTATTCAGTTTTATGATACTTATTCCTTGCTTTTTGACACGCTATTCCAGTCTTTGCATTGATTTTTTCAGTTGACGAATATAGTACAAAGTCGTTGTTTCATCACTTGAGGACATGTTCAAGCCATTGCAATATGGTGGGCGTGAGGAGTTTGCAAAATCTGATGGCTTCACACCAAGTCCTAAACCACGAACATGGCCATATTGATCTTTACCTAGAATCTTGGAAACGGGATCATCATCTAAGCTCACTTCTTCATCACCTATTTCAGCAGCGATATTCCTAATTTGACTCTACAAAGAATACCGGGTAAAGCATTTAGGAATAAAAGTATAACTTACTTGGCCTGAAAATATATGGACAACACACACACACACACACACACACACACACACACACATAACATTTCAATTGAATTGGATCCAGCTTGGTCCTCATGTATCACCTGTGATAATCCTAATATTAGACATTGTTTTGTTTGAGGGAAATATTCTACATAAAGTAATTCTAAACATAACTTTAACTCAAAGATCTATAAAATAGAACTTGAGAAACCCTTAAAAAAAGTAGCAAACCACTCTAACAATTGATGGGGTTTGCCAAATCTGATGGCTTCACACCATATTGATGTGTTCAAAAGTAAATCAAAAAGTTCATGAATATATATATATATATATATATATATATATATATATATATATATATATATAAACATACATACCGTTATTTCTGCTTCATTTTCATGTTGATGACATTCTAAATAAACCTGAGTTCGTGTTGGGCTCTTGTTTAAGCGTTGTTTCTACATAACATATGCATAAATATAAATCTACAAATATTAGTGTACACTAGCTATGTGGTAAATATGAAAATCCTATTAGTTTTGCTATACGTACTACATATCTGAATTGGGACTTTGCCACGAACAAGTTCATAAAAAACTAATTCCCTCGTTTAAGGTATTCATCAACTTAATTATACGGAGTAATTAAATAGACCGTGACACACTAAATTGAAAATACAACAAATTTTCTTTTGCACATTACAAACTTGGGTTATGATTTTGCATTTCAGCGAAATAAATTTTAATTTAAATCAACCGCTCCAAATTTACTCTCTTTCGTAAATACTGTATTAATTTAAATATACAACAACTATAATTAAATATTATTAATGGTGGATAATTGGAAAATTTACACGTAAATTAAACAATTATTATGCCCATTATTAATAGTGAAGCAATTGAATACATAATTGTCCGGGTTTCATTCATTCATTTTATTAAAGATAAAATTCAAGAAAAAAGATATATCTCCTTTTAAAATATTTCAAAATATGATCAAATAAGTTACTTTTTGTAATAAATTAAAATAACCCGATTCAACAAGTCTTTGAATGATACAATTTGTGTTTTAGATGCAGGATTGATTATACGCTCAACTTAATTAAAGACTTGAATCAACAATAATTTTCAACTACATCGTCAATATTTTGTCTGAGTATTTTTATAATAATTTGTGTTTCTGTATATACTTTACAAATTACTATTCCACTTTCTTATATTATTACATTTATTTTTTCACATTATAACTTTGGAAAAGGTACAAATATAAGTACTTATGTACTCTTGTAGTATGGCCGGGTATGAGAACAAATATATTCTCGTTCTAGTTTTTGGAATAAATATATCCATGTAGTTTATGTGGGGTACATATATACCCTGAACTTTTTAAAGGAGCAAATATACCCTTATTGTCTTTAAAAAAATAAAATAGATTTTAAGAATCACTAAAAATAAACATTAACTCCGAAATTATATTTAAATTGCAAAATTATTATTTTTTTCGTTGTAAATGAAGTACTTGAAATTCCTAAATATTAATTTTACTCATGTTGCGAAATTTTGAACACATTGTTACATTTTTTTAAATAACCTTCTCTGACTTTGTTCAACCTTAATAATATTAAATTGACTATTTTGTAATTTTGGACTATTATCATCATACAAAAGATGTAATTTTAGTGTAAAGAATACACAAAAAATAATGATTTTTTTTTCACATTACAACACATATATTAAACCTTTTCCGAAATAATCTTAAATATGTATTAAAGTTTTAAAATAATATTTTATACTAACAATATTAAATTGTGATATAAAAATAATAAAAGGGAGAATTGGACAAGTAGAATTTTCATTTTTCAATTTAAAATATACAAGTATAATTAATTTGTGGTGTTTTTTGAAATTTATTTTATCTATTTATAGGAAGATGAGAGATATTTTTGCACTTTTTAAAAATTCAGGGACATATATGCACTTCCACGTAAATTTCAGGGTTATATTTGTTCCAAAAATAGAATAAGAGTATATGTGTTCTTACACCCATACCAGAAGGGTATATTTGTACCATACCTTCTCTATATTTTAAAACTTTCTTGATGTATGTGTGAAACCCAATTTGATAACAACTAAAATATATTAAAAAAACCATGGAAGGGGTGATATCATCTTGTACTCAACCCTACGTACTATTTAAAGAAGCCTTCAATAATTCTAATGCAGTACTAGTGCTTCGAAAAATTTCTTGTAGTTAGGATGTTTTTACTTGGACTGTAATTTGCCCCAAACCACACCAGACCAGACCAAACCAGACAAGACCAGACCAGTTCAGACCAGACCAGACCAGACCAGACCAGACTTGGATAGTTATAAAAATACAAAGAAACCAGACCTTACCAGACCAGACCAGACCAGTTCAGACCAGACCAGACCAGATCAGACCAGACCAGACCAGCAAATTACAGTCCAAGTAAAAACATCCTTAATTACTAGCTAGCTAGCTTGAATATTTCTTTTCCATTTCGATCAACTCATTAATTTTCATAAAAATGTCTAGTAGAAGAACATCAAGATCCAGAACCGTGGGACTTCAAGAATATCCGACGAGCAAATCAACGATCTGTATTCCAAGCTCCAACAGCTTCTTCCTCATGACCTTCCCAATAATAGCTCCTCGGATCATGACCTTCCCAATAATAGCTCCTCGGATCAGGTATAAACTAGTGTAAAGCCCGGGGCAATGCCCCGGCAACCCGAGTATTTGATATGGGTTACAATGAAAAATACTATTCCATAATAGATATGTGAATTACTTAACAAATTCAAAAATGAATATAATGAATTTTTCTAATGAACTACCCACAACTAATTATAAATTTGTATTTGTAGGTGATTATTAAATTACCCATGTATCATATACGAAGTATTATATATTTAGAGCTTTTTAGAAACTTCTATTTTCAGCTTATCAGCCAATTGTTTTATCAAATTTGAAATTTTTGACTTCACGCGATAAACTATGTAATAATAAGAATAAGTAATGTTAAAGTTTTTTCCCTAAATTAGATGAAGTTAATGCAAAGGACAATTTTAGATATCTTTTTAATGTAATTTTTCTTAATTTGATTAATACATAAATTTTAATCAATTCGACTATTTCATCCAGAATTTCATAAATTTGAGCATATTGAGCCGATTAAGTTAATTGTAGTGTTATCAAACAAACCTCACACTTTTGTCCATATCAAGGTTATTGCGGCCGATGGGGTTTTATGTGGCTTGATGCTACCATATATGTTTTGGTTTTGTTACGAATTTTGCCAGTGAATAGAAATGTATATCACGGTCATTGTGGCCTGATGTGGTTGGGCTGCGGACCGCAACCACATAATTGTGACCGCAACATATGCTTTGGTTCATAATTTAAAATCATTGTCCATATTTTTTTCACCAGGTTAAGTTTGTTACTCCATTCGATTTTGTAAAAAACATTTTACTCTTTGTCTGACAAAATATATATTTTTTCCTAAATTAAATCTGATTTTTTATTTCTCACTTTGTTTATTATCTATCATTTCATTCACTTCATTTTGAATGTGTACTGCACTTTTTTACTTTTTGCGTGTTAAAAATGTAAAACAGCTACTTTACCTTTATTTTTTCAACATGCGCCAAATTAAATTGTATCTTAAATTAGAAATTGAATGGTGGTGGTTAATTTTACGATCCCCCAATAACTTTACATTTCGATAAAAAAAAAGTCCTTAATGTGGATTAATTTATCAGCTATATGTCCAATTATGCAAGTGAGTAAAGTTACAGGTTTAATAGCAAACACATCCAAAATTAAAGTTATAGGACTAAAGTAATATATCTCAAAGTTTTTTCATATCCCAAAATTCTTTTCAATTATTTTTATTAATTGATTAATACAATATCATTTTATTCTTTAATATTCCGTATTAATTATAAGATTGTAATCATTTTATTCTCAAATTTTGATAGTTGATTTATAATCACTTTAGATATGTGATCATTTGTGTTTCAATGGAATGTTAGCATAGTTTGTAGTTTGTAGATATATATATTTTTGTAAAGTAAATTGAGAAGAATTAACTTGATGAGTTAAACAATGATTTTAATGGTAATGTTAACCATTATGGTACTCCATATTTGTATTGAATGATTTTTTTTAATCTGGCCGAGCCATGAAGAGTCCAGTTCTATTGGCTGTTACATGTTAATTTCTTTCTTAGCTATTAATTAGTCATAAAAAGTGGAACTATTTAATGTTTCCTAGCTTTTTTAGCTGTAATATTTAGTGTGAGCTAAATGTGATGTTATTTATCTCTTTGTTAACCAATGAGAGAGTGACAAATAAGTTATTCATAACTCAGTTTTTAACTTAATTTTGCTATATAAATTGATAGATGTTTTTTTATATATTTTTTTATATATCTTCCAAAAAAAATATTTTTATATATATCATATTGGTGTCATATGAAAGATCTTAAAAATTATGAATTTTGATACTTTTTTGTAAAATTTGGATTATAATATGAAAGTTATATCACTTTAAAAAAGAGAGATTTTTTCTCCAACTTTTGCTCTAAATCAGCCGTAACTCAAGTTTTAATTGTGGTGGACATTGAATTTAATTGATTTAATTTTAATGATAATAGAATTTGCATGATCCAATAAGAAGTTGACACATCATTGTTTTTTAACTCAAGTTTACTATATAAAACTATAGATTTGAGTGTGCTTGTGTGTGTGAGAGAGCTATTTTAATTTAAACTTGCAATACATACGTAGTATATACCTTAATTTGTATTGAAATAATTCAAACTATAATGTCTAATCTATAGTAAGAAACATCATATAGTAAAAAATATCATATAGTCATCAATAATGTATTTAAATCATTTCATTTTTCATTTTTCATTTTTCATTTGCCCCAGTGCCGCAAAGGCTCCCACCTACGGTGGGGTAGGGGGAGGGGGGTCGGATGTGCACAGTCTTAGCCCTGTACCAAGTTTCAGCTAAAAATAAAATCAGGAAGACAGTCAAATGATTGTCTGAAATATACTGTGAAGTTTAACTGCGCAGTTATCTTCAAAAATTCATTTGACTGCTTTCTTGATTGAATGTTTTTCTGAAATTTGGTATGGGTAAACTAGACTTAATGAAGAAGATTCTTAAAACATTTCATCAAAAAATTCCACACGGAACCTTCCCAAATGACGACAGCCGGACAGAGCCTCCTATATAGAGGGTGATATGCACTTTTTTGGTTAGTTTGAGGGCTTATTTGCCCCTTTTCCCTAGTATATATATAATGTTTAATATGTGGATTTTGAATTATATTTTGCGACATATTGTTTAGATCATACTTAATTAGCTTAGATTGTATGAGCTTTGGATTGTTTGACCTATATTGAATGAAAACCAAAATGTGTACACCGA
This sequence comes from Cuscuta epithymum, assembly GCA_945859915.1. Lineage (NCBI taxonomy): Eukaryota > Viridiplantae > Streptophyta > Magnoliopsida > Solanales > Convolvulaceae > Cuscuta > Cuscuta epithymum. The sequence goes on from CAMAPF010001023.1 coordinate 2,315,431, forward strand.
GCATTTTTCAAATAATTAAAGTTAACCGATTGATGAAAGTTGTTGCAATAGCGATGCAATAAATATGAGTTTTCTAAAATTAAACTCAGAAGTTTTCATCAATATGAATATGAACAATGTGAAATTCTAAATTATGAATATTACTGTGTGTATGTGCATGTTTTGCCATAAATATGAGTAATTAGTGTCCCATTAGGGAAATGCTATCATTGACTTAATGACTTGTAATAATATAAATACACGACAGTGCTCGGACAGAAGCCTACGGATCAGAACATCTCGTTGGTTTTTCTTCTCCGAATTCGGGATTTGATTTGCACCCCCCCTGCGCGCGTGGAGAGAGCCTTTACCCTTAGGAATCTTAACTCCTTAAGGGGAGAGTCCCTTTATAAAGGGTTGCAAATCCCTTGGGTTTTCCGGTGTGGGAAATTAACACACTAGAAACCCATCTTTTTTCCCTTCTAACGGGTAAACTTCGCAAAACAATTTCTCATTCACCCGTTATCCGTTTTAAGCGTACCATATATCGAATTGTAGCCCTAAGCAAGGACAATTCGACACCACTTTGACCCGACCCAAATCGGAAGTGGACCCCACTCAAAAAATTGCCCCAAAATAGCCATTTAATGCAATTTTTCACACATTTTTCCAACAAAAAGTTACGACTTCTGGAAAATCAGCACTATCTAAACGTAAATTCATCAAAATTTGATGCATACTATAGATTATTTTACCAAATTTTAAAAGTAAAGTATAATTAACTCATTACTTACGTGACATGATTCAGAAACAAAGCAAAGATCATCTATCTTATTGCTACGAGTGCCTATTTATTTAAACTGCATGTGAAATATTCAACTCGGGCATTGTTTAAAACCGATCCACCATTTTCATTTTGTATATAGGTTGAGTTTTGACTCCCCTGAGCCATTTTTCTGGCTTCGCCACTGGGTAGTCTTGTATATAATTAGCAAGATAATTAGGATAATGGGTAGGTATACATAGCATGCATGGAGCTCATGGAGTAAGATCATCTCCGATGCAAAACCGTGAATGTTTGTGCATACGTGACATGAGAGGAATATCCACATAAAGTTAATATTAGAATATTGACATCTCTCCTTGTTTTAATGGTACGTCTTTAATTACATGTTTTTGATAATTTTTTCTTTACAATGTGATGTACAATATAATGTCTAGATGTAGACATTATGATTGATCTTGTTAAGAAAAACATACAAAAAATACATAAGACCGTGAAAAGGATAAGAGGGAAATGTCGTGAATTTATTCTTTTGTGTCTATCTTTCTCATATCATATACTTCGTATGTATCATGCACATTGTAGCATTAAAGATACTCTTAACGCAGTAATGTACTTCCGTTCGTTAAGTTCATCGATCTATGTTGGTTAATTAGTAATTACAAAGTCGTTCATGTTTAATTTCTTAATAATCTTCTCAAGTTTTTATTGGATAATTAAGTTCATGCACTAATGCACAATCCAAATTAAATAAAAAAAAAGAAATGGAAAACATGACTAAAATTAACATGGCATCATGGCCCTCATCGGTGGCTGGTCAAACCGATAATATTTGTATTCCCAGTAACTGGTCAAACTGAGGATTCTAGTTGTTTCTTTCTGGTGGCTGAACACACCCGATTTTTTATTATTTTCTTGTCGGTGGATGGTGAAACCGATTTATATGTTTGTTTAAGTAGCATAAGCTCTATGTTGATAGAAGAGTCTAAGCGGTGTTAGCAAATTGTTATGTTTCTTTGAAATTATTCAGTTCTATGTCTCATCTCATTATTGTAGCCTTAGGCTATCAGGATTACTTGTATATTCTGTCAAAAAAAGGATTACTTGTATACTGATCATACTTATTATTAATAAATAGTTGTTTTTCTTTCAGAAAAATGCCGCCAAAGACTTTATATACTTTATCTTTTTTGAAAGTGTATGCTTTATCTATGTTTTGATTTTATTTAAAAATTTATTTAGCATACTAATATCTACACAACAATTTATCTATAAAAACATAAATGTAGTAAACATTTTATCGTTTGTTAATGAGTTTTTTACCCTAAATAGGACTAAATTATTGTGTAAATTCCCAAATAGGAGTATATGTTTTTTTATTCCCAAATAGGACTACTATTCCAAATTTACCCCTCCCACTCGCATCAGCTTCCCCACATGAGCCTCTATCCGCGCACCACTTTTCTTGTTGGCAGATCATTTTTTCTTCTTTGATTTACAAATTATTTTCTGTGCATCATTAGTCATCTTCTACAACCTCCTCATCTTCTCCAAACTACTCAAATCTTCTCCTGTTGAAACCTGCAACAACGAGTTTCCAGAAGCGGCGAGCAACTGCGGCAACTATCGACTAGCAGCGAAACTAGAGGTCAGCAGGGGCGAGCAGAGAGGGACAAATCCAGTACGTTCAGATCTGCTACCGCAGAATGAAGCTCAACTCCCCATCATTCGGTCTTTGCTTCTCCTCCTCCTCTACTGTTATTCTCTCTATCCCTCTTCTTTTTTTTCTCGCAGGTCCGACGCTTGGTCAATTTCTTCTTTGCCAAATTCAATCTAAAAATGCCATAAAAATGGCATTCTTATTCTTCGAAAAATTGTGTTTCCCTTCGAAAATTCCATTAAAATGGCATTCTCCATTCATGTTGACATTCTGTTAAAAATGTTGGCAACAGCGGCGGCAATGGTCAGAGATGTAACAGCGGCGGCCGGATCTGCAGTGGCGGCGGCCGGATTTGTAGGTTCAGCAGTTGACGGATCTGTAGCTGCGGTGGCCATATCTGCAACGGTGGCGGTTAGATCTGCGACGGTGGCCAATTTTGAGGTCACGACGGCGTCCGGAGAGTGGCAGTGGTCCGCCTTGGAGCGATCTAGGTACTAGGGTTTGGAAGATTTATCAATTATTTATTTTTTTTATAGTTTTATTTTTGCGTCATGTTTTATGTTGCTCTGTTTTTTGTTGATGTCTTTAGTTTTAGGTCAACAATTATGATTGACAATTCTGCTAGATATTATGTCGTTAGAAGGATCGATATGGCCAGTGATTGATGTGTCACACCCGTTTGGTGGTTAGCGATTTGTTTTGCTCTTTCGGGAGTGATCGTCTCTGAGTATAGCCGTAGGGTTGATAGTGCTAGTTGGTTAGGGATAGTTGTTGTCGGGGTTGGTCTTTTTGAGTTTTTTGTGACGATCTGATTCCTAGTAATATTAATATAAGTGGTTTGTTTTTATGATAAAAAAGAACATCAAAACTTCTATCTTGATCAGGTAGTAATACGCATTGCCTAGGTAAGACATGAGCAACGCAGTCCGCATATCAGTTAGGGATAGTTGTTGTCAGGGTTGGTCTTTTTGAGTTTTTTGTAACGATCCGATTCCTAGTGATATTAATATAAGTGGTTTGTTTTTATGATAAAAAGAACATCAAAACTTCTATCTTGATCAGGTAGTAATACACATTGCCTAGGTAACACATGAGCAACGCAGTCCGCATATCAGTAACAGAGATATTTTCCAGCTTAATTACTAACAGAGGTATATTCTAGTTTTCTAGAAAACTAAAAAACTGAAAAAACAACAACAAGTTTTCTGTTTATTAAAGACAATTGCTGGAAAACTAGAGAAAGGAAAAAAGGAAAATGCATTTACCAAATCCTTTTTGAAAACAAAAAAAATGAGATGTCCCTGATTTCCTTAATGATCGAATTGGAGAAATGAGTTTTACTATTACTAATTTTCCAAATTGGGAAAAATAATTAAAATACCCCAAACTTTGAGGGGGTGTGAGGTAAGCAAGCCAAACTTTATATAAAAAGTTATTTTAGCACCATGATCATGCATTATTTCTTTCAAAAATGTTAATTTTTGGTGTTAATCTCATAATTTAAAATATTTTAGCATTCATTAATATGTAATTAATATTCTAAACTTTTGTTGTAAAATAAAAAACACTACTCCCACTCTATATAATTGCAACATTTTTAATTTGCTATTTTAAATTATGCAATTAGCACCGTAAATTTCTATTTTTGAAAAAAAAAAATATGACCATGATGTTAAAATAACTTTTTATATAAAGTTTGAGGTATTTAAATTACATATGAAAGTTTGGGGTGTTTATCTCACACTTCTTCAAAGTTTGAGGTATTTTATTTGTTTTTCCCTTCCAAATTTGAAGTGCGCGGATGTTGCGCTGCTGCTGCAATGCATACTTACGCCTAGTAGTGAGCTCCGTCCCACTCCGATCACGACCTGGCGATCCCTAATCAGTCCAATCAACGACCCAACGGTCCTTGTATGGTTGAAGACCTGGCGGTCATTGTCCGGTCCGGTCAACGGTCGGGCAGTTCTGCTCCAGTCAACGACCCAACAGTGCCTGTCATGTACAATTAAAGACGATGGTTCTTGTCCGGTCCAGTCGATGACCCGATAGTCACTGTCCGATTTGGCCAATGACCCGATGATACATGTTCAGGTCGGTTGATGGCCGGGCAGTCCCGGTCTAGACAATGATGCGATGGTCCTTGCCCGCTCTGTTCAATAACCCGACAGTCCCTGTACGGTTCAGTCAACGACCCGAAGGTCCCTGTCCGGTTGATGACCCAGCGATACGGTACGGTCCTCGTTTTTTAAAAACATTTTTTCCAAGTGAAGAGTTTCAAAAGAGTTGTTGGGTTGCCGACTAATAGTCAAACTAGCTGTTGGGATTGATCCGGACCGGGTACCCTACTTGGGTTGTACTAGGTTCGATTATGGAATGAAACCATACTTTCGGTCTTTCAGCCGGTCCCAAAATCGGGTGAAAAAAATTGATGAACATGTTTTCAAATTTGAAAATGGAAAACAGGAAAATGAAAACAGAAAATTGGAGATAGAAAAATGGGAGAATTAAAACAGAAAATCTGAGAACGGAAAACAAAAAAAAATGGAAAATGCGTGTGTTAGTAAACGAGTTACTAATCCTTCTTTTTGTTTTCAGTAGAACTCGAATACCCTCCAATAGCATGTCAAAGTAGGAGCACCCTTGTCCCCTTCATATACCATTCACTATCATTTACGCATCCGACTCAAAGTCAACACACTCCCACCCCTCTCGAGTCGCATCTTCAATACTCAATAGCATCCCACACACCCCATGCCTTAGATTTAGTCGGACTCCAAACCCACCTTCTAGAGGTAATGGATGCTTTCATAAACTCCCTTTTATCCATCCTAGCAACCCAACTCTAGGCCCTAAGTATCCCAACACTCATTAACAACAACATCAATATTAACTTTGATAACTCTCGTCTGCGGCTTCCTGCATCAGCCGAGTGCACTTGTTGCTTCTGAGCACTTTTCACCACACTTGCCTGGGTAGCTTCCCAAGACTATAAAATCTCATCTGCCCTCGTGACCACCTCTGAGCTACAAACACTATTTTCATAATAATAAATTATGCCTAAAAAACTAATGCTCACCTTATTTCACAAAACTTAATCTGTTAATCATATTGACTTTTCTAGTCAATGATTTTTTTATTATATCTGTGTTAAATTTATAAAATTTATACATTTATGCAAATGTTTCTTATAAAGAATATTACGTAGGTTTAATATTATACTCCTTCCGTTCCAAAAAGATTATCCAATTTGACTTTTTTTTGTCAATGACGGTCAAGTTTGACCAATAATATCTTTTGATACAAAATTATTTAAAATATGAAAAATATATGAACTTATTCTTTATTAAAAAATCTTTTATAAAAGTATAAATTTTATAAATTAGACTCAAATATAACACATAAAATCATTGTCTAACTTTAACAACGTTGAACAACAAAATTAGCCGAGATAGACAGATACCCAAATGGCCAAATGTTGTTGAGGGGTAGATTCGTAAGTTAGAAGTCAGCAAATCCTCCCGCCATCGGAGCACCCTCAGAATTGTCTCGTTCATCTCATGCTCGCGACAAAAACATTTCACAGCAAAAAACAAATTGTACGTAATGCTCTTTTTGCTAATTTCCCTGTCCTTCGTCTTCTCTATGAATACCGGAGATGGGGGAGCAGGGATTGGGCACGAGCAACCAATTTTATTGATTTGTTTCGTCATTTTCGCGGGCTATTCGAATCCCGAGACCAATTTCCGCCATGGGAAATTGCTTCAGAAGGTCACAGCGTATTAGCGAAATCCCAAAAGCTGGAAGCTTTTCGTTTCCTGCTTCTGCCTCAACGACCACTCACACTACATCTACGGGTATGTTTCTTATCTCTTTTCTGTTTCCTTTAGATATCCCCATATACTCCATTCCCTTATGAATCACGATTTGAATTTTTTGTTTGTTTACTTTGGTTTTCATTATTTATATAGAAAGTAAATGACAGATGAGAGGTGGGAAAATCGAATTTCATGTAATGTGGGTTGAATTTCACATCGACCACTTTCTTGTTCATAGTATATGTGTCCAAGTTTAACCCTGCTAACATAAAGCATGACCTTTTAACTTTAAACATTGAAGTAGCAATTTAATGAAGCCTCTGGGAAAAAAAAAATTAACCAAGATATGGGTTACATTTTGAAGAGTGTTGTGTACTTGTGCATCGACCTAAATATGAAAAATAGAACACCTTAATAACTGTTGATTTTTTAACAGTGTACATTGTGTCTGTGTACATTTTGTCACCTTAATGTCTGTGTCTCAAGTCTAATCTACTTCACGTATTTTAGACTTTATGAAACTGGTTCTAAAAGTTTTTGTTGATGTAACACTATGCTTTTCATTCAGAAAACAGAGAACGTGAGAGTCATCCTTTGCCAGTTCCAACTGGCTCTGAGAAGTCCTCATCACATAGCAGAGCTGGAAGTCTTCCAAACCCAAGGTCTGAATTTGAAATATTATCATCTCCGGACCTAAAGTCTTTTTTGCTGAGTGTGCTTGAGGAGGCCACACAAAACTTCTGTAACCTTCTTGGTGAAGGAGGCTTTGGTTGTGTCTACAAGGGATGGTTAGACAGGGATACCTTAACTGCTTCGAATCCCGGATCAGGAATGGAAGTTGCTGTTAAAAGACTTAAACTTCGAGGTGTTCAGGGTCATAAAGAGTGGTTGGTGAGTTCTTATTTCAGTACTACTTATTTCTTTTCTTTTATTTTCTTTTCTTTTCTTTTATTAGCGTGTTCCAATCATATTATATTGTAGTCAGAAGTGAAATTTCTCGGCCAACTTCATCATCCGCATTTGGTCAAACTTACGGGTTTCTGTTTGGAAGGTGATCATCGGTTATTAGTGTATGAGTTTATGCCTAGAGGGAGCTTAGAAAATCATCTTTTCAGAAGTAAGCCTCAAACTCTACTTTGGAGATTGTTTTTTTAATTAAATTCATACATTATGTGATTTGTGGTAGAAAAGATTCCAATTCGAATTCTTGATGTTAATAAACTAGATTTGAATGTATTTGAAGAAATGTATGTAAGGGGTAGGGCCTGATTGAAGAGGCGTGGTGATGAATCAATTATCCAAGGCTTATTAAGGGGATAAATCTTTCTTTCATATATAGTCAATGAAAACTCACTCTTCAAAAACAATGTATGCAATGATATTTTACCTACAGGGAAGACAAATTCACCTCTTTCTTGGGAAAAAAGGATGAAGGTTGCCGTTGGGGCTGCTCGTGGACTCTCATTTTTGCATAACTGTAATCCTCAAGTTATATATCGTGATTTTAAAGCTTCAAATATCCTCTTGGATTCGGTGTGATTAATAACTTTTCTTGTTATAATTTGCGTCCACTGGATTTTGAAGCTTATGAACTGATATTCTGCATGCCTTTTGTTATATTTCTGTTTTTTGTTGATGAAGGAATTTAATGCAAAGCTTTCAGACTTTGGTTTGGCCAAGCTTGGTCCGACTGGTGATCATTCACACGTTTCGACTCAGGTTATGGGCACACAAGGATATACTTGCCCTGAATACATGACTACAGGTGAGCGGTTCATCAATTATGGGCAGACGGGTAGTGTGGGCCTTGATTATTTACCTGGCAAAAACATATTGCCTCTGGGTTTCATGAATTAAATATGCCACATTTTCTCAAGAAGTTTCATGGATTACATGGCTCAGTAATAAATATATCATAAAAGTTATGAACTCAAATCTTTACTGCTACATACTCCTTCCGATTCTTAGGGTTGGCCTTGATTATGGGCGCTAGATAATGGCAAAAAATCAACCCTAACTTGTGTGAGACACTCATTATGAGACGTGTTCAAAATGCCATAATGAATACTGAATACTCCGTACATTAAAAGGTAAAATAGGGCACAATATTTTGATGTGTCACGGTGAGACTAACTCATGCAAGTCCAAGCACCTCTCTTTTATATGAAGCTTCTTATTACGAACAGGTAGACTATCAGCGAAGTGTGATGTGTACAGCTTTGGGGTGGTATTGCTTGAGCTTCTAACGGGTCGCAGAGTGAGGGACAAATCATTGGGTCAAGGCTACACTCTGATAGAGTGGGTGAGGCCATATCTGCATGAGAAAAGGGCAGTGTCGAGAATCATGGACACCCGGTTAGAGGGACAGTACCCTCAGAACGCGGCATTTTTTGCAGCCAGTCTTGCATACCAATGCACGCGTCCTGAGACCAAAAGGCGGCCTGACATGGCCTACGTGCTGGAAATATTAGAACAGCTCCAATCTCCCAAGTGCAATAGCAACAACCGCCGTTCTTCACCCTCGTTGTTGGCAAGGGATTCTAATCTAACTAATAATAAGTCTCCCAAGCCTGGTCAAGTAAGAAGGGTCTCAGATTGGTCTCATGGTTTTGAATGCTTAGGGTGATTGTTTAATCGATGAAATGAATACATCAATAATTCTATCCTAAACTTATTAAGGGTTGGAAAACTATTTCACCCCTTCAATTATATATCCCCCACAGCTTATGAAGAAAAAAATGTTGTCTTCCTCTAGTTCTGTTCTACCCACAGATTTTATAGAGGATACGAATGGCAAGTTGAGCTGAGGCTTGCTCAGGTTATACTTGCATATATTTTTGGGGTTCAACAATTATTTGCTTTACTAGTCTGGTCCATACACATTATGATGCTTGTCCTGGTCCTAGGCTTGCAAAATGCCAATTTATAAAAAATCGAAGAGCAAACTATTTTTAGCTTCGGCTCTTCTCTTATGAGGCTATGAAAAATAGTTATAGAACTTCAGTGGCTTTAATAATATTATTTATTTAAAACTAATTGAACAAAAACTATTTTAATAATAACTAGTCATCATTCGTAATATTAATTAAAGCTACTATACTTCTCCATCATGTCCTTAAATTGGCCATTTGAATTTTGAAGACTCATCTGGATATACAAGCATATAGTAGTTTTGTTATGGAAAACTGAGAAACTAGTAAATTTCCATTCATGTAATCTAGTGATTTTTCTTCATTCTTTCATTCAGTCGCCCTTGTATATATTTATCAGACTTCAGATTATTATTATTATTACTATTCATCAACCGTTCTTTTTTGCAATGAACCATTTTTATAGGCTCACATCTGTCAGTTCGGTGCAAATTGTTTGAAAGTAACCTATACCACTAGTAACAAAAGCACACTAGAAAACCATTTCTAAATGCTAATGAGCCGTGAACCTAAATACCATGACATGATCATATGTCTCCCCTGGATTCAGAATCTGGGACGGGAAGTTCGGGTGGTTCACAGCATCTGGAAAGCCTTGAGTTTCCAAGCACAATGCCGCATGTTTTTTGTACACAAAACCGCCTTTCCCCTTTGTGTCGTTCAACATATTACTAGTATAGAACTGAACACCAGGCTGATTAGTCCACAGTTCTAATTTTCTGCCAGACTTCCTGTCTTCAACAACGGCAGCCTTCCGCAGATGCCTGAACCCGTGGCTGTCCAACATGTAGTTGATACCGTATCCACCTGTATGCTCATCCCAATGACTCCTAATAACTCTGGTCTTCAGGAAACTGTATGTACCTTTCACTGGTTCAATTGCACTGGTTGGCATGAGCTGATCATCTAATGGCGCTGTCTTTGAGCTGAACAGCCGGATCCTATGCGACAAGATATCACCAGGCTGATTAGTCCACATATCCAATTTTCTGCTGGATTTCCTGTCTTCAATGACAGCAGCCTTCTGCAGATGCGTGAACCCGTGGCTGTCCAACACATAGTTGATATCGTACCCACCTGGAAGCTCATCCCACCGACTCCCGATAACCCGGGCTGTCAGGAAATCGTATGGTGTACCCTTCACTGGTTCAATGGCACCGGTTGGAATGGACTGTTCATCGAGAGGAGTGATCTTTGAGCCAAAAAGCTGGATCTTATGTGACAAGATATCCCCACTGTCATGGCCACCTAGATTCCAATAGGTATGTGAGGCCAGATTTACTGGCGTGGCCTTGTTCAGAACCTTGGCTTTCATTCTTAGGATAAGTTTGTTTTTGCCGATGATCATATAGGTCACCTTCACAGAAAGCTCCCCGGGGAATCCTGGACACACATATTCACAAATTCACAATCATTGATCATTTGCTACTCAGAAGTCAGAATGCTCATTGCACCAATGGGGGCAATAGACCATGCTTAATGACAGCTTAGAGACCTCGATCTTATTTGTATTTAATAGCCTTAGTAGCCAATTTTTTTGTCAACCAATAACTTGTTTGTCTGTGCTCGCAGAATTGGTAGATGATACAAAACAATAGAGCAAATAATGTTTTCCAGGTCTCTTATGAATGAAAACTAAAGTCTTACTCTTACTTTTTAAAATCTGTTTCCTTTATAAAAATAATTACGAATTCTTCATCCATCCCTAAAGTAAATTCCTAGTTTTACTTTAAAAAGCTTAGATAAAATGCTTTTTTTATTGACTCTTCAGTTGTGCACTACTTGTACTTGGGCAATAGGCATGGACACAGACCGGCTGGTCCTAAAAACATTAGTGAGGCCAGGGACCTGGAGTTATATTTCTGGTTCTAGGTTGGTTCTGGTCTAGGGATCTGATTCATCTGTCGGACACTCGGTCCTGGTCTAGTCGGTTTTTTTTTTTTTTTTTTTTTTTTTTTTTTTTTTTTTTTTTTTGCAAAACGCTGCATCCCCTCCTTCCACTCCCCACTCCTTTTCAGCTTTAATGGACCCCCACAACTTTTAAGTTCCTTCTTGATAGACCCAATGCAAAAAAATGAAATGGGGCTGGGACCTGTTCCTGGCTCCTGCTGAACCCAGAAAATGCAACTCGGGAACAAAGCTTCTATACCCACCCTGATCTCGGTTTTAGCCTGGAACCGGAAAAGGGGTGCCGGTTAAAAAACCAACCCTTGTTTGGTCTGGTCCACGGACCTTGTGCCCTTGTCCACGCCAGTTGTGGTAGTCAACTAAAGATGCAGTGAACAAAATAGTAATTAATGGCTTAATTCTGCACAAAGCACATTATAAAAATAACTACTCCCTCCGTTCCCATTATATTGTTCCGTTTTACCTTTTCGGAAAATCTCACTAAAATTGTCGCATACCATATTTGGTAAAGTTTGTATGGCTCTAAATCATTTTTACTTTATTCTTATTTTATCAATTAATATTAAGCACACAAATCTACTTTTCTTAATTATCGTGCTACCCTCTTCCGTCCCAATATAAGAGAAGGACGGAGGTAATATATGATTAGTGCACAAAATATTATAAAAAACGAGCAGTGATATTAATTTTGAGATTGGGGTTGTTTTTTTATACATCAAACATTTAGGCCATATTTCACCCACAACCAATTCTCAAAAGTTGAACTCAGTTAACTAGTAGTCTAGTACGTAGTACAAATGTACATTTGTCACAAGACTCACAACCAATTGAAAAGAGATTTTCCATATTCAATAGTGTTACCTACTTAGGTCTTGAAAATGCGCTACTTCAAAAAAAAATGTAGTCATTTGAGTAGAGCGGGTTGTATACATAACCTTGTTTAGCAAAACAAGGTTATCTAACAAGTTGAATTTGTTTGCATCAAATAATCTTGACTTCTCTGAATTAATCTTGGGCTCTAGGAAGTACGAACTCCAAACCCTTGAGATATGTAAGTTCAAGTTGCAAAATAATACTATCATATCAAGTTAGAGATTTAAAGAGTTAATTCCAAAATAGTAAAAGAGTAGTGTACTTAGAGAAAGTAACGAAAATAATAATGTTAAAATGGTTACATTAAATTATGAATAGAATGTGTTGAGATTTGAGAATAATGGGATATTGAGAATAATGGGACTTGTACTATTTCTATTATTAGAATGTGTAGTGTACCCTAGTACGTAACATGTTACATGTGTGTATGGGTTGCATGATGTGTGTATGGGTTGCATGATATGATGTGGAATTGTGGACGGCCCTCTATGGCTCTATTATTTCCTCTCTATTAGGGGTGGACTCGGGCCGGGCCAACCGGCCCGGAACCGGACCGGCCCGCTACTGTGCGGGCCCGGACCGGCCCGGTCAACCGGTTGGTCAACCGGTTCGGGCCACCCGGCCCGGAGGGATACCGGTTCGGGCTCGGGCCCTGATTTTGGCGAACCGGCCCGGCCGGTTCGGGCCCGGTCCGGGCCGGATTTTTTTTTTTTTTTTTTTTTTTTTTTGAAATTTTTTTAAATTTTGGGTTGGATTAGGTATTTTGGGCCATTTGAGATGGTTTGGGGTAGTTTGGGGTTGAGGGGGAGGGGTAGGGGGTTAAAAATGAGAACCAAAAAAAAAAAAAAAAAAGTTGGGCGGTTCGGCCCGGCCCGGCCCGGCCCGGTTTGGCCCGGAACCGGAACCGGAACCGCCCACCGGCGGTTCGGGCCCGGGCCCTATTTTTCTGGCCCGAGGCCCGGCCGGGCCCAGGCCCGAACCGGGCCCGAACCGGCCCGAGTCCACCACTACTCTCTATTATTTACATCCACATTTGTAACCCAGAGACAAAGTACATACTACGTACATTAGTATATATGATTAATTTAAGGACTATATTTTATTTCTAAAATAAGACTTATTCAGTTGTATGAGAAAAAATATAAAATTTTCCAGTTAGGACCGAATGAGCTTTATTTTAGAAAGAAGACAATGATATTCTCTTTTTGCATTTTGTCGATGTTTTACAACTATTTAAGACAATGATAGTATAAAATAAAATGTGTAAAATTAAGATCCGAATAAATGATCGTAAAAGAATCATTATTGTAAAATTAATAAGTTATTACTAGTTCCGTATTAAAAATTATGTCGATGTATGTGATTTTAATATGGACAAACTTATTACTACTTTTGTTTCATAAGAATAAGTTACAAGATTAAATAAGCGAATCTTCCTTTGAATATCTATAGGAGTATGTTTACAATACCCCTTCTGTCTCATAATTAATTTCTCAGTTTGACTTCTGAAGTTAAAACTGTATATGTTTATACAGTTTATAAAAAATAATGTTTCAATAATATATAGGGATTATTAAAATGAATTATAAAGTTTATAAAAATACCATGTATATGTTTATACAGTTTATTAAAAAATAATATTTCAATAATATATATGGATTGTTAAAATGAATTATAAAGTATTTCAGATTATAAACTAATACAGTTTTTCAATAATTAACAATCATACTTAATAAAGTTTTGCTTAAAATATCAAACTGTGAAGTTAAAATATCATACGTAGTACATTTTACTACGTATATATGTACTTTTAAATATACTCCGTATTATTTAATGGGGTTAGGTCATAAATATTAGTAATTAAAAGCATTTGGACAAATATAAGAACTCCTTCACTTAATTCCAAAAAAAAGAAACCATACGGTAGCACCATTTTAATAACTCGGATGAAAATACCACATGTGCCCTTGCGGCCATGCTAAACTACTTACAGTACATATTACCACGTACATTCCTACGTGTTCCGAGCAATTTCAAAGATGCTAGCAAGGACCAGTAAATGAGATGTTTGACTTTTATATATCTCACTTTTTTATTAATTGCTACTCCCTCCGTCCCTTATAACTTTGCCAACTTTCCTTTTTTGGTTGTCCCAAAAACTTTGCCACTTTCCATTTTAATCAATCAATTTGTGCCTCATGTTATTTCTCTCTCCTCTGCACAAATCTCTACCACACAGTTTTTACTTTATTATTCTACGTGCCAATCAAACATGGCAAACCTTTAAGGGACGGAGGAAGTACAACGGAACTTTTATATTTATTTGAAACTATTAGCTACAATTACTCAACCCAACTAGTTATAATTACCTAATCAGACAATAACATTTATCCAATTAATTAGTTACAATTATCCGAATCGACCAGTTACATTTACCTGACCCGTTCATATACAATTACTCGATTCGTCCAGTTACAATTATCCTACATGTCCAGTTACAGTTACCCGAGTCATCTAGTTACAGTTACCTGATTCATCCAGTTACAATTAACCGACTCGTCTAGTTACGGTTACCCGACCCGCCCTGTTATAGTTACCCAATCGTTCAGTTACAGTTACTCGACCCGTCCAGTTACAGTTACACGACCCGTTCAGTTACAGTTACCTGACCGACCAGTTACAGTTACTTAACCCGTTTAGTTACAGTTATCAACCCTAATCAACTAAAATTATTTGATCCGACCAATTATACTTACCAAGCTTGACTAATTACAATTACTCGACCCGATAAATTACCCAACCCAACCCGTTGCAATTACCCGTTATAGTTACACAGTCGGATCAATTACAATTACTCCGTCCAGTTACATTTACCCCAGTTACCCGACCCGTTCACTTACAGTTACCCGACCCTTTCAATTTGAGTTACGATTATCGGGTTCGACCATTTACAATTACCCGGGTCTGACAATAATTACCGCTGGCCAACGCCTCCCTCCACCGCCAGCAACCGCTATCGCCGGCGACCACCAGTGCCGGTGACTCCCACCTTCGGCCACCGCCAGCAACCTCCACCGACAACACCACACCCCAGCCCCCTTCCCTGAATTACCCCAGCCCCCCTTCCATGAGACACCCAACCGCCTGCCCCTCCGGCACCAGTGCACCACCACGCCCCAGCCCCCATGCCCTCCCTTCTACTTCCAGTCAAGTTACTGTCACCGCCCCTCCTGGCAACCGCCACCATCGTCGCTCTCCCCTGTCCCCTCCCAGCCTCCACCAGCCTAGATCTAACCCCTAGAGCTCGATCCACCCCAACCCGCCCGATTCTGCCACCAGCCATGGTGAAGCTATTGCCCCCAACCCGTCGCTGCAATTACTAGTCGCGAACAACCGCGCCCCACTGCCTCACCCCCTCCCTGGCATTCGCAACCATTTTTGAACTGCCGCCGACCTCGAATCGGAAACCCTAGATGCCGACACGAACAAAACTAGGAGCTCCAGATCTAAATGGATTTAGTGTCGAGATTGTAGCGATTTTTGCGGACAAAAGAAAGGAGGAGAAGATAAAGAGATTCCACCTTATGACGAGGGCGGACACCGGACCAGGTGGTGGTGGAAGGAAGCGGCAGAGGCGAGGTGTCACCGCCAGCCGCCAAGTCAGAATCATTGTCGTTGGACGTTGTTGCTGTTCGCCGGAGTTGAAGCACAGGTTGGGAATCCGAACGGTCATCCTTGCGCATGAGCTCTGGTTTAGATCGAAGAGCAAGCGCCTGTACGCAACCTTTGGTTCAGACGGAAGAGGAAGATAATGGCTGGAGTACATTTATATATAAATGAGGGCACTTTTGTCAGTTTAGAATTATTTAATCTTATTATTGTCTAGATTGTAATTAGGCTTATATTTGTCATTGTCAATCTCGGGGTCTTATTCCTGCCATTCTTTCTTATTTAATACTACATTTAAAGAAACAAATTAGTAAGGTTGCTGATTTATTCCCAGACGCCATTCGCAGAGACTTCTAAAAAAAACTAACTTTTTTTAAATATCTCTTACAAATGTGAAATCTTTAACAGTGACTTTTCAACAATTAAGGTGACTAGGTGAGCTTTTTAACGGTTTGAAAAGGGCTTTAAAAGTGTATACAGAAGTTTTTTTTAGACTTCTTATCAGAGTGTTTAGTAGTTGAAAAGGATTTTTAAAGTAACGCTAAAAGTAAGGCCGTAAGGGATTGTTGTTCGAAAACTAATAAGAGGCCGTTTGACATTTGACAACACTACTTTTCCGTTTATCAGCCAACTTTTTTACCAAACATGTAAGTTTTGCTTTTACACGCTGAATTCTGTGATAAACATAAAAGTAAGGTTGAAGTTACTTTTCTGG
This sequence comes from Cuscuta epithymum, assembly GCA_945859915.1. Classification (NCBI taxonomy): domain Eukaryota; kingdom Viridiplantae; phylum Streptophyta; class Magnoliopsida; order Solanales; family Convolvulaceae; genus Cuscuta; species Cuscuta epithymum. The sequence continues at coordinate 2,331,764 of CAMAPF010001023.1, forward strand.
CTATATTGGCTGAAGTTACTGTATATGATTATTTTAGCTATTTTACAAATAATTTTTTGTTTATTTTGTTAAAAAAAATATTTTAAAAATGAATTTGCTTAATCAGCAGAATCTGCCAATGCAGCCATTTCAGCCAATTCAACCAGAACATCATAAATTTTAATAGAATTAGCCAAATCAGCCAATTTGTGTGCTACCAAATGGACTCTAAAATAGCTTATACAAAAACTTCAATTTTGAAGCAACTTTTAAAAAAGTGTTAACTCTCAATAGCACAAAATGTAGAAGATTGAAAGATGCATGTTTCTTTAATGTATCTAAACTTGTAAAGCTTTTCAACGCAAAACATAATATGATGGGGGTTTTCCCTTAGCACTATTAATAAGAAAATATGGACAAAAATATTACGGAGTACTTAGTAACTATTCGTGACTAATATTTTATTCAATTTACATAGTAGTAATTACATGTAAGTTACTACGATGTAAATTTTACTACAATTATAGTCACTAATAGTTGCTAAGTAATATTTTTCTTCACCACATTTTAAAGAATAATATTAATGGAATTAGTTCTAAATTCTAATATTAGAGCTCAGATAACAGTTACCTTGTTCTCCATCAGAGCTGTTATAGGACAGAGTGAGATGATGGTCCTTCTTGTAATCTTCCACTTTCCATACCACATAGCTAAATCCTCTGGTCCCCCCTGCGTTTTTATGAAGGCAACATTTATCACCTCATTTCATCAATTCTCAAATTAAGTTTTCAGATTGGCAGATTAAAAAAAGAAGGAAATTAAATGCTGACCATGGAGAGTGTTTCCATGATCATTTGCTGGCAATTTGTACACAGTGCCATTAAGTTTGAATTTTGCTCCTCCAATCCTGTTAGCTACCCGCCCAAGTATGGCACCAAAATAAGCTTTGTTATTCTGCATTTTTGTTGTAAAAAAGAAAAAACTCATACTTTTTTTCACAAATCATTAAATGGAAACTAATTAAAGATTGAATTTTGAATATATTCTTTAACTAAGCAACTCACCTTGTAATCATCGACCGAGTCGAACCCAAGAACTACATCTTCCAGTTTTCCTTGCCAGAGATTAAAAACAATATCTTAGGTTAATTAACTTATAGGAAAATCTATATTTATTTATATTAAGAATGGGGAAAAGGGCATGAAGAACCAAACCATTTTTATCAGGGAGGATAACAGAGATTACAGTTGCACCATAGTTTGTGATCTTTACAGAGAAGTTGCCATTCCTGATCTCATATATACCAACTTCTTCTGTACTTCCTTCAGAAAAGCTTCCTATGAAGACGATAAAACCCAAGAGAATTAAAAGAGATGGAGATATTGCTGCCGCCATTGTGATTCAGATCAGCAGAAGCTAAGCATTTTGGCTACGGAAACATTAGTTATTATTAGTATCTCACATTTATTGTTGTCTATGGTGAGTTGGTGTCTAAGGCTGTAAGGCATGTATACACGTGGACTTGAAAGAAAACGACTTTTTAAAAGGAAACACAGTTGTTAAGATCTTGAAAATGGTGAAATCAGACAAAGTTTGTCTGTTTTTATGGATTAAGAGCTGGTGGTTGGGTATTGTATACCCAATGTTTTCTCTCATATCTTTACCGTATCAAAACTTTTCGGTATATAAATTTTATATAATTTATACATCATTACCATACCGAAATTTCGGTATACTATATTTCTGTATACCAAAGTTTCGGTTCGATAACGATACGGTATCAGTAAATTCCCTAGCATTTCTGTCCATAACACAAATTATCATAGACTAACGAATTATACAAAATCGGTGTTACTTGCAACATATTTAATCCATTATTAAAATGTTACGAAATACAAAGAATAATATATTGACCAATAATTATTATTAGTATATTTAAGCAGCTCAACATGCCACATATTAAAAAATAACGCATTCTGCTAAAATAATTTAAACTATATAGATATAATTAAATCAATAGTGATATCTACCAAAAAAATCAATATAATTCAAACAACATAGATATAATGTTGAGTATATTGAGCCATTATTATAATTTAAAAATATATATATTTGAATAGCACGTTCCATATAATGGTATACTGGTATACCTTTCATTTTCAAAACATATACCGATACAATACCAAAGTAAGTTGGTACGGTACCATACCATACCGGAAATGTCGGTGTCACGCCCCGGACCGCATCCAAGCGCGTGTACAACCGCCGTATGACTAAACGACGTCACCCGCAAGTCAACGTGACTTAATCATACAAGGCGTCCATGAACATTGTTCATACCATACTCAGTAAGTAAACATACATAACAACATCACATATTTGGATTGAACGAATCGCGGAAAAACAATATTCAATCATGGGCCACATATGGCCAAAACGTGGACTCGCAGGCCCAAAACAAATGTACTTATTACAAATTATCCATGAGCATAGTTTGTAGTTTAAAACAGTAAAGGAAGCACGAACCACGTCTCCCTTAAGATTACTTCACCGAGCAAGGTGAGAATGCAAGCTTGAGCTTCAACCTGAAATGGTGGGGCCCCCCGAAGGGGTCAGTACAAGTACCGAGCGAGTAGCAGGCTAAATGTAGAATAACTAACGTTTCAAGTATAAGACCCAAACATAGGGTGATACATATACATATAGTTCTTTCCCTCAAGTTATGAAATATATATCATTATATATACACTTGGAAATACCCGACCCGTAGGTCATTGTTTATTTGGGAAATAATATAGCCGGTAACCTCGGCTTAAACCCCAACCCACCCATATACCTATGAGTGTATAGAACTCCTCCTGGTTCAAATTATCTTAACTTGAGGACACCGCCCGGTCCTAAATTACAAATAGTAATCTATGAGTTTTGAGGATACACGCCCGATCCTTGGGTACTCCACCCTATATAACCGAGTTTTGAGGATAACCGCCCGATCCTTGGGTACTCCACCCTATAACCGAGTTTTGAGGATACACGCCCGATCCTTGGATACTCCACCCTATAACCGAGTTTTGAGGATACCGCCCGATCCTTGGGTACTCCACCCTATAACCGAGTTTTGAGGATACCGCCCGATCCTTGGGTACTCCACCCGACTTATGATCTACCACATATCATCCTAGATAAGGTCTATATCATAATCAATAATCAAGACTGAACCAAGTCTTTAGGCCTAAGCATAATCATCCATGCAATTCATGCATTAAAATCAACATATAGGCAAAACAGTGCCAAACCGGCGCCGGTTTTGACATAACCGGCGCCGGTTATTATTTAATTCAATAAAACCGGCCATGCCGATCCATAACCGGCGCCGGTTTTGCCTATAACCGGCGCCGGTTGCCCCCTGGGCAACCAAGTCAACATTTTCGTTGACTCGCCATTTCAAACCCGATTTGCGTCAAACTTAATCCCAACATGTATTAAGTTATAACCAAGCATTTTATGCCCCTTTTATCCCTTAAAACATCATATATGTTTTTATAAACATTTTCATATCATACTTCATTTATGATAGATATTAATGGGTCATACATATAAGTCTAATCACTTTGGATAATCACATGTTTAAGCATCTTTTAAACATTATTATGAACACATATAACATTTACTTAGGTAATCTCATAATTAACCCAAGAGTTATAAGACATTAAGCCGTCCACTCACCTCAAATGAGCGTGATGAAGTTCTACCCCTCTCGGTTGAACTCCGGCCAAACTCCGGTGAACTTTGACGAACTCCGGCGATAACTCCGGCGACCCTTTAAACTTCGTGAAAGCTTTTAAGTCACCTTTGACAAGTTCCTAACAAGGTTTTATCATCACAAAACCCGTATTAATACAAATAACCTCTAAAAGGTTATTTTCCGGCTAACCGGTCGTTTTGGCTCCTAAGTCCGTTTTTGGACTTAGAACTAGTTTCAACCCCTTGTTCCACACTTATACACATGTGGAACATCCTTAAGGGTAGTTCATATGATATATAAGTCATATGAAATCAAAAGATGGAAGAGAAGTTGTTAGAGAGCTACTCACCTTTATTCTCAAGGTCTTTCTCTACTTTTGCAACCTTTTTCTTCTTCCTTAAGCTCTTTGCTTGTTTGAGCTTTCTTGGCTATGGAGATGGAGGGTTTTCAGAGCTATTTCTCTCTCTCTTTGGGGGCTGGGTCGAGCTAAGTGATTGGGGGGAGGTGATGTGTTTCCTTTTGTCTCAAATGTGAGATAATTGGGAGGGGAGGTCTACCTAGGGTCATTCCTACACCAACCAATCACTCTCACTCAATATACACCACTCCCCCATGCTATGCAGCTCCCCAAGTCAACCATCTAGCACACAAAAACGTGGGGTGGCCCCCACTCATGTGGGAGGTCATCCCAACTTGTCCCGATGTGTACAATCGGCCCCGAAAGTTGTATTTCTCGGACTGTTTTAGTTATATTTTATTTTATCGGGTCAAATAAAATATATTACATGTTCACACTCATTATGGATCTTAAGAATGAATATACATTCCCCAACTTTAATTTAAGTCTCCGAAATTCATTTCGGACTGTTATCCGATAATTATCCAAAACCGGTAATTGGGCCTCGTTTGACCAATCGGTCAACCCAATGCCTTTCTTATGGTCCAAAGTGAATGTCCACTACCATATAACTATTATCTATACCAAGATGAATAAAATAGGCGATCTCGGGAATATCGGGTGGTCCCCGCTCCCGGTGTGGGCCCCACGTGCAATTTACTATTCACGCGAAAGAAGTAAAGGAAATTTACAACCTTGTAAATTCATTAACCATTTCATAAGATTCTACGCACAATTTACTTAAAAGTAAATACACTTGGGGACGGTGTTACAGTCGGTATACCTAAATCTTCGATAAATCTAGTATTTTTTTATATCGTAAATATGGTATACTGAAATTTTAGTATTTTTCTCCAGCCCTAATTAAGAGTATGAATAATCTCGTAGTGGTCGCAGAGAGGTTTTGTAATTTGATTTGAATTTTGCGCAGGAAAAAGAATTGTCCTTTCTTACCAAGACATTTTTAAAAGGGAAGAATATTTAACTAAATTAAAAGAAGAACAAATTTTTAAAAATGGAAAAAGAAGAACCAATTTAAAAAAGTCGAACGAAATAAAAATAAAGTTTTAAGTAAAAATAGAGCAAGAAACTGTATTTGATCAAACGTTAGTCACATGCTCATCAACATTTTTCTTCAATTCCTTCAAGACCAAACCATCCTAGATCTGGTCTAGAGTATCAAACTCGCCATTCTTTCCAATCAATCTAGCCCGAGAAATGGTTGGATATAGGACTAAAACTCTTCATAAATACTTAAATAGGACCCAAAGTTTTTTAACTCTCAAATAGGACTAAATATTTCCTTTGTTCCAAAATTTCCCCTCTCTTCTAATTTATTAGGCACGCTCCTAATATCTCCCTTCTCTTGTTCTGGCTTGGACTAGGCATCATCAACGGCGACCGCGACTGTTTAATTAGCTGCAGCAAGAACGCCGCCCACCACCCAACCATCTCACCTACGGATTCCTCACTTCTTCTGTAACGTGAAACAGAGACTAGACATCACATTCACCTCACAAAACAACTCTGACAAACACCCCCAAATGCATAATTTTCTGTTCATTCCAGATTTAATGTTCTTTCATTTAGATGATTGACATGCTTCTATTTGAATGTAATCGGTCCCCTTCTCTTTTGCATTGCTAGCTCTTCCTTCTTCGGCCAATTTGAACATATAATATAGTCAAAATTCAATCCCTAATGAAATTAGTTAAAGATGCTTCTTGGGAGTATTAGTTTTCACAGATTCATTGTGCCCAAAAAATATTCATTCTCGCCTCTCCCTTTCTCATTTTTTTATAATTATTTTCAATTACTTTATTCAACTAAAATGATTTTGCCAATCTTATGGTTTATATCTTTGAAGTTAAAAACAAATTCTGGCATCTATGCTCAAGTAATCTACCCACAACTGATCATCTCCAAGAAAGGAAGGTGGAGGTTAGTAATCAGTGTATTTTCCATTGTGGAGGATTAGAGTCTACTGATCATCTTTTTATATCTTGTGCGAAGACACATCTCCTTGAGTCCCACTTGATTCCTACAACTTCTGGCCTTATGGTGAAACTAAGGTTTTTTACTTGTAGATTAAAGGTGATTAACTGATTACTATAGGTACCTTGTTGAGTTTAAGACTGGGACTGAGAGGAAAGAAGCGGCTGAGAGCACTTTGTTGTAATGACACTCGATATTACATTGCCATATAAAATGAAAAATGTGTTTTTCTATAAAAACAATGTCATTTTTACATCATTGTCTTTGTTTTAAATAATGGTCATTTTTTTAACATTGTCATTGTCATGATAGTCATTGACATTATCGTTATTATAATGTCATTTTTGATAGTATTGACATTGTCATTGACATTAACATTAACACTAATATACATTGATTTTTTATATCGTTGATATTGTTTTTAACAATGCCATTGACATTAACATTCACATTGTCAGGACAGTCATTGGCACTAGCATTGATACTGATTTTTCATTGGTTTTTTGACATTACGATATTTTTTACATTGTGATATTATATCATAATGTAATATAATGTAATTGGTTAAAAATCAAGGTCATTATATGAAAATGTAATATAATATCATTTTTAATAATCAATGTCATTATTTAGAAATCAATGTCTTTGTTAAAAGTCAATGTCGGTAAATGACATTGTATATGTCATTGTTTATAAATCAATGTCATCATATGACAATGTAATATAATGTCATTGTTTATACATCAATGTCACCATACGAAAGCCATGTCATTTTTATAGTAGGGAGATATCATTGCAATTGGATAATTATAACTGGTTTAGACCAATATCATAACGAAAGCAATGTCATTTTATCAAAGAAAACAATGTCACTTATTAATAATGTCATAATATGATTATTGCAATGTCACAATAATATTACAATGTTTATATGACACTGCTACAATTCAAAATATCATAATGTCATCGATGAAAATAATGTCACTTTTTGACAATGAAAGAACATTAATATCTCAATAGATATTAGATGATGATGCCACAATTTTATTACATAATGTCACAATGGCATAACATCACAATGTAATCAAAAATAAAAATTTAATTTCTTAATAATGTCATATGACAATGTCACAATGTTGTGACCTTTTTCTTACATTTTCACATTGTTATAACATTGTCATTTTTTGTTAATATTATCACATCTTAACATTTTTCACTATTAACAAGCTTTACATTTTTGTTATAATTGTCAACTTTACTCCCAAAGTCTCAAACCGATCTCAAAATTACGAAGTATCTCCAGCCCGTTGGAACTAGTCTATATGGCGACACCCTCATTCTATCTGATGGGCAACTACCATTACTGTCATGATTTTTGAACATCACACAATACGTCACACCTTTATCTGTTAACATCACCTGAGCTTGTTCTTTTTCTAGCCCTATCCGGATGTAACCTAACAGTGTTCAAAACATAGATGCCAGTGGTCGGGGGCCGGCGGTAGCAGTCGCCATACATAGGTAATTAGGCATAACAACGGACCTTGGGGAGATCTGAGTTAGAGGTTTGATGAGTGAGGTCCGATAGCGACCAGGAAACGAAGATCTCAATTCCGACGAGAGAGTCACTGAACCATCGGATGGAGAAAATCTCAATTCGGACGGCAGAGGTGTCCCGCTGGAGGAACTCATCGTCCACGCGAAGCACCAATTTGAAACTATGAACAATAAATTCTGAGAGAAACGGGGATTGCGAGCTTTTTTAAAGAAGGGCAGAATTGTCCTTCTGTCAAATTTGTAGTCCTATTTAGGTTAAAAACATACGGGAGTCCTATTTGCTTACATGAGCAATGTTTTAGTCTTACTCAAGTCTTTTTCCCATCTAGCCATGTGCTGCTTCATCTGAAAACTGAGCCTTCCTTCTCTATGCTACGGACGAACTCGTTGCCTAAAAAAACCTAGCCCTCGGCTGAACAAAATGCCGAACAAAAAGAACATTTGTCGGAAAAATTAAATCCAACACTTATATTAAACCATTAGGAAACGGATCATTACAACAAACTACAAAAGATCAATCCTGACAAAAACTATCCCTAACCAACTATCGCAATCAACCCTATGGCTAGACTCTGAGACGATCACCTCTGAAAGAGCAATACGAATCGTTAACCACCAAACGGGTGTGACACAAAAATCACTGGCCATATAGATCCTTCTAGTGACATAATATCTAGCAGAATTGACAATCATTATTGTAAACCTAAAACTAAAGTCATCAACAAAAACACGAAACCCCGTAAGCAAACATAACACGAAAATAAGACCATAAAAATAGAAAAACTAACAAATACTCCAAACTTCTTTCTGGCCGTTTTCTTGAAATATCATCTTCCAAACCCCGACATCTCGATCAACCCAAGGAGGCGGTTCAGGAGGGGGACGGACCGCCGATCTGTAAACTCCTTACTCAACCCTTCGTAGCTCCCCCGCCTCTTGCTTGTTGTATCCCCATGATGTATGATAGATTTGGATTATCACAAAGAGAATGGCCAAAATAGGCCCCGCTCCTCGGCGCAAACCGATAGAAGACGGACGGCTCTAGCGGTAGCACCTGGCGGCGAACCCTAGAGAGAGGAAACTTGCACGATACGAAGCGCAACATCCGTACGATCACACACCTAGATTTCTATGTTTTGCTAGGTTTCTTTTGGATTGGTGAACTCCTTCGTCGGCAATAAGAGTGGATCGATCGCTAGGGTAACCCCAGCGACGCAGTTTCTCTCACACTCTTTTTTAATGTTGATAGTAAAACATTGATTTATTGTAAAAGGTGATTATAAACATCGGAAAAATCAAACTTAGAAAACCCTAGAGAACCATCCGATTTTCTACTAATTATCAACGATAAATTGGCATTAGGAACCTCTTTTTGTAATCAATAAAAGATCTTATTATGTCGCTACACCCCTTTTATTCTACCTTACAGTTTTGATTTGATCACGTGATCTTAATTCGTCATAGTGACCATAACTATGAAACAAAACACTGGTGAGACTTTCCCCATCCTTTGCATAATCTTCACCATAGTTCGAAGTGTTTATCAAGTTATTTGATATTTTTTTTAAAAAAAATAACCTAATTATTATTGATAAGGGTATCAAGAAACATAACAATCAAAAGTTCAAAGCATTACAATCATAGTGTTCAAAGCTACACTAGGGTGATATAAAGAACAAAAAAGATCTGTAAAGGTGCTCTTGTTCGCTAACCCTGCAACGATGTAGATAGACTAGTACCAGAGTGTAACTGCTCATGCTACTCAAAATGGACTTGGTTTGATCAGCCACTGAAAAGGAGCTATTGGATTTCTCGTTTTGTGAGCCAGCCACCGGTAAGGAGCCAAGTACAGAATTTGTTCCGGTTTCACCAGCCACCGGAAAGAAAGCAATCCACGCAATCTCATCTTCTCGGATCGGTGGTGGTTCATGAGGGGGGCGATCGGCCTCAATATTGATGCAAAAGAAATCCGAATTAAATTCTTTGAGATTCTATTTGTCACGAAAACCGAAATTGGTGTCTTTTGGACATGAGAAGGCATCCACATCTCTGATTCGCTATCTTTTTTTTAATATTAAATCTGATATATTTTTATAAAAGTTGAACAACAAATAAAAAAGTTATTGTAATTTAAATTAAAAAAAGAAATGGAATGCCAAATGGCAACAATTGAGCTAAGGGGGTGGTAAATTCCACCGTACAGCCGGTTGTACCGTGTGCACGGTACAGCCGGGTTTTTTTGTAATATTTTGTGAAGTCAAGGGCGAACCACCATCTACCTCAGTTCTCTCTTTCTTGTCTAGTGCCTCTGCAGCTCGTTCCCCTGTTCCGAATCAAAAAATATTGGGAGCAGATTCAAGCCGACGGATGGAGCATCTGCCAAGATGACGATGGACAACGAGAGTGCGATATACTTTACTGGTCTGCCGTACAACGGTGTATTCTTCCATCTTGCGCTGAGGACGGGAGTACGAAGTCGAGGAAGGAGACATCGATCGGCGGTGTGGCCAGATTAATACTTCGTACCTTGGAGTTCTGAAACCCACTATGACCATTTTTAACTTCTATTTTAAAATTTTATTTTTATACGTATTGTATTTTTGATTCGCTATCAAACCCATAAATATGGGCCAACTTCTCAATTGTTTTCACTTTGGGGTAAGGATCATTTTGAACAGTATGGTTACATGTGAATCTCATAATTGACACTATGGTTTTAGATGGAGCAAATGGAACAAAGTGATTATATGTGTATCTCATATTGGACACTAAAGTTTCAAATGGATGAAATGTAATGTTTTTGTGATCAATTGGATCAAATCAGATGATATTAGCCACTATAGTTTCATATCTCGAGAATCGAGATACTTGGAAAGAACGGGGATATGAAAGCTGGTGAATGGTAGAAAAGGGCATTTGAGAGTAAAAACAAGAAATTGGAGAGAGATGAGGGTTATGATGGGAACATAAAACCTGGAAATGAGCGACTGCATGTAAACCGATAAATGTTACTTAGGATGCATTGAAGAGTCATGATGTCATGTTTACCTACATTATGATGTCATGTTTACTTACGACTTAATTGAATTCACAATTTAATCATTTTGTTAAAAAAAAGAACTGACTTAATCATTAAGTTGAAATATATTATTCCTTTCCATTATGACTTCTTTTTCTGTTAATTTTTTATAATCAATTATAAAATAGATTTATGTTAACAAATGAAATTTCTTATTGACTTTACAACTCAAGAATAATACTAAATGGATTATTTTACTTAATTTAGACTGTCTAATTCAGAACAGAATGTAAACAACTTCATATACATATATCACTAAATCTAGACAAACATCTTAATCCAGACTGGACTTAAATGAAAAAAAAAGTAAATTAAACAACTCTTACCTAGCATTTGAGTTCAGTCTGTTTATTCCAGCTCAAGCTTTCTCTAGCCCTTCAAACAAATTAGGCTAGTTTGATTAAAATTGAGTGAATTTAAAAATTCAGTCATTTTAAACATTATAAAGAGACACTCATAGTATATCAAAAACTGAAGAAATGTATTCAATTAAGTTATTAAACGGAAGAAATGTATAAAATGATCAATGTATCGTTTAACATGTGAATACCTACTTAGTCGATTATTATACTTGCATGACAAGTTCAGATTGCTGATTTCACAACTTTCCTTTTTTTTCTTTTTCCCTTCTCTCCTCCTTGTTAGAAATACTTTTATAGCAAAAGCAGCACAAAAACAAACCAAATCAATTGTTCTAATATTTTCAGGGCCTTCATCTTGTTGAAGAATTGAGTGTAATAAAATAATACCTGGATCCATAACCAAAATCGCAGGAAGAATTGAACGAGGTAGATGACGTCTGGCTCTTCCGTGATTGAACCGTCTTGAAGCATTAGTCTCTTTTCTGATGCGGAGAAGAGAAATTCGATGATGGTTCAATATGTTGGGGACCATATATAGCATATATATAGTGTTTTAGGCCTGGTTAGAATTCCGATTAAACCCTAAAATGTACCACGGGCCTCTGTCCACTTATTGGTCCATATGATTTACTAATTAATAGTCTATTGGGCTTAACTAGTTTTGACCACATAAAACTCAATTATAATTGAATAGCTAATACAATAATTATAAGAGAGACTGACTTTATTATTTCTGAATAAACAAGAGTAACCATATTTGTCTAGAACAGAAATATAAATTAAATACTGCATAATAGACGTTGCAATAAAGGTTTCAATTAAATTCAAATGAAAAACAACTCTTTAAAAGTAGTCTAAAAGTTCTTATAGCTTAAACTTCATTATATTTCCATCACCAACATAAATATTCTTTTCAACATTATTTGGTGGATGGCTCCATATATAGGAAACCTCTTCTTTACACGCTAAACAGCGTATTTAGAACACTCTTTTTTGCGTGTCTAGTTTTTTTTTTTTTTTGCAGTTAAAACAAGCAAATGCCTCACCTTGTTTCTTCACCTTCTTCTTTGAAGAATTTTCAGCAGCGATGGTATGTTTCTTTCTCTTCTTATTGTGAGATCTTGCAAAATAGTCTAGCTTTCCAAACATGTGCCTCTACTAAAATTTAAGCATTTTCGACTAAAAAGCTCTATTAGAAAAGTGATGGTTAAAAGGGTGTTTGAATTTACATCTTCTCCTTAGATAGTGTTTGGCTGGCATATATAACCACTTACCTGCTTCCTAGAATCAGTTTTTTGGAAGTTATGAGTGTTAATTAACCAAGAGCGCTCTTAATTAAGAGTACTTGTTTTACGTGCAGATCTAAAATTGACCTGCAATGTGATCAGAAATAACCTGAAAAACGTATTCGTGGATGTCGTGAGAAATTACATTCAACTTTATTACGTTAATTTCTCCCAAGATATAAAGGACCATTTAATTAGAAAACTGGTAACACGACAATGAGAAAGAAATTAAGCAATAATATTATGAAAAGAAGATACTCTGTATCTGTGTTGTGTGTTCAAAACTGCCAGAGATGTATTATGTAGAATTGTAGATGTTGATTGTTGATAAGAGATACAAAGTAATTAATACACTTTAGTGATAAACATTATTAGAGTATTAAAAAAGCTGGCCAATGTTCATAGAATTTGAATGTTCGCTCAATAAGGGCATCCACATCCGTAAGATTATGGTTGAGAGAATGAGATTATTTTTGAAAGATTATTGAGATTACAAATCCGGTATCAAATATTGAATCCTAGATTATTCATGATTATTCCCAAATTTCAATAAACACATTTAATGCAACCATGTCTTTTAATTAAGAATGACTAAAATACTTCCTCGGAAATAACAAAAAAACTCCATAAAAAACTAAACAAATAGAGATCATGGTTGAGGGGTGATTAGTAAACTTTTATTTTATCTATGTGACAATGACATGACAAGAGAAAATCATAAAAAGCGAATATTTGAGGAGCACGGATGGAGATGCTCTAAAAACCCATATTTAATGGCACAAAAATTAATTATAACAAGTAATGATAAAATGATAGTCCACATTTTTTATTTTAATAATTACTTCAGCACAATCAGAAATCATATTACTATTAAATATACAATCTCAAATCATTGATGTTTAGTTTTGCAATAATTATGTATAAGAGTATGAACACAAAGGTTTATAAGACAATCTCAATGTTCTACTTAGAGATCATCACAAGGATAAAGGGGTCATTTATATTAAACTTTGTGGAGTGAGATAGAGTAAAAAGTATATTATATTGCATTAACTTGTATGAGGTAGGGTAAAAAGTATATTATATTGCATTTGACACTCGTTAGAACACGTTAATATGGCTGAATTGGCTAACAGAATGCTGAGTAAGAAGGTGTAATCGACCAAGGCTATGACGTTGACCTTCAGAAAGTCAACTAAAAAGGGAAACTCGACCTGCGGGGGGGGGGGGGGCATCGACCAAGGGAAAGTCGACCAGGGGGAAGCTGGTGTCGGCCAAGGGGAATTTGACCTGCGGGAGACTGACGTCGACCAATGGGCTGGAAGCTAGCATCGACCTTCTGGAAGTCGACCTATTAGCATTTTATTATCCAACTCAACCGTATTAACGTGTTAGTTTAACGAGTGTAGTACTCAATTAACACTACAAAATCGAGTTTGTGTGCATAGAAATATCAGATGCAATATAATGTACTCTTTATTCCACTTCATACAAGTTGATGTATTTAATTGACACTTTTCTATTACATTTAGTATGAACATCTCAAGCTTTTGCAATTACGGTTTTGCTATTTTACCTTACCATTGAAATACGAAGTATTTATTACTACATGGTTAATGTGTTCGCTTGCAACAAACATGTGAAAATACTAGTACACTTTAATGGTAGACGTTATCACAGTATCGAAAACGCTTGCCAACGCTCATAGAATCTGAAAAATCTCTCAATGATCGGAAGAAAATTCAATGCTCAACGACATAAAAATTAATTTTAACATAGAACATAAAAGAAAAAGGATATTTGTACACATAACTTGTACACATTTCTTGTACCCCGTTGTACACAGACAGCTTGTTCAAAAAAGTTGTTGTGTACACAGACAACTAGGCATGCAGTGTTTACAAGAAATGTGTACAAGTAGCATACCCTAACACAAAAATGGTCTTGTGTTTGTAGAATACTTGCACAGTGGACGTGGTTTTCAGATTTTAACCAAACCCGTCAAATCACATATCCGCAGGGGCGAAGGTAAAGGAGGGCCAACCAAGCTCCGACCCACTCCAAATTTTAAAAATCTTTGTATTTTAAGTGTAAAAATGTATGTGTGAAAATTTATATGATTTTTTTATACCGACCCACCCTGATCTTCACTTCTGGCTACGCCCCTAGTGATGTCCTCAAGGCTAGACCAACACCAATTTCATTTTGCCCTATTCAAAAGGGTTAATATGTTTATTTCTCATGTTTAAAAGGTTTCTTTTAATAATTTCTTCAACAACCAATTCAAACAATTTCAACTAATAAATTTATTCTCATTCTTTTTCATGTGTTGTTCAAAAACTATTTAATTTTATTTTTTTAAAGGTTGTTAATACATATTTAATTTAAAAAATGTGAATAATTAGTTTTCATTGTTTTAATTTCATTGTTTTATATCTCATATTAACCTCAAAATTATAAAAATATAAATTCAAAAGGTTTGTGTGGTGTTATGCAACTGACAATATTTTTTTAAAAATAAATTTGTATCAGAGAGATTGATTACAAACAAAATAATGAATATTTCGAAGATGAAAAACAACAGTGTGTCATACTTATAGAGACTAAAAATGTATTTAAACTTATATAAAATTCATTTTCATCTTCTATGGGGGAAATTTCCCAAATATGACTAAATGAAACTTTAGTTGCAAGAATAGGAGTATAACTTCTTAATTGCATAAATAGGAGTACCTTTTCAATTCTACCTTTGCTTTGTTTGAATACAATTCATATATCATTAATAATAAAAATATAAAAGTAATAACATAAACTTATTTATAATAAAAATGTAAAATAATAAAAAACCATGAAAATAAATATTAAATAAAATTCATAAAAAATAGAAAAATAAAAATTATAAAATAAAATAAAAACATAAAAAATTAAAATAAAAAATAAAACGTAAAAATAAAGAAAAATATGCATACGACATACCTCTCTGCTACCGCCTCAACAAACGTCCTAGCAGCTCTAGCTCCTATCCCTGGAAAAAATGCCAACATGTGTCAGTAACAGTGGCGGATGTGGTAGTGTTCCAAGGTGTTCACATGAACACCTAAAATTTTAAAAATAATGCAAGTATATATGTGTAATTTAATAAAAATCTATTTATTATTCTTTAAAATTTTATTAGTTAAAACATTGAACACTTAAAAATTGGATCCTAAATCCGCCACTGGTAAGTAATGTCATCTTGATGGCAGTTTGTTTTTAAAAAAATTGGAACTCTAAAAGAGTAAAAGTGTCCCATCTTCATGACGTTTTCTGATACAAATGGCATTAATTTTTTGTATATAGATAATGACTTTTTAAATTTGTCGATACGAGGTGGTGTTGTTGGGAGGTGGCACAGGTTGCAGGAAAGGCTTACATTTTTTATACAATCTGATTTTATTTATTTTTAAAGTTTTAAATTTTTTATTTATTAATACTTATTTTAATTTTTCTTATTTTATTTTTTAAAATAGTTTTGAATTTTTTAATATTTTTACGAATTTATTGTGAAATGATTCCAAACATATAATCAAAATAAAAGTAGTGGACAAAAATGTGAATCTAATAACTTTAATGATTATAATTCTATTCAAATGTTACATCATAATGACTATATAACTTACTCATAGTAACTTACAGTCACATTTTTGTCCATTGATTTTTTATTAGTAATATTTTAGAACAAACTTCCTTTATTATATATTTTTTAATGCTTTATTAGAAATTAAAATATGATTTTTCTATGAAATTATGATAAGGGTAAAATAGTAAGATAAAATATACTTTAATCCTATTTGTGGAAGATAAACAACATAGAGTCCGTTAGGTAATACTGAAATCGGCTGATTCTGCTGAAATTTATGAAGTTCGGACATAAGTGTTTTTATTGGCTAATTTTGATGATTTATGAAAACAATTACATTTAAAATATATTTTATTGATGAAATAAAGAAAAAAAATATTAAAATAGCTAAAATGGTGTTATCTATAGTAAATTTAGCTAATACAGTCAGAAAAGTAACTTTGAACCTTACTTTTTTTATTATTACACAATTCAACGCGCGAAATAAAAAATTACGTGTTTGATTAAAAGTTGATTGATAATAAATCTGATAAGTCGAAAAAACAGAATCACTAAATGGACTCATAATCTTATTTGTGCATTTTTTTAAAGGAGTAGTTTAGAGCTATTTACCCATTTCTAAAATACTACCTTCGTCCCGCTAACATGTTCCTAGTTTGACTACACACATATTAGGGAAATAAACTTATCGGAGAGTAAAATTTATGGGAAAACTATCAAATAGGTCCTCGAACTTTCATAAAAAGGTCAATTAAGTCCTTCTATAGGAGATTCTGTCTGGCCGTCGCGATTTGGGGCAGTTTCCGGTGGAATTTTTTGATGAAATTTTTTGAGCATCTTATTCACCAAGTCTAGTTTACTCATACCAAATTTTAGCTAAAAATTCAATCGGGAACACATTCAAATTATTTCTTGAAGATAACTGCGCATTTTTGCGTTCTCGAATTAATTTGAATGCGCTCCCGATTAAATTTTTAGCTGAAATTTGGTATGAGTAAACTAGACTTGATGAATAAGATGCTCAAAAAATTTCATCAAAAAATTCCACCGGGAACCGCCCCAAATCCCGACAACCGGACAGAGTCTCCTATAGAAGGACTTAATTGACTTTTTTATGAAAGTTCGATGACCTATTTGACAGTTTTCCCAAAATTTATTGTTCCGACACTGTTTGACACTGTTTAACACTGTTTGACAATGTTTGACTCTATTTGACAATATTTAACACTGTTTGATACTGTTTTGGTGTAGTATAACTTTCCATTTAGCAAAAGAGAAACTTCTTTTTGGGACTGTTAAAAAAAGGAAAACAGAAACTTTTAGCGAGACGGGGGTTATTTGTCAAAGTCTTCTTTTATACTAGTACTGCGTATGAGAAACCCAAAAGAGAGCTTGTCTGAGAAGCTTCAAAAGTCTTAATACGATAGTATCTCGCAGTGAATCCTTATGTTGGATTTAGTGCCTAATATTTTGTCCTTTCAACAATCCTAATTAGATAAATTAATACCAAAACAGTTCCCCAGAACTTTAAGTTAATTGAAATTACCGTAAAACCCTCCGCTATCCGCGTTGGAACAGTGCAAAAATGTTGTACTGGATTCGTAATTCCAAGCAAACGGAGTGGCATTTCCACTCAACTGGACCGCGTTTCATGATTTCGGGATTGTAGCTTGGGGTGCAAGCTACAGCGGGTCCACTGTCATTTACCATTTTGACCCTGGCTCGGTGTTCCAGGCTCGGACAGAGACTTGGTAAACGGCCGGGCCCACATCCGAGCCTCCACGAACAGTAGAAAAATAGATGCCTATACCCGGACCAACAATCCGAACCTCTTGCTAATGCTGTTCCAGACGACCAGACCAAGGATTTCCCGCTATAAGCACATGCCTCTCAGTCTCTCACTCGATTTCTTAACTAAGTGGAGAACCGAAATGTATCTGCAGAAAGAGTGAAAGATCTTCTCTTTGAGTATAAATGGCTTTGACTTCAACTACTAATTAGAGAAGACAGAGACTCTTGGGTGTTTTCTAGGAACTCAGATTGATTAAAAAGAAATCTTTCCTTGCATAAATCTTTGTTCTTGAATGCTTTATGTATGGGAAGGTGAGATTCAGGATTTCAGCTTGAGGGATTGAGATGAATGCCAGTTTATCAGTGTTTTGATTTGGGGTTTTTGTGGAACTGGAATGTCGAAATGCTGGAGATTGAGCTTTTCTGGGGTTCTGTGATTTGTTTTGTGATTCATGAAGATTTGCCCTTTTGATTGAAATTGGGCTTTTTGAAGACCCCTCTATATTTTAATACCAAAAAGTTAAATTTTGTAATCTATGAATTAAAAAGTTCATCTTTTTTAAAAATTCTAGAATTTCAGAGTGTTCATCCTCATCATATTTTTATTTTCTTGATGATTGCCAATTTTTAACTTGTTGAGAAATTTGCATTGTTTGCCATTTTCTTTCAAAATGACTTATGATAAACTAGAAAAAATATTGGTTTACCTATCTCATCGATTGACCTCTTGAATGCTGCAACAATCCCACACCCGTCAAGTATGGGCTTGATCGGTTGCTTATAAGCATGGCGTTCCCTCCTCCCAATCGGCTGGTCTTTTGGGAGTGAGTTCTACATTTGGGCTTGTGGTATTAGTATGGACCTAGTACGGACTAGGATTGTAACAAATGGGAAAGGGAACTTGACTTCTTACTTGTTAAGGCTCTTATAGGTGGTGATTTATAGGGGTGATATTATTTAAGTTATGGGATTGATTGAGAAAGCAGGCACAATCTAAATTAGTTTTCTTTGTTCAAACATTCTGAAAATTGATCATAAATGTGGTTTGTAAGGAACACAGTTTATTTTGTTTCTCCAAAAGAGGAAATACATTAAATTATAAATTTGCATCATAAATTCCTGACCAATGATGATTCTTGAACTGTTTCAGGTCTTGGCTGATTAGTAGCAGAGGGCTTGCACAGAAAGTGAAAAATGGCAATGCACCTGAAGAACATGGAATCAACGACTGCGGGGCTACCGCTGAATGTCCAAATTGTCATCACCTTATTAATAGCAGAGATGTAAGGATTTCCTTTCCTTGTTTTACATAATCTTTTATCTGCAAATTATATTTAATAATGAGAGAGTGATTCTTTTTCGGTTTTGTGATTTAGATCTACCCTGAGTGGCCTGGTTTTCCTGTTGGTGTAAAATTTGAGCCGTCTGATATTGAGATCTTAGAACATCTAGCAGTGAAATGCGGGGAAGGAAGTTCCGAACCACACATATTTCTGGATGAGTTCATCCCGACACTCGAGGGCGAGGAAGGAATTTGCTATACGCATCCAGAAAACCTTCCCGGTAAGCCTAACATTGCGTTTCGTGTCTTTTTCGAGTTTGAACAAACATAAGATGCAAAACAGTAGCACGTATGTTGCACGGAAACGCTGAGTCTTAATATAGCACGTATACAAACATAAGATGCTGTACTCATCCAGAAAACCTTCCCAGTAAGCCAAACATTTTATACAATTGAACCCTCTGAGTCTTAATATAGCACGTATGTTGCACGGAAACGTGAAAATCTTAAGGGAATGGGAAACGTCAACTTTTGCTCAAAGAAGGCTTGTTTGGAGAGTTTATAAAGAATTTTCGTAGAGTTTCCAAAACAGAAACGTACTCTTTCCCGAGAGTTTCCGTGCTACATAGAGCACACAAGATCATTACGCTCAAACAAGCTAACCCATCCAACTCTACTCATGTAAAGAGCATAATTTATAAAACTAGTTTGCTCCAATGAATCACCATTGTGGAATCTCAATCTTAATAAAATGTATCGCAACCCCAAGTCTTAATTGTGACCTTAAAATGTTTCGAAGAGCTTGGGTTCAGTCCATGTTGAGTTTTTGGCAGTGTTTTATCTGTTTACACATTATGCGATCTAGGGGCAAAAAAAGATGGAAGCAGCGTCCACTTCTTTTACCGGACTAAAAAGGCATATGCTACTGGGAAACGAAAGCGTAGAAAGATTACCGACAACAAGAGTTTGATGATAGAGCATGTTCGTTGGCACAAGACAGGTAAGACCAAAGCTGTGATGGAAAATGGAGTTCAAAAGGGGTGCAAGAAGGTAATGGTACTGTATAGGAGTGCCAAGAAGGGAGAAAGACCTTATAAGACCAATTGGGTGATGCACCAATACCATCTAGGAACTGACTTGGACGAAAAGGAAGGTGGATATGTGGTCTCTAAGATATTTTATCAACAGCAGAAGCAGAACGACAAGAGTGTGGATGACACTCTTCTTGTGCCTAATGCTGAATCTAATATGTGGACTGCCCAGGATATTCCTAGGACTCCCATGACTGCAATCCCTAATCCGCCTCGTGCTGGACAAACCCCTTCTTGCGATCAGTCTGTAGCTTTGTCGCCTCTTGAGGTTTGTCATGAACTCAATTTTACTTGGTTTATCTAATATTCATATGGATAACTCCAACATTGCAGTAACCAAATTTATGTTTTTGCTCATCATTTAGAGATCAGAACATTCTTAATCTGCATACTTTGTGCTCATTCAGAATACTCGTGTACTTATGATTATGTGTTCCTAGCTTTAACCAGGACCGCCTAATAGGGCTTGCAAGGAGAAAACGAGACCTCCTAAGTTAGAAAGCCTGAAAATTTGAAAACATATTATGTATAGCATGCAAAAGCTAGTGTCATGTTTGAAAATACCATAACATTATACTCCGTATAATAGTATTTGAAGAACATTTCTAGATTAATTTGTTCATGCTGTGTAGGGAGTGGAGGTGGCCGAGGAGGGGCAATATACATATCCCCGAGATGTTCAAGTCAAGTGTGAAGAGTTAGCAGCATGTTTGGCTGCTGATGACAATGACATAGATGGTTTCTTGATTTCTGATGGAACTGCCTGTTCTTATGATTTTAACAATCGCGTGTCTAATCATGGCCATTCTGCTAACGACACTAATCAAATTTCAGAGGGAGATGGCAAAAACTCAACTAGTTTTTCTGATCTTTTGAACTTGGAACTGGACTGTCCACCAGAGTTTTCTTTGCAGGATTTGCAATTTGGATCTCAAGACAGTATCTCTAGCTGGTTAAACCGGTTTTGAGCTCCGAACAGATATTCCATCAAGTCGTGTATTTGGAGCAATTAGTTAAGATCGTATCATTGATCATTTGTGTGTTGTATGGTCCCATTCGAATGGAAGGCATCCATTTGAGGTCAAGGAGTTCCAAACTTTCTGCAACAATGCCTAGCCTAGCTTCTTAATACCAGTTTGTATTAAGAGTTTGGTACATTAAAAGGGAAAAGAAAACAGATAAGAGTACTCCGTTTTTGTTTTTTGAGATTTGACCTCTTTTTACAAACCTTCCATGCTTCATGTTGTGTGTGCTTCTGTAAACTTATTAATAATTAATATTCTTGTAAGCATGGGCGGATCATAGTTAGGGCAGGGGTGGGCTCCAGCCCAGCCCAACTTTTTTGGTTTTAAGTAGTATAGGTATAATATTTAAGTTCAGCCCATTCCAAAATTAATCCCAGCCCATCTAAAAATTAATCCAAGTAGACCTCAAGAACTAGCGCACGCAGGATTCGATCCTGAGTTGGGTGAATGGCGTGCGGCTTCCCATCCACTAAACAACCTTCACATGTTGGTCCAAATCTAGCTTTTTAAAACTATATTACATAACATTTGAGATCCATCAACTAATTAGTTAACTAAACAATTAATAATAAAAAAATAATGCACACACTCGGCTGATAGTATACTTTAAGATTTTGTAATTGATTTGATCTCTATATTAATTCTTAAGTATTGTACTCCCTCCGTCCCGGAAAATTGTTCCCGGTTTCCTTTTTGGGCCGTCCCAAAAACTTGTTCCACTTTCCCCTTTTGGAAAGTTTTTTGTGACTACAATTTATTTACCTTTTTCTTACTCAACCACAATCATACATTTCCACTTTATTCCTACTTTCTTAAACTCCGTTCCAAGTCAATGCGGGAACAATTTTCCAGGACGGAGGGAGTATTATTTTGTGAAACATTGTTAATCTACTTGAATATTTGATTAACACAGAAGGTCTGGAGCAATTGTATAGGTGTGTTTTAGTTTTTGTTATTTTTAGTTTTGTAAATCAATTTGATTATTAATTGAGTTTTGCAGTATATAATAAAATAGTGTTTATTCATTGTAAATTTATAATGATTAAAGATATAATTAAAGATTAGAAAATGATTTATTTATTACACAATTCAAGATTAAAAAGTGATTTAAAAAGTTTAAAAAGAATTAAAAAGTTTAATTGAATTTTGAAATACTAAAATATTTAATTAATAAATTTATAAAATCCTACTAAAACGTTTATATTTTAGAAGTGTATAATTTTTTTTGCTAGAGCCTGAATCGAACCAAACATCACTAAGCTCGAACTCGGCTTGAATAACTATTCGAACTCAAAATCTAGCATGTTTTCAGGTTCGAAGCTCGTTAAACTCGGGTGGTTAAATTAAATTCAAAATCACGTTTGAAATCGAGTAGTTCGAAAACATCTCAGTTTGACAACAATCCTAAGCTAAACCTTCTGTGTGCAGCAACAAAAAATTTTACTGCTTAGCCCACCCCACCCCTCATTCCTGGGTCCGCCCCTGCTTGTAAGTTGTTAACTGTTTAATTGCTTTCTTATGACTCTAATATCTGATAGTATTGTTATGTTCTTAACAGGTTGTTTTAATTATTATAGTAGTTTTACTACTTCTTATTAATGCTTACACGACATGATCTACATGCTTGTATGAATATGATATGCATATGATATTTGGAATAATGGTCAGCTAATTACTTTCGTATTAAAAATTAAAATTGTCTAACTTGATAGTTGATAGTCTCATACCTTGTTTAATGATTTGAGTTTTGAAAGTCAATCTTGTCATGAATGATGAAAATTTACAACTAGAAAACATTGTCTTTCCAACATAATTTACGAAGTATAATTAAGATAAACTTCAGTTCCTTTGCTGTTCCGGTGTACGTTGTTTTTGACAAGCTGTTCATTTATCACCATCGAAGTGTGACTAAAATTTTGGATTACCATATAGCGATTTGAGTTTCTATTATACGATACTATATTACATCCCGTGCAACACACGTGCGTTACTAGTACTTCTATAAAGTGATACATATGCGTAATTATTATTATTATAAAGCAGGGGTTATTTAGGAACGCACGTGCGTTACGCATATGTACCGCTTTATAGAATTACTAGTAACGCACGTGCGTTGCACGAGATGTAATATACTTATTTTCTAAATGTTAATATATAAATATAACTTCTGGGATAAACAAAATATAAATATAACTATAGATCATATTAAATACGAAGTATAACTATAAATATGAACATTTAGAAAATAAGTATATTACATCTCGTGCAACGCACGTGCATTACTAGTAACTAGATTCTCACCCGTGCGATGCACGGATGAAAATTTATCAATATGTATTTAAAAACTCTATTATAAAAACGAATAAATAATTGAACTTAGAATAAAATGGTAAGTAATATAATAATGTTCATCATTAAAAGAGATATGGCACCATTAAAGAAGGAAAAATGTAAATGTAAATATTATAAAAGAGATATAACATTTGAACTTACAAAGTTGTAAGTAAAATAATAAGCATTCATAGTGAAGCTACAAATTCTAATTTTTTTTAAACAACATTAATAGTATGATCGATCTGTTTATCATCCACATCATAGATCAATATTTTAAACAATTTGCGATTGATAACTCTTGACACTGCAACATACTCCCTCCGTCCCCTTTTAAATGTCCCGTTTTACCATATTGGGATGTCCCTATTTAATTGTCTCATACCACATTTGGTAAAGTTTGTGTCATTCAAAATCATTCTTACTTTATTCTTACTTTATCAATAAATATCAACCACACAAATCCACTTTTCTTAAAACTCGTGCCCTCCTCTTCCGGAACATTTCAAAGGGGACGGAGGGAGTATATTTTAATTTGGTGTAATTATTAAAATTTCAAATTTAATACACCTTAAATTATATAAACCATTAAACCACCAACGAACTCAACCACACTTAAAAATTTGTGACATTCATAATTAGAAATTAAAATGAATTACTAAACAGTAATTAATTAAAATATTAACAACTACTAATAGTTATTAACAATTATTATTAATTAATAATTCTTAACAATTATTATTATTATTATTTATTAACAATTATTATTAATTATTATCAATTTTTAATTAAGAACAACTATTATTAATTATTATTATGGATAAAATTAATGAACAATTTTGGATTTTATTAAAATGATCATGTTAACCGTCTAAGAATCAGGACTATATATATTATCCAGCTCAATTCCGGATCTGATTTAAAAATAGCTATCAGCCCAATTACACAACAACCCAGCCCAACAACCTGTATTAAATCCTGCCCAACAGCCTCAACCTAATCTGCACTATATAAATGACTTTTATCCAACGTTTTTCACATTTACCCATCGGCATATATCACAAACCATCAGTTCTACTCTCACGATCTTCTTCTACGGTCTTCTCCGATCTCCTCCCACCTTCTCCGATGTCGTCTGTAATTTCATCCCACCACAGTGACTCGTCCCATTACTGTGAAATGAGTGTTTATTTATCCGATGAAGCCCTATTCGAAAATTGTTAAGGCTGGAAGGCTGAGTGATGAGCTTTAAAGGATCTCAAACCTAATTACTCCTTCATCATGTCGGTATAACTTACATGATTCCTCTATTTTCTGTTGCATGCACTTGTAAATCATTTTGTTTAAGGGATTTATTCAATTTTTTCAGTGTGCAGTTAGTTTATTTGTCCGATCTTTCCTTTTCGTCCTTTGCTACGAAGGCTGAGTGATAATCAAATGATCTCAGACCTAACTAATCGTTTCGTCATTTAGGTATATCGTACATTATTCCTGTGTACGTGCACTTGTATATGAATTTTAACTGATCTATTCTATTAAGCAACTTTTTTATGTGTCAATTGAGTATTTTTGTCCAATCTTGCCTTATTACCCCACGTACTGTTACGGGCTTAGGGCTTGAAGGCTGAGAGATAATCAAATGATCTCAAACCATAGCTCTCCCTTTTACTTTTCTGTTATAACTTTTACAATCGACTGAATCTTACTGTTTTTTGGAAACGAATATCATAATTTTATGTAAGGTATGTGTTTCGTACTTGACTTTCTTTATGAAAAGTGACTTAGATATGGGATCGAAAAAGTAAATTCCGCTTGGCATATGACATTACAATACTGCTCTCTTTAAGTATTGAGATGAGCAGGACTTTAATGTCATACATGTATTACACTCTGTTTTTATGTAGTCACATAAATTTGTAAAATACTTATCTGTCATATTGAATTGTATTACTTTTATTAGTTAATGTGCAACAGTTTGTTTTTTATCAGTGTGTTTAATACGTATGTTATTTGTAGTCTTGATAACTACAAAATAAAGTTGAATATGAAATAACAGTAAATTGGGAATACGTAACCCTGAATATCATAAAAATAGAACCTATTTAATAAGTATGTTTTTTGACAAATCATCTTCAATAAACCATATTACCTATTTCAATATCCTATTTTTTGAATATAAATTTAATACAATATCAATCTTTACATAAATGAATTTTTTACAATGATGTTTATTACCTTTTTTAAATTATATAATGTACTCTTATTGTTGACAAACTATGACTTTAATAAGACTTTGACAATTGGTTGTTGTGACATTTAATTGATTTCCAATAATGGTTATCAACTTTTTGCAAGTGTATACTTTTACTCAAATAACTATCCGTATTACTTTTCATTTTCCAGTCATGCCTTATTTGAAAAGGTGAAGAGATTTCACATTGCAGTGGGTTATAAATAACATGTGATAACAGAGTCTTTTGGAAAAGATCTTTTCTTTTATTCTTGAAATGAAACTAAGTGTTTTACAAAACCACCTCTGGATGCTTGTTGTGGCCTTCATAGCTTCCCAGTTATGTTAGAATATATGCAACCTGCAAAAAAAGTCACCAGTCACTAATTAATCTATTTGAAAAAAATTTAGCAACAAAATAAATGGAGGTATAACATCTGCTTACCTGTTGTTGTTGGCATTGTTTCTGTGTGTTTGAAAAAGGCACCTTCCCAGAATCATGGAAAGAAAAGGACAGCTGAGATGAACAAATGAATTACTACAAATGATGTAGTGTTAGTTAGTTTGTGATTTCTTATATTTTACGTGTATTTCTCCATTGAGATTGTTGATAGTTGTTATTATGACCCATACACTTGGGATGACCTGAATTTTTTGACGAACTGCATGCCATTGCTCCGTTGGTGTGGATTTGTTCTGGGGTTAAGCCGTTAACATTTCAGAGTATTTATAGTTGCATAAGTCATTGTTTGAAACCGGAGTGGTTTTTAACCAATGGCTCATTTGAAGATTTGAACTACACGATCTTTAGTCTAAGATTTTTAGTACAAATCATTTAATGCTATACAGTGCAAAAAGTACAATGCCTTCAATATTTATTTGATGATATTACTCTACTTTGGAGAGCTGCTAATTTGAAACAGTAGTAAGGATGTAGACACTGTTCACAGTACAACACATTAAATGCTTCTACCCAATAATTTAAGTCTAAAATACCACATAGTACCATGTAATTAATGCACATCAGCTAAGGCTCAATTTTTATTTTCCAATGGCACAATATTCGACAATATGAATTGAGAAGTGCGTTCTCCAAGACAAATCATCGAGCCACACAATCTGAAGCCTGCATCGAGCTACACAACCAACCCAACTCCCCATTTTAAATTACAGCATCTTAATTATGACCTGTTACTCTGTTAGCATTGGTTATTGGGTCAGCATTAAAGCATTACGTTGGGCTTCCATCAGACCCGTTTCTGCACCCATGGACAGTGCGACCCGACCCGTTACTGTACAATGTTTGGGCGGGAACACTGTTCATTTTTCCACTTGCTTTTGTACTCCCTCCGTCCCTTATAACTTTGCCAACTTTCCTTTTTTGGACGTCCCACTAACTTTGCCACTTTCCCTTTTAAGTAAAGAATTTGTGGTTCCAGTTAATTCTCTCTCCTCTGCACAAACCTCAACCACACAGTTTTTACTTTATTAATCTCCGTGCCGGTCAAACTTGGCAAAGTATTGAGGGACGGAGGGAGTATAATAGAAGATTCTATAAAGCGGTACATATGTGATACTAATATTATGAAGCAGGGTTATTTAGGAAAAGCAATTGAAGTGATACATGTTCGTTAAGAGAAATCGTGGAGCTCTCCGAATGTTTGAGTGTCTAAGTGAAATTAAAAGTAGCTTAGCTTTTCAAAACATTCATATTAGGAGTAAAATTATTAAGTACCACTCTTCAATAAAATAAACAAACTGATGAGGTGCCCAACAATGGTTTTCGTTAATGAGGATATGTGACTGATAAAAAATGAAAAAAAGTGGAAAGTGGGGGATGAACTTGGAAAATAATTGGCGTTTGTGTCTGCATATGGTGGTCGCGTGGTGATTTGGTGTATGAGACTTAGAGGAGAGAGTTTGAAGTATTTCAATCACGCGGTCTACTTGAAGTGTTTCGGATTTTCTGTGTTATTTATTAAAGAGTGGTACTTAATATATTTTACTCGTAATGTGAACGTTTTGAAAAGCTAAACTACTTTTAATTTCACTCAGACACTCAAACACTCAGAGAGCGCCACGATTCCTCGTAACGAACATGTATCACTTCAATTGCTTTTCCTAAATAACCCCTGCTTCATAATATTAATTACGCATATATACCGCTTTATAGAATTACTAGTAACGCACGTGTGTTGCACGAGATGTAAGATACTTATTTTCTAAATGTTCATATTTATAGTTATATTTAATATGATCTATAGTTATATTTATATATTAACAATATATTACATCTCGTGCAACGCACGTGCATTACTAGTAATTCTATAAAGCGGTACATACGCGTAATTATTATTATGAAGCAGGGCTGGAATAGGAAACTAAACTATTGTATCGGATAAGGAAGAATCCTGAGAGAGTAAGTGAGCGGTCCAATTGGCTTCTCTAATGGTATGTTGAAATATTATCCCAATCATACTAGAAGTTGTCCTCATTTCCTCTAGGTAGTTCTTCCATCTTCCATCGTAGAATAGGTCTTGAAGAAGAGAAATCATCCGCTGGCAAATTGTATCCATCTCGAATGTTGTAAAGCCTTTATCAATTCATCGCCCAGTGAAGAGCAAAAATATCAACTCGAATTTTAGCTTCAAATTAAAGGCTGACTCTGCGCGGATCTGAAATTTTAGACCGAAAATGAGCTTCCCTTTCATATCTTGCATCACCGCCCCGCCCGTCGATCTATCAGATGAGAACGAACCATTAACATTGAGCTTTAATATATCCTTATGTCTAATCCGTTTTATTGTCTTCACTTCGCTTCTCGGTTTGCTGAGCTTCCATGAAAGAAGTTTTTCTTCCATCTATAGATCAAAACATTTAATGTTCTTCCATTTCTTCACATTAAGAAGTTGTTCTCTTCGCCTAATTTAAATGTTTCCGATCTAAATTTTTTAAGATCTGATCGGATCTGATCTGATAAATTTTTCTTATCTGATCTGATCGGATCTTAATCTTTCTGATTTGTGCTGATCTGAATCTTTCTGATGTGATCTGAATCTTTCCGATCTGATATGATTTGAATTATCATCATCATCATCATCATCATCATCATCATCATTTATATTATTACTATTACTATTACTATTACTATTACTATTACTATTACTATTACTATTACTATTACTATTACTATTACTATTACTATTACTATTACTATTACTATTACTATTACTATTACTATTACTATTACTATTACTATTACTATTACTATTACTATTACTATTACTATTACTATTACTATTACTATTACTATTACTATTACTATTACTATTACTATTACTATTACTATTCCTATAATGATTGTTATTGTTATTATTATTGTTATTGTTATTATTATTATTACCATTATTATTATTATTACTTCGTATTATTATTGTTTTTGTTTATTATTATTATTATTATTATTATTATTATTATTATTATCATTATTATTATTATTATTATTATTACTATTATTACTATTATTATTATTATTACTACTACTACTACTACTATTATTACTACTATTATTATTATAATAATAATAATTATTTTTATTACTATTATTATTATTTTTTTATCATTATTATTATTACTACTACTACTACTACTACTACTACTACTACTACTACTACTACTACTACTACTACTACTACTACTACTACTACTACTACTATTACTATTATTATTATTACTACTACTAATATTATTACTACTATTATTATTATAATAATAATTATTATTATTATTATTGTTTTATCATTATTATTATTACTACCACTACTATTATTACCATTATTGCTATTATTATTACTATTATTACTGTTATATTATTATTACTATTATATTATTATATTACTATTATTACTATTATTGCTATTATTATTATTATTACTATTATTATTATATTATTATTACTATTACTATTGTTATTATTATGATTATAATATTATGAATTTATGATTATTATTATGGTTATGATCATCACCACCACCACCACCATCATTATAATCATCGGCATGATAATCATTATTATTAATCATATCTATAATTAAAACAATAATTATAGAAATTATTTCAATTATAACTACTATTATAACCAGGGCCGTCTACTGGGCTGTGCAAACAGTGCTATTGCACGGGGCCTACAAATAATGAAGGCCCATATTTTTTAAAAAATCATTAGTATATATATGTGTGTATATTTATATTTAATATGAGAGGAAATTTCATGTCCAGCCGTCCGGCCGAGGGCAGTTCGGGCACTTCCCGATCGAATTTTTTGATGAAATTTTTTGAGCATGTTCTTCATCAAGTCTAGTTTATCCATACCAAATTTCATCTCAAAATTCGATCGGGAAGGCATTCAAATCATTTTTTGAAGTTGAATGGGTTTTTATATGTATATTTTGACGCAGTCAACTTCAAAAAATGATTTGAATGCCTTCCCGATCGAATTTTGAGCTGAAATTTGGTATGGATAAACTAGACTTGATGAAAAACATGCTCAAAAAAATTCATCAAAAAATTCGATTAGGAAGTGCCCGAAATGCCCTCTGCCGGACGGCGGATTCCGTTAGGCCGGCTGGACAGGAACGGGACTCTTTAATATAAACTCAAGAGCCCCACTAAGAAAAACGTAGTAGTAATAAAGAAAGAACCAACGTACCTTATGTATGTGGATCAAGTTTGAAAACCCAACGTACTCCAGTTTATGCAGATACAATATCAATGTGTAATACTCCATAACATTTTGTCCATGACCAGTAATATAATAAGGTCTACTTTTTGTAATCTGCAGACCTTATAAACTTGAGACGGCCCTGATTATAACAACAAATACAATTATACCTATATCTATGATTAAAATTATAGTATGCCTTTACTGAAGAGGCATTGGCCTGACCCCTCTTCTTTGGTATTAATTATTTACATTAATAAAATATGATAAATGTTCCCTGACATTTACCTCACTAATTTTGGTGATGATGATGATAATAATAATAATAAAAAAAGTTACTCTAACTTATTTACAATTTGGAAAGCCTCTGAAAATCTTACGTTGGGAAAAACCTACGGTCGATCAAAATTAGGGGTGGGTAAAAATACCGAAATATCGGTATACCGCACTTACCGTACCGAAAAATACCGGAAAGTACCGAAATATTGGTATACCGTCATTTTCGGTACGGTATCATACCGTACCGGTCTATTTCGGTACGGTAACGGTAAATGTTTTCAAATACCGCGGTATACCGGTATAATACCGTACCGACTCCCTACTCAACAATTACTTTCAATTCTAATACATTGTAGAAATCTATTACAATTTTTAAGCCCAAAATTAATACTTAAGTTGGTTACAAATACAAAAAATACAAAAATAAAGGCCCAATTTCTCAAAGCCACTATAACCTTATAGTGGTACAAATGAGTAATGTTAAATGTAGGCTTCTACTATGCTAATCTTAAATGACTAATGAGTAATGTACAAATGTCAAGAAACAAGTCCATCTTGTTCCAAGAGCTTGCAAGTCGTGATGGCTGGGCCGCTAAGTAGCTGACGAGTGAAGAGAGATACACTTATGTGACAAGTGTATCTACATAGGGATTCAGCGAGTCGAGACACACAACTTTGTCCGAAAGTCTTATTCAATTTTTAAAAAATTATAAAAATGACTAAATGCACAATATCATATTAGGAATAAATGATTTTATATCCATGTTGTTTGAATAGTTTTATTTATTTTTGTTAGAGATCACTATTAATTTAATTATATCTATATTGTTCAAGTTATTTTAGGAGAATGTGTTACTTTATAATATGTGGTATGTTGAACTGCTTAAATATACTAATTATAATTATTGTCTTAGTTTTAAAAGGCGTGAGGCGGCTTGAGGCGCTTTCATTGATTTACCCGAGGCGTGAGGCGCTAGGCGGTGAGGCGCGCGCCTCACGGAACTAAACAATATAAGTATATAACTTTGGTGGTAAATTATATTTATACTTCATGAAGGCATGAAACAAGCCATATTTATACCTCAAGCCATGAAACAAGCTTATGTAACATCAAAATCAATCACAAAAAAAAATTATTCAAACAGTAACAACAAATATGTTAAATGCCTATTCATAATGTAACTAAAAAGCAAAGTAGCAAACTCACAAGCAAAGTAGTGTACTCATCGACAATTAATAGCAATGTTTAATAAAACCATTATATAATCAAGTGTTAATATTTACAAACTGTCATAATAAACTCTTAATAATAATTTTAACAATTAACAAATTTTTTATTTAATAAATTGTTATATAAGAAGTTTTTTATAATAATAAACTGTCTCTGCCAAAAAAAATAATATTTTTCTAATATAACTGTTACATAATAAACTATAAACTAAAACCCAGTTTATAGTAATATTTTAATAATTTAAAAGAAATAAACAGTCAATACTAATTTCTAAACATTTAATAGTAATTTTTTTTAAAGTTATGATAAATTTTTAATAAACTATAATTATTAAAAGTAAAAACTTAAACAATCTAATTGTAGAAACCCTCTTTATTATTATTATTATTATTATTATTATTATTATTATTATTATTATTATTATTATTATTATTATTATTATTATTATTACTATTTAACATTGATAAACCATCTGATTTAGTTTAGGGTTTAGGGCAGATTGCTAAAGTGTTAATATTTAAATAATTGAAACTGTTTGATAAATTTAAAAATTTTAAAATAAAAAGAGAAGAAAAGGTAAAGGAAACAAAAGAGCAGAAAGAGTAAAGGAAACCTGCAACTCCTTAAAACAAACCTGCGACTCCTTTAAAATAAAAACTGCTACTTTACGAAGCTAGGAGAGAGGAGCGGAAGAATAGGGAAAGGCAAAGAGAGAATCGCCAAAGGTCTCGCAGGGACAAGTCGATACTCATCCCAGAGGCGCCAGAGGCGGCCGCATCATAGAAGCGCAAAAAGCGTCAAAAAGCGACGGATGGGGCGCGCCTTTGGGTATCTACTGCGCCTGGGACTAGCAGATGCGATATACCCATCGCCTAGCTGCGCCTCGCGCCTTTGCGCGCCTCAGGCGCGCTTTTTTAAACTAAGATTATTGTTCAATATTGAATTGACATCAATATATTATTAATTGTATTTCGTAACATTTTAATAATAGATTTAATAAGTCGCTAGTAATAACGATTTACTATATTTCATTAGTCTATGATAATTTTTTGTATTGGGAGACATGCACGGTAATTTACCGATACCGTACCGTTACCGAACCGAAACTTCGGTATACCGAAATGCGGTATACCGAAACTTCGGTAAGGTAAAGGTATGCAAATTTTGCATACCGAAAGTTTTGGTACGGCAAAGGTATGAGAAAAAATATAAGGTATACCGTACCGAACCACCCCTAATCAAAATAGCTAAAACCCTCCAAACATCTAACCTGTGCATTGACGACGCTCCACAGGCCTTCAAGCAACATGTCAATGGCTATCTAAGAAGACAACTCAATCGGCGACTCATTTTTCGTCTTTGATTGGAATTGTTCGCTCTCGCTTCCCCTTTGTGATGTTTACCGCAAGAAACCTTCAAAGGCACTCTGTTAGAGCCCTCAATTTTCTCATTTCCAGCAATCCTACAGAGTATGTACTATCTCCTCCATTCCCGCCAACTATACCCTGTCATTTGCGTTATTAATCAAATTTGATTGATCTGTATGGTTAATTTTCCCAAAAAAAATTAGGAATGCGGTGCTACCCAAAGGAGGCAATTCTCGGCCTATGGACGGGAATTATCGGCCTGTACTTCGAATTAAAGAGGCGACAAAGCCATTTATGTTTACTAGAATTCGGAATCAAAGAGCCATTTATGTTGACGGGGCTCGAGGGATGTCAGGAAAGAGCATGAGGAGCAAAGTGGAGGCGCGGCTGATTAAAGAGACGGGCAAAACCCTAAGAGAACGTAGGAGAGCTGGTAAACTTCGGAAGAAGTTGATGACTGAAGAGGAAAGGCTTTTATATAATCTTAGAAGAGTAAGTTAAATCATTTATGATGAAGCATTCTCCACAGTCAATTCAACTCCCTATGGCATTTCTATAGAAATGCAAAATTTGATTTTTTTTATATTTTCTTCTTAACTTATATCTTTAGCATGTTATGAGTTTCAGTGTGTATTGAGATGAAGAAAGATGATTTATTTTGCCATTAGCATCCTCATGTTTTGTTCTGTTTCTCTAGTGTAGGCAAAGAAAAAAGTGGCATTGCTTCTTCAGAAGCTGAAAAAATATGAGCTTCCAGAGCTGCCATCCCCGAAGCATGATCCTGAGCTTTTGACCCCCGAGCAGCTTCAGGCATATAAGAAGATTGGTTACAAGAATAGAAACTACGTTCCTGTTGGTGTCCGAGGTGTTTTTGGGGGAGTTGTCCAGAATATGCATCTTCACTGGAAGTTCCATGAGACTGTTCAAGTTTGTTGTGATAATTACCCTAAGGAAAAAATTAAGGAGATGGCCTCCATGTTAGCACGACTGAGTGGTGGTATTGTGGTTAACATTCATAATGTGAAAACCATTATTATGTTCCGTGGAAGAAATTACAGGCAACCCAAAAATCTGATTCCTATCAACACACTTACAAAAAGGAAGGTTAGTATGTAGTAAAATCTTTTGAATTTCCTTATAATCTTTTATTATGATGTCAGCGAGACATTCACTTGAACTGTCAAGTTTGCTTCAGATATGTGCATCTATATGTTTACATGAAGATCAGTTCTGTGTTTATGCTTCGATATATTTTATAATGAGATGTATATGATAGATGTTACCAGTACTCTGCAGTAAATTGGTCAAAATGCAGGAAGTTATATTTCTTTTACCTCATATCTATCTCTAATAATTATGTCTTTCCAGTCAATCTTATAATGTATGTAGTACATTTGCCTTGTATCTGGGTTTCTGCCTTTCATTCTTTCCCATTTTAAGTTGCTTTTCTCCTGGTCTTGTAATAATTGTGATGCTGGATCAGATATGTCCAGCTATTTATTACATTACAACATGAGTTAATCTGTTGGCTGGCAGGCACTATTTAAAGCAAGATTCGAGCAGGCTCTAGATTCACAGAAATTGAACATAAAGGATTATGAACAAAAACTCCGTAGAAAAGGGATTAATCCTGATGATCCGGTGGCCATGGCTAGCATACAACGTGTAGCTTCCACATTCTTCAATGCCATCGACCAGAAAGAAGGAAGCCCTTATGTTTTCCAAGGCCACAAAAGCAACCAAGCTGGTCCCAGCAGCAGTGACATAGAGCAACATCAATCTGATGAAGAAAGTGATCAGGAGGAGCTTGACCGTTTTATAGCTGACATAGAAAGGGAAGCTG
Source organism: Cuscuta epithymum (assembly GCA_945859915.1). Lineage (NCBI taxonomy): Eukaryota > Viridiplantae > Streptophyta > Magnoliopsida > Solanales > Convolvulaceae > Cuscuta > Cuscuta epithymum. The sequence goes on from CAMAPF010001023.1 coordinate 2,366,973, forward strand.
ATAGAGAATGGGCTGCTGAGGAAGCAGCGGAGAAGGAAGAACTTGGGAGAATCAGATATTTGAACCAGGAGGATTTCGGTGGTCGGCCCAGAAGAAGATCAGAGAATGGAAGTGATGGTGAATCAGATCGTGAGTTAGGAAGGACAAGGAACTGGAATGATAAACGTGGCATGAAGTATGTTCATGATGCCAGTGATGAAGATGACAATATTTCTGAGGATGATGATCGATGGCGTTCCAGAGGGAAAAGTAATTATGATAATCATAGAGAGTACAACAGTAGAAACCAAAACATAAGAAGCTGGGGAAAAACAAATATTGGCAAGGATAGGGGTAATGGGAAGTCCGAGACATATGGTAAACCTAAATTTGAAGAGAAGATGTCAGATGAGTCTGCTTCGGATGATACGCTTAGTGATCTTGAGGATGCAATGTGGGAATCAGACGAAGGGGACGAAGAGTGCATAAAAGAAAGCACAACCAATGGTGCTGCTGGTAACACCAAAGCGAGTCATGGGAACAAGATGAAGGTCTATAAGTCAAAACAAATGGATGAATGGGACAGTGGTTAGTGAAAAGGCTTCATGTTGTAACTAGTACCGTGCAATTGTGCATTGAGGAACCTTGTGTTTGGGACTTGTGCGAAAGAACACTGAACAACAACATCCTGGTTTTGTTGGGTGGCTTACAGTTGGGAGTTGAAATCAATCGGGAGGGATGCAGGCTTAGACAGTATATTCTTAGTCAATTTGATTCAAGACTAAGAATTTTAGACAACCATATCACATGGACACTACCTAATTAGACTCGCGTGGATTGTATACTACTGTAAGAGTAGTATACTACTGTCTAAGGAAAACACTGTCTAAGAGAACCTGTTTGATTCAATAATTTAATACTACTGTATAACTTTTCTTCTTTCAACCCGGTGTCCTCTGACTCTCTGAGGCTGCAGGGGTGGGGGCATAGACCCACAAAATGAAAAAACTTTAAGGCCAATATATGACTTTTGTTGTTGTTGGGTGTAGACTAATTTTTCGTGAATTAAGAGCCCGTTTGGTAACATTGAAATTGACTGATTCTGCTGAAATTTGTGACTTCTAACTGAAATGGTTGTATTGGCTGATTTTGCATTTTTGCTGATTTATGAATTTTTTTTAAATATTTTTGATTAATAAAATACTTATTCCGCTAAAAAAGATTGATCAAATTGACTTTTCTTGATCAATGGTGGTTAAGTTTGACCAATAATATCTTTTAATACAAAATCATTTACGTAGTAAAATATAAATATTATGTGTGCATATTCTTTATTAAAAAATCTTTCATAAAAATAATATCATTGTTTAAGTATTACACACAAATATAATAGCTAAAATCATTCTTTAAATTTTAACATCACGAAAGGCTGAGTGAGTAATAGGGAGACGAGACTTACGTCTTCACTCTTCAGTGGAACAAAGTAGCAGCCGGTGGGAACGAGTATACACTTATAGACATCGAAGAACGGAACGCCAAGTCGCCGACTCGCTGACCGCCCTGCCGCCGACTCTTGGCCGCCTCCTTCCCTGCCCCTGCAAGTGTCAAGTGCTCACTCGATCACTCCCCACTTCATCAGCCTTCTGGTGCCCCCGCTCTCCTTACTGCGATTCAGCGCTCCACGCTTCAGGTACTCCTCCGACCTCTTCATTTCTTAACGGCTGAATTCGTTTAGTCTTTGATTGATTATTTGATTAGTTCATTAATTCTGTAACCCCTAAATGTTTACTGTTTATAAATGAAGAAAGAATTTTACCAATATTACTCCTGGAAAAGTGAGCACAAAAATATGACTTAATAACTATAGTTTTGTTTAAAGCTTATATTTTACTGAGTTCATGTTTAAAGTTTAGTATATATTGTACTAAAAAAGTTTCAAAAATGTGACTTTGTAATTATTAGTGATTAATATACGTATATATTAATACACATATATTAAAATTTCGGAGCAAATATACCTAGTAGGGAAAAAATGGGGGCGGCTCCCCAATTAGCCCCCATTTGTGTCCGCTAGTGCATGTAGGCACTACTATGTAAACTTTGAATACAATTATAATCACTAATAATTACTAAGTCACAAATTTGAAACTTTTTTATTAGTAATATTTTAGAAAAATCTCATAAATGAATAGTTGATAAATAATTAGTTGATTTGTTGGCTGTTTAGTGTTAAGTGGTTAGTTCATATTCATTTTTTATTAACTAACAATAACATGCAAAATCCATCAATTAATTATTATGAAACCAACCTACAATAATCACCTACGAATGTTAATAACCACAATAGTGTAATAACATTATTACTTTTGAATTTAACTATTATATATGTAATTTAGCTTACCTAATTTGCTATGCATCAGCTATTTACAGCAATACTATCCAATACTTATGTATCGGTTTTTAGACTTTCTGCCATAATCCGCTATCGATAACATTGTTACACTCTTTTATATGAGTAATTGGTTGTCCTTTTATGAGATCTTAGCAAACACAGTTAATTTGAAGTCAGTCTGTTACTTTTCAATGAATGATATGATGCTATGTTGTTTCACAAATGGATAGAAAACTCAACATTTTTTCCCATAAACTCTACCATGGCATATTTGTCTTTTTGTATTTTCATACTGATAACAGTATCATTCGTTCATCGTTTTGATGATATTGAAGTGGCTACTGGTTATGGCTCCGTTTGTTCTTTGGAGGTTTCACACCAAACCGCTGCTTTTTGCAGCGTTTCACTTTGTAAAAAGTTGGCGGTTTGGCCAAACCCGCCGATATCCAAACGGGGGCTATATCTAGGCACTTGTCTTTGCCGCATACTGCAGTTTCACTGTGCTTATCTTCTTTCATTCATTATATGTAGCCTGCTAGATTGTCAGCTCAGCATGGTGGGGTTCAAGAATAGATACATGGTAATGGAAGTACTTTTGGATCCAAATAAGGACATTGTGGGAAATGACCCTATTATTATCACACAATTCAATCTCTCAAAATCTATCAAAGATAGCATTCTGGTGAACTTTGGAGAGTGTGGTCTAGCCTCTTCGCTCAACTCATTTCAAGGTAAATGGAACAGCAAGGTAGTCAAAGGCGTTAGGCGCACTCAAGGCGACGAGGTAATCCCAGCGCCTGAGGCGCAAGGCGCAAAAAAGCGCTCGCCTGACTCGTGTCAGGCACAATGCTTAGAAAAAATAACACATACTACTCTCCAACAATCAAAGATGATGTACCAGTCACCATATTGAAGGAAATACATTAAAAAGTCATGTTTCTTACAAATAAAGTCATGCTTCACCAAAATAAAGTCACGATTGACCAAAATAAAGTCACGATTAAGTGATTAACCAAAATAAAGTCATGACTCATGATTCACTTAAAGTCTTAAACACTAAAACTAGAAAATAAAACATAATTAGATTTTAGTTTTGCCCTGTATATCCCCCCATTTGTTTCCTTTCCACAGTAGATGCAAGTTACTGCATTTTGATTGTTTGGGTAAGCACAGTAATTGTGTTTCCAAGCCGGGTCATTTTTTGTTGACTTAGCAGCTTCAGAAGCCGTGGCTGAAGTTCCACCTTCCATGTCCTGTAGAAATTACACAAGCCAGATATTATATATACAATATTATTTCAGTATTTAAAAATTTAGTTTACTAATTAACTGAAACATACATGCTGAAGCATACTAAATTAGCTGAAGCATAATAACTGAAAAAAATATACTAACCGAAACATACTGTACTAACTGATAAGCATGCTGAAACATGCTAACCGTAAAAAATACTTAATGACACACAGTAACTGATAAGCATGCTAAAACATATACCAGACTTCTAGTACATGGAAACTAAACTGAAAAACTTAAACCCAGCCACAGCAAAATTTACCACAAGTCACAACTATATACTAACTGAAAGTCTGAAACATACTGATAAACTGAAAGTCTGAAACATACTGATAAACTGAAAGTCTGAATCATACTAACTGAAAACATACTAACAGATAAACATGCAGAAACATATTAAGTAGTAAGTACTAACTAATAAACAGCTGTAGAGTACAAGAAAGTTGTTAGGTTACTAACTGAAACATGCAAAATAAGCTGTATGGAAGATAATAGAAAGGTATTTTACACTTTACACATACATACACAAAAAACACACTGGTAGTATATAACTGAAGCATACATGCTGAAACATGTAAGAGAAGTAGCTGCTGAAAAATGAAAAAATAAATAAAATGGAAGATGAAGGAGAAGAAAGCTTACTTTGATCGTTGAGTGCTGGACTGCTGCAGCCTGCAAGCTTCTGCGGTTGATGTGGAGAGACCGGAGGTTGTAGCGAGCAGAGAAGGAGGTGGTTTACGTTATGTGTTTAGCGTAGCTGCGTAGGTTTAGTTTTTTTGACCTTATTTATATGGGCCATATTAAAAATATGGGCCTTTTACTGGTCTTGTTTGACCGCAAATGTAAAAAACACTCAGTAAAACCGGGAAAAAATTCTCCCCTGTCAGGTGCGACTAGCGATCGCTTAATAGCCCACCTGCGCTTCTGCGCTTTGTGCGCCTTACCTGCGCCTGAGAGGGGGAAGTGCGACTTGCCTTGTTTAGGGCGCTGGGGGTCTTTGTCGCTGCGCCTAGTGCGCTTAAGCGCTCAGGCGCTCGACTTTGACAACCTTGTGGAACAGGATATACATTTCTGGTTTTCACTTATCACCATAGTATTTGAGTGCTGTTTCCTGTTTGTTGGTGCTTTACTTATATTTATGGTAAAGAATAGGGTACTTTGTAACTTATGGGCGTCTACGTTATTTTATTTATTGGAGTTCTGTCGATTCAAGACCCCAAAGGTAGGTTCTTTATCAGTACAGGACTACGTGAAAGATAAAAACTATCATTTTAGGATCTCTATAATTGAAGACTATCAATCCAAGACTTGAACAGATCATGATTTTTTACCTTTTTTAGTTTAAAATTTTCTGAGGAAATTGCTTATTGGGTTATATATCAAATTTAATAAAGGATTCATTCAAAACAAATAAAAAATGAAAAGAAATTCATGATTTTTGAAGTCTTAGATTGAAAGTTTTAATCATTCAATTCCTCAACTGATTCCCGTTTTGGCGTTTTCATCTTTTTCGTTTCATGTCCTGAATATAAACTCATTTTTGTCAATGCTGCATTTTTTGTAGTGAAGTATGTCAACCCTATAACAAAAGTTTTCATCATCAGAGCATCCAGGGAAGATTATAAAGAAGTTTGGGCTGCAATCACCTTAATTAGGAATATAGGGAACTGCCCGGTGGTATTCAACTTGTTGGATCTGAGTGGTAAGCTCAACAACTCCTCTATTTCACTCTCATAATGATGTAGGTATTTTTCATTTCACCTGCAATCTTGTTTTGTGATATGATAATATAATAGGAAGTATCAAGGCCTGCAAAAATGCTGCTTTGAAGTGTGAAATGTCAAAGTTTGAGCACTATAAGTTGCTAGGTGGAAGCAATCTTAATGGAGATGTGGAGCAGCAGATGACTAATTGTCTTGAAAAGATCAAAGTTTTGGAGCACTGAAATATGAAACAAGTGTAATCCTCCATTTTTGTTTTCATTCATCACTGATAATGCCATTTTCCCTATTCCCTATTTTCGCTAGACACTATCTATATAAGGAAAGGTTTCTATATTAAGAAGGTGAAAAGACTTTTATTAAGATCCAAATATGTGTTGGAGCTTAAAACCATTCAAATTACACAGAAATTGGTATACGAAATTGCTTACCACTTGGGATGGACCGGGCTCGGAAGGCCCGACCTGGGATCTGGCCTGGCCCGCTACTGCTTAGGCTCGGCCCGGCCCGGCCTGCTACTGTTTAGGCTTGGCCCTGCCCGATCTTCCGGGACCGGTACCCAGCCGAGTACGCGGCGTGGCACCCGGCCGAGTGGAAAACAAACAAACATAATTCCTTACAATTATGAGTCCGTTTAAAAGTTAAAACACTAAACTTGGTTAAGTTCTGTCTAAACGTGTAAAGTGGTTGTATATGTTGAGTTAAGAAATAATTATTTCTAAATATATTTTATTAATAAAATAAGTAGAAAATAAAATGAAAATTGTTAAAATAATCATCTTTAGCAAATTAAGATGTTTGCTAAATCTAGTTTTAGTTAAAAACATCCTTACTAATTATAGATTTATAGTGGGTCAATGATATTTTCCCAAACAAATTACCCTAACTTGGCGTTTTGCATCTTCTTTCTCATGGAGCTTTCATGGCTGCTCACGCCCGCACGTCCTGCACATAGCTCATCCAGGGCATCCAATCCGCTATCCGCTACCCGCTGCGGTGCAACACGTAGAAGATTCTGACTTTGGCACTTGAAGAATTGGCGAGTTGGAATTTTAGCCTGATCGGTGAAAGAAAAATATAACACAACGCCGGAACGCCCTATGCCCCAGGCTATGAAGAATTGAGGTGTCTTACTGTGAATCTTTTTAAATAAATTTTATATGTTTGAATTCATGAATTGAGTAATTAACTCCTGAACATTTGATGAATTTATGCAAGACATTTATAATATAAAATCCGTAAATACATTAATGATCTACTCCGTATTTCTTTTTTGCTTTAGAATATGATGGAATGAAACAAAATGACTCAATAAACTGTTTGCGGTTCTTTGTTATGAAGCAACAGTCATTTCATGCAATTTTGGACGCGGTTTTCACTTGGGTCATTCAGAAACTAGAAACAGACTCTCTGCATTTTAGTACAGGGTAGTCATGGACCGGGCCCGGGCCAGTTCTGGTTCCGGTTCGGGCCCGACCGGGCTTTTTTTTTTGGGGGGGGGGGGGGGGAGGCCCGGAACCGGCCCAGGATGTTACTGGGTCCGGGCCGGTTCAAATTTTTGTTTTTTCTTTTCTAATTAACCCCCAACCCTCCCCCCTCACCCCACCCCCAAACCCCCCCAAAACACCCAGCCCAACCCGGAAAAAACAAAAAAAAATTGAAAAAAAAAACCCAAAAAGGCCCGAACCGGGCCCGGCTGGGTCAGGCCGGGTCGCTATTTTGCCGCCCCGGAACCGCCCCCGGTTAAAACGCCGGGTAGGGGCAAAGCCCAGTACCGGAACCGGTCACCTGGGCTGGGCCGGTCGGCCCGGACCGGATCCATGACTAGTACAAGGGTAAGATTCCATACATCCGATCTTCTCTTAATTAATTTATGATTGTCTTTGAGCACTGGAATAATGACGATGATGAGTCCATGTCATTACTAATCTATGATGCTGAATTCATTAATTAATAGGTTTTGTGTTCGGAACATGCAACTTATCTAGTAGTCATCTATGCAGCACGTACACTTTCGTGCACGCCAAATGTACAACGTTAAAATAGATTGAGACAGTTTTATGTTTGTGATTGCTTCGAATCATAAGCCGTATCCTATACATATGGAAGGAAAATACTTCATGAGTTCATGATTTATGAAAGTTCGGGAAGAATGCTAATTTGCTTATTTTTGTAATAGTGTACATAGGCAAGGTGAACTGGACACATCTCAATTTTTTCTTGAATCAATATATTTGATGCAGTGCAACATTTTTCTAATTGCGACATTGCTAATAGGATGTTAGAAACATGAGTTTATTATAATTATTATTAATTTATTATAGTCTTTTTTCAAGAAAAAACTTCTAAAAATTTGATGCTTTTGTGCAATTCTAAAACATGTAAAGTTGAAGAAGCTAATGAAGTTAGATTTAAAGGGATACTTTAAACCTATTAAACAAGCAATTGAAGTTATTTTATGCTCTCTCCTTGCGTGGTTGAAATTTGTGGAGGTGAGAGGTAACCACATATTCCCTGCTTAAAAGAAATTGAAAACCTTTCTTTTGAACGACTAAATAAGGAAATTTTACACCGTTTTGTGGGTTTTGTGGGACGGGGAGAATGTGTTACATTTTTTTTCCCCAAGCAAAATATCCACCTCGTAGTCAAAATGCCACGACCCCATATCCAGGGCCAACCCACTCGCACATGACCCTTAATTTTTGAAGGCCTGAAATAATGATAATCTATTAATAGTATCACTCATCATCCATATTGATTTTCAAGCGACTAGCCGATAAGCTACTAAGAAAGTGAAGCGACAAATTAAGCCTACGGAGGAAGCCGACTATCGACGAGCGAATGAGTGTCCGACTATTCAAGTGACCGACAAGCGCCGTTAGCCCACCATCGTGCCCCGCCTCCACGAGTCCAAGACCACGACTGAAGTGTGTCACGGGAGTCAAGGACTCACCGCTCACGCCCAGGGGTGGATCATTGTGAAAGCAGGGATAGGCTCCAGCCCAACCCAAATTATTATTTTTAATTAGTAAAGGTATGGACTTAATGTTCAGCCCACGGCCCAACCCAAAATTAATCCCAGCCCAACCCACCATTAGCAACTATTCCACTTAAGCAAACATGTGGAGTGCGAAGTGCGAACTGGCGGAATTGCGGAAGCACGAAGGGTCAAAGGTCGAAGACGTTGTAGCGGAGCTGCGACGGAGCCACCAGCCGACCTGCGGCCACCAGACGCGTCGCCTCCCTCCGTTCACGCGTTCAGGGCCCTGCGTTGGCCATCTTCCCTCTACGGCTCTCTGAGTCCGACTCTGCCTTCTGCGGCTCTGCGACTATGCCTCCACCTCCAGGTATACTTTAAATTCTAATACTCTTTTACACTTTTTTCTGGATTAAACATTGTATTATTTGTTAAACATGGTATTATTTTGTGAAACATTGTTAATCTATTTGAATATTTGATTAAAACAGAGGGCCTGGAGCGATTGTGTCATTGTGTTTTAGTTGTTAAACATTGTGTCATGTTGTGCTTGAATACTTTGTATACCAAGAGCATTGTGCACCTTGATGCATCTTGTAGTTTCCAATAATGATACATCCATTCATTTTCAGTTTCTCCATTAGTTAAAATGAGTGACGAAGAGGTAAAAGGTTCTGCTGATCAGGATAGGGAAGAAATAAATGTTAGTGTGGAAAACCGGAAAAAGAAAAGGAAGCTAAAACTAAGGGAGGAAGCTAAGAAGGCTGGAAAACGTGGAGTTTGCTACATCAGCCGGGTGCCTCCACACATGGATCCTGTGAAGCTCCGTCAAATTCTGTCTCAATTTGGTGAGATTCAGCGAATTTATCTTGTTCCTGAAAGTAAGTTATTCTAATCTCCTCTGTAGTATGCAAAATGAGTATTAATTAGGCTCTTAGTTATTTTTAGTTAGGTATTATCAAGCTAAGTAAGCTAACATTATCATTTAGCAACATAGTACAAAATTGTGATAAAAGGTAGTTAATGCAACTCATGTGAGATTTTTGTGAATAGATCCAGCTGCACAAATGAATAGTAAACGGGCTGATGCTTATCGTGGACAAGGATTTTCAGAAGGGTATGCAACTTGAACTTGGAATTGGAAGTTTTATCCTACAAAATTCTTACATGGTATCTGAAAAACTATGTACATAGCAAAATAATAGAACTGTCTAGTCTTCCATCATATGAGTATTGTGTGTGGTGTTTTTGGATACAAAGTTTCTAACACTCTACTCCTATTTATTTATTTTTGTTTGTTTATTTATTATTTATTTATTTATTTATTTAAAAAGTTTCCCCCTTACCCCACCGTAGGTGGGAGCCTTTGCGGCACTGGTGAAATGATGATGCTGATGATGTATTTATTTATTTTTGTTATTGTTTGTGTGTATGTATAATATTTAATAAACTTATCTTTCTAGATGTCAATTATGATAACACCTTTTGCAGGTGGGTTGAATTCACAAAAAAGAGCATAGCTAAAAGGGTCGCTAAGATGTTAAACGGTCAACAAATAGGTATAGTCAAATAGCCCGTAGCTGTGTTTGTTTCTTGTGAGTTTGTGAATATGGTCTATGATTTCAAAGTCGTGCTTGGTTTTAGGTGGCAGGAAAAGATCAGCATTCTACTATGATCTTTGGAATATCAAGTACTTGAGTAAATTCAAGTGGGATGATCTTACTGAAGAGACTGGTAGGGAAACATGGATGACTGGCCATTCATTTATATGTTTTGATGGCCGATCACAAATTCATCTGGCTGAATAAATTCTTGCAGCGCATAACAATGCCGTTCGGGAGCAGAAGTTAACATTGGAACTGTCAGCTGCGAAGAAGGAACGAGATTTCTTCCTCACACAAGTTGACAAAGCCCGTGCCTTGAGTGCTATTGAGGAACGGTTAAAAAAGGTGGCACATGTATTCCTATCTTGCTGCGTTCCTAACGCATAACTGCTGCTATAACCTGTCAACTTTGTTATTTGTGTATATCTTTATTATGTTCTGCAGAAGCAGAAAGTAGTAGAAAAGTCAGTAGAGTCTTCAGGCATTCCAGAAAAAGCGGATGGGCCAAGAAAGTTCATTAGGCATTTCCACCAGAAGGCGGCAGTGGCAGCAGGAGGAGCTGGAGAAAGGCAAACTAGACTGTCTAAGGATACACTAGCGGCAGTAATTTCTTCTTTCTTCCTCCTCCCCTTTTACTGCTTTTACATATATAGAGTAAACTTTATCTGAATGAAGAATAAATATGAACACTTTCGTGCTTCAGGTGTTTGGTGGCCCATCGTGATTGCATTTTCTGCTGCATGAGTGTAAAATATTTGTCTCAGGGATGAGGTGTCAAGGATACAACATTTGATGATTTCTTGTGATTCCCTTCATGAAGTACTGTTTTTTTACATATATTATGATTCTTGTTCATAGAAACTGTTGTTTACTCTGTCTCTTTCCTGGAAAAGAAACGTTTTTTATTTAGTGTTGAAAAGATGAGCATTTTATTTTATACACATACATATATGCAGTGTTTTTTTAGTGGCAGCGCCTAGGCCCAGAAAACATCATGCTCGTTAGCTAGGCATAAAAAATATTTAACTCGAAAGTGTATATATAAACTAAGCGTTAAAAGGAGAGACTGAGTGTGGAAAAAGTCCATTTTTTTTTTTAAACTTTAAAGGATTAACCGAGAAAGTGAGCGTGAAAAAATTTCACTATTTTTAAACAAACCACTTGTGTATATATATAAACTATGTGTCTATGTAATCTAATAGAAAATAATAGTGATATTCTTTTCTGTATTTTTTCCTTTAAATGGTTGTATCTAGGCCAAGAAAACGTCATGCTTGTTAGCTAGGCATAAAAAAATACTTATCTTGATAAAGTTTTGATAGTCCAAAATTGTGTATATATAAACTAAACGTTAAAAGGAGAGAGTGAGCATGAAAAAAGTCCAATTTTTAAACCAACGACTTGTGCATATATATAAACTTCGTAATCAAATAGAAAATAATAGTGGTATTCTTTTCTGTGTTTTTTCTTTTAATATTATATTTGTATTAGAAAAGTAAATTTTCAAAATTTTCCAAAGTTGGTGAAAGATTATGTGTTTCTTATATATCACTATAAATAATAAATACTTATAAAATAAAATAATACTCCATATAATACAGCTCCAATACATTGCCACAATCTGTACCTTTTAGAATATTGCACGTACTAGATCAAACAAACTTCAATGTTCCATGACTAATAGGACTGTAAATGTAGTTTACATTCGACATAGATTAGGTACAGAAACAGTTACAGACGTAATATTTGTTGTGGTGTAAAAAGCCTCTGCAATAACAAATAATTTGCAGGTTTTATTCATTAGCAAAGCTACACGGCTACACTCCTAAAAGCACTACCCAAACACGAATGTGCAAGACCAATCTTTGAGCTGTATTATTGTGGATAGTTATAGAGCTCTTCATAATACAAAGAAGGAAAACCCCAATTACACAAAAATCCAGACTCGTGAGGCACATCAGTTGCAACATCCACCTGTCTGAGAAATTGCTCCACCCCTTGAACCACTATGACCTTGAGGTGGTTGCCCATATCCAACCTTGATTCCATATGACTGCAAAATTGTTATGAAAACAACTCTCATAAATGGTTCATTTTATCAATCAACAACATGGATCAAGCTTTTTAAGTATGTTTTCATGGAACTCTTACATATCGGTTTAAAAGTTGACACCCAATAATTGCAAATTTGCAATACTGAACAATCTCATTATACTAAACATCTGTGCTTATACAACCAAGCATCATAATACAGAAGACATAGAACCCCATGCCCCCATTAATAGCAAGCAGTTTTACCTCATTGGACACATCAAAAACACCTTCCTGGATCTTATCAAGTATTTTTGAAGCAGTGTTTTTAAAGGCCTGCAGCAAACGAAGTGCATCAGATCAAGAACAAGTTTAATGAGTCAAGAGTTTTGGCTAAAACATATCTCACCTCCTCAACATTTTGGCCAGTCTTAGATGATACCTCTAAAAACAAAAGCCCGTGTTCTTTTGCAAACTGCTCACCCTCTTCTTTACTGATGGCTCTACGTTGACCTAGATCACTCTTGTTTCCTACAAGCATGATTGTCATGTTTGGATTTGAATGCTCCTGAGCATCTTCCAGCCAGCTTGCAAGATGATTGAACGTTTCTCTCCTATATAGATGGGTTTTTAACTGAGAATGTGTGAGTGATGAACCATACAAATCAAGTGACCTAGAAATTGAATAAAAATAACATCCATTTCTTTGATATCGAAGAACCATCCTATATAGACGCTTTTATGCATCCAATATGCGCACAAGAATAGTGAACATATTTTCCCCACGAAGAATTGAGAAACTAGCATGCACTTCAACTAATTGTAGTGATGCATTTTAGTATCCTAACTATTGAATGAAGCAAACTAGTACCCTCATTAATTTGGATCAACAATTAAACAGAATGGTTCACATACCATCAGAAGAAGGATTCACGGTTGTTGTTTTCAAAAAATCCAAAAGACGCAATGAATCAACGCCTAGGACTATTGAGACCAGACAGCAAACACGATTACACAACACCAGGCAACATACCCAACAGCGTGTCCGGCTCAACTACTCTAATGCACCTTACTAATTTCTTTCTCTCGTGTTTTCCTCATTAACTTTTCCTTTTTTTTCAATTACTTTCTATCTTCATTAGCGCTTGAATTTTGCTTCTATTATCAATAAAGCTTTCTTTTCTTAAAAAAAAAAGCACACTAGTACCCTAATTACCTATGAAGCACATAAATTCTTCATGGCTCACATTTCCCCGTTTCCAAAACTCGAAAGCATGTCAAACTCAGAAACTTCAATTCCCGTTTTGGACGGTTTTTGTAATTAAGAAGAATTGAGAAACCCATTTCCCTAAATAATTAGCACTTGAAAAACTTCGGGGTTCCAGATTATTTTTTATTTTTGATGGGATTCCATATTGGAAAATATTTCCTATATCAAACTTTTTAGTGATTTTTTATGGGATCTTCCTAGCAACATTGTGATATTTCATAGCACAACACAATGCTAGAAATGGATTGATTTTTATGTTTTATTAAGTACTAATATGTAATAGTTTCTAAATTTGAACATGTAGAATGTATTTATTATTGGTTGTCAAACAAAGTTAATGAAAAACGCCCGTGTATACAAATGAATAACATGCACACATATATTTTTTTTTGTAAATATATGCTTATACTTTTTGATTTTTATGCGTTTCACCGTGTTTCATATTCTATATTTTTTAGAAAGCTCGCTTCTCGCGTTTCACGTTTCGCGTCTTGCGCTTCAAATTCCCGTTTCGCGTTTCTATGCTAATTAGTTAATTATTGTCTAAGCCAATGGTACCATTTAAGAAATCTGCAGAAAAAGTCATTTAACTAGTATGTAGCTCGAATTCCATGGACATTCCGAAGAAAACTATGTGCAATTAAGAGATACACAAAGTTTAGTTTAGTCATTGCAACAATGAGAATTGCACGGGACTTGGAATTCGCTTATCACCTTCATGTATTAATTATACAGGACTTCAGGGGATTGAACATGAAATTCATACTGTCGAACATGATTACTTTGGTCTGAATGAAACAAGTACATGTACTTAGCTGAATAATTTATTTCATTCGATAGATTGGAAACCCGATTGCATTAACTCCACTAACAAAGGTATCATTTATGCAATTTTCCCAGAAAATATTATTGTGAAAACAAGAAAATAAGTTACGTAGTATATTTTTACCTGGTTATGTCATAAACCAGTAGAGCACCTGCAGCTCCTCTGTAGTATGATCTGGTGATAGATCTGAATGATTCTTGCCCAGCCTAGACAAAGTAGTGTTCTATGTTATGTTAAAATGTACTATGCACACTTTCTTCAGCACAGCATGATGCCTCATCAAACTTCCATAAACTCAAGAGTTAAAACACTATATAACAAATAAATATGCATATACACAGATAACTGTTTCTAAATGGCTGTAGACATTACAATCCAGGAACTACAGAATCAACTGGCATATGGATGTGTGAACGTGTCTAAATACAACTTCTAAAGATGCTGAGACTAATCACTAACCTGATACGAGTTGCACGATAGATAAAAAATTTAAATGAATTTGAGGGGAGTAGAATACATATGTTGGTTGTATGGATCTAGTAGCGACATACATCTACACCCATGATCAAATTTTATGACATCTCATGTAGTCATGTAGACAATTGAGCAATCAACATTTGTTATCTCTGTCCTCTTAACTAACAGCAGTTCCTTCAACAACAAACAACAACATCCAAGCCTTAGTCCCAAAAGATATTGGGGTCAGCTGCAATAGTATGATCCTTTTCCAGTCTGTAGGGAATACTAGGAATACGAAATCTCGGTTCAAAAGAACTATATAAATTATGATATACCGAAGTGATTGCGACAAAATGGGTATGAATGGAGTGGAAACAAAGGCAGTCCTCCTGGGAAAGACTTGATTGTGTTGAAAGGGACGCAGCCTTATCATGCGGTTTCAAGGTCAACATTCCAGAGCTACTTAACAAATGTCAATTGCTCAATCGTCTACATGACTACACGAGATATAATAAATTCTGATCGCGTGGCTATAAATGTCTAAGAACTGTATTTATACTTGAACGACACATCCAAGTCAAAGAAGAACGCGACAGAGCTAAACTGATCAGAGATTATGCCATGGATAAAAATCAACTCACCGTATCCCAAACTTGAAGCTTGATGCGGCGACCGTCTGCCGCGGTGATCATGCGAGCCCCAAACTCAACTCCGATAGTGAGATCGTGCACCGGTTGGAACCTCTTGTCCGTGAACTGCAGTAGAAGGCACGATTTGCCCACCCCTATCCATATTAAAGAACCGAAATGTGATGAAATTAGGGTTTAAAATTTACTTCAATTCGTATGTCAAGCTCACAAAAGGGTGAGCATGACAGGGGAAGCTTTACCAATTACCAGTGTCTCCGATAATTATGTATTTGAACAAGTAATCGTACGACATCTCCTACGGCGGCGTTCCCGGAGCAGACGCGCAAAAAAATGGAAGAAACTTTATCACAACTACGAGATCAGAGGACGGACAACTGTGCAGGAAAAGAAAGTGAAGCAAAGCTGAACAACATGGCCAGGACAAATAATTTTCAAAAAATAATATTTGTAGACGAAGGGCCTATTTGGTAACCACTACAACGCTTGAAAATGCTAAAATGACTAAAAATGTCAGGGTAATATTTTGGCTGAAATGACGGATTGAATGAATTATCATAACAGGTATTGATTTATTTGTGTTAAATATATAGGTCTAATTAAACAAATATAATCACATAATTAAACTTCTTTTTTAACGAACATATTTAAACCTCTTTATAATCATAATTACACCCTAATTATCCTAGCTACAATCTCTAGGCTGCCAAATTAAAGAAGAATTCAACCAATTTGATAATCATCCAGCATATCAAACAACTCTTACACCTTCTTATCACTTTGTATTATACTCTTTTGTATTATACTCTTAATTCTTATAATCCTATCCGTCCTATTAGCAAAGATTTTAAAATGCACGTTATGGTATTGACTATTGAGCACGTAGCCTAGCACGGACCATTAGCTCCCACCTAAACTATATACTCCCTACGAAGTACGTAGTAGTTTGCACTTTGAACGCCGAATGTAACCAAACTAATTATTTCAAATATGAATATATATAAACACCGATTAGCTTCATGTGATTATTACAACTGAGCCAAAATAAAGAAATAAATATTGAAGGACAATCCTTCATTATGTGATTAGTTAAATACAAATAGTAGTATAATATAATCCTAACAAATGAAAGAGGTGACATAGTGTGGCACTTGACTGGGTCAATCATTGATTCATACTCCCTCCGTCCCCAAAATATTGACCAAAGGTGACTTTCATTTGGATTAATAAAGTAAAAACTGTGTGATTGAAATTTGTGCAGAGGAGAGAGAATTACTTTTAGCCACATATTCATTACTTTAAATGGAAATGACAAATCTTTCTGCGACATCCAAAAAGGGAAATTTGGCCAACTATTTCGAGACGGAGGGAGTATATGTGTGTGTCAGACTACTGTCAGCTACAAAGTACGCCACCTATTTGATAATATTGAAATTGGCTACAATAAATAAATCAGTTGAATCATAAAAAATATATCTAAAATAAATTTTTAACAACATAAAAAATATATGAAAACTAGCTAAAATGATCATACATATCACTTAAATCAATTCTATCAGGAAATAACTTCAATATTACTTATTTTGACTATTACACGCTTCATTGCACAAAATAAAAATTATGTCTGCTGAAAAAGTTGATTATTAAGGTTGATAAGTAAAAGATGGGAGTCGCCAAAGGACCTCTATATATATGTGGACATATATTAAATATATTCAATTAAGAAAATGTAGTTCAATAAATCCAGGACCTGAAAGATAGATGAATTATTAACTCGGGACCCAAAATAAATTTTTTTTTATCGTTATATGACTCAAATAATTGAAAACTCTCAATCTATGACCCTAATTTTTATACTTTTTGATTTGTTTATTTCCATTGCTAATTTTTGAAAAACTTTTTTTCACAAAATTTTATTAGTTTAACAAAGTTAAATAATATTTTAACCTTTTAAAATTAAAAAAAATTCAAAATTCCTGGAAATCATGGCTACGACATTACCGTTGAGTTAATTTCTGCAACGATGGCGATTCGTCATCAAAGGATTCATACATGGGGTCGGAAGGGGTTGTGAGAGGAGAAGGACGAGCACAGGGTGGAGCCATGGACGGGGCCTGTTGGGGTTGGCTGGGAAGTGACAAGGTTGTGGGTATACTTGCGGGTTCATGGGGTAGGGAGCGTCGGTGGCCGAAGCTTGGGCCGTGGCGGTGGCCGGGGCCTGGATGGTGGCGGTGGCTGAGCCAGGCATCTCACTTGTGACCTAGGCAAAGGGCGGGCATGGGCGGCGATGGGCGGGCACGAGCGGCAATGGGCGGGCAGGAGCGGCAGAACTGGCCGGGTTTGGTAGTGCTACTGGCGGTGTTGGTCAGTGGCGGCGACAGTCACTAGCAGGGGGGGTCACTGGACAAGAGGGCGGCAATCACTGGGCGGAGGGGCGGCGGCAGTCACTGGACTAGGGCGGCGGTAGTAATTAGTAGATGAGGCGGCGACATCCGTCACTAGATGTAGACCTGTCAATGGGTCGGGTCTAGACCCGGACCCGACCCGGACCCGGTTATTTTTAACGGGTATGGGTCTATATTTTATTCCGTTTACCCGGATCCGGAGCCATTGGTATATTTAATAAACGGGTTGGGTACGGTACATATGATTCCGACCCGTTAAGGACCTGGACCCGTTTAAAATTTCTTATTTGTATACAAACACACTAATACATAAAGTGATTAATTAAAACACTTCAAGTAAAAAATTACAAACTAATATATGCACACGCATATATATACATAATAATACATAAAATATTACTTGTAATTCTTCAATCGAAAATACACACACTAATACATACCTATTATCTAAGTGATATTGATCGAGATAGTGTGATAGCATTAAATTAATACCCATTTTGGCCGTTTATTCATAATGATAAATTTGTATTGGGCTCGGTTAGCAACACACAATATTCATTATTATAATAATAATAACTATTAATATTATTATATCATTATCATACACTCCATACAATATATTTTTATACTCTCAATAATCCAAGACATCTTTTATGACTTAATTTGAAGTTTATTCTACAAGCTCTATGTACGAGAAAAAGCGACACAGAGTGTGGAGTTATATGCAAGAACCAATACTTTATTGGATAAAAGTAATAACATCAGAAACCTTGATTTTTTCTTTGAAAAAGTGAGGATATATTTTGCTTTTTAGTTTACGCACTTTTCTTTACATTGCACATAGAGGTCTTGTTATTTTCACAAAATTTATAACGGTACACCAAGGATGTTTATCGCTAATTTATCTGAGCGGGGCCCGAGGTTGGGTTACCCGACTTACCGTAGGCAGCGTGGGTTGCAGTGGAGCGCGGCGGCAGAGGCTGGATGGCGGCAGCAACTTGGCAGCACCTCCGTGGACGGCGGCAGCAGGTCTGGACCGGACTGGCAGCACCCTGCAACAACTGGCAGCGGGCTGGAAGCTTCTGGCAGAACTCCCTAGACCTCCGGCGACACTCCCTGACGGCGGCAATGCGGCGGCAGACGGTGGCATGGTAGCGGCAGACCTCCAGATGACGATTTCTGGCGAAATCGACGGTGGACAGCAACCTGTGTCTCTGATACCACTGTTAAGTGGCTACTCTTCCAACTCAGGTCTCAATCTTCATCCACAAAGGATGATAATAGCCACTAGGATCTCAAGGGAAGGTTGAGGGCAACAACCTACTAACTATTCCGGCCAAATTACCGATGGGTGCTCCACAAAGGAAAATGCAGCAGACTGGTTTGAAATTTAGGAGTTAGGGTTTTCGGCCAGAACCTCATTCGGCAGAAGAGGAGAAGAGATTTAAATAGGTGAAGCTCTGCACTGAAAAAGGAAACTTACCTTACATGGAGATACGAAGTGCACCACGCTGGGGAAGGAAAGAATCGCAGGGGGAGGAAAGCCGCAGGACGGGAAGTTCAAAACCGAAAGAGAAAGGGCCGGGTACTCCTCAGGGAATTGGACTTTGGGCTTACGGAATAGAGGGCCAATACCAACACATTCTCCAAATTCCTCCCATATACTAGTATTTAAATGATTTTTCTTTTTAGTTTTAATAACAGAAAATTACTTATTTAGTCGATTATAACAATTATTTATAATTCATATTCTAATTTATTGAGTATGTCTTACTTTTGAACTAATTATCTAAATAGTTTTGTAGTCTATAATTTCCGATGAAAAGAACATTTTTTATAACTCTCAATTGCATTTAAATGAAATTAATATTTTCAACTATATTTACCTAAACCAAAAAAGAAAATGCCAAATGCCTTTTTTTTTCATTAAATTTCGTATGTGGTTTATTGTTTTTTCTTAAAACTAACTACACATTTTGTAATTTATTTATCTTTTTTTATTTTTTTTAACCCAGAAGAAAAACCACCAAAGTCGGTGGGGCAAATGCCGGGCAACATTTGCCATTATTTTATTAATGTAATTTATTTATCTAAAATGAGCATAGTCATTTTTTTAAGATGTTAGCTCTTCTAGGATTTAGAATTTTGCTAATCAGTCATTTTATCTATTTCTTCAAGAAAATAATTTAGAATATATAGTTTTAAAACATTTCTGTTTTAATGAAGGTGTGGCGGCGTCAACAGGTTGCATATTTTGATTGGTAGCGATCGATTTATTTTTCATTAGATTGAGTTATTGAGGGTAATGTGATCTTATTAAGTAGAATAAGTATTAGTGAACATATAGTATGATCCACATGCTAATCTTTGGAAATTTGAGTTTTCAAGTATAGTGATATTACTAAAATTGTATGTGTGCAGTAAGAAATGGGAAAATGAGTATGGCTTGGAACTAATAAACATATCTTACCTTTACCTTGAGACATTTAGTTACAAAGTTAAATGACATCATTGCATAAATTATCTACATGAATAAAATTCATATCCATGATTTGAAATGTTTTTAAAATTTGTTTTCTCGATTAAATTGTAATCAAGGAATTAGTTTTTGAGGTTATTTGTATAACTTTTGTGATCCATTATTGTATTTTCATACCAAAACATGAGTCATCATCTCAAATTTGGTGATAAATAAAAATTTACTCATGAATATTTTTAAAATATGAAGGCAAGAAGAAAGTTTGAGTTTGTGGATGGCACAATAAAAAAGCCGACCGAGCCTCGGAAGATGCTTAACTGGGAGACGGTAAACTTCATAATTGTGTCATGGATACTCCGCAGCATTGATGGAAAATTTGCAGCGACAATACCTTACCAAGTTGAAGCCAATCCGCTTTGGGATTACTTGGAGAAGAGGTATTGTGTGGCGAATGGTCCGAAACTTCAACAGTTACGGGCAGATATTGTTGGGTGCCGGCAGTTGAAGGGGATGAGTATAGATGATTATTTTAATAGGCTGATGTCCCTCTTTGACGAATTGATTCGTCTGAAGCCTCTTGGAGTATTATCTCTTTAGGAAAATTTCCTAGGATATGACTAAAACTCGTTGAGTTTATCTAAATATGACTAACTTAGTTTTTAGACTTTTGTATGATCGAAAATCCAGAAAAAAGAAAAATTTGTTCATATTAAAATGTTTAATGACCATATTGAAATGCACTATATATTGTTGTTACTGCACAACATTAATGCACGACTTTACTGCACATCCGGTAATAATCGCTGCATTTCCGCCAAAATTAATTCTCTTCTCATCCACTTGAGAAATTTATTTTTAGTTTTTATTTTTTGTTGTTTTAGATTTAATAATTTTATTATTTTACGTCTAATTAAGTATATTGCATTTCATGATGATATCTCTGCACAACAAAATTTGTTAATGCATTCATTCACTGTCATGTACAACATGTCTGGTACCATATATATTATGTTCGCTGCACATACTCAACACTTATTGTCATGCTCGCTGCTAGTGTTCAATGCCCATATTAAACTCCCACAACACTATGAAATATTATGTTCACTACCCATATACATAACCATCTATTCCCATGTTCACTGTATAGGAACATAATTAATTTATTCATATTATTTATTATGTGTCTACATGCATTATTGTACGTACATATCTCCACATGTGGTTAGAGCATCTCCAACGGTTAGCTAATTATCTTCCTAGCTTGATTAGCCACGTAAGCATTTGCAGCAAAATTAAAATTTACTCCAATGGTTAGCTATGTCATCTTCCTCTTCATTTATTATTAATAATGTTATATTTAATAATTTATTTGCTCAAGCTAGTAGCTCATTTTGGCTAAATAGCTTTCTCAAGCAAAATGTTAAGCAATGCTCCAGTGGTAAGCTATTAACTTTGAAATTGCAAGCAAGTCCTCAAGAGGAACCATTGTAGATGCTGTTATTAGCTAGACTCTATCTCCTATTATTGTGTAAGTAGTTGATATGTATTCCTATCCCTTTAGCATAGCCTATATGTGTATATATATGATCGATTGTACTCCTTCATACTTCAATTAAATACGATAGTATATCATTATTCTTCTACACACTACCTGTATTGACTGCTCATGCCTACAAAGCATAATTTCCAAAAATGCAAAAATTAAGCAAGAAAGAGAAATGAAGTCCGGCAACTTGAACCCCGTTCGTACAGCCATCATTCGATGTTAATTTTCAGTCAAGATTACCCCGTTTGTTTTAAAGTTTCTGACTCCGGCCGGTTAGAGAATCCTCTAGATTGACCACACAAACGCTAAAGTGACCTGAAATTCAATTTGACTATCTCATAAACAAGAATTATAAAATTGGTCTTTGGTTATAATAATCAACATACACGGGAATGACTTTATTGATGGAGATGACATAGAAACTCCCAATTCGATCAACAAACGCTGCAATGACCTGAAAATCAATGGTGAATTGCAAAATGATTTGGAATTTAGAATGTTTTTTAAGGATTATAATATTCTGGTCTTGTGTGGTTTGGTCTATTTAAGTTTAATTTGGGTCAGTCTAGTTGATTTGGTTTGATTTGATCTGGTCTAATCTGATTTGGTCTAATATGTTCTGATTTATTTTAATTTGGACAAATTTGGATTTCGACACATATTTGAAATTATATTTTACTGCACAACTAGTACAAATTATATTTAGTTTTACATGGAGTATCTATGTATTTGTTTTTCATTATTACAACTTACAATTCAAATCCAAAGAGCAAGGCAAATAGAACTAGAGAATTGAAGAGTTCCAAAACAAATGTTTGCAAAAATATCAACTACTTAATAAAAAGGGATATGAATATCTTTCAATACAATGTATTACTACAATAAAAATATCTTTCAAGGTACTTTTTTGGGAAATCACCCTATGCATTATGCTGAAGAGTTCCTTAAATGGAAAGCACCTAATGGAAGGATATTAGTTTTTTCCGCCGTACAAGCCACACAAATGGGTTATTTTAATATAGGTGGGTGGAGCAAAACGTCATTTTTTTACAAAGAAAATGCTGCTATTAGTAGCGTGTTGCGCACAAAACGCTGGAATCCAAATAACCCCAAATATTTCACCAATAGTCTATTATAACGGGTTGCCCTAGTGTTAGAGTTCTATAATAATTTTACCATGTAACATCTTGGCACATGCTTAGGGCCCCACCTCTAAAGGGCTCCCACTTATTTAGAACTTTAATTTCACACGCTTTTTACAAAGGTGATTTATTTTTCCATAGAAAATCAAGATATAAAGTCAAAGAGACTTCTCCTGACGGAAAAAAGTCTTTTAATTAATGTCTCATTAATACTCAACCTTCCCTCACCCCACCTTTCCACCCAAAATAAGATCTCCATGCCATTAATATGAATAGTGTACATATCTAAACCATCTCCAAGCAGTTATCTAATTGTCCTTATGTCTTAACTAGCCACATAAGCATTTACAACAAATATAAAATGTACTCCAATGATTTTCTAGCTATAACTTCTTTCTCTTCATTTATTATCATTAATGTTATATATATTAATTTTCCTTGCTCAAGCTAATAACACAAACAATGCTCAAGAAATAACACAAACAATGCTCAAGAAATAACACAAACAATGCTCCAAATTAAAATTATTTAAAAATTTTAATACTTACATCAAACGTCGCTATGTCGTCGATAGTTCTACATAATGCTACACTAGCCTCGAGTATCTTTGGATTTTTAATCAACCAATCAAACACTTGCTCATCAGCTGAATTCACGCCATAACAAGATATAGTCGCAAGCAAGTAATATGTGCAACTAACTAATGCATTGTGCAAGTATTCAGCAAATTGAGGTTCATGTCCTTCAATAAACCACTTTGCCTCAATAAAGTAGCATCTCACCAGTTCCTTCATCTATTTAAAAGTAGATAAAGATTATTAGCATTCCCATACAAGGCATACTGAAAAATTAAGTACGTGTTAAAATCACCCCTTATTTGTCAAGTACAGAAAAGGTAACTAATGAATTATACATACTCTTTCCTTGCCATGGTGAACGGCATATGATCTTTCGCTCTTTGAGAGATCGGCTTCATCCGCTTCAAAAAGTTCTAATAAAGCTTTGTAGCTTATCTTCATATAATTTGGAAGCCTATCCATTTGACTAATATCCCACCTAATGACATGTGAAATAAATGAACTTAGTATTTCAAAGCACGTATATAAGATTCAGTAACTCATATGGATCTTGCTATAGATCAGATCATTCTATGTTTTAATTCTTCTTAGACTTGATTGATAAATTATACTTGTAATGTATATATATTAAGCTACTTACTTGTATATAGCATCTGTGTAGACTTCAAGTTCTTCTATAGTACCATATGCATCATATGTGTCATCCAAAATCGAAACCATTAAAATATTTTTAGCTAGCATAACTCTAGCCTTAGAGTATTGAGGCTCAAAATACACCCCAAGTGCCCAAAAAAAAAGCACTCAACCGCTCTATCCCTCGCATAAGGAAGTGTTGTCACAAAGTCCAATTCTTTCCACCACCTACACATGTGCAATAAGGAAACTGAAATTAGAACCTAAGAACATGAGGCCTATAGAATAAGAAATTAAATGTGCATCCATAGATTTTAATGTAACAACTAGGTAACTAATATTACCTTGATACTTCACTGAGCTCTTGCTTGTGTAACATCTGGCAGGGGCGGAGCCAGGATGTGACGAAAGGGGGGGGGGGGAGAAATATTGGTGTGTTATTTACCTTAAAGTTTCGATAATGTCTGCCCTTGAATTTATTTAGGTTTACACTTCGTTGACGCAATCACATCTAATACTATGTAATACGTAGTATATTTTTGTGATAAAATAATTAAATATATATGCCTCTAAATTAGCGTGGGCACAACGGGATAATGCGGATTTTCTTATTAACTATAAAGAATTTGGGAGGTAATTAAAGTGTTTTTGCTACCATACCAAAATTAACAAAACTTGAGGGTTAAAATATTTATACAAGATAAAATTTAATGAAATATTTGATAACATTTTACACACTCATTGAACTTTTTATAGTCATACTGTAACTGTCATTACAATTTTATTAGTCCAAATTAGGTGTTGGCGTGTTGTTATCCTTTTGGAGTTTTGGTTATCACTATAAACATTGTTAGCAGCTTTTTAGTCCAAAACGAGATACTCAAACGTTGATTGCTTGCTAGTTGCTAGTACAAAAGTTTTACTAATAAATAATACTAATATAAAAAACTTAAAATGTTGGGAGGGGCAATGGCCCCCCTACCCCTGGGCATAGCTCCGCCCCTGACATCTGGAGAAAATTAAAATCCAACTTGGCAAAGTGCAGCAACATGTCATTTCTGAGTGAATCATCTGCTTGCTGATAGATTGAAATGAAAAAATGTGTTTCGATTCTTGGCATTCCTGTGTGCAGCGGTTGTTCGAGGGCGTGCAACACAAGTTTTTCTAGAGTGGTGGAGGATTGCATATGTGAAGCCGCGCCTTGAAGTCGAGTGGTTGCGAAAGAAAGGGCGTCTTCTAAAAGGTCATCTCCATGTGTTCTTATGAATGAGGCTTCGTACAAGCTTAACAGATCCTTGACATTGGACGTGTCTTTGAATTTGTTGTTAGTGTCCACAAAGCTACTAAAAACATCTGCATTATCATTGAAATTAAAGTCAGTTAAGATGAGAGAAGCTTCTAATATAAAGAATGAGTAAAACTTATCTAAAAAGAAAAGAAGATGAAAACATAAAGAGGGGTGAATAAGTAATTACCAGAGGAAATCTTGAAACCATGTTGCCTCAATAAGCGAAACTTAAGAGCACCAATTTCCAATTCATCATCATTTGCCTTTTCTTGGGCAGTATAGATAAGGTGTAGTTGATCTTCAATCTCTTTCTCAAAGTGATATGCTATTCCCAGTCGTTCCAGGACATCAATGAATTTGAGGATTTCAGCAGTGTTGCAAGTTGTTGAGTGTTAAAGAACAAAGTGTTTAGGGTTTTCAAGTGTCATATTATTCCATGATTAGAGGAGTATTTAAATACAAAGAGGTTGGGCTTATTAGTGTTTACAAGGAGTCTAAATTATACCCAATAAGCCAAGAGAATATTACAAATAAATACGAAAATACTTTCCCTTAATACCCCCCGGCAAGCTCATGGAGATTGATCAACATGGAGCTTGGAACGAAGAGAAGTAAAGCGTGAGTTTCCAACAGCTTTGGTGAAAATGTCAGCAATCTGGTCCAGAGCAGGAACATGACGAACAATAAGAGAGCCATCCGCAACTTGTTCGCGAACAAAATGATAGTCAATTTTAATGTGCTTGGAGCGTTGATGAAACACAGGATTGGCAACCATGTAGGTGGCACTAAGATTATCACATAAGAGAATGGGTGGGATGTTGAGTGGAGCCTGTAACTCCCGCAAAAGCTGCTGAATCCAAATGAGTTCAGTGGATGTGAATGCAATGGCTCGATATTCAGCCTCGGTACTGGATTTGGCGACAACATGCTGTTTCTTGGACGCCCAACTGATAAGATTACCACCATAATAAATAGCAAAGCCATGTTGTGAGCGACAATCATCAATATCAGAAGCCCAACCTGCATCAGAGAAAGCAACAAGACGATTATCTGTGCAAGGCCGTAGGTGGAGACCGGTGGAGATGGTGCCTTTGAGGTAACGAAGGATGCGCTTGACTGCTTGCCAATGAATGTCTGTAGGAGCATGCATGAACTGACACACACGGTTAACAGCATAAGATATCTCGGGCCGTGTGATAGTGACATATTGGAGAGCTCCAACAACACTACGGTAAAGATTAGGCTCAGCCATAGGATCACCAGAATTTGAGAGTCGAGAGCCTGGCTCGGCAGGTGATACAATAGGACGAGCGTCATGCATTTTGCTACGCAAGAGAAGCTCAGTGATGTATTTCTGTTGACTCAGAAAAATAGAGGAAGTGGAGCGCTTTAGCTCTATGCCCAGAAAGTAATGAAGATCTCTCAAGTCACGTAGTGTAAAGGCATCATTAAGTGCAGTCACAAAAGTATCAATCTCTGTAGAATGAGAACCAGTGATAATTAAGTCATCCACATAAATTAAGACATAGAGAGTGGTACCGTTGTGACGGCGTAAGAACAATGAAGTGTCAGATTTGCATGCAACGAAGTGATGGTGATGAAGAAACTGGCGGAGTTTTTGAAACCAAGCACGAGGGGCCTGTTTAAGACCATAGAGAGCTTTCCGCAACAGACAAACATGTGTAGGGCGAGCACGATCTATGAAACCTGGAGGTTGTGTCATGTAAACAGTTTCAGAGAGATCACCATTAAGAAAAGCATTAGCAATATCAACCTGTCGTAATTTCCACCCAAAGGATAAAGCCAAGGAGAGCACAATACGAATGGTGGTAGGTTTAATAACCGGACTGAAGGTGTCTGAGTAGTCAACACCCTCCTCCTGATTAAACCCCTTAGCAACCAGGCGTGCTTTATAACGTTCAATAGTGCCATCAGCATGCTTCTTTACCCTGTACACCCACTTACAACCAACAATATTAGAGTTACGAGGAGGTAAGACAAGATCCCAAGTCCCATTTTTAATTAGAGCATCGTACTCTACTTGCATCGCATGCTGCCATTCAGGATATTTGGCTGCTTGAAGAAAGGTCTGTGGTTCAAAGGGTATAGACGAGGGTATGGAAAGTGGATGTTTAGTGGAGAGGAGAGATTTGGGTTTAAGATGGTTTGTTTTGGAACGAGTGATCATGGGATGGGTGGAGGTATCAACAGGTCGGTAATAAGTAGGAATCATGGAAGAAGAGGGTGAGGAGGATATACCTGAGTGTTGCGCAGAATCCGAGGACTGAGCCGTTGCACCGGAGCTTGAAGATGAATCTGTAGTTGGTGCGGTGCTGTTTGGTTGGGAATGTCCGGTTACCTGGTCGGGTGAGGGAGATACCCGATCGGGTGAGGGAACCAGAAAGTGGTGTAGGTCAGGCGAGGGAGGTACCCGGACGGGTGATGGAGATACCCGATCGGGCTGGTCAGGCAGTGAGCTAGAGGGGTTAAACAGAGGAGAAGAGGGTGTGGAGGCTAGCTGTAATGGTTGAGGAGATACGGTTTGGGTGGAGGAGAGGGGGGTAAGGGAAGCAGGGTGAGCATGGGAGGGATATGGGAAGGACGTCTCATCAAACATGACATGCCTAACAATATAGATGCGGTTAGTGGGAACATGAAAACATTGATAGCCCTTGTGTTTGGAGCTATAACCAACAAAAATGCAAGGAGAGGACCTAAACTCAAGTTTGTTAGCATTATAGGGTCGTAAAAGAGGATAACAAAGACAACCAAAAGACTTTAAAAGGGAGTAGTCAGGAGGTTTGCCATATAAAGATTCAAAAGGTGATTTGTCTTGTAAAATGGGTGTAAGAGTGCGGTTGTGTAAAGAAACACTAGTGTGAAACGCATGTTCCCAAAAGGAGGAAGGCATATGTGCATGAGCAAGCAAGGCTAAGCCTTTTTCAACAATCGTCCTATGACGACGCTCAGCCGCTCCATTTTGGGATTGCGTGTGAGGGCAAGAAAGACGATGGAGAATACCCTGGGTGTGTAGGTAAGCAGAAAGTGATCTATATTCTCCACCCCAGTCGGACTGGAGTTGTTTAATTTTAGAGTTAAATTGGGTGGCAATCATGGCCTGAAAAAGTTGAAAAGTGGAAAGAACTTGTGACTTTTGATGTAAAAAATAAATCCATACAAACTTTGTGCAATCATCAACAAAAATAACAAAATACTTATTGCCATTAAAGGAATTCACCGGGGCTGGGCCCCACACATCAGAATAAATCAAATCAAAAGGATGCAAACTAGATGAGTGAGTACTAGTTAGGGAAAGTCGATGACTTTTCCCTAATTGACAAGATTCACAAATTGAAGATAATTTATTTGAAGAAATAGGTAAATTAAATCTAGAAACTAATCGACGCAAAACAGACTCATGTGGATGTCCAAAACGGTGATGCCAAGTTTGGAGAGACGTCTTTTCACCGAGGTAAATGCGAGGAGAGGGAGATGTAGTATGGGGTGGTTGAAGGTGATACAGTCCATTTTCAGCGCGTCCGGTGAGTAACGTCCGTCCTTGGAGATCCTTCACAAAGCAACAGGTAGGAAAAAATATCATATAAGCATTATTATCACGGGTGAGTTGAGAAACACTGAGTAAGTTCTTTTTGATGCCCAGGACAAATAAAATATTATTAAGATGAACAGGAGCATGTGATGCTTGTAAAGTAGAATGACCTAAACTAGTTATGGGCAGAGTCATACCATTACCAACTTGTAACCCTTCATTACCGGTGTAATTGGAATGAACAGAGAGATTACCAAAATCAGCTGTGACATGATTTGTTGCGCCAGAATCAAAACACCACGGGTCAAGTAGAGTTGAAGGAGGATTCTGAACCTGATAAGCTTGCTGGCCTGGCGGTAAAGGAATAGGATTGAGAGCTGGAGGAGCTTGAGTGTTATAGACAGAACCCGGCATGGAAGCTTGAGATTGCGGACCACGACGCGGCTGTCCACGGCGGGGCTGCTGCTGTCCACGACGAGAAGGTTGTCGTGGTTTGGTCTCAGGATAGGTGTCAAAATTTGCCCTGTGCCAGCAATTGACGGCTTCATGACCTGGTTTTTGACAGATTTGGCAAATTGGGCGTGAACTGGATACAAAGTCACCCCTACTGTCTGGCAAACCCGACCGGGTTCCCCCTGCACCCGACCGGGTAGCTGCCAATGCAGTGGCAGTTAGGGAGCTAGTTCTCTCTGAATTCAGGCGGGCTTCCTCACGCAGCAGTAGACCAAGTAGATCATGAGAACTAATGAGTTCCGAATGCAAATTGAAGGCAGAACGAAAGGCCGAATATGATGCATCAAGGCCATTAAGAATACTTTCAACAAACTCCTCATCAGGAACAATATAATCACATTCAGCTAATGCATCAGAAAAGGACCGTTTCTTTTCAACATAATCCAAGATGGATAAATCACCTTTTGGAAATTGTTGGAGTTGTGTTTTGAGATGCATGAGTTGAGCGCGATTTTGAGAATAAAACATGCGTGATAAAATATCCCACGCTTCATGGGTGGATGTAGCGCGTGCAACATGAACAAGTAATGGTGTAGTTAACATGGAACGGATCCAAAGAAGAATTAACCTGTCCTTCTTTCGCCATTCGAGATACACTGGATTTGCAACCGGCGTTGAACTAGTGGAATCGGTAGGCTTGACCAATGGATTAGGCATGGCTTTAGAGGAGAGGAAATCATCAAGCTCGAAAGCTTCAAGAGCCGAGCGAACTGTGTGACGCCATAGCATGTAATTCGAACGATCCAAGAGAATATTAAGTTTTGGTAGATTGATAGAGATAGAGGTTGAACCGGAAGCCATGTTGAGCGGGGTGCCGGAAGTGTCGTCGGAGTCCCCGTTGGCTGTCATGGGTGCGGTCGAGGAGGCGGCCGCAGATCACCCCTGGGAAGCTGATACCATGTTAAAGAACAAAGTGTTTAGGGTTTTCAAGTGTCATATTATTCCATGATTAGAGGAGTATTTAAATACAAAGAGGTTGGGCTTATTGGTGTTTACAAGGAGTCTAAATTATACCCAATAAGCCAAGAGAATATTACAAATAAATACGAAAATACTTTCCCTTAATATTGAGGCATGAAACAACATATTCCTGGTTTGCTCCTTCAAATTTTCAATCTCTTTTTCATATCCTTGTGCAATCTGGTATATAAATTAGTAATTCAATGTTAATCCACTATATGATTCAAATAGGATTAACTTTAATATATAGCAGTTTGATAATACGAAATACGAAACGTAGAAGGAAGAAGAAAAACCTGATTGTCGATAGAGAATGAATAGAAGCGATCTCCCCATAGACTAGGGGAGAAATTGACAATTGCTCGAACAATATCTGGAGTGGCCATGGTACGTTTTTTTTAATACGGCCTGGTCGGGGCTTAGTTACGTTAGACGTAGTTTTGTCCCGTTCGCTGGAAAAAAATAGTTCTTCTCCTTGTAACGAAAAAAATAGGCGAAAGAACTAACAAAGATTGAAAAGTAGACCGTAATTAGAAGCTAAGTGTATATAATATAAATTAATTAAAGAATGTATATGGTTTTGATTTGAGCTGCTTTGCTTATATAGAAGATGATGGCAAGCTGTGGTAATGGAGTCGGGGAAAGAGTGGTATTTATAGATTGGGATTTCATTTGAGTCAGAATGAATAGCTAGGAATAGTGTGATCAAATGAGGCAAATCCAGCACCCCAATTTAGCTAGCTACAGACAAGTTTGACCCTTTCCATTTTTGGAAATATTTGTTAGGACTGATCGGTCAAATATGGCATATTAGAATGTTTTTTTAGAAAGTTTTGTATCATACTGCGTCTAGCCGTCTGCCGCAGCCCCAATCGGCCAATACCACAACCTGTTGATTTTCCTTTACTTTATTACTTATGGTAATTTTTTTATTTATAAAAAAATCATATCGGAATCATTGATCAAAAAAATTAATTCATCGGTGGTCCGAGCAATTCTAAAAGAAAGGGAATCATCTTACCCATGGCTCGATGATATTAGACAAATTTTGGAAGAGAATGATAGTTTTTATCTTGTGTTTTGTAGAAGATCTACTAATCGCTCTTAGGGGCGGCTTGAACACTTTAGAGACCCTAGACAAAAAAGTCAATTAATAGTAACAAATTATATCAATGAACTTTTATGATATAAAAGTCATTAAAATGAAAAACAAATATTTCAACTCATTCAAATCACCAAAAATTAAGTGGTCACATTCTCATTTTAATCATTATTCTCATTCTCATAAAGAACGTTTCTATTATCATTGCCAACATCAATTTGAGGAATGATTTACATTCTGGTGCATAAACAAACCAAATTTCTTCTCAATGTATTCTTTTCTTTTTATATATCACAATTCTTTCATTTGTCTCTCATGACAATACCTAATACATATGGAGTTTATAAATATTAAAAAACCACAAACAAATGAGTCAACAGAAAAGCTAAAGTTTACAAATAAAATTATTACTGACAATCTTACAAATAAATAAAATATACTCCATATACATTACTACTAGTCTACTACCATCAAATCAAGTAAAAATTACTTTAAAACTATACTAGCTACAAACGAAATTACTCCAGTATTTTAGAAATAATTATTACTATCATCTTATAAATAAATAAAATATACTTTTTATACTTTACTACTAGTATAATACCACCGATTTAAGAAAACACTACTTCAAAATTATAATAGCTACAAACAAAATTACTTCATTTATAGAACATCAATATCTCAATATTAACTCAATAATTAATCATATCTCAAATCCTTGTTCCTTTTAAGACGCAGAGCCAAAGAAAATCAGGACCCTTATTCCATCTGTATTCCTCTTAGTATGGTTTGGCGGGATAAGGCTCAAATTGGATACTATGATTTCATCAGAATCTCATATTTGACACTAAGGTTTTAAATGGACCAAATTAGACACTATGGTTTCATATGTTTCTCATATTGGACACTAAAGTTTCATAATTCAATATAAGTGAGTGTCCAATTTGATCTTTATACAATATAAGTGAGTGTCCAAAACTTATGAATTATGAAACCTTAATGTCCAATATGAGATACATATGAAACCATAGTGTCTAATTTGATCCATTTGAAACTTTAGTGTCAAATATGAGATTCTGATGAAACCATGATGTCCAATTTGAGCCTTATCCCATAGTTTGGCAGTTGGCTTAACTTCAGTAAGGAGTTGTTTACTTTTTTTGCATTAAGTCCTGAATGAGTTAAGATGTCTGTCTGTATTAAGATGTCTGTCTGGATTAAGTAACACTAAGATAACAAGTTTTTTACTACTAGTATTCCACCCGTGCGATGCACGGATGAAACCTTTTACTTAAATAACATACACAATATTTTATAAAAATATAAATATGATATTGATGTTATATATATATATATATATATATATATATATATATAGCTTTTTAAGCTAAAAGGGACTTTTAGCTTAAAAAGCTAACAATCTCGATCAATAACTCATCACTCATGTTTGTCATTTGTAGGATTGATATCATGTATCGATTCATGTTAACCGACCACAATATCTTTTGGGATTAAGCCTTGGATGTTTTTGTTGTTGTTGTTGTTGTTAACACCCGAAGAAAAACCATCCAATAACTCATTTGATTAGAATTGTAATTAGGCATGCACAATTATATTCCAATTATATGACATATGTAATGTAATTTTATTTACCATTATGCGTTATGCCAACTAATAAAATTAAATGAATGCTACCAACCTGTTTTAGTATATTAATGGTCGATCAAGGTAACTTTATAACGTATAAAACCTTCGTAAAAAATGTAATAGAACTCCTTTAAAAGTGCTTTTTATCTGTATGGTTATTATTGAAATGGTACATCGTACATGGTGTGTAAACATCTCCCTAAAATAGGTCAAAATTCCGTAAATTAACAAATGGAGTACAAAATATTCATTACTAAATGAGCCTAAAATTTTCTTCTAAATTTAATTAGTCTTTCTTACACGTAGTATAATCTGGTCATCACTCATAACAATAATCTGGAATAGGCAGGAATGTAAACATCTCGAACAATAGAAGGTTCATATTTAAAAATTTACGAATAATACAGCACAGTGATTTAATTTATTAAACTGCAATTAATTTAAAAATAAATGTCTGAGTCAAACTAATATAAATTGTTTAGTTGATTCCATTTTTTAGTTATTAGTCCACCTATTATAAACATTCAAATTTGTCCGACGACTAACATGGAAGCAACGCATCTGTCCAATAATTCTATGATTGATGTTTTTGTGAACTAATGTCACCCAACTAAAAACTAATATTTTGTTTAGTCGAAATTACAAATTGATCAAAACAATTAATAACTGACATGTGCTTTGAACGGAAGAATGTTTGTGAGAAACACTAAAACATAGTTTTGTAATTTACATAATGGTACTAATAATAAATTGCAATAGCTAGTTAAACATAATTAAGAAGCATTTACGAAATAAAGTAGCCGCAATAAACAACTACCCAAATTAAAAGGAGAAAAAGAAATGTTGAGCAATGCAAAAGAAATGTCTCGTGTTTGATCCGGCTGGAAAACAGAGAATCACCTATTTATAGAGTATATGTCTATATCTGAATTCTAGATTTAATCTTACCTAGGGAAAACTGTCAAATAGGTCCTCGAACTTTCATAAAAAAGTCAATTAAGTCCTTCTATAGGAGACTTTGTCCGGTCGTCGCGATTTGGGGCGGTTCCCGGTGGAATTTTTTGATGAAAATTTTTGAGCATCTTATTCATCAAGCCTAGTTTACTCATACCAAATTTCAACTAAAAACTTAATCGGGAGCGCATTCAAATTAATTCGAGAACGCAAAAATGCGCAGTTATCTTCAAGAATTAATTTGAATGTGTTCCCGATTGAAATTTTAGCTGAAATTTGGTATGAGTAAACTAGACTTGGTTAATAAGATGTTCAAAAAAATTCATCAAAAAATTCCACCGGGAACTGCCCCAAATCGCGACGGCCGGACAGAACCTCCTATAGAAGGACTTAATTGACCTTTTTATGAAAGTTCGAGGACCTATTTGACAGTTTTCCCTCTTACCTATAGTACATGCCGTAATTCCATATGTAGAGAAAAACTCTTCGCACCTTCTAGAAAGGAATTAATGTTTTAGGACAATCCGAATTGTATTGTGGTGGATTAGGACGGTGCTGTGCTGCTCAAAAATTTAGAATGTTTTCTTTTGGACTGTTTTCAATCTTAGATCAGACCAGACTAAATCAGACCATAATTTCTGAGTTATAAAATACACAGAAATCAGACGTTTACCAGACCAGACCGAATCAGACTTAAACAGATCAGATTAGACGGAATCCTCACCAAAAAATTCAGCCGCCCGCTGAATTTTTTCTCCCAATGGGAAAACATTCTTTTAGAAATTTAATTGGCTAAGAAATACTCCGTATGATGATTGTCTGAATACTTTTGTTTGTTGCAATACTCTTCTAAAATACAGTGCACAATAACTCGATCCACTCATATCATCATACTTTTGTTTGTTGGAATACTACATCCAATACACATAGATTGCTTCTGTTGGAATTTTCCTCTGGATTGCCATACGTGTTTTCTCCTTGTACAATTTTGGGCGGGAACTTGCACAACAAGTTTTCTTTTGCTATTAGAAAACAAGTTTTATATAGTAATAAATGTGTGCTGAATGAGAAGTCTCAATTACACGGAATGACCAAATAACCCTTTTATTAGAAGAACCGCATAATGTAAAATTGAGGAAATGGAAGTATTTACCAAATGGAAAACTTCGTAGCATTCTTTTAACAAAAAGAATAAACACATATCAAGCAGAAAATGAGAATAAACACTTCAATTGCCATTTCAGAATCAGAAAAACATTTCAAATCGGAACACCAAATTTACAACTCCTAATTCTAACACGTACACCATGGTCCATGGGACGAATTGGGGCTCGGTAGTCATATTCTTAAGAGAAGATGTAGTTTCATGTTTGAGGCCTCACTTCACCCAAACCAGCTAGCTCCCTCTCTAGTGAATTGGTACTAATAGATCTATCTGTTATTGTAGCCTCAAGAGCTCAATTTTCTCCCAGCGAAGAAAACAACAAATAACAAAATGACAATGAAAGGAGCATTTTTTTTTGTAGAAGAACCCATCGTATTGCAGCACTCATAAATTTTGCATTCTTCTCACTTCTCCCTCAATTTGTATATTTTTAAAACAATTTGGGAAGCAAACAAATCAATTCTCTCAAATCAACATATGAACGACCTCAATTTGCTGTACGAAGCTTCCACCCCAGGTCGAAGCCTTCCTTTATCTGTGAAGGAGTATAGAGGCTCCAGATCTTTCTTCACTGCTGAGCACCGATCGACCAGTTTTATGGAGGCTGATGATGTCGACAGTTTGATATATATACCTTGGAGAACCGTGATAAGATATCGTTAAGGAGAAGTGCATTGAGGGTTAAGAACGAGAATCTCATGACACAAATACGTCTGAAGTGCAAGGAGAATTAAAAGTTCGCTGAGCGATTAAGTCACAAAAGGTCTGACCGAATAAGTCATAATTAACATTAAGTCACAAGTAAACACACACATATAACTAAACGAATAAGTCATGGTTTCAGTTCAGTCCATTAAGTCCTATGTGAACGAGGCCTAAGTCATTGCGCATTACGATTTGGAAATAATAAGGGATTTGGCCATTTGGGCATTTTTGTTAACGGATGATTCGGTGCTTCAGGTCTTGCATATTGGGATAATGGAGTCGTAGATTGCCAGGTCTTTCATAATACTAATATTTCTAATTATTCATAATACTTCTTTCATGGAAGCTCAGCAAATCGAGAAGCGAAGTGAAGACAATAAAATGGATTAGACATAAGGATATATATATTAAAGCTCAATGTCGATGCTTCACTCTCACCTGATAGATCAACGGGCGGGGCGGTGATGCGAGATATGAAAGGGAAGCTCCTTTTCGATCTAAGCTTTCAGATCCGTGCAGAGTCAGCCTTCGAAGCTAAAATTGGAGCTGATGTTTTTTATCTTCACTAGGCGATGGTCGCATTCGGACTTGTGAACTTTCAAATATGACATGCACTGGTCAAATTTCATATTCCACTGCCTCGGGGACTACTTCAGGTCGTCCAAGGTCTTCCTGAGCAAACACACATGATCACTCTTCATGGGATCCAAATATCTTTCAAGGTACTCCTTTTTTGGGAAATCACCCTATGCATTATGCTGAAGAGTTCCTTAAATGGAAAGTACCTAATGGAAGGATATTAGTTTTTTCCACCGTACAAGCCACACAAATGGGTTGTTTGAATATAGGTGGGTGGAGCAAAACACCATTTTGTACAAAGAAAATGCTGCTATTAGTAGCGTGTTGCGCACAAAACGTTGGAATCCAAATAACCCCAAAAATTTCACCAATAGTCTATTATAACGGGTTGCCCGTTGCCCTAGTGTTACAGTTCTATAATAATTTTACCATGTAACATCTTGGCACATGCTTAGGGCCCCACCTCTAAAAGGCTCCCACTTATTTAGAACTTAAATTTCACACCTTTTTTACAAAGGTGATTTATTTTTCCATAAAAAATCAAGATATAAAGTCAAAGAGACTTCTCCTGACGGAAAAAAGTCTTTTAGTTAATGTCTCATTAATACTCAACCTTCCATCACCCCACCTTTCCACCCAAAATAAGATTTCCATGCCATTAATATGAATAGTGTACATATCTAAACCATCTCCAAGTAGTTATCTAATTGTCCTTATGTCTTAACTAGCCACATAAGCATTTACAACAAATATAAAATGTACTCCAATGGTTTTCTAGCTATAACTTCTTCCTCTTCATTTATTATCATTAATGTTATATATATTAATTTTCCTTGCTCAAGCTAATAACACAAACAATGCTCAAGAAATAACACAAACAATGCTCCAACTTAACAGTAAGTTATTAACTTTAAAATTGCAAGCAAGTGTGTTCCAAAGAACCATATGAGGTACTCTTACGGGATCACATTATACAAATCCTCAGAGCATATATGATACTCCCTCCGTCCCTAAAAGAAGTTCCATTTCGCTTATCGAGAGTCAACTTAAATCACTCTTAAAATCTTACTTTTTATATCAAAATTTTATAAAAGTTGAATTATTTTTTGCAGGCTTTGTAGCAGGTTTAATGTAGTTTCTGAATATGTAAATTTTATTTACTAAAAATAATCCGAGTTTTCACAGGGATCATTTAACTTTATCGTCGGTCAACCTTCGTAATCCGCAATTGGAACAACATTTAGGGACGGAGGGAGTATTAAACATGGAAAACTGTCAAATAAGCCCTCGAAGTTATATAAAAGTGCAAATCACCCCTTATAAAGGAGGTTGTGTCTGGCCGTCGCCATTTGGGGAGGTTTCCGGCAGAATTGTTTGATTAAATTTTTTGAGCATTTTTTTCTTTAAGTCTAGTTTATCATACCAAATTTCAGCTATAATTTCATTTGGGAAGGCAATCAAATAAAATTTTGAAGATAACAACGCAGTTAAACAGCGCAGTATATTTTATAAAATCATTTGTCTGCCTTCCCGCCGGTTGAATTTGTAGCTTAAATTTGGTATGGGTAAACTAGAGTTAATGAAGAAGATGCTCAATAAATTTCATCAAAAAATTCCACCGCGAACCTACTATATAAGGGGGTGATTTGCACTATTAGATATGAAATTACATGGTATTGAAGAGCACTTTGTCGTAGTGTCCATCAAAATAATAAATACAATACAACATTTATACGTAGTATAGCGTAGTAAGGTTCGTATCCACATGGAGAGTAATATTTCTCTCTTTAATAAAATAGTACTTTGTCGTTCACATTAAGTGCACTTCTGCTTAGTGATTATATGTTATTACTACGTATATGTTTTCATATGTCGTGTTATTTAACTCAAGCTAACAAAACCAGTATTAGAATCCAACTTTGTTGTCTTTGCGCATAGAGGATGATACTTATTTACTCCCTCCGTCCCATTTAAATTGTCCTGTTTTACCTTTTCGGGAAGTCCCACTTAAATTGTCTCATACCATATTTGGCAAAGTTTGTGTGACTCTAAATCATTCTTACTTTATTCTTAGTTTATCAATTAATATCAACCACACAAACCCACTTTTCTTAATAATCGTGTCATCCTCTTCCGGGACAATATAAATGGGACGGAGGTAGTATGTTTTTGTTGGTTGTCATCTTAACAAACAAATGTTGATGTACAAATAAAACCAAACTTTTATTGCAAAACAAAGCAAGTGTCAATTAATTAATTTAAAAAGAAAGATGCATAAACATAATATTATTATTATTATTATTATTATCATCATCATCATCATTAAACAATACATATAATTAAGATATACAACTTACTGTCAATCTATAACAGAAATTGCACAAGCAACAAAACAAATTACACAACCAAATTAATTATTATAGAAATTGAACACATAATTAAAATGGACAATTTACTGTAGTCTATGACAAAAATTATACAACCAAGTGGCCAACCAAACACATAATTAGAGATAATGCACGTTCAAATGACCCTAACTAGGCGGTAAAACGGCCATTGATTGTTGCGTCGGCGGTAGCTAGTGGCATTTTGAAGCGGCACAAGGAGCAGACATGTCTCGTCCCTAACCACTGCACGATACACCCTCCATGAAACTTGTGATTGCAGGACATGCAGGTCACCACTTCGTTCACCTCCATATCTCTCAAGCATATTGCACATTCTCCATTTTCGTCGGATTCACCTTCTCTAGGGTAGCGATCGATGCCTCAGTTTCCGGATAATTATTGTGCTCCTCTTCCTCAATGGATAACCTCGTCACATCATCGTTAATCCCATATTCTTCTTCCTCATTATCATCAAACTCTTCAAATCCATCACTATCTGCTGCCGCTACCCACTGTAGTAGTAGAACAATATATGGAATAGTGATAATTCAAGACGTTATGTTATATGTTCTAGTATCATTTGATATTTATTAAGAGTTTTCTATCCACTTTAATTTGAATACATACTTTCTCCAAAGGATAAACTTATCCAAATGGAGTTATTGCACTGCTAGAAAGTTTTGTGGATATATAGATTAAGTATACTATTACAGATTTTCCTCTTGTCATTGTATAAAATTCTCACATCATTAACTTTTTAAGAGCCTTGTTTTTTTTTTTGAAAATTTTTCAAGAGCCTTGTTGGGCCACTGACATGGCGGCAAAGTTGACTTTCGCCATGATGTGAGGATGCTCTGAGGCTGGAATGGATGCTTCTGTGAGCACCATAGCCACCTCATTGATGCTTGTGCTGAAGTCACAAAGCATGTTGTTAAAGTTGGACATGGAAAGCACGAGGTTTTTAGAAAAGTGTGGCTCTTCATTTAGGTTGCATTATTGAAGGACCCATTGGTTGGTTTGATGAGAAAGATAATGAAAACTGGTCATATTCCGAACATTGATTTGAATGAAGAAAGCATTCGTCCGGCGATTTTCTATGCCATTGAGAATGAAGTTGTTAAGAAATACATAACAGTGATACTGTGAAGAGGTTCTGGTTGAGCTTAAATCCATGGTGATTATTTGTATAAAAAAACTTTTGATTTTTGATAATTGAAAGTTGTTGATATGGATCGGATGAAGAGAAAATAAACTTGAAACTCTAGGTTTGATGTTTAAAATAGATTAATGAACCAATGTATATATATATAGGGGAGTTCGGTTTTATCATTTCTCGATTTTCTCGACTCGGTTTAGGTAGTTTTGGTTTAGAGAAAGGTAAAAAGTGAATCGAACCAGCAACATTTAGTATGTTTGCTTTGGTAGGTTTCAGTTTGGATTTTTTTCGATTAGTTTCTGTCGGTTTCGGCATGTCTTTGGTCAATTTTATGTGATTTTGGTCGATTCGGTAGTTTTTCATGTGTAAATCTTAAAAACGTAAATTGAACTGCATTTGGTTTTTATCAGTTTCAATTTTCATGAGTTTGGTTTCAGTCGGTTTATTTTTCGGTTTTGAATTTTTTATTTTTTCCCTCTGTAGTATATACTCTGGAGATGATAAGGTCGAAACTAGCTTATTAAATTTGGTACATTTATCGATAAGAATATGCTTATACAACAATATATCTACCAAGTTGCATTTATCATGCCTCAACATTGCTACAAAGCATTACCAATGGTAAATTATTTACCATTGATTTCAAAGACATGGATACCAGATTTGTTAGCAGATGATATTTATGACCTTTCATTTATTGTTACTAGATTTTTCACCCGTACGTTGCACGTGATGCAATTTGTAAGTTTTAAATTATTTAAAAATATAAAGACGTGTTGCAATAAAGATAAAAATTATTAAAACGCATATACTATTTTTAACAAAAGTAAATGCGATAAAATTATAATAAAAAAAAGTAAATGAAGATAAAAAATTACAATTTTTTTATATGAAGTACTTCATTGTAAATAACATTTAAAATTGCTGTAAATAACATTGGCCGGTTTTCTGGCATCATGACTTATAGAGCATGTATGGTAACACTTAAATTGGCTGCGACTGATTCTGCTAAGATTTATGAAGTTCCATCTGAAGTGCTGAATTGACTAATTCTGCTGATTTATGAAAATATTATACTTAAAATATACTCCATATGTTGTTAATAAAATAAAGAAAAAACTACATGAAAATTATCTAAAATATTTCTCTACAATAACTTCATCCAGTACCATAAGGGAAGTAACCTCAATCTTACTATTTCTTATTTTTAAACAGTTCAATCCGTAAAATCAATTTTTACGTGTTTGGTTAAAAAGTTGGCTTATAACTTATAAGTCGAAAAACAGAGTCACCAAATGGACTCATAATAGACTTCAACTCAAATGGAAACTTTACTCTTGAGAGCGCGATGTAAAGCTGTTCATGAGTTAAATTCGAACGACATAAGAAAACATCAACCCTTCCATACACAGTCCCAGAGTCTTGTTAATAGTCATCACTTAACTAATTATGCATCCAAGGGAATTGTTTACACTGAAATGTGAACCTAAGTTTAAGGTCAGATGGAATCTAGCTAAGTTTTTTAATAAGAAAATTTTGTCCAAAATTTCTTCTCAACGTCACTTGAGCCAGGCCCTGTTTGGTTGGAGGATTTCGGAGGGGAGGGGAGGGATGTGAGGGATTTGTGTGGTTTGGTTGAAGGAAATTAGGGGGAAGGGGAGGAAAGTGGAAGACTTCCAAAGTCACTGCCGGACAGTAAGAACTTATTTGACCCTTTTTATGCAACTTCGAGTACCAATCTGACCCTTACCTCATATAAAAAAGGTAAAAAATAAAAAGTTTCGAAAAATTAAAAAATTTAAAATTTTAAAAATTTAAAGACTAAAAAATAAAAAAATAAAAAAATAAAAAAAATTAAAAATTTAAATTGTAAAATTTAAAAACTAAAAAATTTAAAAATTAATATTTTTAAAATTAAAAAAATAAAAAATTAAAAAAATTAAAAATTAAAATAAATAAATAATAAAAAAAATAAAAATGTAAAAATTAAAAAAAAATTATGTCTCATGATCATAAGAGAACTATTCACCATAATTAGAGATGTATCTATTTTCTTAAGTAAGCTATCAAATAAAGATAAATTGGAAAAATATTTTTATTAAACCTTTCCTCCTATTTCCTCCAACCAAATACAAATTTTTATCAAAATCCTTCCTTCCCCTTCCCCTTCCCTCCTTGACTCTCCCCTTCCCTCCCCTCCTTTGAACCAAACAAGGCCTTAGAGAATATGTGTACCCACGTTCAGCTTCGGCTTCAACTCTGGAGAATGAATCTGATCTATTGAAGGAGTTCAGTGTTTAAGTAAGAGGAAGACAATATGATGAGTTTCACCTGATTCACCACATCAACATCCAATGATGCTGAAAATAATTATATTGAAATCCGCCAAGAATTAAACTATCATTCTATCAACACTCTGTTTTCTCTTTTAAACAATCAAAGTTTAAAAGTAAAAGAATTACAAATTTGTTCAAATTAAAGTTCTAGTCATTTCAAACATATCAAATCCAGAACTTCAGACAATAAAATCAAAATATATAATGTTAAGTTCAAAAGTTAAAAGCTTGAAATAGGAATGTACTTGGCAGCAAGGAACAAAATTAGCACATTTCTTACTGTTATGATCTAAATGTTCGTGTCGATGAACAGTTCATCCTTAGCAATAAGATGGTTATGAATAGTTCATCCTTTCACTATCATTATTCTTGAGTGGAATGAATGGATATTATAAGCGTGCCTATCAAATTCTTAGCACATGGATGATTCTACAAAATCCATTTTACTGCGTTTGTTTTAAGTGATCCTAGAAGAAAGCGAACAAATGAAACACAGGAGTCGCGTCATACTTCTGCTTTTCCAAGTTCTCACGTTAGAGAAATGGGCAAAGAATCTTTATATTGCATCAGTTTGTTATGGCCGTACAGTTTCTTCGATCAGATGCATTGATTACTACTCCAAGACTGGATCATGTGGGAAAATGCTGGAAAAATCACGGGGAAGAGGAATTTTGTTATACTTGGGGTTGTGTTATTGTTTCAGATGTGCATAGTGTGTGTGTTTTTACTCGGCTAACATAAATGCCACCCCAAGATGGTGGAAGGTGAACTTATCTTGTGGAATCAGATTTGTTTCGCATTCTCAATTCATGTGGACAATTGTTAAGGGAAAAATGGAAATTGTTCAACATTCTGTATAAACTTATGTTGGAAACTAGATCACTAAATTTTATTGAAATACTACTTATTTAACAATAAACTGAAAATAGAAAAGAAAACTACTCCGGCTTCAAGTCACGATCAAATCGCTTTTCTTTAGGCGAAATACGTCTCATATAAATTAGTGCATATGGTCCAACGAATTGCCTTTAGGATACAATGAAGCCTGATTATATTATTTGCACTTAATAATCTAATCTTAAATACTTTGTAACTAACAGCCTTGTTAATGTATTATACACATCTACAGAAGTATACGTTTTAGTGTAGTAAAAGTCAAGAAGACAAATTCTAACTAACTAATACGAAACTCGAACTAGTATATATAGGCCGGGAGTATATGACCGTTCGTCCGTTCGTGAATCATGATGTCTTTTGGCATGGCAGTTGATAAACTGTCATCTTTATCTCAATGGATTAACATTAAAATAATAATATATTACTCCGTAATATTTATTATTATGTGCTATCCATATCACACGTGTGAGTGCCACGTTATAATTATCTATAACCATATATGTACATACGGATGTATAAAAGTATTATATATAACCATACTAAATCAGCCACACAACTCATGAGCCCATTATTATATGAACTAATCACCTTTTAATTTTCTTGGAAGACTATTCTTTAATAAAGTTTGAAACTTTATCTATCTTCCAACGATCGACTTGGACAAAAGTCAACTAATTTCATGTTGAAAATAATCCAATAA
This sequence comes from Cuscuta epithymum, assembly GCA_945859915.1. Classification (NCBI taxonomy): domain Eukaryota; kingdom Viridiplantae; phylum Streptophyta; class Magnoliopsida; order Solanales; family Convolvulaceae; genus Cuscuta; species Cuscuta epithymum. Next base: position 2,410,893 of record CAMAPF010001023.1, read on the forward strand.
ACTATACACTTGCATGCATTTTAGCATTTAAAAGAAAAGTAGAAATGGCAAATACTGAAGATTGAAGAGTAGAGTAAAGAAAATGAAATATGAGGAAGCATGGTGAATTGGTGAGTAATTCTTCTTTCCGTATCACGGAAACAGGGAGGGGGTGTAACTATGAAAGTATTAGTAAAAACACTTTACTAAATCAAAATAACATTTCATTTGTGTACTAATTAGTTAAACCAAGAGAAAAATTGTCAAAAAGATACTTCTCTTGTTCCTAATCAAATATGTACTCAATTAAGGTATAGATAGTGATATTAGTGTTTACTTCACGTGGTACACGTCCTACCTATACTTGGTCATAAGAACAACATTGGACGAAATCACAGAGTAAATAATAGTATGTGTTAAATTAAAGTTAAAACTGAATTAGTGGATTTGAACACAAGTTCTTTGAAGTGTTGAGAAGTTTTATTATCTGTCCTAATGAATATACAAATGAGCTTATTCAAACATTATTGACCAAAAAATTACAAAACAAATTCATATTTATCATCTCAGAAGTAAAAAAGGAAAAATAGCCCAACAGAATCAAAATAAGTAAACAATTAAAGTTAATGTTAAGAACCCAGTGGAGTAGTAGAAATGAAATTAGGGGTTTTAATTAAAAGAAAGTTTATTTGAAGGTTGAAAAATCAGATGAATTGAATAACAAAGTTCATGTAAAATGGAAGAAATGCATATCATGTAAATTGAGGATTCTATTCGCTTAAATAACAATTCAGGCAACTACTCCCTCCGTCCCGTTGGGATGTTCCCACTTTCCTTTTTTAGATGTCCCAAAAAGAAGTTCTCATTTCCCTAAATGAAAAGTTATCCTACATAAAAACAGTGTCAAACAGTGCAAAACAACGTCAAACAGTGTCCAAACAGTGTCAAAACAGTGTCAAAACAGTAAAATTTACCCTTTAATAAGTTTATTTCTTTAATATGTATAGAGGTCAAACCGGGAACATCCCAACGAGACGGAGGGAATATATGTTATTCTTTTCCTTATCAACTGGGATTGGGTTGTCAGACACATTTACCTAAGACAATCCTCACCAAATTAAAGCATATTATACTTCATGTCCTCATTGGATTTAGCTAAACTGATTCACCTTGGTACTTATTTTGCAGTACATCCCTACCTTGTTTGGATTTAGCAATGCAAGCTGTCTATAGTTCTCTTAATAGAAAACAACGCAGTTACGTGGCATCCTTCTTTAATTTTGAACATATAATGATTCTTCAAGAGTAAGTTCTTTCTTGGTATATCCTTCTTCCACCGAATCCCAAAGATCATGGGATATAAACACGGTCTTCATCAGGTGCTCCACATCATCTAAAAAAGAAAACAGACAAAAATCAAAACAATTGAAATGAGTAAACAGTCGAGATAATCCTATGGACCAAGTGAAGGAGTATGACTAAAATATCCACCAAGCCAGCAATACTGAAACCGCTGCTCATGCTGTGGTTTAATTTTTAGTGGAGCAACCGTGTATGTGTGTTATGCAAAAATTGTATACCACCAAGGCAACATTGATCTACACCTTGGATCGCCCACTACGTCCTCCCAATCTCCACACCTAGTCAGTAACCAACCGAAATCCCATGAAAGTTAAGTAAATTGCCACAATATGCAAATATGCTTGCTCTATTTCTCAATGTATTGTAATATTAGCTGCTATATATGAATCACATTCATTTCATCAAGTGTGGTAATGACTTGTCTAATTATGTTGCTTAATAAAAACATTTTGCTTCTGAAATCATTGCACATAAAATTGAAATACACATAACTCTTGCTTAACAAATATGGCTTTAAATTTAACTATATGAAATGCCAGTAGTTGCATAATACAACATTGTAAACAAGCACAAAAAGTGGGGGGGGGGGGGGGGGGGGGGGTTTGAAATAGCAAGGAAAAAGGAAGTGCGGAAATGTGTAAGGCTTACGAGAAAGAGAAACCAGTAGCCGGGAATGAGCTCTGCCAACAAAAGAATACATAATAATAACGGGAAGGGGAGAAAGATTGAAATTAAAGAGAGTCTGCCTTTCCGAATTCCATAACTTCTGGTGCATAGGAGAACAACTAATTGGAGTTGCGAGCGTATGAAATTAGAGTAGTCATAAATGCAATAGTCGTAATCATGAAAAAAATGAAAATAGCTACTCACACCAGAGAAGAAGAAGGGATGAACAAGTGTACTAAGAGCATCCACATTCATGCTACTCAATTTTACGGTTTTTTATGACTTATTATTGCCATGTCAATTCCACATAAGAAAATTTCAAACACTCTCCAAACCAATTACTCTCTCCTCAACCATGATCTTAATTTGTCAAGATTTTCTATGAGACATACACTCACTTTCAAGAAACAGATTACATGCATGGTTCCTCAAAGAAATAAACGTACTAGTGAATTGGTTGGTATATGGTTTTACAATTATGAGTATGCCTAGAAAATTGGGAGAAAAGCCTAAAAGTTAGGAAATAATCTTCAAATAATCTAGCTTTAGAATTTGAACCCAAATTTTTTCATCAAATAATCTCTTCAAATAATCTTAACATCTCAACCACAATCTCAAAAACTATCATCCACATCATCAAAATAATCCCTAAATTAAATAATCCTATGAATGGGATGCTCTAATGCACATGTGTGCAACCGAATGGGGTCCTTGAGCCTGACAGGCTAAGGGGAAGGCAGACACGGTTCAAGTGCGCAAGTCTTTGGGGGTTATATATACTAACGTCTTTGGGGGTTATATATACTAATGAAAATGTATTAAAGTGAAAAGTGGTACAAGGAGTTAAGCATGTAGTACATGTGAAGGTAGCTATAGTTGACAAGAAGTACCTTAGCAAAACTTTTATAACTAAAGAAATAAATACGTAGTATGTATCATATATGTATGTATGTATACATATATACATTTTCATTTTTTAGATTCCAGTGAAAGTAACTTCCATTTCCACCAAGAAGTGAAATAATGACCTAAATCCCACATGACCGCGGATTCTTGAACTTATTATGGATGAATTAATATGTAGATGAAAAATGATTATTACTATGCTCGTTTTCACATTTTTGTAGTCTAGTGATAGCAACCCATAAATCCACTCACAAACACTACAGTGACTTAAAAATCAATTAAACGCTCACCTCAAAATTTACTCTTCTCGAAAATCCAAATACTAGTAAAACTTATTCTTCTCACTTACTATTTTAAGATATTTCAAAAAATTCTTCTCATTTTCTTTTGGGAAAGTTGTCGCTATCATATATTTACATTTTTCTTACTCAATCTAATCATATATACACTTCCACTATATTCACAATTTTTTAAATGCTGATTCAAGTAAAACTATGAAATTGTATTAAATAAACAGATTTTTTTGTGACACGTAGATTTTTTCAAAATAATCTCACACCTTTGAAATCACGCCATTCATCATCTCAAAATAATCAGATTTTTTGCGGGTCCATTACTCACCAATTAATACTAGATTAACAATGATCTTGAAATAATCTGGATTCATATTTCAATCCCGGATTATTTTTTCAAATAATCTCACTAAATAATCTTCATCACCCAACCATGATCCCAAAATTAATCCGCCACATCACCAACTTAATCCTCTAATAATCTCATGGATGGAGATGCCCTTAGACTGATGGAGTATAAACGGGATCATTGGACATTAGTTACTCAATATTTACATGTAAAAGATTAATGACACACGGATGATTAGCTAAATTCCAGCGATAGAATTTTTAGCTAAATTCAACAACTAATAATGATTAATACGTAGTAGTACGCTTGTTTTAAAGTTTCTGACTCCGGTTATAGAATGAAATCCTCCGGACCACACAAACGCTAAAGTGACCCGAAATTCAATTTGACTATCTCCTAATTAAACAAGAATTATAAAATTGGTCTTTGGTTAATCAACATACACGCCACTGACTTTATTGACAGAGATGACATATAAACTCCCAATTCGATCAACAAACGATGCAATGACCTGAAAATCAATCCTGGTTTTAAAATGGTTTGGTATTTAGGATGTTGTTTTGAGGATTATATTTTTTTAATCTTTTGTGGTCTGGTCTATTTAAGTTTGATTTGAACTGAGTTGTTCTAGTTTGATAAATGTATGTTCTATGTGTTCTTTGTAATCATTTAACTCTAATTTGATTTCGTTTGATTTGCTCTGATCTAATATGATTTGGTCTGATATGTGTCCGAATTTGGATTTGAACACATTCGAAATTACATTTTAGTGCACATCTAGTACAAATTATATTTAGTTTTACATGGAGTATGTATTTGTTTTCCATGATTACAACTTCTTACAATTCAACTAAAACGAGCAAGCCAAAAAGAAGAGTTTCAAAACAAATGTGTGCAAAAAAACACTGAGTATATAATTTGACTTTCAAGTGTTTCCATCAAACTTAATGTGTCTATATTTGTTCAACAAAATCCTTTTAAAAAAATATTATTATCCAATGTATATACTACTATCAATATGGGGCATTAATCCATCGTCCAATGCACGTAAAAGACTAGTATAGTAATAAGGAAATACGGAGATGAGTAATAAATAAGGATGTTTTTACTTGGACTGTAATATGTCTGAGACCAGATCAGATCAGACCAAACCAGACCAGATCAGACCAAATCAAACCAAATCAGACTTGAATAGTTATAAAAATACAAAGAGACCAGACATTACCAGACTAGACCAGACCAGACCAAACTAGACCAGCAAATTACAGTCCAAGTAAAAACATCCTAATACGGAGTATGGTAGTAGCATATGTAAATAGTGAAAAAAGTAAATGAAGAAATAGCTAATAAAGAATATACATATTAATTGACAAAATCACGTTTGATCAGATTATACAAGTAAAAATCAAATTAGATAGATGCATAAAGTTATATTAAATTATATCATCATCAAAATTTGTACTACAATAAAAGTATCCTTCACCATTAGCAGACATACAAACACGGCCATAATTACACGCTTAACACATTGAAATGTTAAATAATCCGTAATAGATTTATAGGTAGATGTTAAAGGAACAATACAGGTAGATGTTAAAGGAACAATACACGCTTAACACATTGAACTGTTAGATACTTTGTAATTAATTTAGAGAGAAGTTAAAGCTAATCATAATAAAAAGTAGTAATAATAATAATTCTTAAAAAACATATGATGTAGCGAGTAAATTCTTTGCTTTTGAAAACTGGAAAGGCTGCTAATCTTTTGAAAGAACTAACAGGCACTTCAAAAAATAAAATAGCGGGTGTAGCCTTAGGGGGTTTCGAACAAGTGACATGAAGGGAGTTCAATTTAAATGGCACTGCCAGATAGGCTAAGGGTCTGTTTGCAACTGCTTTTAAAAAAGCACTTCTCAGCTTTTGACTTTAAAAAAGCACTTATATTCCCAAACACTATAACTTTTATTTTTCTCGGCTTCCGCGTCAAAAGTGCTTTTACTTTTTCTATTACACAAAAAGCACTTATTTTACCAAACACTACCCACTTTTACTTTTCAAAATCACTTTTTTCTCAAACACTATCAACTTTTATTTAATCACTTCTCCCCATTTCATTAAAAAAAACACTTTTTTAAAAGCAGAAGCTGTTGCAAACAGACCCTAATAAGGGTTGGTTTGCAACTGCTTTTAAAAAAGCACTTCTCAACTTTTGACTTTAAAAAAACACTTATTTTCCCAAACACTACAACTTTTATTTTTCTCGGCTTCCGCGTCAAAAGTGCTTTTACTTTTTCTATTACACAAAAAGTACTTATTTTACCAAACACTACCCACTTTTACTTTTCAAAATCACTTTTTTCTCAAACACTATCAACTTTTATTTAATCATTTCTCCTCATTTGACCATTTCATTAAAAAAAAAAAAGCACTTTTTTAAAAGCAGAAACTGTTGCAAACAGACCCTAAGCTAATTTGAGGTGAAGCCTTGGCTTACTCTCAGTACTATATACGTCCGATGTACTCTATGATGCGATATGTAAGTTGGTCAAATATTATTATAATTTGTTAGATCAATTACGAATAAAACCAAAATTTTATTGCAAAAAAAGTATCAATTGATTACAAAAGAAAGCTACATAATCATATTATTAATAAAAATAATTATATATATATATATATATATATATATATATATATATATATATATGACTCTGTTGAGGTTAATTCCTCCAAGTCCAAGGGCCCAACACATAACCATTTTTTTACAAAGAAAATGCTACTATTAGCTGCGTGTTGCGCACAAAACGCTGGAATCCAAATAACCCCAAAATTTACACCATTATTACATGGGTATATCATGGGCTTGTCTCTCATATTATATTGAGTATTAGCCCAATAGTCTATTATAACGGGTTGCCCTAGTGTTAGAAACTTAGAATTCTATAATAATTTTACCCTGTAACATCTAGGCGCAGGGACGTGCCTTGTTAGACGCCGGTGAGGCAAAGGCCTCAGGGCCCCAAAAATATTAAAAATTTAAGGGCCCATAATTCAAAATATCTTCCTATTATTTACATGTATTTAAATTATAAAAGATGTGTCTTGCTTTAAATTCTATGTGTTGTTGTGCTTCAAAACTAAAATAGCCGATCAAGTACCAACAAAGTGAAGCGGAACGACTGAACATAAGTTTTGACTTTTGAAATTGTAAATATAGAAAGATTATGGTCCTAATTTGAATTTGTTTTGCACAATGAAAAAGTTTTTTTTTGTCTTAATCGGAGTGCTGAAATTGTTCTAAGGGTGATTTCTGATGCGATCCATAGCTTTTTTATTTTTGCAACTTGATTGATCCATGCTTAGAAAATCCAGCTTGTGTTTAATTTGGCATATTTAAAAGAATTGAGATGCACAATTAAACAATTTCAGTTTTTTTACATTTTAAATTTAAATTTTAAGTAGGTTATGCACTCGTATTTACTAACATGTCAGTATGTATTATTTAGCACATTTTTTAAACTAATATTAGTTTCAACGTTTGTTTGACATTTTGTGAATTAGTTATGTTATCAATTGACAAGTAATATATTGAGCACTTTGATTAATTTATATTTTTGTGACTAATATTGTTTGACGGGTTATACTTAATTAGTTATTTTAAATACATGTGGTAATGTTATATTGTACGTACTACAAAGTATTATGTAAAAAAATTATTTTATTAATTACTTTTTGATGTTTTATCTTTAACTTCAAAACAAATTATACTACATATTTACATAAAATTGTACTAGTAATTTATAGTCTTTCAAAAAAAATTGTGCTCCCTCCGTCCCGAAAAGGTTGGTCAAAGTTGACTTTCACGTGCATTAATAAAGTAAAAACTGTGTGGTTGAAATTTGTGCAGAGGAGAGAGAATTAATGTTAGCCACATATTTCTTACTTTAAATGGAAATGACAAATCTTTTTGGGACATGCAAAAAAGAAATTTTGGCCAACCTTTTTGGGACGGAGGGAGTAATTTATAGGGGCCTTTTTAGGTATCTCGACTCAGGCCCAAACTTGGGTAGGATCGGCACTGTCTAGGCACATGCTTAGGGCCCCACCTCCAAAGGGCTCCCACTTATTACAAACTTTAACTTCACACACTTTTTACAAATGTGATTTATTTTTCCATAGAAAATCAAGATATAAAGTCAAAGAGACTTCTCCTTACGGAAAAAAGTCTTTTAATTAATGTCTCATTAATACTCAACCTTCCCTCACCCCACCTTTCCACCCAAAATAAGATCTTCATGCCATTAATCTGAATAGTGTACATCTCTGAAATCATCTCCAAGCGGTTATCTAATTCCTTATGTCTTAACTAGCCACATAAGCATTTACAACAAATATAAAATGTACCCCAATAATGTTTTAATTAGCTATAACTTCTTCCTCTTTATTTAGTATTATTAATGTTATATTTAATACTTTTCCTTGCTCAAGCTAGTAGCTCATTTTGACTAATTAACTTTCTCAAGCAAACAAAGACATTGCTCTAACGGTAAGTGATTAACTTCAAGCAAGTCTTCCGAATAAACCATATGAGATGCTCTTACGGATTCACATTATACAAATCCAGAGCATGTATGATATTAGATATGGAATTACACAGTATGCATTTTAATAAATCCAACTTTCTCATTTTGCATTGTCAACTGATTGACTTTTTATTTTTCTTACTTCTTTTTTTGTCCAAAAATTTCTTCACTTTAACTTTACACGCCGCTTACTAAAATGATGCTAAATTATTTCTTAAAAAATCAATATCTAAAGCTAAAGAGGCTTCTAGTTAATAACTCAGTGTCTCTAATATAATTTCCGAACATCCCCCCACCTCCTGCCATGAATAAGGACTTCATGACATTAATTAATTCCAAATAACTTGCATCTCTATGTAACTACGTGTACCCATTACACTAGTCCAAAGGAGATTATGTTATTATATCTGAACTTCTCACTTTCTCAACTAATGACTTTTTAATTCTTATTACTCTTGTCGTTATCTTCTCAGTTTTACTTACACATATTAAAAGGTGAAAATATATAGTTGTGGTGGATTTAAATAGAATTGATCCAGATAACACACCAATCACAAAAATCACATTTTTCAAGAGTGAAAGGAAGTACTTAATTAATTCAACAGTTCATTTAATCATATTGTTTGGCTATCGCCTATCAATATTCCATAGCAGTGTGCCAGTGTATCCTACGTATTCTACCATTTCCGGATAACATAAAAGGGCTCTAATTGAACCGGGGCATGGGCAAACATTAAATTTATGTCCTAAATGTAGGTGTATCTTTTAAAGTGATTTAGCCGTTGATTTTTTATTTTATCATCTTTTTAAATTTATTTAATGAGCATTAAATTATCGATTAACTTAGTACATGGGTCAATAATATTAATTTACTTACTAACTTAATCCTTTTGTTATCTTCTTTATTAAGGTAAACAAAATGGCGCACAAGAACACATTGTCTTTCTGTTTAGTGATTATATGTTTATTATATGTTTTCATATGTCGTGTTATTTAACTCAAGCTAACAAAACCACTAGTAGATAAGGATGGCAATGGGGGTAGGGGCCCGTGGGGGACCGCCCCGCGGGGGAAGGATGGTCCGGGGCTTGGGGCGGGGTGGAGATGGGGATGGGTGAGATATTTTTACGCCGTTAAAATATGGGGCGGGGGAAGAAAATTGCTACACCCGCCCCGTCCCCCGTTATAAATATATATAACAAACGCATACACACACACACACACACACACACACACACACACACATATATACTTAAAACATATATATACACATATATGAAAAATGTACAAACATATTAAATTAAATTATATGTAGTATATAACAAACACATATACATATAGACATACATATTATACTAGAATAATAATAAGCTAGTAATGATTAAAAATATTTATCATAAATGTTATATGAGTTTTAAGAGTGAGTAAATAAATACACACACACATTTAAATGTAATATGTAATTAATTGTATTATAATTTTTGAGAATTTTGAAATGACGTACATGATGATAATATGTTTACTTATATTTTTACTTTAACTGTCTTCGATTCACAAAACTTACTCAAATTGAAGAATTATTAATATTGGCGGTATTAACTTTTAACAAACACGATACTTCAGGGTTGCATATGTTTGTGTATTTATGTGTGTGTGTGTGTGTAATATCTGCGTTTGTGTAGATATATATAAATTTAGGATCAAATGAGAACAATGTTTAATGTGAGAACGTGCAAACACCACATTTATCCCCAATGTGACACACAATGGGCTCGCACAATGCACTTTTTCGTATCAAGCATAATATTTGTAAAGGTGCCACCGTGATTATTTATATTAGCTTGTATTGAGCAAAGACCAAATGTGAATGATATGTTTGTAATTTTCGTGTGTTTATTTACGTTTTTAGATAGTTTTGGTTGTTTAATATTTCGGAAATTACACACTTTCGGTGTAATAGTTTAGTTTGTTAAATTCTTGTAATTGTTTAGATTAGGTTTATTCTAAGCTTAAACAGGTCCAAGATCAATCAAATGATCAATGGTGAAGGAAGGTGCAAGAATACAAGACAAAAAGAAGGAAAAATCCTGATTTTGGTCTATACTCGGTCGAGTATATACATATACTCGATCGGGTATCTGGTTGACATTTCAAATCGGATCGGATCCGAAAACAAAGGAACATGCAGGAGAAGATTTTCCCACGTTCGAGTGTCTATACCCGATCGGGTATACTTATATACTCGATCGGGTATAGCTATAAAAACTACCCGAGTATTGATCGAGTATAGGGCGAATTCGATGTTCTACACATACTTTCCTTCACTTTTAGAACACCAATTCATATACACTCTTAAGCTCAGTTTAGAATAGCATTTCTCTATATTTCTTTTAGCATGTTTAGTCTCCAAATGAGGAGCTAAACTTCCATTTCTTGGTATTGCTCTTGAAGCTTGTTGATTATTAAAGTTGTGAGTTATTTTCTTAACTTCTTTTCCTTGAATATTAATTCTTCCTTTAAATACTATTTCTATATCAATGTTGGGGAGTGTTACTAAGATGACAATTAGTTAACATCTTGATATTGGTCTTAGTAATAGCTATTCCTTCCTCTATGTTAATATCGGGGAGTGTTACTAAGATGACAATTAGTTAACATCTTGATATTAACCATAGTAGGATTCATCTTCTTTAATATTCTTCCTTGAATATTAATTAATCCCTATTCATATTTCATATTAATATTTTGAACATTACTTAAAGGATCAACTAGTTTTGTTTCACATATTAATTATTACTAGAAACGATCAACGAACCGATGGTTAATCGTTGATAGTTTCACAAGTAAGTAACTTCGGTTTATTAATGCACGGTCGTGGTTAATAAACTTAAGAGGGATTAATTTTGTTGGTTAAACCGAAACCGTTGTGTTGAGGTTATCAATCTCAATTGATTTCATCAAGGAGTTAAAAGATTAAATGCTACTATCAAGTCGATATATGGCGTTGTTCTATACTTGACTAATAGTAAGGGTTATTAATGAACGGTCGTTGTTAATGACTATCCTCGATGAATTGGATATACTCCTCGATTGAGTATTCGAGAGGAGATAAGTTATAGATATAACAATGATCGACTAAAATATATCAACAAGTGGAAAGTAGCAATACCAAGTCAATTTTATCTTTGAATTAAATCCCATATAAATCGTTCATCTTCGTGTTTAAATTTAATTAAATCACCCAACAATCAAAACCCCCCTTTACTTACTATTTATATAAAAAGAAAGTTATTCCTTTCCCTGTGGATACGAACTCTACTTCACCTATACTACGTATAAGTGCTAGTGTTGAATTTACTTTGAGTGCACTCACGACAAAGTGCACGTCAAATTTGGCGCCGTTGCCGGGGAAAGGCAATTTATTTTTCTTTTTATTTTATTTTAAAGAAAAAGGAAAAAAAAATATAATTGAAGTATAAAGACTTCTATTTCTTCTGAGCTTTGTTTGAGTATATGGTAAGAACCCGATCTATAAACGAAATCATCTACCAAACAACCCCCCAAACGGAACAAGCCTTCGAAAGGTTTAGGAATTTATTTCCGAATACCTCTTCGGAGGAATCATCAAGTGCTAGTTCTCAATCTAGCGAGACCGAAGAGCCAATCACTATGGCTCTTGAGACAAGGACTTTGAGGGAGCTCACAGCTCCGAATCTTAATCAACAACCCCTATGTATCACTTTTCCAACTCTTGATACGGGGGTCACATTTGAGCTAAAATATGGGCTCATTCATCTACTCCCATCCTTCCATGGCTTACGAGGGGAGGATCCGAACAAACACTTGTCGGAGTTCCACATTGTGTGCACAAGCATGTGCCCCAATGGTGTCTCCGAGGAGCAGATCAAACTGAGAGCCTTCCCATTTTCCTTGAAGGACACCGCGAAGGACTGGCTATTCTATCTTCCTTCAGGAAGTATCACTACATGGCCACAAATGAAGAAGGCCTTTCTTGACAGGTACTACCCCGCTTCTATTTCATCATCACTCAAGAAGCAAATAAGCAACATCGAACAAAAAGATGATGAATCCCTATATGAATATTGGGAGAGATTCAAGAAGCTATGTGCAAGTTGTCCCTATCACGGATACACCGAACAAGACCTCATCCTCTACTTCTATGATGGTCTTGTGGATCAAGACCGCCGCATGGTGAATGCGGCGTGTGGAGGGGGCATTGTCAACAAAACCCCTTCACAAGCAAGAGATCTCATCTCGGAGTTGGCCGAGAACTCCAGACACTATAACGGGCGGTCCTCAACTCGGAGAGTTATGGCGGCAGAATCCAACAACGCGTTGGAAAGTCAAGTGAACGGCTTGGCAAGTCAAGTGACCGGCTTGACTTCTTTGGTTAAGGATTTCCTTCTAAAATCCAAGACCCAAGAAGTCAAGGTCTGCGGTATCTGTACACAACAAGGGCATCCCACGGACTCATGCCCAACTCTTCAAGAAGACACAACAGAGCATGTCAACGCCTTGGGTTTCCAAAGCCATCAACAAAGGAGGTATGAACCGTTCTCAAATTCTTACAATCCCGGATTGAGGGATCGCCCCAACTTGAGGTATGGAAACCCTCAACAAGCCAACCCACCTTCTCAATCGAGTATGTCTACGGAAGACATGATTCGAACTCTTGCTACTACCATGGGCACCTTACAACAAAACGTGGTGCAATTTCAACAAGAAACAAAGTCAAGCATTCAAAATTTGGAAACTCAAGTTAGCCAAATTTCGAATGCTGTAAATCGACTTGAAGCAAGAGATTCGGGTAGGCTCCCGTCCCAAACTGAGCAAAACCCAAGGCAACAAGTCAATGCCATCATGCTAAGGAGTAGCCCGGAATCACAAGCAAAGGAAAGTGAAAAAGAGGAGATTGACCACAAGGAGGAGGAGCCAACGAAGAGAAAATTTCCTCCACTATCATCATATGAACCAATCCCTCCATTCCCTGAGGCGTTGAAAGACACAAGGAAGCTAGAGAGTGATCGGGACATCTATAAGACCTTCGCCGATTGTGAGGTAAATACCCCACTCTTTAAACTAATCCAAAGTGTTCCCCGTTATGCAAAGTTTTTGAAAGAACTATGTGTAATAAAAAGAAAAGATAAATTAAAAGGGAAACCAAAGGTTGAAGTTAGTGAGCATGTCTCGGCCGTCTTTCAGAAAAAATTTCCAAAAAAATGTGACGACCCGGGCATGTTCACTATTCCTTGCACGATAGGAAACACCACATTTCCTAAGGCCTTACTAGATTTGGGGGCATCTATAAACGTCATTCCTTATTCCGTTTATAAAACCCTACAACTTGGCCCACTACATCAAACCGGTGTAGTGATTCAACTAGCAGATCGTTCTAGTACCTACCCGAAAGGTGTATTAGACGATAACATGTAAGTATATTAGAAAAAACCATCAATAGTTCGTCTGTACAGTGAGAATATATGAGCAAAAATGTAGGCTAACCAAAGATTGGATAACCCATCACCTGCCAAAATAAGGGTGCCATGACAGCCCCCTCCTATACTACCTCACGGCCTATCACAAACACAAATAGGTGATTGGCATAAAGTTATCAAAGTACTACCAAATCATAAGGATAGATGCAATACAGGATTTTATAGACAACATATTGTATCCTGGCAAAAACTTGCTCCTCCTTTGGCAAAAAATCATCAAATCGAGCTGCATTCCTGACTCTCCAAAGCGAGTATATGGTGCACGAGAAAGCAATCCTGGCAGCCTTGGCTCGTACACTAGCTCCACTCCTTTCCTTCTTGATCCATTTGACCGCACTAGCTAGGGTCCCCATCACTCGTGGAATGCCAATCCATGCTTTCATCATAGCCCAAACTTTTCCTGAAAAAGAGCATTCAAAGTAGAGGTGTGGAACCGTTTCCGGTCCACCCTTGCACAATACACAAGTATTATCCACATCTAATCTATGAAGATTATCACACGTGGCTAATCTATTACGGAATGCCAACCAAGTAATAAAGGAAAACTTGGGAGGAATGTAATCTTTCCAAATAAATGGCATCCACACATGGGTGGCAGCCCTAGTCCTAAGTAAATCATAAACCTTGGAGGATACAAGCTTGCCATTAGATTGAAGAGCATTTAGGCCAAGTATAGCACTCGGAATGTCCGGGAATTTGGAGAGTATTTCATCACGGATTAGTGCTATCTTTTTAAATAATTGTGAATCTCTTTCGTGTGGGACAAACTCCCACACACTCCTTCCCTTTAGATAAACCCCATGCACCCACTTGACCCAAAGAGTGTCCTTTTTAGTGTGTATATCCCAAAAAGTTTTTGAAAGTAGAGCCTTGTTCCAAACCTTTGTATCATGTATACCAAGTCCACCTTCTTCTTTCGGGAGGCAAATATCCGCCCAGGCGACCCTAGCGAATTTGCTTCCCCAAAGAAAAATGCGGCAAATGGATGTAATCCTGTCAAGAATAACATTGGGGATGGGAAACATTTGTAGCCAAAAAGAGTGTACCCCCTGTATAACTGACTTGACTAGCTCAACTCTGCCTGCATAAGATAAAGATTTAAGACTCCAAGCATTAATAAAAGTGGTGATGGACTCTAAAAGGGGTGCATATTGGGCCACAGATAGCTTTAGGGGCGCCAGAGGGACCCCAAGATAAGTGACCGGGAATGCACCAATTTTAAAGTCCACCAGTTCAAGTATAGTATCAAGCTCGTAATATGCATTACCACCAAGGAAGATATTTGATTTATCATAGTTGACCCTAAGGCCAGATATGTTACCAAAATCTTCCAAAGCCTGTGTAAGAATCTGTATAGATGTGATATCACCTCTAGAAAAAAGCATCAAATCATCAGCATATGCCACATGTGAAATATTGAGTGACCCACACAGAGGATGGTAATTGAACATAGGGTTTTTGGTCCTATCATTCAATAGTCTAGACAAGTACTCCAAGCATAGGACAAATAAGAGGGGGGACATAGGGTCCCCTTGCCGAAGCCCTCTTTTACCCTCAAAATGGCCATGGAGAACACCATTGATTGATATGGAGTATGAAGCGGTGGTGACACACTCCATAATCCAGTGTATGAATCTGCCCGGGAATCCCAAGTGGGTCAACATACTAGTAAGGAAGTCCCAAGATATAGTATCATAGGCTTTCCGGAGATCAACCTTGATCATACATCTTGGAGACATACGTTTCCTAGCATATCCTTTAATCAGCTCTTGGGCAACAAACACATTATCAATCATGAGTCTCCCATCAACAAAGGCCCCCTGGGCTTGGTCAATAAGGTCCGGAAGGCACGGGATCATTCTTTTAGAAATGATCTTAGTGATGACTTTGTATACCACATTTGTACAAGCGATTGGTCTAAAGTCAGCCGGCGTAGGAGAATGGGTTGTTTTAGGAATTAAAGCAATAACCGTGTGGTTAGTTTGCTTTAATAACCTACTAGACCCAAAGAAGGCCTTAACAGCCTTGGTAAAATCATAACCAACCATGTTCCAGTTCTTTTTAAAAAATGCCGATGTGTATCCATCAGGACCAGGTGATTTGTTATCACCAATGTCAAACAAAGCCTCTTTGATTTCCACATCAGTGACAGGGGCAACAAGGCTGGCCGAGGCACTAGAAGGGAGACACCTACCCGAGGCAACTATATTGGGGTCCAATCCGGAAGTAGGATAATGAGTACCAAATAAATCGGTGTAAAACTTCACAAGTTCCATAGCCACTTGGTCAATGGAAGTGGTGGTCATCCCATTATGGAGTTTAAGAGCCGTAATGGAATTTCTAGCCAACTTCTTTTTCACAATAGCATGGAAATATTTGGTACACTTATCACTTTGAACGAGGTGATTTGCCTTGGCCTTTTGTCTAAAAAAGTCTTCTTCGGCGACTTTAAGGTTAAGAAGTTTTTTCTTTATCAAAGAAAGTTCTTCTTTTAAAGTTTCATCCAACGGAGAGAGTATAGAGAGCCCGAGGAGCCTCTTATACTCTTTCTTGGAATCCTTAACTCTTTCGGAAATGTGGCCAAAATGGAGTTTATTAAGCTCTCTAAGTGGTCTTTTGAGGTCCTTCAATTTCTTAGCTAAACTAAATTGGGAGCTTCCATAAACCTCTCTCTCCCAATGGGTAGTGAGGATGGCATTGAAATTTTCGTGGTTTAGCCACATATTAAAAAATTTAAATGGCCGAGAGGCAGCCCCATTAGTTTTCCCAATGGAAACCATGGAAGCTACATGATCGGATTCAAGTTCAAAGTCATGAAAGTGTGTTTTGCACTCAATATCCAAAGTTGACCAAAAAGAATTAATGAGAACTCGATCTAGTTTAGCCCAAAGCGAGCCTCTATTCCAAGTAAGGAATTGGCCCGTGGATGGACAATCAACAAGACTAGTTTGCAATTTAAAATCATTTAAATGTTGCATATCATAGGCCGAGGGAGGGGTTGGACCCACCCTCTCATTCGGGCATCCAACACAATTAAAGTCTCCCATTACTAGCCAAGGGCTATTAATGTTAGGCTCCAAGTTTGCTAGATGGTCCCAAAGGGCCTTTCTCTCAAGCGCCGTGTAGAGAGCATACACAAAAGTAACAAGATACTCAATTTGAGTAACCTTACATGTGGCATTAAGATGCACATGTTGTTTATCAATTTCAAGTACATTAATATGAACAAAATGTGGGTCCCAAATTATGCCAATACGGCCACCATCAATTTTGTCAAAATTAGTAATAGATAGCCAAGAAGGTAATCTATTTGAACTAAAATTAACAAAATTAGTAGTAGTCATTTTGGTTTCAAGAAGACAACACAAATGAATATTATTAGTGCGAATAAACTTAAGGATAGAGTTTTGTTTAGAGACCTTATTGAGGCCTCTTATATTCCATGCGGACACAATCATCAAGACCTTTTGTTGTCGTTCCTCCTCCCTCCTTTCTTCCCTTGGTGTCTCGGCCTCACCTCATTTTTTTCAACAATAGGGCTCGGCTTTGCTCTTGCTTTATACCTAGTAAGATATAACAAAGTATATGGATATTCAATAAACCAAGAGTTAAATTCATACCCATATTCCGTATCAAAGACTCCCGGGATAGCCTCCAAGCATTTGGTCGTGAATGTGAGTCCCTCGGTAAGCTCATCTTGGGTGACTCTCAAGTAGTTATCAAGCCGCACCATTTGATCTTTTACTTCACCGGAATGTAGTAGGTGAATCAAAGGTAGATTATCTTTGCCAAGTTCAAGCTTAACAATGACATCATCACGGTATGCATCCCTAATATCATTCACCACACGTACTTTGTCAAAGTCTTTCATACTTGGCCGTTTCACAAGTGATGCTTTTCCCCTCGGGCAGCCCTCTTCATAATACCGGCACAAATAGTGTCTAAAAACAGCCCTCATAAAGGAGGAATCAAAGGTATATTCTTTGTCTCTTGTTGTTATTCCGGGAAGATCTTCAAGGCATTGCTTGGTGAAAAGCATTCCGGGTTGATCTTCCTTTACTATCTTGAGATGATGGTCCATCTTGATAATAGTAGCATCCTTATCTACATGTTTCATTTGTGTAACATTGATACTAGGCATGAGCACCTCCTCGGTTTCCATTTGAACTATCACCTCATCTTGGTATGTATCATGAAATTTTTGTACTTTACGGATAAGTACATCTTCACCATCCTTGAAGTCGGATGTGCCACCTTCACCTCTTATAGGCTTCCTCTTTCCCCATTTAAAAAACCGAAACCTCTTGAAGAAGGGATGATCTCTTTTAGTGACAAAAAGATCACTATCTTCCTCATTTTCCACCCTTTCGGTCACTGTTTTGGCAGCCCCCTCGGCACCCTCTACATCTTTTTCGGTCCCTGTTTTGGCATTCCTCTCGGGCTCCCCATCTTGCACCATAATGCCTTTGCCCTTCCTTATAGCTTCTTCCTTTTCTTTCCTTTCAATCTCGGCAATAATAGGACATGTAAAAGCATGATGCCCAAACTCTTTGCAATTAAAGCAATAATTTGGAAAGGTCTCATACCTCACATATTGTGTGTGTAGCTTGCCATTTGGTAACTTGATTTTGAGTTCAAGTGGGGGCGGTTTGGAGGCATCAACTTCAATTAGAACTCTTGCAAAGTTAGATCTAGCTTTCTCAAGTGTAACTTTATCCGTAGTTAAAGGTATGCCAACCTTTGATGCCACCTCACTAATGATGTCTTCCTCCCATATTCTCATTGGAAGATGTGGGAATTGTACCCAAATCGGCACCTTAAGGAATTCATCATCATTCATAGAGAAATCATCCGAGAGCAATTTCAAAGGAAACGTCTTGCCAAATAAAGTATATGGTCCTTCCATGAGCACTTTAGCTCTATCTTTTTCATTTTGGAACTTGAAGATGACCCATCCTTTATCGTGGCTCCTAAACCGTGTTGGGACAGCCCACTTTTGCACAATAGTTTGCAAGTTCTTGTAACCGGGATAGCCATTATCAAAGTACCCAACTAGGCAATGACCCCAAATAGCAACCATGGATGGTAATACACGGGTAGTGAGGTCAATAATGTCACCTTTAGGCTCAATATACCGTAGTTTCATCCCCTTGTTTGGCTCCCTATTGTCTTTGAAAAGTGACACAAAAGAAGGTTTGGAACCCGGCTGCCCCCATTTGTTTCCAGTTTGTGCCGCAGCCTCAGTGGCAGAAGTGGCCAGAGTGGACATCGCGGCCTGGATAGGTAATGCCGCGACCAATGCCGCTGTCTGAGAGACATCATCCGTGGGCTGGGACAATGCCGCGGTATGACTGGGTACTGCCGCGGCCTGAATGGCTAATGCCGAGTCCTGGGAGGCTAATGCTGCGGGCAGGAGAGGTTGTGCCGCGGCCTGAATAGCTAATGCCGTGGGCTGGAGAGGTTGTGCCGCGGGCTGGTGAGGTTGTGCCGCGGCCTGGAAGGCTGGTGCCGTGGGCTGGAGAGGTTGTGCCGTGCCGTGGGGTTTGCTAGCTTCGGCAGCTTCTCTATCCAGTATCTCCTTAACAGTAGGATCAATTTCATATTCCTCCAAATTGGTATCATTGTCCACCAGGCCATCATTCTGAGGTAAGGAGGTTACCTCTAAAGCCACCTCCTTGTTGACATTAGGATTTCCTACATTCGTTTCCCAGGATTGGGCTTCCTCCTCACAGGAAGCTTCAAGGATAGGTTCCAACACACTAGAAGATCCCTCATCTTGTACACGGTGTAGTGGATTCTCATGTTCAAGTTGCAGCTTTTCCTGAACAATAGCATCAAGAGCATCATCGATTTCCTTATTCTGTTTAGCCTTAAGCCGAGATGAAGACTTAGTAGGTACGGACATTTCCTTTTTCTTTTTAGTCGCCATGAAGGATAGAGGAAGGGGGAACTAAGAAGTGTAGCAACCCCTTCTAGGTGACCATCTGCTGAAGTTCCCTTTGAAGCTTGTTCGAAACAGAGAGAGCCGTTGGGGAAGATGACCAAACTTCGAACTTCTTGGATGATTGAAATCTGTGTATTTGCTTGATCTCCACACAAAGGGGAACCCAAAAACACCTTCCAAAGTAAAATTGAGCAAGTAAATCACTCGGAAAAGGCGTTGACCTCCGACGTGAACAGTAACCGCGAGAGGAGTTCTTAGCTGAATCGGTCCAAATATCCCAGGTAAGAGGTCAGAAATTATAGGATTTACACCCCAAAGGATTTTAGGATGGAAACCAAACAATATCCAAGCTTAAGTATGAAGATTAATGGAGAAACGAGTAATTTTTTGGGCAAGAACGAGAAGAACCTCAAACGAGGGAGAGAACAGCTCTCAACTTCCGTTAACCCAATGCAACTCGAAAATCCCCGAAAGGTGTATTAGAAGATGTGCTGGTAGAAGTAGAGAATATGGTTTTTCCCGTCGATTTCTACGTCCTCGAAATGGGGAATGATGACCAAACAACACTCATCCTTTTGGGAAGACCCTTCTTAAAGACCGCAAAAACAAAAATTGACGTGTCTAGTGGTTCATTAACTTTAGAGTTCAATGACCAAAAAGTAGAGTTCAATATCTTTGACTCTACGAAAAAACAAATTAAAGATCAATCTCTTTGTTCTTTAAATGTTTTTGAACCACCAACACCACATGTTTTAATTGAGTTGGGAACAAAGAAGAAATGTCGGCCTTACTGGAAAAGGCTTAAGAAAAGAAATGAAGGAAGGGATGCTCACGATCCCACATAAAATAAAAATTTAAATAAATAAAACGTCGTGCCACGACGTTAAATAAGGCGCTTCTTGGGAGGCAACCCAAGTCAATTAGTTAGATTTTATTTCCTTTTTTGTGTAAATTTGAGAGAAAAGAGAGAGAGGGAACTAATCACATGTTTGTTTTGAAGAAAAAAAATGCAGGTTTTGAAGTGTCTGGGGACATACCCGATCGAGTACTCTAAATACTCGGTCGGGTATGGATAAAAAAGGAGACCCGGTTTCCATACTCGATCGAGGTACAGATCAATTTTTCAAAGATACAGGTATACTCGATCGAGTATTGTAACATACCCGGTCGAGTATGCCTGGAAAATCAAACTCCATCGGAAGCCTGTCTCTGAGGCCCGATCGAGTACATAAGAATACTCGATCGAGTATATCTGGAAAAACAACTTTTCTGAACCCCTGCCACCTATACCCGATCGAGTACGTTTATATACTCGGTCGAGTATTTATGGAAATACAACAACAACACGAGCCTGTCCCTAAGACCCGATCGAGTACCAGCCTCAAAACGACCCAAAATACGCATACCCGATCGGGTACATCAGGGTACTCGATCGGGTATACCTGCGTTTTATACCCCAAACCAATCCAAAACACTTCATCTTCCCCAAACACCCAACCCAAAATCGGCCAAACCATCCCCAACCTCCATTTTCGAAACTTCTCTCTACCATATCTCCCTAAATCCTCCACCAAATCACTCCTTTTCACCACCTAAATACTCCCCTCACTCTCCTCTACACACCCATACCCACAAATCCCACTTTCCCCCAAATTCCCCAAAAATCCGAAAAACCTAACCCCAATATTAATTTTCGGATTTCAAGCTTCAACCAACAAAAAATGGCCCCAAGGAAGGCTAGAGGAGAGAGCTCTAACCCCACAGCACCCGTTCCCGGTTATGAGGACATTCACGTCATCGACTCCGACCACCGGACTAGAATCCTCTCTACTATTGCAAGGCAAGTTAAACCATCCCGTTTTCTTTGTCATGATGCCCTTCGTGAATTGGGAATTTTCAAAAGTACTAGAAAATTTTTTCGAGAGTTGGATATGGACCTCATTTTCCAAATGAAATACAACTCCAACGAAAAAATTATCTATGAATTTCTGAGCTCGGTCCGGTTTGAAAGCAACGAAGAGGATTTTAGGGATGATAAACTCACATTTCGTTTGTTCAATCACGAGTACTCGATAACGAAACTTGAGTTTGCGGAACATTTTGACATACCCGTCCCCTATGAGAGAGCTATCTCCGATAACACTGTTGTTGGTCACACACTTTGGACCAAAATGACCGGAGAGGTGCACTTTAGCTCCTCCCAACTATACATAAGCCATGTTCACCACCCCATTCTCCGAATATTTTTAAAGTTCTTGGCAAATTGTATACTTGGGCGCCCCAACAACCATCATACTAGGATGGGGGACGTATGTTTGATTACCGGGGCTTTGTTCCGTGAACATGTGGATTTCAATTTGTGCAATTTGATATGGGCACACCTAAAGAAGGAAAGCATAGCTAAAGGGCCAATTGTAGTAGGAGGGGTTATTATGCACTTAGTCACAAAGTTCGGGTATACGGACACCACACCTATACCCGACTATTGTTTAATGAACATCACTTGGTTAGGAAACGCGGGATGCATATCTTTTTCCCACACGGTGTATGGTGAAGAACGTCCCCGAAACGTGTACAATTGGCTCATACACCCCAAACCTGTAAAACATTACCCCTTGCCCAACCCGGACCTCCCAAAACTTTTGTACAATGTGAGAGATGTGCCCAACTACTATTTCCCACACCTCCTCCCACCACATCTACAAGAACCCCAAGCCGAAGCACACCCTGAAAATGAACCCGAAGCCAATCATCAGGAACCCGAGGCCATACATGAGCACATCCCCGAACAGCCCCAAGGTCACCTACCTCCCGACTATTTCCAACAACTACTTGATGGTTTCAACAAGGTGACCAACGAAGTTGGACGATATAGGGAGGAACAAAGTGCAGGATTTCGAAGATTAGAAGAACAACGGGCAGAGGATAACCGAAGGTATGAGGAAGACCAACGTAGGTTCTATGGACCTATGTACTCTTACATGGCTCATCAAGGCCAATTTCATACTATGGCTCAGCCACCCCCACCCCCCTCTTGGTATGACCCCACTCAATGGGGTAACTTTGGAGGATCTAGCTCCGGGGGTGGAGGTTTTGATGGCGGAGATGATGGCGGCGACACCCACATGGGCGATGGGAGCTTTGGAGGAGGCTTTGGAGGCGGCTTCTACGGCGGAGAAGGCGGGCACTAGGGACAGTGCTTAAAATAAGTGTGGGGGAGGAGACTCATCATGGTATGTAATTTTTATTTTCACACTTTACTATGCATGAATTTCTTTTACTCTTTGTAAACAAAAAAAATAGAAATAAATAAAAGAATTGAAATGCTAGTTAGGTTGAAAACCCAAGAATGGGCAATCTAAGCAAAAATGGCTTATAAAAAAATGAGTGAGTTAGTAAGGATGGAAAAACAAAAAGAGATGCTAGGATGAAAACCTGAAAAGGCTCCTAGGCAAAATGAGAGATATGAGAGAAATATTTTTTCTGTGTGCAGGAACTCATTTGATCTCTAAGAGGAAGAAGAAGAAGAAGAAAAAGGAGAAGAGGAAGAGAAGATGAACACTAGAAGACCATAAAACCCAAGATGATATTTAGCATTAAAACTCATATTTTATCCTTGGTGGTCTTTGTGTTTTTATCTTGTTGAATCTATTGGAACTCGGGAATCTTTACACTTGTAAACATTGAACTTTACTCGAGGACGAGTAAAGAACTAAGTGTGGGGGAGTTGATATGTTTGTAATTTCCGTGTGTTTATTTACGTTTTTAGATAGTTTTGGTTGTTTAATATTTCGGAAATTACACACTTTCGGTGTAATAGTTTAGTTTGTTAAATTCTTGTAATTGTTTAGATTAGGTTTATTCTAAGCTTAAACAGGTCCAAGATCAATCAAATGATCAATGGTGAAGGAAGGTGCAAGAATACAAGACAAAAAGAAGGAAAAATCCTGATTTTGGTCTATACTCGGTCGAGTATATACATATACTCGATCGGGTATCTGGTTGACATTTCAAATCGGATCGGATCCGAAAACAAAGGAACATGCAGGAGAAGATTTTCCCACGTTCGAGTGTCTATACCCGATCGGGTATACTTATATACTCGATCGCGTATAGCTATAAAAACTACCCGAGTATTGATCGAGTATAGGGCGAATTCGATGTTCTACACATACTCGATCGAGTATGTATATATACTCGATCGAGTACTCGACCTGCACCTCAAAAAGCCTATAAATACACCTCCTTTCCTTCACTTTTAGAACACCAATTCATATACACTCTTAAGCTCAGTTTAGAATAGCATTTCTCTATATTTCTTTTAGCATGTTTAGTCTCCAAATGAGGAGCTAAACTTCCATTTCTTGGTATTGCTCTTGAAGCTTGTTGATTATTAAAGTTGTGAGTTATTTTCTTAACTTCTTTTCCTTGAATATTAATTCTTCCTTTAAATACTATTTCTATATCAATGTTGGGGAGTGTTACTAAGATGACAATTAGTTAACATCTTGATATTGGTCTTAGTAATAGCTATTCCTTCCTCTATGTTAATATCGGGGAGTGTTACTAAGATGACAATTAGTTAACATCTTGATATTAACCATAGTAGGATTCATCTTCTTTAATATTCTTCCTTGAATATTAATTAATCCCTATTCATATTTCATATTAATATTTTGAACATTACTTAAAGGATCAACTAGTTTTGTTTCACATATTAATTATTACTAGAAACGATCAACGAACCGATGGTTAATCGTTGATAGTTTCACAAGTAAGTAACTTCGGTTTATTAATGCACGGTCGTGGTTAATAAACTTAAGAGGGATTAATTTTGTTGGTTAAACCGAAACCGTTGTGTTGAGGTTATCAATCTCAATTGATTTCATCAAGGAGTTAAAAGATTAAATGCTACTATCAAGTCGATATATGGCGTTGTTCTATACTTGACTAATAGTAAGGGTTATTAATGAACGGTCGTTGTTAATGACTATCCTCGATGAATTGGATATACTCCTCGATTGAGTATTCGAGAGGAGATAAGTTATAGATATAACAATGATCGACTAAAATATATCAACAAGTGGAAAGTAGCAATACCAAGTCAATTTTATCTTTGAATTAAATCCCATATAAATCGTTCATCTTCGTGTTTAAATTTAATTAAATCACCCAACAATCAAAACCCCCCTTTACTTACTATTTATATAAAAAGAAAGTTATTCCTTTCCCTGTGGATACGAACTCTACTTCACCTATACTACGTATAAGTGCTAGTGTTGAATTTACTTTGAGTGCACTCACGACAAAGTGCACGTCAGTGAACTAGAAGAGCTCTATTGTGTATCACATTGGATTAAATGCGAGTGTTCTCACGTTCTCACGTTAAGCATCATTGTCATTGCAATCGCACCACATATATTTATAATGGATTAAAAGTATATTCAAATACGATAAATTAAATCTATATGGGGACCCGTGGGGACCAACAGGGTGGGGCGGGGATGGGGCGGGTCTGGGAGAAACGGGGATGGGGTGGGGATGGGGGGACTTTTTAGACATGGGGCGGGGGATGGGGGAGTGTACCCCGCCCCAAACCCGCCTCATTGCCATCCCTAGTAGTAGAACCCAACTTTGTTGTCTTTGCGCATAGATGATGACACTTATTTTTTTTTTTTTTTTCGATAACATGTAAGTATATTAGAAATCGAAAAAAATAGCATTTTACAATGCATCAAATCCAAATCAAAATGACTATCTAAGCTAGAATAAACTAACCTAGATATAATGCATCAAAATAATGGGACAGACCCCACCTCACAAATTAATGTTATACAATCAAAGTGCATATCCCAATGCGCGGGATATCACAAAATCAAAAGCTCATAGTCTCTCAAATCCAAGATTTGGGCCAATGAAATCAAACAAAAACTAGCTTCAACAAGTTCCTAATCTAAACATCCAAAGAAAGCCCGGAAAGGAGTAGTGAATTTAGCATCAAAACAAACCTCCCCTTTCTTCTTTGTAACTCCCGGTAATCCCTCTAGACATCTTGCGGTGAAAGTTAAGCCCTTTTTATCCAAATCGTCCGTAAGTCGAAGGGAAGTATCCACTCGAATCACACTAGCCCGCACAAATCTAAACGGTTTGACAACCAACTTGAGTGTCTTACCGTTAACCATCTCACATTTGATGACGACATCATGTTGGTGCAAATCATTCTCATCCGTAACTACCCTCTCAATATCTTCCAAAGCGGCCACAGATTATTCATTTGAGCTTTTCACAACTTCTGGAGACCATTGGGTTTGCTCCTGGACAGTTGTATTTTCATGAAACCCGGTCGGGTTAAGGCCTGGCCCGGTCAGGTGGAGCTCCTGGGCAGATTCTGCCAGACTGGATTGGGCAGCGGGTTCAACGGTTTCCACAATCTCCGCAGGTATGTTTTCCTCTCCCCCAATTTTTATTTGTTCATCTTCACCTTTCTCACTTGATTTCACCGTATCATCGTCCTTTTTTGCTAGCTTATTGCAAATAAACGGGTGGTGCCCATATATCTTACAATGGAAGCAAAAATTTGGGAATGTTTCATACACCACAAATTGTTTAACTACCTTCCGGGATGGTAGTCGAATAGGAAATGAAAGTGGCGGTGGCTTCGAAATATCCACTTCAATAAGCACTCTAGCAAAGTGGTGATTAGACCTATCATGTGTGACTTTGTCCGTAGCCAATGGGACACCAACCATGGATGCAATCTCACTCAAAGCACCTCATTCCAAAGTTTCAAGTGTAAGTTAGGGAATTTAACCCAAATAGGTACTTTGAGAAACTCTTCATCATCAAAGGAAAAATCATCCGATAGTGCTTTTAACATAAGTAGTTTCCCAAAAATGGTGTAAGGTCCCTCTTTCAACACTTTTGTCCTATCATCCTCACTTTGAAATTTAAATATAACCCAACCCTTATCATGGGGCTTAATAATGCACTTAACACCCCATGTGTTCTTCAAATCATAAATCGCTTTTAGACCGGGAAATTTTCCGGTGAAACAACCGACTAAACAAAAACCCCACATTTCAACCATACTAGGCATAATCCTATCGGAAAAGTCAATGGTTGTGCCACTAGGCGGGATGTACCTCAATTTAAAGCCATTCGAGGGTGCCCGATTGTCCTTAAAAAGGGAGGACCAAGGAGTAGCAGTCCCTGAGCTAGCTGCAGCAGTAATAGCCTGGGTTCTCACAGTAACATTCTTTAAACCTTCAATTTGTGCATGGTTTTCTTTCCCAGCAGCATTGACCATATCTCCTGATATTTGGGGAGCACTTCCAGCAAAAACTACCCCCTTAGCTTTCTGCACAGCACTCTTGGAGCCCAGAATCAGTGGCTCATCCTCAGTTACAGCAGCAGGAGGGGCCACAGGAGGTTGTTCACGAGCAGGTTGTTCAGGGAACTCCTCCCCTGCTCCATCCAGCACCGCAAACGAGGACCTGGTAATTCGCGAAGTTGAGGATGCGCCATTGACAAGCTGTTTCTTCCTCGCCATATTTGCGCACTACGGACGTCGCAGACAGAGGTCACAGAGGAGCCTGACCTTGTCTGAGCTTCAAACACACACAGCCTCCACAGATTTAAGGCGCTTCTCCACAGGACAATTAAAACCCCAAACAACACTCAAAAATCCAGATACAAGATTGTAAAGAAATTCAAAAACGACATGAACAGTAAGCCTTCATATCGACGGACTCGTTTTACGCGATTTGTGGTCGGAATCCTTCATCCTAAGCTCAAATTGAAACTCGAGATTAGGAGTAAAGGAAATCGCGACTAGGACACCACAAAATCCATCCTCAAAGCAGTGAAATTTGATGCAACCAGTGAATTCTTGTTCGAAAAAGAACCCAGGCGGAAATCCTAGGGAGAGAAAGCTCTCAACTTTTCCTAAGTGAATCTTTATGATGACACTTATTTATGTGCTTCTCGGTTGTCATCTAAACAAATACATGTTCATGTACAACTCTAAAAGGTGGTATGTAAGTTGGACTAATTTTATTTTAATCTATTAGATCTTTTACAAATAAAACCAAACTTTTATTGCAAAATAAAGTAAGTATCAATTAATCAAAAAGATAGCTACATATTATTATTATTATTATTATTATTATTATTATTATTATTATTATTAAACACATAACTAAGATGTACAACTTACTGTCAATCTATCACAGAAATTGCACATGTGACAAAAACAAAACACATAACCAAATTATTATAGATATTAAACACATATTAAAATGGACAACTTACTGTCTATGACATAAATTATACAACCAAATGGCCAACCAAACACATAATAAAGGATAATACACGTTCGAATAACCCTAACTAGGCGGTAAAACGGTCATTCATTGTGGTGGCGCGGTAGCCACTGGCATTTCGAAGCGGCACAAGGGGCAGACATGACTCCTCCCTAACCACTGCACGATACACCCTCCATGAAACTTGTGATTGCAGGGCATGCGCGTCACCACTTCATTCACTTCCATATCTCCCAAGCATATTGCACATTCTCCATTTTCGTTGGAATTCACCTTTTCTAGTGCAGCGATCGATGCCTCAGTTGCCGGAGAATTATTGTGCTCCTCTTCCTCAACGGATAACCTTGCCACATCATTATTAATCTCATATTCTTCTTCCTCGTTATCGTCAAACTCAGATCCATCACTGTCTGCTGCCGCTGCCCACTGTAGTAGTAGTAGAATAATATATGGAATAATGATAATTCAAGACGTTATGCTATATGTTCTTTTAAATATTGATGGTCTCGTAAAGCTAATAAGTTAAAAAAAAAAATAGGATATCAAACACACTATGAGAGCGGAAAAATCTACTTTAACCAATTGTATCACTACCTGATTATTCACATACTCTTCAAAGTTAGATTGGAATGGGTCTCCGACGATCTCGAAGTGTGACTTGGCGATATCAACAGTGAGTGGGATAGTTTTGTCCTCAAGGTTGCCAAACTGTTGGGCCACTGACATGGCGACAGAGTTGACTTTCTCCATGATGTGAGGATGCTCCGAGGCTGGAATGGCTGCTTCTGTGAGCACCATAGCCACCTCATTGAGACTTGTGCTGAAGTCACGAAGCATGTTGTTAAAGTTGGACATGGAAACTATGAGGTTTTTGGAAAAGTGTGGCTCTTCATTTAGGTTGCATTGAAGGACCCATTGGTTGGTTTGATGAGAAAGATAATGAAAACTCGTTGTATTCCGAACAGTGATTTGGATAAAGAAGGCATTCATCGGACGATTTTCTATGCCATTGAGAATGGAGTTGTTGAGAAATACATAACATTGATACTGAGAAGAGGTTCTGGCTGAGCTTGAATCCATGGTGAGTGTTTGTATAAAAACCTTTTGAGTTTTGATAAATGAAAGTTGTTGATATGGATCAGATGGAGAGAAAATAAACTTGGAACTCTAGGTTTGATGATTAAAATAGATTAATGAACCAATGTATATATAGGGGAGTTCGGTTTTATCGGTTCTCGATTCTGTCAACTCGGTTTAGGTAGTTTTTGTTTTGAGAAAGGTAAAAAGTGAATCGAACTGACAGCATTTAGTATGTTGGCTTTGGTTGGTTTCAGTTTGGGTTTTTTCGATCAGTTTTGATCGGTTTTGGCATGTATTTGGTCAGTTTTATGTGGTTTTGGTCGATTCGGTAGTTTTTCATGTGTAAATCTTAAAAACGTGAATTGATATGTGTTTTTTTTTATAAGTTTCAATTTTCATGGGTTTGGTTTCAACCGGTTTATTGATAGGAGATTTTTCAAAAACAGGATTAAATGGAGTTCGGAATTCCAAAATAGGACTACTGTATTTTATTCCTGCAATAATTCTAACATGACAGTATTTACTACCATCTTGTAAGTGTGACTGCCAAATAGTTGCAGTACAGTGCATTTAACATGACAATATTTATTAAAATTAATGGAAATATTTTTCAATCATGACAATGTTTTTTATACATGACAGTAACGACTCCTATATCGGGAAGAAAAATATAGTAGTCTTATTTTGGAATTTCAAACTTCATTTACTCCTATTTAACGCAATGTTCCCTTCATTGATTGGTTTTGAATTTTTTTATTTTTACCCTCTGTAATATATATACTTTGGAGATGATAAGGTCGAAACTAGCTTATTAAATTTAGCACATTTATCGATAAGAATATGCTTAAACAACCACCTATCTACTAAGTTGCATTTATCATGTCCCAACATTTCAACAAAGCATTGCCATTGACTTTAAAGACATGGATACGAAATTTGTTAGCGGATGATACTTATGAGCTTTCATTTATTGTTACTGATGGTCTATTAACATAATAAAAGAATAAGAAATTCACTCAATTAGGTAAATGAATTCTATTTTGGAAAGACAACAATGATACTCTAATTTGAGGGTGTACTAGACTACTATATTTTATTCTTATTCATGAATTTACTAAAAATGTTTTTATATTTCTAGGTAATATTATTTTGTTTTCAATATTCTTACAGAGATTTTATTATTGATGATACAATTATTCTAATAGTGATTGAGAAAAATATCAAAATGGCCTCGCGAGGATTAAGCATTGTGGGGGTGCAAATATGAATAATCACTCTTAGTTAATCTTAGAATTTAGTAAAGATTTGTAAAATCTAATAAAGCAAGTTGAAAACAGGAGTGAATCTTATATAATTGGAATTAGAATTAGAATAATTTTAGAATAGACCATTGATAAGTTTTGATTCTTTTAGACTTTTAGAATATAGTAATTGATTATTATGAACTATTTTAGTAAATAGAGAGTACTAATTTTATCCCAAATTATTAATCTAACTTAAAATTTACACGCTAATTAATAAAATGAAAAATATATGATTGTGATTGAGGTAGAAAGAGGTTCAAGTGTTAGTCACACAAACCATTCCTTAAAAAGAAATGGAAAGAAAGTTTTGGAACATTTAAAAAAAAGTATGTAGGAAGAAGAACTAGGGCTGAGCACGAATCTGGGAATTTCCGTTCCGTACCGAGAACCGTCCCGGACTGTACCAAAACCGAGCGAAACCGGAAAAATATAATATTGTACAGTATCGAACTTTTTTAATAATATTATACGATTCCGGTTATTAAGTGAGAACCATCCCATAACCGTCCCGAACTGTATTGAACCGAACTATCCCGAACAGTCTCATATCCTCCCGAAAAATTGGCTATATAAATAATATATTTTATATTATATTATATATAAAACCGTACAACATTGTAAACAACCGAGCTTTACTCAATTATTATATTATATATTATATTATATTATATTTGTCATGTGAAGATATACCTTTTGTTTTTTTCAGTTTGTCTATCACTTTCGATTTTTAGTTGAATGTTACATTTCTTTATTATAGTTTTGACTATTAGTTTTGTATTTCAGTTATGTTTGATTTTAATCTTGCAGTCTCTTCTTTGTTTTTTTTGTATAGTTACTTATTAATGCTAAAATATTTTTGACCTTGTAGCAGTTAATTAATTAGAAGTTGAATAATACCGAAGAACTGTGCGGCCATACCGAACCGTACCGAACCATACCGAAAATTGATACGAAACGAAACAAATTCTATATATATTCGGGACGGTACCAATTCTTTGATTTTTAAAAGAACCGTACTTTGGGATGGGTCATGTGTTTTTTTAATAACGGTCCCGTACTGTCCCATGCTCACCCCTAGGAAGAACATTATGGGGCATGGCCAGTAATATACTAAAAATTTAAGATTTTGTAATTTATTATAAAATCGGCATAGCTTGCATGTACTATACTCCTTTCATTCGTAATTAATCTTCCTATTATGTTTGCACGGTATTTATGAAGAAAATAGTATGAGTAATAAAGAGTCATTAGAGTGTGACATTTATTTGTCAGTAAATGAAAAATAGGAAACACAATTTATTAAGAAAAGTCATTAAGTGAGTGGAGGAGAAAAGTTACTAAAAATAAGGGAGGTGGAAATTAATAAAAAAATAAGAAAAAGAAACTAGTTTTCAAAATGTAAAAAAGTGAACTTATGATAGTATTTTAATAAGAACAATTACTAAAAAAAGTGAACTAATATAAACTTCCTAAAAGGAATATATGATAAGTAATAAAGAAAGGAGGGAATAAAATTTTAAGATTGTAGTATATAACTTTATCTATTTGAATTGGGTTGTCTAACAGATACTCTCACTTTTTTCGATGGTTCCTAGAGTGTTTGGAAATCTTCAACTTTTTAATATTGACTTACATCTATACAATACGTTTAGTTCTTTGAAAATTAATTTTAAAGACCTAAAAAACTATTACTTGAAGAATTATTAAACATTATTATTTCCCAAAGTTTTTTAAGAAATTTAAATCATCCCTGATATTTTAAATGTTCTTTGGAATGGATGAGGTGAACATTTTTTAAGTATAGTATTAATACTAAATAAATAGTATACATATACTCTTACGGGAATGATCTTCCTTATTTTTTGGGACAAAAATATGAATACATTTAATATGAGTATACTGTTATGATCATTGCATTCTAAAATTAGTAAACATGATCATAATCACTAAAATTAGTATTAGAATTTCTAAAGTACGAAAAGTCCAATTATTATTCGCTACCCTCATTATATATAAGCCTAGTTAAAAGATAGTCGACAGCTGATTTTTTACCCTAATCATATTACTTATTCTTATTCTCATCAAATCAGGCTTGTGACATTTAGACGAAATTTGAAACGTTCATATATATCAAATCCACTCAAAGAATTATTATCAATGTTATTATTATTATTATTATTATTATTATTATTATTATTATTATCACTATGATTATTGTTACTATCATTATTGTAACTATCGTTATTGTTACTATCGTTATTGTTACGATCGTTGTTGTTACGATCGTTGTTGTTGTTATTGTTATTGTTATTGTTACTGTTACTGTTACTGTTACTGTTACTGTTACTGTTACTGTTACTGTTACTGTTACTGTTACTGTTACTGTTACTGTTACTGTTACTGTTACTGTTACTGTTACTGTTACTGTTACTGTTACTGTTACTGTTACTGTTACTGTTACTGTTACTGTTACTGTTACTGTTACTGTTACTGTTACTGTTACTGTTACTGTTACTGTTACTGTTACTGTTACTGTTACTGTTACTGTTACTGTTACTGTTACTGTTACTGTTACTGTTACTGTTACTGTTACTGTTACTGTTACTGTTACTGTTACTGTTACTGTTACTGTTACTGTTACTGTTACTGTTACTGTTACTGTTACTGTTACTGTTACTGTTACTGTTACTGTTACTGTTACTGTTACTGTTACTGTTACTGTTACTGTTACTGTTACTGTTACTGTTACTGTTACTGTTACTGTTACTGTTACTGTTACTGTTACTGTTACTGTTACTGTTACTGTTACTGTTATTGTTATTGTTACTGTTACTGTTACTGTTACTGTTACTGTTACTGTTACTGTTACTGTTACTGTTATTGTTACTGTTATTGTTACTGTTATTGTTACTGTTATTGTTACTGTTATTGTTACTGTTATTGTTATTGTTATTGTTATTGTTATTGTTATTGTTATTGTTATTGTTACTGTTACTGTTACTGTTACTGTTACTGTCACTGTTACTGTTACTGTTATTGTTACTGTTACTGTTATTGTTAGTGTTACTGTTATTGTTATTGTTATTGTTATTGTTATTGTTATTGTTATTGTTATCGTTATTGTTATTGTTATTGTTATTGTTATTGTTATTGTTATTGTTATTGTTATTGTTATTGTTATTGTTATTGTTGATATTGTTGTTACTATTATTGTTACTATTATTTTTACTATTATTCTTATCATTACTTTTATCATTATTATTATTATTACTATTACTATTATTACTATTATAATTATTGTTGTTGTTATTTCTATTCTTGTTTTTGTTATTTTTGTTATTATTATTGTTATTATTACTGTCATTATTGTGATGTTGTTATTATTATTAGTATTATTATTGTGAGGACTTTTCATGTCCAGCCGGCCTGACGGGAACCGCCGTCCGGCCGAGGGCATTTCAGGCACTTCCCGGTGGACTTTTTTGATTAAATTTTTTGAGCATGTTCTTCATGAAGTCTAGTTTATCCATACCAAATTTCAGCTAAAAATTCAATCGGGAAGGCACTCAAATAATTTCGTGAAGTTAACTGAGCAGTTTATATGTATGAACTGCCCAGTTAACTTCAAGAAATTATTGGAATGCCTTCCCGATTGAATGTTTAGTTGAAATTTGGTATGGATAAACTAGACTTCATGAAGAACATGCTCAAAATATTTCATCAAAAAATTCCACCGGAAAGTGCCCGAAATGCCCTCGGCCGGACAGAGCATCCCGTCAGGCCGGCCTGACATGAAGACTACTCTTATTATTGTTATTATAATTAGTATTATTATTAGTATTAGCATTAGTATTAGTACTAGTATTATTACTATTATTATTAGTATTACTATTAGTACCTTGCACTATAATGTTTGTATCTTTCTCTTTTTTGTGATGACGAAATATTTTTGAAACCGTCAGCACATCGATATGATGTTAGCATATTTTAATCAAATTGGGTTAAATGTGTTAGTTCTCACGTTAAACATTATTCTCATTATATTTAAAGGATTTTTTTAGACCAAAAGGCTATTAAAAACATAGTAACAAGGTGTTATAAACATCACAAGTTCGGAAATAAAAAATATTCTAATAATGATAAAACAACAAAAAAGGCAATTACTGATCAAAAACACAATGCAAAGCCTCGAACTTGCCCGAGACACATCCAAGGCTTCACTTCTTTGATTATTTAGATACCTGTGAGGCTGATTGGGTTAGGGGAGCTGCTGCTGGAGCAGGTGCTTTCTTCTCCATTGTGCCCTTACCAAAACTTTCATCTCGCATTGCAAACTTTCTCTCACGGCTAGCCTTGTTCTTGTCTCTCTTGGCCTCGAATTGATCAGAAAATGTCTTCTCTCCGGCTTTCTCTGCCTTTGAGTTGTGGATGCTTTCTATCAGCACACACTTTCGTTTGAAGACATTTCTGTTAACTTTCATGTACATATCATGGTACATGTGTTTGTCAATCTTCTTAACCTCTTTGTACTTGCGAAGTAAACGCCTAAGCAATCTCAACCTCCTCATCCAAAGAATTTTAGTAGGCAACCTAGTCTCCCTAGTACCCTTACGTTTACCATATCCAGAATCGCGACCATTTCTCTTGGCTTCCTTCATTCGACGGGCACGAGACCTGGAGTGGATCTTAATTGGCTTCATGATAATAAACTCATCCTTTACCAACTTCTGAATGTTTTGACGAGAGTTAGCCATGGAGATTCCATTGACTTCATTGGGATCAAGCTAGACCTTTCCCCTACCCTTCTGCACTTGAGCACGCTTGCGGCGAGCCGCTTCTGCAACTTCAATGACACCATCTTCGCCGACCTCTCTTACCCTCTCTGAAACAGGCACCTAGATCTAAAGGATTTAGTTCGAATAAGGATTGTTCATATGAAAAAGGTTTTAATTAGATCATATTAGGATGATTCAGATCAAATCATAAAGATCTAGATCATTTTAGATCAAAACATTCAATTCAGATGAACTAAACACCAATCTTTTACAAATCAGGAGCAAATAGAGAAACAAAATCTCTGAGAGATAGATCTTTTCTTTGTATGGGCTTAGTGACTTAATGACCTTGATCAGATCGCAAACCAGAAAGAATGTCGTTCACTGAACTTAAAATTAAAGAAACTCTGATCTTGTGGTGCCCAACATTGGTTCTCATTAATGATGTTATATCACTGAGCAAATATGAAAAAAAGGTGGAAATGGGGGATGAATTATGAAAATAAACGGTGATAGTGTCTTCATTTGGCGATCGGCTGGTGATTTGCTGAGTGAGGGTAAGAGTGAGAGAGCGAGAGGAGAGAACTAAAAGTATTTCAATCACACGATCAATTTTAAGTTGTTGAGTTCTCTTGTGCTATTTATTGGGAAAATGGTACTTGATATACTTTAGTCCTAATGTGAACGTTTGGAAATGTTAACCACCTTTTAATCTCAATCAGCCACTCGGACAGCGCCACGATTTATCTTGTTGAACATGTATCAAAATTTTTCTTTTTCCTAAATAAGACTTGCTTCGTAAAAATAATTATGCCTATGTACCACTTTGATGGAATATTATAATTATGGAATGATCTTAGTTATGCTCCTACCAAACATACTGTTGGTCCCTATAAATTGTAGACTAACACACAACTAGATGGAATCCATCGATAAACAGAGAAGAAAGGATATGGAAACTATCGAGAACAGAGAAACCTTTCTTTCTATTATATCGAGAAGTTTTACAGAGTGTTTGCTGAAATAGAATGTTCGGCCTTAGGACCTGCACACTAACATGCTTATTTATAGGCGCAGTGCAGGTTCCTAAAAACGATACCTAGGAGTTTGGGGCTAAATCCTTGTTGGGATTTATTCCCTTACTACCTATTTATTACAAAATATTTAATACCATAAAAGGTAACCCTATTCTAATAAATAACAAGACATAAAGACAAGCTTGATTCACAACAAAATATTCCAAACAATCTCCCCCTTTGTGATCAAGTGCCGTCTTGCTTCAATATCTCTTTATTTCTAAGCTCTGTAATAATGTTTGTGGATATTAAGTGCATGCTCGTAGTTTCTGAGTGACCTTCTCATGTCAAGTTGTTTCTCAATTGCTTTCAGGACTTTATCAACCCTGTCTGATTCCTTGATTTCGGCATCTGAGGCTTAAGTCTTTCTTTTGTCCAGATCTTCTTTTCTTAGTTGCAGCTGCTCACGAATAATCTTCAGAGTCCCAACACAGTACTTGTGAATTTCTTCAACAAACATCAGGCGCTTCTCTTTATTGTGATTTAGGTAGATGACTGAGATCGGGTTGTCAAAGATATAATACTCTGGAAAGTCTTCAAGCCCAGGTCTGTCCAAGTCTGGTTGTGCAAGATTTGCCTTTGGGATATTGTTTTCAAGGGCCATCTGAAAGTCATGGGTAGCAAAGTATTTGACTTGTCTTGTCATGAACCTTTTGACAGCCTCGAAGCCTTCTTTTGCAATTGTGTCTCTGTGAACTGGGAGTTGCCTGCATGCCATGAGCATCTGATAGATGTCATCCATATGAAGTAGGAAGAAGTCATTCTCTTGGCAGGTGAACTCCGTTCCATCTGTTCTTTGTAGGCAGAATTGACGTGCACTTTGTCGCGGTGTGCACTCAAACTAATAATACAATACAACAATTATACGTAGTATAATGAAGTAAGGTTCGTATCCACAGGGAAAGGAATATTTCTCTTTTTAATTACAAAGTAACAAAAGGGGGGTTTAGGTTTGAGTGATTTAATTTAATTAAATACGAAGATGAACGAGTTATGTGGTTTAATTAATGAGAAGGAGACTTGGCTTTGCTTTTATCCACTTAATGAAATGTTCGTCGATCCCGGTTATATCTTTAACTATCTTCCTCTCGAATACTCAATCGAGGAGTATATCCAATTCATCGAGGGTAGTTATTAATAACGAGACGCGTTCATTAATAAAACTTACTACCGAGTTAATATAGAACACGCGCCGTATATTCACTCGATAGTAGCAATAAAATCAAGATGAAAACGATTGAGATTGATAACTTCAACACAAGCGGTTTATTGGTTTAATCAATATAATTAATTCCCCTTGGTTTATTAACCATGAAACGCATGCATTAATAACCCAAGTTTACTACCGCGAAAGGACCGAATTAATAACAAGCGTATTAATCGACCGATTCTAGTAATAATTAATATATGAAACAAAACTAGTTGATCCTTTAAGTAATGTTCAAAATATTAATATGAAATATGAATAGGAATTAATTAATACTCAAGAAAGAATATTAAAGAAGATGAATCCTACTATGGTTAATATCAAGATGTTAACTAATTGTCATCTTAGTAACACTCCCCGATACTAACGTAGAGGAAGAAATAACTATTACTATAACTAATGTCAAGATGTTAACTAATTGTCATCTTAGTAACACTCCCCAACATTGATATAGAAATAGTATTTAAAGGAAGAATTAATATTCAAGGAAGAAGATTAAAGATAATAACTCACAACTTACAAATTCATTAAGCTTCAAAGTAGCAAAACCAAGATGGAAGAGTTTAGCTCCTCATTTGGAGACTAAACATGCTATAAAAATATAAAAGAAATACTATTCTAAACTGAGCTTAAAAGTGTGGAAGAAGGGATTCTTTTTAGTGAAGGAAAAGTGTGCTATTTATAGGTGTTTTTCAACACCTTTGGCCGAGTACCCGACCGGGTAGAGTATCTACCCGACCGGGTACCGGTCCGAATCAAATATTTTCCACGTTCTAGTGTTCTTCAGCACGTCGGGTTGTCTTCGGTCAAGTCTCACCCGACCGGGTGAGGTATAGGGCCCGACCGGGCCAAGCAATTTCCTGGAGACTACAAATGTTAATTCAAACCCGACCGGGTGAAGGTTTCTACCCGGTCGGGTTTATACTTCTGGGCAGCATTCTCCTTGTTTTTCTTCCTTTTCTTTGCCAACAATTCTACCAAAACTTCCTAACCCACAAATAAAAGCTAAAAACACTTACAAATAAAAAGTAAACAAATGTTTACAACTACACACAAATGGTAAACAATCCACACAAAACAAGATATAAAAATACACATTTATGCACTACTAATTACTAGTGCATATCAAGAATACAGAGAGCTTGATAGTCTCGAGATAATCTTCTGTTACTTTTAGAATTTTCCACACATGGGATCTGCTCGTCTCAAGATTTTGGTTTAGAATTCTACTTTATTCCCCTGTGGATCTGTGTCCTAGCATGTACAAATGTCCGCCTCTCAATTTTCCTTTGAGGTGATTGAGACCACGGATTTTCAGTTCACTGTATTTTCTGATTTTCTCGGGTCTACGCCATACACACTTTCGGATTTCCTCTTGAAAGTTGCGTTTTGCTTTCCAATCGATTCCGGCTCCTTGGGATTTTCTTTGTAGTTCTCCCCTTCCTTGAGTTCTTATTCATCAAGCCTGATCATATCCACAGCACACTTGGCAAGAAGCTCTCTTAAGTACCGGTTTTGTTGTAAGTCATCTTGCTCAGCTTCCACTTTTAGTTCGTCCCACTTTGTCCACTGGCGAGGCCACTTATCATGAACAAGAATGTCTTCAAGCTCATCGTGTATTTGCTCATCAAAGGGGCTAAAGGGAGCTTGCTACTGTTGTGGCGATAACCTGTCATAAGTAACACCGGGATCACAAGGATTGCCCGTTGTCATCGGTTTCGAACTAGGTTCTAGCTGATGGCCTGTATCTAATGATGTACTCGTAGTAACAACATCAGGAATTCCATTCCCTCCTTGGTCAACATCTATAGGAGATGCGCCTCGGAATGTTCTGTCTAGCTCGACCATGCTAGAAGTTATGGTTTTGGATTTGGTTTGGCTGGCTAAAGTAGGTTGTTGGTTGGTAGAGGAGGAGGGTTGGTTTGGCTGCGGGGTTTGGCGTGTAGAATCAACATGCTCAAGTGTCCGATGGCGCTTGTTCTCCCCCTCATGAGGATTCGAATCATTGGGATCCTCATGTGAACGTTTGCTACCGCGGAGACTCGCACGGCAAGTGTTCTGTGTATCTAAAGCTAGTAGAAGGGCTTTTTGAAGAGGGGTTCGATTGCCTTCATCCATCTCTAGTATACGTCTGAAGACCTCAGAGATAAGGTCCTTGAAAGGTACGATAGATAAGTTGAGTGTGGTCGTTTTAGGGGAGGACACTAGTTCTGTATCATGGGTTCCCCTTGAGGTGGATGGTTGTTGGTTTAAGATGGTTAATGGTTGGGAAATTGGTATAGAAATGGTTGGGGGCTGTGTGGTTTGAGGTTCGGTTTGTACATTCTGAACAACTTGGGTACTTATAGAGTCTTGTGCCCGAGCGTTTACAACATCGAGCACTCGTGGCATAACGATAGACTCTAGAAAGTTATTTAGGTGTACGAGCAAATCATCAGGGATTGGGGTTCCAGATACAGGGGATGTAACTGTTGTCACAGCATCAGTGAAGATAGCTGATGTGTGGCCTGCGTTCAATGATGGAGTCATTGTTGGCGTAGCAGGACTTCCAACCATCACAGTTTCCACTCCCGTCGTTGCGTTCAGGGTGCGTGCACTTGTATGTGCAGTGAATAATTTAGGTGTCCTAGAAAAATTAGAAAATGTAGGAATAGTGACACCTAGACTCGATGTACTCAAATGAGATGGGGTAGTGGTGTGGGGCTGTTGACCAATAAGTCTCTTAACTGATCCACAAGGGACCAACGAGGTTAGTATAAATTCCCCTTGAATTTGTGAAACACCAGCCTGTCGGGAGTCTGAAGAGTGGATAGGAGATAATTGTGCATGCGCAGTTGAACCAGATGTTGCGACTTCTACCTGGGAACTGACAAGGTCAGCTCCTGAACCTATGGGTGTCGTTCGGCTTATGTTTAGGAAGTTGTCGCACTCATCGTAAAGATCCATCTCTATCTCCGTTGTGGTCTTCTTTCTCAACCTCGTTTTAGGCTTTGATGATGCAGGTGTGTCGTTGAGGTGCTTAGAGCGCTTCTCACTGATAATGATGCCTTTGGCAGATTTGTGTGAGTGGGCAGCCTCTTCATGGTCTGATGAAGCGTCAGAGTTGATCTCAATGGGCTTCTTTCCGGCTCGCATTCTGTTTCTGATCAGAGCTCAGGTTGTGTCATCATCATTATCATCGCCTGCATTATCATCATCATTTCTGCTCTTATCAGACATGTTATTGGATGCCTCCCCATCAACCTTACTAGTGGTAGCGGCTTGGCTTGATGGTTCATCGGCGGCGTCCTTAGCATCGTTGGGGTGGCCCTATTGAGGGGGAGCAAAGAGCAATGAGAGAATTACCCCTATCCACCCAAATACCGGACCCCCAAAATCCTTACCCCCAACTTCCCTTACCCGAATTCCTAGCTCCCGAGTTGCCTGAACCTAAGCCATACTCGCAAACCCAGTCCCGAGATCCCTAGCAAATGACCCTACACGAAATCTTTTAATCTGCACCCTCAACATATAAACATAGGAACCTACCCGAAATCAACCCCGTGGTACTCATAATCGAGATCTCACCCGAGTTATAAACCCACGAGCTTTCGTTAACTAAGACCAAATAAACCTTTAACCCAATTATTCCTTAGCCCAATAACCTTATTATTATATACTCCCTCCGTCCCGCTAAGATTGTCCCATTTTACCCTTTCGGGAAGTCCCACAAAGATTGCCTCATACCAAATTTGGTAAACATTGTGTGGCTCTAAACCATTTTTACTTTATTCTTACTTTATCAATTTAATATCAACCACACAAACTCACTTTTCGTAATAATCATGCCACTTTCCCTCGTCCCAATCTTAGTGGGACGGAGGTAGTATATTTTATCTATGCAATACACACATAATGACACTTGTTTCTGAGGAATAAGTTTACCCAAAAAAGAGTTGGATTGAAATCAAAGACAATAACTATTTACTGAACCCAGAAGTGTTCAAATGTCAGTTAATGATCATGGTTTCTATTCTGAAAGGACACTCAATCTGACCAGCTCTCAATATGTCTTCAAAAGTTCTCAAAATCTATCGGAGACAATTCTGGGGAACTATGCACTCAGTAACCACAACACCCATTCCTACCTTTGAAGCCACCATAGCCAACTCCATCGTTCAAATTACCTATGATACCTTCAGAACCATCCTTCACCTCCCTGCATCTAACCAATATGACCCCTTTTCCCACTGACCAAGATCTAATAGTTAATATGCTCAAATTTGGTCATCTACCACCTCTCACTCTTTTCACTCACTTTATGGCCAACCGCTTACCCAGTCCCTGGAGATCATTATTTTCCATTCTCAATAAGTGTCTATCTTCGAAGCAATAGACCTACCATGATTTTTGCAAAGTTCACATGCTCAAGGTGGTCCATGACGTGATGTTTGCCAAGAATTTTGACTGAGAACAGCTTATCTGGTCTGAGATTCTAGAACAATTCAGCAACAGAGAATCTGAGAAGAAGGTAAAGTACATCCCATATGTACGGTGGTTCTCTATATTAATATATCACTTCATGAAGGAAGACATCACCATACCTACCAGGTCATGGCTATGTTCTTCTTAAAGAAGCCTGAAAATGAACAAATGATGAAACCAATGCCTATTTCTGACATTCTTCTCAATTTGTCTGATCAGAATGACCCAATCGTTACTGAATATAAGGTACATATCTCTTCTATTCCTATGACGCCGTCAAACCCAACTGTGTCTACCCAAGGAGCTAAACTGAGTAGTAGTAAAGACCTACTAGCTATTTATAGGGACAAATTTGTTATGTGTCAATAGCGTTTTAATGGACATGAACGTTGCACATCAATATCAAGAACATTGGACATCAATGTCCAGAACGTTGGGCATTGATTTGCCCTTAAAATTTTCCATTTAATTGCATTCGGGTGGAAGAACGTTGGACATTCAATGCTGTAACGGTTTAGCAGCAGCCAACGGGCTGGTCTTGTAGCATAAATCGTTCAACAGCGAGTAGTAGCTTGGCCCTGGAGCAAAAATAGGAACGTTACGGGAAGAAACAAAAAATTAAACCGTATCTCTGATAGGTAGATTTTCGGACGGCATTCTTGTCCGCAGGTCGCCCGCGCACGCAACAACAACAACAACAACAACAACAACAACAACAACAACAACATCCAAGCCTTAATCCCAAAAGAATTCGGGGTCGGTCGGCTAACATGAATATATCAATGCCAAACAGAGAAGACGGACGAAAAGGGGGGGAAACGGAAAAAATATAAGATAAAAGAGATAAAATAAAGATACATAAATATAATATAACAACAACATAAGAATATAAGAAATATAAAATATAGAAAGATAAAAGAACATAAAAAGCTAGAAGATAAAAATAACATTAAAATATAAAAAGATAAAGAAGATAAACGATAAAAGAGAAGAGAGAGCTAGGAAATGTAGAAAAGACATCAATCATCCACACGGATGTGTGCCCTCCACTTTGCTCTCTCCAAAACCATACTCTCATCCAACCCAAGAAGATGCATATCTGTTCTTATTCCTCTAATCCAAGTTTGTTTGGGTCTTCCCCTCCCTCTCTTCTCTGCCTCTTTAAGTCGTCTCACAGGTGCATCACTCGGTCTTCTACGCACATGCCTGAACCACCGCAAACGAGACTCCTGCATCTTATCTTCTATAGGTGTTACTCCCACCTTTTGTCTAATTATCTCATTCATCAAGTGGTCTTTTCTAGTATGTTTACACATCCAACGCAACATACGCATCTCTGCCACACTCATCTTTTGAATGTGGCATTGCTTCACTGCCCAACACTCTACGCCATACATTAATGCAAGCCTAATTGCTGTTTGATAAAATTTACCTTTCAGTCCAATTGACATACCTCGATCGCATAGAAATCCTGAGACACTCTTCCATTTCATTCACCCAGCTTTGATTCTATGGCATACATCTCCATCTAATTCACCATCCTTCTAAATTACGGGGCCCAAGTAATAGAACATATCACACACTGGTATCTTCTTATCATCAAGAGTAATCTTGTTGTTGCTACTACTTCTACCTCCACCAAACTTTCACTCCATATACTCAGTCTTGCTTCGGCTCAGTCTAAAACTGTTGGTCTCCAATGTTTGTCGCCATACTTCCAACTTTGCCTTAACACCGGATTGCGTCTCATCAATCAATACAATATCGTCAGCAAACATCATGCACCACGGTATATCTTCTTGGTGCATAACAGTATCATACATATGATAGGGTACCTCAAGAAGTCCTCCCTACATTAGTGCAGACACGTGTAGTACAAGCATCATACATATCCATGATGATACTGATATACTTACATGATACACCTTTTCTAATTAAGACCCACCAAAGGACTTCTTGAGGTACCCTATCATA
The DNA here is from genome assembly GCA_945859915.1 of Cuscuta epithymum. Classification (NCBI taxonomy): domain Eukaryota; kingdom Viridiplantae; phylum Streptophyta; class Magnoliopsida; order Solanales; family Convolvulaceae; genus Cuscuta; species Cuscuta epithymum. The sequence continues at coordinate 2,454,692 of CAMAPF010001023.1, forward strand.
TGCCTTTTCTAAGTCAATGAGCACTAAATGCAGATCCTTTTTAGTGTCTCTATACTTCTCCATAACTTGTCTAAGAAGGTGAATGGCCTCAGTTGTAGAGCGTCCTGGCATAAAACCAAACTGGTTCTCCAAAATTTACAAACTTTTTCGAAGTCTTTGCTCAACCACTCGCTCCCACAGTTTCATGGTGTGACTCATAAGCTTAATTCCTCTATAGTTGGCACATTCTTGTACATCACCCTCATTTTTAAATAGGGGAATGAGAGTACTCTTCTACCAACTCACTGACATTTTGTTGTTTCTCCAAATAATGTTGAAGAAACGTGTTAGCCACTCGATGTCTTTCTCTCCCAAACTTCTCCAAACCTCGATCGGTATGTCATCTGGGCCCACTGCTTTCTTCTGCCCCATTTTTCTCATAGCCTCTTTAACTTCTGTTGTTTGAATCCTTCTCACGAAGTCCTGATTTACCATACACTCTGGTATAGTATAAGATCATCAATACCTTGCACTTTATTCCCGTTGAACAAGGTATCAAAGTATGACCTCCACCTCTCTTTTATTTCCTCGTCATCCATTAGCACCCTTTGATCGACATCCTTCACACACTTAACTTTTCTGATATCTTGAGTCCTACATGATTTTTCTTTTCCGTTTTCAGGATTCGATCGCCACCCCCCCCCCCCCCCCCCCCCCCGCGCAAATAGAGCCTTTCCACTTAAGAATCATAACTCCTTCAAAGAGGGTTCCCTTTATAAGGGGTGAAAATCCATTGGGTTTTCCGGTGTGGGAAATATCACACTAGAAACTCATCATTTTCGTAGTTTTCTCCATTTCAACGAGTGAACTTCGAGAATCAATTTTTCATTCACCCGTTATCCGTTTTGAGTGTACAACATATCGAATTGAATCCCTCAACAAGGAGAATCTGAAACCACTTTGATCCGACCCAAATCGATCGAAAGTGGATCTCACTCAAATTACTGCCCAAAATTGACCATTGAATGCAATTTTTTAACACATTTTTCCAACAGAATCTAACTTAATGATTGAGCAAATGAAGTGTAATCCCAGTTCAGTCATTAAGTTGTAAATAACCAGCCCGTAACAGTGTACTCTACATATATGCACAACAAATGATAACATCAAAAGAATGTTCATTTGTTTGTCTCTATTTTCGAGGGGATATTTTTTTAAGAACCTACTTCGTAGCATTTAGCAAAAATTACTTGAATAAAAGTTTTATAAATTATTACTTTTTATGAAATAAAATTTTATGAGCTTTATTGTTAATATGAGTACTCAAAACTTTTGAAGTTTTATTGTTTATTTTTGCTAATATGAGTACTTAAAAGTTTATAAGATTTTTTTAAGTAATAAGTTTTATAAAAGTTTTGAAGTAAACGTATTACTTAAACAAATCTTTTATATTATAAAAAAATTAATAAAAGTTTTACTTTATATTTTAGTAATAATTTTTACTTTTAATATTTTTTATTTGGGTACTTTTTATGAATAATTACTTTTATTTTTTAATGTAAATCAGATTTAATTGGAAAAAAAATTACTTTTTATTTCTGTAATAATTTTAAAATATCTATTTTAAGTAACACTAATAAAGCTCATAAATGTCATCTGCTAACAAATCTGAAATAAATGTCTTCAAGTCAATGGAACTACTTAGTTGTAATGGTGGGATAAATGAACTCGGTAGAAAGGTTGTTGGACTTGTTGCATACCCGTTTCCCCCTCCTCGATCAGTGTGCCTAATTAAACAACGCTACTTTAGATCTTATCTTAAAAAAAAATGTACACTGTACAAGCCAGTTTACATAGCCCATTTTGTCCATGTCATAAATGTGGTTCGGTTTGGGGCTTGAGGATTAAGCTTAAAATCTTATCGAACTGAACAAAACCGTCTTAATTTGATCAAAACATGCCAGCCGATCAAAATTAGTTGAAAATAATCAAAACGATGACAAAACTGATTGACTAAATGCTGATGATTCGATTTACGATTTTACCTTTCTCAATATTAACCCAACTTAAATCGAACTGACGAAACTAAAAAACGAGAAAGTTGAATGATATGATATGAGTCCGATTTGTTCATATATTTTAACTCACTTTTTATAGCGTTTCTTGTCAAACTCGGGACAAATTGAATCACTTTTCTGTGTTTTTGTTGCCTTTTTGTTAATCTTTGAAATTAGTGTTGAAGTTTACATTTTGACTGATTTGTGTTTTTTTAGGAAGTTTACATTTTTTAAATTAGTGTTGAAGTTTACAATTTTGAACTTAGAAAGATAAAAAGTCGAAAAATTAAGGGTAATTGTGTGTTTTTAAAAGAAAAAACTTTCCAAAAACGGAAAGCGTAGAAAACTTAAATACATCTCAAATAGAAAAGCGTAACAAATTTTTAAATATGGAGGGAGTATATTTTATGTATCATATTATATATAGGGGAGGATTCAAATACAAAGAGATCTTCTCATGTAAAGTGAGAATAAATCTTGTTCATTCATTTCTAGATTTAATGGCTCAAAATGAGCCAACAATGAACTAAAATTGATGAAAAACATGGTGGCAATTTCATAAATAAACCGAAGTTTTTGGCCACCGCGAAAAGGTGCAACAGAAACATGCAATAGTGCAACACGGTGTGTGTATGTGCGTATGTACGTATGCACGTATGTATGTATGTATGTATGGTGACAAATTGAGGTACCAAAAGTGAAATTTTCTTTTCTTCTTTCTTTTTATCATCGGGCTTAAAGCCTGGTTGAGTCGATGCTTCAAGTCGATGAAACGCAAGTTCCTCACAAACAGCGACAGAAGACATGAACAAGTTCCCTTATTACCCAACTTCCACGCTTTTGCCCAAATATTTGGGGGAATAATCTTTCTAAGCCTTGCGAGACCATTTTTATATTGTTCTCAACCATTTTTATAATAGTTATACCATCCGTAATAAAATCTCTGAAAAAATTGAAAGTTGGATTGTAGACACTACAAAGATGTGCTAGATATATTTTCTGAATAGGTTATACAAAAACGACTGGAAGGGATCTCGGATGATTTGGAATTTTGACTTGGGACAATGAGATTAATAGTTTTGTCCTCAAGGTTTCCAAACTGTTTTGCCACCTACAAACTGGGATAATTCATCGTGTTCTTTGATAAAGCCATTGAACAGAGGAGCTCTAGGGTGGAAGAAGAAGAGATGCGTAGATGTAAATGGGATAATGAATATGGAACATACAAAGAGTATATGTACAATAGCTAATCTAAACATAAAAGATAAAATGACCAAACTACCCTTAATGACTAATATAATATCTAACACCCTCCCTCAAACTCATGATGGTGATGCAAGAATCATCGAGAGTTTGCTAACAAAAAAACGATGACGATCAATAGTATGAGCTTTTGTAAAGAAGTCTGCAAGCTGATTTGAAGAAGAAATGAAAGGCAAGGAGATGGTCCCATGCTCATAATGATGTCGAGTAATATGACAATCGATCTCAATGTGCTTTGTACGCTCATAAAATACGGAGTTATGAGCAATTTGAATGGCACTCTTGTTATCACAGTAAAGAGGTGTTGGAGTTGTGCAATGTACTCCCATATCAGCAAGTAACCATCGTAACCAAACAATCTCACAAGTGGTAGAAGCCATAGCACGATACTCAGCTCCAGTGGAAGATCGTGACACAATATCCTGTTTCTTGCTCTTCCAAGATATAAGGGAATCCCCAAGAAAGATGCAAAATCTTGTAGTTGATTTACGATCTGTTGAGTTACCAGCCCAATCTGCATCTGAGAAGGCAGAAAGCTCTAAAGAGGATGTAGAAGGAAATAACAAGCTCTGGCAAATAGTTCCTTTAAGGTAGCGAAGAATACGAACAACAGCAGCCCAATGTACATAAGTAGGAGAAATGACAAATTGACTAACAATGTGGACAACATGAGCAATATCTGGACGAGTAATAGTAAGATAAACTAAGCTTCCAACAATAGTACGATATAGAGTAGGATCGGCCAGAGGAGTTCCATCTGAAGGAGAATAACGAACATTAACCTCAAGGGGAGAATCAGCAACCTTAGTATCTGTAAGACGAGCTCGTTCAATAATATCTGCTGCATACTTAGATTGAGAAAGAAGGTAGCCTTTTGGCGAAGAAGCTATCTCAATTCCTAGAAAATACCTCAATGATCCCAAATCTTTCATGTCAAACTTCTGGGCTAAGGTATATTTCAAAAGTGCAATACCATCAACATCATCACCTGTAATAATCATATCATCAACATATAACAAAAGCAACACACGGCCTGCAGAGGAAGACTTGACAAACAATGCGGGGTCATGATGACTAGATGCATAACCAAGAGAGAAAATCACCACAGAGAACTTCTCAAACCAAGCTCTAGGGGCTTGTTTGAGCCCGTAAAGCGCTCTTTTGAGCTTACAAACCTGTCCAACACCATGGGGAACACCGGGTGGAGGAGTCATGTAGACCTCCTCTTTAAGGTCACCATTCAAAAATGCATTTTTGACATCCAGTTGTGAGATATGACACTGATGCACAGATGCAACTGCCAGGAGAACCCTAACGGTTGTCATTTTGGCAACATGAGCAAAAGTCTCATCATAATCCATACCATACTGTTGAGAGAAACCTCTCGCAACTAACCGTGCCTTGTATCGTTCAATAGACCCATCAGACTTTGTTTTGATTTTATAAACCCAACGAGACCCAATTGGTTTCTTTCCCGGTGGTAATGACACAAGATCCCTTGTGTGACTTCTAGCTAAAGCAGTAAGCTCCTCAGTCATAGCCTGTTGCCAAAGTGGATCTCCTGATGCCTCAAGATAAGATGAAGGCTCACACAATTGATGAATAGAAGATAGAAAAGCACTGAATGATTGAGAATAACACGAATAGGCAAAATCAGGTAGTTTAGTGGACTTACGGATGCGATCTGATCGAGGATGAACGGGAGGATGTGGAGGAGGATCTGCAATCACTGGAGGTTCTTGGGAAGCCATAAAGGGGGGGGGGGGCATCATCAAGATCACCATTTTCCTGGTTTGTAATGGCACTAGGAGACAAGTTCATGTGATCTTCATGAATGTTAAATGAATCAATGCTAAGAAGATGAGAGCGAGTGAGATTATGAGAGACTGAAGGTATGGAGAAGAAAGGAATATGCTCAATGAATACAACATGACGTGCAACATACAACTTTCCAGTAGATGGATCAAAACAACGAAAACCTTTTTGAGTCTCACCATATCCGAGGAAAACACATATGGCACAACGAGATGACAACTTAGTACGCTCAACACTAGGCTTAAGAACAAAACAAGTACTTCCAAAAACTCTCAAGTTAGAATAGTCAGGAGTACGACCATACAACTTTTGATATGGAGAAATAGCAGAATTATGAGCCGTGGGAATCATATTAATCAAATGGACAACCGTAAGTACTGCTTCTCCCCAGAACTCACTAGGAACACTAGCGGACAAAAGCATAGAACGTGCAGTTTCTACAATGTGGCGATGTTTTCTTCCAGCTACCCCATTTTGTTGTGGGGTGTCAGTGCAAGAAGACTGATGCACAGTCCCATCAGAAACAAATAAATTAGAAAGACTGCCAGAAGTATATTCTCCACCTAAATCAGAACGAAAACATTTGACAACAGAAGAGTGTTGGGTTTTAACATGTGACTGAAAAGCTGTGTATATATTTAAGAACTCAGAACGATGTTTCATAAGATAAACCCAACAATAACGAGTGTAATCATCAATGAAAGAAACATAATATCGAGACCCCCCTTTTGTGGTAATAGGGGCAGGCCCCCAAACATCAGAATGTATCAACTCAAAAGGTGCAGTAGACTTAGAATCACGTAGTTTAAAAGGTAGGGTAGAAAACTTTCCAAGCTTACATCCACTACAATCAGAAATATCATGAGGTTTCAAATTTCCCAAAAACACCACTAGAAACCATAAACCGAAGGCGTGGTCCAGAAACATGACCAAGTCTAGAATGCCACAAAACAAATTTATAAGATGATGAAGTCAAATGAAATTTGGATAAATCGACACCTGTGGCAGCCACATTATTAGTATGGTGCAACCTATCCAAAATGTATAATCCCCCCTTGTCTCTATGGCCGGTCCCAATCTGCTCCTTGGATTTCAGATCCTGTATATGACAAGTGGAAGGAAAGAAATGAACAGAATTACGAGAATCACATAATTGACCAACAGAAGTAAGGTTCATGGCTAACTTGGGAATACAATAAACATCATATAAGGATATATTCGTTGTTTGGACATTACCAATGCCTATCAAGGGCATAGGAGAGCCATCAGCGGTTGAGACTGCTGTTTCAGAAACATTAGGTGACATTGAAACAAAGGAAGGCAAATGAGGGGACATATGATGTGAAGCTCCAGAGTCTAAAACCCATGGAGAAAACAAACCTGAGGCACCAGAGGATGAGGCAGACATGGCATGTTACTGAGGAGTTGTCTGAGCAGCTAAAAATTTCTGAAACTGGTCAGCCAAGGAAGTCTCTGGACTGACATGCTCCTCTTTAGGGGACTGATCGGAATAAGGCACAAAAGCAGCTGTAGTTGGGCGAAAATTATATTGTGGGCCTCCACCAGAGAAATGTCCACGGCCACTACCAGAACGGTATTGAGACTGAGGTTCCCGTCCTCCTCGTGGTTGTCCCGTTTGCGATTTATTTCTAGCTATTTTGGGCATTGATTCTTCCAGTGACCCTGCTCCTTACAGTAAGCACATTCTTGAGTGGTCATATGTCGATTCTGTGAAAATCTTTGTGTACGGGCTGCCATGGCAGAAGAGTCTATACTATGTGGAACAGCAAGCACAGAAGGTGTGGAAGCATGGGTGGCCTTATTAGTATGAGTTTTAAGACGAGTTTCTTCAGCAAGTAACTCATGAACCACAGAATCAACAAAAGGCAGTGGAGTACGATGTAAAATTGACCCACGCATACGTTCAAACTCAGAACGAAGAGCCATTAAAAACTGAACCAGACGTTGTTCTTCCCTGCGAGCAATATATGGAGCAAAGGCTCTCAATTCAGCAGACTCAGTTGCAGCCAATTGATCCCAAAGCATAGTCATTTTGTTGTAGAATTCCTCAATACCCATATCCTCTGTTTGAACAAGGGCTCGAATATCAGCCTCCAATTGATACTGAACAGCAAAGTTGGACCTCACATACAACTTTTGTAGATAATCCCAAGCCTGTTTTGCAGTATCATATTTGGCCAATTGCATACCGATTCTATGTTCAACAGAGTTATTTATCCATGTGATAATTTTGGAGTTATTGGTATCCCAAACATCAAGCAACTCATCAAATTTTTCGCCATCAATAGATTTCTAGGGATGGAAGCTGCACCAGAAACATACTTCCACATTTTCTTTCCTCTTAAAAAGTTTTTCATCCCAAAGCTCCAATATGTATAGTTTGTATCATCCAATCTAACACTAGTAGACTGTAAAGAATCCTCTCCCCCAGCCATAGTGAACACAACAACAACCACTAATTGACAAACCCAAGCAACAAATCCAACAAGTCCGAAATATATCCTCAAATCCAAACAAATTGCAGAAACGGAAATTAGGGGAAATCGAACCTGAGCTCAAATATCAAAGCAGCGCAAGAGAAATAGTGAAAATTAGGGACCCAGCAGCTCCACAACTCATAATCCGCGAAAAACAGATGATATTAAGAGGATCTCTTGTGTAGCTCTTGATACCATGATAAAGCCATTGAAGAGAGGAGCTCTAGGGTGGAAGAAGAAGAGATGCGTAGATGTAAATGGGATAATGAATATGGAACATACAAAGAGTATATGTACAATAGCTAATCTAAACATAAAAGATAAAATGACCAAACTACCCTTAATGGCTAATATAATATCTAACATTCTTTACTTTCAGTTTACACAACACCACATTCACAATTATCCTTACTCTTAACCATAAGACATTTTTATTCAGTTTGATGATTGAGCAACAGACATGACTGATTCAGAAGCCTTCTGTTTCCCCAAAACATCATCTCTTGACCACTTATTAGGCCACTAGACTCTTCTTTTGGAACTCCGCCATGAACCTCTAAAATACTTCATTCAATAAAGAGCATATGCAAAAGACCGGACTATAGTGTTCATATGTGTGTAGTTAACTCACTACTCGGTAGTAACTCGGTCAAGAGCCGAGTAGTGAGTAGGACCGATTACTCGGGATTACTCGTTGACTACTCGGTCTTGGAATAATTAAATTTAATAGCACAGGTGTCTGAGATTATAGAAATATAATAGTCTTAAATTTGTTTTAAAATGCATAGAAATGAATAAAATGATAGAAATCCTAATGATGGAGTAGCAAAAGTCATAAACATTCTAAGTCTTCTAGAAAACTCAATCATCTAATAATTTGCTAGGATCTCTGTTTTCTCCCCATGTCCATCCTATTTTTTTTTACCAAACACTAGGGCTGGGACTTTGGAACCAAGAACCGAAGAACCGAACCGGACCGAACCGTTATGACCCGGTTCGGTTCGGTTCCAACATTTATTAGTTATTTTTTAACGGTTCGGTTCCTATTTTTTATTAATGGTTCGGTTCTCGGTTCCTGAAAAAAATATGTACTAGGAACCATTAAGAAACCGTTATATATAATAATTAAAATTATATATATTTCTTATGAGTATATATATATATATATATTTATGTATATTTACTTACTTATTTTTATATTACATTCATTATTTTAGTTTAGTTATTCAACTATTTAAAACTATTATTCACTTCAACCGGTTCTCTTAGGCTTCTTAGGCTTCTCATTAGGTCAGAACTCCGGCGGGTCAGAACTTTGAAGGTCCAAAGTATTTAAAATTATTATTCTATTTAACTGTTTAAGCATATTTGTATCGTAATTTCAAATTTAGAATGTTTTTTGGCAAAAATTTAGTCATGATTTGTAAAAAAAAAAATCGAAGACTAGGAACCGTTAAATGACAAGAACCGAACCGTTAAGAACGGTTCGGTTCCTTATCGGTTCTATAAAATAATTTATAAGAACCGAACCGTTAGTAAAATTTCATATTTTCAAACGGTTCCACATATTTGGCCTAGGAACCGAACCGGTCCCAGGCCTACCAAACACTATCAACTTTTTCCCCATGTCCATCCTAAATCATTGATTTTCTCTTAAGTGTTGGATTAGCATATTTTGTCAATAATAATCATTTGAATTTACTCAATCTTCAGTCCAATTATATCCATCGAAGTGGTTCATATTTTCATTGTTTCTCTTGGCCAATTGATTTGATTTTTAATTGGCAGCATTATATTTTTGTTTTACATATCATTCGGTCATTGCTATACGAGCTCTGTTTTTCATCGGTACACATATCATTCTGTCCTAAATTAACTTATCATTCTGTCGCAACTATAACTTATCATTCTGTCATATTTTAGTTCTTAGTTTTAGTTTTTGGATTTCTCCATTATTTTAATTTGACTAGCTTTTCAAATTGCAATAAGTTATGAACTTATATTTTCATTATTTCTATTGGCCAAATGATTTGATTTTTAATTGGTTGCTTTATATTTCTGTTGAACGTTTACTAATGCTAACACAACAAAATGATTAGAGAATATCTATGAAGACTGAAAAGCCTTTTTAGTGAGTGCTGGAACCCCCGTCTCCTAAGTAGGAAATAGAGACATAAATTTGTTTCACTACTCTTTCCATGACAGCTTGGATTAAATACTTTATAAGCGTATTGCTGGAACTTTTAGTGGATGAAGGGGTAGTACTTTAAAGATCACTGCAATATGATTATTCAAACTGAAAATTCATATGAATAATAAAAAGGCTGCATATAAGAAATAAGAGGAAACGTTCTTCAATAAGATAGAAAAAGGGTTTCGAAAGTTGCTGATTAGTTGTACAATTAAGCTCCAAAAAATGTTGATTAATTTTATAATGACAATCTGAAAGATGATGATTAGTTTCTAAATAGATTATCAAAGATATTATTCTATGTACACTTATCTTATTCTTTACTAGCTTAATGCAATTGTCAACAAATTTGGTTTTGTGATTGCATAAATCATACTCATTGATAAGAACATCATTAATTGCTGAAGGAAGAAGTCCTGATTCCTCTTGAATTGTTTCCATACTTCCTCCACTCACTTTTGAAGAATTAGTAAGCTCTACCCTTTAGCTGGTATCTCAGTCAGTGGCAACGAAACGGATTAGAGTGGGCGAGGGGCTATTGCGGCAAATTTTGCAAGTGGCGGGCAGACAGTAATAGTTATCGAAGGAGGGCCGAAGGGCCGTACATTTCATTTTAGTGCATATACAGTGTCTTTTACTCAAAAAGTGGAGTTCTTTCTCTTAATAAATACTACTCCGTATCATATTTTTTAATGACTATATGCATACCTGTACAATGTATCAATCTTTGTGGAGAAGTTCTCTATACTGTGAGCTTGATCTTAAAAAATGAGATATACATACTTACGTAGTATAAGATTTGAAGTTAATACCTAGCTGAAAACTTAGAAAACAAGGCATCTATTATCTCTGTCAGCTTGATCTGGAAATAAAACAAACTGTATCTCCTATTTAGCTATCTTCAACCACTGTTTTTGACAAAATTAACACACAGCAGTTTTTAATACAATTAAGTGTTACAAGTCCAAACACATTTGTAATATAAGTACTCACTTGTGTTTCCTTTATATTCAAAACACATGAACTATAAAAAAATGATTGGCTTCCAATGATTTAAATTGGTCACTTGATAAGAAAATCTGTAGCATATATATTTATGAAGTTGGGTAGAAGCCAATTACGGAGTATTTTTTATGCATCTCTTATCATACACATCTTTTATCACAGAAATAATTATTGTAATGATTTTGGAATATTTTAATAGGGTGTTCGCATTCAAGCATCGATATCCCATGCAGAAATCCAACTATTTGAAGGCCAGTTGGAAGGTGGTCTGTATGCAATGTTAAATATCACTGTTAAGGCGATTAATGGAAAATGGAGACCGGCATCACACCCTTTCAGGTTTCAATTCAAGGAAGCGACCAAGGTTAAGGATCAGAAAGTCAAAATTTAATGAGGTAGCTGAACATATGGTTGACCGGAGTCCCAACATTATCATTTGGAAACACTGAACAAGGTTTTTTTTACATCCAAATAAGCTTATTTAGCTTTGTATCCATTGAGGGAAAATATTCTGTCTACTGCAAATGTTTGGCACTCAAAGCAGGCGCCAAATATAAAGATTTTCATGTGAAGATTATGAAATAATTGTCTTCCTTTCCCAGAGCAGTTGGCTTCATTTTCAGCTTCTTTCCCGTCAATGTGTCCGTTCTGCAAGAACGCTTCTACATCCCAGGATTCAATCTGGAAGCATTTCTCACGTCTCCTATTAGAGGGAGAGAGACCAGCAGTCAGTATTAAACAACAAAACATGAAATGGAGGTTAGGTGCATCAAGTAAAAGCATGGATGGTGTTTATAAGGCTATTACTCCAAGTGTTATTACTTGGCATGTCTGGAAACCATACTGGGATGTAATTTTGAATTATGTAGTTCTTAGCACTGAGTCGATTGTCAATGGGATCCGTAAGTTTATTCTTACTTGGAGCTCTGCAAATCAGAGTCTTAAAGGAAACAAACAGTGGAAAGCAGTAGGGCTACTCCCAGTGGCCAGGGACAGATCCAGGATTTTGAGTCAAGGGGGCGAATTTTTTCGTTAGCCTAGGGGTGAAATTTTCCGCTAGTGTGCTGGGGCGAATTTTTTTCACTAGTGTACTGGAACGAAATTTTTTCTCTACTGTAGGGCTCTGATGCTATTTTTTATTCAACTCTTTTTTTTAATATATACACGACAACATTCAAATCTATTAATTTCTATATTTAGACAATAGAAAAATAACTTTGATTTTATTATTGAAGTGTTCTAGAAGAAAGTATTGATACATTAAAGCGTATGAAATGACAATTCAAAGGAAAATTATTTGAAAATACAAAAAAGACATATACTACCTCCGTCTCCCTAAGTTTGGGACAAGAGAAGGTGGCACGGTTTTTAATAAAAGTGAGTTTATGTGGTTGATATTAAATTGATAAAGTAAGAATGATTTTGAACCACACAAATTTTACCAAATAAGATATGAGACAATCTTAGTGGGACGGACCGAAAAGGTAAAACGGGACAATCATAGCGGGACGGAGGGAGTAATATTTTATCAAATTATTTGAATATAAAAAGTTTAAAGCGTATACATCCACCAATACTTTTTAAATAACTTCTTCTTTGTTTAATCACATGAATATTTTCGGAATAAATGATTGATTTTTGAGCTGCAATTTTTGTCTACCCAAGAGGGTATTTATGAGTCACGAGAAGTTTTCTTAATATTACAATAATATGTATGAGATTATTATTTTTAGAATAATATTATATTGTAGATTCATATATATGGTGCATATTATATTTGTGTAATTTAATGTTAAATGTTATCAACAAAAATTTATATTTTTTTATTCAATTCACATGATTTAAAAATTGTTTAACTATTTGTTTGATAATTAATCATTACAAAACTAGGATTTTTTATATAATAAGTATCATAAGTCTTGAACAATGAGTTTTTCTATTCTTTATTTGTTTAAGTTATGTAATTAAATTATTCTAGATGCTATATAAATTTTGAAAACTAAAAGTTAAGGGGAGCGAACATATATATATATATATATATATATATATATATATATATGTATATATATAATTAAAGCATAAAAAATTAATGAAAATATTACATATATAATAGAAAATTTTAAAAGTCCAAGGGGGGCGGTCCCCCCCCCCCCCGCGCCCCCCCTTAAATCCATCCCTGCCAGTGGCGGACCTAGGCATCGGAGCTCAGTGTATGCACATATATAACACTAATTATATACTACATGAGAATAAAAAAAGGCTAAATAAATAAAAAAACATAGATATAGTAAAAGAAAACGTACCTCTATAGTTGTCCTCGGCGTGCTTGCATATTTTGAAAGTGTTGAATAATTAACTCATCATCAATGCTATCAAACACATCACTTTCTATATAAGGAACTAAACAATCATTCATCCAATCATCTCCCATCCGATTTCGCAACTCGGTTTTCACAATTTTCATCGCAGAAAAAGCTCTTTCAACCTTGGCTGTAGGCAATATTGTGTGCACTATTTGGCACTCCAACATGATTTTGAAGTCTGCCCTTAACACTCCAGTTAGAAAATCCTGGGGTAACAAATACATCTCCACCAGACTGTTTTCCAAAATCAACTCTAAACAAATAACAATGCAAACAATATGCAGCATCCTTTTTTATGCTATATTCTAACCAACTTTCAAATTCATTGAACCAAGAGGGGCAAAATCTTCTGGACTTAGTACCAAATACTCGTTGAGGAAAATTATGAGTGCGCGGCTGACAAGGCCCTTTTTGCAAATAAAACCTTCTCACTTTGTCTTGATCATTTGGATGATAACTACTAAGTTTTGGACGTAATCCAGGGTCTGTGGGCAAATCATCTACATTGACCTCAATCCGAGGTTGTTTAAAAGTGTGAGATCCACTAGCTTCATTATGAATTACATCACGACGTGGTCTTGTAACGGTGACAAAATTATACATGGACATTGTATCTATACAAATAGAAAAGTAATAAAATTAGTTATTTTTATTTTTCCCTAGTTACAAATATAAAATTAATAACATAGGAAAGTAAAACTACACTAGTTGTCTATATAATTAATTCATTAATCATTGAATGTGAAGTACGTTGAAGAAATGGAGATTAAAGAATACAATTATAATAATAAACTGCCATAATGCTTAAATAATTTAGAATTAGAGTGTAGAATAAAACCTTGAGTCACCTCTGGTCCTCTACTATTGCTCTGCAATTTTTTACACAAATAATGGATTGATTGTTAGTAATAAATGATTCGAACAATGATAAGTTGATAATAATAATTATTAACTATTGAAGCTTTAATATTAAAGAAATAAACCTCAAATAAATCCAAAGCAGATTTGAGAGAACCGAGTGAATCGCCGGAGGGACATCCTTGTGTTGCTGCTGGCTAAGTGTTAGACCCCTAAGATACGTAGCATTTTTTGGGTTAGGGATTTTGAATGTATGTGTTTTTAAATTTTAATTGCAAAAGTGTGAAATTTTAAGTACATACGGCCCAGTTTAAAAGGGAAAAGAAAATTAAAAGCCCATTGCCCATACGCATGGCCCGTGTAATAAAAATGGCTATTGAGTATTGAATAACTTGAGTTGCAGAGAAGTATAAAAAAAATCGGGTGTAGCCTAAAAGGGGGATTTGAACACCTGATTTGATGCCTAATGAGGATTTTATTTTTTAGGCTACTACCACCTAGGCTAGTAGCACTTTTTGAGGTGAAGCCAATGCTTAACCTTATTATAACATAGGTCCGCCCCTGGCTACTCCCACTCTTTTTGGTGTAAGCAGACCAAGAATTCTGGTGGAATAGACCTCTTCTCCCACATATTAAACTCAACTATGCTATTTTTCGTCAACAGGCAAATCAGCGGCTGGATTTCTTCTGAGGGATCACTGTGGGGCATGGTAGCTGCAGCGGGGCTTCCTTTGAGTGGGTCGACAGATTTTGAGGTGCTCCAGCAAGCTCTTGTTTGGCTGAACTGGAAGTTTGTTCTTCCAGGTTGTTAAATGTGTATAAGGAGTGCTCAGTTTGTGTATAAGGAGTTCATTTAAACGTATATCCTACCATGTACATTCTCTGTATTGACTTTACTACTTTCTCCTTAAGTACATGAACAACCTAATACGACACTCGAAAGAGATTAGGGAATGGTAAAAGCATAATTACAGGGTGATTTTATAATAGATTACATCTTAAAATTTTAGTATAGAGACCCTTCCTTTCATAATGTTCTGATCTTTCCACTTATTTTTAAACCATGTTGCAATATTTTTTCCATTTCCTTTTAAGAAATGGTTTGTGTGGTTAATACTCTTTCTACCTCAATCACAATCATATATTTTCACTTCATTAATGACTGTATCAATTCAAGGTGGGGAAGATATTTGGGAGAGGTGATTTTTTATTAAAATATGCAATAAGTAATTGAAAACTATATTTTGAAAGCCTAAAAAAGTTAAAATTTATAACTCGTCTATTCTAAAAATATAATTTTAAATTCATTTCTCGTAAATGTTTTTTTACTACTTCCGTACTGCTTTATTTGAATTTGCAAAACCATTTTCCCTTCATCCTTGTCCGATTGATGAAGCAATGACATAGATGGACTGACATTAGCATGGTAGAAAGACTAGGGTTTCCAGATCTGTGGTGAACTTGCTGGCGGCTAGAGCGTAGGTGTTTGGTTTTCAGATCTGATCGACGAAGGTGATGGGGTGGCTAGATTTGCCTAGGCAAAGGGGGCATAGGTGGTTCAGTGGCAGGGGAGGGAGACGAGTTGTGAGTCTTGAGCTGCGCAGGGGTGTGTGATGGGGGGCTGGGGTGCGGTGGCCGACCTGAGTGGTCGCAACGGGGGTGGGAGGCAGGGGTAGGGTCTTGTGTAGCTATTGTGCAGGGTTGGGGGTGTGGTGAGACTTGGGCTTGGACTAGGGTGCGGTGGCCGGCCGAACGACGGGGGGTGGAGGTGGTTCAGTTATAGGGGTGGGAGGCGGGGGTCAGATTCTTAGGCACCAATTGAGCACGGTTGGGGCTTGGGTTGAGGTGCGGTGGCTGGTCGGAGTGATTGGGGCGGAAGTGGTTCAATGGTAGTGACGGGCGGCGCAGTCATTCACAGGGCGGGCAGTGACATCAGTCATTGGCCGAGGCCCGAGGGTGCAACGACAGTCACTGGCTGGGAGCGGCAGTGGCATTCACTGTCCGGAGGCAGCGGCAGTCATTGACAGGAGGCGGAGGCAGTCATTGGGCTCAAGGTAGCAGCATTCACTGGCCGAGATTACTTTGACGGGAGTCACTATGACCTTAGTCACTGTGGCAGTTGGAGTCACTGTGGCGGCCAGAGTTACTTTGACCGGAGTCACTGAGATAGTGACTGGCGGCGGTGGCGCGACTGTAGTGGTCTCCGGCTCTGGCGGTGGTCTCTGGCGGTGGAGAAACTCTTTCCTATTTTTAATATTAAAACTCATTAATGGCTTTTTAAGTTTTTAGTTATACCCGGTGCAATAACGGACTGGTGTGCAATGGATAAATGCTCTTGCACCTTGTCTGCAACGGTTTGGTGTATAACGGATGAGTCATATTTTTGGACTTTTGAAACTTAACTTAATTTAATGGAAATCAGTTAATTAATAGTAATATTTGAATAAAAAGGCCAAAGTAAAAACAATGAAAACAAAATAAGAACACGTAGCAATTTAAGAACTTTTTTTAGTAAATTCTCCAAAAAAAAATACAGTAATTTCCTTAAATTTGAGTGCCATTGTTGTCTTCCCAAAATAGAACTCGGTCATTCACTTATATTTACGGGTTCTGATTTTATTTTATTCTGTTTACATGACTAAATAACTTAATTTTTAAATTATGTTTACATGACTAAATAACTTAACTTTACTTTAAAATTTTATTCATATATATTGTAGTAATATTTAGAACAATTTTCTTAAAATTTTTACGAAATAATTATATATTTATGACTAAAGTAAAGATTATGTATGTATAAAAAATGTGACTTGTTAAGTGGAATGACTTTAATTGTAACTTTAGTCATAGGAATTTATATTCCATTTTTACACTTAAGTAACCATGATATTACACTCACAATAACATTATTTTTATAATTGTAAATACTTCTATTTATTTCAGTAATATTTTTGAAAAAATCTATTTTTAATAACAATAAAGCTGATAAATGTCATCCGCTAACAAATCTAAAATAAATGTCCTAAAGTCAATGGTACTACTATAGTGAGTTGCAATGGTGGGATAAATGCAACTCGGTAGAGTGGTTATTGGTGCTTAGTTGCATGGTGGGATAAAGGCAACTTAGTAAAAAGGTTGTCACATATAGCACCGATACCGGTACGCGGAAACGCGGAAACGGGTACGGGGATACGTCAAAACCAAAAAAGGTAGGATACGGATACGGGGCCATATTTATAAATATTAAAAGTTATGGGGGTGTATATACAAATACTAAAAGTTATAGGGGTCTATTTATAAATATTAAAAATAGATTTTTTTAATATATATATATATGTATATATACATATAATATCCTATGATGTCTACCTATTCATTGCTTTGAAGCATTTTCCTTTTTCAAGATACTTAGTAATAAATTCATAATATTTCTCATATACACTAGTCATCTCGAAATATAAATATAGTCAATAAGTCATTAATTTAAAATGAGAAATAAGTCAAACAACTACAATCTTGAAATTAAAAGTGCAAGTATCCAATTCGGAGTATCAGTTAATGACTTAATTCGGATATAGCCATATAGGCCCATTATTTGATTACCAAGTAAAATGTAGTTTTAGATTTTCATTTTTTTAGAATTTTATTAAGTAAATTTTGGGATTTTTTGTAAAAGTTGATACGGGTATCCGTCAGGATACGAGTATCGGAAACTTTCAAAAAATTACAAAAAAAATGGAAACTTTTAAAAATTGCAGATACGGCCCGGGAACGTACGGTACGAGTATCCTAGAGTATCGGATACGGGAACGTATCGGATACGTCGAATTAAACAAAGCCACTAGCTTCGATCTTATCTTCTTCGTTCGGGGTATATGTATTAGAAAAAAATCTTTTTGAACACATCACAAGTGTACACGCCCATTTAAACAGTCCATTTTGTCCATGTCACAAATCGTTCGGTTCAAAACTTGAGGATTAAACATAAAAACTGATCGAATCGAACCAAAGCGTCTTAAATCTGATTGATCAAATAAACATGCCAGATAGATCAAAATCTGCCGAAAATAATCGACCCAAAGCAGATCAAACTGATTGACTAAATGTGGCCAGTTCGATTTACCATTTTACCTTTCTGAATACTAACCCAAATTAAATCGAATCGACGAAACTAAAAACTAAGAAGGCCAAACCAATAACTTCTAACAACATTATGAGCCCGTTTGGAGAACTCTGTTTTCGGCTTATCAGGCTTATCAGCCAGCTTTTTCACCAAACACGTAACTTTTACTTTCGCGCACTGAATTGTGTAATAAGCCGAAAAAGTAAGGTTGGAGTTACTTTTCTGGCTGTATTGGCTGAAGTTACTGTAGAGGACCATTTTAGCTATTTTTACATATAATTTTTTCTTTAATTTATTAATAAAATATATTTTTAAAATATTTTTTTCTTAAATCAGCAGAATCAGTCAAAACAGCCACTTCAGCCAGAATATCATAAATTTCAGCAGAATCAGCCAAAACAGCCGATTTTGGTGCTACCAAACGGGCTCTATAATTAGGAATGAGGGTTGGTACCCTTGATTTGTGTCAACACATTGGGTGCATAAGGTCTTGTACATTACTATTAGAAAGTAGAACCTATTTTTGAGTTGCCTTCTTTACCCTTACTCACCGTGAGTTTTAACTTCTCTGTTAACTCAGACATAAGTGGCATCTGCTGGCTGCTTCGTCCTTGGGGAGACCTAAGAGCAACTCCAATGGGGAGGTGCATTGCACCTCCACATCATCAAATGCAGAATTAAAGTGGAAATCTACCTTCCAATGCAAAATAAAATGGGTGCATTGTAGATGACATGGCACTTTAATTTTGGAACAAAGTCGAGGGCAAGGTCCATATTGAGACCTTGGGTCTCACCTTCTGACAAAGACACCAAGCACTTTGTGGGCCTCCAAGTTTGTTCGGCCATGCATCTGCTCTTTCCTTTTTTTATTTAGTTTCTCTTTCTTATTTCATTTTATTTTTTTACAATTGCATTGGAGATGATTTTGAATAGACCTTACTTTTCTCTAAACTTTTGGCCTAGATTTGGAATGCACCTTTGCCATCTCAGCTCCAATGCACAACTGCATTGGAGATGCTCTAAATAAACAGGGAAAGGAAAAGATCAGCCTCGGAGCTTGACCGGGTCATTCATCTATTTTAGCTTTACTTATCGCGGTTCTCCCACGCCCTCTGCCTTGCTCTGAACGGTCGGTTGGTCTTCTATTCCGTTCAGGTTTGCTGCCACACGGCCATGGTTATTCAACAGACCATTGAAGATTCAAGGGTTGTGCGTGTGGGTATAAATAATTTGCGCCTTTTCTGATCAAATTCGAGGTTTCTTTTCCTGGCTTAGTCTTGTAAGTTTTTTACTATCTTGTCATTGTATTTGGTTTGTGCTTAATTGCAGTAGAGCCGTTTTCCTCGTTTATCTATGTGGGTGTAAATAGTCAGTAGCCTGTTAGTCTCTCTTTTTGGCCAAAAAGAAGCCCAAGCCTGATTTTTTTCATTTCTGATTTTGATATTTTGATGGCTAATTAACGTTTGTTAATTAACGTAGTAACATTATGATTACAACAACAGTTAATTGGTTGTTGTACAATACGAAGTTGTCTTTCATTTGAATCAAAATAATGAAAGCTTAGAGTTATATACTTATATGGGCTGTAGAGTACGCTTTTTCACTTTTTTTAGATCTGAAATTTAAACAACAGTTTGTATTTTTTCAAAGCATGGTGGCTGTGGTTTTATTTTTCCCACCCTTGTTATCCCAAAAGTATAAAAACAGAGCATGAATTTAATCTATAGGAAGCAGGCAAAATAAAATATTAGTAACTACAAACGTTTCTCATTGTATTACAAGAAGATGACGTGCATGAAACCATTTCATGGCTAAGTGACGACAAACCCGAACCTTTCAGACTCGAATCACTATCAATTATTTTAAAACTTAAATAAGGCAATCCATATTGAAGTAATCTTTCACAAACTTGATGGCTAAACTCGAAGCATTAAAAAAAGATATCACTCTCTGTCTCAAAATAGGGAGCAGAGCATACTTACTGAAGTAAATATGTATTGGAGTATATTTTCTATTCCAAAGGAAAATATAATTCACATTATTGTATTAGAAAGTTCTTTCCCATTCTCTTTGAGTCACAAGTATGCACAAATCAATGAGTGTAGTGGTTCAATGAGGACTATAAACTCGGAATCTGCTTAAGAGATTATTCAATAATGACTTCCAGGATCAGGGCACCTCTATTTTCTGAATAAACGGAGAATATAATGGGTGATCATTTTCAGGTGTATTCACTTAGATTCTACTATGAATTGTTTCTTACACACTTAATACCCTTCTACATTCTCTTTCAAATAATGAGGGCCCAAGCAGAATAGAGGCACACTATGCCCTCTTGGGATAACTTATAGAAATCACTTTTCTAAATATTTCAACTATGTTTATAAAAGCAAAGCCATCATTCTGGTACCATTTTTTATTTTGAAAAAAATGCTTTTAACCCCATAAAATAAAAACTAATTACGTCAGTTAAAATAAATTGAACAACATTCTGCTTTTGATATTTTAAAAGCAAACTTTTATTTTTTCCAAAAGTAATCCGAACTGGACTTGTCTGATTGTTTATTAATTTAACAGAAACTATTCATTTTTTTTCAACACGCGCATAGAATCGTATTTATGCAAACATACTTATTTGATATAAAACAAAGATTCTTCAGTTTCAGGTTCACAAATAAGTTTTTGTTTTTCTATAAACTAGATTCTCACCCGTGCGATGCACGGGACATAAATAAAATGCTTCCCGTGTATCGCATGGGTCAAAAATTATATAATAGTTGTATTGTTCTTATTTGTTAACATTATTAATTATTAATTCATGTATAAATGTATGCAAATAGTAAAGAAGTAGTACGCACAATAAATTAAAATTAAGGAAATTATAGTCAAGACTCTATCAGGGTGTTTGAAAATGGCGTTTCGGCCAAAAAATGGCGGTTTGACCCACTTTAGTGTTTTTAATAAGTGAAAACGTTGTTCGTTAAATAGCTGTTCGCCATAGCGTTTTGGATGAAACCGCTAAAATGAAAACGCTGCAAATATGAGAGATTTGAGTTAGTATTCTGAAATATTTTGTTTTCTAGTAATTGTTATGGCCAAACAGTTAAATTATAAAATATATTACTGACAACCTGCCAACTTATTCCGCTAGTCAAATTCGGCGATTGAATCTAATATTAACAACCCGGTAAAATAATGTGTTACCCACTAATCGCTAACCATAAAATTCCAAAAGGCGCTATGTATTGGTAGTAATTAGTAAATTCTAATGATTGATTATTTTAATAATACCATTAATAAATTATAATTTCAGATATTCTAACATTATATAAGTAATAATCATATAACACATAATAATATTGATATTATTATTATTATTATTATTATTATTATTATTATTAATGTTATAATATCACTAAAATTCAAATTTTCAATAACACAATCTTAACAACATAGTACTATGGAGTACGGAGTATTAACTAACTCACTAAAAAATACCTAGTGTAGAATAATAACAACACCAACAACTCCGTTGTTAAACAGCGTAATATTATCCTTCCCTAAAAAACAGCCCAATATTACACTTAAATTAAAGCCTACACAATAACAACTACTGAGTATCACTTAAATTAAAAGCTTCAGACAGCCCATTTAACATCTATCTCAGCCCAACAATCCAAACCTAGATAACCGACCTATATAAACACCTTTACCCTTCGGCCTTTTGTTTTCCATTTCGGCCTCCTTCACAACAGACCATCGGTTCTTCAACCTTCGGTCTCTAGGGTTTAATTCGGCTGATTCTTACCATTTAACTCCATAGTTTCTTCAACCCTGGTCTCTTGAGTATCAATCGGTTCTTCAACCCTCCGTAAATTGGACCTTATCTCTATTTAGAGCATGAGTTGAGTTGGTTTTTTGTCCGATGCTGCCATTTCCGACCATTGCAACGGCTACAACGGCTGAGTGATTATCAAATGACCTCAGACCTCTTCTTTCTTCATTTTGGTAAATCCTATACCTTTTCTATATTTTTATTAGTTTTTTATACATGCATTTGTATACTCACTATTTTAATTTTCAGATCTACCATTTTGATACTTATCTGTAAAATGATATCATGAGGTTACTGTCCTTGATATACTTTCTGTTCAAATATTTACATTTGGGGACAGTATATTTGAACTACAATTATGAAATTATTTTTTCCGTGGATTACTGTTAATTTCAGTAACTTCAGTATTGTAATTTCAGCAATAAACAACTTTGAAAAGTAGTAATATTGTTTACTTTTCAAGCGTAAACCATACTGATTGACCAACAATATGCTTTTTATAATTGTTGAGTAAATAGTCCATTTGAAACATGCTATTTATAATTGTTTTATAACCATCATTTTTTTTTTTCATAATGCTTTTTAAGGCCTGATTATAATCCTTGGTTATAGGCAAGAGGCCCTTAACCGATGTCTTGATATATAAGACAAATATTAATCGTGCACAAATCATACATGAAATATTAAAAATGATTTTTATTGAAAAGTGAAAATTGATTTCATTTTATTAAATTATTGGTCAGTAGCAAGCCATTGTTTTACCTTAATCCATTCTTAGTTCTGTCTCAGATTACTGTTTATTACCTAAAGATTGACAACTTTTGAAATAACTGACCGTTTTCAAAAGACAAAAATGTTACCTGCAGTAGTAAGCCATTGTTTTACCTTAATCCATTCTTAGTTCTGTCCCAGATTACTATTTATTACCCAAAGATTGACAACTTTCGAAATAATTGACCCTTTTCTAAAGACAAAAATGTTACTTGTATTTTCGTTTTCACAGATACCTCACAATCAGTATCATACATTGACCAGAATGACATTGAACTTAAACATATTCCTCTTAGTGATCTGTTATATGTGTTACTATGTATCTATTTTGTGAGTTTGAAATTAATATTTTTTATATTATGGAATCTTATTCACCATAAATATTGCAGGTTTGTTGACCAAGTTACACATGCATCCCTATTTCATCTTGTCCTGTGCACATGAGTTACTCCTGTATTAATAAAATGTCATTACATTGGATAAGTAACAATAGAGAATAGCATGTCATTTTTTGAATGGATTTATGATCTGATTTCACAAAAAATTGATAAATATTCAAAAGCATTGAGTACTCTTTCTTGGTTGTGTTTTTGATAAGCACATCATATTCTTAGTTATTTTGCCTTTCAGATTAATAGGTATATCATATAATCATGTTTGATGTTTCCAAAAGTTATTTTGCATTATGAATAGGTAGGTATATTGTATACTTAGTACTACATTTCAGATTTACCTTTTGTTATTGCCATTGATTTTGTGTTTGTGAAACACACTTTTCCAGAATCTTACACCCATGATACCTGGCTTTTCTCCTAATGCCATAAAGAAAAGCAAACCTTTAATGAACACATAAATTCTATTTGCATAATTTTCATAAACAGGTTTAAGCAGATGATATACCTATTTTCCTAATGCAAAATAGCTTGTCATGTAGCCCTGAATGCTTAGACTGCATTTTGTGTGATCAATGTCTTTGATTCCATCCCACATCCCTGAAGCTGCCATTGCTTAGATGAAATAGAAGTATAATTCAAGTATGGAATTGCTTGCTCGTGGTGTGTTCTGAGCTCCCCCGAATTGGGTATTTATAAGGGATGGTGATTGCCTAAGGTGAATCAATTGGGTATTAACCAAGGGTTAAAAATACCCACTCAATCTTTACATTGAGATTATGTAGTACATTGCATTTATTGTTTGTGAGGCTCAAGAAATGATTGTGTGGCTCCATTTATTGTTCAGGACTATCAAGTACAATGTATTCAATTTTTTTGAGGCTCAAGGTTGCAATCAGATTTTCGTTGTGATCCATAAGTTAAAAAGGACAACTTAAAATCTTTTTTAAGTCCTAAAAGCAGACTGCAGAAGCTCGAATAGTGCATTGACATGAACTATATCAACTACCAAGTACAACGCATTAAATGTTTTTGAGGCTCTAGGTTGTATTGAAATTTTTAATCTGATCGATAAGTTTAAAAGTACATCTTAAATTGTTTTTTATTCATAACAGCAGACTGCATTAAATGATCAGCCTTGAGCCCAACAACTGAAATATTGGGTTCCGTGCAAGCATTTAAGCATCAAAATGGGCATCTCTGCTGACCTGTCTCTACACCCATGTGAAGCTTGACCCGGCCCGTTACTGCACAGTGTTTGGGCGGGAACACTGTGCAGTCTTTATTTTGCTGTTGTATAATAAAAGATACAGTACCGCCATGTATAAATGGGCTCTGTATGTGACTTGTTCTTTTGAACTCTCTTTTTTGGTTCAAGACTTGAAGGAAAAAATGAATGAGAAGAGGAAGATCCATGGGATGTGTGTGAGTGTAACTTCTCTTGTAATTATTTACCAAGGTGAAATAGTGAATACTCTTCTTGCGTTCTTATGGATATGTAAGTTAAAGTAGTTTTTTTTGCTTGAGGCTTAAATAATACTATCCTCTGTCTCTTTTTAATCGCAACATGTTGCATCTTACACTATTCACATATACTACTTTGACTACATTTTATATTATTATTTTATGAAAATTATTTTTTTAAAAGAATATTGTTCCATTCATCACATTACAAATTTTCAAAAATCTAATTTTTAAATATTTTTTACTAATAGAGATTAAGATATAATTACGGTCAAAGACGTGCGTTGGCAAGTGTGAAATGTTGATCGTTGCAACTAAAAAAGAACGGAAGAAATATTTATATAGGTTTCACGCGTTTATATTTTAACCCTTCAAGTAAAGAAGCATTGGTGTTGACTTCATTTACTCGAGTAAGGCATGTGTCTAACCCAACAGGAGATTGATTAGCCCAACGTAGGAGAAAAAGATTATCCCGCTCTTAGCTTGTAGAACACTCGGTCAGAATTTTTTTTTTTAAATTTGAAACTTACCAAACACCTATATATATACTTCTACCAGCTCAATTTATAAAAACAATCAGTTTAAAAAAAAAGGCTATTTCCCACATTATAGTTGGAAGACTAAAAATATAATTCATCTGATTATTTACAAAAAATAGGACAATTTTGCACACTATTTAAAGATTCTCATAAAAAAACACACATAATAATTATCAACAAAAATGACATTGGGCAAAAGCTCTCGCGCCTTGCGCGATCAAACGCTAGTCCCTATATATACACGAGTTAATGGATCTTGTTTAAATGTCAACCTAGCTAGAGTTTAAATTTTATATTTTCTTCATTTATATCAACAACTTTCAATTATCAAAACTCAAAAGTTGGTTAGAGATGGCAATTTTGACCGACCCGTTGGATACCCGCACCGAACCGATTTGGTCAAACTGGGGAAAACCAGTTTGACTGGGGAGTGGGTACGGGGCGGGGAATACCCGAATTTTTTAACTGGTTAATGGTGCAGTTATGGTTCTATACTAATCCGCCCCAAAACCGCCCTGTTCACTAATGGTGCGGGTACCCGCACCGTTGCTCGATCCGTAACATTATTAATGAATTATTACTTTTTATATATAAGAATAATAAGTATATATGCTAAATTGTGTGTAGGGGGTTCTGCCCGGCCGTCTTCAATTGGGGAGGTTCCCAGTAGAATTTTTAATGAATTTTTTTGAGCGTCTTCTTCATTAAGCCTAGTTTACTCATACCAAATTTCAGCTAAAAATTCAACCGGGAAGGCAGTCACATGATTTTTTGAAGATAACTGCGCAGTTAAACAGCGCAGTACATTTCCCGATTTAACTGCCTTCCCGGTTTAATTTTTAATTAGCTGAAATTTGATATGGATAAACTATACTTAATGAAGAAGATGCTAAAAAAAATTTATAAAAAAATTCCACCGAGAACCTCCCCAATTGGCGATGGTCGGACTGAACCTCCTATATAAGGGGCTAATTGAACACTTTAAGCTAGTTCAAGGGCCTATTTGACCCTTTAGCCTATGAATAATGCTAAAAAGTATACTACTTTTTTATGCCTAAAACTAAAAATATATGCCTAAACTTGTTTTTGGAATTTGGATTCCAGGATGATTACTACTTTTTTATTATGTTACAAGAGATATTAGGTGCATGTCATACTAATGAATTTAGGTCAGTCTGCTTGATTGCTTAAATATTTACCTTTGTATGTTTTAGGGTGCTTTGAATTTATAAATAACAAGTGGGATTAGAAATAGGTTATTTGTTTTAAAAAAATGATTATTTGGTATCATTTGGGGAAACGGTTACTCGTGGATAAACCAATTCCCCGTTGGCATGGGGCGGGTACGGTTCAAATAAAAATTACCCGAACGGGTAATGAGGCGGTTTTGGGGCAAACATTTATCCAACGGGGCGGTTTCGGTTTTATGTGACTCGTCCCCGATCCGCCCCGTTGCCATCACTAGTTGTTGTTACAAATAATCGCCATGAATTTGAGTTCAATCACAACCCATTTTCAATATCAATGTTGTGTGTTTTTTAACAACGCCATTCTTAATCGCATTGAACTATTGAAGATCCTCCAAAGAATGCCTTCTTCTTCCAGATCGTCGTCCGAAATACGACTAGCCTTCACTATCTTTCCCGTCAGAATGGAAAACCTATACTTGAATACTGTTGGAAATTCTTCGCACATATTTTATTGGAAAAATTATTACTACGGAGTATTTAATTTTGTTTCTTCAACATAAAACAAATTTTTGTTGGTATGTCAACCATTATGAACAATAATGGTATCAAAATTATAATTCTAAATAATGATTACAGTGATTGAAACGTTTTTTCAGAACCTAATGTCCTCAGTGTTCAACTTTAATTGAATCATGTTTTTTGCGTTGGCAAGTAGGATTTTTTTATCAGAAATTTGAATAATATTACCGATTGATGTATTTATATATATTTAGGGTACTATTTGTATCATTTAAAAATAAGTGCCAAAGTGCAACAATACATACATTGTATGGTACTATCATTTATGCATTTTAGACATGGACCAACTTTTGTACAAATCAGCCCGCAATTATGATATACTGTTAAATGCAAATATGCAATTTTTTTTGTATGGATTGTTTGGTATTGTATTTCTCTTCTAGTGTATTTTTGAATTTGTATTGCCCCCAATTGAAAGGTCAGGACCAATTAATATTGACATGATATATGTATGATGATATACGTATATGTGTATTGCAATGGCTACCGATCGAAATGCAGCTATGAGTATTGTTATGGTTTAAAAATAATGTCACACCCGCACACCTACTATAATGGTGATCACATTGAAGCATAAGATGGTGAATAATCCGTCTATCATGTTTATTGTTTCACCGGAAATCCGGAATTGAATGGCCAAATCGGTTAGAGAGCCCGTGTACTAACAGTGAAATCGGCCCAATCTGTTGATTCTGCTAAAATTTAAGAAATTCTGGTTAAAATTGTTGTATTGACTGATTCTGTTGATTTATGAAAAAAATTTAAATATATTTTATTAATAAGATAATGAAAAAATTATATGAAAAATAACTAAAATGATCCTCTACAGTAACTTCAGCCAAAACAGCCAAAAAAGTAACTCCAAAAGTGAGTGCAAAACAAAAAATTACGTGTTTGATCAAATAGTTGGCTGATAAGCCTGATAAGTCGGAAAAAAACTCACCAATCGTGCTCATAATAATAATAATAACAATAATAAAAATAATCATAACAATAATAATAATAATAATAGTAATAATTTTTTTTGAAATTGTAGTAGTAGTAGTAGTAGTAGTAATAATAATAGTAGTAAAAAAATTGGTACATACTTATGATAAAAATAGAAGTTATTTACAAAAACACGATTTCTTATATGTAGTGGTTATAATAGTAATTTAGTGATAGCAGAAATTGCGCTAAATAGGAGTAAAAACGTTTTGAAATTCCAAAATAGGAGTATCATGTTTTTTATTCCATGTATAGGAGTAATCTGCCAAGTTTGAGAAAAAATGTCATGTTTAAAGCCTTGTAATGCCAAACTTGGCAGAAATTTACTCCTATTTAGGGAATAAAAAACATGATACCCCTATTTTGGAATTTCAAAACGTTTTACTCCTATTTAGGGAATTCTCTCTTTAGTGATATTAATTGATTTTCAATTTTTACATTTAAATGAACAAGAAGCTATTTTATACTTCGTATGTAATAAGTAGTAACTACTACTTATTAGGATGTTGTTACTCGGACGAAAATTTCCTGGTCTGATCTAGTCGATCTGGTAAATGTCTGGTCTCTCTGTATTTTATAACTATCTAAGTCTGATCTAGTCTGAAATTGAAAATAATCCAAGTAAAAACATTCTTACTCATATTTTTGTAGAAAAAAAATTATTTTGATAATACTTTTAAGGGAAAATTGCAATTCTGGTCCCCCAATTAGTCACCATGTTGAAATCCCAGACCCGTGTTTTTGCTTTTTAAAATGTCACCCCCGATTTGTCAGAATTGTTTTAGATGTCACCCTTGGTGTTAAAAATCGTACAAATTCTGTGTGGCTTTCCATTTTTTCAGGTAAACATGTAACTTTGCATCCTTGTATGTTTAAATCCCTAAATCGAGATATTGTTCACCCTTTTATTACGCTTATCAGTTCAAATTGAAATGCTTTGCTTAACCCTTTGATCTGAACTCTTTTCCGCTAACTTTCTGTTGGACATGGCGTTCGAATATTGAAGCTATATTGAAGCCAAGATTTCCATTTGAAGGTCAAATTGAAGCTGAAGACGAAGAATCCTAAATCATATGACAATTATGGTGGCACCTCTTGAAAAATTCAAACGGCTGAAGAACGGACGAAGGGAAGTGAGCTTCCCAAGCAAATGGAATGTACCTCACTTGAATTATACAAAGAATGTTTGGTTTACACTCAATTTAATTATGGATTTAAACGTATAATGATGCAAAGTTACATGTTTACCCTGAAAAAATGGAAAGCCACACGGAGTTTGGTAGATTGTTAACGGCAGGGGTGACATTTAAAGAAAGCAAAAATGCAGAATTGAGATTTCAATATGGTTACTAATTGGAGGGCCAAAACTGCGATTTTCCCTATTTTTAAAAAACACTAGGGGCAGCGGCGGACACAGGAATTTCCGCTAGGAGAGGCGGCAGTGTAAAATTATACATACAAATACATACACACACACACACATATATAATATATATATATATATATTATTTCGGGGTAAATATACCTAGGAAAATAAAATTTTGGGGGGACAGCTGCCCCCATTTGCCCCCATGCTCGGTCTGCCACTGACTAGGGGAAATCACACTTTTAGTCTCTCAAATAGTCACCATATTGAAATGTCAGACCCGTGTTCCCAAGTTTGTTAATGTCACCCTTCGATTGTCCAAATGTTGTAAATGTGGTCCTTTGATGAATAAAGAGCCTGTTTGGTAGCACGAGAATCGGCTGTTTTGGGTGATTTTGCTGAAATTTATGAAGTTCTGGCTGAAGTGGCTGCTTTGACTGTTTCTGCTGATTTAAGTAAAAATTATTTTTAAAATATATTTTATTAATAAAATAAAGGAAAAATTATATGTAAAAATAGCTAAAATGGTCATTTACAGTAACTTCAGCCAATACAGCCAGAAAAGTAACTCTAACCTTACTTTTTCTGCTTATTACACAATTCAGCGCGCGAAAGTAAAGTTACGTGTTTGGTGAAAAAGTTGGCTGATAAGCCTAATAAGCCGAAAAAAGATGTTGCCAAACGGCCTCAAAATGTATAATGTGAGCGACAGGTACATTTCACCTCTTAAAGATCCACATTTACACCAATTTGAACAATTGAGGAGTGACATTTACAAACATGGGAATACAAGTATGACATTTCAATATGGTGACTATTTCAGAGACTAAAAACACTATTATTAAAAATAAATAGAGTATTTCAATCAATAATTACTATGGAGGTATATCTGAGTAAATAATAAAATGGTAAGGGTTAAAATACTAGCATATGCCACATAGCGGATCCAGATTAAATTAGTCAGGAATCAAACTGTTTTTGGACAATGAACCGTCAACTAATTTTAGATTAAAAAAAATCATCGAAAAATAATTTGACCCTTCACATTAATTAATACACTAAAATAACATCATAAGTTTATAATGATTCTACACAATTTGTTTATTGATAATTCTATTTACAGTCACCAAATTAAATATTTACAAATCATGTTATTCAAAATATCTAATGGGCACATTAAGTATCAAAGTATATTATTTCAATACACTGAGCACCTACATATATGATATTTAATATAGTTAATATACTAGCATGTGTGACTTGTTTTAACAATATAATGATTTTTGTATACTTTTCATTGTTATATCAGATGATTGAAGGATTGATTAATTAATACATTAAGAGTGTCATAATACACATATGAATTATATAAAACAAATACGTTCAGTTAGGATTAATAAAAAATCTCTGTATTTCATACATTAATTATGTATTCTTTAGAGGCTAAAGGGTCAAATAGGTACATGAACTAACTTAAAGTGTTCAATTAGCCCATTATATAGAAGGTTCTACCTGGCCGTCACCAATTGGGGCGGTTCCCGGTAGAATTTTTTGATGAAATTGTTTGAGCATCTTCTTCATTAAGTCTAGTTTACCCATACCAAATTTCAGCTAAAAATAAAATCGAGAAGGCAGACAAATGATTTTTTGAAATGTGTTGGCTGTTTAACTGAGCAGTTATCTTAAAAAAAAATCATTTGACTGTCTTCCCGGTTGAATTTTTAGCTGAAATTTGGTATGGGTAAACTAGACCTATTGAAGAAAATTCTCAAAAACTTTCATCAAAAAATTCCACCGGGAACCGCTCTAATTGGCGACGGGCGGGCAGAACCTCCTATATAAGGGGCTAATTGAACATTTTTAGTTAGTTCATGTACCTATTTGACCCTTTAGCCATTCTTTAGATGAATGACATAATGATACATACAGAGTATTAATAATAATATAAATTATATGGTTGGAGATTTACAATTAAAAAAATATGGTTAAGGACTTAAATGATTAATATTAATAAACAATGTAGTGATTATAAACAAAGTGTGTTGAATCATTATAAATTTATGATAATAATTGAGTGTATTAATTTATTAAAGGGTTAGATTATTTTTAATGATTTATTTTATTTAATAATTAGTTGGTGGATGTGAATAGCAAATTGAAGGCGTTGAATAGAATTAGCCATCGATGATTCCACCCTAAGCATTTTCTAATCATGATGTTTAGCAGGGGCGGATCCAGGAATATTGGATGTCCTGGGTTGAAGAAAAATTGTACTAGATTTAAACATTAGCGGGGTGAGCTAAATAAAAACATTTGTTTATACTAAAAAAACGGGGGGGGGGGGGGGGGGGGGGGTTAAGTTACCTAAGGCTTATAAATTTGTTTAGGGTGTGAGGTGATTGAAATGGACCATTTCACATTTTTGAGTTAGGTTCATCAGCTATTTATGCCTTACATTTAGTACCTATAAATAACCCTCGGTCCATTTCTCATTTCCTTCAAACTTCATTGAAAATAAGCGTTCTCTTTCTATCACATATATATACACTCCAACTAAATCAAGTATGGGCCGTAGTATGCCGCTCATCATAGCTCTGGGTATTGGAGCTATAGCCTTGGCTGCTTCTCCTTTCGCTCATGCAGACCCCGACATGTTGCAAGACTTTTGTGTGGCTGTCAAGGACTCTGAGGCTACAGGTACACATTTAATCACCCACTCTCATCTCTTCATCTGATAAAGTAAAATGTATAATAAAATTTCATTTTCCTAAATAACAAATTTATTATACTCCAATAATGCCATGATTGAATACCCTCACTTATTCCTTTTATTATGAAATGCAATTCAATATTATTTCAATATTTTTTTACGTTGCATTCGTAGTGTTTGTGAATGGAAGGATTTGCAAGAACATAACGGAAGTCACTGCTGATGATTTCTACTTGCAAGCGCGGTTTTACATCCCACAAAACACATCAAATCGGTTAGGATACACACCGACGCCAATCACAGTGGACAAACTACCAGGACTAAATACATTGGGTGTTGCAATAGGGCGTGTGGACTTAGGACCATATGGACTTAGTACTCCACACACCCATCCTCTAGGAAGCGAGGTCTTCGTAGTGTTTGAGGGAACACTATATGCGGGATTCATTGATTCAAGGAACAAATTGTATGCCAAGACACTTCGTCCCGGAGACATTTTTGTCGTGCCGAAAGGGCTCATTCATTTTGTGTACAACACTGGAGGGGGCAATGCAGTTGTGTTTGCTGCTTTTGGGACCCAAAACCCAGATCCCGTCTATATACC
Source organism: Cuscuta epithymum (assembly GCA_945859915.1). NCBI lineage: Eukaryota > Viridiplantae > Streptophyta > Magnoliopsida > Solanales > Convolvulaceae > Cuscuta > Cuscuta epithymum. The sequence goes on from CAMAPF010001023.1 coordinate 2,487,281, forward strand.
TGAAGGACTTTTTGGAAGCGATCCTCCAATTCTTCCTGAGGTTCTAAGTAAAGCGTTCCTGTTAGACAAGGATGTGATTAACCGTCTAAGATCCCAACTGCATTCAGAGTTACCGTAATGAGACCATCACGTACCCATGCATGGATCTTGGATTTCTGATCTGAATCAGGGAGAATTGTAATTTTAGTTCTGGAACTTTCCACTGCATGTGCTTGTATTAGTCCTGTAATTTTACCTAGTTGCAGATTTGATCATGTGAGTAATAAATCTTTGGAATTTAAGGACTTTTCCACCAAAAGTACAGTTTTTACCGTAAATTCGACGGGAAAGTTGCAGCCAGCATCAAATTGTCTGCCGGAAAATATTCCTTTTGGTGAAAAAGTCTTTCAATTGTAAAGATTTATTAGTTTAAAGACCAAATTTACAACCCAGTAAAGTTACAGGACTAATAACGGGCACAACCAAAAGTTACGAGGCTAAATTGCAATTCTCTCATCTAAATTAATATATTTCATACTCCGTAATAGCTATATTAATTAGTTATAAGAAAATTCCAATATAAATCTATTGGGCATCTAATGTAGTCCGAGGCGTGGTATAATGAAAATGGAATATATTTTATATTTATACATCTATACTTGTAACTAAAAAGAGTGCACCAATAAAAATATGTATCATTGGTTTTACCATCATTGCATTACATATATACTATCGACATGTATTCATATCTGTTATAACATTAATGATTTAATAAAAATTAATTTGTGTCAAATAGAAGTACATGTTTTAAAGTCCAAGTGAAGGGGTCTCTAACCAATTATCCCGGAGGAAGTGAAAGCAACTGTTTTTTATATGCATCCAGAAAAAGCTCCGGGATAAGACGACATGAACCCGGCTTTTTTTAAAAAAATTTGGGATGTGGTGGGGCTTGAGGTGACACGGGTATGCTCTCAAATTTTTGAAACAAGTACTATGCCTAGTGAATTAAATGTGACGAACATTGTGTTGATCCCTAAAAAGGATAAACCTAAAAGTATGGGAGATTAGAGACCGATTGCTCTATGTAAAATGATTTTTAAAATCTTTTCCAAAATAATTGCTAATCGGTTTAAAGGCATTTTGGGGAATCTGATTGGAGAGAATCAAAGTGCCTTTATTCCGGGAAGGTCTATTGTGGATAATATCATCGTGACTTTTGAGACTCAACATTACCTAAAACGGAAGAATTCAGGGAAAGAAGGGTATGTTGCTCTTAAATTAGACATGAGCAAGGCTTATGATAGAGTCAGCTGGGTATATCTAAGGCAGATTATGAACCGTATGGGCTTTAGCGGGAGATGGGTGGATATCATTATGCTCTGTGTTACTACGATGACTTACTAGTTACTACATTAAGTTTGATAAAGGAGTACTTGGGGCCGATCATTCCAAAGAGGGGGCTCAGACAGGGTGACCCATTATCACCATACTTATTTATTTTAGTAGCAGAGGGACTCAGTGCTATGTTACGGAAGGCCGAGAGTACATGGGTGCTTCACGGGGTGTCTGTTTGCCGAGGGGCACCTCGGGTTTCACATCTCTTCTTTGCAGATGAATGCCTTTTATTTTTCAAGGCCTTGGCAAGTGAATGTGCAGCGATCAAAAATATCCTATCAAGGTATGAAGAGGTGTCAGGTCAGATGGTTAACTTTAATAAATCTTTTTTTAGCTTTTAGCCAGAACGTAGGAGAGACTTTCAAAGATTTTTGTAGTGACCAATTGGGCATCCCGAGAGAGAGCGAACAGGGTCTCTATTTGGGACTCCCGGCGCTAATTGGGCGAAACAAGTCAGTTAATTTGGGATGTTTGAAGGATCTTATTCTGAGTAGAATTAAAAGATGGAATAATCGATTTCTATCCCGGGCAGGCCGAGCAGTTTTATTGAGGAATGTCATTCAAGCTATGCCAACATACGCCATGAACGTCTTCCTCCTACCTAAAGAGCTATGTGACGAGGTGGAGAAATTAATGAACGGTTTCTGGTGGAGGGGGTCTAAATTTGACCAGAAAGGTTTACGATGGAGGAAGTGGGATTCTTTGTGTCGACCAAAAGCTTCAGGGGGGTTGGGGTTCATAATATTAAGAGAATTTAATCTTGCTATGCTTGCAAAGCAGGGATGGAGACTTGTGGCTGAACCAGGAAGCTTGATGAGCAGGGTTCTTCATGCCAGGTACTACCCGAATTCATCTTTTCTTGCAACTAAATTAGGGAACAATCCCTCGTTTATCTGGAGAAGCATTTTTGAGACACAGGAGATTATAAAATCAAATACGAGAAGAAGAGTTGGTACATGCATTGATGTTCAAGTCTGGGCAGATGCCTGGCTTCCAGGTTCAGAAGCTGGAAGAATTACGTCTAACAAACCGGCAAATCTCAGAGATATGAATGTGGCAGCTCTGAGAGATAGTACGGGGAGGAAGTGGAATTATGAGAGAATAAGTAGGTCATTTAATCCGAGCTATAGAGAGAAAATTCTGAGCATTCCTATCAGTCTGTAGGACCGAACGGATGGTTTTTGGTGGGTAGGGGAGAAAAATGGTATTTTTTCCTGTTAAAAGCTGTTATAAAATTTTGATGGGTGACTTACACCAAGGTGCATGTCAAGGATGGAAGATACTATGGGAGTTGAATATTCCACCAAAATTTAAAAACTTTGCATGGCAAGTGTTGGATGGTACTTTGCCTACGGTGGACAATTTGAGAAAAAGAGGAGTTCTCATTGTTGGAGGATGCAAGCTTTGCGGTTTAGGGGATGAGGACGATGATCATGCCCTGCGTACATGTCCCAAGGTGGAGCATATTTGGCAGCATGCAGGCGTTCGAATAAATAGCCATCTGGTTCCGTTCGGCCAGTGGGTGAGATCAAACTTAGAACAGCCAGGGAGAGAATTTTCTAGCCGATTTATAGCCATTCTATGGAGTATTTGGAAAGGTAGAAACGGAGCGGTTTGGAAAGACCAAGATGTGAAAGCCACAACGGTGGTACAAGTGGCAGATAGTGTTCTTGGGGCCTGGCGGGATGCCCAGAATGTTCCGACGAATAGGGGGCCTGCCTCGGCAGGGGAGGGGGCTGCTAAATGGGAAAGACCTATGCCAGGGGTAATAAAAATAAATGTGGATGGGGCGGTTAATCAAACGGGGGGTACCCGTGCTTGGGGTTGGGTGGCTAGGAATGAGGAGGAGTCCGTGGTTAAGGCTCGAGGGGTAGGGTGCAAAGCCAGATGGACAACAGAAGAGACACAAGCGATGGGGGTCTGGATGCTATTATGGGAGCTATCGAGGCGGGCTAGACACATGTGGAAATAGAGACGGATGCACTTCCAGTGGTTTAGAGCTTAAAGATACAGGAAGGATCGGCTTACATTCACCTTATTATTGACGACATACGTAGTTTGTTAGCAACAAATAGTCTTTTTAAAATCTCTTTTTGTAAAAGATCTGTGAATCATGTGGCTCACGCTTTAACTAAGTCACATGTTCACATCTCAGATCAAGTAGTTGATTATGATTATGCGCCTTCTTGTATTTCTAGCCAATTGGCTAATGACTTATTGATTTAGTATAAAGTTTTCAGTTTGACGATAAAAAAGAAAGTCCAAGTGAAGGGCAATGCAACGGCTCAATAACACTTTTGATGTCATATCAAAAGAATATATCACTAATACTGATCAATAGAAATTACACAATCAACTTTAATTTATAGAATCTTTAATGCCCAATTGTGCACGGTGCACATGTGCACATTTATGAAAAAATGACCTCAATATTACTCCTAGAGTTTGTAAAGACAAAAATATGACTAAATCTGATATTGACATACATGTGACCACACTATTTCGCACTTCCATATCGTCATCTGCGAGCATTGGATATCTTCAAGCGGCTACTCATCTTCATCTCCATCTCTATCTTGGATTTGCGAGCGACTCTAATCCTCATAATCCTCGCCCATACGTGTCACCACTGCCGCTGGTTATCTCTGCAATGCCGCCCGCCCGCGAGATGTGTTTGCATTGCCATCTCTGGTCGTCAATGCATCACCGCCGATGGTCTTCTCTTCATTTGTCGATCTGTTGCGATATAATCGCCGCATACCTTACCGACTCACCATTTGGCTGCTGTCGCGGTTAATCACCATCCTCCTTTTTCTTTTTCTTCTTTTTACTCCAGAGGGTCTAGGGGAGGGGATGGGGGCCTGGAGTAATTAGGACTGAAACTCATTCCGTTCAGTTTTGATCTCTTATGTGCCTAACATACAGGTTTAAAATTTGGGACCATGATAAGTCCGTATTTTGACACGCATTTGATGTGTGTTGGGATCGGCTTTTGATGGTTTTCCTAGATTTAAGGTGTTGCAAGTCTCAATTTTAGCTCAAGTTATGTTTACCAGGCGTTGGTTCGAGTTTTGCGTCATTTGGAGTCAAAATTAGAAATGTAGAGTTCAGCACCGGTGCTTGAGAAGCAATCAGGATGATTCGAGATGCATTCTAGATTGGATTGGGAGCTTTGGTGGTCACCGGGAGGTTTACAATGAAGATTTGATGACAAAAGAGCTCTAAGATTGGCTATGAGATCAAAAGAAGACGTATATAGCTTGAAAACGGCGATCAGGATGACCTTCTGTCAATCGTTCAATCATATCTCTTTGTAGAATCATCTAAAGGACACGATTCAAGTTGAATATGAAAGCCAACTTCAAGAGCTACAAATCACATGAGGACACCATTCCGATAATCTGAGAAGAGAAATGTGAAAATAGACGATGAAGTCAGATGATCCCTATTGCAATTTCAGAATGAGGCCTTCCACCATTTTAATCATATCTTTTGATTGGATGATTCAAATCCTATTTTGCAAGTTGTGGTGCATAGAGGACTTCATTAACTACAACTTTCATGAAGGATGTTTTGGAGATAGGCACGGTCGTGTTTGGGAGATAGGCACATCGTGCTTGGGAGATAGGCATGCCGTGTCTGAGGAAGAAACATGTACCGGCCCGCTGCCTTCCATGCTCGTCCGAGCATGCAGGAACGCTCGCCGAGCGTGGCCCCGTTTTACGCAAAGTTGCTCCGGATTCTCTCCAAGCGTGGGCGCCGAGTGTGCCCCATTTTTGTCCCACTTCTGTCTGAATTCATCTGCTTTCTATAAGGCTTCCTTTCTCCTGTTTAAGTGTTACGAACATTACGGAGAGGCCTAGGGACGAAAGTACTTGCGTTTTTTTAATCATTGGTTACTCCAAGACCTTGAGATTATTTGTAAGTTCATCTTTTTAATTAATGACAATTAATTCTATTCTTCCCAATTCTGTTGATTGTGAGTAGTTTAATTAGGGATTTGGGGTTGATAAATGGGTTGATCATGATGTATGGCTAGATTCTTGATGTGTGGCTTGATTCATGAATTATATGTGTATTTATTCATTCTCAGGACAGAAGGATGGAAGGATTATACGGAAATCATTTTTTCTTTTGAATTCAAGAAATGCAAAAGTGCAAAACTAGGGAAAGTAAACACTATAGAAAAACAAAATTGGCATATAGAGGATATAGAAGCATCAAAAGAAAATGAAAAGGACAAGTAGAATCGATTGCAGATCCACAAAGAAAGGTGCATAGGAAGGAAAGAAGTAGGAAAATATATTGAGTAGCCCCAATCGATCCCAGATGCACCGCACTGACAGGATTGATTGCAGATTCACAAAGAAGAAGCTTCACCAATAACCAGGGGCTTCCGCCGCGATTGCCACACCGTCATATATACTTCGTTTTGCTGACGGCGGTAGGGGGTCTTCTCTATAGTGCTATGTCTACAGCGCCGCGCTATGCTCCAGCCCTCCATCCAGTCCGATGGGCATTCGCCAATGAGGTGAGTTCCGGATGGTCTTTGTTTGCCGGCAACTGAAGTTCTAAAGTTAATCTGCGCCCTTAATTTTTGAAGCTGCAACGCCACTATGCCCCAGTCGTCCTATTCTACTTTGTCGGCTTCTCTGAACCTTCACTCTGCTTCGTTGGGAGGAGCGAGGAGGAAGCGAGATTGGCTTAGGAGGAAGAAAAGAAGTACTCTGTAATTAAGTTAGCAGGGGTAAATAAGCCTGAACACATTAACTAAGTCCTATTTACAGGTTAAAAAGTAATCGCTCCTATTCGGTTACCTAAACTCAAATTTGGTCCTAGTTAGGACCATTTCTCGGCTGTATATGGTGCTCATAGAAGCTAAACTTCAACAAGTGCTATGAGACTTTATTACTCCCGAGAGAAGGTAGTGCCCTTTGTGGGAGTACATTTGTTGTAACTTAAAAAATCTTTAAAATATTTTTAATGGGATACTTTGAAAAGTAAATAACTTGTATTATTTCTTTCGATTATTCATGAAAATTGTAGGACTTTTTTTTTGAAAAAATATATGAAGTATTTCATAGTATATGTCATGCAAAACTTTTTTATGCTAATGCGGAAAATAATGTGTAAAACCATGTAAATACCTTGCATACAATTCAAAAATAAAGGATGAAACGGTCAAACATAATCTCATACTATATCAAAAAAGTTAATTAAGCCCTTGAATTAAAAAAAGACTCTTTTAAGACCATGAATTGAGAAAAGATGTTCAAAAGTATAAATTAGTAGGTTAAGTCCCAATTAATCAGGTGCTTACATGATATTCTAGGTGACTTATTTTAATGTACTTCCTTTTCTCCTACTTCTTTCTTTTACCGTCATACCTTCTCTAAAAAAGTTAATCAAGCCCTTAATCTAATTAATCTATTAGATTATAAATATGAGCATTTTTAGTGATTTTATTTGAATATTTTTTTAATTCGAGAGATTAATTGAATTTATTGATATAACAATAATATGATGGATTATTTGATAATATTTCCCAAATAACACTTACAATTTAGCTTGAACAATTATTGATTTTTATGTGTAATTAACTAATTATCGAATCCAAAAGGGATTTTTATTTGAATATTACTAATTTCAAACCAATTACCAAAAAAGTGATCAAGAAAGTCATATTAATGTCATTCCCAGATTTTAATGTCACTATTGTTTTTAATGTCACTATAAAATGTCACTGAGCCACCGCCCGTGTCACTGTAACCACCGCCCGTGTCACTGCGGCCACCGCCCGTGTCACTGCGGCCACCGCCCGTGTCACTGCGGTCACCGCCCGTGTCACTGCGGCCACCGATCGTGTCACTGCGGCCACCGCCCGTGTCACTGCGGCAGTGATGCCGCCGCAGTGACGCCACCACAATGACGTCGTCACAGTGACGCCGCCGGTTCCTAGTGACACAGATTTTCTAGTGACGCCGCCGCCACCCTCAACAATGTGAATGCCAGAAAGTTTCCCGGTGCCTCACCGCCAACAACAACACTACGGCCTGCCACAGCCACCCCTAGCCGTCCCTAGCCACCACCGCTGCCCCATCCACTACTGCCGCTCTGTCTTGTGCACAACCGCCATCATCCCTGCCCCATCCCATCCTCCCTCCCCTGCCCCTAATCGCCTACTCCGGTCCCCAACCCCCTCCCATCCCCTAGCTCTACGCACCAGTCCGTACCAGCCCCAACTCCCCTCCCCTAACCCTACGCACCAGATCCCACCCATCCCCTAGCTTCGTACTCCCTATCCCCAGCACCCTCCCCTGCCCCACCCCCGTCAGACCTTCATTGAGGCCCCTTTCTGACATCAACGACGGCGGATCCGGCACCGGTAGTCCCTAATCGGTGTCGATGACCATCGAGGATGGCAGATCCGGTACTGGCGGAGCTCCATCGAAGAAGACAGATGCAGAAAAGGCAAATCCATCGAATACGACGAAGAAACTATCGATTTCAGTCCGGTTATAGGCGGCGGAGAAACTAGCGGGATTCAGTTGCAATCGGTCGAAGAAGAAATGGGAAGAAGAAGAGTTACGGGAGGCGGCGACAGGAGTACGGCGGCGGAGGCGGCACTAGGATTGTGGCGGTGACGCTAGGAGAGCGGCGGAGAAGAGGTTTGGGCTAGGGGCATGTTTGGCACAACTAGCTGAAAAGATACTTTTGTGAGCTTTTTAATAACTGTTAGATTTTAGTGACTGAAAAGATCTTAAAAAGAAAAGGTGGTAACTGTTTGATAAAAAGCTGACTGTTTGATTTAGTTCGGTTTGGTATACAAGCTGTTAGGATTAATTAACACTAAAAGTCACTAGCTTTTCTTAGATGCTACTCCGGCAGCATCTCTAAAAAGATTTTTTAATTTTTGAAAAGCTCTTAAATATTGTTATACCAAACACACAACTAGAAGTTTTTAGAAACTTTTTGAACAGTACAAAAGCTAGAAGTCAAAGACTTATACCCACCAAACATAGGCTAGGTCTTCTCCTTCATCTGTGGCTGCCAGTTCCTATACCGTGGGATCATCCCACGGTGAGCACCATGCTCCCACTCCCAAAACGACGTAGTTTTGCACAATCTTTTAAAAAAAAATCGCGTGAACAGTACACGCGTGTACAGTAACGGTTTTTTCCTTCTTTTTGCCCGAGTAGCATGAATGATGTAACTCACATGTAAACATATGTAACTCACGTTATTGATCAATGTAAATCAAGTCCAGTCGAAATGTAACTTTGTCAAATACATAGTTAAGACGTAAACTTTGATTTAAATGTAAATAATGATAAAAAAGAAGTCAAATTATTTTACATAAATAGCGCATATGTTTTTTTTAATATTAGAGCCATTAAAAATGATTGTTTTATAAAAATGATTTTGTTGTGTAACTCGTATTGTTTTGTGATGTAACTCGCATTATATCAAATGTAAATCAAGTGTAACTAAGATGTAACTTATTGAAAAAAATTGAAATGTAACTCAAACCAAAAGATATGTAACTTTAGATAAACTGAAATGTAAATCTTTTTGATAAAAATGTAACTTTTTTAAGCCTATGTAAATCTATGTTTGAAGATAGCACTTGATCCAAATCTACGTTTCAGGACTTCAAATTGTGTTTCAATAGCTTGGATAGGCCAAGGATGGCTATCCCGATGCAAAAACCCACTCCCTGCTTTAGGAGCCAGAAGCTGAAATCATCATCCCCTTGTCAGGCAGTCACTCCCAGTCCGGCTCCAATGCTGAAATCGATCGACGGTTGGGAGCAGATAGGCAACTTCCAGATGCTTTGTAGCAGAGCTTTCTCTTCCACAATAAGAGGTGTCGATATGCCGAGAAGCTTGCAGAGAAAACATCGATATAGCTTGGTAGGGGGTGCTTCTTCCGGCTCCAAATCACACGGCTTTACAAATCGGAAATCGCAGAGCTTTCGTAACGGCGCCGTTTGGGATCGGCACACCGTGCGCACGGTGGGCCGATCCCACGGTATAATTTGCCTGTGGCTGCGTGCAATGTAGATGAAGGAGATGCTTACGGGTGAATTCCTCGATGGACTGCAAGTATACGAAAGTATTTGGGTCATTGTTTTGTCAACTCAAAAATTGGTCACATTTGGGTCCACCCAAACCTTGGAAGTAATATCTTGGCCATTAATTGTAATTAACTAATTATCGAATCCAAAATCCATATTTGTGCAAACTACGGAATCCAGACCAAAATATGACTCGCAATTTCTCAAAACTGTGCAATTGAGAGAGGAAAGGTCGAAAGATAGAAGATGGCTTATTCATGGCGACCGCCACCGTCACAACCCCCTCCCTTGCAAGGCGAGCGCTGCCCGGTCTGTTACTACCCTCACTTCCCCTTTTGCCATCTGCAGGCTATGTACCCCTCCAAACCTAGATTACAATGCCAGCCACATCCAGGCCACTTCTACCATAGACAGCCACCTCCAGCACCGCCGCAGCCGGCTTACGACCCATTTGTCGATCACCAAAGCAGCACCGCAATGCATCCTCACCGTCCATACGTGGATGGCTATGTTGCTCATCCTTCGCAGTGGAACCAAGGTGTTAATTTTAATGGCGATCCTTGTGGCAATTTACATTCAAAAGATAATGTTCCTAATGGTATTGCTGGAGCAAAGAGAATGCGTTCTGATGACTCACGTGCTCTAGTGAGTGAAAGTTATGCGAAATCGGCTAGGTTTTCTGTCGATGATGAGAGGAGATTAAAATTGATCCGTGATCATGGTGGACCAACGGATCAAGATAGTGGAAGCAGGGGAGATCTTGAGAATTTTGAAGGGCATGAAAAAGGCGCTCTTGAATTTCTTGATTCGAGGCATTGCGACAGAAAACAGGGATTTTATGAGCTGATGCCTAGTAGTGAACAAGTTAATAAGGATTTGCTTCAGAGTAATGGCTACGGGTTTAGCAATTATCCAGCTAATAATTACAATAATGTAGACCAGGGGCGGAGTATGATCCAGCTCGAACAAAGTTCTTTTGGGTTTACATCAGAAAGTCACAGTAATGGCCCATTCTCTGATTTTCACCCAAAACAAAATCAGTACGGTTCAGCATTAACGAGGAGCCAAGCAGGATTTCCTGGCCAGCTTCCACTTCATGCATCACCGCCACCTCTTCCTGGAGGAACCCTTGGTCGTCCTTTCTTAAAGTCTTCTGTTTTCTCTTCGCCATCAAGAACAACCTCTTCATTATTTCCCATTGTTACTGGTACATCAGCTTCTTTGCCTCCCTACCTCCCAGGCACTGAGGCAGCCCCAGCCTACTATCATGCCAATGGGAATTCAAAGTCTCCTGCTGGCTTTGGTGTAGAGGTATGTATCCAATTTAGGTTTTGCTATTCCTCCCATCTAATAAATACTTCAAAATATTACCTGTTCAATGGGTGAGTAGGGTAATATTTCTCTTTAGCAGCCGGATTTCCATGAGTGGAAATGCCGTTTGGAGTTTCCATGTACATAGGATGTTCAGATCAGTAGTAGTTTTTAAAAGGAAAAAAAGTTTAGAAGTTACCTATAGTAGTTACCTATGGTACGAAATTGTCAGATATATGAGTTTGTGCCTTCATTTGAGTTGGAAATGAGACATCCTTTATACTCCATATATTAATATGATAGGCTGTGAAGTGTGAACCTGTGATTGTCATGATCTTAGTAAGCATTCTTTATGTGAGCGAGTCATTCATTCACTTTTCCAGCAAAATTTTAATGGATTTGTTTATTCTGTCCAATTGAATTCATATTCAATTCTAAAAAATGATCTCAACCTTACACCCACAAATGGGCATATAATGGTCTGTTCATTGCTTCACTAAATTTACATGGTAACTGTATTTCCTTACCCACATTCTTCGTTTCCATTCAAATCTGATTTGTTTTTTGTTGGGAGTTCAGAGGTGTAAATTGGGTAGATGGTGGGGGGGGGGGGGTCTGGGGAACAGGGAAGGGATCTGTTAAAGAATACAGTATCCATATAAGGGGCACTTCTATTGCTTCCTTTTTTTTATCCTAAAAAAGTGCTAGACTGCTAGTCATGTCCTAGTGTTCACTTCATGTTAACACTTCAGCCTTTCATGAACTTCAGACTTTGCACTATGCTCCATCAAGGATTGTGTCTGGAGAAAATGAAAACTATACTTCGAGGCATCTATCTTTAAAGAAGCCTACTACTATAGATGCTTTTCACATTTTGAAGCATCCACATAGAGCTACTCGGCCTGATCTTATAGTTGTAATTCTTCGGGGGCTTCCAGGTATCCTTTTTTCCCTCTTTTAGTGTAGCAATCTTTCTTATTCTATTCGCTTATCTCTTCATGCACTTGTGTTTGTGAGCGGCGAGCATATTCTTTGTTAACCTAGTGGCATTGTTGTTGACCATCATTGGGCAGATTGTAACATTAGCTGACATGTAAACATCATTTTGTGTAAAACTTTAGTTATATCTGGCAATTCTGCCAACTGTACGATGTGTTTTTATTGCGGGCATGCTTAGAAGTCAAATTGGTAGTTAACATCATCTTGTTCTTCTTTCAGGTAGCGGAAAGAGCCATTTGGCAAGAATGTTGCGTGACCTTGAGGTAGAGAATGGTGGTAATGCCCCACGAATTCACTCGATAGATGATTACTTTATGACTGAAGTTGAAAAGGTCTTTGTTTTGTGCAAGTTTATAATCATTCTTAGAATAAGATTTCAACTTAGTTTGCCATTATTGAGTATCCACATACCATTTTCTTTATTGTTAGTTAATGGAATATTCATCTCAATAGGTTGTGTAACATATATGAGTACTTTTTATATGCAGGTTGATGAAAGTGATGCTTCAAAGTCTGCAGGCTCTGCCAAAGGGAAAAAGTCTGTGATAAAAAAGGTCATTGAGTATTGCTATGAACCTGAAATGGAGGAGGTGATAGAAACTTTGCCAGATTCATGTTTTTATTTGTTTGTATGTTTGTTTTGGTCCAAATATCTTCTTTCTGTATAAAGTTTTTGTTTTAATATCTAGATGCAAAGCTAGGGTATCTATACATAATTACGTATGCATGATTACATGTGCCTGTGTGAACATATAATCTTTATGAGAAGGTCGTGAAACAGGGTCAAGATTAAGATACCTTAAATGCCTGTTGGTGCTGTTGTCAAATTCTTTGAATTTTATTTATTTCGGTGAAAATTGTGTATTATCATATTTCATAATTCTAGGTGCTTTGCATGATGTTATAACTCTTAGTAAAGGAACCTATGCCATGCGTAGCTGCTTTTTCATATCATTTTTTGAACAATCTAGTTTTAAAACTATCCATATACAACTCCTGTATATTAAATAGCTACACTGTTATTTTACGTTTTGTCTCTGATAGAAATATGATTTCCCCTGTTTAGCATGCTTATTTGTAGTGATATCCTGCAACACTTCTCATAGTATTCAATATCATAACCCATAACTTCCTTGTAGGCTTATCGGTCAAGCATGTTGAAGGCATTTAAGAAGACCCTTGATGATGGAGCTTTCTCCTTTGTAATTGGTATGGTTTTTTGGTGCGTTGTGTAAAAGTTTTTGTGTTTCTCTTACATGTGTAGTTTTAAAAAATCTCAATGAGCTTATAGCTATCTTTTCTTTTATTGGTGTTAAGCTCTCTTCTCATCTGGATTATGGATAAAGTGTTTGCATTTCTGAAAGTTTATGTGGATTTCTTTGAATGTTTGCTGCAAGTAATTAACACAAGTCCCACTTGCATTCCATTTTTTTAGTTTACATAAGCTGTAGATATTGTCAGCTTTGATCTATTCCTTAATCAGGATATGTCCTTGCAAAACCCCGAATATGTATTTTTGGTTTCCATAAAAAGTATGGCCAAAGTTAAAAAGTATAGCTTAGGTTGTTTCCAGGTTCAGGAGTTCAGTTCATTTAGTTGCGCTAGATTGTCAAATTAAAAGTTCAAAGATAGATTAAGTGGTCATGCAGTGCCAATGCACTGCCTTCAGTTTACTAACAACAGATGCAGTTTTGTTCGGCAATTCACCCATTTCTTGCTGGTATTTGTTCCTCATCTTAGTGGATGACCGCAATCTGCGGGTAGCTGATTTTGCTCAATTTTGGGCAACTGCAAAGGTATACTCTCAATTCTTGATTTCCTACAAACAGTATATGTGATCTGTTCTTGGTATATCTGTTTGTGGGATACTATGAAGGTCTGATTTTTCGCCTTCATATGTACCTTTATGTGGTATTGTGAACCACACATGGTCACAGTTGGTTCCCATGTTAAGTATCACTCTTGAGGTTTAGTTAAAGAATCTCGTGTGATGGCAAATAAGCGTTGCAGGTTTTCAGTGATGGACAATTTGAATATAGAGAACTTTGTTTGATGCTTATTGTATACCATTATTTTATTGTCAAATATATAGGATGCATATATTACGGTATTACCACATTTGATGCTGGTGACTATAATTTGCATGCCCATATTTGAATGTGCAATCACCACTTCAAAGCTTTATTACATGAACTCATGAAGGGCTTCAAAATTTGTTTGAACTGACGAAACTTATAGATAATTTTCATCGGCACATGTTGCAAATGGATAAAAGTTATTATAATGTGCTCTTTTGATCCATTTCTATTAGCTTTTCTCTAGGTAAAAACTGTGTGGTAATGTGACAGATTCAGTGATGGTTTAATAGTCTGTACTTCTATTCTTTTAACTGTTATCTGGAAAACCCTTGTCACTTTAACTTACCGCCTTACTGGTGTTTCAACAAACCACAACAACATCCAAGCCTTAGTCCCAAAAGATTTTGGGTTCTGCTAACATGAATCTATATTGATACATGATAGCAGAGCAAAAAAGAAAAGAAACATAAAAAGATAAGATAAGATAAGATAAAAAGGATAAGATAAAGATAAAGAAATATAAATAAAGTTAAAAATGACAAGATAAAAAGGATAAAAATAATATATACTTAGTATAAAATAAAAAAGATAAAAGGATAAAGAACAATAGAAAGATAAAAGGAAAAGGGAGAGAAAAGAGATCAATCCTCCACACAAATATTCTTTTATTCTCTTACATTCATATAGCTGATTAGTTTTATTGTTTGAAATTTGGTTCTATTTAATCCTCTACTGTTTCGAGTGCATGGCATTTACAATCCTTTGTCCCTACCACAAGTTTCCCCACTAAGATTTGCAGATCACAGAGGAAAGATTGTCTCCAATAATGGATTTTCAGTTAGTGTCTATCAACCAGACAATTAAACAAGTCAATTTAATTTATATGAATCCTTTTTACACTGAAACCTCAATATGCAATATCGTGAAACATACGATGGTTACTTTTTATTTGTGTTTGCTGGTAATGTGGGTTTCATTAGTTATTTTCATTTACATCTCACCAAGTTTTGTAATATCTTTACATTTATAGGAAAATCACTATTAGCCCCCTGAGGTTATGCCATAATTATTAATGCAACCTTGCATTTTCAAAAACCAATTACTTAACCCCTGAGTTTTATCATTCTCACTGTTTGCCCCAGTGTTGTCAATCGCGGAAAGCGGAGCGTAGCGGCGAGCCCCAAAAACGCTATAGCGGTATAGCGGATAGCGGGGTGACCGCTATTTAGACTACTTTCAAATGTAATAGATAAGTAACTACTGGAAGCATATGTAATACATACATATGAAAAAAAAATACTCTTTGCCTTACTGGAAGCATATGTTTTAACTACTGTAAGGTACATCTTTTGCCTTTAAGGTACATCTAAGGTCTGCGAAGAGACTACTGAAACTAGATAGTTCACCCACCTAAATTACGTAGAAATACTCTTTAGTTTCATGAGCAAAACATAAGATGCTATTAAACAAGAGAATAGACTGACTAGACTCCATACGAGAAGAAGAAGAAAAGAAGACAGACTGCAGGTCTGCAGCAAAGGATGGAGAAGAAGATGTTGCAGCACAGCAGCAGAAGATACTATTGAAGGCAGAGGAGGTCAGCATGTGTCGTTCTTGGAGAGAAGCCATCGCAGAGCAGCAGAGATAGATGATCGTCGTTCTTGGAGAAGAAGTCATCGCAGAGGTTCAACTGAGTCTTTTCAAAAGCTGGCTTCCTTTTGAGCTTTTAGTCATCGCAGAGGTTCATCGCAGAGGTTTATGGGTTTTAAGTGGGTTAAAATTTTGTTTTAAAAGTCTAGTTTACCCTTTTTATGTCTGCGCTAAAAAATTAAACGCTAAAGTTACCGCAATAACATTCTCCGCACCACTGCGATAGTGGGCGCTATGGCTGCTACACCCAAACGCCACGCTAGAGCCCTCCACGTAGCGCCTGCCTAGTCTGCCGCACCGCTATTCCGCTATAGCGCGCTATAGCGCCGCTATTGATATCACTGGTTTGCCCCCTCACGTTAATATTTGTTACATTAAATTTAATATAATTTTTAAATTTAATGAAAGTTGTCTATAAAATTAAATTTTAAAGTAAAGTACTCCCTCCATCCCAATATAAAGAGCACATTTGCTTTTTTAAACATTTTTTGGAGGAACACTGTTGGACACTGTTGGACACTGTTTTGCACTATTTTGTTTGCCAAAAAGGGAAATGTGTCTTTTACTGGGACGACCCAAAAAGGAATATGTGCCTTTTATATTGGGACGGAGGGAGTACAATTTAATATCAAAATTATAAGTCATTGTTGTTGATCGTTATATTTTTACTTTTCTACTCAGTCATGGAATAAATATTAATGAATGTAGTTAAGAGAGAAGACTCACGAGTAAGATATAAAATATCACGAATTTTTATCTTTTTTATTTAAAAAAATAAATATCATTCAATCTTATTAAACTGAAACTTTTTGCGAAGAAAAAATCATAAAAAATTAGTAATAAAATTAATAAAAAAAATCAAAATCTATGATATATATTAGGTCTTAGATAGATTGATAGTTTATATTTATTCAGATCCTATATCAAACATTCTATCTTTTAGGTTCATTATTTACAATTATTCAGATCCTAGTTTACATTTTTTCTTGATATTTCTTTGCTACACACAAAAGAAATGTCATTGAGATTAATTCTGCCGGATGAATTACAAATAAGACTTTTATATTCATGATGAAGATGTGTCTAGAATTTTGATCACAATATTTCAAACAACTTTCTTTTATGTATCTCATGAATATTACTCAGCTCGTGAGTCTTCTACCTTAACTACTTTCATTAATATTTATTCCACGATCGAGTAGCTAAGTACAAAAATAGCGATCAAGAACAATGATTTATAATTATGATTATAAATTGTATTTTACTTTCAAATTTAATTTTATAGACAATTTTCATTGATTTTAAGAGTTATACGGAGTATTAAATTTAATTTAACAAATATTAACATGAGGGAGCATATAGTGAGAATGATCAAAGGTGAGGGGGTAACTAATTGATTTTTGAAAATGCAAGGTTGCATTAATAATTATGACATAAACTCAGGGGTTAATATTGATTTTCCCTTATTATATCTATTTATTTTGCAATACTAATTAGTGCTGTATTCTTTTATTCATTCATTTGCTTATTATTTCAGAGATCTGGGTATGAAGTGTACTTACTCGAAGCTCCATACACAGACCCAGCGGTGAGTTTACGAACCTCATGCTTGAACTCTTAGTAATGAGTTTGATGATGTGCACTAACCCAGTGTTGGGCATGGATCTAACTAGCTTAATTGTATATATCGCATGTGGTATTTTAAAAAGTCATCCAATCAATATTCAAATTGAATACCTTTTCTCCTCTATCATGTATTCCAGGGATGTGCAGCACGGAATGTGCATGGTTTTACACTGAATGAAATACAAAAGTTGAGTGACCAGTGGGAAGAAGCTCCATCTATATATCTGAAACTTGATATTAAGGTTTGTTATATGTTTAAATGTCATCTTGCATCTCAAGCAATTATTATCTTGGTAGCAGGAAAGAGTTTTTTGTTGTTTTTTGGGGGGAGGAGGTGGGGAATCAGACTATCCGAGCTTGGAAAAATTGCTTATTCTTGTATTGCAATTTCCCATCTCTAAAACGCTTGATGTTTAAGTGCTAAGTATGGGTACTTTTGGTCTTTGTATTGGTATTTTTGGTTATTAAATTGCATACCCTTTGTAAACGTATTTTTTTGTTCAGTCATTACTTCACGGGGACTCTCTTGAGCGTGGTGCGATACAAGAGGTAATTTCATGACCCATTTTACATGCTATCTTCTAGCTTACGACTCATTAAGTACATAAAAATATGTTGAGTTACATTTCTATAAAGGGGCAGCAATCCCTGCAAGGTGAGGGTCCAGGGAAGGGTCCCACCACAAGGCTGTATAAGGGGGAAAGCCTTCCCTTGTCAAATTTTGACAAGAAGCCTCTCCCAAAACTTGGATCTATGACCTTTTGGTCACACAGTTACACCTTAACCAGGGCAACAAGGCCCCTCTTCCTTCAGTTACCATTCTATATTTAGCCCAAGTAAAACTGGTGAACAGACGAGGCAAGATAGTTTGATTAGCATACATATTAAAAAACTTGTTAAAGAAAAGAACAGACAACACATGGGCTGTATCTGCTTGTATCTAATTTTTTATGTCATGCAAATCCTTTTTCCAGGTAGAAATGGACATGGACGATGGATATACAACACCAGAATCATCTATTTCTGAACAAGGGAATACCGAGAGTACTTTAGTAACTCCAACGGATATCTGTTCAGATGGTATGCTGTGAGCACTTGTGTTGTCCGCATTTTGTTTAACCCCTCCATCAAAAAGGGCAATAACTTAATGAGCATGTAACATGCTCACTAATGACCATGTAACATGCTCACTAATGAGCATGTAGGGGGAATAAGATTAACATATTAAGCGTATGTGTTACATAAGCCTATTAAATTAATATAAAAGAATTACAATATGTTGAATTAGTTAGTATGTAGAACCAATCATTTACTTCCACATGGAATAATGTGCTCATTAGTGAGCATGTTACATTCTCATTAAAATTATTATCATCCAAAAGAGTCTTACGTCAACAACTTATTTTTGTCCAAAAAAGTGCATGCAAAGATAAGCTGCAAGCAAATTGCTTAAAACAATCTTGAAAATGAGTTGTAGGGTATAATGACCACTCATGCAACCCCTACCCCTGCCCCTTCCAAATAATTGTGGGAAGGTAAAACTTTTTCGTCGTACGCTCCAACATTCAACCGTATTACAACTGTCTTTATATGTCTCGGTTATTCATGTGGTGCTCCACTTCATCTCGAATTGAGCAAATTAGGGTATCATATCTTGGATTTATGAATTTTACTGTCTACGTCCAAAAAATGAGACCTATTTCAATCATTTTAATGTTCCAGAAGAGAGACAAGATTGATGAAAAGAAGCTAATTTTAATGTAATTGTCAAAAAAAAATGCCTATCAAAATTCACAAGTTGCATATGATAAATTTAGTTAAACTGGCCAATAAAGTATAATTATTTGTGATAGCTGTATTTTACAAAAAACTAAAAGTTTGTGCATTGGTCAAACAAGATTTCAATGGCGGTATTAGAAAATAATGCAACCTTTTTTTTTGTCTAACCCTTGAAACTATATATAGCTAATTGCTGTATATGGCTTCAAAAGACATATTCCATTATGTTGTTTGAGTTTGATTATTTAGTTCAATGTAAAGGTGTTTTAGGCTGGGATAACGAACCAGAACGCCCGATTGATTCGGTGAAGGATTTGGGGAAGAGTAAATGGTCAACTGATCTGGATGAGGATGAGGTTCAAAAAAATGAAAATACTTCAAAGAAGTCAAATGTCTCAGGTTTGGTTAAATCTTACAGAAAAGAAGGTAAAACAGTGCGGTGGGGGGATGAGGTAATGTAATTTACAGTGTCCCATATGATAACAGCTGTATTTCTTATTCTCTATATGGTTTTGCATCATTCATGACATGATTTTCTATGACACTGTAATATGGTGTTGCTATTACTTGTCTAGGTTGCTAAAGTGGGCTTTTCAATAGGAGCAACAAAAGCGGCTGAAGTATCATTAGTGATTGGTCCTGGTGCAGGGTACAACTTGGTAAGCGCTCTTATGCTTGATTTGGTACTATTATTCTCTCCTGGTTTAAAGATTGTATTTTTAATGGTGTGTGTTGGTATGTTCTCCCCTTTTTGGGGTTGCTATAATTTTTTTTAGAAATCAAACCCTGCTGGAGAAGAAGAGTCAAGTGATGAGTGGAAAAGGAGGGGGCAGGGGGCAGTGTTCCAAGAACAATTGCGGGCTGAGCACGAGTCTTTTAAGGCTGTATTTGACAGAAGGCGTCAACGACTTGTTGCAGATGAGGATTGAATTCATCAACTCTTTGTTTTCTTTTGTATTATATCATTATTCTGCTAGAGTTTCATTGATAGTGTAATTTAGTATAGTTCTTAAGATGAAAATGGATGAATAGTCTGTATTGTGGCTGTACAATTAATAGATAAAAGTTTGAAATAAGAGTCTTGCAATGCATAATAATTCAAAAGTTGTTGGTGATTCCCATCCTACTTTTTAAATCACATGGGATAAATGAAAGAATAAACTCTTCTTTTTTATCCAAGGGGTTCTCTTAGTCTTAGGTCCTCGTACTGGGACCACCCAGTGTTTGAATTGGGACTGGTTTCGGGCCAAGACTGAGATTGGACTGGCGGGAAAAGGGTCCTGGTCTTGTGTTTCACTATTTGGGACCATTAGGAAGAAATTTAAGAGAAGGGCGGGGGGTAGGGGTGGACTCGGGCCGGGCCAACCGGCCCGGAACCGGACCGGCCCGGTCAACCGGTTCTTAACAGGTTCGGGCCACCCGGCCCGGTGGTATAGCGGTCCGGGCCCGGGCCTCCATTTTAGGGAACCGGCCCGGCCGTTGGGAAGGCTCCTAGCCGTTGGGAAGGCTCCCAAACGGCTCTATAGCCATTGGGAGCATAGGAGGGGGGGTCTGGGGTTAGGGGGGTGGGGTGGGGGTGGGGTGGGGGGTGGGGTATAAAAAAAAATCTATTTAAACTCCTATTTTCTCTACATTTTTTACACCTCTTCTTCTACAACTCTTCCTACTCCCTAATTCTCTACTCTAAATCTCTCATATTCAATCATCTTCATTCTTCATCTTCTCCAAATTCTTTCTACATATATATAATTTATATAATTATTATATCTACTTATATATTAATTATCTATTTATAAATATATACTTATACACATTCATATTATAATTCTTTACACATTATATATACTATATAAGTATATATACTATACACATTCATATTTACTTGATATTTAGTTATTATCCATACTATTGTTATTTACTTATATTTACATATTACATTTAGTTAATATATACTTATATATATATATAAATATATATTAAAGTATTAAGTATAAGTGTATTACTCATCTTATAGTAATATACTTATATATTATATACTATAAACATTATATTATATATTACTTATAATATATTTACACATTATATATACTATATATACTTATACACATTCATATTTATTTGATATTTAGTTTTTATACATACTATTGTTATTTACTTATATTTACATATTACATTTAGTTAATATATACTTATATATATATATATATATATATATATTAAAGTATTAAGTATAAGTGTATTACTCATCTTATAGTAATATACTTATATATTATATACTATAAACATTATATTATATATTACTTATAATAGTAGTTAATTGTTAGACTTCTCATTTATCTATTAAATTAGTTAATTGTTACATTTCTCTACATTTCTCTTTAAAGAAAAAAATAGTTAAAGTAGTATATTTTTACATTTGTCATATTTCAATTAGTTAAAGTACTTAATTGTTTCATTTGTCATATTAAAATTAGTTATTTCATACATTGCTCATTAAAGTAAAAAAAAACTAGTTAAGTTTTACATTTGTCATAATAATATTAGTTAAACTACTTAATTGGTACATTTTTCATATTAATATTAGTTACTTGCTACATTTCTCATTAAAGTAAAAAAAGTAGTACATTTTTACATTTGTCATATTAATATTAGTTAAAGTATACATTTCTCATTAAGGTAAAAATAACTAGTAAATTTTTACATTTGTCATTTTAAAAACTACCTAAAGTAGTTAATTGTTAAATTTGTCATATTAATATTAGTTAAACTACCTAATTGTTACATTTCTCATATTAATATTAGTTAATTTGACATTGCTCATTAAAGTAAAAAAACTAGTTAATTTTTACATTTCTCATATATATATTAGTCAAACTAGTTAATATTTAGTTAATTGATACATTTCTCATTAAAGTATTAATTAGAAGTAGTTCGATTTTTATACTCATATTTTAGTTCGAATTTGCAATAGTTTTCTTAGTCACATTTTATTATGAAATAATGTCAAGAATAAGACTCCCATGATTTCATTAGACAAAAATAGACCCTAATTACGTTTTAGACAAAAAAGAGACTTAAACGGATGCCAATTGTCTGAATCGTCCTCAAATCCCTATTTCCGTCTCTCTTTCCGCCCTCTGCATCCATCAACCTTCTCTAAGTCAAATGCGTGCATCTGCTACGGACCTCAGCGACGAATCTGTTTCAGCGACAGATCTGCGACAAATCTGCTTTAGCGACGGATCTGCGACGGATCTGCTTCAGCAACGGTTCATCGCACCTTCGACGACGACGAAGATGACTTCTGCGCTGCACTGAGCTCCAGCGATGGTGGTGAGCCATTGACATCGACGAACACCTCTTCTTCTTCTCCTTTCTCTGGAGTGCTCACTATTTTCTGTAGTTATGATTCATGGCGGCGGTGCGTAGAGGCACGTGGGGGGGGGGGGTTGCCAGATTGCGTGATTAGGGTTGGGGCTGGCAGATTCCGCGGTTGGTGTTACGGGGCCGACGACAACCATGGATGGGGCTGGGGAAAGGTCTGGAGAGGTGGCGGGGCTTGGGGGTGTGGGTTGGAGACATGGCCAGCGGCGCTAGGGGAGGCAGGGGAGGGGTGAGCCTGTGCCTGCAGAGAGCCGCTGCCGTCGCTGGTGTTCGGTGGCCGACGGTGGTGGTTACCGCTGGTGGTGGTCTCTGACAGTGGGGGTAGCGATGGTCACTACGGAAGGGAGTAATTTTAATTATTCAAACCGAGTAACTATAGGTGAAACAGGTAATTGCAACAGGTTGGGTTGGATAATTGACCGGGTCGGGTAATTGTAAATGGTTGGGTCTTGTAACCTATGTTGCACGAAAACGCGAAAATCATGAGGCAACGGGAAACGGGAAACGTCAATTTTTTCTCAAAAAAGGCTTATTTGGAGAGTTTCCGAGAGTTTCCGAAACGGGAAACGTACTCTTTCTCGAGAGTTTCTGTGCTACATAGCTTGTAACTATAACGGGTGATATCAGATAATTGTAATTAAGTTTTGGTAATTGTAACTAGCTAATTGGTTGGATCAGATAATTGTAATTGGTCGGATCAAGTAATTGTAACTGGACGGTCCGAGTAACTGTAACTGGTCGGATCTAGTAATCATAACTGGTCGGATCGGGTAATTGTAACTGGACGGTCCGAGTAACTGTAACTGGTCAGATCGAGTAAGTATAACTGGTCAGATCGAGTAATTGTAACTGGACGGTCCGAGTAACTGTAACTGGTTGGATTGAGTAACTATAACTGGTCGGCTCGGGTAATTGTAACTGGACGGTCCGAGTAACTGTAACTGCTCGGATCAAGTAATTTTAATTGATTGAGTTGGATAATTATAATTTATCAATCAGGTAATCGTAACTGGTCGGATAATTCTAACTGATCGGGGAAGGTAATTCCAAGTAGATGGATTTGTACTTGTAATTGCACGAGTCAAATAATTATAAATCTCACTGGGGTCAAATAATTTATAAATGTCGGTCAATTTTTCTAATCGTGGAAAATGGTTGCGGCATTTTGAAAACTTGGAAGATGGAAATGCTATGATTCACAAATCACAACGCACGTACGGAGTATATTCATTAGCAGTAGGGGCATTTTGATCTTTCATCTAAAGTTGTTTAAATGTTCCGCACGGTTTGTCTCTTTTTTGTCCTCTACTAAAAGAAGTCTTAGAGTTGTCCATATCCTTCTAATTAGTACTTCGTATTATTTATGACCTAACCCCTTTTTTTATTACTATTGTACTCATATAAAATATTTGATATCATTTAATATTTGTTCAATTTTAAAGATGGAACGTGGTAGACATTCTGTAGATGTGGGTAATCTCCAACGCAACCGCAAGAGGGAGATTGCATCGACTCGTCCTACTTCACGCAAAGGCAAAGGTAAAGCGCGGGCCGAGTCTTCTTTTCAAAGTCGAGATGATTTTGAAACGGATTACCAACGGAGAGATGATATGATGATGTCCGACGCTCATCTACAAAACCTATTGTCCCAAAACGATCCACACTTTGCACAAGAACAACCCATCCCGACAACCATTGATGAAGAGGAGCTCGAGGATGACGATGCGGAGGAGGACGCGGGGGGCGACGGGACTCACGGCACCCCGGATGATGAGCAAGACTTGGAGGACGAGGGCGGTTCAACCCAAACTGGTAAGAAATCTAAATCTCCTATTATTGAAAACAATTTTACAAAAAGGAAAGACAAAAATACCGAAAAATGGTACGCAAGTTGCAATCATTGCGGCAAAGAGTATAGCTTGGGAACTTCTGGCGGATACGGGAGTCTCACAAGACATCTTAAGTCCGCCCATCTTGTGGAGTAAGCGAAAATAGACAAGGGCAAGGGGAAGCAAACACAAATATCGAGGTTTGCAAATTCTCAACCCTTTGGTAATTTCTCCTATGATGATCAAAAACATTTGACTGGTATGTCTCATTTAATTGTTGAAGAAAATCTACCCTATATTTTTTCCGAAAGTCTTGCTTTAAGAGATTATGCTCAAGGTACTTTAAATCCTCAATTTAGAAATTATAGTCGCAAAACGATTAAAAAAGAAGTTACAAGGCAATATAACTTCGAAAAAGAAAATTTACTAACATTTTTCGCAAACTTTAATGGACGTGTTAGTATTTGTAGCGATATATGGGAGGATACTTATCATCATTTATATTATTTGGGTCTTACTGCACATTATATTGATGATGATTGGAATATGCATAAACGTGTTCTTGCTTTTCGTGAATTCAATGATCGTCATACTGCTGATAATATTTATATTCTCATTGAGCGTATTTTAATTGAGTATAATTTGCTTGATAAGGTGTTTGCTGTAGGTTTTGATAATGCTAGTAATAATACTGCTGCTATACCTAGATTGCGTGAATTGTGTGGTGCTTCTACATTGATGGGTAGGTTTTTTCATCAACGTTGTGCATGTCATATTCTAAATTTGTGTGTACAAGATGGATTAGCGGCATTAGGACATGCTTTGGAGGTAGTGAAGGGGGGAATTAAATTGATTTGGGCTAACACTCCACTAAAAATGCAATGGCGGCAATATTTGAAGGAAAGACGTGTCAATTATTGTGCTTTTCCTAAAGATTTGTCTATTCGTTGGAATAGTACTTATAACTTAATTCAAGTACTTATTAGATATAAAGATCATTTTCCTGCTTTTTTAAGGCAAACTTGTAACTATATTATAAACCCGGCTGACATCGACACTTGTGAAAAAATTGTTAATGTTTTGGTATATTTTAGGAAAAATTGAAAATAATAATCCCAACTATTGTCGATCCGCTGAAAATAATCCCAATTATTGATTATTTTTGTATAATCCCAACTATATAGACTATCCGCCAATAATGGTCCATGACCATATATTACCTCTATAAAAAGTGAATTTTAAATAGAAATTAAGCGTAAAAATTAAAAGTTGAGATTATTTATAGGGATTACTTGTTATATCTCATCTCATCCACTTTAGAAACTACAAGAATTTATTCATAGGGACCATTATTGGCGGAAGGTCCCTAAAGTTGGGATTATTCTGTAATAATCAATAGTTGGGATTATTATGAGAGGACCGTCAATAGTTAGGATTATTACTATCAATTTTTCCTATATTTTAATAACGCAACTCAAACTTTTAGTCATGTTTATAAACCTACCGCAAACGAATTTTTTGTTGAAGCTGTTAATCTTGCCGGCGCATTTTTAGAATTTTCCGATGCCTCTTACGTTAGTTATTTTTGTGATTTCATGAAACAAAAGTTTTTAAAATATTATTCACATGTTCCGCATATATATGGTATTGCATTTGTTCTTGATCCTCGTTATAGACTTGCCGCGTTGCCAACTTGTATAGATTACTATTATAATTGTTTTTTTCCAACTCAAGAGTTCGATGATAATCCCATCGACCCTAAACAAGAATACAACGAGGTTAGTAATTTATTTCATCAATTGTATAATGAATTTCATGCACAATATGGTAATGCACCCCCTCCCATGCCGCGAACATCTTCTTCATCTAAAGGAAAATCACTTTTAAAATCTGCATTTGGTTCTCTTATGAAAAAAAGTAGAGCAACTCCCGCTACTGAACAAAGCTCAGTTAACGAGCTTTCTTTGTATCTAACATTGAATGTTGATTATGAAGTTGGGGATGATTTTGACGTTCTTAAGTGGTGGAAGGACAATGAAAGAACGTTCCCGGTTTTATCAAAACTGGCTAAGCAAGTGCTAGCAATGCCGATATCAACAGTTGCCGTGGAACAAGAATTTAGTGCGGCCGGCAACGTCCTAACCGATTATAGAACGAGGTTGAGCCCGAGCTCTCTTGAGACGCTAGTTTGCTTCCATGATTGGTTGAAGGCCAAACGAAGAACTCAAGAAATGACCATCGCTCCCACCCGCCACTTTATGGAGGAAACAACCACCGAAGGCGGAGATTCCGATTGATTTTTTATTTCAAAATGTATTACATATTTTAAATGCATCCTAATTCTCAATTGTACTTCTTATTTGAAATAAATATACTTGAATTATTTTATATTATTGTGTACATCAATTCAATAATTCAATTCAATAAAATTCATTTGTAAACTTGTACTTCATATGTAGCACTTCTCAAATTAATTAATTGGTTACAATTTTACAAACTTATAACTTACAACTTGAAATTATTTTTGTAAAATCTAAAGGTTATTTTTAAATTAAAATATGTAATATTAATATGTAAATTAATTAATTTGTTACAAACTTACAAGTTACAACTTATACACCTATTTTGTAACATTTGTAAATTATAAATCAAATCACTTTTCTAAGTAAAAATAGTTTTACTTAATTAAAAAATTAAAAACATTTTCCTTACACAATATGTATAATTTTCTAAATCATATCACTTTCCTTACACTTTTCTAAATCAAATCACTTTTCTAAGTAAATTATACACAATATGTATAATTTTCAAAAAAAAAAATTAAAACATTTTGAAGTGGGAGATTGCTCCCAAACGGCTATATAGCCGTTGGGGCTTAGGGTGGGGGGCAGGGGGGTCCCGGGGGTGGTGGGGTGGGGGTGGGGTTCAAAAAAATCTATAAATACATCTATTTTCTACCATTTTCTACACCTCTTCTCCAACTCTTCTCCATCTTCATCTTCTCTTATTATCCTACATTTCTACTTATACATATACCATTTTAAAGATGGAAAGTAATTCTTCTGTTATGCAAAACAACTTTGATAAGTGGAAGGACCCGAAGACCGGACTGTGGTGGGCAACTTGCAAGTGGTGCAAGAAAGAGTGTTGCTTGGGGCGTTCACACGGAGTCGGGATGCCAATGAAACATATGAAGTCATGTGACAAAGGTAAAACAACAACCAACGGTGGCGGAAATCCCAATTGATATTTATTCAAAAATGTATTTCATATTGTTATTTTTTCCTCAATTCTCAAATGTACTTCCTATTTCAAATAAATACACTTGAATTTTGTTTTTAATAACAATTATTATAATAATATAGTATAGAATATAAATAAAAAAATTAAAAGGACCGGCCCGAACCGGGCCCGGCTCGTGAACCGGGCGGGTGGCCCGGCCCGTGAACCGGGCGGGTGGCCCGGCCCGAACCGGACCCGGGGTTACCCGGGCCGGTTCCGGGCCTCCCAAACCGTGAACCGAGGCCCGGCCGGTTCAAGGCCCGAACCGGGCCAGGCCCGAACCGAGTCCATGCCTAGGCGGGGTCTAATTATTAGCTGAAAATGCTGTGGAGGGGTGGAGGGTTAAAATATACGGAGTATAAAATAAAAATGAAAAATGGGGATTGGAACCGGTGGGTGAACTAGAATCGGTCCAGAATTGGAAATACAGATTTTGTTTTATCCCTACTGCAGCCTCTCTAATCTTACCAAGGCATGAACACTTTGTAGGATAACCATGACTATAAGTGTCACGGTATATAATGTCAACAAGTTCTCTCCAATCTTACCTAGGCATGGACCCGTACCGGGCAGGGCTTTGGGCCGGTCCAAACTGGGCTTTTTGTTTGTGGGTTAAGGCCCGAAACTGGTCTGGGGTTCTACCGGGGCCGGGCCGGGTTCAAAGTTTTTTTTAGCTTTTCTAATTAATTCCTACACCCCCACCCCCAAATCCCGCCAAAACACCCAGCCCTACCCGCCTACAACCAAAACACTTTGAAAAAAATTTGGCGGTGTAGGAATTGGCCGGGCCGGTTCCAAGAGGGGCTGAGCCCGTGACCCGCCCCAAAACCCCTCCGGTCCGGGCTCAGGCCCGGTCCCGGTTCACCGGGCCGGGCCGACGCCGCACAGTGGCGGTCCGGGCCGGTTCCCGAGCCCGGCCGACCGGTACGGGTCCAAACCTAATCTTACCAAGGCATGAACACTTTGCAGGATAACCATGACTACAAGTGTCACTGTATATAATTTCAACAAGTTATGTATTGAGTCATTCAGGATTCTTTATTGAATCATGTTATAAATTTATAATCATTAAAATCATTTTAATGACAATAGGATTCTTTTTTTTGACAATAGGATTCTTTAGGAAGACAGATATTTGATTGCATGCTCTTCAAGAAGACAGTTATTTGGTTGTAATTTAGCACTAAAAGTGTTTGCATTTAAATTAGTTAGTAATATACATACTTTTGTATTAAGAGACTTAGACAAAAGCCTCTTTAACATTCGACGTTCTTAATAGGCAAACAGTCACATCATCAAACTATATCCTCTACTGTCAAAGGCGGATCTATTGTTAGGACAGAGGGGCTGTTGCCCCACTCAACCTCCAAACAATCCCTATATATGTGTAGAGAGAGAGAAATCTTCAAGTTCAGCCAGGGCCGTTTTTTAGGGGGTTCAATAGGTTATCCAGAACAGGGCCCCCAGATTTAAGGGGCCCCATATTTTTAAAAATTTATTAGTATTATATAGTAATATTATATATTAATTAATACTAATCTATAAAATACACTTAACTGGCTAGTGAAAAAAACAAATATAGATACATCATTTTATCGATGTTCCTATTACTCCATTGATTTGAGTATAACTATTTGGATTGAGATTTTTTTTAATTATTTTATATTAATATGGGGCCCCGATTTTAGATTTTGAACCAGGGCCTCC
Organism: Cuscuta epithymum; assembly: GCA_945859915.1. Classification (NCBI taxonomy): domain Eukaryota; kingdom Viridiplantae; phylum Streptophyta; class Magnoliopsida; order Solanales; family Convolvulaceae; genus Cuscuta; species Cuscuta epithymum. The sequence continues at coordinate 2,516,377 of CAMAPF010001023.1, forward strand.
AAATTCATTAGACGGCCCTGAGTTCAGCCGACCTAATGGGAACCACCGTCCGACCAAGCCCGTTTGAGGCCTTTTCCGGTGGAATTTTTTGATGGTTTATTTAGCACGTTCTTCATCAAGTCTAGTTTATCCATACAATGTTTTACCCAAACATTCAACCGGGAAGACAATCAAATGATTTTCTAAAAAATAGTGCGCTGTTTATATATATATATATATATATATATATATATATATATATATATATATATATAGGGGAGGGTTCCAGTGAGAAATAGCTTCTAGGAGAGAAAAAAGAATGACATCTAACCGTCAAATATATGGAATCAAAGGCTAAGATTGAATATATTTGGTTGTGGCAGCCTTGTAATTAAGTCGACCTTTGAATGGCTATTATAATCGAAAAAGAAACGTTATAGCCTCAAGGATAAACATGTAAAATTCAACCCTATTAATTTAGCTAGTTAATAATAGCCACTCTCGTTTCCCATTTAAATAGGACCATTAAATGCCAACTTTCGTACTCTTACTTTGCTTTCCTTTAATAATTCAGTCATTTAGATTATTATTATTTTAAATAAATAATAGGCTAGACTTAAAATAGTCAATTAAATTAGTTGCGTAGGTATCACCAAAAAACAAATTGAGTAGGTGCACTATTTCTCATACAATTTGCACTTTGGAATGGTGAAGGTTGCACTAGATCTTTCTAATTTGATGTAGCTATTTAATAGGGCCAAATTTAGTGCACTTCAATTATCTTATATAATTTTCTTTCCAAATCTAATATTTACACACATATAATTTGGAATTACTACTTTGTTGATAAAAAATAAAATTGTGCATTATTAATTTTAATATATAATCAATGGACTCCACCTAGATTTGTCCATTTGCACTCCAATATTGAATAAATGCACTTTTCTTTGAAATATTATTGAACATCAATTTTATTAAAAGTGATTTGTATTTGCACTAATAGCACTTCTAAAAATATTTTAAATAAAAATGATTTGAATTGAAATAAAAATTAATAAGAAATCTACACGAATTGGTGAAAACTATCTACTATCAAATGCATATTAATATATAAAAAAGTGCATTATTATTGTACCTTCAAAATTTTAACATTATCACGTTTTACAAAACGAAACGCACTTTTATAATGTGCAAATAAAGTATATAGAAATGTGCACTATCATATCACACTTTCTAAAATTTAAATTGGCACTTTCTTACAAAACCAAATGCACATTTTCTCTCAAAATCTATATCTTGTTCCATTATGAACATCCAATCCTTTGTTTTGTTGCACTTTCATATCATCCGTCATGCACTATAAGATAAATATTCCGGAGTTTGTCTTTTTTCTTTGTATTTAAAACTTAAAAGTGCACTTAATAAAATAAAAGGCATGCTCATGTATATTAAAATCAATATATTAAATAAGTTTTAAGAATAATGTGATAAATGAAAAAATAGGATATATAGCGAAAAGTGAAAAATTAGAGTTGGTGAAGAAACTGTATCAAATATTACGAATTCCATTAATATAAGAACTTTATGGATTAAGAATGACGTAAAATATGGAGTATATGATTTAAAAAAAAATGAGTGATATCTAAACTATACGTATTATGTCCTAATATAAATAAATCAACAACAAAGAGAAAAGAAGATGTGCACTTATTAACACTAAAAGATATATTAATAGAAAGAAATTAAAAATGCTAAAAAATAGGAATGGTCAAACCGTTAGAAAGCACATGAACGAAAGGAAACTAACAAATTGCCTATACTACCCATTACGCTATTATTTAACAATAATTTAGAAAAGATCAATCTAATGGTTGTGATGCATTCTTTTTTCTCTCCTAAGATGGTTTTCTCACTTGAACCTAAATCTATATATATATATATATAGAAAAGATCCTGTCCAGACGTCCGGACAGGAGCCGCCGTCCGGCCGGCGGCGTTTGGCCGCCTTCCCGGTGGAATTTTTTGATGAAATTTTTATGGCATGTTCTCCATCAAGTCTAGTTTATCCACAAAAAAATTCAGCCAAAAACTCAATCGGGAAGGTCGTCAAATGATTTTTGCAAGTTAACTGGTCCGGAATATGTATTTTCCGGACCAGTTAACTTGCAAAAATCATTTGACGACCTTCCCGATTGAGTTTTTGGCTGAATTTTTTTGTGGATAAACTAGACTTGATGGAGAACATGCCATAAAAATTTCATCAAAAAATTCCACCGGGAAGGCGGCCAAACGCCGCCGGCCGGACGGCGGCTCCTGTCCGGACGTCTGGACAGGAGCATTCCTCTATATATATATATATATATATATATATATATATATATATATATAGATTTAGGTTCATGTGAGAACTTAATCTTAGGAGAGTAAAAAAGAACCATTTCTCACCATTAGATGTAATCTCTAACAACATTGCACGTAGGGATGGCATTGGAATTTCACTTTCAATTGCATTAGATGGTAAGCTACTAACGTTGCTTTCCTTTTTTATTTCAGGATTGGATGTACCATTATTGAAATAAAATTAATGAAACTCTCTTATATATAACGTGTTTAAATTGCCCCTTAAATCAATATTTGAGTATTTTCTAATTATATCACATTTGGGCGTAAAAATAATCATACCAGATCTTCATTTTATTTTTAATTATATTACTATTTTGATTAATTTTCTCAGTAAAGTTTATTGCAACATAGAGTATGATGAGTGCATTTCATTTTCTACTGAAATTCGTGCACTTATGACAATCCTTCATTGCACACTTGTGCATACAATTTATGCTTTTGTTCCAATTCATTGCACACTTTTCATATACTCCCTCACTCCCATTTTGTAAGATATTTTTCCTATTCACTTGGTAAATACAAATCACTCTTAATCTCTCACTTTATATATCAATTTTTTTTATCAAATTTAATTCTGGTTTTTGCAACTTTGTAAAACTTTGAATTTAGATTCTGAATATGTAATTCTATTTTTCTAAAAGTAATTTGAGTGCGAATAGAGATTTGTTTGCTTTATCGTCTGTAAAATTTCGTAAACCGTAAAGTGCATTACAACTCGGGACGGAGGGAGTACAATTTATTCCATCTTTTCATTCTTAGTTTTAGCATTTTCAATTTATGCTTTTGTATTTGTGTGAATGCATCTTTCACGTTTTTGTGATAGTTGTGCACAAATATATGAGATTAATTGCTAAATAAACACATCCATAAAAAAAATGCATTTTAATGAGATAAAACGTGCATGTAAATACCATTAAAAAATGTGCATGTAAATGAGATAAAGGTGCATGTTAATGAGAATTGAATAAAAAGTGTGATATACAACAGTGCATCAAATTGTTCATATTTTTGTATGTATTTTCTTTTGTTCGCAAAATGTACACGTTAATGTTACTTGATGCACTTATATGTTCATACACATTGCACTTCTACGTTGTTCATGTGTTGTGCGCTATTAATACTTGAAAGTGCAATGTTTATATAAACACAATATGGAACATGTTCCATTAATTTTAAATGTAGAAAATATATAAACTATAACGTGCAAAACTCTTCGAGAATGAGTGCATGTTCTTAAAACTTGAAACACATTCATTTTTTGTAACGATCTATTTATTTATATGTTTGCATATTTATTTATTATACATGATGGATTGATTTTGCACATCAATAGACATGCTTTGCACTTTTTAAAATTTTAAAACAAAAGAAAATTCTATCACTTGTATTCCTGAAAATTTTCTGATTTTAAAATGAAATACAAGGGAGCATTTAATGAGCAAATTCGTAGGATGCTAAATTTTGAAAAAAAAAGTAATTAAAAAACTAATTAAAGTAACTCCTAATCATTAAATAGAAACCGATTTGCAAAATAATAGGAAAGTTTCCAAATGCGCATAACGTGGAAAAAGATTTTGACCCTGTGGTTAGACATATATGCCCCTACAATCAATTTAATATTAAATTTTCCTTTGAAATCAATTTGAAGTGGCCGATAATTGAGGCATTAAGTGCTGGTCATCTTGCTTTTGTGTACATTCGATCAAAAATATTAAGGGTTAGATTTCATTCTTTTTCCCTCTCCTGGAAGCGTGTTCTCACAGGAACCCACCCCTATATATATATATATATATATATATATATATATATATATATATATATATATATATATATATATATATATATATATATATATATGCTATCGTGGCTACAGAACAATGAAGATAATGCCACGATTGCAACCGGCCATTGTAATAACAAGAATGAGAACCTCCCTACTTTTGAGAAAATATATATATATATCAAATGTGTGTATATATATATATACACATATATATAGATAAGAGATCACATACTAACCATGCTTAAAATACTAACTTACTAACTCAATAATATGCAACACATTGAACTTCAATATGCAGTACAAATAATGTAAAGATGCACACTGTGAATTTCAATATGCAATAAAAACAATATGCAAAACTTTGAACTTTAATATGCAGTATAAATAATATGCAACACTTTGAACTTCAATATGCAGTACAAATAATGTAAAGATGCACCGTTTTTGATAGTTTGTAGGTTAGCATGTGAGGAATGGTTAGTATGTGATCTCACCCCTATATATATATATATATATATATATATATATATATATATATATCAAAAACTTAGTTGACTGCCTTTACAACTGAATTTTATCTGAAATTTAGTATGGATAAACTAGACTTGATGAAGAACATGCTAAAAAAATTTCATAAAAAAATTTCACCGGGAAGGTCCTGAAATGCCCTCGATCGGACGGCAGTTCCCGTCAGGCCAGCTGGACAGAGAGAGAGAGAAGTACTCTTATATGAAAGAGAGAGAGAGAGAGAGAGAGAGAGAGAGAGAGAGGTTCAAATAAAAAGTACTCCTTATATGAAAAATGAAAAGTAATCTTAGCCGTTAAAATGAGTTAATGAATGGATCAGATCAATTTTAAAGTGGAAAATTCGGCGCCAATGGTGTAAATATTAGAAAATTTGGTGCCAATAGTGTAAATAATAAATGTGCATGACTACGGAGAAAAAGTGCATTTGAGTAACACAAGTGCAGTGCATCCCTTCCCGGAAAAAAAAATAACCAGTATATAAATCGTTTGTGTTATTTTTTTAGGAGCTGAATGTGCACTCTTACATATGACATATGCACTTTTACTATTGTATATCACACAGTTTGGTTTACCGTGAGTTTTGATCTATTCTATCCATTTTAAGTAATCAACGGCTTAAATCACTTCCCACTTTTCATGGAAAGACCTCTTTGTATTAGAACTCACCTCTCTATATATATATATAGATATATAGATATATACTCGTATTAAATATAAAATTGTACATTTTAAATATGTACGAAGTATTCAAGATAAGTATTTTATGCATTAATAATGAATATGAGGCCAAAAAGTTACTGTAGTCGAGTGGAGGTTGCATTCCATGCATCTAATGGGTTAGTTGACAGCAGGACCAGTGTTCGATTGCACCTTGGTGAAGTATAATTTATTTTTTTGTTTTGCTTTTGTCTTTTTTAATCTATAAATTAATTTAAAATGACTTTACTTCAAATTTTGGCTTGTTTGAACTACTTCAATATAATTACAATTTAATTTTGCGCATATAATATGTGAAGTTTAATATTTACATCTTACGTTTAATATATATATTTATTTTGAATATACTTGTAAATTCGCAACTTAAGTTAATTCTAAAAACATAGGATAGTATTTGATTCATTCCTTATTTGATTCTTATTGTTAACCTAAAGTTGAAAAAATTACAAACTATGTGATAAAAATTTATTTTTAGTAAAGTAAAATTTTGTCTGCCGTGAAATTTTAAATCAAGATATTGTAATATTTTGTCCCACGAATATTTGTTATTTATAATTGAATGTATACTATTTTCCTTAATGTGATCATTGTTTATGAGATGTGTGAGATAATTAATGTGAGTTTACCCCATCGAAGAAATTTCTGAATATGCCACTGACCACTACTGTTATATTCGTCCTTACACTCAGCTCTATTTTGTTGAGCATAGTTCACTGTGAATTCATATCAGAAAGGTTGACTACTTGAAGTGCTTGAAGTGATATAATGCACTAATCCTTGCATTCAGCATAAAGAAAGAGTTGGCGTAGATGGAAAGAAAAAACAAAAAATTAACAGGGGTCTCTTTTGGTTTAGGAAAAAGTAAAGAATAAACTCTTCTTTTCTAATCCAAGCAAAGGACGATTCTCCTCTTTAACGATCACGGTGGATAGGAATGGAGTGCGATTGTGATATTCGTTTTTGTAAATCATGAATAATGGCTGCTTTATAAACAACACTTACATATAGGGTATGTTTGGCACGACTAGCTGAAAAGATATTTTTATGAGCTTTTTAGTAACTGTTAGCTTTTAGTGACTGAAAAGATCTTAAGAAGAAAAGGTGGTAGCTGTTTGGTAAAAAGTCGGCTGTTTGATTTAGTCATGTTTGGTATACAACCTGTTAGGACAAATTAATACTAAAAGTCATGGTCTTTTCTCAGATGCTACTCCCCGTAGCATCTCAAAAAAGATCTTTTATTTTTCGAGAAGCTCTTAAAATTTGTCATGCCAAACACACAACTAAAAGCTTTTAAAGACTTTTTAAACAATACAAAAACTAGAAGGCATTGACTTATGTGTGCCAAACATGCACATAACATACTCCATATCTGGAATCATCTCTCTCTGACAATTGTGCATTAAGAATGTTAGAATGGAACCTGACAATGTGGAGTATCGAGAGTTAACCCTTGTTGATTCCCACTGCACAGAAAATCCATCCGAAATTTTGATCACGCTCTCTTTTCCTTCCAATGTGCAAAATAAGATTGGTAATTTCTCTTTTAAAAGGAATAAAACATATGTTTTGTACATACTTATTTTCATTCTACATTATGTATGTAATTAAGGCAGGCAACTCATACTTATTGATAATGTGGTTCCTCATTTAACTCTCTAGATATGTCCGAAGTGTGCAAGATTGAAGCAAATTTGTCAAATGGTTGTGTAACCATAATAGGAGTCGATAAAACCAACGGTACCTTCTTTGCAAAAGCTTTCAAGGTATCACAAAACTTCAAAAGTCGCGGCTATACAGTTGGAACGCAAATAGGAAACAAGATTCTTATAACCATATACAAAATACCTGTAGAAGCAAAAGAGGACGAGCAAAGGAAAGGCTACACATACAATCCAACCCAATTAGCGCCATCGGGCGAAAAAAAATCTCTATCAGAAAGCATACAAACATACCGCAACACCAGTTGTTCGAGTGAAGAAAATAAATGCACGAGCGGCAAAAGAGACGGTGTTGCAGAGAAGATCAAAAGGAACATAAGCAGGGAGGTTCTCATTCTTGTTATTACAATGGTTGCAATCGTGGCATTATCTTCATTGCTCTTTAGCCATGTGAATCAGCCTATCGTTTAAGTTGCACGCTCTTTTCCTCGGCCATATATCACGTACCCAATCACATATATATATGCAATTACTTGTACGAGGCCGAGTGACACCGTTTAATCACTACATGATAGTGTGTAAATTGTAATCTACTGTCTTATTTACTCTTGTCAATAAATGTATAAATAAATAAAACAAATTTCAGAAATGGTACGTGGTTGTTCTCAAAACTTTTCTTTCTACATCTAATATAACAAATTCTCCGTATGAGTAAAACACACTATTGGAATCACCTGGTGCTAAGAAAAAAACTTTAAGTTATATACTACTATACTAGTAATAAAATTGGGAAAATATTCATAAGGTGGAAATTCGTGGCACATGTATTTCTGTTTCCTTTATCTTCCTTTCAATTAATATACGTAGTAGTTTTTTTTTGTTACTACGTAATGATTCTACTTCGCTGAACTAAGCCTGAACTCCGAAGAAACCAACATAAATCCTTAGAGAAGTATATTTGAGTTCCTACTCTCATATTTGAGTTTTTTTAGATGATCTATACACCACCGCCGATAAAAAATCGCTTTAAACTTATTGATTGGCGTGTCCTAAACTTTTTAATCTATTATTTAATGATGAGTTGAGAAATTTGTTAATTTCTAGAGATCATATTTAAACAGATCCGACTCAAATAACAATAAAATAACTGGTCTTGAATTGGTATACACGCTCAAATTGTAAGTGTACACAAAACTACTTTTTTGCATTTTTTAAGTGTTCACGGTCAAAATAGGGGTCGTGTACGCCAAACATGTAAAAATGATGTGTACAATTGTACAAATGGAAATATCCACCATAAAATACGCATACTATCATAAAAGAACAGATTTAAATCAATCAGATTAAAGTATTAAACTAGACTTTATAATAACATCAATATTTTGACTGTCAATTTCCGTGGCGTTTTGCACCAAGAATGTGCAGGTGCAAGTTTCAATCAAATCTAGGATATGCTCAAAGTCCAGGCAGGGCAGACTAAGCTAGTCTATAATGACAACATTGGTGAAGATAGAAATAAAAAGTATAGTAGGATGCTTTGTTTCATAAATGGTCTTCACAAAAGGGCAAAAGTGTCCTTTACAAATACTTTCCCAGTCACATAAAAACATATGCTCTCTCCCAATCCTCATTACACTAACATCGCTTTAACTTGATGCCCTCTTCTTTAAAAAAAAACTTGACGCCCAAAAATTTGTAGCTTCTACACTTCACAAAAGTATAAATCCCAAAAATTTATGCAGTGTTTTATAGAAAACCAGTACATCAAATACGCTTACGTCCTTTGGTGTATTTATTTCACCAAATTACAGACGGACTTGGTCGCCATTTGATTGAGTAATAGTTTAAGGGGTTTTGACCTCAATTTTATAATATTAATTTTAAAAGAAGACTAATCATGTTATTTTTACCTTTTATATTAATACTATGCTTTTATTATTAAAATCAGATGTATTCAGTTCTAGTCTAGTTATATAGGAGGTGGCACCACCACCTATGATAGGGGGGGAGACAAGGACGGGTTGGAGGGGCTCGACTCTCGATCAAGAAAAAATTCTTAGCTAAATACATGTATAGATATTTTTAATTTATAAAAAATGTGTTGATGTTTTAAACTTTAACCTCCGCAAAATGAAAATTTCAAGTCCCAAACCCCTAACAATATATTTCTGGCTCTGCCACTAACGTATGATATACGCTAACCCAGTAATATCAATGGCCAAATTAGAGCTCCTGCTGATTTGCACCCCTCAACTCGATCATCTGTCCAATTAGATTACAATTAAATCTTAATTACTCATATAGTCATATACAGTAACTTGTCAACTTTAAACTTGTCAACTTTACCAATTAATAAGTCAATGCAAAATTGTGCATGAGATTTAGAGTCCGTTTGGTCAATCTATTTTTCGGCTTATCGCTTTATCAGCCAACTTTTCATCAAACATGTACTTTTGATTTCGTGCGCTGAGTCGTGTAATAATCAAAATAAGTAAGGTTGAATTTATTGAAGATGACTATTTCAACTACGAACTTTTTAATATAATTATTTCTCCAGTTCTATTCTTCCTAACACTCACTCTATTTTGTTGAGCCAGAAAGGTTGACTACTTGAAGTGAAAAAGTGCAATGATATAATCCTTGCATTCAGCGTAAAGAAAGAGTTGGGGTAGATAGAAAGCAAAAACAAAAAATTAACCTGGGGGAGGGGTCTCTCTTTTGGTTTAGGAAAAAGGAAAGCATAAACTCAATTCGGGACAAAAAAAAATCCAACCCGAATAACGTCATCGGCTGAAAACCGAAAACCAATACGGGACAAAAAAAAATCTCCACCAGAAAGCATACAAAGATACAATGACACCACTTGTTCGAAGGGATGGTGTTGCAGAGATGATCAAAGGGAGCATAAGCCCAGAGTTTCTCATTCTTGTTATTACAATGGTTGCTATCATTAAGGTTTTAAATAGCCGTAGCGGCAGCGGTAGCGGTAGCGGTAGCGGCCTGTAGCCGACTGTAGCGATTGCAGCGGCGTGAAATATTTTCAATTGCGCAAAACATATATTTAATGAGTGTTGAAGTTAATACAAACATTGTGAATATTTGTTTGAACACTTATAACATTAAGAGTTCATTTACACAACAAAGACACATTTACACATCAATCCGTTCATGACGTACTGCCGGAAATATCAATAGCGGGCTGTAGCGGGCTATAGCGGGCGGCGTAGCGGGTTTTTCCCGTGATTTGGAATTCACAGCGGAATAGCGGGCCGTAGCGGTAGTGGCCCCTACCGCGACCGCTATATAGCGGCCGCTATAACGGTAGCGGGCCGCTATTTAAAACCCTGGACTTGCTATTGTGGCTTTATCTTCATTGTTCTTTAGCCATGTGAATCAGCCTATTGTTTAATTTGTGCAATCTTTTCCTCGGCCATATATCACGTATCCAATGCGGGTTTTCGTACTTTCAGTAATCCCCACCCTCACATTGATGTAATTAGTTGTACGTGGCCGAGTAAGACAGTTCAATCACTACAAGATAGTGTGTAAATTGTAACTACTCTTTTATTTACTCTGACCAATTAATGTTACGTTGCAAGTAAAACCAATTCCAGAAATGGTACATGGATGTTGTTCAAACTTTTCTTTCTACAGCTAATGGATAACATATACTCATATGAAGAAAACTCATGGTTTCTCGAAGCCCTTGACAAGCCTGAACCTCATGTCCTTCTGAATGCATGGATCAACTACTTGTTCACACTCCGCATTTGATCTTCTAAAACGTACGTTTGATACAATGATACCACATTCCCATTCCTCTTAAATTGCGGACCCAAGACTTTTATGAAAATGAATAGGAATGAACACGAATCCGGTTGGGAGGGACGGCGTTAGACCGGCATGGGTCCGAGCTGGGCAAAGTTAGACCGGCACAGATCCGAGTTGGGCGGACTCATTTTGAATTCATCGATTTAGGTGTCATTTGTTTTTATCGTTTATTAATGTGAAAATGGAAGAATTTCGATCAAAGTATGTTGTGTAAATTTGTTCAATCGAGTATTAGTTCGATCATATATATGTGTAGCATTATCCATTGAGTTAATTTTTATTAGTGAGAAATATGGTAGCAATTGTTTTTTGGGATTAAAATGTGTCATGTAAATTGTTTAATCAATACAATATGACATATGGTCGAAGTAGGTAGAAATTCAAGCATAACTTAATTAGTGTAGGATTCTCCATTCAAACACATTTTTATGTAAATAGAAATGCAATTTAAAGAGCGCAGCTACAACTTCCATAAGGAAAACATATTTCAAACCCTTAAAGGTGCATTTTTTTATTATAAAAATCTGTCATATAAATATGTTCAATCAATGTGACACGTGGTAGAAATGAGATCATAGAACTTGGAGTAGGATTACGAAGTAGTTTAATTTTTTTACTACGATGATGGTGGTGCTCTATTTCAACAAAAATGCCCTAAATATGAGTAAAAAATAATGTTGACTTTTCAAAATAGATACTTGTATAATTTTTTTCAATTCATTATTACCATACTTGAAAAAACATGTCAATTATATTATTCATCGTGGGATGATGCCAAATTATGTCTATATGATTTCAAGATGATAATAATCTACTCATATTTAAGAAAAAAGTGGTACTTGTTGTAGGGAAATTGTTCGTAGAGTTTCATTAGCGAATGCCCCTATAAATAGGGATAGAGTAGGGTTTACAAGTACGGGCCAATAGGCCCATATTACATAGTTTACATAGAAATGACCCTAATACATATTCTATATAAACGATAGCACACTACATAGAATTTCCTTCAACACTCCCCCTTGTGCTGAGTTGAATAGAATTTGGTATCTGTCTTGTTGTCTCGACAAAACCTCTGTCAAGTAATAAAAACCCTGTGGGAAAAAATAACCTTGACTGGAAAAAGGAGTATAGCATCACGATAGACTTCTTCCATTAAGTCTGTGTTTATTTGATCCTTGCTTTGATCAATAAAGTTTATATGTATTGTTACCTCATTAAAAACCTTACCAAGTAACAAAACCCGGTGGGAAAAATAAAACTTGGTTGAAGGAAAAGAGTGTAACATAATGTAGATGGGGAACTCCCCCTCATGTCTACACATATCCTTAATAATTACATTAATCAAGGATGTTTGGAAAGTCTATGCATTCCAATACTTTTTACGTTAATTACCTTAGCGAAGGCACACAAAATAGAGGAATATATTTCCTTCAATTCTCCCCCTGTGTGCCAAGTATAAGGTGATAAGAGTAAGAAAATTTTAACTTGCTAGAACCTTGCCAATAAACAAAACCCAATGGGAAAAATAAACATTGGTCAAGGGAAAAATGTGATGCACTAATAGCACACGTCAATTACTTTTGACTGCGCTATATTAATTATGTTCTTCCTTCAACATAATTTTACGTTTGCAAAATTAAAATGTGGGATGGTGCATGTTGTGTTGCCTCAAAAAAAAAAAAAACCTTACCAAGTAACAAAACCCGATGGGAAAAAAATAAACATTGGTCGAAGGAAAAAGAGTACAACGCACCATTATAATTGATGATAAATAAGTGTGTAAGTACTCCCCCTGAGTGAAACACATCAATAAGAATCTAACATTTACTTGATATATACTTTTATCAAGGTATTCCGTATATAACATCATGGTCTCTTTCAAGATAAATATATACTCATTAATAAAATATCAATGAGGTAAGGGGATACCCATCATCAGTAAAACTCAAATCACGTTACTTTGTGTGAGAGTAATACTTTTGATATTTTCAATTCCTTTAGAAATATTGTTATCATCAATCATTTAATTCAATTTATAAGGGATGAATAACGATTACTCCGATGGTTTCATATAGATATCAAAGCATATTCTTGATACCATTTCAATGACGATATACGATGTGTTGGTCCTGAGCTATTTTTAGCTAACACGTTATTGAGAATGTAATATTTGGTCGAATATGTTGGTCAAAGTACAATCATGCGCATATTGCACTTACATAGGGAATTTCTCCTCCCAATAACTTTTTAGTAATGGAACTTTTCTAGTATCCATATTTCGACCGATCATGGGAGTGCTAACAGTTTACATTTATCCATGTCAATTTTGCCTGAGAACCCTTTTGGATATATGCAACTGGTGAATTAGTATTCAACCAACTCGGTGTTTAATTTCAAAACAGAACCAAGTTTCCCAAGATCCTTTATCTCAATTATGATTTTCAAGTATCTAACATGTCTCATGTTCCATTATGAGTACATATTATGTCTATATCATGGAGATACAATGATATTTGGAAACAAAACTTATTTCCATTATAAATGCGCTAGGCATAATATATTCATTTTGCATCCCGTTTCAATCAAGCGGTCACTTAGACGGGTATGTCACTCCCGTTTGGATTGATTTAATCCAAATGTGAACGTATATAATGTTATTAAAACCCACTTGATAAAAACATAAGTGCTTCATAAAAACATAACTGCTCTTAAGTAAGATTGAGACATTTATTTGGTGACCCCAATCTTTAGCCGGTCTCCATTACTTTGGAGGCTACTTAAGGATTAAGTAGTTGGACATTTTTGTGTTCAAAATAGAGAAGTGTATGTAACTTTTCATATTTGAATCCAGGGCGTAGTGAGAATAATTAGGACCTCATTATCTTAATACGCTTTCTAACAAAGAATAATTTATGTCCTACAGGCTTTACACTTGGTTGATTAGCACTATCACACCAAATACCTGTCTCTTTGTCAAATATTAAATTTATACCTGGATTACTTGTACACTTTTAGGCCAAAATTCTCATTGCTTTCATGTTGCAATAGAGTATGGTTCGATATCATCGTGCTCTATATTCGTTTGAGCAACCGTAAATATATCGTCAGTATAAGTGTAAGGTCTATCATTCGACTCATACACACTCTCATTAACATGGAGATTTTAATTCTCTGGAATCATTTAAACTTCGGGGCGTCCCCCATTATGATTCAAGGACATATTTATTCAGAGACAATCTCGTGAGAGGAATTCATATGATGACGAATATATTGATGTGTGCCTTATCTACCCTCTACTACTTGGGGTGGATTATTAATCGAACCATGTGACTTCCCTCTATTCCTTTAGAGAGCCACGGCCTAACCACAACCCCACTATTTGTGGTTGCAATGCTTGTTCCTTTAGCATTGTATCTTTTAATTTGAACTTTAAGCTAGCCTTAAAGATATAATTACAGCTAGTGTATATAATCTGATTATTTAAATCATTGATAAACACATCAACTTCAATGTTACATTTTGATGTCTAAGATTTATCATTGAGACAGAGTAGCGATATACATCATAATGATTATGTCATTCAATTAGAGAATTCTTTCATTAATCTCCCCCTGATGACAGGAAAATCATTTGTCTCATCAAAGTGGCATTCCGCATAGCGGTGTACACATTATATGTTAAGGCTTGTAGCGGATTATTATTGGAGGTTCATCTCCAACATAAATATCATTTGTCTTTTAAAACCAATTATAGTGCGCTGTGGGAGGCGCAATAGGCACCACATTTAACAACCACATATGCATAAGTAGAACATCTCAGGCTAAGATCCAGTCACCAATTGGTATATACAAAAGTGGTTGTCTACTATCGGTCTTAATAAAACAAATGTGTAAGAGTGCTTGCAATATTGCATAATCCCATGCAAAGAATTATATATTAGTGCGCATAATAGATGTAATGTTCACCATCTATATTCTTTTATATGTGAGCTTTAGTAAGACTTTATTTTTACATGGGATGTGAGATGTTTTTCATTGATCTCGACAAATATGCAATACTCATCAAGTACTTTTGATGAGAACTGTCTAGCAATAACAAGTCATACAGACTTGATTGGTCGGGTGGTGAGCCCTTAAATAAATAAGTTTTGCTAGAAATTTTGCAAATGCAACATTTTATGTAACAAGAAAATAGATAGCATGAGGAGATTTCTACCAAACCACAATTACTTAAATGGCCCGCATTTTGGTAGATAAGTTCTCATGTATTACATCGTATTATATAGAATTTATATCTTTAGCATAGATAAGTCTCGATTCTTATTATTTCTAAGGAGTAAACTTTAAGAAATAGCTGGCGTGCCTTTTACTATATCAGTAAGGCACAATAGAAACAGAATATTTCTTCTCATACTTTAGAAGATGGATACAATTTTTCTATTTATCAATGTTAAGACCAACAATTTACATTGTCTTGGATTCAGTTGTATCCTTCAATCGACTGATTAAAAATCATAGTGAGTTATTTCAAAGTTTGTATGAGTCAATGATCATCTTGACTCATTTACTTCTTAAACATGCATTTTCTTTGGCATATATTCGATGTAATATAATATTTTCTATCTCATTTTATAACGAGCTTCTATGCGAAAACCCATTAAGGATACCCCGGCAAATATTGAAATTCTCGCAGTATGAGAGTTTGAAAAATATCCCTTCACAAGGGTGTATAAAGGGAAGTTTTTCTTGTCACTTTGACAAGAGTCCACTCACAAGACATGAACCCATGAAATGGTTCCATTCTATGTGAAAATCATTGTGAGGGACAAATTTTGAACGTAGTAAGCTTGGTGACTTCTAGATGCATTTAGATCAGATGTCACGAGTATAATTCTATTCATTTAGATATGAGATATTTAGATAGTTCATCACCTTAATCAATCACAAATGAAAATAAAGAATTATGTCAATGAATAAATATTCATTGCCTAATTTATTGTGTATCATCACAATGGGATAAAACACTTGTTATAAATTGTATTAATTTACAATTGTCATTCATATACTTCAAAGTGTCATGATATCAGGTCGAATGAGGTTCATATCATTCTACTATTTTATGGATATATTCCTTTGTATCCATTCTTTTATGAATAAAATTCATAGATATACATTTAATGAATTAATATGCATAAATATCTTAAATGTAATTTGAGATAAATAGTGAGATATTAAATCATTTTAAAATCTCAAACGAATACACATAATTTATATCAAACTATAAGTATAGAAATAAAGGTCTAATTAGAAGTAACAATGTCCATATTTGTAAAACTCATGAAAGAGTAACATGGATAAATCCAACTAGTAGAGATGGTTCTTATTCTCAAGATAATGGACATTCATAAAACTAAATTTATAGTTATTAGTCTCTTATGTGGTGGATCTCTTGTTCTTTAGAGATTCTATGAAGAGTAATACTAAAAGTGTATTTTTCAATTAAATCATGATTAAATTATCACATTAGATCCACTTATATCTTCAAGGATTTATTTCAAAACATTTATTTTCGTTAAACATAATAACAATAAATCCCATTCACAAGTATAGGCTCAAAGCTTTTGAGTGAAACTTTTGTGTAAAACATAATTTGTTCTTTGTTTGAGAACTCTTTATCACACAAATAGTTTATATGAGATCAATAATAATCAAATGTGTGTACGAACTGTACGATACACATAAAAAAAATATTATGTTATCATCTCGTTCTAAATGTCATGTAACCATACACAAAATAATGCATCGACGATATAATGTCAAAGTCAAAAAAATGTAAGTAAATGACTTTTCTGGAATTTGGTTGATAACACATCAAACATTATCATATCAGTTTGCTAGTTTTAATAGATGCCTATACATTCAATTCAATAACAGTAATTAGTAGGAGTAATTGTTAAACTAATTTAAATCTTTGATGATTAGTTTATCCATTTCCATGTGCACAAATGCTATAGCACATCCGGTTATGGTGAATAAAATGGAAAGCTAACGGATAGGTGAAAATTTTGGCGACACAATACCGTGACAGTCCATAGCCAACTAGGCAAGCATAATCATGTATGAGTGTATGACAGTATGACACACCTCGAAATTGAAAACTGGGATAAGATTCCATTTATCAAAATTCTGGAATTTTAATGGGGTCAATTCAATTTTTTTTAAAAAAATAGAATTTGGATAGTCACAAATCGTAGTTGGTTTCTGTGAATGTTACAAAGAAAACCAACACCAGTTCATATAATTTCAAAAAACTCATATTGAATCATCATTTCTATTCAGGAATGAGCAAAATACATGTGCTTAGTCCCATTATAATTTCAGAAACAAAAAAAGATACCAAGTATTTGAGATATCTAGTGTCAAGTTCGAAAAAAATTGAGATTTCAAAAAAAATTCCTTAAAATTTAACTTTAGCTGATTGGAAAAACTAATTATGGACATGTCAATCCTCATAAATCGCAAGTATTTGAATTAAGTAAACAAGTCGAAGGAGAGGAAGACTGACCTTGAATTGTGTATAGGTATTTTCTGTAAGAAAAATCTTGGATTGTTGGCTTACCGTAGTTACGTAGCGGTCAGCACCCATTAATTGTAGGCAAGGGAACGCACTGTGAAGACTAGATCTGTGATGCGGTACTAATGCCTAAGGAACTTCCAACCCCAGATCTGACGGGCGGCATTATTCAGCGATGGGATCCGGTGGGCGGCATCTTTAAACAACGAGATCCGGTGGACGGCGTCTTCCACAGACGGGATCCGGGCAGCGTCTTTTAGAGACGGGATCCAGCGGGCGGCGGCGAGGCACGACAGTTCTGGATGAGCGGCGACCGGTGAAGAGGAATCTGGACTCGCGGAAGATTAAAGAAAGCGCTGTCGCCGGAGTTCTTCTCGATGAGGAAGATTGGGGCGGCGGACTGAGGGAGCAGTAGGCTGTTATAGAAAGCCAGCGCTGGGGACTTCTTTGATGGGTGCGGGTAGTTTCAAGGGAGTAAAGGAATCCGGCGATGGCCTTTTTCTGGTGGTAGCGGCTGAGCAACCTACGCATAAGGTGTCGGCTAGTAAGAAAAAAAAGGGGAAGGGGGAAATTAGGTCTAGAGCTCTCATGCTGATAACGTGTTGTAGGGAAATTGTTCGTAGAGTTTCATTAGCGAATGCCCCTATAAATAGGGATAGAGTAGGGTTTACAAGTACGGGCCAATAGGCCCATATATTACATAGTTTACATAGAAATGACCCTAATACATATTCTATATAAACGATAGCACACTACATAGAATTTCCTTCAACAGTACTCTAAGTTAGAAAAATCACATTAATTCTACCCCTATTTCAAAAAAAGTTTTTGCATTGAAATTAGTTATTAATATACTTGGTATATTTACTTTTGTATTAAGAGACTCCACCAAAAGTCTCTTTAACACTCCACGTTCTTAATAGGCAACAGTCACAATATAAAACTATATCCACTACTTTCTATTCTTCATTACACTCACTCTATTTTCTTGAGCCTAGTTCACTCTAAATTTATGCCAGGAAGGACCTTGACTACTTGAAGTGATACTCCCTCCGTCCCCGGAAAGAAGTTCTCACTTTCCTTATTTGGATGTCCCTAATTTAAGTTCTCATTTCCTTAAATGGAAAGTTATCTACATCAAAACAGTGCCAAACAGTGCAAAACAGTGTCAAACAGAGTTGAAACAGTGTCAAAACAGTAAAATTTATCCCATGGTAAGTTTACTTGCATAAAAGTGTGTGCAAGTCAAATGGAGAACTTCTTTCGGGGACGGAGGGAGTATAATGCAATGCTAATACTTGCATTCAACATAAAGAAAGAGTTGGCGTAGATGGAAAGGAAAAAAACAACGGGGTAATCTGCCATGTTTGGGAAAAAATGTCATGTTAAAAGCCTTGTAATGCCAAACTTGACAGAAATTTACTCCTATTCAGGGAGTAGAAAACATGATGTTTCTATTTTGGAATTTCAAAATGTTTTTACTCCTATTTAAGGAATTCTCTCCTTTTTTAATCCAAGAAAAAGTAAAGAATAAGCTCTTCTCCTTTTTACCAATGTGGGTGGATAAGAATGGAGTGTGACGTGCACTTTGTCGTGAGTGCACTCAAAATAAATTCAACACTAACACTTATACGTAGTATAGGTGAAGTAGAGTTCGTATCCACAGCGAAAGGAATAATTTTCTTTCTATATAAATAGTAAGTAAAGGGGGGTTTTGATTGTTGAGTGATTTAATTAAATTTAAACACGAAGATGAACGATTTATATGGGATTTAATTCAAAGATAAAATTGACTTGGTATTGCTACTTTACACTTGTTGATATATTTTGGTCGATCATTGTTATATCTATAACTTATCTCCTCTCGAATAATCAATCGAGGAGTATATCCAATTCATCGAGGATAGTTATTAACAACGACCGTTCATTAATAACCCTTACTATTAGTCAAGTATAGAACAAGCGCCGTATACCGACTTGATAGTAGCATTTAATCGCTTAACTCCTTGATGAAATCAATTGAGATCGATAACCTCAACACAAGGGTTTCGGTTTAACCAACAAAATTAATCCCTCTTAAGTCTATTAACCACAACCGTGTATTAATAAACCGAAGTTACTTACTTGTGAAACCATCAACGATTAACCATCGGTTCGTTGATCGTATCTAGTAGTAATTAATATGTGAAACAAAACTAGTTGATCCTTTAAGTAATGTTCAAAATATTAATATGAAATATGAATAGGAATTAATTAATACTCAAGGAAGAATATTAAATAAGATGAATCCTACTATAGTTAATATCAAGATGTTAACTAATTGTCATCTTAGTAACACTCCCCGATATTAACATAGAGGAAGAAATGATTATTACTATAACTAATGTCAAGATGTTAACTAATTGTCATCTTAGCAACACTCCCCAACATTGATATAGAAATAGCATTTGAAGAAAGAATTAATATTCAAGGAAAGAAGTTAAGAAAATAACTCACAACTTTAATAATCAACAAGCTTCAAGAGCAATACCAAGAAATGGAAGTTTAGCTCCTCATTTGGAGACTAAACATGCTATAAAAATATAAAAGAAATACTATTCTAAACTGAGCTTAAGAGTATGGAAGAAATTGGTGTTTTATTGTGAAGGAAAGGGGGTGTATTTATAGGCTTTTTGGGAGTGCAGCTCGGGTACTCGATCGAGTATAGATAGATACTCGATCGAGTATGTGCAGAATGATGATTTTGAGCTATACTCGACCGAATTCAGGTTCAAATTCATATGTATACTCGATCGGGTATGTCGGTGTACCCGATCGAGTATGACAATAAAACGTGGCCAAATCTTTCCTTGCATGTTCCTTTGCCCCCAGATCGGATCCGATTTGAAATTTCAACAAGATACTCGATCGAGTATATACAGATACTCGATCGAGTATAGACCAAAAATCAGGATCTTCCCTTTTGTCTTGTGACTTTGCACTTTCCTTCCACTTTTGGGGTTCACCAACCGTCCTTTGAGTGATAGTAGACCTGTTTGAGCTCAGAATAAACCTAATCTAAACAATTTACAAGAATTCAACAAACTAAACTATTACACCAAAAGTGTGTAATTTCCGAAATACTAAACAACCAAAACTAGCTAAAAACGTAAACATACATACGGAAATTACAAGTGTATCAGAGTGCACTTGTAATATTCGCTTTTGTGAATCTTGAATAATGCCTGCTTATATAAATAACACATGCATAATCCATATATGGAACCGTATACATCTTTCAAGTGTATATTAAAAATGGCAAGATCCGACAATATGGGGTATCAAGAGTTAATACTTGTTAATTTCCCCTACAATGATAATCCAGCCCATATTATTATCACACTCTATCTTCCTTCTAGTATGCAAAACTTGTTCATGCTTTGTAATTTCTCTTTAAAAGGAAAAAAATATGTTTGTACATACTTATTTTCATCCTACATTATCTGTGCAGGCAACTCATACTTATTAGACATTACCGTGTCAAATGTTGTCTAACCATAACAGGAGTCGATGAAACCAACTCTACCTACTTCATGAAAACTACCGAGGTATCGGGAAATTTCAAAATTGGAGGTTATATGAAATTGTAAAGAGGTGACAAGATTAATTTGTTTAACCATCCCAAAAATACATGTAGCAACAAATTAAAAGAGGACGGCAAGAGGAAGGCCACATATACAATCCAACCCGAATAACGCCATCGGGTGAAACCCGAAAACCAAGTCGGGATGAAAAAAATTCTCTATCAGAAAGCATGCAAACATACAATGACACCAGTTGTTCGAGTGAGAAAAATAAAGACACAAACGGCAAAAGAGACGATATTGTAGAAAATATCAAAAGGAACATAAGCAGCGAGGTTCTCAATTTTGTTATTACAATGGTTGCAATTGTGGCATTATCTTCATTGTTCTTTTATTGGACGTGTTACTACTATTAATTTATTTTCATGTACATTCTTTTTCGTGTAACATTTTTGGTGTACTTGTTGACTTAGAGTAGGAAATTGTATCATTAATTTATTTCCTTAGTAAGCTCCTAGAATATCTCGGCTGAGCTGTTTTGATACGTACGTATCATTCATGCGCAGGCAGTATATATGTATCGCATCATTGTATGATTAAACAGAGCAAAAATTTTCCATTCTTGCACCCAATTCAATATGGTATCAGAGTAGTAAAACGGGACCTCCCAATCACGCTGCTGCGGCGAGACTATGGCTGGAGAAACCACACATAGCGGTGGTGACGGACATCGTGAACACTTGGAGCGAAGGAAGATTAATGATCCTTCGTCACCCTATTTTCTGTCAAGCTCGGATCATCCCGGGATGGTCATATGTGCGGTTGTTCTCAGGGGCGAGAACAATTATCGGGAATGGTCTACGGCCATGAAAAACGCCTTCCGTGCAAAACGGAAGATGGGATTTATAGAT
This sequence comes from Cuscuta epithymum, assembly GCA_945859915.1. NCBI lineage: Eukaryota > Viridiplantae > Streptophyta > Magnoliopsida > Solanales > Convolvulaceae > Cuscuta > Cuscuta epithymum. The sequence continues at coordinate 2,538,323 of CAMAPF010001023.1, forward strand.
GGAACGATTGGGAAACCTCTGACAGTGCCGAGGGACCTAGAAGACTGGCTAACCGTCAATTCCATGGCGGTGGGCAGGATTATGACGTCGGTAGAGCCGACGTTGCGAACCAATTTGGCCTATATGGAGAGCGTACATGATCTCTGGAACGATTTGGAGGCCAGATTCTCTGTCGGGGATGTAATGCGGAAACACGAGTTGAAGGAGCTCATACGGAACTGCCGGCAACATGGACAAACAATTACCTCCTATTTCGTCCAGCTCAAAGCACTTTGGGAAGAATATGACGGAGTGAGGAATTTCCCGCAATGCAAATGCAACGGGTGCACATGTGACCTCAAGAAACTTTACATCAAATATGTGGAATCGGAAAAAACTCATGACTTTCTCATGGGGCTTGATCATGAGACCTTCGGAACCATGCGATCCAATCTTCTTAGTGCCGATGAACTGCCTACTCTCACCAAGGTGTACCACATGGTGGTGCAAGAAGAAAGACATCAAAACATAACGAAGGGACGAAGCGAGAAAACTAGAGCGGTGGCCTTTGCCACTCGGACTGGACCTGCTGCCGGAGGGAAGGAAGAACGCACCAAATGTACCTACTGCCATAAACCGGGCCATGAAGTTGAGAACTGCTTTCGTCGAACGGGGATCTATCCTGAATGGTGGCACGATAACATGGGTCGTGGTCGCGGAGCAAGGGGCCGAGGAAGTAGCAACCGGGGAGGCAGAACTGGGCGCGGAGCTGGACGAGGCGGTGTGCAGGCTATGCATGTGGGAGATTATGGTGATGATGGAACCGAGACACGAGAAGGGAGAGGCAGTAACCCACATAGGCCGGGGTTCACCGAAGAGCAGTGGCAGACACTCATGCGCATGATGGAAAGCAGTAAGATTACTAGGCCGGAAGAAAAACTCACAGGTATGAAACTTGGTGACGAATGGCTCTTGGAATCGGGGGCATCGTATCACATGACTGAGAATAATCATATTCTAAAAGAGAAGGCGAAAATAGCACTAGTGGCGGTCACGTTGCCAAATGGTGACATAACACGAGCGACTCACGTGGGGAGTGTGCTAATTAGTGCACAATTGAAATTAAACAATGTTTTATTTGTCCCGGGATTGAAGTGCAACTTAATATCCTTGGAAAATTGATTGATGACCGAAAATGTGATATATTTTTTACTAATGATTTGTGTGTGATACAGGACCTACTTACGAGGATGCCGATTGGAGTGGGTGATCGAAGAGGGGGAGTTTATTATTTTCGGAGTTTGGATCGAGCACAAGCTTATGCGGTGGAAGGGACGGACGACGGTGAATTGTGGCACTCAAGGTTGGGTCATCCATCCATGAAAGTGTTACGTTTAGTAGGACATTTGAATAAAAATTTGTTGCACTCTGTTCAAAATAAAACGTGTGATGCTTGTATGTGAGGCAAACAAACCCGTGACAGTTTTATTATTAATAATGCTCGTGCTATTGAACCGTTTGAATTAATTCATTGTGATATTTGGGGTCCTTACCGGACTGTATCTACGTGTGGAGCTCGTTATTTTTTTTACTGTGGTAGATGATTTTTCTAGAGCAGTATGGGTGCACTTAATGCGTGACAAAAGTGAAGTGAAAAATATCCTCAAACAATTTATTGCTATGACTAGTCGACAATTTGACAAATCTGTTAAGGTTGTGAGAAGTGATAATGGAAAAGAATTTGTGAGTCTTAAGGAATATTTTTTGAGTCAAGGAATTATTTTCCAAACATCTTGTGTTTGTACACCTCAGCAGAATGGTAGGGTTGAGCGGAAGCATAGACATATACTGGAAATGGCTAGAACACTACGGTTTCATGCGAATTTGCCCATAGAATTCTGGGGAGAGTGTGTTTTGACAGCAAGATATTTAATCAATAGATTACCTTCCCCCGTGATTGAGAATAAGAGTCCCTATGAATTACTATATTGCAAAGCACCGCAGTATAGTCAACTAAGGGTTTTGGGATGTTTGTGCTACGCGCACGTGCCAAATCAAGCAGGTGACAAATTTGCGCCACGTGGAACGAAGTGTGTATTTTTGGGGTATGCTTACTCTCAGAAAGGATGGAAGGTGTATGATCTGGAAAATAGAAGACACTTTGTTTCGCGGGACGTTAAATTTATTGAAAATATTTTTCCTTTCAAATTGGAAGAACATGCTTTGGTCAAAACAAGTCCTGGAATTGATCAACGAATGGTTGATGCCAATTTGCATGGGGCATCATGGTGATGATGTTACACATGACAAGCATGAGGAACGTGAGGCGTCAGACGGTCAGTTGAGGCAAGACATTCCAGTTACACAACCACGACAAGGAATGCATTCGAATGATTCCAGCTCGGAAGAGGATATGGGCCGTAACCGAGATGGTGAGTCACACGAGAATGATGAGGCAGGAGTCCGACGCGGAACTCATACCCGGAAAGCTCCAACCTGGCACCAAGATTATGATGTCCAAATGAATACGGTTAAAATAAACTCCCTCCTAGTCGACACACCCGCTCTCCCGACACTCCTTGTCCCATTTCTCATTATATAAAATATAATCATTTTTCGGTGCCGCACCGAGCCTTGCTTGCAGCTATTTCCATACACAAGGAACCTCATGCATTGAGCCGTGAAATCCATACATTGGAACGCACTGGGACGTAGAGGCTAGAAGACTTGCCGGCAGGAAAGAAGGCCATTTATTGCAAATGGGTGTACAAAATCAAGTACAAGAGTGATGGAACGATGGAGCGCTATAAGGCACGCCTTGTAGTTTGCGGGAATAGACAGGTGCAAGGAATTGATTATGACGAAACATTTGCCCCGGTGGCTAAAATGGTCACGGTGCGAACTGTTTTGGCCGTAGCCGCATCGTGTCATTGGGAATTGCATCAAATGGATGTGGACAATGCGTTCCTTCATGGGGACCTCGACGAGGAAGTGTACATGCATCTACCGCCGGGATATTCGGCTCCCTCCCGCGGTAAGGTGTGTCGTTTACTTAGATCACTTTATGGACTTCGACAGGCACCCCGGTGTTGGTTTCATAAACTCACCACGTCACTACGAGCATTTGGATTTATTCAGTCCCATGCAGACTACTCGTTGTTCACGATGCGCAAGGAGAAGCGGATTATTTGTGTGCTTGTATACGTCGATGATCTGCTCGTGACTGAGAATGATCATACAATGATAGAACAATTTAAACAGTATCTTGCGAGTACATTTCCCGTGAAAGACTTGGGTGTGATGAAATACTTTCTGGACATAGAAGTCGCACGGAATCCTACAGGCATTTTTTTATGTCAACGTAAATATGTACTCGACATCTTGAGTGAAGTCGGTTTGGCTGGATGCAAACCAGTTACTTTTCCCAAAATACAAAATCACAGGTTACAATCGGATGAAGGGGCATTCTTCCCGGACCCCGAACGATATCGACGACTTGTCGGGAAGCTCATTTATTTGACCTTAACTCGACCCGACATCTGTTATTCTGTTCATATTCTCTCTCAATTTATGCAAAATCCACGAGAAGCGCATTGGGAAGCTGTACTTCGGGTACTTCGTTATCTTAAAGGGCGACCTGGGCAGAGTATATTGCTTCGGTCCGATTCACCCCTTCATCTTACTGGGTATTGTGATGCAGACTGGGCGAGTTGTCCCGTCACTCGGCGTTCAGTCACAGGATACTTTGTCTCGTTGGGTCACTCGCCCGTGTCATGGCGCACCAAAAAGCAAGCTACTGTCTCTAGATCTTCTGCGGAGGCCGAGTACCGGTCAATGGCCTCCTTGACCTGTGAACGTATTTGGTTGCACCAATTATTACAGTCCTTAGGGATTTCCCCTTGCGGGCCGGCACACCTATACTGTGACAATCAAGCCGCACTTCACATTGCTTCTAACCCGGTCTATCATGAGCGTACGAAGCACATTGAACTTGATTGCCACTTTATTCGGGAACATGTTCAGGACGGCTCAATCACTCTTTCATATACACCCACAACTCAGCAGCCTGCGGATTTGCGGATTTGTTCACTAAAGCCCTGGGAGCTCACCAATTCACGTACTTGCTTGGCAAGATGGGCATTTACGACCCCCATGCTCCATCTTGAGGGGGGTATTGGACGTGTTACAACTATTAATTTATTTTCATGTACATTCTTTTTCGTGTAACATTTTTTGTGTACTTGTTGACTTAGAGTAGGAAATTGTATCATTAATTTATTTCCTTAGTTAGCTCCTAGAATATCTCGGCTGAGCTGTTTTGATAAGCACGTATAATTCATGCGCAGGCAGTATATATGTATCGTATCATTGTATGATTAAACAGAGCAAAATTTTTCCATTCTTGCACCCAATTCAATATCTTTTGCCATGTGAATCAGACTATTGTTTAAGTTGCACACTCTTTTCCTCGGTCATATTTCATGTACCCAATCACATACTTCCTATGTTCTTTTGTTATTGTAACGGTTCACTTTTCATGCTTGCCAACGCACAAGTTTGTATATTAATATCTTTCATTCCTTATTAGTGAAAAAATTAAAATAAAATCATATTTTGCAAATTTAAAATGAGGGTAATTTAAAAATATTTTTTTTAAAAATAAATAAATAACATAGCCCTGGGCAGTTCTGCCTTGCTTGAACAGCCGGTACGAGGGTATCAGTCAGGCCCTGAAAGCCTGAATTTTGAAATAACCAATGCGTGATGTATCATCGTCATTCGCCAAGGCCGCAGCGGGCAACACGTAAGAGCAGTACAGCCAGCACGCAGCGCCAGGACCCTAGAAGCCAGCTCGCAGTTGGAAAACGCATTTCTCACCGCTAACCGCCGCGCCCACCAACAGTCCTCCCTCCGCCGCGCAGCCGCCGCCCTCTGTATATGCTGTCTGGTAGTGTTTTCGTGCCCCCGCTTAAGTTAATCTCTAGCTAAGTAGCACCGGGACGGAAACAGGAATAGAAACTGGGAAACTCTAATATCAATATATCAGGGTACAGCAAGGAAACACGGAACTAAAATTTAAAATTGTACTGATATACTACCTCTGTCCCAATTTATTTTGCAAAATTTCCTATTTTGGTGGTCCCAAAATGGTTTTCCACTTTTCATTTTTGGTATGTAAATAAAAGTAAGTGACAAATTTATCCTTACTTTTACTTTTTGCTCATTAATCTAAAAGCATATACTTTTAGGATGAAGGGCAAAAGTGTAAAAAGCAAGCATCATTTATTGTCATTCCTTAATCCTTGTACCAGTCAAAGTTTGCAACTCAATTCGGGACGGAGGGAGTAGACCGGTAATTTTTATGTCCAAAAAATATAGGAAGCACTTGGAATTAAAGTGGAAATTATACAATTAAATCTGAAGCCTTTCAAGTCTCACCCAAATACCCACCGTCCAACAAACTAGCAGATGCACGCACCAAATTCCCTCCAGCAGACCAGCTTTCCAACTCAGAATCGTGAGTGTCACCTATGCTTCAACCTTGAAGTCCGATTCGTTCCGATCTCCCTTAGTCACTTTCTTCTTCTCGTCATTCGTGGAGTATTACACTGTTACGGAGTAAGGATTCGCAAGTCGCAGCCCTCACAGGTATTGTTTCACCAGTCCACCGATAAGGAGAAGTGGAGAACGATTGATGACTGACCCAGGTTTTCTTTAAATTTTACAAGAAACGGGTCGGCCGTTTCCGAAACGGCGAAACGTTTCCCTTACCCGACCCAAAAGCCCACAACCGCAGAAATGTTCCTCCGGTGTTTCTAGGCGTCTCTGGCCATTTCCTGACGTTTCGCATTTCCGAAACGTTTCCGGGTCGAAAACTTCCACCTGATTGGCGTTTCAGTACTTCCTAGATCTCTAGTTCCGACACTGATGTGAATAGTACAAAAAGTCTAATGTTGCAATTAAAAGAGAACGAAGATAGTATATGCAATTAGTTGTACGTGGTCGAGTAAGACAGTTTAATAACTACACGATAGTGTGTAAATTGTAATCTACTTCTCTATTTACTCTTGTTGATTAATGTTTAAATAAATAAAATAAATTTCAGAAATGGTACGTGGTTGTTTGTACAAAGGCTCCGTTTGGTAAACAACGGTTTACCCAAACCGCCAACTCTTTTGAACTGTAAACCGCTGCTTTTTGCAGCGAGTAGACCTCAATCCGTTAGAAAACAAACGCAGCCAATGACTACAAACTCTTCTTTCTTAAGAGTGTTAGTTATACGGGAGGTGGCACCATCACCTATGGTAGGGGTGGAGACAAGGAAGGGCTCGAGAGGAACTCGACTCCCAAGAAAAAAATCTGAAGTATATATATGTATAAATATTTTTAATTTATACTACGGGTAAAAATGTGTTGATATTTTAGTCTTTGACCTCCGCAAAATGAAAATATCAAGTTTCAGTCCGCCTAACAATATATTTTTGGTTTCGCCGCTGGTCCTAGACATACACTAAGACCATTTGCAATCCAGAAGTGAAAAGGATATATTTGATCTATTCACCCCCAATATATCATACAATTTTGGTATTTGAAGAGGGGAGTAAAATGGATATATGGCAGCCTTGATTGGGGAATAACCAACACACTTTTCACTCCATGAGAGAAAAAAAAGAAAAAGAAACGTGTGGGGAGATGAGCAAAAAGTAGGTGGTAGAGCTAATGATAAAAGATGAATATTTTTTAAAAGTGGTGTAACTTTTTTATTTGAATTCCAATTTTTATAAAAATCACATCAAACTTTATATTTTTTTTATAATATTTCACATGAGATCCATATAGCATACATAAAAGTAATTATTTAATTAAAAAATTAAGTTAGATGAATATATTGATGATGTTGGATTACAGAGAAAAATTGAATTGACAAGGTGAATACGTAATTTTGATATGAAAAAATTGAATTGACAAGGTGAATATGTAATTTTGATATGAATTAATTGGAAATTTATGTTATTGACGGAGGGTGGTTGCGGATAGTCTGACCCCAGTAGTATTAATGGCCAAATTCGAGCTCGTTATTTGCACCCCTAGGCTCATCGATTCAATTAAATTACAATTAAATCTTACTAGTACTTCAGATGCGCGTATACAATAACAAAACAAGTCATACACAGTAACTTGTCAACTTTACAAATCTATACTCCTCGTCCCTTTTTAGTTTGCCAAACTCAAATTTTTAAGTCAAAGTTATTCAACTTTGACCGATTATATATTTATACACGGTAATATTGATAATAATAAAATTATATGAAAATGTTCTTTGTTGAAAATACTATCATAAAAGTATAAATTTATTAACTTTTACATAAATATATCAGTTAAAATAATGAATCCAAGTTTATCATCTTTGACTAGAAAAGTCAAAGTTGGCAAACTAAAAAGAGACGGAGGTAGTATATATTAGGGGTGGGCGTGGTCCAGAACGGTCCGGTTCTAAGGATAGAACCCATTCGGTACCATGTTGTTTCGGAACGGTACACATGCCGAAACATTTGAACAAATTTTGCAATTAGTAGATATCATCACACGGGCCAATTGACGTGAAATTTTGATATAAATACAAGAAAGTAATAGTGTATTATTTACATTAATTAGATTTCCATATTTTATTAGTTTCCTATTGTTATCAGGACACTCCTTTATTATATATATATATGACATCCACGGTTACCACATTGGTAAGACTGCCATTATTCTCACATGGTATCAAGAGCTCTAGGGTTATTAGCCAGTTACAAATTTTTTCGATGTCTTCTCCCAATACTACCGCCATCGCCGCCTCTTCGGTCACCGCCGCCGTCTCTACACGCCGGTGACCAATTCTTCTGTGCTGAGCGCGATAGACATGACCGTGACGGATCCTATTGATTCTAACACTCTGGCGCCGATCACTTCTGAGCAGCCGAGTTCTCAGATCACGTTTTCGAGTCAAGAATTTGCACTATCTTCGTCGTGGGTCCCACTGATTTTCACGTGGACACCGACGGTTCCCAGCCTTCATCCGCATCTTCCGCCGCCGGCAGTGCGCTTCGCCGAGTCCAGCAGCAGCGCCGGACGACGGTTCTCTGGACCGACCCTCTCCCGCAACCCCGGCCTTTTCATGCCGCAGTCGGCCGGCCGTATTGGCCGCCGCGATGATGTTTCTCCGATGCCCAACTCGTTTGTGTCTCATGCTCAAGGAATGGGTTTTGGTGCTTCCTCAATCACAACTATTGTGACTATCAAAGTGTTGGCTGTTGAAGATTACTGACCATGGCGTACTCAGTTTGAGTCATTTTTGGACTTTAATGGTCTTTTGGGTATTCTTGATGACTCCTTACCTGCCCCACCGTTATACACCTATGATTTATATCAAACCCAGACCATGAATCCTGAGTATTATCATTGGTTAAAGTAAGATCGGACTATTCGTTCTTGGTTGTTTGCTACCCTCTATCGTGATATACTTGTTGAGGTGCATCAATTAAAGAATTCTACCGCTATTTGGGAACGCTTGGAGGCTCGGTTTGTGACTGCTAGTCTGGCTAGATCCATCGAATAAACAGATGTTGTCTCACATGAAAAAGAAAGAAAATCAGCCCATGGATCAATATTTACTTGAAATTCGGAAAATTGCCGAGTCTCTGGCCTCCATAAATTCTCCGGTGTCTGATCATGATCTCTTGCAATATGCGTTATTGGGATTAGGTCCGGGAAATGAATCAATTGTGGGGCCTCTTACTCTATTCCCGGAAGGTCTTACGTTTGATAAATTGTGCACCAAACTTGTTCATCAAGAAGCCCGTCTTACTACCAGCAACGTTTAGAGACCACCGTTGGAGCCCCAGTCTTAACAGCACACGGCCAGCAACCTGCCACTCTAGGACATCAGCCGCATCCGGCCCCGCAGCCCCAACAGCCGCAACAGCGCGGGGGGCGTGGTCGCAACAGAGGACCACGCGGACGAGGAAACCGCGGACGAGGTCATGGTGGTCAATACTATCAGTAGTAGCCCCACTTCGACCAACAGCAGTTCTATGGCGCCGGACAGCAGCATCAACCGGCGAACGGGGCCTATGGCCGAGCACCTCCACCACCGCAGATGATGGGTATACCGGGTACAGTTAATTGTAATTCTGTTGGGTCATTGTTTTATACTCCTGCACCATATATTTCTTGTACTAACTATGCTTCTGCAGGATCTTCACCCTTTGAGAATAATTTTGGTTCAGTTCCTCCTCCCACCGTATGTCAAATTTGTCACTCTCAAGGTCATTCTGCCATTACCTATTCATCTCGTTTTATTCAACCTTCTGCACCTGCTTTGGCCGTCCCTACTGGAGAATCTTGCTCTACTATTTGGTATCCTGACTTTGGCGCTTCCGCTCATATGACTCCTAACGAAGGTATTTTAGAAAATAAATCTATTTATTCTGGACCACTAACAGTGACAGTTGCTAATGGTTCTAATTTACCTGTTGTGACTGTTGGTGACTTAGCTTTATCTTCTCCGCCGCGTCCCCTTCATTTAAAATCTGTTTTTCATGTTCCTCATCTTAAATATAATTTATTATCCATTCAAAGATTATGTGCCGATAATAACTGTTTTGTGATTTTTGATAAAAATTCTGTTTGTGTTAAGGACCACAATTCGGGGGAAGTGTTTCTTAAATCTTCTAATAATGGTGGCGTTTATCCTATTTCCTTGCCTCATACCTCATCCGTTTCCCTAGCTTCTCATGTTGCTCTAGGACCTGTTTGACATCGGCGGTTGGGACACTGTGGCAGTCACATTTTACATTTTTTCCTGGGTGTCCAAGCTATCCGTGTTCCTAAAGGCTTATTTCTGTCTCAGCAAAAATATGTATCTGATCTGTTAACTAGGTTTCATCTTCATACTCTTAAACCTGTTCGCACCCCTCTTCCTTCTAGAACTAAGTTATCTCTCACTGATGGTGAACTTCTTGCAGATCCTACGGAGTACAAAAGTATGGTAGGTGCTTTACAGTATTTGACCATGACTCGACCTGATATTACATTTGCTGTTCACTTAGTTTCCCAATTTATGCATGATCCCCGTACTTCCCATATTTTGGCTGTTAAGCGCATTTTCAGGTACCTCCAGGGCACTCCAAATTACGGCCTCTTTCTCCAGCCGGATCGGTCTTCTCCCACTGTTCAGGCTTATTTTGATGCTAATTGGGCAGGATGTCCTGATAGTAGCCGCTCCACGTCTAGTTTTGCTATTTTCTTGGGTCCAAACTTGATTTCCTGGAAGTCCAAGAAGAAGCCCAATGTATCCCGATCCTCTACTGAAGCCGAATACAGGGCCATTGCCTACACAGTTCAGGATACGCTACATATTGGGTCCATACTTTTCGAGTTAGGGCTACGCATTCGCAGTCCTGTTCGTTTGCTATGTGACAATGTCTCCGCTTCATATTTATCTACTAATCCTATTCAGCATGCATGTAGCAAACCCATCAGCATTGATTATCATTTTGTTTGTGAGCGAGTTTCACATGGAGATTTGGTTGTTCGTCACGTCCCTACGCAGTATCAGCTTGCAGATATCTTCACCAAGTGTCTGTCTCCGCAGCGGTTTATTTTTCTTAGAGATAATCTGCGCATTGTGTCCTCTGCACAGATTGAGGGGGTGTAATAGTGGATTATTTACATTAATTAGCATTAATTAGCTTTCCATATTTTATTAGTTTCCTATTGTAATCAGGATACTCCTTTATTATATATATATATATGACATCCAAGGCTACCACATTGGTAAGCCTGCCATTATTCTCACAGAAAGAACATACTAAATGCTAGAAAAGATTGAAGAGGTTGACATTTTTGTATTTAAATTCAAAAACACTCCAATAGTGAAAGAAATTTAGTAAAAATATAGAAAAATGACAGTATACAATCGTATAATATCATCTTTATTAAATCCACGAGAACATATAAAAAGAATATCATTAAATTATTGGATAGAATACAAATATTTAATGTTCTTCTTCTTTGTTCTAAGTTGAATATTAATTCTAATATAGTTCATAGTTGAATCATAAGAACTATGATTCAAATCATATTAATTAAGTTATAAAACTACACAAATATGATACAACAAAAGTCATATACAGTACACTACTAGAAATTAATAGTCATTGATGTTTTTTAAAACTTTGGCATTCTTTCATTATATACCAAATATAACATAAATTAATTATCTAAAAGGATGCATGACTAAAGTTGTTGGTCTATAAAAGATATTTATGGGAATGGAAAAATATATAAAAAATTCAAAGACATTATTTTTGAACGGTTCGGTCCGGTATTTTTCGGTTCTCGATATCTAGGACCGGTCCCATACTTGTTTGAACTGGTACGGTTTCGGTTTGTGATATAATTTTATAGAACCATTTAAATACCCGATATTCGGTTCGGTACCATTACGGGCCAGTTCGGTACCGTTTCGGTGCGGTTTTTATGCCCACCCCTAATATATATTATTATCTATATGCTATCCTCCGTTCTTTAATTCTTGTAACACTTTGACTTTCATGTTTGTCAACGCACAACTTTGACGGTAATTATATTTAATTATGTATTAGTAAAGATTATAAAAAGTTGATATATTGGAAATTCACATTAATAGGAATTCAATAACACTTTATAAATGATAATTTGATAATGTATATTAGTATAAAATCATAGTCAAAGTAAGACATGTTAATAGTGCAAAAATCACAATGTTGCAAGGATTTTAGGAATTGGGCTATGATGCTTGGTGATGTAATAGAGCCGAGCTCTTGGAATGCATGGTGAGATAGTAGGCTTGTGTCCTATGATTTGCATGGTGATGTATTTGAGCCGAGCTTTAAGAAATGCACGGTGAAGTATTAGGATTGAGTCCTGTGATTTGCATGGTGATGTACTTGAACCGAGCTCTAAGAAGTGCATGGCAAAGTATTAGATTCAAGTCCTATGAATTGCATGGTGATGTACTTGAGTCGAGCTCTAAGAAATGCAAGATGATGTACTAGGGTTGAACTCTGATATGCACTAATTAGTAGTGCATAAGTGTATGTTTTTATGTTTGATTTGTGTGTATTGTTTATCGTTTTATTTAGTTTGTAAACATTTATGTGATTTTAGTTGTAATTGTATTTTAATCTTCATTTGTAAGTTGGAAAGTAGAGTTAGTATTTATGGTGTTAGAAAGGAAGAGTTTGAAGTGAAGAAAAAGATGATAAGTGTGCCCAGGAGCACAAACCCGGTCGGGTCAGACCATGCACCCGGTCGGGTCTGATGTAAAATCCGAAACTGCCTGGAAAATCATCAGACCCGGTCGGGTCCCCTACTTGACCCGGTCGGGTCAGACTTGACCCGAGACACCAGGACGTGCCGAAGATCGCCAGAACGTGGAGGATATCTGATTTTGACCGGACCCGGTCGGGTAAGCACCTAACCCGGTCGGGTACCCGGCCCAAGGTGTTGAAAAACACCTATAAATAACCCCATTTTCCTTCACAAAGAATAAACTCCTTCTTCCATACTCTTAAGCTCAACTTAGAATAGTATTTCTTTTATATTTTTTTTAGCATGTTTAGTCTCCAAATGAGGAGCTAAACTTCCATTTCTTGGTGTTGCTCTTGAAGCTTGTTGATTATTAAAGTTGTGAGTTATTTTCTTAACTTCTTCCCTTGAATATTAATTATTCTTTTAATCTATCTATATATTAATGTTGGGGAGTGTTGCTAAGATGACAATTAGTTAACATCTCGACATTAGTTATAGTAGTATTTATTTTCTTCCTCTATATATTAATGTTGGGGAGTGTTGCTAAGATGACAATTAGATAACATCTTGACATTAGTTATAGTAGGATTATTCATATTTAATCTTCTTCTTCCTTGAATATTAATTCTTCCCTTAATCTATCTCTATATTAATGTTGGGGAGTGTTGCTAAGATGACAATTAGTTAACATCTCGACATTAATTACTACTAGAAACGATCAACGAACCGATGGTTAATCGTTGATGGTTTCACAAGTAAGTAACTTTGGTTTATTAATGCACGGTCGTGGTTAATAAACTTAAGAGGGATTAATTTTGTTGGTTAAACCGAAACCGTTGTGTTGAGGTTATCAATCTCAATTGATTTCATCAAGGAGTTAAGAGATTAAATGCTACTATTAAGTCGGTATATGGCGGTGTTCTATACTTGACTAATAGTAAGGGTTATTAATGAACGGTCGTTGTTAATAACTACTCTCGATGAATTGGATATACTCCTCGATTGAGTATTTGAGAGGGGATAAGTTATAGATATAACAATGATCGACTAAAATATATCAACAAGTGGAAAGTAGCAATGCCAAGTCCTTTTTATCTTTGAATTAAATCACATTTAAGTTGTTCATCTTTCTGTTTAATTAAATTAAATCATTCAATCCTAAACCTCCCTTTTATTTACTAGTTCTATAAAAAGAGAATTATTCCTTTCCCTGTGGATACGAACTCTACTACGCTATACTACGTATAAATGTTAGTATTGAATTTATTTTGACGCACCGTGACAAAGTGCTCGTCAAACTCTATGATTGTTGTGACTGGTAGTCACGGGGAATAGGGAAGGTGTTTTCAAATGAACATGGGCCCACAGACCGACTACTTGACTTTATATAAAGTAAGTATATTTTCAAATGGGGTAACTTGGAGTTACGGCCTAGATTATACTATCACCATATTGAGGTCTTGTGTTTGAAATACTTGTTGTATATCTATTAGATGTCATCAACACCAGTACTTTATAGTTTAGGGAAAGTACTGATCCCTTTGGGGGAATCCCACCACCTTTTCAGGTTGAGGCTAGGGCTTGCTTCCTGTACCCATTGCTCGGATGATCATCTTGAAGAGAAAACTTGGTTCGTGCTTCCTCCATTCTGTTTTTGAACAATGATAAACTTGCTCATGAATATTTTACTTTAGAGTCTGTGTGCTCGTGTTTGCCCCATGTGGCATTTGGTTTTAAACTATATTTTCTATTGCGTATTGAATCGCTTATTATGTTTGTTTATGAATGACTTATGTGTGAATGATATTCATTTCCTCCTCCAATAATCCTCTTATTCTCTGAGCAAGATTAATCGTTGAACATGAGAAAGATTTGAAGCGATTATTGACGAGATTAACATGATTGCTTCCTCTCATTCTAGCAATCTTAAACTCATACAAAAAACTACCTCTTTGTCGCCAAAAAGTTTTAATGGGAAAAATAAAAACAAAGTACTGAATGGAAACATTAATTTAAATCATCAAGAACAACTAAAATAAAATTCCAAAACATAGCCGATCGCTCATTCTATGGCAGCGGTTCAAGAGGGGTCGAACCAATAGCACTTCACCTTCCTCCTCCAAGACCAATTGATCGTAGGTCCGATCAAGATCATCATACTCACCTTATCTCTAAATCATCTCGATCGGTGCTGCCTAGGAATACCTACTAGGCTACTAGGGGTGGGCAAACGGGTACATGAATCGCAAGTCGGTTCAGGTAATACGGGTTCGGAGCGAGTTAGGGCCGGCTCCTAATTCTGGAAAATCCAAACGGGTCGGGGCGGGTCTTAAAAAACTTATGAACCAAACAAGTATTAGAATTTGAAAAAATGGGTACCCGAACCGACCCGTTTTTTAAATTCTATTATATTTAGTACTCCCTCCGTCCCGCTATGATTGTCCCATTTTACCTTTTCGGTCCGTCCCACTAAGATTGTCTCATACCTTATTTGGTAAAATTTGTGTGGTTCTAAATCATTCTTACTTATATTCTTACTTTATCAATTTAATATCAACCACATAAACCCACTTTTATTAATAACCGTGTCACCTTCTTTTGTCCCAAACTTAGGGGGACGGAGGTAATACTACATATATTATACTAAAAACACCCAAAAACTTTCATATTCATGAGTTTTTAGAAAGAGTTTCTAAATCCATATATATAAACTTCTAAATTACTATTCCCAATTCTTTATGTGAAATCAAACTTTCTTCTTTTTTTTTTAAACAAAGTACTCTTGCTCAATAAAGTGTGACATATTAGTTTATTATCTCAATTTTACTTACATTTTGAGATTTATTGAGCTTTAAAATGTTATCTTAAACATATATGTATAGTGACTAGTCTAATTTCTTATGATTTTGTGGTGCTATCTTTTTATTTTATGAATGATGATATCTATTTTCTTATGACTAGTCTAATTTGTGTAATTATTATGTGCTATTTAGTTTGTACCTTTGTGGTTAGGTGTATTGTTAACTAATTCAAAACTTTGTTTTATATTTTTATTTTAAATTTTTACTATATTATGACGACGTGAATACTTAATTAGTTGTAAAAAATTACCTACTATATGTTTTGTTAGCGTAGCGGAATTTTTCAACAACCGAGAACCCGGACTGACCTGACCCGTTTCAAATGGGGCGGCTAACGTCCTATTCCTATTTCGAGACTTGATATACTCACACCGAACCTACCCGTTAAATGAAACCGGCGGTTCATGATATTTTCTTAATTATTCGGACCGATCCGGACCGTGTCCACCCCTAATACCTAAGCCCTTCCATCGCAACCTGCTACTTCAATGCCGTACAAATCTGGGAACCTAGAAACCAAGGTCTGCCCCAAACGCCGAAGAAATACTGCTCCGACCTGCGTATAAGTACACCTCAAGCTGAAGCCCGTATAACGGTTAGTAATGCATTTTCACTCTATAAGTATTTCATTAAACTGAAAATTCTTTTTGGATGTGCTTACTCATACGTTTCATCTTCAGTTGTCTAGATCAATGTGAGATTGATCATTGATCTAAAGGTGTCATAATGGTATATGTAGTACACCGTATATGCAGATATGCTTACTCTGAAATGATGTCTTTTACACTAGATTTTTGTTTGTGTTTTTATGTGTGTTCTCCTATACACTTTCACCTAAAATTATACGGAGTATTTTCACTCCAGAAACCATGACAGTGTTGCACAACTTTTTTTGTTTTCAAATTTGAATTACTTTTTCATTTCCACTTTTCATTTGGTATGTATCTGCTTTGCAAATGTTGTGTATCTTTTCTTATATCATTTGTCAACTTTTGAAACCATGCTTAATTTTGATAATCTATTGTTTGTAAACGTAACAAAACAAGTCATTGATGATTCAGATTTGAAAATAATGGTTCAAGTTTTGGACTGTTTTTCCCATTCAAGTTTCCCATTCAATTTTTTGAAAAAGTGAACATGTTTTGTGAAAAAGTGTACTTTTGTTTCCTTTTTCTTCCTTTTAATCGTTAGTTTCTTTATTACCGGGTGATCGGACTTTGCCGAACTAATCCTGAGCTCTTAATTAGGAATTTAACTCAATTTCTTAAGAGAAGTAAATCTGTGTTGCTCGAATAATCCGTTGGGTTTCTGTTGTCATTGGTGGAGCTAGAGTGTTATACTAGGCTCCAGCACACTCCAAATTTAAAAAAAAAATTAATTACTAGTGTAAAAATATCCGTATAAAAATTATCTGAAAAATCTTTGTATCGGACCAATGTCTTGAATACGCTCCTGCCTGTTGTCATCTATGCACCACCACTGATAAAAATCACTTTTAACTGATTGATTGTGCATGACCCAAACCTTTTATTTCTTTCGTTTAATGATGAAATGAGAAGCTTGTTGGTTTCTAGAGGAGATCAAACTCAGACAATAATAAAGATACCGGTCTTGGTTATTTGTGTACACAAACCACTTTCATTTTGTTTTTGCATTTTTTAAACGAATCGCATGTGTACATAAGCAAAATAGTGGGAACGTAGGATGTACGCCAAACATGTACAAAAAACATGTACAAAATGGGAACTTTTCATCATAAAATGTACAATCTCTGTCCCTTTTTAGTTAACCTTTTTTGACTTTTTCAGTCAAAAATGATGAACTTTGATCGGTTATTAAGACTAATATATTTATGTGAAGATTACTAGTCTTATACTTTTATGATAATATTTTAAATAAAGAACATTTTAATATCATTTTCATATTAAATATATATTCGGTCAGAATTTAACACCATTGATTTTTTAGTTAACCTTCTTTAACTTTTTCAGTCCAAGATGGTGAACTTTGATCGGTTATTGTGACTAATATATTTATGTGAAGCTTACTAGTCTTATACTTTTATGATAATATTTTAAATAAAGAACATTTTAGGGAAAAGGGTCAGATAGGGCCTCGAACTTACATAAAAAGGTCAAATAAGGCCTTATATAGGACGTTCTGTCCGGCCGACGCCATTTGGGGTGGTTGCCGGTGGAATTTTTTGATGAAATTTTTTGAACATCTTATTCATTAAATCTAGTTTACTCATACCAAATTTCAACTAAAACTTGAATGAAGAAGGCATTCCATAATTACATTCTTAACAAGCAATTTTGACTATCAACTTCCGTGGCGTTTTGCACCAAGAATGTGGCAAGTTTTAGTCAATCCAGAATATGCTCAAGTCCATGCAAGGCAGACTCATCAGCTATACTAGTCATCTACATGACAGCTTTGGTGAAGATAGGAATAAAAAGTATAGTAGGATGCTTTGTTTCAAAAATGGTTTTCACAAAAGGGCAAAAGGGTCCAGAGACCATAGTGGGGAACAAGAATCAATACCTCCAAAAACCTTCCCAGTCACATAAGAACATATGCTCTCCCCCATTACACATAGCTTCTAGTATTTTACACTTCACAAAAGCATAAATCCCAATTCCCAACCCGTTATTCAATGTTTTATTATGCAAAACCTGTTCATAAAGTACGCTTACGTCCTTAGTGAGGTGTATTTAATTCACCAAATTACGGACGGACTCTGTCGCGATTTGATTAAGTAATACTCCGTGATAAGTAAAACAAGGCCGGGGCCGGGGATTTGACCTCAATTTTAACTTTCAAATATTCTGAAAGCTGACTAATTATGTTATTCTAGCCTTTTATATTTATATATTATGCTTTCATTTATTATTAAAACCAGATTTATTTACGGTAACAGTTACACCGGAGGTGGCACCACCCACACTAGCGCCAAGTTCAAATCCGACCCGACTCGTTTGCACCTCGATCATACTCTACATTCTACAATCCAATTAAATTAGAATCAATTCTCACTTTTATGTTCCTATGCAATAACTTGTCAACATTAGAAATTAATAAGTCTTTACAAAAATGTGCACAAGATTTGTTCTTCCAATTAGAAGTTTTGTTACTTTAATTTGTGCACAAGAATATAGTAGCAAACCATATATGCCTAGCTAGTGAGGTTTGGAAGCTAATGTTTACAGACCACACCAGACCAGACTTTCGTAATTATAAAATACATGGAAATCAGACCAAATCAGTTCAGACTAGACCAGACCAGACCAGCAAATTTCACTCCAAAAGAAAACATCCTTATTAATCAGATTATAAGGATGGTTATATTTTACACTATTCACATATTCTATTTTATTATACTTTATTTATTAATGTAATAATTAATTATTTTTAAAAAATATCATTAAATTTGTCTCATTGTAAATTTTTCAAAACTGGATTTTAATTTTTTACACTACTAGAGAATTATATACTACGTATGTAATAGTAGTAAAAAATGGAGTGTTACCGTTATTTAAGAACGAATGAAGTATAACTTTTTGTCTATAATTCTGGTTTAAGAACTGCAAAGATAATATTAACATATGCCATAGATTAATTAAGAGACTCTATGAGACCATGTAAGCCCAATGTTTTTCGATTAATGAGTAAAGAGGTAAAATTATAATATAGAAAACGAGAGCTGTTCAAAAATCAAAATAAGAGAGAAAATTGTTTTGCCAGAGGATGAGGATAGGAGTTGACAGAATTTGTAACAAAACATGAATATTGAATACAAAGAATTTCTGTGAAATGTGCTGGCTGGATGGGGGACTCGTTGGAATCGGATCCTCTGCCGCACGGCAGAGTACCTTGCGCGCAGGGGTCCGTCCGATGGAGAAGAGAAGGCCTCGGGATCTGTGCTTTGAAATCTCCGACCGTCCACTTTTTGATCGGGTGGTTCCCGAAAGCCAGGCACGGTGCCTTGCTTTGAAGTATTGCAGAGGCTCCGGATCCGGACTTGTTAGCTCGTGAACTTTAGGAATTAGCAACCAATACGGCATTACGTGGTCTTGAGACAAAAAACTGCATGTAATAATTGCAAAATAGTTCACTCCAATTAGTTGTGTAAATTAGAAGATAGTTAAGAAGAGTGTCTAATTAATAATAATATAACTACATCTAACATCCTTCCATGGAACATTGTTAAACATGAGTTAGGTGTTAAATAAGAAAAGAAAAAATTGTGTACTTAAATTGTATACAAAAGGAAAATAAACATGTAGAATCATAAAAGTGATTTTTTTTTCAAACAAACAAAAATCAAAATTGGCAAAGGCTAATGGAAAGAAATACCGGGTACTAGTTTATGGAGGTTCAAAGAAAAGAGGCCCAAAAGTAATCATCACACAATTACTACCTCTATCCCAGAAAATTCTTCCCACTTATCATTTTGGGTTGTCCCAAAAAATTCTTTCTATTTCCCTTTTTTGAAAGATTTGTGTGACCACCATTCATTTACATCTTTCTTACTCAACCACAAGTCCACGACCACATATTTTCACTTTATTCCCAACTTCACAAATGAGATGTGAATCTAATTCCTCCTCCTACTCACATCTACTCCGTAGCATTTTAGTTAGAATAGCCGAATAGGTGAGGGACGTACCAGTGTACCGCCCTTTACTCTTTTTCGGCTCTAATGCTCTTCTTGTGTACGGAATATTCAACATTTGAATTATGATGTTTTTATTTGGATTATAATTTGTCTCAGATCAGACTACACCAGATCAGATCAGAACAGCCTTGTGTACTTATAAAAATACTCCCTCCGTCCCGAAAATAACCTTCCGGTTTGACTTTCACACACTTTTAGAAAATAAATTTGACTTTACTGTAGAGTGCACTGTTTTGCACTGTTTAAACACTGTTTGACACTGTTTAAACATTGTTTGACACTGTTTAAACATTGTTTGACACTATTTATCACTTTTTTTATGTAGATAATTTGTCAAATAAGGAAAGTATTGAAGTGTGAAGTTAATTTTGGGATATCCATTTAAGGAAAGTGGGAAGTTGTTTTTGGGACGGAGGGAGTACAAAGAAATCTGATCAGATCAGACCAGATCAGAACAGACCAGCAAATTACAGTCCAAGTAAAAACATCCTTACTCCCTAACATTTCTAATCAAATAAGATTTCCATTTTTTCCACGCATTTCTTAGGAAATAAAATTATTTAGATGTGAATTCGAAGTAAAGGTCTTAAGAAGTATTGACACTCAATTTTTTATTTAAAATAAAATCCGGATTATGGTATTAGAAAGCTATAAAATAGAATGCCTTTGTTTTTGAAGTGCTTTACATATCTTCCATCCTGATCCTACATATTCAAGTTGAACATAATTATAGCAATTGAAAATTACTAATAGAAGCACTACATAATAGGTCACATTTTTGTCCATCCTCTTTAATTTAATTTTGGCATGTGTGTATGCGTGCGCGCATGTCATTATTTCAAAATAAAATTCAAGCAAAACCACGTTAGATATTTTTTATCTTTTCAATTCTCTCAAATGAAAACATATATTTTGAAAAATTAAAAAAACATATTATCAATTTCTGTAAGTAGTTAATGGCCTATTGAAATCCCAGTATAGAAAGAAGAATGAGCATTTCTAGTTCAAACGGTTTGTACACACTTTTGTGTACACACTGCATACACACGTCATTGAGAAAGCTGATTTTTTATTTGTGAATAGTCTTTTCACAAATAAAAATATTCTTCTCATAGGCGTGTGTATATAATGTGTACAAAAAAATGTGTCCACGATCTTGAAAAGGTACATATGTAGAGAAAGTTTGTGTGTGACCTTCACTATCTTGATGCTTGCATCAGCGTGTGACATGATGAAATTAGTACTGGATTTTTCTTTTATATCGTTATATGTCACTATTAAATATTTTGTAAAGGTTGAGGACGGGTTGCACCATCAACCTTTAGTGATCATCCTCAGCCTTGAGCATGATGCTTCTATTTCAAACCCATCTCCATTGTACGGCTCTTTTGGGTAATACATTTCATCAGTATAAAAAAGGCATATTTCTTAAAATAGCAGTATTTATTGTCGTCTTGTAGACATGACTGTCAAATAGTTGTAGTACTATGTATTCAACATGTTAGTATTTATTATAACTGATGACAATATTTTTTCATTGTTTTTCATTCATGACAGTAATGACTGCTATTTTGGGAAGAAAAATATAGTGATCCTATTTTGGAATTCTAAACCTCATTTACTCCTATTTTGAGCAATTTTCCCTATAAAAAAACTATTTTCCAAAATATTAATACATATTAGGAAGTATTTGTAAAATTGGGCTATGTTTAAGTGTTGTTTACCATGTTTGCCCTTAGTAATAAAAATAGGGGCTTGAGGAATAAAAAAGATAAGCACTACTATTTTAAATTACCCGATTACCAAAATGTAAATTTACTGGACAAGGAGTATAAAATGATAAAACAATGAAAGTTGGAAAGAAAAAAAAAAGAGTCAAGCAAAGAAGAAACAAGCAAAATCTAAAGTCAATATAACTGGCACTGCGTATATTTATATAATAATAAAAAGGAAAAATTGAAAACAATAATCCCAACTATTGCTCCGCTGACAATAATCCAACTATTGATTATTTTTGTATAATCTCAACTATATGGACCATCTGCCAATAATGGTCCATTACCCCATATTATATTATTACCTCCTATAACAAATGATTTTTAAATAGAAATTAAGCGTAAAAATTAGAAGTTGAAATTATTTATAGGGATTACTTGCTATATCTCTTCTCATCCACTTTAGAAACTACAAGAATTTATTTATAGGGATCATTATTGGCGGAAAGTCCCTATAGTTGGGATGAATAATCGATAGTTGGGATTATTATGAGTGGACCGTCAATAGTTGGGATTATTGCTATCAATTTTTCCTAATAAAAAAAGGAATATTAATTAA
Source organism: Cuscuta epithymum (assembly GCA_945859915.1). Classification (NCBI taxonomy): domain Eukaryota; kingdom Viridiplantae; phylum Streptophyta; class Magnoliopsida; order Solanales; family Convolvulaceae; genus Cuscuta; species Cuscuta epithymum. The sequence goes on from CAMAPF010001023.1 coordinate 2,560,514, forward strand.
AAATTTGGGGAAAAGAAAAGAATAACAAAAAGAAACTTCATCCCTCCCTCTTTCACTTTCTCTCATTACAACAACCAACTACGGCTCGCCCGCATAATGAAACCATGACGGCCTTGTCAGAGCATCCATCTCAGCCGGCGCCTCCGCCTCAGAAGCCGCCGCAGAAGGTACGGACACTAGTAGTCGGGGTCATCAATGCCCGGGATCTACCACCCAAGGACGGCGCAGGCAGTTCCAGTCCAAAAGTAGTAGTCAGTTTTGGGGAAGAGACCAAGTTCACTAAAACCATCCCCCAAAACTTGAATCCTGACTGGGATGAGGAGCTTAAATTCCCTGTACCGGATCCCAGCAAGATGGCAACCACGAAGCTATGGATTCGGGTGTACAGTGACATGAATTTCATGAACGGGAATGCGACGAAAGATCGGCTTATAGGGACGCTCGAACTAACAGGGGCGGAAGCCAAGACGAAACAAGATAAGGTAACTGTATGTCATCCTCTGATAAAGAAGAATATCCTCTTTTCTCGAGAACGTGGCGACCTCTGTTTGATGATTTATTACTATGATGAGGAGCCTGCAGAGGCGGCGGAGGAGCCACCGAAGGAGATGCCGAAAGAGGAAATGAGGAATTTTCCTCCGCCGCCGGGCCGAGAAGAGATACGGCCTAGGGTGATCGAGATCCCTGCTCCGGCTTATTCGGACATCGCTATGGATGATCGAGAACCGTCTCCTCCGATTGTCACCATCCAGGAGTCTCCTCGTGTAGTGAATGATCCGCCGCCGCCTGAGGAGCAGCATTATGGCCATCCGGTATACGACGCGGTTCCGCCGGGGATGGATATGCATCTACCGCCGGGGATGGATATGCATCTACCGCCGTTCGAATACAATCCTCCGGAAGTGAAGAAGATGCAGTCAGGGGGGGTCAGGGAGGAGACAATCAGGGTATCGAGAAGGCAGAAAGGGGGAGGAGAGTATTCTCCGAAAGCGATTCCGAGCAAACCGGCTGAAAAATCGGAGAAAATTTCGTCGTTCGATCTGGTTGAGCAGATGCAGTACTTGTTCGTGAAAATCGTCAAAGCTCGCGGAATAGCTCCCAGCGAGAGCCCCTTCGCTAAGATCAGAACATCCACCGGTAATGTCATTTCCAAACCGGGGATGTTCCGGCCGGGTCCGCCTGGGGAACCTCCGACCAACCCCGAGTGGAATCAGGTATTCGCACTCGGCTACAACAAGCAGCAATCGTCAAGTTCCACCCTCGAGATCTCAATATGGGACGGCGCTTCCAGGCAGTTCCTCGGCGGCGTTTGTTTCGACCTCTCCGATGTTCCAGTCCGTGACCCGCCGGACAGTCCATTAGCTCCACAGTGGTACCATCTCGAAGGCGGTGGTTCCGATGAACAGCACAGGGTTTCCGGTGACATTCAGCTTTCCGTTTGGATCGGAACTCAAGCAGATGAAGCATTTCCTGAATCCTTGAGTTCCAATGAGCCACCGGTGGCCCATACGCGGCCGAAAGTTTACCAATCTCCGAAACTCTGGTACTTCAGAGTGACGGTAATAGAAGCTCAGGACCTCCCGATAACTCCCAACCTCCCGCCGTTGACCACGCCGGATGTCCTGGTCAAAGCTCAAATAGGGTTCCAGACCATACGGACTCGCCGTGGCTCAATGAATGCCCACACTTCAGCGTTCCACTGGAACGAGGACATCGTCTTCGTCGCCGGCGAGCCATTGGAAGACAGCCTGATCTTGCTCGTCGAGGACAGGACGGGGATGGATCCCATGCTTCTCGGGCACATCATAATTCCAGTGGGGTCAGTTGAGCAACGACTGGATGAACGCCTTGTGCCAGCTAAGTGGTACGGATTGGAAGGCATGGATGGGCCCGGCGGGCCGTATCGTGGCAGGCTACAATTAAGGGCGTGTCTGGAAGGGGGGTATCACGTGCTTGATGAAGCTGCTCACGTGTGCAGTGATTTCAGGCCCACGGCTAAGCAGCTATGGAAGCCACCCATTGGAATTTTGGAGCTGGGAATTCTTGGAGCTCGTGGGTTGGTGCCCTTGAAATCCAAGGGTCCGGGTAAAGGATCCACAGATGCCTATTGTGTGGCCAAGTATGGGAAGAAATGGGTCCGGACCCGTACCATAATGGATAGCTTCGACCCGCGGTGGAACGAGCAGTACACGTGGCAAGTCTACGACCCATGTACGGTTCTAGCAATTGGCGTGTTTGACAACTGGCGTATGTTCGCCAGGGAAGGCGATGACATTGCAGATTTCAAGGTCGGAAAAATACACATTCGGGTATCCACATTGGAGAACAACAAGGTATACACCAGTTCTTACCCTTTGATGGTTCTCTCACGGACCGGGTTGAAGAAAATGGGTGAAATCGAATTGGCGGTCCGGTTCTGTTCACCTTCAGTGTTGCCGGACACGTGTGCAGTTTATGGGCAGCCATTATTGCCACGCATGCATTATCTCCGCCCACTAGGGGTGGCTCAACAAGAGGCTTTACGCGGGGCGGCCATTAAAATATTGGCCTCTTGGTTGGCCCGGTCAGAACCACCATTGGGAAGCGAGGTGGTCCGGTACATGTTGGATGCGGACTCTCATAACTGGAGCATGCGGAAGAGCAAGGCTAATTGGTTCCGGATAGTGGCAGTGTTATCATGGGTTGTCGGATTCGCTAGATGGTTAAAAGATATCCGCGGGTGGAGGAACCCGGTTACAACGGTTTTGGTCCATATTCTCTACTTGGTTCTCGTATGGTACCCCGATATGATTGCCCCTACCGGGCTTCTATACGTTTTGTTGATCGGAGTATGGTATTATCGTTTCCGTCCCCAAATACCCGCGGGTAAGGATACTCGGCTCTCCCAAGCCCAGAACGTCGACCCGGATGAATTGGATGAGGAGTTCGATACCATACCCAGTTCAAGGCCTTCAGAAGTGGTGCGGGTGCGGTATGACCGGCTGAGGATATTGGCAGCAAGAGTGCAAACTGTATTGGGTGATTTTGCAACACAGGGGGAGAGGCTTCAAGCGCTGGTTAGCTGGAGAGACCCGGCAGCTACGAAAATATTCATTGTGGTAGGACTAGTGGTTACAATAGTGCTGTATTCAGTTCCTGCGAAGATGGTCGCGGTGGCATTAGGGTTCTACTACCTCCGCCACCCTATGTTCAGGCATCCAGTGCCACCTGCTACCCTGAATTTCTTTAGAAGGCTTCCGAGCTTGTCTGATCGTTTGATGTAGTAGAATATACCACTAGCAGTGCATATAGGAACCCCAAGAAAAATTGATGGAAAATATTAGAGTGACCACAATTTTTTTTGCTGAAGATTTGGAAGGGAAAGAAAGTGGAAATTTGTTCCCGCAATGTTGAAAAGGATGTTTTTTTCATTGTTTTTATTTTAAAGCAAAAATAAAGCCGGAAGAAGTGGGAAACAGCAACGGGATGATAAAATTGAAGACAATTGACTAGATTCTTAGAAGTTAGAATAAGATTGAGCAGCAGAGAATGTTGTCCTGGATTTAAGGGAAGATTTGAAATGACATGATTTTATATTCTGTGGTCAAAAGTATCGAAATCATTGATGTTCATTCTTTCAGTTTTTTCCTTTACGGTGTAAGTATGATCATTCCTCTATTATTTCTTTGTTGTCTCTGGTTTAATGCAAAACCCTACTCTTTGACATTAGCTTTGTTTAACTAGAATTGCATAATCAGGTTAGGGGATGTGACTGAATTTACTCACATGCCCTTGAGAAATAACACATCTGAATTAATTGAGGGTAAGCAGATAAATTTACTCCCAAATCATCCCTTAACCCAAGGTCTGCACGTAGCTTTATTCTTTTGACCAACTTTATGCAGCAAATCAGCAACAAACTTTTTGACAATTTGATATCAAGCAATCAAGGGGCAAGTTTAAAAAGGCTATAAACAAATCACAAAATAAGATATGACGAGTACAAGGCAATAACATAGTCCAGTGTGCTAACATTCAGCAATCTTGACAAGATCAAACTTTCAATAATGTATTCACACTAGTAAAATAAGAACTGGGACATAATAAAATATTGGGGTGTATTAACAGAAGTCTGGAAAGTTGAGTATTATTTACTATATGGTTAATGATTGTGGTCGGAGTTGGACGCCTGGAGAAGCCCATCACGGATCTGACTAGCCACGTCGCGAACAGCCCCAGGACCATGAGGGATGAAGACAGTGGATGATTTGTTGGAAGCACCGATTTCCTTCATTGTGTCAAAGTACTGGGTAACTAGAACCATGTCCATTACATCTTTGGCTGTGGTTCCCGGAACATTGACAGAGAACCCAATTACACTGTCTCTAAGCCCATCAACTATGGCTTGTCGTTGGCGTGCAATACCTAGCCCGGCAAGGTACTTGGCCTCAGCCTCACCCTCCGCCCTCTTTATTTGCAAAATCTTTTCAGCCTCTGCTTTCTCATTAGCAGCAAGCCTTAGCCTAGCAGCTGCAAAGAGTTAAAAGATAGTCAAACAATATTTGGCAACACAATTTCATTTATTTATCTATTATTACTGCACTCCCTCTATCAGTCCATCCCCATAACAGTGTCTTAGTTCCACTGAGGTACAACTAATATTAGAAATCTCTAGAATTTATGAATTCCAATAATTAAACCTTGCTAAATGAAACAGTTGTACCTCAGTGGAAATAAGACACTGTTAAGGGGATAGACTGATAGAGGGAGTGCAGTAATATACTTAAACTGTTTGGGGAAGTTTTTTAATTACAAGAAAATTAGATTTAAAGAAAAAAACAGAAATTAGCTTCATTTCCTGTTCAAATAGGACTCTTTTTTGTTTTGGACTGAGGGGTTATTATATATGCCTAACTCAAAGTTTGCAAAAATATTTTCCCATATAGAATTGGAAAAGAAGAGAATGAATAATTCCATTAAGGCACACCTTATACTCCACAAAAAGAGTCAACTTTATAAATGCTAATACTATTAGTTTTAAAAACATTACTCTTATGGGATGGGGGAGCAGAGCTATTGATTTTACCAAGTACTAAGAAAGTGCTTCCACTTTTGGCATGGGAACTTAAGAGTGTGTCTGGATCCCAAAACAAACGTTACAAGGGAAAAGATGCTACATGATGTTATTTTCTTGTGATTGGTTTTAACTCGAAACTTAAAAAGGAAGTCAAATATGACTAATCTGTTGAATTATTTTACATATGCTTAACTTTATACTCTATTTTCTTTCTTCTGCATTTTACGTATTCCAAAAAGGCCCTAAACATTATTCTGAAACTTATGTTTGCAACCATGCAATCTAGTATAAAGATATATATGATAAATCAACATGGCAACCCACGACCACAAAGCAGGTTCAAGCACAAAATCGAATTGGAGAAGAAAATATTGCAATTACCAGCATTGATCTCATTCATAGCTCTCTTAACATGCTCATCTGGTTCTATATCAACAATTAGTGTCTGAACAATCTCATAGCCATAAGCAGACATGGCCTGTGAACAAAGCAAGAATTTATATGATGGGAACTAACAAACAGATTTGATCAGGAATTGAGGACTAAAACTTTCTATAAGCTATAATTATTTATTAACCTTCTCAAGCTCATCTTCAACAGCCTTGGCAATATCATTTTTTTGCTCAAAAACATCATCAAGATTGAGCTTGGGAACACTGGCTCTGATTACTGGATAAATTAAGAATGCACATTCATTTCAAGTAAAAGATCAGTTAAGACTTAAGACAATATAAATGACAAATGGGATTTCATATATAAATATTTAGCGTGTGTATGTACCATCGAAAACATATGCCTGAATTTGTTCCTTAGTGTTAGTCAATTTGTAAAAAGCATCATTTGCCTTTCCAGCAAGGGCTCGGTACTGGATTGATGCCACTACATTCACAAACACATTATCCTGCAAACTCATCATAAATGTATAAAATTAATGCCTATGATGAAAGGGTGTAATAAATATGTAAGCATTGAAAGTTGTTAAAATGGTCAGAAACCAAATAACTCCTATTGGTTTTATTAGAAATTTGGAGTTAAATATAACAAACGAAAATGAAATAAATATCGGGCAACTTGGTCAATTTAACTATACTTCACTTGGTTAGCCAAAAAGACAGCTGTTTGTGTACAAAATTCCTTGAGTAGTTAAAGGGCAACTATTTGAGAACACGAGTAGATCTTTAGTGGTTCATGAGTAACAGCACTGAAAAACATAGGGAGGGGCTAGAAATAAGACACTACCTTCTAGTGTGAGACTAGAAAGTGGACTATGAAAGTATAGTATTCATTGCAGGGACAGGAACAAACCTTTGACTTGGTCTCACAGCGGACATCCAATTGCTGCACACGGAGTGAGAGATGACCGGCAAGCTGGCTTCCAAGAAACCAAGGCACCCAGTGGCATCCTGGCTCTAGCACATCCTCATACTTGCCAAACCGTTCCCTAATCGCTACAGTGGATTGATCAACTTGGACACAGCATAATAGATTCCCCATCTTCTTTCTATAAGGCCCAGAAGAAGAAATGTCAACATAGAGGAAACATCAGACCGACAAGGACACACACTTTCCTTATAACAAATTTCATTTTCCGATTTTAAATTGCTCTATGACTCTCTTATAGTAGAAACGAATAAGTGAATAACCCTTTAGTATAGATATGGAACCACATAGAGGAAACATCATACTGATAAGGATACAATCCAAAGATCATATAAAACACATTACTAAATGCTCTGTATGAGTGTTCTCTGCTAACTCTGCACTCGCTCACAGGAATACTTTAGAAGGAATAGGAGACATTGTAGAATGGACTTGTTATAACTATTAGACCAAGTCCAGGAGCTCTGCATTTGGTGTCTGTACCAATTCTACATTTGTTTCAAGTAATTTCAAACTTATTCACTTACATTAAAGTTTAAAATGAAATCTATCAATAGAAAATTCAAAGAACAAAGACAACCTGAAAATTACACGGTCAGACGTGAACAAAATATAAAACTGTAAAAGTTGGAAGTACATCTTTTCAATTTGAATAGCTAGAGACCATCTCTAGCTATTCTGTAACAAGTAGAAAGTTGTTACAGCAGTACATGTTGGTCACGTCTCCCCAGAGATCACCTCTAGCTATTCTTTAATAGATAGTATATTAAAAAAAAAAGTATTGTTTTTTATTAATTAAGTTAGATTCAAATAAATAAAAATAAGCTAAACTAAATGCATATGGGTAAAAATCATTCCCAAAGAACATGTATATGTCCACTTTAGCACTTGATTGTGATAAGGTAATATCATCTATCGTATATCCGTATAACAAGTCTTAATATTGATTTAAAACATACTCCATATTAATTAATATAGTTGCATATGTGCGGAAACAAGGCATTTGTATATTATAAACATAGCTATAAACGCTACATCCAAGCCGGCAAGTAGAGATGGCAATTTCGGCCGACCCGTTGGATACCCGCATCGAACCGATTTGGTCAAACTGGGGAAAACCGGTTTGACTGGGGAATGGGTACGGGGCGGGGAATACCCGAATTTTTAAAATGGTTAATGGTGCGGTTATGGTTCTATACTAATCCACCCCGTTATCCGCCCCGAAACCGCCCCGTTCACTAGTGGTGCGGGTACCCGCACCGTTACCCGATCCATAACATTAATAATAAATTATAACTTTTTATATATAAGAATAATAACTATATATGCTAAATTGTGTATACTAAATAGTATATATCATATAAATAATGCTAAAAAGTATACTACTTTTTTAGGCCTAAAACTAAATATTGGCCTAAACCTGTTTTTGAAATTTGGATTCTGGGATGATTACTACTTTTTTATTATGTTACAAGACATATTGGGTGCATGTCATACTAATGAATTTAGGTCAATCTGCTTGATTGCTTAAATGTTTACTTTTGTATGTTTTAGGGTGGTTTGAATATATAAATAACAAGTAGGATTAAAAATTGGTTATTTGTTTTCCCAAAAAAAAAGTTGGTTATTTGGTATCATTTGGGGAAACGGTTACCCGTGGATAAACCGATTCCCCGTTGGGGCAGGTACAGTTCAAATAAAAATTACCCGAACGGGTAATGGGGCGGTTTTGGGGCAAACATTTATCCAACGGGGCGGTTCCGGTTTTGTGTGTACCCGTCCCCGATCCGCCCCGTTGCCATCACTACCGGCAAGCCCAAAACTCACACCGAAGTGATGGAACATGGTCATTCTGTCATCCCAAGAGGTAGGATCCAAATAAACCATGGAATACGTATTATTTACTATACTCCGTATATTTCTCAACAACATGCTGCATAGGGATTTCTTTTCCCACATATGATCACAAAATTGACATCCTACACATGTACGCAAGAAAAATTGAATCATAGATTCATACACATCTAGCATGCACCAAAACAAGACACAAAAAGAAGATAACCAAAAGTTTAAGCGCGTTTCTTCTTAATTTTGCAGATTTGCTGCCAAAACCTTGTTTCATGAGGCTGGGTACGTATAATTCAGTGGCATGGTTTCAGAAACCCCAAATTGCTTTCATTCCACGGGGATATACCTAACCATCCGTGTCGCATTTAGGTTGAAATTCACAATCAGATCCAATGAAAGGAAATTTTTCACGTTTTAAGCAGGCTTTAACCATAAAAAGGTCGTATTTGAACCAAACACGATACTGCGACTTACTTATCAATACTAATAAAGGAACCAGAATTCAGGCTGTTTATGCTCCTCAGGAAACAGAATAAAGGAACAAAAGAAATGGAGATCGTCAGAAGGAGGGGTTTACTAAGTCCTGAATTATAGATAGAAGGGAGGAAGAACTTACTGAGACGAAGCAAACGCGAAGAAGTCGTTATGAAAGATAGATGAGCTCAACGAGAAGAATTCTGAAATCAATGTATATATACTCCCTGTACGTATTACTCAAACAATGCAATTGGGCTATATATACGCAACTAGAAGAGGTTGAAAGCGGAGGCTGAAATGTAAGTCCAAACATTGAAGTCAAAATTTTAGGGCCCGCTGGCCAGTTAGACTTATCCAATTTTAATTATCAATAAAATTGTAACATTGAAAAAATTTAAGTATACTAATATAACTAATTAACTATATATATAACTATATAAAAAGGGAAACCAAGCACTAATTACCTATACCACCGAATAGTTGCAACCATTCAACCAAGCCGGCCATGGGCCTATATAATACTCCGCATAGAGTAAGATTACTTCGTAGTTTACATAATAAATTCTGACTTTGGCCCACCAAATTAAAATCCCAATGATATACGTACTGAAATTTCTGAAAATTGAATTACAGAGTTGGTCAATGATATTCGATCACAAAGAAAGGGCAACGCTGCCGAGATTATTAAATGTCTCTACCGCACAACACATTAACAATTCAATCGACGTGATGGTTTCAACCCTTTAAAGGTAAACCGCAAATCCAACATGTTTAAATACACAGTAGAATATATCAAATCACTCAGCGCATCGACATGCTTCAATAATTTACAAAACTATATCCAGTGCTCACAATACTACACTGGGAACAAACAATGAAAGCATTCCAAGTATGTATTTCTTAAATTTTTATTTATTCAATCTTAATGTAGGCACGTACATACCTGATCAAATTATAATCCCTTGCGAAAAAACATATAATCAGTTCGATCATATATCAAATATGGCATTTCATTTCAAGCAACTATGCCCCAGATGGCCACGTACTGTAACACTCCGGCCCCGCAGGACCCGAGGTAGTTACTTCAAACCAATCCCTGGACCTATAGTATTGTCCTCACAAACCGTCACTAGCCTTTTTCCGCACACTTTGTCCTCACTCATGCGCGCCCTGAGAAACTTCCTAGGGGGTCACCCATCCCAAGACTACTCCCCAAATTGTTGGTAGCGAATGAGCTCCCTTAAAAGGAGATGCATCTTGTTGGTATGAGTAATACTATTAATCTGTTTATATTAAATCTCAAGTGTTACACGTACACATACAAATTAGAGTGTAATTTCTTTTTTTAGTAAAGAAAATGATAGTGTTTAAGATCTCTCGAGAGTCTCCAGATTGTGAAAAGAATAAAATAAAATAAAAACGAATGGTGGATATTACCATGCTATTATCATATTCTATCAAATGCTGTTATGCTAACATATTAGTCTAGGATGACTCTCTAGCTAGCTTCCTGAATCCAAAAAAAGACAAATCAATTCGAATATTTGATGTAGAAATAGTATTCAATTCCACGTATGGTTAAACTTTACAATCACTCAATATTGTATGAGTAATATTTTAACTATCATTCATGTAGATACAGAAAAACTGGTTAAATTGTTTTCAATTTTTCTTACTTATCACAAAACTTGATTAAACATTACTTTAGGGAAAATCTATTGAAAAATACACCATATTAAATATGTAATCTCGTTTTTCACGAAAAAATATACTACGTACATTAATAAGGACATGGATTATTGAAAACTTGAGGGCATGAAATGATGAAATAAAGTACGTGCAAATAAATCATGCATTACGTACTATTAAAAATATATTATATACGTTATATAAGACATATAAGATTAATAATGCATGCTTATCCGTTTTAATTTGTTGTAAGGAATAAATGTTATTAGATTTTGATGATGCTAGGATATTTAGATTAGAATTTTAAAATACCCCCAAATTAGATTTCATGTATTAGTACTTTCTGATGTAAGTATTAGTATAGTCAACAATCAGAGTTGCTCGCTTGTGGATCTGATCAGAGTTGCTCTATGAGAACTGCCTTCAGAGTTGCTCGCTTGTGGATCCGATCAGAGTTACTCTCAGCAGTTCATGAGAGTTGCTCATCAGAGAAGCATCAGAGTTCGGTGTATAGCTTCATCAGAACTCAACATCCGACAAGCATCAGAGTTCCCACACCAGAACTCGACTTGAAACTACATCAGAGCTACTCTTCAGAAAGCCATCAGAATCCAACGTATCAGAAGACTCCGATCATGACACTTAGAAGAATTTCAAAGCTACTTCCAACGGCTGGGAAATTCATCAACGGCTAGAAGATTGTGCATGAAAGGAAAGCTCTTAAATGCACATTAAATGAGCCTGATACACTTTGGATTTATTGCAAATGATTGACCGAGAAATCTGGAAGATATATTATAAAAATAGAAAGCTTCCAAATCAGTGGGTCAAGTCAACAGTACGCGCATTAAATGCAGTTGTCTCCTCCTCCAACGGGCAGACAATTCCAGTATATAAGCTACAAACCAAAGAACAGGACAACAACGCTCTTGGCAGAACTTTTGCTCTGAACTTCATACTACAAGCATTCTTGAGATTCAAACTCCACAACACAAAAACAAGAAAAAGCTTACGTTGGGAAGATTCATCCTCACAATCTCTCATCCCCAACAAGAGCAAAGTTCATCCTGTTCTTCAACACTTCAAGATCCTCATCAAACATCTTTTGTAACGAAGCAAGTTGGAGGACAAACTTTGTGTTTTTCAAAGGATCTTCTGAAAAGAAGGGCGTCCAAGTAACTGCAGTAGTGAAGTGGTGATACTTCCGGGAAGCTGAGTTAAAGGACCAGCCATCAGGACGTGGAATTGCATCCTGGGTGGCATCTAGGCTTGAAGAAGACGAAGAGTGCTTCTTAAGTGCTAGGGATTAGCTTTGTAACCGATCTACTTCAAAGCTAGTGGAACAGTGGACTAGAGGAACGTGTTGTTCCTTGAACCACTATAAAAATATCTGGTGTCATTTACTTTACTGCAATTTATATTTCTGCACTTAGGACATTAACTGATCAACTCTAAGACTTGGAATCTGTGTTCAGCAGATCTTGTTTTCAGAGTTATCAGAAAGGCATTTGCCTTAGTGCTTCTGAGGCTACCCGGACAGATCAGAATCCGCTGCCAAGGCCAGTTCTGATATCAGAACCAGCCTTTCTCTGTCACCAGAATCAGACCTTCTCTGATAAGTCAGTTTGGACTTTGAGAAAAATTTGAAAAATCAATCAGTCTATTCACCCCCCCCTCTAGACTGATTACCATATTAAACGGGACCAACAAGTGGTATCAGAGCCAAAGGTCACGGGTTCGACCCCCGGCAACAGCATGCTGCTCAGTTGTAGGCTGGCAGGTGCTGGGGGGGAGATTGTTGGGCCTGCCGCGGGTCTGCGGTCAGCAATCTGCCAGCCTGCCGGTGCAATCAGACCGCGTGGCGCTTTGCCTGTTCTATAAAAGGGGGAAGGGCGTGCTACACTATCAGCGATTGCTTTTAGTGTAGCGGTAAGCGCAACGATCCACAATTGGTATCAGAGCTAGGGTAAATGCTGATCTGAAGGAAATTCAAGCAAAGGAAGCTGAACTAGAAGAGGAAGATATCTAAACTCTATCTTCTTGTTGTTTTTAATACTCTTCTTAATAAGATAACCAGCTTGCCTCTATTTTGCATTGGCAATTTCAAAATTCTTTCTACTTGCACTCTGATTATTTATGCTCTGATACTGGTCCACAACTGGTCCTTTAACTCAGCTTCCCGGAAGTATCACCACTTCACTACTGCAGTTACTTGGACGCCCTTCTTTTCAGAAGATCCTTTGAAAAACACAAAGTTTGTCCTCCAACTTGCTTCGTTACAAAAGATGTTTGATGAGGATCTTGAAGTGTTGAAGAACAGGATGAACTTTGCTCTTGTTGGGGATGAGAGATTGTGAGGATGAATCTTCCCAACGTAAGCTTTTTCTTGTTTTTGTGTTGTGGAGTTTGAATCTCAAGAATGCTTGTAGTATGAAGTTCAGAGCAAAAGTTCTGCCAAGAGCGTTGTTGTCCTGTTCTTTGGTTTGTAGCTTATATACTGGAATTGTCTGCCCGTTGGAGGAGGAGACAACTGCATTTAATGCGCGTACTGTTGACTTGACCCACTGATTTGGAAGCTTTCTATTTTTATAATATATCTTCCAGATTTCTCGGTCAATCATTTGCAATAAATCCAAAGTGTATCAGGCTCATTTAATGTGCATTTAAGAGCTTTCCTTTCATGCACAATCTTCTAGCCGTTGATGAATTTCCCAGCCGTTGGAAGTAGCTTTGAAATTCTTCTAAGTGTCAGTCTGACTCTGATCGGAGTCTTCTGATACGTTGGATTCTGATGGCTTTCTGAAGAGTAGCTCTGATGTAGTTTCAAGTCGAGTTCTGGTGTGGGAACTCTGATGCTTGTCGGATGTTGAGTTCTGATGAAGCTATACACCGAACTCTGATGCTTCTCTGATGAGCAACTCTCATGAACTGCTGAGAGTAACTCTGATCGGATCCACAAGCGAGCAACTCTGAAGGCAGTTCTCATAGAGCAACTCTGATCAGATCCACAAGCGAGCAACTCTGATTGTTGACTATACTAATACTTACATCAGAAAGTACTAATACATGAAATCTAATTTGGGGGTATTTTAAAATTCTAATCTAAATATCCTAGCATCATCAAAATCTAATTACATTTATTCCTTACAATTTCCCCTTTTTGATGATGCCAAAACCCTTAAACTATTTCCAGAGAAGTGCCTTTCACCATGAAGGAAAATAAGAAAAAAAAACTTTCATTTAGAATCTTGGTGGGCACTTGGCATAGGAAAATAGTAAGAGTAAGATACAATCAATCAGATAAGAAATAACACAATTGGTATCAGAGCCAAAGGTCACGGGTTCGACCCCCGGCAACAGCATGCTGCTCAGTTGTAGGCTGGCAGGTGCTGGGGGGGAGATTGTTGGGCCTGCCGCGGGTCTGCGGTCAGCAATCTGCCAGCCTGCCGGTGCAATCGGACCGCGTGGCGCTTTGCCTGTTCTATAAAAGGGGGAAGGGCGTGCTACACTATCAGCAATTGCTTTTAGTGTAGCGGTAAGCGCAACGATCCACAATTGGTATCAGAGCCAAAGGTCACGAGTTCGACCCCCGGCAACAGCATGCTGCTCAGTTGTAGGCTGGCAGGTGCTGGGGGGGGAGATTGTTGGGCCTGCCGCGGGTCTGCGGTCAGCAATTTGCCAGCCTGCCGGTGCAATCGGACCGCGTGGCGCTTTGCCTGTTCTATAAAAGGGGGAAGGGCGTGCTACACTATCAGCGATTGCTTTTAGTGTAGCGGTAAGCGCAACGATCCACATTTGTTAATGATCATAATTATATAAATTATTTAAACTATCAAATATTTTTATAAAGATTGTGGAACTAAATAGGCATAATTAAAAAAAAAAAGTAGCTTGGTCGGTTGGAAGTATACGACTTAAATGAAATTGATATTGGGAGATTTTCGAGGTTGGGTAGAGGAATATAATTATAGGGTGTAACTAAGAAGGCCTTTTACAACATGACAAACAAAAAAAGCAAAAATCAATTTACCTTTTTTTTATGCTCGGTTTTTCTTAAGAGATTTTGTTTCATAACCAAATACTCCGTAAACTTTACTGCGTCATGAGTTAGGGATCATCATGGATTAAAAATAACTATTTTATCCAATGGATTTCTCAAGCATGTAATTTCTTTTATTTGTAAATTCATTCAAATAAGTATGTTTGAATGATTCTATAATTGATGATCAATACAAAAGCATATTTTTCCATGCATCGCACGAGTACGATACTAGTACTAATTAATACTCGGTACAATCAAATATCATCATAAATTTATGGGGGTGTTTGGCAATGGGCGGTTGACTGTTGGTTGATTGATGACAGCAGATTTTGTTAGCTGTTTTGATTAGCTGATAATGTTAGCTGTTTAAAAATCAGTGTTTGGTTAAATAGTTGTTTACAATTGGCTGATAGCTTGTTAAATTATATTACTTTCAAGAACATCAATTACTTTGTTTTTTATTAACTACTTTTATACTACGTATATGTTCACACGTTTTGTTAAAATTATATTATTAATACAAGTACTTAATCCATTTTTTTGAATGACTTAATCCATTTTTATTTAATAAGAGTAAATTGGATTTGGTGTAGATAAATCCATTTTTGAAACAGATAAATCCAAAAGAAAATTAAAGGAGGTAGAAGCATACCTCGGTAGAGAAAATCGGATAATTTGGTTTAGGAAAAGTGGAGAAGCACTTGATGTGAATTATTTGCTCCACGCTGTATTTTTGTTGTTGTAACTTGTAAGGTGCGGAAGAGGAAGTGACGAGCATGAGCGGGGAGCCGTACGGGCAGAATAGGAATTGGCTATCAATATTCAAACGGCCAAAGTCCAAAAATGCTAAGTTCATTGGTTTTTCTAATTTTAGCTGTTTGAGATAAAAAGTCAACTGAAAATGCTAATCAGCCAAACACTTCTATTAGCTCTTTATTTGATCAAAAAGCCAGATAGTAGTCAAACCAGCCAAAAATGGTTGATAGGCCATTAACCAAACACTCTCTATAACGGTTTCACACACTTTGTTTATAATTAGCGCATTTTATAATAATATTAATCATGTAAATCTGCAACGATATAATATATATAAGCATCAATAGACATTATTTCTTTATTCATCTAAAGAATCACAATTAATTAATGTATAGAAATGGAGATATATTTCTCACTAATCCTCATTAAAAGTAGTAATTTTGTACAAATCATATGTGTGTAATTATCAAACTCTAAATCTATTAATTGCTCTTTCAATCAATGAATATAATATTGAAAAGGTACAAAAATTATTGTAATGATAAAACACACTCGTGCGAGTATACTACATCCATCCCAAAAAACTTTGTCATCTTGTAAAGTTTAGACCATGTTTTTGTTTAGTGTAATATTATGAAATTTAAGGTTTTAATACTTCTATGAAAGTATTTTTTAACAAAGAACATTTCCATATAATATTTATATTATAAATAATTTTCAATAAAAATATATAGTTGGTCAAAAAATTTAAAGAATTGTGTTTTGGATAAAAGTAGTATTATATACAGGGTGATTATTGAGTCTAAAAGGAAGCCTGAACTCGAGAGGATTTAATGATAGTCTCGAAATCCAACACTTGTTGTCACACACTTCTTCGTGTCAAAACTTTTGCTTCGAATATATGGTCACCAACTTTTGTAATAATAAGTCTGATTTTATTGCACAATCTTGGGGAATGATTTATATTACACAAAGCATGAATGTAATCCTTACTTTCAATGTAAGTTCATAATACTCTTGATATACAAACTTTATTTAAAAGTTGAGGTGTATACAAGTCCGTAAAAAGGTCCACATTAGAATCTAATTTGCACACACTATCTAAACTAAAGTATGCTCTTGAAGACAGAGAAGTGTTGAGAGAAATCATAGTCACTAATCTCATCTACAACGTTCAAAGTCGGAGCTAAAATAGCCTTATCCCTGAAATAGCTAAAACCATCAACTAAATTTGGATACTCCGAGTATGCACTCTCAACAATTCTTGCAATTGGTAAATATTCAAATGTTTGAATAGAGAAACAACAATAATTTGGCTCTCCGGCTACACCATCTCATAGGGCGACAATTCACTCAGAAAGTCTTTTACATGCTTATGATTCATGCAATTACTTGGATCCTGCGATCTCATATTTTTAGTCAATCTTAAGACTTCAAAACTCCTCCACAGATATGAAGAATTTATTGTATCATTAACAACATTTTAGCGACTACACCTTGAGGAATCACAGCCAACACTTGACGAAAGTCTCGATCCTCCAAATATGATAGTTGTCGAACCCCAAAAGAAATCTGAAGTCTGTTGGACAAGAGAATCACATAATATCACACATACTTCTATCTAGAGGCTTGAAGTAGTATTTGTGGAGCATTGAAGTTTCATCCCAAATTATGAAAATAGACTTTTCAATTAAATGTGCATGGGAATTAACTTGATTGATGTTGCACGTAGAATCCCTATTCAAGGAAATTAGAATATTGAAATGTGAATATGTTGTGCATCCTCCTAGTAGTAATAATAAAGTGAGGCCACTTGAAGCCACATTAAGAGCAATTCCACCTTTAGAACGAATAGCAGCAAAAACCGACCTCCAAACAAACATTTTTCCTATACTACCATACTCATATACAAAAATACACCTCGTTTTTTGACCGCCTTCATGTCTAGATCTTAAATTTGACATTGTTCACTAGTTACGTGTTTGAACAAAGACTGGTGCTCTTTAAACAAAGCACCATGATCGTATATATGGCAACTCTTCATGAATAAGCCTGACTATTATAAGTGTATGATATAGAATGTGTGGGAGGAACATACATTGGAGGGTAGTAACATTAACACAAACTCTTACCACAACTTTACAACAAATGCTCTACTTTAATTAAGGTAAAATTTTGCAAATGATCATCATTTTGTACACATTCCTTAACAAATTTTCAAATTTGTGAAAAATTCTAATTAAAAAAATACTTTTATACTCATAATTTATTTAAAATTGCATATTTATTACATGTGTGTTGAAAGATCAAACGGTGTTTATAATGTATGTCTTCTGCCAAATATTTCCTACAATTTTCCAAACACAATCTTGCTTGCTTAGTCATTCGAACAACTAACACATCAAATAACATCCTCAAAGAAACATTAGAGGTCCAATGTCTTGCTTCCAAAATACTGTCAATATATTACATATCATCATTCAACAACCCTATAGAGTAGCTATCTTCTTGATATGTATCACTACAAGAAACTTTGTCTTTAATGAAAGGATATACCGTGGTTAAAAGTCCAAATCCCGTCATAAAAAACTTTTAGTGATGGGAAATATCCCGTCATGGTCCCTCACTACTGCTTCCGTAGTTAAAAACATTTAATGACGGTAAGGTCCCGTCATTGATAAGTGTATGGTGAGAGTAAGTATACCCTCATTAAAAACATTTTTCATAATTGTATCCCCTCCATAAATAATGCCACTAATTTCATATTATTATAATAATTTTGTAATTAAATAATATTCAATTTCATTGTAAATTTGCTCTGTAATTAAATTTATAAAGCTCATTACAAGTAGATACTGAAATAAAATGTAGTCATAACAAACACATTTTTACTAATAAATAACAAAAGTTTTGTTTAACATGGAGTCCTATCTAAACTTGATTACATAGTTCAAATGGAGATCCATATATTTGATTACATGGATTGAAGTTGTAAACTTCTACATCAAACATTTATCCTATCTAACTTGGCACTCGATTCATGGACTTCTCTCTGATCTGTTTCTTATTCAAAATCTCTGCTTCTTGAGAGCATTTCATATTTTCATTTTCTATAATTGTCAAATGAGCTCCCCAATCAAGTTCCATGCTTCTTCTGAGTTGGAATAATTTTTTTTAATCTCAAAACTGACATCACTGCAAAGAATTCATAAAAATTCAAACATCAGACAAAAAGACATACACATACCCACATATTTGTTAAACCAGTAAACTGTAAACATCATTGTTAAATGGTGTACAACTTGGAAGCTTCCAATTATATATAGCAGAGATGGAGACAACTTCTAATATCGATACCACAGAAGATATCAATGAATCCACAAGGACTAGCCACACTAAATTTCCACGGGCCGTAATAAAGCATGTGGAAGGACACTCGATAAATTGTATAGCTTTGGGATGTCAAGACCGTAGCTACTTTCAAGTTTTTCTAATTTGCCCAGGATGATCGCCCCGTGCACCTATTCGGTGGACTATGTAGCTAATTCATCATAATCCATATCACAAGTAGAAATCAAAGTGAATAATTAGATTACCTTTTACCCTTATTTTAATTGGTCCAATCAACCTTGTACCAGTTCTGTTGAGCCCTATAATCATATTTCCTCCCTAGCCACTATATATATAGACATACACACACATTCTTTATAAACAAATATACCTTCTTTATTTTTTGAGAGAAGAAACAGAGATGATAGAGTATTAATTCTAGAGAGAAGTGAGAGCTAGAGAGAGAAAGTGAGTAATTATATTTCTCAACTTGGAAAAGAATCCCCCATAATTAGCCCCTTGGGGTCTATTTATAGGTAAAAATGTGGATTTGGGCCCCTAGCCTTGGGCTTAGGAGGCCCATTACAATAATCATGCCTTCTTTGGGCAAATAAGGCCACTAATGGGCTGAGTACAACACTTAGTACATAAAATAGAAAAGTACATTCTGCCCGGCGAAGTTCGGACGATGCGGTCCATGGACGATGCGGTCCATGGACGATGCGGCCCATGGACGATGCGGCCTTCTGGCCGCGATGCGACGATTCCCGATGACTACTTCTTTGGACGTCGCGGGTCATCTGGACGATGCGGGTGCCCCGCTGGTGTCTTTTGGGCTATTGGGTATGTGGGCCATGGGGTCCAGGCCCATATACTCTATCAGGAGTCCCCCACTCTCTGAGCTGAGGTGAAGCCGAAGCGAAAGGGAGTACTTTGTTCCTTTCTGGCTGGCCGTTGCGTGAGCCCAGGGCGTTTGATGGTCGAAGAGTTCCTGTTTTGATTTTGGATGAAGCGGTTCCCTTATTTGATGTAGATGAAGCGTGCTTGGGAACTCATAGCCTTGATGCGGGCCGAAGCACACTCTGTGGGAGTGCCCTTGAAGACGAGGCGATGCGCTTTCTTTTTGTAGATGATGCGATGAATCCTTGGTGGATAAGTTGGCATGCTTTCGTCGTTATCCTGTTGGGGCCGAAGAGCTCCCATTTATCCTTTTGGCCGTGGCGAAGGCCTATTTTCATGAGATGAAGATGGTTGATTCTGTTTATGTAGACGATGCGCACCTTTGATTTGTCATGCAGCCGAAGCGTTTTTGACTTGTGAGTTTTTGTTATGGTGAGACGATGCGGTCTTCTCAGTGTACGCAGCCGTTGCGATCCTCTTGTATTGGTGGCCGTAGCACTGCTAGCGAATAAGCCGATGCGCGCTGATTTAGTGATTTTATAGCCGACGCAATCCTTAGTATTTTGATGGCCGATGCGATCTTTTGTTATTGGTCGTTGCGCTCTCTCTTTTTGTAGCCGATACAGTCCCCCAGTCCCCCACTCCTTTGGCCGAAGAGCATCTGAGGCACAAGGGAGTAATGAGCCGATCCGGTACCTATGCGTTGGTCGTGACTCCAACCCTTAGGCGAACCTGTCCAAGGTAACCCTGTGGGAGAACCCTTGGACGAAGGCCGCAATGCCAGGGTTATCATCGACGATGCGCGCACAAGCAGCCGTAGCGGTCTATTTAAGGTTCTTTGGGTTGTTGTGAGGACGTCGAGTTTAGGCCGATGTGTTCCTTATTCGGGAGAATGGGCCGATGCCTGTTCTGGAGCTTTGTAGTAATTGGGCCGTAGTGGTGCTCGGCCGATGCTTTGCTCTTTGTGGGGTTGAGTTGGGCCGTAGAGGTGTTTGTATGAGGGATTTTGAATTGGTACCCCTTGATTGGTTGGAGGAGAGGTGGCCGTTGGTGGAGCCAATGTGATGGCGCCACGTGTAGTGACCGTTGGAGGGTCTCTATAAATACCTCCTTACTCCGAAGCCACTTCTTCATTCGTGCCCTGCTGTTTGTCGAATTGCTGCCCAAGTTTTTCTAGAGAGATAAAGTCCCGAGATTTCCCAAGTGTTCGTCGCTTTCTTCAAATCTTCTAAGGTTAGATATTCTTAATTTTCCTTTGATTTCTTCATAATTTGCTCCTTAGGGTGTTAGATCTAGTGTTCTTTAGGAAAGTCACTTTGATCCGAAAACTACCCTTAGGACGTAGCGATAGTTGTTATGCCGTTCCCTGACGGCCGTAGCGTCCCCTCCCCAATTGACTTAACAGCTTCGCTGAACGAATCTGATTGGCCTTTTGACGACGAGGACACATCTCCTGGGGTGGATCTAAGAGTAGTGGAGGCTTTTGAAATTGAGATGGAGAACACTGCGGATTACCGCACCTCTGTGGACGAGGAGCGTCTAAGTGCCGATGCGGGTTCTCAACCTTCTGGTGAGGACGAAGCGAGCTCCGAGCCCCGGCTTCGCGAAGATAATGCGGGTGATGCTTCATCGGCCGCCATCCCCTGTCCACCACCAATTTCGTCTGTTCCGGGTGGCGCGTCGTCCTCTGGGGTGGTGAAGAGACGTACATCGCGTCGTCGGAAAGGTGTATCCGGCGGGCTTTCGCAATTGGATCTGACAAACCTTTATCTTATAAGGCCGGAGAGCACCCAGAGCGAATACCAGGTGGCGCAGTTGTACGTCGGCCCCTATGGAAAGGTGAGGGCGCCGAAGCCGACGGACCACATCTTGGACCCACCCCCTGGATATTTCGGGGTGTATCCAATGAGTTTTTCCCAAGGCTTGAGGTTTCCGCTGCCTCCTTTTGTCGTCCAATATCTGAAGATGTTGGACCTTCCCCCGGCTCTACTAACGCCGAACAGTTACTCCATCATCGTCGGGTTCCTTATCCGGTGTGACGAGCTTAGGATTGAGCCCACGACGGCGTTGTTTATGAATTTGTACCGGATCGGCCGGGGAAGCCATGAGAACTGTGCTGGCTACGCGGCGCTTCAGCAGTTGCCGAAGAAGAGGTCCTTCATAGATCTCCCTTCGTCCATCCACGGGTGGAAAAGCAAATTCTGCTTTGTGAAGTTGGCCGACGGGGTCTTCTTTCCCTCTCAAGGCCACAATGGGCTTTTTAACTTGCACACTCCGCCGAAGAGCGCTGAGATCGATGCTCAGGTGGAGGCGTTCCTGAAGGGTGGGCCGCGGAGCGTCAACACCTATATTACTGAGTTCAAGATTGCGGCCCTTGGAATGATGCGCTACTACATACCAGGCGATCCTGACTGTGGTTTGTGGCCGAAGATGTCCGGTTACTTTGAGCAGGCCGATGGGCCACCTATTGGGATCCCGGCCGAGGCCGAAGGTTGATAGCTTTTCTTTAATCCTTGTGTACTTAGCTTCTTTTCCTTT
The DNA here is from genome assembly GCA_945859915.1 of Cuscuta epithymum. Classification (NCBI taxonomy): domain Eukaryota; kingdom Viridiplantae; phylum Streptophyta; class Magnoliopsida; order Solanales; family Convolvulaceae; genus Cuscuta; species Cuscuta epithymum. The sequence goes on from CAMAPF010001023.1 coordinate 2,582,530, forward strand.
TGTTTCTGACTCTTTGTTTTGTATCGTATCTGCAGGTTTTGAGATGAGTCGCAAGCTTTTCATGGCTCAGGCCAAGAAAATGGTTGCCAAAGAGATGGAGGCCGTTCAACAGGCCGAAGCGTCCAAGGTTTCTGGTGACGGGACCAAGGGTCAAGCCGATGCCGCGAAGAAGGCGGCGGCCCAGAAGAAGAAGAAGAGGCCCACCGAGGGTCAGCAGACCCTGACCGAAGCCGGGTTGAAGCCGGCCCGGGATGCTAAGAGGCCGAAGCAGGGTTTGCCTTCTGGTGATGCTGCTACGGCTGATGCGCAAACTGCGGCTCAAAGAGAGCAGGTGTCTGATGTCCATGTGATTGAGGATCTGACTCTGAATGAGGCGTCGGCTGCCCTCGTCCCTACGTCTCTGCCTCCTGGCAAGAATGTCCAGGTAAGCTCCCGAAGCGGCCGCGACTTGGCCTCCGGACTGTATGAGGTGACGGTCCGTTACCCGACGAAGGGCGGGTTATTCAACGAGAAGGTCTCTGGCCACGACGTCCTGTTCCAGGCCATTCCCGATGCCGATAGGGAGTACCTACGTCGGCAGAGCAAGGATGTGCGTCTCTTCGATGGAGGACTGGACTACGTCGTTCAGGTAGATTTCTGACTTGGTACTTGGTGAATTTTGTCCCCATTTTTTGCCTAACGTTACATCCTTCTTTAGGGTGCTTTCATGCTTATGGAGCAGCAGCGGCGGCAGGACGAGGAGCTTGCACGCCTTCGTGAAGCTGAGAAGAAAGCCGCTTCTGCTGACGAGGCGCTTTCCCAGTTGGAGCGGCTTCGGACTGAGACTGCCTCTTTGAAGGAAAAAGCTGATGCGGCTGAGAAGAGAGCCATTGTCGCTGAAGACGAGGCGAAGCGCCTCCAAAATCAGCTTGATGAAGAAATGGCCGCCCGTCGGCTAGTAGAAGAAAAAGCTGTGAAGCTGGAGGCCGATGCGGCTGCGGCTGCTGACAGAGCCGTGGAGCTCTTCATGGCCGAAGGGTGGAAGAACGAGACCTGCCACGACTGGAGTTTTAAGGTCGTGGCGGAGCGCTTCGAAGCGTGGTCCCAGGAGGAAGCCGGCCGAGCCCGCCTGAAAGAGGAGTTTGAAGTCTGGTACGACCTCGGCCAGAGGCGTATGCAGATGTTGGTTTACCGCCGTCTCCGCCGGCGTGTAAAGAACCTGAAGCCTAGGGGTATCGGCCTTCCACGGATCATGAAGGACCCCGAGGAGGAGTTAAAACTTCCTCTGTCCGAAAGGCAGCCCCCCATCCTGAGCTCGAGCGAGGAGGACGGGCCCTGGACTGAGAGTGACGACTATCTCTTCCGGAGCTCGGCCAAGTCCAAGACCACTGAGGACGTTGAAGACGATGCCGATAGTGGAGCCGTTGAAGGTGGCCAAGGCCAGGAAGCTTGATGTCCTTGTACTTAGTTTCTTTTTTGTTTGTAGTAGTAATCTCAACGGCCGAAGCGCCCTTTTGTAATGGCCGAAGCGCCCTCTTTTTGATTTATCAATGATAACACTTTTGTTCAAGTATGAATGTTGTTCCTTGCTTCGTTTCCCTTTTTTCATGTTTGGCGTTTGGTTTGTCGGTGTCGCGTCGTCTGAGTGGTATTGCTTCGTAAGTTTTTATCTTGGCAAATTTGCCAAGTCTTAGACGATGCGTTCCATCATTTCCTTTGTGTAGATGTGGGCGCACCTTCGGTTTACTGGTTTGTGTGTGAGGACGTTGTGTGTGTTCCCTGCATCTGATGTTTAGGGACGATGCGACCCTTCGTCGGAGCTGTTGTGTTTAGAACATGTTTCAAAAAATTTACCAAGTGTTGAAACTTTTTCTTGGCGCGGCGCTACGTCCCTTGCGTCTTAGGTAAGGCATGGCGCCAAAGTTCTGAAATCTTTCTAAGTGTCAAGAGTTTATCTTGTGACATCCGTTCGTTGAGACGTAGCGACCTCCTTTCTTTGAAGACGATGCGCCTCGTCGTCCCTTGATGAATTCCATTTTTGCCTTTACATCTTTCCCGAGTCAAGTTTTCGGGACTTAATCCTGAAGTGTTGAGGACGTAGCACATCGTCTCTCTTGTAGTGCGACTTAGAAAATGTTCTAAGTGTCAAGCTTCCTTGATGTAGGTGTTTTGCTTTGGTCCGTCACTCGGGTTTTGCTTCGTGGAGACGATGCGTCCCATCGTCGAAGTAATGGACTGGTTTTGTATAACTGAAGTCGAAGCGATTCCCTTTTGTGACGCTATGGTTGGGGCCGAAGCGTGCGCTTCGGATCCCTGTATAGTGAAAACCTGATATGTACTTAGCCAAATTTGAGGCTTGGTTTTTGTGGGGATTTTGTTTTATGCTCGAGGCCGGCGAGTGCACGGTCCGTCGGCTTCCCTCTTTTTTTTTTTTTTTTTTTGAGTGGCCGGAGGGTTACTGTCCCTTCGTCCGTGTGCGGTAGTTTGTCCGCTACGCCCTTCGCGTGAGTTAGTGCGAGGGAGTAAATACACCCTCGGCTTGGTGTGTCAGTGGCATCTTTTTTGGCCTTTCCACGTCTATCGTCGACGAGGGACCGGACTAGGCATCGTCTTTTGACGGCCGCCCTTTGTGGTCCTGAGCGAAATTTTACTGACGGGTGGAGTTTTTGTAACCTTAACCTTAATTCAGGCCTGTCGTCCTGCGGTTTCCGCGCGGACGACGCGGTATGCTTCTCCGTTTGAAGACGTTGGACCATGCACACAGGTCCTTCGTCCTGCATATCGCCGGCCGATTTGGGTGTTTCACCGCTTGTGCCGATACGATATTTAGGTGCGCTGTTTATTGCAACGGCTTAGTAGGCGCGTTGTGGATCGCAACGGCCTTGGGTGCGTTGTTTATTGCAACGGCTTTGGATGCGTCGTTTATTGCGACGGCTTTAGGTGCGTTGTTTATTGCAACGGCTTTTAGGTGCGTCGTTTATTGCGACGGCTTTAGGTCGCACCGGGCCCGGGTGATTGCACCGCTTAGGCCGATGCGGTCCTTGGGTTTCTTTTGCTCAAATCTTAGAAGATTGGATGAAACATGAATTTTATTCAATAAGTGGCGCTAGGCCGAGGGTGTTTCATTCAACCAATCAGCCGAGGGGTGGGGGACGTTGCCCGCTTCACCACTTCTCGAGTCATTGGTAAAATTTCACCAGGTGGTGTACATTCCACAATCGTGGTACATCTGACCCATTAGGGTTCTTTAGTTTATAAGTGCCGGCTTTGATGACGGCGCTGATGATGTAGGGCCCTTCATATTTGACGGCGAGCTTTCCTCCTTCCGTCGGCTTGCTTGCTTCCCTTCGGCGGAGGACGTAGTCCCCCACTTGGAATTCGCGAGAGCGGACTTTGGCGTCGTAGTAGGATTTGACTTGTCGTCTGTAGTTCTCCGCTCTGAGGTAGGCCATCTCTCGTCTCTCGTCGATGAGGTGTAGGTCCACCTTCATTGTTTCTTCGTTGGCTTCGGGATCGTATTGTGTGACGCGTCGGCTGGGAAGCGTCACCTCAGTGGGAGCCTTGGCTTCAAAGCCATAGCACAAAGAGAATGGCGTCTCCCCAGTGGCCCTCCTCGGAGTAGTTCGGTAAGACCATAGGACGTTGGGGAGCTCGTCGACCCAACTTCCGCCTTCTTCCTCGAGTTTCTTCTTCAGCCCCTCCAAGATGGTTCTGTTGGCGTTCTCAACCTGCCCGTTGGCCTGAGGGTAGGCAACGGAGGAGAAACGGTGCTTGATACCCCATTCTTGGAGGAGGCTTTGGAACGGTTCGGCCTCAAACTGGGTGCCGTTGTCTGATATGATCTCCTGAGGCACGCCGAAGCGGGTGAGGATGTTCTTGTAGACGAACTTTCGACACCGCGCTCCGGTGATGCTTGCGAGTGGTTCGGCCTCGACCCATTTGGTGAAGTAGTCGATGGCGACGATGATGTATCTGTTGTTGCCCGCAGCTCTTGGTAGAGGGCCGACGAGGTCGATGCCCCATCTGGAGAATGGGATGGCAGTGCTGACCGGGGCGTAGTTGACAGCGGGTCGGCCAGGTGCCCTTTGATAATGTTGGCATGCGCTGCATTTGCGGGCGACCTCAGCACAATCGCGCGCCATCGTCGGCCAGAAGTAGCCTTGGACGACGAGGCGGCGCGACATGCTGAAGGGCCCCTGATGTGATGAACAGACGCCGCAGTGGACTTCTTCCATGGCCACTTCGGCCTCATTCTGGTGTAGACACCGGAGGAGGGTGCCATTGTAAGATCTCTTGTAAAGCTTGTCACCCTCAATGACATAGCTTGGGGCCCTGAGCTTGGCTATTTTGGCCCTCTCCTCGTCTTCTGGTAGCGTGCCGGAGGTGATGTATGTTGCGATGTCAGTGATCCAGTCCTCCGGCTGGTGTTGGATGGAGAGTATAGGGCTAGCATGAATGCTTGACATGCTCAACTCCTCCACCTTAGCTATCTTGGAGATGTGCTCAGGGGTGTCGGAGCTGAGTTTGGAGAGTATGTCGGCCTCGGCGTTCTCCGCCCTTGGGATCTGAGTGATCTCGTAGGTATCGAACGCCTTGAGCAATTCCGCAGCGGCCTCCTTGTATTGCTTCATCCTCCCTTCTTTGGCCTCGTAGGAACCCTCCATCTGGCTCACTACGAGTTTGGAGTCGCATTTGATTCTGACGTTGCGTGCTTTGAGGCCAGCGGCTAATCTGAGACCGCTGAGGAGCGCTTCATACTCGGCCTCATTGTTGGATACTTTGAAGTTGAAGCGTATGGCATAGTATGCTCTGAATCCTTCCGGGGAGATAAGGACGACGCCGCCCCCACAAGCTTTGGTGGCCGAGGACCCGTCTGTGTAGAGGGTCCAAGCTTCGTCCGGTTCAGCTCCTGTGGTGGTAACGGCCGTCTCCCTTGCCGTGCATTCGGTGACGAAGTCAGCTAAGGCTTGTCCTTTGATGGAGGGCCTCGGCTTGATCTCTATCTGGTACTGGCTTAGGAATATCGCCCATTTGATCATCCTTGGAGAGCTGGTTGGGCTCCTCATGAGGGCGCCCAACGGCTGATGCGTGAGGACGTGGACGGGGTGAGCTTGGAAGTAGTGTCCAAGTTTTTTCACCGTGTGGACGATGGCCAGCACCGTCTTCTCAATAGGGGAGTACCTGAGCTCGGCCTCCCGCAACGTCTTGCTGACGTAGAATATTGCCTTTTGTACCCCGTCATCCTCCCTGATGAGTACGGAGCTGACGGCCGACGTGCTCACTCCTAAGTAAAGGAAGAGAGTCTCGCCGGGTTGGGGCTTGGATAGGACGGGCGGGGAGGCGAGATATTGCTTCAGCTCCTCAAAGGCTTGTTGGCACTCCGTCGTCCATTTGAAGCTGGTGGCCTTCCTCATTATCTGAAAGAAGGGAAGCGACTTCTCCGCGGATTTTGAAAGGAAACGGTTCAGGGCCGCAAGGCGTCCCGTCAGCCGTTGCACTTCTTTGATGTTGCGGGGTGGCTCCATATTGATGATGGCTTGTATTTTCTCTGGGTTCACTTCAATGCCCCTTCGGCTGACCAGGTACCCCAAGAATTTACCTCCCTGGACGCCGAAGGTGCACTTCTTCGGATTGAGCCGGAGGTTGTATCTCTTCATGATCTCGAAGATGCCCCGGAGGTCGTCGGCATGGGTTGTGGATTGTTTGCTCTTGACGATCATATCGTCGACGTATGCTTCCATCGTCCGACCTAAGACTGCTCTAAAAATCCGGGCTACCATCCTTGTGTAGGTGGCGCCGGAGTTCTTGAGCCCAAAGGCCATGACGAGGTAGCAAAAGATTCCCTCCGGGGTCATAAAAGCAGTCTTCTCCGCGTCATCTTCATGCATGGATATCTGGTGGTACCCTCTGAACGCGTCGAGGAACGACATCAACTCGCACCCCGCCGTCTCATCCACCAACTGATCAATGTTGGGGAGAGGGAATGGGTCCATCGGGCACGCCTTGTTCAGGTCAGTGTAATCAACACACATTCTGAACGTGGGCGGCTTTGGTGCGAGGACGACGTTCGCCAACCACGTGGGGTACTTCACCTCTTTTATGTGCTTGATGGAGAGCAGCATGGCCACCTCGGCCTTGACGAATTCCCTCCTGTCAGCTGAGAGGTAGCGCTTCTTCTGCTTGATGGGGGAGGAGGCCGGGTTCACCGATAGCCGATGCGTGATCACTTTTGGGCTGATGCCCGGCATGTCCTCTGGTCCCCATGCGAAGACGATGGCGTACGCTCTCAGGACAGAGAGGATGTCCCTTCGGATCTGTTGGGGGAGCTGTGTCCCGATCTTCAGCGTGCGTTCCGGCCGGGAGACGTCCAACGGAACGTCTTCCACGTCTCCGACCGGTTCAGCCTTTGGTGTGTCTTCTTCGGCTGAGGCGGTGGTGATAGTGTCTATTCGCTCCTCGGCCTCATTGATCTTTCTTGTGAGCTTGAGGTAGCAAGCTCGGGCTATCTTCTGATTCCCTCTGGCGTAGCCGACGCCGTCCTTGGTGGGGAACTTGAGGCATAGATGTTTCATGGAGATGATGGCCTCAAGGTCCTCCAAGGCCGGTCGTCCCCAGATCATGTTGTGGGCGCTGTCCAGGTTGACAACCACGAACTCCATGTCAATCTTCGCCTGACAGGTACCGTCACCGACCACAACGGGAAGCACTATCGTGCCCTCGGCGTCGATAGAGTCCCCGGTGAAGCCGGATAACGGAGTCCGTATCGGCCGGAGCTCGGACTTCTTCAACTTCAGTTGTCTGAAGGTGTCGACGTACATCACATTGACAGAGCTGCCGGTGTCGATGTAGTTGCGGTGGATGATGTTGTTGCCTATCTCGCATTTGACGACGAGGGCGTCCCTGTGGGGCAAGGGGCCGAAGGGGAGGTCCTTGTCGGTGAAGGTGATGGCTTCCACATGCCGCCGCTTCGGCTGAGGGGGGGCGTGGGTCACCTCACCAACGTATAGGGATTGAGCCCATTTTTTCCGTTGGGTAGCCGAGTCCCCCCCTGTGTTCCCGCCGACGATGATGTGAATGTGATGCTTCTTCTGGCGGGGCTCCTCTTTGTCCTCATCTTCACTGAGGGCGCCGATCTCCCTCTTTTTCCCGGAGGATCCTTCCCCCCTTTTGCCAGGGTTAACCCAAGTGTTACTCTTGGGGGCACCCTTGACAAATTGGGAAAGTTCCCCCTGTCGGATGAGGCCGTCGATGTGCCTCTTCAAGGTGGTGCAATCCTCGGTCTTGTGGGATGTCTGGCGGTGGTACTTGCAGTATGTCCCTCCTTTGTGGACCGCGAATATCTCCTCCTCTGACCTGGGGTCCTTCACAATGAGGCCCTGCGCCTCGGCGTGGTCGAGGACGACGCTCACCGGGTGGGTGAGGGGGATGCGCTGTGCCTCCAACTTTGGACGCCATGAACGGTCCTCTCTTCGCTGTCCGCCTTGCTCCTGGTGTGCCTTCTTTGGCTGGTGTTGTCCCTTGTTGGCCGGCGGGTGGTGGGGGTTGGACGAGGAGTCCTTTTTTTGTTGCTTCTCCCCACCCTTCTTCTGGTTCAGGAGCTCGTCGGCATCAGCGTGCCTATCTCCGCGTCGGAGCGCCGCGAGGTATGACCGCGGCGGCTCCGTGAACAGGCTCCGGGCGAAGTGGCTAGGCCGGAGTGCTCCACGGAGAAAGGCTAGGAGGGTGCGCTCATCGGCTCCTTCGCATTCGTCCGCCTCCCTCGTCCAGCGATCGAGGAAGGCTCGGAGCGTCTCCTCCGATTGTTGTTTGATGGTCAGGAGATGGGCGAAATGCTTCTTCGCACGCTTCCTCCCGGCAAAATGGGTGAGGAAGCGCTGAGCTAGGTCCTGCCATGAGTCGATGCTCCCCTCCGGAAGGTTGTTGAACCAATCGTACGCGGGTCCTTCCAACGTGGATAGGAACCAGCGACACATGTACTCCTCCGAAGCGTTGGTCATCATCATATTGTTCTGGTAACGAGTGAAGTGCTCCTGAGGATCAGTGCGGCCGTCATATGGCTTGATCGGATTCCCCTTGTACTTCTCTGGGATGGGAGCGGAGAGCACCCTCGCAGAGAAGGGGGTCCGGGTCCGTACTTGGATGACGGGCTCGTCGCGTCGGTCGGCCAACTCCCTCTCCAAGGCACTGACCTTGTGCAGGAGTGCATCGTAGTTGGGATGCTGGGATATGTGAGCCGCCGCGCGCCCTGCGGCCTCTCGGGCCTCCATATCAGCGAGGCGCTTCTCCAGGCGGGCGATGATCTCGTCCCTTGGGTCCGTGTTAGCCGCAGCGCCACCCAGAGGGGTCTGGATCCGGGCCGCGTGGGCCAGGTTGATCTGATGGCGCGCGTCATTATCATTCAGTTTCCCCTTTCCTTTGTCTGGTCGGGGCCGATCCGTTGTCCGGGAAACGGACCCGAAGCTTTCCTTTGGCGACCCCGGCTCGCGGCCATCCAACCGACCCGCCACCCCTCCCGTAGGTACCCGACGGCTCGCGATGTCACCCAGCCTGTTGAAGGCTGAGATTTTACCGCGAGGTTGGGCCGGTGTATCCCGGGTAGGTGAGGCAGTGTGGGAATGGGTGTCCACGGCGAGGACGTCCTCGTTGTCACCGAAGAAGGTGACGCCTTGCGGACGAGGTGGCGGTGGTGGCACCGTTGCGACCTCTCCAGTTGCCGGAGTGTTGTTCTCCCCTGTCTTTGCGACGAGAGCGCTGACCACGTTGGGGTCCTGGAGAATGCTCGCGACGATGGCCGATAGTGCGGCCGGGTTGATCTGGGGGGCGGCAGGGTGAGAAGTCTGCTGGCCCGAAGCGCGATCGGCATTGCGCCTGTCCTCGAGCCCGATGCGGGCGTCTGGGGCAGTCCTGTTGAGCTGGACGCGGAGGTCGGCCGCTGCGTGCTCGACCTCCTGAGCATTCTCATCCTGGATGATGAGATCATTGGGGACGTTGTCAGCAACGTTTCCCTGCCCTTCCTGGTTCAGAGGGGCGTTCCTACCGGTGTTCTTTGACCTAGTTCTTGTCATTCTGTTGCGTCTAGTAGCGACGAGGGGTACTCACTTGATCTGTTCTAAGCTCTCAATGAAAGCACCAAATGATAGAGTATTAATTCTAGAGAGAAGTGAGAGCTAGAGAGAGAAAGTGAGTAATTATATTTCTCAACTTGGAAAAGAATCCCCCATAATTAGCCCCTTGGGGTCTATTTATAGGTAAAAATGTGGATTTGGGCCCCTAGCCTTGGGCTTAGGAGGCCCATTACAATAATCATGCCTTCTTTGGGCAAATAAGGCCACTAATGGGCTGAGTACAACACTTAGTACATAAAATAGAAAAGTACATTCTGCCCGGCGAAGTTCGGACGATGCGGTCCATGGACGATGCGGTCCATGGACGATGCGGCCCATGGACGATGCGGCCTTCTGGCCGCGATGCGACGATTCCCGATGACTACTTCTTTGGACGTCGCGGGTCATCTGGACGATGCGGGTGCCCCGCTGGTGTCTTTTGGGCTATTGGGTATGTGGGCCATGGGGTCCAGGCCCATATACTCTATCAAGAGATTTCAGGTGCAAAGGTAATTTCAGAAATTTACTCAAAAAATTGCAAACTAAAAACACATTACTTATAGCAACTTTACAATTTGGTCATGCAACTTTGGATATCTGAATAACCTGGAAATTAAATAAGAGTAAACAATAATCATCTTATTAGAGGTCTTAAAGTTCTACTGAAGTCTAAAGAGTTCAGGACATAATACAATATCCATTTTCAGCAAATCAAGTTGTGATTTTATCATAAAGCTTAAAGTAATTACACAACAGTTTTAGGGCTGAAAAATTCAATTTTAGCATTCTTTAAACAACTTTCACATTGCAAAGTTGATAGTTTTTTTACAAAAACAAATGTTGAATTGAACTTGCAGCACTCAGGATTAAACGGCAAGAGTCACACAAGTAAGACAACATCCTTAACCAATTGGACAACATTACAATAGAGTACTAATTCATCCTCATAGAAAACTAAATTTCAGTATACACATGTATGTTTAGCAAAATCCAAAAAATAATTAACTCTTGAACTTACAAATGAATGGAATCCATAATGTATTTGTCGCACAAAGGATTTAAACGACATAAGAACAAAAAAACACAATATACATGACAGAGGATGAAACCTTAATTTGGATAAGAAATAGATGAATTTAGAATACCAGACCTCATATAGATGCAATTCACATGAGTTGGATTATGCACAAAATTAATTATTACTGAAAAAAGAAAAAAGATCGAATTCTTTATACCTATATGTAAATGTAAGAATCTCACGCCATCTCGAACAAAAATCCAGCGAAGATAAATTGGGCAAAGGTCATCACCGTCATTTTCATGCTCGTTGCGGCGAGTGGTGGATTTCGATCGGCGAGGACTGTGGCGCTGAGGACTCAGAAAATAATCTTCTAACTAGAAATAATGACGGGAAGGTTATGGATTTCCAAGTGTATGACCGATTACGTATGTAAGTATTAGTGACCAATTTTTTTACTCATAAGAACTTCTAAAATGTATACAATTAATGAGGGGGGTTTTAGCACTCTCATTAATTTTCGGCACTAATGATTGAATTTCTTGTAGTGTATGTATTATACTCCACACCATTGATAGTCTTCAAATCTTCATAAGGTATAAGTCCACGAATATGATTAAGTGGAAATTTTAAATAATATAGACATACGATTCACCATTTCCTCGTGTAACATAATAGACTCGTCCAGTAGCAACTAATCTTTCGTGGCATCCATTTCTTCTCATTCGATTGTCATCTTCTCCAAGTCCTACTGCCCGTTAGACCCTTCACCGGTTGCTCTATGCTTACATTCTTTTTTCGTTTTTCATTTTTCCTATCATGTCCATTGGGATCCTAGTTATGTTTGAGTAACTTTTTGCCTAATCATTGGTATATCTCGCTATAACTATTTTATTTGGGCTGGAATCTTAAACTTCTAAGTATAGATAGAACCGTAGAACGCCAAGAATGCTGCAAAGACGTGAACAGTGATTTAGCCATTAATCCGCTATTCGTTAACTTCTTTCATTCTAAACAACAACATGGAATAAAGAGTCGGCCATCCTTTTTTAAAAGCATTGGATTTAGCCATCTCAATTTTTTAAAAATATCACCTCTTCCAGCTAGACATTCTCACTGAAGTTTTTGTACAAAACAATTTTCTTTTTCGAAGTCAGATTTAAATATTGACATGATGTTTATCTTCTTGTTGATAGTGGAGTATCACTTGTAAAGCTGAAAGATTTTTCCATTGGTTGTATATATTTTGCTAGAGTAACAGGCCAGCCCTAGAAATCCTTGCAATGGAAGGAAAAGTGGTTGCGTTCTGATACTATTTGAACTTCTCAACTACAGAGTGTATATTGTACTGTCCAAAAGTGGTTGTGTTCTCATTCCTATTCTTCACCAAATAAAACAAATAAAAATACATTAGATATATACACTGTGGCATCTTACACACAACTTTATGGGAAAATCTTGCATAAGTTAATCCCCTTTGTTCAGGATATTTCTTGTATGCCTCCCACCAATCTAAAAACACATTCTGCTTCACACTTTTAAGTTCAAGATCGAACTTCTTTAGGCGATCATATATCATCCAAACAAAATGATAGTTTGCTCTTCTAGGGAGTGAAAACTAAGGCATTTCACATGATGATTTTTATACTGAAATATTTCAAAACCAAAAATGCGCTATGCTGCTTCAGGGGAGAGATATATTTACAATCATAATACATTTAGATCTCATCAGCAACTTTGTTGGCATCATGATTGCTAACAGTAAGGTAAACACTACAGTAATTTGATCACGTTCTTTGTGTGAAAAAAACAATCTTTTTTTAATATGCTTGATCTCATCATTGATGTCACCTTGAAGAGTGCTACTAGCCCATGTGATAGTAGATTGAAAATGAAAACTCCCCATTAAGCCCTAGACATTGCTAGGAAGAAATCACATACAATAAATTGAAAATACCTATGACAGAGACACCATTAAGGAAATGGTTTTCCTTTTTCCATGTATGGAGAGAGGGGAATCGGGCCGCCCATTTCTTGGCTCATCATCCGACATCCCAACGACAATTTTTTATGCGAATCTCTGATTTGCGTGATCTAGCCAGACGGACTTATTATATATATTTGTTTGGTATCCCTTCATTTAAATTTCTTTTATAAAATTTTGGCTTTGCAGTTTTCGTGCTTTTGTTTATTTTGTAGGAGGTATACCTCCTTATGAGAGGTTTGGTCTGGTCCCCCTCTCTATTGTTTCGTTTTATTTATTTATTCATAAAATTCTGGTAAATGTTTCCCGACATTTACCCCATTGATTTTAGTGATTTGCCTTCTGGGTTAAAAAAAGCCTATGAAAGGAGACCTTTTTCATGTTTAGGAGGGGAAAGAAACTTGTGTCGAAGAGAGATGAAAGACGGCTGGGATTTTTACCCTTCGTCGCTCCCCATGTCCACATTGATGACTACTCACATTCATGCTCGAGTTAAACAATTTTGAATTCTTGTTAAAATTTAATTTTCATTAGTTACTCCGTATTAATTATCAAAAAAAAAATACGAAGTATTTATTTTCATTAATAAATTTTCAAAACATTTTCATTAACGTAAGAACTTGGTACTTTGTTCTTTTAATTCGTCATTAAAATAATACTTAGGCTATCAATATTTTGTTTTCTGATAATTTTGCACTTTCACTTTGTCCTGACATAACTTTTGAGTAACTTTTGATTTGGTTATTGAACACATTTTCTTTCCAACGTCCATATAACATCAACTACACAACAAGTGATCAATTTAACCCTTGATGCATAGATGATAATTATGAAAGAAGTGGTTGAAATTATGAGTAATTTAAATAATAGACAAAAATTTACAATAGCATAGATTAGATATCTTTTTCTGAAAACAAGACTTATTTAGTACTAGTTGTTGCAACGCGCGTTGCACAATGGAGATTGTGCCCAATGTGTTTTTGCAATAGGGGTCATCTCCAATATGTTAGAGGTGGTGCACATGACATATGCTAGAGAAAAATGATCATGTTTGTGTAAGATTGTGTGTACAACATGAATTCCCTTTGTAATAACATTGAAACAGGGGAAGAAAATATCATGGGAAGACATAGACATAGACATAGAATGATGTGAAATATCATGATTGCATTATTGGTGTGTAATTTATTAAAATGGGAAGACTTGGACATAATATTGTATCATGAAAACAAACGTAGTAGTGTATCATGGGAAAGAAAATATGTTTATGCTTGTAGGAGCGATAACATTCAAAATGGAACATAGTATTGCAAAATGAATGTATTAGTATGTAATAACATAGTTTGGCGAGTCGTGGAATGGTTCAGATTGTTGTGCAGTTTGCATCACAATGTTTTGATGTGTTTCACTGGAGGACTTGAAGTGTTTGTGCTTTCACCGGGTGCAGCGTGATCCGCATCATTTGCTTCATCCATCCTTATCATGTGTAGTGAAGACTCATGCAAAGATGGTATGACATAATATTTGCTTGGCCTACGTGGATAGTTGTTTGTTGAACTCCAATTGTCTAGCGAAGACCTCAATTGGACTATGTACTCTTCCTTAGCAAGACACTTGTTTATGTATGGGAATGAAGCTTTTTTCTCCTACCAAGTAAAAAAGAATATCAATGAGTTGTTTCATATAGGATTTAAATCTAGTAGAAATTTAGATTTTGACAAATTAAAATATATAATATACTATTCATATTTCTACAGGAACCAAATTCCATAAGAGATTACCATGAGAATAAAAATGGTACTTTAGCCTACAACAACACTCAATAAAATTCAATTCTCCTAAATTCCTTAAAATTTTGGTTTCCTAACATGTAAAAAAACGTAACATTCTTTCATTCTTATTACTATTTACATCGTGGTTAAGTGGGCACATGTTCGTGAATATTCCATTTTCTGTGTTGTGAAGTCAATCCAGACTCCAGGGTACCATTTGTTTAGTTCTTACCCCCCATTTATCATACCTTTGCAGCCTCATTTATCCATTTGCAGAGCCATATAGAGTGAGCAACCCATCACACTCTCATATCTAATCATTCTTATTCTAGTTATATGAATGGGGGGGAGTGTTCATACTAAAATTTGACAGTGAGGTATATAGTTTAAATAAAGCTTGAAGATGAAGTTTTTTTTCTTCATAGACTTGCATCTTATAAAACATAAGTGAGGTTACTAATTCGAAATAGTAGTGGGGCTCCATATAAAGATGAAAATTACTGACCTATTTGTATAATAAGTGACACTTCAAAAAGTAAAGATAACATCGCTGTTAAAAAAATTATAAGACATTTTAGTCAGATGTTTAACATGTTAACATAGTATGACGATTAATGAACCATTATGCTTCATAAGGCTCTATCTAATTCCCGATTTCACATCTTCATTTTTAAGAAGTATGATTTTTACTTTCTTATTCTTTTTATCAGCATGTATAGTTGTATGTGTACTGTACTTTACACGATCTGCCAAGAACATTCCCTGGTCACTGATGGTTTGACACTCCAGAGGGCATGCTTCTCTTACGAGCGTACTACGGAATTCTTAAGGAATTTAGTTTATGTATTCTTATGTGCAATAATGCCTGATTCTTTTCGCTTCCTTATTTGCTTTTAGTGCAATATTTTTTACTTAATCTAATCATGGTGCATGTTTTCTTATAGTGGAGTGTCTATTGATCAAACATATTATAGCTCAGCAATTTGTAATCTTAAGTGATTTATAGAACTTGATCTATATTGTAATCAAAACTACAGATCGGTTTTAGTTCCCTACAAAACGCAGATCGCTTTTAGTTCCCTAAAAAAACGCAGATCGCTTTAACTGCTCCAAACTTTCCTCCCAATGAAAAGTTAACATTTTTTGAAAAACAATATCACTTTAATCACCTTAACGTAACTTCTTAATTATATATACAAACCTGTAAACCTTTTTTTTAACAAATTTGAGAAAACACAAAATGTCTAAACAGAAAAGCTCAATGGTGTTTGTAAATAAAAAAAACTGTTTGGGCATGGGTGTGGGGGTAGGATAGCAGACAGCCCAGGGGTAGTGAACCTATAAAACATTAATACGCATGCCTAAGTTAATGTAAATGCAACTTACAAAATATTAGATAAGTTCCATTGTTTGTATAACGTATATAAGAGGAGGATTGTCTGTTTTTATTTCGGTAAAGATTAAAAAATAAACAATCAAAGCCACAGATCAATTTAGCTGCTTGAACCTTTCTTTCAGTTCAAAAGTTATCACACTTCCGCCGAAAACTTAACATATTTTGAAAATGCGAGCACTGCCTACCCAAACAAAAAAATGCGGTCTACAAACGCTGGGCGCCGCCTACCCAGACACAAAACGGTCTCTATGGCTAATATAGATAGGAATTGAAATATAGTATGTTCTACTAACTTTGCATATAATCAAATTCTCATGCTATGCATTAAAAAAAAATTGCAAACAAAGGCAGTAAAATTCCATGTAAAATGACATACCTTTCAGAAGGAACAATGCTTGCACAAGTTTTCTTGCAATCTGGTCAGCCCTAGAGGGAACAAAAGACAAAGAGCATTAGTCCAAAAGAGTTTTGACATGATGTTATAGTTAAAAAGTTACACATTAATATATTATTTCTTTATCACAAATAATGGAAAAATAGACACCATCCTCCTAAAGTAATATACTCATAAAAATGTTAATTGGTATGTAATACAGTATCATTCAATCATACACACAGACTAAGTAGTAATGTGCTCTCTGGTAGGTCATGGAATGCATGGGTGTAATTACTCTATCCCTAGGGCACTCCCCTCAATTTTGTATCTCTTTTCCTATTCTGTACAATGTACATATAGCCGCTAGTAGTTGGAAAGTAATATAAGCTCATCCCATTCAGGTATGTCAACTTTTGATATTTAAATATTTTTCATCACCTTTTCTGTAATTATTATACTCTTTTTCATCTTTAGTTTTCAAAATTATTTAACACTTTTTCTCTACTTAGCAAGAGATTAGTCCTCTGCTTCTTAGTTTACACAAGCTTAATGCTTGTGTCTTGAATGTGTCTATATTTATAACTTTATGTAGTACATACTGAAAGTGGGAATAACCAAGCAACAAAGCAAAAACAAACGCACTTTTAAATTACTGATAGCCATTTTGCTACTTTTCACTAATAACGATCTCAGGAATCAGGCAAAAAATCTCAGGAAGCAGGCAAAAAAGCAGCGAGTTGTGAACAGAATTCTGATGCACTTCCCTATGGGGGTGGTCGTGAGAGATTAGTCCCCTGTTTTTTAGTCTACACAAGTTTAATGCTCGTGTCTTGAATGTGTCTATATATTTATAATTTTATGTAGTACATAGTACATACTGAAAGTGGGAATAACCAAGCAACAAAGAAAAGAAAATAGCACTTTTAAATTAATGATAGCCATTTTGCTACTTTTCACTAATAAAGATCTCAGAAATCAGGAAAAAAATCTCAGGAATCAGGCAAAAAAGCAGCAAGCTGTGAACAGAATTCTGATGCACTTTCCTGTGGGGGTGGTCGCGGTTTTTTCACTGTCTAGTTAAGTCATAAATTAGCATTCCTGCGTAAACATTGTAATTTGAACTTGCCCTAGCTAGATCGAGTTCCACGAAACCAAGTCACAAAGGACATTCATCAAATATCCTCCCGGCATCAACCATGTGATCACTCACTCCATACACATTAATCAAAGTATTATGAACATAAACATCTAATCTGAAATCCCCTTTGGAACACTCTACCTTCAAATATGAAAGACCGGCCAGTGATCGAGTGCATAACCACTCATTGATTCTCAACAAACTTAAACTTGAGATGACCAAGGCATTATCACTTCTTGTGACCTTTGTTCTATTCAGGATTAAAACTTATACTTAATAAGTCTTATGTTTCTGTAGGTTTAAATGTCCCAAGTCAGATATGTAATCATAACAAGTTGAAAAATAAGAAAAGAAGATGGGTTTAGTTAGCAAAAAGAAACAAAGGATAGAAAGAGAACAAATAATGTTCTTTAACAATCCTAAAAGATCTACCTGCGTAGAAATTCGCTCTTGCATTTCAAGCAAGTTGATAGATTGGTTCATAATCTAACTTTCAATTATATAACTCTTTTGTTATATAAATTGGTTCATCATGATATTGGACTTATTAAATCCCAATATACCCTGATCAAAATCATGTTGATAATCGGATCAAATATTGGGCTGCTCGAATTTCAGTCTATCATACTATGTCTTATGTCGATGTACATATTGGACAGAAAACACACAATTTTAGGTTTTAACAACTTCAGAGATGCATCCTCTTTTGCAGCCATCAACTTGCAATTAAAGGAGGAGAAACAAAGGCAGAAACATAAGGGCCTAAAATTTTACTATGGTGAATAAGATGCATCTATATTGTGTCTTCTACTCAACAAACAAAGTATAAGGACTTCAAAGTACAGGCAGAAAGAAAGGTAGAACAATTTTAGACATGGATAGATGACATACCGGAAAAGCGTGTGCAGGTGGGGAAAATCGTCTGCCAATTGAATAAGATGCATTTATAGGGCCATGGGAGAGAAGGATCGAAGGTGGCCGCACCAATTGGAATTCCATAACGCGCACCGGAGAGGAGAAGGATCGATTTGTAGGTACAAGCTGAAGCAAATAGTTCCATAAATGCGAGATTAATGGATACTTAGCTGCGAGGAAGACGAAGGGATGTGCTAGCCCCTGTGGTAATCGGTGCGACCGAAGAGCGCCTCTGCGAGTGAAGATGGAACAAGAGAAGGGCCCGGCTTGTGCGGCGAAAGATGGGCCCATGGGAATTACTAATTAACGGAAGGGTAATAACGGAGATAGCGGCGTCACACGCAATTTTAAAAGTTTACCAACATTTAAGCATAATGTACATGTCAACACAGCCTTCTTTTTTCCTTCCCCAAAATTCTCTAACATAATCTAGAAGGCAAGCGTGCACCACCAACAAATCTTTCTGCTGAAGTTCGTGTATGCTTGTTTTTGGTTGCATAAAGCTAAAAATGACAATACCAACTTTAAAAGTGTTTTTATCCAATAAATCATCAATTTATCCGAACATACTAAGTTAATTTTCGTTAGATATAATAATATTCACCATATAATGACACCATTTTGTAAGGAATATTAAGGGATTTTTCTTTAAATATAACTTAAATATAACTTATGGACAACAAATAGAAAATGCTACTATAGCTACTACGCATAGTCATTATATATACCGTAGAAGTGAATGCAATGCAATAATTAGTCCTGATGAGCATATAGAGTCATATATGATGGCATGCATATAAATTAATCATTGAACTACTACTCTTCCACCTTATTCAGTGGCGAAGCCAGAAATAGCAGGTTAGGAGGGCCGGGGCCTTAAAAAATTATATTGGGGGGGGGGGCAAATCTTAAACTTTCACTATATTTTTTATTGCTTATAAATATTTATACATATGCATATATCCGGAGTACATCACAAATTTTTTCTTAGGGGGTCGTGCATGGCTGCCAGTAGCTCAACGTGTTTCTTGCCTCGGACACACGACCGTAGCGTCAAACCCCATCTTGCCATTCTTCGTCTGCCAGGCACGCACGGCGTGCGTCCCTGTACGCACGGCCGTGCGTGGCCTTAAACCTTCGTTTCCTCCAGTTTTTTCCACTTTAAGTCTCCGTTTGGCCCCACGATCGATCCAATAGCTCTTTCTACATCAGAAATTCATCGTGAACCTCCCAGTGGCATCCAAAACTCTCGAATCACTCTCGAATGCTTCTTAACTCGACCCGATCACTTCTCAAGCGCCGACGCCGGACTCCAAAAACCTGATTTCAACTCTAAAGATACCAAAAGTCGAACCTAACGCCCGGTGAATATGACTTGAGCTAAAATTGAGACTTACGACACCCAAAAGCTAGGAAACTCATCAAAAGTCGATCCCAACACGCATCAAATGGGTGTTGTAATACGAACTTATCAGGCCCCCACTAACCTCCCCTGTCTTCACACGCGACCTTATTATAGTATGGAAAGCCTAAGAACCTGGACACATAACTTCCTCCTCACCATTTCTTAACTTTGCGGCTATTTTTGGTCTCGATCTTTCTCTCTAGCTACCTCACCTTGCACATTTCCGCAGTCTCCATCTTTTTATTTTCTCAGTTTTTTCTTAGCTTATTTCCTTTATTTTTGTTTTCTGGCGGCTTACCTCCTAAGCTCAAATTATAAGAGTTTTTACTAGTTCCTATAAAAATATATCATCATTAATAATTATAATCTTTATCTTTATATATATCAAGATAATATGGTGGAAAACGAAATAGAAAACTATTTACCACCCACACATAAGCCTTTGTTACATTAAACGTTTGAAGTTATAACTTTAAACGTTTTTGTTAAATATCATAAATACTAGATATAATAAGTTTTACTTTTTTGCTAATCACACTTTATGACAAATATTGATATTTTTAACTTATAAGTATTTAATAATTTATAATTTTGGGAAATAATATTTGTTTCTTTATCATTATATATGTAAAGATAATATGATGGAAAACCAAATAAAAGACTAGTTCAACAATATATTCCGCGCACATAGAACCTTAGTTACATTAAATGTGAAATTAATATATAGTTCAATAAGTTTTTCGAGTTATAATTTTAAATATTTTTTAAAATTAAATATCATAAATATTAATAAGTTTTACTTTATCACTAATCGCACTTTATGACAAATGTTGATATTTTTATCTTATAAGGAAGTATTTAATAATTTTATAATTTTGGACAGTTATACTAATAACATAATGTAAATGTTGTGTCCTACAATTTATTTTATTATTAAAACAATAATATGTCAATAAGAATTTTGAAATATGATATATGATATGTATGATAAGTCTTGCATGACCACTAAATAGATTTCTAAATTTAAAAAATTGTCATTTTAAATGTAATAAAGAGGTATTCCTCAATAAATACAATGTGAAGGCTAATTACTCGATGTATGTGTGTTTTTCAAGTTCAATGATTGTGATACATGGGGTTCAAGCACATATTCTCTATCAATAACTATGTATATCTAATACCACCTTCTTAATGTTGTACTATCTTTGGAATAACATGTGCAAGCCACACACATTATAACAAAAGTGTAGTTATGGAATTGGTTTTGATATGAAAGTAAGAATAAGTTTGAAGTAGAATAATATCACCAAATATAGTACAAAACAAATTTAGTAGGTTAGGTAAAAACAATGTGATAGATATGTGAAACATAAGAGGTAATGTTCAATATATCTCTTACAATAATCAGATTTATTATCTTAGTTTATGTTTTAATACTTATTCTATAATCATTGAGTATGCAAATTGTACATAAATCAAAGGCCGTGTTTCTCTATTTGGTGAACATAAGGCCCATAATGCAAATTTTAAAAGTTCTCTTTTGAAGTTTTGAGTTCAAAACTATTATCATTCAAGATATAGTTTTATTTTGTGAACATGAGGCGCAAACAGTTAAGTTCAAAATTATGATGGTGTATGCATAAGATTTCCAAATTTTGGAAAGTTTGATTTTAATTCTGTATCATACAAGAAATTCATATTATTTTATTACTATTTTTTTTACTATGCACAAGTTAAAGGCATTAAAAATTAGAAGTGTCAATTTAGGTGTAATGTTATTTCAAGAACTCATATTAATCATATTTCTTTTTCTATTATGGCAAGATGAACTCCTATTTATGTGACATCAACTTTTTATTTAGTGAAATGTATAACGATTGTGTTTCTATAGTTTTATCGATCATAGGTTAATTAATTTGACTTTGCACCCCGTTTTGTATGATATTTGACTTTGCACCTTATTTTCAAAATCAATAATGTATGCACCTCATTTCATTATAAAATCATTTGACTTTGCACCACACTCCTTCACATTTTTGAGCTAATGGGGTGCAAATATTAACGATGTTGAAAATGGGGTGCAAAGTCCAATAGTACAAAAAATATGGGTACAAACTCAAATTATCCCTTTTATCATTGATTTATTGAACTTTTTATTCTCATTTATAAATTTTTCTACATAGTCTAAATTTGAAATGTTGTTTCAATGTATCATTGGTTAGTTGTGAACTATATCATCCTTACACATTTTATATATATCTTCAATTTGATTTTATACTAAAAACATTCACTACACATCAAACAATAGACTTTAAAGTAAATTCTAATTTAATGTATATCATTTAATCGCTATTAAAAACAGTAGCAGCTAGTCAATTACTATAACATGATGACATCTTTGCATATAATTAAAATTCATTTTAATAGAACTTTTATATTTTATGCGCGTTAGGGTAAATGTTGAATCTTGTATTATGTTTTAAGTACGGTATCATATTCTCCTCGTTCCATTTTAGTTAGTCATTTTTATTTTCGTGTCAAAGGTGTTAGACTTTCACTGATAATGTTTCTATATATGAAAGTCTTCATAATATGAAAGTGATCTCAAAATATTCTTTGTTAAAAATACAATCATAAAAGTGTAAAATTTATAATTTTCACTAAAATGTACTATGTAGTTGGTCAATGATGGCTAACTAAAATGGAACGAAGATATTATCATGTACTTTTTTCCTAGTTATATTTATATTCAACTGTATTACTCTGTACATCCTTAATTAAACACTTGCGTCCTATCAAACCAAAAAATGTGCCAATTATAAATGTTTTTTAACTGATTTTCTGTTACAAATAGGCAGTTATGAATTACGTTACAAAAAAATCCGTCGGTAAGGGATCAAGTCTTAAGCTACAAAGGCGATAATAAACACAAACCATTTCAGCGTAGCTAGAAAAATATAGAATGGACCAGTACAAAAAAAATCACATAATGTTTTACTCACTTTTTCAAGGACACACTCCTTCAATTCCATATCGCTGATATTGACTGATCTTTCTTTCTTTTTCGATCCATCTTACTATTGTCTTAAATCAAATTTGGTAAAGTTTGTTTGATTATAAATAATTCTTATTTTATTTTTATTTTATCAATCAATATCAATCACATAACCTATTTTTTCTTAATAAATGTACCACCTTCAATTCTCATTTCCCAATAATAGTGAGATGAAGGTAGTAACATTTTTCAAATTTAAAGGTAAGGTTTATCAGGCTTAATTAAACCTTAGCCATTTATCAGGCTTATCAGCCATTTTTTCACTAAAAGCCCGTTTGGTAGCACGAAAATCGGCTGTTTTGGCTGATTCTGCTGAAATTTATGAAGTTCTGGCTGAAGTAGCTGCTTTGGCTGTTTCTGCTGATTTAAGTAAAAATTATTTTTAAAATATATTTTATTAATAAAATAAAGAAAAAGTTATATGCAAAAATAGTTAAAATGGTAATCTACAGTAACTTCAGCCAATACAGCCAGAAAAGTAACTCTAACCTTACTTTTTCTGCTTATTATACAATTCAGCGCGCGAAAGTAAAAGTCACGTGTTTGGTGAAAAAGATGACTGATAAGCCTGATAAGCCGAAAAAGGATGTTGCCAAACGGCCTCCAAACACGCAACTTTTGATTTCGCGCGCTGAATTGTGTAATAAGCAGAAAAGGTAAGGTTGAAGTTACTTTTCTGGATGTATTGGCTGAAGTTACTATAGATGACTATTTTAGCTGTTTTTACATATATAATTTTCTTTATTTTATTAATTAAATATAAATTTCAGAATCATCCAATGCAGACATTCAGTAAGAACTTCATAAATTTCAGCAGAATCAACCAAAACAGTCAATTTTCGTGCAACCAAATGGGCTCTTAGTGTGATTCTGGACTTAGTAAACTCTTTGTGTCATTCTTGACTTGGTAAATAGCTTGTGATTTGTTTTAGTATGATCAAGTATATATATAGAGTAATACGAGTAGCCAAGAAGGAAACATGCATCCTTGGCCCACTCAAAATTTGCTAAAAACATTGATTTGATGTGTAAATCAGTTTGCTTAAAAATCATTAAATTGTACTGCCCAATGTAATCTCTTGACTAGCTAGGTCGCTCATTAAGTTGATTAGATTTAATTCAAGATAGAAATAAGTTTAAGTGAAAATATGTTAAAGATATATACTCCGTATAACAATAATCGACCACAAGAGATAATCACAAGATTAAATCAAATATGTTAACGATATTATCAGTAGCTAATGCTTATCTCCAATTTGAGTAATGTCAGGTACGTCACATAAAAGTGAATGTTACAACAATGTGTATGTTACATATGTTGAATGAGAAATAGGTGAATACAACTAAATCCGTGACATTTTTATTTCTTTATTTCCTTGGTCGTCTACTCGTCTTTCATGTTTTCATTTTTTTTTCTAAACACGTTTTACTTGACATTATGTAGAAAAAGTGCATTAATTTAAGGAAAATCATTAACAGAAGGCATCACACGCGTGTATGTACATATAGTTATAACGTGCCAAGCGCTTTTAGTAGCTATATTTAGTTTCCTAATAAATCACTTCGTATCATCTAATACCGCAATTTCCTTTCTCCTGAAGAAGCGAGTATAGCATGAGGAAGAACAAAGCGGTAGAGAAGAGAGACACGACCAGAAGGAATACTGCCGAAGATGCTTCCGGCATATACCGGTACGCCGAATGCCGCAGGAACCACGCTGCCGCCAGCAGCGGTGGAAACGCCGCCGTCCTGGACGGCTGTCAGGAGTTCATGGCAGGCGGCGAAGAGGGTACTTCTGCCGCCCTGACTTGCGCTGCCTGCGGCTGTCTCAGGAATTACCATAGAAGAGCTCGAAATAGTGCGCCAAACTTTTCATTATGATTAAATGTGATGTGATGTGATTCTCGTATACTATGTATTTAATTAAATTATTACTCTGATCTTTAGTTTAGCAAAAAAAAACAGAAAAAAAAAACTTTGTAATATATCTTTCATCCAGGGATCGATATTACGATATACTTCGTATATAAATACATACTCCCTTAGTCCAATTTTATTTAGCCAAACACTGTTTTTCAAGTCAAAGTTGTTTAACTTTGACCGATTATATATTTGTACACGGTAATATTGATAATATGAAAATTATATGAAAATGTACTTTGGTGAATATACTATCATAAAAGTATAAATTTATTAACTTTTACATAAATATATTATTTAAAATAATTGATCAAAGTTTAATATCTTTGACTGTAAAAGTCAAAGTTGGCTAAATAAAAAGGGATGGAGGTAGTATGTGATATGTGTAGTCATATATGTGCAGTATTCAATTCTAGCTATGGGGACTTGCAGATCAAGTTTAGGTTGCATAATTATGGATTAGAGATATTACCCGAAATATGACTAAAAAGGTGTGAAAATTCTAAAAATAGGACTGTCATGTTTTTATTCCCAAAATAGGACTAATTACTGTAAGGGGCGGAGCCAGAAAAATGACTCAGCGGTGTCGAAATCAAATTTACATAGAATGAAAACGGTAGATTATTTTTAGACAATACCTGAATTGAATGTAGCTTAGATAAATGATAGTTTAAATGAAACTAATAGAATATATGTAGTTAATATACTTCGAATATATGTCACATATATTATAAACTTGTTTTATACGGGTTGAGTTGAGTATCTCGGATGAGATCCATTGTCTTACCCTAGTACTCTATGGTTCTCTTCGATCTTACTCGGTTTAGTATCAAGATTTCTTACTAGAAAAGAATCATTTATTGAGTAGTCACTCGTAGCAGTAAAATATGTTGTCTTTGCTCCACCTTTAAGTCATGTCACGTAAGTAACGAGTGAATTACACGCTATTTTGTGAATATAATTAATATTACACATCACAATTTTACTAATTTCAAACTTAAATAGTGCTGATTTTGTAGAAGCCATAACTTTTTACTCGTAATGAGTTACGAGAGCCATAATAAATCAAATCGAAGATAATTCAAAGCTCTACTCTGTTAAATTTTCAGCGGGGTCGGCTGACCACCCTGAGCCCCTAGTAGCTCTGTCCCTGATTATTGTCATGTTTTGGCAGTACCAGACTTCAAATATGGTAGTATTTTCTAAATTTGGCAGTAATTACTCCTATTTTGTAAATAAAAAAATGACAGCCCTATTTTGAAATTTTCAAACTGTTTTAGTCCTATTTCGGGAACTTTCCCTTATGATTAATTCTGATTCTTTGCACACTTCGTAGCTCGCGCGCGCGCGCGTGTGTGTGTGTGTGTGTGTGTGTGTGTGTGTGTGTGTGTGTGTGTGTGTGTGTGTGTGTGTGTGTGTGTGTATATATATATATATATAGGGAGCGGTTCCGGTAAGAACAGATCTTAGGAGAAAAATGAGAACGAATCTGGACCGTTGGATTGTATTATGTGAAACCAAATAATGCATTTGGTGAAACTGAAATGTGCATTAAATGATATTGAAATGTGCAAAATAAAAATTTAAACTCAAGTGTTCATTAGATGAAACTGATATGTGCGAACAAAAAAGTACAAAAATAACATCACATCGTACTTTTTATTCTGCACATTTCAGCTTCACCTAGTGCACATTTCAATTTCACGTAATGCACAATTCAACCGCGCATAATGTCACTCTATCGTGCCCTTTGTGATGCACATTTCAATTTCAACTAATGCACATTACAGTTTCATCTAATGCACACTGAATTTCACTTGAAGCAAATCTAACGGTCCAGATTCGTTCTCATTTCTCTCATAAGATCGTGTTCTTATTTGAACCAAAACCTATATATATATATATATATATATATATATATATATATAGGGGTGAGATCACATACTAACCATTCCTCCCATGCTAACCTACAAACTATCAAAAACGGTGTATCTTTACATTATTTGTACTGCATATTGAAGTTCAAAGTGTTGCATATTATTTGTACTGCATATTAAAGTTCAAAGTTTTGCATATTGTTTTTATTGAATATTGAAATTCACAGTGTGTGTCTTTACATTATTTGTACTGCATATTGAAGTTCAATGTGTTGCATATTATTGAGTTAGTAAGTTAGTATTTTACCCATGGTTAGTATGTGATCTCTTATATATATATATATATATATATATATATATATATATATATATATATATATATATATATATATATGGTTATTAAGAGCACCCACACTACTAGTGTCAATTAGGGTTCAAGGGAGAGGGATGTAGCTCACCTGGTACGAAGGGGTGTCACAAGGGATCGGTGGAACATCTCTCTCTTTTCATCTGATTGAGATCAAAACTCAACTTACGTTCTATCCGGTCAATTCTGGGAGGACCTCGGGGATGGGGTGCCATTTTTTTCACCAAATACACACAGAGCAACTTTTATTTTCGCGCACTGAATTGTATAATAATAAGAAAAAAGTATTTGAAATGCATATTAACAAATACACAAAAGTTTTAATTTCGCGCGCTGAAAAAGTATTAACAAAGCAGGTTAATAGGCCCCTATTTGCAATTCCGTGAGCTTGTGAAGGAGACAACTAGACAAGCAATTGAAGGACGATTTGGAGCTGTGGAATAGTTGTATGGTGTGGATGGCTTCTCTGCTCACAGCATAGTATCTCAGGAATGAAGTACTTAGGCTTGAGCACTAAGCAGCCCCTATCTACTATCTGGCCGACTTCTCCCTCTCCTTTCATGGCTTCTTTACTCTTTACTTATTTTAGTAATTTGGTTTTTTGAAAGATTAGTTATTTAGTAATTTATTTATTTATTTGTATTTTCAGAAATTTGCTAATATTATACTCCCTCCGTTCTCTAATAGTTGGCCTTCTTTCCATTTTGGGATGTTCTCTATTAGTTGTCCCCCTTTCCACTTTTGGTAAGTTTTTTCAATAAATATACCCATTTACCCTCATTCTCTTTCCTACTTTTTCATTCTCTTTCCTACTTTTTCCTTTACACACAACCCACTACACCTTTTATACTACCCCTATTAATTTCATCTTAAATCTTGTGCCAAAGCCTATACTCCCATCTATTAGAGAACGGAGGGAGTATTGGATTGCTGAAAATGTGATGTCTAATTGATTTGTCATATGTGAATGCCTAATGAGTTAATTTTTAAATTTTTAAATACTAGTTGATTCTTGTTTTTTTAGATGGATGTTTTTCTAATGCATACCTTATATACAAGATCTTGTTGACGATAACAATAACAAGTGCAGAAAGAAGTTTTACAAAACTAAAACTTTTTTACGATCAACCGTGTCTTAGGAAAGGTTGAATGGATTAGATGTGTTATCAATTGAGAAAAATTGTTCGACAAGTTGTACTCCGTACTTAATAAGCTGTTTTAGTAAATTCAATGTCATTTTGTTACAATGTGAGTTTTTCATTTAAAAATCGCGTTTTTGTGATATTTAATCATTAGTTTTGAATTAATGTAAATGATAAACAAATACTATGTATAGAGCCCATTTTATGAAGTTTGACTCAGACCCGAGTTTAAGTAGGAACGGCTTAGAATTTCTAACTCATGTTCTAAAATTATAACTTGACACTATAGACCTTAATAATAAAATCATGTTCTTGCTTGCTTTTGATCTTGCATATATTATATTTTGAGCAAATTGAATATTGATGGATACGTACTGATAGACATGTTCCTACTTCTTTTCAATTTTTTAATTTTTTAAGTGTAAACTTTTTCATTCTCATATGTAATACTACCTATGTCCAAATTTGATGGTCATGTTTCTTATTCACTTAGTCAACACAAATCAATCTTAACCTCCTATTTTATATATCAAATTTTTGTCAAATTTGATTTTGATTTTTGCGATTGTAAAACTTCTAATGTAGTTTTTGAATTTGTAATTATTTTTCTAATAATAACCTAAAAGTGCAATCAGTGATCCGTTTGCTTTACAGTCAGTCAAATCTCGTAAACCGCAATCAGACCATTAAATTGGGTCGGAGGGAATAAAAAAAGTTTAATATAATTTTCTTCAAACCTAGTCAGATGGTTGGATGTAATTATTTTTCATGGTCGTCTATTTTGTTATTCCTACACAGTACACATTAAATAAATTTGGGCTGGTGTACTCAAATCATTGGGCCGGTGTAGGTAGTGTGCTACTGAATAGATCAATAGGCTGGCTAACTAAAATATTGGATTGCTTATGGGCCCCTTGCTAGATCGGTAGGCTGAACATTTTTAAATTGGGCTGAGTTTTGAGGAACAAGCCCTGGCCAAGACGGGTTCATCGGACTGATTGCAGTGAAATAAAGAAGGAGTTGACCCAGCATTGACTACAGAGTTGACTAAATCATTGACCAGAACATGTGAGACCGTAAGAGTGTAAGACCAAAGTAACCGGCTCTCGTAAACTCGAGGTGTGGATTTACAACTTTTGTATTTTTTTTTATAGAAAAAAGCGGCTTATCTTGATAATGAAACATTTTGCAAGGGACAAAAGAGATAAATAGAACAATTCCAGCCACCGACCATCGAACCAACTTGAGAACCAATCACCCTAGACAGGGCAATATGATTCCCCAATTCTGTAATGGGTCTAAATGAATCTTACGTGGCCAAAGCAAAACCCTCATCATCCATGCCTAATGTAAGAGTCTGACAGAGAAATAAACATACATGACAAACAAAACAGCATGACGTTCGAAGTAAAAACACAAGCAAACTAAAACAAAAATAGAGATAGCCTTCCTAACCCTAGTCTCACAAATCCTCCATAGTCGCGGTTAAGGAGGGGGACGAATCAACATCTCTTCGTTTTCTTTTTCCCAAACGGGATCAACCGCAGAACGCTCTTCATTCATGTCAGGGTTCCCTCCGATCGACTGTGAGGAGACGCCGCCCCACTCCTGCTCCTTCCTCCGCAAAACCAGCCCAAGCAAAATCATCTGCAGAGTCGAAACCCCCCTGTCCCTTCTGGCCGCACCCCTCCTACGCGAACACAAAAACAAAGCCGAAAAAAGCAGAGCCGTCATCGCAATAGCCAACGACTTTAGTCGAAATTTTAAGGCCAAAAACAAAAGGAAACCGAAAACAAAGAACGAAAACCAACGCTCCAAGCCGAGAAGGAATCTCGGAAAATCAAGGAAAGAGAGTCGTCACCAGCGTCGGCTCACCTCCAACCCTAGAGTTCTAGGACTTCTAGGGAGTCAACACCTTTTTATAGGGAGATTTTTTCACAACTTTGGTATATGTATAATGAAAGATTTGAATGAGGTTTATCGGGCGTAAATTACATTTTTGGACAATATAAGAACATTATTTGTTTAAACAGTATTACTGACATTTGGAGATTTCAAAAAATTAATTAATGAGGTGGGGACAGAGATATTGTAGATAGATTTCAACATATTAGAAATTATAGATATGACTTAATAGGTTTGACACAAACACAGCTAAGTTGTTCTACACTTCTTTGTGTGTGAACTGGGGTTGTGAAGAAAACGAATGATGAGGCCGTTTGGACCACCCAAAATGGGCTGATAAGCCTGAAACTACTAAAAAATCACCAAACAGACCAAGAATTGGCTGTTTGAGCTGATTTTTATGATCAGCTGAAAAGGCAGCATATTGGTTACTTCTTGGCTGTTTTTTATTACTCTAATATGGCAAATTGAAAAGATGCTCTACCCTTCTAAATTGCTGCTTAAGTGCTTAGTCCCGAAGAGATTGCTCCAGGTCAAAATCATCTTGTTCACGTATGTAGTGCTCCAACATATACTTCGTTCCTTTTTTTTTATTCAAGTGTATGTTAACTTTTTTTATGCTTTTTCAAAATTAATGTACTCATATTATTTACAAAAAAATTATAATAATGTTTCTCATTCCAAAAGAAAATTGTGTAAAAAACACGAAGTAATAAATTATTCAAACAATTTTATAATTACCTAATGAAGCAAAATAAATTTACTAGCAAAGTCTTTTTTTTTAAGAATTTACTAGCAAAGTTACACCCATATACTTTTAACACAAATAAGCTAATACCATTTACAGTAATTTTACACTCAATCAGTCATTTCAGCCAACATATTATCAAAAACTTTCACTTGAGCACATTCAATCTATTCAGCCTATTCATTCGTTGCAGCTGTTACCAAACAGGCCCGATATATCAAGGATATGTGAGCCGTACAGTCCATAGATGCTTGCATGTGGTTGAGATATAACTACTTAATGTAGTATTTGCTCCCCGATATATCAAGGATATGTGAGACCCGTACAGTCCATAGATGCTTGCATGTGGTTGAGATAACTACTTAATGTAGTATTTGGCTATTTGCTCATATGTCTGAAGACTATGATCTTCCACTCAGAGTATGCATAAATTGGGTCAAATCGTGAAACTAGACTGAACCGAACTGGAAGCACCAGAGTTGAACAAAACTAGCTAATATGACATCCGGTCTAGAAGTAGGGTATAATACTTTTACCGTTTTACATATAATGTAAATTAATGTTTAAAACTTTAAGAGTATATTGTTTAGCTCCTCATTTGAAGACTAAACATGATAAAAATATAAAGAAAGAACTTATCTAGACTAAGTTTAGAAGTATAGATGAATTGGTCATTTTATTGTGAAAGAAGGGGGTGTATTTTTAAGCTTTTGGGAACTGCAGGGTCTGATACCCGATCGGATATCTTAGAAAATTTCACAGAAAGTCACTTTTCTAGACATACCCGGTTGGGTACGTAGGCATACCCGGTCGGATATGAGCCAAATCTTCAAAATCCTGCACGTTTTTTGTCTCTCCAGATACTGATTTTGACACCCGAATCAACTCAATACCCGATCGGGTATTGCCCATACCCGACCGGGTATATGAAATATTTTGTCAATCTTCTTTTTATCTTGTCCCCTTGCACTTTCCTTGATCTTTTGGGGTCCAATTTTGATCTATCTTGACCTGTTTTAAGATCAGAATAATCCTAATATAAATAAATTACATCTATTTTGAAAAATAAACTAATTACACCAAAAGTGTGTAATTTCTCTAACCACAAACAATAAAATTAATTAAAAGTGAAACAATACATAATAAAAATACGACATTATCATGAGGCAATTACCTGTCATGATAGCTAAATTATACATTTCAAAACTACCTCGAACACAAATAATTCAAGAACCAGATAAATTGACTAACGAAAAAAAGATAAAACTTGAAATAAAAATAAAGTTAACTAGTTTGAATCTTCTTTTTCCAAACCGTCCTAGACACAAGCTCACTCCATGGCGGTGGTTCACAAGAATGTCAGGCCATCAGTACCGTCGTTTGAACATTGAATACCACTCTCGTTGTAACAATTGGTTCACCTTCCTACATGGATGCAACATTCTTACCTTGAGTTTCGATCGATATTCCCTGGTCACGCGAAACCAAGCCACCGCCAAGTCGCCAACCTCATCGCCCATCATCAACCTACATACTTCTAATCTGCCAATTGAGAATATCGCAAAATTGATCTCGCTGGCTTACTATGCGGCGTCCAAATCCTAGAGCCAATTGCCCTCACCTCCGCCGGTTCCATAGATTAGGGCATAATCTTATTTTTAGTTGTGCTCGCTCCGACTTTTTTTTTTTTTGAACGAAGACTAGCCTCTATTCATATCATAAGTTTCAGGATCATTACATCAATCAAAGGAAAAACAAAACTGACACCAACTAGACTCCAACAACTACGACTATAAACCCTATGATGAGCATTAGAAACGGTCACCCCTGAAAGAGCAACACGAATCGCTAACCATGTAATGGGCTTGACACAGCCAAACGTATTCCCATAGATCCAAACATGCTCAATGACATAAAACAAGGCTAAATTCCCAAACAAACTTACAAACCTAACAACATAGACGATAACAAGAAACAAAATGACAAAATAATGAAAACTTATTGGAAAACTTTCACAGACTCTAGCATCTCTCACAACCAATGACGGTGGTTCAGGAGGAGGTCG